>OU342676.1:12505000-15005000 GCA_910589285.2 Mythimna ferrago | reverse complement strand
ATCAATCTTCGCTATACGTGCCTGCGGGCGTTCCTACTACTACCCAAAACGTTCGGTTCCCGCCCCTCGCGGCATCACATTTATCCAATTTGTACGCAATACCAGCTATACTTCAAAGTTTCTGATCACAAACTTACAATAAGGATGAACATGACTGGTTTTAAATTACTTCATGCTTAAAAAGCTCTAGAGTTTTTGTGTCTGCTAAATGCTACGGAAATAACTAGGTGGAATTTTTAGACTTTCATCTTTCTTTTTTGATATTGAAAAATTCTTGTCATAATTTGGGACATGAACGATCGATGGATTCTGTTTGTAGCTTAAGCTGTTAAAATTAACAGCGCCTGGTACCTTGGCCCAGTTACAAACTACATGCATCAGAAAGCTTAATAGCTTAGCTTCCTATCGGAATGCCCAGCACGGATTTGGCACATTGCCCGATTGAAAACGAAATCCTCCATTCTTATTGGCATCGTTAATGTAGTTTTAATTAAAGAAGGTTTACTGCGTCCTCGATTTATGTTAATTAGTCCCATTGGTACTATACCGAGCACAACAAAAGGCCTCGAAATAAATCACTGCACCTCAATAAACACAGAGTTTCTAAGGATCCAAAATTTTTCTACAAAAATACCTCTTTAAAAAGACTGCTCGCCCAGCTTCATATGATTTATTGCCTTTTCGGGTACGTTTTTACTTCCTTCATAGACGGAAATCGCGTGGAATGGAGTCTCCTTCGGGCGGTAACATAACTCGTGTAACCAAACACTGGCCTTCGATGCTTCGATGCTAGCTAACGGAAGTGTGCACTTCTGTGAACGACGGGGTTCGTTTTCTTAATTTTTCCGGAAACTGCGCTAAAGCTGTCCAAATCTAAACGTTGCGTTGTAACGAAGCAAAATAGTCGATTGTCAAAAAAATATAACACGTTAATTATAATTATTTGGAAAAGGGGAAACATTCTGCATCTTAGTCCAAAATGGGAGTGGATAGAAAAAATATTTCTGCTAGCTTCCTGTGGTTCTGAAAACAGACACTCAAAACAATGAGCTATTTTTTGTTATTGTTTAATTTAGTGATTGAAGCATGATTGCCCAAGCTGTCTCTTGTTTGTTTTAGCTTTCATTTGGAGGAAAAGAATATTCGGACCATAATGAGGAACATAATTTAGATAGCAGTCCGCTAACGAATTATGTTAGAAAGATAATGAGTTTGTGATTAAGACTAGCACGCAACAATAAGGACTATCTCTGATAAGAAGGTTGCATAACAAAAGCTAAAGGATTAGATACTTTCATCCTTTCGAGTCACGGGTATTAAGGCCATTGAGAGGCCAAGAGGACAGCAGGATCCTTTTTAACCTTTCAATCGTGGAAATTACAGATTCGAGATTCGCACCTATTGTCTTTCTATTGTGTCTCGAATTTCCACGACTGAAAGGTTAAATGACATTATCGTGATAAGAATGTTTTTTGGTTTGCTTGAAGATTCTGGAAGAAATTTTTAACAACGGACAGCGAGTTTAGAATCAACAGATTTAAATTTTATCGTAGTCTCACCTTCTCTGTCACAGCGAGACCAGCATACTCCTCAGGAGCCAGGCAGTCGCCTTTCAGCCAACTTGCAAGACGGCCTAGCTCACCCAGCATATTTGATGGAGTCAAAGAACTGAGCGCCATTATTTTTGCACTAACTGAACTTCGCAACTTTATATCATTTGAGAATGTTTGTAAACAAAATTTTCTTTAACTCGTTTTTGTACGTAAAAGTTCGCTTTATTTAGATGACCAAAGTTACCAAAAACTTTTTGTCAATATCATTTTATTTTATTACTTCACAAAATATTTCTGTGGAAAAAAAAAAACTTTTAATTCCAATCCAAGTAAAAGAATAAACTAGTCATTTCCACTGGTATCAACGCGTGCGGGAAAAATAAAAGTTTTCCAATTACGTTTATTTTGCGAAAGTTTCGTTACAAAATTTTGTTTGTGTACAAATTCCTTGCTTTTACCGAAAAGGCGTCTACTCTCAGTGGCGACGCGAATTCAACTGACAATAATCGGGAATCACGGTTATTTATCGTAACATATTCGCATTTTCAGACTTGTGGCGTATGATCCAAACGATCTTGCGCTTTATTGTGTCCTAGTAGGGTGTAGTTTAAAATGCCAAAGGGCAGGTTTCAGATTTTCGGAGCATGCGCGAGAGATAAGAGACGGCAGTACGACGTTTGAGGGAGTTGGAAAGGGATGACGCGATTTCCGCAATATATTTTCCATTTCCGAATTTGAAACACGTGTTTTTTATTACTGACTATTATGTCGCAATAGAGTGCAAATAATTATTTGGGGTGGTAACCAGCCTCTCCCCCCTTTCTAGGTGTCAGTTATGCACAAGGACATCAAACGCATACATCTAAATCATCATATTGATAAGCTTTTCATATCTGACTACAATTTTGATTGTGCGTTGGAATTTTTGAATTTTATTTATGACAATTCATACTAACAAAAAATTGATAATCAATCAATTTTTTATTAGTATAGTTTCAAAATTTCAAAACAGTATAAGACACATTCAAATGTTTGATTCAACTAATCAAATCATTCCCATCCATCATAACAGCTTTAAGGTCATTATCAAAGGTGTAAATGTGAAGTTATTAGGTTAGACAATCTCTAATCTCTCCATAGGTGTAATCGCTGCAAGGCGATCCAATGTGAGGATAAACAAATAAATAAATAAGATTAAGATTTGGTCAGTATTATTTAGTTTTTGAGCCTGGTTATGGCATAGCAAATAATTAATTACCTAATTTCTGCTGCACCATAGTGTATAAGGGCACTATTAATTTATTATCCAATACAATATTACGTTCAAATACCTATTTTCTTCAGTATTAATATTACATGGACTAATGTTCACTAAATAAAGGTTATGGGCCATTCCCTAATATAAAGAGGAAGCTTGTATCCCAGCAGTGGCAACATTAAAAGCTTAATTCATTAAACCCCAAGCAAACACTGGCGTTCCCTCTCACATTGCCTTTCTATTGTGTCTCTAATTACAGTACTAATAAGGTTAATATATTTGTGCATTAGAACAACTGATAATGTAACATACAGAACTCTATTCTTAAACAAAATACAGCTTCACTAATTTAGCAACACCTATTGAGATTCAGCTTTAGTCCATACTAAAGCTGAATCTCAATTTTTGCACTTATTCCTATGTGGAACATTGTGCATGGCGGCCGAAACCTTTGGTGGACTTACTCCAAACAGCCCACCTCTCTCCAAAACTATCAATATTGAGCATATAGGCATTACCTGCAACTGCTTACGCAATGAGCACATATGGGTACGAGGATTGTTCAAGAGTTACAGAGACCTTGAAAGTTGAAACTCGAAGGAACAACTGAAAAAAGGCAACTGAAAGAATGCAGGTGGGTTTTAGACAGTATGTAAGTACATTGTTTTGACGCTAATGTTTTTGGTTTGCTTGAAGTTTATGGAAGGAATTTATAATGAAACAATTTGTAATCTTTGCAACACTTAGATTATCCAACTCCATAAGAAATAAAAACTGGGATCTCATATAGTGTCACATTCATAGTCTATGTGGGAGAGGAACTTTGATCTACAAAAGAAGACTACTATAAACTGAAATGTATAGAATTTAGATTGCACCACACTGTAGTTTTTTTTCTTTCACAAGAATAATACCTATTGGATATAAATTAGAAATCAAGTTTGAATAGCACAATGTTGTGGGTTGTGTCCAAATGACTAATACGCATTTTCATACAGGATAACGTTCCATTACTATATTTTTACATTGAATAAGATAAGAACACAGATAATTTTATCGAAATTCACAATGGCTATTGTTTTTAGTATAAATGTTCAATTTTGAAGTTATTATATAAAGGAGGCTGAATATCAGCACCAATGTAATCTATCGCAGAGTAATTAATGTTCTATCTATTATAAATAAAGTATAATTTTGTTACAAGTGGGCCGAATGTAGAAATCGCCTTAGAATTCGCATGGACCATCAATGTTGTCTCGTTTCGTGGTGCTGTGGTAACAAGTAATAGCCTTAACAATTATATGACTAAAATCTAAACTTACCTTAGGTGTATCCATAGCAGCAGCTCACGTTAATCGATAAAATAACCAATTCACATCAACTCGACATATGTTTTGGAAACATGAATTTCTAAACAAAAAAGTCCACGAACACAGAAACGCGTAATTCGCTGCAAACGAATGATATAACAGCACTTTGTAGTCTTAATTCAACAAGTAGAAATCAACACAAACAGAAAAAATCAAACCAAAAGTTTGATTTCTTGCTTTGACGTTTATTTTCTGTAGACGTCGTATGTACAAATTTTCAAAGAAAACTATATCTGTAACATAAATATAGCCTTCTCTTTTACACTTTCCTTTCTGTGATCCTCTGTCACCTTTGGTTGATTCAAATATATTACTTTACTCTATGATTCAAATCATGAGTAAACATTTTAGTTCCATTTCACGTCATCTAAAAATTAATTTTAGTCGATTCTTCATATTGCAGATAGAGTGCATTCTAGACTAAGAAAAAGAAAGATATTATAGTCGTACTAGCTTTTGCCAAATAGAACAAATAAAATACTTTGACTTTTAGAATGATTTAAAAAAATATTTTGTAACTTTTGAATGTGATAAAAATATTTTGTAAATTTTAGATAATAAATTATATATAAAAAAAACTAAACCTTTCTATGGGATATTGTCTGTGCGATAAAAGAACCGTCGTGGCGTAAAGTGAAAACAACATTAAAGATTTTAAGTAGCAACCCAACCCAGCCATCCGTCAAATGCCAAACGTCACATCATGTTTGTTTATTATGTTATTTTATTGTGATTTTTAATTGAAATCTTCAGAAATGTGATAAAAAATTTCACTGAGCTGCAAGGAAAATAATATTTAATATATTACAGTTTTGCCAAAGATAACAAATGGCCAATCACATCATTATTGATCAAAACAAAGTCACGAACTTGGGAAACATTAGCGTGCTGTGTTTTTGGTACGTAACACTTTTATTTTAATGTTTATAGACTTCCTAGGTGAACTCCTGTCCCTGTTATCTCCAAATATATATAAATTAAACGGAAATTCATTTAAACATGACGATATTTGTTTATTTTGTTTTGGTCAATATTTTCGATGGCTAGTATAAAGAGTATTGATACTTTAAATTTATAATGCATTTCGACTAACTTAGAATATTTATTTTCAGGCTTGAGAAAGGATACAGTAACTAAAATAAAAAAGGGCAAGTGCGAGTCGGACTCGCGCACTGAGGATTCTGCACAAATTTACCTATGAAATCAATTCCCGTATTGAGTTACGAAGATTTTTCCGAATTGCAAACAATTTTTTTTTTGTGGCGGATCTACAAATTTACTGTTTTCAGATTTTTCCCTGTACTTTTTCTATGAGACTTTGATTTATGAAAAATTTCAGGATTCTAGGTCAACGTCACCCTATGAACTTTGATTCTCTTGAGTATCGAAATATATGTGTTTTTGCGACATAAACGCCGTATCTTTTTTTTTAGTTAACTCAGAAGTCTGATTTTTTCACAACTTCAAAAGACCGCAGATTTGAGTGTATGGTTTTAATTTTAACTCGATACCTCCAAACGTTCTCGAGTTAAAGGGTCTTAACAGATAAACAGACGGACAACCAAGTGATCCCAAGGATCTTATATACAAGGTGTCGTTTTGAAGCTGCAAAATATTTCAGGAGGTAATTATGTTAGTGATTCTCGACCCGAATCAATAATAAAATAAGTAGGTAATTTTTTTTTTTTTATAACCGCGCTTTTTTTCACACACACAAACACGGAACAATAAAGGGCGTTTTCACACACACTAACTCGCAATGATAGTTTCATAAATAATGTATCATCCAATCATCATCCCGCACGCCACACCCTAGCCACGCCCCCGCGGCCATCGATCAATCGATTTAGTTTAGTGTAATTAAAAAATTAAATAACAAGTATTACTGATTATTGACCAGGTATCGTTTTTTTATATGATTATTTATGAGTTTTATTACAACCTCCTGAAATATTGTGCAGTTTTAAAACTGCACCTTGTATGAGAGGGTCCCTTACAGGCTAAAAAGATTTTTTACGAAGCAACATTACAAATTCTGTAGTGTACTTTATTTTCATAGTCATTAAGTTCATATTTTTCATAGATTAGCAAAAGGGAAAAATGTACTGAGGAAGACAACGAGAAAGTGGTAGTGTGTCCCATTTTTAGCTTTAAATTTAATTATGGTAAACATAAACTTGCTGCTAGCTACAATATTCCAGTCAGTGATAATAGACCGATCCCAGTCAAAGTGATAGAACCATTTTCGTTGGAATTGGGTAAGTGGTCGTTGGTGGAAACTACCTAGATAGGCAGTACAGCAGTTTCTTCACGCTATTTTTCTTTACCGGTTCGTGTTTGCATTTAAATGTTCATCATCATTACAATCGAAAGACGTCCACTGTTCGACATAGGCCTCCCCCAGGTGTCGCCACAATTAACGGCATTACGCAAAAATTTATAAACGGATGAATTTAATGATAAATGTTGCAATAATATAGCTTATAACCTACATTTTTACTAAGTTTCATCACATGAGCAAGTTCAATAAATAGGCTACTAATATTATAAATGCGAAAGTTTGCGAAGATGGATGGAGGTACTCGTATGTATGGATGTGTCGCGCAAAAACTACTAGACAGATGAACTTAATCATAAACATTGCAATAATATAGCACATAAGCTATAACTTTGCAGTTTCATTAGGTGAGCAAATTCAGCCAATCGGATAATTTTTATTATAGGGTGAAGCCGCTGGAAGAAGCTAGTCTAACATAGTTTCAAAATATCAAGATTTAACAGTCGCACTATAATGACGTCACAATGTTGCTTACATAACAAAAACGATATTTATCTACAGCAGCGCCCTCAAATCCCACGATGGTTTACTTTCCGCACAGACTCTAGTAGCATTTTTTTTAACAACAAAATTTACTCTAGTCATGTAACTACCTATTGAGAAAAAATAGAACATTTTACGTACTGGGGGCCAATACTCGATTTTAGAGATGGCGTGGAATTCGACGAAAATTTCTAATGACGTCATTTTTTCGACAAATTTTTAAAGTTGCTATTCTGGGTTGTCGAATTCGACATTTGTCGCAGGATAACGTTAGAGTTCATGACGAGTGCTTCTGAGCAGTAGAGATGTCATATCGATTGTAGAGATATGTCATTTCTGAGTGAATTCGTTGAATTTTGTTAGATTGTTAGTGCGTTATATCGTGTTTTCTTTGGTTTTTAACTAAAATACGGCTCGACTTATATCGAATTGACGATTACGACCGTTCTCGGCGAAAATAATTACTTAAAACAGCAGTTTTACTGCCTTCACAGAACTTCTCAAAAAGTTCCAAATAGGTAAATCGCCACGGGGGGGCATTTTTATATAAGTTTATCAAAACACAAGTCATTTTTGGCGCAAGGAGTTCACCGAAACCTACAACTTTCACTATTACAGTTCTTAAACACTAATTTACAGAAGTTATACTTTACAACAACAGTAGGTATTAGGTATCAATCACAATCACCACATTCACAGTGATAAAACATTCATAAACGTTCGAAAATACTCAAAACGATCGCGGTTCGCGACAACACCGTGCGCATTCGCAATGTTTACAAACAACTAACAAACCCCGCGTTCCGAATTGCGTCAAAAGCGATTATATCACGAATCCGACTAATGCGCAACGTCACAAACAGTACTCAATAGTCCTTATATTTTGTGACTATTAAATTCGGTCGGATAATCGCTTTTGACGTAATTCGAAACTAAAGGAAAGTAACAACAAAAAATAAGTTTAGATTCAATACGACTGAATTAACTAGACAACTCGTTGTAACAAGATTCGTATTGCGCTATGTGCCTACTTAACTCATACGGGTTATAATAACAAAAATTACGCACGGCATGACTCTACGAGTTCACACAATGCGCTACAGACGGGGCGCGCCAGTATTGCCAACTGCTATGCCCAGTAGCTAGATAATTTGCAAAATGTTGCTAGATTGCTAGTTTTTTGCCAAAAAGAAACTAGATTTGCTAAATGTTTCTATAGGTAATTTAGGTTTTAATAAAATAACAATGGGAGCGCGTGACGTTCATACCCAAACCTATAATTGCTGCCAAAATTTAGTTTAAGCAGCGTATGTTTTGTGACCGCAGTAGCGCCGCACGCGCTCTCCACTGGCTGGTATGCTCCATGAATAAAACCCAACAACACACGATAAAATACGAGTAGCGTTTATTATTTTGGTTTAGAACTATAGTATTCTTCTGTCATGTCTTGGCGCAGTAGGAAACAAGGAATTCCCGGCTAACGAAGACCCATGGCTGTACCTGCAATAGCATCTTTGACCATAGATTCTCTTTGAGTTTTTATTTATAAGAAACTATAAGAAAAAATAAAAATAGCTATAGAATAAGAATAGCTGTAGAATAAGTATAGCTTCACGTCTCATGATGAAATGAAAAAGTGCTAGAAAAAGTAGCTAAAAAGTTTAGCTACAAGTTTAATTAAATTGTAGCTGTCTGCCACCAAATAATAGCTAGATCTAGCTATAAAGTTGCTAAGTTGGCATCACTGGGCGCGCGGCTCGGCGCTTTCGCGCTATATTGCTATCCCGTTTTGGCCACGCTGTTGTCGTTTTGTTGAGTGAGACGTTATCTTCACTCGACTCGACATTTTCGTGAAATTTATTTCGATTTTGACTGAGAATACGGAATTCTGCTCGATTCGACATTTTTTGGTAGAGATAGAGATATTTTTGACAGACATAAGTAGAGATAAACTTGCAATCTCGAACTCGAGATAAATGGCGAAAATCACGAATTGGCCCCATGAGTGAATTCGTTGAATTTTGTTATATAGTTAATTGTTAGTGCGTTACATTGTGTTTTCTTTGGTTTTTAAATAAAATACTACTTGGATTCTCATATTGGATATTCGATTTGCTCTGTGATTTGTTCATTGTATATTTTCTTGAAACGACGACCTTCGCGCACAATAACAAACTCAGTAATTTGTGTATCCACGATTGTACTTACTTTTCGCCAACTATCCCAAGACTTTTTGTATTTTTTCCCCTCCATGTTGTTTAAAGTATTATATGAAACGTAAAAGTTTAGACAGCACAGCCCACCGAAGAAGTAAACAAATGAAAAGTTTTGAAGGAACCGCAAATTCTTCAACTATCAAGCTGATTATTTTTAGACTAAACGAATCGTTTTATATTTAGTCAGCATTTTAAAACCAAATCATTCAGTCACTCATAACTACATAAAACGGAACGCGGATTCTTCCTAATGGGAACATTATCTTCACTTGACTTGACATTTTTGTGATATTTATTTCTATATTTTGACTGAGAATACGGAATTCTGCTCAATTCGACATTTTTTGGTAGAGATAGAGATATTTTTGATAGACATAGAGATAGACTTGCAATCTCGAACTCGAGATAAATGGCGAAAATCGAGAATTGGCCCCCAGGACTTCGGAGATATTTCTAAGTTTTTTATCAATTTCTATGGAAATAGTGTACACAGTGTATTATTTCACCTCAAAAGTGGACATCCTCGTTTTATTTGCTACTTATAAAGGTAGCATTCTAACAAATCTCTTAGTATAACTCCGGTGACGTTGTCTATCATAGTTGCCGAGATATTTTGAAAATCGAGAAAAGTCCATTAAAATCATAGAAACACTTTATCTCTAAAGGAGATACCACCAAAAAAAAAGAAATGATTTTTTTTTTAATTTAGATCGTTTTTTGAATTTTAGTCTTGATCAAAAAACTGCCTACCAAAACAAGAGATTCAAAATAGAGATAAAAAAGCTAGAAATAGGTAGGTAAGTAAACCGGTAACTAGATTAATATTTTAATTTTAAGTCTTCATTTTTTTGTGCATTTTGCATGTTTTTTCAAAATAGAAATATTCATTCAACAGGAAAGTAATTCAAATTATCCATTACACTAATAAGCCATTACACTCATGTTCTGTAATGTGTTAGAGACGAGTGTGTCTACTGAAAGCGTAATCTGGAGTTTTTCTTTTTTTTAATTAAAGTGGCAACATTATTTTGCCTTTGGCGGAAAATTGTAAATTTGTAGATACGAACAAAAAAAAATTGTTTGTCTTCGTAACTCAATTCGGGAATTGATTTCATAGATAAATTTATACACAATCCTCAGTGCGCGAGTCCAACTCGCATTTGCCCTTTTTTATTTTAGTTACTGTATCCTTACTCAAGCCTGAAAAGAAATATTCTAAGTTAGCCATCAAAAATATTGACCAAAACAAAATAAACAAATATTGTCAAGTTTAAATGAATTTTCTTTTAATTTATATGTATTTGGAGATAACGGGCACAGGAGTTTACCTAGGAAGCCTAAAAACATTAAAATAAAAGTGTTACGTACTAAAAAAACAGAAAAACAATGTTTCTCAAGTTCGTGGCTTTGTTTTGATCAATAATGGTGTAATTTGCCATTTGTTATCTTTGGAAAAACTGTAATATATTAAATATTATTTCCCTTGCAGCTCAGTGAAATTTTTTATTACATTTCTGAAGATTTCAATAAAAAATCACAATAAAATAACATAATAAACAAACCGGTGTCAACATGATATGACGTTTGGCATTTGACGGATGGCTGGGTTGGGTTGCTACTTAAAATCATTAATGTTGTTGTAGCGCGTAGGCACAATAGTCATAGTTAGTCTTAGGCACATTAGGTTAAGTTTCCGTTTAAGTTAAGTTCACAGGAGTCAGTCAGTCGTCCAATAAACCTCGAACCAAGAACACGCGTATCATTTTGCCGCCCTTCTGCAAACACAACACAATCACACACACACTCACCTTACTGGCAAATTGTTTTCACTTTACGCCACGACGGTTCTTTTATCGCACAGACAATACAAAAAATACTCAAGTAGAGTCTGTCTAAAAGGTCAAGCGACTTATCAAATAATCAAATTCTTGAAATCTGATGTTGTCAACACTGGTTGAACAATCAAGGTTGCAAAGAGATGATCATTGTTTACTAATAGAATCTTATTAAAAGTATTGTAAGTATATATGTAAAACAGATGTTTTAATTCGTTTAAAAAAGTCGTTTGACTTTTTAGACAGACTATATTAAAACTTTTTTCTCCTACTATTTCAACAATACTACGTTCAAAATTGGTTTTAACCACGGATATTGAGGCGTATGTCATAGAGCCAATGGATATTGTAGTATTACTTGTTAAATTAAAATGTTTTTGACCAATGCAAGAAGAACCCAAAAAAAATGTGGAGTCTCATTAATGATCTCTCTAAAAACAGGGCCAGAGAATCATCTGCACCGAGTAAAATCGTGACACCATCTGGGGTTTTGACTAATCAGACTGACATTTGTGAATGTTTTAATGACTTTTTCTCAAATATTGGATCAGTTCTGGCTAGTCAAATCCCCAAACAGTACCACAATAATTTGACATACACCAAAGGAACACAGGCAACAGAAACCTTGGTTACGCTGTCACAAATAAAACCATGCACCATAGATGAAATTTCAAAGATAATTGATAACTTAAAACTAAATATTAGCTCTGGGTTAGATGGTATAAACACAAAATCTATCAAATGCGTAAAGAACTTAATACTAAGCGAACTAACAAATTGTATAAATAAAAATTTAGAGTCAGGAACTTTCCCCGATAACCTTAAAATTGCTAAAGTGAGTCCTATCTACAAGAGTGGAAGTAAATCGGACCCAGGAAATTATCGTCCTATTTCAGTCTTACCGGTTTTATCAAAAATTTTTGAACGTGTTTTATACAACCGCCTTGATGAACATCTAAGAGCACAAAACTTTCTCTTTAAAAAACAATACGGTTTTAGGCCAAAATCCAAAATACACTTTCTGCAACAATAGATTTAATAACAAAAATTAAGTTAAATATTGATAAAAAGCAGATAGCAATGGGAATATTCATAGATTTAAAAAAAGCCTTTGACACAATAAGTCATAAACTGTTATTAAGTAAACTTAATGATATTGGTGTTACTGGTAGCGCGTTTGATATCTTTAAATCATATCTGACAAATCGTCGCCAAGTAGTTAAGATTAACGAAAATCAAAGTAGTCCTAAAAACGTAAATTTTGGTATTCCACAAGGATCAATATTAGGGCCCTTGTTATTTCTGATCTATATAAATAACATTCACAGGATTGGACTAAAAGGCGATATATCATTGTATGCAGATGATACAGCTTTATTTTACTTTGGACACTCCGTAGACGCTGTTATGTGCGAGGCTCAGAATGATTTACAACTCTTAAATATGTGGTTTCAGTGCAACCTACTCACCATAAATATAGCCAAAACTAATTACATAATTTTTGCCGCGAAAAATAAAAATATATTACACAACTCACAACTAACCATAAACAATCAACCAATAAAAAAGTTGATCACGAAAAATATCTTGGACTAATTTTGGATAGCCACCTGAACTGGAAATCGCATTTAGAAAGGGTTAAATCTAAATTGACTTCTCTCACGGGAGCCCTACGGGGTGTCGTCCGATGTCTTCCACGTCAAGTACGTTATAATATATATAACGCTCTTATAAAACCTCACTTGAACTATCTAATAGAAGTATGGGGAACAGCGGCTAAGACCAATATTGAAACACTACAAATATCACAAAATAAATTAATAAAAACACTCTTCCACTATGATTATAGTACACCAACACAAAAAATATACCGTGAAACTAAGCTAATGAATATATCACAAACATACTTATATAATAATTGCATTCTAATAAGAAAAATACTTAATAAAAACATTCACACACAAATACATTTTATTAAAAAACATCAAATACACAAAATTAGGCTTAGAAGTACAAATGACATACAATTATACTCACCACGCACAAACTATGGCAAAAAAAATGTAATGTACGAAGGTGCTGCACTGTATAATAAATTACCAAATAATATTAAAAATGCAAAAACAATGTCACTATTTAAACAATATTTAAAATTATACATCTTTAACAAACCAAGCGCACCTTAGTATAATGCCGCTTCCAGTTGTCCGTACTCCGTGTATGTTTACGATTAAACTATGCAAGTATTTTCCGACTACCCTACACTTTTTGATTACTTCTCTTTACATTTGTTATAAAGTCAAAACTATAACTGTACGCTACCAATAATGTTTGTAAGTTAATTTTTAAGTTCTCATGTAAGTGAATTGTAAATTCTTATGGGAAATAAAAGATATCTCTAACCTCAAATTAGTTATTAATTTAATGTTTTTTGAACCAGATTAAAACATTGTTATTTCAATATTCGTGAAGTGTAAAAACTGTTAAATTAAAAGTGTTAATGGCAGCATAAGTTTGTCTTTGAAGCCAGGATTGTAAAGTGAGTTTAAAGTTATGTTTGTTTAATGAGTGCAAGGAAAGAATTCGGTGTAATTTATTGTAAAGATGAGGGCCAAGGAAAATAAAGAATCTATGACTAAAATATGTTTTAGGGGGAACAGCTTTAGCTACTAAATGGTTGCGACGATTGGTTTCCTGCGAGTAGTTGGTAATAGAGTGCTGTTTGATAACAGTGGCCAATACGAATAATTGCCTAACCGTTAGAACTTGACAATATTCATAGAGCTTAATGGTGGGATAAAGTCTTGGCTTGAAACAGTACACCTTAAGGACGGCTCTCTCTGCGCGTTCTATATGTATGCAGTGAGATTTCGCTGCACCACGCCAGGAAGATATACAATAGACCAGAACTGATTGGCATAAAGCTTGTTTAGTCATTTTCATTATCGAAGCGTCCGCCGACTGGCGCAGTAGCTTAAAAATATAAATTATCTCGCGCACTCTATTCGCAAGGTTAATAATGTGTTCCTTAAAAGTAAGGTTGGATTCAATTATAATCCCAAGATACTTGACCGACGGGACTCGTTCAACCTTGCAGATGTTGTAGTTTACATTATTCCCTGCATGAGTGCCATCTCCATCGTTATCACTATTTGATTGCTTCGATGGGGCAGCAACATATAATGAACTTGCTGCTGGAACACTGGTGTAACGAATAGAAAAATCTAAAAACTTCGTTTTCGCGATATTCAGTGTGAGCAAGTTGTTACTAAACCATTCACTGACCATGTTAAAACCCTTCTGTGCGATTTGTGAATGTTGTAATTATTCTGGTGAGAGATAAGCGGCCTCACTAGGACTCCTTACCACTTACCTTACTCTTCCGCAATGTAGGCATATTCTATCTCCGGATATCTATGGTTTTAACCTTCTTTTCTCAGGTCACACTTTTAATAGACGGACTCTAATTAAAACCAATAAGACCTTGGACTCGACTAAAATGTATTTAATTTATCGCCATGGCGTATCAGCGCATCACTAGCAACTGTCTGTCAGATTTTTCTGTTATCTGTGTCAGTTTTTGTGACGTCCGTGAAATTGTTCGCGTATTTGTTTGCAAATTGCGTTTTCCGATAAAATACCTGGTATTAAATTCATATTGGTGCAGAAAATATCAAAATACATCTAATAAATAGAATTATGACATCGACGATGCCAAACGATAGGAACGAGGAGCGCCGCCGAAGGGTAAGTGAAGCAATATTGTAAAACATAATTATTTGTATCGAACGACATTTGCGAAAGTATGAATCATTGTTTTCACGATTATTTAAAAAAGAGTATGCAAAAGAATGCTGTATTGGGATCGTAAACAAGGCTTGCAACCGGTTTTCGTTTGCAATAAAGCCTTGTTGGTCTATTTAGCATTATTAGAACGTAGGTATTGATTTACGTCGCAGAGAATTTTCCAGACTGCACGGGATTTCAGGAAAAGGGGTTCAGACAAAGAGGTGTACAGTAACCTTAAATATGGGAGAACTTTTATGTCTTGTTTTCATATGGTACATTCATGCTTTTGCACATCTAATTGGATTTGTCAACTAATTTAATAAGTCTACACTTCATGGTGATTCATCAAATTTTATCATTAGATAGATAATTTTATCTGAAGTTACTGAATTGGGTTTAATAGTAATATGAAAACTACAATTTTAATTAGTTAGGTATGAATTTGATTATGAGCATTAAACTATTATGCAATAGTTGATGTATTAAAAACCTGATATCTAAAAAAGACCTCAAATAAATTGGTGACTAGTTTTCAATGTTGCTCCAATAAGCATATTGTAACAAAGAAATCAAAACAAATAAACTTTAAAGAATATAAAACTTCTACTGTTATTTTTTAGTTTTACACCAAATTGATAAAGAAAGATCAATGGAGTCATTGTCTGTATTAGGCAGCTAGAGGTTTCAGGAACTGCAGATATTGACTTGAAATTTGGAATAGTTATAAAATATTAACAACTCATACTTCTGCCAGTAGTTTCGCCTTCGGGAAAATCAGGTACCTGTAAGTTGGAAATCAGGAACATCATAATGCAAACGGTGCCGTAACTAGGGCGGTGCCAGCGAGGCCCATGCACAGGGTGCAGTTCCTGGAGGGACGGTTTTACTAGCTACTACACTAGCTAGTAAATCCGCTGATATAGAAGCTCGCACCTGACGTCTAAAAAGCTAGTTAGGGCTCTGAATGCAAAACATTCGCAGGTTAAAAAGTGCACAACAGCCTAACCTGGGACATTGTCTAAGGAACTATACTTTTTCCTTGTGTTATACAGTAGCTCATGTTAGTCAGTTTCAGTTTTTATGTAGAAAATATGAAATATACAACTAACCTTCCTCATGAATCACTCTGTCTATTGATGACATGAAAATCGTTACATGGCAGTAATATATAAATAATATAAAGAAGTTAAATAGTTATTCTATAATATTAATTCATTAAACCCCAAACAAATGTTCTCTAATTACGCTATTTGAAAGGTTAATGTGCTTGAAAAAGAAATACATGCCACAGCTGTTCCTACAATAACAAGCTAGCTTTTTTCCCATGGCTCCACCCTTGTGTCTCACTCTTTGAGATAAAAGGTAGCCTATTGCTCTAGTAGTCTTGCAGCTTTCCATCAGTGATAGAATTTTTGTTATCAGTTCAGTCAGTACTCCTAGAAATTTCAACTTTAACTGTCACATAAACAAAGAAAAAAATTTACTTGTTTATTTAATATATTAGATTAGATAAAACAATGCATATTCTTTTGTTCAGTGTAATACTCTAACATGCAGATAAAACAATAAGAGATACTTAGATATTCTTGTACAAGAAAATAATTCCACCACAATTCTGGTATTTGTCTACTTACAAGTCTTTAAGTAAAGAGTGAATATGTTACTTCTAGGCAAGCATGCTCTTTCATCGGCCACATCATTGCTTACCATCAGGTGAGATAGTGGTCAAATGTGAGCCTCTGCATAGTAAAAAAATGTCTATAGATGTGCTATCATAGTAAAATTCCTACTAGTTAACACCAACAAAATAATTATATAATATAATATATTATAAATATAATGATGCTAAGCTAATTAACATTATCAAAATGTAACAATAAAACTTTTGCATACTAATAAGAACAATCTATAAATAAGAAACACATGTGATAAGTATGAAAAAATATGTTAATTCTAAACTTTAATTCTAAACAATAACAAATTAGTCCAGTCAACAATAAACCGAATCGCAATTAACACTAAAGTACCGTTACACTATCGCTTTGGTCGTTAGATAAAATCACTTCAAGTACTAGGGTAGTTCGCTCTTGATCGCAGTCGAAATCACAACTGACTCGCTTCCGGCCGGGGGCTCGTATTTATATGCGGAGCCAAGAAAATTCTAGATACCGACATCCCCGGATCTATCCAGAATTCCAGAACAATTGAATCGCTTCTCGAAGTCATAAATCATTTTTATGGCTCGTGGTAATAAGAGTCACTTTCATGCGAATTTCGACTCTATTTTTAACGTCGGAGAGTACCATTTCCCTTATCGGTTAGATGAATACCTATTACTACTTGTAGGTACTATGTGGATGTTTCGAGATTTTTCTAAGCCCGGCTACGCACAACCATTCTAGACCTTTCGAACAGCAATGCGTTTTAATTATTACGTGCTACTCTTTATTCTCTCGGAGATATGGCGGGTTCACGTTTAATGGCGTAACAGTGCCCCCCTCTTAGTCATGCTCGTCCCGAGCATTATTAGATCCGTGATACGGCGCCAATCTATCCACATGGACAACCTTGGGTTTCCCTCTTAGCCCTTTCTTGATGCGGTAGGTCACGTCTTTAATCCTTTTTAACACGGTGTAAGGTCCCTCCCATCGAGCTTGGAGTTTCGGCGACTTCCCTTTCCGTCGAAGCGGGTTGTGGAGCCAGACCAGTGTACCTTCCTCAAATCCCTTGGCATTGGCATTACGGTCGTATCTAGTTTTCATTTTTACGCTGGTGTTCATGCTATTCTCACGAACTCGTTTATGCACTTCGTCCAATTGATCTTGAAGGTCACTTACGTAGTCCGTAACTGGCTTAGTCTTGTCAGGTGGCACGCCAGTTATGGCATCGACTGGAAGTCGCATCTCCCTGCCGAAATTCACTCTTGCTGGGGTATGTCCCGTGCTATCATGCACTGCCGATCGGTAAGACATCAGAAATAGTGGAATATACCGGTCCCAGTCCTTCTGATGGTCATCGACAACCTTAGCCAGGTGATTCTCCAGGGTTTGGTTAAACCTTTCCACCATTCCGTCCGACTGAGGGTGCGCAGGTGTTGTGCGTGTCTTATAAATTCCCAGAAGAGTACACATTTCCTGGAACAGCGCAGATTCGAAGTTACGGCCTTGATCGGAATGGATTTCCAAAGGTGCGCCATACCGACATACTACTTCCTCGACCACCTTCTTTGCCACGGTCGTCGCTTCCTGATTGGGTATGGCGAAGACTTCAGGCCACTTTGTGAAATAGTCCTGGATCACCACTATGTACTTGTTTCCGTCATTTGTAACTGGAAAAGGTCCAGCGACGTCGATAGCGATGCGTTCCCATGGGGCTCCCACATTGTACAGCTGAAGCCTGCCCCTGCTCCTAGTCTGTGGTCCTTTCACAGATGCGCACGCTGTACATTTCTAGGACTAAACTATCCCACTGTGCCCAGTAGCTCTTAGTTACGGGACTGTGTGACGATACTTCACTCCACTGGGGCCTAGTTCCGCTACGCTTCCAGTCCAGTATAGGTCGAATATCGTCATCTTCTTCCTGGGACTTCTTGAAGTTGCCTTCAGCCCTAATAGGCTAGTTGACTCTTTTTCAAAGTAGGTCTTAAATAATAAATAATTGGTCTATTTGATAAAAAAAAATACTACCACATTTTTTTGGGACCTAGAAAACCCCAAAACTTTATTTTAAAAGTTTACTTTTTATAAACAGGCGAAAAACGCCGTCCGCCATATTATTCTAAAGATTATCTGTGCTGTGACGTCATACGGCTTGAAAACAATCTTTTGACATTTATTGTTGTGTGTCGAGTATTTATTGTTGTTGAAACTGCTAAGTTTTTATTAAAAACTATGATTTCCCCTAGCTTACACGATAAGTATAGTAATTACCATTATTGTATTGTACGAGAATGTAAAAACACATCAATAAAGACCCCAGGAAAGTTATGGATTAGAGTACCCAGTGAAATAAACATGCGTAACACCTGGCTAAAACTTGCTAAAAGGGATCCTGATTCATTATCGGTTGAAACTAAAATGTATTTTTGCGAAGATCACTTTGACGTAAGTACTTACTTAAAATATATTCAGTCTCTACAGACAATAAGTTTAAAAATACAAGTTTTAAGGTTATGTACCAAATCAATGAACAAAATAAAAAATTTGTGTTATTTACCTTTCAGTTAGAAAATGATATGGAAAATTACATGCAATATAAAATAATGGGATCAGTTAAAAGGATTCGAATGAAGCCCAATTGCATACCATCCAAATTTGACTGCCAAACTGATAGAAAACGCAAACTTACTCCAACACCAGATGAACATGCAATGCAACAGTATGCTTCCAAAAAAACAATAGTAATGCCTGTATCGGAAGATAAAGAAATTTATTCTACGGAAATGTCAACATCTTCTTTTCATCAAGGTAATACATAGTATAAAATAATAAAACAATAAAAAGCTCTTTGCAAGTGGATTATAAAATTAGTTTACTCAACTGTATTCATTGTTTACAGAGTTACTCAGTAAGGAGGATGCCATACCTTCATGTACTTATCGTGAGAAGAAGTTCCATGACAAGGCAGTGCAAGTAGTACAGCATAATATTCAGTTCTGTGATCAAGCAGTACAAGTTCAACCATTATATGAACATGTATCTTGTCAAGTGGTACAACATCACGCTCACAAAGTAATTCAAGCACATGTTGCAAAACATTATAGAAGTAAACGGGTGCAGTTCAGTGCGGCTGTGAAAGATGCTGTAACATCACCATTACAACTGTTTGCTCACCAATCAACGTCAACATCTCCTAATAAGCCATCTGTGTCTGGTCAATCATCAAGAAGAAAACTAATTTTTACTGAGGAGAAATATGACAGTGATGTATCTTATACATTATCTCAAGAAGGATCATCCTTTGACTCATCTCCATCGAAACCATCAAGTCAAACTACTGAAGACAGTTCACGGGAAAAGAATATAAAAGACCAGAAATTATATTTAAAGAGTACCCTATCTAAAATAAAGCAAAACCCTAGAATGTACATTGGGATACCAGCAGAGCTTTATTTTATAATAAGTATTATTTCAAAACGCACCAAACTATCAGAGAATCATATTTTATTGTGTTTAATGAAAATAAGATTAAATAGAACCTTTTCTCAGTTAGCAGATGATTTTGATATATCACTGTCTCAAGCAAGTAAAATATTTTACAGTAAAATGCCTCTAATGGTTAATGTACTTTTACCTCTTGTAAGAACATTCACTAAAAGCACAATTAAAAAGAACTTGCCCATAGCCTTTCGCCATAAATATAATATGGTAAATTGTATCATAGATTGTTTAGAAATTGAGATTCAAAAGCCAAAAAAGGCTATTCATCAGGCACTGACTTGGTCTGAATATAAAAAAGCAAATACCTATAAATACCTCATATCATGTACACCTGATGGTTTAGTCAGCTTTGTGTCTAATGGATATGGCGGCAGAATCAGTGATATTAATCTACTTGAACACTGTAAATTTCTCGATAGTTTGGAACCAGGATCTTTCATTTTAGCAGACAGAGGTTTTAAATACATTGAAATGTATTTAAAACAAAGAGGTTTTACTTTATTACGGCCTCCGAGTGTTGCTGTTGGGTCAAAATTAACCAAAAGTGAAACTAAACAAACAAAACAAATTGCTAGCCTTCGAATTCACGTGGAAAGAGTGATCAGAAGAATTCGTGAATTCTCAATCCTAAAGCCACATTCAGTAGTTAACCTAAATTTATTACATGTTCTAGATTCCTGTGTAATCACAGCCTGTGCTCTCATAAATCTACAAGACTCGCTTATCAAATAAAATTTATTGATGTCAGTGATGCATTTTATTTACACATTATTACATAGTAACACTTTCATACAACTTAGGGAAAATATTTAATTTCCAAAATGAAACTACCTGTCCAATTAATTTTTTAACATATTTGTCATTATAAGAAACCGGTAATATTGTTACTTTCTTACTATGTTCAAAGTCACTGCTGGCAACACAAAAATAACTTTGATTTACTTTTGCACAAAACATTTGAATTTGTACTTGAGCAAAGCATTTTTTTGTTAAGTTGCCATCTTTGATGTAATTTTCAAAATTTTTATCTGTAGATGGACATTTTATTTCAATGAGACCTTTTTCTCTATTAATACCATCTGGTGACCCAGCAATCATGGGATACTCATCAGAAATAAAGAGGCCACATTTTGTAAATTTAACACCTAATTTTTCTTCTGCAATCTCTCTAACTTTGTCTTCTAATTTCTGGCCACGTTTTATTGCCGGTGTCTGCACTGATCTTGCTCCAAAAATTATTGCAACCAAAGAACCATCAATTGTTTTGCACCTGCTTACTTCATGACACTTGGATGCTGTTACTCTCCCATAACGCAGCTCAAACCAAAGACCACTTTTGTACTGTTGTCTAGTTTGCATTTCGGCATTCTTTATGTTTTCATCATTGAACATTGCTTTAATTTTTGTTAAAAAACTTTCACAATCAGATTCTTTATATGTATTTAGTAGGTAATGCAATGATAACACTAATCTGTTGTCTGTATAATCTTCAACATGCTTTAAAAACTGGCAGGTTTCAATTCTTCTCTTCTTACATTCATCTATAAATTCTGTTAATACACTTGTATCTGGTACAGGATCCTGATGTTTTCGTTTGCACATTTCTTTTGCAGTTATTATTTTTAATGTTGATCCAACTTTTGAGAGATTAGATTTTTTCCAATAGCACTCAACTGATGTGCAAGCAGGCTCTTCGCTGCGACGGAGCAACCATGTTAAAAATGCAGTAGCATGTTTACAGCCTCCAGCAGCTGCAGGACAATCTTCACAGAGAGCACTCACAACTTTTTCTTCTTCTTCATCTATCACTACCGTCACTGTATACTGTTTCGAGCGTACCTTGTGCTCTGGACATATTTTACATTTCACAGTGCAGATTTTATCATCTCGTTTAAGCTGAACGTAACCGATGGCATCGTCGCCATATGACTCCCTTGCAGATCTGTAAGGAAAAAATAAAATATTAGTTACAAGCCATGAGAGGTTATGAGATAGTTTTGTACGATTCCCTTACGCTTATTCCTTCTTTTAATGTCAATCAATAAATTGCAATACCAAATGCACTATACTTATACTTACATAGAAGTCTTGACATTCCTCAGCTCAGCAGAGCAGAAATCGGGGTTCAAGGCAAAAAAATTACCAAACATCATTGGATCGAGCCTTTGCAAATTTGTGCTTTCCGCTTTCACGAATCCAACATTCATGATTGTTTTTATTGATTAAATGCGAAAACACGTAAATTTAGGGACTTTTTAAAAATACTTCGTAACAAAAGCACCACGCTGAACGTTCACAACGACAACGAGCACAGGTTAGGTTATGTCCGAGTGACATTTAATAGGCTACTTGACTCGTATCAAATTTGGCGCAATCAATGAGTATTTCCTGCAGTATTTTACTTACGAAACCAAAATATATCGAATTTAGTTAATAAAAGTCCAAGATGGTTGCATAATTTCAATTTAAAAATTGTGTTTTTTTATTTTTTATTTGGTTCGCCTAAAACGCTATCAGCCATGATGTGACGTCATAGAACTTGTAAACAAACTAATGTCAAATAGGCTAGTTGACTCTTTTTCAAAGTAGGTCTTAAATAATAAATAATTGGTCTATTTGATAAAAAAAAATACTACCACATTTTTTTGGGACCTAGAAAACCCCAAAACTTTATTTTAAAAGTTTACTTTTTATAAACAGGCGAAAAACGCCGTCCGCCATATTATTCTAAAGATTATCTGTGCTGTGACGTCATACGGCTTGAAAACAATCTTTTGACATTTATTGTTGTGTGTCGAGTATTTATTGTTGTTGAAACTGCTAAGTTTTTATTAAAAACTATGATTTCCCCTAGCTTACACGATAAGTATAGTAATTACCATTATTGTATTGTACGAGAATGTAAAAACACATCAATAAAGACCCCAGGAAAGTTATGGATTAGAGTACCCAGTGAAATAAACATGCGTAACACCTGGCTAAAACTTGCTAAAAGGGATCCTGATTCATTATCGGTTGAAACTAAAATGTATTTTTGCGAAGATCACTTTGACGTAAGTACTTACTTAAAATATATTCAGTCTCTACAGACAATAAGTTTAAAAATACAAGTTTTAAGGTTATGTACCAAATCAATGAACAAAATAAAAAATTTGTGTTATTTACCTTTCAGTTAGAAAATGATATGGAAAATTACATGCAATATAAAATAATGGGATCAGTTAAAAGGATTCGAATGAAGCCCAATTGCATACCATCCAAATTTGACTGCCAAACTGATAGAAAACGCAAACTTACTCCAACACCAGATGAACATGCAATGCAACAGTATGCTTCCAAAAAAACAATAGTAATGCCTGTATCGGAAGATAAAGAAATTTATTCTACGGAAATGTCAACATCTTCTTTTCATCAAGGTAATACATAGTATAAAATAATAAAACAATAAAAAGCTCTTTGCAAGTGGATTATAAAATTAGTTTACTCAACTGTATTCATTGTTTACAGAGTTACTCAGTAAGGAGGATGCCATACCTTCATGTACTTATCGTGAGAAGAAGTTCCATGACAAGGCAGTGCAAGTAGTACAGCATAATATTCAGTTCTGTGATCAAGCAGTACAAGTTCAACCATTATATGAACATGTATCTTGTCAAGTGGTACAACATCACGCTCACAAAGTAATTCAAGCACATGTTGCAAAACATTATAGAAGTAAACGGGTGCAGTTCAGTGCGGCTGTGAAAGATGCTGTAACATCACCATTACAACTGTTTGCTCACCAATCAACGTCAACATCTCCTAATAAGCCATCTGTGTCTGGTCAATCATCAAGAAGAAAACTAATTTTTACTGAGGAGAAATATGACAGTGATGTATCTTATACATTATCTCAAGAAGGATCATCCTTTGACTCATCTCCATCGAAACCATCAAGTCAAACTACTGAAGACAGTTCACGGGAAAAGAATATAAAAGACCAGAAATTATATTTAAAGAGTACCCTATCTAAAATAAAGCAAAACCCTAGAATGTACATTGGGATACCAGCAGAGCTTTATTTTATAATAAGTATTATTTCAAAACGCACCAAACTATCAGAGAATCATATTTTATTGTGTTTAATGAAAATAAGATTAAATAGAACCTTTTCTCAGTTAGCAGATGATTTTGATATATCACTGTCTCAAGCAAGTAAAATATTTTACAGTAAAATGCCTCTAATGGTTAATGTACTTTTACCTCTTGTAAGAACATTCACTAAAAGCACAATTAAAAAGAACTTGCCCATAGCCTTTCGCCATAAATATAATATGGTAAATTGTATCATAGATTGTTTAGAAATTGAGATTCAAAAGCCAAAAAAGGCTATTCATCAGGCACTGACTTGGTCTGAATATAAAAAAGCAAATACCTATAAATACCTCATATCATGTACACCTGATGGTTTAGTCAGCTTTGTGTCTAATGGATATGGCGGCAGAATCAGTGATATTAATCTACTTGAACACTGTAAATTTCTCGATAGTTTGGAACCAGGATCTTTCATTTTAGCAGACAGAGGTTTTAAATACATTGAAATGTATTTAAAACAAAGAGGTTTTACTTTATTACGGCCTCCGAGTGTTGCTGTTGGGTCAAAATTAACCAAAAGTGAAACTAAACAAACAAAACAAATTGCTAGCCTTCGAATTCACGTGGAAAGAGTGATCAGAAGAATTCGTGAATTCTCAATCCTAAAGCCACATTCAGTAGTTAACCTAAATTTATTACATGTTCTAGATTCCTGTGTAATCACAGCCTGTGCTCTCATAAATCTACAAGACTCGCTTATCAAATAAAATTTATTGATGTCAGTGATGCATTTTATTTACACATTATTACATAGTAACACTTTCATACAACTTAGGGAAAATATTTAATTTCCAAAATGAAACTACCTGTCCAATTAATTTTTTAACATATTTGTCATTATAAGAAACCGGTAATATTGTTACTTTCTTACTATGTTCAAAGTCACTGCTGGCAACACAAAAATAACTTTGATTTACTTTTGCACAAAACATTTGAATTTGTACTTGAGCAAAGCATTTTTTTGTTAAGTTGCCATCTTTGATGTAATTTTCAAAATTTTTATCTGTAGATGGACATTTTATTTCAATGAGACCTTTTTCTCTATTAATACCATCTGGTGACCCAGCAATCATGGGATACTCATCAGAAATAAAGAGGCCACATTTTGTAAATTTAACACCTAATTTTTCTTCTGCAATCTCTCTAACTTTGTCTTCTAATTTCTGGCCACGTTTTATTGCCGGTGTCTGCACTGATCTTGCTCCAAAAATTATTGCAACCAAAGAACCATCAATTGTTTTGCACCTGCTTACTTCATGACACTTGGATGCTGTTACTCTCCCATAACGCAGCTCAAACCAAAGACCACTTTTGTACTGTTGTCTAGTTTGCATTTCGGCATTCTTTATGTTTTCATCATTGAACATTGCTTTAATTTTTGTTAAAAAACTTTCACAATCAGATTCTTTATATGTATTTAGTAGGTAATGCAATGATAACACTAATCTGTTGTCTGTATAATCTTCAACATGCTTTAAAAACTGGCAGGTTTCAATTCTTCTCTTCTTACATTCATCTATAAATTCTGTTAATACACTTGTATCTGGTACAGGATCCTGATGTTTTCGTTTGCACATTTCTTTTGCAGTTATTATTTTTAATGTTGATCCAACTTTTGAGAGATTAGATTTTTTCCAATAGCACTCAACTGATGTGCAAGCAGGCTCTTCGCTGCGACGGAGCAACCATGTTAAAAATGCAGTAGCATGTTTACAGCCTCCAGCAGCTGCAGGACAATCTTCACAGAGAGCACTCACAACTTTTTCTTCTTCTTCATCTATCACTACCGTCACTGTATACTGTTTCGAGCGTACCTTGTGCTCTGGACATATTTTACATTTCACAGTGCAGATTTTATCATCTCGTTTAAGCTGAACGTAACCGATGGCATCGTCGCCATATGACTCCCTTGCAGATCTGTAAGGAAAAAATAAAATATTAGTTACAAGCCATGAGAGGTTATGAGATAGTTTTGTACGATTCCCTTACGCTTATTCCTTCTTTTAATGTCAATCAATAAATTGCAATACCAAATGCACTATACTTATACTTACATAGAAGTCTTGACATTCCTCAGCTCAGCAGAGCAGAAATCGGGGTTCAAGGCAAAAAAATTACCAAACATCATTGGATCGAGCCTTTGCAAATTTGTGCTTTCCGCTTTCACGAATCCAACATTCATGATTGTTTTTATTGATTAAATGCGAAAACACGTAAATTTAGGGACTTTTTAAAAATACTTCGTAACAAAAGCACCACGCTGAACGTTCACAACGACAACGAGCACAGGTTAGGTTATGTCCGAGTGACATTTAATTTGACATTAGTTTGTTTACAAGTTCTATGACGTCACATCATGGCTGATAGCGTTTTAGGCGAACCAAATAAAAAATAAAAAAACACAATTTTTAAATTGAAATTATGCAACCATCTTGGACTTTTATTAACTAAATTCGATATATTTTGGTTTCGTAAGTAAAATACTGCAGGAAATACTCATTGATTGCGCCAAATTTGATACGAGTCAAGTAGCCTATTAAATTAACGCGTTCTCGAGCTTCATTCTGCTGGCAGTGTCTGCAGTCATCATTACATGGACGTCGCGACAGGGCGTCAGCATTGTTATGCCCTTTTCCACTACGATGTTCCGTCACAAAGTTAAACTCCTGCAGCTGCTCGAGCCATCTTGCAACTTGGCCCTCAGGGTTTTTAAATTGTAGAAGCCATTTCAATACAGCGTGATCCGTCCTCAACGTAAATTGTCTTTATCTTCTCAGGGTCGGTTCTCACCCCGTCGCGCGTCGGCGGAAATAACATGTCCTAGGTAGCTGACCTCCTTCTTAAACAGGGCACACTTCTTTGGGCTTAGTTTTAAGTTAGCCCCTCGTATCCTGGTGAACACTTTCTCCATATTCCTCAGGTTTTCCTTAAATGTGCGACCCGTTATAATGACGTCATCCAAATATACCAGACAGACGTCACCAAGAAGGCCCACCATGACTCTCTCCATGAGGCGTTCAAACGTCGCTGGGGCGTTGCATAACCCAAAAGGCATGACGTTAAATTGCCACAGGCCGCTGCCAATACCCGTACTGAACGCTGTCTTTTCTTTATCTTTCTCGCTGATTTCCACTTGCCAGTAGCCACTTTTCAAATCAATGGTCGAAAACCACTTCATGCCACTGAGCATATCCAGCGTATCGTCTATCCTTGGTAAGGGATAACTGTCCTTCTTCGTCACATTATTCAGCATTCTGTAGTCCACACAGAATCTTGTGCTGCCGTCCTTCTTCTTCACCAGAACGACTGGAGAAGACCATGGACTCGTAGAAGGCTCAATTATTCCGTATAAGCCATGTCCTTTACCATTCCTGCTACCTCAGATTCCTTAGCCCAGGGTATGCGGCGCGGTCTCTGTTTAATTGGTCTAGCATCACCTGTATCTATCTCATGCTTGACGAGACCTGTTCTCCCGCAGTCTTTTCCCGTTGCAAAGATATCTCGAAACCGTAGCAGAAATTCCCTGGCTTGCTGTAGTTCCGAAGTCGATAAGTTGCTCTTAGAATTTTCCAGAAGTTGCTGGATGTGATCAGTTTCGACTTTGGTCGTGTCTTGCTTTGCTGGAGATTTATTGATTTGACGGAGATACTGAACTTCTTCACATCTCCCAACAACACTGTTTTTCTTCAGTTGGACCTCTTCTTTCCCAAGGTTCACAATCCTGACCTTGGATTTCCCTGTCGTCATAACTAATGTCCTCGCAGCGATGATCTCCGGGTGCCGGCCAGTATCCTCTACCAAAACACATCTTGTTTGCCTGATTTTCTTGGGAAACTTTACTTCGACTAAGGTTTCTGTTCTCGGAGCCAGTGTAGTATTCTTTAAACAGTAGAGGTTGCATGAGTTAATTCCTCGCAGGAAGACTTCTTGATCTGGGAATTTCAATACTCCCCTGTCGATATCTAAAATACATCG
This sequence comes from Mythimna ferrago, assembly GCA_910589285.2. NCBI lineage: Eukaryota > Metazoa > Arthropoda > Insecta > Lepidoptera > Noctuidae > Mythimna > Mythimna ferrago. The sequence continues at coordinate 14,976,890 of OU342676.1, read as the reverse complement.
GTTATTCCGCAAGAAGTCGAGACCCATTAAGCAATCGTCGGTAATATTCGCAATTAACGCAGGATGGATATACACTTGATCACCGATTTTGATCTCAATTTCTGTATCACCGAGGACGGAGACTGACTGGCCGGTTGCTGTCTGAAGTCGGCAGGATGGAGACTCCCTTTGCCACAAGATGGTGCGTTTCAGCAACTCAGGTCTTATGACAGTCCGTGACGCCCCCGTGTCAATGGTAAAATTGCAAGCCCGATGATTCAGCGTCCCTTCGATGATCAAACTATTTCCGTTGTGAACTTGATTGATGGTGATGGTTGGGGCCTTCAATTGACCAGCCAGCACCCGCCCCGCGGCCCTGGCGACATTTAGTTTAACGACTCCTCGTTAACTTGAGTTCCGGAGTCCACACTCCCCCTCTTCCTCTTGGGGCAATCGGTACGAATGTGCCCTTTTTCTCCGCACCCGTAACACGTCGGAATATACCGGGACTTTGCCAAAGAAGCAGCTACCACTTCTCGTTGACGTGGTTGCACTGACGGCGAGACCACCACTTCCCGAACTCTGTGCGTGCGTGAATCTTGTCGTACGGCTTCCACTTCCAGAGCGTGAGCCATCGCACTCTTTAGAGTTTGGTGGTGTCCGAGTCGCACCGTAGCCCTGACTTCAGGATCACGTAGACCGTCGATGAAAGCTTGCACCAGATTTACTTCCACCATCTCTGGTGTCATCGACATGTAAGCACGCCGGACCAGCCGTTCGACCTCGACACCCCATTGCTGGAGGCTCTCGTTCGACTTCTGCGTTCTCTCGCGAAGTTGCGCGCGGAAAACGTGCTCGAGGTGCTTGTCTCCATAGCGAGTGTCTAATCCCTCCATAAGACGCTCCAACGCCCTGCTGTTCGGAGGAAGGTTTTCTAAAAGACTGCTTATCATCCCAGCGGTTTGTTTCGACCAATGTCTCGAATTGGTACTTAAATGCCGTCCAGGAAGACGTGCCATCAAAACGTGGCACATCAAATTTTGCGGCGGATGCACAGTGGGTGTGCGATGGTGAGCCAACAGCAACGGGTTCGCGTGCTTCGAGCTTGACAATTTTTTTGTTGATGTCCAGCAGGCGATCTTCGTGGCCATCAATCCTTGTTTCGAGGCTATCAGCTCGGGCGGAAACCTCCTTGACCTCTAAGGTGAGATTCTTTACTTTCTCACCCAATGTGACGAGGCCGTGATCAATTTTTTCGAGGATCAGGTTCTGCTTAGCCTCTTGATCTCGGCGAGCTTCTTCCTGTTCGCGGCGAGCGGCTTCCTGTTCGCGGCGGGCGGCTTCCTGGTCGCGGCGGACAGCTTCCATACTAGCTTGCATGGCGGCCAACACCGCAGCGAGGTTCAATTCCGAGGATGGTCCTGTTGGCACCTCAGCAGCTGCTGTTGCTCCCATACCAGCCTGATCTTCCTCCTCCAAACGATGACGCGCTGCATCCATCTCCATTTACCTCCTTGTTCGTGGCCGCTGTTCGTCGTCCCTCGGTGTTAATGGCATTTCACTTCTGACACCAGTTGTTACGTACTATCACTTGCAAAAGTCCATAAGAATTCTTAAAACTTATTCGTTTGACGTTTAGTTTGACTTACGACCTTTTATTTTCAAGTTTCGCCAACAAATGATTGAAATTCACAATTTCATCAACTTATCATAAGTCAAGATGGCCCAGTGGTATAGGCACACAGATTGAAGCGCAAATCAGTGTGCCGCAAGTTCAAATCCCACGCAATTATTGACTTTTTGTAAGTTCTTACCCGATTGGAAGTTATATATTTGCATTACATATATTAAATTATTCTTTAACTTGTTCACACATTTCTTAGAGTTAGAAAGGTAGATCACAAAAAAACTAAATAAAGAATTAGATTTCTGCGAGGTAGACATGAGTTTTAACTTAACCGAAATGAACTGTCGTTTGGTTGTAGTTGTTGGTTAGTGACGTGAGGTTGACAGTATTGTAATATTCGCAAAATGCAGGCTAATATTAGTATTGAAGTGAGGGCGACTATCATTGAGGTCTTAATAAAACACAAATATCTGAAGAAACCGGACTGAATGTGAGTATAATAGCTATTAATGAATTGTAACTTTATTACAAATTAATCTTCTAATTAAAACGTATGCCATTTATGAATCCATTCATCGTATCTTTATGAGGTTTAAAAGAGAAATACGTAAATCGTTGGGTTTATTGGATTGGTTATTGGATTAATAAATGCAGTTTTATTTTAAAATTATATTCAATAATTATGATTATTAACATTTTATATAATGAAAATGAAGTGAAGTAGGTATAGCTGCCTAATATATATTTTTTTTTATTTTAGAAAAATACTGTAAATCTTTGGCTAAAAAGATATGAGGAAGAAGGTAGCCTTGCTAGTCGAAAGAGAAGTGGGAGACCGAAGCTTATTAGCGAGGCGCAGCGACGACATATGGTGGACGTATACGAAACGAATGGTTTCGCACCAACGAGACATTTTGCGGAATTATATGACACCTCGATGGATACTGTTCGCCGTGCACTTCACGCTGAAGGCGTGCATCACAGAAAACCTGCTAAAAAGCCGTACTTGACAGAGAGGCACAAACAAGAACGATTACGTTTCGCACTAAATATTTAATGTTAACTAAACTAAATGGCCTACCATTTTATTTTAACATATCTGTGATTATTCGTTAACAAACACTGTATTATATTGTGTTTACTTTCGTTTAAAACAGCTATATCTTTTAACTTGTGCCATCGCCTCATCTTAAGAATGCAGTGAACTCGCTATCAATTTTGTTGACAATAATCATGAGTCTATTTCGTTTTTTATTCTTCTACCCGCACTGTTTTAACATAATACTATAGTTCAATTTATTTTTCTCATCTAATTGACGATTATCTTGTGAGAACTAAAGTTCTTTTAACAGAAATTGAGGTTTGGTTTCAATCTTCTTTTCGTCAAGAAAATGAACAATTAAGCTATGACCTCAATACATTCATTGTGACGTTACACAAAAATAAAATGTTTACAAAGTCCAAATCATATATCACTTTTCAATAAATAACTGGATATAAACAATTACCTATATTTTATTTTATTAAAATTTGAATATCCGTTCATTGTTACGTTATTCATATTATGAATGGTCTAAGTGGGTATACTTCCAACAAACAATCTTAGGCGTAACATAGATAACGGTTACAAGATAACTTTTTGTCTAGGTAACAATTCGACGTCACAATTCTCATAAATGTTTAATTTGTAAATATAAAGAATAAACATTTTTATTAAACACGTCTTTTTATTTCCACCTTATAACATCGAAAAGATGTAACAACTAAATAATTGCAAATTACGAATGTGATTCTTCTTGTGGTTAATAGATCACATTCGTAATTTGCAACTATTTAGTGCAAAAAATGCAATAGTATTTTTCATAGAAATATAAAAAAACAACTATATCAACATAGATTGGGAATTTCAAAGTAAGAAATAACTGCAACGGACCGACCATGATTTGAACTCGGGTTACGTGATTTGCGAATCCAACACTTAGTTCACACGGCTACCAGCACATGACGTATTTGAGCGAATTTTGCTATGGTAAGAACAGAAAAGTAATAATGTTTTTAAGCTCAGTGCGACGACAGTTCCTTAGTGTGTGTTATCTGTGGAATGTGGATACTCATACATGCGCACACATACGCACGGCAGTATCGCGCTCGCTCGGTTCGTAGCAATGTAATCTTTAGCGCTCCTATGGACTTTTGCGGCCTTACTGTACGTAGGTAATCAAATGCCGATTTCTAACCGAGACAACTTTATTCACCACAAACAATAACAAATTAGTCCAGTCAACAATAAACCGAATCGCAATTAACACTAAAGTACCGTTACACTATCGCTTTGGTCGTTAGATAAAATCACTTCAAGTACTAGGGTAGTTCGCTCTTGATCGCAGTCGAAATCACAACTGACTCGCTTCCGGCCGGGGGCTCGTATTTATATGCGGAGCCAAGAAAATTCTAGATACCGACATCCCCGGATCTATCCAGAATTCCAGAACAATTGAATCGCTTCTCGAAGTCATAAATCATTTTTATGGCTCGTGGTAATAAGAGTCACTTTCATGCGAATTTCGACTCTATTTTTAACGTCGGAGAGTACCATTTCCCTTATCGGTTAGATGAATACCTATTACTACTTGTAGGTACTATGTGGATGTCTCGAGATTTTTCTAAGCCCGGCTACGCACAACCATTCTAGACCTTTCGAACAGCAATGCGTTTTAATTATTACGTGCTACTCTTTATGCTCTCGGAGATATGGCGGGTTCACGTTTAATGGCGTAACACTATGATCTGTTTTTTTTTTTTATTGTAGACAAGTAGCAATTTGGCAGCCACTGCACACTACTCACAGTAGTAAAATTTCTTTTTTATGAAATACATTAATTGCCAGTCTTTTTTGTAAATGAAGAATTAGATTACATTTATTTTTTATTAATAGATATATTTTTATTTATCTTATTACTCTCTCAAAATCTGTTCCTTTTTATTATTTTTTTAATAAACAGCCTAAACCCAGGTAGATCATTATTATAGCTTTCTTACATAGCAAAGTTAATCACTAGGGAAGCATTATTTATTAATCCTCTTAAGAGGATTAAACCAAGGATGAAACCAGTTTGTATGGTGCTAATAAGAATTCACATTAGGAACATAGTTTGGTGTACAATAAAGAGTATATCTATCTATCTATCTCATCTAATTAATTGGTTTCCAATTTAAAAATATCTTTACTTCGCGCAGTCTTCTAGAAACGTGGACCTAATGCAACTATTAGGGCCTCTTTTGTAGCGATGCTTTAGCGCGTTCGCATCGATACAGTCGCGATACTGTAGCGCGTTAGTGGCGCGTTGACATTTTTTCTATAGCGCTTGCAAATGCGACTAACGTGCGTCAGTAGCGATGCTGTGCGCTTGCAAGGCGCGCGACATCATCGCTACAAAAAGTCGTTGTGGGCGAGGGGCCTTAGATAGAGGAGCTCTGAGTGAACCTGTCAGGTCAGTGCACGCATTTTCAACTTAAATAATATTTGTATTCATTTGTTTCAGGTACTCTTAGGTCCCCTGCCCGCGGGTTTCCTCCGTGCTGACGGAGCAACGGACACTGTTGACGCTGATTACCAAGCTGCCCTTGCTCTGCAACAGCAGTTATGTGGAGCTACAGTAAGTCTTTCTATACTTTTTTTTTTAAATTTTCGAAAAAATTTAGATCCCCCGTGGTGGGCGTAGATACCGGGCCTTTGGAGGCGTCGAAGCTAACTCTCACAGGTACATACAGGACAAGCTCATAAAGTGTTACACATGACACTAATCAACAAATAAGTATCGAAGTATGCATTATGCCAATGAACCCAAGAACATCTCTGGATCGGTGTGAGACTATTGCAAAACATGCAGCGCCGTAACTAGCCTTTTTTATACGCCCGCTGCGAGCTTCTATAACCGCGAAAAAAATTGAATACAATCAAAAAGGGACTAGATATCAAAATTTCCTCTGGGGACTGCGCCCTATGCCTGTGTATCACTGGCACCGCCCTAGTTACGGCACTGAAAACATGGAAACGAAAGAAATGTCGTTATGGGTTTAGGTGGCTACAGTGATATTATTGTCCCACTGCAGAGCAATTTTATCGCTTCAGTTTCAATTTTTTTTCTGGTCTATGGCAATACCTGACCAATTGTAATAACCGACTCCAAAGAAGAGGATAATTATGTATTTTTATTACCATTCTAGTTTATTATGATAAAAAATGAGACGTGCTCGTGATCTGATAAAATATCACGTAAAACGTGAGAGGAGAGAGAAGGAGGTATCGAAATCATCCAATACCTTTTCCCGTTCTGGGTGAAACGAGAGGCTGTATCAGATTTTTTTTTTTACTGACTAAAACCCACCTGTGTTCCTTCAGTTGCCCATAGCCGCAGTAACTCCCCCCGAACAATCCCGCAACCTATTACAGTTGAAGACACATACACAGACACATCTCTGTGATAGACAGACAAACGGATGATTAGTAGAGGCTTAGTAATAAATAAGGTTCTAGTTTTCATCCTCTGGGTACAGAACCCTAAAGGTGCCATTTGAACCTCGGCTGCAGTCGAACGAAGCCGTTACCTGCATCCGCATCCGGGAGTGATTCTGAGGCTGGCTGCACGTTCTGCCAGTCGCAGGTCTACGATTCAATCCAATATGAGCGCTATCAGCTCCGAGTAGCGATTATTTCGGGACTTGTCTAAACAGGTTGGAATGACGTAACTACGTGCGCATCGACTTGCGGCCGCAGCACTATAGTCTGCGATCGGCTGCGGCTGCAGGTCGCGGCAGCACTCGCAACCGAAGCTCGGCAACACGTGCTGCCGCGTTCGAAATGTTTTTCACAAAAATCCATACCTACTACTACATAGAAAACTAGTCGTGTAGCTGCAGCCGGTTTCGTACTGCCGCCGGTTTCGTACTGCCGCCGCATGTGCCGCCTGCATTCGCAGCCTGACGCCGAGATTCGAATGGCACCTTACAAAATCTTGGTGAACTTATAGATGTTGTTATTTGCAGGTGCCAGCTGCAGGCCCACCCCTGACAGCAAGGCTCAGCATCACCATAGCACAAGCTAAACTTTCCAAAAATTATGGTAAGTTGCAGATTCTTATGTAACATTCATATGCATGTTTTGAACAAAAAAATAGACTCCTATGGTAATTTAAGTAAATTTAGTTTATATTTATATGCATGTTTTGAACAAAAAACTTAGACATAATTATGCCAGCTTACGTAAGAATGCGAATATTTAAATACTAGCATACTGATGTTAGTAATATTGTAATTTTCCAGTTATAGAAACTTTTTATCACGTTTCCATTGCCTGAAGTACTTGCGTAACAATTTATAGAATTACTAGAAATAAGTCTAGATGAATAATAAATACCTACCTCATTTATGTAGAGGCCGTAAGCGCTACTGCGGGGTATGAATGAAACATGGGAAATGAACCCTAGTGTTGATTGGTTTTTATTTCTAGCAGTTTTCAGTAGTAGCGTTTTTTTACTTCAGAAACCATCAAATAACTTTTCCAGCTCTTGCTAGAGCGGGAGGAAGCATCAGATTTTTTCTGACATAAACACAGTGTTCCTTCAGTTGCTTTTTGTTGCGAGGATTGCGGTAGCTTCTTAGACTAGAAACTGGATTTATTCCCGGTTCATGGTAATACGCACAGAAAAGATGAGAGGTTAGAAAGGAAATACTTTCCGATTTGTACTACAACGTGTGTCGCTTGTCTCCCACCCTTTAACTCCACTATAGGCAATAAATCAATACGAACGCGCATTACGCAACTAACGGACCACTCACACTTAGATCGCAAGTTTGCCATTGTTAGTTGATCTATGAGCATTGCCCTACTTTGTGGTGCGCTTGCCCCGCCCACAAAGCCATTCAACCTCTTTAAAACATTCACAATACACGGGATTTAGATATCCTTGAAGATGTTACGAGTATTCCCAGTTAACAATAGTTTCACTTCAACACCCTAATACTTTGGGACTTGTTTCTTCACTGAGTGTCTGTGTGCCAAATATACATGTTTTCTTTCTTCCTTTTTTTTGACTTTCGGCTTTCAAGAATTAAAATAGTTGTTAATATTGAGGCAGGATTGGTCCAATAATAAATCCCGATCAAACGTGACTTGAGCTCGCGAGGTGAGAGTTTTGTAGAATGAATAATGTGATAACACCATTTTTACCGAGAAGAAACTTACATATATTTTGTGCTTTAACTGCAAATTTTTATTTATACGCAGAATATTGAGATATTTACCATGTCATTTTAAAATCACAGACTTCTTGTAGATTTTTTTTGTAATCTTTTAAGTCTATCTAAGTATAGGAACTTAAACCCGTTATTTCTCCTCCAGGTCTGACCCGTATGGACCCATACGTACGTCTGCGCGTTGGTCACTGCATATATGAGACCCATACGGACCCCAGTGGCGGTAGGACACCAAGGTGGAATAAGGTGATCCATTGGTAAGTTAAAATAAATTCAGTATAAACTAAGGCGATTATCACACTGCCACGCATCACGGTGAAGGTTGCGTGTCAACGCACCTACGCGCGTACATGCATCGTGCGGTTGTTTACGCACTCACGCGCGTAGTTGCGTTTTGTTGATTCGGCTCTGACTCATTTCATTTAAAGCCGTTCGCTGTGTTGATATTGCAGTGCAGAGCGTCCCGCACCCACGCGCGTGAGTGCATGTTTCTCCGCTTTAGGCGCGTGATCTGCATGAACGCTCGTCGATGCTTTTCTGTGTTGGACTGCGAGTGTATTTTAAACAGACGTTAAAACACGCATTCACGCGCTACGCTGCGTGGTGCGTGGTAGTGTGTTAATCGCCTAAACTATGGAAAATATTACAATTGATATTTAGAACTGTCGATTTGGTATCGAGCTTGGCACTTAAGTCTTACATACATATACATAGTATACACGTAGCATGGGTAGGATGGCAGCAGAACGAAAATCTGAAAAATATCGTTAAGAGGGTCCTTTCAATTTCACATGCCTATCAACATCGAGGATGGTTTAAAAGCGCGTTGCTTCATCTAACGCAATCCAAAGCCATGTTTGATGAAGAGGCAATGCAAAAGAACGCCTGAAAAATCTCTTGGCATTCGGTGATTCCGTGATTTACTCGAATATTTCACAAAACTTGTTTAACAAAATATGTTTTTTTTTTTAAGCCCATAATGTGCAAGGATTCTAGTGATGTACTTTTTTATATTTTTAATATATGATTACATTATGGATGGCCAAAGTTCACGTAAAATAGCAGATTTTCAGAGATTTTTACTAGATTAGTTTTACAAAAAATATGTTTTGATTGATATAGAAGCCTAGATAATATACACAAGATAGCTATACGTAAGAGCGATTGTATGAAAATGTACTTACCTCGAAAAGGACGCCGTTAAGAGCGAAGTTATTTGTTTTGCCTAGACTGTATTAAAAGTATTAAAAAAAATTGTGATAAAAATATCTAGCAGCATATTAAGCACGAATTTATTTATAGCCTGCTGCCGCCTGGCGTGAACTCCATCTACCTGGAGATCTTCGACGAATGCTCGTTCACAATGGACGAGCTGATCGCCTGGGCACACATCACCATACCGCCCTCTGTTCTTCAGGTAAGCATTTATTAGCTTCTTCAGCGACAGTCACTGAACAATTGACTGCGACTCGCAGATACCATTGCCGCACGGGATAAATAATTTTATGGCTTGAATTGTTACGGTTAAAGATATTTATTTTCTCAAAAGAATTACACATTCAGTTACTGAGAAAAAAATACTATGTACTTAGTTTAAAACAATGTGGGCCTATCTTAAAACTTACATTAACACTTCAAAATTAACAGAATTGTTAAATAAATTTTACTCGATAACCCGCTCTTATCTCTACCTATTTTAGGCACGCAATTTGCCGTTTTTCGCACTAAGGCGGAAAAGTGTGTGCGCTCACCTCCGCCATAAAATATTACATTTATCATAACAGGCTAGGCGTGGTGCGACCCCCACGAGTGAACCCCTGTTTATTTATGACATCGTATGTGCATTGAAAAACGTCGTTTGATTCACGTGGAAATTTTTCACTGCAACCCTCGGGTCACTTTCCCCACTTGTATCAAAATGTACTATTTTAAATCTGATTAGAACTTACCGAGACTACCTACGAAGAAAACACTTTTTTCTTCTTCTCTGAGCTTAAATACATAAATATACTAAGTTATAAATCAAGACTGTCTTCAAGGAGTCTTTAAATTGTAGATGACCATTTTGCATATTATTTCTTACTTTTCAGGGCGAGACATACGATAATTGGTTCTCACTGAACGGCAAGCAAGGCGATGGCAAGGAAGGAGCCATCAATCTAGTTCTTAGTTACTCCGTGAGTATCATTTACATCTTCAACAGAATGCAACTACAATATGGACTAATAAAACGATAATGTCTCTCTGTCGCTACTAAACATCATAAATCAACAGAGCTTTTCCTGATCTAGGTGAAGTGAGAAGGCGTGTTAGACTTTTAGTCACATATCCACCTGTGTTCCTTAAGGGTCAGCGCAGACAGAGAGAAATAATTCTCGCGCGGTCTTGGGCCTTTTGACGGATGTCGTATATCGAAGATACGCTTCCCGCGAATCTTCGAGGACGCGCGAGCATTTTTTGTCAGGTTTAAGCAAATATGCACTTTATTTCAATAATTTTAAAGTTGAATTTCGGGTGCCTTAATAAAATCCTGTCCGCTGCGCTGCTCTCTGTCTGCGCTGACCCTAAGTTGTCCGTTCCAAAGCCATGGTAATTCTTTCAATCATTTCCGCAGTCCCAGCAGGCCTTATTCAGCCCTTTCCTTTTTGCTGACATCTGTTAGAGGTGCGCGTGTCAGCTCGGGCTTGTTCTTTACCGGACGGTGAGCTACCGCTCGTCGTCCGCAAGCCTGTGCCTAAGGAATCACCCTGCAACACCCGAATTTGATCATTTTACTAAATTGGAATGCAAAATCACGAAATCAAACTTCACAATGAAACTCGTTTTGATAACTAAATCAACCCATTACGACATTTTGATAAATTGTCAATTATTGGAGCTAGAACTAATAAAAAATATTTCTGAAAACTCGCAGTTTGCTTCAAACTTCTTTTTTTTTCTAGCTTTTACTGCCCCACTGTTTGGCAGAGACCTTCCCAAGTCCTTCCACACATTCTTCTGCCTCAAAATGTATTTAATTTTACCTTTCGAATACTGTATCTCTAATTAAGACAATGAGAGAGCTAACGCCGCCGTTCGCTTGGGGTTTAATGAATTAATCTCATAAATAAACCATATTGTTGTAGGTGGGCCCCGCAGCCATGGCGACCTTCCCGCCGATGCTGGTGGTGCCCAGCACGGGCATGGGCTACGCCGCCATGCCGATGTACTCGCAGCCGCAGCCGCTCGCGCACCCGCAGCAGATGCAACAGTTACCGCAGCATGTGCCCCCGCCGCCCATTACTGCTGAACAGTTGCAGCAGGTTAGTGCCTAAATTTATTATACCTTTTTTTTAGAGCAAAGTAGAAGAAGTTTATATACACCGCTAAATTTTAATTGTTCGTGGAGGGTCGATCCGGTACAGTAAGGCCGCAAAAGTCCATAGGAATGCTAAAGATTACATTGCTACGAACCGAGCGAGCGCGATACTTCCGTGCGTATGTGTGCGCATGTATGAGTATCCACATTCCACAGATAACACACACTAAGGAACTGTCGTCGCACTGAGCTTAAAAACATTATTATTTTTCTGTTCTTACCATAGCATTAATAAAATTCGCCCAAATATGTCATGTGCTGGTAGCCGTGTGAACTAAGTGTTGGATTCGCAAATCACGTAACCCGAGTTCAAATCATGGTCGGTCCGTCGCAGTTATTTCTTACTTTGAAAATTCCCAATCTATATTGATATAGTTGTTTTTTTATATTTCTATGAAAAATACTATTGCATTTTTTGCACTAAATAGTTGCAAATTACGAATGTGATCTATTAACCACAAGAAGAATCACATTCGTAATTTGCAATTAGTTGTTACATCTTTTCGATGTTATAAGGTGGAAATAAAAAGACGTGTTTAATAAAAATGTTTATTCTTTATATTTACAAATTAAACATTTATGAGAATTGTGACGTCGAATTGTTACCTAGACAAAAAGTTATCTTGTAACCGTTATCTATGTTACGCCTAAGATTGTTTGTTGGAAGTATACCCACTTAGACCATTCATAATATGAATAACGTAACAATGAACGGATATTCAAATTTAATAAAATAAAATATAGGTAATTGTTTATATCCAGTTATTTATTGAAAAGTGATATATGATTTGGACTTTGTAAACATTTTATTTTTGTGTAACGTCACAATGAATGTATTGAGGTCATAGCTTAATTGTTCATTTTCTTGACGAAAAGAAGATTGAAACCAAACCTCAATTTCTGTTAAAAGAACTTTAGTTCTCACAAGATAATCGTCAATTAGATGAGAAAAATAAATTGAACTATAGTATTATGTTAAAACAGTGCGGGTAGAAGAATAAAAAACGAAATAGACTCATGATTATTGTCAACAAAATTGATAGCGAGTTCACTGCATTCTTAAGATGAGGCGATGGCACAAGTTAAAAGATATAGCTGTTTTAAACGAAAGTAAACACAATATAATACAGTGTTTGTTAACGAATAATCACAGATATGTTAAAATAAAATGGTAGGCCATTTAGTTTAGTTAACATTAAATATTTAGTGCGAAACGTAATCGTTCTTGTTTGTGCCTCTCTGTCAAGTACGGCTTTTTAGCAGGTTTTCTGTGATGCACGCCTTCAGCGTGAAGTGCACGGCGAACAGTATCCATCGAGGTGTCATATAATTCCGCAAAATGTCTCGTTGGTGCGAAACCATTCGTTTCGTATACGTCCACCATATGTCGTCGCTGCGCCTCGCTAATAAGCTTCGGTCTCCCACTTCTCTTTCGACTAGCAAGGCTGCCTTCTTCCTCATATCTTTTTAGCCAAAGATTTACAGTATTTTTCTAAAATAAAAAAAAATATATATTAGGCAGCTATACCTACTTCACTTCATTTTCATTATATAAAATGTTAATAATCATAATTATTGAATATAATTTTAAAATAAAACTGCATTTATTAATCCAATAACCAATCCAATAAACCCAACGATTTACGTATTTCTCTTTTAAACCTCATAAAGATACGATGAATGGATTCATAAATGGCATACGTTTTAATTAGAAGATTAATTTGTAATAAAGTTACAATTCATTAATAGCTATTATACTCACATTCAGTCCGGTTTCTTCAGATATTTGTGTTTTATTAAGACCACTTTTATGCAGCCCAATGATAGTCGCCCTCACTTCAATACTAATATTAGCCTGCATTTTGCGAATATTACAATACTGTCAACCTCACGTCACTAACCAACAACTACAACCAAACGACAGTTCATTTTGGTTAAGTTAAAACTCATGTCTACCTCGCAGAAATCTAATTCTTTATTTAGTTTTTTTGTGATCTACCTTTCTAACTCTAAGAAATGTGTGAACAAGTTAAAGAATAATTTAATATATGTAATGCAAATACATAACTTCCAATCGGGTAAGAACTTACAAAAAGTCAATAATTGCGTGGGATTTGAACTTGCGGCACACTGATTTGCGCTTCAAACTGTGTGCCTATACCACTGGGCCATCTTGACTTATGATAAGTTGATGAAATTGTGAATTTCAATCATTTGTTGGCGAAACTTGAAAATAAAAGGTCGTAAGTCAAATTAAACGTCAAACGAATAAGTTTTAAGAATTCTTATGGACTTTTGCAAGTGATAGTACATGAAACACTATCGATTTGTAAAGATAAAATTAAAAAATAAAGTACCTCTTTTTCAAAACTCGTATTAATTCTCGCATGTACGAAATTAGTATCTTTAAGAAAACGTCAGCTGAGCGAGTTCAATGACCTGTAGTTAATAGTCGGCGTTGCGTACAAAGTACCTACAGGTCATTGAACTCGCTCAGCTGACTTTTTCTGAAAGAAATTAATTTCGTACATGCGTAAATTAATACGAGTTTTGAAAAAGAGGTACTTTATTTTTTAATTTTATCTTTACAAATCGATAGTGTTTCATGTACCTGATCGACCCTCCACGGGATTAAAACGATTAAAATTTAACGGTGTATATATACTTTGCCCGCGCGGCTTCGCTCCCGCTCTTCCCTACTCCACCCTACTATACCCTACTCTACCCTACAATACCCTACTCTACCCTACCAAACTTCACATAAACCATCTACTAAATAGTCCGAACACAGCCAAAACATTTGGTTTGGATAGGTGAGCCCGTTCTTGAGTTATAAAATTACAACGAAAAGTGGCATTGATTTTTATATATATAGATTTATAAGGACAAACTGACTGAGTGACATATCAACGCACAGCCGAAACTACAGGGCGTAGGAGTGTAAAATTTTACACAAGGTTTGCTTTTATGGCGTAGACGAGCACTAAAAAAGGATTTTCCAACATTCACTCCCCAAGGGGATGTAACGTGGGTCTGAAGTTTGTATGAGAAACCTCGCTAGCAAGAAACTAGTTTATACATATCAATAAATCTGTAAAAGATTTTAGTTGTGCGTGCATCTTGTAAAATATACGAAATCGATGTACATCACTTTTATAAATTAAAATTGTGTGTAAGTATTTACCTAAGCTTTGTTTCATCGCAATCAGTTGACTGTCAAACAAGCTTTTAATGAAAATCATTTTTTCATAGCAAGCTTTTATAGCTCAGTACCTATATAATTAATACTCGTCAAGACAAATCATACGAGCCCAAACTCGATGGGTTTGTGTCGTTTAATTACCAAGTTCCTATAGCCACCTTCCGGTTCCATCATCAGATCAGCTCCATGTCATCATAATATTGCATTGTCACGCACTTTACACATGTATACAAAATTTTAGCTCAATCGGTAACCTGGAAGTGGGTCAAATTTAATTTGCATGATTTGATGACAGACAAACATCGGGACTGGTGAAACTAAATAAAAGCTTGTAAAAAGTATAGGTTCTTTTACTACATTCTACATTCATTAACTGTTATTCGGTGCGAAGTTAGCCGGGTCAGATAGTGCTAAATAAGGTTGTTAATTAAATGTCACGCGTACCGAGCCGATATAATATAGGACTGATAAATTACCGAACTAATGAGCAATCGCTGTAGAATTTTTCGCACAAACGTTATGCACCAATAAAGCATCGATGAAATACAGTACAGCTGAATTATCGACACACCGTGTTCGATTTAATAAAAATCGAATCATCAAGTTTCGCAAGTAGAGAACCCGTGAGAATTAGCCGAGCCAAAGTGTAACGGAACGCTTTTGTTTAGACGTCATATTATTACCGTCATCAAACGCCTGTACAAGTACTACACATGTATTGTGTATTATGTTACGAAAGTCCGACCCACATTCCTCTACATGTGACCGATAGAAAACCGACAGGCTAGCAGCAACTCGGCCTGGATGTTAAAGACTTTGTAGTTTCGACTCGACCAGTGCATCGTTTCCTACGATCCTATTGACTCATATCTCATTAAACTGAAACACAATAACCTGGTATCTGCCAAATCCGTCCCAAGATGAAAGCATGACCAGTAATTTATTTATTTATTAAAACTTCATGCAACATAAAAGTACAAAGGCGGACTTAATGCCTTTAGGCATTCCCTACCAGTCTACCTGGGGTAGTAAAGACGAAACATGGCAGGTGCATAAAGAAAAAACCAAATAGAAGATTATCATGAAAAAAAAGGGCTCAAAATTATATACAAATAAACATACATATATAATTTAATATAAAATAATAACATATAATATAAAGTACAAGAAAGGGGTTTTGAGACGACTTCACTATTTGTTTAAAAAGTAATTCATACACAATCGAAGTTGCGCTTGATAGAAGTTGCTGTTCCATCATGAAATGCTGTCTGACTTTTGCTAGGGAATGGCTTATACTAGCCCACCATCATGGATCTCACATGGACACGCATCTCTCATCAACAGTGGTGTCATCAGCATACCCGAAGGTCCGGGTTTTAGAAGATCTTTAGGCGGTTATCACACTTCCACGTACCATTCAGCGTAGCGTGTGAAAACGCACCTACGCCCGTAATTGCGGAAGTGCAGATCTGCATCATCGTGCGGGTTTTTTACGCACTCACGCGCGTAGGTTCGTTTTGTAAATTCACGCAGGCACGCACTAATTTCATACAAAATCACGCACGGTACTACGAGAAACAGTGTGCCGTACCTTGCATGTCGCCCCGCACCCACGCACGTGAGTATATGTTTCTCCGCATGTAGGTGCATGATCTGCATGAACGCGCTTGGATGCATTTTCGGAGTGTGTGACTACGTGTTTTCTATACAAACGGAGATACTTACAAGTAACGTTAAGACACGCATTCACGTACTACGCTGCGGGGTGCGTGGCAGTGTGAAAACTGTCTTAATGTGCAGTAAGAACACTATTATCGAGAGTACTGTCCCCTGAGGAAACCCGGCATTAACCTTTTGAATGTCTTAAGTTACACAGTTCGACATAAGCAATTGTCTTTCTATTGTGTCTCTAATTACGGCATTCGATGAGTTAATGGGCAATTGACCGGTCAAACAGCTGGCAAGGACCAGTCGGATTGACTCCTACTCAAGTACGTGAGGTAAGCGCAGAACGAGATAGAGAGTGACAGACTGTAGACCTTAGAGTGGGATACCGCAGCTCTGTTGGTTAACAAAGTCTTTGTTTATGCCTCTTTAGTCCGCTTTCTACTTCGATCTCGTCCGATAATCTGACAATCGAAAGGGGAAGGTCAACAATAGAATTAGTGAGCCCATTAGATGCTTCTGTTCATTATCCCAGAAAAGCTACATGCGCGAGTCCGACTCACACTTGGGCGATTTTTCAATGTTTGATATACAGTATTAATGAATAAAGGCTCCATTCCTTTCTCAGATCCAAGAGATGTTTCCGAGTATGGACAAGGAAGTCATCAAGTCTGTGCTGGAAGCGAACGGCGGCAACAAGGATGCGACCATCAACTCACTGCTGCAAATGTCTGAATAATACAATAATTTTCCTTAAACTGCAGAATCATCATGACTTGTAAAGTATACATTCGATACAATTGACTTTAGACCACTGCTAGATATAACTCACTATCAGTAAAAAAAAGTATGATTCGTCAGAAATTTTATACACCGTTAAATTTTAATCGTTTTAATCCCGTGGAGGGTCGATCCAGTACATGAAACATTATCGATTTGTAAAGATAAAATTAAAAAATAAAGTACCTTTTTTTCAAAACTCGTATTAATTTACGCATGTACGAAATTAATTTCTTTAAGAAAACGTCAGCTGGGCGAGTTCAATGACCTGCAGTTAATAGTCGGCGTTGTGTACAAACTACCTACAGGTTACGGATCGACCCTCCACGGGATTAAAACGATTAAAATTTAGCGGTGTATAATACAGGTAGTTGGGTCACATCATTTTTGTTGTTATGTATTTAAAAAAACTAAGCGTTCAGACAGTAAGCCTAGCGCATACCCGGAACATAGAAACGAATTATCATCAGAAAATCTATGTTGAAAAAAAAATGGAATAAACAATCCATTGTAAGTACAGGTTACGTGTTATCACATTTCGATTTAAAAGTAAACGTACAGATTATAATGTAGATAAGTACCTAATATTGTCTAAAGGCAGGATCTCGGATTGCAGCCTAGAACATAATTTTCATAAATAAGACTCAATAAAAACTGACATTTACAAACTTCTCAATGTTCATCGTTATAAGTAAGTACGTCAGGCCACTCGATTTGGCCTCAAATATAAAAAAAATATACAATTATATTATGTGAAAAAAAATACAAGTATTCTAAAAGCTCTCGGCCTTACTATGTATCTGTAAGTGCTTTGATACTACCGTATTTTTGTATTATGTATTTTTAAATCTGAAAAATCCAGAAAATATATCTGTTTATTAATTTTTTTTTTTAATTATTATTATTTTAAGTAGAAAAATAGATAACTTCATCACTTTTTCAAGTGACTTTTTTTTTTTTTTCTCATTTGCTCAAAATTGCCCATATTAATTGTAATTTTATTTGGTTATTATTATAAGTTACAGAATTGTTATTCCAATATTTAAGTGTGTAGTAATTAGATGAATTATTATTGTGATTTTAATGTTATTTTAGAATTTATATCAAGTTATACTTTATGCTTAAGTAAATTACATTTGGCACGGGAAATGCTGGTAAGAATATGCAAATACCCACACTTACAATGTCATAGCTGAATGTCTACATTTATATTGAATGTCCTACGATCTTGTTTAAAGTACTTCATACATAAATCGTATTTTTGCGAAATATATTGATGTTTAGTTGATACTAAACCCGATACAGTGTCAGTCACTATATATTCGTACTAATTTGAATATTATCAGTACTGAAACTGTCGAGTTTTCTGCACTGTAGTGTAAATTTAAGCTCGACCATTTTCACAATCACTCCAATATATTTTATCAAATCGCAGTCCACTGGACAAAAGCATATAATTATTATAATAAGTAGTCAAGTAATATATTCAAGTAAATGTGAAATTATGACACTCATAAATTTAAATAAAAATATATAAGAGGAAATCTATATGAATATAGTGCTACAAGGATCTTTTTGCGTTTGGCTAATATCGAAAGAAACAACCACCACAGACATACAGACCTGGAGTGAGCATTAGCATCACAAAGGTACATATCTGGTTAGCTGAAAGAGATGGGCGTATGGGCGCGGGCGGCCGATACCTTCCTCGTGTCCTTTGGTCGTAGTGAAGAACGAGACAATAAAAGCCCCCATTCACGGTACGATTTGTCTGTACGAACCGTCGCTTCAGGCCGATCGTAACGACGAATCGATAGTGTTTGTAAAGTTAAAACGATCTTGACGTATACTATCGATTCGCCGTTTACCAATCAGAAAAATAGAAAAAACAACAATTTTCTTCGCGATCGCTTTGCCTCTTACACTTTTAAGATCGTATTCACTTGACAGCCAAATGTTTCGGCCAGGTCTCCTATGTTCACCATTTTGATTTTTAAATACAAATTCCCACTACAAGTTAATGACAACGAAATTTAACAACGCATGCAGTTTTTGGCAAAATTTTATTTATTTAATCGACTTTATATTTTCGTCATTTATATTTTTTTTTATCTCACAAATTAGTTGAGTTATCAACAAAGTTCTTCAATTAGATTTGATTAACTACTGTTATTAATGTCAGCGGTAACGATCATTTGTATTATTATTATTATTTTTTTAACATATTTCGAAAAAATCTAATGTTTTGAAATATAAGTAAGTAGTCAAGATTCACATATATTCACCACTCCCTCGAAAATTGAATTGGTGTTCATCTTTTTGTAAAATTTGCTAATTTTGGGTTTTTACTCCCGTAAGCGCCAAAAACGTCCTTGAAACACTAACTACGGCCTCGACCACGCGAAAGCTTTTACAATTTTGTGCCAAATTATTTGCCATCTTCTACATTGCTTGAATATAATTAAAAATATATCATTGTTGTATTTATTTGTAATTATACAATGTATAAATGTAATAAATTATTAACTACTTAGCTAACGTCTTTTTTTTAAATTCTCCATTTTCGTTGAAAATAATGCCGCTGTCGTCGGCACTGAGTATTCAACCTAGAAAAGTTATGTTTTTAGTATTGTTTCGTTTCTTGACACAGACTTCTGAACTTAGTTTTTTTTCCTAGCCTTTGCTGTCCCACTGCTGGGCAAAGACCTCACCCCAAGTCCTTCCAGACATTCTTCTCCCGCGCCGATTTACTATTTTTTTTTTCAAAATTTTTCAATTTGTAGTTTGTGTAACGACATCTAAATCGCGACATAAAAACAAAAAAAAAAAAACAATCCTGCATCGCTGTATCAAGTTCTTCGCAAGATTTGAACATAAACAATAATCTAAATCAACTATATCGGGCAGTTGCTCGGACCACAACACCCGTCCGTGAATACCTAATGAGTATTTTATATTTAACTTATTATATTCCATCAGGATTACAAGCAAAATATGGGACACGCTTATTTTCTTTTATTTAGACTAAATAGTGCGGTGAAACGCGACGTCATGCCTTGGTACACTTTCTAGCGTCCCTATACTTTATACAGTAGTGACCCAGTGAAGTCACAAGACCCCCACATCTGAACTTTGAAGAGTTTTTATTTTTATAAATTTTTGCTAGTCTGTCTAATAAGTTAAACGACTTGGGTAATTATTAGGATTTAATGAAATCTGATGTAGTCAACACGGGTTCAATAATCAAGGTTGATTAAGAGATAGAGATCATTGTTTACTAACAGAAGAACCTTCTAAAAAGTATCGAATATAAGTATTTTTTAAATTATTAAATTTTGGAGGTACACGCACAATGAAACACGTCGTGGATTTCGGAATGTCTTCTATTTGCAGTAAACAGTAATAACTTACACGAGGGTCAAAATTACAACCAGAGCTCACACTGTCTCGAGTAGCGGCAACAGTCTATATTTCAATATGGCGGCAGACTCTAGTCTGGCGCCGGAAACGTTTGGTGTTGTCACACAAAAATATAGTAGGCGGTGTTGCGACGTAATACGCCACAACCACCCCCCTACGGAGAAAATAACAAAAAGTTATTTACAAATAAAAATATACATACACTTGATGACACAAGATAGGCAACAAAAAGTTAAAGAAAAAAATAAAACTTAAGCTAAAGATCTAACCTATCCTTAAATCTAACCGTGCGACCTGACCGGGTGGTAACTGGTTGTTGTGCAACAGGGGGCACAGTCGGCTGTGCAGACGCGGAAGGCGCAGGTGGCGCGGGCGCAGGCGCGGAAGGCGCTTGCACGTCAGGCGCGGGCGCTACGATCTGTTGCGGAGCGGTTGCCCGGAAAAGGTCGCTCTCTAAGTCAGGTGCGATGTATGCAGGCTTCACGCGGTCGATACTGACCGTCACGCGTTTACCTGCAATGTCAATGTCGAGTAACTTGTCAGTCCGTGACATTACCTTGTAGGGTCCTGTGTAGGGCGGCTGCAGCGCACGGCGAACAGTATCGTCTCTCAAGAGAACATGAGAGGCATTCTGAAGGTCCTTGAAAATAAACGACGTCGGCCGCATGTGTCGTGAGGCCTGAATTGGACGCAAATTAGCCATTTTCGTGCGCAGAACCGTCACAAAATCGTTGACGTTGTCAATGTTATGGGACGTGCTGGCTATCAGGAATTCTCCCGGTAGGCGAAGCGGCTCCCCGTAAACAAGTTCGGCAGCCGAACACTCGAGATCCTCTTTCAAGGCAGATCGAATGCCGAGAAGCACGATCGGTAAGGCTCGGTGCCAGGTGTCGCTGTGGCACATGAGAGCAGCTTTCAATTGTCGATGAAAGCGCTCGATCATGCCGTTAGCTTGAGGGTGGTAGCTGGTGGTTCGCCTTCGCTCAGTCGCGCCAACATTCATGAGCCGTTTGAAAAGGTCCGACTCGAATTGACGGCCTTGGTCAGTTGTGACTGTGGTAGGAACGCCGAAGCGAGCAATCCAACCTTCGACGAAACGATCAGCTACCTCCTCGGCGGTTATCGAAGTCATCGGCCAAGCCTCAGGCCATCGAGAGAAACGGTCAATCGCCGTCAGGCAATATGAGTAGCCTCTCGATGTTGGCAAGGGGCCGATTATATCTAAGTGGACGTGGCGAAACCTGGAAGATGGAGCGGCAAAAGTTCCAAGTGGCGCGGACACGTGGCGCGTCACCTTAGCTCGCTGGCAATGGAGACATTCTCTTGCCCAGGTGCGGCAGTCGCGTGCAACGCCAGGCCACACGTAACGTTGTGCCACGAGGCGCGCGCTGGCGCGAGCACCGGGATGGCTGAGCGCGTGCAGGCGCTCGAAGGCGGCGCGGCGCAGAGGTGCTGGCAAGTAGGGGCGCGGCTTGCCTGTTGAGACGTCACACTGGACGGTGGTGTCCGTGCCTGGAATTAAAGTACGTTGCATATTGAGAGACGAGTCAGATAAGGTTTTTAATTCATCGTCAGTGTCTTGTGCTCGAGCCAACGCGGTATAATCACACTCGAGCGAGACGGCTTCGATGCGCGACATCGTGTCGGCAACGACGTTATCGTCTCCTTTTACATGTCGTATGTCGGTAGTAAATTGGGAGATAAAGGTGAGCTGATTAAGTTGGCTGGGTGGCAGCTTTTCTCTACGTTGCTTGAAAGCATACAAAAGAGGTTTATGATCCGTATATATTGTGGCGTGTTGCGCCTCTAATATATACCTGAAATGCTGCACTGCCGAATATACTGCCAACAGTTCCCTATAATACGCTGGCCACACTGACTGACTTGCCGTAAGCTTCTTACTAAAGAAAGCAAGTGGTTGCCAGCCCTGTTCAGTCTGCTGTTGTAAGCACGCGCCCACCTGTGTGCCAGAAGCATCTGTGTACAACGCCAATGGGGCGTTAGGTACAGGATGTGCTAACCTGGTGACCTGAGAGAGGCTGTCCTTGCATGCAGTGAAGGCGTGCTCCAGTTCAGGAGTCCAGGGCATGGGTTTGGCTCCCTTAAGCTTCGTAGCTGTAAGGAAGTCAATGAGCGGTGCTTGAGTCTCGGCAGCATTGGGCAGAAACTGTCGATAGTAATTTATCATGCCCAAGAACCTGCGGAGACCTTGGGCTGTTTTGGGAAGGGGGAAATCTTTCAAGGCTTGGACTTTTTCTTCCGGGGGACTTATGCCTTTACTAGAGACTTTATAACCGAGGAAAATAACCTCAGATGTGCCTAACACACACTTAGTTGGATTAACTACTACACCGTAGTTAGCCAATCGTTCAAAGAGCGTGCGCAAGTGGTTACAATGCTCCGTGGCGTCCCTGCTAAATATTAAAATGTCATCGACATATGGGAAACAAAAATCCAACCCTCGAACAATTTCATCGATGAAACGCTGAAATGTTTGTCCAGCATTTCTGAGCCCGAACGTCATATAAGGGAATTCATACAAACCAAATGGTGTTGTAATGGCAGTTTTGCAGACATCAGCTGGCTCTACTGGAATTTGTTGATAAGCCTTAACTAAATCAATAGTACTAAAGATGGTAGAACCAGCGAGAGCATGACCAAAATCCCCTATATGGCGCACAGGATACCTATCCGGTACAGTACGAGCATTCAGCGCTCTATAGTCACCGCAAGGGCGCCATGAAGAGTCTTTCTTCGGGGCTAGGTGCAGTGGCGATGACCACGGGCTCTTGGAAGGGCGTGCGGTGCCTGCTTGCACCATATCTGCAAACTCCTTCTGCGCTGCCCGCAGTTTGTCCGGCGCGAGGCGTCGCGGCTTAGACACCACGGGTGGGCCGTCGGTCGTCTTGATGTAGTGCACCGTGTTGTGCTTCACCTCGCGATGGATGCCAGGGGGTCTCGTAATAGCTGGAAATTCAGATAAAATTTTATGAAAATCTGAATCTTCGATTTTAACAGTTTTTACACTGACCTGGTTAAATTTAGCTATGGAGGCTGGAGCAGTAAGACCAGTAACTCCGCAGCGTATTATTTTGTTTCTGCAGTCAGGAAGCAAGTTGTAGAAGGCCATGAAGTCAGCACCAATGATGGCGGTATCAACATCGGCAACTACAAAGTTCCACTTAAAAGAGCGGCGGAGACCAAAATTAAGTGTGAAAGTGTGACAGCCATAAGTTTTTATGGTACTGCCATTTGCTGCGCATAAATTGTAGTTTACATCTGCTATTTTGTTCCCTAACAATTTTTTAGGAAAACAACAAATGTCGGATCCAGTGTCTAGCAAAAATCTGAATTTGGTGTCTTTGTCCACAACAAATAAGCGGCTGCTATTGAAGCAATCAGTCGCCGCTGCTACTGACTGTTCTGTTGGTTTCCCGACCACGAGCATGGTTTGGTACATTTAGTTGCTTTTGCACCGAATTTATGGTGGTACCAACACAGAGGCTGTCGTGCCGCCTGGGACGCAGATCTAGATCCAGGTTGATGGGACCTAGGTCCAGAGCGTCGCCTAGAGCTAGACTCCCTTGTAGTTAAAGCGGCCACCTGACGTGTAAGTTCTTGAACTTGTACCATTATGGCAGCAAGGTCAGGAGCACTAGCTGTACTGGGAGAAATGGCATTGACGGAGACGGGATTGACCTCTAATATTTTGTCAGCCAGTTCGGCAACTTTGTCCAGGGTGAGATCACCTTGGGCAGTCAAAATTGCCTGAACATGTTTTGGTAGACGTTGTAGCCACAGTTCTCTAATTATAGTGTTATCTTTGAACGACTTACCAGCCAGAGACTTCAGATGACGGAGAAACTGAGTAGGTTTCCGGTCACCGAGCTCCTCACCTGATAGTAGTTGTCTGACTTTTTGTGACTCGGAAGTGGAGAAACGCTTGATAACTTCCTCCTTTATCCACTCATACCGGCAACCTTTTGGAGGAGGGTTAGTGACCAGGTCTTCAACGTCATGAGATATCCTAGAATCAAATTGTGAAATGACATAATTGTATTTTGTTTCATCCACCGATATATTACATAAAACAAACTGTGATTCCAAGTGAGCAAACCATCCAGCGGGATGCTCATGCCAAAAAGGAGGCAGTTTAGGACGGACCGCATATGCTGCTGGATTCTGCACACTTTGGGCATTTAATTGTGCCCGCAGGTCTGCATTTTGTTGCATCAGTCGTTCGTTATTTGCCAAAATTTGGTTGAGTCGCTCCTCAATTTGTTGGCTCTCCATATTGAATGTGTATATAAATATATTATAAAACGAGGTATACGTTTGTTGCAGTTACCACTCAGTCAGGTTGCTTAAAACTATAACAAGCAACTTAACACTGAAGACAAGGTATATACAGAATGAGCAAGATAATTATGCATGTGCTGCAGACAACAAGAATATAAAAATAATCCACAAAACAAATGGGTGCAAATAGCTTAATTTAAAAATACAATACCTTGTACCATTAGCGACTTAAAATGAGCTTCAGACAGAGCTAACTTTTAAGCAAACACGCACACGATAAACCAAACACCAAAAATATGTAAACCGAAAAAACAAAAATGTGTAAAAATAAAGATATAAAGAGATAGATTTGATAAAGTTTTGTTATTAACGTTTGAAACCACCGAGCACACCACAAGTTAGTTCTTTAGTAAATGTTTAGTAGGATCAGTATCACATGCAGGCATGCAGTCGTATTTCTATTTTTTTTTTTTTTTTTTGTAGTGTGGCACTAGATAAAACTTTGTGCCAATTTCAGGTAATAAAAGGTAGGGAAATATTTTTAAAGGAAATTAACGGATTCAGGAATTTTGTAAGGTTCAGGAAAGGAAATGGACTATTACATAGGATAGAAAAGGATAGGTATAAATAATAAATACACAAATTAAATTTTTATATCATTTTTCAACAAGAATGCAGATAGTATGTTGATATATTTAATAGGTTTCAATAATAAATATGATATACATGTAGGAAGGGGAACATTGTGGGAAACAAGAGAACGGAGGAAGGATGAATGGTCATGAAGGGGACAGGAGAAGAATATGTGGTCCAGCGTGCCAACATCCTCACCACACTCACACAGATCGCTGTCCACAATATGCAACTTAACAAGGTGGGAAGGAGTACAGACGTGGCCAAGCCGCATACGTATTAACATGCTTGTAATATGTTTAGAGCATTTTGTTTTAAAAAACCATGGCTTGTCTGGAATTGATGGTTGAATTGACGCATATTTCTTGCCCTTGACTTTAGAACTTTCACTCCAAAGAAGATCCCAGGAATGACGAAGATATTCCTTGGGGAGGTTCACGAGATCATGGCAGAAGTTTTTATAAGGAAACATGTCACCATTCTGCACTGCTTGTTTGGCTAATTCATCTGCTTTTTCGTTCCCATGGATTCCGGAGTGACTTGGAATCCAAGCGAACTGAACCGTGTAGTTTTTCTGTATACATTTGTGCAACTGTTTTCTAATGTCAAGTATAATGGGGTAGAATGTTTTCATTTTAAATGTAAATTTTTCTATGGTTTGTAATGCACTTTTAGAGTCGCATAATATCAGAACATTTTTAAGTTTTGCGATCAAAACATACTCTAGAGCTTTGAATAATCCGAAACACTCTCCGGTGAAGACTGACGTTTCAGGAGGAAGTTTTATCATCTGGACAATTTTGTATTGAGAATGGAATATACCAACTCCCACACAACTTTTATGAGTCTTTGATGAATCCGTAAAAATGTAATGACAATCAATAAAGTTTCTACCAACAGCTGCATTAAATTTAATTTTAGCCCCAACATCACTTTTTCCTATGCCGAGATCATAATGCACTATTGGAGAGACAAGTAAGGGTTCAAATGTTTCGCAACTAAATAAAGGCAGAGTAGGTGAACTGTGTACACTTGGTGATATGGAATTATACTTTCTGATACTTTTAACTAGACATGGAATATCTTTGTGTCGCCAATAGGTTGAAGTGTGAATAAGTTTATCAAGTTTTAATAATTTTGAATGGAGCAAATGATTTGAAAACTGCATTGATTTAAATACAAATCGGTCAGATAAATATTGTCTTCTCAGGTGAAGTGGAGGATCTCCTACTTCTACTTGTAAGGCATTTAACGGGCTTGATTTCATGGCTCCAGAAATGATCCTAAGAGCTTTAGATTGTATGTTATCTAACTTCTTAAGACCCTTTCTGTTGCCATCTTCAAGTAAGAATGTTCCGTAATCAAGTGTACTTCGGATTATTGCATTATACAACAGTTTTAGACTAAAAGGGTGAGCCCCCCACCATACTCCGGACAGACATCGCATAATATTCAGTTGACGTTCGCATTTTTCAACCACAAAATCAAAGTGTTGTTTGCCTGAAAGTTTTTTATCTAAGACTAATCCTAAAAATTTAACATGATTTTTTACAGGAAGTGTAATGTTGTCATAGGTAACGGTTGGGGGAGGGATATTACGTTTTCGTGAAAAAACTACTACAGCACTTTTTTCTACTGAAAGACTTAACCCATTAACTTGTAACCATTGTTGTAAAAGACTTAGGGAGGCGGTCAATGCATTACATGCATCCGAGCAGGCCCTGATTAACCCTTAGGCTAATTAGGCTGCAGCCTAGGGCGCGAGGATCGGGGGGGCGCGCTAAAATTGTGTCTTTGCATGCACTAATCTAGCATCATTGCATCTACCCTACATATTTCAACTAGACCGAGATAAAACACTAAAACTAAATGCGCTTGAGTGTCCCTGATATTAAAACAACAAATTTTAAAATTTTAAAAGGCGCGCGTAAGACAAACACTGACTTGTTACTCGAATCGAGCGAGTGGGTGAGCTGGCAACAGAGTGCCTAGCCCTAAAAACAGCGTGTATTTTCCATGCACCGTACAACTTACGCACACATAATATAAATGTCGATGTGCTATGCAAAAGTCATTTATTTTACATTTACGCTAGTGATTGACTAAATAGAAAAGTTATCGATTTTTCCATTTCTTGTTGTGCTATTTCTTTTGGGTCCCAAAAACAAAATCAATATGTCCAGAAAAAAAAATATTAATAATAAAAATTGTTTCCATAAAACCCAAAAACTCTAACAATTTACCCGCCGGCATTAGGCCATTATTACGGCATTTTAGAACCTCAATATCAAATACTAAAAATCGGCCAAGTGCGTGTCCTGGTTCTCTAAAATCCTGAAAATTTAATTAATAACTTATATTATGAATTATTTACATGAAAAAGCTTTCAGTTACTAAAAAAACTTTAACTCACTTCTACAAAAATAAGGTCTAGTCTTAATTTAGGGATTGCCCATTCAAAAAGACTGCGTTATTTTTTTAGAGGCCAAAGCATTTCTGGTTTAAAGTGAATTGAGCATATGATACTATATTTTTTTAGGGAACCAATTAGGTGGCCTTCCAGTGGCATCAATCCATTGCTTTTTTAAAATTGCGTCTTTCGGGAAACTGAAAACATAAAATAACATTTTAGTTATCATTTTACCTAAATTACTGCTAAACCTCACCATGTAAGGCTTTTGTTAGAAAAACACATAGTACAGAACTTGTTAAATAAAGAGAACAAATAAAGAGCTAGAACATGATGCCTTTTTTTAAGCAAAAGTCGTTAATATATTCTGAATCATGCCCATTATTGTAGCGTTTAAGAAAGAAGTGAAAATATCAAAATCGGAAAAAAAGTAAGGAAATAACACGAAGATAAGGCATAACATACGATATCCGAAAACAAAAAATAGTCCTCCGACAATTAACTTACAATTTAATCAACTTACTTTACGACAGTTGTTTGCGTAATTCTTTACTAAGTACTCTGTAAAATAATCAAAATAAATAAAAATATTTACATTATTTCACTTCGGATATCCAACCAATCGATATTATGGTCGATAGTCTACATTTACAAAGGGTTTGTTGCAGTTAATAAAAAGTTTTAATATTTCATGCATGTTCCCGAATGTGGAAATAATATTAAGAATTTTTTTGACAATGAGTGTTACCAACTGCAGCGGCGAAAGGTCTTTTTCAGCACTTAAAAGAGTAAAAAATTACTTGCGCTCCACACTCCGCCAGCAAAAACTTGCAGCGCTCTCGCTAATGTATATAGAAAGTGATTTTTTACAAACTATTAAATTTGAAAAAATTGTGGAAAGATTTGCAAACGCTAAAGCACGAAAAAGGACTTTTGTATAATCTAATAATAATTACTTAATTACTATAATTTTCAAATAAATCATTAATCAGTTGCAAAAATGTTTCACTTATATGATGCCTCTCCTCTTTTTTTAACAATAACAGACGTGTAAATATTTAAAAAATAAAAAATGTCAGGTTAAAAAATGGTTTGCCACCCTTCCTAGCGGGGGCGCGTCCTCATAATTAGCCTAGGGCGGTCAGAACTCTTGATCAGTCGCTGCATCCGAGATGTTATTATGAGTAGTATAAATTAAAAGGTCATCAGCATATTGTAAAACATCAGCAGATTTTTGTAGAGATGATTCTAAATCATATGAATAAATATTGTAAAGCATAGGAGACAATACTGAACCCTGTGGAAGGCCCTTGAACACTGTCCTCGTTGTTTTCTTGTCACCAGAAAATAGAGAAAGATATCGAACTGATAACAAATTTATTATAAACCGTATTAGCAGAGTGGGGACGTTTAAATCAATCAGCTTTTGTTTAAGAACAGATATAATTACATTATCATACGCGCTTGTTATATCTATAAATGCGCCAACAACTGACTCGTTCTTGGAAAAAGCTATACGGATGTCAGTGGTAAACACACTTAAACTGTCAGTTGTGCTTTTTCCTTTACGGAACCCAAACTGACTGCCTGCTAGTAATTGCTTGTTTTCTATATACCACTCTAAACGATTTTTAACTAGATGTTCTGCAATTTTAGTAAGAACAGATGACAGCGCAATAGGCCGGTATGATAGAATATCATTAGAATTTTTATTTGGTTTCAGAATCGGTAAGATTTCTTGGGAACGCCAGGATTCTGGAATGTTTCCAGAAGCCATAACAGAATTAATTATTTGTAGATAGTATGATAATGCATTATCACTACAATGTGAGATGAATGAATACGGAATACCATCTTCTCCTGGGGCCGAATCTTTTAAGCATGATAATGCCCCTTTCAATTCGTACATTGAAAAGGGAGAGGTCAAAGACGAACTATCATCCAAATTTAACGGAGTAAAATTAGGGGAAACTTGATCATACTCTGGAGCTAATGCTGGGGCTAACTTGTCAAGAAAACTATTAGTAAGGGACGGAGGTAATTGTGTGAAGGGTGCAGTATCACTAAATGCCCTTCGGAATCTCTTAACACTGCGCCAAACTTCTGATGGACATGTACTTGGCGATAAGGACATACAAAATGACCTCCATCCCTGAAGTTTTTTATCTCGGAGAAAAATCCGTGTATCATTAATAACATGTTTAAGATGATCTAAATTTTCAGCCGACATGACCAAACTATATTTTTTTTCGGCTTCTTTTCTCTTCCTAACAGCGTCAGAACACGAGGAGTCCCACCATGGTGGCATAGGAATTTTGTCAGAATATTTTTTTTTTATAGGGAAAACTTGATCCGCTACTTCAATCAGTGATAGTGCTAAAGCCTTGGAGCAATCATTTTCCCTACCCTGACTAATTTGCGGGAGCTCAGCCACTTTAGCGTCAATAAGGGTTTTAAATTTATCCCAGTCTGCGCTTCCAAGTTTATATTTTATTCTAGGGGGTCTTTTCGGTATTGTTATAAACTTTTCTGATGACGTAATTATTATAGGGAAGTGGTCACTTCCAAAGGTAGAACTAGAGAAACGGGACCAAGTTAATGATGAAGCCAAGCTAGGAGAGCATATGGATAAATCCACAGCACTATCATTTTCACCTACATTGGTTCGACGAGTAGGCTCACCAGTGTTTATAACACATAGATTGTGGTCGTCTACAATTTCTAATAAACGAATCCCCTCCCTTTTTGTCTCACCACTTCCCCAACATTGATGGTGACAGTTAAAATCGCCCATCACTAAAAAAGGTCTACGAAGGGATGACAACATATTGCTAAGTTCTTGTAGAGCATTATTATTAGCAAAAGGAATGTAAATGGAAACATACGTAATATTACCAACAATTACCCCAACAATATCAATATCAGAACATGGAAGGAGAGAAACACGTGAAAATGGGGTATTATTTTTAATCAATATGGCAACACCGCCATATCCGTCAGCTCTGTCATTGCGTACACAAACATAACCTGGAATACCAAATAATTGGTTACTCTTAATCCAAGTTTCAGATAATGCCACAATATTTGGTTTAAATTTATTTAATAAGTAAAATAGGTCAGCTTTTTTAGGTATTACTGATCGGCAGTTCCATTGAATTATTGTGTCCATCTTTTATGTTTTTATTTAGTAATAAACTACTTAAGCGCTCAACGTCGTACGGTTCAAAAGATATATTCTTACTTAGTAACATTTTGATTAGGTTTATAATAACATCAACAACTTGCTCATTCTCATTCTGTTGTAGTTTCATATTAGATTCCAGCAAAGCACATCCATTCGCTAAAGGTGGAGGTTGAAGGTCCCTAACAAGAGCGTTATGAGCTGCTCTGTCATAACCCTGTGCTGACTTGGGAGGGGCTCGCGGTTGAAGGAAGACCGTCTTTTTGTATGAAGAAGAAGTTGATGTTTTCGGTTGTGAACTGGAGTAATTATTTTTGGTGTGAAAATCAGAAGGTGTACCTGCACTAAGAACATTTGCATAAGACTTTGAGGCGGCTGGGTGTACTTTGCTTGCTTCTGCATATGAAACACATGAGTGAGCCATTGTATGTTTGATGTTTTTTTGTCTCTGAAATTCAGGGCAAGTCTTATCTGTTGCATAATGCAATCCAGAACAATTTACACATGATGCAGAATCTTGTTCTACTACACAACTTTCACCCAAGTGATTTTGTGCACATTTGAAACACCTAGGGGCAGCAGAACGGCACTGAGTTTTTGTGTGACCAAAGCGGCAGCAGCGAAAACATTGAATTGTTGGATACACATATGTCTCTACAGATAGTGCATTATAACATATATATATGCGTCTAGGGAGAGCTTGACCATCAAATGTTACAACTACAGTTTGAGAAGGTTTCCAAGTAGGTGACCCATTCACCATGACTTTGTAATTAAGGCGTCTAATTTTCAATACTGCACCAGTGCCTATGGGAGTTGTTATATGTTCTTTTATTTCTTCCTCACTCCATTCTGATGGGACCCCTCTTACCAAGCCCATACGGGTGACATTAAATGTGGGTAAAAAGGCTTTAAATTTGTTAAGAGACAAGAGATTACTATTTAGGAATAAATTTGCAGCCAATGGGTTTGTGAAAGCTACTACACATTTATTTCTACCAATTCTCTTTACACTGCCAGGAACAATATTTTCAAATTTATTATTTTTAAGAAAATTACCAAAAGCAATAGGGTGCAGAATGGTGCCACTGTTTTCTGAATTAGTAATTCGCTGAACATGGACTATGTAAGGCCCTGTATCAGAAGCCTGGTACTCCTTCCTACCTACACCAACTGTTTGGTCGGTTCGTGTTGCAGTTTCAGGATCCAACTGTGAGGTTTGACGAGCCGGAGTTTCAGCCGGTTGAAATTGTGGGACTGATGCATGTTTAATTTTATGAACAAGTTCTATGCTGGAAGTACACATGCAATCAGCGTTGACAGAAGATGTTCCCTCAGGGATCATCCCCTTTCGACGTCGTTTTATTTTATTGCAGTGTTTGCACACAGATCTGTGTTTATGTGAGCGCCTCTTAAGAGGTCCAGAGGCTGACGCGTCACTTGCTGTGGCTACAGATCCGTCAGTGTCCATACCACTCACATTATCCACTGCAGTCGTGGATATTGTTACATGATTACTTACGGGGGGACTTAAGCTAGGGCCTAAATCCCCCGCATCTATTAGAGGCGGGTCGTTCATACGACCCGGGATTCGTCCTGAACCACTTTATAAATATTTACAAAAACTTACCAATAAACAGGAAATCTACACAAATATTATATTATTTACACTAAATAGAAAATATATTTACATAAAAACCTTAACTGAACCAATTATATTAATAAATTTAAAATATAAAAATTTGCCGCGAAAAAAATACACCCAGTCCGACCGAAATTTCCCGCGCTTTTTTTCTATTTCTATTTTCATTTTCCAGTCTTCAAAATCCCGCGTTGCGATGACAGATGACAGTGACGTATCGGGAAACGGCAGTTCAATCATTCATTCGATTCGATCACTAACCGAGAAGTTCCGCTACTCCCCGATAGGTAGCGTATGGCGTCACTAGTCGCAGGTCTTCACGAAATTCCGTTTCCGGGTCGATGGCCTCGGAGCATTCCAAACTCGCGAAAACGCGAAAATGATGCGTAGGATGACGAAAACTGCTTGAAAAATGATGCACTAGTTAACACAAACTTTCTGCGAACCGTTGGTACGCCTTCCGATCCTCGGAAAGGCGCGCGTAGCGTGCTGGTGTGAGCCGGTAGGTAGGTAGGCATCTACTCGGCAACTTCTCGTTCGGCGATTTCCCGGCGGTTAGTGATAAAACCAGCCTGGGAACGTTGCGGGGCGTTGTCAAATTAAGCAGGCTGAAGATCTCAGCGAGGTTTACTGCTGAAGTCCGGTTCCACGTTCCTGCTGTAGGTACCTTGCTGTGTAGTTGCGTCTCGTATCACGTCGGGGTCACCAATTTGGAGGTACACGCACAATGAAACACGTCGTGGATTTCGGAATGTCTTCTATTTGCAGTAAACAGTAATAACTTACACGAGGGTCAAAATTACAACCAGAGCTCACACTGTCTCGAGTAGCGGCAACAGTCTATATTTCAATATGGCGGCAGACTCTAGTCTGGCGCCGGAAACGTTTGGTGTTGTCACACAAAAATATAGTAGGCGGTGTTGCGACGTAATACGCCACAAAATATTATACAAAATTCCCAGTCGGTTGACTTATTAGACAGACTATATACTCAAAACCTGCAGGCTGCAGTCGAAGCAACCTACAAAGTACTCTGTGGAAGCAACCTGGCTGCTATCGTTGATGCCGTAGAAGTGGCGAAGTATAGGCACAAAATAGATACCTATCTATACCTACAGAAGTCAATCTACATACAAAGCGCGCTCGAGCAACGCACACAAAGACACCGCTCAAGGACACGATGTCTCGGTCGCGTCTTGGACCACTCGTCGAACAGTTCCGGCTCAAACGCTCATTAGTGTGCGTCCACCGAGCGTAGGTATAAAAAGTGAAGTAAATACTTGAGATTGTCTTCTGTACCTATCTATTTTGTGGTATAGGCCAATAAAATTAAATATACATACCTAAAATGTACATTGCGTTCCAAATACGAATAGGATCGATTGCCATGTTGTGACGTCACTCGAAGAAATTGGGTAGAGCGAACAAAACAAGAAATTTTTAAAATTCAATTTATTTACGAATCGTGAACGAAAAAAGTTTAATCAGAATCCTGTTCTTCAATTTTGCTCATCTCTGCTTCACTGTGTGAAGTGTCTGAGTAATAGCAAATAGAAAAAGAAAGCGAATTGTTCCTAACAATGAAAATAAGAAAAAAAATGTTTTTTTTTTTTTTTTTTTAACTAATTATGACTTTATACTAAACAATAACGTTTTTACTTCACCTAGATTTAACTAAGACTTGGTAATACAAAGCAAAAAAAAACCTTAATTGATACGCAAATAAGTTTTCTTTGCAAACCGTACTTTTCACTCAACATTTGACAGATCGAGGTTATTGGCTTTCTTATTCTTATTTGGAACGCATTGTAATAATAATACAAAGAAGAACAGAGAACAATAGTGGACGTACACACACGTTTGTAATAAATAAAAAAAAAACAGTTATTCATAAAATCATTTATTTCCTTTCTTCTTCTTCTTCAAACCACTCACTTTGGCATCATTCTTGATTTTAACATTTTCGGCTTTCCGTTTAATCTTAGTAATTTTTCCTATAACATCTTTAAATCGTTCATCTTTCTTCATGAGCGTTTTGTTGACTTTCTTCAAGTTATCTTTGATGGAGGCATCAATGTCTTGTGGTTCATTTTGAAGACGGTCCTCGCTTTGAGGAGGATTTTGAGTCTGAATCTGTGACTGTACTTCTTTGATTCTAGCTAGTTTCGCCTTTTTTGCAGCTTTTATCCGTTTTCGGCGCATTTCTTCTAACCTACAAGATAACATGAAAATTAGTAAATTGTTACGTAATAACTATAGATAAGCATTCCGATGTTAGTTATTAAAAACTGTTTAAAGGGTTGGATGAGGTGAGATGAAGATGAGAAATAATCAAGTTGCGAATCAATTGTTAGAAACTGATCTGCCAAGGGAATATACACTAAGGCTGACATCAGACGGACTGCATCGTAGCGACCGCGCGCGGTCGATATATTTAACTGCATGCAGTTGTACGTTCGACTTCGTGCAGTCATGATATCAACTGCACGCGGTCGGCTGCAGTCAAGTGAAGTCAATATCAACTGCATGCAGTCGTGCCTTCAACTACGCGGTCGGCTACAGTCGTGTAGTGTCGACGCTCGCTGTCCATCGCTAACCGCATACAGTCAGTGTGCAGTTAATTACAAAAAGCAAACGCACATTGACATTGTCAACTTTATTTTGAGGCAATTAAAGATGAAATCATAAACAAACTCCTAGGCTAGATGCGTGGCGCCAACTGCGCAGTCAGATCAAATTGCATGCAGTTAAATATATGGACTGCGTGCGGTTGCTGCGATGCAGTCCGTCTGATGGCAGCCTATGGTTAAAGATGTATCCTATGTCCTTCTCCAAGGTCCAATCCTATTTCTACCAATTCATCAAATTTGGTTCAGCGGTTTAGGCGTCTAAATATAACAAACAACCATCAGCCACCCAGCCAGAGTACTTCGGCATTTCTTTCTTTTTAGGTAGCAAATCTAATTATTTCTCTCGCTCTAGAGCGGAATGGGAGGGGCGTGTCACTGATTAAAATTTAAATTTTTTGACATTTAATATTATTATGAATTTTATTGTGTGTAAAATTTGATAAACTTTTATAGGTCTAGTTACCTGAAATAAATAAATGAATTGAACTGATGAATTATTAAAACCCACTCCAATGTTCCTGCCAATCAGAATTGGGTTTTTTTTATTGTTGATAAGTTCACGCTTGACCGCTATCTCACCTGATGGAAAGCGACGATGCGGTCGACGATGGAACGCGCTTACCTAGAAGAAACCTATTCACTCTTGAATTCCCGGGTTGTAGCCATCAGGAAACACAGGGTATGACGAACTTTAACCTCGGTCGGAACAGTTTTAACTGACTCGCTTCAGAAAAACACGTTTTGTCGAGACAACTTGATTAGAGTAAAACAGGATACTTATTATCGCGGGAGTATGGTTTCATGACACGATTTCAGACTTTCACGCAGATGAAGCTACTGGTAGACACTGGTTTCAATAGTTTCTTACCCTTCTTCCATCATATCGGGATCCACTCCAGCCTGTATCCATCGCTTGATACGGTAGTTCTTCTTCCTCTGCTCAAACTCCTCGTTATCCAACTGAGCTTCCTGCTCACGTCGCGTAACGCTGACAGTCGTAAAGATTTTTACTGCTTCATCATCTGAGAAAATTTGACTAAGATTAGTAATTAAAATAATAACGAAATAAGTTTCATTTATTTTTTATTGCAACATCCTATTGTAAATATCAACTTACTGTCAAGTTGATATTAACAGTAGGATGTGCAATAAAAATGCCTTTCTTCATTAGTGGCACGACAGAAACGGTTGTTAAAAACGGTCCTCGTCGCGACTAGTTTGAAAACGAAACTACCGTTGAGTGAAGTAGTTGCAAAAAATGAGTGGCAATAAAATTTGTGCTGTATTTCATAGCCATAAAGATCATTTTTTATTACAACACCTGGTTTTGAAACGACGACGGGATTAGTGTGATGTTTGAATCAATAGATTCTCGACCTTATTGTCTTAGAAGTAAGACAACAATTCGCATACAGTAATTCGAAGGCGGAAGCCTTTGGTCGCAGGATAGAAAACGGTTGTGGCATAAGGCGTCTCAAACAGGTTATATTTAAGTGTTTACTGTGCCATCTTAAAGAGTGAACAATATATTTTTTTATCAAAAAAGTAGGTGCCCAAATAGAACTTACCATCGATCTTGTACTCGGTAAGTTTGGTATTAATCGCCTCTTCAATCTCGCCGAGCCGCAGTATATCGTAGGGCGTGATCAGGGATATCGCCATACCGGTCCGTCCAGCTCTGGCTGTGCGGCCAACTCTGTAGTGCGACAATATTAATGATAAATGTAGATGTTCATCGAAATATTTATCATACAACAGTACGAATATTATTATTATTATAAATTAATATAATATAATAATAATATTCCACAACTTTCACACAACGCCGTCTAGCCCCAAGCTAAGCAGAGCTTGTGTTATGAATACTAGTACACCCAGACACAGAACAAATGATCCAGCTCATCACACAAACATTTGTCCTGGGTAGGAATAGAACCCACAACCTCCGGCATTGCAGTCAGGGTCACTAACCACTAGACCAACAGGCCAGTCCAATTATAATATTATGACTTATCCTAAAATAGAGTCTATAAGTAATGACATCTCTTAGATTGAACAGTACACCGTTGTGCAAGAGGGACACCGCTATGTGAATGTGAGTATGTTTTATTTTCCCGATTATTGTTACACAACTAGAAACGTAACGTCTCACCTATGAATATACTCCTTGGGTTCCAAAGGCAGCTTATGATTGACCACTAGATCCACAGTAGGGATGTCCAAGCCCCTGGCTGCGACGTTAGTGGCTACCAGGGTACATTTGAGGTTACTGCGGAACTGCGTGAGAGCGGCCACTCGTTCCTTTTGTCTCATGAAGCCATGGAGGCATACATTGTCCATGGATATGGCGTTTAACATCATTGACAGGACCTGGCATTCTCTGGGGGATAGAAATAACGACATAAGTTTTAGACCTGTGTTTATGAAATCATGTTATTATTAGTAGTGTAAGTGTTAAATTGATATATCTGAGGGCTAGTTTATTCAGTTTATACATAGGTAAGTTAATATACTAAAGTAGAAATAACATTACAATCGGTAGTTTGTCTACATCTTAAATCGTCAAATATAACTTTTACAAAGCTAACTATGATCTGATTAATAAAGAGTTACTCAGTGTAGATTGGCACGATATTTTAAGTGGATTGTCCGCAGAGGAGAGTGTAAATAGATTTTATGAAATTGTGTTTAGAGCCATTAAAGACCACACACCCAAGGCGAATCCACACTCATCTAAGTTTCCGCTATGGTTCTCAAAGTCCTTGATACATATGTTCAGAAATAAGAACAGAGCCTGGATAAAATGGAAATCCTATCACAACATCTCAGACTATAAACAGTTCTCTCTCTATAGGCGTAGATTTGAAATAGCGTCAAAAGAGCATTTTAATAACTTCATTAAGTCCACAGAGGACAATATTCAGAAAAATGTAAAATACCTGTGGAGTTACATATCGAGTCGCAAAAGAAAAGCAGGTATTCCATCTACAATGTTTTACCGAGATCAAAGGTCCAATGATCCGGAGGCAATTTGCAATATGTTTGCAAATTTTTTTCATTCCGTCTATGAGAGTTCCACCTTTAATTTTGATACATGGTCGCCCCCAGAAGAAAGCAATGAACATCTTACTCATGTCACAAATATAAGATTTACTGCTCAACAAATCCTCAACGCTTTAAAAACCTTAGACACCACCAAAGGTCCAGGACCAGATAACTTACCCCCTTACTTTCTCAAAAAGACTGCAAACAGTATGTGCAAACCTCTTCATGTTATTTTCAATAAATGTTTGTCGGAGGGAACTTTTCCAGAAATATGGAAAACTGCTAACATAACTCCTGTATATAAAACCGGTTCAAGACAGGACGTTCAAAACTACCGTCCCATATCAATTTTGTCTGCCTTGTCGAAGCTTTTTGAAAGACTGGTTTATAACGAGATACACGACACTATCTACAAAATTATTTTAGAACAACAGCACGGATTTATCAAAAGAAAATCTACAACTACAAATCTGCTGATTTTTACTGATTATTTATTTAATAACATAGATCAGCAGGTTCAAGTCGATGCTGTCTACACAGACTTTCAAAAAGCTTTCGACAAGGTGGACCATGAATTACTGCTTACAAAAATAGCGTATAATGGTATCCGAGGCGATTTACTTCGTTGGTTCTCATCGTATATTTTAAACAGAACTCAGAAAGTAGTCATCAGAGGGTTCAACTCTACTACTATACATGTTACATCTGGCGTACCTCAAGGATCAATTTTGGGCCCCCTCCTATTCATTTTATTTATAAATGACATCAATGACTGTTTCAAATTCTCTAAATTCTTGTTATATGCCGATGACTTGAAAATCTTCAAGTCAATAAAGAATTCTAGAGATTGTGAACAGATGCAAGAAGATCTAGACCGTTTCTCAGCCTATAGTATTAAAAATAAACTGCATCTTAATCTTTCAAAATGTTCTACGATCTCATTTACAAAAAATAAAAATAAAATATGTTACAATTACAAATTAAACAATATAGATCTAGCAAGAGTTGAATTCGTAAGAGATCTTGGCATACTGCTTGATGACAAATTACACCTTGATCAGCACATTCATAATATAATTAAAAATGCATATCGTATGTACGGATTTATCATGAGGGCTACAACTGATTTTAAACGCGCCAGCAGTTACATCCATCTGTATAAATCACTTGTAAGATCAAAACTTGAATACGCTGTGGTGGTATGGAACCCTCATTATAATAAATACGTAGACAGCTTAGAGAAGGTTCAACGAAAATTTTTGCGATCTGGAGGTCTACTTGCTTTCTCCGAAACGCAATTTTCGTAAACGAACGATATTCAAACGAAGTTTCGTTAGTGCACCTACTCTGTTTCATTTTCGGACACACACAAGAAGTTCGGACCCACAGACAATCTTCGTGACCGAATAGAATGAACTATATGATTTGGGCCTTTTTATATGTCATTTAAAGTAAATTACGGTTTTTAAATTAATTTTGAATCTTGCTTTATTTTAAAATTTTGCATTTATTAGGTGGTTTATTAAATATTTCTTGTAATATTTATAGATAAAACTTAAATATGTCGTAAAAAAAATATTTTCGATAAAATACAAAAAGACACCATAAAACAACCTATGACAACTAAAAATATCGTATATAAACATAAACAACGTATGACAACTAAAAATATCTGTATAATCACACGTAACGTGTCAATCTTTGAATGTCAACTTGAATTTGACTTTTAGTTTGAATTTTTAAAAATATATCATGTTGCCAGTGCTTTTTTACATGACACATTCCGTAAGAAAGTCGGACTGTCGCAGTCTACCTTTTTGGGCCACAACAACTTTTCTTTACATTTAATACCTCTTTGATGTGATTAAATATTTCTTGTTATGCATAGAATACAAATGAAACTCAAAAAAACGTATTTATTATTGATGACGAGGCGGTATGGTCTAAAACCTTAGCCGGCCCAAATGGGGCAAAAAAAAAAACAATGTGTAACTTGTCAACATTGTCAACTTCGGTGCTGCCAATTTTGTATTATTATGGCTAAATTTAGCATTTTTCTAAGTAATTTGGCATGCACAAATTCAGTTTAGCATATTTTTAGCATTTTATTCGGAAAGTTTGAATATAATTTCTAAATGCAAAATAAAATCCTGATAAACGAGGTGATGTTTCTGAACGCGATCCTAGTGGTTAGGGGAATCCCGCTTGGATTGAACTACATATGGTTTATTGCATCACTCGACGACTTGTCATCAAAGGTAATTTGGTTTTGTTTGATTCGTATGTGGTTACGTGCGTTGATTAAGAGTTATTAAATTCACAATGTCAATAAATAACCTATAACCAACTTTATCGTGCAGAGTGGGAATTAATGTCCGATTTGAAAGAATGGCTTCTTCCGCTCTGCTGACATCATACGAAGAGGATACACACGAGGGTCTAGTTATTAGCATTTTCCGGAAATTTTGGCATATATTTGGAATTTTTTGAATGCAGATTTAGCAGAAAATAATTTAAGGAGTTGGCAGCACTGGTCAACTTGCATTGTTAGTTTGAAATCAAAAGATTTTTATTTGGACTTTACCTATACTTAACTCAAGTTACAAAGTGCTTCTTTACATACATATTTTGTCATCACGGTACGCGTTTGTAAAAAAGTTTTAAGTAGAACTGTGGATGTCGCAGTCTTCCACAAGTTTTGTTGTGGATCTTTGATCGTGTTGTGATTCCTGACCCGACCACGACATGGAACGGAGATTTTACTATGGCACAAAATGGTTATTTTAATTGTGCTTTATTGTGCCACTTATCCCAGGAATTTGTGCCTCGTACTTTTTGAGTAATAAGGGTACGATTGTGGTCGGGCTGGGGATCACGGTTCCTGACCCGACCACAGCCAGATCTAATAAAATATCAATAGAGGGAAGTAACTGATTATGCCAAAAATATGTGCCAAATTGTGCCTGTGGCACACGAAATTCTTTTACTATTCATATCACAGAATATATCTTGGTTCGGATAAAATTGAATAATCAAGAAGTAAAGTGTGTCAATCACACGCTATGCAATTTTACTACGACTGCAAGCAGTTTTATTTTGTGAAATTATGCTACATATAAAGCACTTTATTATTTTATTTTACTGGATGTGTTCACGACTTCGTACGCGTATATATGTAATTTATAAAAAAATTACAACCACTATATTTTGTAGCATTATATTAGTGTTAAGCTTGAATAAAAAAACAGTCAAATGCGAGTCGGGTTCGAATCCTGCGGGTTCCGTAACACATACGAGCGATTTCCATAGAAATTGACCAAATAAGCGTCATAAGTAGTCATATCTTTTAATTGCGTTGACTTAGAAATTTGATTATTTTTTGCCGCATGGGATTTCCGCATTGTCGATTATAATATTTTCTAGATCTATGATTCACTATTTAACGGAAATGCACTTATCATAATTATGTACAACTATTGTTATTTACGTAACGAGGTAAGACATTTTTTGCTTTCAGTTTTAAAGCTAAAATGTGGGTAATTGGAATAAATTTTTCGTAAGTGCCTTATTTGAGTACTTATATCAGTGATGATGACTGAATGCGTTGTGTGTGCCATAGGCACAATTTGGCACATATTTTTGGCATAATCAGTTACTTCCCTCTATTGATATTTTATTAGATCTGGTTGTGGTCGGGTCAGGAACCGTGATCCCCAGCCCGACCACAATCGTACCCTTATTACTCAAAAAGTACGAGGCACAAATTCCTGGGATAAGTGGCACAATAAAGCACAATTAAAATAACCATTTTGTGCCATAGTAAAATCTCCGTTCCATGTCGTGGTCGGGTCAGGAATCACAACACCTTTGATCTTTGTAAGTAATATTATCATAATTATACAATATAGTATGTACCTATTTGTTTTTAGTCATAGGTAGTCATTCGTAGAATTCTTTTATTTACCATCTTAGTTGTGTCCAAATGTTTTAAACAATAATAATTGATTTTATTACCAAATAGTATTATAAATTAATTCCACCAATCCTTACCTATTTAATTTCAATATTTTATGATTCTATTAGGTATTTAATCTGTTTTATTTTCAGATCAATGAACCAATACCATCCACCTCCAGGCAATCAAGCTAACCTCCAAACTTTTCACAGCCCGAGGTGACTGTGGACATAGGATCCTGCCAGGAAATCGACCATCAGTGACATGAAAATCTCTGAATCCTACAGGATTCAAGTTAATAAAAATTATAAATGTATTTTTTAGTCTTTTATTAAAGTCTCTTTAAACAACAACAACTTAAGACAGTCACAGTACCCTAAAAACACCATAGTACTCCACTTCAAGTGCTTTGCTGAGGAGAAGCCTACAGAGGCTTTTTGGAGGTAATAAAGGCACTATTTCCTGGTACAACTCCTCAAATAATTACCGACTGTGTCTCACATTATCCACAACATGTAAGTCAGGAATTTGCGTAATGTTGAGCTGAAAACATCACAGTAGTAGGTACTCCACTTCCTAGTGCTTTGCTGAGGACAAGCCTACAGAGGCTTTTTGGAGATAATAAAGGCAATATTTTCTGGTACAACTCTTCAAATAATTGTCGATTGAGTCCCTCATTTCCCACAAACTGTGTGTCAGAAATTTGCATAATTTTGAGCTGAAAACACCACAGTAGTACTCTACTTCCTAGTGCTTTGCTAAAGAGAAGCGTTTGGAGGCTTCTTGAAGGTAATAAAGGCACTATTTCCTGGTAAAACTCGTCAAATAATTGCCGACTGAGTCTCACATTATCCACAACATGTAAGTCAAAAATTTGAGCTGGTTGCCGGGTCTTTGTACGCTCTAAACTTTCGTAACGTAGAGCTGCTTCAATTAAAAGCATTCTTGAGGCCATTTTAAGCACTTTTCTTACAAAATCAACAGAAACGAAAATGAAAAGGTAAGCCTTTTGGTTTCGTCAATTTGACGTTAAAATTGCAAAACATTCGTATGTCATAATCATATTTTTTTTCGAAACATAACGAATTAGAGTAGGTTTAGAGATTCGGTACGTCAAATAATTTTCGATCGTACGAAATTTCGGGAACGAAATGAACCATGGTAGGAAACACGCCGAATTCCGATCGAAAGTTCGTTTTTCGGAGAAAGCGAGTAGACCCCCTGTACAGTACCGTTGCTACCGAAACTTCCCGCCGTATAATGATTTGCTCAAAAAATACAATATAATGAGTCTTAAGTCTAGAAGATTATACCTTGAAACGATATTCCTCTATGATGTGTGTAATCACAGGTACGACTGCTCGGAAATTACTGATAGAGTACATTATTATGTTCCTAGAAGTGTTTTGAGGCGAGAGGTGCGCGCACGACCAGTTTTCGCGGTCTCTTCTTGTCGAACCAATGCTGGAGCCCGCGCACCTCTACGTCGTATTTGTAATGATTTTAATAAACTTTTTACTGAGTTGGACATATTTGCAATGCCCATCAATAGGTTTCGGAACAGCCTCATTGAGACTATACAAGGCTTATAAAGAAAAGATTGATGATATTAGATTTGTATTAATAATAATAAATTAATAAAAATAAATTTATTCACGATAATGATTTAAATTTGTATTTACTGGATAATACTAATTGATTACTTGTTTTTACTCTTTCTGGTCAAAATAACGTTTTTAAATGTATTCTGTGAATAACGGTGTGAGTTGCACATTTGTATGATGAACTTGTATGTATTAGTTAGTTAATAAGACCTAATGTGTAACTGTTAGTTATTCCTAAATAAATAAATAAATAAAAATCTTGTTCAATCAAGCTTTCCGTGTGTTTTTTATATCTGAAAAACAGCTTTCAAACAGCTTTTCTAAGCTCATACAATATAATAACATCATCGGAAAATAGCTTGTCTTTACATAAAACAAAGTTCCCCACTGTGTCTGTTCGCGACAAACTCAAACATGGGAAAGGTTTAAATACATGCGTAAAAACTGCAAAATAGATAAAAGCTGTTAAATTCAACGATTAGTAACATCCGTGCGAAGCTGATGCGGGTCACTTGTATTTTATTAATTCATTAAACCACAAGCGAACTGTTAGAAACCGGTCTAGGTCACTCTTTTTAAAAAAGGAAACACTTTTAGCTGTAAGAAACTAACATAATTTATTTAACTTTCACAATAATTATCGCGAGTGCAGCACATGAGTGCACGGGATGAAGGATGGAAGACGACTGACTGGATGAGTAGGATGGGCGTATGAGGAGTCGAGGAGTGATGTGTCAGCATTCTGACGGGAATGCAGCGTAAGCTGCTGGCTAAGCCAAAAAGGGTGCAATGGATGGATATAACAAAACGTCGGCGTTCGCTCCCTCGTTGTCTTTCTATTGTGTCTCTAATTACGGTATTCGAAAGATTAAAGCAAGATGGACACATTTCTCAGTTAAAATTAAGTTATCACCGTCAACAACTTACTTCTTAGTGTCCGTGAACACAATGATGTGACTGCTGGGCTTTGTCTCGCGG
Source organism: Mythimna ferrago (assembly GCA_910589285.2). NCBI lineage: Eukaryota > Metazoa > Arthropoda > Insecta > Lepidoptera > Noctuidae > Mythimna > Mythimna ferrago. The sequence continues at coordinate 14,932,227 of OU342676.1, read as the reverse complement.
TACTTGCGTAGGGTCTGCACGAGGTACACGTCTCTGGCGTACGCAGGACACACCACGTAGCGCTGGTCTAGTGTACTCACCGTCAGCTGGCTGTCTGTCTCCGTCCACGTTAAGAGTTTCTGAAGAAATTGGAAGGATTATGTAATCTGTTTCAAAAATGCCAAAAAACTTATATCGTAAAGAGGAAAGATTTGATTTTTTGTCTGTTTGTATGTTAACATTTAACTCAAAAACTACTGGATCGATTTCCTAAATTCTTTCATCATCATCATCAGTAGAAAGCTACTTTATCACTGAGTAACATAGGCCTATATTTTCTACTCTCACGCGGGCGAAGCCGCTGGAAAAAGCTAGTACCATATATACAAGGTGTAAGGGACAGCCCTCCACAAACTTTAAGGGCTTGCTCAGTAGACGAAACTGAACAACCTTCCACAATTTTTTTTTTCAGGAAACGAAAATAAATATCGTCCTCGGCATACAAACTGTCCAATCAAGTTTATCACTTTGTATGCCTCACCATGGATTTTTTTTTTCGTTTCCTGAAAAAAAAATTTTATAGAAGGTTGTTCGGTTTCGTCTACTGAGCAAGCCCTTAAAGTTTGTGGAGGGCTGTCCCTTACACCTTTTATTATAGGTTGTTGGTACACTATTATAAGAAAATGCCAAAAATCCCCCACTGAAAAAGGCGTGTGAAAAAAAATGTATTCAACATCAAAGGTCTTTTGTGTCGCATGAAGACTAAATAAATAAATTTTGCGCAATATTTTTTATTTCTGTATTTATGTCATAAGCGGTAAGTGTTATCAGAAAAATAAAGAAATATAGGTAAGCCGATAACTTCGGCACGAATATTGAGCGCTCGGCGTCAGAGTGGGGATCGCTTTGCGCATTCCATACATTGGCGAACCAATCGTCGTCGTTATTAGATACATGCAGCAATCGCAGAGAACGAATCCCGAGTGACGTCTATGACACGATGGCGCGGCGAGCCAATCACTGACATTCCCCGTCCCCACGTCTCACGTCGCACCACTAAAGAGACCGAATATTTGACTTCTGCGCAACTTGAAGCTAACGCTCAATATTCGTGCCGATAACTATAAATTAATCATTTGCAGTCCCCTGCCCTTCAGACTGAAATCTCTATTTTGGGAAACATTTTCTGCAGTGGAAACTTACATCTTTGTTAAGCGGAAGCAGTTTGGATTCCCTGACATCTTCAGTGATTGTGGCAGAGAATAATAAGTTCTGTCTCTGAGCTGGTAGTGCATTGAATATTGTCTCCAGGTCATCTTGGAATGATTCACTGAACAGTCTGGAAATAATTACGGTTTTAAATAATTATGTTAGATTGACCACAAAGAAGTTATTGTAGTGGCCTAAATCTACACTTAATATAATAAAGAGGTGAAGTTTGTTTTTTGTTTGTAGGAGGTAATCTCTGGAAGCACTGGTCCGATTGCTAAAATTGTTTCACCAATAGAAAGCTGCTTTATTTCTGAGTGACATAGGCTATATTTAATGTATGCAAAAGCTAGTTAGTAATACAAAAGGTAAACAATTTTGCTTTTTATGGATAGGTATAGGTACAACGGGCTGTTGTCCGCAACTCCACGACTAAAGCGCGTATTTTGCGTACGGGTTAAGGAAGGCTTTTTATGGATGTAGTTTCTAGAAGTGAAAATGCAATTTCAAAAATTCTTTACTCATAAGGATTAATATCCAAAAAAACCGCATTACTCTTCTGGATTAATATTTAAAAATCTTTAATTATAGGGATCCATATCCCAAAATTCTTTATTCTTACAAATTTAAACTGGCCAAGTTTAAAATAAGTCCTGACTGCCATAGGCTGTAAGGTTCCTGTAGGACAGATCAAAGTTAAGAAAAAGCTAGTTGTAAATAGTCAGAGAAATGATGATGACAGTGATGTTTTTTTGAAACTAAGAGAATTTACTGTCATCAAGTATGGTAATTTTGATACTTTCATTTAAATTGGTTGCTTTTTACCATTTAATTTGATAAATGGTAATTTTGATACTTCCATTTAAATTGGTTGCTTTTTACCATTTAATTTGATAAATGGTAATTTTGATACTTCCATTTAAATTGGTTGCTTTTTACCATTTAATTTGATAAATGGTAATTTTGATACTTCCATTTAAATTGGTTGCTTTTTACCATTTAATTTAATAAATGGTAATTTAGATACTTCCATTTAAATTGGTTGCTTTTTACCATTTAATTTAATAAATGGTAATTTTGATACTTCCATTAAAATTGGTTGCTTTTTAACATTTAATTTGATAAATGGTAATTTTGATACTAACATTTTAATAGTTAATTTTGGTATTATAGTTTTAAATGATCACCTTGATTGGCATAACAGTGTCAGGATGTCTAACTCCAAATAGAGGCTAAGATTTACTGATCATTTGAAACTTTCGAATGCCGTAATTAGAGACACAACAGAAAGACAATGTGTGAATGAACGCCGGCGTTCGCTAGAGGTTTAATTAATGAATTAATAAAGGTAAAATATCATAAACATAGAATTTTAAACATACCCAATAATAATTTATTACATTACCCAAAATACAGACTTTTCTACTTTAGGAGGCAGTGGTTAAATATTACTGTGTTAATTCTTTTATAGCTACTGTGTCATATTTTGTACTTGAAAACTTTTTTAGTATTATTAATCATTTACCTATCAGCCTCATCCAGTACCAAATACTTGACTTTCTTCAGGCTAAAAGTGTCACATCCAGTGATATGGTCTGCCAGACGTCCCGGCATGGCTACAACAATGTGGGGTCGCTTGGCAAGCTTCAGAGATTCCTCCAATTGATCTGATCCTCCAGTCACAATGCACACTCGTAGCTTGAGTGGTTTGCCTAGGATGCTGAACTGGTCCGCTATCTGAAAAGATTTTACATTAATTGTTGATACATTTAAGCAAAACAATGTTTAGAATTAACCTTCCGAATACCATAATTTTAATAAGAGTTTTACCTGATAAGCCAATTCATGTGTCGGAGTCAAGACCAAAGCAAATATCCCATAGGGGTCTTCAGCCAAATGCTGCAGTATGGGCAGTGCAAATGCGAATGTTTTGCCAGATCCCGTTTTAGCTGCTCCAATACAGTCATCTCCAGCTAATATTCGGGATATGCAAGCTTTTTGGATTGGTGTTGGACTTCTAATACCTGAAATAAATAATACAAAACTAGAATCGTCGAATTTATTTTTTTTTTCTCAAAAACTATGTATTTCTTAACATTGAGACTTTGCTTAATTACTTTTTTGACATAAACCTCTTCAACAAAAAATTGTGAGGTAAAACTCACTTTCCAATATTGTACAGTTTAGCCAAGTTATGTTAAACTAGCACAGGTACACAACGAAGAAAAGAAATAATTAATATTGGATGAAAAAGAAATATAGAGAGTAAGTACAGTCAAGATTTTGCGTCATAAAATCTAATTTTCTATTGTATCAAAAACATACCAAGACTAAATAACTGCTTGATAAGCCAAGTTTTAACGCCAAGTTCTGCAAACTCTTTTCCATCGTTTTCATTCATTTTAGAGCACTTTGTTCTTGTATTTAGTTAAAGACAGTCATTTACTTATTTTTTACCATGTAAATTAAATTACCATAACCCTATTGCAACACGAATTACTTTTTTATATGACAATGAGTCAATGACAACAAAGCCACATGTTTTTGACATTGGCATTGTCGTTTGACGAATCGTACAGAAATCTTCAGAAGTTTAAAATTAGCCAACTTTGTTGAGTGAAATCAAGATGGATTTCATATGAATATACAATCTTTATTTTGATTTTAAGGACTATTTCTATCGAACACATACAAGTTTGTGTCGGTTCAGTTCAGAATGCTATAATTTCTGAACGAGAGTTTCATTATCACTGTTATTCTAATCAATCTGACTGATTTGGACAGCTCAATCAATGTTACCACCCAAAATTGAAGAAATAATTATTTTTTGTGTCGTCCGCACTCGAGTGTTAGGTGTCTACATAAAGCACGTCAAACACAGAGTACTTTTTTTTTCTCGTCGAATCAAATCACGCAGCGAGTGCGTGTTTCTTGCTGAATTAAAATAAGTTTAAGTTTGTGTAGTGATACGTCGGTAGTGTCTACTAGTTTCTCCAAGTTTTACTCGGATACCGTAATCAGATTTTTAGTTGTTCTCAGTGCTCAGTCTAAAACCGGTAAGTTGAGTGAATTTACTAATTAATGTAACTGTTCGTCGTTTCTGTCTATGAATATCATAGAATGTGAACTTTAGAACTAGCCGGCGTCATTAGAAATTACAGGTACCTAATAGGGCACCGATACTTCACATGTAGGAGGTGCATTTAATTTATAAAATCGTACAAATTGATTTATTTTTGTGTCATGCTTTTCGATAACGGGTAGGCAAACACTTCGATTTACGAAACAAAGTTTTAGATTATTCATTTTAAAAGTAGATATATTACGTGTACGTAGTTATTAAACAATAGAATAATGTAAATTTATAATATTGGTACCTACTCAAAAATCTGTGAAAGAAATATCCATAAAAAATAGTATAAAACAAGTACTCATCAAAACACTCATAAATAATGCTTCCTATGTAGCGGAACTAGAAAATAACTCTCTATTTAGATAGCCACTATCTGGATACATGATCTATAATTATAATGTATTAGTGATAGATAACCTTGAAACATACACTGGATAGTTACATGTTTGGCATCTCTATTTCTCTACAATGTTGCTAATAATTGGCTTCTTTCTAAAGTCCATTATTTAAATTAATTATACTATCCAATCATAAATTTCTATAATTACTACAATACTGCCCTTGACCTATGTTAAATTTTTACCAGTCAGGTTAGTTTAAAATTTATTTTTTCTCCCATTTCCCCTGTTGATTTACATAAGTAATTCATATTTTTCTTTTAAAATATAGTAAACAATAAAAACAAGCACAGCTTTTAGAAATATTTATCTTGTGCCTATTTTGTGGTGTACAAAAAATAAAATAAGTATATTTAAATAATTTTTCCTCAATAGCTTAGATAAAAATGTTTTTCTACAATAAAACAACTCTACTTCTTAATAATGACTAATCAGCATTTTGTAAACAAGAACTCCTATTTAACTGTCTTCAAGTTTGCGCCAGAGATCAAAAGTCAACGTGTCATATAGGCCTACCAAACAATTACTATTGTTTAAGTGTATAAAACCATTAGAAATTACAATAGGAATGAAATGCTCACCAATTTTATTTTATTTAGTTACTATGCTCATACGCTAGATAATTTCTCTAATATTTTAATTTTCCCACTGACTTTCATTTCGCTCATGTGATGTTTGGAAGTTTGAAGCACAAAAGGTATCCTATGTCTGAAATCCACACTATACCTGTATTAGACATTTCATGTAAATCTATTTAAACAATGAGTTTATGTGATTATAAATCAAAGAAGGTCCTGTGTGTGGTACTATTAATAGAAGAAGGTGTGTTAGTGTGGGATTATTAAATAAAACAGTTGCGTGAGTGTGGGATTGTTAATTGAAGAAGGTGCACGAGTGTCGGATTATTATTTGAGAAGGTGCATGAGTGTGGGATTATTATTTGAGAAAGTGCGTGAGTGTGGGATTATTAATTGGAAGGTGCGTATGAAATTACAGCATGAAGTTAATATGTCTTGCCCCACGTGCCGAATTATGATATTTTCGATGTTAGCGCATTAACTGTCGTTCCGAATCACTGTAAACGCATACATCAGGCAGTGCATCAGGTGATTTATTGACGCGCTTATAGTTCTGATATCGCAATTCGGAACGCGGGGTCAAACTTGAGTCTGATCGATTTTATTGATAGAAGTTAGAAGTTAAATTAATCTCAAAACTTAGGTAATTCTTATCTTAGTGAACTTCAATCATGGACTTTGGAAGGTAGTTTGCAGATACATGTTATTAATAAAATTATAAACATATTAACGCTAAATGTGAAAATGCTAGGTTTTTTTTATTATTATTTTTTTTTTTTTTTTTTTTTTTAATTAAGGTAAACTAGTGCTTGACTGCGATCCCACCTGATGGTAAGTAGCGATGCAATCTTTGATGGTGAGGCGCACTAGTTTATTAAGAGCCTATTCACTCTAGCCTTGAAGACACCCAAATTATAATCGGACGGGAAGACCGCAGCAGGCAGACTGTTCCAGTCCTTCGACGTACGTGGTATAAACGACGAGGCGAAACGCTTAGTCCGGACCGTAGAGGTTTCAACAACGTAAGGGTGAATATTCGCCGTACGTCGGGATGTCCGATGGTAGAATTGCGATGGCGGAATCAAGTCATGCAATTCCTGCGCACACTCTCCAAAATGCATCCTGTAAAACACCGAAAGGCTGGCTACCCTACGCCTATGCTCAAGGCTTTGAAGGTTGGACTTAACCAATATACCTACCTGGATCACCAATTAGCCTCTTTGCACGCCTTTCCACCGAGTCCAAAGCTGCCAGGTGGCATTTTGCAGCACCAGCCCATATGTGACTGCAGTACTCCACACACGAACGGACCTGTGCTTTGTATAACATTAAAAGCTGTCCCGGTGTGAAGTACCGCCGGACCTTTGCAAGAACGCCCAGCTTCCTAGCAGCTACCTTGGCTTTGAACTCAATGAACCGCCCAAAGTTAAGGTCTGAGGGAATTTCAACCCCCAAGAGCTGAAGGCGGTCGGTGTACTCCAGGGATAAATTCCGAAAAGTAGGAACCAAGGTGCACGGGCTCCTTTTGGCAGTGAAAAGACACGCTTGTGTTTTGGCGGCGTTGAATCCCACTAGATTGGCTTCACCCCACTTGGAGACTGCCTGAAGTGAGATATTCGTTCGCTCTACCATAGCCTCTCTTTCGGACCGGATTAGCTCCTTACTAGCCCGAGCACTGGGCAGGTATCTCTCTACAACTGTGCTATCATCTGCATACCCATAGATACCGGGCACCAGCAGATCGTTGATATGCAACAGGAAGAGAGTTGCAGAGAGAACAGACCCCTGAGGAACTCCGGCATTAACCGTCATGGGCTCTGATGAGCATCCGTCGACAACAACTCGGAGAGACCGTTCACTCAGGAAGTCTTTTACCCAGTTAATCAGACCAGGGGAAATGCCGTACGCTGGAAGCTTACTCAATAGGCTATATATTATTGAACAGAGGTTCAATAATAAAAAAGACCTAGGTTTTTTTTTTGGTGGGAATTCATCTAATGACATCCCATTCAATTCATCCAGTATATTTGATATAAATCTCCCATTTTCAACTTAAATAAATTCTATACTTATGCAGATTCTATGAATTAAAAGAATATTCTGATTGCTTAATTTTTAATTCATTTTCGCCTCCAACTTTTTTCGCGTACCTATAATATTGCGTCCACACGGTACTTACAGTCTTAGTATAGGTTTTCGAAGACTTCCATAGAATTTTGTCGGCGCAAAATTTTTTTTTTCATCAAACCCATACGTGTGGGGTATCTATGGGTAGGTCTTCAAAAATGATATTGAGGTTTCTAAAATCATTTTTTTCTAAATTGAATAGTTTACGCGAGAGACATTTCCAAAGTGGTAAAATGTGTCCCCCCCCCTGTAACTTCTAAAATAAGAGAATAATAAAACTAAAAAAAAAATATATGATGTACATTACCATGCAAACTACCAACGAAAATTGGTTTGAACGAGATCTAGTAAGTAGTTTTTTTTTAATACGTCATAAATCTAAAAAAATACATTATAAAGCCGGCCATTGACGATCAGTCCAAACATAAAACTGCGGCATAAAACTAGGGCGTCACTCCAAAATTTGATCGTCAATGGCGAATCATCACTCCAGGGCTTTCAAACCATTTGGAATTTTGGAGTGACGCCCTAGTTTTATGCCGCAGTTTTAAGTTTGGAATGATCGTCAATGGCCGGCTTTAAACACCGATTAAAGTTACAACGAACTACAAGAACTTTTATATTATGTTACTTGCTGCTACGGAACCCTCCATGGGCGAGTCCGACTCGCACTTGGCCGGTTTTTTAATAAGGCGCCTCGCCAACGGCGACTTTCAGTAGCGATGCTGTAGCGCGTTCGCATCAATACAGTCGCAATGCCGTAGCGCGTTGGCATCTTTTCTTATAGCGCTTGCAAATGCAACTAACGGGCGTTAGCAGCGATGCCGTCGCGCGCTTACGACAGTTGCGCTACAAAAAGTCGCCATAGACGAGGTGCCTAACGCCTTTGGTTTAGGTTTAAAATTTAAAGCCGGCCATTGACGATCAGTCCAAACATAAAACTGCGGCATAAAACTAGGGCGTCACTCCAAATGGTTTTAGATTTGCCCATTCACTAGCGTCAACTCTGGAGTGATGATTCGCCATTGACGATCAAATTTTGGAGTGACGCCCTAGTTTTATGCCGCAGTTTTATGTTTGGACTGATCGTCAATGGCTGGCTTTAGGTTCCGTAGACGTAGATCGTAAATGCCAGTGAGACAGTTTTGCACAAAATTGAACCAAGCTACTGAACGACATTGCCGCCGCCGACGCAACATGTTGGACATAATATATATACGATTCGATCTAGTAGCCAGTAGCCCCGGAGAGTGTATCGAACTCGCGACCCTGATCTCAAAATGGCGTAGACGTTACGTATCACCAATAAGGCATTAATTGAACAATTGTAGGCACATCAAAATGATTGTTACATCAAATTCAGGCAGCAAAGTAGGTAATCGCGAGATTCTTATAAATTCTGGCTTTTATTTCGCAGCCTAAAATTTTGTAAGAAATAAATTAATATGGTACCTAGTGAAAAAATCTTTGAGTTTGTGATGGAAAGATGTTTATTTAATGGTTCCTAACTGTACTTCTAATGGTCAATCTTTCCGATAGATATATGTTTGGTAAAAGAGTATAGAGTGTACCTTCGACCTTCGCTGTCACGTGAATAGCATTGTGTTTGACGAATATTTTAATTTGTTTCTTTTGGTTTTGGTCGCTTTTGATGATTATCTACTACATATTCGATAAATGCTCTAAGTTGGATCCGCATTGGCAATTTAGTATTGAATAGTTAGGTACTTATACTCATTTTTGCTTGTATGTAATGCATTGGCAACAATTGTGTTACTGCGATTATGAGACCTTCTGGAAAAAAATCCAGAAACATCATAAACGGCCGATTATTCAAAATTTATATAAATGACAGTCATTGTAGATACTTTCAGTCAAATGGATACTTATCTCGTAGACATACATCTTCTATGAACATGTTAAGATTACTTCGCAAAAAAAAAACCAATAACACAGCGTTTTTGCTACATCGTGTAACTATATCCAAAGGTGTGATTGTATGGTGGTTTACATGGAAATCAAGTATTTACGAGCCATAAAAATACTTCCCCTCTTTCCCATGTCTACTACGCTCTTTACTGAAAATGTTTTTCTTTTTTGCAGGTAAAATGAGTGCCTTAAAAAATGCAGTGTCGTTAGCAGTGAACCAAGGCAAAGTTGGACTAAGGAGCAATGGAAAATTCGTAAGTACCTATACACTATTTCATAGAAATACATACAAAGAAATTGCTTTTAATAACAATCGTGAAAAACAATGAACCTATGCGAACGCATCCTCTTCATATTGTAATCTTCATTGCCACTGGATCGTAACCAAACATGGCCCAAATATACATCCCTGAGGCAATCCAATTTTTTGAATATTGAGGACTCAGGCCTGAGCTATCTTTTTATAGGGAATAAAATATTGGGTTAAACAGCTGGCAAGTCGAATGCGTAACTCAAGTAGGACTCAAATTCGTAAAGGAGTTAATCTAATATTGACGTAAATATCATCAACAGTATTCAAGAAATAACCTTTGTTATCAGATTAAAGGCCAAAGTATAAAAAATGTACATAGCGCGATTGGAGTGATAAAAGCAAATAATGGTTCCTGTGCGTTGGACTTTGAACCATGTGTATACGTTCGGAAACAAACGCTGTAGATCCAGGGCTAAAAATAAGTACAGGTTACATATTTATATACAATTTCTCCTGTAGAATAACGATGGACGGCTTGTAATACAGACTGTATTAACTACGTGTGCATAACACTAAATACTAGATATACATTTAAATTCAAATTGTATCCATAAAATTTACACGTACAAAGTACTTTCAAAGCGCTCTGTAGCGAGTGAGAGACCTCCCGCGTAGTAATCATGTATTTGGAGTTGTGTTAAGGTTTCGTTCTATTTGATCACCAGACGGATAAGATGCAAACGCGTCCCATAACGATACGTCGCACGAATAGGTAAAGTTCCATTTGTAATGTGCACTTGGCAACTACTGTGACGCGATGACGTCATCGTCACGTGGCCGAGCTATGCGCCAGCGCACCATAGTGCGTGCATATGCGTTTCACGATGTTTTGTGGAATATAGGTTAGGAGGTGATCAATGGTTAATAGAGGTTGTTTTATGTGGTAGATGCTTTACAATCAACAACGCCATCACTAATTTAAAATATATATTTTTGATTACGTATATATTTCAAACGTGAAATGAATTTTTAATAGGTACATTGCATATCGACATCGCGCCACTTTAATAATTTCATAGACTTGTCATGCATATTTGCCCGGAAATGTGAATCATTTGTGTTTACTTTGTTAATTGGAATCTACTAAGTATTGATTTTCCCTTTGAACTTTGATCGAACGAGATGTTCTTTTCTTTCCCGCAAGAAAGCTGCCGAAATATTGAATGGGATTGGTCTAATTTTGTCCGTGAACCGCGATATGATGTTATCACATATTTTCTCCTGTCACAATATTGTGTACCAGGCCACCAGGAGTAAACAGGAACTATTTTGTTTTGAAGTAAACAATACTGTTGCAAAATAGTCTCGTTACGGCTAGTAATATTGAACCTAGCGTACTAAAAATAGCTTGTGTTTGTAAGTGCCTATGTTTTATTAGGTGCGTGGGATGCCGTAATTCGGTAGGGTGGACTCAATATCATTGGGTGGACTAGTTTTCTAGATTCGATGCATTATCCTGAATGGTTTCACCTCCTCTAGTTAGAATGTGAGAAGTGGTCTTTCCTGAAAGGAAATGCGTCTGTTTTTCAGATAATTGTTGTTCAACCTCGGGAATCTATGTTAATTTTTGAGGTCTTAAGTTTAGGCTAAACTGATCCTTCTGTCTGTTAGAGAAAAAATATTGCACTTTAAAACTGAGATGCTGTTGTTCAATCAAGCTGTTGAATACTTATTACAAAGCTATCGTTTGAAGACCACAGCATCGATGATGAACCAAAATTTATTTGATGGCAACAATCAAGATAATTGTTGCTATACATATTTATAGATAATTCGAAATTCTCTAGAAATAAGGAAATATTATCCCGAACGAATAAATTCAACACAATCAGCATTTGTTCTGTGTACAGTAGTCTCGTGGAAACTGCCGATATTACTGAAGTTATCATCATTTGTGTTGAACGAGCCAATCAGTCGGCACGCGCTGCTCAGATGATGCTCCATTGTTGCTTGTAAATCATTGTAATTGAGAACTAATATGGAAGCTCGGAACCTCGATACATACAAGGTTCTAGAAATGGACTAGGCTGGGATTGTCCAGCGAATTATTTCTTTGAGGCCAGAATAAAAAATAACAATGTTTTTTTATTATCTTTTATAAATTTAAGGTCTTTTTGTCACAGTAAGACTATACCAGCCTCATCGTCACCTAAAATAATTATGTTATTATTAGTTCTTTTAAAACTAACTCCATAAAGGAGTTTCAGATTTTTTAAGTTTGTTAGGATGAATTTTAAACGCACGGGTCGACTAAGTTGAACGCGTTATAATTTTTAAGTGAGAAGAGTGATTGTGATTAACATGGGGATATAAGTTATTGGCTAGGGTGTTGTATGTGTACGTAGCAAGAGTAGCAAATGCTACAGGCCCCGCACATTCGGGGGCCCCGCGCGTTCGAGTGTCCTGCAATTGAACACAAAAAATGTTGGAATCCGAATACAGCTGATTATTTTATTGAATATGATGGTCAATGTCTTAGATTTCCCTCATTACTGCACTTTCCACGTACCTTACCCAATCTTAAAATCCACTGGGTTATTGGCGATTGAAAATAAGAATCAGAATTCTACACACCCCCTAGGTCGAATTTGCTACAGGCCCCGTGCTGCCCCCTAATCCGCCACTGTATCTTATGGAGAAGAAGGTACAAAATTCACGCGAATGAAGTTGCGGGAAAGTGCCAAATGATATATTATGGGCATACAAAGAGTCGTGTCATATCGCATGCTGTATTGCTGTCTTTTTTTATCTATTTATCTAGCATGACGAAAATATGCATCTTCAAGATTAGATGAGAGATAAGGGTTGTATGAATCCGACAGCTGTCACCTGCATCATGCTTTAACATTTGTAGTGTCTGAGGACTGAAAACAAATGGCACGTGGGTAACACGCTTCGAAAAGATGATGCGGTCAATTGTCGGTCGATTCCCGTCGGTAATTAATGATTTATATGATTAATGCTAGCGATAAGACTCGATAAAGGGTTTTTTATAAGCATTCAGTTGGTAACAGAAATAGCAAATATTTTATCTTTTTGATCTACGAACTATTATGTACAATATACAGTCATATATCTATAAGTTTTTTAAGTACAGGATACTTGGGTTAATTAAATTTAAAAAAACTTTTTATAAAAAAAATATAACCGACTTCACTAAAAAAAACACTAAAACGATCAAAATAATTTTAATTTCGGAAGTCGGTGTTTTTCGTTATTGTTTGTTCCTTATTTAACACCGACTTCCGAAATTAAAATTATTTTGATCGTTTTAGTGTTTTTTTTAGTGAAGTCGGTTATATTTTTTTTATAAAAAGTTTTTTATTTCATACTTTTTAGTTGCAAAACACTTACAGCCAGAGTACTTTTTTCTCATGTCAATTCCAATTAACTCAAACCCTGCTAGAATACATCATTTTTATATGAAGTTCCCGTGTTTACCTTCCACCTTCCGGCTCCATCATCAGATCACTTCGATAGTACCTTATAGCCAAAGTGCATCTCATGACATTTCTAATAAGCCCAAACACGGGTAGGATACATTGATTAATTACGGAGTTCCGGTGCCTATCTTCCAGCTCCATCACTATCATCAGAATACTTCGATGATACCATTTTCAACATAACTATTCAGAACTATTCATTTATTTGTGTTGTCATAGTCGCTTAACTATGTTCATTGTGATATTTGTTTGAGTATGAAGTTCCGTTGGCAATTTATGGTCTTCTTAACCAGTTCCACCTCATCAAATGTCACTTTTTGACTGTAAATGCTTAATTCCTTCATTGAAAATATCAAAATGATTATATAGTTGCCTATAATATTTGAGGAGTTCCCTCGATTTAGCCAAGATTCCATCATCAGATCCCGACTTGGTGACTATGGGACCATTTGGGAAGTATACCCTTTCCAACAAAAAAAGAATTTTTCAAATCGGTTGGCAAGCGACGAAGTTATGCCCGAACATACATAAAAAAAAAAAAAAAAAATACAAACATCCGAATTGAGAACCTCCTCCTTTTTTAGAAGTCGGTTAAAAATCGAGACAATTTCAATACATCGCCACCTACTCAATTCTTAGAGCACTGTACTGGTTATTGGTTACTGACATCTCTTTTCGGAGCACATAGAATACTACGCGCTGTCGACAACTTTTGTCGGTCCGGATAATAATCCGATCAGTTGGACGGCGAGCTACCCATTACTCGTCGTCCGCAAGTCCGGGCCTACCGTGACTGATAGTCGGGATCGGGGCCGTGGCGGCTCTGGCTTGAGGATGTCTATTCCCTCACGCGTGCAGCTGTCTCCTTGGGTAGCATTATTGCATCGCTGAAGGAGGCAACCGCTTAATGGCAAGCGCAAGCAACCTCCTCACTCCGGACCTTGGCCTGTACCAGAGTACGGCGCGTGAAGTCACCGCCACCGATAGCCTCCACGAAGAGACAGCAGTAGTCCACCCAAACCGGACACACGTCCACCGTGTCCTCCGAGTGATCCTCAGAATGGTGACACCCTGGCGTATCTTCTGCAGCCTGAATCCGTTGCAGAAATTTCCCGAATTTACCATGTCCAGTGAGGACCTGCGTCATGCAGAAGGTGAGGACAACTTCTCCTCAAAGAGGGGACTTATGGCCTTAATTATGCCGTGGATGACGTATAGGTTCAAATTTTATAGTAGAGTACCGTGGTAGAATAGAACTCAAATTACTAAATAACACTGATTGTGACCTGACATAGCAGACCAGCTTATCCAGATCTTTGGATTACAAGAATAATGTAATTTAAAAATTGAGAATAGGGTAGGATTTAAACGAGTGACTGTAAATTAAAATTTTAAGTGACAAAAATAATTATTTTGGGTTATAGAAATAATAAGTGAGCGACTGACTGCGAGTGACGAGAAATCAATAGAACAGCGACTTAGAAACTTTAATTTGAGTTACTTAAAATACAAAATGAGAAGCTTCATAATATTTGAGCGAGCTTGTCAAACATGTACTCACAAATATTGATAATAGAAATCCTGTTGTTGCATTATTTATGGACATGACCAAGGCCTTTGACCATGTTAGCCACAAAATACTCCTTAATAAATTGGAAAAATGTGGCATAAGAAGCAATGTCCTGCAACTTATTAAATCATACCTAATGAATCGGAAACAATGTACATGCATAACGAAAATCTGCCCCTACACTAAAACAGAAATTACATATACGTCAGAATACCGCAAATCCTTGTTTGGGGTACCACAGGGCGGTGTCCTAGCACCTTTATTTTTCATCTTATATATTAATGACATGCCTAAAATTATTTCTAATCCAATGATTTTATTCGCGGACGATAGTACAATACTATTTAGAAGCGAAAATGACGAGACTTTTGAAAATGACATAAATAATAACTTAAATGACGCAATAAACTGGCTTACTAAAAATAACCTTAACATAAATTTAGGAAAAACCACTTACATTTCTTTTGAACAAAGAACAAAGAATAAAAAACTAGACGTTCGATATGGTGACAAATGTATTCAGGAGACTGATAATACAAAATTTTTGGGAATTTGGATCGATAAAAAGATGAACTGAAAAATACATATTGAAAATGTATGCAAAAAACTTAGCCAATATTCATATGCCCTTTACAACTTAAGGAATATTTCAAATCAGTCAACATTATTAATGGCGTACCACGGATATGTATCATCGACATTGCGATACGGACTTATATTTTGGGGAAACTCACCCGATAGAGAGATGGCGTTTAAAGCACAAAAGAAATGCATAAGGGCAATATGTGGCATTCAAAGCACAGACAGCTGTAAGCCACATTTCCAAAAACTTCAGCTACTTACACTTCCCTGTCTTTACATATACGAAGTTGCAAGCTATGTTAAGACAAATATACACCTATACAATCACCCAAGGAGTGTACGCCACAAAAATAAAATATGCACAATACCTCATAGAAAAGCTATTTTTAATAAAAATTTTCTCGGTATGGCACCCAAAATCTACAATAAACTACCTGAACACATAGTTGAAATTAAAAATATGGATGAATTTAAAAAAAAACTGTACGATTTTTTAGTCGGAAAATGTTACTATCATATTAATGATTATTTTAATGAAAGATGATAGCCCTACTACATCCGATTTATTATATTAAGAAAATTCTGCATTATTTTGTCAATTAATTATTATTGGTTTGATGTGTATTGGTTTTAAATCAGACTGTGATTGATTGTGTATGATTTGAACATTACTATATATGAATTATTTTGAATTTGATTTATAATTGTTTGTAGTTTAAATTTTTATTGATTTTTTTTTATATTTATTTTGACTATTAATTTAAATTTTTAATGATTTTTTTTTATTTTTTTTTAATTAATTCATTTTGACTTTAAATTTTTACTGATTTTTTTATTTTTATTTTAGTTTGAAACTTATTCTTTTATTGACTTTTGTTAAACTTAATTTGGACATTTAAATATTATTATAATAATGTCATAAAGTGTAACTGACAAGGCTAACATATTTAATTTTCTATCATGTGCCTACTTTCATCATTTGCATACCCATGTGATGGTTAAGCATGGAGAACTTTATTTTTCATTCAAAAAAAACATCAATGTATATTTCTACCCATGTTTGCAAATAAATAAATGATTTAATGACCTAATATTTGTTTGTGTGTAAATAAAACCTGAATAATTAAAAAATGGTGAAATAAAATCTGCGAGCAACTTGGTCGTAGCGTTCGCCGGCCGCTGCCGCGGCACCGCTCACTTCGCTCACTCGGCTCACGCGCGGTAGGTCACAGTTCTAACCTAACCTAACCTATTTCACCCAGTTCAAATGATGAATCTACCTGCGACTAGATAATTAGACAATGATGAAAACATTTGCTAGCGTAAATTCCTTATTTAAAACCTCATTTTTATTTCTAGTCGCTCACTTATTATTTTAGTCGCTCACATACTAATTTTACCGCTCAAGTTATTAAAACAGTATCTCATCATCAGTCGCTAAGTTTTTTTTTTAGTCGCTCGTTTTATAATTCCCCGTTTTCATAGCATCTGTATCGAGTGTTTGTTTGCCTCTTAAACTTGTACCACGTTCAATTATGAATAAAACATTTTTTAATCGATGACTGACCTCGATGAAAAAACAGAATCGAAGTTTGTGAAGCGTCTCTGAAGTTACTTTTGGAAAATAAATATATTTGAACGAATATTTGAGTTTAATGATCCTATATTTCTAATATGTTTAAATGACATATAAAACTATAAAGACGAGGAAATATAAAACGAGCTGTTCCACTCGGGTGCATTGAGAAAGTATGATCGTCGGAATAAACTCCCACGCAACGCAAGACTCATCATAATTATTTGTCCGGTTACTAGGATTATATTCGAAAGATGGAAGGAAAGTATACTTTCCTTGCTCTATAGGGCTCTATAGAGCCTGATGATGAGATATGCTCTATCCATTCTCCAGAAAAAATCCTTGAAATGAAAAGCTATGTTGGGGTCAGCTTCCAATCTAACCGGATGCAGCTCAGTATTTTACTTGAAGCGACTTCCGGCCTGAACCCTACAACTCTGCTACAACTCTGCTAAGGATATTATTTCCCATTTTATTCCTTCGCAAGACTGGTTTACGGGATTTATTGACTAACCGTAAAAATCATCCAATGACTTCTCCTGCTAGGATTAAACGATAGGGTGTGCCAGACTTTTACCTAACTATAACTACACCAGTGTGGTTCGTAGTTGCCATTTGCGTTCTAGGACCAGAGTTTATTTTCCAGAAATTTTAAATAAATAACCAAAATGTTGGTGTTGAAAAGACTACAGCCGACAATATTTTGGCAAAAAATACTTGCCCAGACAGAATTTAAACAATTAAAATATAATAATGTATCACATGGAAGATAACTATCCCTAATCTGATATGATATCACAATACGTAAAGCGATAGCTTTCTGTTTGTATAGATAATTATGTGATATAAAAATCACAACGATAATATTGACGTAAGAGATCCTAAACTAAAAGATAGAGTATCAAATTTTGACAAAAAAAAAGAAAATATAAAAACCAAAACAGATGGTTAAAAGTGGGATTTGAAGATTACAACAACGCGTGCTCACGCATGAAAGCAAACTAGGAAGCCTAGAGTGACACGTGACCTAGTAATAAAAATAAGTGAACAAAGTCCGTTACGAAAATGCTCATAATAATAACGCAATCCTTTTGACGTCCTAACTTCCCCGCTAACTGTCGTATCTCACAAACTGGCGTATCTGCACTGATATTACCAAACCAACGTGTTCATAACATTATTTCGAATAAGTTCTCTATAATCGTCATATCTGTATCGTTTACCGTTTAGAAGATATTCAAGTATTTCCGAAAAAATCAATGTACTGAACACCTGATATTTTTTTCGCAATTTCGGCTTTGCTCTCATAGTAAAAATTTTTTGTTATCATGAGCACAATCACGTGTTTAAGTATCGTACACTAATTAACAGTCACCCTATATATTCATAAGCATGTAGTAAAAAGCGGTTATTTCAATATTACAAACAGACACTCCAATTTTATTTATATGACGGCGCCAGGAGTGGCTGAGCGATATTACCGTCATCATTTTGATTCAGTGGTACTGGGTTCATTTTGATGGGATATTAATAACTATGCACTTGAGTTTTCTAGTTACTTATAATGTCAGTTTCACAGTTCACAATTAGTTATAATGTCACGTTTATAATTCACAATAGTGTTGTAAGTACCTATACTAAATAATTACGAATACACGGGTTAACCGACAGTTTCATGTTAGAGGTGTGTGACCCTTGAAACTGTGCAAGCCAAACTGCCCTGGCATCGCGGGTCGCAGCCCCTATAACATGACTCTGGCCTCGTGACGTATAAAAAATGACGCCACTGCGTTACAGCCTTTGGTAGGTACCATAATAATAACAAAAAATGACTCTGTAGTTCAATATCGTTCTCTACGACACGGCCAACCTGACAAATTACACGTCCTCGTGTACACCTGTAACCAAAATTCACATTAGGAGCAACTGTACAACCTCGGCCAACCTGACCAAGAACAAGTGCAACAGCAATAGACAATTCAATATCAACATTTGTTAGAATCAAATCTAATCAAATATAATCAAAAAGTATCAAAAGCTACCTCTAAGCTTCAAAAGTATCAAAAGTGAACATTTAGGTACACTAATACAAAACACAGTTAGATCACATACAACGCTCATGGCCCAGCTGTCTCAGCAGCTAGTGACAAACCTTGCCACCTGTATCATTATTGCTTCAAGCAACAAACACTTCTCTTATAGAGTCCACGACTCTCAGGCCATCACATGACCAACACAAAATAGTTTCCTCAGAAACTCAGGCCCCCGCTGCTCTGCTTGCTGCCCATCGCGCTCTGAACAACTCACGCATGAATTGCAGTTACGACTACAGACAAGCACGTGCAGTGCGGCCAAACTTCAGGTCAACACATGACCAACACATAAATTCACAGGCTCCCGCCGCACCGCTTTCTGCTCATCGCGCTCTGAACAACTCACACATGAATTGCAGTTACGACTACAGATAAGCGCGTGCAGTGCAACCAAACTTCAGGTCAACACATGACCAACACAAAAATACACAGGCTCCCACCGCAGCACTTACTGCCCATCGCGCCCTGAACAACTCACGCATGAATTGCAGTTACGACTACAGATAAGTGCATGCAGTGCGACCAAACTTCAGGTCAACAATGACCAACACAAAAATACACAGGTTCCACCGCAGCACTTACTGCCCATCGCGCCCTGAACAACTCACGCATGAATTGCAGTTACGACTACAGATAAGTGCATGCAGTGCGACCAAATAGCCATGGTATGTGTCTACTTTTCCTCTGGAGAAATACTCCTCATCGTCTTCTACATCAAATAAATCTAGCTCAGTAGGAGCGCTACTTAGAGGCATCTTTCGTATACGATTGTGAACATACTCATAGGCTCGGTTACCACTCAAAGGTTTCAAAGATAAAAATCACTATCAAGTAACTCCACTACTTTAAAAGATCCCTTTTATTTTTTATTCAATTTAGTCTCGTTTCGTTTCCCTATGAATCAAAACTAATATCAAACTTTACTAATTTAGCTTTATCTTTATCAAATTTAGATTTTTCGTACTTACCACTTAACTTTTTTTTTTATTTCATGTTCGTTTACGCTTTCTCTCTTCTCTAGCAAACACTTATTTTTTTGTCTCACAATCAGTTACAAGATTTAATAGTTTAGCTATGCGTCCCGTCATAACTGTCATAAGTTTAAGGGCTTTGCCCTTGTTTGAGTTTAGTCACTTTAAAACAATCCCTTTTTTTGTTCGATAAGTAAGGGTCGGCCACATTGTGATACTGGTTTCCTTTTTTTCTGTCGGGTCATTCCGACTCTTAGAATTCGTGAAGAATATGGTATATCAATGAGCATGAAATATTGCTTTCGCCATGTGGCAGATACAAGTGCGGATTTGTATCCCATAAAACACAGACTTAATGAGTTCCTAAGACGCACAATATTGCGTTATGCTATTTTAAAACGGATAACGAATTTTTTTTGGATAATCTTAAAACTAAATGACAAACTGTCACACCGTAAGTTACACATTTAACGTATTTTTTTAAGTGGCTCGTACTTTTGAGGTTTACACGGTGAATAGGACGGCTCATCTTCCAAAGCGTCTTGCGTTTCTAAAAATGTAAGCATACCCTTTAATATGCTCATCATCCGCTATCAATTTACCCGTTAGCGTGACTTGATCATGTGGTGATAAAATAAACGATAAACTGGGACACAATCTTTGCAAGTTACCTTGATCCACTATAACCCGGATCAGGGCTCCAAATAAGAATACACTACATTTAAAAGCTCCGATCACGCTGGGTGCGTGGTTACAAACATCTCATTACCTTTCCATCCTTTACCATCACCTTTTGGAAAAGTATAGCACTATATACATCGGCACTTGCATCGGTATGTCATTCGATAAGAAATTCCAGGTTAAAAAAACGCAAAACTGATTTAGAAGTTAAAGCTCATCATCCAATTAAATTCCAATAAAATTTCCAATTAAATTTCAATAAGTTAACTTCCGATTAAATTCCAATTAAATTCCAATTAAATAATTTGCTGGTGGTCAGTAGATGTAAGTCATAATTTGAGAGGTTTTTTTTTTTTTTAACAAGCTTTCGGCAATACGAGGCTAGACCAATGAATTTGTCTAAGTTGATGAATATTCTCAAAAGAAGGCAGGTAGTTCAATCAAAGCTAGCAAGTCTAATAAGAGCAGTGGTGTTGCCGAGTGGCAACGGCCCGATCCATCAGGTGCTGGTCGCGGGCTCAAATCCAGCCAGGCGCACCACTCCGTGCAATCCACTCCACCACCACCGCTCCCAAAACGGTGAAGGAAAACACAGTGAGAAACCCGGCAGGTCCCAGAAGTTTTTGACTAACCGGATGTAACTCGTGTGATAAACCGTCAATAAAAAAACGAGAAAATTCTTTATCTTTAAATAGAGATATCAGTTGTTCTTTAGTCTGTCTCGCTATCTGACTATTTGTATCTATACCATTAAAACGAAACAACAATTTAGGCATAGGATTTCATAAAGCAATCGATTTTAGTTATGAAATAATCAAAGAAGAAGTCACTAGTATTATGAACCCTTTTGCTGTCTAATACGTTAACCGTACAGCCGACTGTAAAGCTAACAAAGCCCTAAGGCTCTTAAAAGGATCCTATTCCCAGTTTACAAGTCTCAAAATATTGCGCTGTTCCTTCGTTCGTAGCTCACATGAATACTTTTCGCAGGTTTGGAATCCCAGAATTGGAATCTGTCCAGCGAAACTTTACGCGACACCTACAGTACAGATGCAAAACCCGTTCATAATTTTATTACGAGTCGAGACACAAAAGGCACCACTTTCCACCACTTAGGGAGAGAAGTAGTATATCAGATATCTCTTTCCTCGTTAAATTAGCACAATCTTACATCGACGCCCCGCAACTTCTCTCCAAGATTAATTTAGGCGCCCCCACTAAATCTCTAGAATACTCTTTCTTCTTCTTAACGTTCCCTGATGCTACACAAATTACGAACAGAATTCGTTCTTTATAAGATGCGCAAAGTCCTACAATGATTTAGTTGACTTTTCTGAACTTGATTTATTCACTTCTAAGCCACGTATTTTCAATCAAATACTTACCAAACATTGGTTCGACAACCGTTTCAACTTGTCCTGCAAGACCAATTGTTGTAATTGTGTCGTATTGTTAAAGTGCATACCATCATTGTAATCTCTTCCAAGCATGCTCTCCATAGACAATCAAATGTGAAAACATGTCATTGGTTTATAGTTGCATAATTTATTGTTTTGTTAGTTGTTAATACTGTTTTTTTTTTTTCGATTGTAATAAAATAAAATAAGTATAGTGATTCCAGTCAGAATCCTAGATGTGTTTTGATGTGTTATGATGAAACGACTTGAGTCATGAGCAAGACTACATTAATTGCAAATTAGAATGACTGTCTTGCACAATGTTTAGTAAAACATAATAATAATGTCTGAATATTTTATGGAAACTTTGGGCTTGCCAAAGCTCCCATGCACCCCGAGTCAAGAGGTTAACAGATGTTTTTTTTTTGTTTGGGCTCAGGGTAAGCGCGTACACTTGAACACGAATGCCAATCCCGTGACGTCACCCAGCATTTCAACGCCGTCGCTGTCCGTCGGCCACCCTTAGCATATCTCAAGCAAACGTCTGGTACCACTTGAAATAAAATACGTAAGCCGTGACTATAATTAAAAAAACGTCACATAAGATTTGTTCGCTACGGTTTATGTTAACCGACCAACCGACACCGTTAATAACAACAATTGCGTACTTACGTGGCCCTTCGAAGTTATGACTGATGTACTACTTAATAAGCGACCATTCAGCCCCAGATTCAAAATAAGAATTGTACGACTGACCAGATTGCTCCAACTTCCCGCATACACCGGATACTTGACCACTATTGACACGTCGCGTCGCTCTGCAACCGCGCTGCCTGCGTCTGCTCGTCGATGCCGTGCGTCCCGTGCTGCTCCCGCGGCTATAGCTTGCTGCTATTTGTTCACATTCACTTTCTTTCGACTTGCCGTTGTTTACATTAAATAATCACTCATAAAGTACGAGAAATAGATCACGAACATGCACCCACGTCATGCCTGCGTTTGATATTTCTGATAACCATGATGATGCACCGCTCTTCAGGGCTTTGCTGAGGGCTATGACGAGAGATGAACCTTTGAGGAGGTATTAGTTGAGACCGATATCACTGTCACGTGCCTCCGTGAACCGTCCTCCACCAAGCGCGTGGCCTGGAATCAGGGTGTTCTGGGTTGAATTCTGGCAGCGTAATTTCAAACACTGTTGTTGGTATTCTTATGATTTCAATTAATCACATCTAATTTCCTTTTTCTTTTTTTTTTGCACTTCAAGCATTGCGCACCAGTGGGAATTAGATTCAGATCCCACTTCTGATGACGGCGCCAGGAGTGGCTGAGCGATATTACCGTCATCATTTTGATTCAGTGGTACTGGGTTCATTTTGATGAGATATTAATAACTATGCACTTGAGTTTTCTAGTTACTTATAATGTCAGTTTCACAGTTCACAATTAGTTATAATGTCACGTTTATAATTCACAATAGTGTTGTAAGTACCTATACTAAATAATTACGAATACACGGGTTAACCGACAGTTTCATGTTAGAGGTGTGTGACCCTTGAAACTGTGCAAGCCAAACTGCCCTGGCATCGCGGGTCGCAGCCCCTATAACATGACTCTGGCCTCGTGACGTATAAAAAATGACGCCACTGCGTTACACCCTTTGGTAGGTACCATAATAATAACAAAAAATGACTCTGTAGTTCAATATCGTTCTCTACGACATATATATGTATAGATTATCTCCATCCCTCTTTCTCGCTCGCACGCTTGACATTTTAACACGTCATGGTAAGGACCCCAGTCCTTTATTTTAATTTATTGGTGGGGTCACTTTCTTGACCAAGTACCTCACCTGAATAATCTTCTGAATCATTGGCATTATAACGGCTATATTTTGCATTTCTAAGCCGTACTTCACATTGTAAAATATTATTTCTCGGCCCAATCCGACCTTTGAACCTTATAAGTGGTTGAGGCAGTAGTTGTAGGAGCAAAATATGCTGTACTTATAAATCTTGTTTAACAACACGGAAACGATATATTCTTTCGTAAACAATAACCGATATTGAAATGACTTTGTTAACAAGTTCTTCTATTGCATAAAATATATCAAGTGCAACTATTTCTGCTGCACCCACTACGCAGTTACGCACAGTTGCTAAGGCAAAAATTACCAAGTGATATTGAATAAACTTTACAGGACAGCGATTTAAAGTTACAATTTCTAGAAAAACATTCTTTGTTAAAAAGATCGGATTTAGATATTATTACCAACTATTTCGTAATTTTTAACTAAACAATTTTACTATTCACTCTCCTGTAAATAAAATAATGTGTAATAATAATAAAATGGCGCTTGGTAATTATTGCCTTTCAAGCGTCGATATAATATATGTATTGTCATCTTAAAGCATTAATCTAGTGTTCGTCTGCCGTACACCAAAACTATCGAAAATCAAGTTTTTGTATTACTAGGTGAAACCTTTATGTCTTCTGAGGCACATAACTACAATTTTTTTTCACTTAGTCCTGCTTGCACCATTGAGCACAAAATGCATTTAACAGTAAACATTTCTATCTTTAAATGATTAATAAAATACTTACAGAATTATGATTTATATTCGTTTAGCTCTAAACGCATTTAATTTACGGTATAAGTGGGTAAAGTGGACCTTGGCATCATTTGTTTACCGGTTTTTACTATTCTTATAGTAAGTAATTACACGCGGAATTGCGCATAAGACATTTCGTATTTGCCTTCTGAATTTACAATGCACCTGTAATCTATGATATCCATGGGTCTTTCGTTATTTTTTTTGATGATCAATTTTACTACAGAATCTTTGAGAATCCCCGAACTGCAATGCCTTGACGCTTTTTTAGTTCGGTACATCAAGAGTTGCTATGGTTCCGAATAGTTAGTGGGTTTGTCCCATTAATAAAGACCACTTATCATCAGATGAGTCACTAGTTTCCTTTTCCATATCACGAAAATAAGAATTTTTCTTCCTAACTGATAGTACGATCGAAATATCTTGACCGCTCCGAACTTCGAAATTCTTTTTAGGAATCATAATATGGCAAATGTGTATTTTGCGTATTTTTTCGAGCAAGTAAGTACCTATTGCCCATAGTTTGGAACGCCAACATCTGAGTGGCCAACATAATAATAATGTTGATCGTACTGATGAAGACTGAACCTTAGCTCCATCGGCACCTGTTCGCAGCACATGCTATGTTATTATTAGAATCAATTACATAATTTCCAGTATACTTACCGCCTAACTTTTTATACTTCGTCTCGCTCTTGTCCGAGTCGTTGACTCGACTGGCATTGAACTTGACCTCGATAGTTTTGCACTATTGCCTGTTAACAATTTATCTGCACATGTACATAATATTATTTGCAACTAACTTTTTCCAAAGGCTTCGCTGCTCTACACTCCTTTTTTAGGGTTCCGTAGCCAAATGGCAAAAAACGGAAAATAGATTCATGTCTGTCTGTCCGTCCGTATGTCACAGCCCTTTTTTTTCCGAAACTATAAGAGCTTACTGTTGAAACTTAGTAAGTAGATGTATTCTGTGAACCGCATTAAGATTTTCACACAAAAATAAAAAAAAGCAATAAATTTTGGGGGTCCCCATACTTAGAACTGAAACTCAAAAATTTTTTTTCATCAAACCCATACGTGTGGGGTACGTACGTTGAACCCAAACGTTGTATCTATGGATAGGTCTTCAAAAATTATATTGAGGTTTCTAATACCATTTTTTCCTAAATTGAATAGTGTACGCGAGAGACACTTCCAAAGTGGTAAAATGTCCCCCCCCCCCGTAACTTCTAAAATATTTTATGTTTCATGCGTTTTTCGATGAAAATTGACCTATGATATTCATTGATAGTTTCACTTTCTGTTAAATATTTTGAAATCTGATTAAAGCCTCCAGAGATTATGTCATGCAAATAAATTACATTGGCATCGTTTTAACTTCAATTTATTGAATTATATCGTAAATTTATTGGCATTTATTTAATTTTAACATCAATTTATTGAATTGATTTGAATAATTAAAAACCCCTCTTTGGGTGAAGGCCTCCTCTAGTGCGTAGTGTTGGCCATTTGTGTTTACCAATGATGTTTCGATCTTGATCACTCTTCCAGACTCAGACTATGCAAATTTTAAATCACGCTTGTCAAGCTCTTCTCCTTTTAACTATTTCTACGGCTCTACAATTTTCTACATTTACGCGAGCGATGCCATTGGCAAAAGTTAGTATTTTATAAACTCAGGTATATTGGAAATTCTAATTACCTTCAGACTGTTCGTCGTGGCACCTTTTGGGGCAGGCTACTATTATCGTGAACGTGTCTAAATGTAATATTGATAACATTATTTTTGGTATAATACTGATAATACCTACACGTGCCCATGTATCTGTGAGTCACATCTAGTAGCAACCAAAATAATGCGATTACAAACATCCATTCATGACTTTTTTTTATTAAATTTTATTCTACTTTCCTTAAAAGTTGAGTCATTAATTAATTCCTGATACCTTCTTAATTTTACGGTTTATGTTGACGTGCCTAATGCCTATTAATCAATCTGTCAATTGTTTATACAAAATAAACTCTTTGTTTTCAATTTATTATTAGTGTAATTTTATTGATATCGGCTTTTAGAGTATGAGTTTACCTTTTAGATATTTTTAGGTACTTCTAGAGCAGTTTCAACGTATTATAATGAATATCTCAAATAATTAAAATAACGGGGTGCTCTTTTACACCTCCTGGTGAGGTGGTGAAAAGCGCGAGGCAGAATTCATGTTTAACCCCAGCCTACGCAGCATACGCCTCGGGTATCGGAAATCGCAGGGCAAATCTCGGCCACTGTAGGCGCGGGCTTGCGTACAGCGAGCAATGGGTAGCTCGTAGTCCTATAAGGACCAAACCCGGATAACAGCGAGTGCCATGCGCGCTAAATTGCGTAAGTGCGTCCCGGGCTAAATTGTTCGAAAGAGTTCCAGAGAGTCCGCGTCCCTAGAACGCAAAAAACAGCTGAAGGCACACGGTCGATTTTAGTCAGTAAAAGCCTGACACTCCCACTCGCTCCTACCTTATTTCTCATAAGATCTGAATGTATCTTTCTTTTCAGGCCTCAATCCGTCCGCTGCTGTCCTGCGCCCCAGTCGCGATGGTAGCTCTGGACCGCAATGCCCACACACAAGACCTCACCAAAAATATTCAGTACATCAGCAATGATAAGATCAAGCTGAAAGCAGATCCCGTCACCATGAAGTAAGTAGATGAGAGCTTTCTTACACTAGCCATGGGCATGCATGTACGGGCTGCTGGGGCTATGGGATTGTCCGAAAGCGTTACCGCGGCCTTGGAACGCAAAGGGTAACTAAGGGACTTGTATGGATTCTGACGCTATCTCTCATTCCACCCTCCACACAGAGCAGTAGCCCGATTCACGTAATGAAAACCGTAACGATATCGTAGCGATTTAGTCGTTTGAACCATTTCCGTATTCACATCCATCAATCGAGTTTGAACGACACCGATTTTATAGTCGTTTGAAATTCGTCGATTTAAAAAAACATCTGTATTACATTATCCTGGTAGAATACTTATTAATGTAACTGGAAAAAAGTCGATAGATCGTGAATAACGCTTTTGGATAGGACTTCGATCGAACGACTATAAAACTTCAACGATATTTGGTGTGTTTGATTTTACGTGAATCAGGCTACTGGAGAAGTTTTTTCGTACAAAATAATCATTCTTTGGTTAGGATATGCCACAGAAAAGATGAAAGAGGTCAGAAAGGAAATGCTTTCCGATTTCTGCTACAACGAGTGTCGCCGCTTGTCTCCCACCCTTTAACTCCACTATAGGCAATAAACCAATACAAACGCGCATTACGCAAATAACAGATCACGTTTAGATCGCAAGTTTGGTATTGGTAGTTGAACTATGAGCATTGCCCTACTTTGTGGCACGCCTGCCCCGCCCACGAGGCCATTCTAACCTCTTTCATCTGTTCTGTGGGATAAGCAATGTTCAGCTGTAAGTTCGGCTCCCTAGGGCAGACAACTCCGCTTCCACCTAAAGAAATAAAGAAAAATATTTTATTTGGTACAGCACAAGGAGCAAACACAAAATATACAACAACACGTATCAAAAATAAAAGAGGCAAAAAAATAATAATATAAATACAGTTGTTGTGTGCCTCACCTCGCAGATTGTCACCTAAAATACTGATATTTCGTTGCATCTATGTTAGATCGGCAGCTGACAGCGACATCGTCGGGATAGTGTAGGCAGATGTTGATAAAAAAATCAGGTAGTTACGTTTGGGGATCGACAACGCCAAAACTATTTAGGTGCCTTACCATGACATGTTAAAAAGTCAGTCATGCGAGCGAGAAAGAAGGATAGAATTATACACCCTATGTACAGTGCACCCAACGGATCTTGGCTAACGACGTGGGAGAGAGAGAGATGCGCAGAGCCTATGTTCAGGCTCGCCAAGATCCGTCGGGCATATTGCAGCTCTTTTCAGTTTAGGCATGGTAGGGCCTCTGGTCTGCTTTAGCTTGTGACCAATGTGACCCACTTCGAACAAACATTGTATGCTACATGTGAAGCTAATAATAGCATCAGGTACATTTCCTGTAACAAACAACTTGTAAATACAGTAGGTAAGTAATATTTAATGAACGGCTGATGCTTTACTTTTGCTAGCTAACGTGTTTCTACGCGGTTGACCATGTCCTGCTTGAATTGGGCGCGAAATTTGGCAAACAAATCTAAGTTATGACTAGATTTACATTGAGACTTTGAGACTATGCCTGCTGATTGAAGACTAAGAGACACCGATTTTAGATCTTCAAATTATAGGCATCATTTTATAACCTTATAACCCATATAACCCATAACCCATATATTCAATTCGCAAAGTTCCAAGCAGGGCCAGCCTTAAGTGCGCATGGTACTTACAAAATTACATAGGGCGCCGTCCGGTAAAGACCAAGCTCGAGTCGACGACGACGACTCTCTTTATGTTCCACGCGCACCTCTATGATATCAGCAAAATGGACGGTGTCCACTAGTTGTAATGCCTATTATGGCTATAGAGGATTTATCGAAAGATTTACCGTGGCGCTGGAATGCTTAGGGCCTCTGAAGGAACATGATGGGTCTTGGTCAAAAAATTCTGACATTCGTCTACCCTTCTTAGCAAAGAACGAACGTGTCAAAACCAACTTTAATAAAAAAATAATATCATAATGTAATGTAGATTAATTACATTACTATAAGCGTACTCGTACCATAATCAGCCTTTTAATGTTCTCACTGCTGGAACTCAGGCCTCGTCTCTAGGCCCGACCGCCGTCAGCTCTTGGGGGTTGAAATTCCCTCAGACCTTAACTTTGCGCGGTTCATTGAGTCCAAAGCCAAGGAAGCTGCTACTTCACACCGGGACAGCTTCTAATGCTATACAAAGCACAAGTCCGTTCGTGTATGGAGTATTGCAGCCACATATGGGCTGGTGCTGCAAAATGCCACCTGGCAGCTTTGGACTCTGTGGAAAGGCGTGCGAAGAGACTAATTGGCGATCCAGATCTGGTTGAGTCCAATCTACAAAGTCTTGAGCACAGGCGAAGGGTAGCCAGCCTTTCGGTGTTTTACAGGATGCACTTTGGAGAGTGTGCGCAGGAATTACATGACTATATTATATTACTATGTAATTTCACCATCTCACTTCTACCATCGGACAAACCGACGACTAACTAACGGCGAGTATCCACCCTAATGTTGTTGAAACCTCTACGGTCCGGACCAAGCGTTTCGCCTCGTTGTTTATACCACGTACTTCGAGGGACTGGAACAATTTGCCTGCTGCGGTCTTCCCGTCTGATTATAATTTAGGTGTCTTTAAGGTAAGAGTGAATAGGCTCTTAATAAACTAGTGCGCCTCACCATCAACGTATACATCACTGCTTACCATCAGGTTGGATCGCAGTCAAGCACTAGTTTATACCAATTAAAAAAAAATAGGAAAGGGGAATGGGCCGTAATCCTCCACGCGGGCCCAGTGCGGGTTGGTGAATGTCACATGTCTTAGAATTTTTGGTTCTAGGACAAGACATGCCGGTTTCCTCACGATGTTTACCTTCATCGTTTTGAACATTAGGTTTATAATAATTAGTTTGTAAATCATATTGTTTTGAAATTCTACGAGTAATACAAGTGGCTTTTAGTAATTTAAAATCTGCCACTCCTCGTTCCACCTAAAGCGATACAAGTTACTTGGATGATTTCCCACCTCACTTCACATCTATAAAACTATGGTAAACCCCAAAAGAACGATGTGTTCTTTTAAAAATTTTGACAGATTTTCTTATGAGACCAAATGTGCCCTAGTCTTACAATGCAGCCAACATGACATGTGATTTTTTATTATTACAACTTTACGCAATCCTATTGGTGCACTCGTGATATAATTACACTCTATTTGTTTCGCGCCGAGAATTGGGAGCCAATCGGGGGACTGGGTCGATTTGACACATAAACGCGCGCTCTGTTACTATGTTGTGTCGTATGATCGAATGCTTGTCGTGATTCTGGCTAAAAAAACAATTGAACATCGGTACTTACGATGACGGATGTGATGCAGGAATGTGAGGCGATTTGCAATGATACAAAGTCTTTTATCTTCAATACTACCCAGTTGGCTAGATGTGGTTTGGCTCTCCATAGTATGTACGCTCGGCACACATAATGACGACACCATGATACTTATTTGATGATTTGGGGATGTCAGATAGGCAGTCCCTACTAGTGTTGGGAAATCATTTAACCTAAGTCGATAGAGGAGTAATCAACCGATTAGAAATCCGCTTTATGGGTTTAAACCCTACCTTAACTTTAACCTTACTGGTATTGGTATTGCTCTTTCAGTCCATCCAAAGGTTGTCTGTAAGAGATCGCCCTGTGCGATAAGGCCGCCCATTGTACACTTATTTTGAATAATGTTTGTCCTGTATCTTTTTTTGTTCATGCGGTGTACAATAAAGAATATAATAAATAAATAAATAAATATTGAGCTACTTCCGGTTAGCCTGCAAGTTGACCTTAATCATAATTGGGTACTTGCCTCATTGCCTGCATTTATTATTGAACAATATTTTATTCGTTACAACAAATATCTCTAATTAAAAACTTTTTACAAAAAAAATACAACCGACTTCATTGTTAAAAAAACACTGAGAAGTACAAAAAAACTTTAATTTCGGAAGTCGGTGTTTCTATAATAGTTTTGTCTCTTCGTTATTTAACACCGACTTCCGAAATTAAAGTTATTTTGTACTTTATAGTGTTTCAATTTCAATTCAATTTCAATCAAAAAAAGAATTTTCAAAATCGCTCCACAATTGACAGAGATATCGATGAACATACATAAAAAAAACATACATTCAGCCGAACATAGAACCTCCTCCTTTTCGAAGTCGGTTAAAAATAAATCCTTTTAAAAGGATGCGGTAATTAGAATTTCAAATATTTGTATGAGGTATAGTGGGCGCGTGCCGGTTTGGTGGGAAGATCGCGCCATCTCTTTTTCACGCGCGTAACCTAATGGCAGTGACGTCACATTGTAGTGGGTGTATCCTTTTTCTGTCATTTGACAGCTTCCCATTCTACCAGATTTGAAAGGTTTTAACTTACTTAATTTTGAATGGATTTGAAAAAGTTTTCCCATTTATATGTGATAAAGTTACTTTTTGATGGTAATAATATTTTAATATCTATTAATTTAATATTTTATATCCAGTTATAAGGTTCAGTAAAGACTAGACAGTCTGCAGTAGATAATAACTCTTGGTGTCAACGTGATGTTTTTGAACGCTCCTCAATTTAACTAACTTTCACAAACTGGTGTTGATCATAGCTATGATAAATTCAATAGATATAAAAATAAGAATGCCACTAATCTTTCGTTTTAAGTGACGATGTTGTCAATTCAAGACCTAACTGGGTGACAATTTCAAACAGAATAGGTCTTGGGCTATTGAGCCAATTTGGTAATTCAACAGCTGGAAGTCTAAATGACGAGCGCACGCGATATTGACGGTTTGGGAACAACAGGACGTTGCTATTCGTTGAGAATTGCAGGCTAATGATAACAGAACACCATGTAGTAAGAACGATTTTTGGACCAAAAACAGATGTGACTTGTATAACAAAGGGCAGTTGTTATCTCAAATGATGTGTAGTGACGTTTTAAGGCATCTGCTATTTCCTTTGTGCACAAAGCAGGAAATATGGCTCGCAAAATGCTTACAAATGGTGATGCGGGTGTAGCACGTTTGAATACACATTTTAGAACATTTTTGATGGATCGAATCCCCTGGATGAGGGCAGGGCAACACAGGTAGGTACAATGGGAAGGCCCTGTATAAAATTTTTTTTTGAGATAGGAAATTATCAAATGAGATTACCCGCTCTCTAGGGTGGAGATGGAGAGAGTATCTGACTTTTATTGATTAAATCCCACAAATAATTCTTCATTGCTCGTACCAAGGTCACGGTAACTCCATCAACCTTGCTCACAGTCCTATCGGGCATCGCCCTACTGGGCCCTTTCGATGTTGCTGTCATCTCTTTGAGAAGACCCTTGTCTATAGCTGTCAACGTACATATTTTGGAACATGATTTGAGTTTATTTAATGTTTTTCTCGTTGTCATCAGGCTGGACAAACGGGTCGACAAGCCTATCTGCGTGATGATCAATTGGCTCCTGGCTAGACAGAAGCACGTTATGAAGTACGCCACGTTATACCTGGAACAGGGCTTCGACGTGGTCTCCGTGTCCTGCACGCCTTGGCAACTGATGTGGCCACTTAAAGGAACCCAGGTTGGTGACAGCTTTTAAATTAAACTTTAAAACTATTGGCATAAGGATGTTATTCAAATAACATTCCGATTCCGTTGTGTCCTTCCTTGTTCATCAACTAAGACTGATGTAAAGAGAATAAAATCAGTTTTTGTTGAGATTCTGATAGTCCAGTGCAATTGAGTTTTTACTACCCAATGTCTGTGTTCTATGTAGTTTTTAATGATTATTCTAAAAATAACTTAAAGTTCATCAACTTCAATACAATAAACATGTCGAGAAATACTAAAAAAAAAAATCACTAAACTTTTTTTGCCCATATCTACGAATTGAACAAAAAATTCACCATTGACATCAAACCGTCGTCAACTGTTTTTATATTTCAGTATAATAGCACTCAATTGCTATATAAACAACAATATAATATCTTAAAATCATAAGCACATTTTTTTTATGTTGTTACTAACTGCAGCCGCTGAAACTCGCGAGATAATAGAAAATTTCTTTTAATTATTTTTTTTTTTGATTATTCTAAGGGAACATACCCTCGAGATAAAAAGTATCCTATGTGTGATTCCAGGACATTACCAAGTTTCATCGAAATCCATTATGTAGTTTTCGTCTTTAGAGCATCGTCTCAGCAATCGTATATATTTTAGATATTGTAAAATCGTGAGCAAATTCTGACAGTAATGTTCTGGTATGTAGTAGATCTAAAAAATCAAATATATGTATAAATTTATACACCGCCAAATTTTAATCGTTTTAATCCCGTCAAGGGTCGATCCGGTACAGTGGCGTGCCTGATGCCTTTACAGGGGGCAAGCCAAGGAATCTTGACCTAACTACTACTTACCTATTAAAAAAAATCTCGTGCTACCACGTGTCATCAGTGCAGTAATGCTGATTTTTCTGAATTGCTACACTACTATTAATTCATTAAACCCCAAGCGAACGCCGTTCGCGCACCTATTGTCTTTCTATTGTGTCTGTAATTTCCACGATTGAAAGGTACAAATATAATGTTAATAGTAAGTAATAAATAATGATAACAAAAGCTTCACCACAACAACTTTATCATCATACGATTATTGTCGTGAAGTTTGAATACATAAATAGAAAAAAAAAATTGTATTCCAATTCAAATTGTTTAGCTTTATTTAAAAATGATTTTATTACTTACACCAGCGTAAAAAGTTTGTGAACGTTTTAATTCTACCAACAGCTGATTTTCAATTGCAATCAAAGATAATTCCGAAAGCCGCTCTTGTTGTCGAGTGCCGGCCGGCCGGGATGGTCAGCCAATACTTTAAAACGATTAATTTGAACTTAATGAATATCTAATGTAAGGTTGAGTTGAGTGTGAAATAAAACAACCGAGTACTAGATACTGATCTAATGTTACTTTTTTGACGCCAACGCCATCTAGTTATGAATGTGTAACTAATACATAATTTTTTTTTGAAATCTTGGTGTTTCAAACACTTGTTCTTTATAATAAATGTAATATTATTGACAAATACTCACAATTGAAACAGCGGTAGCTTTTCGTTGTTCGCTTTTTTAAAACACACTTATCACTAACTGTCGAGAAAGAGAACCAACTTTCTATTGGCGGTTTACCAAAAATAAAGAATGAAATAACAGCGTTCAAGTACTTTTGAGAAATTTCATGGCACTCGCGAAGTTATTTGAGTCATACCTGATGTATTCCAAGCATTGTTATTAACTTTTCTGAGAAATATTCAAAATAGTAAAGTTACAAGATTATATTTATCTAAACTCAAACCCTACCTGGCCAATATCAATTCCACACATAATAATATCCACACACAACCACAAGTATAGTTTCCGAATTCATAAACTGTTAAATGACGGAAAACAAAAAAAAACTATCAAAACAATAATTACGTTACATAAAAAACACGATAACCGATCAAAGCAAATTTGAACTGAGTACTTTTTAGTTCGTACAACTTTACGCGTCATAGAGGGCGCCTCGTATTATAATATGTGTAAAAATTTATGTCAAAAAAAACCATTCATAAATTTACCAAAGCCCAGTTTTTTTTTAGAACAAAATGTTCGACGAGTATTTGCACACAATAACAAATTACACCAACACACACTCAAAATTTGACGTTTGACGTTTTTATATCAAAAGTAGAGATAGAAGATAAAGCCTCATAAAAGCCTTTGAGGCAGAAAAAGACAACAACACATTGGTGTTCATCTCTTTCTTTTGTTAAGTGTTAGAGTGAGATCGGAGAGATTTCGCTCAGAATGGCATCCTCGCTTCGCCCTGGTATCGTCTTATGAATGATTTTTGAATTCCGCACAACACAGTGGCAACTTAGCGTAACCGCGTAAGCGCGCGAAGTTTAAAGTTTAGATTTTTGTGATAATTAATTGATTGGTCGTGTTCTATGAATTAGGTGAGGTTTTGGTAGGGCAAGCCGGGTTTTTTGGCTTGTATGGCGGGCACGCCACTGATCCGGTATATGAAACACTATCGATTTGTAAAGATAAAATTAAAAAAATAAAGTAGCTTTTTTTCAAAACTCGTATTAATTTACGCATCTACGAAATTCATTTCTCTATGAAAACGTCAGCTGAGCGAGTTCAATGACCTGTAGGTAGTTAGTACGCAACGCCGACTACTACCTACAAGTCATTGAACTTTAATTTTATCTTTACAAATCGATAGTGTTTCATTACCGGATCGACCCTCCACGGGATTAAAACGATTAAAATTTAGCGGTGTATAATTATATATCACTAAGTGACATCAATCAGTCCACTCTCTGGGCCCACATGACCAGCAACACAGCCTCGTACCTATCACAGATAGGAAGGAGGCTGGTATCCTAGCTGTATACTTGAATTCATAATGCAAGGTATTTTTTATACTTTGCCATCAACTCTAGTATCGACTTTATAATTCTAAATTTTGAGTTCATTTTCAAGTGTATATAATACCCGTTTTTATTAAAACATCCTAAAAATATGGGTTGCAATTAAATATGAACTTTGTCTTGTATGGCAAAATCGTCTAATGACATATCCCGCCCTTGGGCGGAGCGAGAGGGCGTGTCAGCTAAAACCCACTTCTATGTTCCTTCGATTCCAGGGCCGGGTTTTCCTTTCAGACGCGAACCCATGGTCCCAGCAGGTTTCAATCCTACTGCTGACATCTCCTTGTGTGACATAGAGTTGGATGTTCCAAAATTTTGATAATCATCTCGTATTCTGCATTCGAACTTAATATTCGAATTCTTTACTAACTCATTAAACCCCAAGCGAGTGCTGGCGTTGAATGCAGCTCTCTCACTGTTTTTCTATTGTGTCTCCAATTACGGTATTCGAAAAGCTAAATTTGGTTTTCCTTACAGTTGGTGGCCAATGACCTGATAAAGTTCATGGCTACGAATGAGAACGAGCATCCCCTGGTGGTTCACGGCTTCTCAGTGGGAGGCTACATGTGGGGGGAAGTCTGCGCACACGTCATGAAGAATAAGGAACAGTGAGTTTGTACTAATTATTTAATAACACATACTCCATTCGCAAAAACATTAGATATTAGTGTGAGTTGCACCATTTAACTATAACGATAACCAAACCATAACCAGCCGTGAAACGGCCTTCTATTGGTCAATTCGACGATTTGACAACTGTTAACGGCTTTGTTATCGTTATAGTTAAATGGCGCAACTCACCCATAATAACTTCAACAGATTTTGACTTCTATTCCATACACATAAAGCCAAACTTTTTTTTTTGCTTTCAATATCATTATTCAAAGCAAAAAAGTTTGTATTGTACTCGCAGGAGTAGCGAAGTGGTTCGATAAATATTATGTCTCTGGGACGTATGTAAGAAATAATGCCATAGAAGATATATGTATATATTAGAGAATAGAGATTTCTATTGGCTGTGCTTTCTGTATGTAGTCATATCGTACAAGCGTATTTCTATATTATGTTCCACGCTCTTCACACAACGCCATCTACCCACAAATAATCAACGCTTGTGGTATGAGTTCTAGACAATTGATTATAAATATTTCTAAATACATACATATTATAGAAAAATTACACCCAGACACAGAACAAATTATCGTGCTCAATGAACGCATACATTTGTCCTGGGTGGGAATCGAACGCAAGACCTCCAGCGTATTAGTCAGGGCCATTAACCACTAGAACAACGGGCCTGTCTTTGTTTCTATGTATGCTTACGAATTTAAATATCTTCAGTCTCCAATCCAAATTCTTCGTCGAATCTCCAGGTACCAGCCCGTAATGGACCGAGTGGTAGCCCAGGTGTGGGACTCAGCAGCCGACATCAGCGAGATCACTATCGGCGTCCCAGCAGCCGTGTTCCCCAAGAACCAGATCATGCAGAAGACTCTTCGAGCGTATATGGAGTAAGTGACACTTTTATTGGACTCTCCTGCAGATCCGAGCACAGCTCTTTCCATTACCCTTTGAGTGACTTTAACCCCAGAGCGACTACGTTTCAACGCTGTATGTCAACACTGGCAACACATAAATTCACATTGACAAACACCCCGACCGGAACTTAAATCTATAGGTCATACAAATGTTTGCTCCGTATGGGAACTGGCTGCTGCATAACATAAACATAACGCAGCAGCCAATCTCTCAGCCATGTCGACAACTTTGCTGTCAATGTATTAAATCACAAAACAAAACTATTAATAAAAACTGGGCAAGTGCGAGTCGGATTCGCGTACGAAAGGTTCCGTACCATCCGTAGCAAAAAAATGCAAAAAAAATCACGTTTGTTGTAAGGGTTAAATATTTATTTTATTCTCATAAAGCACCAACAGAAATAATCTGTGAGAATTTCAACTGTTTAGTTATCGCGGTTCATGAGATGCAGCCTGGTGACAGACAAGCGGACAGCAAAGTCTTAGCAATTTTACCTTTTTTTTTTTATTTTACCTTTTGGGGCTACGGAAGCCTAAAAACGTAACAGCGTAACGTGGTGTAATTTTAAAACAGTTACTAAAACAGTAAGCGCACGTTATTTGCACGTGATGATAAAAATTGCATAACTTGATAAAAGAGCTTACTTATTTGACCTACAAACGACACCAATATCAAAGATTATTTTATGTGCAATTTAAATCATATGATTATAGTGTCATATTTAATATGATGAATTGATGATATTAAAGATGAACGCTAAACCGTTTGTCACTAGGGTCAATAAGTGAAATGGTGATACACTATACTACATTATTTACTACACAAATACCTACTTTAACCTAGTAGGGCCCAATCTAAATTTAGGTCGACACGACGAATACATTACGACCCAATGTATTAAAAATAGTCCGGCCCCGATGGGTTGATGATGCTCGTCAAAAATTCAATCCCTGTCTATTCCAACTTCAAGGAGTGAAAAAAGGTGATAAATCTATACACCACTAATTTTTAATTAGTACAAATACTTAAAGGGCTTATTAGAAAAGCCCTTGTTATTATTTAAGTAAAGTATCAATAAATAATATTCATAAACAGCAAAGTTATTAGCGTTTGTGTTTATCCCAAAATGTCTCTCAATTTATGGAAATATTGTGCAGGCTATTGATTATGAATGAATAAATGACGATTAAAATGGAAAAACACTGCCCGCAGTATTTTCTACTAGCAATTGATATGTATGATTGAATCTATGATGAATTTACCTTTTCGTGGTCAATTTTAGGATTTCGGTTTTTTTCTACTTTTGAATACAAAAATATGATCAGTAACGGGTACAGATACAGCCCCATTTTTTTGTGTACTAATTAAAAAGTAGGGGTGTATATATAAAAATCAATGCCACTTTTCGTTGTAATTTTATAACTCAAGAACGGGCTCACCTATCCAAACCAAATATTTAGGCTTTGTTCGGACTATTTAGTAGATGGTTTATGTGAAGTTTGGTAGGGTAGAGTAGGATAGGGTAGGGTAGAGTAAGGAAGAGCAGGAGCGAAGCCGCGCGGGCAAAAGCTAATATTGTATAGAAAACCATTTTGCTTATGGTATGGTATCTTTTTCACTGTTCCACTGGTTTAGCCTCTAAAGGAAGGACTACACTACGCACACATGTGACACACACGCCGAACTGGGCGCGTTGGTCTCCATACATTTTATATGGAAACTAGACTTGTAGACCTACACTAGATCCACGCCTCGAGACGTAATTCTACGTACAGATCAGGCGTGTTACACGTGTGTGTCGGTCTAGCTTTATTGAGGGTGTCTCGCCATCTGTGTCAGTCTTTGGAGCCATGTAGTGCGATGTACAATTGGGTGTCCAGTAGGTATAGAGCTTCTCTATCAATCCATAAGTTAGTTAGTTAGCCCATTTATGTCCCACTGCTGGGCGAAGGCCTCCCTCTCCCTATTCCACACACATTGGTCTTCGGCCATTACGAGCCAGAAAATCATAAATTCCCCATGAATAGAAAAAATAATTACAACTGATAGAAGTAATAACTTTTAATCGTTAATATTAGGTGTAATTATGAAGTTAACGATATTTCAACTCAAGGGTATATGAAAACGACACCTTTGACGGCTAGGAGTAAATTATCGCCATAATGCCTTGGGAGATACATTTGACAATAATTGTTGGCACTTTGGCACGCTGTAAATAATATGATGAGAAATTACTGTATTATTAATAGCTGACTAGACAATCGTTGTTCTATCATATAAATAATCAAAGGAAAAATGGGGGTAGGAGGGTAAAAAATAGCCTACGATCTATTTTCAGACCTACCAAATATACACAAAAATTTTCATGAATTGGTCAAGCTGTTTCGGAGGAGTTCGATAACAAACACTGTGATACGAATTTTTTATTATGTTAGAAGATATATTTACTACGCTATGTTTGTTTGTGATTGGCTTATCTTAAAAGATTTGTAGTTATTCATTCACAGTTTGTTCTCACTTTTTATTTAATGTGTGATCACTTTAAAAAAACTCAGGTACTTAGTAAAATTAAAAAAAAAACATTGTGTTCGTGTAACAGAATAACTTCCTAAATTCCTAAGAAGGTAAAAAAAAAACTATATAATACTAGCTTTTGCCCGCGGCTTCGCTCGCGCTTTACCCTACTCCACCCTACTATACCTTACTCTACCCTATTCTGCCCTACTCTACCCTACTATACCCTATTCTACCCTACTCTACACTACTCTACTCTACACTACCCTACTCTATTACTCTACCCTACCCTACTCTACCGTACTCTACACAACTCTACGTTACTCTCCCTACACTACCCTATTTTTTTTTTCATAAGCACCTTCTCCTCTCAATAACAAACACAACAAAAATGAATTAGCGAAATCGGTTTAGCTGTTCTCAAGATTTGAGCTTGGCAACACATTTAGCGATCCATTTTTATATTATAGATTATTAACTAAAAACCAGAATTAATTATATTGAACTTTATTGAAACTGATTAAGGTTCGATTTTCTATGATCCAAAGTCGCCCTTTAAACCGGTTGTTTGTTGTTATCAATTCCAGATAGTTAGATAATGTTTTATTTATAACGAAGTAATTAATTAAAATACAGTGTAATTTGTATACTTTGTAGATAAGAAATATTTAACTTTCTAGATACGTAAATAAAAGATAAAGTTGTAAACGAAGCACTACTTCTAACTAGTATGCTTTGCTGATAAGTTTCAAGTCCAGACGTTCATAAATATAATGCTTTAAAGATAAATGGTAAATCTCAGTAATTAGGTCGAGTCAAACATATCGTTAAAAGTCCAAAGTTCCGGAGTTCACCTTTTCATTGTAATCGTTTGTCACCTTTGGAATGAGACGATCACGTGGCTTCGATATGTATACTATGTCACAACTGTTTGTCAAAACTACTTTTAACTGCAAGAATTGGTCAGAAGTTTTGGACTTGTTAAAACGCTACGCAAACGGAGACACTTTTTGTACCAGTTACCGGCACCGAAAACTCTTTGATCGTCATGCGTAAGTGTTAAGTGGAAGCAACTGGCACAGGGAGTGGATGATTTCGTACTGGTTCTATAGAAATCAAATATTTATCGCCAACCTGTATCTAACACAAGACACAAAAGTGTCCACGTTTGCGCCCTGAAAAAAACTATTTGAAAATTATCTTTACGTTTGAGATGAAAGAGAGCGGAAGTGTCGGTCGGCAACACGGTCTTCCTCTTTTCAGGCACTAGGGTGTGCCAAAGAATACTCTCATACACTCGA
Source organism: Mythimna ferrago (assembly GCA_910589285.2). Classification (NCBI taxonomy): domain Eukaryota; kingdom Metazoa; phylum Arthropoda; class Insecta; order Lepidoptera; family Noctuidae; genus Mythimna; species Mythimna ferrago. Next base: position 14,891,074 of record OU342676.1, on the reverse strand, counting down.
AAAACATAATTTTCCTTCTGGCGCAGTCGTATAAAAGTACTGATATGATGACCACATGACACAAAGTCGTTTAATCGGTAGACTACAACCAATTTCTTTTCATCATTCCAGGTACCACATGAAGACCTTCCACGAGGTAGCCACGTCCCACTACATCAGATCCTCTCAGCTGTTCCACACAAACCTGTGCCATGCGCCGGCCCTGTTTCTCCTGTCGCGCAGTGATCCCGTGGGCGCCGAGAGAAGCAATCGCAGCGTGCATGATAGCTGGGTGCAGATGGGGATCAAGGTACTTACTTACTTTAGACAGAGGCGGAAGAGATGCTGCGTCTGTGTCTGGTACTGTGAATCTACCGGTAGGCCAATTAACATGCAGTATTCCGCAAAAAATCACCTAATTTTTACTTTTTATATTTCTAACTACAATGGTGATAAAGTAAGTAAGTAACTAAAGTAAAAGAAATAACAGAACGTAACAGTCGCCAGGCTAGTGTTCTAAAAGATGAGAACTAAGTTCGGCATTTTTTTTTGGAACGAAGTTCCTTATCGCGCGTTGTGAAAGGGGGCTAGACGGAAAAAATTCTCACGAAAAGTTGTACCGACACTTTTACTGTCAAAATGTAAATCCAAGATGGCGGCTGCAAGAAATTATCAACTTTTTCGTCATGGGTGTCGTTTTCACGGTTTTCGAGGGTGTTGAAACCGATGGTACTGTCAAAACATAAATCCAAGATGGCGGCTGAAAGAAATTATCAACTTTTTCGTCATGGGCATCATTTTCACGGTTTCTAAAGTTGTTGAAGCCGATAGTGCTGTCAAAATGTAAATCCAAGATGGCGGCTGAAAGAAATAATCAACTTTTTCGTCATGGGTGTCGTTTTCATGGTTTTCGAGGGTGTCGAAACCGATGGTACTGTCAAAATATAAATCCAAGATGGCGGCTGCAAGAAATTATCAACTCTTTCGTCATGGGTATCGTTTTCATGGTTTTCGAGGGTGTTGAAACCGATGGTACTGTCAAAATATAAATCCAAGATGGCGGCTGCAAGAAATTATCAACTTTTTCGTCATGGGTGTCGTTTTCATGGTTTTCGAGGGTGTTGAAACCGATGGTACTGTCAAAATATAAATCTAAGATGGCGGCTGCAAGAAATTATCAACTTTTTCGTCATGGGTGTCGTTTTCACGGTTTTCGAGGGTGTTGAAACCGATGGTACTGTCAAAATATAAATCCAAGATGGCGGCTGCAAGAAATTATCAACTTTTTCGTCATGGGTATTATTTTCATTGTTTACAAGGTAGTTGAAGCTGATGGTAGTGTCAAAATATAAATCCAATATGGCGGCTGCAAGAAATTATCAAATTTTTCGTCATGGGTTTCGTTTTCATGGTTTTCGAGGGTGTTGAAACCGATGGTACTGTCAAAATATAAGTCCAAGATGGCGGTTGCAAGAAATTATCAAATTTTCCGTCATGGGTGTCGTTTTCATGGTTTTCGAGGGTGTCGAAACCGATGGTACTGTCAAAATATAAATCCAAGATGGCGGCTGCAAGAAATTATCAAATTTTTCGGTCATGGGTGTCGTTTTCATGGTTTTCGAGGGTGTCGAAACCGATAGTACTGTCAAAATGTAAATCCAAGATGGCGGCTGCAAGAAATTATCAACTCTTTCGTCATGGGTGTCGTTTTCATGGTTTTCGAGGGTGTTGAAACCGATGGTACTGTCAAAATATAAATCCAAGATGGCGGCTGTCAGAAATTACCAACTTTTTCGTCATGAGTGTCGTTTTCATGGTTTCGAAGATAGTGCTGTCAAAATGTACATAAAATAGGATAGTAGTTTTTAGTTATATTGTATTGGCTAGACGGAAAAAAATCTCACGAAAAGTTGTAACGACACTTTTTCCTATAGTAAGCTACTGTAAGCCGTGCGGCGTGCGCATGTTTCTCTGTCTGTCTCTCTCCCTCTCTTATAGAAAGCAAGCCAGAACGGAACTTCGTTCCATCCGGGTGTCCCTTGACACCTCAGTAGTTTGTTTTTTAATTTTTGTTGGAGCATAGTTATACAGGGTTATTTGTTAAACACTAACAACTTTGTAGGACTGTATTACTAACATCATAAACAACAACTTTTGTTCTATGACTTATACAAAACATAAAAGTCAAAAAAGTCAAAAATATTTTATTTCACATAGGCCTACATGGGCACTTATAAAACGTCAGAAGCTAGTGCACGGTTCCAAATTGGTCGTTTCCTATGGGGAAGAAACGGCAAGAAACTCCATGGTTACTCTTTTTAAAAAAAAGTGGTTGGTATGACAATATTGATAGATATTATGTAAGAACAGTGTAGATCAGTCAAATATTGTACACAAAAGCACAATAAAAATTATCTTAATAAAAAACAAAGTAAGTCGTAATAGGAAGTAGTCTAAGAGTTCGTAGAGTATACAGTGTTCTCACATTCACATTACAAAAAGAGGCTATATAAAAAAAAAAGAAATCAGGAATAATATAATAATTACAATATACCAAAAATTCATAATTCATTTACCAAAGACCTTCGAGATTTCGTTGTTATATCTAACACATTTCAACTCTGTATTCTACCATACTTACCCACGTCTGTATGACGCGACGCAAGCGCAACAAGCACCCCCGCCGCCCGATAAATTTTTAAAAGTCGTAGAATAAAAGTTTTTGTTTATGATGTTAGTAACAGTCCTAAGAGGTCGCCATTGTTTTACAAATAACCCTGTATAACAAAATACCCCCATTTATAAAAAAATGTGCACTCATTCATTCAAGATCTAACAAGCACATGTAAAATTACAAAATATCCACTCTAAAGAGTGACTGTATCGGAAAAGTAAAACTTCAAATAAATATCTTTAGCGCTAAATGTTCGGTCCTGTAGATCTCACGTGCACTTAACCCTGTAAGCGCTTGCGTCGGACTGGACCGACCAGTGTTTTTATGTCTTATTTGCCAGGGTCGTGTTTGCGAGTGGGCACTCCAAGTTTCAATCCCCATAGGTGACAGAAGAGCTGACAAGATGGAGTAGATATGCAACTGTGCCGGAATAAAAGCGAGAGTGTTGGTCGGATATATCCGACGTAGGAAGTTAAAAGGTTAATTGGTTTTTTCGCTCTTTTCTAGTGCACCTGGAAGTGCTGGGACCGCTCGCCGCACGTCCAGCACTACACGAAGCATCCCAAGGAATACGTCGCCGCGCTGTACGCGCACCTCGACGCCTACGGCCTGGTGTCGCAGCCCGACAAGATGCGGATGAGGTTATAAGTGTAAGCTCTTATGTCTTAGTAGTTAAGGGTCAGTTTTACTTGATTGTGCTTTATGTATGACGGTAACACAGAGCGTCTTTTTGTAGCGGTACTGCCGCTGTTTTTTTTTAATCGTAAACTATAGAGACGCCTTAATAGAAAGAATAAGTAAAGTGCTATTGGACACATTATTCCTACGTAATTTGATAGTTTTGGATATAATTAAATTACTCATTAGTCTATATATAAGGTTGAATTGGGTTCATGCTGGCGATGAACTCTGGGACAAAGGAAAAATACATAAAAACTCTACAATATTCCCAACCACTGACTTCTGAGAGCCAGAAGTATCTGTAGCAACGACCAGAAAAGCGACGAGTCCCAAAGAAATGATTCAACAGATTTCGGGTCCCAAAAAAAAATTAATAAAAAAAAATGTGGAGAAGTAAATGTAATTATTATTTGTACTACCTACCTCTCCTTATCAAACTGGAGACGGAACAGAGCTAGGCCAATAGACCGAAAGGGATGTTTGGACAATTACCGACGCTTACCAACCACCTCCACGTAACTTGCCTTAGCACTCGCTAGAATCCGAAACAATTCATTTCCAAATTTCGCTGCGACTGTGCCGTGTGTAACCGTTCTCAAGGTTCACACACAAATGATGGATATTTTGTAGCTTAACGTTCCAAAAGAGTTCATATTTTCCATTTTTTGGCAGAACACAAAAATTATTATGAAAATGACCTATGCGTAATTCAAAACTCTGTATTTTGACATTTGGACGGATCGAATTGGCTGAATCAGATATGAACTACAATTAGTTTAAGAATGTTGTGAGTAACCCGACATGGCCGACATAGATGAGTGTTTTTTTATAATACACTATATATGGCTATAAAAATAGTGAAAAATGAGGTAATTTTAAGATTTCCGAACGATATTACTTTATATTTTAAAATTAAGGGTGCTCCGTGCTTTGGTCGCATGCGGGCAGCTATCATAATAGGTAAATTAGGACAATTTATAACTAAAATAATTTTTTTACCAGTTCTCACGCAATCTTATTTATTCAAAGCGAATTTACCTAGCGGCTAATTGCTGTTATATAGCCTGGTAAAATTAGGTCAAATTTCATCCTTTAAACTTAACGCGATTTAAACTATTCTAGTGTAAAAATTTATCGGTGTTAACTAAAATATTAATATTATATAATAATAATTTATTACACCATAAAATACATATTACACAATTGCAGCCGAACTAGGGTGGAGCCTGAATTTTGTATACCAAGCTCACACTAACGTACTTGAACTCAGGATGTGCTGATCGCGTTCAGTTTAGCTTAAAGAACATTGGCCAATAAACATTGGCCAATATTAAAACTGTCGCTAATTAACAAGAACATTATTGACCAAATCGTATGATTCGTGAATAAGAAAGTAAATTAAGTTCTCCGGCGTCAACTTTTACGGTGATTTTAATATCGTGCGGTTTTGATCATGCATGCGGGATTGCTCCGCACGTGTAACCCCTGCAAACGTTCATTTCATACAAGTATTTATTGTAATGCGCGGAATACGCACGTGGGACCCGATTTTGTTTTTTTAATTTTGAAATTTTCTGCATGCGGAGCAAATGCGTATGCGTGATGAATCCGCACGATATTAAAAACACCCTTAAATATAATGCTCGATTTGGTTGTCACAAGCTCATGCAACATCGTGCTCTGATTTTTTATGCTAAATTTAAAGCTCAATTATATTGTATTTTGGCCTAAAATGAAGACTTAATGAACTTCTTAGCCAATGCAATAACAACATTGATTTGTTGACATTTTATTAGTTGAATGCAGACCTATTGGATTGTTGTACTTTTATTGTGTTGCTGGCAATACTCTACAGTTTTGCTAGTGCTTTATTGATGGATCGATTGGTTTTCGAATCGATGAATTGAATGAAATGATGTCTTGTCTCGTTTCGTCATTTAATTTCATTTATGAGAATGAAAAGGATTAATTAAACTATCACGAAATCTAACATTTAAAAACTTGACTATTGTTAAGTATTTCTTTTGTTACTTTTACTCGACTCGATTTTGACTACCGAAGCGCGTTTACATTCGCAGAGTTTTTAGTTTAGTTCGGGTATTACTAGTAGCATACATTCATACTTGTTTTAACTAGTTATGTTTTCACTCTACTGTCGCACTCGACCAACCACTCGACCAATGTAAACTTAACTGTTAAGGAACAACAATTCCTTTATTTTAAACACTTATTTAACAGTTTCTAAATCAATTTTAAACGTCAAAACTATTGTCAATTACATGTTTACACATATAAGTAGTGAATCACGTCTAAAGTATTAAAGTAAAGAATTTATATAATGTGTAGTTTTTAAGATTTTTTACATTATAATTTAAGTATAAGAGAATATGCACTGTAGTTTTAATATTTAGGAAATACACTTTTATAAAAACCTTTTCTTCGTTTGATTTTTAATTTAAGATACCTGATGAAAAAAAACTGAGTAAGTGCGAGTCACACAAAAATAAATACATAGTTCAATTCCCAAAGCGCAAAACAGTTTCTTTTTCTAGATTCTAGATCAACGGGAAGTACCGTATAGGTGTTGATTTCTTAGCGAGTGTTTAAATATGCACCTCAACAAAGCTAAACTGCCTGATCTTTTTTATATTTTTTTTCATCCTGAGTATTTGTTATGGGTTTCATTTTTGCCGACCGACATTTTTCGGAACCCTAAAAATACTGTGATTAATATAGTTATCGGCACGAATATTGAGCGCTCGGCGTCAGAGTGGGAATCGCTTTGCGCATTACTTGTATTGGCGAGCCAATCGTCGTCGTTGTTAGATACATGCAGCAAGCGCAGGGGACGATTCACGAGTGACGTCTATGACACGATGGCGCGGCGAGCCAATCACTGACATTCCTCGTCGTGTCACATCGCACCACTAAAGAAACCGAATATTTGATTTCTGCGCAACTTGAAGCCAGCACTCAATAATCGTGCCGATAACTGAAACTATCACAACAGAGATCATCTAAATATGTCTGTGTGTTTATGAATTGAACCGCAGCCAAGTTTATAATTATATATCACACAAATAATTTAATATCTAAATTGTCTGCAGTTCAGTACACTACTACTTTACCTAATTTCATCAAAAATACAATCGCACTAATATTATAAATGTGAAAGTCAATCTGTTTGCTACACTTCACACTCAAACAGCTGAACAGATTTTGATGTAATTCGGCACCCGGGTAGACCATGTCTTTGTTATTTATTTAGCTTTAGCTCACCATGAATCAGTATGTAAGACGACTAAAGCGTCATCATATCCTAGAGCTAGAAGACAGCTTCCAATGGGAAGTCACTCCGCATAACAGCATCACAGAACAGATTTGCTCATAGCCTTAGTGCTGATTGCAAATAAAATGTCTTTTAGATTATTCAAAAATAAGGGACACGTATTTTTTTATTTGTAAATGAATCCAAAAATGACAAAGATATAGCCCATTAAAGTTACGTGTAACGTCACGCCCGCCGTGCTCCATTTTTTCGCAGGGGGTGACGTCACTTTAATGGGCTATATACCTTTGTTATTTTTTGTTTATTAATCGAAAAAATAAAAAATATGTGTCCAATATTTTTTTTTTATAGTCATACGAAATACGATAATACAATAGAAAATACGGACTAAATAAAATGTAATTATTTTGACCCTGGAAACTACCCTATTGTCTGTAAACGGTCTGTCAGTAAGGTATCACTATTAATTTTATAATTGGAACTACGATATCAGAGTAGATAAAAAAGTAACACAGTTTAAATGCTGGCCACTTAAAAATGGTTGAATGGCGGATTGCTTAAATGTACCTGCAGGATATCTTCCAGCTCACAAAGGAAAAAAAATTCTAGAGATTGGCCCGGTTTTCCACCTTGACAAAACATAGAAATGAATAATGCGTCATGTTTCACATAAATCTTAATTTATCTGACTATTTATTTATTTATAATATAACTAGCTTTTGCTCGCCGCTTCGCCTGCGTACATAAAGTATAGCCTATGTCACTCAGGAAGGTGAAAAAATTTTAGCAATCGGACCAGCACTTCTAAAAATTACCTTCTACAAACAAAAAAATAAAAATAAACAAACTTTACCTCTTTATTATATTATATAAGGTGTAAAGGACAGCCCTCCACAAACTTTAAGGGCTTGCTCAGTAGACGAAACTGAACAACCTTCCACAAAAATTTTTTTCAGGAAACAAAAAAAAAATTCAGCCTCTCCATACAAACGGTCCAATCAAGTTTATAATTTTGTATGGTGAGGCGGATTTTTTTTTTCGTTTCCTGAAAAAAATTTTTGTGGAAGGTTGTTCAGTTTCGTCTTCTGAGCAAGCCCTTAAAGTTTGTGGAGGGCTGTCCCTTACACCTTGTATAGTGTAGATAAAGAGGTAGTTTTTCTTTTTTGTAGGGGTTACCTAATCTTTGGAAGTACTGGTTCGATTGCTAAATTTTTTTTACCGATAGAAAGTTGCTTTATTATTTCTGGGTGAGATAGGCTATTTTATGTATGCGAGCGAAGCTGCGGGCAAAAGCTAGTTATTGATAATTTAATTATTACAAAAGTCCGAGATTTTGTGATCAAGTGCGACGCGAGCCCTATAATGATGAATAAATGTTCTGAACCTCAGTTCTTGAGTTCAGACAGACAGATGTTTCTAAAGAGGAACTAACCTAATTAGAGTTAATAAGGCGAGCCACGCTACAAGACATTCGATAGGTACCTATTATTACGATAATATATTTTTTTATGGTGGGAAATCATCCAATGACATCTCGCTTCTTCTTTCTTCTCTTCTTCTTTGCTCTTGGGCGGGCGGGAGGACGTGTCAGACTTTTACTGATTAAAACCCAGTCCTATGTTCCTTTTTTGCCTTCATTCCAGGTTCCCGGGGTTCACTTTCACACATCAGCCATCATCACCATGGCCCCAGTAGGTTTCGACCCTGCTGGGCTCCTACGGTTTTGCTGACATCTCCTTGAAGCGAGCGCGGAACATAACGCGCCGTCGATAATTCGAGCTCGGTCCGGACGGTCACCGCACGACCGGACGGTGAGCCCAAACCTACGGTATCTGGAAACACTGGGGCGTGAGGGCCGTTTCCTCTCGCGTGCGGCCGTCTCTTTCAGTAGCATTTCTGCTTCCCAGAAAGCGACCGCTTGCCATTCCTCCTCGCTCTGGACCATTGCCTGTATTGTATCACGGGCCGGCGCGAGAGATCATTGCCGCCGATCGACCCCAGAAGGACACGGGGTTGCTTTGCCCAAGCGGGGCACATCTCTACCGTATGCTCCACCGTGTCCCCTACAATGGTGACTCCCAGACGTTTCTTTCATACGAATCGGATGCAGGAATCTCCTGAACTTACCATGTTCGGTGAGGACCTGCGTCATGCGGAAGGTGAGAACACTGTGACGTCTTTCCAGCCACTCACCAAAGAGGGAACTTACCGCTATAATTATGGCGTGCCCATTGTATTTGTTAGAGCTCTACATGGCATTTATAAAGTGTCAGAAACTGGCTGGCTTTTTAGAGGGGTTCATCGAAAACCTTCAGAGCGAGAGCACAAAATAGATTGGTACAGACGGATATAGTATAGGTACAGAAGACAATCTCATGTATGTACTTCACTTTTTATTCCTACGCTCGGTGGACGCCCACTAATGAGCGTTTGAGCCGGAACTATTCGACGAGCGGGCCGAGATGCTCCGAGATATCGTGTCCGTGAGCCTTGTCTGTGTGTGCGTTGCTCGAGCGCACTGTGTACATAGATTGACTTCTATACCTATCTATTTTGTGGCGAGTGTGTCAGACTTTCACTGACTAAAACCTACTTGTGTTGTGTTGTGCAGTCAAAATAAAGGCATTTGTAAAACGTTAGAAACAAACCGGCTGGATTCAGATCTGCATGACCTATGCAAAAGGTAGGCGACCTCTACTCTACCCTTCGAGGGATTACATAGATTAACACCTATATAGTCTATAGGCTCTTTATTTATCTCAACATTATAGTAATAATTACTTTTTTTTAAGTAAGTATTCAACACTCACACCTCTGGGAGTTGGGAATCGCAGGACGATCCCCGACCGCCGCAAGTGCGGGCTTGCGCACGACGAGCATTTTGTGGCTGGCCGCTCGCCTGTCAGGTAAGGACCGAGCCCGAGTCGTCGACAGCGCGTAGTGTGCCACGCGCACCAGAAAGAGAAGTCAGCAAAGCAGGAGGGCCGATGCCCGCCAGTCCGCCGTCCTGGAACGCAAAGAGCAACTGAAAGACACAGGTGGGTTTTAGTCTGTAAAAGTCTGACATTCACTCTATGAGTGAATGTCAGATACCTATATAGTGTTCCACAGCTGGGCAAAGACCCCCTTCTTCTAAACCTCTTTGTCTTGGGCGGTCTCTAGCTCAGTTTGCTCCACGAACATGATCAGATCGTCACACCACCTTCACCGCGGTCGACCTCGATAACATCGTCCTTTAACTGGCGTGCAGTGGCCTATCTGGGCGAGGATCTTCACTCATCCAGTAACTCTCAGGGTGCAGCCCACTCCCACTTCGGCCTGGCTGTTTTTTCTCCGACAAATCCTACTTGAGTTCAGGAGCGCAGAGTGGTGTTCCTAACGCGATCACAGCACCTATTTGCTGCGCTCCATTGTCCCTTGAAAAATCTTAAGTTTGACTTTTGTTGTTCAGTACATGAACAACTTTGTGCACCGTAGGATAGGACAAGTAGGATGCACATGAGTTTTCATTCATTAAAGTCATGTCAAGTCAAGACTCCCTTTTAGGTGATCTGATCCAAGCATTTGGAACTGCACTCAAAGAACTGCACTCGTCCTTCGCTTTCTATTTCTTGCCTATTTTTAACCAACTTCGAAAAGAAGGAGTTGTGTTGTGTATGTTCTTTTTTAATTTTTTTTATGTATGTTCACCGATATCTCGGTCAATTATTATGGACCGATTTTGAAAAATTTTTTTTTGATTGAAAGGTCCAAGTTGGTCCCATAGAAATATTGTTATGATCTGATCATGAACTTCGAAGATATGGAACAGAACTCCTCATAGGATCACAGCAGAATGTCGTAACAAGTAAAATTGCTTTGTTTATACGTGTAGTCGATGACTGACTGAGAGAATAGGGGCCGCCGGAAGCCGGAAGGCAAATTCATGTAGTCTAACCGTGTTTTGGATCATCAGAATCGTTATGAGATGCACTATGGCTATAAGGTATTTGAGTTCTGCTGAGGGATACTTTTTAGTGGTGGTACCATAACTAAAAGGTGAAAAATAAGAAACTTTTTACAAAAAAAATTGTAAAAAAAAACATTGAAAAGTACAAAATAACTTTAATTTTGGAAGTCGGTGTTAAATAACGAAGAGAAAAAACTATCTATTAGAGAAATTAAAGTTATTTTGTACGTTTCAGTGTTTTTTAGGGTTCTGTACCTCAAAAGGAAAAAACGGAACCCTTATAGGATCACTTTGTTGTCCGTCCGTCTGTCTGTCTGTCAAGACCCTTTATAACACGTGGAGGTATAGAGTTGAAATTAAAACCATATACTCAGATCTGCGGTCTCTTCAAGCTATGAAAAAATCAAACTTCTAAGTTAACGAATAAAAAAGATACGGCCCTATAAGTCGCAAAAAAAACGTATATTTTGATACTCTCAAAGATCGAAATTCATAAGGTACTTCTCGTTGACCCAGGATCCTGAAATTAGGCCCAAAGCAAGGTCTTATAGCACGTATAGGAAAAAATCTAAAAACAGTTGTTGTTATTTACCAAGGTTGCACGTAACCCTCAGTGCGCCAGTCCGAATCGCACTTGCCCAGTTTTTTTACAATGAAGTCGGTTTAATTTTTTTTTTGGAAAAAGTTTTTTAAAGGACACAATCTGACCTAAGTAAATGTACTCATCGACGTATTGTAACTTTTGCCCGTCTACTTCGACCCTACGTTTCGTACTGTTGGTTTTGGCCTGGGTCTTGGATCTGTTAAAAGTCCAACCTCAAGACTTGCTGTACTCAGATCTTGAAGCAATTCTTCAAGTTCTGAAGGTGATGGGAAAATAATACAATTTCATCAGCAAAGCGGAAGTTTGTTAGCTGGTGGCCACCAGCCACTTGCCTGATTCATGGCACTGAAGAGGTATAAATTACCTCTTCAGTGCCATGAATCAGGCAAGTTGTTAAAAATTTCCTGCAGTGCGCTTGTGAACAGTTTAGGTGACAGTGTATCGCCTTGTTCGACTTCTCTTTATATTTGGAATTGATATTTGGAACAAAAATATGTATCTTTATATTTGCAGAGCTACTGCGATAAATGGTGTCAATGGGGTCAATATATGTCTGCATAACGTTTTGAGACTCTAAAGCATTAATGACTGAGTAATAATAATAATAATAAATCATTTATTTTCAGGCATCTTGGCCCATAGACACATACCTTACAGACTAACATAAATATAAAGTAAATACAGTTTATTGTTAGTAAATAAGACTTATGACTAAGTTAGTAGCACTTCCACTGCACTAATTCACTTTGTGCTGTTCTGTGGCACCTGTCCGCGGAAGCGACGGAACACCACGCCCTGCGGCCAAAAGTCTTCCTTCAACACGAGGGGCAGAAAACTGTTCGGGACTCGCACCACGAACGCCTTGAAATTGACGTTACGGTGCGACTCCAGCAGTTGTACCCTCAGTGCGAACTTCGTCTTTTGGCGCACGTACTCCACGATGTCTTCCACCCTTGTAGTGTGATGTAGGCGGGAGATGTATACTGGAGTGTTCGCCGGAGCGGCACGCAGACTCACGCTAGGAGATGTAGGTGCAATGCCGCAGCGATTCTTGCTGGTTTGCGTTCGACGCTTCCTCCTTTGCACCAGAACGAAACCATCGTCATTCTCGACCTTGTTCTTTGCCTTGTTTGGCACAGGTCTCGGATTAGGAGCGCCAGGGGCGCTCGCGGTGACGCTAGCGAAATCCCTTTGGATCGGATTCGCTGGGGCTGCAAGAACAGGCAGCGGGACGGGGCGAGGTAATGGTAGGTATATACTGTCGAATGCCTTGGCACAATCCACAAAGCCTGAATAAAGTGGTATGTCAAATTCAGTGTATTTTTTATACTGTGGAGAAGATCGGTTGTGAATTCAACTAACATACATTAAAAATAAATTGAATAGCTCCCGGTAGTAAAACCAACCTAACATAGCCAATGAATTATTACGCTCGAAACCAATTGACCTTTTAAACTGGCCTGATTAGTGCACTACCAACAAAACTACACAATCACAATTTCTATTCATCCTATCACACTAAATTTAGCTTGAACGGTCTTTTTAATATTACACATTATTTAACATTAGTTTTAGTAAAGGCGAAACCATGTATGTACTTGTTAAATTTCATAACTATATCATGAAAAATCACAAATATACCTATGGTTTTTTTTTTTCGGTGGGATAATCATCCAATGACATCCACCGCTCTTGGGCGGAGCGGGAGATAGTGTCAGACTTTTACGTTCCTTCGTGTCTTCATACCGGGGCTGAGCTACCTCTCGAAACTAACCCTGGCCCCAGTAGGCTTCGACCCAGCTGGGCCTCTGCTGTTGCTGACAACTACTTGAGGCGCGCGGGAACATTGCGCGCCGTCGGCGACTCGGGCTCGGTCCGGACAGTTACCGGACGGTCGGACAGCGGCACAAATATATTGTCACAGAGCCATCCGAACGACTGGGGGGTGTTTTTGTTCTCGCACCCAGCTGTGTGCTGGCGCCTAATACCCGCTATGAACTGCCGTGACCTGTACTTAGTATAGGTGCTACCTACTAAAATATTTTTGGAAAAAAATATGACATGGTGTAAAAATTTATGGAATCGAATCAGATTCTGAACAATCTATTGAAAACCTGAATGTTTCGCTACCAAAAATAATGTTGTATTAATAAAACCACAGTCAATTACCCAGTCAGCCCTCCGCATACCGAGCAATGTCATTACAAGTGTACATCTTTCACAACAACGTTACTGGGGGCAATTTTAGACATTTGGGCTTCCTCAATAAGTATCCTTGAGCTGATTTTGGCGGCGCCGCGTCAGTTTAGCCGCGACGTGCGTCCGAAACGCGTGTCTGCATACCAAAGGTTATTGACACACTTTCCGGTCATCGGTTTGCATAAATAAGTGACATTTAATACTATTTTAGAATTTACGAATGTTTTTCTGTTGGGTCTTGGATGTGGAATTGTTTTTAATTTTGCTGGATTAAAGGTATGTTGGTTTTTAAGTATTTTGTGATGACAATACAAAATTATGCATGCATGTTATTGTAGAGAGGTTTGGACGGTGCAAAGGTTGGAGAAAGTAAAAAATTTGTAAATATAGTAGTTTGTCTGTAGCTGTTTTGTTTCCTATCTCTAAATGGTATAATTAATAAAACCATGGTCCTGTCTGCTATGTTTTTTCGCTTATTTCTTCTAAACTACGCAACGAATTTTTATACTGTTTTCAATAATATATTTTTCAATAACGAAAAATGTTTGTGTGTATAATTTGAAGCCATGCAGAAGAGCGGGTCGCTAGTTTGAATACATAGTTTATTCTGCCGGGTAACATAATAATAGTTGGTTTATTGACGATGTAAACATTTGGTAACAGCTTATCATTTTTGCTATCAGTTACCTATCTCATACAAAACTGTGCTGTGAACGAGCTTGAGTAAACTGCTTAAGAGTCTGTGTTATTATCACGGGCACAGGGCGCTATCCTGCAGATAATTAAAAAAAGTGCGAGTTGGACTTGCGTACGAAGAGTTCCGTACTCGTACCATTATCTATTAAGTACCTATACAACTTTTTAGGGTTCCGTAGTCAACTAGGAACCCTTATAGTTTCGCCATGTCTGTCTGTCCGTCTGTCTGTCTGTCTGTCTGTCTGTCCGTCCTCGCTTAATCTCTGGGACCGTTAGCACTAGAAAGCTGAAATTTGGTACCAATATGTATATCAATCTCGCCGACAAAGTGGTAAAATAAAAATTGGAAAAAAATGTTTTATTAGGGTAGCCCCCCTATATGTAAAGTAGGAAGTGATTTTTTTTTAAATTTCAACCCTAACGTGTGATATATTGTTGGATAGGTATTTAAAAATGAATAGGGGTTTACTAAAATCATTTTTTGATAATGTCAATAATTTCGGAAATAATCGCAAAAAAAACAAAAAACAATGTGTCCCCCCCCTCTAACTTTTGAACCATAAGTTTAGAAAATATGAAAAAAATCTGAAAAGTAGAACTTTATAAGGACTTTCTAGGAAAATTATTTTGAACTTGATGGAAAGAACAGTTTTTGTACAAAAAAGACAAAAAGGTTGTACAAAATAATTTCTGGACTAAGTTTGTAGTATAATCGTATATGCAAGCATTTTTTTAAACTCATTAGTGGGTACACTTATTTTGACGGACGGGAAACTACGGAACCCTACACTGAGCGTGGCCCGACACGCTCTTGGCCGGTTTTTTTTACACTTTTTATTTCATTCTGTTTTTAGTATTATTTGTTAAAGCGGCAACGGTAATACATCATCTGAGATCAACTGTCTAGCTTTCACGGTTTATGAGATTCAGTTTGGTGATACACAGACAGACAGTCTAGTCTAGTAATAGAGTCCCGTTTTTACCCTTTAGGTACGAAACCCTAAAAATAATTCAGGCTAGACTTGTTTAAAGGTGAAATGCCTAATTCATTTAATGTTTTCTTCTTCATTTAATTATTTGTACTGGGGTTCCCATTATTTTAATATCAGACAAGAATTTCATAAATATTTTGATACCGTATATTATTCCCACCTATATTCATTCTTTTATGTAAAAACTTCATAAGTAATTTATGCATTTTCCTACTGTAATCGATGTCTCATCGAATTGAGCTCCGAGTTTCATAACCAACTCAAATGCTTCTGAAGTAATGACTCGCAATTACTGTTTAATTTATTGACCCATATACGATAGCTTTGTAGTTACAATCAGTTCTTTGAAACTGAAAATATGATAGCAAGTACGGTTTCAAGCGTCAACGGCGATAAATTAAAATACTTGATGAAAGTAATAACGGTACAGTACAATTCACGAATGATGGCGGCCGTGAAATTTGCGCAGAAGGCTGCGCAGTAACGTGTTTTAGGAACCAAATGGCGATTGGCGACGTGCGTGTGCGAGAAGAGTGTAGTAGGCGCGAACGTTCGGAAAGGCTAACTTCACGGCCGCCATCATTCGTGAATTGTACTGTACCTATTCATCATAATTCATACCCACTTACATCACTTTACAAGCACCTAAATAGAAATAGAGTCTGCCTTACATCTGTGTGCATTTGTGCAAATGTTTTACAACCAACATAATTCTCTTTGCTCGTAACTCTTTTAGTAACATGCGTTTTTTCTCTTCATATAACTTTATCAAGACAAACGATATCTAGTTTTTTAGATTTTGCCCTTCAACCTACAACCCTACTACCCCAATGACTAATGATTTTATTATTTTTTACTCTCGCAGGTACCGGATCCCTATGGAGGCGTTTCGGTTGCGGACTGCGGTTTGTTTCGCTGCCAAACACGGAAGCAGCTTAATTTTTTGTAATAAAGTAAGTAAACTGAATTAACTCTGAATGTTACTCAAATATTGTTAGTATTAAGCCAGGTGCGCTGCGCCAATTTTCTAAAAAACATGTTACCCATTCGTCTCGACAAACAAAAACTGTTAGCAAACAATGTTATTCTGTTAGCAAACACGAAAATCCACCAAGACCCAGCTTTACAGTAATCCTCTATTTATATACAGGCTTGTCTTTTTTTGAGTTGGAAATTATCAAATTACGTTTGAGAGGAAGTGTCTGAGATTTTTATTGACTAAAACTCGTCTTGTGTTCCTTTAGTTGCCTTTTGCGGTCCAGGACCGCGATAACTTAACCATCTCTCAACAATCTCGCAAAATTCCAGAACTATCATGAGCCCGATCCGAACGAGACTTTTAAAGGGATATAGTTTTATAGGACACCCTAAATAGCTCCATAGAATAGAATAGAAATACTTTTATTCGGTACAGAACCAGCACGACGGTTATATACACAAAGTACCTAAACAAGAATAAAAGGCGTCCATCCCTCTTTCTCACTCGCACTACTGATATTTTAACACGTCATGGTAAGTCCCATGGGTTCAAATTTCTCCATGCTTCTCCAATGATTGGAAGCATGTTACAGGTGCAATTGTGGAGTAAAGCTATAATACGGATCTGGGTATTGTCCTGCCCTCCACGGTAACATGCCCTAGTCGTGTACTATTTTATTTAGTTGTTAACTATCGAAACATCGAAGGATTGGAACAATTTACCTGCTGCGGTCTTCTAGACTAGGCTCTTAATAAACTTGTGCGATTCACCATCAACGATTGCTTCACTGCTTACCATCAGCTGGTGGGATCGCAGTCAAGCACTTGACTATACCTATAATTTATAAAAAAAAAATATACATTGTGTATTAGCCCAACAACAGTTTGCTTCTACTGTAGTAGGTATAACCAGATAAGTCGAAAGGCTCCCCTTTTGACAGTGGATCGATTCACCTTCCCCTTCGAAACTTGAACCCTCCGATGCGTGGCGATATAAGGGTGCTTATTCACCAGAGATGTGCTATGCTACGTTGCTATGGATGCGTTTGATATCCACCAATCATATTCATTGGTACACATAGCACTGGTGGAAACGGATTTGACTAAGATATGCTTTTTATATGGAAGGATGCGTGCTGTACTGTTATGGATGGTTGCAGATGGTGTAGCATGTGCAGAGCAGAGTATCAATACATCGCATATCTCGAGCTACACATCTTCCTCGAGCAGCTACTTTGCGGCGGCGCATCTTACTCGCACCGCTACATAGCTTAGTATTAGTTGAAACGGTCACATGGCTTCACAGCTTAGCTATAACATTCTCGCAGCATAGATAGCTATACAAGGTGTAAGGGACAGCCCTCCGCAAACTTTTAGGGCTTGCTCAGTAGACGAAACTGAACAACCTTTCACGATTATTTTTTTCAGGAAACGAAAAAAAAATCGGCCTCTCCATACAAACTGTCCAATCAAGTTTATAATTTTGTATGGTGAGGCTGACTTTTTTTCGTTTCCTAAAAAAAAAAATTGTGGAATGTTGTTCAGTTTCGTCTACTGAGCAAGCCCTAAAAGTTTGCGGAGGGCTATCCCTTACACCTTGTATAGCACATCTCTGGTGGCGGAGTAGAGGCCCTACCACGGCCCTACTACGGAGATCTTCACGCGACCGCCATTTACGACCTAAACTGAACTGTTATAGAGATGCAGCTATATAGGGTGTTGTATAGCTCCATCCCCTTTTTCTCGCTCGCGCATTTGACATTTTAAACGTCATGGTCAGGCCCCAGTACCCAAAGACACGGATTATACTACACGAGGGTAGCTAGTTTTTTGATTTTAATTTAGGTGTCTTTAAGGCAAGAGTGAATAGGCTCTTAATAAACTAGTGCACCTCACCATCAACGATTGCATCACTGCTTACCATCAGGTGGGATCGCAGTCAAGCACTAGTTTAAAAAATTAAAAAAAAAAAAAAAAGTTTGATCAAATCCATTTGTTTTATATGTACTTATAATGTAATGTTGGATTTCCATAATTTAGGTTAACTTGCAGAACCCATATCTTTTGCAGGTAACTTCCCGTCCGCTGCTGCCATGTGTCCCCATCGCGATGGTAGGGGTGAACCGCGGAGCGCACACACAGAATATCTACCAGAATATGGTGTATATCAGTAATGACAAAGTCAAATTAAAAGCAGATCCTCATACTATGAAGTAAGTTCGAAAAAAAAGTTAAAAAAAAAATGAAGCAAATATTAATAAATCGTAATTTATTTGGCCATTGGTCAAGATAAAAATTGATTGAACAACGCATTCGGTCGAAATTCAACAATTAGTCTCGAATAGGTTGCTTCTAAGCAAGTGTGCTCCATCGTCGGCCACATCATCGCTTTCCATCAGGTGAGATAGTGGTCAAACGCGAGCCTATCTAAAAAAAAATGTTGCTTGACTACCTACCCACCATAAGATCAAAAATCTCGTTCTTTATAGTCAAATAGCTTCTGCTAGTGGTTTTGCCGGCGTGAAAGTAAAAAAAATATCCCAAAAGAACATACTCCCAGTATAAAAAAGTAGGAGTCCTACGATCTATCCCATGACGGCCTACCCGCGTGTCAAATTTCATTCAAATCCGTTCAGCCGTTTCAGCCTGAAGAAGTAACAAACTAACAAATATACGCACACACGCGAATAAAACATAGGTAACGCCTTTTTTTTCAACTTTCGGTTGAGTAATATCGAATAAAAAAAAACTGGCTTAGTACCTACTTAAAAGAACACACAAAGGAGGTATTTTTTACTACCTGTCATTATTTTAATTACAATTAAAAAGCTTATGTAAATTATTTAAAATATATTTTCCTCTGAGAATGAGACAAAAACGACTATGCTATAACTATTCTTTTGTCTCATTCTCATACAAAAGCTATAAAAAATAAATTAAATTCATAAATACATTTTCGTAAGAAATGTTTCAGGTAATTTTTGTGCAGAATAATAGTTTTTCTAAACAGTTTCAATAATGAAAAGCGGTAATAAAACACTATATAATTTTTGTATAAAAAGGTACAAAACTATTTTCTTTTTCAGATTAAACCAAAACATCGACAAGCCTTTATGCATAATAATGAACTGGATGCTGGCCAAGCCCCACCATGTCGATAAGTACGCTAAACTGTACTTGGACCACGGATTTGACGTGGTCTCCGTGTCCTGTTCACCTTGGCAGCTCATGTGGCCGGTGAAGGGATCACAGGTATGTTTCTAATCAAACGAACCGAGAGCGTTTTTGCTATTTTGGAATTAGTTTCCAGTCTTACCGCTTGCATAGCATAGATAGCATAGTCGGCCTTATAATGTTCCCACTATTGGGACTCAGGCCTTCTCTCTAGAAGAGGGGATGGGCCGTAATCCACCACGCGGGCCCAGTGCGGGTTTGTGGATGTTACATGTTTGTGGATGTTTTCACTCGGCCACCACTGCTCCTTACAGCTTGCAAATATCCAAATATGCAACTAAACTGGCTGGTCAGACCGGCTTTTCGTTTTTATTACCTGGCAACTCCAAGAACTCTCAAGCCAAGAGTGAAGAAGAGAAATTCTAGGCTTGCCTGCTCCGACATCGATAGCATCATCTCTTACCATCTGGTTACACCATAATTATAGCGGTAAGTCCCCTCTTTGAGGAGTGGCTGGAAAGACGTCACGGCGTCCTCACCATCCGCCTTCGACACGGCGTCCTCACCTTCTGCATGACTGAGGTCCACACTGGAAATGGTAAGTTAGGGAGGTTTCTGAACCGGATTCGTGCGGAAGAAATGCTAAATACCAGTATTTTACTCGTATACACACATCTTACATAACATGGTCTACCTGTATACCAAGTTTCATCAAGTGAAATCCATTCATCTCATTAGTTTTTGTGTTTGACGCAAAAACTAGTAACAAACGTACTTACAAAATTTCGCGTTTATAAATTAGTATGATATCGATGATAAGACGCCATAACATTTTGCTCAATCTCGTATTCTTTTCTCTTCTTCCAGGTAATCGCAGAAAGACTGTTAAGGTTCATGGAGGTGAACAGTCAGAACCCACTGGTGCTGCACGGGTTCTCCGTCGGCGCGTATGTGTGGGCTGAGCTACTAGTACACGCAGTCAATAATAAGAACAAGTAAGTTTAAGTACAGACAGCTGCGTCAATTGGATACCAATCTCACATTAAAATAAATACCTTAGAAAAGTGGGGTAACCAGTTGATGACGTTGTCTGTACTTCGTCATCGTCATCATCATTTCAGCCGAAAGACGTCCACTGTTGGACATAGGCCTCCCCCAAGTGTCGCCACACGTTACGTGGTCGTCATTCCAGAACTTTTCGGCCCCAACGGCCATCTGTTCTGCGAGCAATGTGCCCTGCCCATTGCCACTTAAGTTTGGCGATTCTTCGAGCTAAGTATGTCGGTAACCTTGGTTCTTGTGCTGTTATCCTCATTCCTGATTCGGTCACGCAATCGTCCGATACTCCGTACTTATTTGTTCATAATCAGCTTATCGGTCCCAAAAGACAGAGACTTCTTAAAACGCACGTAATTTTGGTCTTCGGGTACATTTGTCCAGATGCTACCAGTATCCTTTTTTATGAAATCCTTCGTCTGGAGAGATCATGTTCATGTTTGTCTCTTACTGACTTAAACCCCACGGCTCCTACTACAATGAGTTGAAGGGCCCAGTAGGCTACATGACACACCCGACTGACTGCGAACTATCTACGATGTATGACATGTCATGAGGATCAGAGGCCTCCACGAACTTTTAACACAATCCATTTTAAGACCTAAATTGAACTGATAGAGATGACTCTATATAGAGAGTTCTTTCTCGCTCCCGCTCCCATGCCTAACATTTTAACACGAAGCCTACCGTAAGCTTAGGCCACGACAGTAGGTACCCAGAGGGGTAGAACGACTATATAAAAATGGCTGCCTCTTTCACCAGATACCAGCCAGTATTAGACCGCGTCGCGTCACAAGTGTGGGATTCCGGTGCAGACATCCACGAGATCCCCGTCGGATTCCCGAGTGCCGTGTTTCCAAGGAACAAATTCTTACAGGAGCTGTTTAGGAGTTATATTAAGTAAGTAAATAAGCCACTCTCTATATGGTGACGTATACGTACTGTGAAATCAGAACCCTACTAAGTCACCGTTTTCCGTCTGTCTATCTGTCGCTGGGTTGTATGCTTGGAAATGTAACTCCTATTTTTTTTATCTTTAATTTGTATTTATTATTCTTTTATGTGCAATTTTTTGTAAAAATGATTTTTATTTTGTAAAAATAAAAATTGCACTTTTCGTAAGTACAATGTTTCCATCAGCCCTTCAAAATTAGTCTGAGAGATACAATTTACGGGTCACGTCAGCTGCATGCACAGAGATCGCTGGGTGAGCGTCGCCACGCAGTGGGTTCCTGCAGAAAGAAAGCGCCGCGCCCTCGAGGCCGGCCTAGATAGAGGTGGCGAGATGATCTAGACGCGTACCACAAGGACTGGTTCGAGACGCTGCGGGAGAAGACTGCCCAGCAGTATGACAATTAGGCGATTATCACACTGCCACGCATCACGCTGCGTGTTGTGTGTCAACGCACCTACGCGCGTACTTGCGGGAGTGCAGATCTGCATCATCGTGCGGGTTTTTTACATACTCACGCGCTTAGGTGCGTTTTGTAGATTTACGCAGACTCTGACTCATTTAATCCAAAATTACGCACGGCACTACGAGACTCGGTATGCCATACCTTGCGTGTCGCCCCGCGCCCACGCGCGTGTTTGCGTGTTTCTCCGCTTGTAGACGTGTGATCTGCATGAACGCGCGTGAATGCATTTTCTCTTCATTGGACTGTGCGTGTTTTCTGTATAAACGGATAAGTACTTACAAGGAACGTTAAAACACGCATTCACGCGCTACGCTGCGTGGTAGTTCGCAGTCGGCTAACTATAGGCAAATAGTTGGTATGCAGTTCTAATGCTTTAAGTCTTTATTTAGAGCTTTGGTATTCTCTGACCAAGCCTGACATGACATGATGTAATATGATTTCTCCCTTCCCCAGAACCCATATGAAAGTCTTCCACAACGTAGCAACGAAACACTATATGAGAGCAACCGAAGTGTTCCATGAAACGCCCTGCAGAGCCCCAGGGCTATTTCTGGTGTCCAAGACTGACCTAGTGGGGGCGGAGAAGAGGAGCAGAAGCGTTCATGACTCCTGGGTTAGGAGTGGGATCAAGGTGCGTATTGATATTAATTTTCTTTCAGAAGCCTACTGGGGCCACGGGTAGTAGACCCGGACGTTATCGGACGGTCGGTTGTTTCTTCTCAGGGTAGTCAGTTAGGCAACACCGGCCTCATCTCGTTTAAACTTATAAAAAAAATTACGTGTAAAGATATTTTTTAAAACCTATTTCCAAAATAATTATCGTTTATCCAAAAATTCGAACACATGTGGCATCCACCAACCCGCACTGGGCCCGCGTGGTGGATTACGTACGGGCCCATTTCCTCTCCTAGAGAGGAAGCCTGAGTCCAAGCCACAGAAAAGATGAAAGATATTAGAAAGGAAATACTTTCCGATTTGTACTACAACGAGTGTCGCCGCTTGTCTCACACCCTTTAACTACACTACAGGCAATGAACCAATACGAACGCACATTACGCAACTAACAGACCACGCACACTTAGATCGCAAGTTTGCTATTGGTAGTTGAACTACAAGTTTGTGACACGCCTGCCCCGCCCACAAGACCATTATAACCTCTTTCATCTGTTCTGTGGTCCAAGCAGTGGTACAGGTCGCGCGATGAATCAAGATCGCTCGGCAAAAGTGGAAGGGGCATGCGCAGTATTCAATTCTAAGGTCTATTTGGCGACGTGCGGGCGGGTGTGCGCCGACAACGACACGTCATTGGTAGATAGAGTCGCTCTTCAATTCCCGCGTTGCGTTCTCGCGTCTCATTGGATACTGTTGTACTTGGGTACTGTTGCGTACAGCTTGTGTAATCGTATTAGTAATACGTAGTCGTAAAAAAAATGGTTAAAAAGAAAGTTTTAAAACGGCTAGCCAGAAAAATGGTTTACGACGTGAATTGTTACGTTAAGGAAGAAACTAACGAAATCATTGTTTTTTTATTTTAATTTTAAACATTTTAATTTTTCTCAATACAAGATAAATTACAAGCAAAAACTAGTGTTATTATAAGTTATGTTACTAAGGTTCAAACATACGAAATTAAAAATAAAATCCTAACATACTAAGAATTTCTGTGCGCAATTGTACACATGCGCCGATTGCCCCCACTACTTTCATCGAGCGATCTTAATTCACCGCGCGACCTGTATTGCTTATGCTTTATAACCTTAACCTTTGTGTTTCTTGTAACAGTACTAAGTATATGTTTTACATCCACAGTGTAACTTCAAATGCTGGGACAAGTCACCGCACGTCCTCCACTACATTAAACACCCCGAGGAATACAAAGAAGTTCTTTACTCCCACCTGAACGAATGCGGACTACTCAAGAAGTTATAGTGAACCAATAGGTGAAGGAACTACGTACCTACTTAGCGAAATATTTACTTTCGATGCAAGAATGAAGCGTAGCTGATGTGTGACTGTTGTTCGGAATCGGGATTTTTGGATAAACTTTAAGGCGCTGCGCAAACGGAGACAATTTTTGTTCCAGTTTCTGACACCGAACATTTTTTGATCATCTTGAGTATGTGTTAGTGAAAGCAACTGGATACAATAGTAGATATAAGTGTGTAATGTTAGTGATTACCGTCGAGGCGGTATTTAGATCCGAGCCGTGGCGAGGGTCTTAAGAGAGCTATGAACGGTGATCATTAATTACTCACGTGATCATACGACGTTTTTAAATATACTTGTGAAGAAGATAACTGTAAAATTAGTAAACTTTTGTGGCGGTAAAAATCTGTTTTCATATGCGGGCCCATATTTTTTTTTATTTACCCCTAGCTTGGGTAAGGCTAAGGTATTGTGATCATATTGCCTAGTCTTACATTATAGTACATTTTGATACAAGTGCAGAAAATCTAATCGAATGAATAAACGGGGGTTGACCGGCGACTCGTGGGGGACGACGCGCGCCCAGCCTGATACGATAATGTATTAAAATTATGGAGGGGAAGAGGTTGAACAATAAGGTTTTAACTACATTACAGCACTAGTGCGTAATGTTAATCAAAATGTCACAGTTTGGTAACAAGGGCCATTATGTACCTAAGTGCAGTACAATAAGAGTTACTTTCTGAGCAAGTGTATTGAAAAAAAATTTTTACGTAAATATTGGCGCATACGTATGCGCCACTGTGGATGATTTAATTTGGTTCTCTAAAAATCTTTTATCGGTAGCTTGTATCTGACACAAGACACACGTTTGCGCCCTGCCCTGCTTAATCTTAAATAGTTTTTGACTGCTTCACCAACAAAAGTTTGCGAATTTTTTTATAAGGTCGTTTGAGGGAGTGTCAGACTTGTATTCACTAAACCCCACCCGTGTTTCTTCAATTGCCCTTTCCAGTGCCGCGTTTACTTTCGAATAATCCCGCAACCCTGGCAATGGACTGATTCCATTCCTTCAATATTTTTGCGTCAACTTTGTCTTGTCTTGATGACTTCTTGAAAACAAAATATTTTCTCCTAAAGTCGTATTTTTTTATCATCGATGTAGTTCCTATGGGGATAGTCACAATTTATATTACTTCCTACTTAAAGCGAATTAACCATGCATTTATTGGATGCATTTAACGTTATGGGCGTCCCTAACGTAAGAACCAATGACATAATCATTCAGTAAATAGGCTGAATGAAATATGTCATTGGTTCTTACGTTTTAACAATGCAAAACAAACTACCTAATTATAACAGATAAATTTGATTTTGAATTACAGCAATTCGCGACCATTACTCCAAATCCTAAATGACGGCACGTAATAAAACTTATATGTATTTGAATGTGGACCTAAACGTGGTATCTAATAAGTACATAAATTGTTTATTTATTATTATTCAAGTCATATATAATATAACATAGGATCTAAGTGTTTTATCTACAACATGTGGCAAAAGATTATGTAAACACATAATAATTAGATTAAGAAAAACTTTTGTTATCTAATGGTATTTTTGTATGTTATTTTATAAGGTTTTTGTATACAAACTAAATAAAAAAAGGTACTTAAATCTGGTTTTTTTGTTAACTGTCTTTTTGCTGTTTCTTCCAGTTTTTTACTAAAATTAAAGCGACTGTTCGATTTTCATCGCAAAGTTCAATGCCGAAAAATAAAAATCCAACAGGTCAATCATATTTGTATTAATTTATTCAGGTTTCTAATGTTAGTAAAACAGGTCTTATATGATAGTATACCTTGGCCTAAGGCCTGTCATAATCAGTGGCATGAATAGCTTAAGTAAGCTCACAGGATCTACCAGGCGTAAGCACGAGCTTGCGAATGACAGGCTATGGGTAGCTCGTCATCCGCTCGTAGAGTAAGGACCAGGCCCGAGTCATGGCGCGCGGCGCATCGAGTTCCTGTCAGAGCGTTTGAAAGAGTGACCGTGGCCTTGCAACGTTAAGTCGCGCAAAGGGTAACTAAATAGATGGGTTTTAGTCAGTAAAAGTCTGACAGACCCTCTCGTTCCACCCTAGACTGGGAGAAATCATTGGATTCTGTTACTTGCCCCAAAAAAAAGTTTAAATTACGATTATAATCCAATCGTACTTGAGAACACGAGGCCCAAGTCGGCCCGACTGATTTGTTTGTAGCCACGTGTATGTAACATAGTCCTAATAAAAATGTGTGTGTGTTTACATAATTATTAATGATAATAATTATTACCAAGTGAAAAGAGCCGCTCTTACGATCTATCTGTGTATTAGAACCATGAACAGCCATATAATGGTATGGATTGTTTCATAGTTGTATCCGAACGATTATTTTTGTCTCTGTGCTGTCAAAACACTCAAAACTGCTAATGTCAATTTTTCTTGTCAAGTCAATAAAAAACTGTCAATTTTGCGCTGCGCAGTGCGCATGTGACAGAAAATAATTGAATTTATTCGAGATATTTGGGATACTTATTTTATATGAAGTACTTATTTTCTAAACAATTCAATTATTGTTTCATACGAAACGTATATTTCCAAAATTTTAGTAAACTGTGGAACTATAAATATCAACAACTTGCTAAGGTTATGTTTTGGTGTAACACGTGAAGTTTTCACCGATTATAATTCGTCAGATTTTATTCTTTTCTTTGTGGGAATCTGCACGTAACAACTGCTGAAAGATGGGTAAAATTGACGATGAGTTTTACTCGGGCGTTAACGATGTTAAAGCTAACAAAGAGGCTGCTGAACGAAATGGCAGGATAATCGTAAGGAACATATCTTTCAAAGCAACTAAGGAGGCTTTGAAAGAGCATTTCGCTAAGTATGGAACGGTGCAGGAAGTCAACTTGTTGAAGAAACCTGATGGCAGGCTGGTCGGATGTGCTTTTGTGCATTTTGCTGATGTCAGTAGTGCAGAGAAGGCTATTGCAGCTACAAACAAGAAGCCTTTTCTAGGTAGCACCGACATTACATAATTTTATGTGTTATATAGTCAACAAGCTAAACTTTTGGGTCCTATAAACATAAAAATGTGACAAAATGGCTTTTTTTTTCTTTTGTTATTTATGTAAGACTGGCTATAACCTCAGTCTATGTGTAAAATATTGTATAATTGCTGTGCTGTTTTTCTATTCTTTGAAATAAATCTGGTCTGTGCAGTGGTTTGGTCACCTCTGACATGCAGTCTTCGGTCTTCGTACCTAAAGAAAATACCAAATTCTATGTTAAGTATGTTTTTTCTTCTTCCAGAGCGCCCCATTCAAGTAGCTTTTGCAGTATCAAAGAAGGCTTATGTGCAGAATTTAGAAAACAAAAATGCAAGGCAAAGGTTTGATAGTGTCAACTCTGAAGATGACCAGAAACCCTTCAAGAGTAAGTGATTTTAATATTCTTTATTGTTATGAAATCATTTGCATAAGATATTTTGCATTTAGTTAAAAAGCAAGTGAAAACTAACATCTATTTTAATATAGCTAAAAGACTGATATTTCATGTTATAATAATTTTACTAGCCTGTATACAATTGTATTATCTGCTATATTAATTTGTATAAATAGTAACTAAATAGTGTACATCTTTATGAAGATGTAGCAGTGGTGCAATAGAGATAACGGCCTGCACTTTCAAGTTTTATAAGTTGTGGATTAAGACTCAGCCAGGTGCATTAATTTGTGTTAATTTTGTCATCACTACTGCTCTCAAAACAGTGGAAAAAAATCATAGCCAAAAAATCGGCATGCTCAAGAACTGAAACTTATAAACATATGACATCGCCCCTTGCTTCTACACTGCCCCTTAGTAGTAGATTTTGGCCCACTCCTTCTAAAGATAAGATCTAAGACTCAGCAGAAGGAACATTATAAGGTTGCTGCATAGTATAGCAGCCTTATGATGTTCCCAAAATGCATATCTTTAAAATAATAATCTATACGACCTTCATTTTACAGAAGAGAAACCAGAAAACACAGAAAAGCAGACAGAAGAAAAGCAAAAGAAAGAACGAGTGAACCGCAATGCTCGTCTTATTGTACGTAATGTGTCATTCAAAGCCACCGAAGAAACATTGAAAGAGCATTTTGCATCTTATGGTGATATATTAGAAGTAAAATTACTAAAAAAGCCAGACGGAAAACTCGTGGGATGTGCATTTGTGCATTTTAAAAATGTACCAATGGCTAAAAAAGCTTTGCTAAACACTAATATGAAGCCTTTCTTAGGTAAGTGTGTTAGGATATTGTTATTATTGTATTCACTGAAAACCCTTAGGGGTATATTTCACTGGGACACCATGAAATGTAGCCCTAAGCTACGAAACTAGACACCATACAGACACCAGTCTCCACACGTCCGAGTTGGTTGCACCACCAAATAGGTTGTGCATCCAAACGGACACCAGGTGAGTAGGTCTTTAATGCATTTTGTTGGTAGCGGCGACAGGTCGCGCCGCCATGGTGTCTCGGTGAAATGTAGGCCTTATAGGAGTGGCAAGATGAAAGGTTATTATGATTTGACTAATTACAAGATATCAACTTTTTGCTTCCAGGTCGTCCAATATCAGTAGATTGGGCAGTAGCCAAGAACAAATACATGCAACACGTTGTCAGCCAGCAGTTGGAGATGGAGGAGAATATAAAAAAAGAGGAATCGGACAGCGATGACGATGATGGCAAACCTCCGCTGAATCTAACCAGCGATGATGTTAAGGATGAGGTTAAGAGTGAGAGTAAGTTACATTTTTTTTTTAAATTACTATGTTATCAATCGATTCAAGCTGTCATAGTCCCAGCCACCTGGACCTCTATCCCGATTTCCAGCCATTGTAGACGTGGGCTAGCATAAAACAAGCAATGAGTAACTCGAACTCGCCGTCGAACTGTTTGTCCCGGTTGTCACGTCAGCTTCTGGCGTCTAGGTTAGGTTGGATGTTGCACCCTTTTATAGCTTTTGCCCGCGGCTTCGCCCGCGCACATAAAATACAAGTCTATGTCACTCAGGAATAAAGTACCTTTCTATTAGAGAAAAAATTTTTTGCAATTGGACCAGTACTTCCAGAGATTATCTCCTTTTTTTTGTTAGCCCACACTGTCCCACTGCTGGGCAAAGGCCTCCCTCTACTCGTTCCAACGATCACGGTTCCTCGCTTTCTCATTCCAGTTCTTAAGGAAGCCATCCAGGTCGTCCCGCCATCTCCTTCGTGGTCTGCCTCAGCCTCTTTGCTGGGCCTTTTTATCTCCTACAAACAAAAAAAACAAAATTTACCTCTTTATTATGTTAGTGTAAATTTACAATCGGCGCTCGAAGACATGATTAAATCATGCCACTCAACTCAATAACAGAGTTTTGTACCGAGGTATACTTACTAAAAGTATACCTGGTACAAAACTCTGTTATATTACAGCTGCAGCGCCACATGTATGAAACGACGTTATTCAACATAGTTGAAAATAAAAAAATCACAAAAAAAAAAAAACAGCACAAATTATTGTAACAAAGTTAGTGAATTTTTTTCGTGTACTTTGCTGGTTTTATCGGATTTCGACTGATTCGCAATAAGGGTCCGACCAGCTCAATATAATAAATTGTGATGGGGCGTACATTTTCGCACGAGTGCAGAATAAACTTCATTGCGATCTTACGACGCCTACTCCAAGGCATCTTGTTCACCATTTAAAACTACTTACTTCCTTCCCAGGTGATTCAGATGCAGAATCTGAAGAAGAAGAAGGCAGCGATTCAGATAGTGATGATGATGATAAGAAAGTTGATCTTAAGAATGAATCAGACGATGATGATGATGAGGAGGACAGCAACCAAGAAGATGATGAAGACGAAGATGATGATGAAGAAGGAGATGATGATGATGAACCGGAAGTGGATGTGAAACCAGATTTCCAACGGTGAGTTTATTCGTTTTAGGGATTAATGTTGCGGAAAAAAATGACCAAATGGATCTTGGGCAACATCATCAGTGCCTGCCTGCCTATCTAACGTTTACAATTGAGTACTTTACTACAATTTTTTTATTCTTTGTATAAAAAATATAGTTTAAAAAAAACTAAAAAAACACGCTTTCATAGCATATCAAACTAAAAAGTGTAAAATAAATTTTCAAAATAGACAAAAAATAATAATAATGAAAGAAAAATATTAATATCATTGTGAAAAAAGCGTGGGGTGCTCGATTTACGAAAAATATGGCACAAAGCGAAAAATAATATTTTTCGTTCATTATTATTATTTTCTACCTATATTGAAAATTATTTTACACTTTTTAGTTTGATATGCTATGAAAGCGTGTTTTTTTAGTTTTTTTTTTAACTATATTTTTATTTTTGACTAAAAAAAAACGAATTATGGTATTGTCATCAGTCTTTGATGGGTGTGTAAAGTTTTAAGAAAATCTGATCGCTCAAAGTAAGCCATAATCGAGCTCAAAGGTGTTGGTTACAAACATACAGGTGAAGCTAATATAAGCGTGTTAAAAAAGGAAAATAATCCAAAATAACAAATAGAAAGAAATGTTCAAATTCGTTCAATATTAATTAACTGAGAAACCTTTTAAGTCTGGTGAAGGGTAAACTGTCAAATTACAGTATAAGGATACGTTACGGAGGTTACGTTGTGCTCAAAAAAGTAATATTCCCACCATGCCCCCACTCTTCCTCAAACAAATATTTGAAATGCTAATTTCTGCTTCACTTAGATGCTGTTTTTAGAAAAAAATTCTTTTGTCTTCACAGGCAAATGCTTAATTCTCTCATTTTTTTTTTTTATCTGATTTAAACTAGTGCTTGACTGCGATCCCACCTGATGGTAAGCAGTGATGCAATCGTTAATGGTGAGGCGCACTAGTTTATTAAGAGCCTATTCATTCTAGCCTTGAATACACCCAAATTATAATCGGACGGGAAGACCGTTTGGAGAATTGAGGGCATTTTAGAAATTCGTTTTAAATAAATTAAAACAGTCTGCAAAAATATTCAATAAGACTTAATCACCACCCAAACCTCCTGGCTAGGGAGCTGATGAGCTTAGAGCCTAACTCCACCTTCAAGAGGTTGAAAAGACGTGCTCCTCAAGACTTGATTCCATGAGGATCTAACACCAATTTGGACGTATCGCTGGATACTGTGCCATACATGCCCATCACCGCAAATATCTAAAATCCAGCCCATTGTCGAAGAGACAGATTGCAGGACTAAAGAAACCAAAAAAAAAAATTAGAATAAAAAATATTCTCCAGGGTAAAACTGAACGACGCAGAAGACGGTTGCACAGTGTTCATACGCAACATCCCGTTCAGCGTGGACAACGATCAGCTGCGCGAGTTCGCGGAGCGCGTGGGGCCCGTCCGGTACGCACTCGTGTGCGTCGACCACCTCACCGAGCACTCCAAGGGCTCCGGCTTCGTCAAGTTTGTGGTGAGTCATAGAGGGTTAGCTATACCCTATTCGCGTTAAGTTGTGAAACCTTTTTTACTGTCTGTTCAATCGATTTTAACCCTTAAGGTCGCATGACATTTCATCAAAATAAAAGACCAAAATAATACCTGATTATGATTATTAGGCCTAAAATAAAAGCATGAAAAATAGAAAAAAAATACCTAATTAGCTGATAATCTGAGATAATTAGTGTATATTATACTATACATTGCTCCCAACGTTAGTAAATCGTATGTGTAAGGGGCGTATAGTATAATATACAAAATACACTTTTGACATAGCTTGATCAAAATAATACAACGACAAAAATGTTTTCAAATTATTATAAAATAATAACATCAGTGCTTATGATATGCTGCAAAATATTTTTTTTTTAGCCACGTAACAAAGATGTTCATTGCACTTCGTACAACGAGTACTTACTACTACATGCTTGGCCCTTTTTACAGTATTTGCACCTCTGATGCTCGGTGTGTTCCGGCCACTGATCTGCGGCGTCATATCTGATGGCATCTATGGGCCTTTCAGTGGCTAGTTTCTTAATTTTATTTCTCCTCAGCCACAGAATTCGTGACTAAAGTTTTCACCATTTGTCATTGCTTCTTATAGGACCAGCAAACCAATTTACGATGGCAATTTTATTTTTATTGCAGGTTGCTTGACAATTGCATCCTTCCAATAGTCCTTGATAACCAAAAAATCAATTACATCCTCTTTGAGTTGACTTGCTTTTATTGACTTTCTAGTCTCTTGTATAATTATAGCGTAATTAGTGTTATTTGGTATATCAACAATAAGGTCATGAGAAAATTTCAGCTGCATGTTGAAACCTTCTCTTGGTCCATTAAAAAGAAAGTGTGAGTTTCTATATGCTTAGGTCTTTTTACCCTGTTGGCAGCAACTATAGGAACTCTGTTTCCTTTAGACACGTGTATGTAGGTAGTGGTGTCGACAGTTGAACTGAAGGCAAGGAGGGTAGCGATGCGGTAGAAGGTATAGCATTATAATTGCATTCCGTATCGGAAGGAATTACTGTTGAAAGAACTGAGCTACTGTTGGTGTGAGTGGTGGTGGATCTTCGAAGGCCTCGGCTACAGTTTCGTGGCTTTGAAAATTTATAGAATCCAAGTTTAGATATAGAATCGATAGCTAATTTTTATCGAGTGTCCTATAAACGAATCATTACTAGATAGATTTGGGCTATTGAAATCTAGTCTATCCAACGATGAATTACAGATGGAGCAGGAGACGATTCACGACTGTTTACTTCTTCTTCATTGCTAGTGACATCACTGACGTCAGAAGTAGCATTGAATTTAGGAACAAGTACTAGTATGTGTCTACACCGATCGTGCTGTCTAGGCTAGAACAAATAGTTTAAAAGTAAGCATGAAAGCAAGGCCATGCAAGAAAAAAGTACTAATGTCGAAAAGTAAATAAACGTAAACATAATATACGATCAAAGTCAAATTATAGTACATATAGTTCTGACATAACCAACACCCTTTAGTTGTCAGTGTATAGAATAATATACATCACAAACAAAATGTATTTTGAGCTAACAGTCGTAATGTATAGTATGCTATACATCCAAGATTATGTTCGTAAAAAGCGATGAAAATGAGCGTATTACGTAATTTTTTTAGCATTAGTTTGAGCTCAGTATATTTTTGATTTGAATTCACAACACACTTATTAGATTTTTATAATAGATAAGAAATTATAATAAATTTTATTTTGATGGGAACAAGATTCCTCGGCATGGTTTCGCAATTACGTCACAACTGTCAAATTTACCATAAAAAATACTTTCGTTTATTTATTATTTAAAAAAGGAGTATTCTAAAAGTACTTTTCCGTAAAAAAAAAATTTTAAAGTATTTAGTTATATGGGATTTTTTTTTTTAGTTTAGTGTATAGTATACTATACAAATCAACCTTAAGGGTTAACTTCTATTTCGTAGCAATAAGGATGGCATTAAAATCAAAAAAAGTTGTTAAAATACGGAATATTTACTGCAGCCGCCATTTGTCATGCCACTAACGTAATAAAAGTCACAATCGGTTGAACGGACAATAATAAAAGGTTTTTATACATTTCTAATGTTATTTTGAACAGAGTATAGTGTAATATTATGAAGATATGAAAAACCGTCAGGTATAGTTAACTCATTCACTCACTCAGAGCGCAAATACTTTAAAATACACAATTATGATATGTTGACAAATAGAAAAACTTCATCTATCATGTGATCCATTAAATGGAAAATGTTTATTAAAATTAGTTTTGCTCTTAAATCTTCCAACAAACCACCTTCATCACAGGACAAGGAACACGCAGACACCTTCCTCTCCTTGCCGGCAGACCAGCTCAAGTTGGAAGGCCAGACGCTGCAGGTGAAGCCGGCGCTCAAGAGAGAGAACCTACAGAAAGGGAATGCCAAGGAAGCCAAGGATAATAGGAATTTGTACCTGGTTAAGGAAGGAGGTATGATGTACACACTTGTGTGTAGTATATATTGAGATATGTTTTTAGGGTTCCGTACCTCAAAAGGAAAAACGGAACCCTTATAGGATAACTTTGTCCGTCTGTCTGTCTGTCTGTCTATCAAGACCCTTTATCTCGCGAATGCGTGGAGGCTTCGAGTTGAAATTAAAACCATATACTAAGGTCTGTGGTCTCTTGAAGCTGTAAAAAAATCAAACTTCTAAGTTCATGAAAAAAAAAGATATAGCCGTTTATGTCGCAAAAAACATAATTAAAATTAGATACAAAACGCAAGAGCAACTGCTTCGCGTGCCCCTAGCTTACGTACAAAAATCGTAAGTGGTCACTTTCGCGCTCAGTCTGCATCGGTGTATAGCGCTAGTCAGATGTCAGTTAAAATATTAAAATGGTTAATTGTGCTGCTATGTATTGTAAAAACTGTACAAATACGAGGAGAAAAAATAAAGTAAGGCATTTTGTGATTAATATTATGCGTAATGATTAATATTAGTTTAAAAAATATACCCTTAGTAAGTAATACCTGGTAATACCAAATTTGAGGAAAACAAAACATTCGTATTATTATATAGGTAGTCAAAAAATGGTACGCTTGTTTTTCATACAGATATCTATGTCTATATCTGTGTGTGATATCCCACCCATACGTACAAAGTCTTTTGGACACATTTATTATGCGTACAGCTAAGGAGTGGAATTCCCTGCCAGAGTCTGTTTCCCTATAACTTAGGGGTTTTTAAGTCGAGAGTGAATAGGTTACTTCTAGGCAAGCGTGCTCCATCGCCGGCCACATCATCGCTTACCATCAGGTCATCACCTGATGGTAAGCGATGAAATGAAACGATGAAACAGTGGTCAAACGTGAGCCTATTAATTATAATTAAAAAAAAAAAACTACGAAAGGCTTCTCTAATGAAGAAATGATGTTCGCAGTGGTAGTAGCGGGCACGAAGGCAGCGGTCGGCGTGTCAGCGTCCGACATGGCCAAGCGACTCGCGCTGGAGCGCAGCAAGACGCAGATGCTGAAGAATCTTAACAGGTATGTTGTAATAGCAGTTGAAAGTATTCATAAATTTTATGCGGCAATGTATTATTCAATATTTGTGAGTTGCATGCACTTTTTTCATTTGGGTTCTTGTGAAACAATCCTGCCATTTTCTCATTTAGGTAGTTCACTCATTTTTTATTATAAAATTTTAATGATATATGATATATTTTATTTTGCACATAGGATTTTCAAAACCACCTTTACACGTTAGTTTTTTTGTCAGTTGATAGTCGATACTAGTCGATGCTATGATACTAGATGAGGCCGGTGTTTCCTAGCTGACTACCCTGAGAAGAAACACCGAAACAAACTCAGGGGTCAAAGTCTCTTTTAAAGTCCATACAGTAAACATGTAATCATATGAATAATATTATTTGTATTGAAAGTTGTATCAAAAAGTATAATATCTTTATCTCAAATAGCAATTAGAAAAAAAACACATTGTTAGAAACTTTTCAAATCTGGTGGGGGCAACTATCAAGTAACCGAATAAGAAAAACTAATAACGCGCGGATGCACATATTTACTATCGAAGACACTTCCGCCTGACCACCGCTAAGTTCATTTTTGCTTCAACTCAAAACCAAAACTAATAGCTTTGGTTTGGCACCGCGCCGTAGGCTTCAAGCAAACATTTTTTTATGTGATCAGGCAGAAATGATCGCGATGGTGCATAAATGTAACGTCACCACCATTAGGTTACGTGTTTACAAAAGAGATGCGAGATATTGTAACCACGTCTCCACTCCTCTACATAACAATACTTGAATGCTGCTTCATTTAATAACCAATTTTGATGCCGATTTCGAAAAATACTTTTGGTTTGTCAGCATTAAATATTGTATGTTGTATGTTTGTATTTTAGTATATGCGAAACCCGAAACAAGTGTTTACTATTTTTATGTAAAGAATCTATGTATAAAATTTCATAACTGTCAGCAAAAATACATAGTCACCGGGCCATCTAAGCGACTGAGGTGTTGGTTTGCATTTGCACCTTGTTGTTTGTTGGCGCTAATACCCGCTATAACCTGCCGTGGCCTGTGTTGTACTTAGTGTCGGTGGTGTCCAACTCGTGACCTTTTTAAATATTTTTGGGAAATAATATAACATGGTGTAAAAACTATTGGAATCCATTCAGTTACTGATTCTGAAGAAACTATATTCAGATTTCGCATAAACTAAAAATAAAGTTATATAATAATTTCTATTAAAGTTAAATTGATGTTTTAGTCCAGGGCCTCAAGTCTGCTATGACAATAGTGTCAGAATGGTCTATCATTGATTTCATAATTGTTGATTTTGAGTAAGTTTGGTAGTCTACTAATATAATGGCGTCATTATGACTTTCCAATGATCAACCACTGACACTACATTGAAAGAAGTGGGATAGAATGGTAATCTCGTACTTATTTACAAATGAATGTCTTACATAGGCGATAATCTGCAAACATTTTGACAGGTCCTTTGATCAGTGACCTACAGTCATTGTGCAGTCATTGCTTTTAATAAGCTCGATATTGTCATTTTACTACAACTCTATTACGAGACCACTGACCGATCAATGATCGATCATCATGAATTAGCAGATTAGGAACTTTTAGCAAAATGACAATGGGATCGTGTTGCAATGACGAATATATAAAAATAGCAGACTTGGGCCCCAGCATTGTGCTACGGTGAGATCATATTCCTGACGGTGCAGTGTGTTAAATTTGTAGATTCGTCTCCCGATACCGGCTAGTGGTGTCGAACCTGCCCGCGCACTACGACGACGCGGCGCTGCGGCGCGTGTGCGTGGGCGCCGCAGACAAGCGCGCCACCGTCACCGAGTGCCGCGTCATGAGGGACCTGCGGACTCCCACGGGCAATGACGGGAAGCATCCGTAAGTTTATTAATTCTAATTTTTTACGCGGTACTGTCGTCTTTGGTAAGATTTTCTGGTAGAGGGTTCAGGTCTTACATAAAATAGCAATTAACTTCACAATTTTTATTTCTTTTCTTTTGTCTTTAGACAGACAAGGGAACCAAAATTACAGTGAAGGAACTTCTTGTGTAAAACGCAATATAATGATTCCACTCATGTGACGTCTATAACGTCACAGCGATTCATCCCATTCCGGTACTAAGGAATCAACTGAGTGTCTTGCACAATTTTCATGTTCATATTGACCCCTACAAGTAAATATTAACTTCACAGACCAAAAGGTTCTCTCTTAGACTCATCATCATCATTATTACAGCCGAGAGACATCGATAACTCGACTTATAGACCTCCCCCAAGCATCATCACACACGTTACTCGCGTCCGACACACATACGACATCTATACATATAAAAATGAATCCCTATTTCCTTGGTCACGCCATCACTCGTGAACGGCTGGAGCGATTTCGCTAATTCTTTTTTTTGTTGTGTTTGTTATTGTAAAGAGAAGGTTCTTATGGGAAAAAAAAATGAAAATTAGAGTAGGGTGGAGCAGGGAAGAGCGGGAGCGAAGCCGCGCTGGCAAAAGCTAGTACATATTTAAATAATTGTCGTTGTTGCAGATCAAAAGGCTACGGTTTCGTCATGTTTACGAGACATGAAGACGCTTTGGCTTGTCTACGGAAACTGAACAACAATCCCGATATATTTGATAAGAATAATGTAAGTATAAAACTTTCGCTCCAACTAAAGTTGAGCTTAAATTGTGAAGTTTGAAAATTGATTGACTAGTAGGGCATTACTATATTATTACACCATCGGATAGTGTTGTGTGAACAACACACATACAGTAGTTATCTTGAATTAAATTATTAACATCTCATTCCCATTCCACAGAGACCCATCGTTTCATTCTCAATTGAAGACAGAACAGCGCTGAACGCAAGGAAGAAAAGATTAGAGAAATCCATAGCCAACAACCCTTTAGCTAACCAAAATGGTGGAGATAACTCCAACAAAGACAAGAAAAACAGGAAACGGAAACCGGAAACAGCGCCAGATGAAAGTTATGCTAAGAGAAGAAAATTCGGTCAATTAAATAAGTTTAATAAGAATAGTAATCAAGAAGACGATTCCAATAATTATAATAAGAATGATGCAGGCAACAGATTTAATAAAAATAATCAAGATCAAGGCAGTTTTAACAAAAATAACCAAAATCAAGGTAAAAATAGATTTAATAATGATAACCAAAATCAAGGACAAAACAGATTTAACAGAAACCAAGGCAGACCCAATAACAAATTCAATAAGAACCAAGGACCCCGCAGAAACGAACCTGGCCAGTTTGTAAGGAAGCCAAGAGAGTTTGAGTATGGTGAATACACAGGATTAACAGCGAAAGAAGGTGTTCAGCATAAGATGAGGAGCAACCACAAACTCAAAGCACAGGCAGAAATCCACAGGCAAACTGTCAAGACAGAAAAAAAGCAGAGTAAAAGAGCCCAGAGGCTGAAAATGGCGGCTAAAGAAAGGATAAAGTTGCCAAAACTAAAAATTAACAAGAACCCTAACAAGAAGAGGAATAAAAACCATAATCGATCGAAGTTTGATCGCTTGTTGTAAAGCGATCAAACTTCGATCGATTACAAATGAGTTGAAGTTAGTTAGTTTTATTCTTCTGTCTGTTTATTGTAAATATTGTTTTAGTATGTCGACACAGTTTTTTTATGATACCTGTTTTTTATATTACGTAAATGTGAGATAGAGCAATTTGTTTTTTATTTACTGGAAACTTTGTCATGCTCACTCAAATGTCTTACTCATAGAAGTGAGTTGGAACATTCAGTTCCATACTTTTTTACTTTATTTATTATATAAAAAAATATATAACCAGGATATATCATGATATAAAAGAGTTGCCATTGAGTTTCAGCACATTCTTGTCCTTAGAGACCTACGCTTTGGAATATGCAATTAGTTTCATTTTTCCGACTTAGTCACACTTCAAAATTGCCTGTAAAACTGTAAATGTTTTATTCAGGGTTAATTAATATTATAAACTAGCTTTTGCCTGCAGCTTCGCCTGCGTACATAAATAAAATATAGCCGCTTTCTATTGGTGAAAAAATTTTAACAATCGGACCAGTACTTCCAGTGATTAAGTACCTCCTACAAACAAAAAACAAACTTTACCTCTTTATTATATTAGTGTAGATTATTTATTATCGTCGTCGTGTGTGATAGTATCTTAGCCGTGTGTAGCGCCCCTTAGTGAACTCTACTGTGGGTGACGTAACCTACGACAAACTTATTATTTGCGGTTGGTAAAGTAATCGGATCTAGGGATCGAACCGCAAAATTAAGTTTGTTTTTTATTGTAAATTTTTTTCCGGGATAAAAAGTACCCAGTGTGGTGCCCAGGATATTAAAGAATAATTATACCAAGTTTCATAGTAATCGAACAGGTAGTTTTTGCCTGATGCCTGAACAAACAGACCGACAAAAAATTTTTTAATCACATTTTTGGATTCGGTGTCGATCTAGTAACATTCCCTGCCGTTTATTTTTTTGATATTTTCAATGTACTGAATTTTCACTTCTGATGAGAAAGTAACCAGTCTGTCTGCTTTCACGATTGAACTACTGAACCGATTTTAATGAAATTTAGTATGGAGTAGGCTTGAACACCAAGAAAGGACATGGCTACTTTTAATCTGGCTTCGACTTCGTGTTTGGAATAATCGACGTTCACGAGGACGAAGTCGCGGAGAAAAAGCTAGTTAGAAAATTATTGCTTTGATTTGATTTGTTAAAATGTTTTGGCGTCTCTCTGCCTAGTCTCTAAGGTAACTTGTATATTGTTAAATGGTTACATTGTTGTAAATAGATTTATAAGTATTATATTTTTTCTTATAACTCATTTGTTATTTTACTAACGTGTTCATTTTCGAGGTAATTAAACATCTCAAATGCACTAACAAGATCATCAATCTCCTCCTATCCTAACATCGGTAATTTTTTTATTTTATGGTTGGAAAAATCATCCAATGACAAACCCCGCTCTTGGGCGGAGTGGGAGATAGTGTCAGACTCTTACCGACTAAAAGCCCACCCCGTTCCTTCTGCCTTCATACCGGGGCTCGAGTTCCCTTTCGGATAACCCTGGCCCCAGTAGGCTTCGACCCATCTGGGCCCCTGCTGTTGCTGACAACTCCTTGAGGCGCGCGGGAACAGTGCGCGCCGTCGACGACTTGGGCTCGGTCCGGACAGTTACCGGACGGTCGGACAGCGAGCTACCCATTACTCACTGTCCGCAAGCCCGCGCCTACAGTGGCCGGAAATCGGTATCGGGATCCCGGCGGCGGCGATATATGAGACTTGTATTTATTTATTCTGAGGCCGTTCTGCGAGTTCTAATGAACATTTGTGAACATTGAATGATAGTCAGTGTGATTTGATTCTTGAGGTAGGGAATCATCACAGAACTCCTCTCGCTGTGGGTAGAGCAAGAGGGAATGTAAGGCTAAGAACTCACGAAGCGGTTTGCACTCGCGTCAACCGCGGTCGAGGTAATGCTGGTTTATTTCAAAACTTACAAACCCGGAGTTTTGTGCAATCGTCGCAGCTGCGATTATCGCAAGACGAGCGGTTAATTATCAGTTAAGCGTCACATCACAATCGACACACATCAGAAACACACTGTTTTATCTACTTCACAGAAAAAAAAAAAAAAGGATGTTTCAAAAGTTCTGGGTCATTTCTGTACCTACCCCTCGCCAGCCACAGCGGGCGTCAACCGTATGTGGGCGCGCCGAGTCGCAACTAGTGATGCAAGAGACTCAGTCGTTTAAGGCCTTTAAAAAGGACTCGACTTCATTTTAAGCGACTCTAGTCTGGAAAGAAGACTAGAGTTTCCAGTCTTTATTAAAAGACTTGAAACCCTGAAGTCTTTTAACTAAAGGACTAAAAGGCTTAAACGACTCGAGTCGTTTATAAAAGGACTCGCGCTTCATGATGTTTTACTGAGTCGTGCTTCATATTCAATACAGCTCAAGCTGTTTAAAATCTGATTGGGTGGGTAATAAATAATACCTAAATTAAAACAATGAAGCAAGTACATACATAATCACACTTTTATTGAAACCGTTAGGTATTTTACAAGCTTTTATTTTTAGTTTCACTTGTCCCGATGTTTGTCTGTAATCAAATCTTAAAAATTAAATTTGACCCACTTCCCGGCTACCGATTGAGCTGATCATTCTGAATCAGATGACAATGCATTATTATTATAACATGGAGCTGATCTGATGATGGAACCGGAAGGTGGCTATAGGAGCTTGGAAATTAAACGACACGACCCAATCGAGTTTGGGCTCGTATGATTCGTCTTGACGAGTATTAATATAGTAGTATTATTATACCGTGCTCTAAAGCTTGCTATGAAAAAAACATTTTCATTAAAAACTTCTTTGATTTAAATTAAATTATTATTAAACTAAATCACACAACGCTCATCCACGAAGATAGGCACATTAATGCCCTAGGTATACGCGCCGTCAACGACTCGAGCTCGGTCTGGATGGTCACCGGACGTCCAGACGGCGAGCTAGCCATTGTTTGCCCAAGCCTACGGTGGCTGGAAATTGGGGTCGGGATCCCGGCGGCTGAGGCGTGAGGAAAGCCGTTTCCTTCGCTACCATTAAAGGCCCCAAACAAACAGAACCCAACAAACTCTGATGTTAAGGCGCATTAGTTTATGAGCCTATGTCCAACAGTGGGCATCAGCCATTATAGCGCCTAAATGTCGACACTTGGGGGAGGCTTGACTAATAGTGGGCATAGGTCATTATAGCGAGGAGGAGGTCTATGTCCAATAGTGGGCATCAGTCATTATAGGCCTAAATAGCGACACTAGGGGGAGACTTATGTCTAACAGTGAGCATAGGTCATTATAGCGAGGGGAGACTTATGTCCAACAGTGGGCATAGGTCATTACAGTGAGGGGAGACTTATGTCAAACAGTGGGCATC
The DNA here is from genome assembly GCA_910589285.2 of Mythimna ferrago. Classification (NCBI taxonomy): domain Eukaryota; kingdom Metazoa; phylum Arthropoda; class Insecta; order Lepidoptera; family Noctuidae; genus Mythimna; species Mythimna ferrago. The sequence goes on along the minus strand of OU342676.1, from coordinate 14,849,397 downwards.
AGTCATTATAGGCCTAAATGGTGACACTTGTGGGAGGCGTATGTCCAACAGTGGGCATAGGTTATTATAGCGAGGGGAGACTTATGTCCAACAGTGGGCATCAGTCATTATAGCGTCTAAATGGCGACACTTGGAGGAGGCTTATGTCCAACAGTGGGTATAGGTCATTATAGCGAGGGGAGACTTATGTCCAACAGTGGGCATCAGTCATTATAGCGTCTAAATGGCGACACTTGGAGGAGGCTTATGTCCAACAGTGGGTATAGGTCATTATAGCGAGGGGAGACTTATATCCAACAGTGGGCATCAGTCGTTAAAGGCCTAAATGGTGACACTTGGGGGAGGCTTATGTCCAACAGTGGGTATAGGTAATTATAGCGAGGGGAGACCTATGACCAACAGCGGGCATCAGTCATTATAGCGCCTAAATGGCAACACTTGAGGGAGGCCTATGTCCAACAGTGGGCACCGATCATTAATATGGCGACACTTGGGGAGGCTTGAGGTAACAGCTGAGAGGTCGCAGGCGCGCGCGAATTTACGCGAACAGCTGTTTTGTTATTGTGATAAAACTAATGAGTACCTATAAAAAAAAGTTTTTTGGGAAAGTTATTTGTAATCATGAGTTATGGGTATACATATTATATGAAGGTACTCTCGATTTTGCACGGGCATAATAATATCGCAGCATCGGGTGACTATTCGTGCTGCAAATAGTACAGGCACAAAATAGATAAGTACAGAAAACAATCTCATATAATATGTACTTCACTTTTTATACCTACGCTCGGTGGACGCACACTAATGAGCGTTTGAGCCGGAACTTTTCGACGAGCGGACCGAGGCGCTCCGAGATATCGTGTCCGTGTGCGGTGTCTATGTGTGCGTTGCTCGAGCGTGCTTTGTATGTAGATTGACTTCTGTACCTATCTATTTTGTGCCAGCCCACAGGTAACTTCTAACTCATTACGAGGAATGACTGGCGACCGATAAATCGCCTCAAATTTACGTCCACATCGTCGGAAGTTTACAAGTAACAAATTATATTTTCTATTTTCATTCAATGTGTACAATAAAGAATATAATAAATAAATAATAATGTGGCACCCTCTAGCGGACAAATAAATACACCGTGTTTGATATAATTTCAAAGGGTTTCACTTATACTAACCAAAATTTAATGTGACGCCCCAAGCAGTCAAAAAATTCGATGTCAATAATACCAAAATACCTACTTAATTTAGTAATTTTGTTTACTTCAACATCCTGAAAATCTTTCGTCGTTTTTTTTTCGTAGTCGAGTTTTTTAACAACTAAGCAGTAAGAACAGTGAAATAAGTGAACTTGCGTTTTGTCATAAATTACTCATTATAAATAATACTGTGCACAGAATTTATTCGTATTCTGTAACCACTATATTAAACACAAATATTTTCTTGAAGATCGCGAAAATAGTAAGCTTCTATAGTATAGTTACGTTTCTTTAGTTTCATTACAAGACTCCCGACTCCCGAGTCGTTTAAGGCGTGAGTCCTTTTAGTCCTTTAAGGCTTTTAGTTGTATTAACCTTTTTACGTTACGACTTAGCTTTTTTGTTATGATGTTAAAGGACTGCGACTCAAATTAGTCTTTAGTTTAAGCCTTAAGACTCCAAGACTTGAGGGTTAAAAGACTAATTTAGTCCTGAGTCGTTTAAGTCGTCAAAAATAAGTCTAGTCTCGTTTTAAAAGACTTAAACGACTGAGTCTCTTGCATCACTAGTCGCAACCCGCTGAAGCTGCAGGTTCCCGTGGCCCGCACTACTAGTTACCCACGCACGGGTGCAGCGGGAGCCGAAAACAACTGCGTACACCGTGGGCGTAAAACGCGCCGTGAAATGCTTTAAATTTTTCCAATTGTTAGGCAGAACGCGAGGAAACGTAATCGTTGAAAGGACTGGAGGAAGGCCTTTGCCCAGCAGTGGGACAGTACGGGGTAACTATAATAATAATAGGCCGAACGCTGCGTTACGCGGGCGCTCGTGCGGTTCGGTCCTATAAAAAATTGGTTTCTCTACATGTACCAGTATATACTTACGCATTATCTCCTAGTAGTCAACGCAATTATCGCGAATATTTTTTAGGTGGGACAACGACCATTGATTTCTCATGCTCTAGGGCAGAGCGAGAGGGTGTGTGAGACGCTTACTGACTAAAATTCACGTCTATGTTCCTTCTTTGTCTTCGTTCCAGGACTCCAGGGTTGTCTTTCGCACAACCCATGGCCTCAGTAGGCTTCGACATTGCTGGGACTCATATGTTTTTGCTGACATTTCCTCGAGGCGCGCCTGGAACACTACGCGAGCTACCCATTAATTGCCGACCGCGAGACCGTTCTCCCACCCGTGCGACCACATCGCTTCGCTCTTCGCAGAAGGAGGCGACCGTCTGCCATTCCTTACCGCTCCAGACCATAGCTTGCACCAAGGCCTGGCGCTAGAGATCGTTATCGCCCCCACGAGAACATGGCCATGCTCCGCCTAAGCACCAAGATAACGCCAGTTTAAACGGTTCCTCGTATTGTTCCACTGTATAGACATTTTAGATACAAATCTCCACCAATTTTACGTCACAAACATGGACTAAAAAAAAACCTATAATATGCTGCTGACCTTTATTTTGTCGTTGTATCCAAACACGTTTCACTTTTTTTTTAAGATAAAAACCGATATTTTCCGAAGAAGTTTCCAACATAATTGTTTAAATTGTTTGTTATTATTGTCCCAAGTAATTTGCTTTTTCCGCTAGAAAGTTGTGTTATTAATAAAATTAGTCTTATCTTTTCCATTTAATTTCTTATGAATATGTTTCAAAATAGATGATCTACTTTAAAAAAAAAAAATCAAATCAGCTGTGCATCTGTCAAGATGACAAAATACTTCAAAACAATTCTCATAACCTCTTCGTTGTAAACATTTATTTTAATTGTTTAAAAGAATGAATTCCCGACACATATTTAAAATGTGTAATAAACTATTGTTACAACAAACCATATGCAGGGGTTATGGTTATAAAGTGGTTAAACGTCCAGACCCAAAAACATTGAAAATGCCTGCGCCGGGTACAGCCCCAAGCTTACTGGAAATAATTAAAGAAAAAATAAAACTGAATGGTCCCATAACGGTGGCTGAATACATGCATATTGTTGTTTCGAACCCAACGGAAGGATATTATATGAAAAAGGAAGTAATCGGAGAAGGGGGTGATTTTATTACGTCGCCTGAAATAAGTCAACTGTTTGGTGAGATGTTAGGGATTTGGTTCTACGCTGAGACTCAAAAGATGGGCCCTGGGAAGCCTCTGCAGATTGTTGAACTTGGCCCTGGCAAGGCAACATTATTATTAGACATTTTGAGGGTAAGGTTAATCAATTATTGTATGTTTGTAATAAGTATTAATTTTCTTTTAGTAGACTGCTGTCCTTTTAAATTTCCTCTGACAATTCAAAAGTCTGTAAATGGTTTCTTTGAAATAAATGCTTGATTTTTTCAAGTCAGATTTCTTTGAAGTCATTTACTTTTCAAACTTATTTAAAGGAATTATCATATTTATTTATCATGTTGGTATGCTGTTATATCCGGCTAAGTCAAGAAGCTGATCCCAACATTTAGAAAAAGGTTTAGCAGATGCTGATGTGCAATAAAAACGCATATTGATGCTGCATTCAATGACATTATTTTTTGGCTTCCAGGTTCTCAATCGTCTAGGCTACAAAGCCCCAGACTTAAGTCTTCACCTGGTGGAAATATCTTCAACAATGCAAACAGTGCAGGCTAACAGACTGTGTATATCACATAGAGAAGTAGGTCTTGAGCTGCCACATAACTACGAAGTAAGTTTGACTGAGTAGACTTTCAAAATTCTAGAGCATACTGTTTATTCTGGTTACTACTGCATTTAAAAAAAAAAAACAAAGAATAAATAGTATGTTTTATCAATTTTTATTAATCAGCATATGTTTTGCCATTTTTTCCCATATCTTTGCTTGCTTAAAACCGTGTATTTTTTGTGATAGTGTAGTTTTATGTACATACATAAGTGGTTAAATTTCAATCAATATTTTTAGAAATCACATTTCTTTTATTAAAATCCCTCCAGCTCCTACAAAGAATTCCTCCACGACCTAGAAAAAATCCCTTTTTTTTTCTTCTCCTATTAAAAAATCCAACTATCTCTTAATCTCAAATCTCTCCATGTCCTATGAAAAATACTTTCATCTCCTACAAAATATCCCTTCATTTATGAAAAATCTGTGTTTCTTATTAAGTGAGTCAAGAAAAGAGATGTGCCGTTAAATAAGGGCACATCTCTAAGGGGTTGTAACATTGTCTAAAGTTTATATGAAGAAACCTACTTTTACATGGGTTAAGCCACAGAACAGATGAAAGAGGTTAGAATGGCCTTGTGGACGGGGCAGGCGTGCCTCAAAATATATGAGTTTGATCATATGACACAACCAATAGCAAACTTGCGATCTAAGTGTGCGTGGTCTGTTAGTTGCGTAATGCGCGTCCGTATTGGTTGCCTGTAGTGAAGGTAAAGGGTGGGAAACAAGCTGCGACACTCGTTCTAGTTGGAAAGTATTTCCTTTCTAACCTTTTTCATTTTTTCTGTGGGTGAAGCCGTTGGTAGACGTAGACGCTAGTCTTTCAAATAAAATCCTGCCATCTCTTACAAAAAAATCAACGACTTCTTACTAAAAATCCAAATATCACCTAAAAAAAAATCGACTATCGCTTACATAAAATTCCTCAATCTATTACAAAAAAAACTTCCATCTCCTACCAAAAATCCCTCAATTTAAAAGAAATCTCCTTCTCCTATGAAAAATTCCTTCATCACCTACAAAAAATTATTCACCTTTACCCTTTATTTGTAATATTTAGTGTTTTTAATTCCAGGGTGAAACAGTTAGTGGTATCAAGGTATACTGGTACAATGACCTGAAGAAAGTGCCCAACAATTTCTCATGGTATATAGCACATGAGTTCTTTGATGTACTGCCTATACATAAGTTTGAAGTAAGTTGCGCTCACTTTGGAATTATTTTATGCATGAATAAAATAACAACACGATAAATAAAGGAAGATGGCGCTGAATGGATCCAATAATGTAGCAGTTTCTGACTTACCTCAAATTGAAATACCCTTCCAAAATCTTAAATTTTATTGTTGTCCAAAAGTTCAATAATTACTGGATTAGTGCCTTCAAATAAAACGTAGTTATTTAGGTTTTCATTTTATGACAGATTAGTAAATGCTACATTGCTGGCCCCAGGATCGATATAAAATTGTGGGTAGATATTCTTTTTCTATATTTTCTCTTTAAAGCATCAGTCTTTATTATAAATAATCTAAGGGGACTTTAAGTCAAGAGTGAATAGGCTGTCTACAGGGGCCAAGGTTATCCGAAAGGGAAGCTCGGCCCCGGTACAAAAGGCAAGAAGGAACCTGGTGGGTTTATTAGTCAGTAAGTGTCTGATACTATCTCCCGCTCTACCCAAGGGCGGGGGATGTCATTTGGATGATCATTACCCAAAAAAAAAAACTGAATAGGCAAGCATGCAATGTACCAAATATATCTATCTATCTTATCTTCAATAATAAAAATCAAAAATAAGTTTTATTTTTAATCCAACCCCTGTAGAACAAATGTTTACAATAAACTGATTCGATTTCACATCAGGGATGTTGTGAACTGAAGTTTTAAACTCAACTTCTAGAAAACAGAAAAAGGCTGGCGAGAACTCCTAATAGACTTAGACGGACAAGACAAACTGTACTACAGAATAACCGCAGAAGCGAATACTTCAAGCAAGTCCCTCATTAGACCACCGTTGGACTCCGGCGACAGAACGGAGCTTGAGATCAGTGCACGAGGGCTGGGTATTGCGAGGCAGCTGGCCACAAGAGTGGACCAGTATGGGGGTATAGCTCTTATTGCTGATTATGGACATGAAGGGGAAAAGGGTGATACATTTAGGGTAAGGTTTACATATTTTGACCGACATCTAATAAGTTATTAAAAATAATTAAACTTAATTATTCAAGATTTTTTTTTTTAATTCGTGCTGTTGAACGGGATCATTAATTTTATTGTTGCTCTAAAAAAATAAAAAAAATATTTTCAGGCTTTCCACAAGCACAAGGTTGTGAATCCTCTAGAAAACCCCGGCCAGTGTGATCTGACAGCTGATGTCGACTTCTCACAACTACGGATTGCTGCGTCGAAGACTCCATCTAGTGAGAACTATGCCTTGGTCATGGGCCCTGTCAAACAGAGAGAATTTTTAGAGAGATGTCAAGCTGAAGCTCGGCTTCAGGTGAGAGAGAAACTATTCTGATTGGAAATCATTAACCACTATTGGTACCCATGATTATACGGTCCTCCTACTGCACATAATTATTTCTATTCAAAAGGAGGATAGAAATGTGGTTAAATTAAAAGAAGAGAGGCGGATTTGGATGAAAATTGGCATATGGGACTTAGATCTGGTTATTTTTAATCCCAGAGTTCATTGTTAATTTGGAAATAAATAGATATTTACATGGGCTAAGGGCCTTGGCAGAAGCTTGTGTAAAAACCTGTCTAACTGTACTTTGAATTAACAGATAAAAAATATTTGAAGATCTTATTGGCATTCTTAACTATATTAAAAGGAATTTGACTATTTCCAGGTACTCATGGATAATGCAAAATCAGATGAAGACCGAGAAAAAATAAAGAAGTCCTACGAAATGCTCGTTGATCCCGCGAAGATGGGAGAGAGGTTCAAGTTCATGGCTTTTTATCCATCAACTATGGCTGAAATGTTAAATAAATATCCTCCTTTAGGTTTTTCAACTGTAGGTACTCCAAAGTCTTAGGAAACTAGCATTTTAATATTATTGAAAAGAATTTGTGTAGTAGAGTAGTAAAGTACTGCAAAGATTTATTTATATTGATTAAACGATTTAAGTATTTGTTTCTAAAGTTTTTTTTTATTTGGGCCTTAAAATAAGCAGCTATATCGTATCTGGTCCTCATAAGGCTGGGGCGCCCACGTCAGACTTTTTGTAGGACAGATAATCGGGCCGATTTTGTATATTTGTAACATTGCTCTGTATAATAACCAACTTTTTGTAAGACGTGCGTTGCACTGTATCGGTGTGTTCTATTTTTATCCTACAAAAAATCGGCTACCGATTATCGGACGTGGACGGGCAGCCTAAGGGTCAACTCACACCGAAAGAGCAACGAAGGGCAGCGAAGCGGAGCGCAGTTTCAGTGTCATAAGAATTTTAACTTTATTTTCATTTCTATAATACTTATTATCGCATGAGAAACTCGTACGTTTACCGTTTATAGAATTCGCTGGAATTCCCGCGGCGCCGCGGGCATCCGCGCGACTTGTACGAGTTTCTCATGCGATAATAAGTATTACAGAAATGAAAATAAAGTTAAAATTCTTATGACACTGAAACTGCGCTCCGCTTCGCTGCCCTTCGCCGCTCTTTCGGTGTGAGTTGACCCTAAATCGTCTTCCATACTATCGAGAACAATACTAATATTAAATACCTATACAGCTTGTGACGGGTCACTCACGAGAATAAAATTATTTACACCCCACGCCATGTGAATATAGCATTTATTTATGTTATCTAATAATTTAGTAGTAAAAGTTTTATTTGAGTAAATTTTATTTATTTTGTTTATTTATAAAGAAAAACAGTAAACGGTCTAAAAAAACAGAGTAGCCGAAAAAGGAAAACATTTCAGTATGTACAAAAACCGGTCATTGACAAAAACCGATAAGCCAACGTCAAACGTATCGATTTATACCGGTTGTTGTTGTATTAACGTCACTAGTGCAGTCGGATCTCCTCGTTCGAGTATCCGTCGATTGATTCGCAGATTTTTATTTTTATTGTTTAGAAAAAGGCTCAACCACATTTTCTAATCAACAAAATCTAATTAATTAAATATATTCACTGTATAGTGATTATTTTGGTGCAAAACATTGGATAGTTTTCTATATTATTTAGTCAATTCACTGGTGTGTGTATTCATCGGACTGTGATGAAATGTCAAAAATTTTCGTGGATTGGTGCCAATGGTCATGAAATTTTTCTGTCGTGAAAATTTTGTGATGAAAGTGCATTTATGAACTGTTGATATTGTTGAATTTTGAGTAGTTAAAGTGCGCTTCACAGCGGTACCTTGATTGTGATAGTTGCATGATTTAACATATTTCGAGAAAGTGAAGGTATGTAAAATGATTCGTTTCTTTTGTTGTGGCTGAACGTAATCAAATGCACAGCATCGTGAGATTGGTTAGTTTTTCTAATCATGCGAGACCAAAGCATATTTTTTTTTATTTCGTTGTGATCCATCTCTGGTTTCACAAAGCTGCGCATTTCCCATTGTTCTGTGCGAACAAATGTAAATATTTACGAAAATATTGTAGACAATGGTCTGTATTGTTAAATTGTCGCCTGAACATATCAACTCACAAAATATTACATACTGGTGACCAAACAAATAAGCGTTTTTCTGCTTTTCGTTTACTGCATGCTGTATATTGGTTTTTAATAGTTTCTAGAAAGAAGTAAATGATATGTTCATGAAATATTAAAACAAATTGTTCTATAATGAACTACCAAATTAAATTAATTATTGTTACAACTATTTATTCAACCCTGAACCACACAGGTTTTCATAAAAAAGTAGATGTACTTTTATTTTAAAGATTTCCAGTTTTTGAACTACTCAAACTAAATTAAATCAATTCATTCATTTAAATAAATTCAATTATGTTTTGTCATGTTGTCCAGATGCTCATGAACAAATATTGTCAAGCTCCAAGTTGACAGTATTATATTTATTTTCATTATCTGGCCCATTGACCTGGGAAAGGCCTATGTCCAGCAGAGAATGTGTTTTGGCAGAAATGATGACAATAATATTTTCTCTATTTTTGTTTAGACTTATGAACCACAAACCAATCAACTCCCCATGTAGAAAAAGAAAATAAACAAAATAAAAAGTTGTTTTATTTTTTATATAATAGCCAAATATGAACTTACAGATAACCCTAAATTGTATCATAGAATGCAGTCATTCATTAATCCCCAAGCGAACGCCGGCGTTTGCGCATCTTTTGTCTTTATATTGTCTCAAATTGACAGTATCGGAATGGTTAACAAAATATTATTTTAAAATATGTTAAATGTATTTACCAAACTTATTTGAGGATATGTGCAGCTTGTCTAGAGTGATGTGAAAAATAAATATACCTACATCTCTGTTTGATTATGTTGTTTTCTCAATTAGTTCTTTATTTTACATTTATGAAAAATTGTTTTTCAATAGTAGTAATATAGAGCTACTTATTAACAAAATATAATTTTATATGTATTAACATCATGTGCAATTGCAGTCGGAAGCGTAGCATAGCCTTTTTCTTTCATAAATTCAAAAAAAAGACAGCAACTGTCACAACTCTGTGTTAAACCACATCATCACTTACCATTAGGTGAAATTAGTGGTCAAACGTGAGCCTATCAATTATTAAAAAAGAACTTTCAATCTTAAAGAAGCCCTCACACACGTGAGGCCCCTTTGGGTGCCAAGCCGTGGGAGAGGGTCCGCTTCCCCCACACCAAGCCACGCTACTGACTAGAAAGTTATGAACGGATGATAAAGAATGCCACTTTAATCTTCAAATACTCCCCGTCAACAATATGTAACGCATGCAAAGCATTTATAGTTGTTGCAGTCACGGAGCATGTGTACAACCATCTCCTCCGTCTCCATGCATACTCTGCACCATACACATACTTGCTTTGCTGCGTGCTTTTTATGGACTACTAGAGACTCGCCTGTCTCCACAAGAATGCAAATTATTTTGGTACATAAACCTACTTTATTTATTGCTCTTCCTTGTTCAGGTGTTAGAGGAAAGGGAATATGTTTTATTTATAAATAAATACAAGTGCTATTTACAGCAGCGGAAAACTGTGCTAGCAAATTGTGGTATGTACCATAGATATGATAAAAGAAGGATAAGAGGAAAACTAATTCATAAACAGCTAGGTTTATAATTAATTTTCCTCCCCAATTTAAAAAAAAATATTCAAGTTAATTTGGAAAAAGCGTTTGCTACCCGCTCTATTATCAACTTTAGTTTTGTGTATTCTAAGTTAAATTAACATTCATGTGACTGTTTCGTATCCTTCACATGAGTGACCCAACTCAAGAATTGCAATTTGTGTAAAACGAAGTTTAAAGTCTTTAAAACTCTTCTTTCTCTTCTCATTTTGAGTGTTGATATGAATAAATTGTAATGTATTGCTCCCTTGTCTCTTTCTTACTCATAATGTAGGCTCTATTTCACCATAAAATTTCAGTAGATTTTTAAAGGTCAAGATGTGGCAAAATGGGGGTTACAGAAATATTGAATTTGGTCACTTTACTACTAAAGGTGCAATTTATATTTAAAATAAATGTAATATTCAATGGAATTTTAAAATGTACCCAATTTTCTTATTTCAAAATGATTTAATTAAAATATTAAGTTTTATAATAAACCTAAGCACAAGTAATACAGGAAGTGGAACTTAAGTTACTATTTTTATCTTGAATGTGATGTCATGAAATGATGAATAACACTGCAGATGTTTAATAACAATAAAATTGTTAATTAGCAGAATCATTCTTATTCTAAGTTAAAAATTATCTCATTGCATGATAATATTACTCACAAAATTATTTTTGTTTTCCGAGAGCTGAAATAACTTAAGTGGTTATTGTGGTTACATGATACTTTATTACTCTAAACTTTTACTTTTCTTTCACAGTTTACTGTTCTAATATTATGTAATTTGATTCCAACGGAGATTTATAAACTTAAAGTGAAAGACTATTGAATGTCAATTTGAATATGGCCTTGAAAACTAGACTTTACAGTCATATTACATTCAAATTTGATACTTAATAAGATAATAATTAAGTTACATTTTAAATTTCATATTGGTTGCACATGTGGTGGTATTGAACTTGCGTCTATGACTTTGGGTTGTGCTTGACAAGGGCAATGCCCTGACTGTACCTTGTGACCTAATAATGATGTTTATCGGAGACAAAGATATCACAAGGTATCAAGTTTATTTCATGCATAATAAGTATGTAGGTATGTATAATAATGAGTGAATACAGATGTGTTTACTATTTTATGAATAACTAGCTTCTGTTATTGGCTTGGAAATAAGAAATTATCCCAAGGAAACAATCCACGGGTAAAGAAAGAAAGCTATCTTTTATATATAATTCTTCTGTATTATTGTCACTTAACTCTTCCATAACGTCTTCACTGTTTCGGAGAAAATTGTATGTTGTACATTGGAGTGAATAATTATAACTGCAAGCGGGTTCACAATTTTTTTTCTAAAGCAAAACGAGTTGTCTGACAGGACAGTGGCTGTTGGGGTCACTAATGATATATTAAATTGTTATAGGTAAACAACTGCTACTCAAAAATATGGTCTACTTGTGTGCCAAACTTCATGTAAATCCATTCAGCTGTTTGAGCATGAATATAAAATAACACATACTCATTTTCAGTTTTAAGAAATTAGTGTGTAATCTTGCTCAATGATTACAATGCACCAACGGTAATGACTATTAGCTTATCTCTTCTATCCATATGAACAGTGAGTGAGATAAAAAAAATGGAATATTTGATGTCATAGAGGATTTTGTTAATTCCTACTTAATATGTATAGGTTTTTTTTTTGGTGAGGAAAATCATCCAATGACAACCCCCGCTCTTGGGCGGAGCGGGAGATAGTGTCAGACTCTTACTGACTAAAAAACCCTCCCCGTTCCTTCAAGCCTTCATACCGGGGCTCGAGTTCTCTTTCGGATAATCCTGGCCCTACTGGGGCCGGCTTCGACCCGGCTGTGTCCCTGCTGTTGCTGACAACTTGAGGCGCGCGGGAACAGTGCGTGCCGGTCGGACAGCGAGCTACCCATTGCTCACTGTCCGCAAGCCCGCTAATATGTATAAGGTCATCTATAGTGCTTTTAAAAAAAGTTTTGAGGCTTGTATGTCAAATCCATACATCCAAAATAGAATATTGTTACCAGCAATGTATAGTCCTGTATAATATGTCAGACTTTAACTGACTAAGGGCTCCCACACAAAAATGCGTTGCGATAAAATGCCGCATCGCAGGGGCCTGCGATGCGAATCGATTCGCAAATTCTTCAGATGCGACGTTGCGTCGCAGTTTGTATTTGGGCCGACCTATACCTACATAAGCCATGAGTTGACAACCTTCTGGCTCGGTATTTGATTGAAAAATAAAAAATAATACAGCCCAAAGAAGGTACGTTGCAGTTCGTCTTAATGTTTTACGATACAACACGCTTATTTGAATAAATAAAACAATCATAAAATTATGTAAAAAGAGACTGAAGCCTGTATATTTCCCTTTTGATTGCATTACGTACAATCCAAGTATTTCTTTGTTTATAACAGATGGTATGACAGAATATTAAATTATGTATGCTTTGGTTACGTTTTTTTAGGTCTTCTTTTCCCTTGTGGTTCTGTGAACAACCAATTTGTTTCTAAGTAATATTTGACCTCTTGCGTGAGCATTGTTAAGTCACTAGGAAGCTGATCGATCGAGGTGTAAGTAGTAACTGCAACTTTCATCAACATTAAAGCTGAAAACGGTCCACTGCTGGAAATAGGCCTCAAGCCTCAAGCGTCCACTACATCGACTGCTTGTATCATCTATATCTATCGGTTTCTTGCGGCTATCACCAGGTCATCGGTCTAGGGAGATCATCTAGGTAATGCTTCGTTTTCCGGTACGCGGTTACCTCTCCCGAACAATTCGGTTCCATCGTCGACCTTTTCTACCGGCCTATTGTTCTACTGTTACTCAATGACCTGTCACTGCAACTTGATAAGTACTATATGAGCTAATCGCCAGTTTTATAATGCACAAATGTGTATGATCCATTGTAGTAAACAGAATCAGAAAAATGTATGTTATTCTTCAGGGTAAATACTTACTGGCTATTGTGTTCAAAACATAATACAGCTCTCTGCTGCAAAAAAATACTTTATTGATTAAAAACCGGACTAATAAACATGTGATCATTCTCATTGTTTGTCAGATTACTTTACAAGCAACGTACCGATATATAGTGTTTTAATTTTCTAATCGCTAAAATGTTCATATTTTGCAAGCATTGTATCTTTGAGGCTTTAGTGATCGCGCTTTAGGTCCTGTAATCCTTATAAGAGAACAGTAGTGGCCGAGTGGTAATGGCTCCGACTTACGAGTTGTAGGTCGCGGGTTCAAACCCAGCCAGGCACATACTTTATGTAATTTATTTCATTACCACTGCTCTCAAAACGGTAAAGGAAAACATCGTGAGGAAACCGGCATGTCCTAGAACTAAAAATTCGAAGACATGATTGTGACATTCACCAACCCGTATTGGGCCCGCGTGGTGGATTACGGCCCATTCCCTCTCCTAGAGAGGAGGCCTGAGTTCCAACAGTGAGAACATTATAAGGCCTACTATTCTATGCTATGCTATCCTTATAAGTCTGGCAATTCTTCGAGCTACGTCGTCAGCATACTGTGCTCTTCAATCCGATTTAGAAAAACGGTGATTATGCCGATATCTTCTTACAACCTTAGCTATGAGATCACATTCAGCTTCTGAAGCTACTGACCTAATTCAATATGGATTTATGCTGAAGCATTTCTGTAAACGAAATCATATCTCGTGGGATTTTCATGAAAATTGACGCAGATGAAATCTGATATGCTCTGGTGTAGCTATTAAATAGGTTATCCAAATTCGTTTAGTTGCGGTAGGGAATTGCAAGTAAGTTTATCATAGAGTTGGTGACGTATCTGTCATGCTGTGCCATTTATAAAGGTCGTCATTTTTTAATCGTTATGATCGTGCGTGATGCAAGTGGAGTACCTACACGTTACATGGATACGATGGCATAAAGCCGAAGAGCTAAAAATGTGAACCAGACTAAAGCCGAAAGAAAGACGATAAGTATCAATAATGCAGGAAATTATTAATGATGAATGAATGGTCTGGATTGTCCAAGTTTCGCTTAGCACGTTCAACGTCCTGACAATTGAGCATCTTCAGTTTGGGATTTCTTTTGTAACACCGTAATCGAGCAATATTATCTACGACTAGCTATTTTTCCCGCAGTTTCACCTGCGTACATAAAATATAGCCTCTGTCACTCAGGAATAAAGCAGCTTTCTATCGGTGAAAAAATTTCAGCAATCAGACCAGTACTTACAGAGATCTCCTACAAAGAAAAAAAACATAAAACAATGTAGATGTAGATTGTCTTGGCCAAAATTATTAGGAACCCCACTTTTCCATATCGAGCATATAAAAATAATTTGTCAGTTCCAAAATGGATTAAAAAAACGATAACCTACGTCGTAACAGACAATAAAACAACTCGAATAAAAATAAATCTGTTTGCCACTGTCGCTCCTCGTTAAAACTTCAGTAATCTAAGAATACTTTTGCTGTTTTATTTCATGACATTAATTAAGTTATAATGTCGTAATAGGCCTTAAATAAAACGAACTCAAGTGTAGAAAAACTTATAACACAGCTTCAGTATCAGCAAGCAAAATCGTATTTTCGATACTTACTACGCGTTCCAAATGAGAATAGGACCGATTCCTATGTTTTGACGTCTCGTCGTACTGTTAAAACGAAGAAATTTTGGCAAAATTGAAGACATTAGAGATGAGTAAAATTGAAGAACTGGATTCTGATTAAATGTTTTTCGTTCACAGTTATAAACAAATTAAATTTTTCGTCAATTAATTAAAGTTTAAAAATTTCTTTCCTCGATTTGACAGTAAATCGTGATGTCACAACATGGCGGGCGATCCTATTCTCATTTGGAACACATTGTACCTGAAATGTTCGCATCGATTATGTGCTGATGTGAGATTTTCTGTACCCGGATAATATAATATTATTATACAACTATCCTGAGTTTAATGGCAGAATTTAAGCGACGCATTTCTGCTCGAACAGCTCGGAGATAATTTCATGGAGTTGGCCTGAAAGTTCTTCAAAGCCTGGACGAGATCAAAAGGTCCCGGTTTGGGTGGGTATGGAAACGCCCAACATTGACTGTAGAAGATTGGTCGAATATTACGTGATTAAACGAATCAAGCTGTGTAAGTTAAACTAGTCAATGTGGTAGAAAATTCTAATAGAATGTTCAAATTCCGCTAATATTATAAAGAAGTCACGTTTGTTTTTTTTTTTTTTTGTTTGTAGGAGGTAATCTCAAGTACTGGTTCGATTGCTAAAATTGTTTCACTAATAGAAAGCTGTTTTATTCCTGAGTGGCCTAGACAAAGGCAATATTTTATGAACGCGGACGAAGAAATATTTGAAAATAAATCTCGACAGTCTAAAACTCATAAGTAAACAAAAATTTTGATAACCTGGCCTGACCTTTGTTCGCCGAATAGGCGAAGAATTTAATCTGGAGCTATACAAACCGCCACAAATGGCGGCTGCAGCGTATAGGACCATGCTTGCTTCATGCTCCATTGGTGCTTCAAGAGATTTCAAAATTTATTAAAAATTCCAGCAAGACAAACGTGCCTTTCCACAATTTTTTCCATACAATGATCTGGTTTAAGAAAAATGCCATTGTGCACCTTGATTGGCCTGCCCAGTCATCTTGAACCAAAGGTTTATCAAAGCGAAAGATCAGACCATAGATATAAGAAAGAATTTTATATTTCAAAGGGTCAGGCGCTAGGTAGGACTAAAAGACACGTAAAGCGCCGTCTGCGTGAAGATATCATTAATAAAATTAAAGCGAAGGATGGTTGAACGAAATATTAATTTTAATGCAAAACTCGGCATGTCCTAGAACCAAAAATTCGAAGATATGTGACATTCACCAACACGCACTGGGCCCGCGTCTCATAGAGAAGAGGCTTAAGTCCCAACTGTGGGAACATTAAAAAGGCTGATGATGATGATGATGATGAATGTGAAACTTAAAAAAAATGTTTCAATTTATTTCATTGGACCCTGGGCCAAAGCCAAAACGAAGACGACGGACCAAACGAAGACGTTTAAAGGGAGACCTTTTAACGTCTTCGTTTGGTCCAAATGAAAAAAATTCTATAAAACATACTAGAAAGCTACATTTTTAGTGTTAGTACCTACTTACATGTTGCAGGTCATTGACTCTTGAGTTTTATCATGTAAATCTGACACAAATTACTATGTAAGTATCATACAAAGCAATTTCTAAAGTGCGATGTCCGTATGAGGTCATACACACAGTTCATGAATTTCCTAATTACTTGTTTGTTTGTAATAGCAACCTTTTGGAAAAGGTGAAGTTATTTTGGACTGTAAAAAAATATTAATAGTGCTGTTTTTGCCACCTGGTTTTAAAGTGCAACGACATTTGGTTGTCAATCTTTTTTTCTGGTGGCAAATCATCAAATGTCTCTTTTCGCTCCGAGTGCAGCGAGACTGAGTGTCAGACTTCTACTGACTTAAACCCAGCTGTGGCCACGGTGACTTCTTCGGACAATCCCGCAACTTAGTCGTCAGCCCGCAAGACATCCACTGCTGGATATGCTTATTACAAGCGTGGACGCACACCGTTGGCGCGGGCTTGCGGACTGTGAGCAATGGGTAGCTCGCCGTCTAACCGTCCGGTAACCGTCCGGACCGAGCCTAAGTTGTCGACGGCGCGTAGTGTTCCACGCGTAGCTCAAGGTATTGTCAGCAAACGTAGGGGCCCAGCTGAGTCAAAGCCTACTGGGGCCATGGATGATGCGAAAGAAGTCCCCGGGGCCCTGGAACAAAGGCAACAAAGGAACAGGAGTGGGTTTTTAGTCAGTAAAAGTCTGGCACGCCCTCTCGCTGCGCCCAAGGGCGGGAGATTTCATTTAGATGTTTTTCCCATCTAAAAAAAGCGTGGACGCGCGCCTTGGTCTTGCTCTCTTGCTTTTTTGATCGTAGAAAATCGAAGATCGTAGTATAGTTTAATTAAAAACTAGGTGTTTGCCAATCCATTTTAATTATTCATTTTGTTAGTCATGCAAATATTTCTTTCATTCTTTAAGTTTCCGAAGATGCGTAGGTGCAAGGCCTGACTTCAATTCAATTCAAAAATATTATTGAACGACCATCATAGCGTGGCGGTAGAACCATAATACTGTTCTGCTGGATTCGATTAAACACTCGAGGGTCCATCTCCTTAGCCCAAACGCCTTAAGTTGAAAGGTATTTTGTTTGAACCTACTGTTTATCAACGTACGGTGTTCGCCTGATGTCTCGGGCGCTTGCTCTTTGGTATCATACGACATTTGAGAAGTCCAATCTCCTTGATCACCTGGTTTATCTACTAACTAGTTTTTATTGGTGCCGATATCTGTTAGACGGGTATTTTTACAGTAGTAACTCGGAATCCTATATTGACTTAATAGGCCTAAAATAACAACAGAAGAAACCTACACCAAGTTAATATAATATAACGTCTGTGAAATAACGAAGCCAGTTTAAAATCGCATCAGGGATTTAGTACTAAAATTGCGAAATCAATTTTCTTATTTTTAAATCGAGGTCGCTTTTCACTCCCTTCCCATTCCGCCCTTTGCAGCAATCAATAACAGGTGGGTCGGTAAAATACTAATTAAATATTTCAGGGTATCTAGAGCTTACCCTCCCTTCATGTCATGGCCCAATTAAGGTTAAAGCACTAGGGTACCTCATTGAATGGCTATTTTACGTAAAAGTCGTTGGATTGAGTAACACGAACTGAGAGGGTTGTATTGATGATTTTAATGATTATAATTCCGTAAATAAATATGTATCACACTCACGAATCATATTTTAATGAATACAAAACTTGACTCTGACTTGCAAAATATCAAAAACATTGAAAAAAAAAATAATTTCACGGGCTACTTTTGATGACACTATGAGTATCCCCATTAAAGTAATGTCATCAATGCTATAGAGCTCTATCGATTTTAATCGACCTCAAGGTTATTTTGATATTTTAGAGCAGATCTTTCCAGCCACGTGCACTTATACAATTCACCGTCCACCATCTGTTCCGTCTTCAAAGAATACATAGTCGGTTTTGTTTACCATTTGAAGCCTAGCTAGTCCAATCAATATTGGGCTCTAATCAACATTGAGTCCAATCAACATTGGGTCCAATCAATATTGGGTCTAGTGACAGCATCTGTCATATTTAGGTATTTTCTTGTTCTCAGGGTGTCGGCGATTGGTGATCACTGGACATGAGCTCCCCGCCCCCCGTGCAGTTGGAGGTGGAGGTTGGCGATGAATCTATGGAGGACGACGCGGCCGACATGATTCCAGCTGACAGGTAAATTAATGAATAGGTGTAGCTTTGTAGCTCAAATGTCTACACAAGAAGTCAATGTGTGAAATCATAGAAACAGGCGATATCTGGGTAAAATGGAATTGAGAATTTTATTGTAGGTACTATTGACTAGCTTAAAGAAGCTGCCAAATACTTCAAAAACGTATATAACATAGAACGTGTTACATCCGTATGCTAATGGAACACAAATGTCTGTAAAAATTGAATTCTTTCTAACTATAAACTGGCTAAATGCGCAATTTGTGCAAAGCCCAAACAAAAAGAAATAAAAACTAACAACATTTCACCTCACTTCGAAACATTTTCCAAGTGAAAAATGATGTGGCGTCACCAGGTACTCC
Organism: Mythimna ferrago; assembly: GCA_910589285.2. NCBI lineage: Eukaryota > Metazoa > Arthropoda > Insecta > Lepidoptera > Noctuidae > Mythimna > Mythimna ferrago. The sequence continues at coordinate 14,830,558 of OU342676.1, read as the reverse complement.
GTCTTCCGCATCCAATGTTAACCTTGGCTCACCGTCTCATTTATAAGATTTCAACTTCCTTTATCCAGTAGATATTGGTGACGAGCGAGCGTTTTGATATTGTGTTGACTGGTTTACACTGTCCTCTCATACGTACGTACTCAAAATTCAAAATCTTTTTATTTAGGTCTACTATGGGACTTCTGATGTTTTATAAGCCACCTGTCGGTTTTTCTCCATAAGAAACGACCATTTGCAACCATGCTCTAACTTTTGACGTTTCGTAAGTGCCCATGTGCTATGTGAAATAAAATATTTTGATTTGAATTCAGTTAGCAGTCTCTTCTAATTTTTAGTAAGTGCTAATTCTCAGCCGAATTTTAATGACTTAATTTATCAAAGTTCATCGTAATTTTTCAAATTATGATATCCGCTAATAACGATTTAATTTATTCAGGGGTCTGCATAATTAAACAGTGTTTGAAAAACGGTATAAACAACAGTACTTCTATGACTAGACAAAATCGTACATTTAAAATTCTGATTAAAAAAAATAAATAGCAAGACCAAATACGATTAATTCAAAAGTTAGACGGTATAATGATACTGAGTTTAGAACTGATTGGTATATGTATGGAAGAAAGAAAAAACACGCTGACATCGATTAAATTGGTGGTAATCTAAGGACGAGAGAAGATGACTATCAGTATGTCGTGGAGTCTTTTCGAGAAACATTTAGCACGGAATCAGCCGCTCGTCTTTTGTTTGAAAATAAACTCATTCATGCAAGACAATGGCAAGTTTGCGTTTCGTGCGGAACAAATGCTGTCTGACTTCCGCAAGTCTGCTGAAACCTAGACGTTACGTTGCATCTAATTGTGTGCCAATTCTTTCTACGCCAATTATTGGTATGCATTGGTTGGAATAGATTCCGAATACAATATGATTGGGATGTCATTGAAATGTGGTGAAAAATAGAGATCTCTGCTGATGCAGGAAATACTCCTTTCGCATACTAATTTATTTAATGTGTTAAGCGGGCACTCGCGCGGTTATCCGTCGCGCGTGTGTCGTGTGCGGCGGTCCCCGTAGCGGAAATCGGATTATTTCCTGCGCTTTGCCACTAGTTCAAGTTTAATGGAAAACTTAAATGTACGTAGCAAATCGGGCGCGGATACCCGCGACGCGTGCATTTTTGTATGGGACCGCGCGAGCGCCCGCTTAACGCGGCGTCGGCCCTAATATATTATATTTATGTTAAAAAGGATATTATTATTCCATATAATGAAATTGAACGTATAAATCTCATAGCAACAAGCTAGGCTTTAATGGGTAGGTATCATTTAAGAAAAAAAAATAAGACTACACAATTTTCGGAATAAAAAAATCACTAAAAATGTTGCACCCAATCATTTAATTAAACCAGGTCCTCTGGCAGACTATCAACGCATCTAAATGGGTCGCGAATAAAGCCGTGCCTACAGTTCAAGCACCCCTGTATCAACAAATACGCTACGCATTGACGGAGATGTCCACAAATATACGGCATAGTTTTGATTTGTGGATGCAAGTAGTGACGAGTGTAACGCGCTGGAATATTTTTTTGATTCGTGTAGCGGCCGCATTGGTTTATTAATATTAATGATTTAAGTTTCATAAGCAATTTGGAAGGCATAACAATTGATTGTTATAAAGTTAAAGGATATTTTGTTATTTTGACCAAAATTCGGACTGGAGTTGCAACTTAAACCTAAAAGACTGAGCTGTAAAATATTATTTTGTAAAAAGATTGCATATTGATCGTTAAAAAATATGTAGTTAATTAATGAAGTAACGAAGCTTGTGGAGATTTAGATAAACATTGTAATTATCAGGAAATGTATGAAATTAATGGATGTTTACACTGTATGGACTTAAAGAGACTAGGTCAGGGTAGTTTGCTAAAATTGTCGTGTAAAAATATATTTAGAACCGATTTGAAAAATAAATATTTAATCTACGCTATTATTTTAAACAGGTAAATGTTTCTTTGTAAAGAGTGATATCAGGAAATACTACTCCAATTTTCATCATTCTTTCAATTAATCAACAGCCATAAAGTTACAGTAAAATGAAAAAAGGCACGGTTTCCCTGTTGTATGTAAAGGGTAAAGTCGCGAAACTAAGCTAGTATATAAATAAGTCATTAATTAGAAATGCAACGATAAGTATTACTAGGACGATATTAAAATAACGAATGCATCGTTTACGCTATTAAGATAACAGCAACAGGTGCAATATTGAATGCATTAAGTACGGATATTAAATTAACATTAATATTACTAAATGAAATGGAATAGACCATCTGTTTTTATCAAAGTTATACGTATGTGTGTACTATAGAAAATGATAGAAAGAACCTAGCGAAAGAAGTACGATTAGAGAGAATTTTTTATTCTGAACTTTAAAATATTAATGTTGAAAAGAGTTATGAGTACCTACACATGTGGACGTAATGGGAGAGGGAGATAAAAAAAATGATAAAAAAGGGAGTTAGTGATAGAGTGACGGCTGAAAGGATAAAATTTAGGAAAAAAAACTTGTTGCTACATCAATGTGTGACCCCTAATAACTTGGGAACAAGGTCAGGAACAGGGCAGCAAGGGTAGGGGCAGGGACTGTTAAAATCAATTAAGACTAAGTTCAGATTCTAAGTCAGTCTGGAAAAACCGCTCTACTTAAGTTGATCACTCAAAGGAGCATGACATACATAGGCTAGGAATACAAAACAAAGATTTCATATAAAAGTAATTTCCCGATTCTGTCAAGATGACTTGCAAAAAGGGTGAGCAATAAATACTCGCTACGCAGATGACATCATTCACAGTGAAAGGGGAAGTGCTGTCGTGTCTACCTTGGCACGCCTTTCAGGGAATTCGAGTCATTGTCGTGCACAGTAAATATAGGTGCAACATTGCCCTCCACTTCATTCATACCGTATTGAGCTTTGAGTTATACGGAAAAACGTAGATCTATAAATATAAAAACGAATAGCTGTTCGTTAGTCTCGCTAAAACTCGAGAACGGCTGGACTGATTGGGTCCATTTTGGTCTTGAAATATTAGTGATAGCCCAGGGAAGGTTTAAACGGTGAGAATATCTGGAAAAAATCACGAAAAAAAAATTCGAATACAATGTTATCTCTAATTAAAATGTCATCTAGTTCTGGTAATGCCTGTAGATGGCGTCATCTTTTTACAGCTTAGCTATAAGGACTATAGGACAGAACGAAGTTTGCCTGCGCAACTAGTCAACTATAGAAAATAAATGAGAAATTGTTTTACACGCAATGCTATCTTTTAACTAATCTGAATCGATTAAAATGTCGGGTCGTATGTACTAGGCCGAGCAGTGATAGCCTAGTGGTAACGGCCCTGAATTGAGCAGGTCGTGGGTTTCAAATCCAGCCGGGCGCATTAATTCTCACACTGCTCTCAAAACGGTGAAGAAAAACATTGTGAGGAAACCGGCATGTCCTAGAACTAAAAATTCAAAGTATGTGACCTCTACCAACCCGCACTCGCCCTCGTGGTGATTTGCGGCTCATTCCCTCTCTTAAAGAGGAGATTTAAGTGACTTAAGTCCCAGCAGCGAGAACATTAAAAGGCTTAATATGCTATGTACTAGGTGTACGCTAGATGAAGTCTCCAATGGGACATGAGCATCCATCCAGTCCGGAAATATTTTACCTCTATTTTAATTCACTGAGATGTCTGGTAGCGAGGTGGTGTGGGTAAAAATGTATGCCATCAAAAACATAATTTGAAAAAAAGCCAAGGCTCGCAACTCAGTTCTTCTACCAAAGTTGTAAGATACATACTAAGTCGGTTAATTTATTCAGTCCGTACTTAAGAGACCTTGATGACCTAGATTGATCGTGATGACACTAAACACTAATTGTATTCAAAATTTAAAGCTTCTATGTCTGTTTGTAGTGACTTTTGATGACCGGTCAGTCAGTGAGTGACAAAATTAAGATAACTCGTCATTGTCCTCCGGCCACTATTCCAATTTCAGGGCTGTGGGAGGCAAATACCATAGACTCGAGAAGAAGAAGGGCTACCCCAAGGATTTCTTACCTCTTCAAAATCTAAATTATTTACTTTGGAACGGCAGAGTATGTCTTCTTAAACACACCTTGGCTTTTAACTCAATAATGACATCCTTTTCACGTGAGAAATCATTAAATGACTGCTGCGCTTTTTGGGGGAGCGAGAGGGAGTGTCAGACTTACTGACTAAAACCCACCTGTGTCCCTTTGCTTTCCAGGATTACGGTATCCCTTTTAGAAATTACCTCGTAACCTTAGCGGACCTCGTAGCTATATCATTTTGCACGAGATCTATTGTCTCTCTATTACGTATCTGCGCCAAAAAATTTCATTGAGAACCAAACATTAGTTATGCCATCATTTCATTTGCAAAGCATTTCTTTACGTCATCTCACCTTGAATATTTATATAATCGACCGCGATAATATTGATTTCTCGAGGACGTTGTAACAGAAACAGTGAATGATAAAGATTTAACATGGTTCTGATAAGATATTTATACTTTCCGACGTTTCCTACTTGTGATAAATTCAGCCTTCGTTGGTATTTATTTTGTTTACGTTTTTTTTTACACGGTGATTTATTTTTTAGTCTTCCGTCATTGTCCGGTAACAGATACTGTGATTTTTGGTCGGTACATTTTTTTTGCGAATTTTACCAATTTCTTCCGGTGGCATTGTTTTAGTTTTGGCTATGGATTTGAATGAGTGTGGTGCAAGTGATGAAAATAGAGCAGTTAAATCCACTTCGGGAGTTTGGGTTCATAAGATATCGCGTTTAGTCTCTCTTTGTTACAATAAAAGAAACGACGCTGCTTTGATGAACTGGGATGACAGGTATTCGATTTGTTTTAATTTTATTTACTGGCATTTTCTTTCCTTTTCCTACTTCCTCGTTCATATCAAGATTAAAAGGACAGAAGACCTTCATAGATATTAAATTCATTAAGCTCGACAGGATGATATTTTTTTTCGTTTCTCAACATTTATTTATTCAGTTGGATCTTTTAAACGCGGAAGAATAAGTTTGCTTACCTGAATTATTAAAAATAGCTGTTGCCAAATATGCATATATGGCAAGCAGACAATAAATTAATTAAATGTCACAAATTAATTATTGTTAATAAAACTGTTGGAAATGAAGCCGATATCATTATTTGTGACTATGGTGTTGGATCACGGTTTATTTTTTTTATTTTCATTAATTTAGTACGGTCTGTAACTAAGCCATTAAGACTGACCCAGCAGCATCCGGTAGGACTGGAACCCGTCCTCAACATTGTCAGGAAATGGCTGGCCAGATTACCTAAGTTGTGCTTCTATATTGATTGTAGTTGATGTATGAGAGATAATAATTCAAAGGCTGCGGAATTGATCGAATGAGTTACCGTGGCTTTGGAACGCAAAAGAACTTGTTTTAGTAAAAAAATGTCTGATACTCCTGTATCAGATTATTCTGGAGAAGTCCCACTGAAAGAAAAGAGTGATTATGTGGCGTATTATCAGCCATTTCGTAAAGCTCACAGCCCAGATCAGGTCATTGTGTCTTTCTAAGAAAGTTAGAGACTTTTTGATGCACTACAATCCTATTCATTCAACCTGCATTCAATCGATCAGTATGTTCTCTTCATCAAACCTGAAATTTATTTTGAGTGCAGCCAAAGTATGGAACTCTCGTCCAATATCTCTGTGTTCACTATCACTATTCAAAGCAAGAGTGTACACTTTCTCGGCTGGCTCGCTCTATCATCGATCCATCCATCATTTTTATCATCAGGCATGATCGAAATCAAGAGCTGTCCAAATCAGGAAAAAAAAAAAAAAACTACTTTCATAGCTTTAATTAAAGCATCAACAAAATTTCTCATTCTGTCCGATTAGCTACTTTTACAATCCCCGATAACTCGAAAACTAGTGGACTGATTTAAAAAAAATCTTACTTCAATAGGATACTACATTATCACTGAGTGACATAGGCTTTAGGGCCAACGCTGCATTAAGGGAGAGCCCACGCGGGCACCAGTCGCGGGACGTCGCGCGTGTGTCGTGTGCGGTGATCCCCGTTGCGGAAACCGGGTTATTAACTGCGCAGTGTCGCTAGATCAACTTTAACGGTTTGTATGTAGTCGTGTCGATGGAGAACATGAATGTGTTATTACGAAGCAAAAAGGGCGCTGGGTGCTGCTGCCCGCATTTTTTTATGGGACTGCACGCGCGGGCGTCCGCGTAACGCAGCGTTCGGCCTTATATTTTCTACTTTCACGCGGGCGAAGTCGCTGGCAGAAGCTTGTGTCAAATATTTTGACAATGCCGCGAGTATCCACCTGGTAAAGCATCTCGATGCTCTGTGGACGATAGGTACTACAATAGCTACCTGTCTACGCTTTTTTTTTGACACTTCCAAGTTTTCACATGACCCTGAGAACCCGCACTATGAAATATAAAAATATATTAAATTACTTATCTGATTTTAAAACTGGCTTGGTTATACACGTGCTGAGTAGGTACCTACAAGTTGCAACTTGATGCCTAAAAGGCTATCTTGTAGAATAAAATTATGTTGGTTTCCTGATTCACAATTATTTCGTTGATTAATTAATAAGAACTAGTTTCTGCCAGTGGCTTCGCCCACGTCAAAGTATGCTTCTATAAACAAATTTTGGGCCCCCGTTTCATCCCGTAAGGGGGTGAATTTTTAAAAATCTTGTCTTAGTGCTCGTTTACGTCATAAAAGGAAGCCTTGTGCAAAATTTCACGCTCGTAGTCCCAGTAGTTTCGGCTATCCGTTAATATATCAGTCAGTCAAAGTTTCTCTTTTTTTTACGAGTTTGTTTTTTTTTTTTATTACGAGTATATAATATAGTAGCGTATGTATGACACTGATTCCTATCATCGTTGGTCTGTCGTCGCATCGGTGTCGTGAGCATGACGCCAGCGCGATTGCATGACCAAACCCGCTGGCGTCCATTAAAAATGTTTTTCTTTTGAGGTGGGAAATCGTGAGGAAGAATTGCCGTGGCCTTGAAACAGAGGGCAACTGAAAAAGTACTGATGGGTTTAGTCTGACACTACCTCTTGTTTCACTCAGAAACGGAGAGATTATTTGATAGGTTTCAACCCAAAAAAATAAATCCTATTAAACATTGGAGTTAACATAACTGGCTGAAGCAGCTGTCATTTTATTTTAACTTTTTTGATACCTATTTCAAATGAGCCCTCTTGATAGGTAGTTTTAAGGAACTCACCTGATGATAAATGATTGATGTTAAAGTCTGATGGGGCGAGCGAGCACTGTGGCCTTGAAGGCTAACGAGGAATAGATGCATGGAAGGAAGAGAACACTGACTCTGGCAGAGAGTTCTACACTTTAGCTGTGCGCGTAATAAATGTGGAGCATAAGTTGTAAAGTCATCGTAGTAAAGTATTACATCTTTTGCAACAAGAGCGTAATTTCAATTTATTGTTACGTGTTACTGTTAATTGTTACGATAGCGGATAGATTGCGAAGAAATACAGGGTTTCCACATATTAGTAGCGCGTTCATTTATTAACTAGTTGCTGCCAACGGCTCCGCCCGCGTGAGGGTGTTTTTATTATCGTGCGGTTTAGATCACGCACGCGGGATTGCACCGTACGCGTAAACCCCGCAATTGTCCATTTCATACAAGTATTTTTTATTGTAATGCGTGAAATACGCCCGCGGGTCGCTTTTTTTTTGCGTTTTGAAATTTTCTGCGCGATATTAAAAACGGTCTTAACCTCTCGTACGTCGTAATTAGAGACACAATTAAAAAGCCATTGTGTCTCGCGTAGATCTTCGTTCCGGCATACAACGGGTTAATATAGCAAATAAATAGATTAAATTTAAAAGTTTCTGTGAAATGGTTACTAATTTGATATACACGCGCCCAAGCTACCAGCGCCGCCACAATTTCAAAGCTAAAAAAAATAAAAATAAAACCTGTTCTCTCGTCGAATGTACACATCAAAATAGTAACCATTTCACAGAAACGTAAATCTATGGGTACAATGGCGGTCTTATCGCTGACAGCGATATCTACCAAATCGCAAACAGATCAAATAAAAAAAAACAAAAGTATCAAATTATCCCAAGGCAACGTATTTCCGGTATATAAACTATTCCATGTCCTATTCCAGGGCATGATCTTCCCGCGTGACAAATTTCATCCAAACCCGTTCAGCCGTTTGAGTGTGAAAGAGTAACAAACATACACATACCAACATTCATATATGCATCTTAACTTACGCCTTTATAACACAAGTGTGATACTTTATGCAGATAATATAGGTATTGCACGTGTGCTTAAATGCCACTGATTTACTATTTTTTTTATTATTTTTGGCATAAATATTATAAGCAGGTTGGTATTTTTTTTTTATTTTGAACAAATACGACCTGGCTACGTAATTACGAATGCACTCATAAATAAAATATTAATAATAGAAACTTAATTGTTTTTTTTTTGCGGCATCAATGCATTGCTTTGCGGTTTATAACTTTAAATTTTGAAACGTTTGTGGTTATAGATACTTATTTCCTTATTCTTATGAAAATGTTACAGGAAAACTAGGTATAATAAATAATTTAATTCGTCGTATTATCCTTGCAAATTCGTGATCGTGACGTTCGCTGTTGAAAGTTACATAGAATAATATTTATATTAAGTACTAGCTGTACCCGCGCGGCTTCGCTCCCGCTCTTCCCTACTTCAGCCTACTATACCCTACTATACCCTACTCTACTCTACCCTACTCTACCCTACCCTACTCTACCCTACCCTACTCTACCCTCCTCTACCTTACTCTACCCTACTCTACCCTACTTTACCCTACTTTACCCTACTCTACCCTACTCTACCCTCCTCTACCTTACTCTACCCTACACTACCCTAATTTTCATTTTTTTTCCATAAGAACCTTCTCCTCATAATAACGAACAGAACAAAAAAAAAAATTAGCGAAATCGGTCCAGGCGTTGTTGAGTTATGCGCTTACCAACACATTTTGAGATATTGTGCTTCATATACCGGATCGACCCTCCACGGGATTAAAACGGTTAAAATTTAGCGGTGTATACTTAACATATCATTTCAAAATATTTAGACCTTCAGTTTTCATAATCTGTAAACTTTTTTTTGTGCGAAAAGTCATCTAAAACTTCTCCCGCTCTCCACCCAGAGCGGCAAAATTTTCATAAAATTAGAGTGTACGATAAAGAGTATCCCGCGAGATTCAAATTGTCGTGCGTTTTTTCATCATTTTCAGTTTAGTATCGAATAGTAAGGGAAAAAAAAATATATATTAACGATAATAACATGTACATTATTGTACATGTATGTTCAGTAGGCACAACGGATCTTGAGCGCTCAGCGTCAGAGTGGGGATCGCTTTGCGCATTCCAAACATTGGCGAGCCAATCGTCGTCGTTGTTAGATGCATGCAGCAACGCAGGGAACGAATCAGGAGTGACTTCTATGGCGCGATGGCGCGGCGAGCTAATCACTGACATTCCCCGCCCCCGCGTCTCACTTCGCACCACCAAAGAGACCGAATATTTGACTAATGCGCAACTTGAAGCCAGCGGTCAAGATCCGTGCCGGCAATTGTACTCAATGAGTACAACGCTTCTAAAGGAGCGCGGATTTATTTCTCGCTCTTTTTTCTTTGTAGCACGAAGTAGAACGAAGCCGCGTAGCGTGGATCTAATGTAGCTCTACAAGGCTAGTCTAGCTTTATGCTGAACGTTTGGCCGTTTTGCGCGGATGTCACGCATTATCTTCCATATCTATTGATTATGTTTGTTAGCTAGTTTTAAGATTGCGTCACTTCGCGTAATTAATTTATTAAGTTATTATTTAATTAAGTTTTTCTTCTTCTTTCGTATAAAATGTATTTAGACCGACGCGCTCAGATCTGCTTACATGGACCACGTGTGCGCATTATAGTTCTAGCATTAAAAATCCTAAGTTACAAAATAAACTTACAATCTTAATTTAAGCACTGAAAATTTACTTAATTGTACTTAGGTAGTCTTTTTTTAAGAAATTAGTTCACCTAATTGTAGGCAAATAATAAGGCCCGTATTAACAAACGTCACTCAAAACTCAAGCGTTACTTAAAACTAGTTTCAATCAAACAAATGGCTTGAATCTAGTTTTAAGTAATGCTTGAGTATTGAGTGACGTTTATTAATACGGGCCTAAGAGTTCCGACGCTCTATTGGTAGCGTATCGGTTTTGATATCAACGCAAGCACACACAAACATGCTAGTGACGCAATCATGACTTACCAAGAATTGTATCTTAGATTTTTTTTTATTCTAAAATAATTCTCGACTGTTTTATGATAACAAAGTGACACCAAAAAAAAATAGCTGAAATCGAGTAGTAGTTGAGTAGTATGTTTAGAATAAACGTACATACGTTTTTTATGTTGTCTACATGGTGTAAGTATATCAGTCCTTTTCAATATTTTTGAGAACGTGACCCCTTTTGCGACTTCCTAGGACATAACATTGCGGTAGGCGGACGGGTGCACTGCGCTCTTGTTACCACTTTTTTAATTTAGGCTAGTCGAATATGTTTCAAATCGCACATAATTTGCTTATCAAAAATAAAACAAAGATAAGAAAAAATAGCGAAACAGGCTCAGCTTTATTACTCAAATTTTTTGTAGCGTAGGGTCAGTGACCTTCACTTTTCACTTTTACTTGACTCGCCAACCCTTAGGCGCGGGCCAGACAGAAGAGACGTAAGACGCAGACGGGGCGCGGACATTTGTCTCTACCGCGTCCTTTTCATACAAAATGTATTGAAGCGTCGCGACGCGAAACATACAGAAGAGACGGGGCGCGGGCGCAGCGCTTTTACGTCTGCGCCCTTTGTTCAAAACACACAGAGAGACGGGGCGCGGACGCGGCGGAGACGAGGACGGGATGCGGCGGGGGCGAAGACAGGGGCGCGGGGTGGTATGCCAGCCGCGCCGCGCCGGGCGAGCGGTCTCACTCTCTCGTCTCACCCAATTACTGTTGAATGCTGACTGCGCGACTGTCGCGTCTCTGCCCCGTCTCTTCTATATATAATTTAAAAAGTAGCGTCCGCGTCTCGTCTCCGCCCCGTCCGCGACGCGTCCTAGTCTTACGTCTCTTCTGTGTGGCCCGCGCTTTAGGAAGCAAGACTTTGTGACCCACCTGGGGTTCGCGGCCCACAGATTTACAAACACTGTTGTATATCGAATGCCATTCTCTTCATTACAAGTGCTACTGCAGTTCTGTAAAACATTAGACTCGTAGATAACATGCCGAGTATCGATTGCCTAGTTATGACGTCACATCTATTTTAATTTTAATTTATGCTATTAATATAGAACCTCGTTGCATTGATTGACCCACATCTATTCACTTATCTCTTGACATGTGTTCACAGATGATAGAGTAGACTTTGCACAGATATTATATAATTTTTGTTTGGAATTTAATCAGCAAGACGATAAAATGTTACACACGTAATCTATACTTCTGTGCTAATATTTATATATAAAGGATAGATTTTTGTTTGTAAAGAATAAACTCAAAAAATACTGGATCGATTTTAAAAATACCAATAGGATGCTACTTTATCACAGAGTGACATAGGCTGTATATTTTCTACTTTCACGCGGGCAAAATCGCTGGCAGAATACTAGATATAATATCGTTTCGTAAATATCAAAATATATGAAATTTCAGAAAATTTACGAGTATGTATAAGTTTGCGGGGAAAACCTAGATAATGCCAGCCATACACGGTCAAACCTGTTGTATTGGACAACAGGTTTGAAGCTAAGTACATGTTTGATCAAACCTGTAGTTCGTCTCTATACACCATACACGGTCAAACATGTCGTCCAATTGGTTTGATCAAACCAAAAGAATTGAAATTCGATTGTGCCGTCAAACATGTTGTCACTCCCATACACGGTCAAATCTGTTTGATCAAACATGTAGCGTCATACCACCGTCAAAACACCAGCCTCATCTAGCATTATAATAATAATAATAATAATAATAATAATAATAATTAAAAAAAAAATTGACCTTTATAAGTGTTTTTATAAAACCTACTTGCAAAATAAAGATCATTTATCATTTATTTATCATTTACCGATTGGACTACTAGTTTGACCGTGTATGGCTGGCATAAGACTCTCAGAGACCAGGGCAGGAAAACATTACTCAAAAGTTGCAAATTACCATGATATTAAAAAGGTTAGCAAAGTCTTCTAAATGTTGTATGTATGATATTGTCTAGGAAGGGTTTTTTTTTAAATTGATATAAACTAGTGCTTCACTGCGATCCCACCTTATGGTAAGCAGTGATGCAATTGTTAATAGTGAAGCGCACTTGTTTATAAAGAGCCTATTCACTCTAGTCTTGAAGACATCTAAATTATTATTGGACGGGAAGACCGCAGCAGGCTAATTGTTCCAGTCCTTCGATGTACGCGGTATAAACGACGAGGCGAAACGCTTAGTTCGGACCGTAGAGGCTTCAACAATGAAGGGGTGGATACTCGCCGTACGTCGTGTTGTCTGATGGTAGAAATGTGACTGTTGAAATAACGACCCAATTACCTACTAAGGAAGGAAAAGGACTGGATAAGGACAGGAATGAAGAGAATTCTTATAGATAGTTAATTAGCCCATTTATGCCCTACAATGCTCTGCGCATCCAGTACTATAATGCATTTAGGGCGCTGTTGCGTCTGCCTCGGTTCTGTAGTGCGTCAACAATGTTTGTCGAGGCACGCACTGACGGTTTTGACGCTGTCCTTAGGAAGAAAGCGGCCTCACTGCTGAACAGACTCCGTGGCAGCCCCAACAGCATTCTACGTGTTGTGGCCGGAAGGCAAGACAGCCCGCTGCTGGGCGAAGGCCTCTCTCTATCTCCCTTTTCCACACACAACTGTCCTCGGTCATTGCGGGCTTGTCCCTCCGGTTGTTATCCAGCTCATCTCTCCACCTTCGCCCTGGTCTGCCGCGTTATCGCCTTGTGCTTCATATTATTCCAGGATATTCTCTACCTGTTTTGGAATGAAATCGACACTGTTTATATCTGTCACTGTCTATATTGCTTTAATAATTTTACAATTGTTTGTAATCATTTTATATGATATCACTAGCTGTGCCCGCGACATCGTTCGCGTGGACTACAGGATTTTGAATTTATTTTTTCTAAAATAAAAGTAGCTTAAGTTACTCCTTATTACATCAGCTACCTGCCAAAAAGACCCGTCAAAATCGGTCCAGCCATTTCAGAGATTAGCCGGAACAAATAGACAGATACAAAAATTGTAAAAAATGCTATTTTGGTGTATATATATTCATATGCATGTAGTAAAAAGCGGTTATTTCAATATTACACACAGAACTCCAATTTTATTTATATGTATAGATTATATGACCAGAATCACAGAACATCCTGGCTTAGTACTTAATTAGTAGCTATCAAAGAAACAATAAAATCTATTTGTGCAAACGCTTGAGTACTGTATATTCATCAAGACATGATCAGTTCGCGTGAATACATTTTTTAGTAACACTTCGATATCGAGGCAGAGAACCCACTTGCCTCAATAGATTGCCAGAGTTAACTGTTATGAATCAGATTAGTCTGATTGCTTGTTGATGAGTGGAGTGCCTCTTACGGTATTATCTTTCGAGGATTGTGTTTCGTCATGATTTCAGCGAGCGGAAAGAGTTGTCTTCTCTTTTAGTTTCATTGTGGAAATCTTCATGGATGTCTTCGCACGTCTCGGTCAAATTCTTACAAACTTCGTGGTTTGTAGTTATCACAGAACAGATGAATGAGGTTAGAATGGCCTTGTGGGTGGGGCAGGCGTGCCACAAAGTAGGGCAATGCTCATAGTTCAACTACCAATAGCAAACTTGCGATTTGAGAGGGCGTAGTCTGTTAGTTGCGTAATGCGCGTTCGTATTGGTTTATTGCCTGTAATGGAGTTAAAGGGTGTGAGACAAGCGGGGACACTCGTTGTAAGACAAATCGGAAAGTATTTCCCTCTTTCTTTTTAACTTCTTTCATCTTTTCTGTGATAGTTACCTTTGAGTCGGGTTGAGCGCTCGAACTGGAGCGCTTGCTTTCATCATCCTCCCCCGGCTAAGTATTTGAACACGGCGCGCCACCTTTTCGGGGTTTTGACTGTTCAGGCACAGAGTAAACTGTAGTTCAGGCATCAAACTGAGACTCGCGTCTCATAAGCGTAATTTTTTTCTTGTGTACTTAATTTTCTTCATGAAGGAGTACCTAGTATTTTATCCGAGTATCAACTGGGCTAAGATATATAAAGTACAAGAATCGATCATAATGTTGTTGAGTACAAGCAAGCAATTCGGTTGTAGGGATAGCGATATTAAAATAATACACCTGGTTATTTCTTCAGATAATCACACTGTTCCTTAATTAGTACAACATTTAGACTGCTAAGTAGGTAAACTTATCGTTGTCGCCACTAGAATTTACGTCCGAACGCCAGCAGTGCTCTGGTCCGACCCTCTATTCTCCGACCTAGGGCTTATAGCCTTCCCCTAAAGACTAGTCACTATCTAAATACTACTAAATAGGCTTGAACTTCGAGAAAGAGGTCAACCGTCGAATCCAACTCGGTTGGGCAGCGTTCGGGAAGCTACGCGGTATCTTCTCGTCCAACATACCACAGTGTCTCAAGACGAAAGTCTTTAACCAGTGCGTGTTGCCATTGATGACATATGGCTCCGAAACGTGGTCGCTCACAATGGGCCTCATCAGAAGGCTTAAAGTCACCCAAAGAGCAATGGAAAGAGCTATGCTCGGGGTTTCCTTGCGTGATCGAATAAAAAATGAAGATATCCGCAGGAAAACTAAGGTTGCCGACATAGCACAAAGAATTGCCAAACTTAAGTGGCAATGGGCAGGGCACATTGCTCGCAGAACAGATGGCCGTTGGGGCCGAAAGGTTTTGGAGTGGCGACCGCGTACCGGAAGACGCAGTGTTGGAAGGCCTAATACAAGGTGGACCGATGACCTGGAGAAGGTAGCGGGAAACCGATGGATGCTGGACGCACAGGAACGTTCGATGTGGCGACGCTTGGGGGAGGCCTATGTCCAACAGTGGACGTGTATCGGCTGAAATGATGATGAATGATGAGGCTTGAACTGGTTGAGTTTTCATATCAAATGTACCACATATAAATAAATTGATAGTATTAACCCATGTGAATATAATTTGAAAAACCCGCCTACCGCGCCGCTCCATTATGAACCCATAATGTCATTTCCGCAGTAATTAAAAGAGACCTCCTCTGTATAAGGAACGCTGCATTGTAATGTAACCAGCCTTCGCATTTATTAGATTCCCCATAGACTTGCCTACATATTATATGTATGTCTGATTATATTGGTCTTTGTCCGGAAAAAGGGCGAATAAGGGTTTTCTGAATTACATACACTAGCGATGTCGTTATGCACCTGTCAAAACGCTGATGTTTTTGACATTAGTTAAATTGACGTCAACGTCATACGTGGTTACGTACCCAAAGTAAAACATCGAGGGCCTTACCATGACGTGTTAAAATGTCAAGCATGCGAGCGAGAAAGAGGGATGAAGCTATATTGTATTCTATAATATAGCCATTCCTTAAACAGTTTAATTTAGGTCGTCAGCTGGATCGTGTTAAGGGCTCGTGGTAGGGCCTCGAGAGGGTGAGGGCCAAGTGGCATCAACTGATTGCGTCAATTTTCCGCGACGAAAAATTCTAATATTTGCTTCGCATAAAATCGATGTGAAGTACTTACTGGCGTAACATTAAAGTTTTTTTTTTTACAAGAGAGTGTGGTTTTGTCTTCGGATTTTTACAGCTGCCACCACGGATATTGAACGCTCGGCGTCAGAGTGGGGATCGCTTTGCGCATTCCATACATTGGCGAGCCAATCGTCGTCGTTGTTAGATACATGTTGCAAGCGCAATGAACGAATCACGAGTGTCGTCTATGACGCGATGCGCAGCGAGCCAATCACTGACGCTCCCCGCCCATGCGTCTCACGTCGCACCACATAAAGAGACCCGATTTTTGACTTCTGCGCAACTTGAAGCCAGCGTTCAATATCCGTGGTGGCAGCTGTATATTGTAACCACACATTAATAATAATCATTTTATTTCTGGTAAACAGTACCCATATCATAAATTCCTTATAGACTAACATACATATCTATACAAGGTGTCGTTTTGAAGCTGCAAAATATTTCAGGAGGTAATTATGTTAGTGATTCTCGACCCGAATCAATAATAAAATAAGTAGGTAATTTTTTTTTTTTTTTATAACCGCGCTTTTTTTCACACACACAAACACGGAACAATAAAGGTCGTTTTCACACACACTAACTCGCAACGATAGTTTCATAAATAATGTATCATCCAATCATCATCCCGCACGCCACACCCTAGCCACGCCCCCGCGGCCATCGATCAATCGATTTAGTTTAGAGTAATTAAAAAATTAAATAACAAGTATTACTGATTATTGACCAGGTATCGTTTTTTTATATGATTATTTATGAGTTTTACTACAACCTCCTGAAATATTGTGCAGTTTTAAAACTGCACCTTGTATATATGTATTAAATTATTTTTTGAGTGAATATGATTTAAAACTATGTTAGTAACACGTTAGTAACATAGTTTGCACTATAATTATACTCCTGTGGTATTTGTCTGCGGAAGCGACGGCCACACGCCCAGTGTCCAAAAATTCTTCTTCCATATCAAGGTGCAGAAGACAGTTCGGTACCTACTCGGACCATAAACGACATAAGAGATAATATCCTAACTAATATTATAAATGTGAAAGTGTGGATGTTTGGATGTTTACTTAATCACGCAAAAACGGCTGAACGGATTTGGATGAAATTTGGCATGCATATAACCTTTGACATGGAAAAGAACATAGACTACCTTTTATCCATGCCACGCAGGCGAAGCCGCGGGCAAACGCTAGTAGACCATAAACGACACAGGGAATCCTAGTGTGGGGTTCAGGGCTTCATCTAAGTTTGTAAACTGAATGAGACAATAAATAATTTTTATTATTTTTTTTATAACTAGCTTTTGCCCGCGCGGCTTCGCTCCCGCTCTTCCCTACTTCAGCCTACTATACCCTACTCTACCCTACTCTACCCTACTCTACCCTACTCTACCCTACCCTACTCTACTCTACTCTACTCTACCCTACTCTACCCTACACTACCCTACTCTACCCTACACTACCCTACTCTACCTTACTCTACCCTACTCTACCCTACTCTACCCTACTCTACTCTACCCTACTCTACTCTACTCTACTCTACCTTACTCTACCCTACACTACCCTACTCTACCCTACACTACCCTACTCTACCCTACACTACCCTAATTTTCATTTTTTTTTTCCATAAGAACCTTCTCCTCATAATAACGAACACAACAAAAAAAAAAATTAGCGATATCGGTCCAGGCGTTGTTGAGTTATGCGCTTACCAACACATTTTGCGATTCATTTTTATATTATAGATATACCATACTATACTTAACTATACTTTTATACATAAACGCGTCATCAACGTATATTGTGCAGGAAAATCATTTGATTAAACTAGAGCGGGGCTGAACTCAGAATGCCTATTGTGGAGTTTCTATGGCATCTGCTTTTTACCTAGTCTATTGTCTTTCTGTAGAATGCTACGTTTTTATTTATTATAGCAACACATAGTTTGAATATTCTTTTGTACAATCTATCTATGTATAAAAGCGATATACCACTCACTGATTAATCACGAAATCTCAGAAATTATAACACCTACAAACTTAAAACTTTGGCAGGTAGGTTCCTTAAAGGGTGTAGACATCTGCAAAGAACGGAGTTTACGAAACTCCACCCCTAAGGGAATGAACTCGGGGTCTAAAGTTTGCATAGAAAAATCTACTTTCACGCGGGCGACGCCGCTGGCTGGCAAAAGCTAGTGAATAATATTTTTTGAAAGTCCAGCTCGGGCTCTGGCTCTGGGCTCTGATGATTGACAATCCCAATTATTTTATGCAGGTCAAATTTCAACATTTGTCAGAATTTACATTTGAAAAATATAGCAAGTTCACACTCATTCATTTTCGCATCAATTTCAAAGTTGGGAAATGTTTAATAAAACTCACCTTGCTTGTATCGATAACGTTTCTACGTCAATTACACGGTTTAGGCTTTAATGGCACACTATAGGAATTGCTGATAACAAATTTATGGGATACAGAAAATTTGGACTGCAGGAATTTTTAAAAGAGTTACCGTGGCTTTAGAACGCAAAAGCAACTGAAGGAACACACAGGTTTTAGTTAGTAAGTATGACACGCCTTCTCGCTCCACTCAGAGCGGCAGAAGTTATATGATGATTACCGAGCTCGCGATAACCCAGCTCAAAAAAAAATGGCGTATAGAAAATATTTAGATAGAGAGAGAGATATAGAGCCTATAGGAAAACACGTTTTTAGATTTATTTATTTAGTGACTAGCTGACCCGACGAACTTCGTATCACCTAACAGTCAATGTATGCATGCAGTACTTATTCGGTATATTCTGCCGATTGCGATGAAACACAGCCTAAGTAATATATTTTATGTAGGTATATTGAAGAAGTTATCTACATCGATTTCGTACAGTTTACGTGATGCGCGCACAACTCAACAACAAGATAGATAATGCCGACATGGGAACTTAATACCATTACAAAAGTTTCTAATCCATACCGTGGTCTATCCGTGTTCCAAAACTTCATCCAAACACGTTCTGCCGTAGAGGCATCTTGGTTAACAAACATACTAACTTTTACATTTCCCACATTAATACAAAATGGGAAAAGATTTGTAGAAGTATAATTTTAATAAGTTCGGCTGAATCATTTTCATTTCAATAGTTAAAAAACTTGTAACGATTATTTACCTAGTTACCTTGTGAATGTTTTTGTAGCCATCAAGATGGTCTGGCAAAAATGCAAACAGAAGCGCATTCATCTTTCATTGCAGTTTTCTTTGAATGGTATACGTTTTTCTGGAAGCCGACCTCACCGAAAGACTCTTGGAAACCTCTTTTGTGGAATACGTTGCGTCATTGCTGTCGTTTGTAGGAAAATCTTAAAAGCGTGTTAATTGAAATACTCCACGCAAGTTGCGTCGCCATGGATTATGTGAAAGATCGGCGGCGGAGACCTCTCGCGCCGCGCCTTGGTTGATTGAGGCCATGGTCCGGAGCGAGGAGGAGTGGCAGGCGGTTGCCGACTTCTGCGAAGCAGTAATGCTCGCAAAGGAGGAGGCCGAACGCATCAGGCAACGGCGTTATCGCCGGCGCCGGGATGCTGATCCCGATTTCCGGCCACCGTAGGCGCGGGCTTGCGGACAGTGAGCAATGGGTAGCTCGCTGTCCGGTCGTCCGGTAACTGTCCGGACCAAGCCCAAGTCGTTGACGGCGCGCACTGTTCCCGCGCGCCTCAAGGAGTTCTCAGCAACAGCAGGGACCCAGCCGGGTCGAAGCCTACTGGGGCCAGGGTTATCCGAAAGGGCGCTCGAGCCCCGGTATGAAGGCTAGAAGGAACGGGGTGGGTCTTTTAGTTAGTAAGAGTCTGACACTATCTCCCGCTCCGCCCAAGAGCGGGGGTTGTCATTGGATGATTTTTTCCCACCATAAAAAAAAAATGGATTATGTGAACGTGAACCCCTGGGACCTGGAACGAAGGCAAAGAAGGAACAAGAGTTTGTTTTAGTTAGTGAAAGTCTGACACGCCCTCGCGCTCCGCCCAGAGCGGAAGAAGTAATTGGATAATTTCCCACCTAAAGATTTGGAAATCTCTTTTATGGAATATGTTGCCGTCGTTTGTAGGAAAGTGTTTATTTTGGTCCGACAAATCCTAAAATAATTCTAAATTAAAATACTCCATGCAAGTTGCGTCGCCATGGATTATGTGAAGATGAACCCCAAGGCCCTGGAACGAAGGCAAAGAAGGAACAGGAGTGGGTTTTAGTCCGTAAAAGTCTGACACGCCCTCTCGCTCCGCCTTAGAGCGCGATAGGTCATTGGATGATATCCCACCTAAAGATTTGGAAACGTGTTTTATGGAATACATTGCGTCATTGCCGTAGTTAAGTGTTTATTTTGGTCTGGCAAATCCTAAAAGCGTGTTAATAATAAATACTCCATGCAAGTTGCGTCACCTTACTACGAGTATTCACGCGCACAAATATGGAATTTCACACTTGTAAACGTCACTATTAGTGAGTCAGAGGGTTATCTTAGAGCGTGGCATAACATAACTTCTATAACGAATCTTCCGTCTTCTGACCAATGCAGGCTGTCATACTGCATGTGATGGCATCCATCATCATCATCATTTCAGCCTTAAGACGTCCACTGTTGGACATAGGCCTCTTCCAAGTGTCGCCACAACGAACGGGCCTGTGCGTCTCGCATCCATCGGAGAGGGTCGCGGGAACCCTCACTAGGCCATTGGTTCATCTTGTGGGAACATGGGAGTTTGTAAGGGCATTGATACGTCATAATACAGCGGATGCGGTTGAGTTAGGTTAGGCTTATGAGATAGGAGGATATGAAAAAGAGCCAGGTGGGCTTACGGGTTTCACCAATTTTTTTTTTGTGGTGATTTAATGATGTATCATGAAATCACTTCTCACACTAGGGTAGAGTGAAAGAGCGCGCCAAACTTTTACTGACTAAAATCCACCTATGTTCCTTCATTTACCCTTTGTGTTTTGGGTTCATGATCTTTCAAATGTTTTCGTAATCTAATACTTAAAGCCAACGATAATACTCGTAATAATCATTTTTATACAGACCTATTCGTAAGATAATCCATTATACCTCTAAGGAATTGTGAGTGCCTGACAAGTTATGTAGACTTTGATTGTCATAGTATGGGCGTGTGGTGCAGAGGAATTGATGAAGCGGGCCATAATCCACCACGCGGGCCCAATATGTCGATTTTCTACCGGTTGCATTTCGTCGAAAATGCATAGCCTAATTCCGCCAAGCCCGTTCTGATACGCACAAAACGTTTTGGGAACACATTCATAGTGCATATAGCAAAGTGGAATTTCCTGATAGCTACAAACTGGAGATCTTTAAGTCAAGAGTGAATAGGTTAGGTACTTCTAAGCAAGCGTGCTCCATCGTCGACCAAATCGTCGCTTTCCATCAGGTGAGATAGTAGTCAAGCTCAAGCCTATCACCGTTTTGGTGTATGTCACACAAAATAAAGTGTCTGTCTGGTTTCGATCCCACGACCTTGGAGTCGAAAGTTAGCGCTGTTACCAATGACTTTTTTTTTATGGTGGGAAAAATCATCCAATGACAACCCCGCTCTTGGGCGGAGCGGGAGATAGTGTCAGACTCTTATTGACTAAACGACCCACCCTGTTCCTTCTAGCCTTCATACCGGGGCTCGAGTTCCCTTTCGGATAACCCTGGCCCCAGTAGGCTTCGACCCGGCTGGGTCCCTAGTCCTTACTGTTGCTGGCAACTCCTTGAGGCGCGCGGGAACAGTGCGCGCCGTCGACGACTTGGGCCAGCCCGGATAGTTACCGGACGGCCAGACAGCGAGCTACCCATTGCTCACTGTCTGCAAGCTCGCGCCTACGGTGGCCGGAAATCGGGATCAGAATCCTGGCGGCGGCGAGAACGCCGTTGCCTGATGCGGTCGGCCTCCTCCTTTGCGAGCATTACTGCTTCGGAGAAATCGGCGACCACCTGCCACTCCTCCTCACTCCGAACCATGGTCTCTACCAGGGCCCGGCGCGAGAGGTCTCCGGCGCCGATCGCCCCCACGAGGGCACGGTGTTACCAATGACCTACCAGTGCCCATTTGTCTTGTAATTAAATACCTACATTTTCTTCATCAATTAGGCGATTATCACACTGCCACGCATCACGCTGCATGTTGCGTGTCAACGCACCTACCCGCTTACTTGCGGGAGTGCAGATCTGCATCATCGTGCGGGTTTTTAACACGCGGGTTTTGTAGATTCACGCAGGCTCAGACTCATTTTATCCAAAATCACGCACGGCACTATGAGACTCAGTGCCATATCCTGCGTCTCGCCTCGCACCCACGCGCGTGAGCGCATGTTTCTCCGCTTGTAGGTGCGTGATCTGCTAGACCGCGCGTGGATGCATAACACACATTCACGAGCTATACTGCGTGATGCGTGACAGTGTGATAATCGCCTTAGAACCAATACAACTATTCTAAAACCAACTCCAAATAGACCAGATTATCCAAATAGTTCGCATTTCGCAACATTCTACATACCACACGTTTCAGTTTGAACTGCAACCTTCGCTGAATGAGTTCAGTGTCAGCTCCAAGGTCTTAGGGAACAGGTAGTGATGCTGAAGTGGATGTTGGCACTGTGCCAGTAACCACTATCTCACCCATCTATTCAAATATGAACGTTATGTGTTAGGATATAAAGTTGAGAGTAGATTGAGGAAGGCGCTGACCGAGTTTTTCTGGTTAATGATCTAGTCTAGATCCAAGCAATAGATGATTTGTTGGTCCGCTTGACACGAGGTTGTCTGATGTGTATTTTCTGTAACGAAATGTGTGATGTTATTATAATTGAGCCATGTTTTTTTTTTAGGTCAATGAAATTCTGCTTTGACTACTTAGACATAAGTTGAGCTGATGTAAGAGTTTCCATTGACCTATGAAATGATCCCGAAAAAGATATTTAGGTTAACGAAATATTGTGACAAATCATTCAAGTTGTTAAAAAAAAACGTTGTGCAATAGATTAATCAATTACGTACTAAAGTAAATATTTACCGTTACTAAAAAAAAAGAACCGGCTAAGTACTCAGCCTAGTAATAGACTTACGGACGTACAGCGGTGTCTTAGTAATTATAATAAAATACGTTTTACCGTTTAGGTAGGTAGGTACTTACGGAACTTCAAAAAAATAATTTTGCAATAGAGTAAACAATTATTGTACTAACGTAAATACACAGTAAGTATCTGCAATAGCCAACACATTCTGCCGTAAATAAAAAAAAACACGCATAGACTGCATGTTCGGCGAGCTGAGTGAAATACTTCAGTGTATTTTAGACCCGTCGTAAGAAAATCACGAATTCAGTTTTCGCTGCGTGATTATGTTGGCGAGCTAAAGTTTACGATGCGTAGGTTAATGACTCCTTGAGATAAATCTGCAGTTTTGTAGGTTTATTGAATTAGTAAGTAGTTACGATGGTATGCTAAAACCACACTTCAAATGTGATATCAAATATTGAGTGTGTATGTTTGTTACTTCTTCACGCACGAACGGCTGAACACAATTCGATGAAACTTGTTACACGGTTAGACTATGTCCTGGAATAACACTTAGGATTCATTTTGTTTCGGGAATATCTTCCCTTGGAATAATTTTCTATCATCACGCGTGTGAAGTCGCTGGCAGTAGCTACTGAGATATAAAAGCGAAAGTTTGGATGTGTATGTTTATTACCCATTCCCACTCAAACGGCTAAACGGATTTTAATGAAATATGTTACCCGTGTAGGCCATATCCTGGAATAACGTATATGAGACTTCTTATCCCTGGAGTATGTTTTCTTTGGATAATTTTCTCACGCGTGTGAAGCCGCAGACAGAAATAGTAAATAAATACATATCTGTATTCACATCAGTGAGGTCAGAATGCTTATACTTGAAAATATTATTGTTGATAGTCTGAAATGTTCCACAGTGAGGCACTCCATGCTCTCACAGCGAGGCAAAGACTTCGCCTCTCAGAAAAACATTCGACTGATATTTCTTTACATTTTGGCTCTACTACGAATTTCTTACTCGAATCACAAAGCTATATTCCTACCACAGAAAAGATGAAAGAGGTTAGAATGGCCTTGTGAGCGGGGCAGGCGTGCCTTGTTTTTTTTATATGGTGGGAAAAAATCATGCATTGGCATCCCCCGCTCTTGGGCGGAGCGGGAGATATTGTCAGACTCTTACTGACTAAAAGACCCACCCCGTTCCTTCTAGCCTTCATAAAGGGCTCGAGCGCCCTTTCGGATAACCCTGGCCCCAGTAGGCTTCGACCCGGCTGGGTCCCTGCTGTTGCTGACAACTCCTTGAGGCGCGCGGGAACAGTGCGCGCCGTCGACGACTTGGGCTTGGTCCGGACAGTTACCGGACGGCCGGACAGCGAGCTACCCATTGCTCACTGTCCGCAAGCCCGCGCCTACGGTGGCCGGAAATCGGGATCAGAATCCCGGCGGCGGCGGCGGCGGCGATAACGCCGTTGCCTGATGCGTTCGGCCTCCTCCTTTGCGAGCATTACTGCTTCGCAGAAGTCGGCGACCGCCTGCCACTCCTCCTCGCTCCGGACTATGGCCTCAACCAAGGCCCGGCGCGAGAGGTCTCCGCCGCCGATCACCCCCACGAGGGCACGGCGATGCTCCGCCCAAGCAGGGCACACCGCGACTTTGTGCTCCACCGTGTCCTTCGGGCGTTCCGCACAGTGGCGACACCCGGGCGTCACTTCCGCTTTAATTCGGAACAGGAGCCTCCCGAACTTGCCATTTCCGGTGAGAACCTGTGTCATGCGGAAGGTAAGGACGCCGTGAGGTCTTTCCAGCCACGCCTCAAAGAGGGGACTTATCGCCATAATTGTGGCATGCCCAGCACGGGGTTGCGATAGTCGCTGACGCCATTCCACCATGAGATCCCGCCGGAGCTCTGTGTCGCAGCAGAGGTGGAGTTAAAGGTGGGACATAAGCGCGGCGGTGACACTCGTTGTGGTACAAATCGTAAAGTATTTCCTTTCTTACCTCTTTCATCTTTTCTATGATTCCTATTAACAAAGTAAAAAACATAAGTCTCCTGAAGCAGTCGGGTAAAAAGAGTTTTCAATCGAAGCCTTTTGACTGTAATCAGAAGCTCAAAACCCTGATGACCAGTCTTGTCAAGGGTTATCAATCAAATACAATCGCTCTATGTAAAATACTAAAGTAGGCGCCAGATAACATGGAATAACGGTCATTGATCCTCCTTGTTGACATTCTTAATTTCAAAAACGGAAATAAAGACAAACCTGTCTTGAATCGACATAATAATAATATATTAATAATAATATTCCACAATTTTCACACAACGCCATCTAGTCTCAAGCTAAGCAGAGTTTGTGTTATGAGTACTAGACAACTGATAAACATACTTATATATTTCTAAATACATACATACTATAAATAAATTACACCCAGACACAGAACAAATGATCATGCTCATCACACAAAGATTTGTCCTGGGTGGGAATCGATTCCACGACCTCCGGCATAGCAGTCAAGGTCACTAACCACTAGACCAACAGGCATGTCAACGACATGTATTGTGATTCTTTACATGATCTAGTAATGAAAAGCAGTACATGCATTGTTTTTTTTTCGGGTACCTACGCAGAGACATTAGGAACAGGTCAATGTACTTTATTCCACGGTTATCTGGCGCCTCCTATAGTACCTACTTAGCAGTATCTGGTATAATTGGAAACCGATTTCAATACACATTCAGAAAAGGTTAAGGAAAATGAGGTGATTAGCAGAGGTATCTGTTATCCAGTAAACTTTGATAGATACAGTGGTTCATTGGGCCTGAAGTAGACGTTGAGGTCTGGTAACTATTCCTAAAGGAGTACCCTCTTGGGGCAGGGCTGCGGGAATGTTCGAAAGAGTTCCCTTAGCCCTGAAACGCATGGGGCAATTGAAGGAAAACAGATGGGTTTTAGTCAAGAAAAGTCTGACACTCCCTTTCGCTCCACCCAGAGCAGGCATTATTTGAAGATTTTCTGCCTCGAAATAGAAAAAATCACAATTATTTTTGCAAATATTTACAATTTTTTTTTTGGTGGGAAAGTCATCTAATGACATCCCCTGCTCTTGGACGGGGCAAGAGATTGTGTCAGACGTTTACTGATTAAAAATCCACTCCTATTCTTTCTTTGCCATTGTTTCAGGGCCCTGGGGATCTCTTACGTATCACCCATAGCTCCAGTAGGCTTCGACCCTGCTGTACACTTTACATGACCTAAACTGTCACAAAAAGTGCCTATTCTAAAAATGCTATAGTAAATAATCTTGGTACGTTTAATTTGTTCAAAAGTGTTTTAAGTAAATTGGTCCAATGAATTCTGAAATAACATCACGTATTTACAACAAAATTTCTATGTATATCTTAAGA
Source organism: Mythimna ferrago (assembly GCA_910589285.2). Lineage (NCBI taxonomy): Eukaryota > Metazoa > Arthropoda > Insecta > Lepidoptera > Noctuidae > Mythimna > Mythimna ferrago. The sequence goes on along the minus strand of OU342676.1, from coordinate 14,804,173 downwards.
TCTAGATACGAGAAATTCGTCCATGGCCTTCTACTTATATTCAGCCTCCAGGCCGTGTCAGTCTGTTTACTCGTTGCTTTCTCAAAAACTAGGCTGTGTAAAATAGTTGTCATTTACTCGACTATAAATCCATTTGTCCCCTTTCTATAATATGCCTCCCGGTTTCGTTCTCTCAGTGTTTCGTATTTTTATCCGACTGCGAAAGAATGGGGGTAATGTGTTTGCTTTAGGCTTATTATAAGTTATCTCGCATGACGTCCCGATGAGTAAATTCATGTGAACTAGATAGTGTATTTTAGTGGTGCCATCTGCATTATCTCTGTGTGGTCTAAAGATAAATAGCACATTTAGACGTTTCCCATGTGTCATAGGCAATGACTTCATAGACAGGAGAGAACCCTGATTTTGTTTTGGAAATAATTCTTAGATTTTGCATATAGATAAGGAGTAGGATTCTTTCCTGGAGTCTAGCTTAACCTGGCAATCTTTAAGTCTAGAGTGAAAAGATTTTTTCGGCAATCGTACTCCATCGTCGACCAAATCGTCGCTTACCATTACGTAGATGGTAGTCAAACCCCCCAAGTATAAATTTAAAAAGAAATCATCATAAGTACATAATAATAGGTAATACAGAAAATCTACCAAAATAGCGTAGTTAGGTTCAGATCGAAATTTCTACAAACATACATAGGTACGTCATCTCCGTTATTATTAGATAGTGTGGGTATGTTAGTATGTTCGGAAAAATCTCGGAAACTACACGTAGTTTCCATGATTTTTAGAACAGCAAACAAAATACCACAGCCAAAATCGCCACCACGAGAATCTAGGAGTGACTATAAAGGCAGCTGAAGTGTGTGACAGCCACTTGTGGCTGGTAGCTGTTGCGCAGTATCATAATGGACTCTGACGAAGAAGACGATTATCAAACACTGCCACGCACCACACAGCGTAGTGCGTGAATACGTGTTTTAACGTTGCTTGTAAGTATCTCCGTTTGTATAGAAAACACGCACAGTCCAACACACCGAAAATGCATCCACGCGTGTTCATACGGATCACGCGCCTACATGCGGAGTAACATGCACTACTCACGCGCGTGGGTGCGGGGCGACACGCAAGGTATGGCACACTGAATCTAATAGTGCCGTGCGTGATTTTGTATGAAAAGAGTCAGAGCCTGCGTGAATTTACAAAACGCAACTACGCGGGTGAGTGCGTAAAAAACCCGCACGATGATGCCGATCTGCAGTCCCGCAAGTACGCGCATAGGTGCGTTGACACGCAATATGCAACGTGATGCTTGGCAGTGTGATACTGATAACCACCGAAGGTTTTTAAATGTGCGAGTGGCGTGTGACAGCATTTAGCGGCCGGTGCGGGCCACAAACAGCGAGCAGCGGCGATTTGTAGCGTTGTCGGCCATGGGGCATCAACCGTGTGTGGCGAATCCATATATAAAATGCATGAAAACTATGAAAAATATGCCAGTGGCGGCGTTTTGTGGTTGCGGCCGGTGGCTCGTGTACGGCGACCCAAAATGATGCAGACAGCAGACGGAATTAAAAATATTCCATATCTAGGTTTATAGCTTTAAATTGAGACCTGGTTTTGTCTCATCAGATTTATAGGTATATCTAGTAGGAATTTAGAATCTGGAGTAAAGAGATAATTTAGATACTAGCTTTTGCCAGCCGCTTCACGCTCCTCATCATTATCATCATTTCTACCAAAAAAGTAAGCTGTTAGATATAGGCCTTCGCCAAGTGTCGTTATAACGACCGATCATGTGCTTCTCGCATCCATCGGGTTCCCGCAATTTTCACCAGATCTTCGGTACACCTTGTGGGAGGCCATCAACGCTGCATCTTCCGGTACCTGGTCGCTACTCTAGAACTTTCCGTCTCCATTGACCATTCGTTCTGTGAGTAGTGTGGCCTCCCCACTGCTACTTAAGTTTGGCGATTCTTCGGAATTTTGGTTCTCCTGTGGATGTCTTCATTTCTGATGCTGAATATCACCCGCTTGATAGAAGAAAATTACTCAAACCTACTACCAGAATAAAAAGTAATCTACTCGTGTTTTAAATTTCATCCAAATCCGTTCGGCCGCTAAACATATACCCACAAACACACACATACAAACTTTCGCTTTTATATCATTAGTGTGATGATAAGTCAGTCCAGCTCATGCGTACCAAAATAACAGTGTGTTTCATACTGGACATATTTATCCTATAGACGACGCAGTTTCGAAACTTCTACTCTTAAGTTGTGTCCAGACCTGGCGAATACGTCGCTCGTGAGCCGGTCGCGAACTGCGCGAAAGGGCCACTTCGTACGAATATCAAAAGCACGCGCGCAGTTTGCAAGCGGCTTTTCTAGGAAATACTTTTTTCATCACAATCTGAGTTTGGAGACACCTATCTATACATACATATAAATAAAACTGGAGTGTTTGTTTGTAATATTGAAATAACTGCTTTTTACTACATGCATATGATATATACCTATACGCTATACGGTACTATCACTTGCAAAAGTCCATAAGAATTCTTAAAACTTATTCGTTTGACGTTTAGTTTGACTTACGACCTTTTATTTTCAAGTTTCGCCAACAAATGATTGAAATTCACAATTTCATCAACTTATCATAAGTCAAGATGGCCCAGTGGTATAGGCACACAGATTGAAGCGCAAATCAGCGTGCCGCAAGTTCAAATCCCACGCAATTATTGACTTTTTGTAAGTTCTTACCCGATTGGAAGTTATGTATTTGCATTACATATATTAAATTATTCTTTAACTTGTTCACACATTTCTTAGAGTTAGAAAGGTAGATCACAAAAAAAACTAAATAAAGAATTAGATTTCTGCGAGGTAGACACGAGTTTTAACTTAACCGAAATGAACTGTCGTTTGGTTGTAGTTGTTGGTTAGTGACGTGAGGTTGACAGTATTGTAATATTCGCAAAATGCAGGCTAATATTAGTATTGAAGTGAGGGCGACTATCATTGGGCTGCATAAAAGTGGTCTTAATAAAACACAAATATCTGAAGAAACCGGACTGAATGTGAGTATAATAGCTATTAATGAATTGTAACTTTATTACAAATTAATCTTCTAATTAAAACGTATGCCATTTATGAATCCATTCATCGTATCTTTATGAGGTTTAAAAGAGAAATACGTAAATCGTTGGGTTTATTGGATTGGTTATTGGATTAATAAATGCAGTTTTATTTTAAAATTATATTCAATAATTATGATTATTAACATTTTATATAATGAAAATGAAGTGAAGTAGGTATAGCTGCCTAATATATATAATTTTTTTATTTTAGAAAAATACTGTAAATCTTTGGCTAAAAAGATATGAGGAAGAAGGTAGCCTTGCTAGTCGAAAGAGAAGTGGGAGATCGAAGCTTATTAGCGAGGCGCAGCGACGACATATGGTGGACGTATACGAAACGAATGGTTTCGCACCAACGAGACATTTTGCGGAATTATATGACACCTCGATGGATACTGTTCGCCGTGCACTTCACGCTGAAGGCGTGCATCACAGAAAACCTGCTAAAAAGCCGTACTTGACAGAGAGGCACAAACAAGAACGATTACGTTTCGCACTAAATATTTAATGTTAACTAAACTAAATGGCCTACCATTTTATTTTAACATATCTGTGATTATTCGTTAACAAACACTGTATTATATTGTGTTTACTTTCGTTTAAAACAGCTATATCTTTTAACTTGTGCCATCGCCTCATCTTAAGAATGCAGTGAACTCGCTATCAATTTTGTTGACAATAATCATGAGTCTATTTCGTTTTTTATTCTTCTACCCGCACTGTTTTAACATAATACTATAGTTCAATTTATTTTTCTCATCTAATTGACGATTATCTTGTGAGAACTAAAGTTCTTTTAACAGAAATTGAGGTTTGGTTTCAATCTTCTTTTCGTCAAGAAAATGAACAATTAAGCTATGACCTCAATACATTCATTGTGACGTTACACAAAAATAAAATGTTTACAAAGTCCAAATCATATATCACTTTTCAATAAATAACTGGATATAAACAATTACCTATATTTTATTTTATTAAAATTTGAATATCCGTTCATTGTTACGTTATTCATATTATGAATGGTCTAAGTGGGTATACTTCCAACAAACAATCTTAGGCGTAACATAGATAACGGTTACAAGATAACTTTTTGTCTAGGTAACAATTCGACGTCACAATTCTCATAAATGTTTAATTTGTAAATATAAAGAATAAACATTTTTATTAAACACGTCTTTTTATTTCCACCTTATAACATCGAAAAGATGTAACAACTAAATAATTGCAAATTACGAATGTGATTCTTCTTTTGGTTAACAGATCACATTCGTAATTTGCAACTATTTAGTGCAAAAAATGCAATAGTATTTTTCATAGAAATATAAAAAAACAACTATATCAATATACTTAGATTGGGAATTTTCAAAGTAAGAAATAACTGCAACGGACCGACCATGATTTGAACTCGGGTTACGTGATTTGCGAATCCAACACTTAGTTCACACGGCTACCAGCACATGACGTATTTGCACGAAATTATCAATGCTACCATATAGCTCAGTGCGACGACAGTTCCTTAGTGTGTGTTATCTGTGGAATGTGGATACTCATACATGCGCACACATACGCACGGAAATATCGCGCTCGCTCGGTTCGTAGCAATGTAATCATTAGCGTTCCTATGGACTTTTGCGGCCTTACTGTACATACACCAAAATAACATTTTTTACAATTTTTGTCTGTCTGTCTGTTTGTCCGGGCTAATCTCTGAAATGGCTGCACCGATTTTGACGGTACTTTTTTTGGCAGGTAGCTGATGTAATAAGGAGTAACATAGGCTACTTTTATTAAAAAAAAATTCAAAATCCTGTAGTCCGTGCGAACGAAGTCGCGGGCACAGCTAGTTTATTATATAATACTAGCTTCTATCTCACTTGATGGTAAACGATTATGTAATCGACGATAAAGCACGCTCGCCTAGAAGCAGGTAAACTATTCCTCTATAACTAAAAGCCCCCAGTCCAGTTTAAAGGCTGATGTAAGACCGCTGGTTTAATATATGAACGGTCATTAGACCTACACCATGGCAACGACCTAGTACATAGTTCGTTGAAGTTAATTGTAAAGAAACTGTACTTAATCATGTAACTAGCCTCATTAGCATCTCTTAAATACTGATTAACATTGGTAATTAAAAATATCTAGAAATAACAATGGAAGGTGACTGACTGGAATATTAGAAATAACGGTAAAAAAAGTGTTCACTGTAAATAAATACCCTTGCGATGAATTACTGTTTATTTTATTTATAATACACTAGCTGTGCCCGCGACTTCGTTCGCGTGGACTACAGGATTTTGAATTTATTTTTTCTAAAATTTTTGACCTTTTTTGGCGCAAACGTGTGACAGACAATGTTACTTTTTATTTATTTTTTATTTTTTGTTTTGTGTTTGTCTTAAGTTTTTGTTGTCTACAATGTTTTTTTTGCGCCAAAATAAATACTTTTCTTTCTTTCTTTCTTTCTTTTCTTTCTAAAATAAAAGTAGCATAAGCTAATCCTTATTACATCAGCAACGGGCCAATAAAATTCCCGTCAAAATCGGTCCAGCCATTTCAGAGATTAGCCGGAACAAACAGACAGACAGACAAAAAATGTAAAAAATGTTATTTTGTTGTATGTCTTCTTCTTCTTCCTGCCCTGCGCCGACCCCAAGTAATATGGGATACCATATTACTTGGGGTCGGCGCAACACGTTTTCTTCTTCCATTCTGTCCTGTCACCCGTCAAACTATCACTAACTCCCTTTTTTTTCATATCACTTCTCACACAATCCATCCATCTTTTTTTCGGCCTTCCTCGCCCTCTCCATCATCATTTTGGTGTATGTACCGTATTCATATGCATGTAGTAAAAAGCGGTTATTTCAATATTACAAACAGACACTCCAATTTTATTTCTTTGTATAAATGTATAGATTAGTTTCTACACTTTTATGTGGTTTACAATAACACTTATGGAGAATCAACAAAACATATTAAGAGAGTCCTTTTCCAATCGCCTATCGTCAACATCGAAAGGTTGTCGCTTCATCTAACGCAATCCAACGCAATGTTTGATGAAGAGGCAATGCAAAGAGAGAAAACTGAAAACTCTGAAACGCCTGAAAACTCTGTTGGCATTCAGTAATTCCGTGATTTACTCGAATATTTCACAAAACTTGTTCCAGGAAATACGTTTTTTTTTTAACCCATAAAGGTTTTTCAGAAATAATGTCGTTATTCATTATCTCGATTAAATGTGCAAGGCTTCTCATCATCATCATCACCAGCGTTTTAATGTTCCCACTGTTGGGACTCAAGCCTCCTCTCTAGGACAGGGAATGGGCCGTAATCCACCACGCGGGCCAAGTGCGTGTTGGTGATTGTCACATGTCTTCGAATTTTTGGTTCTAGGACATGCCGGTTTCCTCACGATGTTTTCCTTCACCGTTTTGAGAGCAGTGGTGATGAAATAAATTACACAAAGTAATGCGCCTGGCTGGGTGCAAACCTGCGACCTACAACTCGTAAGTCGGGGCCCTTACCACTCGGCCACCACTGCTCAAGGCTGCTGCAAGGCTTCTATAGATGTACTTTTAAAAAATTTTAATATCTGAGTACATTATGGAGGGCCAAATTCACGTAAAGTAGCCGATTTTCAGAGGTCTATACTAGATTAATTTTACACTAATTTATGTGTTGAAGCCTAGATAGTATCTACAAGATAGCTGTGTATCCAAAAAATCTAGTGAAAGATGTGTTATAACATCATAATCACGTAAGAGCGGAAAAATACAAGGGAGAGGGAAAGAAAAGACGGATGGATTAGTAGAGTTAGTGGTAGTGTGACAGGAGACAGGACAGAATGGAAGAACAATAAAAAACTTATTACAAAAAATAAATATAACCAAAACACTGAAACAAAACACTGAAAAGTGTAAAATAACTTTAATTTCGGAAGTCGGTGTTTCTATAATAGTTTTGTCTCTTCGTTATTTTAACACCGACTTCCGAAGTTAAAGTTATTTTATACTTTTCAGTGTTTTTTAACATTGAAGTCGGTTAATTTTTTTTTTTTTGTAAAAAGTTTTTTATTTTACACTTTTTAGTTATGGTACCACCACTAAAAAGTACCCCTCAGACAAACATAAATAACTTATAGCCACAGTGCATCTCATAACGATTCTAATAATCGCAAACACGGTTAGATTACATTAATTCATTAAATCCCAAGCGAACGCGGCGTTCGCGCACCTATTGTCTTTCTATTGTGTCTGTAATTTCCACGATTGAAAGGTTAATTTATTTTTTTTCCTTCTGGCTTCATCATCAGATCAGTTCGATACACCCCCCCCCCACCCCCCCTTTTCTGACAGTCAGTCATCGCCTACACGTATAAACAAAGCAACTTTACTTGTAACCACAGTTCTGCTGTAATTCTATGAGGAGTTCTGTTCCATATCTTCGAAGTTCATGATCAGATCATAACAATATTTCTATGGGACCAACTTGGAAGCATAACCTTTCAATCAAAAAATTTTCAAAATCGGTCCTCAATTGACCGAGATGTCGGTGAACATACATAAAAAAAAAAGAAAACATACATTCAGCCGAACATAGAACCTTCTCCTTTTGGAAGTCGGTTAAAAACGTGTTATGTCGACCCCAAGTAAGTAACGTTACACGGGACTAGGGAAAGAAGATAATGATGACATTAAAACAAAGTCAAATCATCCACCGACAGACAGACGCGTCTGTATGTTTGCGATAAACTCACTACTGACCGAATTTTCATTGGGGTTTCTACAATAGAAAGAATGATTCACGAGGAAGGTATAATATATTTATACATTCTTATTACAGTTGACTATAAGCCGAAAATTTCAAAGATCTGTTACACCCGCGCTTTTAGTGAGGCCCGGATCGCTAGTTAAGGGATACAATTTCATACAATCATCATCATCATCATCATCATTTCAGCCGATAGACGTCCACTGTTGGACATAGGCCTCCCCCAAGCGTCGCCACAACGAACGATCATGAGCGTCCCGCATCCATCGGATTCCCGCTACCTTCACCAGGTCGTCAGTCCACCTTGTAGGAGGCCTTCCAACGCTGCGTTTTCCCCATCGCTGCGTTTCTCGTATTTCATACAACATTTAAATTAATTCAAAGATTTCAGAATACACAATTTATTACATACATTTTACTTACTATCCATACCTATGGATTATTTAATTTACAATATTAAAAAATTAAGAAAACAATACAATTTAATTTAAATATTGGAATGAATTCATAAACATTACAATTCACAAATTATAAACGATTGGCAACGATTGGAGTGATAGGCTGTTGCGCTGCGTCTCGCAAAAATTTATTTATGTATGTTCTTCAGATTGAAGTGAGTAGTCGATCTTCGAGTCCAAAGTTGGGTAAATCAATTTTTGAAAAGAATTGAATTTGTTTAGGTACGTAAGCTAATTTTATGCTCTGAAAATATCGGCCCTTATTGTATTACAAATGAATTATGAATTCCCCTGTTTTAAAACTTTCGTGTTCAGCAGCATAGCAACAACATTATCTCATTGAACGACGTACTCAATCATTACCTCGCGAAATCTATCGGCCAATAATGAGAATGCATCGCCGACTTTGGCAGAATGACTCATGTAAAGAAACCACTAACTCACAGGTCATGAGGACAAACAACTTTAAACTTAATTAACAAACAAATAAATGTCATATTGCGCATTTACATTTGTATTGTTTTTATTTGTTCTTGATCTTTATTCTTGTTTAGATTTTTTTATATATAGAATCGGTTTGCGTGGTGGCGGGCTGCCAGCTTTTTTAGACAGTACTCTGTTTACTACCGTAGCGAAAGGTTGCCGTGTTTTTTGTTGATATAAAACTTTAGTTTTTCTTTAATCCGGTTGCTTTTTAATTAAAAAAATTGAGATCAATGCCGAAAGTTTGGAAGACGGAAAAAAATGCAGTGCTTGCGTACGTTTTTGTGATATGAAATTGACGCTTTAATATTTTTACATAGACCTAGTAATTATAACCTTTATTTCTGTGTAAATTGTTCCCCGAAAATTAATGCCAGTGGCAAAACTTAGTTTTATTAAAAATCAAAAATCATTGAACCAAATGAAAATGTTGAATTAACAATAGTGCCTTAGTGACAAAGTGACAATGTGTGACAGGTTCACATTGCCGGGGCGAGCAGATGCTGTAGTGGAGCAATGGAGGTCCAAGATGGAAGAAGGTGCCCTGGCACCAGCGCACTTCCTCGACCATTGGAGGGTCACAGTTCCCAGGATATACTCGCCGCAACCTAACAGGACCTGTCTAGGTGAGTGTTCAAATCTTGCTTCTATGTTATTGGGATTGATCTAAAATATCAGAGGTAGTACCGTACTACTGATTATCCTTGACTGATACCTAACTCGCATTGATCTCACAACCTAAAATAAATCATAGACTTGTAATTGCAACGGCACCCATCCATAGCCGAGAATTTCTGAAGAAGACAGCAATATTATAAAATATTTTGGTATACAAATGTATTGTATGTACTATTAGAACATAATAAATATGTGGATTGGTATCTGGATTCCCTGAAGACGTCAAGCTTTTTAAGCGAGTGGATAGGCACATAGTTCAATAGGTATCGATCGAAAACAAGTTCCATTAAGGTCTGGAGAGGACTAACCCCATAAAAATAGTATAATCGTTGTTCTTCTAAGTGATTAAATTAAGCTTAGGGCAGGCGCATTAAAGAAGACTAGTCTAATATATACAATGTAAATGTTCATAGACTCTATCCAATGTGAGTGCGGTACCCTGTTAGCAACATGAATAAATGGTAGGAGTTTCTCAAGTACCCTGCCCTGCAACTAAGAGGACTTTAAAACCTCAGATGTATTAGGCGACAAAATGTTTAATAACATGACACGCGACGCTGCAACGTAGCTCAGTGTCCCGCAACTTGCCTCCTAATATTTTAAATCGAAATCTCGTTTGTAAGTCACACTTACATTTGGTATAAAATAAAAACTCCTTAAATCCTTGAGATACATTAAGGTAAAACTATATTGGGCACACGTGGGCCACGTACGCCGAGCTGGGCACGTCGGTCTCCATACATTTTTTATGGCAATTAGACTTGTAGAGCTACATTAGATACACGCTACGCAACGCCACGTAACGCAACGCCACGCAACGCAACTCTACGTACAAATCAGGCGTGGCCCACGTGTGCGTCGGTCTAATGTAGTCCCCGCTTTCATCATCACCAGCCTTTTTAATGTTCCCACTGCTGGGTCTCAAGCCTCCTCTTTAGGAGAGGGAAAGGGCCGTAATCCACCACGCGGGCCCAGTGCGGGTTGGTGAATGTCACAAGTCCTTGAATTTTTGGGTTCTAGGACATGCCGGTTTTCCTTCACCGTTTTGAGAGCAGTGGTAATTAAATAAATTACAACACAAAGTAATGCGCCTGGCAGGGTTTGAACCCGCGACCTACAACTCGTAAGTCGGAGCCATTACCACTTGGCCACCACTGCTCTACTGTTCTCCTGCTTCAGCCTAATGTATCTCAGGCTTTGATGAATTCCCTCCATGTTTCAGATAACGTAGCCATCTACTGGACTGGAATTTACTATTTACTCAAAATTAAGAAGTGTTAATATTTCTGTTGTTATGATTTGCATAATGCTCTTTATCAGAATTTATGTTGATAGTGTTTGTTAAGGATTACTCAAGGTAATCTCTTGTCGAATCTCGTGTCAAATGATTTGATTTCGTGTTATTAGTGTGTTCAACTAATCGCAGACGATAAAATATGTTGACAGAGGATTAACTTCAAAATCTGGGTTAGGGGCACAACTGATCTTAAAGAATGAGTCTTTTTAGTACTTATCGCCAAAATCACAGCAAGATCATTATTTTGTCATTCATATCTTACATGTTCTTGAAATCAAAGATAATTATTTAGTTGTCGGGATGATCATCTTATGGTTGCTTTCACGTGATGTTTAGCTGACACTCAAAGGCCTGTGAATTCTCGTTTAAAATATATTTAGTATCTATTAGCTGGAGCCAAAAACTTCGTCGTGTACTGACAGATTCATAAAACAGGACAATGTCATTTGATCAAGATCTTTTTTTGTGTGGCATCCTAATTCATATCCCAAAAAAAAAATCAAAGCCTTATATCATCAGCTATCTACAGTGAAAGTGCCGTCTAAATTAGTCCAGCCGTTTCGGAAATTAGCTAGAACAAACAGACCGACAAATTATTCAAATTACATTTTCGTTATAGGTATCGAATAAACTTTCATATGCATTTAATCTATTTTGATATTACAAACAGACACTACAATTTTATTCATATGAATAGATGTGTAGATATTTCCCCACGACTTTTCACAGAGCGCTGAGTCGTCAGTTTTTCTCAGGTTTGGGCGCATTGTTTACTGAATCCGAAGCTGTCGAATCATGTAAACATGCTCGTAGAAAGCAACGGACGAACACTGGAAACTATAAAATATTGTGAAGAGAGAAAAATTGGAAAGAAAATTTTCCTTCAAGCGTAAAAAGCTCTACTATTTGAAGTCCTCTCAACCTTAGTTTGGTCTTCGTCATAATTGTTATTTAATAAGTTCTCCTAATTATAATGATTCGATATATATAAATATCGAATCATTATTATTACAAACTAATAAATACTATGATTTAAATCATAGTATTTATTAGCTTGTAATTTTAGCATATATTATATTATGTATTTTATTATTATAAGCCACTTAATTTAACGACACTTCATTCTGTTTGTAATTACCACTGTGTTGTCTTTTTTAACCCATAGGTTGAGTGGTAGAGAATGCCTTGTTGCATTAAGACATCACTGTATATATGAAGTTTAACTAAATAAACATTTCACATTAGTAGAAGTAATTTTATTAGATGCTTCTACTTCGTCCGAAAGAGCAAATTTTTATTTATGTTGAACTAAGGACGAGGCTTTGGCTTTGGCCTGTGTATTTAATGTTCCAATACCTTCTATGAAAAATATCTAAGAGGCCTCTGTGGGTTGACTTTGACTAATTTTACGCTTTCCAAAGTTCTAGGACCCCAGGGTACTGAGAAATACCAAGAAAATGCAAATAACTAGGTAATACCGGCTGGATAAGTAAAATTAAAACTTAAATATCTTGTATGTTTGATAAAATAAGCTACTGCGCTACCGGGCGGTGGTGGGTTCAACTACCGCAACGAATAAATATTTGCATGGCCTACTACACGTTTAGTTTGTTCCTCATAATCCGCGTCTGGGTGTTTGTACACGTGAGATTAGTATTAACCAAACCATGGTAAAGGGTGAAATTAATAGACAGCGGTAATTTTTGCATCACAACGGCAGGCAAAACGTGTTCAGATACGGTAGTTGTCGCACGCTAGAAAGTCTTATCGTCAGTCTATCCAAGGAGTATCCAGTCTATCCAGTGTCCAGTCTATCCTATTGCCCAGTAACTTGGCTGCCTGTCACAGTCGTTCCTTGTCGTGATTTTTTCTGCCGCATGCTGTAAGCGAACATTACACGGTAGGATTTGCTGTCAGTTTTGCCACAGTCAAACCTTGATTGACGAAAAACCTACCGTCGAATGTGTTGCATGACGGTTTTTAGTACTGATTGACTGAAACCATCATTCACCATCATTCATGATTGATGGAATTGATTGACGCTTGCATGACCGTGTAATGTTCGCCTTAGTTAGTTTAGTCTAGTCAAATTAGGTCATTTTTTAATAAAGATTGGAATAAATTCTCTGGAGAGGCAAAAACGTTTCTGATGGTTTTGTATGAGTGAAAAATAGAGTATAAAAAAAAAAATCATTTGGCACCCCTACGGAAGGGGGTGAAAACTGTTTATTGCTCATAACTAACCAGAGAATATAGGTGTGCTCACCATTTTTTTTTTATGGTATATTAAACCTCAACCTACATTATTGCATTTTAATTATTTTAATTCGACCAACGCAGCATTAGAAAAAAATAAAAATGTTATTTTTGGCCATTGCGGCATTGGGGAAAATTGTGTAGTTTTGTAAACTGAGGAAAGTGTTATACATTTCGACCTAAGTACATGATTGATTTTGCACCCCAGTGCGACGTATGGTAATTAGTTTTTCACGTTTTTTTGCTTCTGTACTTCGGGGGAAATTTAAGTAGTTATGAAAATAATCACAATTACATTAATTTGGTTTCCTTTATATTTGCACCCTATAAAAAATTAGCATTTTTTTAAGGAACATACGTTTTTCTAGTGTTGTCTTAATTGCCAAAGAACTATTACGCCATGGAAGTGACAAGCGCGCGACACGGAATAATAAATTGACAAGAAGAGATAAGCGTAGTCATTACCTAGGAGTGTTGTGGGATGTATTTTACGAGGAAGGAGTACTTTCTGATTGTAAATGCTTTGTTATTGTCTGTGCGATAAAAGAACCGTTGTGGCGTAAAGTGAAAACAAACATTAAAGATTTTAAGTAGCAACCCAACTCAGCCATCCGTCAAATGCTAAACGTCATGTCATGTTGACACCGGTTTGTTAATTATGTTATTTTATTGTGATTTTTAATTGAAATCTTCAGAAATGTGTTAAAAAATTTCACTGAGCTGCAAGGGAAATAATATTTAATATATTACAGTTTTGCCAAAGATAACAAATGGCAAATCACACCATTATTGATCAAAACAAAGTCACGAACTTGGGAAACATTGGTATGCTGTTTTTTTGGTACGTAACACTTTTGTTTTAATGTTTTTAGAATTCCTAGCTGAACTCCTGTCCCTGTTATCTCCAAATATATATAAATTAAACGGAAATTCATTTAAACATGACGATATTTGTTTAATTTGTTTTGGTCAATATTTTCGATGGTTAGTATAAAGAGTATTGATACTTTAAGTTGATACGTTTCGACTAACTTAGAATATTTCTTTTCAGGCTAGAGTAAGGATACAGTAACTAAAATAAAAAAGTGCAAGTGCGAGTCGGACTCGCGCACTAAGGATTCTGTACAAAACCTATGAAATCAATTCCCGAATTGAGTTACGAAGATTTTTCCGAATTGCAAACAGTTTTTTTTTTGTGGCTGATCTACAAATTTACAATTTTCAGATTTTTCCCCGTACTTGTTCTATGAGACCTTGATTTATGCCAAATTTCAGGATTCTAGGTCAACGTGATTCACCATATGAACTTTGATTCCCTTGAGTATCGAAATATACGTTTTTTTGCGACATAAACGGCCGTATCTTTTTTTTTCGTTAACTCAAAAGTCTGATTTTTTCACAACTTCGAAAGACCGCAGACTTGGTTTTAATTTCAACTCGATACCTCCAAGCGTTCTCGAGTTAAAGGGTCTTAACAGATAAACAGACGGACAACAAAGTGATCCCAAGGATCTTATATACGAGATGGTCCCTTACAGGCTAAATAGATTTTTTACGAAGCAACATTACAAATTCTGAAGTGTACTTTATTTTCATAGTCATTAAGTTCATATTTTTCATAGATTAGCAAAAGGGAAAAATGTACTGAGGAAGACAACGAGAAAGTGGTAGTGTGTTCCATTTTTACCTTTATATTTAACTAGGGTAAACATAAACTTGCTGTTAGAGTCTGTGCGGAAAGTAAACCATCGTGGGATTTGAGGGCGCTGCTGTAGATAAAAATCGTTTTTGTTATGTAAGCAACATTGTGACGTCATTATGGTGCGACTGTTAAATCTTGATATTTTGAAACTATGTTAGACTAGCTTCTTCCAGCGGCTTCACCCTATAATAAAAATTATCCTATTGGCTGAATGTGCTATATTATTGCAATGTTTATGATTAAGTTCATCTGTCTAGTAGTTTTTGCGCGACACATCCATACATACGAGTACCTCCATCCATCTTCACAAACTTTCGCATTTATAATATTAGTAGCCTATTTATTGAACTTGCTCACGTGATGAAACTTAGCAAAAATATAGGTTATAAGCTATATTATTGCAACGTTTATCATTAAATTCATCCGTTTATAAGTTTTTGCGTAATGAGTAACAAACCGTTAATTGTGGCGACACCTGGGGGAGGCTTATGTCGAACAGTGGACGTATTTCGATTGTAATGATGATGAACATTTAAATGCAAACACGAACCGGTAAAGGAAAATATCGTGAAGAAACTGCTGTACTGCCTATCTAGGTAGGTTCCACCCAGTGGCGTGCCTGATGCCTTTACAGGGGGCAAGCCAAGGAATCTTGACCTAACTACTACTTACGTATTAAAAAAAAATCTCGTGCTACCACGTGTCATCAGTGCAGTAATGCTGATTTTTCTGAATTGCTACACTACTATTAACAAATATAATGTTAATAGTAAGTAATAAATAATGATAACAAAAGCTTCACCACAACAACTTTATCATCATACCAATAATCGTGAAGTTTGAATACATGAATAGAAAAAAAAAATTGTATTCTAATTCAAATTGTCTATCTTTATTTAAAACTGATTTTGTTACTTACACCAGCGTAAAAAGTTTGTGAACATTTTAAATCTACCAACAGATCCGCCATAAAAAAAAAATTGTTTGCAATTCGGAAAAATCTTCGTAACTCAATTCGGGAATTGATTTCATAGGTAAATTTGTACAGAATCCTCAGTGTGCGAGTCCGACTCACACTTGCCCTTTTTTATTTTAGTTACTGTATCCTTACTCAAGCCTGAAAAGAAATATTCTAAGTTAGTCGAAACGCATTATAAATTTAAAGTATCAATACTCTTTATACTAGCCATCGAAAATATTGACCAAAACAAAATAAACAAATATCGTCATGTTTAAATGAATTTCCGTTTAATTTATATATATTTGGAGCTATCAGGGACAGGAGTTTACATAAGAAGTCTAAAAACATTAAAATAAAAGTGTTACAAAAAAAATTGTTTGCAATTCGGAAAAATCTTCGTAACTCAATTCGGGAATTGATTTCATAGGTAAATTTGTACAGAATCCTCAGTGTGCGAGTCCGACTCACACTTGCCCTTTTTTATTTTAGTTACTGTATCCTTACTCAAGCCTGAAAAGAAATATTCTAAGTTAGTCGAAACGCATTATAAATTTAAAGTATCAATACTCTTTATACTAGCCATCGAAAATATTGACCAAAACAAAATAAACAAATATCGTCATGTTTAAATGAATTTCCGTTTAATTTATATATATTTGGAGCTATCAGGGACAGGAGTTTACATAAGAAGTCTAAAAACATTAAAATAAAAGTGTTACGTACTAAAAAAACAGCATACCAATGTTTCCCAAGTTCGTGACTTTGTATTGATCAATAATGGTGTGATTTGCCATTTGTTATCTTTGGCAAAACTATAATATATTAAATATTATTTCCTTTGCAGCTCAGTGAAATTTTTTATCACATTTCTGAAGATTTCAATTAAAAATCACAATAAAATAACATAGAAAACAAACCGGTGTCATCATGATATGACATTTGGCATTTGACGGATGGCTGGGTTGGGTTGCTACTTAAAATCTTTAATGTTGTTTTCACTTTACGCCACGACGGTTCTTTTATCGCACAGACAATAGCTACAATATTCCAGTCTGTGATAATAGACCGATCCCAGTCAAAGTGATAGAACCATTTTCATTGGCACTGGGTAATTGGTCGCTGGTGGAATCTACCTAGATAAGCAGTACAGCAGTTTCTTCACGCTATTTTCCTTTACCGGTTCGTGTTTGCATTTAAATGTTCATCATCATTACAATCGAAAGACGTCCACTGTTCGACATAGGCCTCCCCCAGGTGTCGCCACAATTAACGGTTTGTTACTCATTACGCAAAAACTTATAAACGACATCATTATGAATTTAATGATGAACGTTGCAATAATATAGCTCATAACCTATATTTTTGCTAAGTTTCATCACGTGAGCAAGTTCAATAAATAGGCTACTAATAATATAAATGCGAAAGTTTATGAAGATGGATGAAAGTACTCGTATGTTTAGATGTGTCGCGCAAAAACTACTAGACAGATGAACTTAATCATAAACATTGCAATAATATAGCACATAAGCTATAACTTTGCAGTTTCATTAGGTGAGCAAATTCAGCCAATAGGATAATTTTTATTATAGGGTGAAGCCGCTGGAAGAAGCTAGTCTAACATAGTTTCAAAATATCAAGATTTAACAGTCGCACTATAATGACGTCACAATGTTGCTTACATAACAAAAACGATATTTATCTACAGCAGCGCCTTCAAATCCCACGATGGTTTACTTTCCGCACAGACTCTAGTAAGTGTAAGTAAAGAAACCTAATTTTGTTTTTATAAAAAAAAAAAAACAGTTAAAAAAACCGTCTATGTTTAAACAAAAAAAACGAGAGTGTCCTGCAAGCATGTCCTTTATTTATCTTCTATACATACATATAAATAAAATTGGAGTATCTTTTTGTAAAATTGAAGTAACTGCTTTTTACTACATGCATACATATATACGGTACATAGAGTTTGACCATCGAAAGAAGACAACGAATTATTAATCAAACGTTATGTATGGCAGCATTTAAAAAAATTAAGAATTGTCAAAATTGTTTTCCTGCATCTTATTATACTCATTTTGTTTAAAATAATGCCATAAACAATCACTAGTTCGATGGAAAGGCTACTATTTAATATAATGGACAAATTTAAAGACGCAAAAAGTGAATTAAATTAAAAACATGCAGATAAAATACGATGGTTGGATACAATAATATCATTTCCAGATTAGTTTTTTAATTACTATTATAAAAACTTGATACTTTTTGACTATTTAATAATTGTAATTTTACTCACACGGTGTATTATACTTTTCAGGAGGTTTCGGCAATGAGTAGACGAAACTCCTAATAATGAAAACAGTAAAGGACATGGAAAGTTGTATATTTCGTATGCGCGCTATCTAGCAAAGTAGCGGCGGACATTTGAAAGATATTATATTCCATACATACATAATGACATCAATCGTCCATCCAAATTAATAAAAAAAATCGATAACACACAATTTGTTTTATTCAAATTTAAAGATTCCAGGGAAGTGTTCATTGAAAGGCCCACTGGCTCCACAAATGATTGGACCTGTGCTTTGTATAACATTCGATGTTGGCCTGGTATAAAGCGCCGTCAGTGCCGGATTAAACCGACCCGGAGTCTATTGCTAATTCGACCAAGGGTAGCGTTGAAAATTCCGGAAAGAAACAATTGTTTCTTTCAATGAAAAAAAACAAATTGTGTTTTTTTTCCGTTTTTTCACATGTTGCATTGAAATTTTGCGGAAAAAATCGTTTGGGAACAAAATAGAAATCTTTCGAATGTTTTATTCATTGTTTCGGTTAAGCCTCCCCCAAGTGTCACCATAATGATCGGTGCCCACTGTTGGACAGAAGCCTCTCCCAAGTATCGCCATTTATGACTTTAATGACTGCTGTCCACTGTTGGACATAGGCCTCCCCCTCGCTATAATGACCCATGCCCACTGTTGGACAGAAGCCTCTCCCAAGTATCACCATTTATGACTTTAATGACTGCTGTCCACTGTTGGACATAGGCCTCCCCCTCGCTATAATGACCCATGCCCATTGTTGGACATAAGTCTTCCCTCGCTATAATGACCTATGCCCACTGTTGGGCATAAGCCTCCCCTAGTGTCACCACGTAGGCGTTATAATAACTGATGCCTACTGTTGGACATAGGCCTCCTCTCGCGATAATGACCTATGCCCACTGTTGGGCATAAGCTACCGCCAAGTGTCACCACCTAGGCGCTATAATGATTGATGCCCACTGTTGGACATAGGTCTCCTCTGCCTATAATGACCTATGCCCACTGTTGGGCATAAACCTCCCCAAGAGTCGCCATTTTGGCACTATAATGATTGATGCCCACTGTTGGACATAGGCCTCCCCTTACTATAATGAGCTAGGCCCTATACAAGGTGCAGTTTTAAAACTGCACAATATTTCAGGAGGTTGTAATAAAACTCATAAATAATCATATAAAAAACGATACCTGGTCAATAATCAGTAATACTTGTTATTTAATGTTTTAATTACACTAAACTAAATCGATTGATCGATGGCCGCGGGGGCGTGGCTAGGGTGTGGCGTGCGGGATGATGATTGGATGATACATTATTTATGAAACTATCGTTGCGAGTTAGTGTGTGTGAAAACGCCCTTTATTTTCCGTGTTTGTGTGTGTGAAAAAAAGCGCGGTTATAAAAAAAAATAAAAAATTACCTACTTATTTTATTATTGATTCGGGTCGAGAATCACTAACATAATTACCTCCTGAAATATTTTGCAGCTTCAAAACGACACCTTGTATGTAAAGTGGGAAGTGATTTTTTTTTTAATTTCAACCCTAACGTGTGATATATCGTTGGATAGGTATTTAAAAATGAATAGGGGTTTACTACAATTATTTTTTGATAATGTCAATAATTTCGGAAATAATCGCTCCAAAAGTAAAAAACAACGTGTCCCCCCCTCTAAGTTTTGAACCATAAGTTTAGAAAATATGAAAAAAATCTGAAAAGTAGAACTTTATAAGGACTTTCTAGGAAAATCATTTTGAACTTGATGGAAAGAACAGTTTTTGTACAAAAAGACAAAAAGGTTCTACAAAATAATTTCTGGACTAAGTTTGTAGTATAATCGTATATGCAAGCATTTTTTTAAACTCATAAGTGGGTACACTTATTGTGACTGACGGGAAACTACAGAACCCTACACTGAGCGTGGCCCGACACGCTCTTGGCCGGTTTTTTTTCGGTTTTATTGGAAAAATACATGAAATTTATAATTTATAAATTTCTTGAAAGTTTCGAATGTTACATTGAATAAAACAACAGTATTTGAAAGAAACGGGAATATTCCCTGTTTTTTTCAACGCTAACCAAGGGGCCCCCCTACCACTAATCAATTAATTTAGTAGTAAGATACTAATTAATTTAGTACTTTTGGAAAACCTAGATGATGATCGTTTTTAGCATACCCCGAATGATTAGAATTTTGCTTAGGACGTTTAGGTTTTCTTCTGACAAGTAATACAGAATTAAGGAGTCTCTTCGATGCTGATGGCGAAGCCTTTGTGAATTTATACAGAAAAGCTGTACAGTTAAGATTTACTTAGGATTACCTAGGATGCAGCATTTATTTTTCTTTGAAGTCTGATTTAGCAAATTTTTAAGTGGAGTAATCTTTCTGAGTGATATTTCTCATCAACACGCCAACATCGATAGTCATCATCAATTCAGCTGAAAGGCTTCCATTGCTAGACAAAGGTTTTTCCTATGTCACCACAACGGCCGGTCCAGTTTATCACGCCTCCATCGAATTCACGTGAACCTTACTAAATAAAAGGTTATTCTTACCCTTGTTGCGAGACCTTTCAACGTTACGTCTTCAGGTATCCGGTCGCCATTCCAGAACCTTTAGGCCCCATCGGTCATCTGTTCTGCGAGCAATATATGTACCCAGTTTACTGCCACTTAAGCTTATCTTCCTCTCCATTGCTCTTTGTGTTACTTAAAACCATCTGATGAGGCGCATTGTGAACGACCACGTTTCAAAGCCAAATGTCACTACGCACAGGCAATGTAATATTCACATAGACTAATTATGTAATTATGTCTAGATATGTAATTCCCTAGAAACCTTGTTTAAGCTTATTCTTAGTAGGGTTATTAAGATTGAGCTTAACCTACACATATTAAAATTAAGTGGTTTTAGCTAGCGCTGCTAGAAGCTGCTGGCTAAAGCTACCTTTTATAAAATTAACTTGAACAAGGCTTTTATTTACCAAGAAGTCCGTGGATTTTAAGATCACTTGCGTAAAAAGTACGATGATGGGATAAATTCTAAGAGATCTTCTATTCTGTAGTTTGCTTGCAGGATAGTCTGAAGTAAAGTGACTATCTCATCACATCCAAAAAAATCAGCTGTATTATTAGGTTTCACGCAGTACCAATATTTTGACTAGTTTTTTTTATGTTCAAAAATGCGGGATCCCTGAACGCGCGGGGCCCCAAAATGGGGGGGGGTCTGTAAAATTTGCTACTCTTGCTACATGGCTAATCCGCCACTGAGTGCCATCTAACCTTTGCATGAATGTCGAGTTACCTAGCAGCTACCGTAGCTTTGTGCTCAATGAACTGCCCAAAGTTTAAGGAAATTTCAACTCCCAAGAGCTGAAGGCGGTCGATACACTCCAAGGATACATTCTAAAAAGCAGGTGCTAAGGTGATCAGGCTGCTTTTGGCAGTGAACGGACATACTTGAGTTTTGGCGGCATTGAATATCGCGCCTAAATAAGCAGCACATGTTTAATTGTTAAATAAACATGCATCATATATATATCGAATACTTATTATTTTCATGAATAATCAAACGTATCAACTCTGTTTAAGTGGCGTACAGCTAGGGTGAAGAGCTTCAATTTTTTTTTAATACGGCCTCTTTTTTGTTTTGCTATCTTTCGTTGGTCTACACCAAAATAACATTTCTTGCAATTTGTGTCTGTCTGTCTGTCTGTTTGTCCGGGCTAATCTCTGATATGGCTGGACTAATTTTGACGGGACTTTTTTTGGCAAGTAGCTGATGTAATAAGGAGTAGCATGAGCTACTTTTATTTTAGAAAAAATAAATTCGAAATCTTGTAGTCCACGCGAACAAATTCGCGGGCACAGCTAGTTTCAAATAAATTAGTTGTATTTCGGTTGTCTTTAGAACTATAAATCGTCTGACAGCGCTGATTATTCTACGGCATCGGGTAAGGTAGGAAAAATAAAATATTAGTATAAAAAATGTGGAGTTTTAAGTATGCGCCGCAAAAAGAAACTGGGTAAGGGCGAGTCGGACTCGCACACTGAGGGTTCCGTATCAACTAACTTAAATACAATAAATATCAAGCTTTTGCCAGCAGCAATCATTCCTATACTTATTATATACTTAAGACTTGCTTCGTGCATATATATAGATATTTGTATTTATATTTTGTATTTGTGCCAAATTTCAGGGCTCTAGGTCAACGGGAAGTACCTTTATGATTCCCTTGAGTGTCGAAATATATAATTTTTTTTTTGCGACGTGTCTTTTTTATTCGTTAACTTAGAAGTTTTTAGTTTTACACAGCTTTAAGGGACCGCAGTCTTGAGTATACGGTTTAAATTTCAACTTGATACAAGTATCAAGTCTTGTTCCCGAGATAAAGGGACTTGACAGACAGACGTACGAACAACAAAGTGATTCTATAAGGATTCCATTTTTTCCTTTTGAGGTATAGAAAGAAATAAAGATCGACAGAGAATTGATATGATTATCATAATTTCTTGTTAAATAAATACTTAATACAGGGGCAGGTCGGGAGGTCACGACAAACAATGCAATACACTCCATAATCCATTTTCACAACACAGCTAATAAAATAGAGGAAATTATAGTTATTAATTTGTATAGCGCAGGGATCGCTTCTTGCCACAAAAATGATCTAAACGCATATACATGCACGCACTTACTTACTCTCGACCCCGCCGCGCGCGCGCCGCGCGACCCCGCGTTCGCCCTCCGAGTGCCACGAGTCGCAGTATGTATTCACGTTAACTCTACATAAACTTCCAGTTATATATTTCTTATTTTTATTACGTGCGAATGTTTTATTTATAGAATACATTATATGCTAAAAAATCCATGACTACACTAATTTGCCCCGAAGTACAATCTACAAATATTGTAAAATGCTGTTTTCCTAGGGGTGCAAAAGGGTGCAAAAATAACTGGGTGTATAGGATGCTTTAAAAAGCTTATTATGAGTTTGCACCAACTGGCTAAATTTCCCTTGAGCCGCAAAATAAAAATAATGATTTATTAGTGTTTCATACACCTCACACTTTTTTCGTGAAAAGTAATTATACACCAAAGGGGTATCTACATAATCTAAACTTACCACAACGAAATACTTATGAAATTTTTTAATTTTGGGACTTTAATGTTAAAACCTAATATTAAACGATGTTCCGTACATAACAGGAATGGTGCAAACTCAGAGAAGACTTATATTCATGTATTCTAATGATTCCACAAAAAATTACAACTACACGAATTAGGTCCAATCTTTTTGCTAATTTGACTAGACTATTGGGAAAATGCTAGGGGAGACGATAGTGTGGGTAGTAGATAAAACGCTATCTACTATATTCTTACATACTCCTTATAATTAAGTAAACTCATTGTTCGGAAATGTTACCCGTTACTCATGTTTTTTTTTTTTAATGGAGGAAATCATCCAATGACTTCTCTCGCTCTGGGCGAAGCGGGCGGGCGTGTCAGACTTTTACTGACTAAAACCACGCAAAAAATAAAACCGTTACCAATGTTTTCTTTTTTTCTTAACCTACTGTCCAGGTCACTGATAGGTGTAGAGTCTGTCTAAAAAGTGAAACGACTTAGATAATATTAGTAATTAGGGTAAAATGAAATCTGGTGTAGTCAACACTGGTTCAACAATCACGGTTGATTAAGAGATCTTCATCATTGTTTACTAATAGAAGAACCTAATAAAAAGTATTTTTTAAATGATATACTATAGTATTAAAATTAACTCTTCAATATGGTCAGTCTGTTTTGGCAATAGATTTCCGAGTTGGTAGTAATAAGGCCCATATTACAGAACGTCACTCAAAACTCAAGCGTTACTTAAAATTAGTTTCAACCAATCAAATGGCTTGAATCTAGTTTTAAGTAATGCTTGAGTTTTGATTGACGTTCTATAATACGGGCCTAAGATGAAAAATAAGCCGAATTGTTTTATTACGACCAAAGTAATAAGCTTACATAAAATTTTAATTAATCCTCTTCAAACAAAATAGGTACCGTACCAGCCTTGATAGCATGATTGAAATTGAAAGCATTTTTAAAAGATTTGTTTGTGGAAGGCCCTTCAGCTGCGAAACCTTTCTTTTTTCAACGAGATTTATATTTTTGAGAAGAGCCAGAATCAGAATGATGATGAAATTAAAGATTGAGATGGATGTGAACATACAATAATGTTATTTTCTTCTAAAACCTCACAAATCAGTAGCAACGTGTGGTGGACACACCGGCCGAAGTTTTTTCAGAAAGAAGGTTTCCAAACTTGCAATCAAACCATCAATAATAAACCATGAAACCAAGATGGAGATGAAGATAATTGATGGTTTGATGGGTTCCATGATCTGCATAATGGAACCATCATTAGAATTAGTGCATAACAAACCAAGAAGAGCAATTTGAGGGAAATTAGTATGTAGCCGTATTACTTTGGGTCGTAATAATATTATTCACCGTACTTTTGATCA
This sequence comes from Mythimna ferrago, assembly GCA_910589285.2. NCBI lineage: Eukaryota > Metazoa > Arthropoda > Insecta > Lepidoptera > Noctuidae > Mythimna > Mythimna ferrago. The sequence goes on along the minus strand of OU342676.1, from coordinate 14,779,600 downwards.
TATAGGACTTACACAATATGGTCGGCACACTAACATATTCCAATTTTGAAATCATCAACACCTCCTGCTCTGGGTGGAGACTGGAGCGTAGAACAGATGGTCGATTGGGTCAAAAAAGGTTCTGGAGTGGTAACCGCGTACCGGAAAACGCAACATTGGAAGGCCTCTCACAAAGTGAACTGGTGACCTAGTGAGGGTCGCGGGAATCCGGTGTATGCAAGACGCACAGGACCGGACCGTCTTTGATGATGATGATGATGATGATTTCTTTATTATACACCATAACAAGTTATAATAATACAAGGCGTAAGGGACCGCCCTTCACAAACTTTAAGGGCTTGCTCAGTAGACGAAACTGAACAACCTTCCACAAAATTTTTTTCAGGAAACGAAAAAACAAATTAGCCTCACCATACAAAATGATAAACTTGATTGGACAATTTGTATGGCGAGGCCGATTTTTTTTCGTTTCCTGAAAAAAAAAATTTGTGGAAGGTTGTTCAGTTTCGTCTACTGAGCAAGCCCATGTTTGTGGAGGGCTGTCCCTTACACCTTTTATAGATGACCGAGTTCATGCACATAGGCGAGCTTAACTCAAAGTTGAGTATTCTTTCAGCAAACCAATGAATGATAGAGAGAGTACGTCCCTTTGCGTTCCAGGAAAAATCGCGTAGCCCTAACCCCCTATATGATTTTATGTTACGAGTTTAACCGCTTCATCTTTCAAAGTAGGTAAGGCTTTTGGTGTTATCCAATACCGCTTAAGTATATCACAAAAAAGTTCACAGACGCGCGTTTCAAGCGGTTGCATACGCGCTCGCAATGAGACGAATTGGGCCGAGATATCGTGTCCGTAAGCGGTGTCTATGTGGTGTACGTTGCTCGAGCGCGATTGACTTCTGTACCTGTTTTGTGGTATAGTTTAATCCCGTGGTTTAAAAAGTATAACACAGCTGCAAACTTTCCCATGCATGACGTAAATGTCAAAGGGTTGTCCGCAATCATTAGGTATAGGCGTATTCGTTGCATGTTGCACGTATGCAACTTCCGCCTCTGATGTGTGAATTTTAATGGCTTTTTTTTCAATCGATACTCTGTTGCCATGCTTTAAGTTTACACCAATATACGGATTTGAAGTAAAATGACTAAATTGTAAAGACTAAAAAAACCCTGTATAGAATAGACTAGTTGCCGTAAAAAAAGTAATTATTCCGTCTTTTAGATTATTCAAAAATAAGGGACATGTATTTTTTTAATTGTAAATTAAACCAAAAAATGACAAAGATATAGCCCAGTGTAACGTCACGCCGCGCCGTGCTGCATTTTTTCGCACGGGGTGACGTCACACGTAATTTTATTGGGCTATATCTTTGTTATTTTTTGTTTAATCGAAAAAAGAAAAAATACGTGTCCAATATTTTTTTATAATCTAAAATACGGACTAACTAAAATGTAATTATTTTGACCCTGGAAACTACCATAATGCATTTATTCAAATTTTAAGCGGAATATGCGCTTCCAGCAAGCTTATTGCCCATAATCGTTAAAGTTACTTGAGAGCCTTCGACGACCTAAACTGAAAGCTGTTAGAGGGATGTAGCGACATACGATGTATATAGCTCGACATTTATGGTTCCTCAAATGCAAAATTTCATTTTAATTTACATGGTTTGCTGTAAGAAAACCCAGTTCTGGGTTAAGCTCGCCTATGTACATCAAATGTCTTATTTTTTGTTGTTTGTCAAAATTTTGTGTACAATAAAGAATAAATTTAAAAAAATGTGTAAAGATCCATAAGTTTCGTAACCGGTTTTTTTTTTGTGGTGGGAAAAATCATCCAATGACAACCCCCGCTCTTGGGCGGAGCGGGAGATAGTGTCAGACTCTTACTGGTTAAACGACCCACCCTGTTCCTTCTAGCCTTCATACCGGGGCTCGATTTCTCTTTCGGATAACCCTGGCCCCAGTAGGCTTCGACCTGGCTGGGTCCCTACTGTTGCTGACAGCTCCTTGAGGCGCGCGGGAACAGTGCGCGCCGTCGACGACTTGGGCTTGGTCCGGACAGTTACCGGACGGCCGGACAGCGAGCTTACCATTGCTCACTGTCCGCAAGCCCGCGCCTACGGTGGCCGGAAATCGGGATCAGAATCCCGGCGGCGATTCGTAACCGGCTGCACTGCGCAGTAGATATGGTTCTAGGTGGTAATCAATTTTACTTGCTTCTGTATCTGGATTTTATTGAGGCCGTGTAAGAGTGGTGTGAGACACAGTATCAGGTTTTATCTAGGTATCTTTGATCGGAGGGTTGAACACATTTACTCCTTTTGTTAAGGATCAACAAGGCATGCAAGCGTTCCTATTTCCACATAATTCAATAGGTAATGTTACTCACAAAGTAGGTGTTGTGTTTAGTTACTTATACTCGGTTAACAAATTGTTTTCCTACTCGATTAGACTATTTATAAGCCGAAAAGATATACCTAAGTACCTAGGGAGTACTTGTTTGCCTTGTTTTCCAAAAGAGTTCACGAGTCATTGACCTTGTACAGGAATTTATTCTTTTTTTATTTTTTTTGTTTCAATAAAGAACGTTGCCCCTTGCTTGGATTGCTCCTGTATCGTGGGTGCGTTCACAAATATGTGACACATACAATCAATGAACGTATCAAGTCGTTTAAAATATTTTTTACGAGCCAAGTAAAGGGAAGTAGTATTGAAAAAGCCTAAATATTTGATTGAAAGATTTACCGATTTCAGTTAAGTATATACCAGTACGGCCGAAATATCTTGACCTCTCCGAACTTCGCAAAATTGGCTGCGCTGTAATTCTTTTTAAGAATATTAAAAATAAAATTTTTTTATAGTATTGTTTTGTGTATTGTGAATTTTTTCGAGTATCCGCATAGTCCGGAATGCCTAACCTCAGAGTGGCCAAGGTATTTTGACTGTACTGTACTCAGCGCGATTCCTACAATACTTACTGTATGTCGTCATTATCTTGACATTTCAATTTATTTTGGGGTCGTCATCTCACTAGCTGTATTTTTGTTAAAAGTTTTATCGTGATTTGAAATTATTACCCGTCACTGTAACTCAAATCATTTATTTCAATTAAATCATTTACTAGCACTTTTGAATTGTTAAGAAGTCGGTCAGTCAGAAAGATGAAGCTGATTGTGCATTCCTAAGCATAGATCTATACCGAAGAACGTCCAAGAAACGTACATTACAAAATTCCTAGTCACTTGCATATTTTCTGTTATGTGAGAAAAATGAAAATAAAACAATTCAAAATAAATTAGTTGATGGCAATTTCTTAATTGCTCGTAGATTTTTGCAATTTGTGTCTGTACCTTGACCAAAAGTTTTATCGGGATGATTTATTGGATGTTCCAATTTGTGCTGAAATTCCTTCATTCATCAGGAGTACGAAAGTGTTGATTAAAAGAAAAGTTTTATAAGTTCGAACCCGCGACAGCGTGGCACCGATCGACCAACCATTGCACCAACCGTGCCGGCAAAATAAGAATTATGATGGAGAACACGTCTGTGTTCTGCACGATACTTTTTCCCACAAAAAAAGTGTCTACTTTTTGTGGGAAAAAGTATTTTTTTGTGGTAAAACAACAAATAAATTTAATAAACCAGTAAATCATAAACAATTATACTATCAATTCAAAACAACTTTGCTAGCAAAAGAAAACATTTTAATGTTGTAATAAATTTTCAGTTCACTGAATTCAGTTCACATCACACCTACATAACGACGAAACTATCGTTTGCACGACTAGTGTACCAAATAAACAATTGTATAAACATTGCTGCGTTTTTACACAACTTCACTTTTATTGGGTTAATGCGTCCGCATCCGCATAAATATAAAGCGTTTGTTTTTAACGCGTAAAGAATGTGTTTATAAAGTAGGCAGTAGAATGATAATAAATATAAAGATTACTTGTGTTTAGAGGTCAATGCACTAAACGATGAGACGTGGATAAGATTATCCACTATACTCTGTTCAAAATAACATTAGAAATTTATGAAAACCTTTTATTACTGTACGATTTTGACTTTTCATACGTTGTTGGTGGCATGATAAATGGCGGCTGCAGTAAATAGTTCGTATTGTAACCACTTTTTTGCTTTTAATGCCATCCAAATAGAAGTTAAAATAGTTTGAACAGACAGTAAAAAAGGTTTCTTTAAATTTCTATTCTTAATGCGAATAGGGTATAGAGATGTAGAATTCTCATACATACATCTTAAAATGTTTAGTGGGTAGTCATGGTACCTCTTGTGTTTATTCTAAGTGTTCTTTTCTATTCCAAACGGCTGGTTGCAAGACATCGACTGCCACTGGAATTTGCTCCCAAGTAAATTATAAGATTAGGACAAAAAAAAAACATGTCCAATCTTTCAACAGTCTGCGAAGCCAGATCGGCTGGTTCAGACTTCGATGAAGGTACTTCAATTAACCACATTGCGATGGCGAAGCTACTCCCAAGCAATGCCTCCTATACAAGACAAATTATAATTCTGTTGATGTCTGTGCTGTGGCTCAATATCTGTTAAATAAAACACATTCAATATAAAATCATCGATACTACAAAGAAGTTCAGTTGTTTGTCCAAATTTTGTAAAATGTTAAAATTTCAAATGACTGCTTTACAATAGCCCTTCTTAGAATTTAATGTTTGCATTTGCATGTCATAACACGACAAGATCTATTCGTATAAGTAATATAATTTTAGAACATTATAGAAGTTACAATTTTAAAAGTAGATTTCAACACTATCATCATTCCTCTAGTCTTCTAAACCTAAATTGGCCTTGGCTTGGTCAAATTGGATTCAGCTAACCAAGTCAAACTAAGCGCTCACTCAACAGATCAAAAAACCTCTTCATGATCCCCCTCTTTCAATTCCAGACTGGTCCTTCGACGAAGACCTAGCAGCCAAGCTGCTAATTCAGCCTCTGGAGCAGTTCGTGTGGGGCAACAGCGATGGTTCCCAGCCCCCACTACCGCGGCGGTCCACGCTCTGTGGCCGCGTGTTCAAGCAGGGCGACCCAGCGTACAGCTGTCGCGAGTGTGGTGAGCATTATTGGATGATTTCTTTACATAGGTTCAAGGAAAAGAGATCTTACTTTTAGGCCTGAGATGCGGGAGGGGTTACTATTGACAAGCGAAAATCGTTCGAGTAACACAAACATTTTCTTTTCTACCACTGCACAATCTGACAAAACACAAGGTTTACTGCCTTTAATTGACTAAAACCAATGTCTTTAATACCCTCTTCTGAGCCACCTAAATCTTCCACGACATTACTCCAGCATAAGACAATAGTGTTACTTAATTTTCTTCAGGCATGGACAACACTTGCGTGCTCTGCGTGGAATGCTTCAAAGTATCGGCCCATCGGCATCACAAGTACAAGATGGGCCAGTCCAGCGGGGGCGGCTGCTGTGACTGCGGCGACACGGAGGCGTGGAAGAGAGATCCCTTCTGTGAGCTGCACGCGGTAAGAAAATACTCATCGACCATTCAGCTTCTAGACAATTGGACGACTTACTAATGTAGGTAAATTGCTACTCGTCTCGCCTCTAGTCACTAGAGTGAGCTGTAGTATCGATCTGTCTTTGTAAATTGTTATCGTTTAAATCTCAAAGAAAGTCTAAACAATCCGGCGTCGAGTGCTGAGATTCTGCTTACTATCAGGTAGGATCGCAGTCAAGCACTGGTTTAAACCATTTAAAAAAAAAGTCTTCGAGCTTACTTCATTAGCTCTTGCACCCATATTAATCAAGTTTTCATGGTCAGATTTATATTTATTTATTTGCCTGAAAAGTAAGAAAAAAAGGAAAGCTTACCAATGCAAGGATGAATGTTGACTATGTGTCTAATATAGACACATAGTTGAAAATTAAATCAGAAGATGCATATTTCGAAATTAAATCAGAAACTTACTATACATATATAATTTACTTACAGGCAGACGACAACCAGTCGGAGGCCACTATCCAGCCAGATGTCATAGAACGTATGAAAATCGTAGCATCAGTCTGTCTTACTTACTGCCTGAGGCTACTCACACACGACCATGCCCCCGGTCTACCTAACGATCTGAGGTAAATTTATTGAGGTATATTATTGCATGCATTGACTTCACAGAAAATATTAAAGAGGTAAGAATTGCCTTGTGGGCGAGGCAGGCGTGCCTCTAAATATTATCATGCTCATAATTGACACAACCAATGGCAAACTTGCGATCTAAGTGTGCGTGGTCTGTTATCTGCGTAATGCGCGTTCGTATTGGTTTATTGCCTGTAGTGGAGTTAAAGGGTGGGAGACAAGCGGCGACACTCGTTGTAGTACAAATCTGAAAGTATTTCCTTTCTAACCTCAAGAGTGTCTTTTTCTATTCTGTCTGTCCTTTCTAACCTAAAGAGGTTACCTCTTTCATCTTTTCTGTGATTACTACTAAATGGACATGGGGTCCGCACTCAAGAGTGTCCTAGACAAATAAGTTCCAAAACGAAATAGGTCGTTTGGTCGTTCCATTGCGTGTGAGTCCTTGTTTTGTTGACTGACTGGAAAACGCGTTAAAAATGCCTTATTGTCAATACGAGCAGTGGTGGCCAAGTGTTAATGGCCTCGACTTACAAAGTTAGGTCGCGGGTTCAAACCTAGCCAGGCGCATAACTTTGTGTAATTTATTTCATCACCACTGCTCTCAAAGGTGAAGGAAAACATCTTGAGGAAACCGGCGTATCCTAGAACCAAAAATTCGAAGATATTTGACATTCACTAACCCCATTCCCTCTCCTAGAGAGGAGGAGACTTGACTCGAAACGAATGTTCCGCGAATTTTGCTCTAGACTAGACTCATTGTCCATTTAGTAATAATATGTATAGTTTTATTATTTATTGCATAATTTTAGTTTTTATTATTTTTTGACAGTTCTATGACAAAATATGATTGGGTTTTTTCCGTTACCCGTCATCTATTCATTTCACCTGTCTATTAAACTATACTAAGGTATAACTATAGGTACTAAAATCTTATCACACGGTGTTAGTTAACAATCGCATGATGCGTGACGCTCGTACTAACAGCTTATGTCTTCAAACAGCTTGAATATTCGAAGCACTTTTTCTTCACAACAGTAGAACCAAAATGTTATAATAAGAAAAATAGTACGATAACTCCTTCCAGGCTCAAAGACGCGGAGAGGGATCTGCTGCAGATCCTCGACCAGCCCGACTGTTACTGCACGGTTCTTTATAACGACGAGACGCATACTTTTGATCAGGTATGTTGTATAGAAATCTGTTTACAGGGTGTAAGGTACAGCCCTCCACAAACTTTAAAGGCTTGCTCAGTAGTCGAAACCAAACCACCTTCCACAGGACTTTTTTTAGGAAACGAAATAAAAAATCAGCTAAACCATACAAAAATAAAAACTTGATTGACAGTTTGTATGAAGAGGCCGATTTCATTTTTTCATTTCCAGAAAAAAAAAACTTGTGGAAGGTTGTTCACTTTGTCTACTGAACAAGCCCTTAAAGTTTGTGGAAGGCTGTATGTGCGTAAATCAGTTAAGCTAGATACAAACTGCTGTAACATAACATGCAATGTAACACGAAACCAAAGAATGTGCCGTCCACACTGTCGCAATGTATCATGCAATGTAACAGAATTCCCATAGTGTGGCTGCCTTGCTCGCGCGAATCGTGCACACTACGCGTGCGAACAAGAACATTTTAACTATGTCAGGAGGTACATGCGAGGTGAGTGTGCGCACGAACCGTGCACACTACGCGCGCGGACCGTGCACACTACGCGTGCGAACAAAACATTTCAATTATGTGAGGAGGTAAATGCGAGGTGAGTGCGCGCTCATGGGCGGAGCGGGAGATAGTGTCAAACATTTTCTTACTAAAAACCGTTACAGCAGTCTGTACCCGGCTTTAGAGTGCAGATTGTTAATTTAAATTTATAGAAAACAATAAAGTAACAACATTATTTCTTCATTCAGGTCATTACAACGTTAGTAAGAGTAACGAAATGCAATCAACGCGATTCATTGGAACTTGTGAGCCTGATCGATCGCGAAGGAAGAGCGCTCGTCAAATGCAACTCGTTCCAAGTCTGCGATAAACTCAAGACTGATATTGAGATGTAAGTCTTTCCTTGTGTGTTATTTATTAGTCTTTATAAGTCGGACGAGCATTGATCAAATCTTGCCTGCTATAATGAACCAGCAAAGTGATCTTGTTAGTCCACTACATGTATCAGAATGTTGGGCTGTGAAAATTGACTGATGAAAAAAGATAACATACAACAGAGATGAGAATGTTGAGTTGATTGTAGTCCTACTAAGCAGATCAGCGGAGTTTCGCTAGCTAATTTAATTTGACACTGTTTAAAGAATTCAATCATTGAAATAGCAGACGAGGGTTGAGTAATGTAAGACCGATCAATGCAGCTTCTGTTAAATAATCGCTACTATGAAATAATATATTTTTGGACTTTCTCGTAGAAGGCACTTTTGAGTGGCAGTTATATATCAGTATTTGTTTGATTTCGCCTCTAATTCCATTGCTAATCGATACAGCGAGTATTTAAAGTCCACTTGTACAAGAAATCACTAAATGCATTTAACGTTAAAGGAACTTAAATTTTCATTCGTCCTATTTTTGTCAATCGTTTGAAGATTATGCAGATTCTAGCTTTGAATGTATTTAGGCCGAAAGCGTATTGCAGGCTATATTTAATGCCTAGAGCCTAGCGTGTCATCACACCAGTCACTGAAATATACGCTGTAAAAGGTTCTTAACTGGCCGCACTGGGTGCTTATAGGAGACTTGCGAAGGCGCTAAGCGCATAGTGTGGCTGGGTCATTTTAGAACCGTTTTTTCGCTTCTCTACTCGCTAGGCTGTCAGTTTGTTTACAACATAAGGCCCCTCGCCCACGACGACTTTTGATGCTGTCGCACGCGTGTCTGTGTCGATGTGAACGCGGTACAGCTTCGCTACAAAAAGTCGCCGTGGGCGAGTGATTTGCGATGCATGTGGACCTTAGTGAGCACACTCAAAGGTACTTATTTTATCGTAAATTTTATCGATTGATTTCGAATAGCATTATCTGAGAAAGTTTTTGAAATGATCCAAAACGTTATAAGGTACAGTGAATCGTACGCCAGTGGTGACAATTGCATGTACTAGGTCGAGGTGATAATTTGAAATTGTAATTTTAATTTATTGATAGGCGTGTTTTAACCCCTATCTCATCTGATGCTAAGCGATTATGTGATTAACTCTTTGAATGTCGTAATTAGAGACACAATAGAAAGACAATTACCTTATGTCGGACTGTGTAACTTAAGACATTCGAAAGGTTAACGATGGAGTGCTTGCCTGGAAGTAGCAAATTCATTCTTGACTTGAAAGACCTCCAGGTTCTAGCCATTGTTACCACTGATTTGAACGACTTGATATAGAATTTCTTTCATGAAACCCTGGATAAAGAAAATATATACAAAGAACAATGATTCTTAATTTGTTGTGAACCACAAAATTAAAAGTAAATTTTTAATTTGTCCATCATGATCTTGTATATTGTGTGTACATTCAATTTAATTAATTCTTTAGATTTAGTTTTGGATCGTCTCAGCAAAAAATATATTATTTTGTTTTGTAGATAACTTTGTTGAACAAATGCTTTTCACTGACAGTAATTTTCATCCATTTTCGGGAATATTTTAACATTATATTCATTTCATTCGCTATTTCTTTTTAACATTTTTGTCATACATATGCGGGTAGTGGTGCGGGTGTATGGACAGGGTTTCCGCTATCACTGTGGCCACTTGTACAATTACCGGCACGGATCTTGGGCGCTGGCTTCAAGTTGCGCAGAAGTCAAATATTCGATCTCTTTAGTGGTGCGAAGGGAGACGCGGGGGCGGGGAGTGTCAGTGATTGGCTCGCCGCGCCATCGTATCATAGACGTAAATCGTGATTCGTCTCCTGCGTTGCTGCATGTATGTAACAACGACGACTATTGACTCGCAAATGTATGGAATTCGCAAAGCGATCCCCACTCTGACGCCGAGCGCTCAAGATCCGTTCCGGTAATTGTATGAACGATCTAAGGCGTTGAGAAACCCGCGCCCACCCTACACCCGCTCTTTCATTCTGGCCGAAAACTAAGAGTTAAAAGACGTGTCATTGTGATATATGTATATATATATATATATATATTTGGATGTATTTGCTGGCGTAAATTATTCCCATATCCCACTCCTGCAGCCCTTATTAACGTTCGCATAGTACTTACGTGAAAGCGCGGTGAGGTAGTCAAGATGTTTTTTTGTTTTATTAAAAAGCTTTTAAACAAACGGATAAAATATAATAGAGGTTCTGTTTTAAGGTCTGAAACCTTTTAATACTGATTTTGGTTCTTTATACGTATTCAAAATTATTCTATTTTTTTTTACTACCAAAATATTTGAACTGAAAGGGACGTGCTTTGCAATATTATGGTTTCTGACTATAGTCTGTCTAGTAAGTTAAACGACTTGGAATTTTTTCAAGGAAATTAAAAATGTAATGTTGGCAACTGGAATTTTAGTTGTCATTCACTTGTTTTTTGAGATGATGATAGTTCTACAACAGATCTTGATCGTAGTATGGTTACTGATGATGAATCAGTAAGTGGAATAGAATATTAAGAATCAGATTTCTCGTACGATTCCAGATTTATTTGATTACTTATGACACTATTATGTCTTTGCAAATGTATCCTACTTTTGTAATAAGAATATCATTAAAGAGACTGAAATAGGTATATTTTAAACGAAAATCTTTTGCATTTTTTAATGTTAAAAAGACCCCTAATAGTATTAAATCATTTAAAAAAATACTTAAATTGGATACTTTTTATAAGGTTCCATTATTAAACAATGACCAAAATCTCATAATCAACCTTGATTTCTGAACCAGTGTTGACTACAACAGATTTCATTTTACCCTAAAAATTACCCAAGTCGTTTAAATTATTAGACAGACTATACAACTGTTGAAAATTGCAAACAAGTATTGTAAGAAATCAATATCACGTTTCTCGAGTAGTTCGTAGGATGATGATTAATATCATGTTTGTCGTATACCCGCGCTTCCTCGTACGTGCCTAACAATCTGTCGCTGTCTCGCTTACTCGTACCGGTGTGGGGTGATGTGAACGTATGTGCTCAGCTGTACGGCGATGTTCGAAAGGTTCACGTCGCGCCACGGCCCGAGCCTCAAGGTGCTGGTCATGCACGCGCACGTCATCGCCCACCAGACCTTCGCGATGAAGCTGCTGCATTGGTGAGTTTGATTTTAATTATTTTATGTGTAATACCTGAAAGTTTCGCCTTGGGGTTTGCCAGACAACTATGGAGCGCAGCTTTCTGGGCATAAAAAACAGACCGAATACGGAACGACACGCTGCGCTCCATAACGGGTATAATAGACGTGGGCAAAAATGCTCCCAGGCTCAAATCGGATTGGGCGGGTCATGTCAACCGCATGCACAAGGATCGCTGGGCAAGCGTCGCCACACAGTGGGTTCCTACTGAGGGAAAGCGCCATCGAGGCCGGCCTAGAGAGATGTGGTGGGATGATTTGTACACGTACCCCGAGGACTGGTTAGAGACGGCGCAAGAGAAGAAAGTTTGGAAGGACTTGGGGGAGGCCTTTTCCCAGCAGTGGGACAGTAATGGATAGTAAAAAAAAAAATACCTGAAAGAAGAAACAACAAAACAAAAACTAATTACCAGTGATCGGAATAGGTAGGGCTATTTAGGTTCATTGACCGCAAACATTGATGTTAATATGAATATTCCACGGGATTCCGGCTGATACTACGGCATTTAATTGAATTTCATTCTTTTGTCAATATGTATAAAAAAAAATATGTAAGCCAATAAGCGCATGATATGCGACGTTGTAAATTTTACGTCAACAGCACGCTATAAAATTTTTTACCAAGCGCGCGACGTTGCCGCTTTGTTGAAACGCGCACAGATACCGACATGGATCTTGAGCGCTCGGCGTCAGAGTGGCGATTGCTTTGCGCATTGCATACATTGGCGAGCCAATCGACGTCGTTGAACAAAAGAAAACAATAGCGGTGTGTTTCTGGCGCTAGAGTGACGCACCTTTTTTTGTCTGTTTCCACGCCACTAGAATTCAATTCTTTACCATTTATAATTTTACTACTTTAAAACCAAATCTCTGGACTCGGGGAATATCCATATTATTCTAACCTATGGGAAGTACATAAAACAGCCCTACCTATTCCAACCTATGCTAATTACATTGATTGTAAATACAACTTAAATTACGATAAAAGATTGACGTGTGTATAAAGAAAATACAGATAAAAAAATATAACTGAATTTCGGGCTGGAACGGAGATAGATATATCTGCACCAAAGCAGATATATCTATCTCCGTCAGCTTTTTTGAAAATTAGGTTCGATCCCTGTTGTTGGAATTGCCAATACTGGTTAATGGCAACAAAGCAAGCCTATTAAACGAGTCTTAACCATACACATGCCTGTAACTGGCATAAAAGTATACCAATAGCTTGTAGACTTGTGTACCATAACTAGTTCTGATTGGTGGATGTCACCTTTAAGAACGAAATACCTGAAATGCCTTTAACTTGCACTAATGTGTTCAAGGAGTTAGCATGCCATAATGAGCTGTGCCAATCAGAACTGGTTATGGCATACTGGTATACAAGCTACTTGCATACTCTTGTGCCAGCTAGAGACTTGCTCCTTACTTTACCTGGCAAAATGGGCAGCTGTGTGTACCTACTACACTTTTCAATCCTTTCAGAGAAAATAGGCTCGATAGTCAGTTATGTTGCAACTCGGGGCGTGACAGTAATGGGGCCTATTACTGTCACGCCTCGAGGAGCCTTCGGGTGCAGTTGATTGGCTACAAAACTCGTGGTCTGGCATGGGTCTAAACATATTTGTTTGATCGGTGTCTACCGCGCCTAGACACACCCCAATACAGTATTATGAACTTCGCTTAGGTTGTATTAAGTCTCTGTAGCGATGGCCTATTTACCCATATCATACAAACTTTATGTTTGTCCTAATAGCGATTCAATGTTACTTATAACTAACTAGCTTTTGCCCGCGACTTCGTTCGCGTGGAATAGAGACTTCCGGCAGATTTTTGGTTTTACCCACATAGTTCCACTCTTGACCAATAGATGGCGCTGTATGTCCGGAATAAATTTTATTTTTTATTTTATTTTTTGTAATAAAAACTATCCTATGTCCTTTCTCAAGTTCCAAACTATGTTTGTACCAAATTTCACACAAATCGGTTCAGTAGTTTAGGCGTGAAGCAAAGACAGACAGACAGACAGACAGACAGAAAGACAGACAGACAGACAGAGTTACTTTCGCATTTATAATATTAGTTTGGATTGGGCGTTAAAGCAGGTTCAATAACGGGCCTATTTAACATTCGTCAGAAAATCAGAAGAACAAATGATGCTGGTTCTTTTCTTATTTTTGATTTGACGGTAAACTCGTCAAACTGTTGGGGTCCATTAGGTGGCTACATTAATAGCAGCATCGGTGGCGCTCATTAAATTCTCCAATTGTTGCGAATTGACTTATACATTCTATTAAAAAAGTTTATAACTGTAATATTTATTCCTTGAATTCTATGTGAAACTAACTAAACCCCACAGGCTCCAAAACTTCGTAAGCCAAGAACCCAATCTCCGTTTAGCCGTTAGTCAAGTGGCCCTGGGCGAAGATGTCTGGGGGGCGTGCAACTCGGTGGGAGGCGGAGGGGGCGTCGCGTGCGGGGTCATGCAGAACGACTCGCGCATGTGGAAGGCAGCGCGCACGGCCTGGCACAGGCTGCTCATAGCCACCACACTCATGGACTACACCACTAAGAGAACCATGGCTATCCTGTTTACCAAGAATTATGGTGAGTAGAATGTGGGTTTTTGGAAAAAAAACGACAAATGTAAGAATTTAGTGGAGAACCCTTATCCCTATCAAGCCTGTCAAGAAACCCCTGTCTTCTAACGAGCCAGGTGAGGGAAGCGAATCCAGGCTCTAACTAAATAAGCGAACACAATCCAATCGCAAGTCGAGCTAGCAAAAAGGTAATACATACTTCCAAAGCAGCAGGCTTGCTTCGCTCATCCTAATCTCGGTTAAAATAAGCCACACATTCTGACAACTATCACATAATCAATTATCATATTTAAGGTGATTTCACTACACGTACATTTCGTTCGCACTACCATTTCTTGAAACTGTGACGCGGGGTTAAACTGCGCATAGTTAATAGTTTATTTTTCTAATTTTACTAGCTTTTGCCCGCGGCTTCGCCCGCGTGGCATTGGGTACTTAAGGAATCAGGATAAAAGGTAGCCTATTTTCTTTTCCATGTCAAAGGCTATATGCATGCCAAATTTCATCCAAATCCATTCAGCCGTTTTTGCGTGATTAAGTAACAAACATCCACACTTTCACATTTATAATACAAGGTGTCGTTTTGAAGCTGCAAAATATTTCAGGAGGTAATTATGTTAGTGATTCTCGACCCGAATCAATAATAAAATAAGTAGGTAATTTTTTTTTTTTTTATAACCGCGCTTTTTTTCACACACACAAACACGGAACAATAAAGGGCGTTTTCACACACACTAACTCGCAACGATAGTTTCATAAATAATGTATCATCCAATCATCATCCCGCACGCCACACCCTAGCCACGCCCCCGCGGCCATCGATCAATCGATTTAGTTTAGTGTAATTAAAAAATTAAATAACAAGTATTACTGATTATTGACCAGGTATCGTTTTTTTATATGATTATTTATGAGTTTTATTACAACCTCCTGAAATATTGTGCAGTTTTAAAACTGCACCTTGTATTAGTTAGGATTGACCTGTTACAAATAAGATGTTTTTACACAAACACGGCAAACACTTACAGCTATGGTATACAAAGCGCCAGATAAACATGGAATAAAATACATTGACCTTTTCCTAATTGCAGAGATTGCGTATGAACCCGAAAAACAAATAATCTGTTTTTCATTACTAAAAAATGTAAAGGATCACGATAGATGTCGATTCAAGACTTTGTCTTTATTTCCGTTTTTGAATTAAGAATGTTAACAAATGTAGGAGGGTCAATGACCGTTATGCCACGTTTATGTGGCGCCTACCTTAGTTATTATGTGTGTTGACAATAAAGTGTATAATTAAAAGCAACATTATTTTAGGTGGTAATCTCCTACACTCACTCCTACAGAACTTTTCCTTCACAATATTCTGCGTTTGTTTCAGGTTCCATCCTCAAAGACTTCATCCGTGACGACCACGACCACTCGTTCTCCATATCGTCGCTATCAGTCCAGCTGTACACGACGCCAACCCTGGCGCATCATCTGATCGCCAAGCATGACGCGCTGTTCGTTGTCATGAACACATTCCTTAGCGAGTGTAATAGGCGGTGCAATAATGTGAGTATACATCCTTCGGGAGTTGAGTACGATCACTTGTACACCAAAAATCACCACGACAGGGTTACTTACTTGTGACAGACATTTAAATCTATTTAGCTGTTTCAGCGTGAAAGGGTCATGAACATATACACAGACACACACAGGGTGTAAGGGACAGGGCTCCGCAAACTTTGAGGGCTTGCTCGAGCAAAGAAAATCGGTCTC
Organism: Mythimna ferrago; assembly: GCA_910589285.2. NCBI lineage: Eukaryota > Metazoa > Arthropoda > Insecta > Lepidoptera > Noctuidae > Mythimna > Mythimna ferrago. The sequence goes on along the minus strand of OU342676.1, from coordinate 14,763,825 downwards.
CTCATACAAAGTTATAAACTTGATAGGACAGTTTGTATGGAGACGCTGATTTTTTTTTTTGTTTCCTAAAAAATAATTGTGAAATATTGTTCAGTTTCGTCTACTGAGCAAGCCCTTAAAGTTTGCGGAGAACGGTCCGTTACACCCTGTATACATACAAAGTTTCGCCTTGATAATATTTTTAGTGTCACTTCAATTCGTGATTAAATTAGCCCCAAACTTTTTCTTCCCCAATAAAGCTGTAAAATCAAGGTTTGGTTCACCTGTATAACTCGGCCGGGTCGGTTATTATGACTAAGTCCTACTGTCTACGGACGCGTAGAATCATTGACGCGTATTCGTCATTTTATGCTTGATGTACGCTTGCTTGAAGATTTCATACAAAACTGTCAAAATCCTCAGCGTACGCCAAATTTTTGCAAAGTAGTGCCCAAAGAATTTGTATTTCTACACTAATATTATAAAGACGTACTTTGTTTTTTTGTTTATAGTATTGGTCCGATTGCGAAAATTTTTCACTGATAGAAAGCTACTGTATGTAAAGCTATTTTATGTACGCGGGAGAAACCGCAAGCAAAAGCTAGTGACAGATACAGTAAAATATAGTTTTAACAAATAATTAATCCTAATTTTTCCACAGGGCCGTCTCGAATTCGACCGTTCTCACGTCCCGATGGCGTTCAAGCGCGCCCAATTCATCCTCTACGACGTGAAGTACCTCCTGAGCTCTGTACCGACCACCTTCGACGATGACCTACGCAAGGGTTTCATGCATGGCATCTCTCTGATGCTGAACCTGTTGGTCATGATGCAGGGCATGGACTCTGTGGTCAGACAGGTAGGAACTTGTTTATTTGTTTAAAGTGGCATACAGGTGAAACCCATGCTGGCCTTATAAAATTACTGTCAAACAATCGACTGAGTGATTAATTTATGACAATGATTTAAGGATTGAATAAAAAATTCAACTTTTATTTAATTTTTAAAGGTAGTTGATGGTTTATGTACTAGTGTTGTATTAAAATAGTATGTTTTTGAAGTGAAAATGTCTAGGCGCACTTTATTTTGTGGGTATTGAATGAAACTGAGGCGTCACGCTCGGCTGTGTGACGCTAGTTCTTGTCGCCTCAAGTCAGCCGAACTTATTACTATTTTGTATTTTTAACTTCGCCTTGATTAAGTTTTCACTTCGATCGTGTCTTAAGGCCACGCTTTTTTTATGGTACGACTGTACGCTTTGTCGTACTTGCTCATTGCAATAGTCACAAACTAGCGTGATAAAACGTTCAAAACGACGTAAAACGCTTGTTATAAGCGCCATAATATATACAGGGTGTAAGGGACGATTCTCCGCAAACTTTAAGGGCTTGCTCTGTAGACGAAACTGAACAACCTTGTACAAGATTTTTTTTTCCGGAAACGAAAAAAAAGGCCTCTCCATACAAAATTATATTATTAGCTTGATGGAACAGTTTGTATGGAGAAGCCAATTTTTAGTTTTCGTTTCCGGAAAAAAAATCTTGCGGAAGGTTGTTTAGTTTCGTCTACTGAAGTTTGCGGAAACCAATCAAACCATTTCTCTTACACCCTGTATTTATGTGTTCGCGAAAACTTTTATACTATTGTTTGTACAAGTAAGTTGTTGCAGTATTCCAGTTACATTACATTAAGTTAGATATAGCTTCAAAAGTCTATGTTGTACTAATGAGATTTTGACTTTGAGCTTAATTTTGTGCGTCCCTTCCCACCAGGTCGGGCAACACATGGAATACGAACCAGAGTGGGAGTCAGCGTTCAACCTGCACGTGAAGCTGGCGCACAGCATCACGCTGTCGCTGGAGTGGTGCGCGGCCGAGAAGTCGCTGGCCACCGCCGTCTACCGCATGGCGCTGCGGAAGCATCTCGAGACCTACACCCCGCCCGCGAGGGTCGTGAGGGGTGAGTGCATCTGCACGGCTTTTATTGATGATTTTGTCTTCTATAAGAATCTTTTTTCAAATTGATTAGAGTTTTAATGGTTTCCAAAATATCTGTAAAAAAAAACTGCAGTAAGCGAAGTAACATACGTCGAAATAATTTTCAATAAAATTAAAAATTACCATTATTCAAAAAAATTAAATTAAGTAGGTACATGCTACATAGTTTATCTTTAACATGTTTTTGAATTAAATATAGTAGTTAAAAAGTTGACTGTATAAAAATTTTAAAGATACACAATACAATAATTAATTTGCACGCTGCAGGCAGAAGATAGCATATCTTCCTCCACAATATAAACTTCTTAACATTTCAAAGTTTTTAAAGAGAAATATCCCTTTTCTATCCTTTCTTTTGGGCCTTTGCATACAATACACAGTTTTCTGTCTTATTTTTACATCTTTAAAAAATCTTAAAACCACAGGAACATCTCCCGCCTAGACGTGGATTGCAGTGGTCTATATGGAAAGTACTTAATCTGATCTAACTTGGCGAAATGGAGTTTATAGACCCGTCGGATACTCAATGTGAGTGCGGTGCCCCTGTTCAGAACATGAGCCACACGCTGGAGTGCCCCAAGTGCCCTACACCTGCACCTTGGAGGATTTGATGAGTGCCACCGATGCTACAGTTGACGTAGCCACCTACTGGGCTTTAGCCTCTCGGGCACCAGCGTACCGAATACAGTACACCTCATACCAGCTAATTTAAACCTTATTACGTATAAATAAAGTTTAAGTTTGCTGATGGCGGTGTTGGCTGGTGTTAGGTTAAACCGTTTAACGAATTTACCATTGATTCGAAAAGAAGATCTTCAAGAGTCTACAGCTAACACTATACCCTCCCACAGAACTCGGCAACCAGATCGCGTCAGTGATCCCGTACGACGTATCGACGGAGCCGGTGTCCATCCACCGTCCGCTGTCGCGCTACATCGCCGGGCTGCACCTGCTGCTGCACCAGCACGGCTTGTCCTACCACAGCCGCGAGTTCGACCGCCAGGACCGAGCCAAGCCCTCGCCCTCCGAGCTTATAGGTAACTTAGTGTACTAAACAACCCAAGTCGTCGACGGCGCGGACTGGTCCACACGCGCCTCGAGAAGATGTCAGCAAACCGGAGGGACCAGTAGGGTCAAAGCCTACTGGGGCCACGGTCAGTGTGAAAATAAAAGCCCTGGGACGAAGGCAAAGAAGGAATAGGAGTGGATTTTTAGTCAGTAAAAGTCTGACATGCCCTCTAGCTCCGCCCAACAGCGGGGGACGTCATTGGACGATTTTCCCACCTAAAAAAAAGTGTACTAAATAAAATAATGTAACAATGTTCAGTTTGCTCTGGAACAGATTGTCGATGGGGTTGAAAGGTTTTGGAGTGGCGACCGAGTATCGAAAGACACAGCGTAGGAAGGCCCCTAACAAGGCGGACCGTTGGCCTGGTGAGAGTCGCGGGAATGCAATGTATACGAGACACACAGGACCGTTTGTTGTGGCGACACTGAGGGAGGCCTCTGTCCATCAGTTGACGTCTTTCGGCTAAAGTGATGATGATGAAATATCACCAAAACCATTTCAGACAAAGTAAATCTATATATTTAAAAAATGAATCCCTATTTCCCTTGGTCACGCCATCACGCGTGAACGGCTGGACCGATTTCGCTAATTCTTTTTTTTTTTGTTGTGTTTATTATTGTGAGGAGAAGGTTCTTATGAAAAAAAAAAGAAAATTAGGGTAGTGTAGGGTAGAGTAGAGTAGAGTAGTGTAGGTTAGTGCAGGGTAGAGTAGGGTAAAGTTGGGTAAAGTAGGGTAGGGTAAGGTAAAATAGTGTAGAGTAGGGTATAGTAGGGTGGAGTATGAAAGAGCGGGAGTGAAGCCGCGCAGGCAAGAGCTAGTTTATTAATAAGTGTAAAAATTCAAAACGAAGGATGAGAGGAAAGGTGATTATTCAAGCTCCATATATTTTTAGGCCTTTATCTGAAAATCCTTGAAACAATACATAGGTACCATTCGAATCTCGGCGTCAGGCTGCGAATGCAGGCAGCACATGCGGCGGCAGAACGAAGCCGGCTACAGCTACACGGCTGGTTTTCTATGTAGTAGTAAAGATTTTTGTGAAACCATTCCGAACGCGGCAGCGGCCGCATGTGCTACCGAGCTTCGACTGTGAGTGCGGCCGCGACCTGCAAGCGCAGCCGATCGCAGACCAGTAGTGCTGCGGCCGCAAATCGATGCGCACGTAGTTACGTCACTCCAACCTGTTTACACAAGTCCCGAAATATAATCGCTACTCGGAGCCGATAGCACTCATATTGGATTGAATCGTAGATCTGCGACTGGCAGCACGTGCAGCCAGCCTCGGAATCAGTCCCGGCTATGGATGCAGGTAACGGCTTCGTGGCATGCGTGTGATAACAGCATTCGGAGCCTGTATCGGCAGCCTGCAGCCGAGGTTCCAGCGGTTTCAGCAGCGGCACCTTTAATATGGCACAATAGTTGTAGGATCACCCTCGGCTAAGTTATACAAGCTCAGTGACTTGTCATTTTCATACATTTACTGTGTTACATCTATTAAGAACCTCAGCTACAACGTTCACTAGTAGATAATATCTTCTTCTCTTTCAATCCACAGAGCCAGTGCTCCAAACCATGGCCATGATAGGCCAGGTCCACTCGGGCATGTGGCGCCGCAACGGTTTCGCTCTTATCAACCAGCTGTACTTCTACCAGAACGTCAAGTGTCGCACCGAGATGTTGGACCGAGATGTCGTCATGCTGCAGGTGATACTATATAATATAACTAGAGTAGAAAGAAGAAGAGAAAATTTATGATCATTGGAAGGATTGTAGGGGGCCTTTGCCTAGCAGTTGGACAATACAAAGTAGAGAGGATAATAAATTGAAGAATGGATATTTTTTTAGGGTTCTGTGCCTCAAAAGGAAAAGAACCATATACAAAGGTCTTACTTCCTGTTGATCTAGAATCCTGAAATTTGGCATAAAGCAACGTCTTATAGTACAGGTATAGGAATAAATCTAAAAACATTTAATTTGTCATCACATCACAAAAAAATAGTTTTTTTTTTTGCGATTCGAAAAAATCTGCGTGACTATTCGGGAATTTAACTAGGCAAGGTAAGATTGTACGGAATCCGCAGCGCGCGAGTCTTGATTCGCTCTTGTCCAGTTTGTTTTCTAAATTGTCAAAAAATAACTATCCAAAATAGTAATTCGAAATAATTTTTCCAACCCTTCCCTTACCTACAGAAAATATTCATAAACTAAAAACATATTGTACGGCAACAGATCGGCGCCTCCCTGATCGAGAGCAACGAGTTCATCATCCACGTTCTGAACAAGTTCAACCTGCTGGACTGGGCGGCTCCGGACTTTGAGCAGCGCGCCATCGAGGACGACACCCTCAGGCATACTATCAGCATGCTGGAGGAGTTCCTGGGACTTCTTATTACTAGTAAGTTAGTTTGCCTAGCTTTTTTGGAATTGAAAATTTGAATGAGCCATCAATCAAACCTAAATACATAATCATGGGATCGTAAAGATTTATCAAATAAAGTGGGTTTTGGTGACGAGAAAGTAAGGAATATAAGGATTGACAGTTGTTGCAATTGAATGGGTGGCCGGAAGCCCGTAATCTTGGGAGTGGTATTTGATGAGCACTTGCATTTTTTTGATACTCATATTACGGAAGCTGTGCGCAACTGCTTCTACCGTCTCAAGCTTTTATACAGTGAACGTCCCTCCATAAGTGTGGATATGCGTATTGTGCTCTGTGAGTCACAAATTTTATCAAAGCTGCTGGACTATGCTGATACTGTGTATGGGGCGTGCATTCTCAGTAGAAGTGATAAATTAATTCAGCGAGTACAGAATGCATATGCGAGATTCTGTTTTAATGATCCTCACAGATCTCGCATAACTCCATTTCTAAATTAGGGTAATTTGATGAGAATAAAATTAAACCTAAATCATCAGCATTCCCTTTGTTGACCTTGCCACATAGAACGGCGGCATTCCTTGGTAATTTCAAGATTGCGGCTTCTCGTTGCTGGAACAACCTGCCACCGCGTCTTCGTGCTATGAGTTGGTGCATTTGGTAAAAAGTTTAAGCAATACTTGTTACGAAACCAAAAGGAAACCACCACATGAACTGCCCCTTTGTTTGCAAGAATTTTGTATGATGATTTTTTAAGTTCCATGTACTAAGTAGCAATGTTTAGTCAGTCATACAGTCACAGCATTACTCTTTCGACCAGTGCAACTTATTATTATTATTAAGTTCATAAGTAGCCGTAAAGTGCCGAAAATCTTAGTAGAATCAATTTCTTGATTATTTTGTTCCAGTCTACGGCTCCCGTTGCGTGCCCGGCGTTGGTGAAGTGACAAATGAAGACCGCACTATGAAGGAAATCATTCAAATGCTCTGCGTCAAGCCTATGCCGCACTCGGAACTTAACAGGTCAGTTTGTTTATTTAAACCTATAGACCAATAAATGGAGCAAAAGCAAGAAAATGAATTTACTTGGCACAACACAAAACACACAAGCAATTGTTCAGTAAACACGTAATAAAATAAAAAGCAAACATACAATTGTATGCTACGGCTGCGCCAAAATATCAAATCAATACAAAACATTTAATTGCTAGAATATAGTACGTAAGGTGTTACAGTAAATTTATTTCAGCATATCCTACCATAACATGGCGTGCAAATATATTACAGTCACAATAGTTCCAGTTTAGCTTGAATGTCAGACAACTAGTGCGTGACGCTGCTCAACTTTGCATATTATAATTAAAGTCCCCTGCCGCGTCTCTCTGTCTATATGAACGCGATAAACTCAAAAACTATTGAACGGATTCTCATGCAGTTTTTACCAATAAAAAGAGTTGTTCGTGATGAAGGTTTACTTATATAATACATGCATATTATAACAGAAAAGTCGAAAATTTTAAGGATTTCTAAAACCCATGCGAAACTTTGGGCGGGTCGTTAGTATTTCATTATGATATTTTATTATACCATAATGAGTACATAAGAGGCAGTTTTAAAGTTGCTCTGATATCCGACAAAAACAAAGAGAAGCGCTTATGGTGATACAGTCACGTGGAAAGACGCCCAGATGATCATAATTGGTGAAGCTTGCCCTTGAACTGCCTACGACTAAGCGCACGCGTCGAATACCAAGGGAGGTATTCCACTTGGTTGACGACGGTCCAAAGAGACCTCAAAGAAGCTCATCTCGACACTGAAATGGCACAAAAACGTGCACAATTGAAAACTAAGACAAGGAGGGCCGTCCCCAAATTAATGGGATAAGGTCTAGCCAGAAAAAGAAGATTCTATTATACCGGGTCCGTAACCGGTTACCTAAAGGTCACCGTCCGGTAACTGTCCGGACCGAGCCCAAGTCGTCGACGGCGCGCACTTTTCCTGCGCGCCTCAAGAAGTTGTCAGCAACAGCAGGGTCTGACTCTATCTCCCGCTCCGCCCAAGAGCGGGGGATGTCATTTGGATGACTTTTACCGACCAGAAACAAAAGTTCTAGCCAGAAAAAGAAGATTCTTTTATACCGTTGCCTGTGCCCAAAATTTCTTACAAAAATCTGCTAACCACCTCCTTATCTCCTTCCAGATGCCTACCAGAAGACCAGCTCCACGAAACAGGGCTAGAAGCCGTCATCGACGATGTAGCGGACTTCATCAAGCCCTCGGGCGGGAACAACCGCGGAGTCTACAAGTTGAAGCCGCAATTCTACGACGAGTACGACACGTTCTTCTACCACTACACCAGGGAGGAACTGTCCAGGAGTGAGGAGGAACAGAGGAACCGCAGGAAGGCTGCTGGTGAGTTACCACCATGCACAGCAGTATAGGTTCCACACAAGCATTGCCGTTGCAACAGCTGGTGAGTCACTTTCGGCCATATCCTCTATAGAAGAGACAAGAAATGTATACCACGAATAGCTTTTGCCCGCGGTTTCGCCCTCGTACGTAATATATAGCCTATGTCACTCAGGAATTAAGCAGCTTTCTATCGGGGGAAAAAATTTCGCGATCAGCAGCCCGATTCACGTAATGAAAACAGTAATGATATCGTAACGATTTAGTCGTTTAGACCATTTCCGTATTCACATCCATCAATCGAGTTTGAACGACACCGATTTTAAAGTCGTTTGAAATTCGTCAATTTAAAAAAAAAATCTGCATTACATATCCTGGTAGTTACTTATTAATGTAAATAAGTCGATAGATCGTGAATACCGCTTTTGGATAGGACTTCGATCGAACGACTATAAAACTTCAACGATATTTGGCTTGTTTGATTTTACGTGAATCAGGCTACAGACCAGTACTTTCTGAGATTACATTCTTCAAACAAAACAAAAAAAAAATATTTTTACCTCTTTATAATATTAGTATAGATTATTTGTAACACATAATATGATTTAAAAGAGTGTCCATGGAGTTTCTCGCATGTTCTTCTCCATAGAGAACTACGCCTTTGACTGTGCAATTTAGCTACACTTTTTTTCTTTGATCAACATTTTGACAATTCAAAAGTGCAGAAATAATAATAAATTGTTTATTTCGGACAACATCTCTGAAATTTTCACAGTCGATGTATTTCTATTGCCGCTATAAAAACAAAATAAAATAAATATTTAAGTGGGCATACAAAAAACGTGATTTTTTGCCGCATGCTGTTTTTGTGCTACTAGCGGTACGGAACCCTTTGTGCGCGATTCCGACTCGCACTTGGCTGGTTTTTTTTATCACCCATTTTATATTTAATTCTATCTTCTCAATTTCAGGTCTGCCTGAATGCTGCCCACCTCCAAATCTCCCGAAGCTTACACCACCTTTCCGGCTGCTGGCGAACCTGCTGCAAAGTGACTCAGTTCACCATGTGCTGAAGACTGTGCTGGAGAGAGCGCTGGACCTCAGGGCCAGGTCGTTTTCAGAGACGCAAGTACATAAGGTGAGCATGTAACTGGAGTGTCTTCGACGGCGCGCACTGTTCTCGAGTGCCTCGTGGAGTTGTCAGCAGCAGCAGGGGCCCAGCCAGGTCGAAGCCTACTGGGGCCAGTGTTATCCGAAATGGAAGCTCGGCCCTGATACGAAAGGCAAGAAGGAACGGGGTGGGGTTTTTTAGTCAGCAAGAGTCTGACACAATCTCCCACTCCGCCCAAGGGCGGGGATGTCATTTGCATGATATTTACCCACCAAAAAAAAAAGCATGTAACTCGAGTGGTCCACAGTTCCTATTGGGTCTACAGGCTGCGTCTGACTCGCGTGCGTATCGTATCTTAGCGCGTTAATGGCACATTTAATAATGTGGTGTACACAGGTCCTCGGGGTCGTTACCCAACTTGGCCGTCTTTCGAAGGAGCAAAGTATGAGGGATCGCTGGTTGCTGCTAGTGTGTGGACTCGAGTTAAGGCTCTCACATTCACACGAAACTGCGATGCGATACGATACGGCGCTGGAATGCAAAAACCTGCGATGCGATTTTGTGCGGCAAAGAAGGTCCAGGTGACCATACAATGTGCGATGCGAATCAATGTCAGTTTTTACGAAGCGGCGTGCGAGCTCGCAGATTTCACATACGTCTGTACAATTTGAATGACCTTGAAAAATGCTTAAGCGTCGTACTTACTGTACACACGGGTGTACGAAATTGATCAGTCGAAATTGTTGATTTCTATATCTTCGTTTTCCCTAAGGTCTACCCAAAAGGATATTAAAAAAAAATTGTCATTTTGGGGATTTTAGTAAAAAAAAAACGCGCTATGACGTAAAGAAACGCGCGAAGGGTTAGGCGCTGACGATCCATATCGGTGTTGACAAACTTAAGTATTATATTTACACCATCATCGTTCCAGGCTTTGCACCTGATGGGATACGCTCTCCGTGACGAAGAGAGTGGTCACTACGAGTTCCTGCAGTTTTCCGAGAGCGCGGCGCGGTCTGGCATCCTGGCGCTGCTGCAGAAGCTGGTCAACAGTCCAAGAGTGGACGCGCACAGGCACCTGGCCAGATGGGTGCTCAACAAGATGAAGTGAGTGTACAACTTTTATTAGTATGTAGTCTATTAATTTGAGTATATATTATTTAATTGTATTTTATTTGTGGTTTATTAGTATATCAATTCTTGTGTTTATCTTATCTCTTTCTTTTATTTTACCTACCACTATTTTTCTCTGCATCACCCAAAGGTTAACTGGAAGAAAATGCCTAAGGCATTAAGTCTGCCTATGTACTTTGTGTGCATGAATTATTAAATAAATAAACAAACTTTTTAGTGAAAGAAAGAAAGAAAATTGCGTTTATGGGCATTATTAAAACGGAAACAGCTTAAAATTAAATAAAAAGTACATTGAATAATGCCAAAAGGGTCTCCGCTCCGCATAATGCCAAATGGTAACACAATGCTACCACACCATGAGCTTATAATATAACGATAAAAAACACATCATTTCTATTATTTTTTTTTAGGACTCTACTAGGCCAGAATGACGAGGTCGGCGACGGTGACAACATGGAGACTGATCAGGAAGAGAAACCAGCATCTGATGAGGCTGCAGGTTCGTTGGAAATTAACTAGTAGCTAGCTTTACAAAGTATCTACGAAAACTTTTTTTTTATTCATATTATAAATCATAAGGTACCATTTCGGTCTGTCTGTTTGCGATGTACTCAAAAAGGTATAATTCATGCATATTATAGAAAAGAACAAACCGAGCATTTCCAAGATTTGTACCACCTGTGCAAAGCTAGGGCGAGTAGCTAGTAATTTAGAGGGAACCCTAAAAAAAAAAAAATCATCCTTTGAAACGTTCCCAAAGCAGTCGAAGGACGTCCACTGTTGGACAAAAGCCCAAGTGTCGCCACAACGAACGTTCCTGTGCGTCTCGCACCCACCGCATTCTCGCGACTCTCACCAGCCCCCCTAGCCAAGTTACAACCGTTTCGCTTGCGTTGAACGTTTCGAGTTGGCCACGCCCCCAATTCTTTTGTTCTGGCCACGTGACTGAGCGTTGAGATGCCGTCATTCCAATATGTTTGAAGCGTTCTACTAGCGTTAACTTTTGCAGATTAGGTACTGGACATATGCACCTTGTGGGTCCATTACTTAGGTGTTTGTTTTTCTCAGAAGCGGAAAAGTCTCGTCGCGCCAAGCTCGCGGCTGAGCGGCGCGCCAAGCTGATGGCGCAGATGAAGACGCAGATGAACAACTTTATATCCAACAACGCCACGCTCTTCGAGGAGACTACTACTGAGGTAACGTACCACTAATACATTTTAGTTTTTACGTCTTTCGATCCATGTGCAGGGCGAAATGAAAAAAGAAAATGATAGTAAACCAGAAATACAGTCAGTAACGTGCTCCACTTTCTTTAATTATTTTTTTTAATTTATTTGTCATTTATACAAAAGAATACAGGATTATCTAATTTAAATAGCAACTAAAAACCACTAACGTTTAAACTTGTGCGATCATGAATCTATCTCAACATCGAAACAAAATGAGTTTTTTTTTTTAATATAAACTATAATAAACTAAGACAAGCATTTAAAATCTGGTGCTTATTTGAACCAATCTGATTAGTTTATAAAAATTACGGCTATGTACAATTAAAGTTCAACTTGCGTTTATGTAATGTTTGTGTAATTTTGGTTTATAGCAAAAATGGCAATGAACCTCTGAGTACTGCTTTGGAGAAACTAATGTTTTTTTTTAATCAATTAATAACATTTAATAAAATAAATAGTGCACGCATTTTGCCGATAGTCGTGACGGTTCTATCTGTCTTTTTAGTCTTATCGTTACTAGCATGACTGTAGAGCGTGGGGTCCTGAGTTCGATTCCCGGGTCCGTCAAAAAGTGGTATTGGGTTTTTCTATTAAGAATTACTTTCATGCAATTCTCTGTGTCTTCAAGGTTCTGGATTGGAGTGAACTAAGCATTAATATCTCTTCGAATGCCGTAATTAGAGACACAATAGAAAGACAATGGCTTATGTCGAACTGTGTAACTTAAGACATTCAAAAGGTTAATGGCAAGTACATCAACTCACCGTCGGTTAGCCGGCTGCAGTTACCTCTGCCGTTGGCAGCATGCCACTCGTGTATATGAGCTCTAAAAATTAAAATTTATAAAAAACTCGGAGAGCAAGTACGACTCGCACTTGACCGGTTTTCATGTTTATTACTACTTAAAACCTAAAAGAAATTTAAAATCCCAATGCCGCAAATCCCGCTACTTCGCGGTATTGCAGTCTTCAATGCGGGATCGCAATTTTGATGCGGGATTGGATTCCCTAGTTTCGATATTTACGTGGGTTTACAATACTCCAAGAAATACTGATAATTATGATAACTATCTGGATCTCTCTGCTTCTTGACTCTACAAAAATGCGAGGTGTGTTTTGTATTTAATACTACGCAAGATTATTGGTGTTTAAATTATAGAAGTGCATTATTTCTTAACACGTTTTGTTTTGGATAACGTAAGTTTAAAATCTTATAAAAAAATTATGTTGAAAGAAGGATACAGAACGATGATATACACTTTTTTTGCCTGAAAAGATAGATCGTTTATTTCGACTGTCATTTGCAACGACTCCGTGGCGCAACGGTAGCGCGTCTGACTCCAGATCAGAAGGTTGCGTGTTCAAATCACGTCGGGGTCACATGTCTCTTTTTGGTTATTGGTTCATTTTGTTTTTTCATTTGCTTTGTACGTTTATACTCCACTGCTGTTTAGTTTTTTTTCTAATTTCATCTTCTAATCCTGGAACCTAAATAATTGTAACTTGTGAATATATTTAATGCTGACAGATTGCTTTGTTAATAAAGATTTGGGGGTTCTTTCTCTGCAGTGTCTAATGACATTTCATAGTCTCATTGGCTTTATCTTTCTAATAAATAAAAATCTCGTGTCACAGAATTTGTTATCGAACTCTTCCGAAACGGCTTGACGGGTTTTTATGATTTTTATTTGTGTATAGGCCTGAGAAAGGGTCGTAGATTATATTTTATGCTCAAACCTGTTAACCCCATTTTTTTGATAATTTATATGGCAATTGTTTTGCCATATAATGTTTGACGAGTCAGCTAGCAAGATATATAATGATAAACGGATGAATTCGAAGTTTATTTTAAAACAAGTAGGTACGGCGTAGCAAGGTTTATATATTATGGTTTACGGGCTCAATAAGCTGATTCATCTATTTTCGAAAGTGTATTAGAAACCGAATGTTGCAAGATTGACAAACGAGTTAGGGCTAGTATCTGCCGGGGACACTACAGACTACCCATGCAAAGGGCAGCTGAAGGGACACCTTGGGTTCTAAGAAAAGTCTGACACTAGCGAGCGGGAGAAGCTATTTGTTGATTTCCCTCGTAATTACAAAACAAGTAGAGCTTCGCCTGGATTACTAAAGTATTATTTTTATTACGGCATCTAAACGTAAGTCGACAATTATGACACAGAACGTACTGTAGCCTGATTCACGTAAAATCAAACAAGCCAAATATCGTTGAAGTTTTATAGTCGTTCGATCGAAGTCCTATTCAAAAGCGATATTCACGTGTGCCTTAATCGGGATTGGATCGACTATCGACGACTTATTTCCAGTTACATAAATGAGTATTCTACCAGGATAATGTAATACAGATTTTTTTTTTTAATTGACTTCGACTAAACGACTAAATCGCTACGATATCGTTACGGTTTTGATTACGTGAATCGGGCTACTGGTTCTCGTGACACAATTGTCGGCTAACTGCTTACACTGGCAAAAGCTTGTTTAATATAAACATGTCTTAACTAACAAACAAGTTTTCTTCTCAAACAACCTCCAAATGACGGCACTGTTAGCGCAGTGGTTGAGCGATTGGTTGCTGCTCTGCGTGTCGCGGGTTCAATTCCCGCACGGAATAAATATTTTTAAGGCCTACAGATAGTTGTTGTGGCTCTGGGTATCTTGTGTGTCTGAGTTTACATGTTTGTGAAGATACATGTTTCATTACGTACTTGTGGAGTTATTACTGGTGTATACAACTTCTATATATCTTATCTATTACAACAGGTAACTGCAGAAGAAGAAGAGTTGCGACCGCTGTACTGCGGCGCGGCGTTAGGAGTGTGGGGTGGAGGAGTGCCCGAGCCTCCTCGCGTGTGCATCATGTGCCAGGAAGAGGTACGTATTGTTAAACTTCTTCTTTTTAGCGTGTCGATTGCAAAACTGATGCAAGAATAATAGAGACGCCGCACCAACACTATAGATCGGAACTGTACTAGAGTGAAAGTGTTTAGAATTTCACAAGTTGACCATGGCAACTCGTGTCCGGGAGAGAGGCTCTCCGACACGAGTTGCCGTGGCCATTGTTAGACTAAAAAATCGATGAATGAGCGCATCTCTGTTGTCGACGAGTCTCATCGCTCCTCACTATTATCACAATCGAACAAAGAATTACGAACCCTTTTCGCAGTGTTGTAGTTTTCAAGATGTAATTAAATGTTTTATGTGTTAAATTAAACTACGTTTACCTCTAGAAGTATCAAACGGACGTATTTGTCAAAGTCCGTTTTTTATTATTGAAAACTATTTAAAAAAAATGTTACGTAGCTTATAAATTAGCGGATAAACGGACGCAGAAAGCGACTTGATTTTGTCTATTCTGAAAATTTATATTAATGTTTGTTAATTAATAAACTCATAAACACATCATCTTCCTGCCTTTGTTCCCATGTTATTTGGGGTCCCCGTAAAACGTTTTGTCTTCCATTCTGTCCTGTCACTCGTCACGCTATCACTAATAAGTGTCTTTTCTTTCATATCACTTATAAATAAATAATAAACTCAAAAATACTACGCTTTATCTTGTCCCAGGCTCGCGTCGACATCAAAACCGAACCCCTAGTTCTGGTGGCGTTCGTGCAACAGTCGAGCGTACTGAACCGGCTGCGGCGTGGTGGCTGCGGGCGGGTGCCGGAGCAGTGGCGCGCCAGCTGGCTGCCGGCCGGCCTGGGCCTGCAGCCGCACGTGTCCAGCTGCGGACACGCGCTGCACGCCGCCTGCTGGAGGAACTACGTCGACAACGTGCAGGACAAGGAGAACAGGAGGTCAGGGAACTTGCAGCTTACTCACTAGGGCTGCAGCCGCACGTGTCCAGCTGCGGACACGCGCTGCACGCCGCCTGCTGGAGGAACTACGTCGACAACGTGCAGGACAAGGAGAACAGGAGGTCAGGGAACTTGCAGCTTACTCACTAGGGCTGCAGCCGCACGTGTCCAGCTGCGGACACGCGCTGCACGCCGCCTGCTGGAGGAACTACGTCGACAACGTGCAGGACAAGGAGAACAGGAGGTCAGGGAACTTGCAGCTTACTCACTAGGGCTGCAGCCGCACGTGTCCAGCTGCGGACACGCGCTGCACGCCGCCTGCTGGAGGAACTACGTCGACAACGTGCAGGACAAGGAGAACAGGAGGTCAGGGAACTTGCAGCTTACTCACTAGGGCTGCAGCCGCACGTGTCCAGCTGCGGACACGCGCTGCACGCCGCCTGCTGGAGGAACTACGTCGACAACGTGCAGGACAAGGAGAACAGGAGGTCAGGGAACTTGCAGCTTACTCACTAGGGCTGCAGCCGCACGTGTCCAGCTGCGGACACGCGCTGCACGCCGCCTGCTGGAGGAACTACGTCGACAACGTGCAGGACAAGGAGAACAGGAGGTCAGGGAACTTGCAGCTTACTCACTAGGGCTGCAGCCGCACGTGTCCAGCTGCGGACACGCGCTGCACGCCGCCTGCTGGAGGAACTACGTCGACAACGTGCAGGACAAGGAGAACAGGAGGTCAGGGAACTTGCAGCTTACTCACTAAGGCTGCAGCCGCACGTGTCCAGCTGCGGACACGCGCTGCACGCCGCCTGATGGAGGAACTACGTCGACAACGTGCAGGACAAGGAGAACAGGAGGTCAGGGAACTTGCAGCTTACTCACTAGGGCTGCAGCCGCACGTGTCCAGCTGCGGACACGCGCTGCACGCCGCCTGCTGGAGGAACTACGTCGACAACGTGCAGGACAAGGAGAACAGGAGGTCAGGGAACTTGCAGCTTACTCACTAGGGCTGCAGCCGCACGTGTCACTACGTCGAACAACACATAAACTGCCCAGATGAAGCCAGAAACAATTTTGGAAAGCGTGTTTTAAACAAATTCTCATCTTACAAACTAACTTATTTGAGGAAGTCCTAAAAAAAAACAAAGCTTTCTACTATTTCTGGTTTTTCATTTTTAAAATATTGCATGCATTAACGATATAAGGAAGCATCTTGCCCACGATCTTTTATCCTTTGAACCTTGACAAAATTCTGATTACATAAAAAAAATCCTATAATAAATTTCTCGTCCCACAGACCCTACCGCGGCCGCCAACCAGCTGCCTTCGACGTCGAAAAGAAAGAATACCTCTGTCCTCTCTGCGAACGTCTCTGCAACACGGCCCTCCCCCTCCTCCCCGCGCCCTCCATGCCCGTCGGCACCCCACCCCCCCTCACGGAAGAAACTTATAATGAATCTGTCAACCTGATTCTCAAACTTAAACACCAAGTGAGCTCTGAAGCTTTGCACATATGCACGGAGTTCTGTGAAGAGATGCACTGCCAAGCCCGGGCCAGGAGTGTGGGGGCAATGTCCTCTGATATGGAAGATGGCGAGTCAGCTGATGAAACGGAGGTCTACGTGTCTACTCATGCGGAGAATTTACTGAAGCCAGATTTCCTGGTGCACTTTGAAGGGGAGATTCCGCCGTACAATGATATGACTAAGTCGTTAATTGAGGATTTCGCTAATGTGAGTATGATTTGACTTCAATTTATATCCACGGCTAGACTAAGGTCTAAAATTAAAAATAAAACGTTGTTTCAAGTTAATTATAAATATTTTTATTGTGTTTATATCCCAAAAAAATATGTATGATGATTAAAATTTGACGACGTTTGCTATAAATCGTCCTGTTTCACAATTTTCAAATAGGTCCTGACCTGACAATCAAATTGATTTTTGTTTTTTAATTGTAATTTTTGTAATTTGCTCTTTTTAAGCCGACTTCGGAACCGAACAAATACATTCGATTGTTTAATGTTCTAATTTCTTTCCACAGATTCTCCCAATCTCGGAATACGGAGGCATGGTATCAAGTGCCGCTCTCTACCGTTCCACCTCTTACACAATCTTCAGCACAAACGCCGTACTAAAAGCAGAAAAGCGACCATTATTAGGAGACCTCCCTGCCCGACACAGAGACACCTTACAAGCACTGATCCGACTAGCAGCTTCGCTACCAGCCGTATGGTCTTCACCTAAACACCTATCACACCACGCCTTAAGTACCTTGAACACTTTAGAAAGTACTTCTCCATTGACTCACGAACCATTTGGAACTCTCGTTTCCTTAGTACTCACTGCGCCTGCGTTATTCTGCAAAGTCGCAAATCCCGCCAGGCCGACGAATCTAGCCAAACAGATCACTCTACAATGCTTTAGAGCTACCTTAGCTAGAGCGCTGCTGGTCACAGATGTCACCAAATGCAAGAGCCAGCCAATGGAAGGACAGGAAGACTTTAAAAATCCTGATTTAGAAAACTTACTACCATTCATGAAGGAGCTCCGCAAAGGGGTGTTAGAGGACAATTTGAACCCGGTTGAAGTTTGGCAGAAGATCAAGAAACAATGCCACACTTTCCTCCGCTGTTGCTGTTTGTTTTATCACTTCTTGAGTGACATAAGTGCCCCATCCGAACTAGCAGTTGTCAAAGGAGACACGTGGGAGAGCATGTGTGGTTACTTAGATATGCCGACGACATACAAAGACCTTGTCGATACTCCTTCAGCTAAGAAGAAGATTTCTGAGTGGGTTGGACTGTCAACTGAATGGTTCAGTGGTGAAATACCCCCACATGTGGTGACTGAGCCCAAAGAACCGCCAAGATTGATCAAATTGCCTGACGATTTCTCGGAACTAATGAATTTGGTTTCGGAATTCTCGTGTCCTAACTCGGAAAGGGAGGACAGTAAGAAGCCTACCATGTGTCTGGTGTGCGGACAGATTCTGTGCTCGCAGAGTTATTGCTGTCAAGCTGATATACCAAAGGTGAGTTTAAAATTTTATTTTGCCGAAGGACTACATATTGCATTATCTGTTTCACGATTATCTCAAAATCTAATGCTAATCGCAAGATTCATTAAGATTAAAAACTTATTTAGATTGTATTCATTTGCTTATCTTGGATTAGCGAATTGACCTCAGTTTCGATGTCAGCACTGGAAACATCGAAATATAATTTCTATAACAATAACTGCGAAGTTGAATCTAATTGTTACCATATTTGGTCTTCGCTTTGTAATTGCCAAATCATGTGAGAACTGTAGTTGATTTCTGAGGTAGTTTTATGAGGATAGCACCACGCAGATTTCAGTAGACCTATCCTAATCCAGTGTATTTGTCAGTTATCGTATAACTCAACAACTTCGAACGTAAAGAGCTCAACGATTCCTCAAAAAATACCAAAGTATATTTGGGTACCTACTCAAACTGCCGAATAATCATTAAATATACTTGTAAAATAACCACCTACATAGTCTTCACAATCAGAACTCGTTATATGATGAGAACCATGCTGATTAGTGTCTGAGATGGTCTTTGGAGGAAAGAACCACACAGATTTAAGTGGACCTGTCCAGTTAGTACAAGCATTTGTCAGTAATCGTGTAGGTCAACTCAAGACTACTTATGAGTGCGACTCGATGAATAAGGTTATTTTAGGTCTACTGTCCACGGACGCGTAGCTTCATAGACGCGTAACCTTCGTTATATGCTTGCTGTAAGCTTGCCTTAAGTTCACACCAAAGGATATAATGATAAAGCTACGCGTCGGTGGACAGGAGGCCTTACTTAACTTTTATTTGTTTGTTCTTTTCGTCAGACGGGGCGCGGCAGTGAAGTCCAACGCGTGGGCGCCGTTGTAGCTCACTGCGTGTCGTGCGGCGGAGGCGCCGGCGTGTTCATGCGAGTGCGGGACTGTGAGCTGCTGTTACTAGCTGCACCCGCCCGCGGAGCCAAGCTGCCGGCGCCTTACCTTGACACTTATGGGGAGACTGATCAGGTAAGGCATAATTTGCTTAGGATATCTCAGTCCCAGCTGACCTGGATACAATTGAACATTTTACATGGAGTGAATGCCTTCTCTAGATGATCTAACCTTCACGACTATGTTATTGGTTATTGAGTCGACAGCTTGGTAAGACAGGTGGTCAGACTCTCAAACTATCGACTTCCTGTAACGACTGTCAAAGATCTATAAACCAACTACTTCACCTACTCTGTATTACTAATGACAATACTTCACTTGTGTGCTATACTGTACGTCCTGCGCTGATGGTAAGTTTCCACTGATATTAGTCGCTGTGGCCAAAATTCGGTTAGGAAGGCTATAGTGCCATATGAAAACCCAAAATAAGCGATTTTTTGTTGGTGCAGGGTCTCCGTCGCGGCAACCCGCTGCACCTGTGCGCGGCGCGCTACGCGGCGCTGCGCATGCAGTGGCTGTCGCACGGCCTGCACGAGCGCATCGCGCGCGCACTCGACACCAACGTGCTCGTCACCACCACCTGGCAGAACTTGTGATACAACCGCACGCACTCCGGCGCAACACGACCGAACTTGTGGAGCTCAACAACTCGCGAACATGTTGGGCTGGACTCACCGTCACGTGACTTCATTGTCATATAGAAGCTTCGTTCCTCGGAATAGCTCAACAACTCGAAGTTAGATTGCAGCTATTAATAACTTGTAAAATATTATAATTATGAATTTGCACTAAACGGTAGAACTGGCAACTATGATTGGGTTTCGTGGCATCACTTGCGAATGTTTGGGAAGATACTAGATCGAAAATCGTACAAAATATGTGTGAGCAATAAATCTTAAGGTGGCTGGTTGACTTAAAATTAGACTGTTATAAAATATTGGGTACAGTCGTCAAAATGCCGCTGGCCGGAAAATTAAATTAGGCTGTAATACAAAATAAATGATCACAAGTAGTAACTTACGAGCTCTGAATCCAATTTAATTTGAAACTTACAGGAATGGAACTTGCATAATTTAAAAATCAGTTATTATCGGGTGAAAGTCTAATAAAAGTATAACTTAGCCAACCTATATCCACGAGATGTCATATAAAAAGCCCAGCTTGCCTGGTAAATAGCTCTTTTGCCCGCAGATGGGCTGTTTTGCCCAACACTGTGCTAGTGGTACCAACAGTGTAATCAAATAGTGTTAATTTGGCACAAAGACAATCTAGTTGTAACCACTGTGATTTTCTTTTAAATATTACGCGTTTTGAAATACTAACAAATGATTTTTGATGATTATAGATCTAACATAGATTTAAAAATTGAGTTTATTTACCCTTTTATTCATATAAAAAAAAATCTTGAAGATAAAAAAAAAATAATTAAAAGTATCATTTGATGACTTATTTCTGTACTTGCTAAATATATCTCGGACAAAAGATATAGACGAGTTTATAACGTAAAAACAGGTACAAAATGATCTGTAAATGAATAAAAGGGTTCCAAAAATGTATGTTTCAAAAATAAATGTGTACACGATTTTGAATGGTATTTGAATTAAGAATATGTCCCGATCCATAGAGTTAGTAACACGGACTTCTGGTTTCTGAAGACCTAATCGATGTTTGTCTTCAAATGTAGTGCCAAAAGAACAATGTACGTTCAACAGTACATCGGTGGTAACAAAAAAAGTCGCCCATATTCTGGGTGGGGCGAAAAGGAGTGTCTTCTTTAACAACTTCAGTTGCCCTTTGCGTTCCAAAGCCACAGTAACTAGTTACCACCTGAAGGGTTTTTGTTGACCATACCCTTAGGCCGAACGCTGCGTTACGCGGGCGCCCGCGCGATCCCAAAAAAAATTGCTCCGTCGACACGACTACATGCACACCGTTAAAGTTGAACTAGCGACACTGCGCAGGTAATAATCCGGTTTCCGCAACGGAGCCGCACACGACACACGTGCGACGTTACGCGACGGGTACACGCGCGGCCTGACGCTTAACGCAGCGTTGGCTCTAAGATATTTGGCGGAAAATAAAACAGATTAGTAATTAGAAACCAGAGGGTAACCACTTCCCGTATAAGATTTTTAGATTATACATTTGCACATTAACGTTTGTAGTTTTAAAGAAACTGTTTTGAAACATATTCTAATAAATGCAATACTAATTAATAATTATTGTCAACTTCACATTACATTGTCATAAAATAAGCAATTTAAATAAGTTGAAGCAATTATTAAAAACTAGAATTTACTTGCGGCTTGTACCTCATCAGAATTAAATGTTTTTAAGGAAACATATTATATACAAATTAGGATAATGCCTAATTATTGTGATGCATAATATATATATTATTAACATTATAATAATCGGCACAAAACGGCCTTTGGTCAGCGAAATAGGTTAATAGGATAAAAGTTTTTAAAATTGCTTCAAACTATTGTGTATTCAATTCAATAAGCAATAAAATAGCTCCGTGGGCCCTAATACTAAAATCTATAAGGATACCAAAAGACAAAGATCGAAATAAATATGTTTTAATAAATCTTTATATGTATAATTTTTCTGCACGTGTGTTTGTCGCCTAATTCCTCCTAAATGGCTTGACCTTTCTGGATGTTGTGTGTACAATTAGGTGGGTCCCTGGATTGTTTGAAAATACAAATGAACCCGATAGGTGGCGCTGCAATCGGGTTGTCGATTTTTTTGTGGCGGAAACCCAGTTTTTGGACTGAATAACGTCTGTCGGGACCGCTAGTTATACATATAGTATTTTACACACGCGATTCGTAATATTTATTTAGCAGAAAAAGCAATCAATTTGTAATTAGATTTAGTATTTTTGAAGATTGCACTAAGGCACTGAAATAATGGTTTTAAATACGTATTTGCACTATTGAGCTATTAGTTGCCACAGGGAAAATTTAAAGTATTCAGAAAATTGTCCCTCTGTTTTATTTATTACGTAAAGAATATATATAAAAAAAATAAGCAAGTCTTATATGCGGAGTTTCAACTTGTATATAAGTGGTTATTTACTACTGGCGCTTACACAAGTTCGCCGTAGCCTGAATCTTAGAATAAACATTGAACCTGCGTACACGTGTGCCACACACGACGCTCCGGACGCGTCGGTCTCCATACATTTTATATGGAAACTAGACTTGTAGACACCTGATCCACGCCACGCGACGTCGTTCTACGTACAAATCGGGCGTGGTCCAAGTGTGCGGAGCTCTAATGTAGTTCCAGCTTTATTTTATTACGCCAGGCAGGTCACGCTTTCGGACACGCTAATGTTTAATGCCCGCCATTCACGTTAGGGTATACCTGATTGGTTTGCCTGTACAGTGATTCCTGTCAGGTAAACCGGAACGTATATGTTGCACAACTGTGCAGGTTTCCATATAAGCTTATTTGATAGGTATAACTGTGCAGATAATCCTGTCAGGTATACCCTAGCGTGTACGGCACCGTTGTCCGACGTGACCTGAATGGAACATTTTCTTGCGGTCACTATAGTCCGACATGGCGACTAACTTCTTAATATACAGACAAATGCATTGAAGCCAAAGGAGGATGTAAGGGTCGTGGCAGGTGGCGTTCTGTTTATTCTGCCTACTTCCGTGGAAAAAGGCGGGCGTTTATGAATGTTTTGTATGTTTTTTAGGTTACTAAACTGTAAGATACGCTATTTAGCATCTAAACGGTTACGTAAATATTTAAAAATGCTGTGGCATTCAAAACATTCAGCTCAACGCCGAGAATCGAAACTTTATCTAAAATCGCAAATAGAATATTTCATATCCGTTCAAATCTGGTGGAAGGGGAAACTGTCAAGTAATAACTGTCAAATAACAGTACTGAAATGTGACGTCACTGCCATTAAGTGACGTGTTAAAAGAGATAGCGAAATATTCCCACCACGGCCCCACCGTTCCACATACCCATATTTGAAATGATAATTTCTGCTTCATTTAATAACCAATAATTTGATGCTGTTTTGAAATTAAATTACTTAATATTAGGGAGATGAGGTCCATTTCGATTGTCCTGCAGTTCTTTCAAATACCGGAAACGCCACGCCCCTATATCGTACCTCACCATTGACAACTTCCTTTTAGACCTGCTTTTTTTTAAATAAAATCCCATTCCCTCATAATTCTCCAAAAAGTGTTGCAATTACCGTTAAAATCGATTTCGCTTTGCATTTCGGGCAACAATTTTGCTAGAGTAGGCAACTCTTTTCTGTTTTATTTTCTTTTTCTGTAGATAGACAGGGGAGCCAATATTACGGCGAAGGAACTTCTTAACTCTTTGAATGTCGTAATTAGAGACACAATAGAAAGACAATTACCTTATGTCGGACTGTGTAACTTAAGACATTCGAAAGGTTAAGTGAAACGCACTATAGGCATGAATGTATGTGTCAGTGTTAGTGAATACGTGGAAGCCGTCACGCCAACAGTTGAATTTACAATAATAATACCACTGTTACTACTAGACTAGAATGCCAGTGGGAATTGTCATGTGAACCACGTGGCAATATTACTTAAATATGCACCTAATAAAATTCTTTACCCTCACTGTTAAGTCTAAAGGCCGAAATACACATGCCAGTAACTGGCACAAAAGTATGTAAGTAGCATGCATGCCATAGTGACCTCCACCAATCAGAACTTGTGGCTCCCTGGCATACAAGCTACTAGCATACTTTCAAACCAGCTAATGTGTATTTAACATTATCATAATTTAGTTCCTAACTATATTTAAATAATATTTACACGCGGTTTTTCGAAAGAAAAATATGTCGAGACTTCAAAGGCTTAGCATAACGTGTTAAAGTCATTGTTAGAAAGAGTCTAAGCTATACAGGACGAATGGCATCTCTTTTCTGCAACAGAACAATGGCTTTGACACGCTCGTGACATTTGACCTTTTAGGAATCTTGTGTAAATTTTAGTGCAATCGTTAAAATAATCGTGTGTCCGTGCTTTCTCTTACTTTTAGATAGGTTTAAATAATAAATTTAATGCTCTTTCTAGATAGTATTTTTCATTATGACCATTCTAAAGAGATTGCTAACACTAGATTTCATAGATATGTTGCAGCTTTGGTTTTTAAGCACTTTTCAACAATCAAGGGTGAACAGAAATATAGATAACAATAATTTTTTTTAGATTTCTGGATACCTATCCAATGTTTTTAGAAAAATTAGACTATATAACAAAAATTTAGTGATGAAAGATCTAGCAATGTGTGAGTTGTGGCAGTTTTCAGATGAATGGATGTAGACACTAATTAATTGCTCGGTTTTTCTCTTCATTTTCGAGTTTGCATCGAGTCATATTCTTACGTACTTACCTATCAATTTTGATTCGATTGGAAAGTCAAAAGTGTTGCGACTAATTCTGGTTTTCAATGTAATAATAGTATTAACAATTTTCAAATATTAAACTTGACTTTGCTGTGAATAAAACAGACGCTTTGCAGTTTGTATATATATTTATGTGATATACTAAATCTATGTTTAGTCACCCGTAGGTCAGAATTGAAGGAAGGTGGTTATAGAAGATTTGAATTGTAGGTTCGATGTTAGGTTGATAACTCCGCCTATGGGTTGTCTAATTGGAAATTCTCACATATGGCTTGTATTGTTTAAATATTGCAGTGCAATTATGTTTTTTTTTGTAATCTAATTGATTTATTGTGTGTTGGTTTGTAACATGCCCCTTGATTCTATAGTTAATAAATAACTTGAAACATTATCTCTTACTATGTGTAGCTAGAAAATATAAAATACGATCATACATAGGTCTAAATATATGTCATGTGAGATGCATTTTGTCAAAAGATTTTATAAATATGGTAAGCATCTATAGAGATTAAAAATCACACAAATTTTTGTTACAAACCAACTCGCAAAATATTCGTTGCCAATAATGACTCATCATGTCAGTTACACGTTTTTATTATAAATATGCCGAAGACATTTACATATAATAAAAATGTGAATCACTTGGCAACGGATATGATAGTCTATGCCATAGACTATGGTACCAGCTAATGAAAAAGATAAAAAAGGAATCTGCATTTTCTTTATTTTCTTTTATCGCTGGTGTATGTCCAGTCTATTTGTGATGTCAATCGTAATCCGTTATACTTATCTAGTATTACAAGTGTTTCGGCTAGTTCCCTTATGTATGGGACTCCGATTATGGTTGTACCTTACGGCGAATGCTGTCTATGTTCTCTTATTAATTAAATTAATATAATTGAGATGAAATTATGATTTGTTTTATTTATGGTCTTATAGAAACAGAAATCACATATTACTAAGGTAGAGGGGCCACATAAATTTGCCCTAAAGTACATTGTCCTTTTTCTAATAAATGAGTAGGTAACCGTAAAGCTATTTTTCATTACAAAAAAAATGAAAGGATTACGATAGCTATTGCTTTCCGGCCCAGTGCCCGCACCACCGTGTTGCTGACACTGTGGCATGGTCACCATTAACAAGGATTTTAAATTGGATAACGCTAAAAGATTGTCGTCAAATATCAGAATTTGTCGGTTACTGGTTCAAAAGTTGGGTTTAAGCTGGCTGCTTGGCCACATATCTCAAAAACTAGGGCACATAGCGAAGATCTGTTTTCTCCCATATTATTTAGTCACTAATTTGTCGAAAGCCAATTATCTGAATTTTTTGGTCATCAGTTCAAAAGTCGCAAGTGTTTCAATGTAGCCATCTTGGAGACAGTTTCCCACCACATTGGTATCTCAAAAACTGGGGCATCAAGCGAAGATCTGTTTTCACTTAAATTAGTCTGTAACCCTAACCCCCTCATCACGCTCGCTTATTCTACGGACTCCTAATTAATCTCTGGTTAGCAAGGCGTTTCACTGTAGAGTCAAAGTACCGACTCAAGGGGTCATCCATAATAATACTAAAAAGCACGGAATCTGCACCTCTAGAGTAGCTTCTCTTGAGACTGCATTTATATACCATTCCACACTTGTTTTACCAAAGGTTCTATATAGTGGAAACAATGACAATATGCTTAAATTGGATTGAATGCGACCTAACATTTTCCGTATTTTAAAAAATTAATAAAAACAAAAACAAAAAAGGATAATTTTGACCCCGACGTGATTTGAACACGCAACCTTCTGATCTGGAGTCAGACGCGCTACCGTTGCGCCACGGAGTCGTTGCAGATTAGCTTCAAATTACCACTCCGTTTACACAAGTAAGATAGACACTAGTAGGCAGACACCTCTGTAAAAAGAATGACATTGAGAATTGTTGCGAATATCGCACCAGCACTTAATTGAAACATGTATCTATGTTAAAGTTATGTCATTTAGTTAAGTACCAATTGTGTAGATGTCGCAGTCAATACATGGCTTAATTCGCCATACGGCTATCAGCCAAGTTAAACGAAAGCATGCAAATAGCGGCCAGAACGATATTCTCCCGATGCGGTTAATATTTTTTTTTACTAGCCCTTACTGTCCTATTACTGGGCAAAGACCTTCCCCAAGTCCTTCCAGACATTCTTCTTCCGCCCTGTCTCAAACCAGTCTTCGCGGTACCTACGCGTCCAGCTCGCCACCTCTTTTAACATTTTTTACATGTTTCTATTTAACTTGCAATATGTTAATATGTAGGTATGTTTGTATGTACCATTAAAGACACTTCCGCCTGACCAACGCTAAGTTCATTTTTGCTCGCACTCGAAACAAAAATTCAAAGGGTTTGGTTTGGCGCCGCGCCGCAGGATTCAAACGAATTTTTTTTTAAATGATCGGGCAGAAATTACCGCGATGATACCTATACAGGTTACTATTGCTAGTATAGGTAGGTACGTATGTACGCTTAGGGAAACTTACAAATGGATTTTGAATCAGTCACTACCCCTAAACGATTAGGTAGGTACTCCGATTGAACAGCTGGAACTGCAATTTGGTACATGGGCATAGATCTATGTAACATAGATGACAACGCATTAGGTAATATGCTACCATGGAGCTAGTCTGATGATGTAGTCAGATAAGGGCCATAGGAAATACTGAGCGCAACAAAATAATGGGGTTAATTAGTCGTGTTTACGATCTTTGGCATGATCTTGTTATGCATCTTTTAAATTATTCCATATGTAGTAACTTAGAACAACTGAGAAAATACATTTTTAATTGACTTTAGAAACAGAGGTGGTTCGCCGTCAATTACGAAACGATGAGGAACTCTTTCTTTTACTTTATATGATATTTTACCAGATTGGTACCTTTTTTATCAAAATCAAAAGAGTTCTGAGGTTCTGACTATGTGATTCATGAGGAATGGAGGGAACTCTTCAAATATATACGTACATTGGTATCATTTTGGTATTTTCACCGAGAATTCAATCGTACGTTTATTCAGAAAGTACCACCTGATGAAATTAACCCGCTGAAGAAGACCACAGGTGGTATCGGCACACACGCACAAATTTCTATCAAGCAAGTATGACAACACAGATAAATATATGATTATGTAGAAAATAATGGTACCATTGAATTGATCTGATGATGAATCGACATCAGATCAGATGTAGGCATCGATAATCCGTAATAAGGCAATGTACCTATAATAGGCGTGAGTTATCCGTTGTGTTGTATGAGATGTACTCTGGCTATAGCGTACCATCGATCTGATCTGATGATGAAGCCGAAGGAAGACATGGGATCTCTGTAATAAAACAATGTATCCTACCCATGTTTTGGCTTATTGAGATTGTCATCCCATGTAGGTAATCTGGCTGTATGTGATTTGAATTGTTACATCTTTAAAGTACCTTACTATAACCCCGTTAAATTTTGATCGTTGTAATCCCGTGGAGGGTCGATCCGGTACATGAAACACTATCGATTTGTAGAAATAAAAATTAAAAAATAAAGTATCTCTTTTTTAAACTCGTATTAATTTACGCATGTACGAAATTAATTTCTTTAAGAAAACGTCAGCTGAGCGAGTTCAATGTCCTGTAAGTAATTAGTACTCAACGCCGATTACTACCTACAAGACATTAAAGAAATTAATTTCGTACATGCGTAAATTAATTCGAGTTTTTAAAAAAGAAATACTTTATTTTTTAACAAATCGATAGTGTTTCATGTGCCGGATCAACCCTCCACGGGATTAAAACGATCAAAATTAAACGGTGTAGAACTTGTTGCATGAGTGCATGCTATCATACTAATATTATAAAGGCGACAGTTTGTGTGTATGCGAGTACGTTGTTGTTGTCACTTCTTTACACCCGAATAGCTAAACGGATTTCGACAAAACTTGGTACACGTATAGATCACGTCTTGAAATTTCACATATTTTTTAACTTCCACGCGAGTGAAGTCGCTGGCAGCAGCTAGTTACAAATAAAACTCCAAAATAACAACGTAAAACGATTTATTTAATATCTCATGATTTCACGTATTCTTACGAATACATAAAGGGCTATTCTTATATAAAAATAAATTAAGTATTACACAATTTCATCATTTTCACACAATATATTCATTGGTATCAATTAAGTGTAATTTTTGCATTTTCTCACTTTTCAACAGGTCTACTACTGTCATTAAATAAGGCCTGATATACATTGTTTATTTACTATTCCACAGCACATACTAAAATTCGACCATACTTAGTTTGATTGAATATAAAGATAAAAATATTGAATATTTATTTTATAGACGACAAAATATTGAAGAATAAAATACTGTTATATAATATAAATTTTATTATTTACTAGAAGTTGACTTATTTTATCGCCCACTTACAATTTAGAATTACGTTATTGCAATATTACCATCATTGGCACAAGGTTATCTTTAAACAGGCAATACTTTGGCAAGCAGTTTTTACAAAAAGTGGGTGGAACGCTTTAAAAGTTAGTAAAATGTTCTTGCAATTGTGATTAAGCTGCCATAAAACTTACCAGGATTATATAAATGAAGTGTGAAGTCTATAGAATCTAAATACAACTCTTCTTCAAATATCGCAGTAATAAATAAGAATTGAAATTATTTTTAAATAAATTAGTATACTAAAAATACAGCTGTCCAGTACATTTTTGACACAACTTGACGCAATGTTTTTATTATTGTGGTTTAAAATGGAATGATTAAAGCATTTGCGATTAAGCAAACAAAATTACTAAAATGAATACAACCGTAATGATTTCTTAATAATATCATTTTACAATAGATGGCAGCACTGGCACTAGTCTCTTGTAACGAAATAATAAATTGTTCATTTTTAGCTCAAAACTTAGAGCTGGTTTCAGTTTTAAATGAAAATGCATGCCCAATACCTTTTTTTACTTACACTAAGCATAATCTAAATAAACGTTTAAATATTATTGCAATTACAGATTTTTAACCTTCGTTGAATAGAGCGTTAAGGCCCAAACGCCCGAAAAGTGCCATAAAACAGCGACTTTCTGAAGCCTACTCCTCGGTAACGGCCAGGTTAATAGGTTTGAAAAAAATATATGTTTATAGATTATGAACAACATTATCAACATTTGATTTTTCCGTGCTATTAATACTTTTGTATAAAAAAATATTTAGCAATTTCGCAACTTTTCCCTACTCCTTTGAAACGGCTTGGATCTTCAGAAACATTTTTACACATAAAAATTGGTGGTTAAATATTCTTCAAAGTGAACATTGCATATGTAAATCAATCAATATTTCGCAAAGAAAATGGATTTAAATGTCAGCCGTGCGCTTTCCGGGCGCTGTCGGCCGCAAATAAATGCACAGATTTGCGTACTGCCGCCTAGGCGGGTGCGAGAGGTGCGTCCACATAATTTTGGCCAGATGGTTCAAGGGACTATAAGCCTTAATTATACAGCAGCGAACTTTTATTTCGGCATTCGTTTTGTGATGATAATGAGCATTAAATCCATTGTTTATTACCATAAACCGAAAACCATTTTCAACCCTATCTATGTCATCAAATAAAATAACTAAACTTTAATATATTAACTTAACTTTGTATTATGTGATTAGACTATAATAAAGGAACATGTGTTTAACTTTACTTAACTTTCAATGATAATTGATTGTTCATAGTCGGAAAACGTACGTCACTGGTTATGTGCGTTTTGTAGCCTTCTTTTAAGTATTTTAAGGTCTTTCACCGTGTCTGCGAGACGATCCGACCGTCCCAAAACAGAAACCACTCGAAATAACGGTGTCCCCACTTTTACCTGACGCAGCTCGCAGATTCTCACCATTTGCGTCAGATAAAAATTAGGACACCCTCTTCAAAGACAGCAAAGAGGAATCTTATAAGTCTCCTCTTTGCTTTGTCGCCGTAATTGTAGCGTGCCCAGAGCCGGGCTTGCGACACGCTTTCTCTCCAAGCCGTTTTGAGATCCCGCTATCTGCCTACCCGTGAACCCCTCAAGACAACTATTGATTAATTTGCATACTAACCCCAAGCGTTTTATTTGTGTTGCAATACTACTAAACTCGTTAAAAATAACAGACACGACATTTGAGAAAGATCCTAGAATGTAACTTTGAACTAAATTGAAAGAAACAATAAAATAATAATTAAGGGTCCGGAGTAGTATAGTCTGTCTAATAAGTCAACCGACTTGGGAATTTTGTATAATTTTTTAATCATTTAAATAATACTTATATTCCGTACTTTTTATAAGGTTCTTCTGTTAGTAAACAATGATCTCTATCTCTTAATCAACCTTGATTATTGAACCCGTGTTGACTACATCAGATTTCATTAAATCCTAATAATTACTCAAGTCGTTTACCTTATTAGACAGACTCTATTAGCTATTTTAGTAGCAGCTACACTACACCGGACAAGCCACTAGGTAGTCAAAATATAAATGTCAAATGGACCTTTTATTTTTTGACAACTTAAAAAAAGCGTTTTTTTTTTTATTGGTGTTGCCGACAGTTTTCATGAAGTATTCTTACTGCGTTGACCAAACCAATAAATTAAGACAATAGCAAGAGAATGATACTGCTGATCAGGACGAAAATACTTAAGTAAATAAAACTAAAAAAAATTAACATGACTAAAGTTTCTCCTAATATTATTTTACGAAGACTGCTAAAATGCCCATTCATTGTACAAAATTTACGTTTAAAATGCTACAACATAGCAGGCAAAGCTGTTCATAAATAATTTGCATATTTCTCTGTCGATTTTATCGGACCTAAAGTAGGCGCAAGATAAACGTGGAATAACAGTCATTGACCCCCTACATTTGTTGACATTCTTAATTTCAAAAACGGAAATAAAGCCGTCTTGAATCGACATTTATCGTGACCCTTTAAATGATCTAGTAATGAAAAGCAGTTCATTGTTTATTTTTCGTGTACTTACGCAGAGATATTAGGAATAGGTCAATGTACTTTATTCCACGGTTATCTGACAGCTTCTATAGACCAAGAACCTCTGAAAGAACTGATCTCAAATAGCCCTTAGCTAAGAGAAATTGATGGTTTGTACGGAGTAATATTATAAATGCGAAAGTAATTCCCTCTGTACACCACTATTTTTTAATTAGTACACATACTTAAAGGGCTTATTAGAAAAGCCCTTGTTTTTCATAAGTAAAATCTCAAAAAATAATATTCATAAACAGCGAAGTTATTAGCGTTGGTTTATGTCCCAAAATGTCACTCAATTTTTGGAAATATTGTGCAGGCTATTGATTAATAAATGAATAAGTGACAATTATTAAGGAAAAACACTGTCCGCAGTATTTTCTACTAGCAATTGTTATGTTTGATTGATTCTATGATGAATTTACCTTTTCGTGGTCAATTTTAGGATTTCGGTATTTTCTACTTTTGAATACAAAAATATGGTCAGTGACGGGTACAGATAGAGCCCCATTTTTTTGTGTACTAATTAAAAAGTATGGGTGTATATTACCTCTAAACCTCGAACGTTGTAACTAATTTTGATTACACTTGGCATACAAGTAGACCATGTCCTAGTATTTGTTTGACAGAATATTTTTTATCAGATGAGAAGCTAGTTATTTTTATATTGGTGAAAGTAACTTCGACTGTCTTTTTGTTTGATGCGATTTCACTTAAAAACTGTTAAACCGATTTTCATGAAGTACATATACCTGTGTATTTCATGAAAATCGGTTTGAATTTTCCAAGTGGCCGTGGATTTCGGGTTCGATTTTGATAAAAACTAAAACTGAATCTTTAGATTTTTGAATCAGTTAAGCCGGGTACGTCTGCTGTAACGTAACATGCAATGTAACACGCAATGAAGAATTTGCCGTCCACGTTGTCGCAACGTATCATGCAATGTAACGGAATTCCCATAGTGTTGACGCCTTGCGCGCGCGAACAGAGTATTTCAACTATATGAGGACAGGTATGCATGCTCAGTGTAATACTCTGTGTATTACACTCATTTTTGAAATGTGTCTAAATTAGATTCTACAGTGCTAATAAACCATTAAAAAAATACACAAAATTTTTATTCAGTGCTAAGTACCCTAAAAATGCCTTTAAAATTTCGCACGTAATGCAGAACGTAGTGGAAGCCATATTTACTCCGAGACTCCGAGGTATGACGTCAGTTGGCTCTGTAAACAAATGCGCTAATTGGCCGATCAGTTGACAGTTGACAGCTGTGACCTTTAGTTAACACAGCTGAATGACGTAATAACATGGTAGCTATTTCAAGGTCATAAAGTACAGATAAAAAAAAAATTGAATTGAATTAAAAAAAATATTTTGTTATTTTATGAACTAAAATTAACAGTTACCGACTTCTTTTTGCCTAACCTATTCTAACAATATATTTTAAGATTTTTCTCATATAGAGTAAACGCACGTTGCGTCCACACACACGAAATGCTCCTTTCATGTTACCTTGCATGTTACGTTACAGCAGTCTGTACCCGGCTACATATAACTAATAATTAGTTACATACGGTATTATTTTTCATAAAAACCGGACCTGAGATTCCTTTGAGTATTTTTCGCTATTCCTCATATAACCTAGGATTTGAAGAAGGACTTGTGCTTATTAATATCAACAAAACACGCAGGCGAATCCGTGGGCAGAAACTAGTAACAATAATGTATGTCATGGTAAGTTTGGTAATGGAACTTAGACGGAATTCATTTGTATCGCGTACACTGCGCGGTGGCTGTAAGGGTGTAGTCTAGCTACATAGGCAGCTGTCATTGGAACTCGTAGATCGCTTTTGTCGTTGAAGATTCACTACGCCTGGACCGAGCTCTCCCTGGAAATATAATATTGCTTGGGTTAGTTACAAATCATAAAGTACCTTCTACCTACCTACCTACTTATACTATTATTATACTATAACTGGCCTGTTGGTCTAGTGGCCTTGACTGCTATGCCGGAGGTCGTAGGTTCGATCCCCACTTAGGACAAATGTTTATGTGATGAGCATGATCATTTGTTCTGTCTGGGTGTAATTTATCTATAATATGTATGTATTTAGAAATATGTAAGTATGTTTATCAGTTGTCTAATACTCATAATACAAGCTCTGCTTAGCTTGGGACTAGACGGCGTTGTGTGATAGTTGTGGAATATTATATATTATTATTATTATTATAAGTATGCGGTTTTTTTTGGTAACTAAAATTATAAGTCAGATTGAGAATCACAAGGCCAAAAAATTTTAACTTTCACATCGCAATATCATCTCAGTTTTAATTAGAGTCAAAGTTTTTTCAAAATGTAAAGTTGGGGATACCAAAAACGTCAATTGCAATTGGAAATATGTACATACTTGAATGACAAAGAAAATGTATTGACAATTGCTCCAATCGTTTAATAAAGTACTTTAACTATCAATTTTGGATGGTAAGCAATGATGTAGTCGACGATCGATGGAGCACGCTTTCCTAGAAGTAACCTATTCACAGTGGACTTTAAGACCCCTAAGTTGTAGCTATCACGAAACACAGACTCCGGTAGGGAATTCCACTCCTTGGCTGTACGCACACTAAATATGTTTCCAAAACGCATTTGACTAAGTAAATCTTACCTCTTAGAACAATAACGTCTTACCTCTACACTGACCACCCTTAGAGGTTGCTTGGAGTACAACTTGTGCGCCAGCGTCATGAATATAGACTCCACGTTGTCGCACTCTGAGTCCAGTAACGCTGACGTTTCGAATAGCTGGAAAACCAAGATAAGTGATAGAATTAGTATTTGTAGTGGACATCCTCAGCCCATTCAGATGGGAAACGAACAGTATACAAAGCGTATACAAGTTTTATTCAGTTCACACAATGGATGCACAGTGTTATGTAGAAAAAAAAGAAAAACTGAAGGCGGAAGCGCCAGGTCTCAAATTCAAATTTTCCCAGTTTTTTTGTCGTCTAGGCTGCCAAACTGAAATGGGACTGGGCAGGACACGTCTACCGTGTGCCCGATAAACTGTGGCCGAAAGTAGCACTAAGTTTGAAACAGTGCGACGGGGTCGCGGACCGCGATGGAAATGATGCGACGAACTAGACAGATTCCACCAGAACTGGCCAGAGGAAGCCCGGTGTGTGCGAAAGATGAAAGGAGTAGAGGAGGCCTTTGCCCTATACTGGGACAGGACAGGCTAACAAAACAAACACCCTATTGAACGACTATTTTATGAAAAAGTCATTCATTGGCTGAACTGAGAGAGATTTGATGATTTTAATGATTATAAATCATATTTTAATCAATAATATAAAGGGTGTAAGGGACAGCCCTCCACAAACTTTAAGGGCTTGCTCAGTAGACGAAACTGAACAACCTTCCACAAAAATTTTTTTAAGGAAGCGAAAAAAAAAATCGGTCTCTCCATACAAACTGTCCAATAAAGTTTATAATTTTGTATGGTGAGGCGGATTTTTTTTTTCGTTTCCTGAAAAAAAGTTTTGTGGAAGGTTGTTCAGTTTTGTCTACCGAGCAAGCCCTTAAAGTTTGCGGAGGGCTGTCCCTTACACCTTGTATACAACATGACACTGACCTGCAAAAAGCAAGACTTAAGAAAATTTCAATTCCGCGGGTTACCCTTGAACATAATCCCTAATTCATTAAACCACAAGCGAACGCGTTCGCGCATCTATTGTCTCACTATTGTCTCAAATTGACGGTATCTGAAAGGTTAAATCTTAGATAGTAACATGTATATTCTGTGGCATAGGAACCATTCCTGTGGAATTGGAATCATTATTAGGGCATGGGCACCCTTCATGTGGGATTGGCACCATTCCTAGGAGAGAAGGCTAATTTTATTTATCTTATGGAACAAAGGCAGCGATACTCTGAGAAATGAGTAGTTTATTGATCTAATACTAAAATATAGGTACCTACTGCATCTGAAAAATAATCACAAGATGATTCATTACTATGTATGATTGTTCCAGTATGCTGTGACGACTCTGATAAGGCCACTGATAAAGTAGATAAGCATATTGCAAAATGCTATATATTTTCAATAACGACAATAATGAATACATAAAGATATATGTATTTTTTTATTAGTTGTCACAACGTCGAACAAAATGTTAATATTGTGTAGATATATTAAACCCTATGTGCATGCCGTGGCAGTCTTTAATTAAGGATATACTATAAAATGTAAAAATAGGGAATGTTCAGCATGTATTACGGTGTTTGTTGGTTATCCCTAAATAAATAAATGTTAGCTGCAATTTTACGTCTGTTAATTCTGTGTTGTATTTGATTGTTGTTATCTCCTCACAATGATAAACTTGCTCATATATTATTGGCTATTTCTTCCCTTATCCTGATCTAGGTAAAGCTCTCGACAAACTGAGAAGAATACTGCTCGGAATGCGGGCTGAAATTCGACCGTGCCGATTATGTCAGTTCTTAATGGTGGTGTGTCAGTTGGACTGTGGGAAATTTCGCAAGAGTTACCCTTGGCCCGAGGAGGGTTTTAGTCAATAAGTCTCGAGACACCCTCATGCTGGGAGTTCTCCATGTTGGCACCTCATCATCACAAATCTCAAAGCGTCCCAGTCCAAATAGGCGCAATTATTGAAGCAACGACGCGGACATTGATGCCCCCACAGAACAGATGAAAGAGGTTAGAATGGCTTGTGGGCGGCGCAAGCGTGCCACAAAATAGGGCAATGCTCATAGTTCAACTACCAATAGAAAACTTAAGATCTAAGTGCGCGTGGTCTGTTAGTTGCGTAATGCGCGTTCGTATTGGTTTATTGCCTGTAGTGGAGTAAAAGGGTGTGAGACAAGCGGCGACACTCGTAGTAGTACAAATCGGAAAGTATTTCCTTTCTTATCTCTTTCATCTTTTGTGTGGATGACCCGCATCGTACGGGACACGCCTCAGTTCAAACCGTGGTTTGGTCTGGCTGAAGCTACAATATTGTCATCATAAGCCAAAATTCTGACAACCCACCTTATTAAAGGATTATCGTAATATCTGGATATTGTAACTAGTTACTGGTAACTGGGCTGTGGAAGTCAGAAAGGCAGTTGTTCCGATAGACGTTGTCCTTCCCGATAGCTGCTTTCTAGTCACAAAAAAAAAATTGAGAACCCGTTTGCAGCGCTTCCAACCGGAATCAATCGTATTTTCAAACCATCCAGGGACCCACTCAAATATACACACAGAATTTCATCCTAAACGAGTTTCAACAAACACACGTACAGAAGAATTACATGATATACATATATAGCTGTAGTAGCTGTTACCCGCGACTTCGTTCGCGTAGAGTTCAAGAAAAGTGCTCTACTTTTTTAAGGCAAAATGATTAGTTCTTATAAATAACACATAAAATCTAGGTATTGTTAAAAAATATATGTAGAACTTACAGGCATTCCATATTTATCAGCTAGCCTCTGTGCGTATGTCGTGGCCAGCCGGGACTCCGGCGTCCCGCAGTCACACTTGTTGCCGACCAGCACTCTTGGAGCCCTCATCAGACCATGGGATTCTACCTCTTGCATCCAACTGGCTATTGACTGGAACAAATTAAGTTTCATATTATTCAGTCATAATTTTCACTTACTTTATTATCTGTTTTGTTTTTGATACACACAAATATTACCTGAAAAAGGTAACATTTGTGAAGTGCCGCCGTAAGGTTTATCACGGGACTCAAGTCACTCAGTCGTCTCAGTCCGGGTAACTGCCCGATGGTTGATTTCGGGCTATTATGATATAAAGTGTTATTTGTAAAATACTAACAACCTAGCAGAACTATATTACTAACATCATAAACAACCACTTTTGTTGTATGACTTTTTACATAACATAATTCACTAGCTTTTGCCCGCGGCTTCGCCCGCGTACATAAAAGACCTTACCTCTTTCTCCCCCTTTTCTCACTTTTTTTTTATAAAAAAATTAGTCTATGTCCGTCTCCAGGGTCCCAACTATCTCTGTACCAAAATTCATCAAAATCGGTTTTGCCATTTAGGCGTGAAGACGTAACAAACAAACAAATAAACAAACTCATTTTAGCTTTTATAATATTAGTAAGGATTTACCAAAAACAAACCTTCAAGATCTTGTTGTTCTATCTAACACATTTCAGCTCTGTATTTT
Organism: Mythimna ferrago; assembly: GCA_910589285.2. NCBI lineage: Eukaryota > Metazoa > Arthropoda > Insecta > Lepidoptera > Noctuidae > Mythimna > Mythimna ferrago. Next base: position 14,726,074 of record OU342676.1, on the reverse strand, counting down.
GCTATATCTACCTACGTCTGAATGACGCGACGCAAGCGCATCAAGCACCACCGCCGCCGCCTGATCCCACTTCCCTCTGCTATTGTACTATCGCTTGCTTCGCATAGACTTCGTAATATTTAGAACGTTCAATTAAAATATTTTTATTTTTGTATGAAAATTTGATAATCTAAAATATGATACATTTCTAAAATTCATATAACAAATGTTGTTGTTTATATGTTAGTAAGATAGTCCTGCGAGGTTGCCAGTGTTTTGCAAATAACCCTGTATGTATTCTAATCGCGCAGAGAACTAATACAGTTGCCATAACGGATCTTGAGCGGTTGCGCAGAAGTCAAATATTCGGTCTCTTTAGTGGTGCGAAGTGAGACGCGGGGGCGGGGAGTGTCAGTAATTGGCTCGCCGCGCCAATGCGTCATAGACGTCACTCCTCATTCGTTCCCTGCGTTGCTGCAAATACCTAACAACGAAGACGATTGGCTCGCCAATGTATGGAATGCGCAAAGCGATCCCCGCTCTGACGCAGACCGCTCAAGATCTGTTATGCCTACTGTACCGCGATAGAGGATTCAAAATTGTAGTTCTTATGTTGCGTCATAGATGTAACAGATGGTGACAGAATAGTCGACACCAAACAAAAAAAAAAATAACTTCATCACTTTATGTAAAATAATTCCTCACATGAAACGTCTCAGGTTTGGTGACATCGTAAACAATGACTACTGCATGCACATTCCTGTAGTAATGCTGGACCATAGACTTGCGGAACCGCTCCTGACCTGCAGTGTCCCATAGTTGAAGCTGGAATCAACATAAAAATAGGGTAGTTTCCAGGGTCAAAATAATTACATTTTATTTAGTCCGTATTTTAGATTATAAAAAAATATTGGACACTTATTTTTTCTTTTTTCGATTAAACAAAAAATAACTACGATATAGCCCATTAAAGTTACGTGTGACGTCACCCCGTGCGAAAAAATGCAGCACGGGCCACGGCGTGACGTACACGTAATTTTAATGGGCTATATCCTTGTCATTATTGGTTTAATTTACAAATACAAACGGACTAATTACATTTTTTACGGCAACTAGCCTATTACTTAAGTATTTAATTTCTATGCCTTAGATGCAAAATGTTGGGGCGAGAGGGGCGTGTCTGACTTTTACTGACTAAAACTCACTCCTATGTTCCTTCTTTGCTTTTGGTTCCAGGATCCTGGGCCTCCCTTTCAGAAGCGAACCCGTAGCCCTCGTAGGCTTCGGCACTACTGGGACCCTACAGTTTTGCTAACATCTCTTTGAGGCGCGTGTGAAACACTACGCGCCATGGACGACTCGGGCACGATCTGAACGATTACAGGACGGCCAGACGGCGAGCTACTCAAAGTTCGTCGTCCTCAAGCCCACGTCTACTGTGGCTTTAAATCGGGATCGGCATCCCGACTTCTGGGGCGTTTGGAACCGAATATGTGGTGAGCCCTAAAATATAGGAATATAGGACGACAGGTCGACCTATGAACCACTTATGGTAACAGGCAACAGTACAAAGCTATAAATGTTCTTCTTCGCTTTAGAACCTAATACTTATTTGAGATATTTTCATCAGATACTTATTTGAGCGTTCATGCACCCATTGTCTTTCTATAGTGTCTCTAATTAGCACGATTAAAAGGTTAATATAAAAAACTAAATACTAATATAAATTGGACTTATTTAGTAAACCAAAGAATTTTACATAATAATCATTAAATCTACATATTATATGTACACAAGAAACTTAGATATTGATTAAACCAAGTATTTATGCTAAACCTAATAATACAAAAACAAAAACTACATTTAGGCATCGAAGTGTTGCTGTGATCCGGAAATGTGCCCAGAAGACTCGCAGCATAGTCATGTTGAATGATTGCCATCATAATGCTAATTTTATAAATAAAAAATAAGGAACAAATACATCCTTCCTACTAAATAATAGCCAATCCATTTTTTTTCCAACCCGCACTGGAACCGCGTGGTCAATTACGGTCCATTCTCTCTCCTAGAGAGGAGGCCTGAATCCCAGCAGTGGGAGCATTAAAAAAAAAGGCTGATGATAATGATTTTTTTTCTTGTTTAATTCATTAAACCCCAAACGAACGCCGGCGTTCGCACATCTATTGTCTTATTATTGTGTCTTAAATTGACAGTATCTCTAAGGTTAAAGCAGTTCATCATCCATACAGTTTTGCCCATATTAACTTCATGAAAATAAAGATGCAAGTCCTGAATTTTGAACTTTTTATTAAGCGACTAGAAGTCCAGACACCTTTGGGAACCACTGATCTATTGTAAACGATACAGATGATACTGTTGCCATCACAGATAGAACCTGGATGCGGGTGATAAAGTAGTATGGAGATTAGTATAAGAAATTGAGCCATATTGCAATATTTTTGATTGATTGAACTTCACTGGTGTCATCTTCAGAATATTAACAAACCAGTAGGTATATGTGTTTTATAAAAGTTGATACGTTATTATTTGAATTTATGACAAAGGTTGTACCTGATGAGGTATAATGAAGAATTATGCATCCAGATGCTTCTTGTAAAAAAGGTGTGTAGTCTAGACACCGACCTACCCCTGTCTCAAGGACAGTAATAAAGCTCATATCATAAACTGAAAGATTGTACGAAATAAGGGTACTAAGCAAAAATATATAGATTTCAATCTAATCAGTAAATGTTTATGTAGTTAATTTTCAACAATTACCTTTATATCTTCGCCGCCTATTTTTATGTTCCTTTCTCTAAAATCAACACCGATTGTAGCTTCAGATTTATCTAAAAACTGGCCTTCGCAAAAGCGATAAGTTAGACACGTTTTGCCAACGCCTGAATCACCTAACACTATTATTTTAAACACTTTCTTCTGTTTTAATCCAGGTATTTGATTATTTGGGGCATCCGACATTGTCTTGATTGGGTGGTAAACGGAAATTTACGATAAAAAGGTTAATAATCTCATGTAATAATCAAATATCAATAATATTTTGATACATTGACTACATTGTTTGCGTTATCAATGACAAAAATGCGAGCAAATTAAATAGTTCTATCACTACTGTCACGGTACTAGAAGTTTGCATGTGTGGAACAGAGAAAAATGGAGAAATCTCTTTTCTTTATTATTCAATTCAGCAAGATTATACTATGCGTTCCAAATGAGAATAGGAAAGTCAATAAACTCGATCTGTCAAATTTTGATTGAAAAGTACGGTTTGCAAAAAAAGCTTATTTGCGTTTTAATGTTTTTGTTTAACTGACCCTTAAGTCATATTAAGAAATAGATAAAAAAGTTATTCATAATAATTATTTAACAAATTATACTACATACTTTCTTTTTATTTTCATTATTGGCTACATTTTAAATTCAAAATTCAAATTCAAAAATTCAAATTCAAAATTCAAATTGCCAGCTGCCATTTTATCTTCGTTGTTGGTGTTTCTTCGTGCGACTGAGTATCCAGATTGAATTTTGTTATAAATACAGGTAATAATGCCTATTTTGATTTAAAACAACAGTTAGTGATATAAATATTAAAAACCTCTATTATCCATGTTTTATTTTATAGGGGAAAGCAGCAGTGATGATGACGGTGATGACGGCACTACTCAGACACTTCACACAGTTACGTAAAGATCAGCAAAATTGAAGAACTGGATTTTGATCAGAGATTTTTCGTTCATGATTCGTCAATAAATTAAATTTAACTAATTTCTTTTTTTGCTCACCCTACTCAATTTCTTCGATTTGACAGTAAGACGTAACGTCACAACATGGCCGGCGCTCCTATTCTCATTTGGAACGCGTAGTACATAATTTTTAGTACACAGATAAAAAATATGGAAGATATTTTTTTCAAATGTTGCCAACTTTTTATCTTAATAGTAGTTTTTTTTTGAGAAGAGGTAAAATTGTCTGTTTATAGAATAAGAAACATTCTTGGCAACTAGCGTTACCGACAAACGTTGTCCTGTACCCCGGTCCGAAAACTGGCTTTTCGTCAGGAAAAAATTAAGAACCCGATTGCAACGCCATCTAGAAAGTCCAATTCTATTTTGAAACAGTGCAGGGACTCACTTATTTAAACACTCAAAGTTTTATGCATATCGTTCACGCCATTTGGGAGGAGATACATGACAAACATACGGACAAATGATTAATCATAGTCTTCTTCTTCTTCTTCTTCCTGCCCTTGTCTCATTTTATTTGGGGTCGGCGCAACACGTTTTTTTCTTCCATTCGGTCCTGTCACTCGTCACGCTATCACTAACTCCCTTTTCTTATGATTAATCATAGTGATGTAACGAATATTCGTATTCGCATTCGTGCGAATATTCGCACATTTTTACATTTACATTCGAATTTACAAGAAATATGCGGTAGGTATATAGGTAGATATTGATTGAACGGTTAAAGAATGATTATACAACTGATGTGAAGAATGTTCAATTTTAACGAATATTCGCGAAAAACATTCGCGAGTATTATTCGCCAATATATTCGCAAATATTGATCGCGAATATTCGTCAAAATTTACCATTCTTTACATCACTTGTATTATCATTCTACATATATCCATCAATACTCTAATTCCTTTGTGTTTGTCAACAAAATTATCAAATATTCGCATGGTTCTTGTGAATTCTGCGAATATTCGCGAATGCGAATCACTAATTAATAATATATATAAAGATACCAAAAGAATGTTGTTCGTGGTGGTATTTCGGTAACTATATTCTTTCACCTCGATAAAATATGACATCATCACCAAAGGTAATATTGGGATACAAGAAGAAAGGATATTTCCTTTTAACAATTCATAGTGTTATACAATGAAGTTATGGGCTAGGTATCGTTGCTCTTGCGCTTGCCTAAAGACAATACGTTAAAATGTAAGGGGAGGTGCTAACGATTAATCAAAAGCAAACCATCATTTAATTTTATTATGAACTTAAATAATGTAATCGGCAACAAAAAAGAAATCGACGATTGGAATAATACATAGTAGTAATTGAAAATTAAACATGGCAATTATTAACAGTAGATTTGTTGTTCTCAGTAGTTTTTTTTTAGAAATGTCGGACGGACGAGCGACGGGTCGTGACCATAGTGACGTTTAGTTACAATTTTTTTTCTAAATTAAACTATTTAGGGCGTTATTTGTTACATTAACAATTAGTTTTAAAGTGGATGACCTTCTCCGAAATAAAGTTTCGTTGAATACCGGTATCTTTATATGGATTAGCTCATAACCTCTCCGTCTGGACAATCTATAATCCTTCGCATAATTGCTGCTAAAAATTCTGTAGCTCGCGATAAATGAAAGTGTTGTTTACATTCCGTGAAGTGTATGGTGTGCGAATTCTACGCGTTGTGTGTACGGAACTATCGGTGATCGGCAAAGTGCGGTGAAAATGTGCAATCGAGTAGCTTTGTGTATAAAATGTGTGTAAATTCGTGTAATCGAATTACGAAGTGTATTTGTTGTATTTGTGCTGGAATGTTGCCGTAGGAGTGCAATGTCCAGGCTCGTCGACTACTTCGTTATTGTGGGCTTCGACCACGAGAAGGAGAGTAAGTAAAAATACTTCTATGTACCTACACTTATCTGATTATTCTCGTCACGTACTATCAATGCGGACTTATGTGGCGCGAAAAATTCACAGTTAAAAAAGCAACAGGCTGAATACTTGATGACCTTTCCTTAGATTGTTGTTAATTAATAAATTAAGTCATGATCAAAGTTTTCTAAGATTTTGAAAACATTGTCAACTTTAAAATGTTGTGTTACGCAATATTTAAATTCTTATCAGATTCTTCTTGTATTCATCACAACAATTAGTTAATTATAACAATTTACAAATAAGAAATTTTAATGAAACATAATTTGTATGCAAATACAAGATTTATAATTTATCTTGGCACAACTCAATAAAAGTGTTTAAAATTTAAATTGCAATGTTTGAATGGAAGAAAAAAAGAATGTTTTCGTTTATAGATTTAATTAATTAAACCCCAAGCGAATGCCGACATTCACTCTCTCATTGTCTTAATTGTGTCACTGGTTACGGTATTCAAAAGGTTAATATTTTAAAACATTAATCCTTGTAGGAATGTCTCTTGTCTGTAATGTGGGTAAGTTTACAAACAAAAGCAAAAACATGGCAAAATTAAGTTTTATTCATACTAATTTTGCTTGCAGCCATCAGATCAGTCTTGAATTACGCACTATTTTATACTATCTCTCAAGATTTTCAATCATTAACAGGTCCCTTCCACTGGACATAGATTTCTACTTATTTGGTTTTTCTAAAAACAGTAATTTCTGTCCTAAAAATAATTACATATGGATGAAAATTGATAAAGGACTTACATAGTCCATCTTATTATTTATAATCAATAATGTTTTAGTTGGTACAGTGGTTAAGCAAAAAGATGCTGCACTGCTTGTCCTGGGTTCAATTCCCGTGCAGAACAAATATTTGTATAGACTACAGTTCCAGTTCTTTCTGGGTATCATGTTTGTGTGAGTTTACATGACAAAAGTGATTCCTACTGTGTGGGGCAACTTTAATTCATTAAACCCCAAGCGCCAGTGTTTGCTCTGTTATAGTCTTTCTATTGTGTCTCTAATAGACGGTATCGGAAAGTTTAAAAAAAAACAGTACTTAAGGTTGCAAATATTCTTAAAATCAATCAGTAAATAAACTCTAGAATCATGTAGTTCTCTATACTTACATTCATACTATCCATAATTTAATTGTACCTACAATAACTTAACATTGAATAAAGACTACCGTACCGCTCCGCGGCTCGGCCTGATAATGGACCCCTATTCAATAATTAAGTTTACTTATAATACCACACCGTGAGTCACACAGTTCATTGACAGTATTACATTATTATACTCATCTGCATCCTGTTTTATTTTATACTAGCTTTTACTCCATGGAAACTTACTAGTGGGATACTCAAATTCGTGAGAGTCAAAATGGCGGATGTACCTCAGTGAAATAAATTATAGTAATTACCGTTAAAATGTACCTAAAATGTACTATTCAGTACCAAGCACTAAAATATCTGTACCTCCTTCAGAATTTTTTTTTTAAATTAATGCACACCCGCTATATTGATGTCAAGATGGCGGGTGTTCCGTAATATTTAATTATTTAACCATTACTTACTCATAATTTCATAAAATATAATTACACAAATTTTCTGACTACACCTAGGTATAGTACAATTCACGAATGATGGCGGCCGTGAAGTTTGCGCAGAAGGCTGCGCAGTAACGTGTTTTAGGAACCAAATGGCGAAGTGCGTGTGCGAGAAGAGTGTAGTATGCGCGAACGTTCGCAAAGGCTAACTTCACGGCCGCCATCATTCGTGAATTGTACTATACATGTTTCATAGCCATGTGCCAAAAATAGCAATCTAATTAAAATCGAAACCTAGCCTTGATATTGTTAGCAGTTGTCACTAGATTAATCTTCTAATACCTAACGGCATTATAAACACAGTTACTTAATATTATGGCCTTCAAATATTGACAGTCTGACAAAAGCTCAAAATCATTTATAGTATCAAGGGGATTCTAGGAGATTGGTGTCTGCAGCAGAGAATATCATTCTGTTAATGAAAAATAATCAATGATTGGGGTATGTATTTATGTAATGTAGTACCTTTCGTACTCTACATACCCCATGACCTAGCGAAAGAGGAGCCCGCACGCGTGAGGGAACGAACGACCTCACGACCCAGCCGCCGAGAATCTGACCCCGCCTACCAGCCACGATAGACGCGGGCTTGCGGACGTCGAGCAATGGGTAGCTAGCCGTCCAGCCGTCCGGTAATTAACCGGACCAAGCAAGGTTGTCAAGAGCGTAGTGACGCCCGGGTGTCGCCATTGTGCGGAATGCCCGGAGGACACGATGGAGCACACAGTCGAGGTGTGCCCTGCTTGGGCGGAGCATCGCCGTACCCTCGTGGGGGCGATCGGCGGCGGAGACCTCTCGCGCCGGGCCTTGGTTGTGGCCATGGTCCGGAGCGAGGAGGAGTGGCAGGCGGTCGCCGACTTCTGCGAAGCAGTAATGCTCGCAAAGGAGGAGGCCGACCGCATCAGGCAACGTCGCTCTCGCCGCCGCCGCCGGGATTCCGATCCCGATTTCCTTCCACCGTAGGCGCGGGTTTGCGGACAGTGAGCAATGGGTAGCTCGCTGTCCTGCCGTCCGGTAACTGTCCGGACCAAGCCCAAGTCGCCGACGGCGCGCACTGATCTCGCGGGCCTCAAGGAGTTGCCAGCAACAGCAGGGACCCAGCCGGGTCGAAGCGTATTGGGGCCAGCGTTAGTTTCGAAAGACAGCTCGAGCCCCGGTATGAAGGCTAGAAGGAATGGGGTGGGCTTTTAGTCAGTAAGAGTCTGAAACTATCTCCCGCTCCGGCCAAGAGCGGGGGTTGTCATTGGATGATTTTTCCCACCATAAAAAAGGTTGTCAAGAGCGTGATCCACGCTCTGTTCAAAGAGATACCGAGAAAAGAAAGAGGACGGCGGAGACTTTCTGAAGGGGCAACCTGTAGTCCTAGAACCAAAGAGCACCTGAAGGACACCGGTGGGGTTTTAGTCAGTAAAAGTCTGACAAGCCCTTGTACGACACTCAAAGCGGAAAGTCATTGGATGATTTCTACTCTTAAAAAAATACCTCTTGACCTATCCTCGTTTATCTTTTTAATGTGATTTGACTGCTGACTGGGTCACCAGCAGACAGACAGACACGGAGATTGTTATTGTACCTACATGTGACAGCTTCTATTTATAAAACTTCAGCTTATCGGCGGCTATCTTTCGCGTTCTGTACTGCTCCAGGCCATGATAAGAAGCGAGCGGATATGGAAACCAGTCACCTCTTTCTGTGAAGCAGTAATGCGAGCGAAGGAGGCAGTCTATAGCGTGAGGAGGAAACAAACCTCACGCCCCGGTTAACGGAGTAGCGGGTTTGTAGACGGCGAATGTCGGGTAGCTCGCCGTCCGATAAAAACCAGGGTGGACGACGCGTCGTGTTTCACGCTCGCCTCAAGAGATGTCAACAAAATGGACGAGGCCGGCACGGGCCGGTGCCTGCTAGGGCTGCAGGATTGATTGAAGGAGTTACCGTGGCCCTGGATCGTAAAATGATGAAGGAACACAAGTGAGTTTTAGCCGGTAAAAGTCTTACACTCCTCGCTTCTTCCAGAGCCATTTGATAATGTCATACCAAATAGGTGCTGGTCGAACTCGCGCACGAAGGTTTCGTACCGAACGTTGCAAAAAACGGAAAAAACACGTTTGTTGTTTATGAGCCCCAATTTAATATTTATTTTATTCTGTTTTTAGTATTAAAGCGGCAACAAAAATACACCATCTGTGAAAATTTCAACTGTCTGGCTAATACGGTTCCATGACATACACATGACATAATACCTGGTGACAGACAGACGGACAGCAGTCTTAGCAACAGGGTCTCGTTATACCCTTTGGGTACAGAACACTAAAAATTGTTGCCAGAAGGTAGTCTGAAAAGTATATACAAACAAACCGAGTTACGAACCCAGAAGTGCCAACCTACCTAACAACTAGACTCACTTACCTATTTTCAGTATTACAAAATTTATTAATCAAGAAATGAATGTTCCAAGAATTTCTGTATACCAATGAACAATGTCTAACAATATTACTTTGAATACAATTCTTGAGCGTGCGTCTGAATTGATACCTAATACATTCGGCCTTGGCCACGTTAAATGGTTAGAACTGATCTTATTGTATTGATTTCTTTATTGGCCTATGACGCGGCTCGTTAGATCATTTTGGAAGCACTTAAACATTGGAAAAGATTAATCGCCTATTTTAAATAGTTTTGTTTTCTTCCGGCGAAATTTAAATTTGAACAAGGTCGATCAATTGGGTTACCATTTAACCTTTTCGTTTAGCTAGTACCAAACCCAGCAATCAGCTGACAACTAGGCCAAAAATTAAAAAAAATACTTACCCTAGAATACTAATCTGAGTCGAAACGACTCGCACTGCACATATTTCTTCCTATCTCTCTGTAACGGACGCGCGTAACGTCTCGATACTTTATGTCAAGTCAGTCGCTGGTCAGACGTTTACGAAAGCGACAGCATTGTACATGTTAATGTCACCATTTTGTAAATACGATGAACTTCAGAGTCTAAACGACTCATGATTAGTCTTTGAGTAACTTATTGGAACTTAGCATAGGTACTGCACCGTTTTGAGTTGTTGCTTGTTTTTTTTTTAACTTTTTATCCGTTTTAAGATTAAAAATGTCTGTCAGCGATGATTGAAACATCATTCATTAGAATTCGTAGTACAGGTCGCGCGGTGAATCAAGATCGCTCGGTGAAAGTAGTGGGGGCAATCGGCGCATGTGTACAATTGCGCACAGAAATTCTTAGTATGTTAGGATTTTATTTTTAATTTCGTATGTTTGAACCTTAGTAACATAACTTATAATAACACTAGTTTTTGATTGTAATTTATCTTGTAAGTAGGTAAATTCAAAAAAATAAAAATTATAAAATAAAACAAAAAATTAAAAAAAATAATTTCGTTAGTTTCTTTCTTTAACGTAATAATTCACGTCGTAAACCATTTTTCTGGCTAGCCGTTTTAAAACTTTTTTTTTAACCATTTTTTTTACGACTACGTATTACTAATACGATAACACAAGCTGTACGCAACAGTACCCAAGTACAACAGTATCCAATGAGAGGCGAGAACGCAACGCGGGAATTGAAGAGCGACTCTATCTACCAATGACGTGTCGCCGACGGCGCACACCCGCCCGTACGTCGCCAAATAGACCGTAGAATTGAATACTGCGCATGCCCCTTCCACTTTTGCCGAGCGATCTTGATTCATCGCGCGACCTGTACTTGGTATGTCACCAACTCACCACAGTTTGAACACGGAACACCGTGCGAGTGGTTGGTAAAGCTAAATACGGTTATACACGATGCAAACCGGCCTGCGCAGTCAAAACTGTGGTGAAGCTTGTGCGTGTGGTAGGCCCAATAGGTTGCAATTAAAATTACGTGCCATCATTCTCGCACTTCTATTATAGGTAGTAGGTAAGTACCTAATTGATGGGAGGATGATCGGTCACATAATAATGAAATCATCATGGTTTATTTATTGTAATATCCTCATACATTTTCCTCGAACAGCAGTTATCTGTACACATAAATAAAATTGGAGTGTCTGTTTGTAATATTGAAATAACCGCTTTTTACTACATGCATATGAATATATACGGTACATACACCAAAATAACATTTTTTACAATTTTCTGTCTGTCTGTTTGTTCCGGCTAATCTATAAAATGGCTGGACCAATTTTGACGGGACTTTTATTGGTAGGTAGCTGATGTAATAAGGAGTAACTTAGGTTACTTTTATTTTAGAAAAAATAAATTCAAAATCCTGTAGTCCACGCGAACGAAGTCGCGGGCACAGCTAGTAAAAAATAAAATAACAAATTGGCACGCGCCCGCATATTCCACTTTTGAACAGTTAAACATATGCTACTTTTATTTTAGAAAAAATAAATTCAAAATCCTGTAGTCCACGCGAACGAAGTCGCGGGCACAGCTAGTAAAAAATAAAATAACAAATTGGTACGTGCCCGCATATGTCACTTTTGAACAGTTTTTAACGTTGTGGTACAGTTTTGATGGTTTAACCACACAATGGTAGAACCAGATTTTAAGTTTCGAAGCCTGTTCATTGAAGGAATCAGAGCCAGAAACGCCGCAACAAAAGTGACTAGAAGATGTTAAATATCACTTAATATTATAAAGGCAAAAATTGATGAATGTTTATACTGTTTTTTGCTTCTTTGCGCTCGAACAGCTGAACGGATTTCGATGAGAGTTGGTACACGTGTAGACCATGTCCTGGAATAGCACATAGGTTACTTTTTATCTAGGGAGTACAATTGCCGAAACGGATCTTGAGCGCTCGGCGTCAGAGTGGGGATCGTTTTGCGTCTTCTTTGTTAGATACATGCAGCAACGCAGGCAACGAATCACGAGTGACGTCTATGACACGATGGCGCGGCGAGCCAATCACTGACACTCCCCGCCCCCGCGTCTCACTTCGCACCACTAAAGAGACCTAATATTTGACTTCTGCGCAACTTGAAGCCAGCGCTCAAGATCCGTGACGGTAATTGTATGATCCTTTGGGACGATTTTCAACATTCATGGGGGGGAAGCCGCTGCAGCAGTTGTTGATAAAATCCGTGGTCGCTCAATTTCGTTGAGCACAAGCTTCGGTTATTTTGGACTAAAATCCACCTGTATTCCTTCAGTTGCCCTTTGCGTTCCAGGGCCACGGTAACTCTTTCAAACGATCCCGCAGCACGAGTTTCAGCTGTCACAGGCATATTCAGAATAGTCATGGGTCGCCAAATTAAGCAAAACAGTCACAGTATAGGTAGGTAACGAACCAATTGTCGGCACGGTTGGCGCCGTGGTTGCAATGCTGCATGGCGCGGGTATTTTTTCTTGCATGGAAAATATTTTTGTATGGCCTACAGATATTTTTTTAATAAGTACCTACATTTTTCTGAACACACCCACGAAGTAATTTCCAGTGTGAGATAACTTTCTTTTGAGTTTTTTTTTGACAATGTAGTTGCCCTAGCAGTTTTTTTTTTGTATTGTTGATAGGTTCACGCTTGACCGAAGTTACTACCGAGGCGATTGCTCTATAGGCGAAAGCCAAGTAGGTAATGAAACTTTCATACCGTTTCAGCAGCTCCTATGTTTGAGTTTTGAATAGTACCTGTGAAACGTTGTGCCCTTGATGCCTTTCACGATATGAAACTCGTTGAATGGTATATTTTACAACGTACTTAATTTTTTATTCATAGCCCGGTTATTCTGTGTTATGAAAAGGTACTTTTACCCTACAGTACGGCTAATAACAATTTGATATAAAATTCACGCAACATACCCTTTTACTGTGGTTTACAGTGTGGAAAACGAAGATAAAATAAAAAGAACCAGCTGTAGAGTCGATCTAAAAAGTCAAACGATTTGGTAATTATTAGGGTAAAATGAAATCTGATGTAGTCAACACTGGTTCAATATTCAAGGTTGATTAAGAGGTCTTGATCATTGTTTACTAATAGAAGAACCTTAAAAAAAGTATCGAATATACGTATTTTTTGAATGATTTAATAATATTAAGGGACTTTTTAACAATAAAAAATGCAAAAGATTTCGTTTGGAATATACCTATTTCAGTCTTTTTAATGATATTCTTATTACAAAACTGGGTTACATTTGCAAAGATATATTAATGTCATAAGCAAGTACAAAATAATAACATAAATCTGGAATCGTAAGAGAAATCTGATTCTAAATATTCTACTCCGCTTATTGATTCATCATCACTAGCCATATTACGATTAACATCTGTTGTAAAACTTTCAACATCTCAAGAACAAGTGAAGTGAGTGAGTGACTAAAATTCGCGTTGCCAACAACAGATTTTTTTTTTTTAAATTCTCAAGTCGTTTGACATTTTAGACAGACTATACCTATGTATCAGTTAACAGCTTCTGTGGCGTATCCTGCAGAAATCGCGTATTTTTTCTTTAAATAAAAGTAACTACGACATCAGCGATGGCACAAGCACTGAACTTGACTGGCCTGTTGGTCTAGTGGTTAATGGCCCTGACTGCTATGCCGGAGGTCGTGGGTTCGATTCCCACCCAGGACAAATGTTTGTGCGATGAGCATGATCATTTGTTCTGTGTAGGAACCTAGATAAATATTGCCTATAACCGTCATCATAATATGTTGGAAATATTCTCCAACCGCAAATGAGCGTGGTATTACGATTGTATGGAAATTCATCCGTTGCCGGCCCCTTAATTTTTACTCAAACAACAGACAATTGTACCACTTTATAAGAAATATTACTAGCTTTAGACATATAATATAGCGCAGTCCCGCACATGTGGAGATGGGTACGCAGAAGCTAAAACTGCGCGGGCAGGATACCCGCTTGTGTTTTACTGCTTGCTTCGTCTTTTATTACGCACCACCCTGCTGTATTATTCTACTTACTCCGCATAAATTGTCCGTTGTAATGTTTAAAAGCGAACACAAATGTACAAAGATATTTCTTAACCATTCCTGGTTTTCTTTGAAAATATTTTATATGAGATGTCTTCGATGCGGTGTTTACTGAATTCTGTTAGAACTTCTAAAGATAGGTACGACTTGTGAAGATTGAGAAGCAGCCTCTTTTTAATCTCGTGAAACAACCATCACAGTAGTATACTAAAATGAATAACACGAGTATACTCAAATAAACCTACGTCTAACATACTCTATGCATGAAGCCCTGTTACCTCAGATTTGTGATGGTATTAAGATTTAACTATACCATCCGACAGTAGTGGACAATGCCCAGCTGTCGATAAACAATGCCTCAGTTTCATTAAACCATTGTTATAGCTGTCACTTTAGTCCATCTAATTAATAATAATCATTTTGCATCTAATAGTGCGCCAAGATCTGGCGTGCATTTCGTGTTCGTCTGAAGCATGGGCGGCGCAGAGGCTTCGTACGAACGACCTTACGACGAATCTGGCGAGCGGTGCATTCGCCAGGTCTGGACACACCATAATCCATAATCTTGAATAGGACCGCGACCACGGTATGAGCTAGTGTCCTACTTTATCAAACCGAAGATATCTACAATAGTGAAGAAACCATCACAAATTCCTCTACAGAAATAAATAGCAGCTCGACTCATACAAGAACTAGCTTCTATATTCCATAGATACATTGTACGTACCTACACACCTAGTTATTTACAGGCACGTGTCCGTTGCCCGTTGCCGAATCATGGCCGCTGAGGGCTTCCGAAATAGTACACTAATGAACTTCGACCGTCAGTAATTGATGTGATTGACCTATTTAACTTGCTGCTGCGCCCCGAAAAATGTAATTATGTTTACGGTGTATCGAACGCCCTTATTAAGTAGATGGACGTCTTATCTAGTTTATGTTTTGGGCTTCACGAAGGTAAAGCCGCTATACAACGTACTAGCACCGCCTTTGGCCCGCTAGCCTACAAAGTTAGAGTGTAGAAGTTTCTTCTGGGCTCCCACGCTTCATCGTAATCTCGCTTGATGGTAAAAGAGGGATGAGTTATCCCTCGCTTACCATCAAGCGAGATTGAAGTCATGAGTATGCTGTTTTGACTTCTTCGAGCCACGGAAACCAGGTTAAGCCGTTGGGCTTGCCTGTCATTCGTTCTGTTTGTGGTCTGATGAATATTCACAAGCTCGGATGATGAGAACGCCGAAAGTTTGGCAACCAGTCTTATTTAAGGTATTGTGTTAATCAGTAACTGGGTTGTGGAGGTATAAATAGTTACTCGATGTATAACTACTTCAACCACTCTACTTTTCAGCTGCATTCTATCAGTCTGGTAGCTGACCCCATCAGCTGAACCGAT
The DNA here is from genome assembly GCA_910589285.2 of Mythimna ferrago. Classification (NCBI taxonomy): domain Eukaryota; kingdom Metazoa; phylum Arthropoda; class Insecta; order Lepidoptera; family Noctuidae; genus Mythimna; species Mythimna ferrago. The sequence goes on along the minus strand of OU342676.1, from coordinate 14,710,483 downwards.
TTTAATGAAATTAGGTACGCAATAAGCTTCAATTCCAGGGATGGACATAGGCTACTTTTTAACTGACATTAACGCGGACGAAGCCGCTGGTAGAAGCTAGTAAATAATAAAAAGATTATTTGCAAAAGATTTTTAGCAGATCAACAAGGTTAAATGCCACCATTCCTATCTTTTAATAAGCGAGACTCGGTCATTACACCCCGATATTACATTGTTTATTCAGGGCAGTGGACTTGAATCGTGTTTGTAACCCAATTAAAACGAAATGGTGAGTTAGAAACGGGGGGCAGCCCTACGTTCATTATAAAATTATTAACATGTAAATGAGAGGAACGAGCGGCCATTTCAGAGCTTCCTGTAGGAAATTTATTAAGGCGAACGAACCGTGGGGGATGTATAATGTTAAAATTGAAATCACGATTCCTTTAAACTTTTTTGTTGGCGTATAGTTTCCGTTGGATTAGAATACGTTATCGATTTTTGGGCAACTTTTGTGTCCGACTGTAGACAGTGATATGCTGGGATATATGCAGAAGTTAATAAGAGGTAGCGTTGGAAAAACGTATGAAAAACTCATCCAAATCGTAACAATAGTTTTGAGAAAATCATGGATATAATAATTACATACAGGTCGAATAAACTAATTTCTCAACTCTGTTAAAATAAGGTCGTATTAAGGTCGACCATTTGGGGCATTAGTTATTAATAACTAGCTTTTGTCAGCGGCATCACCCGTGTGGTAGCAGAAATGTATCCCAAAGGAACATACTCTGTATCCATACACTATATCTGTATCTGGACATATCCTATTTCAAAACATTGTCTACCCGTGAGTAAAATTTTATCCAAATTCTTTCAGCTGTTTGAACGTGATGGGAGTACAAACTAACTTAGTGTGATAATATTTAATACTAGTTGCTTCCTGTGATTTCGCCCGGGTGATACAAAAAGTATCCTATTAGAAAGAAAGAAAAACGCTTATTTGTACCTCACACATAAGTACATTTAAAATTAAAAACAGTAGAAAAGAGGTATTACCTATTCCAGGACATGGTCTACCCCACAGAACAGATGAAAGAGGTGAGAATGACCTTGTGGGCGGGGCAGGCATGCCACAAAGTAGGGCAATGCTCATAGTTCAACTACCAATAGCAGACTTGCGATCTGAATTTGTGCGTGGTCTGTTACTTGCGTAATGCGCGTTCGTATTGGTTTATTGCCTGTAGTGGAGTTAAAGGGTGGGAGACAAGCGGCGACACTCGTTGTAGTACAAATCTGAAAGTATTTCCTTTCTAACCTCTTTCATCTTTTGTGTGTTCTATCCGTGTACCAAGTTTTATCGAAATCTGTAGTTTTTGCGTGAAAGAGTAACAAACATCCATACATCCATATAAGTCTACAAACTATCACGTTTATAATATTAGTAAGATTAGTGCAAGCGATAGTTAGCGAGCGTGTTAAGCACAGGTGTTCATAATTACGCAGCCCAATCATGTGTATGTAAGGTCGTAAGTGAACCACGTTCTAAAACCGATCACAAAAAAGTCCGGTTCTTGTTAGACCAGGGTAGAAGCCTTTAAAAATAATAAAAAGTGAAAAAAAATAATAGTAGGATGAGACCCATTAGAAAAGGAGGAGAATATTATAAAAATGAAAGGAAAAATAATTTACGGGCGATCTGAGGTCGGGAAGGGGATGGGGGTGAGTTTTTAAGGATATAAAACGGTTTTTCTCGATTTCCGGCAAAACTAAAAGTCCTATGGAAAAAAGTCACATGGCAAAGTTGTAGGTAATAAAAAGATCTAAAACTTTTGTATTTACACTTTTTTCACATAACCTCAAAATTTATGTGAAAAATTCAAAAAACCAAGTTTTTGGTTTTTTATTTTTATCTTTTTAAAAAATAAAATTTTTTTCACGAAATTTGGTGAAAACTTACCTTTTAATGTCCCAAATACGCTGTAATTTATTTGATTAGAAATATTTATTTTTTCACCTTATTTTGAATTAATATCGAAAAAGCACCCTAATTTTCAATCGAAAAATCACCCGTCAAAATATCAGCTTTTTTCAAAAAGTTGGTATGTTTTCTGTTCGTTGAAATCTCTACTTTCCGATGGTGAAAAAAAAAAATATGTTACGATAGTAAATCTTCTCAGAAAATGCAAAAAATCGAAAAAAACTCGAATTAGAAAATTTTTTTTTAATTATTATATTCAATTTTGAGCTATTTATTAAAATTTTACACTTTAATTACTCGATAAACGTAAGATTACATTTTACATTGATAAAAAAAAAAATTGCAAATCAAAATATACTACTATAATTAACAAACAAATAAGTTAATAAAATTCATATTCAATAAGACATCTACAATATTTGGAGAAAGTAGTCGAATCTTCTTTAAATTATATGCGTAGATGCCTATTTATAACTATTTTTAGATAACTTATATACCTGAGTGACCTACGAAAAATTTTAGCCCATCAAAAGGTATTTCATAGAGAAGTGGGGAAGGGGCTAGGCGGGTCTGGGTCTTACTACGTACAGGTCGCGCGGTGAATCAAGATCGCTCGGTGAAAGTAGTGGGGGCAATCGGCGCATGTGTACAATTGCGCACAGAAATTCTTAGTATGTTAGGATTTTATTTCTAATTTCGTATGTTTGAACCTTAGTAACATAACTTATAATAACACTAGTTTTTGATTGTAATTTATCTTGTAAGTAGGTAAATTAAAAAAAATATTTTTTTAAATTAAAACAAAATTAAAAAAAATAATTTCGTTAGTTTCTTTCTTTAACGTAATAATTCACGTCGTAAACCATTTTTCTGGCTAGCCGTTTTAAAACTTTATTTTTAACCATTTTTTTTTAACATTACGTATTACTATTACGATAACACAAGCTGTACGCAACAGTACCCAAGTACAACAGTATCCAATGAGAGGCGAGAACGCAACGCGGGAATTGAAGAGCGACTCTATCTACCAATGACGTGTCGCCGACGGCGCACACCCGCCCGTACGTCGCCAAATAGACCGTAGAATTGAATACTGCGCATGCCCCTTCCACTTTTGCCGAGCGATCTTGATTCATCGCGCGACCTGTACATATCTACTATTTCTTAGCAGCTGTAACGACCGTTAGCCTAGCCAGTACCTATTCGAAATACAGTACAGTATACAACATCGTTTATAAAAATACACGTGCATGCTGAGTTTCTTTAATATAATTGTGACAAGTTTACTTAAAAAAAAACTAACAAGATTAAAAAATAATAATCTCCTTTATTTTGCACAAACAAATTTAGTTACTCCCATGAAAAAAAAATATTCTAAATACATAAAAAATAATTAAAAATCTATAATAAATATATATAAAATATTTATCGCAAATATATTTTTAATAACTAACTTTTGGCCGATTTGCATATATATTTTATACATTTCAAATATATTTTAGATACATTCAAAATATATCTTAAAAGACATAAAAAACATAGCTAAGAATATAAAAAAATATATATATATATATTTATTATAGATTTTTAATATATTTTTTATGTATTTTGAATATTTTTTTTCATGGGAGTAACTAAATTTGTTTGTGCAAAATAAAGCAGATTATTATTTTTTAATCTTGTTAGTTTTTTTTAAGTAAACTTGTCACAATTATATTAAATAAACTCAGCATGCACGTGTATTTTTAACCGACTTCTAAAAAAGGAGGAGGTTCTCAATTCGGATGTTTGTATTTTTTTTTTTTTTTTTTATGTATGTTCGCGCATAACTTCGTCACTTGCCAACCGATTTGAAAAATTCTTTTTTTGTTGGAAAGGGTATACTTCCCAAATGGTCCCATAGTCACCAAGTCGGGATCTGATGATGGAATCTTGGCGAAATCGAGGGAACTCCTCAAATATTATAGGCAACCATATAGTTCTTTTGGTATTTTTATCAAAGACTTAAGCATTTATAGTCAAAACATGACATTTGATGAAGTGGAACTGGTGAAGACGACCAGAAATGGCCAACGGAAGTTCATAGTCACACCGATCTCTCAATGAACATAGTTACAAATAAATGAATAGTTCTGAATAGGTATGTTGAAAATGGTATCATCGATGTGACCTGATGATGATGATGGAGCTGAAAGATAGGTACCGGAACTCCGAAATTAATCAATGTATCCTAGCCGTGTTTGGGCTTATTACAATTGTCATGAGATGCACTTTGGCTATAAGGTACTATCAAACTGATCTGATGATGATGATGGAGCTGGAAGATAGGTACCGGAACTCCGAAATTAATCAATGTATCCTAGCCGTGTTTGGGCTTATTACAATTGTCATGAGATGCACTTTGGCTATAAGGTACTATCGAACTGATCTGATGATGATGATGGAGCCGGAAGATAGGCACCGGAACTCCGTAAATAATCAATGTATCCTAGCCGTGTTTGGGCTTATTAGAATTGTCATGAGATGCACTTTGGCCATAAGGTACTATCGAATTGATCTGATGATGATGATGGAGCCGGAAGGTAGACACGGGAACTTCATAATAAAACAATGTATCCTAGCAGGGTTTGAGTTAATTGGAATTGTCATGAGAAAAAGGTACTCTGGCTGCAACTAAAAAGTGTGAAATAAAAAACTTTTTACAAAAAAAATAAAACCGACTTACTAAAAAAAACACTAAAACTATCAAAATAACTTTAATTTCGGAAGTCGGTGTTAAATAACGAAGAGGTAAAACTATTACAGAAACACCGACTTCCGAAATTAAAGTTATTTTGATAGTTTTAGTGTTTTTTTTAGTAAGTCGGTTTTATTTTTTATAAACGATGTTGTATACTGTACTGTATTTTGAATAGGTACTGGCTAGGCTAACGGTTGTTACAGCAGCTAAGAAATAGTAGGTACGTACGTAGTAAGACCCAGACCCGCCTAGCCCCTTCCCCACTTCTCTATGAAATACCTTTTGATGGGCTAAAATTTTTCGTAGGTCACTCAAGTATATAAGTTATCTAAAAATAGTTATAAATAGGCATCTACGCATATAATTTAAAGAAGATTCGACTACTTTCTCCAAATATTGTAGATGTCTTATTGAATATGAATTTTATTAACTTATTTGTTTGTTAATTATAGTAGTATATTTTGATTTGCAATTTTTTTTTTTTTATCAATGTAATATGTAATCTTACGTTTTTCGAGTAATTAAAGTGTAAAATTTTAATAAATAGCTCAAAAATGTATATAATAATTAAAAAATTTTTTCGAATTCGAGTTTTTTTCGATTTTTTGCATTTTCTGAGAAGATTTACTATGGTAACATATATTTTTTTTCACCATCGGAAAGTAGAGATTTCAACGAACAGAAAACATACCAACTTTTTGAATAAAGCTAATATTTTGACGGGTGATTTTTCGATTGAAAATTAGGGTGCTTTTTCGATATTAATTCAAAATAAGGTAAAAAAATAAATATTTTTAATCAAATAAATTACAGCGTATTTGGGACATAAAAAGGTAAGTTTTCACCAAATTTCGTGAAAAAAAATTTTTTTTTTTTTTATTTTAGATAAAAATAAAAAACCAAAAACTTGGTTTTTTGAATTTTTCACATAAATTTTGAGGTTATGTGAAAAAAGTGTAAATACAAAAGTTTTAGATCTTTTTATTACCTACAACTTCGCCATTTAACTTTTTTCCATAGGACTTTTAGTTTTGCCGGAAATCGAGAAAAACCGTTTTTTACCCTTAAAAACTCACCCCCATCCCCTTCCCGACCTCAGATCGCCCGTAAATTATTTTTCCTTTCATTTTTATAATATTCTCCTCTTTTTCTAATGGGTTTCATCCTACTTTTATTTTTTTTGGTTTTAAAAATTATCGACCCTGGTCTATGTCGTGTCCAACCTTTTACATAGTGATCAGTTATTTGAAACACGTTTAAATATTTATAATGAGCTTTATTTAAATGGTACTGGAAGTTATGGCAAAGTAAGTTTGCTGCTGATAATACACCGTCGTAGTCTTTCAAATGATCTGCAAGGGAGAAAGAAAGCAGTCACAGGCCTAACAATCCTAATTTCTTTCAATAGAAAAAGGTTAAGTAAAATGATTGTCCAATTTTCTTTTTTTTTTAGGTAGAAAATTATTAAATAACTCCTCCTGCACTGGATAGAGCGAGAGGACGTGTCAGACTTTTCTAAAGAAAACCGACCTGTGTTCCTCCGATTGTGTTTTATGTCGCCTTAACTATTTCCGCAGCATCTCTGGAAGTAGGGATACCTACGATTACGAAAAATTCACTAGTAGAAAACTATAGAACTTTAGGCTACTTCTTTTCCCGACAAAATAGATTCCTTAGGAACAAGTCATTGGGGAAAACTCGCGAAGCAAGCCTATCTTATAAAAAGGAGAAACTGACTAACTCACACAGCTGAAACTACTGGGATTAAGTGCGTAAAATTTGAACACCTTTTATGACATAGGTGAGCATAAAGAGATGATTTTCTTAAATTGACCTCCTAAAGGTATGGTAAGGTTTTTTTGTATTCTTTAATCTGCAATCAGTTTCACTACTTTTAGCAGGTGTGGTGGGATGAGCGTGACTGCAGTGAGCCAACTGCCCAATTGGTTGCTAAGTCCCCTTTTGCAATTGGACTGTGTTATGTCTTTCTTTTTTAATCTTTTCAAGAAACTTCTTATTTTAAGAGCAGCCGCCAGTACATTAGGGTGCCTTTCCAGCCTCTCCTGGTATTTTTGGGTCCAAAGTTCTGTGGAGAAGCCTACTTTCACGCGAGCGAAGCCACTGGCAGTTCTAGTTTTAATATATGCTGGTAAACACTAAACAGGAACCTATTTATGTAACTCTATATTTATGTAGTCCTTCACCTTTTGTGTTCAAATGCAATTTCCTCGTAGCTATAAATGTACTAAAGCAGACGTATGACCACCCACGAAAGTTTATTGTCATTGGTTTCGTTTAGCTAGATTGAATCACGAACTAAAATTATTTTTATAGATTTTCGATAACAGTGCTATTATAATAAATAACATTAATAACTGTGGTCTGCTTTTTCTTAGCTATGGCTGTTCTGTTCCGTTTCGTGATTTATTTCGTTACAGGATTCAACACACTTGAATTGTTTCTCCAAGTATCGTTGAGCTTCATTGCCCAGGTGCCTTTTTCTAGTGATCACTACTAATGATTCTGTCTCCCAAGAGTAGTGGTTTGGCGGAATAGCGTACAAGCTCGTCAACGCCAACAGCCTCGTGGAGGCCATTGGCGGCGGCGGCAACCTTAAGGCTCAGCCTGGAAGGCCATTCCTGCCCTACTGTAGGGTGCTGGCTTGCGGATGCCGAGCAATGGGTAACTTACCGTCCGTCGTGTTCCACGTACACCTCTAAGAACTGTAGCAAAATTGATAGGGCACTCTAGGGTCGATGCCTGCTAAGGTTGCGGGATTGTTCGAAAGAGTTACCGTGGCCCTGGAACGCGAAAAACACCTGAGGGAACAGTCTGTAAAAGTCTGATACTCCCTCTTGAGCCACCCAGAGCGAAATGAGACATTTGATAATATCCCATTGAAAAAAAGCTCCAAAAAATCTGTGGGTGGACTTGTACATAATAATATTGCAATGATTTAACATAATTCAGAAATAGACATGCGTAAGGTACTTGGAAACGTGAAACATTTCAAAGTGGAACACTATGACAACAATTAGCTTTAAGCAGTGGGTTGTAATGTAAAGAAAGATTGACTGCGAGTAGTAGTTCTAACAATGAATCAGAAAATGTCTGACACGCCCTCTTCTCTATAGATTGGAAGAAGTAATTTGATAAAACAATGAAGATGAATGATTTCATGTTATGAGATCGCATGAAAAACGAACTTATGCATGCAGGCTGGTCGGTCGCATATAGGTACTTTGAAAGAGCTGCGCTTTATTCAGAATTAAATTTCATTTTGGCAGGGAAATAATTACATTATTTAAGTCCATTTTTGGTAGACCGTGTAAGTAAAAAGAATGCCAAAAATATGAGTATGAGTATTGGAACATTGTGTCCGGAGTTTCCACGGAGTTTAAAATAGAGCCCAGTTTTATATAAAACTAGCGACCCGTTCCAGCCTCGCACGGGCGCGGGTGTCGAAAATTTTTGAACATCGCTTTCTGAATCTTTGAAATTCTCGACTTTTCTCTACCATTATATGCATGTCTTAACATAAACCTTCCTCATGATTCACAATGTCTATTGGTGAAAAACGCATGAAAATCTGTTCTTTAGTTTTATCGCAAACAGGCAGACAGACAGACGCGGAGGGAGACTGTTTTTTAATAGGTATGTAAGGAGAGGTATGTTTTAGTAGAAACGCAATCAACCTAAGAGATGCTTCAAATTCTCCTCAGTTCGTTATCATCAACAACTGTGAAGCTATAAATTAAATCGCGGTCTTGGTTGTTCGATACGATGTGGTTGATTGTTTATAAGCTTACCCTAGTATTCCTACTTGGACTTTCAACGAAAGAATTTTGTGTGTTTATTCCTGTTATTGTGTAGAAAAGTAATATGTAATCCGTGAGATATACGAAGAATTATTTCTTACGTCTTACAAGACTTAGATATTACCCCGAGATCTAAGAAATTTGTATAATTGTTATCATGTTCACATTTCACCTGCTCTATTTCCCCTATCTTACCTGATAGTAAGCGATGATGTGGTCAACGATGAAGTACGCTTGCTCAGAAGAACTGATTCACTCTTGATTTAAAGAGCCCAGAGTTTTAGGTGTTAGGAAACCCTGACTCCTGTATTTATCTGTCTTGCAGTGTTCCATGTAACTTGTCAACCATCACAGTATCACAAGCATCTCACATTGTAGTAACATACAAAACAGTCAGAAAAGTGGGTCCTGGTTCCACTGCCTAGAGTGCACTGGATGCCAATTTAAGTATCACTACTCGTAGAGTTCATTTCAAAATGTCCCAAATATGTAGATTCAATTTCTTCGGTACCTACTTTTTCTATGATTCAACTGTTTTGTTGCTTAGCCGGTCTGAGTCAGCAAAGGGATTGGAAAATAGACCATATTATGGCTTCTATACACCGTCCACGTTGCGCGAACACAACACTGAGTGTGCATGAATATGTAAATTATTTGATTGCCTAACGATTTTGGCACAGTTGTGACATAGAACAATGAACTGCATGCGTCCAGAGCAAGACGTATTGAGACATCAATACAAGTCAAATATTTAATTGGGTATAGACGACAGTCTTAGATTTGGAATTGAAATCGTAAATACCGTTGCAAGTCTAGCCAGCAGAACAAAATAACTCAGTAAAAAAAAACAACTTAAAATAAACCTATCGTCTGCCAAATGCCTCTAACAAAAGAATTTCATTCATTTACCCAGAGCACTTACCACAATTTTACGACCAGCGCTGAAAGTAATTGACGAACTATACAGTACTGAAACTATGTGCGCAGTTACTAGTAAGGAATTCCATTTTCGTGTTGTTTTAGCTATGAATCAGCATATTATTTGTTCATGTTCCTCCTAACTTAGCTCTGCTCAGAAGGGGATAGGAACTGAGTGTTTTATGACAGTTCTAGAATAAATTGTGATGCAAAGTTCACGTGGCTAGACCACCTGCTCGTTTGAAGATTTTTAGTTATAACATTGGCCCATTTTCGGTTAGTACGAGTAAATGGTCTAGAATATCAAGGAGAGCAAAAGGCAAATGTAAACGCAAAATAAAATAAGGCTATTAAAACAAGTCATTTGTTAGCAGGCAATAACATCACTAACTTTAATTTTGAAAAAAAAAAGCCACAGTACAACGAGAATTCCGTATTGTGATTCACAATATTTTACGGAAAAAAAATGGCAGACACTCTGGCGCATGTGAGCGTAATCAAAACACATTAAAATACAGCAAGGACGCCCAAATTATTATCACCAAACGAATTTGCGAACACAAAAATCAGTGTAGAGACACCAGTCACGCAACCTTTACCATTAAAATACCACAACAAGTTCAACAATAGTGCATTTTTTGCCCATTTCCTAGTTGCTATCTGACATCAGTATTACGTCACCGCTAGCACGACTGCTCGTGTGAGTCATGCCACAAAATGATGAGCAGAAAAACAACTGTAGATCTACTACAGATTCAGCAGAAAAACTCGGTCCACAGACGAAAATTGCATTGTTTAATGCCCGAATGCAGTGATGTCGAAGTTACACATGGTGCCGTTCTAAATTTCTCTCCAGTTGTTTGTATGTCTTATTCCCATCGTCATTGTTTTAATGTCTCACGACAATGGCTACTAGATCTAGTCCCAGTGTACTTAAAATTAAGACTCGCGAACAATTTCGACTTCACAGACTGCAGTATGAAAAATTTCGTCCCGATAGCAAAGTTTAGGACACTACTCGTCTGTTTCCGCTATACTTTCCAGACGGCGAACAAAAAGAAACTTTTCCGCCATTTCGGAAAGAACTTTGCAGTCCACCATTGTTTTTGAGATAGGTTTGATAATGCATTATAATAATCTGCTGAACTTCTTGCATTATGGACCGTGTGACTAATATTAAATCGACATAGGATATTATTGCAGTTTCAATGTCAATTATTTCATTTATTGATTAATTTGGTTTTGATGTTAGATCAATTTCATTTTTATTCAATTCTTTGTTATGTCTGTTACATGACGAGAATCCTCTATTGGTAATTCTCCACGTTGTCCTGTTTCAGAAAGTTAATTATATCGCACTAATATTTTTTGTTACTTCTTTTTAGTTTTGTTACTTCCTCACGATTGAACGAATTTCGATGAAAGTCGGTACACGACTAGGCCATGTCCTGGAATACTTCATAGGATGCTTCTTATCCCAGGAGTATGCTCACTCTCACTTGGGACATATACTTTTATGCAGGCGAAATCGCTGGCAGAAGTTAATACCTAATATTATAGTGTCTAGAGTATTTCCATTCATATTCTATAGCAGTGTTTTAATCAGCATAGTTGTCTCTATTGCTCGCACGCAGATTCCTTTGTTTCATTTATTGTAGTGAGTGTATTGTTATATGCTATTAACACGATCGCAATTTATGGCTGGACATAGGCCTCCAATTTCCTGTGGCCAATATGTATGTGGCTAAAGGACCAGCTAATATATTGCTTTTTTGCTGTTGTTTATTACATTTTTTGGAGACTTTTATTGTTAGGATAGATTGATCTCGATATACATCGGTCTGGTCTGTTGTGGAATGAATTGTGCTTTTCTTTTTTTAGTATTACTGCTGCTCATACTTTAGTAAAGAATACTAAAAACTACTGCATGGTGAAAATACCATATGATTAATTGCAGCTAAAAGGAGGAGGGGCATATGTTCAGCAGTGGTTTGCTAGACATTTGCCTCCTCCAAGAGTCACCATATCGACCAGTACCGTGCTTCTCGCATCCAGCGGATTCCCTCGTCCCTTACCAGGTCATCGGTCCAGGCATAGCATTGGAAGTCTCCCACTACAATACTGCTAAAAATGTAACCCAACTTTTTTGGTTCTGGTTGAGTTCGGTTTTATTTACGAATGTTTTCCTGTAACTATATGTTGTTACTTACAATGCTTCCTTAAGCCATTACACAATGTTTAGCATTGTTAGAGTAAGCGTTAATTGATGTAATCAAGTGTGGATTTGCATACGATTGTGAAGGCCGAGTGAAACACTGATAACTGTTAATTGGATATTCGTTTTGACATTGATATGCTTTGAAAGTTTATAATAGGTACGTTGGTTGGTTTTTGCGCCAGCTTTTGCCACTGCGCCCGCGTCGAAGCTAATATGTTTCACGGTCACATGCTACGAGTTCAAAATATCCCGCGTTCTAGTCCAGTCCATGGTCTACTTTGGTTTTGTCGTTAAGGCGTGATTGATTATCAAATATCTACCCATAGTACTCCATGTCTGTCATCTAATGGGATTAAGAAACCCTATCATTTGATATACAAAGTATGACCATTAAAAAAGTTAATTGCTCCTCCATCGGTTACAGTTCACCATGCAAGGCAATGTCTCGAGTCGAACTTCGGACGACCTTGCCTTTTCGAGAACAAAGCCTCAGATCTAGTTTGAAACCACAACCAATTTTAGGAAAGTTTATTTAAAATATCCTACTTATCATAATCAAATCAATTTCTCCTACCTCCTGCAACTGCGTAGTAAAGAGATGGTGCACAACACCTTAACACGTAGAACCGGCTGCGTGGCCTCCATGCATAAGGCGACCAGTTAGCCTTCCAGTTATGCAACGTTGAAACGTGATACATTCAGTATCTACAGTTATAGGAGTCTAAGCAGTTCCATGCTTTCACGAATAAGTACACTTGCTATTAAATCGTTAACTTTTATTGCTTAATAATCCTCTTTGCGATTTGAATGTGAAATGAACCTCCATTTCCTTCGTGCTTTGCAAGTTTAGATCCTAGGGTACTGCTGCGAAGTTATGTATAAGTGGATTATGTATATTGTATGTCCCGTCCGATTATAATTTAGGTGTCTTCAAGGTTAGAGTGAATTGACTCCTAATAAACTAGTGCGCCTCACCATCAACGATTGCATCACTGCTTACCATCAGGTGAGATCGCAGTCACGCTAGTGTATATTATTTAAAGTAAAAATAATAATAAGAACAAGGTATGGGTTAATTTATAAGTCTTATAAAGAAGTGATAACAAGCACCATTAAGTTTCCATCTCTTTAGGCAAATATAAGAGACATTTTTTTCACAAAACATAGAGATAACTTAAACCTTTTTACGCCGAATCGTCTTTCTTGTCGGTAAACTCGTGTGTTATCAGCTCATAAAGCGTTTTCATCGCTTTAGTCAGCACAGTTTTTTCCTAAGCCTTTGTACAAGTGAGCAGAATGTTCATTGGAGCGTTTATGATAAAAAAAAAACATCGTTATTCGTAATCCGAGCGTGAGCGCGAAGTGTGGAATGACACTAAAGTACAAATGATGAGACGGAACGGATGGCCGTTGGTTTATGAATCGATTACAGAACGGTCCGACGATTTGTAAGAGTTTATTGATTGTTTGAAACTTTGAGCTGGTTATCTATATGATCTATAATATAAAAATCAATCGCAAAATGTGTTGGTAAGCGCATAACTCAACAACGCCTGGACCGATTTCGCTAAATTTTTTTTTGTTGTGTTCTTTATTATGAGGAGAAGGTTCTTATGGAAAAAAAAATGAAAATTAGGGTAGTGTAGGGTAGAGTAGGGTAGAGTAGGGTAGAGTAAGGTAGAGTAGGGTAGAGTAGGGTAGAGAAGGGTAGAGTAGGGTAGAGTAGGGTAGAGTAGGGAAGAGTAGGGTAGAGTAGGGTAGAGTAGGGTAGAGTAAGGTAGAGTAGGGTAGAGTATGGTAGAGTAGAGTATGGTAGAGTATGGTAGAGTAGAGTATGGTAGGGTATAGTATGGTAGAGTAGAGTATGGTAGGGTAGAGTAGGGTATAGTAGGGTAGAGTAGGGTGGAGTAGGGAAGTGCGGGAGCGATGCCACGCAGGCAAAAGCTAGTAAGTAATCTATATATATAAAAATAAAAAGTGACTGACTGACATATCAACACACAGCCGAAACTACTGGAACTAAGAGCGTGAAATTTTGCATACGGTTTCTTTTTATGACGTAAGCGAGCACTATGAAAGGATTTTCTAAAATTCACACCGTAAAGGGATGAAACAGGGGTTCAAAGTTTGTATGGCGAAACCTACTTTTATGCGGGCGAAGCCGCTGGCAGAAGCTAGTAATAAATACTATTCCACAACTATCATACAACGCCGTCTGAGTACTAGACAACTGATAAACATACTTATAATATATTTCTAAATACATACTATTATAGGTAAATTACTCCTAGACACAGAACAAATGATCGTGCTCATCATACAAACATTTGTCCTGGGTGGAAATCGAATCCACGACATCCAGCGTAGTAGTCAGGGCTACTAACCACTAGACCAGCAAGCCAGTCAGGTTAATCAGATATCGGAATTTTTGTCATTTAATTAAAGAAAATATCCACGTCTTCAACTTTTTTTTTTCAAACGGTATGAAGAAGACATCCTACACGGATCCCTAATAAATTGGGATACTCCTTGAGCTAGAAACCAATACCTATATATATAAGATAATTAAGTTGTATCGAACCCAAATAAATAAGACTTAGGGCAGGAGGTTGGGCAAAATAAATTGTGATTGAGCGGTAAATTAAAGTGATACTAGTGACCCGTCCCAGCTTCTAATTGGCGTTACAAATCTATAGGTTGGTCTACGCAAATCTATAGTAGTATATAGTAGTAGTGCTTGGCTTCTTTAGAGTAGGTCCGCACTACACGAATTTTAGCTCGGCTCGTGCACCACTGGTGCTCGGTTCATCTAGAATTCTAGAGTCTGTCCACACTACACAAAATAGAGATCGACTCGTGCTCGAATCGTGCCCCACTCGTGCTGGGCTCCTCTAAAGTCCTTCCATACTACACGAATTTGAGCTCGGCTTGTGCTCCGCTTGTGCTTGGCTCTTATAGTATAGGCCCACATTATGAAATTCTTAAGCGTAGTCTAATATGCATTTAAAGTTTTCTTATTAATCACTCATAGATGAAAACTGCAAGAAAATCTGTTTAGAGCTTTGTTTTTGAGTTTATCGTGGACAGACTAAAAAAATGAACGGATGTAAAGTTTAAATAAACCTTTATCATCAACAGCCTTTTTAATGTTCCCACTGCTAGAACTCAGGCCTCCTCTCTAGGCGACGGAATGGGCCGTAGCCTGTAATCCACCACGCGGGCATCCATAAAACCTTAAATAGTAATAACAGCAAACTGTTGGTTACACTTTATTACAGTTTAATGTGGCACACACACCTGCGACGATGCCTTAAAGCTGGCTCGGCACCAGCTGCACTTTGCGCTGAGTGCAAGTTGTTTTTACGTTAACGCTATCGAAACGTTTACCGCATTTGGCTTTCTGATTGGTTAACAGCTTGCAGCGGACCAATCGGAGCGCCGAACGTTTTAAACGTGCCAACCGCGTTAAAGTAAAACAAATTCGCACTAGTCACTATGAACTGTGTATTGTGAAGGGCTCATAAGTTAACCTGCGGTTCAAATGCCAGGCGATTGTAAGTTGTTCTGATGTAAATTATTGTGCTAGTTGGTATTTTGTACGATAAAACAGTTGAGTTGTAAATGTTGTTTACATACAACCTATTTAACTGTGCGTAAACTTTAACCAGTAAATAAACAGATGCTATTGTTTGTTCATGGTACCTAATTGATTGGGAATTATTGCGTTTACTGCGTTTTATTATGCAGACTAGAGCTGCTGGATTGTTCGAAAGTTGTGGAATGCAAAGGACACTGAAGGGCACATGTGGATTTTAGTCGGTAAAAGGCTGACACGCCCTTTTCGTTTAACCCTAGAGCGGGGAAACTCAATTGATGATTTCCCAACTCAAAGAAAGAGATGTAGCAAATTGTTTCTACTGTTACCGAAAGCAATTGACTCATTGTCCGTTTTGTTTAACCCAGATATGAAGAATTAATGCCTCTGATAAAGTTTACCTTAGTCCTCAAACGTAAAGATGTCCATTGCTGGACGGACGGGTCCCTCAAGTATCGCCACATTATCGTTCCTGTGCTTCTCGCATCTATCGGTCTCCCGCGGACAGCATCACGTAGAGAGAGAAAGAAAGAAAACTATTTTATTTGGCATACACACTCGTAGATACACACAATGTAGTAACAACATGTAGTCACTAATAAAT
The DNA here is from genome assembly GCA_910589285.2 of Mythimna ferrago. Classification (NCBI taxonomy): domain Eukaryota; kingdom Metazoa; phylum Arthropoda; class Insecta; order Lepidoptera; family Noctuidae; genus Mythimna; species Mythimna ferrago. The sequence goes on along the minus strand of OU342676.1, from coordinate 14,694,630 downwards.
TATTATATATATAAAAAGGAAGAGAAGAGAGATTACGTAGTTTGGGTTGAAAAAGTGCTTCAACCCAAACTACGTAATCTCTCTGCTCCAGGCATAATACATATCTTCTTCATAAATGAGCGAAGACTCCGTTGAGATCGAATACCAAGAGGTCTGTATTTATTAGTTTATTGGTATTTATCAAAGAAGTCTGCAGGAAAACATACACTTCCCTTAAGCATCGCCGCAACGACTCGTCATTTTTTCCTGTACTGTTCAATCGCTTAAAAACTAAAGAAAAATATCCAAAAATAATTCGATCTTGAATAACCGTAAATTCCAAAACAAGCAAAATCAATAAACATTACATAAAATGACATCACAGTTCGCGGTTATGGCGGGTGACGGCGAATGAGAATGACGTAATGCAACAAAACAACGCCCGTCTAGACGCGTGCATTTTAATTTAGTATGGAATGTTTTAACTAACAGTAATAAATTCTTTATGAAATATTTCAAACGGTATAACCTGCTATTTATTTTGATTGTCTGCAGATAATCTCAACTAAGGCTATATGAATATTACCAGCCATCAAAATCATAACTAGTAAAAAAATACCAAGGCTTGCAACTCAGTTCTTCTACCGTAAAAAGTTGTGAGATCCATGTAATACCAAGTCGGTTAATTTATTCAGTCCGTACTTTAGGGACCTTGATGACCTAGATTGACTTGACAGTTGGACTAAACAATCTAATTTAATATAATACGTATAGTACGTATTACTTGTGATATACATGCGACTGCAATCAGCCTGAAACTATGAGCATGAGCCAATGCTCATGCTCATAGTTTCAGGCTTCTATTAGTTTTATACACAACGAAGTTATAGGGGATCGAAAATGGCCTGAACTGTTTCGAGAAAAGAATGTTACGGCCGTGCCACTTTTTTTCTCGCCTTGGTGAGGGCACTACCGTGCCCCCTAATAAAGTTTTACTATTGATAGACCAGATAATTATCGCTAGTTCTTCTCACTTTCACTAAATAACACATAAATGCTTTCTGGTCAGATTTCACTCTTATTTAATTCATGGAAGCACAACACCGATCTATCTGGCGACGCATGAGGGAATCCTACGTTCCAAGTGGACATCTTTTGGCTGAAATAATGATGATAGCCTAATTCATGAATACATTCTCAAACTAATGTGTGTTTCTGTTAATACTTTCCAACGAATACCATTATGTAACTACGCAACAGCTAGCCACATAAAAGGTTCAAACTAAGCAAAAGCCACACAAAAGGACGTTAGTAATATGGTTAAATAATTTGAAAACCGCCTGCCAAATACGTGACGAACATTAAAAATGGTGTCCTCGAACTCGTAATGAATACGAAATGAACTCTGTCGTACATTTTTTCGACCGAATTTCAGTTATTTGCGAATGTTTGATCAATGCCTCCAATTGAGGTTATACCAACAAGAGTACCAATAAATATTCAAGGGTTTCTTAGATCTGAATGTGTTATTTATTACGGAGCTCTTAAAAGGGACCTGTTTCCGAAAAAAGGTCTCGGAAGACTAAAGAGTTTTCAGAGGACTATATGAGCGTCGTTGACCTATAAATAATAATACATACCTTGTGTTGCATCTGACAGCTTCTATTTTTCATGCAAATTAGAAGCACCGGCACCGGACCGAAAAGACTGAAATAAACCATCTTTTATTCATAAGTTTCGAATGACCCGCTGAATACCACTTAATATTACCGACTGGAAATATTTTTGTGCTGAAACGACTGCGAGATTGAAAAGCTATTCGTTACTCGGTTGAGTGGAAAGCAGTCACGTTCAATGAGGTGTTATATGGATTCCGGAACTTTCAGGAAATGTGGAATAGTTTTGTGTACAATGTCGGACTGGACCTTTGTTGAAGTTAGTACCTTATTTTCCTTTGTTAACCCAATCTTTCATCTGTGATCATTTGTAGGTTGGTTCATATGTTTTTAGTCCTTTCGATGAAGAAGTATTTTATTATGGTTATCGATATTTGCCATTAGTCGAAATTGTTTAGTATCTGGTGGCTAAGGGATCTGAATTTTGAATGATCATTATTATTTTTGCGTTCTCTTTCTAATTTAGTTTTAGTACTGCTTGCTTATGCATACATCTCATAATATAGACTCGACAGTCTTCTTCCAATTTCTTTAAGCAATTCATTAGCAAAATTGCCACTGGCTTCACACAAACAACAAAGTAACTCAATCTCCAGATTTCCAGGAAGGCTTGTGTAATTAGAATTGATGGTGTCATCTGACTGCGTCCTTGACCCAGATGAGATGCTTCGGCAACGACAGCTTCTATATTTAGTCCACGCATAATAGGAGACATAAAAAGACAATGGTCCCTGGGTCGCACTTGCGAGCCGAAGCTTTTTTAGGATTGCTGTTGACCGCTAGAATCTTCGGATTTGATGGTGGAATATGAAAAATGTTAAATAAAAATCTCATTCGTCTAGTTACATAGATCAGTTCATTTAATCTCTTGAGGGTCTGAAATCTAGAAAAATTTAAAGGTTTTTTTACCCTCTCCTGTAGAGGAAGCCTGAGTCCCGCAGTGGGAACATTAAAATGGCTGATTATAGTTATTTTTTTGATACTTTACCCACAGTTCAAATAGGGCTTATTGAACTTGGTCAATTTGGAATTAACCCGGCGCAAATGACGTGAAAATAATTACTAGGACGATGACGCCGGGTCATATTGACCCGAATTATATCGATAATTTTACAAGAAATTTAGCAAGTCACATTAATTTTAGTTACTGTTTATCGATAAGGACTTATTTGCTTAGGTAGTAAAATAAAAAGAAAAACAATAAGTTCTAGAAATTATACTTTTATTAGCTTTTTCAATAACACATGCAAAATCAATTTTAAAAATTTAACATTTTTATTTTTTGAATTTTTGGTAAAGTATTCATATCAATAATAAAAATCAATAATCTTATGTACTAAAAGAGAGATCAAATGAGTTTTATAACATAAAAATAAAAACAAATCAGTCTTCTACGTCATCATTCAGGCCCACGGATCTGCTGCAATTATTACAGTATAGAATCAAATGGTCTGGGCAAAATGTAAATGTGGCGCGCACGACAAGTGTGAGACTTTTTCTTATCCTGTTTAGACGGACATACTTGACATCACTTGCGAGTTCCTGGAACTTTTTGGGGGGGGGGGGGCTCTTCACCAAGGTCACCCAGGAAATCCGCTATTCTTTTGCGCAATTGACAGGTGCCTTTCGAGTTTGTGTACTAGAACGAGTCCCAGCTTTTTTAGGACATGTTGTCTTTTAGTACGTGTATCATTATTATTATATTATAATATATATACAACAACAACATAGTATAGAAAATCGTCAGTGGCCATCGTTTTGAATTCCTTCTTACGTTGTAAGTAGCACTGAGTTCGTCAGGTACAGCTACACCGTTCTTGGTGTCATTGTAAAAAGTTATTATTTTGGGCTTCTATTTATCGCCAGTGTTGTCATTATCAATGTTGGCATCAATGTTAGCGTCATAACCGCATTCAGATAAATGGTCGTCAATATCCACGAGTGAAGCAGCTTGGGAGTCTGCATTGTCAGAATTAGACTCCTCTAACAACGCCACAACTCTAGCTGGATCATTTGTCAATGTTATTTTCACTAAAAACCTAAAAAAAAACAAGGTTAGTTAACATTTAACACTAAATATGCAACTAAACGTAAGTCACGAAATTACTACGCCAGCGATGACGCTGGGTCATAGTTACCCGTTTTCACTTGACGCACGTATATCTTCCAGCACACGCGGCGTCGCACTGAGCATACCAACGAAACGGGTAGAGGGGGGTTGTATCTCCAGCTACACAAACGTTCGAACCATAAGACCGACGCAAAAATTAAATATATTAGTTTAAAATTGCCACGGGTCAATTTGACCCAGCGTCATTGTCGCCGGGTTAAGAAGAATTAGGGTCATAGCTCATTAGAGCCACCCGGCACCCATCCCGCACCGCCTCGTCGCACGGCGTCCACTCGTTGTCGACAGATGGTCCACGGGTGGACGCCGCGTTATCCTAATCCTAACTAATATTATAAATGTGAAAGTGGATGTTTGGATGTTTGTTACTTAATCACGCAAAAACGGCTGAACGGATTTGGATGAAATTTGCCATGCATATAGCCTTTGACATGGAAAAGAACATAGGCTACTTTTTATCCCGGAAAAACATCTTATTCCTGCGGGAAAACACGTTTAGAGTGCGATAACCAAAGTACACGCGGACGAAGTCGCGGCCGGACAGCTAGTTACCAATAAACGTCGCGCGGTCAACCAGTGGACCCCGTGCGGTCAACGAGTGGACGTCGTTTTCGCTATTGTCCTTGCGTGAATAGGTAATTCGGGGGCAGCGCGCGGTCCACTTGGGACCCGTGCGCTGGCAACGCCCGGTCAACGCAAGGCAAACATGCGAGCAGCGAGTTGTCACCGAGTGGTCCACCCGCCGTTCGCGCGTGGAGGGCTTACGACCGAGGCGATGCGGTGATGCTACGGAGTTGATATAGTGAGCCCATACAAGTACATATAAAGAATACTAACCGCAGGAGGCGAGGCGGTGCAGAGTGGGTGCCGGGTGGCTCTAATGAGCTGTGACCGTTAAGGAACTGGATAGATGATACTTCCAAAATTCATAGCGTAATAATAGCCTTGAGTTGAATAATCTGTTAACGCAGCATGAGATTATGTTCTGCTTTTTATAGGCTCAAGGATAATGGCTCATGTAGGTATCTACATATTTTTGACTAAGTACTGTTGGTGAACTTGATAAACTAGTAACTGTGACAGGCTGCCAGACTTGTCAATCCGCTACAATAGTAGCACTTTCTCCAAGGAGGCTTTACGACTTGAACAGCATATTAAGCAGCTGGTGTTAAGTTTACGTTTCGCAGATGAACTTGGAAGAAATGTGTGAAAGTTGGCAACTGGCATAAAAACTAGCATTATGCTACTTGCAATTTACCGTTTAAATGTATTATTAAAATACTAAACGCAGTTTTTGCCTTAACGGTGTTTTATGACAACTTTATGGCGTTTTATTCGACTGCTTTAAGGAGAGTTTTTAATGCCTAATTATACTTATTTTCTAACAGGATTTCATTTCAATTATTTCTGGTCGGAATCGTCAGTGAGGATTGGCGAAGTTTTGCTTGGAGAAATTACTTTTGTAACTTTGTTTGGAGGTAAATAGGTACGGTTCAAAGGTTTTGTTTTATTACTCTGGTATTTGAATGTCTATTTCGTTTACATGTTGGTTCTAAGTTGCTACTTGCGATATGGTATTTCAACAATTCAATCCACATTAGGCAGGAAATCGACACTTTCTGAAAGTCAAAATTTACAAAAATTATTCAAAATTCAAAATATTTTATTTCATATAGGCCTACATGGGCACTTATAAAACGTCAGAAGCTAGTACACGGTTCCAAATTGGTCGTTTCCTATGGAGAAGAACCGGCAAGAAACTCCATGATTACTCTTTTTTAAAAAAGTGGTTGTCGTTACAATATTTAAATATTACAGTAATAATAGATATTATGTAAGAACAGTGTAGATCAGTCAATATTATATCCAAAGCATAAAAAGAAGAAGTGAGTTGTAATAAGAACTATAATCTAAGAATTCATAGTCTACAGTGTTCTCACATTCACATTTTAAAAAAACCGGCCAAGTGCGAGTCGGACTCGCCCATGAAGGGTTCCGTAGCAGCAAGTAACATAATATAAAAGTTCTTGTAGTTCGTTGTAACTTTGATCGATGATTTAATAATAGTGTATTTTTTTAGATTTATGACGTATTAAAAAAAAACTACTTACTAGATCTCGTTCAAACCAATTTTCGTTGGTAGTTTGCATGGTAATGTACATCATATATTTTTTTTAGTTTTATCATTCTCTTATTTTAGAAGTTAGAGGGGGGGGGACACACATTTTACCACTTTGGAAGTGTCTCTCGCGCAAACTGTTCAATTTAGAAAAAAATGATTTTAGAAACCTCAATATCATTTTTGAAGACCTATCCATAGATACCACACACATATGGGTATGACGAAAAAAAAATTTTTGGGTTTCAGTTCTAAGTATTGACCCCCAAAATTTATTACTTTTTTTCTATTTTTGTGTGAAAATGTTAATGCGGTTCACAGAATACATCTACTTACTAAGTTTCAACAGTATAACTCTTATAGTTTCGGAAAAAAGTGGCTGTGACATACGGACGGACAGACAGACAGACAGACAGACATGACGAATCTATAAGGGTTCCGTTTTTGCCATTTGGCTACGGAACCCTAAAAAGAGGCTATATAAAAAAAATGCCTGAAAAATATAAATAATTACAACTATCAATAAAATGTTAACAAAATAAATTACCAACGAATTTAAGATATTTGAAGTCTAAATAATTTAGGAAAATATTGCAAAAGCAATGTGTTCCCTCACTAAGTTCAGCTCACTAATTGCACCACAATGCCTATTCTTTTTCAATAATAATTATCACACAGTTAATATATTATAAAGGCTAAAGTTTGTGAGTGTGCAAGTTATACCGGTTTTCCTAATCATCATCATAGTTATGTCGTTATCGAAATTTATCGGTAATGTTTCTTCTTCCATACCTACTTCTCTAGTTGTTGTCATCCCACTACTCACCTCTTACGGCTTCAATTCATAATATTGAAATTAACACAATACTGTCGTTAAAAACAAACCTAGTTTCTCCAAAAGTGACTTCATTCCACTCTACTATGGTATGCATAGTATTGACATTTGTTTTAGAAATTCTAACTAGTGTTGTAAGTATGACCGTTCCACATTCATTGTCCCGACGACACAATCGGTGTTGATCTGCTGAACGCACGACAACAGCTAGTGTTGGGAATAGGGGTAATTAATTTTAAACCAGAAATATCGATAATTTAAAAATAAAGTCGAACCTTACCTGGTTTCATGTGTTTGTTGGTCATTCATTGCGCAAAAGGTTGTTAACAGCTGCACATTTCCGTCGGATTTAAAGTTTGCTTCTACAATATTATGTTTTCCTTTGAAATCTGACAGTTATCGGTAACCCTGGTGAAATATAAAATATTGTTTTGTTCCATTATTTCCTTAACTATTACTCCACATCCGAATACTTTTAAATTTATGATCGTTCGTGTACTTCACTATCAAATCAAATCGTTTATTTGCCTATAATGTAAGTATATTACAATATGATGTTATCAAAATATTGTAAGCCGGGTAAATTCTGCCTGCATTTTGGCATGCAAAATTTACCAGACGTCATATCAATGAGGAAAAAAAATACAATACTAATAAATAATTAAATAAGAGTCAAGGTAAAGCACAAAATTAGATTTCAAAATAAAAATGTCAATAATATTGTTGAAATGTCACATAGGGTCATTCATATCGATATAGCACTATTAGCACTGGTTAGCTCATCACTAGCACACGCTCGGCCTCATACTACACAACAACACAATATGTGTGGCGAACCGTTATTTTGCATAAATATAACAGCGATTACATTGTTCTTAGGGCTAAGAACCGGAACGCCCTTTCTTCGAAATGCACGATAGAAAAGTAATTTTAAGTATGTAATGATTGCGAACTTTTTCTATTTGTACAGTGTACAATGTTCACGTATGTTGATTATGCGATGTTACAACAATCCCATTGTGTCATTTTTATTGCAATATAGTCAAAAGAGATTACGTTTTTTCAAACTGTTGCACCTACACGGGTACCGCTTGTATAATATAGGATTATTGGAATTTATTTATTTACAACTAAATAACTACTCGTATAATTACATTAAATTAAAAAAAAAAAAAAAAATAAAACCCTACGCTAATTACAACTAAAATCAAACTATAAACAGAACTATAGGTAGGATAATTTGGTCTATTATTTATCAACGTTCAGCACGTGCTCAAATTGAAACAACGAAAAAGATTATTAAATCTAACAACACTTCATAATTTGCATTTAATAAACACTAGCTTTTGCTCGCAGTTTCGCCCGCATACATAAAATATAGCGTATGTCACTCAGGAATAAAGCAGCTTTCTATCTGTGAAAATTTTTTAGCTATCGAACCAGTACTTCCTGAGATTACCTCTGGCTCTTTTTTATATTAGTCCAGATAGATAATGCCATAACAATATTTATAAGTAACAGTATATTTTCATTAATTAATAATTATCATTTTATAAAAGTTTTTGTTTGATCTAACCGTTGAACGAAGAATAACCGATAACGAACTCAGGAACTTAAAGTACATCGAACGAAGGCCTCGTCATTTTCTTCACGTTAGGCTCAAAAGATCGAAAACGTGTGTTATACACTAATTAACCCGTACGTGGGCCGCCGGGTGGGTTATTTTGACCCAGTACCTGTCACAAAGAGAACGCCAGTGTCCCAGCTTTGGAACCATTACAAGACTGTTTATGTTTCTGTTTGCTGGCGTCATCCAGGTACTGAATACATTCAAAGTCTGTCAATAATGAAAAGACAGACAATCTATACCTACATAAAATAAATCTGTAGAAGTTATTAGTTGTGCGGCAATACGTAAAACGTACGAAATCGATGTAGATAACTTTTAAACGTATTAAAATTGTATGTAACTTGAATATTACTTAGGCTTTCTTTCATTGCAATTGATTAACTATCGAAAGATATACATTCATTGACTGTTAGGCGATACGGAGTTCGCCGGATCAGCTAGTACATACACAAGTATAATATTATAATAGCTAAGCTTATCTAAATATGTATTGTTTCAGGGGGCGGTCTGAACAGCGGCGTAGTCCTTCAACGATTTCCTGAGATCAATTGGGAAGACACACCCTTTCACGACGGAATAGGATGGGTATGTACCAACATCACACTACCACCAAAGATAGAATATTGTGATTTACTAAGCGTTCCAAATGAGAATAGGACCGATTCCTATGTTGAAGAAATTTTGGCAAAATTGAAGAACTTAGAGATGAGTCAAATAAGTTGAAGAACTGGATTCTGATTAAACTTTTTTCGTTAACAGTTCATAAATAAATTAAATTTTTCGTAAATTAATTAATGTTTAAAAATTTATTTCCTTGATTTGACAGTAAATCGTGATGTCAAAATATGGCGGGCGATCCTATTCTCATTTGGAACGCATTGTATGTGGCAGATTTGTTCCTTGAGAGGGTTTAGTGCTTTAGGAATGGTATCGAATCTTTCTCTTACCAAGGGGTGCTGTTTTCTCAGCAATGGTTCAAGAGGTCAGATAAACAGTCGCATCATGTAAAGTACAGGTACATATTTGGCTGTATCAGGTTAGACTGGGGGTCGAAACGGAGTTGGGAAAAAGGCAAGAGAATCATTGGCAAAATAATGGTGCTCTTGTGGAGTCAAAGCTTCAGTCTTGAGCATTGACGTAGAGTTGCTAGCCTGTCGGTTTTCTGCCGGTTGCTTAAAGAGGAGTGTGCATTGGAATTGCTCATTCCATCATCGTAGCACCTGACGTACGGCGATACGCCACCGGTACAAGGTGGACATTTCACTATACATATAAAAATGTGAATTTTAATGAGTAAAGAGATCATAATAATAATATAATATTCCACAACTATCACACAACGCTGTCTAGTCCCAAGGTAAGCAGAGCTTGTGTTATGGGTACTAGACAACTGATAAACATACTTATATATTTATTTCTAAATACGTACATATTATAGATAAATTACACCCAGACACAGAACAAATGATTATGCTCATCACACAAACATTTTGTCCTGGGTGGGAATCGAACCCACGACCTCCGGCATCAGGGCAGTCAGGGTCACTAACCACTAGACTAATAATAATTAAGGTATAAGTATATATAGGCAGATTATTATGAGTGAACTTTTAATTGAAAGGGAGTTGAAGTTTGAATGAACGCAAACGAAAACGTCGATAACAGAACCCTTTCCTATTCTTTGCAATAATGAATGCCCCAGCCCCTCACTCCGGAAACGAAATTTTATTTCCATTATAAAACCAGAATTCAATTAAATCGAACAATCGAATTACCAATTAAGTAATTGCCATCAGTGAATGCGTCGTAAAACTCGGAAAAACTGTGAAAACAATTAACGTACGAAGAAATAACCGACATCGTGATATCATAGACAAAACACTTGTCGGCTAATATCTGTATAACACTTCGATTATATCACGATTCACGCTATTGTTTGTCAGCGCTTGTCAACACTGAATTAATTAATTATACAACAAGTTGTGTTGTTGTTGTATAAAGGGGTGCCAGTTTATGTTACAACAAATGGGACACCCCTGTTACATACCGGAAGGACGTGTAGAGCGTATAGTAATACCCACATTTTCTAGGTATTTTTACATGTCCTCTGTGCCTTCTTCAGAGGTCCCTTCTTGACCCGTTTATCGACAATCTGTGGTTCATCCAACGCAATATTTGATAAAGAGGCAACACGGAAAAAAGAGATAACACCTGAACGTTCTGTTGGCATTCGGTAATTCCGTCATTCACTTCAATATGCGGAATATTATTAATTTATTTTTAAACGCTAGTTTTTTTTTTTTAATCATCATACAGAATCTCGATTAAATGTGCAAGGTTTTTTTATGTAGATATATTATTTATAAGGGTTCACGCAAAATAGCAGATTTTCAGAGGTCTTTGTTAAAATAGTTTTACACTACGAGTAAATTGATTTCAATAGAAGCCTAGATAATATCCACAAGATATCTGTGTTTCTGAAATATCTTGAAAAAGATGCGTAATAACGTCATTTTCGCGTAATGAAAATGTATCTCGGGTTGGCCGCTCTTAATTATTTTTTAAAATTTTATAGCAAGACAGCCAAGAAAAACTTTGGTGTGAAGCACACAAAATTAATATAGGTATTAGTGGTAGTGTGCTCATGAGTCAAAGTTGAATGATTCCAACCCCAATGATTACAAAACCGTTCATAGAGATAGTCTCTTTTAATAGATTCCACCTAATCATTCTATAAACAAGTAATATCTCACGAATCACGATTATTTTCAGCGCACATGCCTTGTCAACATAACATACAACGTCATGAATTATTAAACACGTGTCTCGTTTCATTTTTAGATAGTTGTCTAGATTTTTCACATATCCAGCTGCTAACTGACCGTGTCTACGACGACGGTCTGAGAAAAAGTCGTCTGACTAAAATGGTGGTAGCATTTTTGTGGACTGAAAATTCTTGGTCTTTTATACTACTCGTATACCAGTGGTGTATTTAAGCACGTAGGTTTAAGTTATATAATCTTCTTCTTAGTAGGGCACTCTTGTCAGAGTGGTCGTGGCTGTTGATGAACAGGACTGCGGCGCGCCGCCGTCGTTTGCCTCCAAGGCTGCGGCATATCGAGCAATGTCTCTCCATTTCTGGCGGTTGTTGTCAATAATAATAAGCCTTTATTCAGACCAAATATAAGTAAAATTAAAATTCATTCAATTAACTAAATTTTTCGAGTCGACATCAACAACCTGGTCTGTTTGCCCAGTTTTGGCAAAGGCCTCCTCTATGTTTTTCCACCACATTCAGTGTTGTCCGCGTCCACGTTCTTCCTGCAGTTGGCTGTATCTCGTCTTCCCATCTACGACATTGTCTTCCCGTTTTCTGTTTGTATTTCTGGGATACCAGAATACAATAGTTTAGTTCCATTTTTCTATGTCTCTTATGATATGACCTGTTCATTTCCATTTTAATTTCTTTATCCTGATAGTGACATCGTCTATTTTAGTTCGCTTCCTGATTTAAGTGTTTTTATTTTATGTGTTTTTCAGCTAAGCACTCTAATTCGTAATTGGATCATCGATCAATAATCGTTTTTGTCACCATCTTGGTATTATACATCTTGGCTTTTAATTTAAGCCAAATTATCTTTCTCACAATCATTGGTGTTATCATTAATACTCACAATTTCCCACTAATTTACGATCATCATAAAACAACTATACTCGAGCTGTCTGGTTTTATAAAATCTCATAATCGTTGTTTTTCGTAAATAAAGAAGCAGGAAAGAATCTATCACTGTCTGCACCACCACTCGCCATATTTAAATCTTGTACGGTATCTTGATTTAAAGGAAATGAAGGCTGAAAATATGAACAGCACTCATTGGCCGGTTTATCGTGTTTCCGCGGGAAATTAAACAGGCCATATATGGTCGAGCCTTTTTTTATGAAAGTATCCGTATTTTAATAGTTTGCTTTAGCTAGCTGTTTCGCCCGCGTGTATGCCAGGACTTTTTTCTAAAGGAACGTATTACTGCGTTCAAATGTATCCTATGTTCTTATCCAGAATTCTTCAGTGGACCCGTGTGCCAAGATTCATTTTCGATTCGATGGTAAACTCGTCAAACTGTTTGGAACCAGTATGTGGCTACATTAATAGCAGCAACGGTGCCAATCATCCTCCAAAATCCACAATTCCTTCAAATCCTCCAAAGTGTGGACACTTGGGGCATTTTAGCGTGACCAGTTGCGCCGCCATGGTGTCCCGGTGAAATATAGCCCTAAGCTACCAAACTGGACACCATACTGAGACCAGAATCGCCACAAGTCCGAGCTGGTCGTGCCACCAAATTGGTTGCGCAACCAAACTGACTCCAGGTGAGTAACTTTCTATACATAGAGTTGTATACATTTTGTTGGTAGCGGCGACTGGTCGCGCCGCCATGGTGTCTCGGTGAAATATAGCCCTAATGTGTGGCTCATGTTTTGGACAGGAGCACCGCACTGAGACATGATCGACGTCTAATCATCCAAAGATTTTCAGGTTCAAAGACACGTTAACTTAGTTATTAAATAAATAAAATAAATGTAAAATCTTCTAGCTGAACTAATTGTTGTTACACCTGTATTTATATTAACACTTCGCACATTATCATCACGTAATAATAAGTTATAGTCAAGGTCGTTTTCTCTAGTGCATTTCAAAACCGAATACTTAAGATTAGCGTTTGTACAAACAATTAATAGAAAATGTAATACAGTGCAATTTTTAAATTCTTTAGTTCCTTTTCTGATTGGGATTCGAGACGAATTTTCGGAAATCTGCCGTTCCAGTAATGGAGTTCAGGAAATGCAGTGCTTAACATAGTGTGACTGGGATACAAAAAATAAAAATGATATCCATCTATATTATCCAATATCCATTGTGCATCATTTACTTAAACATAAATAAATCATCCTTATAATGGTCCCACTGCTGGGATTGAGGCCTCTCTAGGAGAGGGAATGAGCCGTAATCTAAAAATTTGAGTAATCCACCACGCGGAACCAGCGCGGATTGGTGGACTCATCCACCACATGTCTTAAAATTTTGCCGGTTTTTTCCTTCACCGTTTTGAGAGCAGTGGTGATGAAATAAATTACACAAAGTAATGCGAGGCGGTTTCCACTGGGCTGCTCTAAATTTTGATGTTTTTGTTTTGTATCTTATATCAATTTTGCATTTTCATATTGTTAAATAGTGTATGCCCAATGGGCAGCTTTTTGAGTTACCAAAAAAGATCTGTATCACCAAAAAGCACACTAATAAATACTTTAACTTTTGCCAATATTCCTACTGGGCTACCACTGCTCTTACCGTCCACTTATAAACCTTACTTCAATCCATTTCCACAAATAGCAAACGACCCTCAACTAAGACGAATGTAAGTGGAAGAGTAAAGATATTCTCTGAAAGACTCAAAGAAACTGTTACTAGGCACTCTCAATTGTTAGAGCTTTTGCACAGAAATACCCTTTTCCCCAATAACGCCTTTATTGAGGACGCTGTAGTAGTAAGACGCGAAAAGTGGGAAATTTAGAAAGGTTCAATAGAAATAGTGAAAGGTTTTTACTTTAGTTGTAGAAAGATTTATTGAGGAAAAATAAATTTCTGTCCTTCGGAGAAATCAGGTTTTTGGAAATAGAAAAGTTTTGGACTTAGACGGTCTGAATTTTGTAGATAATACAAGAATCGTTTTTGCAGCCATTTTCAATAGGTATGCAAATCCTTTGTCTGGCTATGAGGAAGGGAAAACCAAATACAAGATAGATGGACTCGTATAAGAAATGATTCAATTAATCGTGCTGCCTACTAACAGAAATGTGGAAGAGGATGTCTAATCAATTCAGATATCGGCAAGAGAATTATGAAATCCCGGGTGTCGCCACTGTGCGGAACGCCCGGAGGACACGGTGGAGCACACAGTGAAGGAGTGGCAGGCAGTCGCCTCCTTCTGCGAAGCAGTAATGCTGGCAAAGGAGGAGACCGACGGTATCAGGCAACGGCGCTCACAGCGCCCCAGCCGCCGCCCGGATTCCGATCACGATTTACGGCCATCGTAGGCGCGGGCTTGCAGACGGCGAGCAATGGGCCCATCCGGGTCGAAGCCTACTGGGGCCAGGGTTATCTGAAAGGGAAGCTCGGCTCCGGTACGAAAGGCAAGAAGAAACGGGGTGGGTTTTTTAGTTAGTAAGTGTATGACACTATCTCCCGCTCCGCCCAAGGGCGGGGAATGTCATTTGGATGATTTTTACGCACCAAATAAAAAAAGAGAATTATTAAATTCTTTGCCTGACCTGCCTCGTCCATTGTTTTACCTAACCATGCGCGCATTCTGCGACATTTCATTCCTAGAAACCATTTAAATCGCAATACCGTTAACCCATTTATTAAACAAACGGCCATCGGAACCGATTACAATGGAGACACGTCTGCATATTCAAGATCAGTTCGTAGAATCAAGCTAGAACTACACTGCGGATACGTGTGCCACACACGCCGATCCGCGCGCGTCATTTTATATGGAAACTAGATTTGTAGACCTACACTTGATCCACGCCACGCGACGTACAAATCAGGCGTATTACACGTGTGCGTGTCGGTCTAAGTTCAGCTTTATCATCCTCATCATCATCATATGCCGAGGCTTTTACCAATTATGTTGGGTCGGTTTCCAGTTTAATCGGATGCAGCTAATTACCAGTATTTTGAATAGAGCGACTAGTTTCTTATTTATTTATTTAATCTTCATGCAACAACAGATACAAGGGCGGACTTAATGCCTTCGGCATTCTCTACCAGTCAACCTAGGGTAGTGCAGCGACAAAATGGCAGGTGCATAAAAATAAATAAAATATTATTTAAAACAAGTATTATAGAATTATATATAAAGCTAAAACTAAGCATTCATGCATATTTAATAAAATATATAGCTATACATACATACATACATATATATTTATGAGGTGAGGTGAGGCTTCTTTGAGGTGGGAAATCGTCAAATAATTCCACCCAATTCTGTCATTACAGACTAAAACCCACTTGTGTTCTTTCAGTTTCCCTTTGCGGACCACGGTAACTCTTTCGAATAATCTCGGAGTCCGCTGGATAGCAATCTCCTCGTCATCATAATCATAATTTCAGCCGAAAGACGCCCATTGCTGGACTTAGGCCTTCTCCAATGGTCGCCACAATGACCGGTCCTGTTCGTCTCGCATCACTGGTATTCCAACGAGATTCACTAGGTCTTCGGTCTACTTTGTGGGAGGCGTTATTGTGTCGTCCGATACTTAGTTGCCACTTCAGAACCTTTTGACCACATAGAACATAGATAGCAATCTACACATAAGAAATACTGTTGCAGCAATAATTCCAGTTCAACAAATGTTGTGGAAGGACCAAAGTTCACTTAAGTAATTGAACCCAAGCATCTCTCTTTGATTGTTTGTTGAGCCTAAGCTAAAGACCTTTCAAATTGTATTTGTTCGTTACACTTTGTAACAAAGTTTTGGGGTATTTTTTTAACAATGTGATCGAATAATCGAACCGCAATATTTTGAAATTAGCATATCAACCACGCGGGCGGTCTTCGAATTTTTGGTTCTAGGACATGCCAATTTCGTCACGATATTTCCCTCACCGTTTTGAGAGCAGTGGTGATGAAATAAATTACACAAAGTAATACGCGTGGCTGGGTTTGAACCCGCGATCTACAACTCGTTAGTCGGGGCTGTTATCACTCGGCCACCACTGCTCTCACTCTGCTCTCAATTTTGAGATTATTCTGACTTATTTGTATAATTATTTTTGTTGTATCCGTTTGAGTAATAGAGTAATAAGTTTAAGGAACTTCTTCACCAGATCATTAACCATAACCTTCTCTCCCGCAGTTCTGTCAGCCTCAAGGATGGTCTCTGTCAACGGAACGCACGGAGCCTCGGTTCTACGTGTCCGTTCTCACGGACGTGGACGCCAACCGCCATTACTGCGCATGTCTCTGCTTCAACGAGACTGTCGCCATCACGCCCACCAAACCTGCAGACGAGGTATGTTAACTTCTATGTTAAGAATAACTTAACTTTAAAAGAGATGATATAAAACTTACACAGCCATAATCAGCCTTATAATGTTCCCATTGCTGGGATTCAGGGCCCCTTTCTTATAAGAGAGGGAACTTACGCAGAATAGTTTGGAAAAATTTTCATTACAAGGAGTGGAATTCCCTTCTGAAAAAAGCGTCCCTTGATAGCTGAACCCTTGGGGGTTTAAAGTCATGTGAAGAAAGGATGACGTCATGACTCACCATCAAGTGAGATGTGGTCAAACGCGATAATAAAAATTGTCTTGCACAAGCATTTTGATGTTTTAGGCTTAAAACACCTATGACTAAAAGCTAGTAAGGTTTTTACATTTGTTTTAAATTACGATTCAGAATTAAATCTGAAAGGAAGAAGAAATAATATAACAGTAAATTCAAAAAGGTTGTAGGCGCCAAAAACATAGATGCATTAGCGGTAGATAAAAATCTATGACCTAGCTCAGACAGCGTTCGAACAACGTTAAAATGACGATTGAATTAATGGCAAATGATAGTTGCTTACAGTTTTTAATACGTAAACATCATGATAAAGAATATTAAGATTCCTCTAAACACTTCACCCAAGTATTTCTAAGGGCGAATATAAGATTTTTCTACACACTTCGCCCAAGTACGTCTAAGGACTAAGGAGTTCCCTTTCCCTAATTGGCA
Source organism: Mythimna ferrago (assembly GCA_910589285.2). Lineage (NCBI taxonomy): Eukaryota > Metazoa > Arthropoda > Insecta > Lepidoptera > Noctuidae > Mythimna > Mythimna ferrago. Next base: position 14,677,483 of record OU342676.1, on the reverse strand, counting down.
ATGACCCAATCTGAGCCCACATTCATTGTGATATCTCATACTGACCGGGTGACATTGGTCCACGCCAACGCTAGGCGTTTCCGTTCTGATACTGTGGTCGATATAACTACGGGAAGTATGACGGCTCAGCACATGTAAAACACGTTTTAAATCTAGATAATAGTAGCTATGGCTAAAAAAAAACAGATAACCCGGTAAATAGATGATGTGATGGTATGACAATACCTCTCCAGTTCCAGTTCCACAAAAAGGGTATTTTTCCTGTTAGAATCAGTGTAGGCTATAAAATCCAACTTGATTGCTAAGCTTATATTCTTAGAACAAATAAATCCATAACAAGCTCACGACCGGACTCAGAGCTATGCGAGAGCTATTCCGAAACTTACTAAGGTATTCTAACTACGCAGCTTACAGAACAGATACGGATACAATAAGGTAGTCAAAAGCTAAACCTATTCGCTGTTGTAAGAATATATCGGAAAACAATAATAGAGTACTAATAAATCTGCCGATAAGGCATTTCGATTCGAATAGTGACTAATGTGATAGTATAGTTAACTGAAATCACAAAAGCTAACATTACCTGTCTCAGTTTGTTTCAAACAATTTCTATAATCATATAAAGTACTTGAACACGTCCAAAAAAGGAAGTCATACAGAATATAGTCTAAGGACAGGCCTAACTTAAAATATAATTTGCAATGTTTTTACTTGTGTTCTTGTGTGCCTAACTGCTTAACCGCAAGATTTAATAAGAACATTGTCGACTGTTATAGTAAATGTACTCACATTAATTAACAAGTCCTTACGTGATCCCGGATCCGCCATTTCGAGAGAATGATCTTTTGTGATGTGACTATGAGGTAAAAGGGTTAAATAATCCCTTGGTGCCATCGTCGACCCTTTATAATCTCGAAATATTGGGGTCAGTGATAATATGCAAATGATATCTTAATACAAGACGGGTTATCAGTCCAAATAAAGCATGTGGGTTTCAAGAGATGTTCTCTTGAAAAAGGTGTGGTGGTGTATCAACCCCTATTCCGCATATTTTCTGGATATTGCTTTACTATTTGACGAAAATTACCACAACCTAGCCACCCAGTCAGCAGGCAGCTACGATAGACTGTATGCAGAAAGCATGAATCAGAAAAATCCGATATTGCGGTTCAACTTGTAGTGTATAAGCCGATTAGTTTGATAGATTAGTTCGCTTAAACTGCACCAAAACAATTTGAGATACAAACGTTCAACTACAATGCATTTGACGTTAAAGAAAAGACCCTGCTTATTGTGGGTATAATTTCAGTCCTGTCGACCGTTACACCATCTCTGACTCCCTTTTCAATCAAACCATTCCTTACGGAATCCATGCATGTTTCCTTTACCTCCATCTATACGTTTATATTCATAGGTCTAGTTCACATGCGTTCCTCCCTCCTCTTCAAGTAAAATACCTACTAACTTTTTTACAGGCTTATTCTTGAAATGTTTACACGTACGTGATTGACGAGTGCATTCGGACTACGGCATTGCTTTCTTTGAATGTGGTCTCAGTTTATTTTTATGGTCTGTTTCCGGCGTTTGTTGCATTCTGTTTGAAGCTATAATTTATACAGTGACAGCTTTAGTGGTTTGTGGTACGGGTAATTACTGCTTAATGTAGTGTACTAGTGAACTTATAGCAGATAGGTTTTTAAAGACCTTAACAGTATTGATCCAACTTATTAACAATTTCGTTTTACCTTATGCAAACATGGTGAGGACTAACAAGTCTGAAAAGTATAAAGAACAATTAAAAGGTGGCGCTTTTCCGATCCTAATTTTATTCAGCAGTAGACTACACAGGATATGTGTCACCTCTTTCATGTCTCTTCCAAGAATACAACGAAGCCAAATATAAAACTGCCCATTGATTAAATAACGATATGAAAATCTTTCTATATCCCGTCTTCTATCTTAATATGGAAAATAAACTCTCTATAGAGCAGGATATGCGTACTGTTACCGTTATTTGAACTTCAAAGGATACAATTTCTTTTTTTTAATTAGCCTACTGTCTTGACTTAGTAACTGCTGGACAACGGCTACCCCCAAAACCTTCTAGATATCTTCTTCCTGAAAACCTGAGCTTCATCAAACCAGCCACTGCAATTTGACGTAACTCAGAAGGTAGAGGCACGATTTGGATCCAAGTCGTTTCGCCACCTTTTCTTAAGTGAGCCTCGGCAGTGCCACTCATCCTCAAGTACACACACTTCTTATTACTTAGAATAGATAGTATTATCATATCCTTACCCTTCTGTGGTGTAAATCTATGATATTATAAATCCCGGCTTTGTCCTGAAACTTTCATAATCCACACTATTATTGTAAATGTGAAAGAAACTCTCTACCTGCCCAATACACTTTCATGGTTAAACTACCGAATCGTTTTTGATTAAAGATACGGAGCAAACTTGACCCCATTAAGGAAGAACAGGAAGAACATAAGCTACTTTTTGTTTCACTTCAACTTCGTCTTCGCATCCACAATAAGCGACATTGACATGGATGAAGTCGCGGGCAAAAGCTAGCATTGAATATTTTCCATACACAAGCGTCGCAGTCGCTTACATAACGCCAGTATCAACGGTATATGATTTCCTTTGACGCGTTGCGGTTAACCGAACACTGCCTTTAAGGATAGTGTTGGTACTGCTCTTTGTACTGGCAAGCGTTTTGTTAGGAATATGATCGTAACTTGCAGATAGAGCTACCTTTTTATCAATCTACATAATTATCCTGTTGAACTCGGTTTTTCAGGCGAACATCTTTTTGTTTTCGTATGTGTTATAAGCTGATGTCTGCGACTTTGTCCGCGTCGGATTTGTAAAACAACACAATTCAATTTGGTCACAATTTTAAGAAACTTAATTTCTAAACTGAAAGTAGCCTAAACTACTTCTTATAATATCAGCTATCTACCAATGTAAGTCCTGTCAATATCAGTCCAACCATTTCGAAACTAACACTCACACAAAAAAAAAATGATATCGCAGCATGTCTGCTGCTTTCATACATAATTCTGCATTATTATGTATCTCATATTATTGCGCACTTTTCCTGGACGTAGCTCGGAAGATTTTTGCAGAAAACCTAGATTGCATAGACTCCATATTATTATCGATAGGCCTTAAAACCAATTCAATTCAGACTGCATAAACGAAGTTATATTGAGCAATGATTTAAACGTCCTTAAAAGCAATAATTTAGAACGCATAATATTTAACTATGATAGCTTTAACCTCAATAAGTATTAGTTCAAGTAAATGGACAGGTGTATTAAGAGTGCTTCAATTCTGTGCAGTGGGTTGGGCTACTTCGTTTGTGTCTGACAGTACTTACCGGTTTGAAATGTTCAGAGCCATTAAGTTTAAATCATAATGTCATACTAAGCTTATTGAAATAGACGAAGCAGGTGTAGGGCTGTTTTGCTTAATTATAAGTTTAAGTGACTTGGGCTCAATACTAAGAGAGAGGAAGTCAGGTTTGGATTAAATTGGAACTTTGAAAAGGGAACGATCTACTTTCTACTCAAATTGTTATTATACTCAAATCTAGATTAATGCTAGAAACTAGAAATGTTTCACGCCGAAGTAAAAACTGGAATATCATTTTGTAACTAATTCCGAATTTGTAATTCCCTACGCGTACTTTTCCTGAGATAAGTAAAATTAGAATTGCGACTCAGCTAAAATGACAACGCAAGTACGCTTTTGGGGTTTTAATAATCCACTAACTAAGCAGAATATCCTCACAAAACGTAATTTTTCATTCGGAACGTAATCGTCAAAAGTAACGACTTGCGCAATCTCAAAAAACCGTCATACAAAACAACCATCTGCCAATAATCTTGCTTATGATGATAACGACCCTAATTGCCTTTCCGATTCATGTGTTGCAATATCGACCTTGAGTTTCTTGATATAAAGACTTAAATTAGAGAAGTAGCCACTAATGATGGCTGTGGAACCCATTCTCGTCACGGCAGCAATCTGTTGGCAAATGGGCCTTGGTGATGAGTCATCTTTTGTATCTAAGAAGTGCCTGTCTTATGTTTGAGCATTTTTGGCGATTTTTCGACTTTTCATAGCTCTTGCTTGACTGTGGTACAAATTCTGAGTTTCCATGTTAGTCTAAAAAACACTATTTAAAGGAGCCAATTTATTTATCCTGTAAAGATATTTAACCACACAATCATAATCCTCATCGCTCCATGGGTCTCGACAATACAAAGACCCACATTATTGCTCGGAAGCCGCAACGTAACGCATCGGCAACATTGTCAAGGTTGATAGATAACCCAAATACTATACGATATGTCAGGCAAAATTGAATATTTTACTAAACTTTGCGCAGCTCGCAGGTATAAAGCTTCCAGAAGAAATATTGCATTGAAATATTTTGGAAAATGAACCGACAAGAAACGAAAGACAATTCATAAGATGACTTACAGTGCCGTTTTGACCTGGTTCACGTTTTTCCTTATGAAAATACTGCGATGTTATGGAGTCATAAAACACTAGGGAATTGACACTAAAATATGAGAAGCCTGCATACATTTTTTTTTATCCGAGGATGGCGTATCTGAAGTAACTAGTGTGCACTAACACTAGTATGTTTCACGTTTCAGTCATGCAGAATAAAGATGAAAATTGATGGTGAATAGTTAGTAAGTGTGATGGCTTGCATTCAAGGTTTTGGGACTTCAGCAGAATTGATTTTAAGCCTTAACTTGCCACGTCGTAGGAAATGCAATATGGCGGATGATGAACGGCATATTCCATTTTTTTCCGTGGTGGAATATTATTTCTCTTATGTATTTCTTGAATAATCAATGTCTTTGAAATGTCACAATGTCGTGACTGAGTTCCATTTCTTGCTGATGAAATTGCCCCCTTTTTTCGTTTGAACGGCGCGAGTGTTTCAAGCCATTAGTGTGGGCAGAATGCGTTCGCTCATGAATGTTTATTATTATACTTTAAAATGATCAAGTGCGGTTGCTAAGTGGCAATTCATTTAGTGAGATAATCGATTGTAAATGAAACACAGTGTGTTGTTTAGTTAGTGGTTAGTGTAGTTGCTTCATTTTTGGAGTACCTCAAGGACGTATTATGTGTTCTGTCAAATCTAGGCATAGCTATCACTATTTAGCATGCCTAGAATAATGTTGCCTTTGTATCTTCGATTGTGTATCGTTAGTATCGAACAATAGGTACTAGAGGCTCACAGTCGAGTGACCAAACTTTTAAATTGAAGCTCATGTCGCATTCATTACAGTACGACTTATGCGAATGATGTGTGATTATTTTGTAATCTTGATGAATTTGAGATGGAAGTTTTAAAATCATCATACCTACCTAATTTCGGAGTGAGAGAAAGGTGGAGCTATACAGGACGAATAGGCCTTTTCCATTTCCTATACCAAAATCGTGATGATTTTAAGATGTCATAGTAAGAGTTACCAATAATGTTTATCAGCTACAATCCAACATGGGTACAGACAATGCGTACGCGTACCTACTGACTCAAATTTTAGTCAGTCTTAACTGTAGTTTTTTAAACTACCTGTTGCCAGCGGCTTCGCCCGCGTGAAGGTAGGTTTGTCCATACAAACTTTGGACCCTCGTTTTACCCTCCTGTTGAGTGAAGTTTCATAAAATCTTCTCGTTCATAGCGGAAGTCTACACCCTGTAAGGAACCTGCCTAATTTTAAGTTTGTACGTATTATAGTTTCTGGTATTTCGTGATTAATCACTTTTACACAATTATATATAGATATAGATTTACAGGATACTCGCTAACCCATTTGTGAACATGGCACAGGTTTGAATCATGTTAAGGATAATAACACACATTAATATTATCCTTTTATAATAACTGAAAGAGCGGGATAGAAGCTTACTTATTCTACTGCGGTACTAACACGCTGAAGCGTCCCGCATTAGGAAAGTAGGCGTGTTACTTCGCAAGGTGTAAAGTCAAGATAAACTTGCTCTGCCGTCAAAACTTTGGTCGTCTCAATTCAAGCCGTGGACTCAAGAATATATTCAAAGAGAACTTAGTTTAAAGTCTTTACGGGAAGGATAAATAAAGCAGAAAAAACTTTTAGGTGTTTAGAAAATAAACCAACAGAGTTTTGTTTCCGGTAGACACTTGATATTCATCAGTTTTTACATGAAAAACATTTGCTGTTGTTTGTTGGAATATTTTTTTGTTTTTGTAAAGTCCCATGTAGTATGAGAGACAAATTATAAAAATCAAGAGAGATCTTACCTGCTGACGACCTTTTTTTTTTTTTAGAAGTGGGTAATCTTCAACTCACTCATACCGCTCTGAGTGGGTGTCAGAGTGTCAGACTTTTACTGACTAAAATCCAACTGCATTGCTTCAGGGAGCATTTGCATTTCAGGGCCACCGTAACACTTTCGAACAACCCTGTTGCTCAACTTCAGTATTGTCTAAGTTAGGAAAAACAAAAAAAAAAACATTAGCTGCATGTTTCCAGAGTCCAAATAAGGATCACTGTCTTATTTATTACCTATCAAGAAATCCATCAACCCATCTCATGATCAATTTACGACTAAACAGTTACCCAGCAGCCAGTCATTCATCTAGTTGCCCGTATCAGGAATATATTTAACAGCCATCAGCCACGGTCCCTTCCCCAGTTCCCGGTACCAGACCGCCTCTGATCATAAAAATGACCTATAAATAATACGACGCTGCGGAAACCATTCGGTTATTAATAACTTGGGAAATTATTGGACCATGAAGTATATAAACTGGTTGGGACTTTAAAGTGTGTTTATTTTATTTTTGTGATGAAATTTTAAGAGATGTTTTTGAATATCAGGCAGGATAAAGGCGAAGATGATGAAGTAATGTAAAACGGGGTGAATAGAGACAAATTAATACCATAATATCGGTCTCTAACAAAGCATCGAATTTTTAGAATAGCAATTCACTAATAAATTGATATAGTTAAATGCTGCAAAAATATTCAAATATAGAGAAAGTACCCTTTAAAGTTTTGTTTCTGTTCACCCCTAAGTCTCTATTCACCCCATTTTACTGTATTGCAATTTTGAGATGAATAGTTATTTGTTATACAAGAGTGCAAAGTTGCTTTTTAACCGCGTGCTCAATTTTGATGACCGAGCAAGCAAAGGATTCGAAAATTGAATCACGAGCGCAGCGAGTGATTCATAAATTAGAATCCTGAGCGTTAGCGAGAAAATCAAAAGAGCACGAGGTGAAAAATCTTTGCAGTCGAGTGCAACACGTAACTTTTCATCCCACCTCAGCGAGGAAATGACTAAATGCAAAAAAAGTACACCAAGGAGGTTCTGAGTCTGAGTTTCAAACAAATTAAAAAAAAGTTGTATGACAAAATTGGTACCATGGAGATAGAAGTAAATAGGTTTAATGATGTTTTGAATTCATAAACTTAGTGCACGCGATGTTCTAAATTCAATTTACTTTATCTCTCTAGAGAATAAAAACGGCTTTTGCTCTCAGATATCGAATAGCAAAAATACTCTTTCCGAGGTGGTGGGATGAAAATTGGATTTATTAGACGCTTCATAAAAGATTAAAATCTTATATCCAAAGCTATAAACATAATATTTTTGCTCTTTGCCAACACAGTCGTTTATCCTACCCAACACTTTACTTCTTTCAGAAAAAAAAAACGTTACAGACATTTTACTATTATGAGAATTACCATAAAAAGCATATTGTCATGTATTTTTCATAGATGTTCATCAATTTTTGACTTTACTTCACCTCGCTATTTCAGACTTAGATCTCAAAGAAAATTACTAACAGAAGGTCAACTCCATCTAAAATACTATACCAAGCTTTATAGTTTATAGCTGATATACCTCCGATTTCTGTTGTAAGCATTTGAAGTTGAGTATTTCTTAAACTCTAACCTTAAAAACTGTCAAAATTTAGCATTAAATTAGGGTTTGAGACGTTCTCAACAAAAAATACTCAATTTAGAAACCCGCCCGTAGTGCAGCGAATATTATCTCTGCCTGATCTTTAAGAATTGACACATATAATTGTATGCTTCACAACTAATAAGGTGATTGATAAACATGTAACATGTGAAAGAAGAACAGTGTGTGATTTTTGACCCCATTTGTCCGAACTAGATACTGTAAAATTTGCCATGACCTCGCAGCTAACACTTCGCATATTAGTTCCCCTGTTAAGGTTGGCGTTGATAGTGCCTTTTTTTCAAACTCCAATTCTAGAGTTTGAAAGATCGTGGTGAAAGGATTAGTCAGCCAGACTCGTTATCGAATGCTAGCTGGCCAGGATGTGCCGGGCGTTTAGAATCGCCACGAAAAGAAGGTTACAAAGACTACTGGATCTATTCCACCTTCTCTACCTCATAACATCAGACCACTTGAGCCACAGTTTCTTATTACCGGTCACGCACGCATGCATGCAGGGGACGTTGAAGTACATTTTTTTACCTTCTACCTCGAAAGGGCGGAAGGGAATAATCAAGGTGGGCAGGTGCGTGTGCTATTTGTTAGGGGAAACTTGTAACTTTTGTATACGACGTGTTTGATATTGTTTGTTAGAAAAAGTTTTAGAATTGGTTTTGTTGGTTTGCACGTGTTAAAGTGTTCATTCAGCTTGAGTTTTAGTGTCTGTTCGTGGGTATTTTGCCTGTGTTTTTAGTTTTGTACAATAATTTTTGCTAAATAACAAATTACACAGTTATTGCTATGAGGTAGAGTGGGAGTGTAATATTCGTAAAATAATGGCGGTGACTTCACATTTCTATATATTCATCCTTATTCTATTACTTCACACCAGATTCGAAACCACCCTTACACCAAATTGAAAGGTTTCTAACTTAATTCTTTCAAATACTTGAAAAACCCTCCTTGTAATTAGGAATTCCACTAAACTAACAAAAACATAGAGCCATCCGACTCGTAAAACGTAACGTTAGCAAATTGTAATGACAGTAGTATTTACGAGAGAGATTGTGCACTTCCTTGCTATAAAGTTTATGAGGCTTGTGATTACTATGGATGTTAACGATAATAGCAGGAAAGGGTAATATACTATAAAAGTGAAAGAAACGAGGAAAAGTAAAGGAAATAAAGCTGACAACATAAGCGAAGCTTGATAAGAAATCAGTAACCATAAAGTTGATATTTTTCTTTGAACTGAATTTCGTTTTTTTAACTAACTTCCACATTTGTCGGATTTTATTGAAGCAATCGGAAAAATATACCACTTGCTGGATCCCAAACGCCAAAAAACGACAGGCTGGACTCCTTTTCATAAGGCTGACTTAAAACCGAAGACCTTGAAAACTAGAAATAGGAAACGTTTAGATTCTACAGTAGGATAGTACAGGCTCGTAATAAGAATAACAACTTCGAAAGTTTTACATATTCTTTTAAAAAAGCATTTGATATAGCTTCAGAGCCTAGATTTGTTATCATATACAAATCAAACAATCTTCGACATCATGTTTTGTGAGATAGTTATTATGACAAAGATGAAGGCCTATAAAATAATATACACATAGACAACATCAAACTATCAGAGCTATTTGCACTGATAAATCAATATCCCAATCCCGGTTCACCCCAAAACGTGGAAACATAACAGATACGTGACTTGGTGTATTGAATATAGGCTTATGTACAGTATTGGAGGTTTAGACACCCATGGACGTAGAGTACAGCATGGATTTGCGAGTATATTTTGTATTTTCTTCGCCTGGGATGTTTAATTTTAGACTCCATAGCTGGTCAAATATCTTATAATGGGCGAAATAAAAGCTTCTTCTATACTGTTGACTTATTCATCCATCACAATGTTATTTTCGTCAAATATTTCAATATAGTGGCCAGTATTTATGTTGACTTCTTTTTCTGCTTTTATGGAATTGGCTGACGTCCAAGTGGTACAAAATCTTAAGTGATCTGTTTGAGTGATGTGCTGAGTTGCCGACAAACTGTTGTGAGTTTCAACATCGTTATTCGCAATGCACTATATGAAAATGTCTGGTTTATGTAGATTGGAAGTATTTCAGAATCACGTAATTTTACTGGCTTTATGTTGCAACAAGCAACCAATACATCGTTTTCCAATACCTACTTATCATAAAGATACTGTGATGTCATAATAGTAGCATTACAGTGGTTAGAGCGAGCAGTAGGATCAGTCTGAACAATATATCTCGCTCTTAAAGTTAGATTATGCTGGTTGAAGATTTAAGACTTGAAATCTTCAATCCACCAGTTTTTGTAATAGCCTTCACGAGTAGCAAAGGCAGTACTAAAATAAATATGATGTACGTCCGAAAACAAAAAAATCGAAAACATGTGACATCACACTGGGAGTTATAGGTTGATTATACTATTGCATTTCGGTCAGTCAGCCTTTCTACATAGTAACCTTAATGGCACTGACAAATGCTTGCACTGACTGGACAGGTCCACTTAGAACTGTGTGGTTCTTTCTTCAAAAGACCATCTCAGGCTCAATCTGCATGGTTCTCATATGATTTGACCATTACATGTTTTGCTGTATGGACTTTAAAAGAGACTTTGACCCCTGAGTTTGTTTCGGTGTTTCTTCTCAGGGTAGTCAGCTAGGAAACACCGGCCTCATCTAGTTTTAATTGACGAAAAAAAATTGACGTGCAAAAGTGTTTTTATAAAACCTACTTGCAAAATAAAGATCATTTATCATTATTTATCACTGGTTATTTTCTGCTAGGGCTCCCTGATTATTTGAATGAGTGGCTGCGGCCTTGGAACGCAAAGGACAACAGAAGGTACATAGGTAGGTTTTAGTTAGTAAAAGTTTAACACGCCTTCTCACTCCACCTAGACCGGGAGGGGTTATTTGATAATTTTCCAAATCCAAAAAAAAAAAAATTAACCGACTTGGTATTACATGGATCTCACAACTTTTTACTATAGAAGAACTTGCAGCCTTGGTTTTTTTACAAGTTATGTTTTTGATGGCAAAGTGTTACTGAGTATTTACCAAGGCGTCTCCTACTTTCCCATCCATTTCCACACGTTCCACAGTACATCGATTTTCAACACAAAGCTCCCGTATCTTGTTCAAAACTCTAGACTAGGCCAGTGCGGCCTTCTGCAACTCCTTGTCGTACGACAATAGTCTGCACATGCAAGGGCCGGAGATACGCGTCGCTCCCCACTGAATCAGACGGCAATTTACATCATGTTCGATGTAAATATACGACCTTATGTATTTATACGGCTAGACCGGCGAATCGTGGATGAGGATAGGCAGTAAGATATTGGTTTTGTTTATTTGTTAATCCAACTTGATGGTAGGGTTAGATTTGATTGTAGAATCTTTAGGGTGTTTTTAATATCGTGCGGTTTTGATCTCGCATGTGGGATTGCTCCGCACACGTAACCCCCGCAAATGTCCATTTCATACAAGGATTTATAATGCGTGGAATACGCATGCGGAACGTTTTATTGTATTTAGAAATTTTCTGCATGCGGCGATCCCGCATGTGTGATGAAATCCGCACGATATTAAACCCTAACAACCGACTCACAATATTTGTGTGTTGAAAAGAAATGTGATAGAGCTTTGAATCTCTGATCAAATGATGAAGTAAAAGTTTTTATTTAGTGGTAAAAAACCGGCCAAATGCGAGTTGGACTCGCTTACGAAGGGTTTCGTATCAAAAAACGACAATAAACATCACGTTTGTTGTATGGGAACCCCTATAACTTAGTATTTGTTGTCATAGCGGCAATAGAAATACATCATCTGTGAAATTTTCATCTGTCTATCACGGTTCATGAGTATGTCAGACTGGTGACAGACAGACAGACAGATGGACGGACAGCGATGTCTTAGTAATAGGGTCCCTTTGGATACGATACCCTAAAAATATCAAACGGTGTGCATATTGCATTCTGGTTCAAAGTAACATTTGAAATATTGCAGCGGCCACCCTTTCATAAGACATAAGTTGTCATGATGATTATTACACGGATATGTTATTCGTCTCCACTTTTCGCGCCCCCTTGCCCCGCCTATTGTTGTGCAAAGGGCTCTAGTGTTCGTGTCAGATGTGATGAAGGGCCCTCGTACTTAATGGATGCTTGGCAAATATTATGGTTCGAGTTATAGCCGTTACGATACTTAGGCTTGGCATACTATCGATTTAAAAGGTTTTGTATGTGGAGAAATGAAATAATGTATAATATAGAGGTACATTGGAGTTTGTGGATTGGAATTCAAACTGTCCTCTCCTTTGTGGGAATTTATCAACTAACTTCTGCTCTGGGTGAAGCGAGAGGGAGTTTCGGACTTGACTAAACCCACTCGTGTTCGGTTGCCCGTTACGTTCCAGGCCCGCGGTAAACCATGAGCCCGAGTTATTTCTTTCTTATAATTGAATACTTCAGACGACTAAATTAGTCTTTTAAGGTTCTAAATTATAAATACCGTTAGATTATAACACCAGATTTTAAACTATCGAATGATTGTGCACCGAAACAAACTGTTTACAATTTAACTCATTATTTTTCGGTAGATTATAATCTATCTTTTGCCAGTATACAATCTCGCGATATAGATTCATATAATCTAACGATATTTACAATTTTACGGTGACAAATACATATATATTGAGCAAGCTGCTGTGTTGTATTTTTTCTAAGCGAATACAAACAAGTAGCAGTAGTTAATTTCTACAGTGGAACTGAAGGTATCGTTTAGCGACCTTCCACTAATTTGTCAGATAAATAAAAAGCAAGATCATTGAACTGTTAGGTAACAGTAAATACCGCGCAGTTGACATTGACACCTAACAGATTTTTTTTTTATTCCAAACTTGTTTAGGGCTCATTGCCAAGGTCGGCTGAGCTTCAGTCATCGGAAAGTTAGGTAAGCATAGCATAATCAGCCTTAGTTCCCACTGTTGGGACTCCGGCCTTCTCTATAGGAGAGGGAATGGGCCGTAATCTACCATACGGGCCCAGTGTAGATTGGTTGATGTCACATGTCTTTAAATTTTTGATTCCAGAATATTAAGATCTCGAACGTTAGTCGTTAGGTCTTTGGACGTAACTCAGTATAAATTTGTTTAAAGGTAATAGTTATTAAGTGCTTAGAACATTTAGATGGGCCCTACTAGGGCCAATTCCTGCACTAAAAAGAGTTACCGTGGCCCTGGAATGCAAAAGGTAACGGAAGGAGCACAGGTTTTTTTTCCTGTGGGAAAATCATCTAATGACATCCCCCGCTCTTGGGCGGAGCGGGAGATAGTGTCAGACTTTTACTGACTAAAAACCCCACTCCTGTCAATTCGTTGCCTTTTGTATCGGGGCTGAGCTATCTTTCGAAACTAATCCTGGGCCCAGTAGGCTTCGACCCAGTTGAGCCCCTGCGGTTGCTGACAATTCCTTGAGACGCGCGGAAACAGTGAGCGCCGTCGACGACTTGGGCTCGGTCCGGACAGTTACCGGACGGTCGGACAGCGAGCTACCCATTGCTCGCCGTCTGCAAGCCTGCGCCTACGGTGGCTGGAAATCGGGATCGGAATCCCGGCGCCGGCTGAGGCGCTGTGAGCGCCGTTGCCTGATGTGGTCGGCCTCCTCCTTTGCTAGCATTACTGCTTCGCAGAAGGAGGCGACCGCCTGCTACTCCTCCTCGCTCTGAACCATGGCCTGTACCAAGGTCCGGCGCGTGAGATCGCCGCCGCCGATTGCCCTCACGAGGGTACGGCGATGCTCTGCCCAAGCGGGGCACACCTCTACTGTGTGCTCCACCGTGTCCTCCGGGCGTTCCGCACAGTGGCGACACCCGGGCGTCACTTCCTTAAAACATTAAGGTCCTTTGTCTAAGTAAAGTTTTATTAGAGTTTATCCTGATCATGTGCGCGGGGCAACATCGGCCAGAGATCGCCTAGACAGAGAAGTTTGGAAGGAGAAAGGGGGGGTCTTTGCCCAGCAGTGGGACACACAATAGGCTAACAAACAAACAGACAATTCTTGATTGCAAGGGACCTATTACTTCATAAACTAAGAAACTGTAAATCTTATTACCTACCTTATTTGTAGAGATAACATTGGTTTGATGATTCAGATTACCTATACCCATAAGTAAATAATTGTAAATACGACGTTAAATTCACTAATGCACACTGTACACTTGTTCAAATAAATCGATAAAAATATCTGCAAACATCCTGGGTTGTGTAATTCGATCACAAACAATTTCTCTGTCGTCCGCATCCGGTGTTCGCTCGTAGACATGCACGCACATGTGTTTCGTTTGTAGGTGGCGGGTAGATAGCGTTAAATTCATCGGCGCATCTGTGCTACCTTTGGAGGAATAAAGTCGTATGTAGGACATACGACTTAATTCCGAATTCTTATTTGACTTTTCAACTTCAATATCTTCGATCAACCAATAATCGTTTATTACGATGTACCACACATCGCTCTGGGTTTGTCCAGTCCTCTTTTGTCCAGACGATCTCCCTTTGGAATGCGCTCCCATTGAACATCAGGACGGCGCCCAGTCGGTTCACTTTTAAAGTACCCACGTGAACACATTCACAGAAAGTTGGAGTAATCATTACAGCGCTGATTTGTTGGATTCGTTTCTCATAACATTGTTAATTTGTATGTATGTGTCTAAGTATATATCTATTTTTCAAATTTTTCTGTCTCTGTTTGTTTACCATTAAGTTGCAGCTACCGTGATATGTTTCTGCACCACCCTAGGGTCGACTAGTAGAAAATGACTAAGGCATTAAATTCGACTTTGTACAGTGTTTATGTGCATAAAGTTTTAATAAATAAAATTAAATAAATAAAAATTCAATTTTTATTTATTTAATTTTATTTATTTTTTAATGGCGTACATCGAAGGACTGGAACAATTTGCCTGCAGCGGTCTTCCCGTCCGATTATAATTTAACTGTCTTCAAAGCTACTAGTGCATAGGCTCTTAATAAACTAGTGCACTTTATCATAAACAATTGAATCACTGCTTACAATCAGGTCGGATCGCAGTCAAACACTAGTTTATACTCGTATCATTAAAAAAATATTATTTTTTCTGTTAGATTTTTCTACTATGCACGTGTCGTTCTATCATCTCATCCCACCGTTGATTTATTCATTAACGAATGCTTAATTAAGTCCGATTTTTTACCTTTGAAGTTGCAACAAGAGATAAATTAAACTACCGATGCAAATGATTTGTAGCTTCGATGACTTGTGACAGTGGTCGATGTTCGTAGTTACACTTTCATGGGGTATTCAAATCAGTACCTAGATACATTATTATCGAGGCGCCTGCAACTGCTGGTCATGTACCCCTAAAACATAAACCTCCCCCTTTCATTATAAATTATATTATTAATCAGGAATTTACTGTTCCGCACACAATTTACTCGCTATAATTAATTAATCATAACAGCACTTACGACTTTATTCCGCTGAGGGTGCGACAAGTGTGCGTAGTTCGGATGGGTTCAATGACCTTGCGCTTAAGACGGAATTGTTCGACAAAATGTGCGGAGCGCGTAATATCTGTAACGTGATGGATGCGGTATCTAGGTCGCATGTTGTTGTGGCCCATTGTGTGAGAAATCGCGGACTTGGCAATGTACATGTGAATGTGTTTCTTTATTATTATTTAGTAGACACTAGACGTCTGTGTAGAGACAAGTCTCTACTTGGGGTTAGATGAAATAGCTTATACTGAATAGTTTGCCGCTTTCGTTTGCCTGTGATAGACTGAATGTACTGTTGGAAATTAGTATTTCAAACTGGAAATTAGTTCAAACGGGGTGAATAGGAACAAAACTTTGGTTATGTTTTTCACTTTGGTATATATTTATACTATTGACTAACCTTTGCCCGCGGCTTCATCCGCGTACATAAAATATAGCCTAAGTCACTCAGGAATAAACACTGAGAATAAAGCAGTTTTTATCGGTGAAATAATTTCAGCAATCGGACTAGTACTTACTATTAGAGATTACCTCCTACAAACAAAACAATATTAGTGCAGATTTCTATCAAAGCATCCGTTTTTATTTACAATTAATGAATAAACAGGAGTACTTAAATTCTGGGAAAAATTGTTAATTAACGCAAAGATGCAGGCCTGTTGGTCTAGTGGTTAGTGGCCCTGACTGCTATGCCGGAGGTCGTGGGTTCGATTCCCACCCAGGACAAATGTTTATGTGCACGGAACAGTAAAAACAGGTGATGAGCATGATTATTTGTTCTGTCTGGGTGTAATTTATCTATAATATGTATGTATTTAGAATATATAAGTATGTTTATCAGTTGTCTAGTACCCATAACACAAGCTCTGCTTAGCTTGGGACTAGACGGCGTTGTGTGATAGTTGTAGAATACATTATTATACATTAGATCCCCTTCAAAAGTTTGTACATATTCATCCCTGTGTTCCTATTTACCCCGTTTGAAATGAGTTTATACTCATTTCGCGATATTAGTCTGGTTTGGTAATCATGTCCAGTATTCCACACTACAAGATTAGACTCTTGTTACTGTCGTTGTCGTTCCCTTGAAGTAAACAGTTATGTAGACGCCATTAAATTTCTACTTAGTAGCAGCGCTCCATAATAGTTACTCATGGCAAGTTACGGGAAGCCTACCATTAGCGTAACTTATGAATCGACGTCTTTATGAACATAGCAATTATTTTTTTACACTTATTTTCCAGTAAAACAGTAACAATGCGTTCTCCATTTATTACGGCATGTAATATGTAATAGCTCCCAGGTTTTATCCATAGATTTAATTGAAGTGATCTTGTAGAGGCCCTCTTTGTGCCACGGGTGTAGGAAATTAATTGTCGTAGTAGGTATGGATTGGATTAATTACTCCGCTTGAAATGCGAGATGGTGGTCAAGCCTATCAATAACAGTAAAAAAAAACTGGGCAAGTGCGAGTCGGACTCGCGCACTGAGGGTTCCGTGCAAACTACAATTCTTGAATGGAGTCTCGAAGATTTTTCCGAATTGCAAAAAAAAATTATTTTTTTGGCGTAGATAACAACAAATTTACTGTTTTCAGATTTATTCCTATATCTGTGCTATAAGACCTTGCTTTGTGCCAAATTTCAGGATTCTGGGTCAACGGGAAGTACCATATGAATTTTGATCTTTAAGAGTATCAAAATATATGTTTTTTTGCGACATAAACGGCCGTATCTTGTTTATTCGTTAACTTAGAAGTTTGATTTTTCCACAGCTAGAAGAGACCGCAGACCTGAGTATATGGCTTTAATTTCTACTAGATACCTCCACGCATTCTCGAAATAAAGGGTCTCGACAGATGGACAGACAGACAGACGGACGGACAACAAAGTGATCCTATAAGGGTTCCGTTTTTTCCTTTTGAGGTACGGAAAAGAAAATAAATGTTCTTGTGACTATTGCAACTTATCTGTGTAAGAGTATTTTATGTACTTTTTATGGCTAGTGTTGAAATGAATTTTGTCCGGTGTTTTGAACACACTAGTTCGTGCTGTGGTTCCCCTAAAAGATGAAGTTAAGTTCGCTATTGAATATTAAATGCGCATCGAAAACAATTTGGTTGATCTAGTAATCCGTAAATCCGCACTTCAGCGTACGATTGGACAGGAAACTGGGAACATTAATTTCTTCATACATATACATATCTAAATTATCAGCATTATCATATTTTTTTTTTTTCAATTTAATGGTAAAAATTGGTTTTTTAATATAAGTTTATTATCATAAAACAGTCTGTTTAGTTACAGTTCCAAAGGAGTTTTATTTAGTAAAGCTACAGTGTACCATTATGTCGAGTACTCGAGTCCCCTACACATGCACCATCCTTTTGCCTTATTTGAACCACACATGCCAACCACATTGTCAAAGCAGTAGAAGGTTATACGTATATTTGGTCAGTTAATGTACTGAACTGATTTTGATAAGGCAAAATGAACTTTGCCCTTGTTCCGAGATAAATCTTTTAACTCTTTAACCGTTTTTATTCCGCCATGGATATACCCCATGACCAAAACTCAATCTCTTCATCTCTTCTGTTCCCCATGGGGATTGAAGTTCTAAACGAGATGGAGTCGCAAACATACGATTCTGAGGAATAGGATGCGAAAACTAAGGTAGATGCCAGATAACCGTGGAATAACGGCCATTGACCCTCTTACATTTGTCGACATTTTTAATTTCAAAAACGGAAATGAAGACTTAATTGGTTTTAATTTTAAAACTGTAATTTTAATTGTGACTGTATTTTTTATATTTGTAAATGAGTCAACGTTACTTGCAATAAAAAAAAAAAAAATATTATCTACACTAATATAATAAAGAGGTAAAGTTTGTTTTTTTGTTTGTAGGAGGACTCTGGAAGTACTGATCTGATTGCTAAAAATTTTTCACCAATAGAAAGCTACTTTAGTCCTGAGGCTATATTTTATGTACGCGGGCGAAGCTGCGGGCAAAAGCTAGTTTGTTATATATTTGTTTATCTCGGGACCCTGAGGTCCTGGACCTTTAGAAGGCATACGAGGAACCGAAACCAACTCGCAGAGGCCATTTTAGACGCTTTTAATGGAACGTCGAACCAACCGGTGATTATCCCTGTATGCGCTATGCTAGTGCATTCAAGGACAACCCCCGGTTGAAGGGAAACTATTGCGACATGTGGAAAACTAATATAAGGCTATGGTTTTTGGAGTTTTAAGTGGGCTGGTTACCAGGAACTATATTAAGACCCTGCCTGAACAATGTTTTTAATTTCCATCGATAAAAAAGCAGGGGGTGATTTGCAAACTCAACAAATGGGCCCCCGAAACGGTCGCCAGCACGAAGTGACTTAGCAACAAGAGGGCAACATATCCTGATGTGCTTGAGGAGTGGAGAGGTATACCACGGCTATCAGGACAATCCCTACCAGTACCTTACTGGATTATACATCCTCCTCCCGAGCGTGTTTGCTCTTGCGAATTTCCACTCAAGCCAGTCAATAAAGGCAAGAGAGCGGTGGGAGCTCTGTTCCTTGTCAGTGTTCACTACGGCCGGCCAATAAAGGCAAGCCGGAGATGAAGAACAAGAATTCTCCCGGGAGATCGGGTCCGTGGGGTCGCTAATGCCCAACAGTTCGCCATAAAACTGCCCTGTGGATTGTATCTCTCTTGGTCTGGCCCCTCACACTAGGCATGTTACGGCAAAGCAAGTGCTACCGACACAGGCTTAGGGTTTATTGGAGCGCACAAGCACCACCACGACGTTAACGTAGATACGGCGATGGGTTTATTATTATTATGAAGCTGTCTTGAATCAACATGTATCGTGGTCCTTTACATGATCTAGTAATGAAAAGCAATTCATTGTTTGTTTTTCTGGTACCTACGCAGAGATATCAGGAAAAGGTCGATGTAATTTATTCAACGGTTATCTGGCGCTTTCTATTTTTTTTTTTATAATGGATAGGCTCGCGTTTAACCACAATCTCACCTGATGGTAAGCGATGATGTGGCCGACGATGGAGCACGCTTGCCTAGAAGCAATCTATTCACTCTTGACTTAAAGACCCCTAGGTTATAGCTATCAGGAAACACAGACTATTGTTGGATCAATTCGACGCGGGCGGTTACAAAAGGGTTAATCCACCGGCGGCATGCGTGGTCTTGGCTGCTGCTGCTAGCTGGCAATCTGGTGAAATATAAACTAGGCGAAAAGCGGTGTTCATAAAAAGAACCACTTTGATTCTAACCAGGTGTGCACATTTGCGTACTATGATGGATAGCTGTTTGAAAAGCATCGATCCGATAAAGCTGCTTCACCTTCGAATTTATTTACTGACCGATTAAAATAGTTTGCCTATAACATCAGCATCAGCCAGTACTATTTTTTGGCATGATAGCGTTCAAATGTATGAATTGCATTTTTTTTTTGCTAGTTCGTGTGTCTACTAAATATTGCGAGACTATTTTTAATCAACTCGACTGTCTTTATGACAGTTATGACTGTGTCTATCGCAGAAGGATGTAGTGTTTTTCGAGAGTATGTATGTTTCTCTATTTCTTTGTCACGTTTTGTAACCAATATTACTGAATGGGTTTTGAAAAAATCAAGTAAGTATCATTAGATTAATATGGTTCCGTACCACAAAATGAAAAAAAATACGGAACCTTTATAAGAGCACGTTGTTGTCCGTCTGTCTGTCCAGACCCTTTATCTCAAATTAAAACCATATACTCGGCACTGCGGTCCCTTAAAGCTGTGAAAAAGTCAAACTTCTGAGTTAACAAAAACAAGATATCGCTGTTTATGTCGCAAAAAACATATATTTCGACTCTTTCTAGGAAATTAAAATTCATAGGGTACTCCCGTTGACCTAGTTAGATGCAATGCGACAATTCTAGTATATTCACAGTTATTTCTTTTGCTTGATCATTCTTAACACTGCTCTAAGAACATACCTGTTAAAAAAAAGTCTGCATCAATTGGTTTTAACGAGACACTTTATAATATTTTTTAAACAAAAATTTGAGAAACATAAAGTCGTAAGTACCTACTACATACGCCATTTAATAAAACGGTCGCTGGTTATTTGTATGTCACTCACAAGCACAATGGTTTGGTATTAAAATAATTGGGTCGACGGTCGCCCCCGATGCGACCGAGTCTAGACGAGACGTAAAAATGTCCATTGTTCTATATGTACTAGCTGAGTATTTACGGTCCTGTGAATTTGGTGGCGAGATTGCAACGTTGTAGTTACGACAATACGCATAAACCCAACAATGCTAATTTAGAACTCAAATTTCTTAGATCTTCTTTATTAGCGGTAGTAACAAGAGTTATCTATAACATATGTATTTTTTTAAAGAGTGACTGCACATCAAAACGGTGAAGGAAATCATCATGAGGAAACCGGTATGTCCTAGAATCAAACATTCGAAGATTTGTGACATCCACCAATCCGCACCGGGCCAACGTGGTGCATCATGGGCCATGATTCATGGCCCATTCCCTCTCCTAGAGAGGAGGCCTGAGTCCCAGCAGTGGGAACATTATAAGGCCGATTATGCTATGCTATGCTATGAGTGCGTATTCACCTTCTGATTCTCTTGTTCCGTCGCAGACATCATCCACCGCTTTCTATCAGGGGAGATCGAGGACGAGTTGGCTCATCACAAACCAAAAAAGAAAAACAAACCTAGTAACTAAAATAATTGCTAAGTTGAAGTCAAAAAGTATTATTTTTTGTAAATTAACTATTAATTAATTTGCAAAAAGCATTTTTTTTTTAAAATTAATGATTAATTAATTTGGCAAAAAGTATTTTTTTTTATTAGTTATTAATTAGATTGGCCGACGCATTAATTAATAAATAATAAACGTGTAGGCCAATCAAAGTTACTTATATGTATATGTATAATGCCCTGACAAGTTTGTTTACAAGTAAACTAAGCTTTGATAGCAGGATGCGCCATCGTCTAGCACTTGCTGGTTTACGACTTACATAGCAAACAGTTTTTTTCATTAAATATAGGTTTTAGAGTACAAAATACAAAAAGATAATTTAATTTAAACGGTCTTGTGCAATAAGCACTTATGTGCAAAACTTTCAAAGTTCGAATTTGTACAGACCGAAAAAGTTTTAACAGACATGTCAATTGATTGTAAACCATTAGATGTGAGAAATAAAGTTGAAGTTAGAATGTAGATATATGGAGTGCAGAGGGTGTCCCCACATTTGAAGGAAGGAAATACGATACGGGATTGGTTTTGTGATTAAAATTTGTTTGGATTGGACGTCTCGATATCTCTTTCGATCGTGATTTCGTTTGCGTAACGTACCAATGTACGTTTACGTTTGCGGGATTGACTGATGTTTACTTCGTACACATTTTTATTTTCCATTTCCTTAGATGAATGTACACATTTTTTGTGAGTCTGAACATCAAGTACCTATTCTTCACAAAGTTTTTGCAATGCGAATCCATAAATAATTCCAGAGATTTATTTTGTTGTCAATACTATTTGTATTGATATCAAAATAAATCTTTGACTAAATAAAATACTAAGGAAACAACACCCTTGCTTTTTTAGCTTATGATAATTTTGATTGATTTAAATAAATCTTAGAATTCATTGTCTTGCATACTGATGGTTGATACGAATGGGGGAGGTCTGTGTCCAACAGTGGACGTCTTTCGGCTGATACCTATGATGATGATGATACTGATGGATAGTAGATAACAAGTGCAGACATTAGTTCTAATATTTTTCATCTGATTAAATCCAACTTAACCCAATGGGCAACCTATTACACACATTGTGACTGTGAAGCCTCGAAGACTTATATGAGCAAACAATAGAAAGATACTTCTAACACTTGTGGATTAATGCCGTATTCAGAAACAAGATTATGAATTAGTCGATGTTGAAAACCTCGATACTGAAGACGACGACGAAGATTCATCATCATTTCGGCCGAAAGACGTCCACTGTTGGACATAGGCCTCCCCCGTGCGTCTTGCATCCATCGGATTCCCGCAACCTTTACTAGGTCATCGGTCCACCTTGTTGGAGGCCTTCCAACGCTATGTCTTCCGGTACGTGGTCGCCATTCTAGAACCTTTCGGCCCCAACGAAGATTATAAAAATAATTTTCAAAAGAATTTACAGTATAGTACATTGACAGTGTTTTTTTTTTTTTTTTTTCGATTGGAAAAGTCATCTTATGACAACCCCCGCTCTTGGGCGGAGCGGGAGATAGTGTCAGACTCTTACTGACTAAAAAACCCATCCCGTTCCTTCAAGCCTTCATACCGGGGCTCGAGCGCCCTTTCGGATAACCCTGGCCCCAGTAGGCTTCGACCCGGCTGGGCCCCTGCTGTTGCTGACAACTCCTTGAGGCGCGCGGGAACAGCGCGCGCCGTCGACGACTTGGTCTTGGTCCGGACGGTTACCGGACGGCCGGACAGCGAGCTACCCATTGCTCACTGTCCGCAAGCCCGCGCCTACGGTGGCTGGAAATCGGGATCGGAATCCCGGCGGCGGCGGCGAGAGCGCCGTTACCTGATGCGGTCGGCCTCCTCCTTAGCGAGCATTACTGCTTCGCAGAAGTCGGCGACTGCCTGCCACTCCTCCTCGCTCCGGACCATGGCCTCGACCAAGGCCCGGCGCGAGAGGTCTCCGCCGCCGATCACCCCCACGAGGGCACGGCGATGCTTCGCCCAAGCAGGGCACACCGCGATTGTGTGCTCCACCGTGTCCTCCGGGCACATTGACAGTGTCATTTTTTATTTATTTTAATTTTGTGAAAAAATATGTTTCCTCTTCCTCAAGCAGACGAACAAAATATTTTTAATATCCCTGTTGATGGCAATTCAATTTCTTCGTAGAATGCTTCGCAAAATTGTCAAAGAAAAGCTTCAACGTCATAAACTCATAACACAACAATTTTATTATTAGAAGATATAAAGATGACATAATATATTCGTCCGATTCTATCGAAAAAAAAATTCTATTCAGTAGATATCGATGATAGAATAGAATAATTCTTTATTTAACTAAACAGTTACACAATCTAAATCTTTGGGTACAATAGCGGTCTCGACATCCTTTGAATCTTTATGCATAATGGAAAAAAATATGTTCCAGACATAATATTCGCAAGAAGTTGGTAGAATCATCACAGTACTGATTGTTTTTTTTTTCACAACTACATTGTTTATTTGTATGTATGTATCTAAGTATGTATTGTCTATTTATTAAGTTGCACCGTCATGTCATGTTTCTGCACCACCCTAAGGTCGACAGGTAGATAATGCCTATGGTGTTAAGTCCGCCTTTGTACAGTGTAAGGTGCATAAAGCTTTGATAAATAAAACAATAATGTATGAAAGGGACGCTAGTTGTGGTGCTTCCAATTCCGATGCCAAAAATAATCGAGAGAGAATTGCAACGATACGTACAGAAGCGAATGAACATATACCACGAATTCATAATTAAAACATGACATATTACAATATTCTAAATAACCTCATAGCTACTTTCAGTTTCATAATCAACAAAACGAGAAAGAAAAAAATCTTAAATTGAACAGTACGAACAGAAATACTCAGCAGTGTTAACGAAAACTTGGCAATGATTCTAAGTCCAAAAGTCTAAAATATTGCACCATGTTTAAGGCTTAACTCCGCAAAATGTGTTCGACTACTTCCGGATTCACTCGGGGATTACTTTAATCTTTTACGTAATATATAGAGCTCTTTAGTATCAGCAGTATCAGTAGTAAGCTTGTGTTGGTTTAAGCGGTGAGTCTTAATCCCAAAAGCGTACTCACTACTCGGAAATATCCATCGTTTGCTAAAATTGTTGTAGTAAGTACGTAATAAGTATTTGCTTATTACTACTGGTCTGCTACGCATTTGCGTGTTAGTACCAGTGCGTGTTGCCAGTGATGACAAACGGCTCTGTAACGTGGTCACTCACATGTGCCTCATCATAAAGCTTAAAGTCGATCGAAACTGGAATGACGATGTCCGCAGGAAAACCAATGTTACCGATATACTCGTAGTTCAAAAATTGCCAAAGTTAATGCTCGCAAAACAGATTATCGATGGGGTCGATAGTTTCTGGAGTAGCAAGTTGGCGACGGCGTAACGACGAAAGATGGAAGACGCAGCTTTGGAAAGCTTTCCATAATCTGGATGGCCAAAATTTGATTGATGCGAGACCCACATGACCGATACTTGTGGCGACAATTGCAGGAAGGCTGATGTCCAACAGTGGACGTCTTTTGGCTGAAATGTTGATGATGATGATAAAATTCGCAACCAAACGGGATATCTGAATGTATCTGATTAGGCAGTTGGCTACCTTTAACAAACTTCTAAATTAAAAACCCAATAAATTTGAAGCAAGGTGAAACAAGCAAAGTTGTGAAACAAAAAATCATTATTTCTTTCGATAGCGATAAACTACACAGGATATAAATTGTCAATATAAATACATAATGTACAAAATTTGGCACGGTTACACTAACCCACGTCCGGTTTATTTACACAGTGATCGAATTAATGCAATTCATTAGGAAATCAATATCTATTTGTTCATTAGCGCAATGTCAATATATAGTAGATATTTATTCTAATATTATGTCTAGACTAGCTGTTGCTCCCGACTTCGTCCGCGATAGACTCGTAAAACAACACACTACCATCTGGTTACAATTTCAAGAAGCTTTTTTCTTCTTCGCGAAAACCAATTTTTTTTTATAATAAAATAACCCTAAGTTAATGTGGCTTACATTATGACATTTATACTACTAGTGAAAGAAAGTCTCGTTAAAATCGGTCCAGCTATTACATTTATTATATTAGAATAAACAGACAGACAGACGAACTTTTAAAAATTGCATTTAAATTTTTTGCATTTTTGTTATAGGTAGTCGAAAATGCAATTAGTAAAAAAAAATTGTTTGATATTACAAACACACTTCGATTTTATTGGTATGTTTAGAAGATTTGTGACTTGTTGTAGAAGTGTTATGGCAAGAAAGAGTAAAAAAATCTGGTGGGGAACTGTTAAAATATTTGCCAGACTGATATTAGAAGGACCGAAAACCGAATTAGACACACTCGAACCTCAGGATTCGATAAATGCAGTATTTTAGATCCCCCTGCCTGATGAACTAGGTGACCTAGATGCGAAAGGCGGAAGAAGGAAGCCTATGTGCAGCAGTGTAATGCAATAAATTGAGCTGATTGATTGATTGGAGCGAACTGGCCAATTGACTTTCTCAAAGGAGAACCAGCTGTCTGTTTATCAATAAAGTAATGACGATGGTGAATTGATGACTGATGATATAACACTAAGGCAGGACGCAAACGTGTGTCTCGTGTGAGACACAAGCTAACGATGAATATTTGATTTCTATAGAACCAGTATGAAATCATCCACTCCCTGCGCATACGTAAACATTTTTTGTGTCCAGTTTCTTCCACTTAACACATAAAATTAAAAGTGTCTACATTTGCGCAACGCCTTATATCTTAGTATGAGCAATCTTCTTCACGATTTTACAGATATTTTTTTTACGTACAAAGGTACCCAAACAAAACATAAGACTTCGCGTTTGGGACAATTGATCCATTATCATAGTTTAAGCAAGAATTTGAAGCAGAAACAGCGAGGAATTTTAGGGGAAATATTTAAGACGTTAAAACGTTTCAAACAGTCCAACAACGTCCAATCGCAGAGCACGGATGAGTTGTCACCCCTTCCTAATCGTGTAAGGCTGCCATCAGACGGACTAGTATTCCGCAGTCCATGTATTCAATTGCATGCAGTTTGATCTGACTTTGCACAGTTGGCGCCACGTATCTATCCCAGGAGCTTAGTGTATGATTTGATCTTTAAGTGCCTCAAAATAAAGTTGACAATGTCAATGTGCGTTTGCTTTTTGTAATTAAGTGCACACTGACTGTATGCGGTTAGCGTCAGACAGCATGCGTCGACACTACACGACTGTAGCCGACCGCGTAAAGTTGAAGGCACGACTGCATGCAGTTGATATTGACTTCACTCGACTGCAGCCGACCGCGTGCAGTTGATATCATGACTGCACGAAGTTGAACGTACAACTGCATGCAGTTAAATATATCAACCGCGCGCCGTCGGTCGCTGCGATGCAGTCCGTCTGATGTCAGCCTAGAGATCAATTCATATCTCACCGCATTCGTACTGAACTGTATGACGTAGGAACATAATTCATAGTATACATAAGCAAGTAAAAG
This sequence comes from Mythimna ferrago, assembly GCA_910589285.2. NCBI lineage: Eukaryota > Metazoa > Arthropoda > Insecta > Lepidoptera > Noctuidae > Mythimna > Mythimna ferrago. The sequence continues at coordinate 14,650,603 of OU342676.1, read as the reverse complement.
CACTGGCAGTATGGTAAACGAGTTAATTATGAATAGGTTTCTTCTAGACAAGCATGTTCCATCGTCGACTATTTCATCACTTACCATCAGGTGAGATAGTGGTCAAGCAGTGAGCTTATCAAAAATGGAAAAATGTTTTTATTATTTGGTTAATTATTCTGTTTCTATGTACTGTCTCAATTATTCTCTCAGGGCACGAGTCGCAAATGGTCTTGCATTATAAACATTTAATAAGTACCAAGTTCTAGCGTACTTAGACAAATTTTTCTTCCCTATATTTACGGACCATATTACGAAATGTTAAAGACGTCAGTTTTACAGTCGAAGGGGATGGCGAATCTGTATCTATAGCTTTATCTCTCTCTCTCTCTCTCTCTCTATTTTTCTGAAACTTTGATGTCTACAACACACCATATTAACTACAAACATCCGCCATCTTCAAAGTAAAGAGAACTTTAAATTGCAAATCCTCGGACTTAGGACTCACCGACAGACGGTTTCCTCATTTCACATAAACACTGCTGTTCCCGACACGCAATCCGGGTCAAAACTCAAAGGAAGACAAAGGCACATAAAACAAAGCGATGCGAACGCTCCTTGCCAAGTATACACACATAATAAAAACGAAGCAACGACTTTTGAACTCTTGGAAATCTTGAAAATTGTTTGCCATTAACTTGAAAATAGTTCTGGCTTTGTAGCAGTACTTGGTCACCAGATACTAGATAAAGTTAGCAAATAGGCTCGAATTAGCCATGCCTGATATGTTGGTACTGATAAGATATTAGTCATGAGGTTTCTTAAGAAGTAGCTAAGGACAGAGAAGAGTGGACAATAGAAGGGAGGTCTTTGCCCTGCAGTGGGACATAACAGGCTCATAATAATAATAGAATTCGTAAAAGTGGAAGGGGCTCAACATAGAAAAGATCCTGAAATTTTTAATCAAGTTATTATTTTGGTTGGAGCATTCGAAAAAGAATGAAGAAAATAACATAGCTAATTAGACCAACAATGGAATCAGATAAAGGAACTGAAGTGGGAAATCTTGATGAACAGATTTAAAATATATGTATGTTTGGAAATGGTGAAAGCATTATGAACTCGTATCGAGTAATATTCATAACCATACAAGGGATATCTGAAAACGAAACTGAACATGTTTCTTGACTTGACCAATCAACATAAAACTTAAGACCGTTAACGGTACCAAATAGCTACAATTCGATTCCGATGCAATATTCATATTTGACGATATGCCGTGCCAATTTCCGTCATCATGGAAAACTCAATTTTCCACCTGTCTTATTCGATCTCCGTTGAATTTTCGCTTCTGGTAAACCTAGGTTTACGTTTAAAGGACACAGTTATGATTTTGGTGCTTTAGGAATTACGATCATGAAGAAGAATGAAGAAAATCGTGATCATTTTGACGGCTAATTGGTTAAAACGAGGAAAATGAATACAAATAGTTTTTTGTTATACAAGAGTGCAAAGTTGCTTTTTAACCGCGTGCTTAATTTTAATGACCGAGTAAGCGAAGGGTTCTGAGCGTCAGCGAGAGAATTAAAAGAGCACGAGATGAAAAATCTTTGCAATCGAGTGCAACACGTAACTTTTCATCCCACCACAGCGAGGAAATGACTAAATGCAAAAAAAGTACATCAAGTAGGATCTGAGTCTGAATTTTTAACAAATAAAAAAAAAGTAGTATGACAAATTTGGTACCATGGAGGTAGAAGTAAATAGGTTTAATGATGTTTTGAATTCATAAACTTAGTGCACGCGATGTTCTAAATTCAATTTAATTTATCTCTTTACAGAATAAAAATGGCTTTTGCTCTCAGATATCGAAGAGCAAAAATACTCTTTCCGAGATGGGGGAAAAGACTAGTGAGAAACTTCTAATAGGGGAGTATGGAAGGAAAAACTTGTAGCACCGACGCCAAAATTTGAGATCTATAAAGATACCTTCGTCACTGTCGTAGTCGACCGCTGTGAAAACAGTGTGACGATTTGATCACGTTCGCAGGATAAACTTGGCCAGAGATCGCCCAAGACCGAGTCGTTTGGAAGGAGAAGACGGAGGTCTTTGCCCAGCTATGGGAAAAAATATAGGCTAACAAAAAAAAGGGTAATCGAACGATGATTTGAGTTACGATCAAGTTCGACAGCAGGATCTCGTAGCACGATTATTTTATATTTTTTTACTGACTGCGCAAAGGTCATATAAATTATCAAAGAAAAAAAATTGGGCAAGTGCGAGTCGGACTCGCGCACTGAGGGTTCCGTGCAAACTACAATTCCCGAATGGAGTCTCGAAGATTTTTCCGAATTGCAATTTTTTTTTGTGTCTTTGGGAATAACAAATTTACTGTTTTCACATTTTTCCCTATACCTGTGCTATATGACCTTGCTCTGTGCCAAATTTCAGGATTCTGGGTCAACGGGAAGTACCCATTTTGATCTTTGAGGGTATCAAAATATACGTTTTTTTGCGACATAAACGACCGTATCTTTTTTATTCGTTAATTTAGAAGTTTGATTTTTTCACAGCTTGAAGGGGCCGCAGACCTAAGCATATGGTTTTAATTTCAACTCGATACCTCCACGCGTTCTCGAGATAAAGGGTCTTGACAGACAAACTGACAGACAGACAGATAGACGGACGGACAACAAAGTGATCCTATAAGGGTTCCGTTTTTTTCCTTTTCAGGTACGGAACCGTAAAAATGGGGGGTGGGTGTAGGAGGATAAATAAACTACGATCAGTTCAGACCTACAAAAATTTTCATGGAAATCGGTCAAACCGTTTCAGAGGAGTTCCCTTATACAGGGTGTCCCGTAAATAATGGATCAAACGTAACGGGTAGGTAGCTTATCTGATTTCCAACAACTAATTTGAATAGTTAAAAAAAACCGTTATGATAACTAAGATATTTTTTTTTTTCGAATTTTGTCATTTTCTCTACCAGAATTTAGTTTTTTTAATGCTGTCGCTGCAAATAATAACATTTTTTGGTATAATTTTTGTGTAACATTTCTGAATAGCTTACTAATGTTATAAGATACCAAATTTTTCAGTAACATTTTATGTGCCTTAGAAAAAAAATCTTGAGTTGAAAAGATTTTTCTTTACGATGAAAAGACCAAATTTGAAAAAATTCTCCTGTAAAAAAATTGTATGACACCGACGACCACCATTATTTTAAAAACTTGTGCATTTAATAAGGTTTGCATATTGGTATAAAATTTACGTCTAGTCCTAGCCGTTACAAAGATATTGCTATGAATCTGAGAGAGGTGCTGAATAAACAAAATAAAAAAAAAAATGAAAAAGTGTGCACAACCAAACTTTTTTCTTTAAAATGTTTTACTGTAGTATTTCAGAGGCAATTATTTAATTAGAGATATCAGCGTATGAAAAGAATTAGAAGAAAAAAAAAACAATTTGTTATTTTGTTTTTACAGCAAATGTTCGAACTGACTTCCCCATACGAGAATGCAGTCTGCATCTCCTAATAAAGGAAGCTCTTATCCGACGGACGAAATGGCTTTGTGATTTCTGATACAGCAGATTGGATGCGCTGACGTAACTCTCCTTCCGACGCTATTGGTTGTTTGTAGACCCTGTTTTTTAAACATCCCCAGTAAAAAAAAATCTAGGGGATTTAAATCCGGAGATCGTGGAGGCCACAAAATTGGTCCTAATCGGCCGATCCATCTGTTTGGATAACTTTCGTCAAGGTGCGACCTTACTGCCGTCGCATAGTGAGCGGGGCACCTAAATGTTATTATTTGCAGCGACAGCATTAAAAAAACTAAATTCTGGTAGAGAAAATGACAAAATTCGAAAAAACAAATATCTTGGTTATCATAACGGTTTTTTTTAACTATTCAAATTAGTTGTTGGAAATCAGATAAGCTACCTACCCGTTACGTTTGATCCATTATTTACGGGACACCCTGTATAAGAAACACTGCCACGAGAATTATACTTGTTAGATCCTATCATTACTAAGCAATAAGAATATTAAATCTGTTTGTTCATATCTGATTACCGTTTTTCTAATGTGGCGCAATTTCCAGTGTAGGCTCGTATTTGTCGACAGCATGTGTTCAAATAACTCCACAGTCATACATCATGTGTGAACTAAGCTTATTTACGTAATGTTTGCTGTGAAATTGTTTATATACAGTGTATACATAAATCATGGTTTTGAATGTAAACTAAGTAAACAGATGAAGCCAAAAACGGTTTGGTTCGATCAATTTAATCCAGGATTGGGAAAAATCACGTTTGTTTTTCCTATCACCTATTTCGAAACCAATACTTTGATTTAATTTTGCGAGTGGCATAAACTGAGCCTTGCGTAGATACAAAATCTTATATTGAGCCAGCAAAATGTTTCAAGTATGAAACTATACCAAACTTTTAACATTTTCAGTTGGAAGCAGTTGCAACTGTATGGAAAATGTTTCTTTTTTTCTTCAAAATAATAATGCCATTTATAGCGATATACCTTATGTTTAAGTTTGATAATCCTTAGTTAGAAATAAAGACCATCATTAATTTTTGCTACAAAAATAGTTAATCAAAATGAGTAAATCAAGCCGTCTTTTAAAGCTTTGCCAAGTTAGGAGCAATTTTAGTTGCCTACAGGGTTTCATACAGTATTCAAGCTATTGCTGCTCATTATGCAGTTACTTTGTCTTGCTTGAATGTTTTGTTGATCATCATCATCACCCTTTAGTAGTCCGCTACTAGGCGTTTGCATTATGCATTTATTTCCGTTCGCACACAATTTGATTTCATTCATGGTTACTCTTTACCAGATGCTACCACCATATTATTAAAGACATCATTCTTTAGTTATACCAAATAAAACGGGACAAGGGCAGAAAAATGATGATGATTCTTCAGTTCACTTAGCCTTGCGTATTTCATTTCGGGATCTCAAGTATTTCCCAACGGTCACCGGCTTTACGGCTACATCTTTGACCATTGGCATTCTAGCTTTGTTTATGAACTATGTCAACTTCATTTGTTCATCATCTTCTTTTTACATCTTTGAAAATCGTTTATAGTCATCAGTTCTCCATTCGATTCCCACCGTTCACACATACAGCACGACCTCCTTCAACTAAAATTCTCACATCAAAGTCATCATTATTACTTTTGCATTGCTTCCGTGTCGTCGCCGGCGGAAACGTCCGTCGAGTCTCAGTGGTACACAGGCACACATCTACAATATAAACTAACCTCACATTGCATGTCTTATCCACACAATGATAGGTCAGCTTATTTTGGAAATGCTGATGCGTTGAGTCTCGGCGGTTCACACAGCTCCAGTATAGGAATATCTCTTTTAGTTCAGGCTTTCCGTACAAAGATAGGTCGGTTTATATTGGAAATATATTGCTGGACGGGGTGTCGTCATGCGTTTGTATTCCAAGTTATGTATGAGGCTAATCTATCGCGCATGTAATTAGTGAATGAATACTTCTTGATTGCGTGTGGGGATTAGTCTTGTCGATTGTCAACAGTCAGGGAATTATCTGTTGATATATTCGAATATATTACATACATACACATTGGCCTTGTTTGTTTATGGAGGCTTAGATTGCTTGCCATATCAGTGCTTCCAAAAATAGAATAAGTTTATAAAAAAATTCTGTCGAAGTAAGCTGCCAAGAGACTCATGATAAATTGATTTTCTAACAGCGATTTTTCTGCAATAGTTATCCTTATTAATGATAGAATGTCACTTTGTCTAAAAGTTTCTTGTTTGGTTTCGGAGTACTCTTAAGGCCGTCATTTGATCTCTAAAGATAGCTGACACTTAAAGTAATCTTCATGAAACTAAAACCCTAATGGGTGTCGATTTATCTTCAGTTTAGTAAGTCCACAAATCTTTCTACACACAAGAATCTATTGTTAAATGGCTGTAGTTAAGGTAGCCATACACGCTAGGGTATAACTGACAAGTTTGCCTGCACAGTTACGTGTCAGGTAAGCTTGTATGGAAACTTGCACAGTTGTGTAACATCACGCTCCTGTTTACCTGTACAGGCAAACCGGTCAGGTATACCCTGGCGTGTATGGCTACCTTAATCCGGCTAGTACGCTGGTATCCCCAGTTTATTTTCTTTATTAAATTGCTGTTCTATTTCCGGCATTGCTCGCATAGTTCGCGTTCCTTTTATTTTTAGCATCCATCTATTAGTAGCTCAACAACGTGCCTTCCGCAGAACTGCCACTGCTCTGTAGCTAAGTAACAAGAAAACCAATAATGGGCATGATTCCTCAAATACTTACAGCATAATTTCTGCGAATCGTCTTAACAAGAAGTCGGTGCAAGACTCGAGAACACGATACTTCTGTTCACCGATATTGCATTCGTTTTGCTGGTACTTAGAGCACAGAATAGTGCAGTAGGTTAAATTCACGCAGACACGTTTCAAGTACAGCCAGTCATTAGACTCGAGTTCGCCGTTCACACGGGTGGGTGTGTACTTTACGCTTGATTTACCCCCGGTCGTGTCTGATTGCTGCCCCATCGGGCGGTTGAGAGTAAAGAAACAACAAATCTATGATTAAGGAGTGTAATATTAACAAATACCTAATTATACAAGCCTCTACGTATACATAAAAAAAGCAAGTACTTTACATACAAGTTAATTTAAACATAATACAGGACAAATAATTTAATTAATTTAATTAGTTAAGAAAGAAGTAAGTCACACAAGGTGGACCGATGACCTGGTGAGGCTCGCGGGATTCTGATGGATGCGAGACGCACGGGACCGGTCATTATGGCGACAGTTGGGGAGACCTATGTCCAACAGTGAATAAGAATAAGAATAAGAATAATTTATTTGTAAACATAGGTGTGTGCGGTGTTACAGGTAGCTAGATCCTCCATGTTTTGCCCAGAGGCGTACAAATATATATTGAACATTGTCCGTTTTCATTTAACTTTTGAGATCAAATAAGCTTTAACATTATTTATAAATTCAAAATTAATTGGCACATCATTGCAGATCAAATTAAATTATTTCAATAAATGTCATAGAGTTACATGTCATATTAATACTAATGTCAAATAAAATTTAGGACCATCAAAATAGGTCAGGAGATATGTAATTTCCTTATGTAAACTTTTATAACAATAATAATGTCGTTATTAATAGGCACATGCGTATTATTGCAAATGAAATAAAATAAGTATCGATAAATGTCAAAGAGATTAAGTTTCATGTCATATTGATTCTAATGTCACACACAATTCAGGACCATCGTAATGTATCAAAATAGGTTAAGTGATGTGCAAGTTTATAATGTCAATCTTTATATAATTAATAGAGTCAATATTAATAGGCATATGCATATCATTACAAATAAAATAAAATTAGATGCAATAAAATGTCAGAGATTAAGTTAATACATGTCCATTAGTGTTACTGTCAAATAAAAATTCAAGACCATCAAGATCAGTCAGATAATGTGCTATTTTCTGAAGAAGTAATTATAGAATTGTCGTCGAGATAGTCCTTTATTGAGTAATAGCATTTATTTATCAGAATTCTTAATAGTTCTTTTTTGAAGTTATCCAAATTTAACGTTTTAATTTTTTCAGGTAGTTTGTTAAATATTTTTTGTGCCATACAGAAAGTACTCTTGTTCATAAGTGCAGTCTTTCCATGAGTTACCTCGAGTTCTGATTTATTTTTATCGCGTAGTTTTCTGTAGTAGCTTTTAGTGGCTATTTTATATAGTGAAATGTTAGATTTAACAAACACATTTGTTTCGTATATGTATAACGACGGCAAGGTAAGAATTTTTAAACGTTTAAAGAACGGTTGGCAACTGTCAGTGCTTTTTAGGCCACACATAGCCCTGATACATCTTTTTTGAGCTCTAAATACTACTTCTTTATCAACTGAATTGCCCCAGTATATTACGCCATATCTGAGTGTCGATGCAACATAACCGTGATAGGTTGTTAATATTGATTCTAGGCTAACTATTTTTGATAGCTTATAGAGAACATAGCCAAATTTACTAAGTCTTTTACATATTTCGTCAGTCTGGGATCTCCAAGTCAAATTGTTATCGATATTAATACCAAGAAATTTAGTAACAGTAGTTGGTACAATTTTCGTTCCTAAATAATTAATGTCCATGATATTGTTTGGGATCCTTTGATGAAAATACATAATTTTAGTTTTTTCTAAGTTAATGTTTAGATTATTGTCGTTAAACCATGTTATAATTTTATTCAATGTCATATTTATTTCATTTTCATAAGTATTGGGATTGTCACACTTAATCACTACAGTGCTATCATCGGCGAAAAGAACCATGGGGTGATTTATATGCTCTGGGAGGTCATTTATATAAACCAAAAAAAAGAGGGGGTCCTAGTACGCTACCCTGAGGAACGCCGTATTTAATTATTTCGCTGTCAGAACGATATTTTTTCTCGTAACCGGTCTTGGGGCATACTTGTGTGATTTCCACAAATTGCCTTCTATCCGTCAAGTAAGATTTAATGAGATCAAGTATATTTCCCCTAATACCATATTTTTCGAGTTTACGTATTAATATAGAAAAGTCCACATAGTCAAAGGCTTTAGTTAAATCCATAAAAATCGCACATACCGGTTTTCTTTTATCTACATTTGATAAGATGGGCAGAAGCAAGTCATGTATGGCCATATTGATTGTCTTCTGCTTACGAAATCCCTTTTGTTCCTCTACTAATATATTTGATTTCTCAAGGTAGTTGTATAAGGACTTATAAATGACTTTCTCAAATATTTTTGAAAAGATGGGTATCAACGCGATAGGCCTGTAGTTTGACATAATTTGTCTATCATTTTTTTTATGCAAGTGTACGTCTTTCGGCTTAAATGATGATGATCAGGAAGTAAGTCGACTACCATTGATAAATGTCCGTGCCATATGCTCGTAGGAACACTGATGCAGAACATACATTCATCTCCTAAGTACTTGTCTAATCTCCGTTGAGGCTAGTTACCGTGGCGGAAAATCAGTCAAGAAGATAAGTTTTCGCTCGTTGTATCCATCCGACCTTCTGTACCATTCTCTGCCAGTGGTTCGTATCGTCGTCGCCAAGAGCGATAAGCGATGAGGGTCTAGGTATCGATTGTGCTCAAGTGTTATCGATAGGCTCTGCGACCTTCGGTTGTAAGGACATATTTTGCATAGCAATTAAGATATTGAGATAGGGGTGTACCTAGCCAAGTAATGTACTTGGAAGCAGTCTTTTTGTAATGTTGACGGTCTTACAGTTTTAGTCTTAGTTGGTCTAGTCTTTTTGCACAAAGACGACATGTTGGTATGGCTCTGCACATAGTAATAAAGTATTTTCTTTTTCAAAACCTCAAAAGCCAACATTTTAACCCGACTTACGGCAAGTATCCACTCTTTCGTTGTTGAAACCTCTATGGTCCGGTATTAAGCATTCCGCCGTCATTTATACCGCGTACATCGAAGGACTGGAACAATTTACCTGTTGCGGTTTTCCTATCCAATTATAATTTGGGTGTCTTCAAGTCTAGAGCGAGTAGGCTCTTAATAAATCATTGCTTACCATCAGGTGGCAGTCAAACACTAGTTTATATCAGTTTAAAAAAAAAAACATTATTATTCTGACCATTACTATTATGTAAGAAAAAATAACTGTTAATATGCACACACTACAATTTAATAACAGTATTCTCGAAATCATTTAAAACTCTTAAAACTGAAGTGTAGTCTAAAATGTTGTTTACTAGCAGGCCGCAGCTATCTTATTACCAAACGAGATTCTGTCTACGACCCCACCCTATTATGATGTCAGGGAGGCGTCGTGGGGCGCTATAAAAAACGCTTATTTTACAGCCCAATATCACGTTATTTTTGTCATAAAACTGGATGAGACGGCTATCACACAATTTATCCTCGATTTATCACTGAATTGATTGTCTTGACCATTAATATGAGAGTGTCTTCATGAGGCTTCGTTTTTCAATTATTTTTTATGATAACCTGAGCCAAAATGACCTACTTCTCCTCTACTTTCAACAATCTTAATTGTATTTTTCCTTTGTTCTCAGGACGAAGAATCTTTAGAATCGACGCGGCCGGTACCAAACATCACCCACCACAGCATCATGTATGCTCCCAAATGTCTCGTCATCGTGTCGAGACAGGACTACATCGATACCTTCAGGGTAAGTACTGTGAGGGTTGTCGCTTTGGCTTGAGGTATAGGTTCCTGGGATCTGGTATTTATGAAGTTTAACTCTGGGCACAGTATTAGAATACTTTATACATGTTTACAGCTGACCTGATACAATATCTATCAACAATCCTATCAAATTCAAACACTATTCTAATATAACCCTTCAAAAGTGTATTTGTCTAATTAGCCGTCATGCTAGAAAATAACGTTTCTCGTTTTATATCACAGATTCTTACAGGCATTCTAAATACTGATGAGTGTGTCCCATGATGCCTGTCTTTGACTTGGGAAATGTTAAGACACGCTTTATTTAAAGCAGCCCGAAGATCTATCAGCGATATTAATATAGTCGAGAAGTCAAATAGTTATGGGATTGACGGGTGCTACCGAAATGTCTCGATCCAAAAATGTTGGCATTACAACAATTGTCTAGAGGTAGAGCTCCTTGCATGAAGTTCCTCACAATCGTATTTTGATTTAGTGTATGTCGTAAGAGGAAGTAAAATAAGCAAGGTTCTTAACAGCCGGGCTGCATTTGAATAGCATCCAAGTATAACAATTCCAGTTCTAATACAGCTTTTCTATTTACCGCCTAATGCAGATCAAATAAACTTTTGTCGTCCTAGTCTACTAAAGAAATGGACAATGGCAAAGACGCGTTCTCTAATGCAATTACCGCCGTTAGTTCTCGTGCTAATGGAACACTAAAATCTTCTATTTACCTTTTCCAGAACTGTCTCGGCATAATCTACACAGTATGGGTGGAGAACTTAGGCGTGCCTCTAGAGACGTTGGTCGGTAACCTGGTGGGCGGCGTGCTGGTACCGGGCGCGGGCGGGCCGCAGGTGCGCTTCAGCATCGGCGCAGGGGACCGCCAGGCGCTGCAGCCGCCCGCCGCGCCGCCCATGCCTGTGACGCACACCGCCGTCTATATGCTGCTGAGGCTGTTGGGTAAGTGTTACTTTGGGGACGTTTTTTCTGTAGCTGGTCTATTAAAATGATCTTTCATTTGTTCATGAGGACGTTAGAGAGATAAAGATCCTATGATACACACTGTTAATGTATTGCTGAGCCCTGCCCACGTGGCATGACATTCGGGGATGTTCATGTGAAACCGTTGTTGGGGCAAGCCTTCGGTCCCAGTGTTTAATTACACATGGTGATAGAAATCACCGGGTTGAGTTAAGAGACTTAAAATTCCACAGACCTTCGATTTTAGACAACGTCCACCATATTGATCAGATTTCAGTGGTAAGTTAAATGAACGAAAGGATGTCTTTGAAAACTAGACGAGTCCTGATTTAAACCTGTATCAAAATAATTCTATTCTGTGAATAATTTACGTATCACGTTGTATAATGTGTTTTAGAATTAAACATTCTAATCATTCTAAATAAATTTGCATAAAAGGAACAATATTAACGATGAGTATTCCTATATATTAATCATAAAACTTCTTCATTGCAGGTATCCACAACTCGGTTACCCTCTGGTGTGCAGTGATGAGCGAACACAAAGTGTTGCTGGTCTCCTTAGCAGCAGCCCGATTAGCGGCCGCTTGCAGAGCGCTAGCGGCCCTCATGTTCCCCTTTAGATATGCCCACGTATACATCCCGTTACTACCTGCCGGATTAGCAGAGGTCTTGGCTACTCCGACCCCTTTCCTGATTGGGGTGCATTCCAGTTTGAAGGAAGAAGTTTCGGAACTGGTAAGTCCTGGATTTATGAGATTATTTTGCACTGTCTTCTGATCCAATTATCTTGGTCAAAAACCAAGCGAATATAATTGGATCAGCAGACCTGGGCAAAAATTGTAAGTATATCATTAATCGATTTGGTCTAAGCCTAAGCTGAGAGGTCTATGGTCCTGGTTTTCAAAGTCGCGAGCGGAGCACTAGCAGCTCTTATAATCCCCTTCAGATATGCTCACATATATCATCCTGACATTTATCCAGCTATGTAGAAGTTCTGGCTGCACCAACGCCTTTCATGATCAGTGTGTATTCCAGTTTGAAGGAGGCGGTTTTGGAACTGATGACTTTTGTTGATAGTTAAAAATTTTGCTTGGTTGTACTGTCTTGATATGGCAGCTTCTGGAGTAGTTTTAGTATCAATATGTTTATAAAGATGTTCGCTGGGTATTGATCAAATCAAAAGAGTTGTCTTTGGAACTGATTGATTTTTAAGAGGAAAAATTGAGTATGATTGAGAGAGCAATATATATCTTGTGGATGTCCTGCTTGTGGCCTTCATAACCCTATCGTTTTTGCTGGATTGGTTTACGATGATAGACTTCTTGATTTCCAGCAGTCAGGCTGAGACTGCCACTCTGATCACTCTTTTTACTAACTTACATTTCTCTATATTTTCCAGCTGGACGTAATAGTAGCAGATCTAGACGTCGGTTCCCTGCATATACCTGCCGGAGTGAACATTCCTCGTCCTGAAGGCAAACTCCTCTCGTCTCTTCAAGAAGCCCTGGCGCTGGTCATGCAGCCAGAGCTTCGGTCAGCAGACTCGGCCTTTGCCCCACCGCCGCCGGCGTCGTCGCCGCCTCATATGCTAGATAAGGAGATCCGGGCTGTTTTTATGAGGACCTTAGCGAAACTTTTGCAAGGTTATAGGTATGTGGTTTTATACGAATATACTGAAAAGTTGTAGACTATAATGATTATGTTACATAGTGTTCAGGATTCATCTGCCAATGGACCGAATATCTGCAGTCATGAATTGAATCTTATTCCTTGAGTTAATAAACTTGAAACTTGGCACTAATTAGTCATTATTAGTTTCTCAAAACTACCCTCAAAAGCTAGTTTATGGGTGTTAGGGCTTATCACACTAGCGGTTTGCGAGGGGTCGCGGGACGGGGCGGGCGTGCAGCGAATGCGTCAGTCGTGGACGTGTGGAAATTAGCAACGTTTTCAACTCGTGTTTGTAGCATGTTAACGACGTACATTACACTCGGTAACAAAATGAATTCCGGCGAGGAGACACTGCTTTGTTACTTCGAAGGTGCCGGAGACTCGCATCTTGTGGCCGGATCTCGTTGCTCGTCCACAACAAATTCGCTAAGCCGCGGCGTGTTCGTTCGTTACTCGCTCCGCTTTGAGTACGCTCGCAATCCGCTGTTATAATAAAGCCCTCAAAAGTTTTCGTGAAAATATTCTCGTTAACGAAGTCTGACACGATCACGTTTACGATCACTGACAGTGTAGGTACTAGAAATAATGAGTAGAGATTTTATTATTACTCGTGTTATTTTTACATAATGTCAGCTAATTAAATCTACTTTCATTTCAGACACTGCCTCACAATAATCCGGATCCACCCTTCACCAGTTCTGACCTTCCACAAGATGGGTTTCCTAGGAGCTCGCGGTCTCTCTCAGTGCCAGTTTGCAGTGAGACTACTGGACTCCATGTTCTTTAACGGACTAGTAGCCGAAAGGGGCCCGCCTTGGAGAGCGACTGATATATGGGACGAGCTTGTGCAGTAAGTCATCATTAGATGATGGAATAGATGAGTAGAATATAATAGGTTACTCATAGGCAAGAGTGCTCCATTACCGATGGAGCTTTGCCTACTATCTGGTGCTAGATTGCTGTCAAACGTGAGCCGGTTGATAAATTAAAAATAAATATGTTATGTATTTATACTTTATCATCTTGAGTTTAAATATCTTCTTTTATTTTATATGGAACCATAGTTTTAAATGTGGTTCTAAAAGATGAAATAGTAGAATGGTGGTCTTTGAAGAAGGCTTCTACATGAAACTATAGTACCAGTATAAGCTGGCCTCTTATTCCATAGAAACTACATACTAACCTAGTCACTAACCTAATCTAATACAAAGTACAAAATTCGATGGTTCACCTCACGGTGCTGAGCTGCCGTCAACACATGACACTGGCGGAGTCGTAACCGGCTGCCGGCTGTCGTGCCGGCCGGAAGTTAAAAAATAAACCTGTGGAGGGTTACACTTTAACCTCGAGCCGACTCTGACTTCGACCTCGCGGACCTCGAGTCAGCTCAAGGTCAAACTATTACCCTCCATACCATTGCTGTATGATGTTGCGTTGATTTAATTTTTACGATTTATAAATTACCAATACTCGTAGTATTAGAGATACTACATAAGACAATTCCTTGATTATGTAAAAATAAATGAAATGGTATCTTTAAATTTCAGAAACCTTCCAGAACAAAATCGACTAGAGTCTCTGAACCCAGAACTGGAGTTACAGCATTTACAAGACTTGGCGATGCAGTTACATCTCAACGAAAATCCTAATCCACAAGTAAGATTTTTCACAAGTAGATACGAACCCAATATGAATACGTCTTTACTTTGCACTGATGAGTCACTATTTCCCGCGGATAGACTATTGTACATAAATCAAATTATACTTTAATTTCAAAAAATCATAATATAAAAATACAGGTATTTGGATAAAAACTTCGTCGTTTATTAGGAAGTAGGTTAAAAATATTTTCTTATATACTATATACTTTTCATGTTTGTGTTCCAGGCATTCCAACAACGCATCTTACGGCCGCCAGAGGGCGCGTCATCTCGTATACACCAGCCTCCCCTTCCACCATTAGATGCAGCGCGAGTACGAGAAGTTATGAGGGAAGTGGCACAGAGAAGCGCTAGCAATCCTAAGTACGTATCGTATGTGTTACAATCCAACAACGCATCTTACGGCCACTAGAGGGTGCGTCACCTCGTATCGATCAGCCTCCCCTTCCGCCATTAGATGCGGCGAGAGTATGAGAAGTTATGAGGGAAGTTGCACAGAGACGAGCTAGCAATCCTAAGTGCGTATCATAACTGTTACATTTCAACAACGCATCTTACGGCTGCCAGAGGGCGCGTCACCTCGTGTAACGACCTCCAAACCATTAATTTAACCCTGTATTAATAAAGGGTGTGTTGCTATACAGGGTGTATAGCTCCGTCCCTCATTCTCGCTTGCACGACTGACATTTTAACATGTCATGGTAAGGCCTTTAACGCGATATTTGAGAGGTTAACAACGTACTGGTATTTCCAGATTGACAGCACTTCGCTCACCGCAAGCTCGCATAGTTCCTCCGGCCGCACCGCCCACAGGCGCTGCGGACTATGGACATCTACTGCTCACCAACTCGGCCAGGAGATTAGAGGTATTACAAGTGTATTACACATTATGGATCCGAGCGGGGATATGTTCTCACTAGATGGCGATAAACCCTTTTATTTTTTTATAAGCGTTGGCGCTTTTACAACGACTTTGCAGCGCTAAAGTTGCACAAACGTGACATTAACGTTGGAAGTTTCTTGCTTACACATCGATGACGACGTTAACGTTGCGTTCAGTGGATGTAACTTTTGTCACTAGAAAATCACTACGTTTACATCGCTTCGTACGTCGTCGGAGAAGCATCGTTTGTAAAACGCTAGACAGTGACCTAATAAATGCTGTTCTTTCCACATAGGTGCTACGCTCGTGCATAGCGGCGATATTCGAGTGCCGCTACGCGGACGCGCGCAAGTCGCTCCCGGGCGTGGTGCGCGCGCTGCGGGCGGCGGGCGCGCGCGCCGCGCTCGTGCGCGACCTGGCGGCGCGCCTGCCCAGCAACAAGCACCTGCTGCATCATCACCAGTTCGAGCTGGTCGTCAGGTAACGAGCCTTCAATACAAGCTTATCAATAATCGATACTTCTTTTTTTTTTCTCACCCACAGGTTAATTATAAATTGATTATAACAATGCCAGAAATACGATATGACCTTAAAAAAAAAAAAAAAAATCTCCGTAAATACGTCAATCATATGTTAATTTTGAAACTCGCCTCTTCGGGCCACTGTTTATGGTCTTCTGCGACCATTTTATGAAGGACTCCATTTATGCAAAACGGTCAGTCAATACCGGAATGGAATGGAGTATATTTTGCGTTAAACAAAAACCCTATACTATTTTATAATATTTTGAATCACGTTATTTACCTAAAAAATTACCCAAAGCTACCTATAGTCTATAGTGACACATCAGTACAGCAATAAGGCGTATTCATACTGGAGTAAAAATGGAACCACATTAAAGCAAACTTTTTGTTACACAATTTCTTTCAATTTTGTCCAAAAATTTATATTAATTAATTTCTTTAAGGGCCTCCTATTAGCCAATGACCTATTGAAAGACTATTTACAACTTGTTTAAAGTACCTTAAAAGTGCACCATGAAATTCTGAAAAAAAAAAATAATGCAATACTTTGATTCATGGACTACAATTCTGTACAAATATTTTTTTCGTTTATTGTTTTACGTTTGTAAAATAAATTTAAAAAAAAAAAATTGTCTACATGCGTTTACTGTTTGTACATTAAATTTTTTTACCTAAGCGATTACCAACACGAAATTTATACTCCCATATTTATGTAGATTAATCGTTCAAGGCATGACGAGTGTCAGAGTAGAATGGAAGAAAAATACGTGTTGCGCCGATATCAAATAAGATGGGAAAAGGGCAGGAAGAAGAAGAATCGTTCAAAAGTTCAAAATTTCAAGGTCATCGGCTAATCTCCCTTAAAATATAATCGTATACATCAGAATTTAATTTCTAATTTTTATTTTTACGAATAGGTGAAGTATTCATGTTTTAAAATTGACAAAAGACGCATCCATAATGTATGAAGGGCTCATCAACGGGCAATGTAAACACGGTTTTCTAATTTGCTATGATTTAATTGGTCAGGAGGCATAGCTAAGCTAGGTGACAACGATGAGTCACTATTTCCTTAACGCAAGTGGACTAAAGTAGTAACCATCTGTTGCATTATCATCACGTTTCGTCAGATTCCGCAGAGTACGGAATATTTCTACCAATAGGTATTAGGGCTCTAGTTGCATATGAGACCCTTTAACAAATAAATCATTTTTAATTACCTTTGTAACTCGGTCAGACAGTAACTTTGATAATTCGATCAGACTGGCACTTTTCGCCAAGTATAGCTAAGTTGGTAAAGGTGTGATTAAAACGTGCCATACATTCTTATATATCGTTAACGATGCAATAATAAACTGGCCAAGTGCGAGTTGGACTTGCGCACGATGGGTTCCGAACCGAGTCCGTAGCAAAAAAAAAACCATGAATGGGGGGAGCCCCATTTAAATATTTATTTTATTTGTTTTTAGTAATTGTTGTTAAAATGGCAACAGAAATACGTCATCTGTGAAAATGTCAACCGTCTAGCTGTCACAGTTCATGAGATATAGCCTGGTGACAGTTAAACGGTCAGCAGAGTGATAGCAATAGGGTCCCGTTTTGGGTACGGAACCCTTAAAATCGCAGACATATTTACTATTTCTTTAATAATCTTCATCTTCATCATCGTTGCCGTCGTCTTCGTCTTGGCGTGTCCTCTCAAATCTACAATGTGTCCTTCCGCAGGCGACTCTCTTGTTCCTGTACGTTATGTAAGTAAACGTTTGAAAGTCACCGTATAGACTCGTGGACATTATCGGCCGGTAGTCTATCACAAAGTCCTCGATTGTATACTCCCCCTGATAAAGAAAATTTATAATATTGAGATTTATAATCTTTGATGATGAGGCGCACTAATTTATTAAGAGCCTATTCACTCTAGCCTTGAAGACACCCAAATTATAATCGGACGGGAAGACCGCAGCAGGTAAACTGTTCCAGTCCTTCGACGTACGCGGTATAAACAACGAGGCGAAACGCTCCGGACCGTAGAGGTTTCAACATTTCAACTCGGTATTTTGCTTAACCTACCTACGTCTATATGATGCAACGCAAGCGCATCATGCACGCCCTCCACCTAATCTCCACTCCGTTCCGCTATTGTACTATCGCTTGCTTCGCACAGACTTCGTAATATTTAGAACGTTTAATTAATTCATTAAACCTCAAGCACCTATTGTCTTTCTATTGTGTCTGTAATTTCCACGATTGAAAGGTTAAAATAATATTATTTTTGTATGAAAATCTGATAAACTAAAATATGATACATTTTTAAATATCATAGAACAAAAGTTGTTTTTTATAATGTTAGTACCAAAGTCCTGAGAGGTGGCCAGTATTTTACATTTTTTTTTGGTGGGGTAAATCATCCAATGACAACCCCCGCTCTTGGGCGGAGCGGGAGATCGTGTCAGACTTTTACTGACTAAAAAACCCACCGCGTTTCTTCAAGCCTTCATACCGGGGCTCGAGTTTCCTTTCGGATAACCCTGGCCCCAGTAGGCTTCGACCTGGCTGGGCCCCTACTGTTGCTGACAACTCCTTGAGGCGCGCGGGAATAGTGCGTGCCGTCGATGACTTGGGCTTGGTCCGGACAGTTACCGGACGGAGACAGCGAGCTACCCATTGCTCACTGTCCGCAAGTCCGCGAGTCTTTTACAAATAACCCTGTATAACATGCCACGCCCTGTATAACATTCGCTCTTTAATGGGAGAAGAGTACAGAGAACAGCCCCTCTATTCCAGCAAACTTTATTTGCAGAAATTGGCTGCATGATAACAATGATTGAGTTGTAGCAAAGGGCAAGTGAATTAGTTGTGTCATTACCACCTCAAAAAAAAAGCGCTTGGGGAAGTATTTCGAAGTTTTTCAGTTTTTCCAATACAATTTCCGGTATTGGAAAAACTACTAAGATGTTGAAGTATAAGAATTCTAATATATTGTCAGAACCGTGCGCTCTATTTCACGGATGATCCCATTACCCTGATCGGCTAAATACCGAACAAAGACAAAATAAAGTTTACAGATATTTCTGAGATAAAAAAAATGTGGTTACCACTTTTATTGGACAGTCTGGAGGATCAATGCCTGCCTTTTGAAACAACATCTCTATATTGCGCCCAGCAAAACTTTTGGCGAAGGTACATAAGTTTCCATTTGTTATTTGTTGAATCAATCTGAAACCGCCGTCCACTTCCTTGTATAGGACAAGTTGTACCTGGAAATAAATAAAACCTTTTTTGTTTTACTCCGGAAAAAATAGAATAAAATTTATTAGACATATGCAATACAATAGGCAACAACACAAAATAATAAAAATAGAGTACAGAAATATAATATAGTTGCGCTAAGCGTGCCCGAACCGAAAGGGTCGCCAACTTCAATGATTTTAATTGTAACAAATAATTGATCCATTATTTATGACATGTAATTTTGACATAAGTATGTTTTTTTTTTTTAAATTCAATTGTAATAATATAAAATAATTAAGTGAAAGTACCTCATTTTTAATGCATGCTAAAGTGGGATAAGGGCAGGCGTATCATAAATTATTGCAATGCTTGAAAAAGGCTGCTAAGTCATAAGCACTAAAATAATAATATATAATGTCATCATTGTACACTTGGTTTGCAATAAACGTTTTGACTTTGGCTTTGAACTTCATACTGGTTAGTTAGTTATTTGATTTCTGCCATATTGTTATCTTGATATAGTAGTTCGTTTTCACGAACTCCCTCCATACTAAGTGGGGGCAGACCTAGTGGGCAGACATTGCAACATTTTTTTTTCGGTCCGTTCATTCGATTTTGACTTCTATTCCGTTAGCAGAAGGATGACATTAAAAGTAAAAAAGTGGTAACAATTATTTACTGCAGTTGCCATTTGTCATACCAGCAACGCAATAAAAGTCAAAATCGGTTGAACGGACAGTAAAAAAGGTTTGTTTATATGTGCAGTCTTATTTTGAATGGAGTATATACGTTCTGAGTATAAAGTTTACATAGCTACTTACGCCGAAAGTATCGTTGATTTCTGTGGTCGTTATAATATGCGCGTTGAAAGCGTCGTGGGTTCGGTTGATCTTCCTGCGGTTAATCTGTACGCGGTGCGGATACTGTTCCGGTTTCTCACACTCCTCGATATGTTTCACTTGCCATTGTCCTTTGCCCTGTACGATTAAATATGGACCTTTCAAATGGTGAAATATTCTTTGAATAATTAGGTCATATCTTCAAGAGACAGCCTCCTAAATAATGTGTATGATATGTCTATCTATATTAGTATTTCTTTTTATATATACATACTCTTGGTCCTAACAGACGGTCTCTTGCCCGAAAGCTGGCAAGCTGAGGGTCTAATTGTATTTTCAAACCATCCAGAGGCCCACTCAAATATACACACAAAATTACATCCAAATCGGTCAAGCTGTTTACGAGGACTTAAGTGACAAACACGTAGCTTTCATCTTAGTAAAAAGCAGATAAATATTAAAATAAACATACTATAAACCAATCATTTCCAAAACCATTCACCAATAAACTAGTACTGCAAAGTACAGTTACAAACAAAATCACAATCCACATAACTGTTTTGCTGACTATACCGTCGAAGCTCGTTTGCGTACTGTTAAATATAGCCTCTTTACGTGTCAAGTGATCATATTGATTGTATCTAAAAGCGTTTATAGACAGAAGTAGCTTGTTACATACGTGTTTTAAAATCAATTAAGATGCCTGATAGCCATTGTTCAGTAGTCCACGATCAGAGGAGATATATGGTTAATTGAGGCAACTCACATTGTGGAAACACTACTATGTAAAGAAGAAAGAAAAATAGTTTATTTGCGTCAAACATGGCGCATACCTTAAAATAAAACAAATAACAGTATCGACTTAAAGTAGCACGTAAGCGGGATGCGTCACATCCGCACAAAACGGCCAGCGCTTAGCAAAATGCTGGGGCTCGTGTAAGACAGAGCCATAGCGCTGATTTTCAGCACTAGCCGTCGTTGACGGTGAGACGTTGATCGGCCAGCAGAGATTACATTTTCGGCGGAGACCTCTCGCGCCGGGCCTTGGTTGAGGCCATGGTCCGGAGCGACGAGGTGTGGCAGGCGGTCGCCGACTTCTGCGAAGCACTAATGCTCGCAAAGGAGGAGGCCGACCGCATTAGGCAACGGCGTTCTCGCCGCCGCCGCTGGGATTCTGATCCTGATTTCCGGCCACCGTAGGCGCGGGCTTGCGGACAGTGAGCAATGGGTAGCTCGCTGTCCGGCCGTCCGGTAACTGTCCGGATCAAGCCCAAGTCGTCGACGGCGCGCACTGTTCTCGCGCGACACAAGGAGTTGTCAGCAACAGCAGTGACCCAGCCGGGTCGAAGCCTACTGGGGCCAGGATTAGTTTCGAAAGACAGCTCGAGCCCCGGTATGAAGGCTAGAAGAAACGGGGTGGGTCTTTTAGTCAGTAAGAGTCTGACACTATCTCCCGCTCCGCCCAAGAGCTGGGGTTGTCATTGGATGATTTTTCTCACCACAAAAAAAATAAGGATTACATGTTATATCATACTTATAATCACAGAATAAACAAAATAAAAACATAAATAATAATAAACCATTATATTTTAAGGGGTACAAAAATAATAATTAATAAAAACACAAGACAAATTGGCAAACAAACACTGAATTAGTCGATTATTATAGTCGATCAATGAACGATCGAACTTAAAACTAGAATTGTCAATCACATAGTCACATTTTGAGTCTGTGGTAACAAAAAAAGATGAAGATGATATATCGAGCAGTAGTAAAATTAAAAACTTTCTGTGTACAAAAAAAAAATCAGACCAGACATTATGGAAGGTTTTTAGCTGGGCAGGCCACAATCATGGCCACATTACTTGTTAGTTAACTATTCATTGTTCATAAAACCAATAAATCAATTTATCATCAAACAAACGTTTTCATGATAAATTGTTTATTGAGGTAAATTATGAAATGGTCTTGTTACAGAGAAGTAACGCCCAGTAATGCGTTACTTCTCTGTAACTTCCTGTCTTCTCTGTAATTGCCCTTTAATTGGTGTAGATGGCCCATCGCAGTTAAAATATCTAATAACTTTAAAAGAAACTTTGACCCATTTGTTTTGGTGTTTCTTCTCAGGGTAGTCAGCTGGGAAACACCAGCCTCATCTAGTTTAAATTGACAAAAAAATTGACATGTAAAAGTGGTTTGTAAAACATATTTGCAAAATAAATATCATTTATCATTAACAAAGTGGACCTTGACGAACTAACTGTAGGCTTTTGTAAAAGATTAAAAGACCTCTCAGTGAAAAAAATTTAATATCATGCAAAATTAAATTCTGTATTAATAATACTTAACGTATTTAATCAAAATAGCTAACAATTGTTTTGGTAGTAAGGAATATTTAAGTCTGAGGAACCTGGGATGAAAAATACCTAATTAACGTTATGAGATGGTACCTGAGCTGAACTCCTGACAACATGGACACACATCCGAATGTAAAAAGAATTTTCGTTGTAATAAAAAAATCCAACTATGCCCATTATCTCTCATAAAGTCCCCATCACGTGTGTCCGTCTTTATGATCGCGATAAACTCAAAAACTACTCTAAGGATTTCAATGCAACTTTAACTAAAATATAGACGGATTCAAGAGGAAGATTTAGGTGTATAATAGATGCTTATTGTTGTAGAGAAAAACCGAGAATTTCAAAGTTTTCTAGCACCTGTGCTAAGCTAGGGCGGGCCTGACCCCCTCCCTCCCAAGTAATACTTGAATGGGCCCTGGCCCATTCAAGTTTTACTTGCTACAGGAGGGAGGGGGGTCTTTGCTTTGCTTATTTTTGATTACATGGGGAATGGGGGTCTGGATGGTGATTACGTCAGCAGTACCTACATATTTTTTCAAAAGAACAATGTCGATTTTCCAAAATCACACGAAAGTGAGCAGACACACATCACAGAGCAGCAAACATCTAATGTTATTGAAGACTTAGTCATGGATTCGTTTGTCATGGACTGAGTATTGTTAATTTGAATTAAAATGCCAAATCTTTAAAAGTTGTTTGTTTAGTTCCTCTATTTTAAGCCGATTCATTATTTTTAGGCTTAACTTTTATTCATTAAACTAAAAATCGAAATCAGAACACATTGAAAAACAAGGGGGATGTTGAGAGATTTACTTACTTCTGTTGACGAAGGGGAGGTGGGGGGGAGTTATTTGTAAAAAATCTGCTCACGTAATACTCGAACGGCCACGGCTAATTTTGTAATAATTACTACAAGGTGTATAACCTTATATTACAGCGATTTGAAATTGATCGTCAGACTGACATTCCACTCGTGACATTTTTTTTAAGGTGGGAAATCGTCCAATGATTTTTCCCGCTCTAGGGTGGAGCGGGAGGGTGTATCAGACTTTACTGACTAAAACTACACCTATGTACCTTCTTTGCCCTGGCATTCCAGTACCAGATGACAACCCATAGCCCCAGACCCGTGATATAAACAATATAGAACAACGGCGAAGAAATTGTTGATGAAATTATTAAGTGCCTACATATTATATATTACCATGATATATACTTGCGAGATAATTTACTAAGTATTATCAAATCACGCTAATGGCTAGTTTAGGCAGTGCAAAAATGTCGTCATAATTCGAAACTGAATTGACTAGATTTTTACGATAATAAATAATCATGGTCTAGTTTTATTTTTGCTGGCTTGACTTCATGGCTTTTTGTTAAACTAAACGTTTAATGTTGCCACTAATATAAATTTTGGTCAAGTAACATAATATGCTTTGCATTATGTATTGATAATAAATACTTAGGAAATACATTTCCGCATTAGATAATAAACATAAAAATATAAATAACGGTTTGTGTTTAGAATATAGTGGCTAAAATTATACAATTTATATAAAATTGTCACTACTATAAATACAATATCGAGAGTCACATCAATAGAAATGTCATCCAGCCAAATGACATAAAGAAAAATAAAACATAACATTTGATATTAACATCTTGTCGTTCGTTCAAAAATACGGTTTTAAAATTCATACGAAGGTATATATACGCAATCTCACCAACTTTAAACAGGAATATCTTTAATACTCAGTTTCTATTAATAGTAGTGTCTAAAACAATATAGTTCAGAAATTTAATCTATATACCTACTTTTATATATTTTCTATCACTATATGCTAAAAAAATATGCCAGCAAAATTGGGTTCGGGACTTCGCCAAGATCCTTGAACTTTGAGTACAACAGGTTGAAATAAGTTTAGCCATTAAAAAATAAAACAATTTAATTTACTTAAAATAGATTTTATCATAAAACTGTTTTGTTCTGAAGCTCTTTGGTGCCTAAAGAGTTCTACCAAATAAACGGTTGCTGACTCTTTAGCAGTAATCATCATCATCGTCGTCATCATCGTCGTCGTTTACTTTGTCGAACTGCACGAGCCAGCGTGTGCAGGCGACTCTGTCCGCTAAGTACGTCATGTACACGTGGGCGTCGAAGGTTCCGTACATACCAGTCTCTGCTAACTCACGGTAGTCTAGTACGTAGTCCTCAATTAGGAAATCACCCTGTAAAGTTGGAATTATTTTAGTCTTTAATATGTGATTATATCTACCCAATTGCAAAAAACTATCTGCTTTAGGATATGCGAGAATTTTGGATAGTCTATACATACATACATATAAATAAAATTGGAGTGTCTGTTTGTAATATTGAAATAACCGCTTTTTACTACATGCATATGAATATACACAATAACCTTTAGGTAGTTTGTACGCAACGCCGACTGCTATCTACAGGTCATTGGACTCGCTCAGCTGACGTTTTAAAAAAATACCGGATCGACCCTCCACGGGATTAAAACGATCAAAATTTAACGGTGTATATACGGTACATACACCAAAATATTTTTTTTTACATTTTTTGTCTGTCTGTTTGGCCGGGCTAATCTCTGAAATGACTGGACCGATTTTGACGGGACTTTTTTTGGCAGGTAGCTGATGTAATAAGGAACAACATAGGCTTACTACTACTTTTATTTAAGAAAAAATAAAATCAAAATTCTGTAGTCCACGCGAACGAAGTCGCGAGCACAGCTAGTATTAAAATAAGCATGGCATAATCTGCCTTATAATTAAAGGTTCCCAATGCTGGGACGCAGGCTTCCTCTCCAGGAGAGGAAATTTTGGAAGGTTGTATAGTTTTGAGCGTCGGCGCCAAGTTGGCAGCTTTGGTTTTCTATCGGAGCTGCCAAGCTGGTTCCACAGCGATGCGCTAGCGCTTTTTGGAGTAATAATTAAACATAGATAGAACACGAAAAATAAAAACACTTAAATAATTAAAACAGTGATGAAATAAATTATTCTTGTTTTAGTTAGAACCCGCGGTCTGCTTGTAAGTCAGGACTGTTATGACTTGGGCTATTACTGTTTGGGATAACTAAAGATACTTCTTATATTAAAATTTTAATTTTATTACCTCTGGAATGGGGCAGTCTGGAGGATCGACTTTAGCTTTTGTGAGAACTTGTGGAAAGTTATCGCCAGTATGTTTCCTAACCATGTTACAGAAACTCTGGTCGGTAAGTTTTTGATAAAATTTAAAGCCGCCATCTACTTCTTTATCTGCCAATATTTCTATCTGAAAATATTTATAAAACATGTCATTCGTAGAGAAAGAAATAAAAAATCCATAAATGTTTACAGGTAAGTGTTCGGGGTCTGGGTGTCTAGTGCATGTAACTTTACATGTTTGTGAACACTCACGATACGCAGTTATTCCTAGTGTGAAATGAAATTCAATCAGCGACAGCCATATCTAAATGTTTAGTATTGACCACGAGGTCTTTTGATAGCGCATGCAGTAATACAACATGACTTCTCAAGTTATCGCTGATAAAAAATATCACTTCGTCTGGTGAAAAGGTAGTCTTAAACTTACGCCATAAGAATCATTGAGCTCGTTTTCAAAATTAGCATGAAAGGAAAAAGCGTCATGTGTCCGGTTGATCTTCCTTCGGGTTATATCGAGTGGCATCGCATACTGTTCTGGATTGTCGCACTGCATGTTGTTTAATACGAGCCATCGTCCTTTGCCCTGTAAAATAAAAATACTGCATAATATAGTTTGTGAAAGAACGTCCGTGGAAAATCATCAGGTACCTCCTTCCCCTTTGAGTGGAGTGTTCTCGGGCGACCCACGCAATGGTGACACCCAGGCGTTTCTTCCGCACGAATCAGGTGCAAAAACCTCCCGAACTTACCTTACCATGTCCGGTGGGGACCTAAATCATACGAAAAGTGAGGACGCCGTGATGTCTTTCCAGCCACTCCTCAAAGAGGGGACTTACCACCATAATTATGGCGTGCCCAACACTGGGTTGCGACAGTTGCTTTAGCCATTCCACCATGATATCCCACCGGAACTCTATCCGCTATGCGGCGACTTGTCGCGGAAGCGAAATTTCACCCTGGCGGTACATCTCTAGGCGCAAATCGTGCATTCATGCAAGGTCTATTGCCTCCAGATCCCATGATCGCCCCCTTCTCGGGAAACCGTGCGTTATCACTGACCCCCTTCGCCGCCAGTAGCTTTCGCAGCGACGGCGCCCATACCAGTGCTCCGTAAAGGGCCACGGACCGAACGATACCCGCTTAGAGGATGGGGAGGATGGATGAAGGCGTTTGGACCACCTAGGTTGGGCAGGAGCCGCTTGAGCCAGACGTCAGAAGTGGTCCTCGAAATTCCACCGTATGTCGAGAACGAGTCCCAGGTACTTAATTTTCGATTTGAACATCGGCGTCGAGTCGAAAATGAAGTACGTAGTACGTAGGAAAGGTCACCCCTCCTACCGTTATTTGGGAATTCAATATGCCTTTCGATGTCCATAAAAATACATGGCCTCGGACTTGTGCAATGCCACCTCGAGTCCTCTCTATGAGTTTCTCAGTCAGGGTGATCGCCGCGCAGCAAGTAGTCGTATCTGATGTTCCAAAAGGGTGGTCCAAGTACCGATCCCTGCAGAACACCGCATTACATCTCTCGCCGTTTCCACTCTAACTGGTGATCGGGGTAAATGATGAATCTGTCCGTCAGGTAGGCCTCGATCATACGACGTTCACTTCGACTGGAATCACAAACTCGACTAGATCGTGTCACGTCGAGTCATGTGATTCGTACCGAGTCAAGATGACGGCGGCGTGTGATTGGTCGGCGGCGGCGGCGCGCTGGTGCATCGCACTTGTCTAATGAGGACTATGTTGATTGCTTTTCTTTTCAGTAATTTTAACGTGTGTCTGGCAATTTGAGTATTTTCAGAATCAGAAGGTCTTTATTGTGGGCATAGGTTACATACAGGTGTTAAAATTAAATAATAAATTATAGTTCCATTGTGTCCTGCCAATTAGGCATACAATAATAAATTACAGATTATACTAAAAAAAATATTTAAAAATAATTGAATCAAAATTTAGTTGGATTTATAAATGTCAAAATTGAGTCAGAATTATAAATGTCAAAATTGCGTCAGAATTATAAATGTCAAAAATTTAGTAAGAATTATAAATGTCAAAATTGAGTAAGAATTATAAATGTCAAAAATACACAATTATTCAATAATTTAGGAAATCCTGGATCGTGTAGTAAGCCTTATCGATTAAGAAATTACGTAATTTATTTTTAAATAGGGTAAGTTCCTTAGTGCTCAAAATGTCAACAGGTATTTTATTGTAGATTTTTAATGCCATACCAAAGAAACTTTTGTCAAACTGAGCCGTTTTATGTGGTACATTGGATATTTTTTCTGCGGCCTACCCAAATGTCCTTTCGTTGGTATTGTTTGTCAAGTCGTTGAGCTCCTTAGTAGTCCTGAGTTGAGCTTTGCGAATACTGACAAATGCTTGCGCTGACTGGACAGGTCCACTCAAATCATACAGATTTGAGTGGACCTGTCCAGTCAGCGCAGCGGTTCTTTCTTCAAAACACTATTTGAGACACAAATCTGCATTGTCCTCATGTGATTTGACCATAACATATTAAGGTACTGTGTAGATTTTAAAAGAGACTGACTATTGAGTTTGTTTCGGTGTTTCTTCTTAGGGTACTCAGCAAAGAAACACCGGCCTCATCCAGTTTGAAAAGACTAAAAAAAAAATTGACGTTTAAAAGTGTTTTTTTTTAAACCTATTTGCTAAATAAATATCATTTATACATATAATACATACATCGGCTTATATTCAGTTAGTGATAGACAAGCATATATTTATTTGTTATTTTTTTATTAAAAAAAAAAGTTCAATGCAGCGCTACATTGACGTCTAACAGAACTATTAAAACATACAGCGCTAAGATAACCTATAGAGGATACCTTTTTTTTTTTTTTTTTGGCGACCGAAATGTCTTAAGCGCCATGAATTTCGTGGCACTTACGCGTTTCGTTCAACATAGTGTAATGTTCAAGATGTACAGTCAATATTACACCTGAGTCGACTGAAGTGAGTGTTAGGAACGCCTAATCTAGTGCATAGTACATATATATCGATGAACACATAGTTACCAGAATCTCATCGTTTCCAAAACCCTTCACCAATAAACTAGTACAGCTTACTAAAAACAACACAATCCACATTGCTCTTCTGAAAATACCTACAATAAAGCTCTACTTGTTTGCGCAGCATTTAATATAAGTACTATAGAGTCCGTGACATGTCAAAAGACCATTTTGATTGTATCTACAAGAATGTATAGGAGAACGTTAGGTACATGTTTGATATTTTTTAGATGTTTAGATAGTTTACTGTTCATTGTTCATCAGACCACGTTTGTTTGATCATAAATTGATTATTATGGAAATTATTAAGGCTCTTAATCCCATTTAGTGCCAAAAAACATTGACTCTATGAAGCCCACGGTAACGGCTGGGTTAATAGATTTGGGAAAAAAATATATTATTGTAAACACCACTAATTTTTAATTAATAAGCAGTAAAGTTATTAGCGTTGGTTTATATCCCAAAATGTCACTTAACTTATGGAAATATTGTGCAGGCTTATTGATTATTATATGAATAAATAAATGACGTTCAAAATGGAAAAAAAACACTGCGCCTAGTATTGGGATTTAATTTTTTTTTTTTTTGACAACAAAAATATGATCAGTAACTGGTAAAGATAGAGCCCATTTTTTATTGTACTAATTAAAAAATAGGGATGTATAAAGAAAGTGATTTTAAAGGTCAGCGGCGCTCTATACGGGCGCAGTTGGCAGTACATGTGCACTTAACTCCGTCGAGATGTTCAAGGGACTATACACCTTAAGTGGCCTTGTTATTGAGTTACCATGCCGATTATGTGCAGATAGGCAATCGCACTATAAAAAAAAAAAAAAACTATGAATTTTAAGCTAGTAAATATCCCTCATTATAAAATGGGGAAGGCGCGCGTGGAACTAAACGCGCCGTCGACGAATCGAACTCGGTCCAGACGGTTACCGGACGGCCGGATGGCGAGCTACACTTTGCTCGCCGTCCGCAAGCCCGCGCCTACGGTGGAACTCTTTAACACCCACCACCTGTTATTCTAACATAACCACAACCATGATTCACAGACACCCACGAGTAAATTTTCCTTTTTTTTAGGGCTCCGTAGTCAACTAGGAACCCTTATAGTTTCGCCAAGTCTGTCTGCCTGTCCGTCCGTCCGCGGATCATGCCGACAAAGTGATAAAATAAAAAGTGGATAAAAATGTTTTATTAGGGTACCCCCCCCATCCCACACGTAAAGTGGGGAGTGATTTTTTTTTCATTTCAATCTTAACTTGTGATACATTGTTGGATAGGAAATTATTTAAAAATGAATAGGGGTTTACCAAAATCATTTTTTGATAATGTTAATTTTCGAAAATAATCGCCCAAAAAGTAAAAAAAATGTTTGTCCCCCTCTAACTTTTGAACCATAACTTTAAAAAATATGAAAAAAATCTCAAAAGTAGAACTTTATAAAGACTTTCTAGGAAAATTATTTTGAACTTAATGGGTTGAACAGTTTTTGAAAAGTTGTACAATATAATTTCTGTACTAAGTTTGTAATTTAACCGTATAAGCAAGCATTTTTTTTAACTTAGTTATCATATTTTATTATTCTGAACATATCTTCTTTCAAATAAAAAAATAATTATTAAAATCGGTTCACGCAATCCTAAATTACCACCGCAAACCCAACATACACATAACCCGTCTAGTTTGTATAAATTAGTAACCCAATTTCCCAAAAGATGGCGCCTTACTTTGGGCTACTTCGTGCTGTTAAGATTTGTCCTTTGAGGCCCCGTTTTAAGGGTTCCGTACTCAGTATGTCAACTCAATGTAACAAATAACCCATTTTTAGGGTTCCGTAGCCAAATGGCAAAAAAACGGAACCCTTGTAGCGACATCTATGGCGCCACATAAGAACTACGAAGAAAGTACGAAATCCTGCATCGCGCATTCACAGTTCTCCGCGCGATTTGAACATATACGACAGCCCGAAATCATCTATCGGGCAGTCGCCCACCAGACTATAACACCTGTCTGGCCGGAGGATCCTCCCTTTTCAACGGAGGTTTGCGGGACTTTACTCTCTGTTCCGCATACCTCCAAACCCTTATAGATTCGTCATGTCTGTCTGTCTGTCTGTCTGTCCGTATGTCACAGCCACTTTTTTCCGAAACTATAAGAGCTATACTATTGAAGCTTTGTAAGTAGGTGTATTCTGTGAACCGCATTAAGATTTTCATACAAAAATAGAAAAAAAGCAATAAATTTTGGGGGTCCCCATACTTAGAATTGAAACTCAAATTTTTTTTTCATCAAATCCTTACGTGTGGGACACACAACACAGAGAATTACTTTTTAATTTGTGATTATTAATAGATAATAGACATATAAAATTAGTATAATTAACTATTATGCCCCTTTACATAATAGTTAATTATACTCTCTTTGGAATTTTGTTTTATTGTAAAAGGGGGCAGTAGTGTATAAAAGGTTAGGAAATTATGGTCTTTTATATATTAAGTGGTTATTTCTACAAAAAGCCATTAAATATGGCTAGCTTATTAATAAAACACAATGATTTGCTGGAATGTTTAATTTTTAAACTTGCTGTCCCATAATTTTAAGTGACCCATAGATCCCACAGTAAACTTTTTTTTTATTCCTAATTATTTTTAACCACAACATGACTCCTATTAAATGTAAAGTCAACCTGTAGATCACTCGTCAAAACTTCAAGTCTCTAAACTCATCGTTATCGTTTCGTTGGTCGAAGTTGAGAATAATCTTCACGCAGCCAAATTTCTTTTTCTTATAAGTAGCGAACGCGTATGCCTGGAATGTCCCGTAAATAGCATGTTTTGCAAGCTCCCTGTAGTTCATCACGAAGTTTTGGAATACTATTGGACCCTGTTATCAAAATAACGATCAACAAATTAGAAAATAAAAATAATTAAAAAAATATATAGGTATTTTATTGTTTTCTTTATTTGTCATCATAACTTATTCAATACATTTATAAATATTTCTTAAAAAAAAAAAGACACTATAAAAAAAAAATAGTGTCCCACCGGTATCGGGAACCGGGTCCCCAAACTATCGGCGGTCAGGGCTCCAGAGAAAGGAATATTATTATTATTACATTGAATGTTCACAAGTTTACGTTTTCCTAAAAACAAACGTAAAGAACAATGGGCGGTTTCGTCCCAAGTGTTGTAACATTTTCCTACCTATATCATATGAAAGATCTCAAGTAGTGTTATGTTTTTTTGTATGGGCGTAACTCTGTATCTTGTGCAGGGAATCTGTTATAGTGGTTTCATTTATTTAATAAAATATTAAATAAAACTTAATCAATTAGTATTTTAGTGACGAAAGGGCTGAAACTATTTTAAAAATCAAGTGGAAAACCACACGGGTGACTGTGCGCCTACTCTAACCCAACACCCCCCCGCCCACCGCGCTCCACATGCTGCCATATTGTAAGCGCAGGAGCAGCGAACGATATTTTATGAGACAGCGCTATACGTTAGAAAGAGATGATTGCCGGTGCCCGCAAATGCTATTGTTTAGCGAGCGCTATAATGAGATAAACCCAATGCATTACGTTTTGAAAAATAATGATACATTTATATTGGATTTTAGGGATTGAATCCCAACTATAGAAACTTGGGGCTACCAAGCCCACATGCCTCCAACAAAACTTAGAAACGAAAGCCAACTGAGAACGGAAGAGGCAAATAAATCTAGATTAGTTACAATCGTGAGATGGGTGGTGGAGGTGATAAATGGGTGGATTAAGCGTGATTTTAAAGTATTTAGACAAGAATATTTTAATAGAGCAATGACACATGTTCGTTGATATACGCATTGCTGCTGCTCTTTTAAATACATTTAGAGAGCCGTTAAAAGACCATCCTCGAGCTAATGATATCATACAAGTTTTGAATGAGAGGATTCATATGGCCAACAGCCTAGGTGTCTATGTCATTGAAAATAATATAAATCGACAGCGAGCTTCGTTTCGTACCATAACGTCGGATGACAATGCATTATTACAGTTTCCTGAACTAACAGAAGAAGACCTTTTATTAATTTCACTTGGCAGTTACCAAATAAAACTCGCCCGGTCTTATTTGAGTGAACACGTAAGAAATGGCATGTATACAATTGAAATATCCATAGGAGCTATTCCTAACCTAGTACGATACAACATAAATACTTCAGAAGGTATTCTGTTGAGGGGGCGCATAAAATCGCGGCATGTATCGGGTAGAATTTATTACTCGTATATTTTGATAAAAAATAGAGCAGAAACAGCGAGAAATGCAATTGCCCATTACTATTGCTCATGTTTAACGGGAAAAAGAACAGTAGGTACTTGTGCTCACATAATGAGTATCATTTGGTACCTTGGCTGGGCTAGACACCAGCCAAGCATATTGTTACCCGCGACATTTTTAGATGAAGTTATCATATATAATAAATCACTATTAAAAGTACCTGTAAACGATTTGCATATGTTTAAGCTGTACTCTAACGTAAGGGTTATATTCCTTTATTATTTATGTATTTGAAAATATATAAATAACAAAGGAAATAATACAATTATCAGAATTGTATTATTTCCTTCGTTATTTACATATTTTCAACTGTGCAGTTGTTAATAACGGCAAAAAAATAACTACTACTGCCTGTGATTACTGTACAATTACTATAAATGTAATAATTATGTTTACATGTAACGCAAAGTGTAATAAAGTAAGATTAAAGCATTATTTAAAACAAAAACCTTTTTTTCACTTGAAGCCCAGTAACTTTTGACCTGCACGCAATTACAGTAAAAACTTAGCATATTGATCATAAAAAAGCTTAATTGACCATGTTTATACTAGTCGCAACTTGTTACAAGGGTTGGGACACAGCTCCTACAATAATGCCCATTGTCCTTTGTGAATAAAAAATAATAAATGTAGCTCAAGAGGGCAAGACCTGAGAATAGATTAGTAAATAGAGCAAGGTATAGTACCTACGCGGCAAATAAGTTGAACAAAAATGGCCGTCGTTGCTTTAGTTACGCGCAGCTCCCCGCCGCGATTGAGACCCGAAAACCTGTGCATTCAACGTCGATTGCTGTTTTGGTTCAACTCATATTCCGTGTATCGTAATAGAACTCACCGGACCATAAGGGCAGTCAGGAGGATCAATATTAGCCATTCTGTAAGCCCTCTTTACGTTGGCTTCTGCATGTTTCATGATGAAAGAGCACGCGCAACTGTCCGATAATGACTGAAAGTACTTAAAGCCTCCATCAAGTTCTTGATAAACGTCCACTAAGATCTGTAATAGTGATCAATCAATCAATCAATCAATCATTTATTTTGTTAAACATAGGTGGTTTAAGGTAGTACATAAAATGAAAAATAAGTGCACTATGTTTTGCCAAAAGAATGGCGTACAAAATTAAGGCAAAAAGCCAAGAAGGTAAATAGAATAAATTATAAATGTCAAGTCAATCAGATAAAAAAAAACATTAAAAATAGAAATAATTTTAGTGTATGTCAATTGCCATTCACCAAAATAAAATAAAATAACTACAATTATTAAAATTATATCAATGGATTATTAATTATTATTATTACAAATATTATTATTACAAATTATTATTAACTATTCAGCACGTCGGATCTTCATACTTCTGTTTATCAGCAATAAACTCTGAGACCGAATAGTAACATCTAGCCAGAAGAAACTTAAACAAGGACCTTTTAAAGGAACCTAGACACTCTTTATTTTTAATAGCTAGGGGTATGTTATTATATATTTTGGAGGCCATACCAAGTACACTTTTAGAGAAAAATGCCGTTTTATGAGAACCGGCTCGAATAGTGTTCTGATGACGTCGAGAGCGTAAAGTTTCAAATAGATGGAAATTACTACGAACAAATACTCCCATTTCATAGATGTACATAGACGGTAAAGTTAACAAGTTTAGTTGTTGAAATATTGGTTTACAACTATCAGTAGACTGCAAATGAGTAAAGGATCGCAAACATTTTTTCTGGGCTTTAAAAGCAGTTTCCCTGTCACTCGAGTTACCCCAGAAAATTATGCCGTACCTAATGTTAGACGCCACGTAAGCATTGTATGCTAGCAGCACCGTAAACCGGTTAACCGTTTTTGATATTTTGTAAAGAGCATACGCGAACTGGCTAAGTTTCTTTGATAAAGAATCAATATGATGTTTCCATGATAGATGATTATCCAAGTAAAAATATGTAAAAATATGTGATGTCTAAAAATAGTAATTAATTATAGTCCAAAAATAGTAATTAAATATATACGAAAGTTTTAATTCCTAATTATGTACAGTAGGATAGTCCTTTACAGCCAGTGCCGTAAATAGGGCGGTGCCACCGGTGCCCTGGCACAGGGCGTACACTCTGGGGGGCGAAAAAATTGCCAGACTAGGCAGGACTATAGATGTAAGGCCGGTTTAAAACCAATTAAACTAATTTGTTTTAAACGAAAAAAACCGTTTAACCTTTCGTTTGCCGTAATTAGAGACACAATTAAAAAGTAATTGTGTCCCGCGTGGATCCGCGTTCCGGACATACAACGGGTTAAAACCGAAACAACCATTTTTTTTGGTTTTAAACGTATGGTGTTTGATGACCATGTTGTTCTTAATTATAACTACATTTTCTTGATTTGACCAAGCTAGAGATATAATCTAAATTGTACCTAAACTACTGTTATGGTTTTTTTTTAATGTGTGATAAACTGATATGATCTATTTAACGGGTTTAGTTCTACTTGGTCCGTCTGACCTAGTGTTGAAAATTCCGAAAAAAAAAAACAAGCTCCCTCAAGCCCGCCTCCCAAGTGTCGCCATAATGATCGGTGTCCACTATTGGACATAAGCCTCCCCCAAGTGTCGCCATTTAGGCGCTATAATGACTGATGCCCACTGTTGTACATGCCTCCTCCTCGCTATAATGACCTATGCCCACTGTTGGATACAAGCCCCCCAAGTGTCACCATTTAGACGCTATAATGACTGATGCCCACTGTTGGACATAAGTCTTCACCTCGCTATAATGACCTATGACCACTGCTGGACATTAGCCTCCCCCTCGCTATAGTGACCGATGTCCTCTGTTGGACATAGGCTCATAAACTTGTGCGACTCACCATCAGTTTGCATCACTGCTTACCATCAGGTAGGATCGCAGTCAAGCGCTAGTTTATAACAATTAAAAAAAAAGTACGTACTTATTTGACAAAATTTCACAGACAATTTTTCAGTTTTTTTTTTTGTTTTATTGGAAAAATACATGAATTTATAAATTTCTTGAAAGTTTCGAATGTTACATTGAATAAAACAACAGTATTGTAAAGAAACGGGAATTTTCCCTAAAGCTAGTCTGACTAAAAGTAAGTTATAAAAACTATTGATAAGTTAAAAACTCTGTATTTTCAAACGATACAAGTACACAATTTAATTTGGTTTAAAACCAAACTCACACACTGACACACACTCGTTGACTTCGTCATTCATGAACGTGACTCGCGATCGCGATGACACGTTCCCACCTCGCTAACACACACGCGCACATAAATTGCGTTTCACGAAAGAATACTCTGCGACGCCGTAATGTTGGCAATACGGAAAAGCAGTGTTTTTTAGGCGAGTTTTCAACTGTTTAAAACGGTTTATTTGGGGTTTAAAACCGCAACATTTTGGTTTAAAACGTTTTAAACCGGTTGATTTACATCTATAGGCAGGACTAGTGATGTGCCGTTGCCGGAAATATTGCCGTGAAGTGGGAATATTGGTGCGAATATTGCCGGGAATATTGCCCGAAGTATGAATATTGGTGGCAAATGTGGCAATATTGCCAGCAATATTCCCATATTGCCGGCAACGGCACATCTCTAGGCAGGACTATTATTTTGTCGTTTTGCTTCTGATAAGTTCCTGCTGCGCCCCTAGTGCTTGATTCCAACTAGGGAATGCAAACCGGTTAACCCGAAAACCGAAAAACTTTTTCGGCATATTTTTAATGATTAAAAAAACCGGGTTTTTTTTCAAGTAACCGGTTTTTTCGAGTTTTTTTTATTACTCTCAAATGACACTATTTTTTAGCAAACATTGTTTTAAAACGCTGTTGAGGCTTGACATCAGTCGTAGGTTTGTTTATAAATATTTATGTACCTTAGTGATAGCTACACGAATTGTACAGTTCTTCTATTTACGATCATTAAAAATCCAGGCCGGCTGTGTGTTGTGAGAACAGGCAGTGAATTCTGTCAGGGCCAGAATTAAAATCTCGTAAGGATACCAAAATTCTTATTCGCAGATAGAATACCCACCTTTGTTACTCATCATAACATTATCAGCTTAAACGAGTCGCTTTTATAGAAGAGAGACTGAAAAGATCAAAATCTTTGCTTGTTCGTTACACTGATGAAAAACTCAGGGATATTCTTGCTACCGATGAGAAAATTTTCGCAATCAAGGAATATTGCAACAAGCAAAATTATCGGATGTAAGCTTTTAACTCCAAAGAACACTTTCAACAGGTTAGTCCTGAATGATCATCATGCGGCATCAGTAATGGTTTGGTGAGGGTATCACGGAATGACCAAGGTTAATTTTCAGCTAAAGAGTATAAGGATACTATCCTAAACGCCAAAGCAAAGCCTCTTAAAGCCTCTCTCTTTTTGATAACGTACTGGGGTTTTTCAGCAAGACTCAGCTTCCGGTCACAAGGCACACACTAACCAGGCTTGCCTTGCAGCGAGTGTTTCGGGCTTCATTAAGGCTGATGATTGACCTTTGGCTAGCCCAAACCTCAACCCGTGAACTACAAATTGAGATCTTTATTAGAGAGCATGAGCTGCATGTATTAATAATTCACAATCCTTAAAAATTCTTTACGATCAGCAGTGGACAACTTTCCAATGATCACCGCGCGTAAACAGATGACGCGTGGCCTGAACGCTTAAAAGCCCGTGATAGGGCTAATCTACACTAATAGAGTCTGTGCGGAAAGTAAACCATCGTGAGATTTGAGGGCGCTGCTGTAGATAAATATCGTTTTTGTTATGTAAGCAACATTGTGACGTCATTATAGTGCGACTGTTAAATCTTGATATTTTGAAACTATGTTAGACTAGCTTCTTCCAGCGGCTTCACCTTATAATAAAAATTATCCTATTGGTTGAATTAGCTCACCTAATGAAACTGCAAAGTTATAGCTTATGTGCTATATTATTGCAATGTTTATGATTAAGTTCATCTGTCTAGTAGTTTTTGCGCGACACATCCATACATACGAGTACCTCCATCCATCTTCACAAATTTTCGCATTTATAATATTAGTAGCCTATTTATTGAACTTGCTCATGTGATGAAACTTAGCAAAAATATAGGTTATAAGCTATATTATTGCAACGTTTATCATTAAATTAATCTTTTTATAAGTTTTTGCGTAATGC
This sequence comes from Mythimna ferrago, assembly GCA_910589285.2. NCBI lineage: Eukaryota > Metazoa > Arthropoda > Insecta > Lepidoptera > Noctuidae > Mythimna > Mythimna ferrago. The sequence continues at coordinate 14,612,518 of OU342676.1, read as the reverse complement.
CGTTAACTGTGGCGACACCTGGGGGAGGCCTATGTCGAACAGTGGACGTCTTTCGATTGTAATGATGATGAACATTTAAATGCAAACACGAACTGGTAAAGGAAAATAGCGTGAAGAAACTGCTGTACTGCCTATCGAGGTAGGTTTCACCAACGACCACTTACCCAGTTCCAACGAAAATGGTTCTATCACTTTGACTGGGATCGGTCTATTATCACTGAATGGAATATTGTAGCCAGCAGCAAGTTTATGTTTACCCTAGTTAAATATAAAGGTAAAAATGGGACACACTACCACTTTCTCGTTGTCTTCCTTAGTACATTTTTCCCTTTTGCTAATCAATGAAAAGTATGAATTTAATGACTATGAAAATAAAGTAAACTTCAGAATTTGTAATGTTGCTTCGTAAAAAATCTATTTAGCCTGTAAGGGACCATCTCGCATATAAGATCTTTGAGATTACTTGGTTGTCCGTCTGTTTATCTGTTAAGACCCTTTAACTCGAGAACGCTTGGAGGTATCGAGTTAAGAATAAAACCATACACTCAAGTCTGCGGTCTTTTGAAGTTGTGAAAAAATCAGACTTCTGAGTTAACGAAAAAAAAAGATACGACTGTTTATGTCGTAAACATATATTTCGATACTCAAGGGAAACAAAGTTCATAGGGTGAATCTCGTTGACCTAGAATCCTGAAATTTGGCATAAATCAAGGTCTCATAGAACAAGTACAGGGAAAATCTGTAGCCAGGGTTATCCGAAAGGGCGCTCGAGCCCCGGTATGAAGGCTAGAAGGAACGGGGTGGGTCTTTTAGTCAGTAAGAGTCTGACACTATCTCCCGCTCCGCCCAAGAGCGGGGGATATCAATGCATGATTTTTTCCCACTATAAAAAAAAGGGAAAATCTGTAAATTGTAAATTTGTAGAACCGCCACAAAAAAAAAAAATTGTTTGCAATTCGGAAAAATCTTCGTAACTCAATTCGGGAATTGATTTCATAGGTAAATTTGTACAGAATCTTCAGTGCGCGAGTCCGACTCGCACTTGCCCTTTTTTTATTTTATTTTAGTTACTGTATCCTTACTCAAGCCTGAAAAGAAATATTCTAAGTTAGTCGAAACGCATTATAAATTTAAAGTATCAATACTCTTTATACTAGCCATCGAAAATATTGACCAAAACAAAATAAACAAATATCGTCATGTTTAAATGAATTTCCGTTTAATTTATATATATTTGGAGATAACCTAGGACAGGAGTTCACCTAGGAAGTCTAAAAACATTAAAATAAAAGTGTTACGTACCAAAAACACAGCATACCAATGTTTCCCAAGTTCGTGACTTTGTTTTGATCAATAATGGTGTGATTTGCCATTTGTTATCTTTGGCAAAACTGTAATATATTAAATATTATTTCCCTTGCAGCTCAGCGAAATTTGTTATCACATTTCTGAAGATTTCAATTAAAAATCACAATAAAATAACACAATAAACAAACCCTCTGTCAACATGATATGACGTTTGGCATTTGACGGATGGCTGGGTTGGGTTGCTACTTAAAATCTTTTATATTGTTTTCACTTTACGCCACGACGCACACTGGGACCCGTCCATACAACGCAATGCTCAAAACTCGATTTTTAAAGTGAGAATATTTAAAAAAAATAAACTATGTAAGGGTAGACTTAAGAATGTGTTACATAACTTCTACAAATACTAAATCAGTAACTGCTATCTGCTGTCCAGTACATCAGCTGAAAGCTTACTTTATACCCATATTATATCCGATAGCGTTCGTGAGTTTGTGTAGAATTTCTGCAAGTAATCGTCACATTTAATTGAAGTGCATCATGACTGCAACCAAGCAAGGTATGGTTATTCTAATATTGTTTTTATGAACCTTGCCGATTAGTATTTTTGGTTTAATGACTAATTATATGTGACAGTGTGATTTTTTATGTACTGAATCAAACATTTTTATTTTTTTCCTTTTTGCGCAAAGTTCTATTTTTGAAATATTTTTTACAATATCTACGAGGTGTTGATAAGTAACGAACTGAAGGGATTAGCAATAGAACTTTGCGCATTTTCCAGATAAAAAAAGTTTTCTTGCGCACAAATTTTTGTTAGGCGTTATGATGTTATTATAGCAACCGAACAAGAACCGGGACCGTTGGTATGATGTCTAAAGTAGGTTTTTGGGTCTATGAACTTCTTTCCCACATATTTAAAGCTACTTTGCTGTATAATCTCACATAAGTTTGCATTTTTCAAGGTGAAGTATGATGATGAACTTTCTTCTGAAATGTAATGAAATAAAGTTGTCTAATATCAAAAACAAAAATCAAAAGTAGGTGCGACAAACACCATTTATAACTGTTTTCTTCAAAACATATCTTATTTATTAAAATTAATTGCTAGGGACTAAATACTTTCGTTTTATAGTAACATCATAACGCCTAACAAAAATTTGTGCGCAAGAAAACTTTTTTTATCTGGAAAATGCGCAAAGTTCTATTGCTAATCTCTTCAGTTCGTTACTTATCAACACCTCGTAGATATTGTAAAAAAAATTTCAAAAATAGAACTTTGCGCAAAAAGGAAAAAATTAATAATGTTTGATTCAGTACATAAAAAATCATACTATCACATATAATTAGTCATTAAACCAAAAATACTAATCGGCAAGGTTCATAAAAATAATATTAGAATAACCATACCTTGCTTAGTTGCAGTCATGATGCACTTCAATTTAATGTGCCGATTACTTGCAGAAATAAATGTTTTAAAATTCTCTACAAACTCACGAACGCTATCGGATAATTAATGATATGGGTCTAAAGTAAACTTTGAGCTGATGCACCGGACAGCAGATAGCAGTTACTGATTTAGTATTTTTACAAATGATGTAACACATCCTTAAGTATACTCTTACATAGTTTATTTTTTGAAATACCTTTTTTTTTGAAAATCGAGTTTTGAGCATTGCGTTGTATGGACGGGTCCCAGTGTGCGACGGTTCTTTTATCGCACAGACAATACTAATACTCGTATAATAAAGAGGTAAAGCTTGTTTTTTTTTTGTTTTTATGTTTTTTTTTTGTAGGAGGTAAATACAGGTCCGATTGGTAAAATTTTTTCACCGATAGAAACCTGCTTTGTTCCTGAGTGACATAGGCTATATTTTATGAACGCGGGTGAAGCCGCGAGCAAAAGCTAGTTGTGGATATTTTGAGTAGATGTAGGTATATATTATTATTATTTAGAAGATAAGGGGCTATGCATCACCCGTAGTGTAGGGGATGTAGTCACTGCGACCCAAATGATCTATTATGACTCGCCGCCTTGTTAGAGTAACTCTTTTAGCCCGGAGGCTTCCAAGAAATTTAGAATACTCCTAGCTTTTAGAGTTTTAATCTCTTCCGGGCGAATAATGAGTCAGCCCAGATGGACACTGCGTTTGTGGATAAGGGGCCCGCGTTCACACAAAAGGTGCTTAGGCGTCTCCCTCTCCTGATTACAGTACCGGCAAACATCAGTGTCACTCAGTTTCATGTGAAATTGGTGCCTGTTTAGTTTGCAGTGACCGGTTAAGGCGCAGGCTATCGCACAAATGTTCGTCCTGCTAAGCTCAAGAAGCTCGGCAGTTCTTTTTTGTTAGTAGTGAGTAGTAGATTAGGCGTGGAGCAGTCCTGGTTGTATCAACCAGTGCTATTTAGAATCGCCAAATAGATTGCCCTTAAGGGTCTGCATGACCTGGTTCTTTGAGATACCACAGAAGGGGTCTGGTCCTATCTGATGACCTTGAGCCCCAGTCCTTGCAAGTTCATCGGCTTGTTCGTTGCCATTGATTCCAGAATGACCTGGTACCCATCTCAGAATAACTTTATTCCTTTGCCCCAGGTCATTCAGTTTGTTAACGCAGTCTTTTACCAGTTTCGAATTTAAAGTATTCGAGCTCAGGGCGTTAAGAGCTGCCTGGCTTCCTGAGTAAATCAGAATTAGATAAGAAGTATAAATTAACTTCTAGCTTAGATTCTCTATGTATGACATCATTCTGAGACATTAGTTTTTATGAAGATGAGATTTTTTTTATTTTTAACAGGATTCATATTAGATATACAATATATAGGGTGACTGGCAATTAGTGTACGATACTTAAACACGTGATTGTGCTCATGATAACAAACAATTTTTATTATGGGAGCAAAGCCGAAATCGCGAAAAAAATATCAGCTCTTCAGTACATTAGGCAAACATAAATGTACTGAACAGCTGATTTTTTTTCGCGATTTCAGGTTTGTTCTATAGTAAAAGTTGTTGGTTATCATGAGCACAATCACGTGTTTAAGTATCGTACACTAATTACCAGTCACCTTATATTTTTTAATACACAAGTTCCAAGATAAGTTTAAAAATATTTATTTAAAATTTCACTAGCAAAAAAAATTAAAATTTTCACTTAAAAATAAATTTAAAAAACCGGTTACCCGGTTAACCGGCTTTTTAGGAAAACAAAAAAAAACCGGTTTGTAATTTTGGCGGTTTTTGCATTCCCTAATTCCAACACATACCATCAAAAACGACTGTTCAATTAGACAAAACATCGCGCTCATTTTTTGGCAGCGCACGAGTGTATTTGTGTTTAGTGTTTATCGGAGTCAAGCGGCCGGCGGCGGCGCAGTTATAGAAGCTGGCACTGGGCGCAGAAAAGGCTACTTACGGCACAGAACTGACGAATGAGGTTAGAATGGCCCTGTGGGCGGGGTAGGCGTACCACAAAGTAGGGCAATGCTCATAGTTCAACTACCAGTAGCAAATTTGCGATCTAAGTGTGCGTGGTCTGTTAGTTGCGTTATGCGCGTTCATGTTGGTTTAGTGCTTGTAGTGGAGTTAAAGGGTGTGAGACAAGTGGCGGTACTCGTAGTACAAATCGGAAAGTATTTCCATTCTAACCTCTTTCATCTTTTCAGTGCTTTACAGTGTAAACAGCCTTTTGGCAAAGTTTTCGCTTTTCAAATAATTTGAATTTATTAAGGCATAGTTTTTTTTTTAATGTTCCACAACTATAACACAACGTCGTGTAGTCCCAAGCTAAGCAGAGCTTGTGTTATGGGTACCAGACAACTGATAAACATACACCGCTAAATTTTAATCGTTTCAATCCCGTGGAGGGTCGATCCGGTACATGAAACACTATCGATTTGTAAAGATAAAATTAAAAAATAAAGTACCTTTTCTCAAAACTCGTATTAATTTACGCATGTACGAAATTAATTTCTTTAAGAAAACGTCAGCTGAGCGAGTTCAATGACCTGTAGGTAGTTTGTACGCAACGCCAACTATTACCTACAGGTCATTGAACTTACTCGACCCTCCACGGGATTAAAACGATTAAAATTTAACGGTGTATATTTCTAAATACATAAACATTTGTCCTGGGTGGGAAGCCTCCGGCATAGCAGTCAGGGCCACTGACCAGTAGACCAACAGGCCAGTCAAACAATAGCCAGTCAAATTGTTGAATAGGACTAGGAAGTTTATTATAGAAGTGTATTAGGAAGTTTATTATGAAAGTGGCTGCTCCGCTTCCGTCTTTAGCTTTCTAACCATTTAAATTGAAGTGAAATAACATTCTAAACCTTTAAAATGACCCATAAAAATAACAGAAAATATTTTACCACTTTGGTCTCAGTTCACGGCACTAACCAGAATCGACGATGTCACTGGTATTGCAGATGTTCTTAGCTGACTACTTACCATCGGAAAGACAAAACGTTACTTACACAAAAAAATTGGCATACATAGACCTTAACATGTTTTATGTATGGACTTTAAAAAGAGACTTTCCCCTGAGTTTGTTTTGGTGTTTCTTCTCGGGGTAGTCAGCTAGGAAACACCGGCTACATCTAGTTTAAATTGACGAAAAAAATCACAAGTAAAAGTGTTTTTTTGAAACCTCTTTCCGAAATAAATATCATTTAGCCAGTCTCCTGTTAGGTAATATATAGATAAATGAATCCCAACTTACGCCGTACGAAGAATTAAACTGTCTATCGAGTTGTAAGTCAAGACCGAAACTGTCGTGAGTGCGGTTTATCTTCTTGCGGGTGATTTCATAAGCAAGCTCGTATTTCTCTGGGTTCTCACAGAGCCCTATGTGCAAAACCAGCCATTCTCCTGGTCCCTGAAAAACAAGTTGGAAGTAACTTAAAACCATAACCCGACTATGGATCATCGTCATCACCATCATTTCAGCTGAAAGACTCTTTTGGACATAAGCCTCGCCCAAGTGTCACTATAACGACCGATCCTGTGCTTCTCGTATCCATCGGATTCCCGCAACCCTAACCAGGTTCTTGGTCCACCTTGTGAGAGGCCTTTCAACGATGCGTCTTCCGGTACGTGGTCGCCACTTCAGAACCTTTCGTCTCCATCAACCATCTGTTCTACAAGCAATGTGCCGCTTAAGTTACGACTATGGATAACAATACGATTTATATTAAAAAAACGGAGAACACATTATTATTGCGCTGGAACCTTATAATACCATGAAATACTGGAAAACCAGAGAAAGCCAAATGTCTCTTGTTTATATGTGGAGAACATTGTTGATATCACATGTGTAAAATAATTGTTAAGCCTTTTTATGTAATTCCCTATGTGTTATTGTTTGTTTTCCCTAATAAATAAAATAAAATAAAGGCACAATGTTGAGTGAGAAAACTTACGAGCATAAGACCACGCCAACTAATCACGAACGGTACACACAAACAGGCGATCAAAAACAAGAAAAATTTCAGCATTTTCCTGCTTAAGCAATACAAGAAGTAGTGGATTTGCATGGCTTTAAATACATTCATACAATAATATCCCATGACATGTCCAATGGACATTTTGATCATATCTCTAAGCAAATGAATAACATTTGTAAACATTAGAATTTGATTATATGTTTTTATATTTAATTATTTGTGCACGCTATCGAAAATTGAGTTATAGAAATATGTTTTCAGGCGTTAAATGGTTTTAGTTGTGTCGGAACGATGGCTGCTCAAACAGCTTTATAATGGTACCTCTAAAATAAGATTTAAGTAGAGTCCGACCGAATGTTCGGTTTTGATTTCGGTCGTGTTTCGGCAAGGAAACCTGTTTCGGTTTTGGTGGCAAACCTGCCGAAACTAAGATCGAAACCGAAACTGCACTCGGGAGTTCTTTCGCTGTGATCGGTCATATTCAGCGTGTTAAATTCCTTACATGCGAGTAAGCAACGAAGACATTTTGCCGTGTCCATGTGCCTAATCATGTCGTGGCTGGCTTGTGTTTGCAGTTCGTTTTACCTACTGCCAAACTAAAATAGAGTGCAGTAAAGTTCATGATTCATGAAAAAAAAGGACTGACTGTTTATAACAACGTTTTCTTTATTTTTCCCTCCATCCATGATCTTTGTGAGGAAGTTTCCGTTTCGGCCGATACTGAGATTGTTGCCGAAATTCGGTTTCGGTTTCAGTTGTAAAATAAGAGTCTGACCAACGAAAGATGGCAAAACAAAAAAGGACGCCGTATTAAAAAAAATTAAAGCTGTTTACCCTACCTGTACGCCACTTAAACGGAGTTGATACGTTTGATTATTCATGAAAATTATAAGTATGCGATATATATATGATGCATGTTTATTTAACAATTAAACACTAGCTGCTTATTTAGCCGCGATATTCAATGCTGCCAAAACTCAAGCATGTCCGTTCACTGCCAAATCTGCCTGATCACCTTGGCTCTTGCTTTTTAGAAGGAATCCTTGGAGTGTATCGACCGCCTTCAGCTCTTGGGAGTTGAAATTTCCTTAAACTTTGGGCAGTTCATTGCAATGAGCAATGGAGAGGAAGATAAGCTTAAGTGGCAGTAAGCTGGGGACATTGCTCTCACAACAGATGATCGATGGGGCCGAAAGGTTCTGGTATGGCGATCGGATACCTGAAGACGCAGCGTTGAAAAGGCCTCGCAACAAGGGTACCGATAACCTTTTTTTAGTAAGGCTCACGTGAATTCGATGGAGGCGTGATAAACAGGACCAGCCGTTGTGGTGATACTTGGGAGAAACCTTTGTCTAGCAATGGACGCCTTTCAACTGAAATGATGATGACGATCGATGTTGGCATGTTAATGAGATCAATCTCTCTTGTCTGAAGAAACCCTAAAATGTTCTAAGCAAAATTCTAATCATTCGGGGTATGCGAAAAACGATCATCATCTAGATTTTCTAAAGGTACTAAATTAATTAGTATCTTACTACAACTAAATTAATTAATTAGTAGTAGGGGGCCCCTTGGTCGAATTTGCTACAGACCCCGCGCCGGTTCAATCCGGCACTGCCGGCGCTTCACACCAGGGCAGCATCGAATGTTACACAAAGCACAGGTCCAATCATTTGTGGAGCAACATGTGGTGGGTCTTTCAATAAGCACTTCCCTGGAATCTTTAAATTTGAATAAAACAAATTGTGTGTTATCGATTTTTTTTATTAATTTGGATGGCCGATTGATGTCCTTCTGTATGGAATATAATATCGTTCAAATGTCCACCGCAACTTTGCTGGATAGCGCGCATACGAAATATACAACTTTCCATGTCCTTTACTGTTTCCGTTATTAGGAATTTCGTCTGCTCATTGTCAAAACCTCCTGAAAAGTATAATTTACCGTGTGAGTAATATTGCAATTATTAAATAGTCAAAAGTATCAAGCTTTTATTATAGAAATTAAAAACTAATCTAGAAATAATATTATTGTATCCAAACGTCGCATGTTCTCTGCATGTTTCTAATTTGATTCACTTTTTGCGTGTTTAAATTTGTTCATCATATTAAATAGTAGCCTCTCCATCGAACTAGTGATTGTTTTCGGAATTAAACAAAATGAGTATAATAAGATGCACGTATGTAAACAAACAATGAGTTATGTACGAAACCTCAAGAACACAATTTTGACAATTCTTAATTTTTTTAATGAATGAAATACACAACATATGAAAAATAATTGCTGTGGTCTTCCCGTCCGATTATAATTTGGGTGTCTTCAAGGCTAGAGTGAATAGGCTCTTAATAAACTAGTGCGCCTCACCATCAAAGATTGCATCGCTACTTACCATCAGGTGGGATCGCAGTCAAGCACTAGTTTATATCAATTAAAAAAAAAAAAATTTCTTTGCCAACTTTCGATGGTCAAACTCTAGTTTCTGTCGGACACTAGATTCAAATAACCTTATATGGGTCTTTATTCGACTTTGTTGGATAGTTTTCCAGTCTAACCGAATGCAACCTCTGATAGGCTGCGATACGAGTATGTCGGATATTCGCATCCATCAGAAGGACGTCCGTAGGGTGCTACGTAACCTTGACGTGAACAAGGCTAGCGGTCCAGACGGGATACCAGCAATTGTTCTGAGAACGTGTGCGCCTGAATTGTCTCTGATCCTGACACGCCTATTTAGGCTTTCATTTGAGGCTGGAAAAGTGCCGATTGTATGCAAGCAAGCTAATGCACAGCCCGTGCCCAAAAAGGGGAGTCGGGCTGACCCAGCTAACTACCGACCAATCTCAGTAACGTCCATTCTCTGTAAGACCATGGAACGTGTACTCAACACTAAGCTCCTGGCATACCTAGAAGCTAATGATATCCTTAGTGACCGTCAATACGGCTTTCGCCGAAATCGTTCAACTGGAGATCTTTTAGCGTATGCCATCCACATCTGGAGTGAGGCCATCGAAAAGCACGGGGAAGCGCTTACCGTCTCCAATATCGATATCTCGAAGGCTTTTGATAGGGTTTGGCACGAAGGCCTTATTAGTAAGCTTCCATCTTTCGGGTTACCCGCTGGATTATGTGCTTGGATCGCAGACTTCCTGAGTAACCGGTCCATCCGAGTGGTTATCGATGGTTGTTCGTCCGGTCAAATGGCTATTAATGCCGGGGTCCCTCAGGGGTCAGTACTCTCGGCAACATTATTCTTGCTGCACATAAACGATCTGCTCAAGCCCGGTACCTTTGGGTATGCAGATGACAGCACTGTTGCCGAGAGTTACATATCCAACGCGCAAGCTAGTGGGTCACAGATCCAGTCTCTTCGAGAGGCTATGGTTGAGCGCTTGAACTTGTCCTTGGAGGCAGTCTCCGAATGGGGCGATGCTAATTTAGTCAAGTTCAATGCTGCAAAAACCCAGGCGTGTCTATTTTCCGCTAAAAGGAGCCAATTCAGCCCTGCTCCAACTTTCCGGGGTGTAACCGTGCCGATAACCGACCATCTTGACCTTCTTGGTGTTACACTGACATCAACACTCAACTTTGGGCCATACATCGAAGCAAAGGCTCAACTGGCTGCAAAAAAGCTGGCAATCCTCGCAAAGGTCAGACAGTACTTCACGCCGGAACAGCTGCTGAAACTTTATCAAGCTCAAGTTCGATCGTGTATGGAGTATTGCTCTCATCTTTGGGACGGATCTGCCCGATACCAGCTTGATGCACTTGAGGCAATTGAGTGGCGAGCCAGAAGGATAATTGGCGATGATACACTCGTCGAGTCGAGGCTTCAAAGTCTTGAGCATCGACGCAGAGTCGCTAGCCTGTCGGTTTTCTACCGGTTGCATTTCGGAGAGTGTGCGTCGGAATTGCATAACCTAATTCCGCCTAGCCCGTTCCATCATCGGACTACCAGACGTACGGCTATGAGCCACCGGTACATGGTGGATATCCCACCTACACACACAAAACGTTTTGGGAACACATTCATTGTGCGTGCAGCTAGGGAGTGGAATTCCTTGCCGGAGTCTGTGTTTCCTGATAGCTACAACCCGGGAATCTTTAAGTCGAGAGTTAATAGGTTTCTTCTAGGTAAGCGCGTTCCATCGTCGACCGCATCGTCGCTCTCCATCAGGTGAGATAGCGGTCAAGCGCGAACCTATCAAAAACAAAAAAAAAAATTCATCCATGCAACCCGAACAAGTTTTTATTAGACTTATTGAGAAATCAAATAAACTAACTCAAGCAGTCAAAAGACATATTATCCACAAAATCGAATATATTCCTTACTCCAATAACAAAACTAAGACTTCAAGCAAATATTTATTTGTTCTCCCTATTCATCATCACAATCGTCATCATCGTCTTCCTGTTCTTTGAACTCCAAATGTACCATAACGAAGTTACATCAAACTCGCACACAGAGAGAAACACAGTGAATTACTTTTTAATTTGTGATTAGTAATAGATACTAGACATATAAAATTAGTATAATTAGCTATTATGTAAAGGGGTTTTTGGAATTTTGTTTTATTGTAAAAGGGGGCTGTAGTTTATAAAAGGTTAGGAAATTATGGTCTTTCATTATATTAACACGTTTGCTGCGGCAGTGATTTTTCTATACTTTCCATTCCTGCGGCACAAGGTCACAAGGCTTATAGACCCTGTAACTATTAAGAAACCTTAATCCATTTTTGGCTTCATGTATCTCTTTCCTATACCGAACCAAATTGAAGTTATGCCTTCCGCACGACAAGGAAGTCTATACTTTTGTTAGCCGCACTGTAAGCGAGACGTATACAAGATGTTTAAACCTGGTATCGCACTCAACGTGTTAAGTGGTTATTTCTACAAAAAGCCATTAAATATGGTTAGCAGATAGATGTATTCTGTTTAAAAGACAAAACTAATAAAACACAATGATTTGCTGGAATGTTTAATTTTTAAACTTGCTGTCCCATGATTTTAAGTGACCCATAGATCCCACAGTAAACGTTTTTTTTTTTATTTAAGTGTTTTTAACCACAACATGACTCCTATTAAATGTAAAGTCAACCTGTAGATCACTCGTCAAAACTTCAAGTCTTTAAAATAAACTGAAATCATCGTTTCGTTGGTCGAAGTTGAGAATAATCTTCACGCAGCCAACTTTCTTTTTCTTATAGGTAGCGAACGTATATGCCTGGAATGTCCCATAAATAGCATGTTTTGCAAGCTCCCTGTAGTTCATCACGAAGTTTCGGATTACTATTGGACCCTGTTATCAAAATAACAATCAACAATTAGAAAATCAAAATAATAATAAAAAATTATGTATTTATCTTATTATTTTCTTTATTTTTCATCATAACTTGATCAATACATTGGGATTATATATTGGACATCCCAAATAAATAAATAAATACATTTTTAATTTATAAACATTTCTTAAAAAAAAAAATAAAAATCATTAAAGAATATAAAAAAAATAGTGTCCCGCCGGTATCGGGAACAGGGTTCCCAAGCTACTGGCGGTCAGGGCTCCAGAGAAAGGAATATTATTATTATTACATTGAACGTTTTTACGAGTTTACGTTTTCGAAAAACAAACGTTTTGTGAATAAAAAATAATAAATGCAGCTCAAGAGGGCAGGACCGGAGAATAGATTAGTAAATAGAGCAAGGTAAAGTACCTACGCGGCAAATAAGTTGAACCAAAATGGCCGTCGTTGCTTTAGTTACGCGCAGCTCCCCGCCTCGATTGAGACCCGAAAATCTGTACATTCAAGGTCGATTGCCGTTTTGGTTCAACTCATATTCCGCGTATCGTAATAGAACTCACCGGACCATAAGGGCAGTCAGGAGGATCAATATTAGCCATTCTGTAAGCCCTCTTTACGTTGGCTTCAGCATGTTTCATGATGAAAGAGCACGCGCAACTGTCCGATAATGACTGAAAGTACTTAAAGCCTCCATCAACTTCTTGATAAACGTCCACTAAGATCTGAAATAATGATGTCCAAAAATAGTAATTAGTTTTAGTATCATACGAAAGTTTTAATTCCGAACAGTAGGATAGTCCTTTAAAGCACAGAATTGACGAAAGAGGTTAGAATGGCCCTGTGGGTGGGGTAGGCGTGCCACAAAGTAGGGCAATGCTCATAGTTCAACTACCAGTAGCAAACTTGCGATCTAAGTGTGCGTGGTCTGTCAGTTGCGAACAATTGCCGTCACGGATCTTGAGCGCTCGGCGTTAGAGTGGGGATCGCTTTGCGCATTTCATACATTGGCGAGCCAATCGTGGTCGTTGTTAGATACATGCAGCAAGGCAGGGAACGAATCACCATTGACGTCTATGACGCGATGGCGCGGCGGCGAGCCAATCACTGACACTCCCCGCCCCCACCTCTCACTTCGCACCACTAAAGTGACCGAATATTTGACTTCTGCGCAACTTGAAGCCAGCGCTCAAGATCCGTGCCGGCAATTGTAATGCTCGTTCATAATAATAATAATTGTTTTTTTTTAAGGAATATTTAAAAATATAATATGTATAAAAATTAAATAAAGGAAATAATAATAAAAACTTATAAGTATTTGGGTATGTCAGAAGCCTTAGGCATTAACAATGCTGACATGAAGCAATCGCTGAAGGAGCGCTTCTTCGGCCGCCTGAAGAAGGTATTAAGTAGCCTTCTGTCGGGCGGAAATTAGGTGCGCGCCTTCAACGGTTGGGTCATGCCGGTTTTAATGTAATCTTTTGGCATACTCAAATGGATTCAGACCGAACTTGACGCCCTGGATAGGCGAATCCGTACAGTGCTGACGGCAAATCGGATGCATCACCCACGATCCTCAGTGATGAGACTGTACATCCCGCGGAAGTGTGGAGGTCGAGGCTTTTTAAACGCAAAGACCCTGCACAACCGCGAGGTGTGTAGCCTCAGAGAATATTTTCTTAAAACTGATGTGGGTATGCACCGAGATGTGGTCGCAGTGGACAAGGGACTCACCCCGTTATCCATGGCTAAAGAGGACTGGCATAAACCTGTAATAATGACTACTGATAACCGCAAGGAAATATGGAAAGGCAAGGATCTCCACGGGCGCTTTTTCCGGGCTCTTCACGAGCCTGATGTAGATTTCTTGGCGTCCGTGGCCTGCTTACGTTTCAGTGACCTCTTTGGGGAAACTGAAGGTTTTGCCTGTGCGATTATGGACGAAGTTATCTTAACGAACAACTACCGGAGATATATAATGAAGGACGGGACGGTTGACGTGTGTCGGGCATGCCACCGTCCGGGTGAGTCTATCAGAAATATTATCTCTGGTAACGCTAACGGCGAGTATTTGCACAGACATAACCAAGTAGCCAGGATTATCCACCAGCAACTTGCTTTGAAGTACAACCTAGTGGATTTAGAGGTACCGTATTACAAGTATGTGCCCGACCCAGTTCTCGAAAATGGCCACTTTGTACTGGGATCGGTCTATCATTACTGACTGGACTATTGTAGCCAATAAGCCGGATATAGTGGTGATAGACCGATAAGCGCGCCGTACAATGATAGTCGATATCACCATCCCGCATGACGAGAATCTCGTGAAAGCTGAGAAAGAGAAATAAATCAAATATCTCGACTTAGCACACGAGGTTGTCGACATGTGGAATGTGGAACGGCAGTCATTGTGCCGATTGTAATAACTGCCAATGGTCTTATTGCCAAAAGCTTCGACGACCATCTGTCGAAGCTGTCGTTGCGCGGTTGGATCAAGGGCCAGATACAAAACGCAGTACTCCTCGATACGGCTCGCATTGTGAGGAAGTTCCTGTCTCTGGAGCCCTAACCACCGGTAGCTTGGACCCTGCTCCCAACATCGGTGGACTACTATTTTTATATTTTTAAATGTTTTATATATATATATATATATATATATATATATATATATATATATATATATATATTTAAATATATATATATATATTTGTTATAAAAAATATTTAAAAATATCAAAAATATGTATTATAAGAAAAAGAAAAGGAGATAATAATAATAATATTTATTTGCAAAAAACACGGTATTAAAAGGTGTTATAATACAAAGAGTTCAAACATGTTTTGCTTAATATTAAAGCATACAAAATTATAGTATCAAGATTACAGTTTATGTTCGAGAAATTCTTTAACACTATAGAAATTATTTTCATTCAGCCACTTATACAATTTAATTTTAAAAAGTCTGCAATTTAGTACTTTAAATGTATTTGGTAATTTATTAAATATACGCACACACATAGCCACACAGTTTTTATTATATTTAGCACTCCTGGGCATCTCGTCTAGTACCAGTCTGAATAGGTCACGCTGACTTCGTGAACATACATCTTCCGCTGTTTTAAACAGTTCTTTGTGTTTCTGTACAAACATACATACTTCATATACAAATAGTGAAGGCAATGGTAGCAGACCAAGCTTTTTAAATATTGGTTTACATGATTCATCTGATGGGATTCCGTAAATGACTCGTATACATTTCTTTTGTGCGATAAATGCTCTATTAAAGTCGGTACTATTTCCCCATTCTATTATTCCATACCGCAACGAGGATTCCACATACGCTCGATATGACATTACAGCCGTTTTTATATTTGTTATCTTCTTAATTTTTCTAAGGGCATATACTCGCTTTGCTACATACATGCTCAACCTGTGCCTTCCAGTCCAAATGTTCGTCTATTACTACGTCTAAAAACTTAGTTTTTGTCACCTGGTTAATTTTTGGTATGTCCATCTTAAAATTGAATTTAATATTATAATATTTGTTAAATTGTATATATACAGATTTGTCAAGATTAATAGATAGATTATTATTATTTAACCAATTAATTAAGTCAGCAATTGTATTATTTATGTCAGATTCATGGTCAGTAGTCGATTTATGTTTTTTGTCAGTAGTTACCATTACAGAAATGTCATCAGCATAAAGAAAGCATTTGTGCTTAGTCACATCAACAATATCGTTTATGTAGAGGAGAAATAAAATAGGCCCCAAAATGCTACCTTGAGGCACGCCGCGTTTTATATATTTATACTCAGACAGTAACATAACTCCATTTCCGTCGAGTTTGGAGACAGTGACACACTGTTGCCTGTCAGTTAGGTATGACGATATCCATTGATGTGGCAGTCCCCTGATTCCGAGAGCTTCTAATTTTCGTAATAAGTTAACGTGAAACTAAATTAAACGCCTTTGATAAGTCAAAAAATAGTCCTGTTACCAGCTGGTTGTTATTTATACCGTTTAGTATGGTTTTCAAAAGTGAAAAGATAGCCAATGTAGTAGATTTACGTTTTTGAAAACTAAATTGTTCTTTTCTTATGATATCAAATTTTTCGCAGTAGTTTATTAATCTATGATACATACATTTCTCGTATATTTTTGACAAAATGGGTATTAGCTTTATAGGGCGATAATTGTTCATATCATATTTTTTACCCTTTTTGAACAATGGTTTAACAATAGACAATTTCAAAGCGTTTGGGAATATTCCCTGTGAAAAGGATAAGTTAATCAAATATGTCAACACTTTACTTATTTCATTGGAGCATGTTTTAATGATTTTGGTGTTTAATTCATCGTAGCCTTCAGAGTTGGTATTATTTAATAATAGTATATGTTGCCGTACTTCCTACTCAGACATAGGAGTGAGGAACATCAAGTTAGCAGTGACGTTTTCTTTGCGATGACTATTTATACTATTTTGTACTGTAAAACTGTCTATAAAATGATTGTTAAATGCAGAGGCTATTTCTGCAGGTTTTGTGAGTATAACGTTGTCAATATGTATATATTCAATATTATCCCCATAGTTCATATTGTGTATTTCATTTTTTACAATATTGTTTTTTTGCCTGTAGTGGAGTTAAAGAGTGTGAGACAAGCGGCGGTACTCGTAGTACAAATCGGAAAGTATTTCCATTCTAACCTCTTTCACCTTTTCAGTGCTTTACAGTGTAAACAGCCTTTTGGCAAAGTTTTCGCTTTTCAAATAATTTGAATTTATTAAGGGTTAGTTGTTGAATAGAATTAGGAAGTTTATTATAGAAGTGTATTAGGAAGTTTATTATGAAAGTGGCTGCTCCGCTTCCGTCTTTAGCTTTCTAACCATTTAAATTGAAGTGAAATAACATTCTGAACCTTTAAAATGACCCATAAAAACAACAGAAAATATTTTACCACTTTGGTCTCAGTTCACGGCACTAACCAGAATCGACGATGTCACTGGTATTGCAGATGTTCCTATCTGACTACTTACCATCAGAAAGACAAAACGTTACTTATGCACAAAAAATTACATACATAGACCTTTACATGTTTGGTGTATGGACTTTAAAAAAGACTTTCCCCTCAGTTTGTTTCGGTGTTTCTTCTCAGGGTAGTCAGGTAGGAAACACCGGCCACATCTAGTTTAAATTGACGAAAAAAATCACAAGTAAAAGTGTTTTTTTAAAACCTCTTTCCGAAATAAATATCATTTAGCCAATCTCCTGTTAGGTAATATATGGATAAATGAATCCCAACTTACGCCGTACGAAGAATTAAACTGTCTGTCGAGCTGTACGATAATGTCGTAACTGTCATGAGTGCGGTTTATCTTCTTGCGGGTGATTTCACAAGCAAGCTCGTATTTCTCTGGGTTCTCACAGGGTCCTATGTGCAAAACCAGCCATTCTCCTGGTCCCTGAAAAACAAGTTGGAAGTAACTTAAAACCATACCCCGACTCTGGATCATATTCATCGTCATCACCATCATTTCAGCTGAAAGACTCTTTTGGACATAAGCCTCGCCCAAGTGTCGCTATAACGACCGATCCTGTGCGTCTCGTATCGTATCTAACCAGGTTCTTAGTCCACCTTGTGAGAGGCCTTTCAACGATGCGTCTTCCGGTACGTGGTCGCCACTTCAGAACCTTTCGTCTCCATCAACCATCTGTTCTACAAGCAATGTGCCGCTTAAGTTACGACTATGGATAACAATACGATTTATATTAAAAAAACGGAGAGCACATTAAAATTGCGCTGGAACCATGATACCATGAAATACTGGAAAACCAGAGAAAGGCACAATGTTGAGTGAGAAAACTTACGAGCATAAGACCACGCCAACTAATCACGAACGGTACACACAAACAGGCGATCAAAAACAAGAAAACTTTCAGCATTTTCCTGCTTGAACAAAACAAGAAGTAGTGGATTTGCATGGCTTTAAATACATTCATACAATAATATCCCATGACATGTCCAATGGACATTTTGATCATATCTCTAAGCAAATGAATAACATTTGTAAACATTAGAATTTAATTATATGTTTTTATATTTAATTATTTGTGCACGCTATCGAAAATTGAGTTATAGAAATATGTTTTCAGGCGTTAAATGGTTTTAGTTGTGTCGAAACGATGGCTGCTCAAACAGCTTCATAATGGTACCTCTAAAATAAGATTTAAGTAGAGTCCGACTAGGGAATGTAAAAACCGCCAAAATTACAAACCGGTTTTTCTTTCGGTTTTCCTAAAAAAAAACCAGTTAACCGGGTAACCGGTTTTAAAGTTAGTTTTTTTTAAATTTATTTTCAAGTGAAAATTTTAATTTTTTTTGCTTGTAAAATTCTAAATAAATATATTTAAACTTATTTTGGAACTTATCTATTAAAAAATATAAGGTTACTGGTAATTAGTGTACGATACTTAAACACGTGATTGTGCTCATGATAACCAACAACTTTTACTATAGGAACAAACCTGAAATCGCGAAAAAAAATCAGCTGTTCAGTACATTTATGTTTGCCTTATGTACTGAAGAGCTGATATTTTTTTCGCGATTTCGGCTTTGCTCTCATGATAAAAATTGTTTGTTATCATGAGCACAATCACGTGTTTAAGTATCGTATACTAATTGCCAGTCACCCTATATATTGTATACCTAATATGAAAAAAATCTCAAAAGACTGTGTTAACAAACTGAATGACCTGGGGCAAAGGAAAAAAGTTATTCTGAGATGGGTACCAGGTCATTCTGGAATCAATGGTAGCGAAAAAGCCGATGAACTTGCAAGGACTGGGGCTCAAGGTCATCAGATAGAACCAGGCCATGCAGACCCTTAAGGGCAACCTATTTGGCGATTCAAAAAAGCACTGGTTGGTACAACCAGGACTGCTACACGCCAAAACTACTACACACAAAAACGAACTGCCGAGCTTCTTGATC
Source organism: Mythimna ferrago (assembly GCA_910589285.2). Classification (NCBI taxonomy): domain Eukaryota; kingdom Metazoa; phylum Arthropoda; class Insecta; order Lepidoptera; family Noctuidae; genus Mythimna; species Mythimna ferrago. The sequence goes on along the minus strand of OU342676.1, from coordinate 14,593,475 downwards.
TTAGCAGGCTGAACATCTGTGCGATAGCCCGCGCCTTAACCGGCCACTGCAAACTAAACAGGCACCAATTTCACATGAAACTGAGTGACACTGATGTTTGCCGATACTGTAATCAGGAGAGGGAGACGCCTAAGCACCTTTTGTGTGAATGCGGGACCCTTATCCACAAACGCAGTGTCCATCTGGGCCGACGCATTATTCGCCCGGAGGAAATTAAAACTCTAAAAGCTAGGAGTATTCTAAATTTCTTGGAAGCCTCCGGGCTAAAAGAGTTACTCTAACAAGGCGGCGAGTCATAATAGATCATTTGGGTCGCAGTGACTACACCCCCTACACCACGGGTGATGCATATCCCCTTATCTTCTAAATAATAATAATATATACTTCTACTCAAAATATCCACCACTAGCTTTTGCCCGCGGCTTCGCCCGCGTTCATAAAATATAGCCTATGTCACTCAGGAACAAAGCAGGTTTCTATCGGTGAAAAAATTTTACCAATCGGACCTGTACTTCCAGAGGTTACCTCCTACAAACAAAAAAACATAAAAACAAAAAAAAAACAAGCTTTACCTCTTTATTATACGAATATTAGTATTAGTGTAGATTAGCCCTATCACAGGCTTTTAAGCGTTCAGGCCACGCGTCATCTGTTTACGCGCGGTGATCATTGAAAAGTTGTCCACTGCTGATCGTAAAGAATTTTTAGGGATTTTGAATTATTGTTACATGCAGCCCATGCTCTCTAATATAGATCTCAATTTGTAGTTTACGGGTTGAGGTTTGGGCTAGCCAAAGGTCAATCAGCCTTAATGAAGCCCGAAACACTTGCTAGTGCGTGCCTTGTGACCGGAAGCTGAGTCTTGCTGAAAAACCCCAGTATGTTATCAAAAAGAGAGAGACTTTAAGAGGCTTTGCTATGGCGTTTAGGATAGTATCTGATACTCTTTAGCTGAAATTATAGTAGCCCATTTTCACGAAAATGAACCTTAGTCATTCCGTGATACCCTCACCAAACCATTACTGATGCCGCATGATGATCATTCAGAACTCTGATAACCTGTTGAAAGTGTTATTTGGAGTTAGACGCTTACATCCGATAATTTTGCTTGTTGCAATATTCCTTGATTGTGAAAATTCTCTCATCGGTAGCAAGAATATCTCTGAGTTTTTCATCAGTGTAACGAACAAGCAAAGATTTTGAGCTTTTCACTCTCTCTTCTATAAAAGCGACTCGTTTAAGCTGATGATGTTATGATGAGTAACAACGGTGGGTATTCTATCTGCGAATAAGAATTTTGGTGTCCTTACGAGATTTTAATTCTGGCCCTGACAGCATTCACTGCCTGTTCTCACAACACGCAGCCGGTCTGGATTTTTAATGATCTTAAATAGAAGAACTGTACAATTGGTGTAGATAGCAACACCAATTGTACAGTTCTTCTATTTCTAATATCCTAAAAAAATGGTAAAGTTAAAAATAAAATATGAATTGTTGATAAAAAAATATGGAATACTTAAAAGTTACTTTTCTGCCTGCCTGTCTGTCTGTCAAGACCCTTTATCTTGGGAACGAGTGGAGGTATTGCGGTGAAATTAAAAGTCTATTCTCAAGTCTGTGGTCCCTTGACGCTGAGAAAAAAATTAAACTTCTGGATTAAAGAAAAAAAAAGATATGGAAAAAACGTGTATTTTGACACCCTCAAAGGAATCAAAATTCATAGGGTAAGTACTTCCCTTTGGCCTAGAATCTTGAAATTTAGCATGAAGCAAGGTCTTGTAGCACAAGTATAGGTAAAATTCTGAAAACTGTAAATTTGTCATTATGTCACAAAAAAAAACTATTCTTGTGATTCGGAAAAATCTTCGTAACTCAATTTGGCAATTAAACTGTTTTCATGTGTAAATTTGTACGGAACCCTCAGTGCGCGAGTCCGACTCACTTTTTTTTTTTAGTTGATTTTCTATAAAATATATTTAATCATAAAAAACAAGTAGATATTGTTACTTATACAATTAATAAAATGATTCTAAGCATTTGTTCAGTCAATTTACTTGCTGCTTCAGGGAGAGGGTATAAAAAAAAATGGACCAATATGCCTTCTGGCCACATCCAGAATCATAATCTGCATGCTTTTCTGAGTCCGAAACCATTCACAGAAGGCGGTCCTCATGTTTTGCATACTCAACTCCCTTTGGCGCCTGCTCTATGCAGTAAAATTCATGATTCATGAAAAAAACAGGCCAAGTGCGAGTCGGACTCGCCCATGAAGGGTTCCGTAGCAGCAAGTAACATAATACAAAAGTTCTTGTAATGTGTTGTAACTTTGATCGATGTTTCAATAATACTGTATTTTTTTCGATTTATGACGCATTAAAAAAAAACTACTTACTAGATTTCGTTCAAACTAATTTTCGTTGGCAGTTTTTATAGTAATGTACATCATATATTTTTTTTAGTTTTATCATTCTCTTATTTTAGAAGTTAGAGGGGAGGGGGACACACATTTTACCACTTTGGAAGTGTCTCTCGCGCAAACTATTCAGTTTAGAAAATAATGATATAGAAACCTCAGTATCATTTTTGAAGACCTATCCATAGATACCCCACACATACGTGGGTTTGATGAAAAAAAATTTTTTGAGTTTCAGTTCTAAGTATGGGGACCCCCAAAATTTATTGCATTTTTTCTATTTTTGTGTGAAAATCTTAATGCGGTTCACAGAATACATCTACTTACAAAGTTTCAACAGTATAGCTCTTATAGTTTCGGAAAAAAGTGGCTGTGACATACGGACGGACAGACGGACAGACAGACAGACAGACAGACATGACGAATCTATAAGGGTTCCGTTTTTTGCCATTTGGCTACGGAACCCTAAAAACGGACTGGCTGTTTATAACAACGTTTTCTATATTTTTCCCTCAAAAAATGATTTTTGTAAGGAAGTTTCGGTTTCGGCCGAAACTGAGATTGTTGCCGAAATTCGGTTTCGGTTTCAGTTGTAAAATCAGTTTCGGCCGGACACTAGATTCAAATAAGCTAATATGGGGCTTCATTCGACTTTGTTGGATCGTTTTCCAGTCTAACCGAATGCAGATCGGATAGGCTGATAGGCTGCCTAGCAGACATCCACAATCGGTCATGGTGTAACGCAGTAAGTGCCTCTCGGTGAAACTGGTTGATGAGATGGTTGAGATGTCCACCATAAACGAAGCCACATTAATTAACAGGGCAGATGTGCAAGAAACAACAGAGAAGGGTTGCCCTAGGAGGGTGTAAACTTTATTGGTGATATTCTTCAGAATAGTCAGCTGCGCAGTAACCAAAACTACGTGACGATATTCATAAATGTACGAGTAAATGAAGGAAAAGGAGTAGACGTAAGAATCGTTGCCGTAAAAGTCTATAGTTTCTGCCAACCCTCACGGGAGAAAGATTTGAAATGGACTCATGTATGTATGTATGAATGAATTTTCGACGTACGAAAACGGACCCGGCACAAGAACAGCGTTCGATGGTGAGTGCAAGCCAAAACGAAATTAGATGAGCGCAGTTAGTGGTCTCGTTGTGGAAATGTGTACCTTTTTTACACGACCCAAAAAAAGGAGTCTTATGTTTTCGGGGTTCATGTATATATGTTTGTTTGTATGTATGTATGTGAGTTTCTTTATTCCACCATACTGATTTACATGTGTGAGGTATCGTTGGAATCCTTGCATCTTCCCGAGTAACATAGGCTATTAACCTTTTGACCGCCACGGACGGCTATAGCCGACAAACGAAAACGTGCCAAACACGCCACCGACGTGTACAGCCGTCAAGAAAACGACATTTTTTAGGTACAATATAAATATACTAAATTAAATTTTCTGTTTCTTTTTCCTATTATTTAAAACTAAATTAATGAAATATTGTAAAATGACACAAAGAAATATTCATTATTTACATTTCACTAGAATAAACAATAATCAAAAATTGCTAATCTAAATCCGTAAAAAAGTGTTTTTCCTCACGCCACGGACGTCAAGACACGACAGCAGATGGGCAAGTAAGGTAAGTTATATTTCAATTTTTTGAAATATTTTATTCAAAGTAGCTTAGTATTACTTCGACAATTATTTTTTAATGACAACTATTCGTATCTGAATATTCCTAATGCATAATATTTATAAAATTGTAGAAAAAAATCATAATTTATCAATGGAGCATCATCATCTTCCTGCCCTAGTCCCGTTTTATTTGGGGTCGGCGCAACACGTTTTTTTCTTCCATTCTGTCCTGTCACTCGTCACGCTATCACTAACTCCCTTTTCTTTCATATCGCTTCTCACACAGTCCATCCATCTTTTCTTTGGCCTCCCTCTTCCCCTCCATCCATCCACATGTAAACTCATAACTTTTTTAGCAACATGCGTTTCATCCCTCCTTTTCACATGACCATACCAAGACAAACGATTCCCTTTCAACTTTTCAGTCACTGGCGCCACTTTTAAACTTCCCCTAATATACTCATTTCTCACTTTATCCATTCTCGTCACACCACACATCCATCTTAACATTCTCATTTCCGCTACATGCAATCTTTTTTCATCCGTCTTTTTCACAGCCCAACATTCTGATCCATACAGTATGACAGGCCTTATCACGGACTTGTAGATTTTACCCTTCAACTTGAGGGGCATTCGTGGGTCACAAGCGGTTCCCGTGACCTGTCGCCATTTCATCCATCCTGCGTTGATCCGACGTGTTACGTCCCGGTCCACCTCACCATCCCCTTGGACGAGCGACCCGAGGTACCGAAAGTCGGAACAGATCGGTATGGGCGTTCCGGCGAGAGCTAAAGGCACTGGATTGGAGACACCGCCGAAATCGCAGAACAAGTACTCCGTTTTGGTTCTACTCAATTTCAGGCCAACACTCTCCAGTCTGTGCCACCACACCTCCAATCTGTTCTGGACCTCTAGGCCACTCTCGGCAACCAGCACAATGTCATCGGCAAACAACATACACCAGGGAGCCTCTTCCTGAATGTCCGACGTCAGAGCGTCCATTATCATCAGGAAGAGGTAAGGGCTGAGAGCCGACCCTTGATGTAAGCCGACAGCCACATTGAAGCTGCCAGTGGTGCCAACTGTAGACCGGACTTGGGTATTACATCGACTATACATCGCTCGGATCAACTGCACATACTTCCCAGGCACACCTTTCTTCTTAAGGGCCCACCACAGAACCTCACGAGGTACTCGGTCGTATGCCTTTTCGAGGTCAACGAATACCATGTGCAAGTTTTTATGCGCACTTCTGTATTTCTCGCACAGCTGGCGTATAGCAAAAATGGCATCCGTTGTACCCCGACCCGGCATAAAACCGAATTGGTTCTGCGAAATTTCACTCTCTTCTCTCAGACGCCTTTCAATAACTTTTTCCCAGGCTTTCATAGTATGTGACATTAGCTTTATTCCTCTATAATTGTTGCACTCAAGCACATCACCTTTGTTTTTAAAGATGGGCACCAAGAAACTGCTGCACCAATCATCAGGTATGGCTTCTTCCTGCAACAACTTATTGAAGAACAAAGCTAACCACGTCCAACCATCCACTCGCAAAAACTTCCACACTTCAACTGGTATTCCATCTGGACCAATGGCTTTACCATTTTTCATTCCATTCACTGCTATTCTGACTTCATCCATACTAACCATTCTCACTAACCCTACATTCACTGGTTTACTCTCTAAATTTCCATTCCAATGATTTTCCTCATTCATTAGTCTTTCAAAATAGTCCTTCCACCTCTCTTTGATTTTTTCATCGTCTGATAGGACCATTCCAGCTTCATTCTTTACACATCTTACCTGACAAACATCCCTCGTCATTCTCTCTCTTCTTTTAGCAAGCCGGTACAGCTCTTTTTGGCCTACAGGACTGTCTAGTGTGTCGTACAGTTTGTCCTGGGCTTTTGCTTTTGCTAATGCCACGGCTTTCTTAGCTTTCTTCTTCAAAATATCATACTCACTCTTTTTCTCAGCTTTCAGACTAACATTTCCCGCTTCTACACGCTGCCATTCCTTGAATTTTCTTTTCTTCTCTTTCAACACATTCTGAATTTCTATCGACCACCACCATGTATCCCTATCTATTGTGCCTTTTCCTCTCGTTTCTCCCAAAATATCTTTCGCTGCATGTCTAATACACTCTGCCATCTCATTCCAGCTTTCATTTATACTTCGATCATTCATGTCACCCATCTCTATCATTTTGTCCACCACTCGCTCTCTGAACTTTTTCGCACAATCATTCTTCTCTAACATATGCCACTTTATTTTGGGGGGAGGACGCTCTTTGCCTTTGTTACGTTTTATTTCGACTAGCGATTCCATAACCAGGAGTCGGTGCTGTGATACTAGATCTTCTCCTGGCAGCACTTTGCAGTCTTTGACGTACTTTATGTTGTTGCGCCTAACTAAAAAGTAGTCGATTTGGGTCCTGTGGTGACCGCTTTTGTACGTGATAAGGTGTTCCTCACTTTTTTTAAACCAAGTGTTGGCTACTGCTAAGTCAAAGGCGGTAGCAGATTGCAGCAGCGTCTCTCCCTCATTATTCGGACTTCCGAAACCCCATCCTCCATGTACTCTTTCATAAATACCTTTCATTCTTCCCACATGTCCATTAAAATCACCTCCAACTATCAATTCCTCATGTACAGGGATGGTCATTAAGGCAGTATCAAAATCCTCCCAAAACTTCTCTTTCACTATTTCATCACATCCTACTTGTGGTGCATACACACTAACTACATTCAGCATCACATTCTCTAACATAACTTTCACAACTATAAATCTATCACTAATCCTTTGAACTTCCATCACGCTTTCTTTCAATTTACTATCTAGCACTATTCCTACGTCATTTCTTTTTCCATCACTTCCACAATAATAAAACTTATATCCCTCACCGATTTCTCTCGCTTTTGTTCCTCTCCATTTTAGTCTCCTGCAAACATGCTACATTTATCCGTCTTCTTTTCAATACATCCGCTAACTCTCTGGCCCTTCCAGTCATAGTCCCAACATTCCAACTAGCATACCTCAATCTCATTTCCCGAGCTTGCTTCTTACGTTGCACCCGCCCGGGATGGTGCAACAACCCTGGTCCATTTCCCACAGAAGCCGGGTGCTGCCCCTGCGCGTCGCCTGTGGGGTACGCCCTAACCCTATCGCGCATTCTATCACTAACTAACATGTTACAAGGGATTTGGCAACTGTTTTATAGTCGGCCGCCAGCCTGACACCAACCCTCCTTGGGAACGCTATTGTTGGTGGTTAACGCATCACCATGCGATGACCTTCAGTGCTTTATATTACGCATGGTCTCAAAATGTCCCTTAGTCGCCTCTTACGACACCCACGGGAAGAAATGGGATGGTGTTATTCTTTACGTCCGGACACCATACGGAACTTATCAATGGAGCATATGGGACGCAAATGAATTAAGGTGTGACGTCTTCAATTTACCTCCGTTGGATTTTAACCTACCGAGACCTAGCGACCCACGAAATGCGGCGTTCGCAAGACTGGTCGCTTTTGAACTGGATCGAATGCCAGAAGAAAAACGTTCAGTAACTTATGTGAATATACTGAACGTTATTAGAAAAGTGCGACAGCAAAAGGACTTGGATGACATAAGTTTGCCAAGTTACGAAGAATCAGAGTAATAATTATAAGTAAATTGATAAAATGGTTTTAAATACTCCTTGATTATTATTTATTATGTCCCGCAATATCCCATCCCTACTCGCATGAGAGGCAGTTGTTAAAAGGTGTGCCAGCCATGCCAGAGACGGCTCTTCCCGACATCGGACGACGTCACACGCCAAAAGGTTAAAATAATAAATAAAGAAATGCTATGTGGCGGGTATGAGACATAAAAGAACATCCGCCCAAAATATTTTTTTAGTTTTATTTATTTATTTAATCTGTTAATTAATTTGATTATTGTCTAGACAAGTAAATTCCAAAAATGTAAGTATGTTACACTGTTACTGACGCTTTAACGCACTCGCTCAATTTTATTTAGTGATTAATTTTTAAAAATCCATATTGCTCTCTCAAATATATTTTCAACTTAGCATAATATCACAACCCAGACTGAATGAATCTAAGAATGTTATTAAGGATGCTGCATGCTGGTATTTAAATAATATTTTTAATAGATCTGAACAGGATAAATTGTGGATTCATCCATGCAACCCGAACAAGTTTTTATTAGACTTATTGAGGAATCAAATAAACTAACTCAAGCAGTCAATTATCCACAAAATCAAATATATTCTTTACTCCAATAGCAAAACCCGTCCGGTAACTGTCCGGACCAAGCCCAAGTCGTCGACGGCGCGCGCGCCTCAAAGAGTTGTCAGCATCAGCAGGGGCCCAGCCGGGTTGAAGCCTACTGAGGCCAGGGTTATCCGAAAGGGCGCTCGAGCCCCGGTATGAAGGCTTGAAGGAAAGGGATGGGTTTTTTAGTCATTAAGAGTCTGACACTATCTCCCGCTCCGCCCAAGAGCGGGGGTTGTCATTGGATGATTTTTCCTATCGAAAAAAAAAGGACTTCAAGCAAATATTTATTTGTTCTCCCTATTCATCATCACAATCGTCATCATCGTCTTCCTGTTCTTCTTTGAACTCCAAATGTACCTCAATGCATCCGACCTCCTCGGTATCCTTCATCATGTAACACATGGCACAAAACTCGCCACGTGGACCATCGCTGGGTAGCTCGCTGTAGTCGAACATAAAGTCCTTTATTTCGTATTCTCCCTGGGGACCAGATAGAAAGATATTAGTGTCGAATCCTTTTTTAGGGTTCCGTACCTCAAAAGGAAAAACGAAACTTTTAGGATCACTTTGTTGTCCGTCCGTCTGTCTGTCAAGACCCTTCATCTCGAGAAGGCGTGAAGGTATCGAGTTGAAATTAAAACCATATACTTAGGTCTGCGGTCCCAACTGTGAAAAAATCAAATTTCTAAGTTAACGAATAAAAAAGATATGGCCGTTTATGGCGCATAAAAACGTATATTTTGATACCGTCAAAGATCGAAATTCAAAAGGTACTTTCCGTTGACCCAGAATGCTGAAATTTGACAAGGTCTTTCTGAAAACAGTAAATTTGTTGTTACATACATCACAAAAAAAAAAAAAACTTTGCAATTCGGAAAAATTTTCGAGAATCCATTCGGGAATTATAGTTTGCACGGAACCCTCAGTGCGCGAGTCTGACTCGCACTTGTCCACTTTTTTTTAAATTTGTCTTGTCATAGATTAATTTGACTGAGTCAATGCGCAGAGTCGACAAGGTCGCTGACATAGCCCGAAGAATCGCTAAACTTAAGTGGCAGCGGCCAGTCCACATGGCTCGTAGAACAAATGGTTGATGGGGCCGGAAGACGATGCGTTAGAAGGCCTCTCACAATGTGGACTGATGACAGTGAGATTCGTGGGAATGCAATGGATGCGAGATGCACAGGACTATTCGTTGTGGCGACACTTGGGGAGGCCTACGTCCAACAGTGGACGACTTTCGGCTGGATGATGAATGTGCAGAGTGAACGCGCGATGGATGACCAGGGTGAATGTAGGCGCGGCGATAGTCACGATTAGGTGGCCACTTGGCATTAGAGATGAAACGTATATAATGGAACAGTGTTTGGAATAGGTATGTGGCTGAATGCGCAGACTTTTCCGTCCGCACTACATAAACCCGTCTCGATATTATTTAGTTTTAAAATATAAAAAAAATAAAATACTCCATTACTTGATCGTCCTGATATTACTTATACATACAAAGACTCGCGGAAACGCACCGGAAACGTCAAAAAACTCGAGACGACTAATTACTCGTGGCGTACAAAGACTCGCTAGATAAGGAAACGTCAAAAAAATTCGAGACGTTTAAATACTCGTGGACCTAGTTTTTGGAATAAGTATTTCGGCGGACGTGTACTTCTAAGACTCAGTACGCATTCTACCTAGTATATCTCACCTCTACCGGGTGCGTTGCGACTTGCAATGGATAGTAGAGTTGATGCTGCGTCCTATGTGAGCGATTCAACTCGATGCGGTTGCGAAGCGATCCGATGCGGTTCACTCGAATTTAACGCGACGCGGTGGCTTGTTCCTACGTGCGTGCGGAGTCGCCACTTTAACCGCTATTTATATAAAACTAGTCACCGACTAGTAACGTTAAGCCAACTAGTAACGCAAGAGTTCGCGCAAAAATATTAAAATGACTGTAAACGACTGCTTCGCTTCCTCATCGCCGCACCGCACCCACGTACGGTTACGTAGGCCACCGCAATAGAGAATCCAATGTTTCGTTTGTACAGGCAGACACGTTGGAAACTCTGTTTTATAAAATATGTAAGGAAAGATTATTACCACCGCTAACGGAAATTCGGGCGGGTCGCACCCAGCCATTTCCAAGGCTGCCCTGACGTTGTTCTCTGCGTATTTGGTGGTAAAGTTGACGAAACATTCGTCCGACAACACCTGGTACTGCTTGCATCCTCCGTCGACGTACTTGCATATGTCTACGCGTATCTGAAAAATATGGTCATAGATATTAGAGTTCCCAGGGGTAATATTTTAAGACATCATGCGTAAAATATCGTACGTTGTTCTTTGTAGCTGTATTTTCAACTGCTTCACCAGTGACTACCATACCATATAGCTAAACATAGAAAATCCAAAAAACACGCCATTTAGGTCATCGACCTAGTGAAAAAAAGTTTTTTTTTTTCCCTCAAAACATAATCAAGGATTATAAAGAAGTTTCGGTTTCACTTTCGTTCGTAAAAACCAGTTTCGGTCGGACACTAGTCAAAACTTACTCCAAAATCTTTATTAAAGGTTTCTTCCAACTTAAAGTTTGCGTTGAAGCCATCATGCGTTCTATTGATTTTTTTCTGATTTATGTTGAATTTAAACTTGTGTAGATCCGTCTCACATTTCTTTATGTATTTCACTTCCCATATGCCGGGGCCCTGAAATTAAAAACATGGCTGCAAGTTACGGTTTTTGATTGACAGAAGCACTTACTTTTGAGTCCCGGTGATTAATATTAATTACTTATGCCCTACATAATATCCATATACGTGCGTATGGTTTGGCTTCATAAACTTAGCTTTCTCTTACTTTTATAGGTGCTGCTACCATTTCCTCTTTCTTATCAACCAAAAAAGATCTTCTGACCGCCACAATCATGTATGTGTCACCGGAAAATTGCAAACTCCGTGTGATTATAATAAATCTTTATTAGAACGTAATTTTGTCGCGGACTGTTTCCGCGAGCAAGCAGTCGAAGACTTGGGCTCGGTCCGGACAGTTACCGGACAGTTACCGGACGGTCGGACAGCGAGCTACCCATTGCTTAGTCAGTAAGAATCTGACACTATCTCCCGCTCCGCTCAAGGGCGGGGGATGTCATTTGGATGATTTTTCATGAAGTACATACATGAGATTGACTTCTGTACCTATCTATTTTGTGGTATTATGCTAACTCTTGTTAAGACAATAAATAATATGTTCTTTAAATCTTACAATGTCACCACTACCGAACACCCAGGGAACGGAACAACACAGCACCCCAATCAGACCCAACAACTTCAACATAGCCTTGTTTATGCTCAACATTTAGGAACACTATGCTTTTCAGCCAATCGATCACAATTTATAATACCTTTCTCATAAAAATATGCCATGTTCAGTGTTCATAATGATCATATCTAATGGCGTGATGAGCTTCAACATCAATGATGATACGCATCGTTATTTACGTTATTTTCAATCTTTACGACTCAATTATCTCGTAGTTATGCCAATAATGTATTTATAAGGTAACCATTTTGATGTAGATATGTATAATTATTGTATTTGTATAATAAAGCGGAAGAGTTTTTTTGTTTGTCTACACAAGCCTATATCTAGAACTACCTGTCATAGTTGACAGCGTCTAGGGTCATGTGTGCCTCAAAGAGATATCAGCAAACCGTAGGGGTCCAGCAGGGTCGAAGTCTGCTAGGGTAATTGGAAGGGTTCTGAAAAGGATACTCATGGTCCTGGAACGCGAAAGGCAACTGAAGGAACATATGTGTGTTTTATTCAGTAAAAGTCTGGTCACGCTCCACCCTAGAATTCAAAATTCCTAAAATAACAACTCCGATTTATAATTCATCCTATTTTTTTATTCCGAAATTTCAATATTCCTAACGTTTATGATTCAGGTCATTCAGTCGGGTCAGCTATAAACAAAAGACTATTCCGACAGTCACAAATGTACCTACATGCTGTAGCTATCAGACTGATCTGATGATGGAGGTTGGAGGTAAGAGACGTAACATTGGATTATCTATTAATAAACCCGTTGAGTTTAGGCTCATTAGATTTGTCTTAACCAGTTCTAAACATTCTTCATGATGACGAGGACCTGATGCTAGAACTGGGAGTTGGCTAATGGAACCCAGGACTGCCTACAAGTAAACATGTCGAGTTTGGGCTTATTAGACTCGTCTTAACCAGTTCTTTTACTTTTTATATGCGTCAGGGTTTTTTTTAATTTTGTTATTATTATAATTCCGAAATTTCAATATTCCTAATTACTATTCTTAAAATACCGATTTTCAATAGATCAAATAACAAAAAGTAAGAGCGTCCTTTACGAGTTACGTATTCATACAACCGCTCTTACGTGATTATGATGTTATTACACATCTTTCTCTAGATATTTTGGATACACAGCTATCTTGTAGATATTTTCTAGGCTTCTATAGAAATCAAAACATGAAGTGTAAAACTAATCTCTGAAAATTTGCTATTTACGTGAACCCTCAATAATGTACTCAAAAAAAAAAATATCAGTAGTTCAGAAGCCTTGTACATTTAATCAAGATTCTGAATGACGACAATTTTCTGAAAAACATTTAAGGGTTTAAAAAAAAAACAAGAAGTTCCTGGAATAAGTTTTCGAGTATATCACGGAATTACCGAATGCCAACAGAGTTTTCAGGCGTTATTTTTCTTTTTTTGCATTGCCTCTTCAACAAACATCGCTTTAGATTGCGTTAGATGAAGCAACAAGCTTTTAAATCATGCTCGATGTTGACAATACGCCCATCGTCTTTACCACTCGCCTGTGGAAAAGGACCCCCTTAATCTTAATTCAAAACATCAAGAATACGAATACTGATATTAAAGTACCGATTAATTAGGATTTAGAAATAAAAACACAAGCTTGGATAGGGTGGCCCCCGTAGGGGCCTCCTTGTTTTGTCTGTGTGGTTTAAAATAAAACTCCTATTTCTGGGTGGTTTTAAAAAAAATAACTACGAGGGCTACGGTGGGAGTCCCGCTCGGCTCCGGCCTTAGCCTTTTAACAGGAGATGTCTAATGAAACCGCCATCGGCGTCCACCGTAGAACGCCCCCTGCGAAAGCCGAACAGGCTGACCGCAAGGTCCGGTCCCACCCATACCTGCTGCGCGACGAGGCGGTCTGCAATCACCTTGCCCACCTTGTCGAGCAGCATGATGGGCCGGTATGCAGACGGAGAGTCTGCAGGCTGCCCCGGTTTTCAAATGAGGATAAATTTCCTTGTCTTCCAAACGCAGTGGGAACTGGCACCTCTCGAAGCATACGCTAAAGACCCCCGAGAACTTCAGATACCAGGCCTAGGCTTTCCCAGGTGAACCATTGAGTCCTGGGGCGGTATTTTTAGCGAATTTTCGTACCGCCACTCTCAGCTCTACCTCGGTCGCATTGCCATCGTGTTCCCCGTCGGACACCTCAAGTGGCGAAGCGGAGACGTTATTTTGCTAGGTTCGGAACTAGGTGGACAAGGGCTACTCCTTGAGTACCTATGAAAATCGTCCTTAAGGCGATGACCTAAAGGTCATATCTGTGTGCTTTTCTATAACTGATATTTTTTTTAGTTCCCTTAAGGGTGTCTCTAATTACTAGCTTAGTAAGATAGACCAAGGTTTTGGAAAGTAAATATGTTGTGTTCAACTTAAAATATTATGGATTTTTCATTTTGGTGTACAGGCTGGCGCGCCGCCGTTTAGTTTTTTAAAAAGCTTTGAATAATATTTGATAATGTAGAGTAATACACTGTGGAGTATCATTATCATCATCATCATCATCATTTCAGTGGAAAGACGTCCACTGTTGGACATAGGCCTCACCCAAGCGTCGCCACAACAACCGATCCGTATATGGATGGAGTATAGGTTACGAATTTAATAAATGATAATATCTATTATTTTCAAGCCTAGAATCACTTTTTTAATTGTATATTCATTTACATATACACCGCGACATTTTGATCGTTTTAATCCCGTGAAGGGTCGATCCGGTACATGAAACAATAAAGTACCTACCTTTTTTTCAAAACTTGTATTAATTTACGCATGTACGAAATTACTTTCTTTAAGAAAACGTCAGCTGAGCGAGTCCAATGATCTGTAGGTAGTAGTCGGCGTCGCGTACAAACTACCTACAGGTCATTGGACTCGCTCAGCTGACGTTTCGTATCAAAATTTAAGGGTGTATAATCAGGTACGTTTTTTACCTATACGGAACAGAAAGGTATAAGAATTAGAAATGAAAGACTTTTTTCACTCTATAAACTTTAATAACATGGAATAATCTTTCTCAATAACATTTCATCTATTTAAATACACTTCTGGACACATCTATTGGCCCACCTTAGAGTTTAGGTTTCGATGGCCCCTACCGAAATATGATTGCTAGATTGAACAAAAACTGTTGATGCAGTTTTAAACCTGATACATTTTACCATCTTTTTCGATCGTGTTGTTTTAAATTTGAATTCAGAATACCATACGACATGGAGCTACGCCTAACAAGTCGGATATGCGCCTTGTTAAAGGCAATTGATTTTTGAATAAAAAACATGTTTTATCAAATAAAGGTTTAATTTAATAACGCGTGTTGCCTCCATGGGAATCTACCACAGCTCTCATACGATTAGGCATAGAGTTTATCAACCGCTCTATGAAATTTTGAGGGATCATCTCCCATTCCTCTTCTATGGCAGTTTTCAACTCCTGCATCGTCTGGGCAACTGGCTGACGAGCCCTAACACGTCTTTTTAGCTCGTCCCACATGTGCTCAATGGGGTTCATGTCTGGGCTTCTGGCTGGCCAGTCCATAACTGTGATGTTCACATCTCGAAGATATTCCCTGACGATGCCGGCCGCATGGGCTCTTGCATTATCATGCATAAAAAGGAAATTTGGGCCCACATAGTCCGCGTATGGTATCACGTGAGGTTCTAAGCACTCACGAATGTACCTTTCAGCATTTAATGTTGGCAACCGTGGTCCTGTAACAACCTCAAGTTGAGTTTTGCCGCTCGCGGATATACCGCCCCAGACAGTCCATGAGCCACCGCCATAAGCAACCCTCTCTTCAAAGCAGCATTGTGCGAAACGCTCTCCCTTACGTCGGTAGACCTTCTTCCTTCCATCATTGCCATGTAACACAATTTTAGACTCATCAGAAAAGAGTACACGGCTCCAATCTTGCTGTGTCCAATTTAAATGACTGCGTGCGAAATGAAGGCACGCTGTTCGGTGGGCTCGCGTTAGTTTGGGCCCATTAGCTGGCTTGTGTGGTACCATATCGCGTTCTTTTAACCTTCTCCGAACAGTTCGAGCGCTCACAAATACTCCGTGGAAGTCGTGAAGTTGGTTTTGTATCTCAATGGAGGTAAGGTGACGATTTCTCAAGCTGGTCGTCACGATAAATCGATCCTGCCTTTCAGTTGTGACCCGAGATCGTGGCCTTCCTTGGCGACGAACAAAGCCGCCAGTCTCTAGGTACCTCCGATAAACATTTCGGACCGCAGATCGACTTAAATTAAGTTGAGCACTCACGTTTCTTTAGCTGTGTCCGGCCTGAATAAGTGCCACAGCTTGGGCGGCGACTTCAGGTGAAGTATCCATAGATTATTGATAGAACCTCACCTTAATGTTAAGAATAAGTAATGTTTGTTGCAAAACCAAAGATATCAATCACTTTTTCAAGAATTAAATCCAAGTAAACCAATAAAACCAAGTTTTCTTAGTATTCGATTGTTTGATATCAACAAACGGACTCTAAATTGTCTTTTGTTTCTTTAAATTCTGTGTTCGAAATTCAAAAAAAGACTATTGAATGAAATTGTGAATGTGCCAGGTTCAAAACTGCATAAAAACTTTTTGCTCGACCTAATATAAAATTTTAGCTAGGACCAAACGAAACTGAAAATACAAGGTGGGCCAATAGATGTGTCCAGAAGTGTATTTCTTATTTCATTCTATGTTCTTAAATTCCATTTGAGACTCCATACAGCCGACTTCTTTGTCTCCATCCAGAACAATAACCGTGATATTGTACTCTCCAAACATGCTGACACCGGGCTCATGGCTATAAACGTGATGTTCAATGTCGTATTCACCCTGTATAACAAATAAAAGACTTATGAATGTTATTTGCATTGAGGAGGAGTTGTCCTATAACTGAGGTCCTCCCACGAGTTCTTATAGGAGGTCCTTTTCCACTCGCCTATCGTCAACGTTCAGCATGATTTAAAATCTTGTTGCTTCATCTAACGCAAAAGCGATATTTGATGTAGAGGCAACGCGAAAAAAGAGCATTCGTTAATTCCGTAATTTACTCGAATATTTCACAAAACTTTTTCCAGGAAATACGTGTTTTTTAATACCCTTGAAAGTTCAAAAAAAATTGTCGTCAGTCAGAATTTCGATTAAATGTGCAAGGCTCTCTATGGATGTACTTTTTTATATTTTGAATATATTAATCGATTATGGAGGGCCAAAGTTCACGTAAAATAGCAGATTTTCAGAGGTCTTTACTGGATTAGTTTTACACAAATTTATGTTTTGATTTCTTTAAGTAGAAGCCTAGATATCTGTGTATCCAACATATTTGGAGAAAGATGTGGTGTAATAACATCATAATCACGTATGAGCAGTTGAAAATGTACCTCGAGTTGGCCGCTTTTAACGCGATCTACTTGAAGACCTAACTGAATTGTTAAAGGGTGCTGGGTGCTGTATAGCTCCATCCCGCTTTTCTCTCTGCTTTATCTTTCTCGCTCGCTCGATTGACATTTTACCACGTTATGGTAAGGTCCCTGAGACCTGACTATTTATCCTTTACCAGCTTTTTCCAGCGACTTTGACCGTGTGTTAGTCAAAAGATATCACACGAAAACGTACTACTGGTATAAAAAATATCAAAGTAATAATAATAATATTCCACAATATCACACAACGCCGTCTAGTCCCAAGCTAAGCAGAGCTTGTGTTATGGGTACTAGACAACTGATAAACATACTTATATATTTCTAAATACATACATATTATAGATAAATTACACCCAGACACAGAACAAATGATCATGCTCATCACATAAACATTTGTCCTGGGTGGGAATTGAACCCACGACCTCCGGCATAGCAGTCAGGGCCACTAACCACTAGACCAAAAGTCCATATCTGGATCAGATTCTCCCTGTGTCCAACCACAGAAAAGATGAAAGAGTTTAGAAAGGAACACTTTCCGATTTGTACTACAACGAGTGTCGCCGCTTGTCTCCCACCCTTTAACTCCACTACAGGCAATAAACCAATACGAATGCGTATTACGCAACTAACAGACCACGCACACTTATCAATCGCAAGTTTGCTATTGGTAGTTGAACTATGAGCATTGTCCTATTTTGTAGCACGCTTGCTCCGCCCACAATGCCATTCTGACCTCTTTCATTTGTTCTGTGGTTCCAACTATCATCATCTACATAAATGCGATCAACCTTTGAGCCGTAAATGATGATCAAACATCCAAACTTATTAAAAAATGCTGATTTTTCTTGCCTTCGGTATGGGCCACGTTGGAGAGTCCAAGTTATGAATAGACTTCATGCAATCAGCGACGCTCTCCTTTGCGTAGGTTTCAAAGAAATCTATCAAACTCTCATCTACTATAGTTTGGGACTGCGCGCATTTGCCATCTTCGATCTTGCATATTTCTAAGCAGACTTGATCAAACAAGAAATAAAAGAAGTATAGTATCTATTGATCTACATTTTTTTTTAGGGTGGGATATCATTAAATAACTCGTTTCTCTTTAGGTGAAGTGAAACATTTATCAGTAAATGTCTGACCCTCCCTGTCGCTCCACCCACCACAGATGTTCTTTTAGTTGCCTTTTGCAATCCAGGGCTACTATAATTCTTTCGAAAAATCTCGCAACCCTGGTAGGAGTTAGATACTCCTCTACTACATGAATTGTCAATATTGTCCTACTATGGCAAACACAGCAATAAATATGGCAGCGTTGGAAGGCCTCCCAGAAGGTCCAGGTACAAAGACCGACGGCCTGGTGAGAGTCACGGGAATGAGGTGGATGCGAGACGCACAGGATCGGTCATTGTGGCGACGCTTGGGGGAGGCCTATGTCCAACACTGGGCGTCTATCGGCTGAAATGATGATAATGATGATGTGATGGCAAAAACTGCTTATGCTTTTTCAAACTGGAAAAATCAATTCTTTTGTGGATTTCTGTGCCTTCTCTAATTTTCATTAGAAATATCTTCGTCTTGCTAATGCGCAACGCGTTTACAATCTTTTATTATAACTTTTATTTATTCATTTGAATTTTTTTCTGTATAGTCGTTGACCTTCGAAAGGTAGTATTCAGTTGATAATTCTCATGCAATTTTTGACTGGCACCATTCCCCAAAACTATGTCTTTTGTCCACAGTACGTAATTCATACGGTTACATACTCCATAATCCTGGGTGAAGTCTTCACCCAAAACGATATGTCCTTTATATAAGTCATGGCTGTCGTTGATCTTCTTCACCAGAGTGATGTCGAACTTGAAGAGGTGGCTATCCTTCTCACATTTATTGATGGCCAACGTTTCCCAGACGCCAATGCCCTGCAAAAAATAATTATGTACCATCAAAGACACTTCCACCTGTCCACGGCTAAGTTCATTTTTGCTTGCATTCGAAACGAAAACTTCAAAGGGTTTGGTTTGGCGCCGCGTCGCAGGATTCAAGCGATTTTTTTTAAGTGAAATGACCGCGATGGTACACGTATATCTATACTTAAATGATCTTAAACCCCCTTATGGAGATATAAAAAGTTTAAAAAGAATTAACTCTAAATTTCTTTTTGTTATTCAGATGGGTAAAAAAAAAAAATAGATAAATACAAAAGAAGTTTACGGTGGATTTTCTTTGGGTGTTTGTTTGATTGTTTGGTGCGGTTTTGATCACGTATGCGAATTTGCTCCTTACACGTAACCCCCGCAAATGTCCATTTCCTACAACTATTTATTGTAATGCGTGGAATACGCACGCGGGACGCATTTTTTTGCATTTTGAAATTTTCTGCATGCGGACCAAACCCGCATGCGTGATAAAATCCGCACGATATTACAAACACCCTTTCATTGGATTGTACGTGGCTGCTTCCAAACTTTTGAATGATATTGTATCTGTGCGTTAGCCAATATGTTTTATGACATTCTCGTTAGGCAAACCGCATCATTTGTTACCATACCCGATAAATTAATTAAAAACTTTCGACGCAGCCCCCCAAGCCAAGTTAACGATTGCAGTTTAGCAACTTGGCTAGGGGTACTGGTAGAATTTTTCTGTTTTATTTTTGTATCGAATTTTTGGAGTGGATGTTTTTTTTATGTCTTTTTTTTAAACAAATAAAACTTACAAAAAAATCCGCGTTCACCATCGAAACAATAACACATAGAGCGCTAAATATTACCGACGCTCCTGCCATATCACTAGTTTGTAGTACAAACAGCAGGAGCCTTTAAACCAAATATATAATACAATATGACATGTCATCAGGTCATAATCATAGCTATCTGATGGCGTGATATGCAACATTGTCGTTGTACAGAACCAGTAGTCTTTTTTTCTTTTATATTTTGTTCGTTATCTTCAAAGAAATAATTCAGTATTATGTTAATAGTATGTTTCATATGCAAGGATATCCTTGTTATCATCAATTCCAACAAGTGGTGAGATCAGAAAGCCAATTTATCAAAATAGTAGTAGTAGTTTTTTTTTTTCGTCATTCGACGCTATTTCAGGCAATGAAGAAAAAATTTTTTCAAAATATATAAGAAATATCCTTCATCAAAGAAATATCAGCACTCCTAGAAAACTCGGAAGAACGTTTAAAAAAACACGTATTTCTTGGAATAAGTTTTGTGAATTATTTCAATAAAACACGTAATTACCGAATGCCAACAGAGTTTTCAGGCGTTATCTCTCTTTTTTGCATTGCCTCTTCATCAAAAATTGCGTTGGCAAAAGCAGAAGAACAAGCTTTTACACCGAGCTCGATGTTGATGATAGGCAAGTGGAAAAGGACCCTCTTAAATAAATTAAATAAATTCTTTTCAACGGGACAAATAAGACGAGATACGCTATATTCTCACCATTCTTATTTAGTCGGAAACAACTTTACATTCCCATGATCTAAGATTATAATATTTTTTTTTTTTTGACCTATTTCATCTATACACAGAATGGGCTGTACTTCTGTAATCCAATTCTGTAGTCTAAAAATTATAATAGTAAACATTTTTTGTCTTGCATGTCCTTAAGTACTTTCCGCATGCAACCTCTATGTAATTATTCTGTATCTCAACAAACAATCGAATCAAACTATATTTTATGATATTTATAATGTTGTCAGGATTCTGTGTTTGTTTAACTCGCGACTTGGTCTGGTTAAAAAAATATTTTTACTTTGCATTAACATAAAATATATCATGTTACACACATTAACAGTTGAGAGCAGTGATGGCCGAGTGGTAATGGCTCCGACTTACGTGGGTTCAAACCCAGCTAGGCGCATTACTTTGTGTAATTTATTTCATTACCACTGCTCTCAAAACGGTGGATTAAAACATCGTGAGGAAACCGGCTTGTCCTAGAACCAAAAATTCGGAGACATGTGACATTCACCAATCCACACTGGGCCCGCGTGGTGGATTACGGCCCATTCCCTCTCTTAAAGGAGGAGGCCTGAGTCCCAGCAGTGGGAACATTAAAAAGGCTGAGGATGATGATGACACATTAACAGTAGCATCCTACCGGTGAAACCATGTTTGTAATCAAATTAGTATTTTCAGAGATTATGCTTACAAACAAACAATTTTACGTCATATCACTACTTCAGAACAGTACTTTTAAAAAAAAAAGTAATGTTTTTTTATATTCCGACTGACACCTTCAAAGCCTTACCATGACGTGTTAAAATGTCAGGCGTACGAGCGAGAAAGAGGGAACGAGCTATAAACCTTAAATAGCTCCATCTCTTTAACAGTTCAGTTTAGACCGTCAAATGGATCGTCTGAAATGCTCGTGGTAGGCCCTCTGATCACTTAATCTTCTGTGACAGTCTATCCCAAGGTGGTATAATATTTTTTTTTATCCGATATAAACTAGTACTTGTCTGCGATCCCACCTGATGGTAAGCCGTGATGCAATCGTTGATGGTGAAGCGCACTAGTTTCTTAAGGACCTATTCACTCTAGCCTTGAAGACACCGAAATTATAATCGGACGGGAAGACCGCATAAAATACCGTTTTAATTTTAAATTTCTCTTTTTTTCTAACTCTCCTTATCCATTGTTACAGATTAATGAACTGCGCGCTTCAGTCGGCGACTGCGCTGGACGAGCATACGATAGCAGCCGCCATGCTGCCGCTTGCCACAGCTTACTGCAGGAAACTCTGCACCGGAGTCATACAATACGCCTACATGTGCATACAGGTAGAATATACTTTAGGAATATGCAGAACAGACAGTGACGGATTAAGCCCGCGCGGGGTTTGTAACAAATTCAATCCTCCGACCGAAGACGATGATGTCTTTGAGCCAATGTCTGGTTTGGGCAACTGCCCGCTAGATGATTTCGGACTTTTGTATACAGGGTTATTTGTAAAACACTGGCAACCTCCAGGGCCGTTTTATCCATAAGGCAATGTAGGCAACTGCCTAGGGGCCCCGTTAGGTTCTAGGGCCCCGCGCTTTAGGAAAAAAAAATAGACTATGTTTCATAAACAGTAAAAAAAATTGAATTTTTGATGACATGCCATTTATCTAGCAATCCTATCATTGGATTATGCGAAAAGCTGTCAACAGATGGAGTTTAATAAAACACAATCTTTCATTAGCAACGTGTGAGTGCAGAGCATATTCATTGGCTTTTGCTGATAATTTTGTTTATATCAATTTTCATAATATAAAATCAAACAACTACATAGAAAAACAATAAAATATGTAAACTAAGTTAAAAAAATGATTTAACTATATATTTATAATTAAATTAAAAAATCAGAAATTATTTTGTACAACTTTTCAAAAACTGTTTAACACGTCAAGTTCAAAATAATTTTACTAGAAAGTCTTTATAAACTTCTACTTTTGAGATTTTTCATATTTTCTAAACTTTTGGTTCAAAAGTTAGAGGGGGACACATTTTTTACTTTCTAGCTAACAGTCACTGAGATTATCCTCGGACGGACGGACAGACAGACAGACAGATTTGGTGAAACTATGTACCTTGTTGACTACGGAACCGTAAAAACAACGTAATTATGAATAAAATGTTAGAAATAAATATTTTAAGAAGTTAGAAGAGGGTAGGGGGGGGAGGGCCCGAGACGTGCATTGCCTTGGGTCCCCGAGATGCATAAACCGGCCCTGGCAACCTCTCAGGACTATGGTACTAACATCATAAACAACAACCTTTGTTCTATGACTTTCAAATATTTATCATATTTTAGTTCATCAGATTTTCTATTATAATAAATCAAAATATTTAAATTGATCTTTCTAAATATTACGAAGTCTATGCAAAAAAAAAACGAATAGTACAATAACGGAGGGGATCGGGTGGTGGGAGTGCCTGATGCACTTGCTTCGTGTCATACAGACGTAGGTAGATATAGCAAAATACAGAGTTGAAATGTGTTAGATGGAACAATGAAATCTTGAAGGTTTGTTTTTGGGAAATGTATTATGTTTTGTAAAAAGTCATAGAATAAATGTTGTTTTGATGTTGTAATACAGTCCTGCAAGGTTGTTTGTGTTTTACAAATAACCCTATAATTCAAATCGCACGGAGAACTTTAATTGCGCGATGCAGGATTTCTAACTTTAATGTCAGCAAGTTCCATTAGCTTTTCGCTACTTGTAAAGCAATTACCATTTTTACGTCACTGCTTAGAAACTAGTTTATCTTGACTAATTCGATGGCCTCTTTTCAGGAACATCCAGTGTGGACAAGTCAGCAGTTTTGGGAGGCTGCCTTCTACCAAGACGTGCAGAGAGACATCAAAGCTTTGTACCTTCCCAACCAACCCACACATCATCAGAGAGTGCCCAGCCCGAGGTAAGAATCTTATAGGAAAAGAACTCTTTCTGGCACAGAAGAATCCCGCCAAAGGCGCCCCTCGCTTTTGAGATTGCACCACTGGTCATATTGAAATAGTTCTACATCGAATATGTTGTACCTCTTTGTTGACTGTAGTCAAGTGCCAACAGCATCGTTTATACTATTTCTTGTGAAATTAATAAACAACAGTTTCACTAGCATAATTCGCCATTTAGTTCATACCTAAGCCTGCATAACAGACAATAAATACCGATGGTCTCAATTGTTTTAGGACGCTCGATGGCACTACATAGAAACATGATTTTGAATTATATTATTAGTATAACAAAGTCTTTTTTGGAGTAGGATCTTCATTTTAAGGCAAGGCAGAACTCTATGATTCTACTGATACAAGTTCCGCTAATTCTTTTAAACTCCTGCATCTGTTTTTTTTTTTTTTTTAACCACTTGATAAGCTAGTAATGTATGTATATGTGTATGTAGTGTATAGCTAGTAATGTATGTTTGTTCCAGAGATGACGAGGAGTACATATCGCTGTTAAAAGCACAAGAACCGAGCGCGTTGGAGATCGCGGCCGAGCAGATGAGGCTATGGCCCAGTTTACCTCCAGGTAAAATATTGATAGTTTGATTAAAATTCATATTTGTCGATTAAGGGTGAGTTGCACCATTTAACTATAACGATAACAAAGCCGTTAACAGTTGTCAAATCGTCGAATTGACCAATAGGCGGCCGATTCATGGCTGGTTATGGTTTCGTTATCGTTATAGTTAAATGGTGCAACTCACCATAAGTCTCTAAATAAATGCATCTTATCTATACTACTCGTAATATTAGTGTTACGCCATTAAACGTGAACCCGCCATATCTCCGAGAAAATAAAGAGTAGCACGTAATAATTAAAACGCATTGTTGTTCGAAAGGTCTAGAATGGTTGTGCGTAGTCAGGCTTAGAAAAATCTCGAAACATCCACAAGGTACCTTTTTTTTTTTTTTTTTTTCGATGGGAAAAATCATCTTATGACAACCCCCGCTCTTGGGCGGAGCGGGAGATAGTGTCAGACTCTTACTGACTAAAAAACCCATCCCGTTCCTTCAAGCCTTCGATACCGGGGCTCGAGCGCCCTTTCGGATTACCCTGGCCCCGGTAGGTTTCGACCCGGCTGGGCCCCTGCTGTTGCTGACAACTCCTTGAGGCGCGCGGGAACAGTGCGCGCCGTCGACGACTTGGGCTTGGTCCGGACGGTTACCGGACGGCCGGACAGCGAGCTACCCATTGCTCGCTGTCCGCAAGCCCGCGCCTACGGTGGCTGGAAATCGGGATCGGAATCCCGGCGGCGGCGGCGAGAGCGCCGTTGCCTGATGCGGTCGGCCTCCTCCTTAGCGAGCATTACTGCTTCGCAGAAGTCGGCGACCGCCTGCCACTCCTCCTCGCTCCGGACCATGGCCTCGACCAAGGCCCGGCGCGAGAGGTCTCCGCCGCCGATCACCCCCACGAGGGCACGGCGATGCTCCGCCCAAGCAGGGCACACCGCGATTGTGTGCTCCACCGTGTCCTCCGGGCGTTCCGCACAGTGGCGGCACCCGGGCGTCACTTCCGCTTTAATTCGGAACAGGAACCTCCCGAACTTGCCATTTCCGGAGAGGACCTGTGTCATGCGGAAGGTAAGGACGCCGTGAGGTCTTTCCAGCCACGCCTCAAAGAGGGGACTTATCGCCATAATTGTGGCGTGTCCATGACGGGGTTGCGATAGTCGCTGACGCCATTCCACCATGAGATCCCGCCGGAGCTCTGTCCGCCATGCCGTGACCTGTCGCGGCAGAGGACTTTCACCCCGGCGTTGCATCTCCACGCGCATGTCGTGCATGTGTGCAAGAACTGTTGCCTCCAGATCCCACGGTGGTAGGCCAGCCAGAAGGCTCGCCGCTTCGCAGGAAATCGTGCGGTATCCCCGCACCATCCGAATTGCCATGACCTTCTGGCAGGCGTTCAGAATGGCCGCCGGTCGCTTTTTCAGCGACGGCGCCCACACCGGCGCCCCGTAGAGGGCCATGGACCAAACGATCCCCGCGTAGAGCCTCCGGCAGGAGGCGTCTGGACCCCCAAGGTTGGGCAGGAGCCGCTTGAGAGCGGCCCCAGTCCGGTTGAGTTTGGGAGCCAGACGTCGGAAATGCTCCTCGAAATTCCATCGGCTGTCGAGGATGAGTCCCAGATACCTCATCGATGTCCCGACGCCGATGCGAACTCCTCCTACCGTTAGTTGGGAACCCGGCGGTGGCGCGTTCCGACGGCCGCGACCGTGAAAACACATGGCCTCGGATTTGCGCAGCGCCACCTCGAGTCCCAACTCCTGGATCCTACCAACGACTATCGCAACCCCGCGTGTCGCTAAAGCGGCCGCCGCCCGGTACGACTCTCCCTGCGCTAGAACCAGCGTGTCGTCTGCGTAGCAGACCACGCTGACCCCGTCAGGGAGGTCGCCCCGCAGCACGTAATCGTACCCGATGTTCCACAAGGGTGGCCCTAGTACCGACCCCTGCGGAACACCGCACGACATCTCCCGACGTTTCCAGTCTCCCTGGTGACCGGGGTAGACAATATACCTGTCCGACAGGTAGGCCTCGACTACTCGACAGAGGTATTCGGGCACCCGGTGGTACCGGAGTGCCCTCCGGATCGTACTCCAGGGCAGGGAATTAAAAGCGTTGGCAATGTCCAAGGACACTGCCACGACACGCCTACCCTGGGACACCGCATCCCCCGTCGTGAGGGCTCGCACGCGCATGATGGCGTCCACCGTCGAGCGCATCCTGCGAAAGCCGAACTGTCCGTCCGAAAGGTCCGGCCCCACCCGTGAAAGGCGCGCGACGAGGCGGCTCGCAATCACTCTTTCAAAGAGCTTGCCCACCTCGTCGAGCAGCACAATGGGCCGATACGCGGACGGAGAGTCCGCAGGGCGCCCTGGCTTCGCGATGAGGACCAGTTTCCCCGTCTTCCAGCGAAGTGGGAACTGGCCCCTCTCCAAGCATGCGCTGAAGAGCCCTCTCAGTCGAGGCCCGAGAGCCTCCATGGCCAGGACCCAGGCTTTCCCAGGCAAGCCATCGGGTCCTGGGGCGGCGTTCTTGGCACTCAGCCTTTGCACCGCCACTCTCATCTCTGCCTCGGTCACCTCTGGAGCATTATCGTCGTCGTCGCTATTGCGGTCCGCGTCAGACACCGCTGGCGGAGGCGGAGCCATGGGCGGGGGGGAGTGTTCCCCTCGCGCAGGGAACAGAGCGCTCACCACACCCTCCACGAGTTGGGGCCGGAGACTCTGAGTCAGCGGCGGAGCCCAGGGGCGCAGTTTCTCCCGTATCAATTTGTACGGGCGCCCCCACGGGTCCTCGTTCAGAGACCCCAGCCACACGTCGCGGGCCTCGAGTTTGGCCCGCTTAATCTCCGCTCGGAGGGTGTGTTTTGCCTCTCTGTAACCTTCGTACAGCTCCGCCTCTCTGGCCTCCGCATCCGGCGCGCGGATGCGGCGCCTGCAGTATCTGGCGTACCGGCGTCGCGCGTGATTGCACGTGTTGCGCAGTGCAGCGATTTCCGGCGACCACCAGTACACCTGGCGCTTAGCACGTCCTGGACGGACTCGGGGCATTGCCGCATCGCAAATTTGCGACATGGCCTCCCGGAACCACTCCGCCTCGACGTCGATGTCGACAGGCCTGTCCGGTGCTTGCACCCAGGCCTGTACCGTCGCGGCTTCCAGGAGAAGCTCCCGGTCCATCTGCTTAAGCGTCCAACGCGGACCGCAAGGGCTCTGCCGGACCGGCGCGGCCGAGGTTTCGGCGGAGACGTCCAACCGGATATACCGGTGGTCGGAGTACGTCTCCACCTCCTCCATAACGCGCCAGTCGACGACACGCGGCGACAGAGCGGGGCTGGCGAACGAAAGGTCCACCACTGATTCACCCCGCCTCCGCACCAACGTGGGGACAGAACCCCGGTTCAGGACGACCAGGCCCAGCTCCAAGGCCCAGTCCTCGACCAACCGACCCCGTGTGTTCGTGCGCCGGGAACCCCAAGCCGTATTCCAGGCGTTGAAGTCCCCACAAACGACCACGGGGAGGGTACCAAACCCAGCGACGACGGCACTTAGCTCCATAAGGGAGACATGGAGTTCGTCGGGAGTTCTGGTCGGGGACAGGTAGACGCCTACCACTGCAATGTCCCCGACCCGTGCTGCAACGCAACCCCGTCCTCTCGCAACAGCCTCGAGGGGCGGGGTACCGGCGGCGGCCGACGAAATTAGCGTCACCGAGCCGTCTAGGTCCTGAACCCAGCGGTGATGGACGTAGTACGGCTCGGAGACGATGGCGACATTAATCGACCACTGCGCCATGCTCTGGAGCAACAGATCCTGAGCGGGGGCGCAGTGGTTGATGTTCGCCTGGAGGAGACGTAATGGTGTCCTTATTGACATTCCATTACAGTCTCCTCCCGAGCCCCCTGTGAGGGCACCGCCGCGGCGGGAGCGGCGGCGACAGCAGCGGCAGCCAACGCGGTGGCCGCGGCGGTGAGGGTGTCAGGGTGGATGGGCCTGACTTTGCCCTTGGCCTTGGCAGGGGGGTCGCAGGACCTGCCCCCAGCCCGGTGGTCGGCCGGCTTGCCGGCAGCCGCACATGCGTAGCAGTGCGGCTTTGCACGGCATTCAACAGCCTTGTGCCCGGGCTGTCCGCACTGGTGGCAGCGGTCACTGCGGTCCTCTGCGGCGCAATAGGCCCCCACGTGGTGCCCCACGTGACAGCGGTAGCACCGCAGAGGTCTGGGCTCCAGCAGCTTTACCTGGGCCGAAACCCAGCCCACCAACAGCCTTCGGCCCTCGGCCGTGATGGCCTTGGCCGCCGACACGGGGCAGCTTACCGTGACGGCTCGCATGCCCGTGCCGTCAGCGCGGATGGTGCCCGCCCGGACCTGATCGGTCGTGCACCCTCCCGCCCTGACGATGGCGGCCACCACCTCTTCCACCCTGACAGAGTCGTCCAGACCCATTATGCGCATGTCCATGCTTTTAGTGGGTCTGGACACTCGGGCCTCCTCGACGTCCAGGGACGCCCTGATCCTTTCGGCCAGGGCGTCGGCGAGCTCTCCGCTGTCTGCCCCAGGGACCTCCAACATTCGGGCCCCGGTCGCGGTACGCCTCATTCGGAAGCCCCCGGAGGCTCCGAACTCGTCGAGGTGGCCCACCACCGCCTGTTTCGCCTTCGCCATGACTACATCGTAGTTCACGCCCTTCTTTTCCGCAGCTGGCTGTAGTGTGATCACTACAGCTGCGGAAGTTGGGGCGCGAAGACGAGCAGCCATGGCCCGCTTCTTGCGCTCCTGTCGCCGCCTGCGCTTTTTGGCCGCCCTTGCCGCCTTGCTCGCCTTCTTCTTGGCGCCGACGACCGTCCACTCGGCGCCAGCCGAGGGGTCTTCGGGTAGAGAAGGCGGCAGGCGCGACCTAGTCACCGCCGCGGCGGGAGGACCCGCCGGTTTGGTGGCAGCCGCCACCCTGCTCTTTGAGGGAGGAGCAGACTTCCCCTGCCGCTGCTGCTGCTTGGCCGCCGGGACCGGCCTCGCAGGCTCCGACGCCGCGGCAACGCGCCCGGCTTGCCCCGAGGGGCCAGCCCTGGGTACTGCAGCCGTCGTAGCCGCGGTGACGGCGGCATAAGACGCCGTCCTCTTCTGGCCAGAGGCCGCGAGAGGGGGGCGCAGGACGATGCCCTCCAGGACGGAGAACTGGCGCTGGATGTGCCCCTGGAACTGCTGCTGCTGCTGCTGCTGCTGCTCCCTGAAGGCAGCCAGCTCTTGCCGCAGCAGAGACACAACCTCGCCTTCTGCCTGGGGCGAGGGCCGGGATCGGCCCTGCTCCTGCCTGCTCCCCCCTTCGGGACGAGAGCCCTGGAGAGCGGCCACGGCCGCCTCGAGCCGGCCAAACCTCCCGCTGAGGGTGCGCTCGTAGGGCTCGAAGACGAGCCCCAGTGCCTCCTCAATCGAGGCGTTGGCCAGCTCGACGGAGCGTTTTTTGGCCACTCTCTCCCTCTTGTTGGCCACGCTTGTGATAGCGGCTGCCACTACCTGCCGAAACTTGGCCAGCGCCTCCTCCATGCCTTCTGGCAGCTCGCCAGGGAACTTCGGCACTAAGACGTCGGCGCTGGTCTGGTCGTTCGCGACCTCCTGGGGTCGCCGAGACACTTCCTCAGCGCACCCTCTCCCTCTGCCCGACTTTCGGGCCGCACCCCGCCCCGACGACGAGATTTTCCGGGCAGGTCCCGTCTCGTCGTCGGACGCGGAGCGCATGGCGCGCATGAACGCCCTCCTTCCGTTGGATGCGGATTCTTCCACCTCCATCGAAAGGAGGGGCTCCCGCACCTCCTCCACCTCCTTCCCGTCTGAGTTGAGTGAAGACGCGGCATCTGAATCCGACGCCGCGTCTTCACTCACCTCTCTGAGGCCGAACCTACGGCCGGCCTCCACCGGCATCGCGGACGTGCTGGGAACTGGTCCCAGGGACTCCGCGCTGCCGAATCGTGAGCCACCCTGGCTCGTTGCGTCCACGTAGGACGGTACAGGGTCCGGAGACCCGAGGCGGTAGGTGCCCCCCCCAGAATACGAGGGGCAGCCCGAGCTCTGCTCGGGGAGGGATTCTCCAGCTAGCTGGTACCCTCCTGGGGTAGTATTTATTTGTCTACTCGCGCTCATATTGGTGCTGAACACAGCTTTGCCTTTTTGAATGGGGTGGGGTCCCCATTACACGTTCGCCATCCTGGTCATGTCTGCTGAACAGACACGTACCGGAGGCGAACCCTATCTCTCCGACATCGCTATCCAGAAGGCGTCAACAGCTGTTGTGCCAGCGCTCCTGGACAGCGCACCCTCCGGGCGGTCCGACTGGACTCCGCCATATGTTCCTCTTGGTCTGGTCTCTCGCTTGAGGCCTTCCGGCATGAGTAGCTCTACCGGCATAGCCCTCAAGGTCATTGAGACACGCAAGCCCCACCACGACGACAACGTGGGAACACAGTTGGTGGGGATCCACAAGGTACCTACAAGTAGTAATAGGCATCTATCTAACCGATAAGGGAAATGGTACTCTCCTACGTTAACAATAGAGTCGAAATTCGCATGAAAGTGACTCTTATTACCACGAGCAATAAAAATGATTTATGACTTCGAGAAGCGATTGAATTGTTCTGGAATTCTGGATAGATCCGGGGATGTCGGTATCTAGAATTTTCTTGGCTCCGCATATAAATACGAGCCCCCGGCCGGAAGCGAGTCAGTTGTGATTTCGAATGCGATCAAGAGCGAACTACCCTAGTACTTGAATTGATTTTACTTAACGACCTAAGCGATAGTGTAACGGTACTCTAGTGTTAATTGCGATTCGGATTATTGTTGACTGGACTAATTTGTTATTGTTTGTGGTGAATAAAGTTCTCTCGTCAGTAAATCGGCATTTGATTACCCACGTACGTAACATTAGTTTATATGAAAATGACTCTGTCTATCTGTTACGTTTTGTCTTCCTGTAATCACAAGTTACTTAACATAATAAGAGAATGATACTTTGGATTCCCTGTATTACTTACCTACTATGAAATCATTGGGACAAGAAATTTATAATCATCTCGTAGGTATATTATTATGTCCAAAATGTATGCTGATCATGAAACAAAACAAAAGAAAAAAAGATAATTTTAATATGTCGTTTTTAGGGTTCCGTAGTCAACTAGGAACCCTTGTAGTTTCGCCATGTCTGTCTGTCCGTCTGTCTGTCTGTCCGTCCTCGCTTAATCTCTGGGACCGTTATCACTAGAAAGCTGAAATTTGGTACCAATATGTATATCAATCACGCCGACAAAGTGGTAAAATAAAAATTGGAAAAAAATGTTTTATTAGGGTAGCCCCCCTATATGTAAAGTAGGAAGTGATTTTTTTTTAATTTTTACCCTAACGTGTGATATATTGTTGGATAGGCATTTAAAAATGAATAGGGGTTTACTAAAATCATTTTTTGATAATGTCAATAATTTCGGAAATAATCGCAAAAAAAACAAAAAACAATGTGTCCCCCCCTCTAACTTTTGAACCATAAGTTTAGAAAATATGAAAAAAATCTGAAAAGTAGAACTTTATAAGGACTTTCTAGGAAAATTATTTTGAACTTGATCGAAAGAACAGTTTTTGTACAAAAAAGACAAAAAGGTTGTACAAAATAATTTCTGGACTAAGTTTGTAGTATAATCGTATATGCAAGCATTTTTATAAACTCATTAGTGGGTACACTTATTTTGACGGACGGGAAACTACGGAACCCTACACTGAGCGTGGCCCGACACGCTCTTGGCCGGTTTTTTTGTTTATTATATCCTGATATTTATCTCTAACAGAAAAACAACGCGAGTTAATAGCTAGCGAAGAATCCACACTATACAGCCAAGCCATACACTACGCCAACAGGATGGTTTACCTGCTGCTGCCGCTAGAGGGAGCCGGCCGCCGCGCTGACGTCAGAGGCGATGACGCTGACAGAGCTAGCAATAGTATTACGAATAGGTAAAATATACAAGGTGTAAGGGGACAGCCCTCCACAAACTATAAGGGCTTGCTCAGTAGATGAAACTGAACAAACAACCTTCCAACACATTTTTTTTCAGGTAACGAAAAAAAAAATCAGCCTCACCATACAAAATTATACTTACTTATTATTAAACTTGATCGGACAGTTTGTATGGAGAGGCCGATTTTTTTTTTCGTTTACTGAAAAAAAAAATTATGGAATGTTGTTCAGTTTCGTCTACTGAGCAAGCCCTTAAAGTTTGTGGAGGGCTGTCCCATACACCCTTTATAGTTATCTCCCTTACACTTTAAAAATGTAAAAAAAAACCTTTAATCAGATTTTCCAAAGTAGCTGAAAAATTATGCTTTGATGCTATAGTCTGTATATGAAGTCAAACGACTTGGGAATTTTTGGACGAAATAAGAAATCTGTTGTTGGCAACACAAATTTTAGTTGTCATTCACTTGATTCTTGAGATGATGATAGTTCTACAACAGATGTTAATCGTAATATGGCTAGTGATGTTGGCCCTACTGAGTACTCATAGGTTTGTTTTATTATTATGGATAGGCTCGCGTATGACCACTATCTCTCCTAACTCACAATCTCTAAACCAAAGCGATGATGTGGCCGACGATGGAGCAGAAGGAGCGATGATATGGCCGGCGATGCCTAGAACCTACTCACTAGGTTATAGTTAACAGAAAACACAGACTCCGGCAGGGAATGCCACTCCTTAGCTGTACTCATAATGAATGTGTTCACAAAACGTTTTGTACGTATGAGTGATAACGCCTAATAACAACCTTTTTTGCAGTGTCGCCGAATCAGACAGTGTAGACGCGGAGTCAGGTTTTGAAGAAGCAGACCCTGGAGAGGCTGGCAACAATGTCATTAAAATGGTGTCCAGATTTGTGGATAAAGTAAGTCATAAGCATTATGAAATTAAATGAGATGAATTTGTTTATTGTCAGATTTAAATCAGAATAAATGCCCTCGCATATAAAAATCACTGATAACAATAAATAGTAAATTATGTACTAGTAGTAGTACTAGTAGTACTAGGGGACAGAGCAGTGTGTTTAAGTCGCGACAGCTTTTTGAATTCCGAACGAAACGAAGTTTGCTAAGTTTTAGTCCTGAACGCTAGTGAGGGGTTTATATCATTAACTTTCAAGAAACACAGACTCCGGCAGGGAATTTCACTCCTTAGCTGTACGTGTAATGAATTAATATAGAAACCTGAGTGAAGTGAGATATTCAAGCCGCCCAAGATAAAAATGGCTTTATTCCCTGTTGGATACTCTACTTTTTACATAGTAACAGAATGACTTGCTTTAGGTGATGGTTGTGTGACATATAAAAGGCAGATATATTTTGCAGGTGATGTAAAAAAATCATTATGGTACACAATCGTAGAACAAAACAATTAATTATTTACATGAAAGAAAGACTGACTCAACTCATAAAATTATACTATAGTTTTTGTCTGCAAATTACCATGTAGGGTAACATAAATATACCAATTGATTTTTTTATAATTACATTCAAAGGTTGTATGACAGTTTTTTACTGCACTTAAAAACTGTTTTTGTTTGTTTGTGTGTTGTTTGTTGTGTGTTTTAACTGCACTTTAAAATCCAAGTTTTCAAATTTATGTTTGTCATACAACCTGTACTATCCTCCAGGTGTGTACCGAAGGTGGTGTTACCGCCGACCATGTGCGCTGCCTACACCAGATGATCCCAGGAGTCGTGCACATGCACCTCGAGACCTTGGACGCCGTAGCGCGCGAGAGCAGACGCTTACCACCTGTGCAGAAGGTAAGACATGACTCTAGCATACTTCATTATCATCTGTCTAGCTTTAACTTTTTTACTCAAACTTCTTTGGAGTCGGCTTCCAGTCTTCCCTTATGCAGCTGAATACCAGGTGTGCTAGACAAAGTGATATTCTACCGACACAAGTGGCGACATGAAATTTCGGTGACTTACTTGACTTAGGCCTGTGTCTCACTGGGATGCCATGGCAGTGCTGCCAGTTCGCGCAGCCAAGAAAGTGCACGCAGCTCTATGGTGTACCTCACCTGGCTACTGTTGGTCACGTAGCCAACCATATATTTTTTTGGTGGGATCGATGATCGATGATCCCAGTGAAGCACGGCCCTTAATGTCCGATGTCCTTTGGATGGGTCAGAGAGCGCCCACTGTAGTCCTCTATCGCGAACAGTCTTGAACTTCACGCTTTACTTTGGCCCACGTCAAGTTCTTGCTCGTCTTTTCTGCCAAAGTGCAAAGGGACGGCTACACTTTATTTTCTCTTGAGGACTCCAGACCAACGCTTGCTTAGGTATGTGATCGGAATCCGTTCGGAACGTGTGACCAATCCATCTCCACTTGCGACGCTTGATCTGGCGGTTGATAGGGCTCTCGGGCCTTTCGCTAACACCTCTTCGTTAGATATTGTCTAAGGTTAGTAGAATACGACAATATGACGGAGACAGCACATTTCGGCGGCGCATGATAATCCCACACATTTTGGACTTTTCAATAATCGTGTTTGCTGATAGAATGTTACTTTGTCTAAAGATCCTGTATTATACATGGAACGAAGCTGCCTATCTAACTTCCGATACATAAAAGTCTTGTGAAGCAATAAGAAGTTGGTAGTGGAACTGAGGTGCTTTTTGTATTCAATTCACAGTTTACGTGCACATATTCTCACTTTACTAATAATTTTGACACTATAGTTTGTGCCAAATAATGTGGCAGTGGTCATTGCCCTTTCCCTAATATGGGAACCCGATGAACAAACTAGGTACCTATCGGTGTTTATCAACTTGAAATATTGATATCACTGATTCGAGGTTTTTTATAACTAAGTAAAAGTATACTTTAGTTTTGGTAGGATTTTTTTGAGTGAAGTTCAGTGGCTATTTTATTTATTTGCAAATTGATTCCTAGTGCATATGGTGATGTAAAATGGATGCAGTTTTGTATCTCAAATTATTGCACAACTAGACAATATGTGGAAACATAAAAACAGGCCTGATCTCGGTAAAATGGAGCTGAGAATATTTTATTATAGTCAATGCTATATTGACTACCTCAGCGGAACTTGCTAAGAAGGCCGACTAGAACCATTAGAATTTGTTACATCCACATACTAAAGAATAACAAAGTGACAACATTCTCTATCAAAAACTAGAAAAATAATGTAAATTTAACCCGTTGTGTGTCTAAACGTGGATCCACGCGAGACACAATGGCTTTTTAATTGTGTCTCTAATTAAGGCACACGAGAGGTTAAATCTAGCTGTGGAAAGTCAAAAGAAAATAAAAAAAGACGTGTGGCACTCGGGGACTGCCGCGGTAAAGCTATTGCATAGCATTTTTATCAACTTATGCAATTATAATTATTTATTTATTTTATTTATGCAGTATTTTTTTTTCCTTTGTTTTCTTTTTCTTTGATATTAATTGAAGTTACACTTTCACACATTGAATTGAATTTTGATTGATTGTTCACTCATTTGTTTTCTTATCGGTCACCACGCTCAAAAAACAAGTGAGTGGGGGGTGTTAGGTTATTTTCGTTACGGAATTTCTGGATTCGGTCTCCACGCTCAAGGCCCGCGATAGAAGCTATGCAATAGCTTAATAAAGTGTTCCAATTTTAAAGTAACGAATGCTCTAGAATCGATTTGGTATCTATAGGCAAGCCTATGATCCATATACCCATCTTATTTGACACAACTATACATTACCTTTCTTAATTCTAGCGCCTCTCCGGCATTTTTCGAAAGTCTTTCATAAAAACACGCAAGCATTAGTTTGCTTGCCCCGACGACGCGACGAGACGAGACCTACACAACACAACAAACAAATATGGAATTTATTGAGTACTCACTAAGGTACATATTTCCGTGAAACATTTGGGGTGGTTTAGGTTTTATGTGTATGTATGTATAGCTTTCATTTGTCTCGTCCTGTCGCGTCGACTATGTCACTAATATAAGTGCATGCCTTTAATACTAAAATACTTTTTGGGATTTTATGTTCGGTAAAATAGAATAATAATGCATTTTGAAAAAGCGTTTTTACAGAAAAATTACAGTTTTTAATATTCATTTAAGGATAGCGAAAATTACACCCAGCTTCTGTAGCAAATTGAGCTAAGTAATAAGATTGAGAGCATTGGTGGCCGAGTGGTAATGGCCCCGAATTACGAGCTGTAGGTCGCGGGTTTAAACCCAGCCAGGCGCATTACTTTGAGTAATTTATTTCATCACCACTGCTCTCAAAACGGTGAAGGAAAACATCGTGAGGAAACCGGCATGTCCTAGAACCAAAAATTCGAAGACACGTGACATTCACCAACCCGCATTAGGCCCGCGTGGCGGATTACGGCCCATTCCCTCTCCTAGAGAGGAGGCCTGAGTCCCAGCAGGGGAACATAAAAGGGCTAATGATGATGAATAAGATTTATAATTATAATAACTTCATGCCTATAATATGGCCTTCTTATAATTTTACAATATTTTTTAATACAGAAACTGGGCACTAATGTCATTCGATTGTGACTCGTTCTTTGTATAATTATATAAAACGTTTATTTAAAAAAAAAAAAGATTTTTCGCATAAAACAAAATTTGCTCTCTCTGCGTCGGGCATGATTCTATAAGAATAAAAGAAGGTAAAATACGAGTAAATCCTTGCATGTTTCTCAACGAAAAAATGGGTTGTCAACTGGGCATACAAAACCAACCTATAACCTATTTCTAATTCACCTGTATTGTTGTAGCCTCGCATAGTAGCGCCCGCCTTAGTGCCCGGGGAGACGGTATCGGTGCCAGCACTCCGCGCCTACCTCGTCAGCGACGGGCGCAACACGCCGCTGTTGCCGGCAGAGGGCGCCTTGTTCCTCACTAACTACAGACTGGTGTTCAAGGGCACGCCGACTGATCCCTATGGTAAATATTATTGTAGCGTATGAACTGCCTCAAAAATATTACTCTCTAAAACGCAGAAAATAGAAAAGTTTATGCATATTATTATTTTTGTATATTTTATTTTCTTTCAACAGCTTGCGAACAAACAGTGGTCCGATCATTCCCATTATGCTCCCTCACGCGAGAGAAACAAGTCCGGACACACTACCTGCCACACTTGGAACAATCCTTGCAAGAAGGACTACAATTAAGATCTGCCACCTTCCAGCTCATCAAGGTATATAATTATCATCATCATCGTCAATATACTACGTATCGCACCCTTAAAACATAATTGGCACTCACGCAGATCCGATTCGTAAAAATAAAATTTTAAAAAAGTACCTTTGTTTTCAAAACTCGTATTAATTTACGCAGTTACAAAATTAATTTCTCTAAGAAAACATCAGCTGAGCGAGTTCAATGACCTGTAGGTAGTTTATACGCAACGCCGACTATTAACTACAGGTCATTGAACTCGCTCAGCTGATGTTTTCTTAAAGAAATTAATTTCGTACATGCGTAAATTAATACGAGTTTAGTAAAAAAAGTCACTTTATTTTTTAATTTTATCTTCACAAATCGATAGTGTTTCATATCGGATCGACCCTCCACGGGATTAAAACGATTAAAATTTAACGGTGTATGCAAGGTGTCGTTTTGAAGCTGCAAAATATTTCAGGAGGTAATTATGTTAGTGATTCTCGACCCGAATCAATAATAAAATAAGTAGGTAATTTTTTTTTTTTATAACCGCGCTTTTTTTCACACACACAAACACGGAACAATAAAGGGCGTTTTCACACACACTAACTCGCAACGATAGTTTCATAAATAATGTATCCTCCAATCATCATCCCGCACGCCACACCCTAGCCACGCCCCCGCGGCCATCGATCAATAGATTTAGTTTAGTGTAATTAAAAAATTAAATAACAAGTATTACTGATTATTGACCAGGTATCGTTTTTTTATATGATTATTTATGAGTTTTATTACAACCTCCTGAAATATTGTGCAGTTTTAAAACTGCACCTTGTATACAAGGTGCAGTTTTAAAGGTGCAAAAAAATTCAGGAGGTAATTATGTTAGTGATTCTCGACCCGAATCAATAATAAAATGAGTAGGTATTTTTTTTCTTATATATGGAAATCGGTATGTGTGAACTACCTTTTTTATAAACTCTGCTAGTCTGATACCTCCCTTATAACCGCGCTTTCACACACACAAACGCACCATTATTTAAACCGCGCTTTCACACACATACACGCAACGTAAAGCACCAATAATCTCCCGCACGACACACCCTAGCCACGCCCCCGCGCCATCGATCAATCGATCATGTTTAGTGTAACTGACGCCGCCGACGTGTGCATACACGCGCTTGCAATATTCGCCCACAGCGCCTTCGGTTAACGGTTGCGGTATCTAGTGATGAAAGATGACAGACCAATACTCCAATGTAGAGTTGGTGGAGATAGTCCGCTTGTATGCTATCAGTGGAAACATCGTAACGTCCATCTCAAAGGGTAATACTGGCTGCTACGCAAAGACTCCGCGAGTTTCGACGATTCGGCGTTCCCCGGCTTGCTGACGGTCGCGGCAACGAAGGCCTGCTTGTCGCCTTGCAGGAAAATATCCTGGAATACTTCAAGCGAGAGCCACGGGCCAGCACGCGGGATGCTGGTCTACGGTTTGGTTTCCTCACTACGGTCGGCAAGTACGTTACTTGAAAAGGTGATCACTAGTGATTAGTGCTTTCGACACTTTAAAACGAATGTGTTTGTGCTACGAAATTAAAAGAAAATCAGCAACGTCGTGCTAGACTGCTGTCTGTTTGAACAACACCTCCAGGTAACATAAGTACCTGCTTAGGTATTTATTTTATTTTATTAGTAAGTACATAAAAAGTCATTTGTAAATACGTTGTTAGCCGAATCAATTTGATTAGTGTAAATAAATTGATTTAAAAATTTTAACTACGGTAAAAATACCTACCTAACAGGCAAGATAAATCACTTAAAAACCTACCTATCTACGTAACTAGCACAAATTATCTTGAAGTGTTTTTTGTCGGTCCTCAGCCCATTAAAAAGTACGAAGGGAAATTTCACATCCACCAATTTAATCTACAAATAAAAACGAAATTATTACGGAAAACTGACCTTGAGAATGACATTACCGACAGACTGCGTCTGGTAGATACGTTCATGTACCACTGCGTATCTAAATCTCGAGCGCGCGCGCTCGATGATACCTACGGACGGAGGCACGGACGCCTCATAAGGTTTATTGATCTCGGCCTAACATTTTATTCATCAGCTGATACGTAAGTACCTATCGACGCGACGTCAACGTGACTTTTAAAAGATTTTCACATTGTGATGATGCTTAAAAGCGAGTAATTAAATAGCGAAATTTAAGACATTAATGTACATTATGATCATCGAATTCGATCTACATCTAAGGTTAAATTATTCATTTCGTAAAATAAGTGGGCGGAGCCTCGTACAGGTTGATGCACTCACACACACAGTGACACGGCGTGCGATAAATCGCAACGGGTGATTCTGTATTTTTTTAAGAAGTTTATTTAGAGAGTTATTCTGAAAAACGGTTAAAATTAAAAAAAAAAAATAACAAGTTTTACTGATTATTGACCAGGTATCGTATTTTTATATGATTATTTATGAGTTTTATTACAACCTCCTGAAATATTGTGCAGTTTTAAAACTGCACCTTGTATTACCGACATAGCCCTAAGAATCGCCAAACTTAAGTAGAAGTGGGCAGCACACATTGCTCACAGAAGAGATCTAAATAACATCGATCAATCAATCGTCAATGATCGGGAATATCTCTCTACCTCTTTTCTACGCTCGCAACCTAATGGGGCTGACAACATTGTAGTTTGCGCATCCTTTTTCTGTTACTTGACAGTTTCCCCTTCCACTAGATTTGAAAGGTTTCTTACATACTTTTAAATAGATTTGAAAAATTCTTTCTTTTTGTGATTTTGGTTAGTTACTTTTTGATATAAATTTATATAAATAAAGAGGAAAGATTTATAGTTTTGTTTGTATAAATTATTTCACCAGTAGAATGATATTTTCAAGCAGGCAAAGACAAAAACACTGGCAGTAGTTAGTAATAAAATAAAATGCGTCAAGTACCGAATTTCGAAACATTATAGTTTCATTTTTGATATTGTAGGTGGCGTTAGATGAAGAAGTAAGCAGCGAAGCAGTGGAAGGCTTCCGCAAGCAAGTGGCTCGATTGCGGCATCCAGAACATGTTCTGTTGCACTTTGCGCTGGCGCCGCGCTCGCAGCCGCCGCCCAAGCACAGCCAACCCAAGCATCATACGCTCAAGTACGTTTCATAACGAAGAGAATCGGAAACAAAAACCATGGTTACTCTTTAAAAAAAAGGGGAATTATAAAACGAGCGAATAAAAAAAACTTTGCGACTGATGATGAGATACTGTTTTAATAACTTGAGTGGTATGATTTTGAGTAAGCGATAAATTAACTAAACTAATGACAAATATTAATCTTTAATAAAATCCAGAACGAGTTTTCTAAAAGTGGGTTATTGAAATTCTAACTAAGCGACTAAATTAGTAAGTGAGTGACAAAAATTAATAAGTGAGCGACTAAATCAACTAACTGAGCGACTAGAAAGAAAATTAAGGTTTACATAACGAACTACTAAAAAAATCACTTTAAGAAATGTTTTCACCATTGTCTAATTATCTAGTTGCGGGCAGATTCATTATTTTGAATTGGATGAAATAGTTTAGGTTAGAACTGTGACCAACCGCTACGCTTAAGTTGCTCGCAGATTGTATTTCACCATTTTCTAATTACCTTGTGACATACATAATGCATAAATATCGATATTTAGGACATTTAATGCTCCCTACTTCAATATTTAAGACATTCGAAACACTTCATTTAAGATAAAATGCCGTTCAGTATAAATAAATCATTTGCCAAATATTGAAAAAAATGCAGGTCGTAACGTTGACACTCAAACAAATATTAGGTCGCTCAAATATTATAAAGCTTCTCATTTTGTATTTTAAGTAACTTAAATTGATGTTTGTACGCTGATCTGTTGATTTCTCGTCACTCGCAGTCAGTTGCTCACTTATTAATTCTATAACCCAAAATAATTACTTTTGTCAATTAAAATTTTAATTTACAGTCGCTTGTTTAAATACTACCAACCCTTAAAAAAAATGATTGTTTTAAATCCACATTACAATATTAATATAAGTTTAATGGAGAAGCAATGCATTCAATATCAATATATAACAATCCGTCATCTTTCTAACAGGGGCTTCGCAAAGAAAACGCTACTCAAGACAGCCCGACGCGCGGGGCTCAAACCAAAGCCGTCAAAACGTCAGAAGTACGTGCTCCCGTCAGCCGACGCGCGCTCTCTGACGTCACCACCGCTCATGTCTTCCTTGTCTGCTGATACGCTGTCCTGTAAGTTTCACTATTTTATGTATTTTCCATTTAAACGAATATCGATCTGGCCTGTAAGTTTGCATGATGTACCATCAAAGACATTTCCGTCTGACCACCGTAAATTTTTTTTTGCTTGTTTGGCGCCGCGCCGCAGGATCAACCGAAATTTTTTTAAGTGATCAGGCAGAAATAACAGCGATGGTACAGGGAAAGGGAAAGTAGTTCGCGAGCGCGGTATATTACTGTGCTTTGCTATCGTAGCATATCTCGTTCTAAAAAGCTACGGCATAGCAAACTCTGTCCGTAGATTGTACGAGTATTCCTATTCCTTAGTTTCGATATAAGCGAAAGTCTTTGATGTAGTGTTCAGAAATTTCTAACGCTTAAAAAATAAGCTTATTATATCCCTGTTGTATTTACTGTTTTATTTAAATTCACAATTTTCTATAAATATTCTGATGTAATATCTCGTTATACCAAACGCAAAAATAATAAAACAAGATAATTATTATGACTCTTCTGTTTATGAATCAACACTGTTTGCCGGACATTTCAAGCGTATTCTCTTATGATCCTAAACGATATTATGCGACATTTGAAAGGTTACCTACTTTATTTGTTCCTCAGTGGAAGAGCTGGAACTAGGCGGTAGTGAAACCACAGAGAGTCCGGCGGCGCGCACGCTGGAGCGCGTGCGCGAGCGCGTGTACGCGCGCGACTGGGCGCGCCTGGGGCTCGCGCAGCCGCCCTTCCGCCTCGCGCACGCCAACGCCGTCTATACGCTGTGTCGAAGGTAAAGCTAAACAATATTACCACGAATTACTGGATTATTTACCTCACATGACAAATACCCCTAGATTGTAGCTATCAGGAAACACAATCTCCGGCTGGAAATCCCACTCCTTAGATGTATGCGCAATAAATGTTTAATGCTTTTAAGTGTGGGATGTCCACCATATATCGGTGGTGCAACGCCATACAGTGGTCTGAAGATGGAACTGGCTGTATGTCCAGAATTATATTGTCAACTCCGATGACACCGTGTTTAGTGACTCATTTCGGCATATCTAATACGAAACATTCACACACTCACACAACACAATACTGATCACAACAATTAAACTTCTAACTAAGTTGTAAGCTATCTGCTATATATTTGAAATAATGGTAAAATGACCTTTCAAGTTTGCTAACCTATAAAATAAATTAACGATGCTATGTTTGTCTATCCAGTTACCCAGCAGTAATCCCAGTACCCGAGAGCTTCGGCGACGACTCACTACGCAGAATATCACGATGTTACCGACAAGGTCGATTACCAGTAATTACTTGGAGACATCCACGGACGCACGCCTTATTAGCCAGGTATTGAATTGATTAAAGCTAACAAACATGCGGTTATTATATGTTTCTTTGTTTCGGAGCAGAGATGCAGTATCGCTAAACTCACTAGAATGTAACATTAAGACGTTATAACTATGACTTAATCCCAGCAGTCCATTAGCGTTATGAAAATAGTGACACATCACTGCAACTGCAAAGTAAAGGCGTTTTCATACTGGGATAAAAATTTAACCATTAAAATTAAAACAAAGGATTTTTCAAAATACAAATTTAAGTAACTATTTTAAAGTTTAGGCGATCAAAATTGTCAGATATTTTACTTTTAATTTTACGAATATGTAAGGTATTTATTTTTAAAATTAAAAAATATGCGTCCGTACTGTCTAAAGGGCTTCCTTGAACCAGTCAATACGAACACGATTTTCTAATTTATTATGATCTAATTGGTCAAGGGGTGTGGCTATGCTGAGTGACAACGTTGAGCCACTGTTTTCTTAACGCGAATGACAAAAGACGCGTCCGTAGTATGGACGCGTCTCTCCTCCAAAAATGAGTCATTACTCAATATTAAATTGTTCACAGATCAGCCGCTCCCCACCACAAAGGTGTGATGGGAATGCTGAAGGCAAGTCACCAAACTCCTGGAAACACACAGAGTGGCACGGAAACCACTTCCAGTTTAGAACAGGTATGTAGTAACTTGTAACCATTATTGAACTTATTAAAAATCTTATTAAGGTGTATAGTGCGCAAGATCGACCTTGAGCGTCGAACTCACACATACGCGCGAGACCTGCACACACTGACTTTCCGTACCGAGCGCGCTACCGCTCAAAGATAACGCAGTGACGCAGAGAGGCGTGCCTATTCAATGGTATTTTGCCTACGACTCTAGAAGTTCTAAGATGCACGGCTAATTTTAATTTAAATAGATACTTATTATGTTTCGTGTAAATCTCAAACTTTATCATTTGTATATATTATTTATTAAGTAGGTGTAGAAAAAGAAACAACACAAAAACAACAACAATAAGCCTTTTTTCGATTATTTCATAACATAATGTGTAGGATACAAAAGTAATTCAATTTTTTTTAAAATAAATATTAGATCTAACTGATTCTTGTGTAGGTAACTAATGAGGTAAAAATTGGATTATTTATATTGTTCTTTGTAACGAATAAGCTCAAAAACAAATGGATCGATTTAAAAAAATTGAAATCATTGAATATGAACATAATTGGTGAAATAAAGGTACCTACCACTATACCGGTTTACTAATGATTAGCATAAAATATATTGCCATAGTTCGTTCGCTCGCTATCGTGTTCTAGTGGTCACTATTCTAACCAGACCTAATCCAGGCGCGATTTTTAAC
This sequence comes from Mythimna ferrago, assembly GCA_910589285.2. Lineage (NCBI taxonomy): Eukaryota > Metazoa > Arthropoda > Insecta > Lepidoptera > Noctuidae > Mythimna > Mythimna ferrago. The sequence goes on along the minus strand of OU342676.1, from coordinate 14,549,171 downwards.
CTAACCGAACTAAGTTGATACACCAAACCAAAGTGAAAATACTGTGTTCCGGGAGGCCTATTAAACATTTACAAAATGTAATATATTTTAAAACATCGTTTTATGAAATAAAATGAATAAAAAATGAATTGTTTGTCAATTGACACATTATTAAACAAATTTTTATTTAGTGATTTGTTAGTAAAGTAAATCGTTTGGAAAACTTGTTGTTGTATAATGATGAAACAGCGAACCAAGTTTTTGCCAATCGTTGGTTGTCAAATGAAAATTTGTAAATCAATTTTTGGTGAACTGACAGGATAGCAGATTTCCCAGTCATACTACAAAAAAAATAATCCTAACCTAACCCAGTAACCAATAATACATCGCCACAAAAACATCGCCTAAAGATCAATTTAAAACTATTGGCTACATTCATCCAATTGTGACTTTTTATATTTATGGCTCATGATTATTAGACGAATAAATATTATGCCTTTTAAATTTATGCAACTCCAATTTAAGCCAAAACATATTAGACTAAATGATACTTATGCTAACCTATGCATTATGCCAAAGTACTATTGTGCAACATTGTTATTATGCTAAAAAAAGTTATGCGAAAACGTTATGCCAAACAATATTATGCTTAAAAATTTTATGCCAACAAGAATATTACCATTGTGTGATACTCTTATTTTTCTAGTTTAATTAAATTGTAGTAAGTAAAAGTATAATAACAAGATATTTATTATGGCGACCACGCAATACTAAAATGCGCTAGTATAGGTACCGGCACGAATCTTGAGCACTCGGCGTCAGAGTGGGGATCGCTTTGCGCATTCCATACATTGGCGAGCCAATCGTCGTCGTTGTTGCACCAAGAACAGGGAACGAATCACTAGTGACGTCTATGACACGATGGTGCGGCGAGCCAATCACTGACACTCCCCGCCCCCGTGTCTCCCTTCATACCACTAAATAGGCCCGATATTTGACTTCTGCGCAAGTGAAGGTTAGCGCTCAAGATTCGTGCCGGTACCTATAGTAGCGATCCGATAAAGTTTTTTTTGTGACGTAGCAACAAATTTACAGTTTTATAGATATATATATTTTTTTTTTTTGCTGTAAGACCTTGTTTCATGCCAATTTTTTTTTGTTTTCCTTAACTTAGATGTTTGATTTTTTCACTGCTTCAAGGGACCGCAGACCTGAGCACAAGTATATGGTATTAATTTCAACTCGATACCACTGCTCGTTCCCGAGAAAAAAGGCTTGACAGACCGACTGACAGACCGACAGACAGACGGACGGACAACAACGTGATTTTATAAGATTTTCGGTTTTTCCGTTTGAGGTACAGAACCCTAAAAAGAATCATTGAAGTCGGTTAATATTTAGCGAAGGTATCGCTGAACAAGATACAAAATAAATCAGACAACTTGAGAATCGTTTTCTTTTTTAGAAGTCAACAAATATAATTTTGTGGCCGATAAAAAACCTTTTACTAAAGTGCATGAGTGAGTATATAAATCCCAAATACGGCATCCTACACTAAAAGTATTTGAAAAAAATGTACATAGAAAATAATATATAAAGAACTAATAAAGCGTCCACGCACATTATTGGCACAGTGGTTGAGCGATTGACTGCTGCGCTTCGAGTCAGGATTCGACTCCCGCGCGATGTATATGTTTAGGAACGCACCCTCGATACAAGAGTAATTGTTATTGTGAAATGAAAGATTACATTTCGAGCAGATTTTTTTTGCACGCATAAATGTTACAGATTACAAGCGATATAATTTTTATCATAAGCTAACAGTATAATCTGATCAAGCCGTGTACGCCTTCCTACTCGGTAAGTTACACAACACAGCGACTATCTGCCACCCGAAATTTGTATATCGTATCATATTGGGTCCTCTGCAAGCGAGCTAGCCTATAAACTCACACTAATACAAAATCTTCGTAAACATTCGCGCCGACACATACGTAGCGCGCTGTCGTTTCATGGCGGGAACGGAGCGCCGAGCGACACAGCCTCCCCGTCTGAATGCTAGCGCATGACTGGCCGCCTGCGCCCGCACAGAGTTTTATATATATTCGGTCTCAATATTGATCATTTTATTTAATAAATATTGATTGATTTACGTAAGCAATGTTCACTTTGAAGAATATTTAATTACCAATTTTTCTGTGTAAAAATATTTCCAAAGATCCAAGCCGTTTCGAAGGAGTAGGGAAAAGTAGCGAAATTCGTAAAATATTTTTTTTAGACAAAAGTATTAATCGCACGAAAAAATCAAATGTTGATATTATTTTTCATGAATCTATAATAAACATATATTTTTTTCAAACCAATTGACCTAGCCGTTACGGAGGAGTAGGCCTCAGAAAGTCACTGTTTTATGGCACTTTTCGGGCGCTTGGCCCTTAAATGGTAATTAACTAATAAATAAATTTTGAAATTACTAAAATGGGTTTTACAATATTTGACTTCAAAATTCGCGTTAGCAAAGCGTTAGCGTCTATAATATGCCGCATACATCTATGCTAACCTAACAACATAACGAATCCATCGGGTGCATATGCAACTCATTATAATATACAGGTAGAGAAACATGTTTAAACAAAAGTCGACCTAATTGCATTAGAATGTCCAAAAAATACTAGGTAGTGGAGAGTCAATCATCAAATAGGTTAATCGTTTCCTTTGTTGACCTGGGGGCCTAGACAAGACGCATTCGCTCCGTGTCGAAGTCGCTTCGAAGTTCGATTTCGCCTTAACGATGTCGACTATAAAATGGTAGACAATGTCACATCGACCAACATATCGCTAAGTCGAAGTGTGCATTCGAAAGAAAGATAACTTCTTGACTATGGTCGCGAAATGAAACGTCAAATTCTGACGTGAAAATACGTCAATCGGGTTGCGGCAAATATAAACAAACAACTCTTGGTAATTTTTCTGAGTGAAAGTGTTATTAGTGGTGTTGGCGATCGCTGTGCTCTAAAAACATGAAGGACGGCGACGGCTTTGGAGTGCTGAGTGACGTCACGGGATCGGCATGGGCGTTCAAGTGCTCACGATACTCCGAACCCCGACAAAAAAACATCCTTTAACCTCTTAACTTAAGAACCATGGGAACTGTAGCAAGACCCTATGCTTCCATCAAATATTAAGACATTATTCGTTCAGTTTTAAGCTAACCTCTGTGTAAGCCACTCATCGTAAACTGTATTAGTATAGGCTTTGTTCATGACCAAAGTGTTCACTATAAGTAAACTAATATACCTAGTTAAAAGTAAAATTGGCGAGTGGTGGTGTTAAAATAACCAATTCAACAAGGAATTCATAAGTAAGTTGCACATTACTTTTATGAACAACAATAACTGTGGATTTTTTTTTTATGATGATAAACAAACTGAAACTAACAGGTTATTTTTTTCATTTTTAGGATAATTATAATGGAGTCACGAATGCGAGCCAGTGGTGAACAATTTTCAACTATTTTGGAGTTCATGGAAAGGTAAGGAAGTGTTCACCTCGACCATGAACTTGACTCAATTCATATCACCTGAAAACGCTCAATGTAAACAATGACGTGATCCTAACTATTCTTTGTTTGATTACAGTCACGGCGATCTTTCGAATCCCCGTAGTGGGCTTCAAGGGCGATTGAAATCTGAGCGTCTGTGGTGTGAGTTGGTGACAATATTAAACTCGATTGGTGGTGGAGTCAATAAATCGACAGAAAAATGGAAAAAGGTAATAATTGAACAGCCATCTAATCATCGTTACTCCTTACTACCTACCTTATAATATATTTGCTACATATTGCTTAATTTATTTCGTAGGTTTGGGCAGACTGGAAGTCGAAAACAAAAAAAAAAGCATCTTTAATAAGACGTCATGCAAGTGGTACTGGTGGTGGGCCTAGTAATCGCCAAACCCTCACAACTTTTGAGGAAAGGGTGCTAGCGATTATGGGAAATGTGGCTGTAGAGGGTCAGGCAAGCATCCACGAGCAAGGATTTGCCGTAAGTATTACACATGCCCATTTATAATGCAGGAATGACTGATCACTCGAATATTTTTTTAAACATGCCCGTGATAAAAATGACGACAACTATTGTATGGGAGCTATATAAATCTTATGTCGTTGGAATTCTTATGAAATAAGCTAAAATTTTGATTAAAACAAAACATAGATTTAATTAGTAATACTCGTATATTGTTATTCTAATTTGAAAAGTGGTGGGCGAGTGTTTTCCAGTTTATTGTACAAGAGGTACTCGTTATAATTAAGAAAACACACCAATATATTCAAAAGTTTCTATGTCATTTACGTAAACAACACATACATAAATTGATAAAGAACCCACCACGCCATACAATTTTTTGTCATGTCATAAAGCTTTTTTTACAAAAACAACGACGCGACCCAAACACCTCAGCAAAAAAAAAAGGGTGATCTTATACTTAAAATCCGAGAACACTAGTTCAAGTGGCATTGGCTATCGACTTATATTTTAGTATAGTCCACAAACTTATTAAAAACAAAGTGTCAGGTTTAAAAAATGTTTAATTTAATAGAAATCTATCAATAAACCAAGCGCTATAACCGCAGCAAAAACGAAAACGTCCTTTCGAACTTTAAATTACAGAATTAACTTCATTATAAATAACTAACATTCTACAATTTGATAGATTTTACTAATCAAGAAGTACATGAATATATGAATAGTACAAGAAGTGTACTTGTGTAATAAAATGAGTATTATTACAAGAGGTTTCATATACAATATATTTTATATATAGATAAACTTTTTTCAGGGACCACTGCAGCTCATCCCATCCACAACGCAGGCTACTACTTCTCATCTCTCACCACCACCTTCTACGCACGAACAAGACGCGATTGGTTTTGAAACCACAACAGCCGACGGTAGGTTTACCTACATAAAATACATTTTATGAATGCGTTAAGCAGGCATTTGAATTCCACTTAGGTAAAGCTTATTTTGTTTACAGAGCCAATATCATCACCCGCGCCTGTAACTCCATCTATAAGCTGGCAGCCACTGCACCCAGAAACTCTCGCTCAAGGATCACAAAATCGCTCACAAAATCAATCCGCAACAAGACGTTCATGGGTGCAACCTGTCCCGCCTGCACCTTCCACTCCTCCACCGACCAGCAGGCGACGGTTGTTCTCCACCCCGAGGTCTGGGCTAACGGCTTCTCCTGCACGCACGACACTAAGGACGCGCCGAAGGCGTACACTCACACCATTTGATAGAGCAACGAGTGAGTTCGTTGCTATCGAAAAATTACGTCTTCGCCAGGAGGAGAAACGGGACAGGCAGCTCCATGAACGGGAGACTCGTAGGATAGAGGTCGACCATGAGCGTAACCAAGTCTTACGCAGGTTTGGAGACATTGCGCAAGCATGGTTTGACCACTATCGAAGTAAAGACGACACCGAGCGATTAGGCACTCCATAATTATTTAATATTTTGATGATAGTTTTTGATTAGGTTTTATATTTATTTTAAGTAGGATTACCTACTTAAAATAAATATAAAACCTAATATATAGATAGTTTCTTTAAAATGTAATTGTTAAGTTTAATTAATAAATTGTTTATTTTTTATTTAGTGCATGTACATAGTCATTATTAAGTAATTATTTTACTATGAGGAAAATTAATTAAATCAGATAGTTAAAACCTTTTGTATTGCATTTTTTTATTTTAACAACACATCCGGTATGGACTCTATGGATGAGACTGTAGCGAGTGGATAATGTGAATACTAAGATGACGGCTGAAAGAATATAGAAGGAAAATACTAAGTATTCCACTGATCTCAAATAAGTTAGGACAAACTGATGACACCCAGTAAAAAGTAAATCTCGTTTTTATTTGTCTCTACAATTATGATAATTTGGAGACTGATTTATTTTTAATATATCAATAAAAAAAAAACGGTTACATTGATGGTTTAATATTTCTGAGAAAGACAATTATAGAAATTTAAGTATAATAATAAAACGAAGTACTAAATATCTTTATCAGCTTAAACTGACAAAAAATCATACTAATTTCTTACTTACATTACTAATTTAGTTACCTATATTTAATTACACACATTGCTAATTTACAAGTGTCTTTAAGGCAAGAGTGAAAAGCTCTTAATAAATTAGTGCACCTCACCATCAATAATTGCATCTTACTTACCATCAGGTGCGATCGCAGTCAAGCACTAGTTGTTTAAATCAATAAAAAATATGCTAAATGTTTAAACAAGCAAGAAATCAAACATTTAATAAAAATTATTATAGTAGTATTTGTCTATAAAATGACAATTAAAATTAAAAAACTGGGTACAAATATTGTCGCAGATGAACAATTACACACTCTATAATTAATAAATATGGCTAAACTTGACTACATCTATAACCTACTTATTAAATAATTGAGCATTGCCCTGCCTCGGATTAATTCGCTTCGATTTTCTGTGGAGGTGTTGCTAATTTGTGTATTGGAGTCATCATTATCATCCACAGCAGGAATATAACTTGGAGCCGGTAAATGTGCATGAAGCGAGATGTTGTGTAGCACACAACATGCAATTGTTATTTTGCTGGCAACAGTGGGATGATAATGAAGAGCCCTATCACGAAGCAAACACCTCCAACGTGTTTTAAGTAATCCGAAGCAACGTTCAATGCATGTCCTGGCTTGCACATGACGAGTGGTATACAACTCCTCTCTAGACCCCTGCGGAGCATTTAATATAGGGGTCATAAGCCAGGGGCGTTGTGGATAACCAGAATCCCCTGAAAGCAAAAAGTTTTGAATTATAAAATATTTAAAGTAATATTTAAATTTTACTTAGTATATTAAACTAATGCATATATTTAAAATAAAATACATACCAAGTAACCAAACATGTTCACCATTTTCATGAAGGTAACGCATATAGGGTTCTACCAAACTTGATGACCATATGTGGGAATCATGTGTTGCTCCACCAAACTTAGCATTAACATTTATAATATTCAAACTAGGATCACATACCTGAAAATATTGTTTTTTGTAATATTAGTCACAGCTTTGACAATCAAAATAGGCAGTTATAATAGCAGCAACACTATTTCTATATTTAAATATAACATTATGATTTCAATACAAACCATTTGAACATTTAAGGAATGATATCCTTTTCTATTATAGAAAGCATGCTCTTCTTCAGCTGGTTTCACTATTGCAATGTGAGTGCAATCAATGCATCCTATCACACCAGGCAAATTGTACTTTCTTTGAAATCTGAAAATGAAGTTAGTAATTTATGTTGATAAGTAAGTAATACACTAAACATTCTTCAACATAATACATAATTACTTAACACATATTTATTAAAATTTGATCACTTACTGTTCTTTGATTAATGACCTTTCTTGTATTGTTTGTGGAAATTTAATCCATTTGTTCATGACTGCGGGGTGGTTGAGGGCATCAACAACTTGCCAGATACACCGGCTTGTTGTTCTTTGTGTCAGTTGTTGACTCACACCCACGATCCTTTGATAGGATCCGGTAGCAAGAAAACTAAGAGCAGTGAGCACCTAAAACACCAATTAAGTAATTAGGAAAATAAAATTATTGAAACCAAACACACAAATTTTCGTTTTTAGTAGATAACATCAAATCAATTGTCTAACTTTTGCTATTTGAAAACTTTTCAGTAAGGTTACCTTAATTTCCAAAGGAATTTCTCTAGATCCTCTTAACGAAGTGTGAACACGCAAATCGTTGCAGAGCTGCCGGAAAATGCTCTTATTTAATCTAAAATTTTCTACGAACAATAACTCTGGCATATTTTCCACTCTTTCCAATTTTTTCCGGTAATTGTATCGTTTTTGACGCCTCAACCACACACTTTCATTATGTGCTGCCCGTAATAAACGCAATGTATGCATTTTTATTTAAAAAAAAACAACAAAAGACGAGAAACACGCGCACTTGATGCAAATAAAACCACCAGCTGACTAATAATCAGCCATGTTGTTTTGCTTTTCTACAGGGTCCAAGAGTTCGCTTAGCCGTCGAACGAGAATTTCGAGATCTCAGCGAAGTCGAATGTCAAAAGTGCCACTTGTCTAAGCATTTGTATGAGAATATCGTTTATGTTGATCGAAGTTCGCTGTCGTTTCGTAACGCAGTGTGACGTTGTCTAGCAATTAGCGATCGATCACGTGACACTTCGAAAGCTTATGTCAGTTCCATACATTTCGGAGATATCGAGTTTCGTTATCGTTGATGAAAATGTAACGTTGTCTAGGCCCCCAGTTCCTTTACATCTTTTGGACGCATTAATATCGACTAATCATTGTCGATTGACTGTTAGAATGCCGTTATGCCCTATTCGCGTTAAGATTAGACATTTAAAGAAACATTTTTTACTGTCTGTTTAACCGATTTTAACTTCTATTTCTTAAGCATAACGATGGCATTAAAAGCAAAAACCGGCCAAGTGCGAGTCGGACTCGCCCATGAAGGGTTCCGTAGCAGCAAATAACATAGTATAAAAGTTCTTGTAGTTCGTGGTAACTTTGATCGATGTTTTAATAATAGTGTATTTTTTTTTAGATTTATGACGTATTAAAAAAAAAACTACTTACTACTTACTTACTACGAGATCTAGTCTCGTTCAAACCAATTTTCGTTGGCGGTTTGCGTGGTAATGTACATCATATATTTTTTTTAGTTTTATCATTCTCTTATTTTAGAAGTTACAGGGGGGGGGGGGACATTTTACCACTTTGGAACTGTCTGTCGCGCAAACTATTCAGTTTAGAAAAAAATGATATTAGAAACCTCTATATCATTTTTGAAGACCTATCCATAGATACCCCACACGTATGGGTATATGAAAAAAAATATTTGAGTTTCAGTTCTATGTATGGGGTCCCCCAAAATTTATTGTTTTTTTTCTATTTTTGTGTGAAAATCTTAATGCGGTTTACAGAATACATCTACTCTTTAAGTTTCATCAGTATAGCTCTTATAGTTTCGGAAAAAAGTGGCTGTCACATACGGACGGACAGACAGAGAGACAGACATGACGAATCTATAAGGGTTCCGTTTTTTGCCATTTGGCTACGGAACCCTAAAAATTGGTTACAATACCAACTACTGCAGCCGCCATTTATCATGCAACGTAATAAAAGTCAAAATCGGTTGAACAGATAGTAATAAAAGGTTTTCATAAATGTCTAATGTTATTTTGAACAGAGTATAGACATTTAGATCCATGATTATTTATCACAGGAACGTTACCTAGCAACGTTAGTAGCCTGCACGCCAGCTTCTCGCGGCGACCTAGAAGACTCAAGTTTGAGTTTAGATTCGTTACTACTCTGCTGTGAAGACCAACAGGCTACCCACACACCTCTGTTGACCAAAGCGGCCGGGACACTCGGGTGAGTATATTCATGTTGATACTATGACATGAGTGCCGTTGATTCACTCATTGGTAACTACTAAAAAGTTTGACCTATGTGTATTTAGTCCACTCTGTAACGAATTTAAAATGGATATAGTAAAATATTAATCCATTTTATAGACAGCAATATAATGGAATGTAGATTTCAATGATGATATGTATAAAATTAAGAAATCTAAGTTTCAAGCAAAAATGCGTTATTTACTTGAAAACGAATGCCAGAAAAAGAAAACGACAGTATTATTAAGGAGCACGGCAGTGCCATTCGGTCCGTAACATTCTTTTCTCGAAGCAGTTCAGGTCATTTTCGACCCCCTACAACTTCGTTGTGTATAAAACTAGAATCCTGATATCACAAGTAATACGTATAACATTCAATTAGATTGTTTAGTCCGATTGCCAAGTCAATCAAGGTCATCAAGGTCCCTTAGACGATCATGGAGGTAGTCTTTTCTAATCTCTATACAAATGCAATTGTGCGTTCACTAAGACCTACTGACCAAGGACGCGTAGCTTCATAGACATGACAAATCACGAAAAAAAACATGAAAATGACGCTCATGACAAACAATTTAAAAAATTATATCATCAGTGTCACCTTGTCAGTCTGGAACTGAAATGTAATTAGCGAAATGCGATTGACTTATTGATATTATACAGTAATAGAAGTTTTCCCAACTCTCATGAAAACAGGCATGATTATTTTTATGGCTTCATAAAGACGGCCATCATAAATAAGTGATTTTTGTGCTAGCGTCCAATCGCAGAAATTTATTTTACGCAAGTATCCTGCTACATAATAGAGTAGCAGTACCTGTCCTAATAATGGCGGGATTCTTGGCCGCTTCCTATTAAAATATTATTCAGCCTTAGCTGTCTACTATTTCCAAATAATTTAATCAAACATTAAATAACACGATGACTACATTTACTACATATATTTACCACAACAAACAAACAACTCTTTGAATGTCGTAATTAGAGACACAATAGAAAGACAATTACCTTATGTCGGACTGTGTAACTTAAGACATTCGAAAGGTTAAGGCTGGCCTGTTAGTATAGTGGTTTGTGGCCCTGACTGCTATGCCGGAAGTCGTGGGTCCGATTCCCACCCAGGACAAATGTTTGTGTGATGAGCATGATCATTTGTTCTGTGTCTGGGTGTAATTTATCTATAATATGTATGTATTTAGAAATATATAAGTATGTTTATCAGTTATCTAGTACTCATAACACAAGCTCTGCTTAGCTTGGGACTAGACGGCGTTGTGTGATAGTTTTGGAATATCATATCATATCAAGAGAAAAGACCACCACCACGAGTCTCTTTTCACGATTTTTTCGCAGAGTCGGTCAGCATGACTTACTGCTATGTTGGTCAGAAGGTTTAGTCCCATTTTTGTGTAGTTTGTAAGACAAATAACATGACACTTACGTATCAGCGTGTTGGGTCGCAACAGCGGCGGCAAGGGCGGATCCTCCGGCACAGTGAGGCACTTCGGGCGCTGGGGCTCGCTCAAGGATCGGCGCCAACCTTCGCACCTCGACCTGTACGCGCCGCGCCAGAGGCTGTCCACTGCTGACGCGGACTCGGGTGAGTACACTCCGGCACAGCGCAGCGAGATGTTTCTGGCGCTTGAGCTCGCTTAAGGAACAGCGCCATCAGCCGGACCTGGACATATACGCCATGCGCCTAAGAAAATTATTTACATTCTTACCCAATGGTGAAGTTTCTCATTTGCGCCTGCCACGCCCAAACCGAGAGACTAATACTTGGCTGCTTGCCCATAAATTCTTTAAAGGCTTGTTCAAAATTACCCATAATGGTCCTACCGTATCCACACAAATACCATTCTGGGAAACAAGTTTGGCTACTGCAAATGTGCTTATTTAGTTTGATTCTGTATTTACATCATGTAATTTTACAATTAAAAGCCCCATTCTAGCTCTTGTTTACGCTCCTTAGTCTTTGTTTGTACCAAATAACACAATATTTCAACATTACGAATATCTACATCCCACAGTTTGCGGCGAAACAGCAGCAGGTCGTCGGGCTTCCCTCTACGTGGTCTGCGAAAAGGGCGGCGCGGCTTGCAACTGTGCTGGTGCGGAGTTAGTTCCGGCCGAATACCCCGACGCTCGTGCCACTAAACACGCCTTCAAGAAGCTCATGAGAGCCGCCGTGCCTTCGGCCCCACCGGCCGCTGACCATCCTGGATTTCTCAGGTACAGTGTGGCTTTAAATCAAAGAGGGTAAGAGCCGGTTTCATTTTTACTAGAGAAGGTGGCAAGCTAGTGCTGGCAGAATACTCCGACGCGAGGACAAATAAACACACCTTCAAGAAGTCCAACAGAGTCGCTTTGCCTTAGGCGCTAACGGCAGCAGAACATGCTGTCTTCCTTCGGGTACAGATTGATGTAGGCTTTAAATCAATGCGTGTAAGGATGTGAGGTTGGACGCATTAGGAGAGAAATGAAACCCTCGAGTGCTGCATTAGAACTGACTGTTTAATTGAATAATCAACATTATATACTAAAGAGTACAATATAGAGTATAATATATTTAGGTACATACTAGAGTTTACACATACACCCTTACATCTCCCCTCATAGAAGAAAAAAAAAATTATAGTTGTATATACTATACATTTTTTTTTTATACAGTAGTAAGCTAAAAAAAAAAAATATTATATGATTATATAATTGCTTATGGATAATACATCTTAGTTCTATTTTTGTGTACTAAATAAGGTCTATCATTTTTAATAACTTCAACATTTGGAGACAATTCACGTACTACAGTATAAGGTCCTGAATAAACAGAGTTAAATTTATTACAGTTTTCATTTTTTATAACAATCAAATCATTCGGTTTATAGGAAACAGTTTTAATACTTTTATCATAATTACATTTTCTTTTCAATTTACTACTAAGTAGATTGTCTCGTGCCTCTTTCTGAGAGGTCTGAATTCGATATTTCAATTCTAGTGCATAATTGTCATGATTATAGAGTGGTTCAACAGTATCTCCTGACAAATTACTTGGAAGTGTGCATTTTCTACCAAAAACTAGTTCAAACGGCGTAAATTTACTTTCCGAATGTACTGAAGTATTATAACAGAAACACCAGTAGGGTAACCAAGAGCTCCATATTTCAGGATGATTATCTGTTTGGATTCTAAGATAGTTACCAAGATGTTTGTGGTTGTTTTCCAACGCCCCGATGCTCTGATGGTGGTACGCCGTCGAATTTAATTGTTTGATATTTAAAAGTGTGCATACTTCCCTGAACACTGATGACATGAACTCGGAACCTTTATCTGTAGCGATCTCCTTTGGAACTCCGTACCTTAAAATGAAATTATTAACGAGGGTCTTTGCTACCTCATCTGATTTCTTAGAAACTAAAGGATACGCTTCGATATATTTGCTCAACTCACATTGGAGTGTTAATATATAAGAGTAGTTATTTTGATCTCTATCTAAGGGCCCTACCAAATCAAGAAATATTTTTTCAAATGCCCAATTTGCTGTTGTTGTTATCACCATCGGTTCTTTAACCGGTACAGAATGTTTTTGAGTTTGACATTTATGGCAACGTTGGACAAATGATTTTATGTCCTTTTCCATGCCTGTCCAGTAGTAATATTTCTTAATGTTGTTATACATCCTTCTCATGCCCGCGTGGCCACTAGTGGGCAAGAGATGGAAATCGTTTAATATTACACGTACATCATCTTTATCAATAATCCGTTTTACATTTTTAACTATGCATATACGTGGTCCGGACCAGTATTTGTTAGTCTTTATTTCTTGTAACATTTTTGTTGTAAAATCTTCATTATTTTTATTTTTAAGTATGCATATTTCATTTACATTTATCATTTTACAAAATGTATCCAACTCTTTCACAAATTCGCTTCGCGATACTCGTGATGAAGAATCAGTAAATTTTATAAATATCGTATTCATACTCGGTACGTAACAAAATATTTCTACTTCATAACTAATCATTCTTTTATTCTTATACTCCAACCATTTTTTCTTATTAATAAATGTTAATTCGACCAATTCTTTCGGCTTAATATGTGTTTCTACAACTTTCGGTTGATCAGGCCGATCGTTCGCAGATACCATATTATCCGACGATTGGACGGATTTTACATTCAAACGTTTCTTTTGTGCTCGAGTCATCACATTAATGTTTTCTTGCATCTCTTTTAAATCTTTGCTAGAAATTCGCGACAAGACGTCTGCAGCCGTGTTGTCGGAACCCTTTACGTACTCAACTGTAAAATTGTATTCCTCTAACTGAAGTCTAAATTTAGTGAGACGACTAGACGGGTCTTTCATATTAAATAAATACAGCAAAGGCCTGTGATCCGTTCTTATTATAAATGAGCGACCATACAAGTAAGGCCTAAAATGTTTGATGGCCCATACAATAGCGAGTAATTCCTTTTCGATTGTCGGGTAATTTTTCTCAGCTTTATTTAAGCTGCGGCTTGTGTAAGCCACAGGTCGACCGTCTTTATTTGAAAGAACTGCTCCTAATGCAAAATTAGATGCATCTGTCTGTAATACAAACTGATTTTTTTCTGAGAAATCGGGATATTGTAATACTGGGGGTTTAATTAATCTTTCCTTTAATGACTCAAAACTTTGTTGACACTCATCTGTCCAGATAAATGGAACATTTTTCTTTGTTAAATAATTGAGACTGTAAGCCAATTTACAATACAATACAATTTGAATTTTCGATAATAATTTAAAAATGCAATAAAACGTTTCAATTCATTTGCATTAGTTGGACGGGGGTAATTTTTGATGACGTTAGTTTTTTCTGGGTCTGGCATTATACCGTCTCCTGATACAACGTGTCCTAAATACAATATTTGTTTTCTTAAAAATTCACACTTTAAAGGGTTGAGTTTTAAATTTACTTCTCTCAATCTATTAAAAACTTCTTGTAAATTTTTATTATGGTCTTCTAAATTTCGGCCAAAAATAATCAAATCGTCTAAATAAATGAAGCACTTCTCGTATGTTAAGCCTGACATAGCCATGGTCATCATACGAGAAAAAGATGCGGGACTTGTTTTCAGCCCCATTGGCATTCGCGTCATCTGATACTGACCCGAGCAAAACGCAGTATACTTCCTACTATTTTCATCTAATTTTACATTGTAGTAGCCTTGGTATAAATCAAGATGTGTGAAATAAATTGATCCCGATAAAGAATCCAAAATTTCTGATATATCCGGCAAAGGAAAATTGTCATCTTCGATACTATTATTTAACTTTCGGTAGTCAACTACCAACCGCCATTTTTTATTATTACTGGAGTCGACTTTCTTTGGCACTAATAATATAGGGCTGGACCACTCGCTATTGCATGGTTCTATTATACCGTCACTCAGCATTTTATTAATTTGATTTTTTATTTCAGTTTTTTGTGAATGCGGTAAACGATACGGTTTTGTAAAAATAGGATTAATATTAGACTTCAAAGAAATTGAATGTGTGTACACATTTGTAGTTGTTAATTCGTCGCCCGGTAGATAAAATATATCGCTATATTTCGCGCATAACTGCTCTATTGAATTTCGTTCTTCTCCGGACAAATAATTTAATTTTAATTCACTAAACAATTGCTTTATCCTATCTGCATACTTATCCGTGTTTTGAAATAAACATAAATTATATTCATTTAATTTATGTAAATCACATTTAAAATTCGTCAATTTCAATTCTTTATCCGTGGTGTTTAAAATTTTTATTGGTATGAACCCATTTACCGGTTTAGCTATAGAGCTTGCTAAGAACACACCTTGTTGAATTTCAGCCGAACAAACTACACATTCTTCAACCATGTCCGTTCGTATGTAATGAATTGATTCGCAACGTGATCCTATTTTTAGGCAATTATCTTTAGCTAATAATGGTAATGTCAATTTCCTGTTATTCAAATCTGTTAAAGAAACCTTTCTGTTTCCTAAATCTAACATTGCCTTATAAGTTGTCAAAAAGTCTTTACCTAATATACCTAATGGCTCGCAAGGTAAATTTTCGAATACATAAAACTTATTTTCAAAGTACATGTTACACGCATACAATTTTAAATAAACATATCCAATGGCTTGCACTTTGCCCCCGATTCCTTTTATAGTAACACTCTCTTCGAACATTGGAATGTTATGATCTAATACATGTTTATACCTAATGGCAGAAATTGATGCTCCGGTATCGACAAGCCACGAACATATTTGGTCATGTAAAGATAAACTTATAATACAACTACTGTCACTAGCAAAAATGATGTCATTGTTCGTCACGAAAAAATTTTGATTCATTATTTTTGGTCACATTTTCCGATTCTGATAAAACATGTAAATGTTTGTTGCGTACCCTTTGGTTTCTAGGAAATTGATGATTATTGTACTTACCTCGATATTCACCACGCCATGCACCACGACCTCTACCTGGTGGCGCCTGATAATAGCCTCGACCGTAGCCTCGAAAATTGCCTTGCTGCGTAAATACTCTACCGCTTCCCCTGCCTCGGGGTCCTCTATAACGATTTGTCCTTGATCTGTAACTATTAGAATTGCTTTGAAAATTCATAATTTCAGCTGATGTGGCTGACGTCGAAATTTCCTCATCCTGAGCTGCTTGTATAGCATCTTTTAAACTATCAAAATTTCTCGCCGCTATGATCGTGCTGAGCCTACGATTTCGCAGACCATCGGCGAACCTTTTTATCGCAAATTTTTCGTTTAATGGTTTCAACACATCAAAATTTGAAGTATTCCCGTTTGCCTGTGAAATTGTAAGATCCACCATCAATTTAGAGATGTCATCACCAAACTCTTTTAAAGACTTTTCGTTTTGTTTACTATTTTGAAGCTGACTTTGAATAGCTGAAGCAGATTTTTTGGGTAAAAGATGCATCCTCATCTCACGCACTAAATCACTGACGCTCGAATATGATGGCTTTAATTGTAATTTAGCCGACTGAGACAATCTACTTTTTAGTATGAATTGAATTAAATTATCTTGACATTGTTTATTTGTCAGTAATGCACCATAATATTCTACATTATCTATAATCTGTTTAATATTGGACTCATCATTAGTCATAGTAGGTATCAGATTCAAGGCAACCTTTAAATCGAAAGTATTCATTTTTAAAGATAATTGTGTCTCGTCTTCAGTAATTGAACTTGGAGTAATTTCACACAACTCACTTATTTCCTTATACAACATACAAAATTCAGAACATATTTTGTTAATTTGTAAAACGTCATTACCTTTTATATTTCCACATTTAATTTCAGAATTTAAATATTCTACAACAGGAAGATATTGTTCATGTATCCTACTTGCTTCCTGTAGTTTAACTTTACATATATTTATTTGCCTTCTCTTAGGGCCGATTTTAATTAAATATGTTCTAATAGCTTTTAAATCATTATATAATTCAGTTAATATATCTGCCATTACCTAGACACATATTGATTATTATCTAAATGAGTACACTTGCTTATAACAAAAGATACCATACCCTTATAATTAAATTAAAATAATGTTCTCATACCATTATGCGTACGACACTGATTTCACTTTATAAATGACCATAAAACACTGCTCACTCACTTTTTTTTTTTTTTTTTTTTGAACACTCACTGGTAAGCCTTACACGACGCCTTCTTCAGTCTTAAAAGCAGAGTTGTTTCGGAAAAAGGATCTCCGTAGACCATTCCGATTGACCTCCTGTTGTATCCATTGCACGTGACATCGTTTGTACCCCCTGTATGCAAACACCAGCAGGACGAACAGGGCAGCAATCACGAGCACTATCAGCAAAATATTTGTCACACTCAAATGACCTCTAATCTCATCAACCACAGTGTGATTTTCTCCATTTCCCGCCGCAGTCTGGGCAATTATGACCTCCTCCTGTTTTGATTGTTGGCCTCCCATGTTTTTGGAAAATAAACGGCACAGGAACAATATGCGACACGAATTATTCGACTTATAGTACAGTCTCTCACAAAATCACTCGGAGAACACATCGCGACTTTTGTTTAAAATAACTTGTCCATATAGGGAACGTTATACGATGCCCGTAAACTCGCGTTTGGCAGGGTCGCCATGTGAGGTTGGACGCATTAGGAGAGAAATGAAACCCTCGAGTGCTGCATTAGAACTGACTGTTTAATTGAATAATCAACATTATATACTAAAGAGTACAATATAGAGTATAATATATTTAGGTACATACTAGAGTTTACACATACACCCTTACAGGACCAGTTTGTCAGTCTTTATTTTCAAATCCACACGTACCGGAAGACGCAGTGTTGGAAGGTCTCCCACAAAGTAGACCGATGACTTAGTGTGGGTCGCGGGAATCCGATGGATGCGAGACGTACAGGACCGGTCGTTGTGACGACATTTGGGAGAGGCCTATGTCCAACGACGATGATGATGATAAAATCGTGAATAAACAAAACTGCAAAAAGACAAATGTTATCGCTTATTATAATATTGGTAACATTTTGATCCAAATGCTGCCTAAGCAAAAAAAATGCCATAAATTATATTCTCTTCTTTCTCTTGAACCTTCAGGTTAATAGAAGAATCAGGTTGGCTGTGGCAACTCCGGCAGTTATTCCAACTGTCTGGTGCGGTGGTAGACCTGCTGGACCTGCAGGGGTCGTCTGTGTTGCTGTCCCTAGAAGACGGATGGGATGCAACGGCACAGGTAATTATATAAATCGTTCAGTTGTCTTAACTGTCTGGTGTGCTGGTAGATCTACTACCCCCCTAGCCAAGCTACGACCATTTCGTTTAGATTCTCTTGCGTCGAACGTCTCGAGTCGGCCACGCCTCCGATTCCTTTGTTCCGACCACGTGACTGAGCGTTGAGATGACGTCAGAACAAAGGAATTGGAGGCGTGGCCAACTCAAGGCGTTCGTCGCAAGAGTTTCGAAACGAAACGGTCGTAACTTGGCTCAGCCTGATGGACCTATAGGGATCTTTAATTGCATTACAAACATTTAAGATAAAAAAGATCTTGATATGTTAGTATTTTAAACAAAAATAGATCCAATATAGATCCATGACATTTTGAATCGCAAAATATGTTATTTTGCGATTCGAGTCATTGACATCACTAGTTTCAGTGTTTGAGACACACTAAAAACCATTTTTGGTGTTATTTTTTTTTTAACTATAGCTATTCGCTTAATCTACTAACTTGAAGGTGTGGGTACATTTAAGTTAAAAAAACATCATTCGAACACAAAAATATGAGGTCACTGTTTATATCTATCTCCTTTCATCGTTCCAGATATCATCACTCGCCCAGATCTGCCTGGAACCTTACTACCGAACACTAGAAGGCTTCCGTATCCTGGTAGAGAAGGAGTGGCTGGCCCTGGGCCACAAGTTCCAGCAGCGCTCCAACATAGGTGCCACGCCGCAGCAGGGCTTTACACCCACCTTCCTCATGTTCCTGGATGCTGTGCATCAGGTAGATCTTCAAATCCAGGGATATTTTCAGTTTGGTACAGTGTCCAGTGTAATAGTTCGGCGCTAAAAATGAGTCGAAGAAGTTCTGCTAACGTGGTGTCCTACGTAGACGATTCAACGTGAATGTGAACGAGAAGCGATGCGGCCGGGAATAAACATTTAGAAAAAAAAGAAAGAAAGAAAAACATCTAATTTGCGGGAAATGACGCAATCCTCTTTAATACTTTATTGTGGTGGCCTGACCAACCACACGTCGGCACGGTGCGGTGACGAGTAAAGCGACATGGATGCGATCAGTTGGGTTGATATTTTTGCGCGAACTCTTGCGGTGTGGTGATTTATTTTATATCGATGGCAACTGCAGCGGCCATTACGCGCATGTAGGACAAAGCAGCCGCGTCGCGTCGAATTCGCGTGATCCGTATCGTATCGCTTCGCAACCGCATTCGCGTTGAATTGCCCACGTTAGTTAATTACGCGACGACTCGTATCATAAATCGTTAGAATAACTTAACTTACTGAAACGTACGCGTACTACTTACGTTGAGCTTATTTAACTTCGTACCTATTTACCGTGGCTAAAGCGACTACTTAAAAATATGAAGAAAATGACGTCACAGTATTATAACTGTGAAAAAATTATACAACAGAACATATTTTGGTCCTATAAAGTGAAAACCTTCAATGATAGATTTATATGATGACGGCTGTCGTTTTTTGTTATCTATACATCTATACATACAAATAAAATTGGAGTGTCTGTTTGTAATATTGAAATAACTGCTTTTTACTACATGTATATGAATATATATACGGTACATACACCAAAATAACTTTTTTTACAATTTTTGTCTGTCTGTCTGTTTGTCTGTTTGTCCGGGCTAATCACTGAAATGGCTGGACCGATTTTGACGGGATTTTTTTTAGCAGGTAGCTGATGTAATAAGGAGTAACATAGGCTACTTTTATTTTAGAAAAAATAAATTGTATATAAATCCTGGAGTCCACGCGAACGAAGTCGCAGGCACAGCTATTCTACATAAATTTTAATGCTATGAAATCTCTAACCAATATTTTTTTTTATTATTTCAGCTTCAGAAACAATTTCCCCTAGCGTTCGAGTTCAACGAGTACTACCTGCGCTTCGTGGCCTATCACAGCGTGTCGTGTCGATTCCGGACGTTCCTATTGGACAACGAGGCGCAGAGGGCGGAGCTGGGGATCACTGCTGCTGATGACAAGCGCGCCGATACTAACAGAATGGTCAGTATGTACACCGCGTGTCGGACATCGGCGCACAAACGTGGATCTATTGTTTGTATAATAGATTTAATATATGTATGTTTTGCATTAGTTTTAATATATGTGAAACCCGACACAAGTGTCTAGTATTTTTATGTAAAGAACCTATGTACAAAAGTCAGCTGAGCGAGTTCAATGACCTGTAGGTACTTTGTACGCAACGGCGACTATTAACTACAGGTCATTGAACTCGCTCAGCTGACGTTTTCTTAAAGATACTAATTTCGTACATCCGTGAATTAGTACGAGTTTTGAAAAAGAGGTACTTTATTTTTTAATTTTATCTTTACAAATCGATAGTGTTTCATGTACCGGATCGACCCTCCACGGGATTAAAACGATCAAAATTTGGCGGTGTATAATTCTGGACTCCCCAGTGATGGAATTTTACGTCGGCGTTTTAAAAAAAAAAAACCTTTTTTTATCTGTATAAAATCGTTAAGCTAATTAACCCCAACGACATTTTTAGTTTAAAAGTAATTAACTCGCCTTTTAATAATTTCAATTGAAATAAAACTAGGATCTAAAGAAACTCAAACGTAGAACTACATTGCATCTGGCCACGTATCCTGATCTGGGTGCGTCGGTCTCCATACACTTTATATGGCAACTAGACTTGTAGAGCTACATTAGACCCACGTTACGCGACGCGCCGCTATGTGCAACTCCGGCGTGTGTCTAAAGCCAGCCACACACGTTAGGGTGTACCTGATAGGTTTGCCTGCACAGTTATACCTGTCAGGTAAATTTGTGTTTGGTTGAGGCCATGGTCCGGAGCGAGGAGGAGTGGCAGGCGGTCGCCGACTTCTGCGAAGCAGTAATGCTCGCAAAGGAGGAGGCCGAACGCATCAGGCAACGGCGTTATCGCCGCCGCCGCCGGCGCCGGGATACTGATCGCGATTTCCGGCCACCGTAGGCGCGGGCTTGCGGACAGTTAGCAATGGGTAGCTCGCTGTCCGGCCGTCCGGTAACTGTCCGGACTAAGCCCAAGTCGTCGACGGCGCGCACTGTTCCCGCGCGCCTCAAGGAGTTGTCAGCAACAGCAGGGGCCCAGCCGGGTCGAAGACTACTGGGGCCAGGGTTATCCGAAAGGGCGCTCGAGCCCCGGTATGAAGGTTTGAAGGAACGGGATGGGTTTTTTAGTCAGTAAGAGTCTGACACTATCTCCCGCTCCGCCCAAGAGCGATGATTTTTCCCATCGGAAAAAAAAGGTAAATTTGTGTGGAAACCTGCACAGTTGTGCAACATACATGTTCCGGTTTACCTGTATAAAGAAGAAGAAAAGAAAGAAAGAAAACATGTTTATTTTGCTTATATAGACGCACAACTAAAATAAAACAATCAGTCGGGCCATATTTAAACCGAACATAACTGCGTTGTAAATAGACATTAGACAGAACAGTGTAGTCTGAAGATAGAACCGACAGAGGACAAATAAGCAGTAAGACATGAAAAACAAATACAATATATAAATCCAAGTTGTGCGTCACGTTTAGGCAAAAATGGGTTGTTGCTCAGCTAATACCGTGACATTGGGCAAGTCCAGCTATCTACGGGTCTAATTTTCAGCAACCACTGTTCTAGTGACACTTACAACTCAACTGTACAGGCAAATCTGTCAGGTATACCCCAGCGTGTGTTTTTAATGTAGGTTGTTTTTTGTTTCTATATGGTTTGTACAAATAAGCATTGTTAATATGGATAGTTGATTAGGTTATTAGAGTGTTGTTCCCCTGTTGGTCAGGTGTACCTGTACGGCGCGGGCGGTGAGGCGGGCGCGGGGTCGGAGGAGGAGGCGGCGGCGGCGGGCGGCGCGGCGGCGCGCGCGCCTGCTCTGGGACACTCGCTGTTCGACTACATCGACCGACACCACCAGAAGTCGCCCGTCTTCTACAACTTCCTCTACACGCCCGACTTGGACAATCCCGTCAGTACTCACACCTACTTTATTGCATTACTTTACTTTCTTTGTTTTTAGCAGAAACCAGAACGATTTTTTTTTTAAATTAAATGTAACTAAAATTATCATGATCTGGAGTCAGAATCAGTTTTTGCACGCATGCATGACCTGCGCATGGAGATACAAAGCCGAAACGGAACTCCTCAACTGTGATAAGTCACGGCGTAGGGGACACAGTTCAGAGCAGAATCTCAGTCTCGACTGTTGTAACCCAGTGCTGGGCACACCATAATCATGACCGACAAGTCCCCTCTAAGAAGTAACTAAAAAGACGTCACGACGTCCTCAACTTCCGCATGACGCAAATCCTTACCAGACATAGTAAGTTCACGAAATTCCTGCACCGAAGAAAGGCCCAAATATCACCATTGTGTGGACCGCCCGGAGCACACGGTGGAGGTGAGCCCCGCTTAGGCTGAACACCACCGTGTCCTTGTGAGGGCGATCGGCAGCAGCGACCTCTCGTTCCGGGCCCTGGTACGAGCCATGAATCAGAACGAAGAGGAATGGAAGGCGCACGCATAAAAAAACGGACGACCTCACGCCCCAACCTCAGACCCCGACCTTGATTTTCAGCCATCATAAGCGTGGGGTTGTGGACGACGAGCAGTAGGTAGCTCGCCGTCCGGCCGCCGGGCGAAGTGGAGCTAATCAATAACAAAATATTTTCTAAAACATGATGTTATTCTTCTAGGTTCTCCGTCCAGTGTCCTCAATAAGCGCGCTGGAAGTATGGCAGTACTACACGAGCGAAGAGCTGTCTCACGGAGCGCCCTATGACCTGGAGGTGTTGGCTCCATCTGAACCCGAGACTAGACATCCACAGCGAAGAGTCGTCACCGCTGGGTAAGATAGATAGCATATAGTTTATTGTTTACCAAACCCAACTATTTACCCAGCCGCCATTTGTCATGCCACCAACATAATAAAATTCAAAATCAGTTGAACGGTCAGTAAAAAAAGCTTTCTTTAAATGTCTAATGTTATTTTGAAGGGAGTGTAAGTTCGTTCAAAATTAAATAATTAGAAAATCTTTTAAAAATAAAAACAAACGGTCAAGTAAAAGAATGAGGATACAAAAACTAAATTGTAACGTCGCTATTAGGTTACGCGCATTCAAAAGAAATGGCGAAGTTACTTCTAGGCAAGCGCACTCCGTCGTCACTTTCCATCAGACGAGATAGTGGTCAAATGCCTACCAAAAATAAAAATGAGGTTCCCACCACGCGCTCCTCATATCAATATTTGAAATCTTAATTACTACTTCATTTAATAACGAATTTTGTTAAAGCTTTTTTTAGAAAAAAAAATGTATATTCGCATTAAGAAAATAGTGACTCATCGTCGTCACTCAGCTTAGTCACACCCCGTGTAGTGCAGGCGCCAGAGGAAGTTGAGTATTATTGCTCACAAATAACCTTATATTTGTTACAGTTACGACAGCATAGCCCGAAGTATGCCAGATTCATTCACCGGTCTGCTGGAGAGAATCCGGCAGTTGGAATTGGAGCTAGGGCATCTGCCGCAGAAATGGCGCGTGCGATGGGATCAACTGGAATTGCCGAACACCTTGGAATTGCAGGTAAAAATACTTGGCCATAGTCCTGACAGCATAGAAGGAGATGAGGCAAAAGCGTCGCGATAACTTATAGTGGAAGTTATACTGTCAAATTGTGTTTCAATAGGCTGTGGACTGGTTCAAAAGAGTTATCGCGGCCCTGGAACGCAAAGGGCAATTGAAGGAATACAGTTGGGTTTCTGTCAGAAAGGTCCGACACTACTCGCCCCACCTAGACCGCGAGAAGTAACTTGATGATTACCCTCACCAAATAAAAAAAAAAGTAGTGTTACAACAAAGAACCACCGTGTTTGTATTTTGTCAATGTTATTTACAGTAGCGCGTAAAAGTAGTTAGATGCGCAGAATTCGTTTTTGAGGTATGTTTGGTTATCAAACGGGATGCGGAGAACGAGGTAACATAGTTCCGAGCACTCGGTTGGTTGATCAGTCGACCCTTGTCCTTAGCGGCGTGTCCACGTTCTGGGGGCCAATTCTCGATTTTAGAGATGGTGTCAAATTCGACAAAAATTTCGAATGACGTAATTTTTTCGACAAATTTTAAAAGTTGCTATTTTGGGGATGTCGAATTCGAAATTTGTCGAAGGATAACGTTAGAGTTTTTAGAGATAATGTCATTTGGGGTTTTTTTTTTTTTTTTTTTTTTTTTTTTTTTTTTTTTTTCGATGGGAAAAATCATCTTATGACAACCCCCGCTCTTGGGCGGAGCGGGAGATAGTGTCAGACTCTTACTGACTAAAAAACCCATCCCGTTCCTTCAAGCCTTCATACCGGGGCTCGAGCGCCCTTTCGGATTACCCTGGCCCCAGTAGGCTTCGACCCGGCTGGGTCCCTGCTGTTGCTGACAACTCCTTGAGGCGCGCGGGAACAGCGCGCGCCGTCGACGACTTGGGCTTGGTCCGGACGGTTACCGGACGGCCGGACAGCGAGCTACCCATTGCTCACTGTCCGCAAGCCCGCGCCTACGGTGGCTGGAAATCGGGATCGGAATCCCGGCGGCGGCGGCGAGAGCGCCGTTGCCTGATGCGGTCGGCCTCCTCCTTAGCGAGCATTACTGCTTCGCAGAAGTCGGCGACCGCCTGCCACTCCTCCTCGCTCCGGACCATGGCCTCGACCAAGGCCCGGCGCGAGAGGTCTCCGCCGCCGATCACCCCCACGAGGGCACGGCGATGCTCCGCCCAAATGTCATTTGGGGTCAATTCTCGATTTTAGAGATGGTGTCGAACTCGACAAAAATTTCTAATGACGTCATTTTTTCGACAAATTTTTAAAGTTGCTATTCTGGGATGTAGAATTCGACATTTGTCGCAGGATAACGTTAGAGTTCATGACGAGTGCTTCTGAGCAGTAGAGATGTAATGTCGATTGTAGAGATATGTCATTTCTGAGTGAATTCGTTGAATTTTGTTAGATTGTTAGTACGTTATATCGTGTTTTCTTTGGTTTTTAAATAAAATACGGCTTGGCTTATATCGAATTGACGATTACGACCGTTCTCGGCGAAAATAATTACTTACAAACAGCAGTTTTACTGCCTCCACAGGACTTCTCAAAAAGTTCCAAATAGGTAAATCGCCACGGGAAGGCATTTTTTATAAGTTTATCAAAACACAAGTCTTTTTTGGCGCAAGGAGTTCACCTAAACCTACAACTTTCACTGTCACAGTTCTTAACACTAATTTACAGAAGTTATACTTTACAACAACAGTAGGTATTAGGTATCAATCACAATCACCACATTCACAGTGATAAAACATGCATAAACGTTCGAAAATACTCAAAACGATCACGGTTCGCGACAACACCGTGCGCATTCGCAATGCTTACAAACAACTAACAAACCCCGCGTTCCGAATTGCGTCAAAAGCGATTATATCGCGAATCCGACTAATGCGCAACGTCACAAACAGTAATCAATAGTCCTTATATTTTGTGACTATTAAATTCGGTCGGATAATCGCTTTTGACGTAATTCGGAACTAAGGGAAAGTAACAACAAAAAATAAGTTTAGATTCAATACGACTGAATTAACTAGACAACTCGTTGTAACAAGATTCGTATTGCGCTATGTGCCTACTTAACTCATACGGGTTATAATAACAAAAATTACGCACGGCATGACTCTACGAGTTCACACGATGCGCTACAGACGGGGCGCGCCGGTATTGCCAACTGCTATGCCCAGTAGCTAGATAATTTGCAAAATGTTGCTAGATTGCTAGTTTTTTGCCAAAAAGAAACTAGATTTGCTAAATGTTTCTGTAGGTAATTTAGGTTTTAATAAAATAACAATGGGAACGCGTGACGTTCATACCCAAACCTATAATTGCTGCCAAAATTTAGTTTAAGCAGCGTATGTTTTGTGATCGCGGTAGCGCCGCACGCGCTCTCCACTGGCTGGTATGCTCCATGAATTAAACCCAACAACACACGATAAAATACGAGTAGCGTGTACTATTTTGGTTTAGAACTATAGTATTCTTCTGTCATGTCTTGGCGCAGTAGGAAACAAGGAATTCCCGGCTAACGCAGACCCATGGATGTACCTGCAATAGCATCTTTGACCATAGATTCTCTTTGAGTTTTTATTTATAAGAAACTATAAGAAAAAATAAAAATAGCTATAGAATAAGAATAGAATAAGAATAGCTGTAGAATAAGTATAGCTTCATGTCTCATGAAATAAAAAAGTGCTAGGAAAAGTAGCTAAAAAGTTTAGCTACAAGTTTAATTAAATTGTAGCTGTCTGCCACCAAATAATAGCTAGATCTAGCTATAAAGTTGCTAAGTTGGCATCACTGGGCGCGCGGCTCGGCACTTTCGCGCTATATTGCTATCCCGTTTTGGCCACGCTGTTGTCGTTTTGTTGAGTGAGACGTTATCTTCACTCGACTCGACATTTTCGTGAAATTTATTTCGATTTTGACTGAGAATACGGAATTCTGCTCGATTCGACATTTTTTGGTAGAGATAGAGATATTTTTGACAGACATAGGTAGAGATAAACTTGCAATATAGTTAATTGTTAGTGCGTTACATTGTGTTTTCTTTGGTTTTTAAATAAAATACTACTTGGATTCTCATGTTGGATATTCGATTTGCTCTGTGATTTGTTCATTGTGTATTTTCTTGAAACGACGACCTTCGCGCACAATAACGGACTCAGTAATTTGTGTATCCACGATTGTACTTACTTTTCGCCAACTATCCCAAGACTTTTTGTATTTTTTCCCCTCCATGTTGTTTAAAATATTATATGAAACGTAAAAGTTTAGACAGCACAGCCCACCAAAGAAGTAAACAAATGAAAAGTTTTGAAGGAACCGCAAATTCTTCAACTATCAAGCTGATTATTTTTAGACTAAACCAATCGTTTTATATTTATTCAGCATTTTAAAACCAAATCATTCATTCACTCATAACTACATAAAACGGAACGTGGATTCTTCCTAATGGGAACATTATCTTCACTTGACTTGACATTTATTTCTATTTTGACTGAGAGTACGGAATTCTGCTCAATTCGACATTTTTTGGTAGAGATAGAGATATTTTTGATAGACATTGTTAGTGATGAGGAGTTGGAGACAAGGAATTTGAGGAGCTTGAGGATGAGGAGAAATGACAACCACACCATGCAATTGACAACTTAAAATATATTTTGTTTCATAAGTTTTTAAAATATGTACAAAACAAAAAGTTTATAGAAAAAGGTTCCATTGGGAACATCCGCCCATTTTTTTTTAAAGTGGGATTCTTATAATTGTACTAGCTTTTTAAGCGGCCTCTTGAAAATGCCTGCTGCCGTAAGTACATCGGCCACTCTGGCCACTCCGTCCCTGCCACGGTAGACCTTTTCTATTCGGCCTTTAGGCCACACTCCTCGCGGCAGATTGTTATCAACAATGATCACCACGTCTCCAACTTTAATGTCAGGCCGTTGTCCGGCACCTCTAGATAAGTGCAGTTGAGGCAAGTATTCTAATACCCAACGACGCCAGAATTGATCTGCCAGTTGGACGGCCTTCCGCCACGAAATTCTGCCACTCAGATCTCCTTCGCTCGAGTTGGCCGGAATATTTCTTCCAGAAGAGGTGCCGATTAAAAAATGGCTAGGTGTTAATGCCTCCGGGTAATCTGGATCGGGAGAAACGTGCGTGAGTGGTCTGCTGTTCACAATTGCTTCCGCTTCGACAAGAAGGGTTGTTAGGACCTCATCTGATGGAGACTTTTCTTTTAGTGTCACCTTTAGCACAGTCTTAATACTTCGCACCAAACGCTCCCATGCCCCGCCCATGAACGGCGCTGCCGGTGGGATAAAATTCCATTCAATGGCTTCATTTGTAGCGAAAGAGGAAACTTGGCTACCATACAATTTCTTCAGTTCACGATTTAGACCCACAAAGGCTGTCCCATTGTCGGAGTACATCTGGCGGGGGCAACCGCGCCTTGCGATAAATCTTCTCAAACTCATTACCGCCGCATCGGTGGAGAGGCTGTGAACAACTTCAAGATGGACTGCTCTGACGACTAAACAGGTGTAGAGAGCAACATATCGTTTCTCGTGTCTGCGCCCGATAGTAACTTAGATGGGGCCAAAGTAGTCCAGGCCTGTATAGGAGAACGGTCGTTCACTGTGAGCTAATCTTGCTGGTGGAAGTTTTCCCATTGGTGGGTTGAATGGCGTAGCCTTTCGCTGTCGACAGAATAGGCAATGGTTTGTTACTGACCGAACTGTGCTTCTTAAATGAATTATCCAGTAGACTTGGCGAAGTTCATTCACAACTGTCTCTGTGTTAGCATGAGCAGCTTTCTGGTGGTAACGAAGCACTAAGAGGCGTACTGCCGGGTGTTTTCCATCTAATATAATTGGAGACTTGGCTTGACTCGAGACTCCAGAAGCAGCAGTGATCCGTCCTGATAACCGAAGTAGGTTGTCCTCTCCTATGGTAGGAGACAGGTTCAACAATCTGCTAGAGCGTGGCAGGGAGGTTGCTGTCTTTAGGCAAACTATCTCTGTTTCAAAGCAATCTATCTGGCTTTGCCATAGTATATGGTTCTCCGCTAATTGTAGGTCAACCGATGACAAGTCAAAAGGAGTTAGTTTTGTGTTACCTACTCTACGGCAAATGTTAAGAAGCTTGCGTGCAAACAAATGAGCTAGAGCAGTGGCTCGAACGAGACATAACCATCTACTGATGCGCAACGGGCTAGCTGAAACGGGAACTAAGGGATGAAATGGTTCATCAGATATTGCATTACATATGACTTTGTGCCTTGGTTTCAGCTCAGTCTGACCAGCCGTTGGCATTGTGATAATTGGTTCTACAGGCCACTGGTCTGATGATAATAAAAAATTAGGACCAGTAAACCAGCGTGACTCCATATTTAGCGGCTTTTTATCTATACGTGTCGCATCGTCAGCTACATTCATTTCGGTAGGAACCCAGTGCCATTCTCCGACACTAGAAAGCTCTAAAATTTCACCAATACGGTTGGCCACAAAAGGCTTGAATTTACGAGCGTCGTTTCGCACCCAACCTAAGACATTCATGGAGTCACACCAGAAAACTCGTTTATCTGGCTTAAACGTGTGAGCATTGCAGATGGTGTCGGCAAGTCGAGCGGCTACCAAGGCACCTTGAAGTTCTAACCGTGCTATGGAAGAGGGTTTTAATGGAGCTACTCTGACTTTACTACCGATCAGTACTACCGCAATGGTATTATTTGGGAATTGCAAACGCCAATACGCTACAGATGCATACGCAGATCCGCTAGCATCACAAAAGACATGAAGTTCTCTCTGCGCTACATCAAACTCGCTCAAATTATATCGACGAGGAATTTTTAAATTAGAAATGGAATTAAGGCAAACTTCGTGCCATTCTTTCCAAGCCGATGAGTCATCTTGAGTGAGTTGTTGGTCCCAATCGACTGCTTTACGCCATATATTTTGGAACATGATCTTTGCCCTCACCACAAGTGGGGCCAAAAAGCCTAGAGGATCATACACGCACATCAACAAAGAGAGAGCTTCACGCTTTGTAAAACTATCGGAAATGGATTTACCGATCAGGCCTTTAACTTCAAAACTAAGACAGGCTCCTCACCGGGCTGCCACACCAAACCAAGAGTTCTAACAGACTTAGCTATTTTACCCATATCAACATTTACATTATCTAAAGATGGATCTAATAGGTGCTCTTTTGGAATGAGAGCTAGGGCTGTCGGATCATTTGACACCCAAGATCTCATTTTAAAGTGAGCCTTTTTATGAATTTCTACAATATCAGCAGCAAGGCGCGCTGCTTTGGCTGCTGAATCTACCGAAACAATGCAATCATCCATATAATGGTTATGGAGTGTAGCATCCACAGCTTCTGGGAAGTCGCTTATATACTCAGTGGCGTTTCTGTTCTTTATATATTGTGCCGTAAATGGGCTAGAAGCGGCACCGAATATCATTGACGACATCCTATATATTCGAATTGGTTCCTCGGGTGAATTTCGCCAAAGAAAGCGTTGGGCATCCCGATCTGCCTCGCGTATTTTCACCTGAGGAAACATTTCTTCTATGTCAGCAGAGAGCCCGACTTTGCCTTCGCGAAAGCGAAAGAGAATGTCTATAATAGAGTTAAGTAAGTCAGGTCCAGTAAGAAGCATGGTATTTAAGCTCACCCCGTTTGATTTGGCCGCCGCGTCGTAAACTATGCGCAGCTTGCGTGGCTTATTGGAATTAGTAACGCCAAAATGCGGCAAATACCAACATTTAGAGCTGGACGAATGGCTGCTTACAGGACCTTCCGCATATTTTTTGTCAAACGTTGATTGCATGTTCAATTTATACAATTCAGCATAAGCGGGCTCTTTGAGCATTTTTCTCTCTAAGGTTTTGAACCTCGACATAGCTAGGCCAAAACTATCTGGAACTTTAAATTGCTCATCCTTCCAAGGAAGCGCAACTTCATATGTATCGTCAGGTAAATGACGGGTACTATCTTCTAGTATTTTGATGGCTTTAATGTCGTTATCGCTACGACACTCTCTTTTAGTAATTCCAAGAGAATCTAGTTTGTAATAAGACTGAATAAATGCGTCAAGATCATTATACTTACTGGAAGTACTAACATGATTGATTGTGTCAATAGCCTTTGTTCTACTTGACTGAAAACCAAATAAAACCCAACCTAGACTCGTGTTAATTGCGACTGGTTGAGACTTGCTGCCTCTTCGAGTTGATTTAGGAATCGTAAGATGCCAGTTGTCGATACCAATAATTACTTTAGGTTCGGCTTCCATATAGCAGAGAACGTCGCTTAAGTCGCGCAAGTGGGGGAACTGCTGGATACTTTCAGTTCGAACAGTCTGTTTGGATAACCCTAGACTATTGATTGCCCGAGCCTTACAAATGGTGAACGTTTCCGTACATTGTGAACCTTTGATATCAAAGTCGACGTACTGAACCTTTACGTCTATTCCTAAACCACTGACACAGTCAAGCCTAACGTGTGATTCGGGCCCTGCGACACCAATTTGTTCACATAGTTGGGCATCAATGAACGTAGCAGTGGCGCCATCGTCTAACAAAGCAAACGTATCGACACTACATAGCGGTCCCGAAATCGTAACTGCAACGACTTTTAACAAAGGTCTCATATGGTTATAGTTTTCGTCAGATAAATTTGAAAAAGAGGAGTTATACGCTATTAATTCACCAGGTTCTTTACGCGGCACCTCTACCTGATTATCAGACGGTGATTTGGTATTATCGCAGTTTAGTTCATTCACTAAAACTGTATGGGCTAATAAATTTATGTCATGCAAAAGTTTATGATGTCGGAATTTACACTCAGTCACATTGCAAACCTCTTTCTTATTTTTGCAAAACTTATAACTATGTGAACCTTTTTTAAGACATTTATGACATAACTTATTTTCTTTTACGAACTGCCATCGGTCACTAACTGACAATGTCATAAAACTATTACAGTCTACTAAATTATGTTTATGTTTACACATAGGACAGGGTTTTTTTTCAATGTCATCTGAAATTTCTAGTTTTTTAGCCGAAAATTTAGGTGATGAGGTCTTGGAAGTATTTTGGGTACTATCTGAAAATGAGGCGGAATGTACCTTCTCGTACTTTTTAACAACAATTGAGGGTTCTGATACTAAACCAAACTTGAGTTGCTTTTCAACTTCACGAGTCAAAAATAAAACTAACAACTCGAGCATAGTCTTACCCTGTTGTGAGAAGTGAGCTACAGCAAAATCCGTCCATTTATTTCGTAGTAATGGGTTGAGTTTACCTAGAATAGTTTGAAATAACTCAGGAGAATCTAGGTAACTCTTCTGATCCAAGAGCCTCATAACTTCAACTGAATTTCTTACCTTGCAGGTGAATTTGTTGAGATCATCGCAATCTAAGGAACTTAACTTGGGCCACGACCGTACGGAAGCTATTTCCTGCAAAACAATAAATTCGGGGCGACCGAACCTAAGTTGCAATGCGTCCATTACCTCCACAGGATCACGCGCAGAAACTAGGAGCACCGCTACCGTTTCACGTGCTATTCCACGAAGTCCTAGGTTGATCCGTGTCAGGTTTTCAGATACGGAGAAGGAAGACTTCGTGTCTTCGTAGACTCGCTTGAAGGCGAGCCAGTCCAATGGCTTGCCATCGAAGATAGGGAGGCGTCCATCGCCATTCTTGGGTTTTGAACCTCCACCGACATTCGCTAGCGACGACGTAATAGCCTGTGCTAATAAAGTTATATCAGAGGGTTGTTGTTTAATCTCTGAAGAATTAAAAGCAGGTTCTTGAGTGCTGTCAGGGATTGGAATCCGAGGCTGACTGCATGGAATAGCCTTTTCGGATGATACTAACCACTGTTGTACTTGCCTTTCTGATTCTATGGAGCTTCTGCGACTCCCTCGACTGTCGGCTTCTAAAGCTGCAAGCTGAGCCTCTAGGTCCAAGTTAGCAGCTTCTCGCTCCGATTTGGCTGCTGCTGCTGCCGCCGCCGCTGCCGCAGCCGCACGATCAGCCTCGGCGACCTTCCTAATGTGGGCCGCCTGTAAGGCCAACTTTTGGGCACTGGGATTGTCGCTGACGACCGTGACGTCCTGGAACTCGTCGTGGAGCGATCACCGCGCACTACTGGGGCTTCGCTCATGTTGCTTTGGTGGTTGCCTTCCTCCTCTCGAGCTTTCGCTTGGCTCCTTGTCTCCACCATACGAATTTTTAAAACTTATGTTTTGCTGGTTCGAAAAAAAAAGTGGGAGAAGGACCAAATGTTAGTGATGAGGAGTTGGAGACAAGGAATTTGAGGAGCTTGAGGATGAGGAGAAATGACAACCACACCATGCAATTGACAACTTAAAATATATTTTGTTTCATAAGTTTTTAAAATATGTACAAAACAAAAAGTTTATAAAAAAAGGTTCCATTGGGAACAGACATAGAGATAGACTTGCAATCTCGAACTCGAGATAAATGGCGAAAATCGAGAATTGGCCCCCTGACCGGCCCCGACAACACTTGCATGCGCTAAAGTTTCCCTTGTTTTTGTTAAGTTTTCGATATTAGTTATTGTGTTGTTACAATTCTTAAATTTATTTCTGATGCCATAAATAAGTAGACAAGCTACCAAATCACATAAATTAATAAAACTGTAAAAATCCTAACAGCGTAAAAAGTGTAGCATAAGTAAATCTTGCAGAACATAAACAAAGTATTCTAGATTTGCCTTCCTAATAGCCGAATTATGATCTATTCTTGTTAAGAAAATAGTGACTCATCAGTGAAACTGCAAAGATTAAGACAACTTTTTTTAACGCAGTATTTACCAATAGAATTATTACATCTTCTTCTTGGTCGTTTCAATCTTGCCAGAGTGGTAGTGGTTATTACGAAGGTAACTCTCCGGAAGCCGTCAGGGTACGCCGCACGACTTGCCGCCACTCTTGCCTGCTGGCAGTCATCCGGAAGCCCTCGTATAATGGGCCGCCAACAGCCGTTTTTATTTGGTCGGTATCCGTCACGCGGCCTTGTTCCGTCCACCTTTCCTTATATAACAAGGCGTTCGGGAGTCACCTCCACGTCGCCAAATATGACCAAAGTATTTAATAATACGACTGTGCATCAACGTAGACAAACGTTCCTTTACGCCTAGTTCCTCGAGAATGGAAGCATTTGTTCGAAACTCGTTTCAACAGAACCCGAGCATTTTTCTTCAGCACCATATTTCCAAAGCGTCAATCTTTTTGGTCTCTGTCTGTCCTACGGCTACGTCTATGTTTCAGCGGCGTATAAAAATATGGGGAACTCTAATGTTTTAAGGAGCCTTGTAGCTTTTGTTATTTTACTGTTTCTCCATGTTTTCTTGAGCTTATCCATTGCCGCTCTGGACAGAACCATTCATCGCTTGATGTTTTCAACGCAATTTCCCTGATTTGATATTAGAGTCCCAAGGTACTCATAAGATTGTACGACGTCGCAGTTCGCTATTTGCGTTATGTGAGGGGAGTTGTTGTTAGCTCTGTCGACAATCATCATCTCGGTCTTGCTGCGGTTAATCTTCACAGCAAATTGGATGCTAAGACTTTCCATTCTCGAGAGCAGCAGTTCCATTTGGCTAGAACTAGTTTTTTTTTTTTTTTTTTTTTTTCCTTATTATTAAGAATAAATTTCTTAATAATTGATTACAATCTAGCCTAAAAGACTAATAAGTAATTTAACTCTAACTTATTTT
Source organism: Mythimna ferrago (assembly GCA_910589285.2). Taxonomy (NCBI): domain Eukaryota; kingdom Metazoa; phylum Arthropoda; class Insecta; order Lepidoptera; family Noctuidae; genus Mythimna; species Mythimna ferrago. The sequence continues at coordinate 14,514,540 of OU342676.1, read as the reverse complement.
TATACGGTTTTGCTTAAACTAAGAATAGCGTCCTTTAGCACTTATAGAAGTCCATAGCACTTTCTTAGAGTCTGATATTGATAAAAACACTTTGTTCATGTGTAATATGCATAGCACAGCATTGATCACTATTATACACTAACTTTAAACACTACACTAACTCAAAAGGTTTAGTTCTCTTTAGTCTACGCACTAGGTCCGTATTGTCTAACAGCTGTATAGCCTCAACATTCACGTGTCGGTGAAGTCTGTGTTCGTGGCTAGAACTAGTGGCAAACAAAGTGATGTCTTCTCCGTAGCGTAGATTGGCAATTTTTCGTGCACCTATCGTAACACCGTCTGTCCAGACTTCAAGGGTAATGCGCATAATCAGTTCTGTGTATATGTTGAACAAAAGTGGGGATATTATGCATCCTTGTCGAACTCCAGCGCTGGGATGGAAGCTATCTGAGATTATTCCATCTGTTCTCACTAATGCAGTGCCATTTTTGTACAGGCGTCTCAACAATTGGTCTAGATGTTTCGGTGTATCCATTTGCAACAAAATTTTCCAAAGTTTAGGCCATTTCACTGAATCAAATGCTTTCGAGAAGTCAAGAATTGTACTTTCGAGACTTTTTAATGATTTGGCAGAATTTTAGTATTTGCTCCCGAGTTCCTTTGCCTGTTCTAGTGATAATGATGAATGGTAAAGCTTACGCTATTCATGCCATTTCATGACCAAGAACCCATTTACACAATGGCTAGGTATGGTGGTAGGCCAAGGCTGGGCCCACGTGTAAACGCCTCATAAGGTTTATTGATATCGGCCTAACATTTTATTCATTAGCTAATAGGTAGGTACTTAACGACGCCACGTCAACGTGAACTTTTAAAAGAATTTCACATTGTAATGATGCTTAAAAGTGAGTAATTAAATAGCGAAATTTAAGACATTAATGATGTCCGTTTGGATTGAGGAGCCACTTCATGATTTTAAAAGGAAACTTACCCCTTATTTAGTAGGAAAGCAGATAATTTTGTAGGCCAAACCCCGAAATTTGTAGTAAAACATATCCAAAGTTATATCAATTTTAAAGTGGCTCCTCAATCCAAACGTCTGAACTGAGGAGCCAGCTAGAACACCGAAAGTACTCAATGAATATTACTGAAAATTTTGTATCATTTAGTAGTAATTGTGTATTGTACCTACTAAAAATTTGAGTCTAATACTGTTGATATTCAAGAACATACAATACTTTTAATGTGGCTCCTCAATCTATACACATGACCCGTCATTTTTCAGAAAAGCATTACTTCAATCGATACGCAATTTCGTTATCATTTAGTAGTAAGTATATTAGATTTGTAGGATAAGAACCAGATATCAAACATGAGTGGATCAAGAGATATAGGACATTTAATGTGGCTCCTCAATTGAGATGCTTCGGTAAATAAATTGGCCTCTAATCTACTATACTTGTGATGAAATTTGGAACAAAAAACACCTATATTTAGTATAAAATTCTACTAAATGTACGTATAATCCCCGCCTTAAAAAAATACATATCTACGAAGTTATTAGCTATTCTTTCATTTCCTATGAAATGGTTTTGAAGGGTGACCATGAATACATTATTTACTAAGACAATCTTTGTTTCATGGCATAGAAGCACAAAACTGCAAATTTATGTCGATACTTATTATCTACCGTCAATAATATTTATTTAGTAACCTAACGTTCACTAGCAATGAAACTCACTTGTTTGCTCACATATTGACATAAACATAAAGGAGACGTTCAATAAATGTATGGGGCTTGGGCTAAACATAATTAAGAACAGCAATCTGACTTATACAGGCTAAATGGGCATAATTATTTTGATTTTTTCGAGCATTAAATAAGATTTTTCGCCCCCCTTTTTTTTAAAGGTAATTAAAACATGAAAGTGTATCTATGTGTGTACATTTGTGGTACTTATCCCCGCGTTCGGAATTATGATATCACCGCTGTGTCAAGAAATCGCCAGGCGTACGGTACGGTACGGTACGGTAATTCGGAAGAACTGTTGGCGTGCTAACATCGAAAATATTGATTTTCGGAACGCGGATATTATATGTGTGTGATGACGGCGAAAAAATATCAGACGGCTTTTCGACATAACTCTGGCCCCAGTAGGCTTCGACCCAGCTGGGCCCCTGCTGTTGCTAACAGCTCCTTGAGGCGCGCGGGAACAGTGCGCGCCGTAAACGAATTAGGCTCGGTCCGGGCAGTTACCGGACGGTTGGACAGCGAGCTACCCATTGCTCGCCGTCCGCTAGCTCGCGCCTACGGTGGCCGGAAATCGGTATCGGAATCCCGGTAGCGGCTGGGGCGCTGTGAGCGCCGCCGTTGCCTGATGCGGTCGGCCTTCTCCTTTGCTAGCGTTATTGCTTCACAGAAGGAAGCAACCGCCTGCCACTGCTCCTTGCTCCGGACCATGGCCTGTACCAAGGCCATGGTCCGGTTACCGCCATAATTGTGTCCATCACTGGGTTGCGCCAGTCGCTGACGCCATTTAACCATGGGATCCCGCCGGAGCTCTGTCCGCCAAGCTGCGACCTGTTGCGGCAGCGGACTTTCACCCACGTACAAGTCGTGCATGTGTGCAAGGACTGTTGCCTCCAGATCCCATGGTGGCAGGCTAGCAAGGAGGCTTGCCGCTTCGCGGGAAACCGTCACCGTGCGGTAATCGACCTACCGCTTGTGTTTACTGGACAGATATTCTTTGTGATTTGGATTATCGTTTGTTCGAAAACCATGGCTGTATGTGTTAATTGCACTATTTTCCTGTATCCATAGAAATAATATGTACCTATGGATTTGTGCTGCATAAACATTGTTTTTTTTTGGTAAAGGTATCCACCATTTTGTCAGTGTTACACAGGATTGGCAGTAAAGCGAAACGTTGAGAAAGACATCACGGCGTCCTTACCTTGCGTATGACGTAGGTCTTCACCGGACATTGTAAGTTCGGAAGGTTCCAGCCTTGGTACAAACAATTTTCCGGAGCAAGGAGGAGTGGTAAGCAGTCGCCTCTTTCTGCTTAACAGTAATGCTAGCAACCGTCCGGTAATCTTCCAGACCGAGCCCAAGTCATCGACGGTGCATAGTATTCCATGCGCACCTCAAGGAGATGTCAACAAAACCGTAGGGGCCCGTTCGTTTCGTTTTTTGCCATTTGGCTACGGAACCCTAAAAATCAGCCTCTCCATACAAAATTATAAACTTGATTGGACAGTTTGTAGGACTTTACACCCTGTTCTGAATACCTTTAAACCCAAAATATATGAAGAATCTCTGTACCTACCTACTGTGTCGAGTTGTTAAAAATTAAATTTCAAAAATACTTATCGTGATTTCATTTAACATCATTTATTTTTTCATTTTATTTCAGCCGAAAGAGATCCACTGTTGGACCTCCCTTAAGTTCCGACTTTATTCTTAACTCGATTTGCTGCTGAGAACCTCCAAGCACAGCCTTCTTCATTGGCCTTTGGGTGACTTGAGTTTTCTTATGAGGCCTATAGTAAAACGCAACGATTCATTGTGAGTGAGTTATAACTGGCTACACACACTGGTCAAAGAATTTTGTTTCGCGATACTGTGGGATTTTGGAAAAGAAGATGGCTTGACTTCCCTAATTTAACAAAAAATTGACTTACCTAGTTTGACCGTTTGTCCCAGGTAAAATCACAACATGGTCACCATTAATAGCAAATTCTAAATGAATATTGAGAAGTATTTTTTTATCAAATACCGAATATGTACAATTTTGATTTGTACATATGTATTTAGTAGACATTTATACTAAATGTTAGTGTTTTTGGTTTTTGATTTCATTGTGATATCAGGCACATACAATCAATCATTTATTATGTAAAACGTCAGGACTGAGGAGCCAAATAAAATGCATTTATTTACTAAATTTAATCAGTTTTACTACTTTCTCTGTATGCTACAAATTCAAACATACTTACTACTAAATGTTTTTTGCAGTGGAATTATAAATTGACCAATTACTTTCATGTAAATTCACGCTCTTGTGTATAGATTGAGGAGCCACATTCAAAGTATTGTATGTTCTTGAATATCAACAGTATTAGACTCAAATTTTTAGTAGGTACTATACACAATGACTACTAAATGATACAACATTTTCAATAATATTCATCGAGTACTTTCGGTGTTCCAGCTGGCTCCTCAGTTCAGACGTTTGGATTGAGGAGCCACTTTAAAATTGATATAACTTTGGATATGTTTTACTACAAATTTCGGGGTTTGGCCTACAAAATTATCTGCTTTCCTACTAAATAAGGGATAAGTTTCCTTTTAAAATCATGAAGTGGCTCCTCAATCCAAACGGACATCATTAATGTACGTTATGATCATATGTACGTTATCATCACATCTAAGGTTAAATTATTCATTTCGTAGAATAAGTGGGCGGAGCCTCGTACAGTTTGATGCACTCACGCACACAGTGATATGACCTGCGATAAATCGTAACGAGTGATTCTGTTTGAATTTTATTTAGAGAGTTATTCTGAAAAACGGTTAAAATTTAAAAAAAAATAACAAGTATTACTGATTATTGACCAGGTATCGTATTTTTATATGATTATTTGTGAGTTTTATTACAACCTCCTGAAATATTGTGCAGTTTCAAAACGGCACGTTGTATATTGAGAAAACTAGTGCATAATTACTCAATAAATAATCATGGTTATGTCGGATCAGCTTTAAGATATGGCATTCTATTCTGGGGCAATGCGGCAAAAGTTCAAGAGGTATTAATAGCACAGAAAAAATGCATTAGAGCAATATGTAAAATAAAGCGAACGGACTCGTGTAAATCACATTTTCATAACTTGAAAATATTGACTGTACCGTCACTCTATGTTTATGAAGCCTGTATGTTTGTTAAAAATAATATGTATTTATTTAAACCCGTAAAGAGTCAACGACGTTCACATAAATTGCACCTGATTCAGACTAAAACAAAATTTTTTCACAAAAGCATATTTGCAATGGCTCCTAAGTTATATAATAAGTTACCTGAGCAAGTGATAAGCAGTAAAAACTTAAATGAATTCAAAAGTAATCTTTTTAAATTATTAAATGACAAAGTATATTATTCTGTTAATGAATTTCTGAATGACAAATTTTAAAAATATTTGACGTATTTAAATTTATCATTTTCTATATTGATTTTATTTACTCTTTTGACTGATTATTACTGTAATTATTTGAATATGACATGCAATGAGTTGTTAATTAAACTGTAACTAGTTAGACTTTACTTTGATTGACATTTTATTTTTAATGATTATTGTATTTAATTTAACATTTTGCAATTTATATTAATACTAATTCCAATTATTACAATACTGTTAATATTTGTATGCCTTCTGGTGGGACATTGTTGGGACATTATATTTTTTGTACAAACATCTTTATCCATACCCTATGTTCACAAATAAATATATTATTATTATTATTATTATTAAAATTAATTTGCCAATAGATTAATGTACTTAAACATGCCTTTTGACGACAAAATATAATAGCTAATTAATAAATAAAATGCCTGTACTTCTCTTTCAATGATAAAAAAAATTATTATTCTTACACAGTATAAGCTTAATAGTTTTGGTTTTTAAGTTTCAATTCACTACATTTATTTTATCACTTTACATCAAAATCCCTTATAAACATCCTGATGAACACTATTCGATTAAACGCCGCAAAGCAGCGCTAATAAACATCATAATTCGATGAAAAGAGGTCCTTATGACATCTATACGACCACTACATAATCAAATAGCGATTAATACGACTGCTATATAACTCTATTACGACACTGATTCGTATAAAATGGGCCTACTTTCGGTCGTATCAACGTGATCGCGACGTATTTACGACCAGCGTATAGAACCAAGAGTTGTGACCAGCACGTTGTGGTGACCTGGTAATGCGCGGCTCCCTACCTTTCATTTTTTAGCATTTCTATTTCTTTATTTAAGCATAGTTTGGACATAATTTTCATGCTTTCTAGTTGAAATAGCTACTCTTTAACATGTTGTTATCATTGACAGCGCAACTCATCCATGTCATCTGGAGTAGTCCGGCTCGCCACACTAGCGTGGCACAAGCGCGGCACACTAGAAGTGCTGGTGCGAGGTCGCCTGGCCGCCGCGCCCCCGCCCCCCGCGCCCGCGCACCGCTGGGCACCCGCGCCTGCTGCCGCACCCGCCCGCTGTGATCACTGTCAGGACTTGTTGTGGGGACCACTTAAGGTAAGGGCTAGTCCGCCTCCCACACTAGCGTGGCACAAGCGCGGCACACTAGAAGTGCTGGTGCGAGGTCGCCTGGCCGCCGCGCCCCCGCCCCCCGCGCCCGCGCACCGCTGGGCACCCGCGCCTGCTGCCGCACCCGCCCGCTGTGATCACTGTCAGGACTTGTTGTGGGGACCACTTAAGGTAAGGGCTAGTCCGCCTCCCACACTAGCGTGGCACAAGCGCGGCACACTAGAAGTGCTGGTGCGAGGTCGCCTGGCCGCCGCGCCCCCGCCCCCCGCGCCCGCGCACCGCTGGGCACCCGCGCCTGCTGCCGCACCCGCCCGCTGTGATCACTGTCAGGACTTGTTGTGGGGACCACTTAAGGTAAGGGCTAGTCCGCCTCCCACACTAGCGTGGCACAAGCGCGGCACACTAGAAGTGCTGGTGCGAGGTCGCCTGGCCGCCGCGCCCCCGCCCCCCGCGCCCGCGCACCGCTGGGCACCCGCGCCTGCTGCCGCACCCGCCCGCTGTGATCACTGTCAGGACTTGTTGTGGGGACCACTTAAGGTAAGGGCTAGTCCGCCTCCCACACTAGCGTGGCACAAGCGCGGCACACTAGAAGTGCTGGTGCGAGGTCGCCTGGCCGCCGCGCCCCCGCCCCCCGCGCCCGCGCACCGCTGGGCACCCGCGCCTGCTGCCGCACCCGCCCGCTGTGATCACTGTCAGGACTTGTTGTGGGGACCACTTAAGGTAAGGGCTAGTCCGCCTCCCACACTAGCGTGGCACAAGCGCGGCACACAACGGACCGGTTGACCTAGAATATAACCTATGTATTATTTCAGATGGGCGTGCGTTGCGTGGACTGCGGCGCGTCGTGCCACGAGCGCTGCGCGGAGGCGTGGGCGCCGCCCTGCACCAAGTACAAGGCGCCGCCCCCGCCCGACACTGACGCGCTGTGTCCGCCGCTGTCGGCAGGTACGCCACGTGTTCAACATGACATCTTTAGATACATACCAGAGCGGGGCAGCTCAACTGTCTCCGCATTTTTTTGCTCGACACCATTTATTTATTCCTTGTTGTTTACGAGACTAATGTAACGGGAGAAATGACAGACCACTTTTTAGAAGTATGCGGAACAGAGTGTAAAGTCCCACAAACCTCTGTTGAAACCCTTTTGAGTGTCGTGTCTGAACTGCCCGATAGTTAATTTCGGACTGTTGTATGTGTTCTAATTGTGCGGAGAACTCTAATAGACGATACAGGATTTTTAATATTATTCCTAAGTGTCGTTATAGATGTCGCTACAACTTATTTAGCTGACCGACGTCAAAATTACGACCAGCTACCCCCTTTATCCTTCCTCTATTCTAATCATAACCAGCCACTGTAACTTTTATGAATGAAATCAAGCAGGCAAAAAACTTTTTCAAACATTGACAATCAGATGTAGCATTGCAGCAGAATGAATTATTTTATTAAAATCATACTATTATAAAGTATGACTTTAATAAATGAATTTGAATTAAATATTTGCATAAAATCGGGCACATTGGTTCAGAAGTGGTCTATATTATAACACTTGTGTTTATTTTCTAGGAGTAGCAACATTGCAGTCTTCATCGCAACAGTACTACGAACAGTTCTCGTCGAACGTGGCAGAGAACAGGACGCACGAGGGACATTTGTACAAGCGAGGAGCGCTGCTCAAGGGGTGGAAGCAACGGTAAGCAGTGTATTTCTGTAATCTGTACTAATGTTGTAAAGTGGAATGATTTGTATTTTCCAATAACAACAAGCTTATTTTACAACTTATATAAAAGCTTGCGTTTGCCTTGTATGTATGTTACTATTTTGGGTGGAATCTTGCAACTCAATTTTGAAGCAGATATTTTCAACCGACTGAACTGAAATTTTGTGTACACGTTTAGTTTGGATGACAATGCACTAACGACCTTACAGGACTGTATTAATAACATCATAAACAACAACTTTTGTTCTATAACTTTTTACAAAACAATACATTTACCAAAAACCAACCTTCAAGATTTCGTTGTTCTATCTAATTTATTTCAACTCGGTATTTTGCTATACCTACCTACGTCTATACGATGCGACGCAAGCGCATCGTGCACCTCCGTCACCCGATCCTCACTTCCTTCCGCTATTGTACTATCGCTAATTTTGTTATTTTATGAATAAAATCACATTTACCGATTGCTTATTGCCTAAGCAACTCGTACCTCAATTGTATACTTTTAGATTTTTACTCATACAGAATAAATCTCTATATGGTATAGTAATGCGAATATTGGCATTCTGTAGCTATTTTATTGGCTAAAATTTTGATGATAACTTTCAGAAATCGATAGATAAACTACAATCGGCATAAAGTGATTGTTTTATTACATTGTTACAGTTGGTTTGTATTGGACTCCATCAAGCATCAGCTGCGGTACTATGATGCGATGGAAGACTCACACTGCAAAGGGTTTATTGGTAAGAAGTAAACTTCATCATTGAATCATCATCATATCAGCCGAAAGACGTCCACTGTTGGACATAGGCCTCCCCCAAGCTTCGCCACAACGACCGGTCATCATTGAATAATACAACATAATTTTTAGTTTATGCGAAACCTGAATATAGTTTGTTCAGAATCAGTAACTGAGTGGATTCCAATAGTTTTTACACCACGTTATATTTTTCCCAAAAATATTTAAAAAGGTCACAAGTGACATGACGTGGACACCACCGACACTAAATACAACACAGGTCATAGCAGGCATTAGGCGCCAGAAAACAGGTGTAAGTGCAAAACAACCCTTCAGTCGCCTGGATGGCCCGGTGATTATTTATTTTTGCTGACATAACAAGCTTATAACTTTGTGATTTATCATGATACAGTTATGAAATTTTCTACATAGACTCTTTATGTAAAAATACTAGACACGTGTTTCTGGTTTCGCATATACTAAAACTCAAAATGCTGTCAAGTCAAAATGGAGATAAAATATCTCCAATGTTAAATTTTACTTTCTTTACATCTTTGAAGTTGAAAGAGAATCATTTGTCTTGGTATGGCCATGTGAAGAGGAGGGATGTAACGTATGATAATAAAAGAGTTCTGAGTATACATGTAGATGGATGGAGAGGGAGGCCAAAGGAAAGATGTGTAAAATAAAAAAAGACTGTGTGACGACAGAATGGAAGATAAAAACGTGTTGCGCCGGCCCTAAATAGGTCGGGACAAGGGCAGGAAGATGATGATAATTTTATTCACACCTTTAAAGTTGTTCTTAATTTTATTTTAGATCTGGCAGAGGTGATTACAGTGACACAGGCGTCGCCGGCACCCGGGCCGCCTAAGAAATGTGATGATAGATCCTTCTTTGACGTAAGTAATGTAAATAGTAAAAAAAGAAAAAAACTCCAGAATTAATTAAAAAAAAAAAAACAGTTTAAAAGTGGTTCACACTGCATCTGCTGGACAGATGACTTTTTTCAAAAGTATCTGTCTGGCGTTTCCCAAATTCCCTTTTTTTTGTTATCTATCAATTCATAGCAACTATTTCCCCCCACAGTTGCGCACAAGCCGGCGCACATACAACTTCTGCGCGAGCGACGCTAACGCTGCGCAAGAGTGGATCGAAAAACTACAGGCGTGTCTGCAGTGAACACTAACCCTAACACTCGCAGACAATAACATTCATCGACGACTGTCGACAAGACGACGATCGACCAACTGACGTATATCTGACTAGATATATCGCCAGTAAAACGAATAGAGACGTGACTAATATCGATAGTTTTCACGACAAATCGATAAAGAAAAAGTCGATTATTCCTTCAATTTCCATCAGTCTATGATATGATTGATTGATATATAAATGTTATAACAAGCATTGCAACTTATATAGTAAAGATAAGGCTGGCCGCGCGGTTTTTTGACACCAAAAATTAGCTCGAAGTGAACTCGACACACGATCGGCTATATTAGAGAGCGGTCGTGTGCGTATCCTATTAAAAAGGCCCTATCTTTACTATATAATTTTATGATTACAAGACTATTATTTTTGTTTTTCTATATTTAAATTATTATTAGATAGAAATGTATTTGGGGCCGCTGGCCGCTACGTCGGCTCGCTAATGTTGGGCAGTGCACACACGCTTGTGTATATGAGCATAGTTAATATATCTCGTTTATATGAAGTTTGTACTCGCGCTGCAGCCGCGGGAGGCGGTTGGCTTGAAATATTTAAACTGATTGTGTAGGGGCTATGATCTCGATGCGGTGGAGAACATGGACAAACGGGATTGTTTTTGTGAAAGACTATAGTGAATACACTCAATAGACATTATTTAGACTAAATATTAAACTATTTTATAAACATCTTAACTAATAAATATTATAGCTTGATAGATATATACAAACTGCAAATAATAATATGTACAAACGGGTAGAAAAAGAACTCATTTGGTATAAAAAAAAATTCGTCCACATCGATGTCAATGGAAAAAGTGTCCAGAACACTGGCAGTGTTGTCACGTTGAATAGGATTGCTGATTCGTTGCTGACCAGCCTCTGTTCACCTAAAGAGTGGACCAACTGTTCGCTGATGTCACGAACAACTCCATGGGCGTTCGGTCCCCATGGTTGTACAATATTAAATACAACAGTGTTTTGAAGTATATTCTGGTTTGCTTTTTAATTCTTTAAAGTACCCTAGGCCTTTATATTTACGACCTAAAATTAATATATTATTTTCAATGGTGTTGGGGAGCGTCCACTTTATCATTTACTGATTTTAAATTGAGTTTCAGTGGAATAAACTTTCTCACGTAAAATATTGAGTTTGAACTCGAAAACTTGATAATTATCTAGTTAAAATCTATGAATTCTAAATTATTTTTAAAAACACTGACATAACTCGAGGTGTTTGCGTTTCACAAAAACAATCCCAAAAAATAAAAATAGTTATGTCAAAGTATTTATAATTAATATTAATAAATAATAATGAATTAGTGTCGTACGTATGTTTCTCGTTTGTAAATAATGTGTCGCTGACTGTTGTGTAAAGGGTTCGGTTCCCGTTCGTGTAACGTTATGTTGTTAGTTCGCGTTAGATGTTATTTGTATTGTTTTTTTTACGGTGAGGGGGTCAGCGTTGGGGAGTGGTATTTAAAAGAGCTTATCTATATGTAAGTAAACAAAATAGCTATCACTCAGTTTCTGCATATAATAATATCGCGAAGTAATGGTTTAAAAATGGTCTGACAGGCGTTTACTGCTCTACTTGTTGAAATTGATTATAAACAATTGATCCTATCACTTGACTTGCATTTACTTGCTTTTGTGAGGTATCGTTACTTGCATTTCAAAAATCAGATGTTATGGGGAATGTACATGAAAGAAATATTTGTCAGCTTATCGATAAACATACAAAAACAATTTTAAACTAATATATCTGTCATTCTCGCCAAGACGTCGTTTTTTAAGGTGGCCGTTCGGGTATCATGACCTTTGACGTCAAAGACCATGTTGGACTTCCTCTTTCTTACGCAGCAACTTTGATTTGAAGCTTTGTAACTTCGTTGTTAATTTCATATGTGTTTACCAGAGCTAAAAAATATCTATTTAATTTAAAAAAAAAGTGCTTGCGTATTTTGTATTATGCGACTGGTAGATTAATTTTGAAGCATTCCAGCCTTATTTGCAAATTCTTCCTAAATTTTTCATATTAAAAAAAAAACATGTCGGTACATAAGCTAACCATAAACGCTACGTTTCAACGCTCACTTCACTACCCTCGTACATATTATTAAAATATATAATAATATAATACCGACGTACATTATAGAGACAAGTAGAACGCTATACTTAGTTCTAAAATAATAATATTCCTTGTAATGAGATATTATTTAAATATTCACGTTCAGGAATCTCGTTCCGTCGCCCACAACTTGTTACATACTCATTTTTGTATGATTTGTAAATAAGTACACGTTTTATTTTGTTCCACATATCAGAGGTCTTGGCGCGTGTTTTTATACTCACTCGATTTCGTTAACGTAAACGGTAATTTGTGTTGAAATTAGATCAAGAATCAAAGCATTTATTTCAAATGAACCATTTACAGACACTTTTGAAGTATCAAGAAGTCAGTTAGTCAGAAAAATCATGCTACTCGTAATTGCACATTCCAAAGCTTAGATCTCTGTGGAGAAACTTCATGGACACTCATTACAAATATCACAGTTACATGGGTCTTGTCGCTATGTGATATTATGTGAGAACTATGTAAATAAAGTAAAAAAAAACAAAAACAAATGACATCCAAACTTTCCTCACGGATTACTCTGTATATTGGTAAAAACCGCTCTGTATACATATTTGGAAAGACATACAGACATGCGTGACGGGGGAGTTTAATTTATAACATGTAAAGAAACACAATTATAATATTTAATCATTTTATTTTTTATTACTATATTTGCTTAATATTGCACCTACCACAATTTGTCTCTGCATCACCCCAAGATTGAATGGTAGAAAATGCCTCAAGGCGTTTAGTCTATACTTGTGTGCATAAAGAATTGCATAAATAAATTGTCCCTTATTGATTAGACATAAACAAATGTTGACGTGATTGCAATCGAGTCAGTACAGAAGCTGTTGCTTAGGCCTCAGAAGGCGGATTCATCCCCTATATATGTACATATATACCTAGTTCATGTAAATATTAAACGTTATATTTTTTCGGTAATTGCATTTAGTAGCACGTCGGTGGGTTATGTTGAATGCGCAAGTGTTGGTCTTGTTCGATTGTTTTTGCATCGATGTAAAGAGGCCCAAGATACGAGTAAAGTACTACCTACTCTACTACCTCCTTATTTATAATTATGGAGTTCCAAGCAGTATATTTTTTTTATGGGGAGATTTCATTAAATAACTTCTCTCTCTCTGGGCCAAGCGAGAGGAAGTGTCAGACTTTTACTGACTTCATCATCATCATCATCATCATCATCATCATCATCATCATCATCATCATCATCATCATCCAACCTTTTAATGTCCCCCACGCGAGCCCAGTGCGGATTGGTTTTTACTGACTTACTAAAACTTAATCGTGTTTCTCCAATTGCCGCAGTAACTCTTTCGATAAATCCCGTAAACTTGTATACTTAATATTCTGATTAGCAATTCATATTTCGAGATTTAAGTTTTGCATGGTTGTGCAAAACTAGTTTTTACTCAGCGTTAAAGTAAGAGGATAAGTATAAAGGTTGCGGTCGGTCAAAGACGCTATTGATTACCTCAAAATATACGCTTTGTTAATGATCGATTGATGAACTTGATCCAACATTATTATTGGATCGATCTTGATCGTCCAAGTTATTTATCTATTGACATCGATTTAACATTATCTAGTTGTACTTATAGGGCTTAGAAGTTTTGGAAAGTAAAAAACAGTATGGATGGACAAACTTCCGACACTTTTTGAAGTCGGACAATAACAGAAATAAACTGATTTCGCTTTGTATCGATGCTTAAACTGAGGACCAGCGTTCATATAGCGCGCAGAGATTATTTGTGCCAAAAATGCACAAAGTGCACGGATACCTTGCTCACGTGTGTCGTATCGTTAATGTTATGTCGCGGTACCGATGTAATGGCTCTAATGACAGGCTGGCTTGCACAGAGCGACAACATGGACGTTGCATCGCGTCCAAATGAGATTTGAGATACTCGTACTCATAGCTAAGTACTTGATTTACCATTTTTGACAACAATCATCTGTAAATGAAAACCCAACTAATGTGGAACTGTAAATGTGCGTTTTATAACGTGCTAACGATATTCAGCATATTTTGGTGGTAAAGCAATTACAAGGGAAAACATAAGATGACCTGTGTATCTGTCTCTATTTAAGGGTGGGCCCAAATGAGCGTAATTTTGCGGGTTGTATATTTTAAATCGGGTAATTTGCAATGTTTTGGTTTCATATAAAAGTATAATTTTGCACCAGAACAATGGCACAATCACTTGAACTAAATTTATAGTAAATTACGCGACTTATTTAGCGCAACTGGAATTCGGCTCTTTTTACGTACAATATTTTCTGTCGAGTACTGTAAATGCAACAGACACGATTTATTCGCTTTGTGCATGTTAGCCCTGCTGAGCTACGATAGCAATATAGTTTGCCTTATACTGTGCATACGAAGTAGCTTCTGTGTGCTTCGGACAACGGGCGACTGTTCAGTGGTCCTTATTTCAAAGATTTAACGTGCAATCCGAATATCTTATTTAGGCCCCTCGGCCACGTCGATTTTTTGTAGCGATACTGTAACTCGTTCGTATCGATACAGTCGCGATGCTGTAGCGTTTTGGATTTTTTTAGCGCGCGACAGCACCGCTTCAAAAAGTCGTCATGGGCGAGGGCCCTTAAAGTTACAATACTGAAGATACCACTCCACAGTCTGCCCTGAAACAGTACCTAATGTAGTGTTTAGCCTGGCTTGGACAGATGTAACCTCGATGTGAAGCCAGCCTATTGCTGTACGTTCCGAGCGTGCAATACCTGTTAATGGATGTGTTTAGCAACAAAATGTACGCAATATTAGACCTTATGTTATAAAACTGACTGAAATTATTATGTTTGCAATGTTATTGCTGATTTTGTCACAGGAACACATTATTTGACTGTTGTTTTGTAAGAGTTATGTTGACTTGTTACGTTATGATCACAATGTACGGCGGTAGGCTGAATGATAACCTGTGACAGTGCACTTGCGTTCCATCAAATAAAGAGATTTTTAAAATTGTCGCTTGGTTATTTATTGCGTAACAACCTGCTACAACCTGGGAGTCATTAAGTCAAGAGTGAAGTTACTTCTAAGCAAGTGTGCTACATCGTCGACCATAACGTCGCTTTCCAGTGAGATAGTTATCAAATGCGAGCCCATCAATAGTAATAAAAAAGTATTATAATTATCCTCTAGCTCTTATCCTTCTAAATTCGTAATTAAGAAGCTATTTTGCACTAGGTGGAATTTTATGTACAGCATACCGATGAAAACATTTGGGGCGAAAGGCTAGAAACAATTCTATAAGATCGATTCTTCGGACCGCTCACTAGCTATGAATGTACTTAACATCCTGATAGGAAGGATAATGACAACAAATAATAGCTAGGTAAGTTTTATTTATGTAAAGCTTATAGCCCAAGAGCCCACGACGGCCAGATCTTCGTTATTTAATAAAACCTGAAAGTTTTTCTGTGCATGTCCCCTGCACAGGTAAGAACGACCAGCGACTATGGAGCTTGGGTTGTGGTTACTTGGGCTGTTAACAAGCAGTAAAGGTGCATTACATTGTACCTTACTTTCGCTAAAGTATAAAGCTCATTTTTTTTATATTTTCTTCGGGATAGCCTTAGAAGTCTCGTCATCCATTGTCAGACACTTATGACGGTTGCTACCCCTACCAGACACCCTTAAACTTTGATAAATTATCTATAATTACATATATGTAGCGAGGTCTATGGCGTCACTTATGAACTAATCCTGCATCGCGCAATCAAAGTTCTCCGCGCGATCAGAACATATAGAACAGCTCGAAATCATCTATCGGGCAGCTACCCACCCGACTATAACACCTGTCTGGTCGAAGGATCCTCCCTTTTCAACGGAGGCTTACGGAACTTTACTCTCTGTTCCGCCTACCTCCAAATACACTTTATCTAGTATACAGTAATATACAGTAATAGCGTATTATATAGAAGTTGCAATCACAGCAGTAAGTTAGCGCAGGGTAGACTTTGTTTACAATTTACCAGCGCGAGCGCACGTATAACTAGCAGGCAGCGTAGATCGTGACTGGTGAGAAACGAATATCAGCGCGGCGGTAGAAGAAAATGTGTCGCTGGCGCGTCATCGATAGTGCGCGTGTCCAATGCGTCACGACAATCTGTATTTTGTGTTTAGTTTTAGTGAGTATAATTACCGGAACGGATCTTGAGCGCTCAGGAGTGACGTCTATGACACGATTGCGCGGCGAGCCAATCACTGACACTTCCCGCCCCCGCATCTCACTTCGCACCACTAAAGAGACCGGATATTTGACTTCTGCGCAACTTGAAGCCAGCGCTTAAGATCCGTGCCGGTGATTGTATATGTGTTGTGAACTTGGAAAAATATAGATACGTGAATAAACATAATAGATGTAGGGAGATTATATTTATTGTGTACGTGTATACTGTGTAAATATATGTGAATCACCCCCACGTTTGCTATAATCACCAACAACTAATAATGTGATTAAACGACGAGTTGTACTTTTCACTCAGTGTGCACTAGACACTCGAAGTTTTGAGAAGGCCGACAGTACGAGATACGTAAAAATATATTTACGAGAGCACATTCAAATAAAACACCTCAATACCATATGTAACAATTTTATTTTACCAATATTCATAATATATTAACATATGTGGTCCAAAACCACCCTCTTTGATAATTATATAATACAAAGAATTTCTCACAAATGGTCGCCGAACCTATAACAATGAAAACAAAACAGCTACGGACTAACACGACCGCTCACAAGTCAAGTGATGAAACTCAGGCTCTAACGTAATGACTCCCACTATAATTACACAATACAACAATATTTAAAACGAGGTATAAAAGGGAAAAAGAAAAGATTAAACATTTCTCGTAATATATTAATAATCGTTATTGTTTATTTAACCTAAACGTGGGGGGCGCCAGCGGGGTTTGGTCTTCGTGTAAATGGAAGTTAGAAAAAGCCATGGGGGCTACATCATTAGGCCTTCGGTCAGTCCTGGCTGAGCGCCCGTCCCCTTATAACTTACATACATTTATTAATGCATTTTACATTATATACAATGGGAAATAAATACTCTAAAAGCACGACGAGATATATAATAATCGTGTATGTACATAAACACAACTGAGTGCGGTGGCGACACTGTCGAGTACCGTTATATCACAAAAATATAAATCCCATTGCCGCCTAAAGGTATAATTTGTTACCTAATTATTTATATTGGCGTACACTTTTTGGCTTAGCTAAATTCCTCATCGATATCTAGAGATGTATCGGCTTTATCGTTCAACTTATCGATTTGGGACCTTTATTAATGAAAGGGTGATTGCTTTTATACATTTTATATACAGCCGATGGTCTGAGTCGACTATGTGTTTACAAGTCGACTAGCCAGTCAATTTTACCACTAATTAGATTGTCGATACACCTCTGACGTACGTCCTCATGGACGTGGGGTCTGCTGTACTCCAGTACACATGATCTACTCTTGAGAAGTAGTTCTCACACATAAGTAGAATGTGTCCCTGACAGTGGATGCACAAAGTCACTACAAGTTAGAAATAAACAATTTTTGGTTTCCGTATTGTACCTACAAAGAGTTCCATCCAAAAATATCCAAACACCGTCTCACATACTTAAGCAAAACCCTTAACAGTTGTTTTAATTTGAAATTTCTTTTTACAGAAATATTTCAAAAATGTAAGTCGAAAATTGTTCAGTTAGAAAATCGTCTCTAAATACATCAAAAACTGCTCGATCCATGTGAATGGCGTTCGATGTCGAGTGAAGTGATAATAATCATAAGACGTTTTAAAGCTACTGCCTGAGTGACGGTGTGAAATTAACATAATCTATAGCTACTCCTTGTACAGGGACTAATTAGATTAGTTGGGGAAAACACGCAGTGTCGGTATCGGATCATGACACAGCAATGAAAGATATGAAGTTAGAAGTTTTTTTTGTATAGTTTCCCGTGGTCTGCTAATCTAATCAGTCCATGTAGAAGTAAACACATATATGTTACATCTGAATGTACTTAGAACCTGTTACTATTATAATGACTACATCGTGACTCTCGAATATAAAACAAACTAATTTTATAATCTGTCACGCGTTCACATAATGTGCTCGTAACATTTACATTTCATTTGATTTTCTCTCGGCCTTAGAAATGAATGAATAACACTAACTTATTTTTACAATTTTCAATTATAAATTGTACTTAAAACTGCCTAGCTGAGGGTAGAATAAATGTTCAGGTTTATACATTTTATATACATCGATAATTATGTATACATTTTTTTTTTAATACTGGTATAATACATATTTTTGATACAAAACAAAGTGTTGGCCCAACTCAGTGATTTGAGAACACCAATAGGTTTTAATAGCGTCAGCATTACATACAGCGGAAAGAACATTGCGGCTAAATATATCAGTCGTCTATTTAACAATATTAAATTCTGCTAAGGCCAAAGTTTGCTGGTTAAGCATAAAGTGCAATTTGTTCCTAGGAAGTTGAAAACACCTATTAGAACAAGTTAGCTCATTCAATCACCTCTAGGCCAGGTGCCCACGGTCACACTTAGAGATTAGTTTAAAAAATAACTGGGTTTAAACCCGGTTGATTACTCATCTATAATACGACCTGATTTTTATCACCATCCAATCTTTTGAGGCATACATTAAACAATACTTTATCTCACAGACACGATTTATTCAATGAACTCAGAGATAAAAAATATACAAGTCTTATGAAGAAATCTATACTAATATTATAAAGCTGAAGATTTTGTTTGAACGCGCTAATCTCAGGAAATAGTAAAGTGAATTGAAAAATTATTTCTGTGTCGGATAGTGTGCCCGATTATCGAGGAAGATTACGATAGGTTACATAAAATCACGCTACGAACCACAGTAGCGGAGCAGTAATCCAAGACCCAGGTGAAACCGCGCGACAAGCTAGTAATATAGATGTATACAGTGAACAGCAGATTTTATTTTCCATATTTTGCATAATTTATATTTGATTATTACTGGGAAAAAAATTGGATGGTGACTAAAAAAACCATGTATTAAATATAGGTTTAAACTCGGTTATCTGTACCTCTACCATGAGTTTAAAGCAATAGTATTTGTCGATACTCGATACCGACTACGTAAATATTTTGTATGGCAAATTTTACAGCGCCTCTATCGGTCATTTACGGAACCAAAATTTGCCATACAAAGTATTTACGTAGTCGGTATCGAGTATCGACAAATACTATTGCTTTAAACTCATGGTAGAGGTAATGACCCATCTCTAGTCACACGCAACAGTTCGTCACGTGACACGGTGGTGGGCGACAGTGGGCGATGTGTGGGCGGGCAGTGCGGGCTAGTGACCCACGGGCTCCACATAGTTGGCCGGGTACAGCCCTACGCGCCCATCCTTCCGCCCCTTGCACCACCCTTGTTCGTCTTCATCTTCTAATTTTTCGAATAGGTCCCCTGAAAACAAAATAAAATGAATTATACATTTGCATAATTATTATACGTCATCTCCACGTCTGAGGCCCAACCACGAGATCTTAACGCGATCCATTTGACGACCAAAACTGAACTAGTACAACTCTAACCCTCTTTCTCGCTCACACGCTTGACATTTTAAGACGTCATGGTAAGGGAGCATTCAAGTATTACGTAACGCAATTTGGGGGGAGGGAGGGTCTTGTAAAACGTTACGGTGCGTTACAAGGGCGGAAGGGGGAGTATTTAAACAACGCGTTACGTTTTTTTTTTTTTTGTTTTTATAAAAAAGTTAAGGAATTAGAATCTTCCAAATCAGCAACCCTTTTCGAAAACAGGGAAACCCTCAATAGTATTGTATGTTACTTTTATTTTTGTTTCCTAAGTTGGCAAACCTTTCGTTAACATAATTGAGACTTTAATGGTCACTTAAATGTTACGTAACGTTTAGGGAGGGGGAGGGAGGGGTACTGAAAAACGTTACGGTGCGTTACATGGGGGGGATCCCGGATCTAAAATCTTCAAAAATTGCGTTACGTAATACTTGAACGCTCCCTAAGGCCCCTGTAGTTACATCTGAACTACAAAACCCGCTCTGACTGCTATGGTACATAAGCGTCAAATTGTTACCATGAACACGTGGCTTACTGTACAGTTGGACAAGCTATTTGGTTGGAAGTGCGTTCTAGCCGATTCAATCACAAAATACTCATATGTAAGACTATAATAAAATGGTAACGAAACAATGCCTGTTTGATGGCAAAAGCCTTATAAATAAATACAAGGTGTCGTTTTGAAGCTGCAAAATATTTCAGGAGGTAATTATGTTAGTGATTCTCGACCCGAATCAATAATAAAATAAGTAGGTAATTTTTTTTTTTATATAACCGCGCTTTTTTCACACACACAAACACGGAACAATAAAGGGCGTTTTCACACACACTAACTCGCAACGATAGTTTCATAAATAATGTATCATCCAATCATCATCCCGCACGCCACACCCTAGCCACGCCCCGGCGGCCATCGATCAATCGATTTAGTTTAGTGTAATTAAAAAATTAAATAACAAGTATTACTGATTATTGACCAGGTTTCGTATTTTTACATGATTATTTATGAGTTTTATTACAACCTCCTGAAATATTGTGCAGTTTTAAAACTGCACCTTGTATAACTAGCGATATATGGATTCTGGGGAATACACGCGTGATGTAACGTAATAAAAATGATTACAGTGTAGTGTCTACCAAATAGCTTGTTTGAATGTACACGGAGTAGGATATAAAATGGAGTGCTAAGGTGCAGCGGTGTACAAGTAATGCATGTATTGTTACCGCTACAGTCGTTACAGACGCCGGGCGGGGCGACGTCGGCGATAGGTTCGTTGCCTCTGCGCTCCTCGCTAACTGAGCGCTTGGTTCTAAGAACAAATATGCGTATTAGCACTCCATTCCATTGCTACTTTGTGCGTAAAGGCAAGCAGTGCTGCCTAGAAGGCTACGTATGTATGAGTTTTGATATAATGTTACTTGTTAAACATAGTAAACTAAACATGACATAATGATCACATGATGATGATTTTTTTAAACCTAAATAAAAAAAATAAACACAGTTTCAATCGCCTCATTGAATACACCTCGACAGTTGAGCATAATAAACCTGGGTTCGATCCCCAGGTAACGTTGAGTCACAAAGTTTTACTTTTTTCCGAATTCACTTCAACTTTCGACCTAACCATCAGAAAAAAAGCGAAAAATATTCATAAATGAAAATTGGAGCAACTCTGAAACAAATTGGCCTCAACCCGAAAAGTACGTTTGAGCCCACATTTTGACATATAAGACAAATAAATTTTGTGCCCGCGGCGCCACAGTCTGATATACGAGACAAATGAATAAATAAGAATTAATACCAATCGTTCGCTGTGAATAAACCTGCCCAAATGCAATTGTACTGTGCACCACTAGCTACAAATACTGGCATTTTTTTACGTAAGCCGATTTCCTTTACCTTGTCTGAAACTAAGCTCATCACTCTCCGCGCCGGTGTAGTCGTAGAGCGCCCTGACCGGCACGCCGGGCTCGCCCGTGTCCGTCAGCGCGCCGGCCGACTCCTCGTCCCACTCGTCCTCATCGAAGGGGTTCTCCTGGCCGCCTTTGAGGCTGTCCTTGGCTGGAGATGTCTTGTTCGATTTGGGGGCTGAGGCTGTTCCGTTGCTGGAAATGGTAAAGTGAAAAGTTAGGATTTTCTGTTAAATTTTTACTTCGAAGTTTGGAAACTGAAACTAAAGAAGTTTGATCCTGTTGGTGTTCAAACCATTTTATTTTGTTTGTCTTACGAAGAGAACACGAAGGCAAGGGTTTCAAAAACCAGTCTGACGTTGATTTTCAGTCCAAATAGATGCAGCAGAATATAAGCTTGCCACTTGAGATTACTGCATACCTAATAAAAGTCTTAGCAGGAACTGTATTGAAAAAATTACACAATTGAATATCAATTTTTAATTTACCGACCGTAGCCAATCTCCGGTTTGGCGGATTCTATCTACTTAGTATGCTAACTGTACAAGGCCATAATCTGACATAATACCAAAGAACCCTTATCAAAACTGGCTTTTTTTAAAATTAATTATTGTGTATATAAATGTGTCAAACCCTACATGAACGCCATATTTTGACAAGTTTTCAGACGAAATTAGACTGAACTTAAGGAATATACTTTATATGTTACTTTATCTGTACGGTTTTGAATGGACATAAAATGCTCATATGATCTATTTATACAGTCTCTGGTCTAGTTGAATCTATTTCTACATAATATGGTATCTAACCCTACAAGAACAAAATCTTAAGCAATATCAAAGAATATCAAATTATGTCAATGTTTGATGAAATATTACAATTTCAAAATTCTGGTGAAAAATACTCAAAGAAAATGAAAAACTCGTATCTACTTCTAACCATACAACACCATAAAAAACTAACTGATCAAGTAAAGGGCTGCCCATCTCCGTGATAGTGAATCTAGAGTTGCTGGAAGCTTCGGGCCTCATGGCCAAGCGCACCAACTGGGTGAAGGAATCCTCGTGGAGGTCGGGTCGACTGACGGGGTTGCATGCATATATCTCTATTCGCTCGATACTAGCAGGATAAGGAAGGGATGAGGAAGTTAGTGGTGCTTAATTAATTAAACCCCAAGCGAACGCCTACGTTCGCGCATCTATTGTGTCTCAAATTGCCGGTATCTGAAAGGTTAAGGGTCCAGTCATGCTAATGGAGAATCGAAGCATATCGAAGGGTCAAATTCTTCACAATAAAAGCGAAGTTTCACGAGTTTGCGCTCCTTTTTTTTATCTCAGAAGCAATAAGAGCATTACGTAGTTGAGATAAGGATGATTTTTCTATATTTTCTTTTAAATTAACGCTTCAATTCTATACAGAGGTGTAGTGTAGACTAATTTAGCCGTGGGCGAATGCGCATCAGCGAGGCCGTCTCGTTTTCGCATTCATGAAACTTTTTGTTTCATAAATTCGCAAACGAGACAGCAACTGTCGCAATCCAGCATTCGACCATTTCGTCGCTTACCACCACCTGAAATAGTGGTCAAATGCGAACCTATCAGTTTAAAAACCGGCCAAGAGCGTGTCGGGCCACGCTCAGTGTAGGGTTCCGTAGTTTCCCGTCCGTCAAAATAAGTGTACCCACTAATGAGTTTAAAAAAATGCTTGCATATACGATTATACTACAAACAGTCCAGAAATTATTTTGTACAACCTTTTTGTCTTTTTTGTACAAAAACTGTTCTTTCCATCAAGTTCAAAATGATTTTCCTAGAAAGTCCTTATAAAATTCTACTTTTCAGATTTTTTTCATATTTTCTAAACTTATGGTTCAAAAGTTAGAGGGGGGGGGACACATTGTTTTTTGTTTTTTTTGCGATTATTTCCGAAATTATTGACATTATCAAAAAATGATTTTAGTAAACCCTTATTCATTTTTAAGTACCTATCCAACAATATATCACACGTTAGGGTTGAAATTAAAAAAAAAATCACTTCCTACTTTACATATAGGGGGGCCACCCTAATAAAACATTTTTTTCCAATTTTTATTTTACCACTTTGTCGGCGTGATTGATATACATATTGGTACCAAATTTCAGCTTTCTAGTGCTAACGGTCCCAGAGATTAAGCGAGGACGGACAGACAGACGGACAGACAGACATGGCGAAACTATAAGGGTTCCTAGTTGACTACGGAACCCTAAAAAGACCCTCGTTGTATAAGAACCTTCGCTTACGCGAGGCCCCTTAGAGTGCAGGGGGAGGGGCCGCTTGGCCTACGCTTAGCTACGCCTTGACTCTATACAACCTTGCATTGACTCTAAGAAGTGGAAAGATTATTAGGAAAGGAAATTTTTGGAAGCTAGCTTTAGTGTTAGTGTGCTATGTTTCCTGATAGCTATCAGCTTGGGGGTGTTAAAATGAAGAGTTGAAATAGATTACTTCTACTTATGCGTGCTTTAACGTCGACCTTATCATTTCTTACTAACAGGTGAGATAGTGATCAAACATCATGCATAGAAAAATCTCTAGTTTTTGGCTCTTTGGCTAAGACAACCTAGCAGGTACAGCTGGCGAGCTGGCTTATTTTTCTAAGTAGTCTGACTGACATATCAACATACAGCCGAAAGTACTGGGACTTTCTAAAATTTACCACTTAAGGGGATGAAACGGGATTCAAAGTTTGTATTGGAAAACCTACTTTCACGCGGGCAAAACCGCTGGCAGAAGCTAGTCAGTCTGTATAAGTGAATCAAAATACACTCACGTAACAGCAATAGGCGCACTAATGCTCTTCTTATCAATAGTGTTGTTGGCGGGCGCGGTGTTGTTGACGACAGTTGTGGGCGGCTGCGGAGCGGCCTCCGTGTGGTTGGCCGCCTTGCTCGTCTTGTTGTTCGTATTGTTGATTGGCGGCAGCTCCTGTAGTTTTTGTTAAGTTGGTATTTAAATTTGGAACGTTTTGAATTTTTTTTATGGAGTGAAAGGATCAAATTGCATTATAAAAAAAAAAGCTATAATAAATAACGAATTAATTTAAAACATAACCGTTCTTTGCAGCCGGGTACTTTTTTGTGAATTTGGTCCTTTCATTGTATATATAAAAATACATATTTGATTTCAGGGATTATTGTTGAACAATATTTTTTTAAACATTTACTTAGATATTCTTTTAAAATAAATATAAAATGTATACTATAATTTCATATAAAATAGGTTAAATTGTTAATTCATGCCAATATGCATAAACTGTAGAGTGAAGCGAACATACATCATGCAACATCGATAAACAAAAATAAAATAAATACATAAACATTAAAGCTAAAACTAAAAATAGATTAAATGAGAATGACCTCATCCCAGAATCAAACTACGTTTAAACCCGCCATGCTAATAACTAATATGAAGCATTTACGAGACACCAAATTACCAATCCGGCTTTCACTCATTCTCATTTAAATCGTATGGACCATAGATTGTACCAAAAAGGTACAAAATATGTTCAGTCTGGCAACACTGAGGTGTGACGCGGCTGGCGCGTGCGTGTGACGTCATTTTACGTACGACGGCGATGGTGGTTGGTACGTGACAGCTGAAGCTAGGCATTGTTTAGGATTTTACGGATTGGCAACATTAAACTAAAAATATACAAAAGCACGTTTGAACTCTGTAAATTACATCCTCCTTTGCCTTACATAACATCTTCCATTTGATTTTATCAGCAGTTTTTCAATCATTACTCCAACTGAAATTTTATTACATACATACCTAACTGAGGCTTTATTACCGAGCATCTCTCTAACACTCAGTCATCATCAGTAAATCAAGCAGTGTGCCTCTTTGAACTATCAAGGACTTGTTCAAGGTCTCAAGAATCCGCTGAGTGCTTGTAGCATAGACTTGATGCTTGTGGCTATGCAAGGGGGAGACCTACATAATTATGTCCATTGTCTAGCAGTGGAAGTTTTTTTAGATAAATTATGTCTCAAGAGTAAGATACGGAGTGTCACCATCGCGGTCGTTCGTAACCTACAATGCCCGCCAAAAATTAGTTGAAGTTTAGCCATTTCAACTTTAACTAAAATCCTATGCACTTCGTAAATACTATCTTATTATTTATAATTATAGGGGATCTGTGTCTAGATGTCAGATTAGTTGATGATTTCAACTAATTGTTGGAGGGCACTGTATGTCAATAAGTATGGTGCAACGTACATCCTCGCTGACGGGCCGCTGGTTCAGCAGCGTGATGGGCCCGGTGGGCAGGCTCTCCTTGGACTTGCCCTTCGCGATGTCCCGGAACTCTTCGGTGTACTCCTGTCCACCGACACACACGTCACAAGCGGTCACGGCGGGAGTAACCAGACGTTGGGAAAACGACTTATGGTTTTTTTTAAGTCAGAAGCATCAATTGCTTCTGATTTTTTACGTATACTGTGAGAGTTCTAAGTGAAATGGGACGTTTTGTTTGTTGAGTGGATTCAAAATAATACTACGAGATAGTAAAATAGTTAAACTACTGTATCAGTATTAAAATGATCAATGCATAACAAGATAATTAAAACTACAAAAAAAAAGATACAACTCAAATATATTTTTTCTTATTTTCTTAGAAAATATAATGTTGATTTAAGACAGATCAACTAAATATAAGTTTTTTTTTACCTTTGAACAAATCTTCTTTCATAAATTTTATTGTTTTCCCAACGTCGCGTTACGCAAATGCAAACTCAAAGTGAAAATAAAAAGAATTAACAAAATTAGGTAAACATAAACACGTCCATACAAGCCGGTGTTCGTTAGAAAGTAATACAAGCTAATGCTAATGCGCTAGTGGGGGTACAAAAAGGGGGGAAATAAAGTACATGCTACAAGAAAATAAGAAATAATCTAGGAACATCGTCGGTCCTTCGAGGCTTCGAGCTTTATCCGACATTTTTGCATATACTGTACAATTTTTATTATTTTAGGCTTAGATCAAACGTCGTTCTTGTCATAATGAATTTTATTTATTGGATCATTGCAATTTTATTTGGACAAGTGCATTATTTCACTATCTCCCGCTCCGCCCAAGAGCGGGGGTTGTCATAGGATGATTTTTCCCATCGGAAAAAAAAAAAAGTGCATTATTTTCGTTCACGATTTTATTAATTATTGGTTTGGGCTTGCCGATTTTGAGCTTTTTTTATTTACCTGATAATTGCGGAACCATAAAATGGCGGATACTTCCCATACAGTTTTCAGCAGCTATAACATTTTTCTGTGATATTGCGACTTGCGTGCTTTTCTAAAACAGTTTGCTTTTCATTTTGCTACCCATACTTCAGTGTGGATGAGTGCTTATTTATGAGAGTGCTCGCATTTACAAACCGAATCCGGAAGTCAGTAAATTAATTTGGAGTCAAATCCAGTATTGGGATGGTTTAATTTGGAACTTAAAAAGGGTTTCGGAATTCCGACTTTACCGTTCAAACCGTCACATCGATAGTATCGAATTACACTGAATCTAAATCGAGAAATTCGTTTAGCAGGTGACAAATAGTCGACACTTAATTCAATTTCTGCGAATTAGCATTTTGTAAACATATGAGTGATACCTTCATATTATAGCATAGCATAGTCGGCCTTATAATGTTCCCACTGTTGGGATTCAAGACTCCTCTTTAGGAGAGTGAATGGGCCGTAATCCACCACGGCCCATTCTCGGGCCCAGTGCGGGTTGGTGGATGTCACATGTCTTCGAATTTTTGGTTCTAGGACATGCCGGTCATATTATACATATGGTATATTGAAGTATCACTCTAACTTGAATTGCAGTGCTTAGTATGTCCGGTCAGCCGCCTAACCATTCTCAGACACCCACAGCTGACCGACCAAGTGTAAATGCCCCATGAAAGGTGCTGTGATCATCTATGAGCAAAATTGTTCTTTAATAACATAAAATCACGGTGTATATTCGTGTGACACCATCAAACCCTTCGGTGCTTTGCAAAATCATTTCATGATGAAATTCGATTACGTTTAATCGATTCTCAGTATCGAGTGCTAGTTTTATGATTGGCGATTTACAGTGCATTTTGTGGGATATGTAATAATTGAAATTTCTTGCATAAATTGTTTGACGGTGAGATGCAATTTACTTACCTTTTTTTCATTAAACTAAAATATAAAACATTTTTTGGCAATTCGTTTTTACAGATATGTAAAACAATCTCTATAGCATTATTTCTCTTTAAAAGAATAAACAACCCTATGAAATCTTTTCATAAGTTATTTGTAGGTCCTGTTCATCCAATCGACCAATTCATTTCTGCAAGTACCCACAAAATCCACTGTCCACCATCAGACCATAAAACCGTGCTAGAATTCTGTAATCGCGAACAACATGTGATTAATACTTTGACTATATCAAGCACAAAAAGCGTATTTTTACGCCCATAGTTAAATTCATTTCCTCCACTCGACTCAGCCTAAATCATTTTTTTTAAAAGCTTTGCCCCTCATTACTCCTGATGAATTATTCCTGATGGGTTGCGTTTCCAAACATGTAAACTCACATACACAAGACACCCAGACCCGGAACTATCCGAGGGTCAAGTCAAACCAATATTTGTTCCGTGTGGGGATCTAACCCACGACCCGCAGTGCAGCAGTCAATCGTTAAACCACTGAAATTGACAGTCAGAGTAGTTTATTTTCCGTTATCATGGCGATGAGTCGAGCTGAGAGGAGGAAACTTGATCTTTTCTGAAGTTTTTTTTTCCTAGTCAAAGTATAAATCCCACATAACTGTTCGCTACGGAACCCACACCGTGGTCGTACCATCAGCGGGTTGCTATAGAACCGGCTGCTTCCATAGCACTGGCTACTGGTCATCGAGGGCGCCACACGGCTCGAAGCTTTCTCATCCACACCGAAGCAGAAGGTGGGCAGCGCTAGGCGCAGCCGGCGGACCGCCTGCGACCAGGGCGCGGTGTTGGGTC
The DNA here is from genome assembly GCA_910589285.2 of Mythimna ferrago. NCBI lineage: Eukaryota > Metazoa > Arthropoda > Insecta > Lepidoptera > Noctuidae > Mythimna > Mythimna ferrago. Next base: position 14,485,828 of record OU342676.1, on the reverse strand, counting down.
GCGGGAGGGGGCGCCGCGCGGTCGCCATCACGCGGGCGACCATTGCTGAAGCTTCCGCCAAGTATTTGTTTTGTATCGGGTCCGTTTCCGGAGTATCAACCTTGTGTTAATCGTTGCTTTTGATTATCTTGAATACACGTAATATTATAAAGAGATGGTGAAATTGTTTGTTTGTTTGTTTATATGTTGCGTTGTCTGGAAGTACTGATCCGATTGGTGGAAAGCAACTATCGCTGAGAGTACTTTTGGAAAAGGTAATGAGAACGACGCCGCGGGAAAAACTAGTTTTATTTTATTTTATAAGTATTTATAAACCTTATTTTATATCTAATTCGAACTCAAATAATTAATTCTTTATGAGTTTACTTATTATGGCTTCAATTCAAATGTCATGAAAGCTCATTATTAAATGATTACCTAAAAATATTTGAGAATATAGTTTCATATCATGACCTTATTAATTACTATATTGCAATACAAAAGTACCTATCTAATTAAATATTATAAACGAATTCTTTCCGTCTAACTAGTGTGACCAACAATAATATAATTACGATTGCTACAAATTAATCAAAACTATTACAACTCATGCAATTTTTATGCACTTGACCCGAAACGATAAAAAATACTTTTCATTCTTATTCTAGGTCGATTATACATTTTAAAATATTGCATAAATAAAGGAAATCCGTTCGAATTATTCGTTTAAAAGTATATGTTATTGTAAGGTTGGTATGCGAGGTAACGGTGTTGAAATAGTCTTATCTCGATTAAATATTGCTGTTTGTTTGGTATTAGGGGGCTTTGTGATAAGGGGATTGAAGGTCTAGCTACAAGCGTGGTGGCAGCACACCTTGGGACCAAATATTGGTGGGATTAAGGACCATTTTTTGTCATTTGACAGTTGGGGTCTATAACCCTCTTTTTGGCCTTGTTTGTAATCTTATGGGGAAAACTTTAGTTGGAAGAATAAAAATTGAAACAAAAATTGGATCAAATATGGCTGGGTTGTAAGTCCAAAATATTTTCACAGTGTGCTACCACCAAAGATTTATTACAGGTTCTAACGAAGAAATCTAAATATTATTAGAAACAACTAAATACTGTAATTTTGTATAAATAATATGGAAACTTTAGATTAAATAGACATTGAAAAAGACATGCTTATATTTGTACTGAAACGACTAACGCCTATTAAAACTTGTCTAATACAGATTTTTATCAAACCATGGACACTATCTTTTGTTTTTTTTTTTTTTATGAGCAGATTATATGGTTGGATCATAAATCTAAGACACGAATTATACATGAGTATGTTTGATGGGGAATTTAAGATGGATATTTGCATTTCAATACATACTGGGAATACATAATGTCAGTTGCAATAAAATAATAATTTGTGGAAACGTGGGAAACAGGTACATCTGTGATTTCCCCTTTAAGAATCTACAAAATTCACATGGTTTAACAAAATCCGTACCTAAAGACTGAATGCAACGCCTAAAAGCATTCAAGTTAATTAGATGCAGAGTACTCTCACTATTCGCATAGAATCATAGAAGGTAATGCATTGCGTTGTAAGTGGGACGGGTTTGTATGCAGGCTAGTGTGTGAGCAGCAATGTATGTGAGGTTACCTCGAATTGTGGCCAGGCCATCGCCATGTTCACGCCGTGGTTGTTCGCCCACCATTTGAGGTCCTTTTGGCTGTCTGCGTTGTTTATCGTATGGTGGAATTCTTCGTATATTTGGGGTAATCTGGAAAATGGTAGGTACATATGTTATACAATGCTAGGTATAGGCAACTCGGAGCACTAATCAAATAATTTTTTTAAGACCCATATTAATTTGCATCATTATGTAAAGATTGAGAGCCCTTTATCAAAAAGTTTTTGATAAAAATTTATTATAAAACTTTGTCCGAATTGGGAATCAAAACTATGCTATACTCCACGCTGAACAGCCACCAGTGCGACCCTGTGTCCAAAATCAACTATCAAGCAGTAGCCTGGACCAGACACGACACCCACCTGCGGGGTTACCATGACGTTCAAAATAAAATTGTTTTAATCTTGTTTCAGTGTGGGTAAAAGATGGCGCTAGAAAACCTGATTAGATTAGACCTGCGCTAGATTCAAACAATCTTACTTTAAACGTCATGGTCTAGGTCCTGGCCTGAGGATCCTCCCTTTTCAATGGAGATTTGCGGGACCTTACATATTCCGCATACCTCTAAGAGTCAGTGAAAACTGACACCGCCTTTAACTCCAACCAAAGTGGGAAAAGTTGTTTGATGACTACCCAACTAAAAATGGGAGTAAACAGAAAACTTTTTACACCAACATAAAAATACTCACGAAGGTTCTTGACTGATATTGAGGCACTTGTGGAAGCTGAACAGCACGTCTTTGAAGAACTTGAGCCTCTGCGCTTCCATCTGTTGACACCGCTCGAAGACGCCCGTCATGTCTTCAATGTACCGAGGGTTGTAGGCCGTAATCTCTGCTAGGGCTGACTGATACTTCTCTCTGCTCTTGGAAACTTCTTCGCGACATTTGGCTACCCGTTCTGCCATTTTCTTTACCTGTAAAAGGAGAAATCAGTTGGTATATGATGTTTGTGGTTCTGTGTGTGACTCAGTTAGGTGTGAAAAGGGTCTGCTGGTGACTACTTGGGAGTTGATGAATGAAATGATATTAATTAGCTCTTTATTTTTTTTAAACTTGTTCTAGTCTCCGTTTCACACGAATATTCACGTCGCATTGTCGCGATAAAAACATCGTATTCGGATATACCCGATGTTGTCTACATTAGCGGTTAATCGTATTTATATGCGGCTGTGTAATTACTTATCGACAAGCATTGATGTATTTCGCGATTCGACGAACTATTCGGCCACATTTGTTGAGCGAGCACGAATATTCGTCGAATCCGGAAAATGTGGACAAAGCATTAGTAAAATCTGCTATCAATTCACGAAGGAGTTTGGTCAAACTTTACCAGTTAAATTAAAGGTAGACGCGCTACATTGCGCACACGTGTACCACGTACGCCGATCTGGGCGCGTCAGTCTCCATACATTTTATATGGCAACTAGACTTGTAGAGCTACACTAGATCTACGCCACGCGACGCGACTCTTAGGTACAAATCAAGGGTGGTCCACGTGTGCGTCGATCTAACGCAGTTTCAGCTTAACAGTCATACAAATTAACTTTCAGAAACCTACATTTTCCGCACAAATATCGCTGTTTGAACTTTTTTATTGACATCTCTGAAATTTGTTTTGAGAGCAGAAACAATTACATGAAATGGGTATCTAGGGCGATCTTTAAATTCTGTACACAGAAGCTTACCCCCCCTTCCATTCTTAATTACTAACTATACAACAAACACAAACATGCGTGCAGTAGCTTGAACATTTAACACAAGGGTGCTACGGGGATGATGGTAGTGGCCACCCCTTTGCCACCAGCATAAGGTGGCAGGGAGAGGGGGAGAGGTGCAAATTGCCGCGTCCGCCGGCGACGCGCCGAGAAATAACCGCATAAATATAACACTCCGTAGATGTGGTGACTTGGCTTTTTAAAAGTAAAGTTTGGTAGGGATGTGGCTAGCTATGAGGTTGTCATGGTGCTGGGCATCGTTGGGCAAACTAAAGGTAGAACTACACAGCTCACACGTGTGCCACACATACCGATCTGGGCACGTCGGGTTCCATACATTTTATATGGAAATTAGACTTGTAGAGAGACTACATGGAACGACGTCGCGTGGCGTGAATCAAGTATCCACGTCGTTCTACGTACAAATCAGGTGTGTTACAACACGTGTCTAATGTATTTCTAGCGTAAATTTTGATTTTGTTTAGAGGCTGTATTGAGTTCAGGGCAGAATTGAGATAAGCATGCATCATCTTCCTAAGCTTTACCCAAGTAACTTGAGGTCGGCTTCCAATCTAACCGGATGTGGCTGAGTACCCGTATTTCACATGGAGCGATTGCCTATCAGACTTTCACAACCCAGTTACTGGGCATCATAATACTCCGTGGATGACATGGACATGAGACATGGTCAGACTTTCGGGCGTTTGACTACCTGTAACGACTGTCAAAGATCTACTAAAGTACATTTTCGGGATTCTCAGACTTTCAAGATCATTGCAATTCAAAGCTACTTTATGTTATTATGGCAATTCTAAAAGTATCAGAACCAAAGGCTATCGTCAGGTTTATATAGGTTATAATTTAGCTTCGATTGCTAGTTGGTCCCAAAAAGTAACTCAGAAATAAATTTTAAAATTAATAAACCTAATTCTTTACATTTTTTTTTAAATTTCCTTTAGATTTAGACATGTGCCCTTTCAGAAATTGCATACTACATTATAATCTACCAGAAACACGGCAACGACAACCCTTACGCGCGATGGTTACCACTAATTGGATAACTTCGTTACTGAGCGACAGCGCTGTGAAACCAACTAATTTAACTCATAATCATAATACAAACTTTACGCTTGCCTTTACGTAACGAATATTATGAAATTTAAAATGTTACAGGTATAATAAATAAAAGTAAAATAATGTAAAGGTGCGCAATGTGTACACGTAGAGTATGCTACATTTAAAATTCACATTGTTGCCAATAATAAAAATATACTAAAGCCTCAGAACCCGACGTTTACCGGACGTCGAGCTACCCATTGTTCGTCGTCCGCAAACCCGCGCGTACCGATGTCTATTTCCTCACATGTGCGATTGTCTCCTTTGCTAGCCTCCCATTCCCTTTTGCTCCGGACCATAGCCTGAACCAGGGCCCGGATCGGTTTTTTGTACATTACTGCTTCAAATAAACAAATATTTAAAAAATCTCCGATGGATTGTTGATTTCAATCCCACAGGCTTGCGGAATCGCAGTTATGATGCGGGATTGGATTCCCTAGTCAGAACTGTCAAACGGTACTTTTAGATTTGATGGCCTGTATGTATGATCAACGACTCAATGCATTTTGACAGCGTATGTCAATCTTCATTTCTGAATTTTCGACAATCGTGATCGCTGGCAGAATGTCAGTTGGTCTGGAGACTGTGGTAGGTAACCCTAGTACGATGGATACCACTAATTGGATAAAGCCGAGGCGCCGAGATAGCGTAGGAACGAGCTAATTTACTCATAATAATTACTCGAGCACTTTAACTTTACCTTCATCACGGAATGCGATTACCACCAGGATTAGCGTTATTCTACTGAGTACTACAAAGCTTATCTTATGCTTAATATTCTGATGGTACCTAACTTTGATTAAGGTCTTGTTTTACATTGCGTCGGTAGGATCAGGGCCAGATCTAGCTACTTAGCCGCTCCGGGCAAAGATTATTTTATATTTACCATACAAGTCATAAGTCTTAAATCTTAAATATTTCCACTATCCAACCTGAAGTAGGCTGGAAGGTGGCACATAAAATTCTCAACCTGCCAACTAGGTTGAAAGATAGGAACAAGTCAATTTTGCTGCCCCTCATTTTTTGACGTTTTGGGCAAATGCCTGGCTTGCCCCCCCTCCCCCCTTAGATTGGGCCCTGGGTAGGACAGAGCAGGACGAAAAAATGCATCTTTAAGATGAGAGAAAAGGAACCTGACAGCTGTCACCTGCATCATCCTATACTTAGTGCAGCAATTAAATCGTCAAACAATAAAAGGCCCCTTTTGACATTACATGTTTTTAATACTAATGACGTATACTGATTCACTGAAGTGTAAAAAAATGAAAAAAAATTAAAACCCGACTACGACAAAAAAACGACGCTGAAAAAGAATGAAACAAGATTTTCAGGATGGTGAAAAACAAGAACAGAACAAAAAGAAAAGCCGTAGTCACACGTTATTAAAGTGTTTCGGTTGGTACCTATGACGTGTGACTACGGCTTTCCTTTTTGTCATCAAATTACGATACCGTCCATATTACATTATATAACCATTATTTAATTACATTAAAACACTTTATGTAATTAATTATATTTTATTGTTTCTTTCAGTTTCGTCCCAAATTACATTCTAGAGCCTTTCTCAAATGTCAAAATGGTCCTAACGAAGTTTAGCAATATACCTACATAGGTATTTGTAAAAAAAAACAAATGATGGTAACAGAATTTAGTACAATGCATCATTCCGCTAAACCTTTTCCTTACTCTGTTCGGGTTGGCTTCGATAAATCACCCAACAGAGTAATAAATAAATCTATAAGTACACATGTTTTAGATCGAGCTCTTAGATATTTATATTTCAAAGGGCCGTGGGATTGTTCGAAAGAGTTATCACGGTCCTGGAACGCGAAGAGCAAATGAAGGAACACAGGCGGGTGTTACACAGTAAAAGTCTGACACTCTCTCTCGCTACACACATACCGCGAAAGGCCGCTTATGGCCTTATAATGTTCCCACTGCTGGGACTCAGACCTCTTCCCCAGGAGAGAAAATGGGCCGTAATGCACCACGCGAGCCCAGTGGAGAGTTATTAATAAATGACTTTTCACCTGATTTTGTTTCATTGAAATGAATAGTTACTGAAAAGCATTGGATAGTCTTAAGTGGCAATAGGCAGGGCACATTGCTCGCAGAACAGATGGCCGTTGGGGCCAAAAAGTTCTAGAATGGCGACCACGTACCGGAAGACATAGCGTTGGAAGGCAAATTCGATGCAAAGGCTCAACTGGCTGCCAAAAAATTGGAGATCTTAGCAAGGGTGAGACGGTGGTACTACACGCCGGAACAGCTGCTCAATCTTTATCAAGCCCAAGTTCGATCGTGTATGGAGTACTGTTCTCACCTTTGAGATGGATCTGCCAAATACCAGCTGGATGCGCTGGAGTCGATTGAGAGGCGAGCCAAGAGAATCATCAGCAATGATGCACTTGTAGAGTTGAAGCTCCCAAGCCTTGAGCATCGCCGCCGAGTTGCTAGTCTGTCGGTTTTCTATCGTTTACATTTCGGGGAGTGTGCACTGGAATTGCACAATCTAATTCCGCCAAGTCCGTTCCATCATCGGACCACACGACGTACAGCGTTGCGCCACCGGTACATGGTAGACATCCCACCCATACGCACAAAGCGTTTTGGGAACACATTTATTGTGCGTACAGCCAAGGAGTGGAATTCTCCGCCGGAATCTGTGTTTTCCCAAAACGCTTTGTGCGTATGGGTGGGATACCCATACGCACAAAGCGTTTTGGGAACACATTTATTGTGCGTACAGCCAAGGAGTGGAATTCTCCGCCGGAATCTGTGTTTCCTGATAGCTACAACTTAGGAGTCTTTAAGTCGAGAGTGAATAGGTTTCTTCTAGTCAAGCGTGCTTCATCGTCGACCACAACATCGCTTACCATCAGGTGAGATGGTGGTCAAACGCAAGCCTATCAATAATAAAAAGAAAAAATAAAAAAGGCCTCCAAGGTGGACCGATGACCTGGTAAGGGTTGCGGGAATCCGATGGATGTGAGACGCACAGGACCGCTCATTGTGGCGACACTTAGAGGAGGCCTATGTCCAACAGTGGACGTCTTTCGGCTGAAATGATGATGTTGATGATGATGATTGGATAGTCTTCCAGTGACTATAATTTTTTTCTTTTACTGACTAAAACCCACCCATGTATTAGGATTTATTGGACTAAGGCCCGGCGCCCACTATCGGTGGGCATCGGTGCGGCTCGGTAGAGCTCGAGCGCTTTACGCCGGCTTCGGGCGGCTTTGGGCGCCTTAGAGCTGCGTCGGGCGACTTCGGGCGGCTTTGGGCGCCTGAGAGCTGCCTCGGCAGTCGTAAACACGCCTAAGGACGCCGAAGCTGATTTTGGGTAGCCTAAGAATAGTTCTGGCTGCAGAAACATCGCAGAGCAGTCACTCGTAACGTTCTGTGAAAACAGTTATGTGTGTGTATTTATAATGGTGGATTGGGACTTAGTTCTCATTGTTCATCTTGCTGAAGAAGAAGAGAAACGTGAAGCCTTAAGACAGAGTATTAGGACATTTTTATTAGTATTTTGGTTTAAAAAAAATACCAATAACAGTTTTCTTTACGAATGTACATGCGCAGAAGTTCGCAGAGCCTATGTTCAGGACTGCCAAGTTATTTTGCGTCTACTCGTACGATACGATAATGAAGGCGCGTGCGGTGATCGAAATGACTGTTCTGCGACGTGTCTGATCCGAAAATGCCACCCGAGCTACCCGAAGACCGCCTCGGCATCCTTAGCCATGCTTACGGCTGCCGAGGCCGCCCGAAGTCGCCCGACGGAGCTCTAAGGCGCCCTAAGCCGCTCGAAGCCGGCGTAAAGCGCTCGAGCTGTACCGAGCCGCACCGATGCCCACCGATAGTGGGCGCCGGGCCTAATCAATACCACCAGGGCCTCAAGTCTGCTATTACAATAGTGTCAGAATGGTCTATCATTGATGTCATAATTGTCAATTTTGACAAGTTTGGTATTCTACTGATATAATGGCGTTATTATGACTTTCCAATGGTCAACCACTGACACTCCATTGAAAGAAGTGGCAATCTCGGACATACTGACAAATTAATATTTGACGTATGCGGTAATCTGCTAAAACTTTGACAGTTTATTTGATCAGTGTTCTACCATCAGAACGTTATTGTGCAGTTATTGCTTTTAATATGCTCGATATTATCATTCTACCACAACTCTATTACGATACCACTGACCGATCAATGATCGATCATTATGAATTAGCAGATTACGAACTTTTAGCAAAATGACAATGGGATCGTGTTGGGATGACGAATTTATAAAAATAGCAGACTTGGGTCCCAGTTTTGATAACCATAAAATAACATTGGTTCAGCAGAATTAAATAAAAACGTCTGCTCTTGCTCGTGACCTAAAAACAATAACAATTACAAAATAAACACCTTTTACAAATAAAGGTTGTCCCTGACTAGCATTGTATGCGAATATCATTATCTTTCACGCGTAGCGCACACAGCGTAATGCTCAATTAAATGTTACAAGTACATACTAGCGGTAATTACTAATTAGGTAGCTTAACCTTACCTGTAAGACGCGCTGCTTGCGATAAAAATAAATAATAAAAATAATTAAAAACAAAGAAATCAATGTAAGAAAACAAAAACGTAATCCTTATCAGGGGGCACGACAGCGCCCCCATCAAGGCGAGAAAAAAAGCGGTACAGCTGTACCATTCTTTTCTCGAACCAGTTCGGGCCATTTTCGACGCCCTGTAACTTCGTTGTGTATAAAACTAGAAGCCTAATTTCGGATTAAACAATCTAATTTAATTAATACGATTGCCAAGTCAATATATTTATTTAAAACATACAAGATTTGTAATATTGATATGGTCACTGTAAGATGTTGCAAAAGGTCCCTGAAGTAGGGATTGAATAAATTAACCGACTTGGTATTACATGGATCTCACAACTTTTTACGGTAGAAGAAATAAATAGCGAGCCTTAGTTTTTTTACAAGTTACGTTTTTGATGGCAAATGATGTAAAGATAGTAACATAATATCGTATGTACAAGAAAGTCGAATATCCTGTGCTTCTTTACACTCATGTATGCACTGAAGAGTTTTTTGGCGGGATTTATTTAAGTGAAGTTCGCACGTTCGCTGTCTGATTAATTTATTTGCAAATTGATTTCAAGCGGATATTGAAATGTAAAATTGGTGTAATTTTGTATATCAAGTTTCTGCGTAACTGGACAATATGTGGAATCGTTGGAAAAGGCGCGATCTCGGTAAAATGGAGCTGAGAATTTTATTGTAGTGTTGACCACTTCAGCGAAGTTTGCCAAGAAGACTGACTTGTTATACATGTTATAGTATTTGCAGACAAATTCTACGAAAACATTCGAATTTGTACATCCAAAAACATTACCTGAAAAAAAATATATACGCAGAATAATTTGCCAAAAGGCAAAACTTTTGATATACCTGTTTCATATTTATCTAGATTAAGGTACTCCAACGACTTATTCACTAATAACATTTTACAAAAAGTAACTAGCATATATACCTATACCAATTATTGTGGTGAACTTGTCACTTAAAGAAGTACACAGCTTACTCATAAATAAAAAAATACTTACAATTAATGAGATCTATCATTTATAAGAGTGCTATTATAATGAATTGATATTGAATATTAGTCACGACAGGTTGTTTACGTTTCCGACTAGGTACGTTATTGAAAAGTTTCTATGGTCCTTTGGGATTCCAGTAATATATTGTATCAATCGATGACTTATTTAACTATCTGTCAATTGCGAGACTCCCCTAGGGTCAAGCGTCGGGTTATGCGAAACATGCTCAAATGTTACAACTTATTGTTACAATATTTGAGATTGAATGACAAATATGTTATCAAAAGTGAGCCATGAAGGACGTATTCTCAAGGTAAGACAAGATTGTAAAATAGATAAAAAGCGTAAACGCTAGGCCATAGCCACCGTACCTCCGCACAAGTGCCAACGTTGAAAGTGAATTATGTGACGAAAAACCAAGTTTTTTGATGGATCACCGTAAAAATGAGCTATGAAGGAGAAAAACAAGATTGTAAGGCAGATAAAAAGCGTAAATTTTAGCAAGTTGAAGTGTCTCAGGTACACATCGCGACTTCACACGAGTACCGACCATCGGAAGTGGACTAGACGCCAGCATTGGGCTTCAAGGGCTATCCATCTAACGCTGGCTCAGCTAGATGTAGGGCTGGCGAGGGGAGGAATATCAATTTTGTTAGGAAAAAATATGGTTTTAGCTATTCTTTGATGCGAGATAAAGCAAGTATTGCTGAAGGTAAATTAAGGGGGTGCGTTTTGATACTCTCCACGAGTGGCGATACTACGTCAAGCCTGCTCTTGTTAATCAGACTGATCTATTATAGAACCGCGCACTTGATGAAAAAGATTATTGTTTTGTCAATTTCTCTCGTCCTACCGGTATAAAAAAAAATAAGATATTTGGCTATAATTGACAAAATGATATCATTATCGCATTAAAAGCTCCAACCAAATTCAGACCTACAGACCGGTCATAAACAAATATTTAGATAGGTACGTACCCTACAACTTACAATAACGATCTATGTTTCCATGGAGATCTACGCTTTGGAAAGTACAAATAATTTTTTTCTATCTTTTTTCCGACTGACTTTGACAATTTAAAAGTAAATATTATAATTAAATAAACGCTTTGAGTTAAACAAGATAATAATTGGCTAAAAGGCAAAAGGTAGACTAAAAAGATTTAGTCTGCTACCTTTTGTATTCATCAGCAAATAAACGATATCATCTCATCAAAATTTCCTAATCAGCACGTCCCTAACACGTTACGGTCACAGTAGGTAGTCAAAGTGTGAGGGTGCGACTCAATGATGCGACTAAACTGTCGCCCGGCTGTGCCTGCATCCTCATTAGATTACACAACCGCCGCCGGGACACTAAGCCGACCCGTGACGCTCAATAATTGGACTTCGGAACACGGTTATGTGGCGAGAAAACTGATTTTTGAAATTGGAAATTTTGTGTAAATTTGCTCTAGTTACTAAAGAAAATTTATACACAACGATACACAATTACTAAATTGTTTGGTATCAATATTATCATCATCATCATCATTTCAGCCGAAAGACGTCCACTGTCGGAAATAGGCCTCCCCCAAGTGTCGCCTTATCGACCAGTCCTGTGCGCCTCGCATCGATTTTATGACATATCAGAATAAAGTGTTTTGAACTTTGTAGAACTATTTTCCTTAAGATATACTAAAAAAATCGCGTGAAAGTCGAGAATCAGGGACATGCTCTCGGCATAAAACAAAATAAAAAATTAAATCCTTTTAAAAATCATCGTAATTTGTTCAGCAGATTAAGTGTGAAATGAAAACATAACAAACAAACTACCAGACACAGAATTATTTTCGCAATTTTAATCATAGACAATGGTCTTGTAGTGAATCTGTGCAACAATTTGATTAGATCTGGATACACTATATCCAGATAAATTTTCTAAACAAATTAATTTAGTTGCGGCGAATTGTTTTTTTCATTATTCACTTGCTGCTAATACACTGAAGTATAATGGATTAATTGAACAATGTGGAAAAAGATGCGTCTGTAAGCTAGAAATACGAGTATGACAGCTTCAATTTCTGGGAGCTGATAAAACTTATTCGAAAAAACGCATGCTGTCAAAATATAAAAGCAGCGGCCATGACGCTCTTCTGCTTTATGGGCCTACCATAAACATAAGCGTCACCACAGTTTTTCCTACGCAGGCCGATCAGTAAACGGAACACCGTGCATGTTGGTAAAGCTTATAGAGTTTTACACGGTGTTCCGTGTACAAACGGGCCTGCGCAGGCAAAAAATTGGTGAAGTTTGTGCGTGTGATAGGCCCGTTACTCTCATGAACTCTACCATCAACAACAAACAATCTTCCTAGCCTGGTCCCAACTATATAATCTTTACAGTTGGGACCGCTCTAGGCAACTATAGTATTCTTGTCTAAACAGATGCGGCTGAGTAACAGTCTATATATAATAATAATAATATAATATTCCACAATTATCACACAACGCCGTCTAGTCCCAAGCTAAGAAGAGCTTGTGTTATGGGTACTAGACAACTGATAAACATACTTATATATTTCTAAATACATATATATTATAGATAAATTACACTCAGACACAGAACAAATGATTATGCTCATCACACAAACATTTGTCCTGGGTGGGAATCGAACCCACGACCTCCGGCATAGCAGTCAGGGTCACTAAACACTAGACCAACAGGCCAGTCAAAATCTATCTATGTAGAGCAACTGCCTATCTGACATTTATAACCCAATAACTGGGTAACACAATGCCACGATAAACCATCCTTGCTCACTCCTGGACTTAATAACTATACAAATACAATATAATTCTTCCAATCTCTTGATACGATATACCATGTTCACTCTTTACAAACCACACCCTCGATAAACTCGTGTTCCACGCGCCTTAAAGAGATGTCAGTCAACTTGTTTTTTTTTTTTTTTTAACCGTACGATCAGGCAGGACCGTTGCCCGCTAGGGCCACGGGGAATTTCTGAAAAGGAATTCGTGGTCCTAGAATCCCAAAGGGTTGGTAGAAGTCTGATACGCCCTCCGGTTCTACCCAAGAACAGGAAGGAATTGGATGATTTCACACCTCAAACAAAAACCCTCTACCTCATTCACCCAAGACAACACACAATCACAAACACGTGCCAAATTCTAACACCAGTCCGAAGTCCTGTAACTGCCCCCCTTAAATTGCCTCACTAAATATTCTATAAACAGCTATGAACCTAATAAATAGCTGCCTTAAGGAATCCACGAGCGCTTCTAAAAGGCTCCATGCCATAGCTCCATACGTATCTGAACGGTCGCCATGACACTTAATTTCCTGGCTTCGATTTGTAGGTCAGTGGCTGTCAATAGTTGTTATTGTATGTGACAATCCCACTGTGTGACGTTAGAAATTCGCTGAGGCATATGTCGATGAATTTTCGCAGGTCGAATTTTATTTTTCGGATCTGCAGATGTTATCTTTACGAGCCTATTGCATGATATCCCTGTGTCAGTCTTTCTATTTTTCTCGTTATATGTATATCAATACCTGGTAGAGTCAAACCCATCATCCCACTCCTTCTGAGTGTGATTAAGTAGATTATCAAGATTGAAAGACATCTAAAGGATGATTAACACCAAATATGTATTTGGCATAATATTTATCAACAAAAAAGTTGTTGAGCTATCGAGTTCTTTGGTCTAAATCTTACATTAAAAGTATACAAATCCATTCAACTCTTCAATTTTGAAAGAAATTGGGTCCTAAATTAAATTTACACTTTAATAAACCAATGTACTTTTCCGGAAAGTCGATCCATCAAAATCCAATTTACTGGGTAACTTTTTCCGGAATACGTCAGGATAATCGCCGCAAAATCGTTTCGTTGGTGACAGTTTTATCGATAAAGGGTTCTTTTTAAGAATTCTAAGCAAAAAGGGTACTTTATACCCGCAACCACCAGGTAAATAAAAATACGGAAGAATACGTAATGTCTCTGGAGGTATACGAGACCAAGTAGTGTATTCAGCTTATTTGATTGAATTGAACGCGTACGTTGGTAAATTGTGATTTCACTAGAGCTTGAAAAATTCATAGAAAATATTTAGGAACTTCAAATACAAACTGAGACACGTTGCTGGAATAAATAAATATTCCTATTTTGGAAGTTAGAATAAAATTAGATCGGATGTGCAGTCGTTCTGCAAAATTCTGGTACTATGCAGAATTCGGTTAGACTGGAAGTCGACTTAGGGTCGGCTTCATAGTAGGATAAAGGCTAGGCAGTTGGTATAGTTTAAAACTGTTGTCAGAACTCAGCTTTGGGTGAATTCGGTTTGAAGAAGAGAGAGAAAAGATTCTTTACGAAAACGTACCAAATTGTTGCAGCCAAGTAAATTAAAAATCATCACGTCAATACCAAAAGAAACATGCAAACCCAAACTACATCGACAGACTCACCAAACAATCAAATGCTGTCAATTTAAACACAATCAAAGCAAAATTTAAAACAAATAAAAAACCGGAGCTTGTGGATGCTTTTCGTAATAGGATTAACAGTAATTGACGCAATTAAATGGCCATCGAACGGTGGAAAGAATTACGAGTGACGAGGGGAGCTTGGGGCAAGCGAATTGAGTGGCTAGCGGGGTCAGGCGCGGCAGTTTAGTCAAAGTGGAATTTATAGATACTGAAATAGGTGTTTCTAGTTCGAACGCCATGGTATATTTTGATTTTTTGATAGACATTGAAAGAGAAAAGAATTGAGTTGCTGATGAGCTGCGGGGCAGGTAGAGTAGTTTAGGCAAGTGGAATTTATAGATACTGAAGTAAGCGTTTGAACTAGTGTCGTAGTTTGATTTAGATTTTTAATAGATATTGGAAGAGAAAAAAAATTCCCATCAGCCTATAAAACAACGAATTGAATGAGCCTTGATAAGACTTCCTGTCTTGCTTTTGCCATAACTAAAATAAACACAGTGATGACATATATCACAGCCATCTTCGACTTCCTGCAATGATCTATCCAAATATTGATTCCGATACCTCCTTGTATTTACGAAGGCGTAGGCACAAACAGTGCGCCCGGCATATTGAAGTGCGGTCCTGGGCAAACAGATTGTGACTCCGCAAATGTGTTGACTATTTATTTTCCGGTGCCTCCAGCACCTTGGGTGATTGCTTAAGGTGTGGAAAAAAAATATATTGATTTAATCGAAAGGAATTTAATTCAAGTGGTTGTTGAGGAAGTGATATGTTTTACTTTTGAGAAGAAGCAGACTGACAGGAGGGATATATCGTTTTGACGAAATCTTCTGTGCCTACATGAATCTTCGGTAGTCTATAAAACTGAAGGTAAAGCTATTACTATTATGTATGCCAAACAGTGATGTAATGTTTTTTCCCTTTGAGCATGAGAGAAATCTAGTGCACATACGTATAATTTTCCTTACTATAATTAATTATGTACTTGCTCCGAGCGTCTTTACTTTTTTCTTTTTATTTATCTACTGTCTCTTGTTCTGCTCTAATATTATCTATGAAAACTTGTAATTGGCCTTCTTTCAATATTATTCAACTATCTGTATCTTAGCTGTAAGTTTTCCGAAAATAATAAAATAAAATAAATAAATAATAGGTAAGCATTAATAATTGGCGCAGTCAATTTGCCATTCGCCATTCAATTAAGAGCCTAGTCTTTTAATAAAATGACGGTTAACCTACTCCTCATAACAACAAAACAATAGCATTTGCTAAGTTCACGGTTACTATCTTAAATAAACATTAAATTGTCAGAACAAACAGTCCTTCGCACAAATCCTAAGGCATTTTCCGCCCTATCTCACCAGAAAACACATTAGTCGGCGTTGCGTACAAAGTACCTACAGGTCATTGAACTCGCTCAGCTGACTTTTTCTTAAAGAAAATGCGTAAATGCACATGCGTAAATTAATACGAGTTTTGAAAAAGAAGTACTTCATTTTTTAATTTTATCTTTACAAATCGATAGTGTTTCATGTACTGGATCGACCCCTCCACGGGATTAAAACGATTAAAATTTAACGGTGTATATGCGGTGGGAGACTATATTATGTGTAAGGTTAAATTATTCGGTTAATTATTTTCTCAAACAAATCACCAGTTTTTAAAATCTCAGACCATACGCTTAGTAACGTATAAAAAATACTAAAAACAAAGCATACAAAAAATATTTCCTGTATGCCAATTTTGAACAGTGCAATATTGAAAATTCGCCTAAAGCCGACCTGGATATGTCTATAAAACTGAAAACCGCAGTTTCAGTTCCGAGAATCGTAAAATGGACGCAGACAATTAATATGGGATGGAAATGTGTGGATTTTGCTGCTTTCGTTTGGAAAAATACGAGTATATTCAACAATTATTTGGTGAACGATGAAAATTTTAAGTACCTGTATTGCTGATCAAGGTTTTATGATACAGATATACCAAGTCAGAGATGTGTTATGAGAACCATGAACTTTTAATAGGTTCTTTGATCCGATGGTCCAAAGTTCTCACAAGTAACTAATCTAACTTCAAAGGAAGCCATGTTGTTTCACTCAAATCTTTCCAATATTCCCTAAACAGAATCACAAGACTTTCCAACAGTTCCACTTAAAAGTTATCGGGACAAAAATACTTAAATCTTCTGACGTCAAGCTACTTATTCCTTGTACGACGTCTCACGGTCTCAGTAATTTATGAAATAAAAATAAAATTAACGAAGATACAATTTCTTAAACTAATATCCCGATTTTTTTTTCTTAATATTATTCTCTCTATACAGGTTTATTTTTCAATGCCTAGCCCAAGGAGTCAATTGATTGTCTTCTATCGATCTATACCGTAACTTAGATGATAATTTTGCTAACTTTTTTTCCAATTTCTAAAAACACTACACATTCCAAAACAGCATAGTATTGTTAATCGTAAAGTCAATAGACTAAGGGTTACGCTATATTATTTTATAGCGCCATCTATGTCGCCACATCACTTTCAAAATAACCCTGTATATCAGAGAAAAATTCCCATTTTCCACAAACGGCAACATTAACATAATATTTCGTCAAGCCGCGGCATGGCGGCTTAGAGGAAAGAAAGTCGCGATAAAACTATGTTATTGGCACAAAACTATGCCATCATGCCATGCCATGGGAAGCACGGCGGTGAAACTGTCGCGGCTGCGGTACTATCAAAATGTTTGAGCTGCATTGATTTATGGCGTTTGGTTCCAGTAAAATTATGGACTTTTTAAAGACTATGAAATTAAGGCTCTTTATAGACTGCCAGTCTTCTCATTGCAAAAGAACTGCCTAAAACCTGTTCTTTTGTTTCTGTAGCATGTTTCCTATTCTGCACCTCACTATTATTATTAAATTTCTTCAAGAACCAAAGTATTTTACCGTCTGTAAAAAGGCACAAGTTCTTTCTTCGACATTGTTTTTCTTACAGGATGGTCCTGTATCCCAGAAATCTTTCTAGATATCGAAACATTGAAGATCATAATTCAAATAATAAAATTAATGTTAAATACTAGGGGTAGGACCCCCGTACTATTAATGTATGCACATAAGTTGCGTGTTTTACAATCAACTTAGAATCCGCATTTTCGTCGACAGTGACTTTTTGGACCGAAATTAACATTCGTTGTCCTGCAACTTTCTTTGAATGTTCAAATTCTTAGTTTGATGTATAGAATGTGTAGATTACATCGGATCTGTGTCGTGATTCATTCAACCCTGTATATTTGTGCTAGTAGTGGGTTTACATTAAAAGTGCGTTAAGGTTCGTACTCACGACCTCTCGCTCCTCAGTCTGCGCTTTAAACGCTTGCAGCAGTTCTATTGCTTTCTTTGTGTAGGTATCTGGCTGCAAAGAAACAGCATAGGCAGCTAATGCAGTTGTAGATTCTGTATACCTTCACCCTAAGACCAGAAGTTTCGGAACCGTCCCTAATTTCGTGTAAGTGGATAAAAAAAAAAACAGTGTTTAAAAATATTCTTGGAGTCATGCAGTGCTTAAAACAAACATGAGACGAATATTTAGAGATCGTCTGTTTGGTGGTGGCTGATAGACCGTCGCTTGTGTTCAGGTGTATTGGTCCAAAGGTTTGTGTTTTATTTGTGCACTTCATTTAAACAACCATTCAAGAATATCTTGGCTTTCACATCAGATTTTTTATCTTCATTATTTACCTAGCCTTTTTGCAACTATATTGGATTTGACATTCAGTCTTTCTGGTTGTAGAACTATACCAATTACCAATACTATATTTGGAGCAACTGCTAGGTCAGATATAGCTATATTTATACTACTGCTAATCCCCTTTTGTAAGACTTATATGTTTTGGGCTGGAACAGACCAAAATACCCTAACTAAATAAAGACAATACTTTGACTAACTTGGTGTATGAGTTGCTTCAAAACGTTCATTTCTATCCCCGCCCTCAACGCGACTGGAGCCCTAAATGAACTAAGGATGCAAAAATACAGTGAAATAGGCTTGGCATGCCATGTGGGTGAAGAGAGGAATTACAACATATAGTTAACACACATATAGTAAGCAAGCTCTTTATTTGCAAAATAAAAGCAACCTGACAAAAGAAAGAGATGAATAAATCGGTGGACACCTTCGGATCCATCCAGACATTTCCTCAGGCTCTTTACAGGTCGTCCAGATTCAGTGGTCCGTCGGAACCCAGTAAAAGATTTCTCGGCTTTTGAGCCGTCCTGAGCCTTGTAAATATGGATCTACGATAAAGGAGCCGAGATCGAGCAGGACCACGAACTGAACTCAAATTCGTGTAGACGTTTGGACCGACTCTAAAGGAGCCGAGCACGAGCGAAACTATACGAATGTACGCTCGGGTCGTGCTTCGCTCGTTCTCAGCTCCTCTAGCGTAGACCCACGTTAATGTTTTATAGCATGCACTAACGGTTATTGAAATTGACAACCATCAAAAGGTTCAGGATCCAGAAAGCTGACCCAGAACTACGGCAGATCTAAGGTAAGAAGTCCATTTTCATCTCTTTCCTCCACAAGCTCAGCTTGTAACTGTATGTATATTATCTGTATGAAGGCAGATGCGACCAATTCATGCAGTATTGGTATAAATAAGCCCACAACACTGTACACGGCTTCGCTACCAACGTACCTCGTGTCCTCGTTTGGAGTTCTCTCCCTGCAAGGGAAAATATCGTCAAAATATAGTCATACACATTCAAGATTATACGCATTTCATTGGTACTAGGTAAATAAGTCCTTTACTGGCTTTAAGGTAGCTTGTTAATTATTTTTGGGGCATGAAAAAATAATCGTTTTGATTTTAGATTAGAGAATTCATATAAGCATGCATTTGGTCGAAAACCAAAGGTTTCTGACTGAATCTTCATATTTTCGCGTTAATTATTAGGATCCGTTGATTGATTAACTTTGATTCAATGTGGTTTTCAGGCAATTCGATAAACTTCAGGAGCCAAGGGCTTCATCGAAGGTAAGATTGTTCATAAAGACAAATACTTTTATTACTCGTAAAATGTTTTCTTTTATTTCAATTGCCCTTATAATAACTTATTATCTCTTTCGCGACAACGATAAACGAATTTCTAGTTCAAGATTGACAAATTAAGACTATAGACTCTCGTCTTTACAAAGAAAATGGAATGTCTGAGCAATTCAGACTACTAACCCCTATCAAACGGTCTCACGATAGTAGTCCATATCCATGTGGGTCACCCACGGTTATTACATAAGAGACATAATACGACGTAATGCGACTAGCGACCCTGTGCAGGTGGCTTAGACATGTGGGATATTTTAGTTGATTAATTATGATAAGTTGAATTTGTGAATTAGATTAACTTAAGTAATATGAAGGTTGCTGCGGGAACGTTTCAAGTTACCGTGACCCTAGAACGAAAGGGCAAATGAAAGAACATTTGTGGGTTTAGTTAGTAAATAACTGACAAGCCCACTCACTCCACCCTAGAGCGGTAGATGTCATTTAATGATTTCCAACTTCAAAAAAATACTAAAGAAGCAACACTTTTTTTTTGTTCGAAAGAGCATTGGCACAAAAATGGCTGTCTGGTTTTGAAAAGAAAACGCCGTCTGATACATGTGAGTATTGATGATTATTGTCCTCGGCTCTCTTGATACCCTCGCCTCTGGCTCGGGTCTAATCGCTGCAATACTGGTTCAGGAGTAATCACCAACATTACACACGTATATAATACCATTTTCTTACCATAATGTACTGTTATTGATGAGTTGGAATAAATCATAAACTAGCGTAACATCGCCGTTATTTAAAGAGCACCACAGCCCGGATCCCGGTGATTCACAGATGTCCCAAAACGGCTTCTCATCAGTATTCCCTTCAAACTTGGTATTTCATGATCGTGTGTTTCCTATTTCATAGATACAGTTGCCATAACGGATCTTGAGCGGTTGCGCAGAAGTCAAATATTCGGTCTCTTTAGTGGTGCTAAGTGAGACACGGGGGCGGGGAGAGTAAGTGATTGGCTCGCCGCACCATCGCGTCATAGACGTCACTCCTCATTCGTTGCCTGCGTTGTTGCATGTATCTAAAAACGAAGACGATTGGCTCGCCAATGTATAGAATGAGCAAAGTGATCCCCACTCTGACGACGAGCGCTCAAGATCCGTTGTGCCTGCTGTATTATTATAATTGTTCAGTAAATATGCCCAGCATCTTTTGACAAGTGAATTCTGATCTTCATTTATTATGAGACGCCATATACACATCGGGGGTGGGTCAGTGTACCGACAGAGACGATAAAAAGATTGCTTTCATAAATTTTCAATGAGCTCATTCACATGGGAACGGGCTTGGGGCTGTCCTTACAGACATTTTCCGGAGTTTGAAAGGCCCCAAGACTCTGACTTATGTCGATAGTACCAAATACAGTGTTTTGATGTTATTATAGTTTAATTCAAACTAATATTATATGGACAGATTGGATTTTTTGTTTGTGCTGAAGTCGCGGGTTCGAACCCAGCTAGGCGCATTACTTTGTGTAATTTATTTCATCACCACTGCTCTCAAAACGGTGAAGGAAAACATCGTGAGGAAACCAGCATGTCCTAAAACCAAAAATTCGAAGACATGTGACATTCACCAACCCGCACTGGGCCCGCGTGGTGTATTACGGCCCATTCCCTCCAGAGAGGAGGCCTGAGTGATGATGATGATAATGTTATTATTACGATTTAACTCAAAAACTACTGGACAAATTTAAAAAATTCTTTCAGTATTAGAAAGCCACATTTTCACTGAGTAACATAGTCATGTGTTTTCTATTTCTACGCGGACGAAGCCGCTGGCAAAAGCTATAGTCAAAACACAATAGAATGAAAACCAGTAAATATTACAGCAATATTTTCGTTTCTGGTTATTTGAAAACTCGATTATGTTTTATTCAAATAGAATTCAAGTCTACTGTTTTATAGCTTTGTTTACCATACACATATTGAAGAGGATAAACATGAATAAACGATTAAACTGCTATGAAAATCATACAAAAATGGGAATCTTCTCGGAAGATATCAATGATGATAAATGTTTGTAAAAATTTTTTTAGTTCGTAGATTGTTGACTTGCTATACGAGTATACGCTTTGATGCATACTGTAAGTATAGCAAGCAACTGAAGTTGAAGTTTGTTTTTTTAAGCTATTGCATAGCTTCTATCGCGGGCCTTGAGCGTGGAGACCGAATCCAGAAATTCCGTAACGAAAATAACCTAACACCCCCCCACTCATTTGTTTTTTGAGCGTGGTGACCGATAAGAAAACAAATGAGTGAACAATCAATCAAAATTCAATTCAATGTGTGAAAGTGTAACTTCAATTAATATCAAAGAAAAAAAAACAAAGGAAAAAAATACTGCATAAATAAAATAAATAAATAATTATAATTACATAATTATGTTGATAAAAATGCTATGCAATAGCTTTACCGCGGCAGTCCATGAGTGCCACACGTCTTTTTTTGTTTATAGGAGGTAATCTCTGGAAGTACTGGTCCGATTGTTAAAATTTTTTCACTAATAGAAAGCTGCTTTATTCCTGAGTGACATAGGCTATATTTTATGTACGCAGGCGAAGCTGCGGGTAAAAGCTAGTAAAAAAAAAAACAAGAAGAATTTTCAGTGTGTCAACTTTTTTTTGGTAAACATTGCGTCGACGTGGTCCAAATTACTTGCCTTTGCTGAAGGTTGTACTAATATTAGCTAGCGATATTGAAAGTGGGCTTGTTTCGGAGATAGCCCAATTCTACGGAGATAAAGTTGTTTATCACTGTTGGCGTTGAATGGAATATCATGCGTAATTTGGAGGAAGGTGAAAAAGTCCACGTCTTTTTTCAATTCTTTTCTTAATGTTCGCCATTCACTCCAACCAGATGTAACTATAGCGGCTGGACGGTAAGCCATGAGTAACTCGCCGTCTTATTCTTTTTCTATGTTACCGACAATCTGTATAATTCAGGTATTCTATACAATACCTAGGATTGTCTAGGCATTGTATAGAATACCTAAGGGCGTCCTGGCAACGTATGAAATATTATGATTATAATTATTTTCCAATATATACTTTACCTAGCAATGTGTGAAATATTGATTTTCGTCTATATTTATTAATATTAACCAACCTACCTTAATGATGGGCAAATGAAATACGTTCTACACATTACTTAAAACCAATGTGTGTAAAAGACGTGAGCAGAGAAGGAATTAAGGCTTCTGTTTCCGGCTGGTAATAAAAAAAAATAACCCTAACCTAACCTGTCCGTGTCGGAGTGCCCTAAAATTACATCACCTCCTTCCCTGCTCTCGTCTTTTACACAACTTACCGGCTGCGCGTTCGGCATTTTATAGAATACCTAGGAAAAGTATAAAATAAATAATATTTCATACATTACCTACACGTTTTAGGTATTCTATACCTTGCCTAGGTATTGTATAGAACACCGGGTTATACAGATTGCCGGTAACATATACATCATAAAAGGAACCTCTTTGTAAAATTCCAGTGTTCTAGGTCTAAAGGTTTGAGCTGGACATTGATGAGTTAATGAGTGAGTCAGTACCTTTCCTATTATATAAACAGAAGATATAACTAGGTACTTGAACTAGAGAATTTGAAAACCTTCCAAAGTCTAATCTATTCGCGTGTTAAATTATAGCTTCAAAGATAATCAACACTTTCCAAGCCTCTTCAAGCAAGGTAGTTTCCACGTTCACTACGACTGATAACCCTTATCAGTGTCACGATATTATTTGCTTACAGCACATAATAAGACATGAGAACACTTACAACTGGAGCGTGTTACGTAAATAGGAAAATTAGGTTCGAGTAGTGTGTGTAACTTGTGGAATGATGATTTGCGCCGTTTGCTTCAGGGGTTAGCAACATTTTGGTTTGTCTTCTAATTCCAGCCACTTTAACTACGCGCTAAGCTGGTGGCCCTAGCGCGTAGTCGCTTAAAGTCAATGGTGTCACTGCTTACCATCAGGTCGGATCGCAGCACTAGTTTACATCAATTAAAAAAAAAGTCCTAAGCCGAGATCTGTACCCCACAAAGGGTGTCCTTTGGGGTACTTCAGCTTAGGTCGTTGTGGGTAGAACAACAAGGGACGGGCTGGATTAAACATAAATTCATTAGGGACGGATTTAAAACTATAGGCTTAGCTGTGCGAGCTGGGCCTAGTAAGAAATGGGGTGGAATTTTGTCTGGGACGTCGCAACAGGTTTCGTCGAAGCGTGAGCCTGATAGTAAGTAATGAAAGAAAAGGGAGTTAGTGCTAGCGTGACGGGTGACAGGACAGAATGGAAGAAAAAACGTGTTGCACCGACCCCAAGGAATATGGGTTAAGGGCAGGAAGAAGAAGTGAGCCCGATATTAATTGTTGTCGTATGCTCGCGTGATGTGGAAATCTTTACTCCAAGACCACACGCGACAACAGAAATAACAAAACAATAACCACTTAGTTAAATAAATTGCCTGTTAGCAATGACATGACAATTGATCGTAAATCTAACATAAGGCTACATAAGGGTACACATCTCTCCGCGCGATTAAACGCGGGAATCAACATGTCAATACACTCGCGTCACGATCTGCGCGTACGCATGCTTAGAACAGGTGTTGAAAACCATTGGAAAGTATGTGGCAACCCTACACTACGTAAATATGTTGCGAAATTAAAATATGTTTACATGATTGTGCTTTAAAATCTCGCTAAGCGAGATTAGCGCTAAAAGCGAACCAAGACATGTATGGATAACATTTCGGTAAAAAAAATGTGACCTCAAAAGGTGACCGTTGTGCGAGTTATAAACAGAAAGCTGTTATCGTGTCAATTTTCCCTCAGGGAAAGCTGACACTGATAATTATCAGTTTTATTTTGTTAATAGCTTCTGCCAGCGGCTTTGTTGGCTTCTTCTATTGTTAGTTTCTCCATACAAACTTTGTACCTCTGTTTCATCCCTTTAGGAGGAGAATTTTTGAAAATTCTTTCTTATTCTTGGTATATACCATAAAAAGACTCCAAGAGTCCAAGAGGGCTGGGCGTTGATGAGTCAGAGAGGAAGTCAGTCAACACTTCGCATGGAAACCTATTTGATAAGAAAAATTTGAATCTTTCACCAGTGTATTTACAATGGCCGTCCGATACATCCCATCGACAGTTCGATACATCCCATCTGATGATGAAGCTGGAAGGTAAATTAATGTAATCTTACCGTGTTTGGGATTATTAGAATCGTTATGAGATGAACTCTGGCTATAAGGTATTTAGGTTTGGCTGAGGGGTAATTTTTAGTGGTGGTCCCGTAACTAAAAAGTGTAAAATAAAAAGCTTTTTAAAAAAAAAAAAATATAACCGACTTTAATGTTAAAAAAACACTTAAAAGTACAAAATAACTTTAATTTCGGAAGTCGGTGTTTCTATAATAGTTTTGCCTCTTCGTAATATAACACCGTTTTTTGAATACACAGCAGATGCTAAAACTGTTGACAACCCCTGTGATACGCGTGTGTAATTGGAGCACGCGAGCTAATGATTAGTTTTTTAGCTAGTCGTCTGTTTTGCATTGGAATCTAACGTGATTATAGTGGCAACGGATTGTCCATACAAATAGTTGGGTGAAACACTTTCTGATTATTGTTTATGTAACATGGTATTCGGGTTTAGAAAGCTTCTTAATTTTCATTATGTTAGTCACTATGTTAAGTCCAAAACACTGCGGATGATTGTAAATGCACCCTGGTACATCAACAATGAAGCCATACACAAAGACTTAAAAATATTGACAGTAATACAAGAGATAAAGGAATCACTTAAAAATACAAAAAGAGACTATCTCAACATCCTAACATCTTGACACAAGGACTTATGGAAGACAGCCCCATCTTCCAAAGATTAAATAGAAAAGCACCCAAGATCTCCTGTAGATAGTAAAAAGTTGGATGTATCACTGGATACATACCAACGCAAGTCACATTATTAAATTCATAACATCCAGCTAAATGTTAGGAATAGACAGATCGCAGGAAATAAGAGAAGGATAAAAAAAAGGAAAGGTTAGTCACTGAAATCCCACTTCAAAGTGGCTATGAGAGATTTCAAAAAGCAGGAGACATACACAAGTACAATATTGCTCCGTGCACTGACCCTGGTTCATGCTATGTTCCGGAGAAAGAGGGAATGAAATGCAGTCGCATCCTTCTGTTAAGCAGTAATGCTAGCGAAGGAGGCGACCATTTAGACCATCCAAACTGCATCATCAGACCCCAGCCGCCGCGACACTACGGCCATTTTAGGAGCGGGCTTGCGAACGACGAGTAATGGATAGCTCGCCGTTCGTTCGTCCTATAAGGACCGAGCCCTGTGCGATACAAAAAGATGTCAGTAATCCGTAGAGCCGATGCCTACTAAGGCCGTAGAACGCAAAAGGCAACTGAATGGACATAACGTCTGGTATTAGTCAGTAAAAGTCTGACAAGTTCTGCCGCTCTACCTTAGAGTACCAGCAAATGAAGTTCATCATCAATGCTTACAGGTGAGACCGCAGTCAGGCACTAGTTTATATTATAAAAAAAAAATAAGACATCGTTATGCATCGGATTTAATAAAAATAGGCAAAACGGCTTTTCAGCACAAAATCTATAACTTTTTTTTTAGGTTTTCTGCATAACGTGCATGAATTGCATCAACGGTAAACAATGCTGACAGTTTAAATTTTTCAGTGCAAGCAAAAACGCTAATAGAGTCGCGTAGTTGTCATGCAAGTGCAGCTTATTTGGATTATTTTAAACACAGTAAAACAATTTTATGTGCGTGCTTTTCCGAGTGTGCATTTTTAATTGTAGCTGGTGGTCAAAGGGGTTCACGGTTCGTCGCTTTGCAAAGCACAGAGAGAACTGCCCAACTACAAACACATTGCGTTTGTTCATTGTTTCAAATGTAGAGGAGTAGTAGACTAAGTAGCCAATAGTGGCTACTTAGTTCAAAATAACCGTATTATATAGGGTGACTGGCAATTAATGTACGATACTTAAACACGTGATTGTGCTCATGATAACAAACAGTTTTTATTATGGGAGCAAAGACGAAATCGCGAAAAAAATATCAGCTGTTCAGTACATTAGGCAAACATAAATGTACTGAACAGCTGATTTTTTTTCGCGATTTCACGATTGTTCCTATAGTAAAAGTTGTTGGTTATCATGAGCACAATCACGTGTTTAAGTATCGTACACTAATTACCAGTCATCCTATATAATTATGCAATATATTATATGATATATATTTTTTTAATTTATGTAGGATTAAGCTTGATCTTCATAGATGTATAAGATTATTTTAGGAAGATGTAGGTATCTTTTTTTAGCACGAAAAATTGTTGTCTTAAACTAGAATATTGCTCTTGTATCGTGGTTTCTATTATACTATTCCTTATTAAATAACTATAATTTCTCTAAATTGTAATTACTAAACACTGTAAAGCAAAAAGCCGTCTTTTATTAAAAACCAGTTAAACTTCTACATTGTATATTTCCTTCAGAACAAATGCTCCAGCTCAGTACCATCAACTGCACGTATTAGTAACAATTCCCCAGCCCTTACTCGTAACTGTAAGAGCGATTTTCGTAGTTCCTTTGGTACAATTGACTTGCGGTTGACTGTATTAGGATAATTAATGGGTTACTGTTCGTGACAAGTTCGAATAATAACCGGTAATTGTGCTATGACCTGACAGCTTTGCTGGTTTACTCTTATAGATTCTGGGAAGTGGCTCAACGTTATATTTGGAAAAGTTTTGAAAATGGATTTACCAAGTATTTCCTGTTTTCCATTGTTTTCCTGAAGAAATTAAGGCACTATGGCAGTTTTTGTACGTGTATGTTGCATGAAGTTTAATAAATAATTAATAAATTATGTTATGAAAGACATCAATACAGCATTTTGCCAAAAGACGCCCGATACTGGACATTTGGATATTAGAATGTCCGATTCTGCGCTATCCGAATCTATCGAATTCCTGCAAACTTTGCTAGATCGTCGGCCATCTTGTAAGTCTAGTTACCATACCAGTAGTTATAGTTAATGGCACGAATATTGAGCGCTCGGCGTCAGAGTGGGGATCGCTTTGCGCATTCCATACATTGGCGGCCTAATCTTCGTCGTTGTTAGATACATGCAGCAACGCAGGGTTCGAATCACGAGTGACGTCTATGACACGATGGCGCGGCAAGCCAATCACTGACATTCCCCGCCCCCGCGTCTCACGTCGCACCACTAAAGAGACCGAATATTTGACTTCTGTGCAACTTGAAGCCAGCGCTCAATATTCGTGCCGATAACTATACCGTGGCTCTGGGACGCAAAGAGAAACTGAAGGAACACAGATTTAGTCAGTGAAAGTCTGTGTGTTAGTGACAGCAAACCTCTATAACTGGGATTCGTTCTTTCCATTTTATCGTCATAGTTACCTCTACAATTGAGACAGCCAGTTTTTTTTTTACTGAGACTTCATTTTAATGAGCTTTTTCTTTAAATTTTATAGGCATTGACCTCTATTAATGGAACCCTTTGTAAAAGATACAGATAATTATTTATACCTGGATATCTGAGACACTGTGTAAGTGGAATGAGCCAAATTTGCTGGTTTCACTGTATTTGATGAGCCTCTTTCAAGCTTTTCTGGCGTACCCTGACGTTTCACTTACGATGGCACATCTCAAAACAGTACGAATAACACGAGGACAGATGAATCATCAGCCACACGAATGATACGGGTACCTTTCAATAATAGTGTTGACCTCAGTTCAATTAGCCAAGTAAATGAGAAACAACAACATCTGAACAATAATGGCGACGCAATACTAACTTGTATTGTGTGTCATGGCTTCGTGGATGGACACGATAAGATGAAACAAAGTGGACAATATAGAAAACTTAGGTTCTTCATAAGGTTCTTCCATGATAGGACGCCATGAATTCTTAGATTACTTCTTATTACTACTTAATTTTTTGATTATTATTATGAATTCTTTCTTTTTTTGTGCTTTTGGGTATTTACACTGTTCTTACATAATATCTATTAATACTGTAATATGGAAATATTGTATCAACAACCACTTTTTAAAAAAGAGTAACCATGGAGTTTCTTGCCGGTTCTTCTCCATAGGAAACGACCAATTTGGAACCGTGCACTAGCTTCTGACGTTTTATAAGTGCCCATGTAGGCCTATGTGAAATAAAAATATTTTGAATTGAATTGAATTGAACAGAAAAAATTCTTCAATAATGAGGAATGTCTATAAGAGTGGAGAAAGACAAAGAAACGTAACAGAAAGAAATAAACGTGCTTGTATTGTCATCATCATCATCATCAGCCTTTTTAATGTCACTGCTGGGACTCAGGTCTCCTCTCTAGGCGAGGGACTGGGCCGTAATCCACCACGCTTGTAGTGTGTGAGACTTTAAAGGTAACTATTGCAATGAATTGTAGATGCCTAGAAGAGGTTTGTGAATTCTATAGCTTTAATATAAACTAGCTTTTACCCGCGACTTCACCTGCGTGAAAAAATTAACCTATGTCCGTCTCCAGGGTCTCAACTATCTCTGAACCAAAATTCGTAACGACGTAACAAACAAACTCACTTTCGGTTTTATAATACTAGTAAGGATGACGAGTTTCTGTATGATGTAAGTAGGTATAAACGTATCATTTTTCATATTGCGGATAACTCGATAGTAATAACAAAAATGTTAGGTCTGGTATTTTTTTTTCGTCATGGAATTACTGTACTAACTATCCTGTTTTATATTGTAAGATTATTTTGTAATTGCAATGTCAGTAATGGCAATATTATAAAAACCTCGTAATTAGCTTTTTACTTAGAATCTGTGTTCATCATAATAACAATCATTATAAGTATTACTCGTTCGAAAAACCACAGTATTATTTTATTTATAAAATGTTATTACGCACGCAATTACATAGAACCTGTGTAGGGACCGGATATGTATTACTTGCTTGTATATAACACTATTCTTTACCGCACATTAATTTATACAACATTTTTTGAGATAGGAAGTCATCGAATAACAACTCTAGCTCTGGGTGGAGCAAGAGAGCGTATCAGACTTTTATAGACTATAATCTTCAGTTGCCCTGTCCCAGGGTCATGGCAACTCTTTCCAACAATGTCATAGACTTATCAGGCATCGGCAAAACACTTCAGTGGACACACTAACACATTAAAAAAACACACTGACTAAAAAACAACTTTGAAAATACCTAGACAAAATAGAACGATCAAAACTTTGAACCTGTGACCACGAAGTTATACCACCTACATTTAACAGTAGAACTTAAGTAAAACATAAATTGAATAAATTATCAATAGCTCATGAAATATTCAAAGACGCCAAGGCAGCCCTACACATAATTATCAGATGACACGGCGTTTGATTCATTACTATGTCAGGGCTGTGATGATATCGTGTTCAGGTGAATCAGAGACATTTTGTAGTGTATAATTTAATCAGTGCTAGATAGTAAGGCAGTGGTTTCACTAGTACTGCATAACTTGTTTAAAATGTTTATGTTAAGACAGCTCGAGCATTGAAATCGTATGACATGTTATACGATGTCCAGTGGAAAATTACAGATGCTTAGAAACATCACCTAAAGCAGTGTTATTTGTATACTATAGGAAAAAAATTGACGACAGTCCAACAAAAGCAAGCAAGAGGATGATGATGAAGAGCCAAGAGGTTTACTGAGCTGAAAAAGTCTGTGTATTATTCAACAATGAAGATAGGATTGATGGCAATGATAATATCAAAACTCTTAGTCAAGCTGACCATCGTACTGACTTCAATATCAATCTTATCACATGTCTAAATACGGAGGGTGAGGGATACACTAAGTGGGCAAAGATACGAATGAAACAAAAGGAAGGGGATAATGGAAAAAAAGAACGCGTATCGTCAAACCCAAGCTAAAAGAGTCAAGAACAGGACGATGATATACTCGTATCTACAATTCTACAAAACAAATCCTAAACAAAACAGCCTTGTAATCTTCTAGTCCAACTACATGTAAGCCCGCATAGTGAACACGGTCTTAAATTCTCATGTACACTCGTGTGAGAATCTGGTTCGACGATTCAAAGCGAGATGCATGAATCGCGTCGCAACAAGCTTTAGAGTATTTCTGGTATATTTAGTATAATATTAGATATAACTTTCGTAAGAGCTGAACTTATTTCTATAGAAGCTTTAGGTTCACGAAGGCTAAATTTCAAAAAAAATGTTGTAAAGGTTTGAGAGATTAACACTAATTTAGTGTAAGTGGCCTGAAGAAATGGAAAAGATGTGCAGAATTATGATCAATTCTGTGCGACTACACCAGAAAAAGATTAATTATAGAAAAATAGTTCAGATCTTCATTTAATTGGTGTAAATATTAACATTGTCGAGTAAATAATTTTAGTCAACATATTCATAAAACTAAAAAATATTTTATAGTAATTATCACGGAACAGTAAAAACAGTGGAAGAAGTAAGTAGGCGTGGCACTGTCGCCGCTAGTAAGAATCGCGTTGCGCACTTGCTGTTCAAGCGCCCCTCATTCTCTAACTAGACTGCGCAACATAATAATTAACGAAAAATAATATTAAAATGTCTTATTGTCCCATACTGTACTTTAAAAACCATAGTCTGACTAAAAATCTAACTCATGGAGGTGTATCATACCACCGAAAAGTATTATTTTCGGATTTATTTTAATAAAATGAAAAAATAAAATTACGTGAAACATTGCGCAGGATATACAAACAAAACTAGTCCTTAGATACATCAAAACAAAGTTGATTTTCTTTTCTCGGTTATTAGCTTTTCTGGAATATTCGTTAGTCTACCTATACTTTTGACGCTATCCAAATAGTGCGTGACTTTTTCGATAAAATCAATCGATATGTATAATATGTATTACATTGCCTTTTTAAAATATATATTATAGTTTAATAGTTTTTGTAAGTAATATAATACAGATAATTATTAAATTAATAAATATAATAAAATAAAAATTGTGGTATGATATTTGTGATGTATTTTAAATAAATTTAGTTAAAGAGTTAGGAACAACATAGGGCGTTTGAATTATACTTAATATTCTTATGTTTAGCAGTGGGCGATGACGATGATTTCAGCTGAGATGATGATAATTGATGTACTATGCAAATAAATACCCTTTTTACTACGTTTAAAAATTGCCTTTAATCATATTAATTTCATAATTTTAATACTATCACACTATCGCATACAATTTTTTTTTGCATGATATGTTTTAAATACGTTTTCATACAATCGATACATATTTCGATCGAATACTGTCACTTCCCTATCTGAGTAGCAGCGAGCGCATTCTCGTCAGTGATACGCCATTCAAATACCAATCTTATTTTTGCGTATTTACAGTTCATACTGAATATTATATACTGAACAATGCCATCTAGCGACGAGTGGCAGTACTTGGTAGTCAAAGATGTATTTCTTTCTTGTTTTTGTCAATTTGATTTATAGATAGTTGAAATTAAAGTTGCATTTCGT
The DNA here is from genome assembly GCA_910589285.2 of Mythimna ferrago. Taxonomy (NCBI): domain Eukaryota; kingdom Metazoa; phylum Arthropoda; class Insecta; order Lepidoptera; family Noctuidae; genus Mythimna; species Mythimna ferrago. Next base: position 14,453,539 of record OU342676.1, on the reverse strand, counting down.
ATAAATTTTTTTTTGCATTTCGTCTCCGCCCTGTTTTTGTTTTCAGCCAATCATATTTTTAGGTTTGTAGTAAGAGTAAATTGTAAATGTATGAGTTTGGCGACACCGGTTCTGGAACAAACATTTTCTCAAGCTACTTCCACTGTTTTTACTGTTCCGTGGTAATTATACTAATTTACAAAGTAATTGAATTCATAAGAAAGAAATCAGAGTTTAGTTTCAATATTTGGTCGCAAACCTACACGAGTAGACAAGTATTTTGAAAGCAAACTTCATTAATTAGATTTTAATTTTCAGTAAACAACTCTGTTCTCGACGTTTTCAATATTAGGTGAAGAAATGATGAAGTGCCAATTAATAATTTTAGCCTAAATTGCTTTTGTGTAGTTCCTTGAAATTATGTTTTATTGAACAGAGAAAATTGAAACAGGCAGAATTTAATACATAGAATTTCCTGCTTTTTAAAGCAAATAATTAGTTTTAAAATTGATATGCTGTAATTATAACCAGCAATTAAAAAGAACACGATACAGAACTAATTCCTCATGTCCTCTCTGGAGTAAAAAAATACACCCTTACTTTAACAATTATTTTAACTTTGGTTTTGGACTATGGAAGTTCCGAACGGATAAAAAAAATTGAGTACATGCTTCATTCCCGCCTAATAAATACGTGGTGCAGTATCTATTACGTTGAAATATCAGTTATAACAAATAAACGCAGCAACAGTCAGAACAGTTACTTAGGGAAAGAAATATAACGCTTTTTGCCTGAAAAATAAGAGAACCAAAAAGGTCTGATAGGGGCCATATATCGTGCAAATGGTAGCCTATAAGTGCAAAGCTGTATATCGGTAACGATACAGATGTACTATAGGGGAATAAAACCTAATAGCGTGTAGCGTAATCGAAGGCTTGTAATGCTTATTCAATATCGAAAACGAAGATATGTATTGGAATTCAAGAGACCTAGCGCTGAGTATGGAATGCTTAGTAGAATGGTATCTTGGATATATCGGTTCATTCGCTTGGAAGGAACCCGTTCCGAAGGTATAGTGTATATCTTGAAATATTTAGACTGGAGGAAAAGTGAGTGTCATGAAAATATTTTTTGGAGATAATTTATGTCTCAAGTAGGGCAGAGTTGATAAATTGATCACGTTGAATGATTGGAAAGATTTGAATGTAATAAATCTTTTTGAAATATTTGTGTCAGGTCTGTTGTACAAAAATGATTTAGTAGTGTAATCGTAACCCGTCACAGACCGAATGACCCAATGTAATTATATTTCATTTATCAATTTGTAAAAACAGGCAAAACTGGTATGTTTCTAGATTTATGATGTAAAACACTATTTCAATTTGGAAACGAATTATGAAATCGCACAGAAACATAAATTTATATTAGCAATGGAAACAGTTGGCGCTCTCAATTATGAGTTTGAACTGTTTTTATGTAAATTACAAATTGTTAGAAACACTAAGCGTTTATATGATTAATGAAATGCCTTTTCATTAACCCAAATAAGAAACCTTCTGATGTGTTTCAGTCACGACTAAACCAAAACTAACAAGGTCCAACTTGTCAATGTACCTACGACGAAGACGATGACGAGAACTAGGAATGCATTGCAACACAGCATGCAGGTAATATATTTATTTTAATAAAAAATAAAAAAAAAAATTATCCCAGAACCAAGCACCATATCTATCGAATATAAAGATGATGGAGGCACAGCTGAAATTTTATAAAATCTCAGCTCAACAGCCAATGACGTCACAGACGATTCTCCCATCTCTAACTAGAGTACCGACCAGCTGGTGGGCGAGTGACGTCAGCACTCATCCAAGACTTCGCAAGTGTTTTATTTCGGGAGATAACCACTAACCAGACGCCGAGCATTATTTATTTACATAGAGCTTCGATGAAAACTATATGAACATGCGTGAAAGCGAAGTTTTGGAAGAAGGAACGAATTTGTGGAATGAAAATGGAAAGATATGGTTAAAGATAAACAATAAGAACATTGCAGATTTAGAAACAGTAACGAGAGTCGAGACTGATCAAATTGGAAAGCTGATTCTGGCAACAGATGGAAGTGTCGGGTTCTGAGTCTAGCAGTAGATAGGAAAGGAAGACAAATCATCTTGGAATCAATGAATGTAATGTGACGATACAATAGGCACAAGATTTCGATTAGTCGAGCAAAATTTGTTCAAGATGACTTTCTAGAATATTTTTCAGGATTATAAGAAACGCTGTTAGTTTCATCTATTTATGAGCAACATTGCACAAGCAATCCGTCTTTCTGTAGCATAAAATTTTAACGTTCGTTGGTATCAATTTCCCGATTTGATGGAGCCAGCTCACATAAAGCTCGAGATTTTTGTTCCGCCCCGAGATTGCCAGGAAATTATTAAATATTTTTATATAATTTTTCGGAAAAAAGGTATACTTTTAACTTTTGTAATGATAAGAGTATGTGAAGGCATTATCTGTGTGATAAGATTGTTAGTTATATTATTCTTTGAAGAATTACATCATCATTTAATATCTTCGGTAATTTTGGAACGAGTAACGGTGGATGAGTCGCTCCGGCTCACGTTTGTAAGAGAAAGAAGTAAATTATGGGTGTTAGTCATTAACAGCTTGCAATTTCTGTTGGTTCTTCATATTCCCAACATCTTATACAGATTTAGTTTAGTTTGCAGAGTTTTCAGTGTTAAGATTCACAGGCATGGCAGATCATACCCCGTTAAATTTTGATCGTTTTAATCCCGTGGAGGGTCGGTCCGGTATATGAAACACTATCCATTTGAAAAGATAAAATTAAAAAATAAAGTACCTTTTTTTAAAACTCGTATTAATTTACGCATGTACGAAATTAATTTCTCTATGAAAACGTCAGCTGAGCGAGTCCAATGACCTGTGGGTGGTAGTCGGCGTTGCGTACTAACTACCTACAGGTCATCGAACTCACTCAGCTGACGTTTTCTTAAGAATAACAATAGAATAACATGACAGTGTTATCTGCTGTTCTCAAGTTAAGCATCTATAAAATCATCAAATGAATATGCATATTCGTTTAATACCTTTGATTGTCTCTAAACAAATAACTACTGAAAACATTGACCCAAATAATTCAAACACCACCAAAGAATTAAAACAATGTCAAATAATTGAAACTATGCCACGCAACAGATTAAAAATTCATCGAAGAACAATACTGAAGGAATCAATATTGCTTGTTCAATGTAAATAAATAATTTAAATTACACCGTTCGATGTTCGGACATCGGGCCAATGAGAACGCTGGTCAAAGACCTCAGCCGGTCAATACGGATACCAAGTTTGTTCTATCGGTAGAGCTAGATACTTAGTTATAACTTTTACTAATGTCTGAAAGTTTAAATATAAAGAATAAAAAAACAAGTCTATGATTTATAGCAGTTTTTAGTTGTAGATGACGAGATATGAAAGGACGTACGATATTTACTACCCGTTTCATTTTATCATCTATAAATTTTCGCCATTTCAGTCTAGAAGCGAATAGATAGAATATAATTACACATTATGGTTAACCATGTAAAATTGGTTGGTTTGATTGGTTGATTGGTTAATTATACATATTTAAAAACCAAAATTTTCATTTGTTTTGATAACAATTATTATCTAACTAAAGTTTGTCTAGTTAAACGAGTTAATATCAGCAACTCCTCCTGTTTCTTTTTAGTTTTGGATAACCCATTTATCGAGGAAATCTTTATTTATAGGTTAATATAACATCACAATACGACCATTTGGAGCGGAGCAGTTAGTAAGGACGCGGGTAAAACCACAGAGGACAGCTAGTTTATTGATAGCGCGGAAAATGAATATGCAAGGATTGTAGTTGATTGCGTTCTGCAGTTTACTCCCATGGAAATAGAAGGCGGGAGTGTATGTAAGACAGCGGGCAGTCGACTCCCAAGTGAATTAGTGCTAAAGATTTTGCCCTAAGCTTTAATATTGTTTGTCCAACATTCCAAAGTAGGATTATAGCCCTAGTTTTCTGAATATCAAAGAAATTATTTAAATATTAAGACAATTTTCTTTTAACGTCGATCTTAAAACCAATCTCTAGAGCACGACAATTGAAGAGTTGAAACTTCTACAAAACTCTTTATGGCAGTCAGTTAATTCTATATCATAAAGCCCTGACGGTCTACAGACATCTAATATTGACTGAGAAACACGCCTTGCAGGGATAGTTCGTGTACAAAGTTTTGTGTGAACGAGGCCAGTGGTCAAAGAACTTTGTTGGCCTGCAATCGATCGAGACGACCACACAGACAGACTCAACTAAGTAAGTTCGTCCTATTTACATACAGCCTTCTTGGTAAAATAAGTGAACATTTTGTAGACTACAATAGTAAAGAAACAACTATCGTTAAATTATATAATTCGTTTTTTATGACCTAAAAATCTATTTGTGCTCTGATATGTCAAACTGTGCACTAACAACTTGCTTTTTTGTGCTGAGGTACTTTTTTAAGGAGGAAATCATCAAGTAACTCCTTTCGATCTGGGTGGAGCGAGATCCCTCTCGCTTGTCAAGTTTTACCAACTAAAACCACTAAACCCCACCTGTGTTTTTTATATTCCTTTTTGCGTTCAGGACCACGGTAACTCTTTCGAACAATCAGACTGCCCTGATACTGAAGGTACCTTAAAGCAAATCTTTTCACATATCAATATGTAGAAATTCAGACATTTATACTATAGCGAATGTCATAGTCAACAGTGTCATTCTCACTCATAGGAGATTAGATCAATCTTTTGCCAGTTGTAATCTTCTTAATCTCTTCGTTACCCCTTCCTGTTATATCTAGCTGTCAAAGATATAATTACACAGTTACTAGCGACCTGCCGCAGCTTCGTAGGGAAGTTACAAATCTTTAAAATTCTCGGCTTTTCCTAATAATTATATTACTTACTGGCTGACCCGACAAACTTCTTACCGCCTAACAATCAATGAATTTAGTATTTCTTCCAATACAGTCAACCGATTGCAATGAAACAAAACCTAAGTAATATATCAAGTTCCAATTTTAATGTATAATAGTTATCTACATCGCTTTTGTACATTTTACGTGATGGGCGCACAACTAAAAACCTCAACAGATTTATTATATGTATAGATTTATTATACACCTAAAAATTGCTCATCAATTACTCTGTCTATTGGTGAAAAATGAAAGAAAATCTGTTCGATAGCTCTTGAGTTTACCGCGTTCATACAGACAGAGAGACACGGTGGGCTTGGTTTTATTATGTGCAAGGATTTAGCCGCATAGAAGGCGTGAATTCCATAATTGTGGAATGTGTAGATTAGTGAATAGAATCTTAAACATATACACCTAAAAATTGCTCATCAATTACTCTGTCTATTGGTGAAAAATGAAAGAAAATCTGTTCGATAGCTCTTGAGTTTACCGCGTTCATACAGACACGAGAGACACGGTGGGCTTTGTTTTATTATGTGCAAGGATTTAGCCGCATGGAAGGTGTAATTGTGGAATGTGTAGATTAGTGAATAGAATCCTAAACAATAAGTGTTATTCAATGTCATTCAGTGTTATTCAATCAAATATATTCCATATTATTTTGCAGGTAAAGTCAACCAAGCGTATTTATTCTGTACCTACAACTTCGGTCGTACCTTCGCGGTCTAAAGCTACATAATGTTGCGGCTGTGGTCAGGTTCCACACATTTTGCGGGCCCGAAATTACACTACGTGAGGTCCAGAATTATTATGCGGTGAATCAACAGGTTACAGCGGTGTATAAAGGAGAGGGATTTTTCCACGTTTTGTGAGAGGTAAGTAAAAATACACTTAAGGGCCAAGCGCCCGAAAAGTGCCATAAAACAGTGATTTTCTGAGGCCTACTCCTCCGTAACGGCTAGGTCAATTGGTTTGAAAAAAATATATGTTTATTATAGATTCATGAACAATAATATCAACATTTGATTTTTTCGTGCAATCAATAATTTTGTAAAAAAAAAAAATATTTAGCAATTTCGTAACTTTTCGCAACTTTTCCCTACTCCTTCGAAACGGCTTGGACCTTTAGAAACATTTTTACACATAAAAATTGGTGGTTAAATATTCTTCAAAGTGAACATTGCATATGTAAATCAATCAATATCTTGCAGAGAAAATGGATTTAAAGCGCTTTCCAGGCGCTGCTGGCCGCAAATAAATGCACAGATTTGCGTACTGCCGCCTAGGCGAGTGCGAGAGTTGCGTTCACATAATTTCGGTCAGATGGTTCAAGGGACTATACGCCTTAAAACAGAATGATTATTTCGAGTTTATAAAAAAAAAAAACTTCTGTGGTTAGCTGACTGACAGTAAATAGATATCTGTCAATAAAATGTTGTACTAAATGTTAAAAATCAAATCAAAGTAGGTATGTACCATGATTGATTTTTTTTTCCTTATTTTATTCCTGTCGCATCTGATTATCCTTCCCAGAGAATGTACCAAATAATAACTAAAAATTAAAATACTCAAATATTGAATTAATTAATAATAAAAGAAGGTACAACTTTTATTTAATTTTTATCTAATTAAGTTTAATTTTTCAAAGTGACAGTAGTTGAAAAATAAGCATGTTTAATGCTAGGCATGTAAGATAACTTCCAAAAGTACACGTGATGGATATCACAAAAATTGCGTATGTATGCGATGTGTTAAACGTTTACTGAAACCATGTTACGTGGTGTCATTTAACATATTTTAAGGAAACAAACCACAAAAAATTAAGTTAAATTTGAACGGCATTACTTCATTACTCAAACCAAACTATATTTACAAGACATGCAAATTTAATGTAGCACAAAATAAAACACAAAACCAATGGGGGCGATCTATTCAGGCACGAACACTACTAAACTATTTCGGGGAATTCAAGTTATTCTCGTTAAAATACGGACATGAATGCAAACTAGAGCTGGTAACGCTGTCGTGTTTATCGTCTGGCAGTGGAGGAAGTAGCGTAGCTAGGCGGGGCGAAGTGGGCCCTTGCATAAGACTTCGTACCCAAAAAAGAGGGCTCTTTAAGAACGAGGATTTTTTATAATTAATAGGTTCGCGTTTGGCCACTTTTTCAACTGATGGTGGTCAAACGCTGTCGTGTTTATCGTCTGGCAGTGGAGGAAGTAGCGTAGCTAGGCGGGGCGAAGTGGGCCCTTGCAGAAGACTTTGCACCCAAAAAAGAGGGCTCTTTAAGAACGAGGATTTTTTTTCTATTGTGTCTCTAATTACGGCATTCGATGAGTTAATAGGTTCGCGTTTGACCACTGTTTCAACTGATGGTAAGCGACGATATGGTCGAACACTGGGTAGCGACCACAAAACAAATGAAAGAGGTTAGAATGGCCTTATGGGCGGGGCAGGCCTGCCACAAAGTAGCCCAATGCTCTTAGTTCATCTACCAATAGCAAACTTGCGATCTAAACGTGCGTGGTCTGTTAGTTGCGCAATGCGCATTCGTATTGGTTTATTGACTGTAGTGGAGTTAAAGGGTGTGAGACAAGCGGCGACACTCCTTGTAGTACAAATCGGAAAATAGTTATTTTCTAACCTCTTTGATCTATTCTGTGGTTGCGACTGTCGTTATCTCGTTTTCGAATTTGTGAAAGAAAAGGCCTCGCAGATGTGCCTTCGCCCGCGTTCAAATTAGTCCAGGCTACGCCTCTGATGGAGGTTCATTCAATTAAAGGAAGCTAGATGTTTACGGTGCACGACGGTGTAATCACTGTTATGTACGGCAAAGGGCGACAGTAACGGCCAATCTAAGTTTATGGTGATAGAGAGGACTTGCTTACGGCTATGAGCAACTAGGTTTTATTCGCGGCCTCGCTCCTGTAACCAAGCAGGAATTGTTGGTTTTTTAGGGATAAAGATGTAATCTTAACGAGATTACTTTTTACAAAGATATACGAGTAAACCAACAATATTATCTTTTTAAGTATAACGTTTTTTTGTAGGTGGGAAAATCATCCAATGATATCTTTGCGCCCTTGGGCGGAATGCCAGACTTTTACTGACTAAAAACCCACTCCTGTAACTTCGTTGCCTTTCATACCGGGCCGAATCAACCTTAATAGACCCTTGGCTTCGTCCCTGTTGGGCCGCTACGGTTTACTGACAACTCCTGGCTGGTCCAGGTGCGCGTGGAACAATACGCGCCGTCGACGTCTTGGGCCCGGTCCTGACGGTTACCGGACGGTCGGACAGCGAGCTATCTATTGCTCGCCGTTCGCAAGCAACCGCGCCTACAGTGACCGGAATTCAAGATCGGAACCCCAGCGGCGGCTGGGGCGTGAGGGCAGCTGCCTCACGCATGCGGCCTCCACCTTTGCAAGCATTACTGCTTCGCAGAAGGAGGCGACCGGCTGTCACTCCTCCTCGCTTCGAACCATGGCCTGTACTGAGGCCTGGCGCGAGAGATCGTTGCCGTCAATCGCCTCCACGAGGAGGCGGCGGTGCTCTGCCAAGCGGGGCACACCTCTACAGTATGCTCCACCGTGTCCTCAAGGAGGTCCACACAGTGGTGGCACCCGGGCGTGAGGGCGTCACTTACCTTGACAGTGTTAGGATCGAATCAAGCACGGACAGAAACACGACACAGACACACAAAGCTGTGCCCATTGGAACACGTCACATATCCGTACATAAAGGTAACAACTAAATTGTTAACACTGTGCCACACACGCCGATCTGTGCGTGTTGGTCTCCATACATTTTAAATGGAAACTAGACTTGTAGAGCTACACTTGATATACGTCACGCGACGTCGTTCTACGTACAAATCAGGCGTGTTACACGTGTGTGTCGGTCTAATGTAGTTCCCCGTTTTATGATTCTCAGAAGTACGTATATTCAGCGTGTTAGTAAGTTGTACACTGAGTAAAGCAAGCCTTCTACCTTCAACCAACGGTGTACGTCACGTTATAAATAAACTTTTGTTTAAGGGTCAATTTATACTAGCGCAGATTCGAAGCGCATCGAAGCGTCTATCCAAAACTGAACATAACAAGCTCAACCTTAACTCCACATCGTAACGCACACATTACTTCTGAGATTTTTCTACGCACTAATCAGCGTTGTTCACGCGCAGACGCGCGAATTCCGAAGCATGCGCGCGTCTTTTTAAAATCTCAAAAGTAATGTGTGCGTTACGCTGTGTGGAGTTTACGCTTCGATGCGCTTCGAATCTGCGCTAGTATAAATTGACCCTAACTATATGAAATGTTTTACATGTTGAACACACTCGCTACCTCACACACAATAAAACACAAACAGTTAATACAATCTCATTTAAAAACTGTCAAGGACAACTTCTAAAGCCAACACTTCCCCAATTTGTAGCACGGACTTCAAGCAGCCGACTTCAAACTTAATAAAGTCGTAAAGTTTCTATTTAGACTTTTTAATTCGTTTCAGAGTTGTCGTCGCCTTAATTGCTTTTAAGTTTACGCTGTTGTAATTGGCTCGGGTCTTGTTAGTAGGTGTCAGACAAATGTGGGGGTTAAAAGGGGGTGAGGGATAACGAATTTAGTGTTATTAAAATCTTTGAACTGTTTAACAGCTGACTCGCAAAGTTATCATCTTATTGGCTGTAACACATTCCATGGTAAGGATGCTGTTGAATACTAGAAATTTTTTGAAATTTGGAAGGACTTGAGGGCTTAATGAGAAATAACCCAATGCTACATTATTTTTAACCGACTTCGAAAAGGAGGAGGTTCTATGTTCGGCTGAATGTATGGTTTTTTTTTATGTATGTTTATCGATATCTCGGTCAATTGTGGACCGATTTTGAAAATTCTTTTTTTTAATTGAAAGGTTATACTTCCAAGTTGGTCCCATAGAAATATTGTTATGATCTGATCATGAACTTCGAAGATATGGAACAGAACTCCTCATAGAATCACAGCAGAACTGTGGTTACAAGTAAAGTTGCTTTGTTTATACGTGTAGTCGATGACTGACTGTCAGAAAAGGGGGGGGTGATGTATTCAACTGATCTGATGATGAGGCCAGAAGGAAAAAAATCCACTCAAGTCCTTCCAGTCACTTAATTCACAAGTTTCTGTTATTAGCAAACTCAATGGTTTCTTGCACACAATTAAAACAGCTATGTAAAGCATTGTGTCGCGTTAATGTATTCGCTAAAGTTATTACTCTATTAAAGTTATAGTTTAGTAGAAGACGTATAATTTTAACGAGTTCCGTTGATATTTCGTTAGATTCTTGTAGGTACGGATAGTGTTGCCAGGCGTCCGGATAAAGCCGGACACGCTCAGGCTTTTTAGTTGCGTGTCCGGCCAAATTAGGTGGAGTCCGGTCCGTCCGGCTTTTGTTAGGCTATTTTGTTTAGAATTGTCATTTGAGTTCTGCCTTACCTTGTCTCGCTAGCACAAGCAGAGCGGACGTGCAATTAGTCTAGTAATTATATCACTTAATTTTAATGTTTTTTCATTAGAATTTAAAAAAGATTTTATGAATTTTATTTTTATTAAGTCATGTTAGACTTAAAAAAAATGTCGGTCTTTTTGACTAAATGTCCGGTTAAATATGATTGTCCGGCTTTTCGGTTTCAAGACCTGGCTACCCTAGGTACGGAAATGTCATAATATTTTGCTCTAGTTGTAAACTTGACAAAGGAAATACTTTAAGTATAGTTAGCTTGAAGTTCACTTTTGATTTGTAAAGAATTTCTGACATGTTTGTGAAAATTTTTCAGGAACTAGCTCTTTTTTTATGGTGGGAAAAATCATCCAATTACACCTCCTCCGCTCTTGGGCGGAGCGGGAGATAGTGTCAGACTCTTACTGACTAAAAGCCCACCCCGTTCCTTCTAGCCTTCATACCGGGGCTCGAGTTCTCTTTCGGATAACATTGGCCCCAGTAGGCTTCGACCCGGCTGGGCCCCTGCTGTTGCTGACAACTCCTTGAGGCGCGCGGTTCAGGAACTAGCTAACAAGTTTTCCGCGAAATTGTACTTCTTGTATGCAATGTTCCGCATGAAATATTTGGTCGTTTCTTACATTTTTGCTAAAGAGTAGTGAAAACCTCTAAAGTATAATTATTATTTTGATTAAAAAAAAAAATCATTTCTCATACTTGAATCCTTACATAAAACAAAGCTTCGATTTCGTCTACTGAACGAAATTTCATGCGGATTTCATCAATACTAGTGTATTTCATAAGGAAGGTCCAGTACCTCTACCATGAGTTTAAAGCAATAGTATTTGTCGATACTCGATAACGACTACGTAAATATTTTGTATGGCAAATTTTACAGCGCCTCTAGCGGTCACTAACATAACCAATATTTGCCATACAAAAAATTTACGTAGTCGGTATCGAGTATCGACAAATACTATTGGTTTAAACTCATGGTAAAGGTACAGTACCCCTAGCCAAGTTGCTAATCTGCAATAGTTAACGCTTGTAGAAAGCTTCAAATGTACGAGAATGACGTCGTCTTAACGCTCAGTCACGTGGTCACAACAAAAGAATTGGCGGCAAGGTCAACTCGAAGCGTTCGGCGCAAGCGAAACGGTTGTAACTTGGCTAGGGGGGCAGGTCTATAATACGTGCATATTATAATGAAAAAAACGCCTCTCCATCTATTCACATTTATACTCATAATTCTATTAGTAACATGCTTTCCATCCTCTCTCTTCACATGACAACACCAAGACCAACGATTCCTTTCAACTTTTCAGTCCCTGATGCCACTTTCAAACTTCCTCTATATAATATACTCCTTACTGAATCAAAACGTACCATGCTCTATGTACCTAGCTGTACCCCTATTAGGTCAGAGCAATTTACTAAGATCTTAATCATTTTGTATCTGTAACAATGGGTAACGGTTGTAAAAACGTAATATTTTGCTCAGTAGGTGCCATCTTTTTAACAGCTCTAACATAAACGCACAATGAATCTGAAGTTCCCTCAACAAACATCACTCAAATCGAACTATCCAAACATCCTTATTTTAACTCCATCCTCCAGTGTGACCTGATTCCAGTGTATATTGTTAGAAATCGTACAAACTAGGTGATTGGACTGACATTCCGAAGCCGAAAGCCGATGATTCACGAATATCCGCCGAATGGTACGCGGAACCGTTGAGACAAATGGGAAGAGATCACGTCATACTTTCGTAAAGGAAATGCAGTTTCGAAAGGCAAATATTGATAATAATATATTATAATCTTTATCTAGCGTTCTTGATCACTGAACATCTAATGTTTTTTTTTTGAGGTAAGAGGTCATCAAATAATTCCTCCCGTTCCGGTTTGAGCGACAGGGAGTGTCAGACATCTACTTACTAAAACCACGTGTGTTGCTTCAGTTGCCCATTGCTTGCGAACAATCCCGCAGCCCACAACTATACTATACTATGATCCACAGAAAAGATGAAAGAGATTAGAAAGGAAATAATTTCCGATTTGTACTACGAGTGTCGCGGCTTGTCTCACAAAACTCTACTATAGGCAATAAACCAATAGGAACGCGCATTACGCAACTAACAGACCACGCACACTTAGATCACAAGTTTGCTATTGGTAGTTGAACTATGAGCATTGCCTTACTTTGTGGGACGTCTGCCCCGCCCACAAGGTCATTCTAACCTCTTTCATCTGTTTTGTTCTATGATCAAACCATGATCCTGCTGGTCTCTTGGCCAAATACATATGCCCATTAGACTGTTCTGTCACCGGCCACTCAAGGGCGTTTCAGGGCCGCGGTAACCCAACCCTTTCAAACACTCCCACAATCCTGGCAAAGGGCCCCGTCACCGCATGATGTCGCAGATTCAGATGAAAAAAGTACTCTAACACTATTCCTTAATGCCCCGTTTGCACGTGGGCCCAGCCTCGGCCAATCGCCATTGTGTGGATGGCATAGGTTGCGGATGGCAACCTATGCCTCTCTGGATCGGCAGAGGTCGGACCCACGTGTAAACGGGGCATAAAGGTTCCTAGGTACCGGTCATCATTGCTCGTTGGTATTTTAGGCTTGACACTCAAGCGGTTAAATGATTTACATTGAAGCATTATATGCGAGTTCTTCAATCGAATTTATGGCCATTGTTAATGGATTTGCTATTCGGTCTAATGTTTGCATCTAAATAAAGTCGATGAATGAGCACAGCTCTATTGTCGTCTGCACTAGCATTTTTGACAATCGCCCAGAGAATTGCGCGCCTTTTCGAGACGTACTTTTTCTGACTTTTCCAAGCTGTAATCAAATGTTTTGCAAGGGAAGAAAGAAAGAAAAACATTTTATTTGGCACTCATAGATACACACAATGCAGAAACAACATGTAGACATAGACACTTAAGATTAAAAAAAGAAACAAAAGAAAACTAACATTGTGTCTCGTGCCTGCGTCAAATAGGTCTTATTCAGCAAATTGCCGGGCAAATACGTGGTAGTTGCCTGACGCTGGTTTTCAACTGAACCTTATTGAGAGTGTACGGTGGAAAATTTTAGTGTTAGGTTAGTTTTATCTTTAACTCTTCGAATGCCGTAATTAGAGACACAATAGAAAGACAATGGCTTATGTCGAACTGTGTAACTTAAGACATTCAAAAGGTTAATAATATATAATGACGTCAATAAATGTTACACTTATTGCTGTTAAAGCATTCGACAAACTTATGAAAAGCGAGCTGAAAATATCAGAAAATTGAATAATTGAAGATACCGCTGATATACATATAGGTATAGATCTGTGAACTATGGATCCTACAATACTACAGTTAAGTCTTAATTATGTGTATCGCTATCATTTCCATCGGGCTGCATCACGAATGTGTTCTGATAAGTCAATCAAGTGATAAGAGAAAACTTGTACCTATGAGCAATGAGCAAATATTTTGTTAACTTTATCTCGAAATATATTCGAAGATATTGAGTGTTTTGACAGTTCTTTCCTACTTTGCGGTACGATAATGCCTTTCAGGAGCGCCGAGTCGATTTACGATATCTTGGATGAAATCAAAACGAAATAATGTAAATTCGAAACAAATTTTAATCGAATCTGAAGGGACGGGGAAAATATGACGGCCGGTTCATTTAAAACTTTTCCGAAATAAATTGACGTTTTATATAATATTGAGATTGGTTGGCTAATACATCAAACATCTAAACGTTGTTTATTATGTAATTCAACGTTTCAGTAACAGAATAACGATATGTTTAAAAAAAAAAATAGATATAGGATTGGAATATATACGTATATTCCTGAAACTTGTATCAGCATATTGTATTATACTAACATCACTGTTTCTACTATGGAAATATCGGCGAACCTCATAACGAAGGAATCCCATCCCACGTGTATTGAACTAATGTCAGTTCCACACTACCACCGTAAATTCGCTCCGAACATATTGTAGCGAATACGAGTAAAAGGTCATGTAGCTGACAAACCTTTGGTTGTCCGGACATTGTTCTTGAGCAAATACTGCGAATTGGCAATGTGCCATTCAAATCTTTCCCGTAGGAAATCTACTAATGACTACTTCAACTCTAGAGTCGAGAAGGATGTCTGTTATGCCTTGATCATACGTACCGAGTAAAAGGGCGAAATGCTGCTCGGCCGAGACAGTGATGTAAGCGAGTTGTAGAGGTAAGTGGTAGGCCGAGCACTCGGCGCTGTGTTTACACGTACTGAGTACTCGGCCGAGAGCACTGTCTCGTCCGTTTACTCGGTACGTGTGATCAAAGCAATAGACTTTAACTTGACTAAAACCGACGTCGTCGGCGTCGTCGTCGGGGCGCGGTGTCCCAGAGCAGGGTCGTCTTGGCGGTGTCTTTAAACATCCCCAACGCCTTCAATACCCTACCCTGGAGTTGGGGTTGGGGGGGTACTTCGGTATCCCGCTGACAAGATACCTCAATAATCTTTTTATATTTATAGACAATTATAAAAATGATTTTCTATAAAAAAAATATTGCGACATTGCTGTCGCGTTATTGTGTTGCAGCCATAAAGTTAGTAGGAGCAAAGATATTTAGGGTGTGGCTGGTAATGGATAAAATAAAGTGAACAGGAATCGAAGTCAGTAGACAAGGCATATGCTTGACGTACGTCAAGCTGGGGATGGTGGACACAGCACGAACTTCACTCGACGTTCACGCTTGTTCGCACGCGTTCGCAGACAGTGTGAAACCGCCTTAACATAAACGTTTTATTCTAGCGAGTTTATTGATGAAATATCTTTTATATAGAACCGTGTTTATGTTTTAGATACTTTAGATTCTTAGAAATTATTCCAGTATAGAGTTTGTTTTTTAAGATATTTTTTTAACGTCTCTCTTTTTAATAAATGTGCTTCTTTTAATACGGATTATAAGTTTTAAAACACGCTATTAATCTTTATTATAAAGTGAAGCTGGATTTGTTTCAGTAAATTATATTCAATACAAAGCAGCTAACTGAAACTGCACGTAACTCCTAACACAAGCGAAGCCACGGGTTATTAGTTTGTACTATAAATGTACTGAATAGTTGTTTTTTTTTTATTAATTTCCGTTTTAAGTCTTTAGTAAAATGTGTATTATACTCGTAGTAAGTATATTAACCTCAAACAAATTACCAATGAACCAAAATCACACAGTGTACTAACACAAAATAGATAGGTACAGAAGTCAATCTACATACAAAGCGCGCTAGAGCAACGCACACATAGACACCGCTCACGGACACGATGTCTCGGTCGCGTCTCGGATCACTCGTCGAAGAATTCTGGCTCAAACGCTCATTAGTGTGCATTCGCCGAGCGTAGGTATAAAAAGTGAAGTACATACATGAGATAGTCTTCTGTACCTGTCGACGAGTATTTTGTGTTACTAATAGGTTCCAGAGTTTTGTAAGTAATTGAGTAAACCATACAATAAGCTTATTGGAACAATTTTCTTTTCTACTTATAGTATCTTCCATAATACTCTCGTCTCCTACTTCTCTATCACCAAAACCCAAGGTTCCACTGACCTGATCCGGACTAAGTGAGCTGTCTCCGCTGGCATTCCTCTCCTGGTTCTGTGCTGTTCTTTCCTGTTTGCAGGCCGTGTGGTACTCCAGCCGGGTGCGTTCTACCTTCTGCAGTAGCTTGGCCCAGGGTTTCTGCGCCTTCTTGAAAGCCTCGTCCATTTCTTTGCGTTCTTTTAGTTGGATCATTGACTGTGGACAAGAGAAAATATACGTTAGAATATTTTTTAAAGACTGTAAGTACACCTTACGGAACAGACTGGAAACGGAAGTTGTAGAACCAGGTATTGTGACTAAAAAAAGAAAGTGATCTAATAAAGGTTTAGACTTATACTAGCACGTTAGACTTATACTGACTAAAACCATAATTGTGTCCTTCAGTTGCCTTTTGTTTTCTAAGACCACGGGAATCCTTTTCAGAAATTCCGCGTGGACCCAGTGACCATCGACCCTGCTGAGCTTATGGTTTGCTGACATCGGTACAAAGCGCGCGTAGAACAATACGTAACGTTGACTACTCGGATTAGGTCCTTTATAGGACAGGCGGATGGCGAAATTACTCATTGCTCGTCGTCCGCAAAACCACGCTTACGGTGGCCGGAAATCGCCTTGCGACTCCCAACGCCCGGGGTGGTCGCTGGAGCGTGAGGATATCCGTTCCCTTACGTTTGAATTGAGCTTGAGATTCTATGTAGACTGGTATTTTAAAGAGGTAAAGTTTTTTGTTTTGTTTTTATGTTTTTTTTGTATGTATGAAGTAATCTCTGAAAGTACTGGTCCGATTACTATAATTTTTTCACCGATAGAAAGCTCCTTTATTTCTGAGTGACATAGGGTATATTTCATATTATACGCAGGCTGAACTGCGGGCAAAAGCTATGTACAATTTACGTAGTTAGTCTATTTGATCCAGGCGTTAAATAATTACCTAGACGCGAAAGAGAAAAGACAAAACCGTGTAATGTGTGCCAAAATGCATTGGATGAAAAAGTTAAAAAATGAACAGTTCTAAAACTTCAGTAGATTTAAATTCGTATTACTACTCTACTAATTCCAGATTACCAAAATTATCAGCAATGTTCAAGCGTCAATAACAACAGCCTTTGATAATGGCCGCGTTAATTTCAAACCAATCAGTGTAGTGTAATTAATTTCGCTTAAAACGGGTATTTACGACCTGGTTTCCACAAAGCTATCACTTCATCTCAACAACAAACATATCAGATAACAAAGGCTTCAACATAGTCTAGCATACTATGTTGAAGCCTTTGTTGCGCTTTGAGAATATTCCTGAACAAATATTATAAACATTCCTGAAGCCCGTAACACGTGTCTAGTATTTTTATGTAAACAATCTATGCACAAAATTTCACAACTGTATCATGAAAAAACACAAAGTTATAGGCTTGTTATGTCAGTAAAAATACATAGTCACCGGACCATCCAGGCGGGTTGTTTTGCACTTAAACCCAGCTGTTTACGGGTTCTAATGCCCATTATGACATGCCGTGACCTGTGCTGTACTTAGTGTCGGTTGTGTCCAACATGTGACTTTTTTCAAATATTGTTGGAAAAAAATATAAACATGGTGTAAAAACTATTAGAATCCATTTAGTTACTGACTCTGAACAAACTATTTTCAGGTTTCGCTAACTAAAAATAATGTTTTATAAGAGAAACATCGTGACAGGATGCGTTCTTTAACTTATTTTTCCATTTTTCAAACAGTTGAGCTACAAAGAAAAATGTAGATTATATTGTAAAGGCAAGCATAATATTGTACGTTTTCCTGAGCACGGCTTTCCGTGAACGAGTTTCTGTAAAAGCCTGACCCACCTTTCAGATTGTGGGATTTCTAAAAACATTTTATAATCTGCACAGAGTAGGGTGCGAGTATTTTGTTTTACGAGAGGATTAAATACTTAAACATATGAGTACGACTAGGGCGGGCATTAGAATTTTAAAGTTTAACCTTTTTGTTCTGGTATCTACAAATTAGTAAATCTGTTGAAGGTTTTAGTTGTGCGCACATCACGTAAAATGTACGAAATCGATGTAGATAACGTTTATACATTAAAATTGTGTGGAACTTGATACATTATTTAGGCTTTGTTTCATCGCAATCGGTTGACTCTATCGAAAGATATACTACATTCATGGACTGTTAGGCGATATAAAGTTCGGCGGGTCAGCTTATCACGCAGACGAAGAGAAAAAAAAAACTTATGATCCAGTACGAACATGATTGGTGTTGTATCATCATTACAAACTGGTGAAGTATTCATACTTTCTCAACATACGTCCACGATAAATTGCAATACCATTAATGATCTGAAAAACGACATACGCAACCTAGAATATTAAATAAATCAAGACCTAGAACATGCAGCGAATTGCATGCAGGTATAAGTCACAAGCCAGGAAGCAGACGACACGTGTCACGTTGCAGACGACACTTGTCATGCTGCTGGTGACACGCTACGTGAACCAAGTAGATAACTTTCTACACCCTTACTTGAAATTACAAATGCGAAAAAAGCTACGTGCTAAGTACCTACTGTTACCTCTTCACTTCTTAACGAATTCGGATAAAACGGTATTTCTTTAAGATTCTTCATCTATATGGCCAACATTTTAATTTCACTTTCAGCTCTGTTACACACTGTTTGTATGAAAATAGGTATCAAAATTTACTTATACCTAGTTATACAAAGACACGATAATAAAATGCAGACATAAGTCAAATTAAATGGCCATATGAATCAGTAGAAGAATTTTGAAGAAATACCCAAAGCTTAGCATACAGCACAGGTAGACCATGTCCTGGATTAGACGAAGGATACCTTTAATCCCGGAAGTATTTTACCTTCGCGAGCGAAACCGCTGGCATAAGCTAGTTTTCATATATTGAAGATTGGTGTGCAAACGAAGAGACGTTTACGAAGGCACATTTATGACGTGTTTACATAGTTCAATGACAAGGTTTTAGATGATAAAATATATAGGATATTTGAAAAAAATGCGTTGGTATATGAACTTATGTTGAAGAAGCTGAATTGTTTTTTTTTTCTTTTCTTTCGGTCCTGTCACCTGACCCACCATCACTAAGCTTTTCTTTCATATCACTCCGCACACAATCCATCCATCTTTTCTTTGGCCTCCCTGTCCCTCTCCATTCATCTACATGTGTACTCAGAACTCTTTTAGTAACATGCGTTTCATCCCTCCTCTTCACATGACCATACCAAGACAAACGATTTCCTTTCAACTTTTCAGTCACTGGCGCCACTTTCAAACTTCCTCTAATATACTCATTTCTCGCTTTATCCTTTCTCGTCACACCACACATCCATCTCAACATTCTCATATCCGCTACCTGCAATCTTTTTTCATCCATCTTTTTCACCACAGCCCACATAGTAACAGATGTCACGACTGAAGTTAAGGAGAGGTTTTAGTTCAGTTAAAGACCAAGTAGTGCGTTTATACTGGAGAAGGAGTGCAGGTGATGATGATGAATGATTTTGTTCATTGATTGAGATGTTTGATTGCAGCCATCTTATAAAGATTTAGAATTCAATTCTCTTCTTTGTTTTCTATCAAGCTAATCTTGTCACAAAGGGCTTATATCTAATCAATTTGTGCCATTGACATACAATTAGAATAAGTTGGTTCACATAGATAACACTAGAAACCTGGTTTCTTATCGGTCAACTAGTGGCTATCATTAGATTAAAGCAAAAATCAATAAGCTATATAATTTTTGTAACGATAGATCTTCGGCCCCTACGTCCAACTGTTCTGCGACCAATGTGCCTTGCGCATTGCCATAAGTTTTGCGATTCTTCTCCTGCGCATATCCTCATTCCTGATTCGGTCACGCAAGAAAACTCCGAAGAAAGCCCTTTCCATTGCCCTTTGAGACACTTTAAGCCTTCTAAGGTTCTGGAGTGGCGACCGCGTACCGGAAGACGCGGCGTTCGAAGGCCTACAAACACCGATGACCAAGTAAGGGTTGCGGGAATCCGATGGATGCGAGACGCACAGGGCGGTTCATTATGGCGACAGTTGAGGGAGGCCTATGTCCAACAGTGGACATCTTTCGGCTGAAATGATGATAGACCTTAGGAATCATAATTTAATGAGCCATTTGATGTATTTATTTCATTATAGAAGATTTTTTTTCATTATAGAAACTCTCTTTCAGAAAAAAATACACAACACATTGAGCAGTTTGCAAATTAACCACCTGATGCATAAAACGATCCTCTTTCCTTTATTTTTCTCGTGTTAGCGACGTTTTAAAATTAGTTAAAAAACATGTTTTCATGAAAAAGAAGAAGGCTAAAATAAACGTTTTGGTAAACATTTATTTCGCCATGATGAGAAACTTTGGCGTGTAGGTAAAGTTTTAAATGGTACCCGAGACGTGTAGAGTGCTTTGGAGCATCAGGTACATACATAGTTGATGAGCTGGTGAAATATGTCTTGGTAGAAAAGTGTATTTCTTTTTGCTGAAAGTTTGGGTAGTTTTAGATGTTATGGTCCCAAGAGGTTCAAGGCTTTTTCGGAGTTCTGAAACAATACAGCGCTTGTGACCATACTTCTAATGACGCTGTTATAAACTTTAACTATCATCTTATTGCCCTTGTCTCAGTTGGTCTAGTGGTTAGTGGCCCTGACTGCTATACCGCAGGTCGTGGGTTCGATTCTCACCCAGGACAAATGTTTATGTGATGAGCATGATCATTTGTTCTGTGTCTGGGTGTAATATATCTATAATATGTATGTATTTAGAAATATATAAGTATGTTTATCAGTTGTCTAGTACCCATAATACAAGCTCTGCTTAGCTTGGGACTAGACGGCGCTGTGTGGTAGTTGTGGAATATTATTATTATTATTAGTAGAACAATACAATTAGTTTTTTTTTTCTTCGGTGGGTAAAAATCATCCATCAGCATCCCCCGCTCTTGTGCGGAACGGGAGATAGTGTCAGACTTTTACTGACTTAAAAACCCACCCTGTTCCTTCATTGCCTTTCATACCGGGGCCGAGCTTTCCTTACCGGTTTCCCCAACAATCAACCACCACTAAAGTCCAAACCAACATGTAATTTAAAGAACTTACTTAAAGGCTTATACATAACTATACTGACCTGAAAAATGTTGTTCGGCTATATTAAAAATATACAAAAAAAAATCATAAAAGTCGGTCGAGCCGTTTCGGAGGAGTGCGACCACAAACACAGTGACACGAGATATTTATCTAGGTATGTATTAGATAAACCTATTAAATACGACCATCTTAATTATCTACATAGATGATGGATGATGATCGCATGATGTTATGCCTAATGACCCTGATGATGCATCGTCACGCGCATGCGCATCTGTGAGTGCATACAGATGAATTACCGTCATTGTGTAGTTTATTGTGTTGAAAGGTTAGTCTAAGTATGTGAGATAAGTTTGAGGCACGTAGATGGGTAATAGTAATATTGTTTCATTCGTATTTCAGTGTAGATAAGAGATGGCGCTAAATAACCTGTATAACTCTGTCTCTTAATTAAACGATCTTATTTTGAACGTCATTTTTTTTTTATGATGGGAAAAATCTTCCTTTGACAACCCCCGCTCTTGAGCGGAGCGGGAGATAGTGTCAGACTCTTACTGACTAAACGACCCACCCTGTTCCTTCTAGCCTTCATACCGGGGCTCGAGTTCCCTTTCGGATAACCCTGGCCCCAGTAGGCACTTTGAACGTCATGGTAACCCAGATGGTCACACTGTGTTGTGGTGATTCTTATAGGAACTACCACTTCTAGTAACTTGGCCTTTCAGATAAAAGTATGATTACAATGATAAAAATAAAATAATCACTACATACAGCAAGCTTGTCGAAGCCATTTTCCTCTGACGAACACGTGTAAAAATATTTCCTAAAAGTATTTAGTGTAAGTCGGAAAAGCCAACAAAATATTATCTCAAACCAGAATAGTAAATATAACCCTTCTTGGCGGTCGGATAAAAACATTGACTTTTAAAAGGAGTAACACTCTCATCAACGTCATTAGTATATAAATAAACCTGAAAACATCCGTTTCATTACAGTTTTGGAATGGTTCTTCCCTAAATACATATAATATGCTTAAATGTTCCCAAAATACATTTAAAACACTGTTACTGCGCATTTTCTTTCTCTGGCTACTTTGGAATCGTCCTTTAATTTTTAAGCTGCGCTTTCGCTAAAGGCCTTTGTTTCTGTCACATTTAACTCCTTTTATTTTAATTAAAAAAAATCAAAACAAAATCAGCTGTTCAGTAAATAAACCAACGAAATGTAGGGATAAGCAACTACGTATATTATTTCAAATCATGTAGGAAAACCCGAAACCTGCCGTATAAGCTACAGGAGTGAAGTCGCGGAAATAAGTTAGGTCTACTGTAACGTGGACGCGTAGCTTCATAGACGCGTAATCGTCATTATACGCTTGGTGTACGCTTGCTCAGTTTACATACAAAACCATGAAACTGTCGACAAAGCAGCATCGACATGACGGCACGACGGTATAATGACGATTACGCGTTTATAAAGCTACGCGTCCGTGGACAGTACGACTTAGTTAGACTAGACCAAAGGCTTAGTCCAATGTAAACGCATTCTTTCTGCACAAGTGCCTAGTTTAGCATAATAAGTCTCTATGAATATAGAGGATATTGGTATACATTGGACACGAATCGTCGCCATTGTGTGACAGCCTTGTAACCAATGATGGTCGTCATCGGTAAGGTGAGCACGTGTTTATGCTTTTCATTATTGTCAGTCAAATTGCACTATAATTGTAAAGAGTTTATTTATAGACAAGCTGTGTGCGTTATGGGATTTTTCAATCGGCAAAAATGAGATTCATAATATAAACTTGAATCTCTTTTTTTGAGAACTTTTTGTGGTGAATATTACAAAAATCTTCTTTATCTCCGTTGTACCTTTATGACACACTCAGGACTACATTTTTGAAGTGAAAACTTTTGAAGTGAAAACTTCTTTAGCGGCGATGAGCACTTTTTCTGTAATGGGTATAAAATCTTAAACTCGCGTCAGGACACGTGACCTGATCGAAAAAGCGTAAGACGGATGGAGAGTAGACAGCTATCCCTTATCGCGCGTTGTGAAAGGGGGCTAGACGGAAAAAATTCTCACGAAAAATTGTACCGACACTTTTACTGTCAAAATATAAATCCAAGATGGCGGCTGCAAGAAATTATCAACTTTTTCGTCATGGGTGTCGTTTTCATGGTTTTCGAGGGTGTTGAAACCGATGGTACTGTCAAAATATAAATCCAAGATGGCGGCTGCAAGAAATTATCAAATTTTTCGTCATGGGTGTCGTTTTCATGGTTTTCGAGGGTGTTGAAACCGATAGTACTGTCAAAATGTAAATCCAAGATGGCGGCTGCAAGAAATTATCAAATTTTCCGTCATGGGTGTCGTTTTCATGGTTTTCGAGGGCGTGGAAACCGATGGTACTGTCAAAATGTAAATCCAAGATGGCGGCTGCAAGAAATTATCAACTTTTTCATCATGGGTGTCGTTTTCATGGTTTTCGAGGGTGTTGAAACCGATGGTACTGTCAAAATATAAATCCAAGATGGCGGCTGCAAGAAATTATCAACTTTTTCGTCATGGGTGTCTTTTTCATGGTTTTCGAGGGTGTTGAAACCGATGGTACTGTCAAAATGTAAATCCAAGATGGCGGCTGCAAGAAATTATCAACTTTTTCGTCATGGGTGTCGTTTTCATGGTTTTCGAGGGTGTTGAAACCGATGGTACTGTCAAAATATAAATCCAAGATGGCGGCTGCTAGAAATTATCAACTTTTTCGTCATGGGTGTCGTTTTCATGGTTTTCGAGGGCGTTGAAACCGATGGTACTGTCAAAATATAAATCCAAGATGGCGGCTGCAAGAAATTATCAAATTTTTCGTCATGGGTGTCGTTTTCGTGGTTTTCGAGGGTGTTGAAACCGATAATACTGTCAAAATGTAAATCCAAGATGGCGGCTGCAAGAAATTATTAATTTTTCCGTCATGGGTGTCGTTTTCATGGTTTTCGAGGGTGTTGAAACCGATAGTACTGTCAAAATATAAATCCAAGATGGTGGCTGCAAGAAATTATCAAATTTTCCGTCATGGGTGTCGTTTTCATGGTTTTCGAGGGCGTGGAAACCGATGGTACTGTCGAAATGTAAATCCAAGATGACGGCTGCAAGAAATTATCAAATTTTCCGTCATGGGTGTCGTTTTCATGGTTTTCGAGGGTGTTGAAACCGATGGTACTGTCAAAATATAAATCCAAGATGGTGGCTGCAAGAAATTATCAAATTTTCCGTCGTGGGTGTCGTTTTCATGGTTTTCGAGGGTGTTGAAACCGATAGTACTGTCAAAATATAAATCAAAGATGGCGGCTGCAAGAAATTATCAAATTTTTCGTTATGGGTGTCGTTTTCATGGTTTTCGAGGGTGTTGAAACCGATAGTACTGTCAAAATATAAATCCAAGATGGCGGCTGCAAGAAATTATCAAATTTTTCGTCATGGGTGTCGTTTTCATGGTTTTCGAGGGCGTGGAAATCGATGGTACTGTCAAAATATAAATCCAAGATGGTGGCTGCAAGAGATTATCAAATTTTCCGTCATGGGTGTCATTTTCATGGTTTTCGAGGGCGTGGAAACCGATGGTACTGTCGAAATGTAAATCCAAGATGGCGGCTGCAAGAAATTATCAACTTTTTCGCCATGGGTGTCGTTTTCGTGGTTTTCGAGGGTGTTGAAACCGATGGTACTGTCAAAATATAAATCCAAGATGGTGGCTGCAAGAAATTATCAAATTTTCCGTCATGGGTGTCGTTTTCATGGTTTTCGAGGGCGTGGAAACCGATAGTACTGTCAAAATGTAAATCCAAGATGGCGGCTGCAAGAAATTATCAACTTTTTCGTCATGGGTGTCGTTTTCGTGGTTTTCGAGGGTGTTGAAACCGATAGTACTGTCAAAATGTAAATCCAAGATGGCGGCTGCAAGAAATTATCAACTTTTTCGCCATGGGTGTCGTTTTCGTGGTTTTCGAGGGTGTTGAAACCGATGGTACTGTCAAAATATAAATCCAAGATGGTGGCTGCAAGAAATTATCAAATTTTCCGTCATGGGTGTCGTTTTCATGGTTTTCGAGGGCGTGGAAACCGATGGTACTGTCAAAATGTAAATCCAAGATGGCGGCTGCAAGAAATTATCAACTTTTTCGTCATGGGTGTCGTTTTCGTGGTTTTCGAGGGTGTTGAAACCGATAGAACTGTCAAAATATAAATCCAAGATGGTGGCTGCAAGAAATTATCAAATTTTCCGTCATGGGTGTCGTTTTCATGGTTTTCGAGGGTGTTGAAACCGATGGTACTGTCAAAATATAAATCCAAGATGGTGGCTGCAAGAAATTATCAAATTTTCCGTCGTGGGTGTCGTTTTCATGGTTTTCGAGGGTGTTGAAACCGATAGTACTGTCAAAATATAAATCCAAGATGGCGGCTGCAAGAAATTATCAAATTTTTCGTCATGGGTGTCGTTTTCATGGTTTTCGAGGGTGTTGAAACCGATAGTACTGTCAAAATATAAATCCAAGATGGCGGCTGCAAGAAATTATCAAATTTTTCGTCATGGGTGTCGTTTTCATGGTTTTCGAGGGCGTGGAAATCGATGGTACTGTCAAAATGTAAATCCAAGATGGCGGCTGCAAGAAATTATCAACTTTTTCGTCATGGGTGTCGTTTTCGTGGTTTACGAGGGTGTTGAAACCGATAGTACTGTCAAAATATAAATCCAAGATGGCGGCTGCAAGAAATTATCAAATTTTTCGTCATGGGTGTCGTTTTCATGGTTTTCGAGGGCGTGGAAATCGATGGTACTGTCAAAATGTAAATCCAAGATGGCGGCTGCAAGAAATTATCAACTTTTTCGTCATGGGTGTCGTTTTCGTGGTTTTCGAGGGTGTTGAAACCGATAGTACTGTCAAAATGTAAATCCAAGGTGGCGGCTGCAAGAAATTGTTAACTTTTCCGTCATGGGTGTCGTTTTCATGGTTTTCGAAGGTGTTGAAACCGATAGTACTGTCAAAATATAAATCCAAGAAGGTGGCTGCAAGAAATTATCAACTTTTTCATCATGGGTGTCGTTTTCATGGTTTTCGAGGGTGTTGAAACCGATAGTACTGTCAAAATATAAATCCAAGATGGTGGCTGCAAGAAATTATCAAATTTTCCGTCATGGGTGTCGTTTTCATGGTTTTCGAGGGTGTTGAAACCGATAGTACTGTCAAAATATAAATCCAAGATGGCGGCTGCAAAAAATTATTAAATTTTTCGTCATGGGTGTCGTTTTCATGGTTTTCAAGGCTGTTGAAACCGATAGTATTGTCAAAATGTAAATCCAAGATGGCGGCTGCAAGAAATTATCAACTTTTTCCTCATGGGTGTCGTTTTCGTGGTTTTCGAGGGTGTTGAAACCGATAGTACTGTCAAAATTTAAATCTAAGATGGTGGCTGCAATAAATTATCAACTTTTTCGATATGGGTGTCTTTTTCATGGTTTTCGAGGTTGTTGAAGCCGATAGTGCTGTCAAAATGTAAATCTAAGATGGCGGATGTCAGAAATTATCAACTTTTTCGTCATGAGTGTCGTTTTCATGGTTTCGAAGATGTTGAAATAGTTCTGTCAAAATGTACATAAAATAGGATAGTATTTTTTAGTTATATTGTATTGGCTAGACGGAAAAAATTCTCACGAAAAGTTGTAACGACACTTTTTCTATAGTAAGCTATTGTAAGCCGTGCGGCGTGCGCATGTTTCTCTGTCTTTCTCTCTTTCTCTCTCTTATAGAAAGCAAGCCAGAACGGAACTTCGTTCCATCCGGGTGTCCCTTGACACCTCAGTAGTTTTTCGGAGAGATAAACTTTTTAATGTAAAATAATTGTAATAGTTTTAAAGTGTTAAATTTTTAATGTAATATAAATTGTCATGTTTGTGTACGATAGCGCAATAAATGAATATTGTATTCTACCACATAAATGATAGTACTTTTATACTGATAAAGCAATTGGTGCAAAATTATTCCCTAACCATTCCAAAATATCAAACATGCTCAACGTTAATAATCAAGTTTTCACTTCTGCCGGCACTCCCGGAGTGCAACCCGTCTTTTTTTGTTGTTATTTCTTTTTTTATGTAGGTAACCAATATTGCCCCATGCTGAGCAAAAGTCCTGCATCCGGATTGCTGCTTTGAATAACATCTACTTACTCTAATTACTATAATTTGTAAAACCAACGACGTGTAACATGGCCTATCTATTCTATAAATATGATTATTATATTTTTAATCGATGGGTTTTTTAGGTGGGGAAATAATCCAATGACATGGCCGCGATCTTGAGCAGAGCGGGTTATAGTATTAGACTTTTACCTACTAAAAACCCACTCCTGTTCCTTCGTTGCCTTTTATATCGGAGCCGAATCTTCCTTTCAGAAGCAGACCTTTGGCCCCAGTAGGCTTCGACCCTGCTGGACCCCTACGGTTTGCTGACAACTCCTTGATGCGCAGCAGTGTTACCCCAAGTATACTGCTCTCCATGGTACTTTGGTAAACCTTTAGTTCAGACTTTAGCATTTTAGTCTAAAACCAAGTCTGTGAATCATAAGTCAAAATGGGTAGAATACACATGTCCATTACCGTAATAGAGTTTGAATAGTTCTTTCAAGGACCAGTAGCTCTTCCAGGTATTTTCAGTGCGGCGTTCCGGTTATTTCCTTGTTTTACGTTGCCTAGAAATTCCACTAATAAATAATTACGAAGCCCTTTGGTAAAGTTCTTGTAACTATTACTTAATCTGTCCATAGTTATGGACTCAACAAGGGAATTAGGAAGTTTTAGACGAGCTTCCTTGAAACTTCTATGCACAAATTTTGCTAGTTACTGGAACCAAACTATAAAGGATGAAGTCTAGTTTCAATCGAAACTTGTCTCAAAAGGAGAAGGGATATCGTACTATGAGAATTTGTCCTAAAGCTTTAAAGCCATAAAATATACACCATTAGCAAGAGCTTTTTAAGAAGAAGGTTTACTTTATTGTGTCTTCGGAGTTAATGATTTAAATAGATTACTAATTTTAACCACAATTTATTCTAGTCTAAAACAATTACTCACTTCATTGCACTATCAGTAATACCTAATGGGTAATAACCGGGATTTCACTAACATCAATCAAGTTACAACATACGACCGGTATTCGCGATTATATACGGATACGATTACGATACTACAAAGCTGTTAATCTACTATATAAAAATAAGTCAGGTTTTCCTTCCTGACGCTATAACTCCAGAACGCACGAACCGATTTCCACGGTTTTGCATTCGTTGGAAAGGTCTCGGGCTCCGTGAGGTTTATTAGAGTAGAGTAGGGTAGAGTAGAGTAGAGTAGAGTAGGGTAGGGTAGAGCAGGGTAGAGTAGGGTAGAGTAGAGTAGGATAGGGTAGAGTAGGGTAGAGTAGAGTAGGGTAGGGTAGAGTAGGGTAGAGTAGAGTAGGGTAGAGTAGAGTAGAGTAGGGTAAGGTAGAGTAGGGTAGAGTAGGGTAGGGTAGAGTAGGGTAGGGTAGAGTAGGGTATAGTAGACTGAAGTAGGGAAGAGCGGGAGCGAAGCCGCGCGGGCAAAAGCTAGTTGTTATTAAACTGACGCGCCTTTTTTAAACAGAAATGATTTCCTAAGGCAGGGCGCAAACGTTAGTCTTGTGTAGGTTGTATCTGACAACCTACCGATGAATATTTGATTACTATAGCAAAACAAAAAAGAAAAAAACATCCACTCCCTGCGCATACGTAAACATTTTTATTTTCCAGTTGTTTCCTCTTGACACATACACATGACGATCAAAAAGTGTTCGATGTCGGTAACTGGAACAAAAAGTGTCTCCATTTGCGCAGCGCCTAAATGTATGCGGTCGTTACTATGAAACAATGAGTTGTGGAAAAGTATTGTTTGTTACACGGCGAAAGCAGAGGAAGGACACAAAAATATGTTGTCTATAGATTGTGTGTATAAAACACTCCTGTGATTCCTGTTAGCTAGGAGACTGTAGGTAAAGGGTGTGTAGGTTACTTCACGGTTACTTCTAGGCATTTTTTTATTTATTTATTTATTGTTGATAGGTTCGCGCTTGACCGCTATCTCACCTGATGGAAAGCGACGATGCGGTCGACGATGGAACGCGCTTACCTAGAAGAAACCTATTCACTCTTGACTTAAAGATTCCACTTAACACGTGCTCCATAGTCGACCACATCATCGCTTACCATCCGGTAGATAGTAGTCAAGCGCATGGTTAAAAAAAAAAAAAAAACATGTGTTTCTGTTATTGCTAAAGATCAACATCTAAATCAGTTTATACACTTGGGAACCCTTACTTGCAATTGTATGCATTCATTTATGCCTTATCCTGTTAAGGGCAAAGGTAAATTTTAATTTTACCAACATAGTTTTTTTTTTTTTGGAAAATTTTGCGAAAATCAACGTTACTTTCAAAAATTGCAATATTTTTCAGTACAGTTAGATTTGAATACACCAGTTAAACTGTCTATCGTTTCTTATCAGTATCATATCGGCACAATGCGATATCAATCATCTGTTATCAGAGATAATGTCATTCTAACTTAGGTATTACAGTACAGACCTACATTTGCGGCATGATACGTAATATTATTATGAGAGATTGGGTTTTAAAAACGACTTATGGGCATAAAATATAGGTGAACTCATCAAGATATTCCAAAGAGCTTGAAAATCGCTAACCACCAGAACTGGGTCTGCTTCTAAAAGGAAGACTTGGCCCTGGTACGAATGGCAACGAAGGAACAGGAGTGAGTTTTTAGACAGTAAAAGTTTGACACTATCTCCCGCTCCGCCCAAGAGCTGGGATGTCATTGGATGATTTTCCCCACCTAAAAAGAATCCGTCAAAATTAAACAGACATCATCTAGTCTGCATAAGCCTCATTTAAACTTGGGCCGATCCATCAGGAGACCTCCAGTTCGAGAGCTCACTCATCCATCACTCAGTACTGAAGGGGAAGCTCGGTCCCGGTATGAAAGGCACGAAGGAACGGGGTGGGCTTTTAGTCAGTAAGAGTCTGACACTATCACCCGCTCCGCCCAAGAGTGGGGGTTGTCATTGGATGACTTTTAAGCCCTTGACAAACCTTGTTTCTATAGAAATTATTTAAGTGTCTCCAAGGACCGGAAATTCCTTAATCTTTTTTACGATTGGAATTCGTCGTTGTGAAGAAGGATACCTATACTAAAATATTAACAACGGGAACTTGCGAAACACAGAGTAACATTTACAGGCAGAGACCGAAATTATCATAATTTCACGAGTCCCAGACAATAGAGGGTAACGGAAATCCTGGATTCGGTTTGCCGACTTTAAAAGTGTATTTTGAAGTCGGCAAACCAAAAATAATTTATCTCTTCTTTGAAGTGAAATGAATGCAAGAATACACATGACGGACTCCGTTTTGACTAGCTCGATAGTCTAGTGATCGCAGCGCTGAGCAAGGGTAGACTTAGACTTATATTCATGGATGGAGCAAACTACGATACAAAAGCCCTGTTTTGCTCTGAAAACAGTGAAAGAAAACATGATGAGGAAACTGGCATATCCGAGAACCAAAACATAAGTGTCTTTGACAAACCCGCATTGGGCCCGCGTGGTAGATTACGGACCATTGCCTCTCCGAGAGAGGAGGCCTGATTCCCACCACGAGTGGGAACATTACATAAAAGGCAGATATATTATGCTTATGCTACAATACGAATGGGTTGAGAGGCCGGTTGCTGTCTTGATCCTGCAATCTGTCGATTCGACACTGAACGGGAAATTAAGCACATAGTTCATTTGGTCGTGCATGGAACAATATCCATTAATGTGCCCATAAAATTATTTATTATGGGTATGCAGTAGCATACGCTTTTTCAAGTTTAAATAATCTACACTTCTAGAGTATAATAATATTATTAAAAACTGTAAAAGCGTATTATTACGAGTATAGTGAAGAGGTAAATTTTGTTGTTTTGTTTTTATGTTTTTTGTTTGTAGGAAATAATCTCTGAAAGTACTGATCCGATTGCTAAATTTTTTTCACCGATAGAAAGCCGTTATATTCCTGAGAGCCATAGGATATATTTTATATGCGCGAGCGAAGCTGAGGGCAAAAGCTAGTTCTAAAATACAATATTAGACTGGCGAATATGGGCTTAGAATAGATACACTTTTGGCTAATATAGGCATGATGTTATGTGATTCTATTTAGTTCACATCAGCATAGTAACCCATCAGATGAGCTTTACTTCCTATCAACAAGATAATTGGGTGCGTCATTCTTATTTGAGACACGCTTATCGTTGTTTGAGAGTTCTCGTTTCCGCATATTTGCCCAGTTAGCGCATATTACGCGCATATTCCGCGCAAACGTCCGCTGTTTGCGCACGGCTTACTGAAGTTTGCGCTAAGTAATGAGCACACCTTTATGGTTATCATGCCCATGAATAATTATTATTGAGGAAGGCCACATGGCTAATAGAAATTCGTGTAACCGGTCTTCTTTAGAAGCATTTGCTGTATGAAGCAATAGCAATTTTCCCGAGACTTCGTTGGCATGAATTTCGTACTTTCTCCTACATAAAATATAGCGCCTAAAAAAACCATAACTTTGATGAAGACACGTCAACTGCACCAAAACTTCTAAGGGTGAGTTGCACCATTTAACTATAACAATAACCAAACCATAACCAGCTGTGAAACGGCCGCCTATTGGTCAATTCGACGATTTGACAACTGTTAACGACTTTCTTATCGTTATAGTTAAATGGTGCAACTCACCCTTAGAATAGGCCTTATAAGGCATCCATAACGATCTAACAGTGTTTACAGATGAGTTTAAATTTTGTGAGATTATTTGAAAGAGTTGCCGCGGTCTTAGAACAATAAGGACAACTGAAGGAACACAGGTAGGTTTTAGTCAGTAAAAGTCTGACAGTCCCTCTCCCTCCATCCAGAGAAAAACATATATTACCATTTCTCCAAGAATGGAATAGTGCCGTACTTGTGAACTCTTCTTCTGCCACTGTAAACATATCCTTGTGTCTCTTGTACGCTGCCCGCCCACGTCAGACTTTTTGTAGGACAGATAATCGGACCGATTTTGTATATTTGTAACATTGTTCTATTTTTTGACCGACTTTTTGTAGGACGTGTGCGTTGCACTATTGCTATCAGTGTATTCTATTTTTCTCCTACAAAAAATCGGTCAGCGATTATCGGACGTGGGCGGGCAGCCGTAACCATAGCCGTAAGTAATTCTGACAGAAATGAAGGGACAGTTCTACAGTTGCCATAAAAAGAAAAACCTTTAGGTAGTAACAATGTCGGAAATGTATTTTGGAAGCATTTAAGGACATATAGTTCGGGAAAAACGGTTCGAAAACTGTACGATGAAACGAATGTTTTTAGTTTTGTTTCCGCGTAGACATTTGAAGACTTTCGACCTCAAAAAAAAAAAAAAAGAAATGGACCTTTGTAATGTATACGTAACGGACATCCATCTATTTCATATTCCATTCTCAAGAGCGAAGGTGAGGCAGAGGCCAACAAAGGTCACTGGCGTTATTTTCACTCTTTCTCCGACACCTGGCTCGCTGCCAACCGCACTAGCTACGAAGAGGCGTTGCGATAAATAATTTACAAAGACACGTGAACTACTGATTGTGTGGTTGTAACTTTTATATCGGTGTTTGTTTAACAGTTATTTATAGTTCCGTGTAACAAGATATTTTTTTGCTGATTCCTTAGGATATCATTCTTGAGGCACTAGTGAAACACAGCGCTGAACCTTGTCCATATCGGACGGTGAGCTACCTATTGCTCGCCGTCCATAAACTCCAATCAACACTTTTCACGGTGCTTTGTTGACGATATCTACACCATATCTTATTTTATTCTTACTTTATTAAACAGACAGCCGGACTATGGTTCTTTACATCTTGATCACCCAATTTCAGATAGGTACCATTTACGAAAGTATAGGCTTGACACCAAGACAGTTGTCACTACATTGTTCCTTTGATCTTTTTAATCTGTTTTCCGCACTCAGTTCTTGATGGACCACTGTACGTGGAATTGTTTCTGATAATTTTGTTCCCGGGTCAACTGCGTTTGTGTTCCACGCGCGCCTCAAAGAGATGTCAGCGAAGTTGAAGAGGCCAGTTATAGGGCCGACGCCTGCCAGTGTTGCGAATTGTTCAAAGGATTTACCGTAGCCCTCGCAAAAAGAGCAACTGAAGGAACACCGTGGGTTTTATTCAGTAAAAGTCTAATAAGGGAGTATTAGACTTTTACTGAATAAAACCCACGGTGCTCTCTCCACCGAAAGCAGGATAAGTTATTTATTGCCACAATGAATAAGTCCCACAGAAATCGTAAATTTTTCCTAGTCTATGGTAGTCGGTCATGGGTAGTGTTGCAAGGTCTGTTTTAGATAAAAATCGGGACAGATGGTAAAACAAATCGGGATTTAGGGTTTTAAATCGGGACAAATATTTTTTTTAATAAAGATTTTTTTAGATGGGAATTCATCCAGTGACTTCTTCCCCTCTGGGATGGAACGAGAGGGCGTGTGAAAATTTTACTGAATAAAACCCAGACTTCTTCAGTCGCTCTTTGAGTTTCAGGGTTTTTAATTTATCGGGACATTTAGCGTCCCGATCAGGTGCGAATCGGGACGCGTCCCCAGACCCCTAAAAATCGGGACATCCCGCGCAAATCGGGACGCCTGGCAACACTAGTCATGGGTGTTTATCTTTTTTGCCGACAATCGCTCGTCCCCCTCGAAAAATAATGTAATTATCGTATTTTTGTCAAGTTTCTCAATTCTTTTTTATATAAGGTTATTAGTATGATAATTAAGTAGGTACTTTAAATTGAATAAGTAATAATATTACAGCTTAGGTACTTGTTTATGTCACGGACTACCAAATAAATCATTGAGTAGATATCCATTTTGAAAAACATTTTAATAAGTATACCTTGCCACCATTGGTTGACTGGTAGAGAAATACCTTTGTGTTGCATGAAGTTTTAATAAACAAATAAATACCTCTCGCGCGGTCAACGACCTAGCACAATTTTATACATGCATCTTATGTACCTACCATCACGTTTGCATCGTCTGAACACGTCCCTTGCACTTACTCTAAATATTCAACAGTCCACATCGATTTTATTCCATGTACGTATAGAAATGGCAATGAAAGTGTGTATTTTGTAAATGGCTACACAATTTTCTATTTAATTCATTAACATTTATATAGCATGTTCTCGTTTTGTTTTCGTTAGGCTTTGGAATGTATTTAGATTGTTAGTTAATACTGTTAGCATTCTAGACTAGTTCAATATAATAATGATTCATGTGCAGGAATGTAGTGTTACTTTACTGTCTATGGGGTCTTGATGGTCAAAGATTATAATTTCCGTACCTAAATCAAATATGTTTAGAGCATTAGCATTAATTTGTGAAATAGTTCGTTTTGTACAAGCGGACCTATTCTCCGCTTCCGAATACTGAAATATTATAATATTAAAGTAAGTATGTATTTTTTTAACAAATGAAAAAGAATTTGTAATTATTTTGTCATCCATAAATGAATAATTAAATTTAAAATAACGGCATAAACCGATGGGTTACGAGGAATTAAATTTTGCAAAGTTGATATACCTATCGAAAATAAAGATTCACCAACTAATGGGAATAATGATGAGTTTGTGTGTTCATGGGAAATTCCCATGGGACATACGACTTATACAGCTCAAAATATATACGACATTTCACCTCCCATAGATTTTTCTATAATATTATCGATAGATTTTTTATTTAGGTTGTGTTACTTTTTTGGTGTACAATTAAGTTTATTCTATTCTATTCAGTCGTGAAATATAGACAAAATAGAGAGAGAAAAATAACAATAGAGAATAAAGTTATGTAGAGGATCAACAAAACAATTGATCACTTAAAAAAACAACAGGAGTAACAACTACTTTAACTAATTTAACGAGTAAATCCTAGTGTAATGTCACAGCAATTTTCTAATCAGATAAAAGGCGTTTCTATTAACAAAACAGTGGGTGTTCTCATTGCAACTGATTTACGACTGCTCTGTTGAACTAAATCGCGGCGAATATCTACAATTGTCTGTGGTGTACGAAATGATTTATTTGTTGATCTATGTATTGTTTGTGGTTTTTGTTTTTGGTGTGATTGACCGCGATAAAAATAGGCGAATATACTGTTTCATATCAGCCCGAGTTTGTTCGTCACTGAAGGCAGCAGCAGATAGGCGCGGCGCCAAGATGCGTTTTCTTGAAGTTGTTCTAACCTATTTTTAAGAACGATTTCAATTGAAAACGTGTAATTACACTGTCGCATTTTGTTATCTATATTGAAAGAATGGTTTACTTTTATTATTTAACAAGTTACTACAGTGGGTTCACACACGTAAATGAAAAAATATGCAAAAGGAACGCTAGGGACAAAAGGATCGTAGGTATGTGCTATTTCAGGAGATCAGTCTCTGTAATTCCTTGCTGCAAAAATCTCAAGTAAAGCTAGCATTCCTACAGTTGGATTCGTTATTCGGGTACTGGGCATGAACACAGGTCTACAATAACTACACCGCTTTCCATCAGATGAGATAGCGGTAAAGCACGAATCTATAAACAGTATAAAAAAGCATAACTACGACTCGGATAGCGGGTTCTCAGTACACGTGCGATGTGAACAATTATAAAATTATTGTTTGTACAAGCCTGAAGGGTTTATAATATTAATGTATGTGAATATCAAGGTCTTTTTTTGAAACAAGCCTACAATAATTATTCTTATCTACTGCAACTCTTGTAAGCTAATATCCACGGTGACTAACACCAGAAAAGTGACGAAACACTGAAACTGGACGAATTCTCAAATGGTATCTACCGAATCCATCTATCTTAGAACCCTACACAAGCAGAAGAGCCACACAACCTGAAGGTAACTGTAAAAGTACACTCTTTTTGTGGAAGACATATCAACCCCTTTTCCCCTACAGCTATCCTAAAGAAACTGTCGTCAACATGAACTTAGCAATTCGTCACACGTTACAAAAATCCGTCTGCCGCCTCCGGCAACACCCCGTCACGGACGAGGACGAAACTTCTAAGCCGGGTATAGACTGCTGTAACCACAGAAAAGTTGAAAAAGGTTAGAAAGGAAATATTTTCCGATTTGTACTACAACGCATATCGCCGCTTGTCTCACCCTTTAACTCCACTACAGGCGATAAACCAACAGACCACGCTCACTTGGATCGCAAGTTTGCTATTGGTAGTTGAACTATGAGCATTGCCCTACTTTGTGGCACGCCTGCCCCGCCTAAAAGGCAATTTTAACCTCTTTCATCTGTTCTGTGGCTGTAACGTAACATATTACATTACACATACGCAATGAAAGAATCTGCCGTCCACATTGTCGCAAT
Organism: Mythimna ferrago; assembly: GCA_910589285.2. Classification (NCBI taxonomy): domain Eukaryota; kingdom Metazoa; phylum Arthropoda; class Insecta; order Lepidoptera; family Noctuidae; genus Mythimna; species Mythimna ferrago. The sequence goes on along the minus strand of OU342676.1, from coordinate 14,416,810 downwards.
GTAATAAAATTTCAACAGAACATTTCAACTCAGGAAACCGATGCGAGTAGGTACCATCAAAGACACTTCCGCCTGACCACCGCTAAATTCATTTCTGCTTGTACTTGAAACGAAAACTTCAAAAGGTTTCTTCGGCATCGCGCCGCAGTATACAAGCAAAAATGAGGCAGAAATTACCTCGATGGTACATGCTCGGTTCGTGCGCGCGCTGCGTCTACACTTAAGAAATGCTCCTTTCATGTTACCTTGTATGTTACATTACAGCAGTGTGCACCCGGCTTTACGTGAAAAAGCAAGTAAGAAAGCTATATAACATAAACATTACACCCTAAATATTGCGTTTACTGAGCTCAAAGAAAACATAAATGGAATGCGATTTCACATTGCGGTGGAAAAAGATTTCATCTAAATGAATATGGAAAGGTGAAATTGTTTGCTTCGACGTTCGTTAAACGTAAGAAAAGGTTTCACGGCTCGAGCTCCAAAGTTAAGCAATGTTTGCTGAATACAGTCTGTGGATGGGTGACCATCTTTATATATCGAGATTGCTCCATACCTCGGAAAGCATGTTAAGCCACTGGTCCCAGGTGTCATTTGTAGATATTTGAAAATTGTTACATAGAAGTTAAAAAAATTGTCACCAATCTTGCCAATAGGTACCGTGTCAGGCAATACTTGGTCGCGGAGGTCATTTAAGCAATTGCTCCATGTAAAACACTGGTATTCAGCTGCTTCTAGTCAACTTCTAGGAGTCTCGCTCCGATCACGAACAGCTAGCTACTCAATCGAGGAATGAGATATTTTTGCCCGAAAATATTCAGTGTTCCTGTTCTCAGGAACACTTCCATTCCACAGGGAAAAGACGCGAAATCGTGAGAAAAAATTCGAAACAGACTCGCGCACTGAGGGTTAACTTACCCACGTAAATAATTCGATTCCCGAATCGAGTAGGTACCTATCTGAAAAATTTTCAAAATCGCAAATTTTTGTCAAAATCGGTTTGATTGTCAAAACATGCGCCGTTACCGGAGCATAAACCGCCTTAGCTTTATATTCTTCTATTTAGCAATTTGATTTCTTTCACTTCTCCATATTTACATGCGTTCTTGAAATAAAGGGTCTTAACAGAGTAACAATAAGGTAACCCTATAAGGGTTTCGTTTTAGCCTACTGTGGTACGGAACCCTAATTAAATTTCTCCTTTAAAAATAAAACGTAATTGCTGTATCTATCTGTTTATTTCTAAACAACGTAACGAATTTTGATACGGTTTTCACAAACAAAGAGCGATGAACGAGGTTCTGTACACAATTTGCACCCGTGGCGCGTAGCTAATATCTTACTATAATATTGCATTACTCTGTTTAAAGAAAACATAAACGGAACGAAATTGCACAAAGCGATTCATGAAAAACAAATATTGTCTACAGTTTATTTTCTCTTTGCTTGCAACAGTCTCATAAAAATGTAATGCATTTTTATAACAGAATAACAAGACTGCAGAACTAGCGACGCGACGGTCATCATCTTCATGCCGTGTCCCATTTTACTTGGCGCCAGTGCAACAAATTTTTTTTCTTCCATTCTCTCCTGTCAACCGTCACGATATCATTAACTCTTTCTCTATCATTTCACTTCTCACAGAATCCATCTATACACCTTTAAATTTTAATCGTTTTAATGCCGTGGAGGGTCGATCCGGTACATGAAACACTATCGATTTGTAAAGATAAAATTAAAGAATAAAATACATTTTTTTTCAAAACTCGTACGGGTCATTGGACTCGCTCAGCTGACGTTTTCTTAAAGAAATTAATTTCGTACATGCGTAAATTAATACGAGTTTTGAAAAAAAGGTACTTTTTTTAAATTTTATCTTTACAAATCGATAGTGTTTCATGTACCGGATCGCCCCTCCACGGGATTAAAACGATTAAAATTTAGCGGTGTATGTTCTTTGATCTACCATACCCGCTCCATCTATCCACATGTAAAGTAATAACTCGTTTTCTTTTCACTTGACCATACCAAACAAAAGTTTACCTCTCAACTTAGCTCTCTGCGAAGTTATAGGTCATAATTCAACATCATCTCGGCTGAAAGACATCGTGGTCAACAAAAGAAAAGATGGGTTCATTACATCCGTACTTAGATGATTTATGTCATAGATAAACGTTATATTAGTTAAAGGGAGGTATTATGGATCTGTTGTAGTTATTATGGTATAACTAAAGATATTTTTTGTTAACAAAATCAAATGATAAAATGAAATTTCGAATTTTAGTAATTATTTCGCAATATTCATTTGAATTTATTGAGAAAAGTTCAACATGCCATTTCGTTATCTGGCCTCCTTAGAAATTAGACACAAATGTCTTGGTTAGTTCTGAAGAGTATAATTTATCTGACAATAAAAAAATACCGTACAACATAAACCAACTTGCAAGTCAAGTTTCGAATTAATTTATAAAGCTCAATTAACAAAACAACTGATTTACCTACCTGCCCACTAATTGCAATTATTTAATCAATGATGAATGTTCATTACAAAATCTTACAAACCCTGCTGGTTTATAATTGACGCCTGTAAGTTATTAGTTGCTTTATTAATAAAAGTGTGTTAACAAGTTTTTAAGGACGGTTTTGTTGCGAAAGTCACGTTAATTTATATCGTTCTTTGTCATTTGCTCAAAGACGACAATGGGCGACGATTTTGCGGTTTGTTTGTGTCTATTTCGAGTACAAATATTGAAGAGAAAATGTTAATTAAGTTAACCCAGTAACCAAATCATAGTTACTGGGTTACATTAATTAACATTTTGTCAATAATGTTCGACAGAAGCATAAACAGAAGGTATGGCAAATTGTACTTGAGCTGTTTTGTCTCAGTAATTACTGACAAGACCATACATTACGGCTACGCAAAAATCGTCTACAATTTGATCCGGTTGGCAAGAGCGTCTATAGGTAATATGGTCACGCATAACAAGAAGCGTCCGTAATATGATCACGGTACGCAAAAAGCGTCCGTAATGTGATCACGGTGCGCAAGAAGCGACCGTAATATGATCACGGTACGCAAGAAGGGTCCGTAATATGATCACGGTGCGCAAGAAGCGTCCGTAATATGATCACGGTACGCAAGAAGCGTCCGTAATATGATCACGGTGCGCAAGAAGCGTCCGTAATATGATCACGGTGCGCAAGAAGCGTCCGTAATATGATCACGGTGCGCAAGAAGCGTCCGTAATATGATCACGGTGCGCAAGAAGCGTCTGTAATATGATCACGGTGCGCAAGAAGCGTCCGTAATATGATCACGGTGCGCAAGAAGCGTCCGTAATATGATCACGGTGCGCAAGAAGCGACCGTAATATGATCACGGTGCGCAGGAAGTAATTAATGTTGATAAAATTAATGATAGGGTATAAGGCATGATGTTTTCAGGCTCCCAAAACCTAGCGACGAGTTATGGCGTATAGTTCCTTGAACTATCTGGCCGAAATTATGTGAACGCAACTCTCGCACTCGCCTAGGCGGCAGTACGCAAATCTGTGCATTTATTTGCGGCCAGCAGCGCCCGGAAAGCGCTTTAAATCCATTTTCTCTGCGAGATATTGATTGATTTACATATGCAATGTTCACTTTGAAGAATATTTAACCACCAATTTTTATGTGTAAAAATGTTTCTAAAGGTACAAGCCGTTTCGAAGGAGTAGGGAAAAGTTGCGAAATTGCAAAATGTTTTTTTTTGACAAAAGTATTAATTGCACGAAAAAATCAAATGTTGATATTATTGTTCATGAATCTATAATAAACATATATTTTTTTCAAACCAATTGACCTAGCCGTTACGGAGGAGTAGGCCTCAGAAAATCACTGTTTTATGGCACTTTTCGGGCGCTTGGCCCTTAACATAGACATTACAATACAGATTAAAACAACATTTTCATTTTCCAAGAAAAACCATTGGCGCACCCGAGAAGCTTGACGCCTTTCAGTTCCTAACTACTTTTAATCAATTTTATGTAAATTGTCAGTTAGATTAAATTTATTACACATCTAACCATCAGCTGTGTTATATAACCCAACTTAGACAGTAAAACACAGACCTTTTACGAGAAACAATTCGCTACAGACTTGTGACATTTGCGGAGCGTACAAATTAAATTGGAATTTAATAAAGAATGACGGCGGGACAAGGTTATTGCGGGTGGAACATTGTTTTAATTGTGAGTGAAATAATTACCAAGCGAATTAATTGAATAAGCTGTTTTATTATGATTTAATTATATCTATTAACTAGCTATGCCCGCGACTTCGTTCGCGTGGACTACAGGATTTTGAATTTATTTTTTCTAAAATAAAAGTAGCCTATGTTACTCCTTATTACATCAGCTACCTGCCAAAAAAAGTCCCAGTCCAGCCATTTCCGAGATTAGCCCGGACAAACAGGCAGACAGACAGACAAAAATTGTAAAAAATGTTATTTTGGTGTATGTACCGTGTATATATTCATATGCATGTAGTAAAAAGCAATTATTTCAATATTACAAACAGACACTCCAATTTTATTTATATGTATAGAATGTATAGATAAGGCCAATGTTTAACGAAATTGACTTGATTATATCTCTATCTATAGGTATGGCTAATATTTAGGTAAAAATGACATCATCATCGTTTTTGGAAACTTAGCAACTAGTTGCATTGCAGGTAAACTTCATCAAGTTTATAATCCAAAAAGACTAAATAAAACCAGAACTAAATTATGCCTGATGTAACGCTTATCTATTTATTTATTAAAACTTCATATAACACAAAGATACAAAGGCGGCCTTAATGCCTTAGGCATTCTCTACCAGTCATCTACTCTGGTGGAGATACAACATAGTAGGTGTACATAAAACAGAAACGATTATTACGAAAATAAGGGAATGATAATAAAAGAGATAGATAATATATCCTAGAAGGTCAAGAATATTTCACATACAAACTAAATTCATATTACTTTCTTCTTCCCTAAATCCGTTTGAACAAGCTGGAAAGTGGTCCTAAGTGGCTTGAAACTTCGGGGAACTTTAACAGTTACGTAAACCAAAACATAGTCATTAGAAACGACAATAAATTCAATTAGAAGTACAATGCTATCGTGTTACTATTTCAGAAAAATATATAAGTTCTATTCTGAACTTTAAAATGTTAATCTAAAGAACACACAGACAGGCGTATCGCTAAAATGTGCCACATTTTTATAGAAATCGTGAAATGTGAAAAACATCGTTTGATACACGTGCAAATAATATATCTTAATGCAGCACTCGTCTCTCTACTCTACAACACCATCGCCTACGGCTCGGGCAAATTCTGCATCGGTCGCAATGTCAAACTTTGAAAAATTTATCATGTGCCCAAATGTACTATTGCCGCTTGAGGTGGAGCAAGAGGGAATGTCAGACTGTTACTGACTAAAACCCAGTGTTGCTTCAGTTAAGCTAGAACTACATTAGACCGACGCAAATGTGTAACATGCTTGATTTGTACGTAGAACGACGAGGCGTGGCGTGGATCAAGTGTAGCTCTACAAGTCTAGTTGCCATATAAAATGTATGGAAACTGACGCGCCCAGATCGGCGTGTGTGCGCAGTGTTGCTCTACATGTACTCTTTGCGAGGGCCACGGTAGCTTTTTTGAACAATCCACAGCAAGTGGTTCCCTACTTGTCGAGTCATTTTGAGTTTCTATGAAAATGTGTTGTCGCATTGCCGTGTCTCACTTTGTCTGGAGAACCGTTATTCATTAGCTTCTTGCGACTCATAGGACCACACGATCAATTATATTGAACGAAGGCAGGTCAACGGTCAAACGTAGTATCCACAGCCTAACGATCTACTCAATTAAATCATCTAGCTTTAACGTTGACAACAAAATCGTTGGACCAATCGTCTAGAGGTCCATAATTGAGATATGTCTACTTCTACATCTTATTTAATAACATATATTCAACACAGCCGAGCCCACAGTTAAATTATAGGCTAGTAACTTTATACTTAAGTTTGATCTGTGTAACTTTCGGGTTTTTGAATGACGGTAACGGTTATACGATTATATGTAGTAATATTCCTTAACTTTCACACAACGCCATCTAATCCCAAGCTAAGCAGAGTTTGTGCTAAGAGTACTAGACAACTGATAAACATACATATATGTTTCTAAATACATACATATTATAGATAAATTATACAAACACTTGTCTTGGGTGAGAACCGAACCTACGGGGAGCATAGGAGTCTTTTGGACCTATTTTTTAATTGTTCTATTTAAATATTGTTAAAATTGCTTTTTTATGAGTCTCAAATATACGCTTTTCTTCTTTTTGTGGAAGATTAGATGAAGAGGGATCATAAAATGAGCTACGACTACTCCAGCCCAGGTGGAGCAATCATACACAATTCATCTCGACTACGACCACTCGGCCAAGGCGAAGCGAAGGACCAAATCGACTATATTAGTGTAACATGATCTCCCGAGGCCTCAAGATAAATAGAGATATTGGATATACTAATTGAATATAATATGAAGCTATTAGCAGTTAATCGGCTATTTCATACGTATTTGAACTCGCTTATGGTCAGGTCAGGTCTGATAAAAAACAGGTTTTTGAGGAAAAACGTTACAACGCTTTAAGCTACGCAAGGTAAGGTTCCGTAGACAAAAAGAATAAAAAACAAAAAAATGTTTTGATTTTTTACTAGCTTGCTTTTTACCAGCGGCTTCGCCTGCGTCAAAGTAGTTTTTTTCATACAAACTTTAGAGCTCCGTTTCATCCTCTTAGGAGTGGACTTTCGCAAAATACGTTCTTAGATGATGTCTATACCCTACAAGGAACCTATCTGCTAATTATTAAGTTTGTAGGAGTTATAGTTTCTGAGATTTCGTGATGAATCTGTGAGTGGCATTTCGCTTTTATACATACATATAGACTAGCATTTGCCCGCGGCTTCGCCCGCGTACATAACAGACCTTCCCTCTTTCTCCCTCTTTTCTCACTTTTTTATAAAAAAATTAGCCTATGTCCGTCTTCAGGGTCCCAACTATCTCTGTACAAAATTCATTAAAATCGGTTCTGTTATTTAGGCGTGATTCGTGAAGACGAAACAAACAAATAAACAAACAAACTCACTTTCACTTTGTGCTGCACTGCAATCCCACCTGATAGTAAGCAGTGATACAATCTTTAATGGTGAGGTGCACTAGTTTATTAAGAGCCTTGTCACAGTAGCCTTGAAGACACCTAAATTATAATCGGACTGGAAGAACGCGCGGGAAATGCGTAAATCTACTTTGTATTGACCTCCGTAAATCATAGAAATAAATGTGTCAAAGTTGTTTGTTACGAGACGCACTATTGAACCAATTTTCAGAGAAGTTATTACAGAACTTAGTAGCGAAAAGTTTTAATAGCTTAGATACGGGTGTTCGAGAGATGACAAAGCTACAGGATACCACGATTTTCATTGGAGTTTTTTTTAAATTCTCATGTAAATATAGCTATAAAAATTACCTACGCTTGTATTCACCGAAGGCTAGACAAGATGTATAACAGATCCACTTTTCGCAAATCATGTTAGGTTTCATGTTATGCTGGATTGTTTTGAAAGAGTTAACGTGTCCTTGGAACACAAAGGGCAACTGAAGGAATGCATATTTTATGCTAAACAACAAATCATACTAAAAAACGAGCAATGGGTAGCTTGCTGTCCGACCGTCCGGTAACTGTCCGGACCGAGCCCAAGTCGTCGACGGCGCGCACTGTTCCCGCGCGCCTCAAGGAGCTGTCAGCAACAGCAGGGGCCCAGTCGGGTCGAAGCCTACTGGGGCCAGGGTTATCCGAAAGGGAAGCTCGGTCCCGGTATGAAAGGCACGAAGGAACGGGGTGGGCGTTTAGTGAGTCTGACACTATCTCCCGCTCCGCCCAAGAGCGGGGGTTGTCATTGGATGATTTTTCCTACCATAACATTAAAAATAAAATTGTATTTTGAAAACCGCATCAAAACTTGTTTTTATAATGGAGGAACAAATTAGCCTTTCAAATATTTGTTTGAGGAAAAGTGGGCGCTTGGTGGAAATATCACTTTTTCTTTTCAAATAAATTTTTACTTACTTACACGCGTAACCTAATGGCGGAGACGTCACATTGTTTGAGCATCCTCTTTCTGTTACTTGGCAGTTTTCCCTTCCACCAGATGTGAAAGGTTTGACTTCCTTAATTTTAAAAGGGATTTTAAAAGTTTTTCTATTATTTGTTTTTCTTGATTTTCTTTTTCTTTCTTTTAACTTTTTTCTATTTCTTTTACTTTTTGATACAAATAATAAAAAAAAGGTCATGTAGACAACCTAGACAACTGTGTTCTGTCCATAGTGCAACAAAGTTATGCCCGGTCCACACAAACTGATGTTGTAACTGACTGTGCTTCTATTCGGGCAGAAAAAACATGTTTTCTTTATTTATTTTATTTTTTATTTTTTAAAGAAGGAATAGTAGTTTTAAAAATTGTACAAAAAAAAATGAAATTTGTTTTTGTAATTGTTGTAGATATTTATTTGTTGTTATTTCTTTTTTTTTCTTTATGTAGGTAACCAATATTGCCCCATGCTGAGCAAAAGTCCTGTATCCGGATTGCTGCTTTGAATAACATCTACTTACTCTAATTACTATAATTTGTAAAACCAACGACGTGTAACATGGCCTATCGGTTTGTTCTTCGTTCGTCCCGAAGTTTTGTCCCACATTCCAAAAAAATATTGTTTCGTCCCACATCACTATTGAAGTTGTGTTTCGTCCCAAGTTACAAGTACTTTAAAAGTACAGTCAACAAATATAATGTAAGTGTATATTTGCAATTTTTGAATTATATTTAAAAAGAATACATACTAGTAACAATAAAAAAAAAACTGAACTAATTAAAACGTAAGAATATTTTTATTTGCTGACTAATCACATATTTAAAAAATATTTAATTAACTATTACAGTAAGATAAGACAATAATAATAGAAACCCTACACTAATTACAACTAAAATATGGCGAGAAAAAATCTATTCCACATCGCTGTCGACTGGTAATGTACCCAAAAGACTGGCGGCATTGTCACGCCGTATGAATGCTTATTCTCTTTCCGAGGTAAAAGCCAGCTCTTGGATCATGAGTAGTGTTAACTAGACGTTTCAACAGATCTTTATACTACAACTTGTAAGCACACCTCATGATCCGAGATTTTCAAACCCCAAACGGTTCAAAAATATTACTTCTAACAAGGTTATATTTTGGTATATATTTCCGCTGCTTGGGGTTCTCTACAGACACAGTGGCAGCACCAACACAACACGACGAGCTAGGAAGATTGGATGGCGCTAGAGTATCGACACAAATAGCGTCCCATACTAAAGGCCATCCCACTTCCATGAAAATAACGACATACCATCCGCTCTCTTGCCATCGCCGCCTCCCAGGGGTTTCAATACGGCTGGAACACCGACGATGACAAGAGCGCACTTTAAAACTGACTAACTAATAACAAATATCATATTTAGTTTCTTTTTAGTTTTAACTAGTTTAGAGATTTTGTTATTATTTGTTAGTTTTACTGCAATTAAAGTTGGTTAAGTATTTTTTCAATAATTATGTATAAATCATTTTTACTATCGATTAACGTAATCAAAATCGCAGAAACGAAAATCATCTTATCATTATAACAGTTTAAACATACACAATAGTTAGATCTATAATAAATATTATTTCCTCCTCATCATTTCAGCCGATATACGTCCACTGTTGAACATATGCCTCCCCCAAGTGTCGCCACAATGAACGATCCTGTGCTGTGTGTGAAATATTATTTAAGACATTATAATTTTAGTTACTGCAAAATACACCGACCAAGAATTAAGTGAGAGTATTTTTTTTAACAACATGAATATTTTAATGATTACGGAAAATAATACTATTGGCCCAAAATAGTCAATACAAGCAAACAGGAAAAGGACGTATTATAAAAAAAATGACTTTTTTTCTAATCATCTAAACAGATTCTAGTGACGTCAGCTCTTGACTTGCTTACTAACAGTGGCTAAAGAGTTAATAAAAAATAATACGCGTAAATTATTTCTCAAGGAGAAAGCAGAGAGGAGCAATAGTTTTAAATAGTTTACTGTTATTAAGTCTTTACTTCGTTTTTGTGAATAAAATAAAATAAAAAACTGCAAGACCGACTTTAATAATAATTTCATCAGAAGAATCCTACCTCATTACATAAAGTGACATAGGCAAATATTTTCTATTATCACACAGGCGAAGCCGCTGGCAGAAGCTAGTATATAGTTTGTGCTCATAAAATAGTAATTCGTTTTTGCTGCTGAGTGTACAAAAATGTAAAAATAGCCTATACAAAAAAAATATGGGCCGAACAAGGAATATAAAATAGGACGAATCGAGGACTAAATAATTAAAATAACATTTTGGGACGAAAGAAGCATGTAGTTTGGGACAAACCAGGAATTTTTTATGTGGGACAAAACTCAGTGGGCCGAACGAAGAACAAATCGGCCTATCTATTCTATAAATAAGATTATAAAACAGGTTTTTAAAGAATTATTTATATATTCTGAACACCTGCTGTAATGTGTGTTTTGCGTATATAAATATGTTATGACCATGGCGTTCTCAGATTTTAAATAAAATTAAATGTGTCATCGTCGGATTCCAGTTTGAAGTTAAAATGATACAAACAAAATATACTTTGTCTAATGTATAAATATAAAATTATACCTCCAATCCCTACAAATTTACATTTTTTCAGATTTTGTCCAATACGTGTGCTATGAGACCGTGCTTCAAGCCAAATTTCAGGATTCTAGGTAAACGGGAAGTACGTTTTTTGCGACATAAATGGCCGTATCTTTTTTCTGTTAACTCAGAAGTTTGATCCCACAGACCTAGGTATATTTTTAATTTTTAATTATTTTTTTTTATTACAACTCGATATCTCCACGAGTTCCCGAGATAAAGGGTCTTGACAGACAGACAACAAAGTGATCCTATAAGGTTTCCGTTTTTTCCTTTTGAGGTACAGAACCCTAAAAAAGAGAAAAATGAAAAAAATAACCACATGCTCCAGTAAGACGTATTCTTGAATTCTAATAGTGTGTCTATCTAACTTAGCCAAGTAATGCGTTTGTACCGTGAAGTCAACAAGAGTTCTAAGGGTTCGAATCTTTTAAGACCTGACCTCTCGCACGCCAGACTTGAAGCCTCAAAGCTGTAATTGTTAAGTACAGGTCTATTGACTAATTAGCTTATAGGAAACATGTATTTACATGTAAATGTGAGTATGGGCGCATACGACTTAATTTGTCTCGTTGATTAATTGATAATTATACTAGCAATGGAATACTCATGTATTATACATCTCATTTAGTGTTGGGTTCCTAGTACCCACGTACATTTAAGTAATACAGAAATATGTATATTTCAACTACCATACATATTTAAATGTCTCTCTCATGGAAGTCACGTAAATATTTATTACATTTATGTATAATTTATAGTGGCTAGATAATCCAGTCATTACACACACCAATGTTATTTGGCTGTCTCGTAAACGAATTAGACCCTTATTTTGATATAATTTAGGACGATAGTGGCTTGTAAGTGAGGCTGTTATTTTTCGTTTATTACGTCAATAAAGTTAATTTTATTAATGCTATTTAAACTGCTCAGATTTGGGGTAGTTGCGAGTTTTATTAATTAGTTCATTAAGTTATTTTTAATTAATATTTCGACAATCAAGTATCTAATATTTTGTCTCAATGAATTTTTTTTTAATAAAACACATTTAAATAAGGTTTTCTTTTTTAATGACAATTTCATGTTGAATCTGACTGTAATCGCACCTGATGGTAAGCAGTGGTGCAATCATTGATGGTGAAGCGCACTAGTATTAAGAATAAATAGTATTCCTAATTAATTAACAGAGAACGAAGTAGGTACTAGGCCAAGCTATTTCAAACAAAGAATCATATAAAATTTATTTTCATCTAAAAGAATCATGTATTTTACTAACGACCCGACCGGTCTTAGATCTTCGCATTTCTCTACTATAATATGAATAAAAATGATAGACAGGCGGACAGATTGATGGAGACCTTTGTTTTATAATATATAAGGAACAGTCTTAAAATCCCGCGAAACGAAAATGTAACATATCTTCGGGAAATATACTTAAAGTATCGTTGTCGGATTGTCGCGTCATGCTTGACCGTGTCTTCACACATTAGTTCTGTATCGTCACGCAGAGCCAAAATTCAGCCGGACATTGCTTTAATGACCTATTAAAAAAAATTAAGGGTCTGTCCAAATACAGAAACATCGCAATCCACTCGCAATCCAATTAAAAAGTAAAAAAACTCTGAAATAATACAGCGTTATGTATTCTAGCTTGGTCCGCCAAGTCGTATATTTTTACTAGGTACTTATATGTATAAAAAGGAAGGCCCTACGTGCTTGCTAGAATTGTTTATTGAGTAGGTGTATGACCATTTTGATAGTCTTTAGTAGTGGGTGATTGTCATATAGAACAAAGAGACGCCTCAGTTGCCACTATTGGAGAAGCATAGAGGTTTTATTTTTAATGAATGACCTCTCGAAGGTCAACCTATGGAGTTGTCAACTGCTTAACCAGATTTCTCTGCGGCAGCCTTAAAAAATTAAAGCCAGCCAGGACTGACTAAGCCTAAAACTAAAAACGACTACGCGCTACGGGCATTCCTTGTGGGACATATGAACCTCGGCTTTGACCGTCGCTAGAGACAGGTCAACAAAGGACGGGTTTAACCAAACATTGTTATTAGGGACGTACAGGTTCAGCAGGAAGGAGGCGACGACGGCGACGGAAGGACGGCGGTTTTGGTTAGCGAAGGGTGCTGGTTTCCCTGAGGCTCTCCTGGATAAAGCATCAAAGCGAGTAGGTAAAGAAACATGAGGTATTGTCAAAACTGCAGAACAAATATATCATTGAATCTCACCGTTTGCTCATAGAAATTGACGGAACGTGACAGATTCGAATACGGGCAATGAGAGCTACACACATTGCCCAGACATGACTATTATGAGTAATGACGTGTTTGGGGGATTCTGTTCTCTGAAGAGATGGCAATTTTACTTATACAGATGTAGGTTTGTCTAAAAGGACCACTAACGGTAGGACGCGGGCGACAGGACCAATTTCAGTTATTGTTAGGATCTTGAAAGTAAACAATTGTGCGTATTCGGTCTGAGTAGCGGTCACATACGATCCTTTTTATTTATGCTTTGGCTAGTTTTATAAACAGGGAATCTTCACAATGACAGTCAAGATTGTAGATAAACTAGCACTTGCCGTGTTACAAGAATTTTTCTATTTGGTCACACACCTGTTTCTGGTGATGATTTCTCATTCCCACTACAAGTTCATAAAGACTCCCGTAGAGAGTCGTGACGCGAAAATACGTTTTTATTGAAATTATTTTATCAGTTTAGTATTTTAACAATCATTTCTATAAAAGCGGATTGACGCATTGTTGTCGCTTTATCGTGCATATGCAGAATTTGTGAGTTAAGGAAAAATTTCCGAGACTACTGAACCGATTCTATGTAACTGCACTCTCCTCGAGTGCTAAGGGCTATAAATTACTTTCATATCATGAGTAACGTGGTCGAAGCCTGGTACAGGCAGAAGCTACTCTATAATAAACAGAAATCCAAAGATAATTATAAACCTACTCCAGAATATTGAATCAAACAAAGGATCATGAACAGTCGAACTTAATTCAGAAGCTCCTAATTTAGTTACAAATGTAACGAACAGAGGGGAACACCACATTGCTGTAATGTTCAAATTAATATGAGCTCGTTAGCTACCTCTGAGAACAGAGTAATTAATGGTGAACATAATGAGAACACAGCATCTTACATTTACATATTACGAATTACAATAGAAGATTCGTTTTGTTTGTTGGAATTATATAAGAAGGTTAATGTCATGCGTAAACGAAGAGAGTGTAACAATTTGATGGCTGGATTCCCAGAGTAATTGACTGATTAAGTTTTAGAGTCATATTTTTTTTCCTTCTTAGTCCTTAAGCATTAAAATCAATCATCTAATTGATAGTTGTAAAAGAAAGAAAACTTAACAGACCGGAACAAAATTAAAATTTCACAAGCGTCCATGAAATTGGAAGTAAAATCCGGAGAGCACTTAAAACAGGCTCGTGGGATCATAACAAGTGCTATAGAGATGTCGATGAAGCACCGGTCGCGGGCACCGCCCTGAATAATCTATCCATTATCGATATTAGGCGCCAGGTGAAGGACGACGACGGAATTCAAGACGCGACGGCTGAAGCGATTAAAACTGAGAATGATTAATACTAAACTTAATGACATACTTGGTTCTACTTTACCTTCGGGAAATACAGGTACAGAAGTAACACAACTTATTTTAAATAAACTTAAAAATCTACGTGTAAAATGACGATATTATTGCAGTTAATGATAACGCTAGTTAAAGAATAAAAAATCCAACAGAATCGCAGAGAGAAACTAGATGAAAATGGCGTAACAACGTAAGTATTAGTTGTAGAAAAGCGACGACTTGGTCCAGCAAAAGGTGAAGTTGGATTGTAGATGATGAAGATAGTGATTGAAAAAACGAAATAACAAACTCATATTCAAAAATCCTTTATAAAAGAAGTTTCTTAAACGTATCCCAGCAATGAGTCGTCCTCATCTTATCTCAAGATCAGATGCGCACCTTAATCAGCACTTAAACACCCATCAAGTGACTTGTTTATCGGGTTGGGGGCGGTAAGGCAATAAAGCAATTTTACACATTATATCACGCACCACGCAGACGCAGATGTAAGGCGACAAGTAGCAATGGTTGATGCTTAGCAAACAATAGACGACCGTGATCGTCTTTGGGTAAAGGTTAGGTCATGTTGAGGAAAATTGGAGATATAGTCATAAATTTTAGTAAATAATCAATGATGTTAGACTTATAACAGATACAGAAACAGAGAAACAGGATCTAGATATTAACAGAAAGAAAACGAATCTGAGAAAAATCCTTCTCAAATGATCTCAAAATATTCGGCTTGTTGCTCGGTCCGTGGACGGGTAAACCAAAACATTCATGACAGATCGGTTTCCTGTGTGTCTCGAAAAGCATGTAGAGCTATTAGTAAAGTCTTTGATAGTAAAAAACCAGAATATGTACAAATTGCCAAGTCTTGCCAAGGGCTATCGTGTCAATCAATTTCTAGGTTGTGAAAAACCGATAAGACCATGTTGAACTGGAAGCAGACCCTAATATAGTTGGGAAAAGTATAGGCAGATTGGTATTGGTCAACCGCAGAAAACAAGCATAATAATGAAAAGGAGATGAATAAAATTCGATCCACTTAATCACGTTCCCTAGCCTACGGGAGAGACGGGATTAGATAAGGGCTAGCATCAATCATCTAGGATAGGGCACTAATAACTAATCTACATTCATGAATTCTGCCATCAAGCGTGGTGGCTATGGTAATAACTGTACCGTGATTGTTCGTTACGACCCCTCATGGAGGCTCATCGTTCGAAACATCGTTTGTGGGTAAGATGGTTTAGGAAAAGCAATTTAGGTTGAGGCCTATCAATATTTGCGTATATTAGACTTTTAATAACACCCATAGGTCTCACACCAAGCACAGCAAGCATTTGAAGCGCAAACAAAATTGCGAGATTTCGGTTGCGGGACTGTTGGAAATAGTTACCGCGGCCCTAGAACGTAAAGGGTAACTGAAGGAACACCGGATTTTTAGTCAGTAAGTCTGATACTTCCTCTCTCTTCACACAGAGTCGGAAGAGTTATTTGATGATTTTCCACTTCAAAAAAAGGTTCGAGATATTTGGCATAGTCAACATATTATGTAACGTTTTGGAGAAATAGGTCAGTAAGATTTTTTTTATGAATAAGGTTCGTGTCTACATCCTGGAGACCAGTACTATATTTTTATTCTTTCAAGAATTTAACTATGGAAAAATGTTCACTTCTACAAATAACAGCATACGCAAACACTTTTCTTAGAAAATGAAGGGTACGTTTTCTTGGAAAATGATTTATTATAATAGCTAGCTGCACAAATAATAGGTTTATACATACATAGAACAGCCTTTCCTTTCAACACTAATATCACTTAATATTCAGTTTCATCCTTGGCACCCATTGACTCCAAGTTTATAGCTGCAAATACTTATGTTAATATATTGCACTTTGTTTCAAGTCCTATTGTAGTTAATGTATGTATCTATTTGCATGGAAACCATTGTTGGCCGCTCAGATATTTTTAGTTTAATTTATGGCTTGAAATATTTATGATTCGGTAGCAGTAGGTAGTTCTTGTCTTGAATGTTTTTAGGAACGTTTGGACTTGGAACGTAAAGATCAACTGGAGGACACAGGTGGGTTTTAATCACTAAGACTGAAACGCTCTCTTCCAAAGCTGATTTGAAGATACCTTATGCTTTTTGAGGTGGGAAATCATCAAATAGCCCTTTCCACTCTAGGATGAGACGAGAGATAGTGTCAGATCTTTCAATGGCTAAAACCTACTTATTCTTTCAGTTGCCCTTTGCATTACAGAGCCACAGTAACTCTTTCGATCAATTCCACTACCCTAGCATATACTCCTAGTGAGCGAAAAATCACACATATCATGATAGAGGAAACTAGAGATATTTCCAATGAACGGCTTCTATTCTATATTCCAAAATAATACACAACCTATGCAAACGGCAACACGAAAGCCCTCCCAACACCCACACGATTTCCTATAAACAACTATCCAAATGATTACATCAAGCACATTACATAAACGCACGTTTCCGTCCGTCCGTCTGTCACGGACAAACGCGAGCTGACTATACATCGGCACTTGTTTAATTCATGAATCGCCATCTTTGGGCAAGCAGCGCGTGCGTTAGACTTTTAGCGAAACACACATGTAATCAGTGTTATTTTATTTAGTTAAGTAAACGGTTGTGTTAGTCTATTTTTGATTGGATTTAAGTACGAGATATTTTTTTTTAATAGATAGGGTAGAATGAAAAAAGGGAAAATATGTTACGGCAGTCGTAAGTAAAATGGGACAATTGCAGAAAGATGACGGTAAGTTAGACCCAAATATATTGCATAAGATTTACGGCAAAAAAGTTTGACATTCATAATGTGTATGGTTGTAAGAAAGATACCAAAGCAAATGATGATAGCGAAGATTCTAATGTTAAACTAATCAAATTTGACGTTGACTTAGAAGTTGCCGTGTTAAATGGCAAAAATATCATGATAGATGGCAGGATCCATCGTCTAGAACATGTTGGTCAATTTATCAGAAATCGACAGGAACCAACGGCCTAAGAAATGTTAAGATTGAAGATAGGCAATCTCGTTAAATTGAGATTACCCATCCACAAATTAACCTCGGACATCACTCCGGTTATTATTACTTAGCCATGAGGTTCTCAAATCGACAGAACCACATTAGGAACATTTTGCCGGTGTAAATGCAGCATACCCACAATCGTGACCACACGACAAGTGCACGGATGACAGCACAGTATCAATTGACATAATAGCCTGACGATTGTGTCGACGCTAACAACGGAAGATAACAATACTCCGCAGATACAGTCGCTCGTTTGTCTTTGAATTGATAAAGTTGCAAGACAGTATCGGTAAAACTGAGCGATAGTATCGCAAGCATCAAGATGTTTGTGCATTGAGTGACAGTTGAAGGATTGTTGCTGTTAGTGAAACAGATGCTGCATCTAATGTCCAAATCAAACTTATATCGGAATTCCTGAAGTTTAGGGGGAGAAGTCTGTTATTACACTTATTACACTCAGTCGTCTTAAGCTGGCGAAGAAGATATTCATGAGATCTAAACGTGATGTTAAACAAAGACCAACATAAGTGTAACCAAACAACAATCACATTCATTAATTTTTGTAGATTAGTCAAGACTGATCCAAACAGTGGAATAGCATTGTTCACTAGCTCTGTACCTCCTAGTCCAATGTCTCGAAAAGCACGTCAAGCCGTTGGTTCGACTGCCATTTGTAGATCTTCGATAGTCGCTACGGATAGTTCGAAGTCAGAAAATCTGCCAGAAGTCTTGCCAAGGGTTATCGTGTCATCCAATTACTGAGTTCTGGAAGTCAGATAGGTTGTCGATCCATATAAGATAATGGTGTTGAGCCGTATCCGATTAGAATAGAAGCCAATATAGATAGCAATAGGCTAGGCAAATTGACTAGTTCATCACTTCTGAGTACGCATGTGACTCGTTTCTCTCAATTCAATAACAACTTGAGCAGAATGATAAGTAGCTAATACACGCTACTTTTATACGACTTAGCATTACTTAGAATTCTGTGGTACGAGTAAGAGATAATGTTATTCGGTTTCTTCTAGCGAATGCTTGTAGAAATAGCTACACTAGATTATAAGGTAGGATTGCTGACGTGATATGACTGAGGATAGAGTTAGAATTAATAAAATTGGGATGCATATACGTGTTTTATGCGTAATTTACTTTCGAATATACGAGACAATTACAATGTGATACATCACCACGAAAATGTTTACATAATAATTACAAATTAAAACGAACGTTTTATTTTTAGTAATAATATTAATCATTTCGAAGGACAGATGTACGGTGTAAAAGATAATACTTTTGAAGTTCAAACAGTAAATTAAATCGTAACCTGTGAGAATAGAAAAGAAAAACATGTATATAAACTCTTAGAGTTTACACATATTACCGTACAACTAGGCTAGGTGAAATAAGAAAATCCATTAATAGTCATAAGTATTTTCTATAAGAAGCTATTAACCCAAGGAATGGAGATGAAAACAACACATTAACTCCGATTAACAATTTAAACCCAGGTCTTAACGTAGAAAAGCGTTTTCATCTAGATTAGTATTCTAAATTCGCGAATGCATACATGTATATTTTAGAGAGTAAGCGCATTGTTTTTCTAACTTGTTATAAATATTGATGAGGAAATCCTTTAGGAAAAATTTAATGCTATCTTCGTTAAGTCAGAGAGGTAAATAAAGGATCTTTTAAGAATTCATGACGATGCTTCAGATGGAAAGCGAGGTATTATTTATGAATTCAGAGGTCTTTAGGTGCCTTTTCATTTCTTTTGTTGTTTCTTTCCATTTCATGTTAAAGATGTTTATTAGGGTTTTTAGAAGGCAGATATGTCTCTGGATATATTTCTAGTAGGACTTATCTATAATATTATTTTATCAAAAGGGAAAATTTTTGTTTGCGTGTAAAAGGTAATCTCTGTAAATACTTGATCGGATTACGAAAAACGCGATTGTTATAACTTCTTTTAACCGCGTCAAAAATATGATTTCTGTGAAATAGCACAAGGATGCTAAATTGGTTATAGGTTAACAAGATTATGACTATTCTATTCTTCGATATTAAAATGTGACACATCTGAAAATAGCATTTGCTAAAATACAAATATAATATACAACTTCAACATAATCTGGACATGACGTAGAAGCTTTGCCTACTAATTTATTACAGTACGAATATTGTCCTAAAATATAACCGGTACAACCAACTGGGACCTATATAAAGTTTTTATCTACTTGGAACACCGCCAGAATTTTGTCAACTATAGTTACTCATAACCTATGGCCCTGGAGCCTATTTGGCATGAAATTTGTCGTCAAGCTTGGTCCATATTTGACACACAAAGGCACATTATCGGTCCATATTGAACAGAAGTGGGTAACTGCTATAAAATCAATCACGTCGGTTTTGGAACTGTCTTGTTATAGCACAGTGATTGAGACATATGTAGATGCAGATTGGGTTTATCATGGATCCTAACGATGCCACGGCTGCAGAATTATTCGGAAGGAAAACGCAAAAGAGAAAGGAAGGAACGCAGTCCCTCTCACACCACCCAGAGCGAAAGGAATAATTTGATGATTTCCCACCAAAGGGTTTCTAACGACTGCATTACCTCAGATATGGACTTGATATGTTTCTTTTAAGGACTATTAGTTACTTGTTTTATTAGACTGTCTGAATATAGGTAAGAAAACCTAACTTGGAGACCGGACACAGTTTCAACTGCAGCTTTAACGTAGCAAATGATACGTGAACACGGAAAACTTGTACGAATAGTCTTTCGACCCATTAAACACGCTGTAACACCTGACACAATATACTTGCCAAATCCCTCACGATAGATTATATCTTGCAGTGCTAACTTAGCTATGTTATGTGAGTAATCGCAAGTTTAAGTTTGTCTAGCATTCTGTCTTATCAATCGTACGACCGAATTCATTGTTTCAGAACTTAGTGTTTGCAAACTTGGTCCAAGATAGGGTGAGGTCATGCTTATAAGAAAGTTACCTTTATTCTTGTAGGGC
This sequence comes from Mythimna ferrago, assembly GCA_910589285.2. NCBI lineage: Eukaryota > Metazoa > Arthropoda > Insecta > Lepidoptera > Noctuidae > Mythimna > Mythimna ferrago. The sequence continues at coordinate 14,396,262 of OU342676.1, read as the reverse complement.
GGTCCAGTTTGGATTTGAGTTTTATCTTCTGTTGCTTCTGTCTTTAAAGATTTTAAGTTAATGTACTGTAAAGATTGGTAAATAATAATTATTTTGGCAATCCACGTTAGAGTCTCTGTGGTGGATTATGACTACGACATCCTAAAGACTGATTTTGCTTATGATAAAGAGTCTACTTCACTGCCCTTCCACCACCTCCGTCATTTCTCCTTTTAAATTTTTTGTCCGACCAGTATGTGGGATTGTGGGTACTTTAATTTTTAGTGCACTAACCTTATGATAGGTGTCTTTCTGCCAGTTCTTAATTTGGGCCATGACGTCATTGACGAGTCGGTCGCGTACGCTCAGGTGTAGGTCTGACAGGCGTTCCGCCTCCACCATGCCGCCTTTCCACGCGGCTTCCATTGTGCCGTATTCAGGGCCTGGAGAAGAAAAATAGAGGTTAGTAATAGTCGTTTATTAGCCTTAATATGATTCTGGATGGGTAAAACAAGGCAAGTTTTCACACTAAAAGCCAGAGATCGCACAAGACAGAGAGATTTGGAAGTACGGAGCCCTAAAAACTACTAAAAAACTACTATGCCACTTCAAAACTATCGAAGAAAGTTCTATTTCTAATTTTATTGTCAACGTTATCATCATGATTCTGTTGTCCTAACCCCAATTCATTTCATCATCTCAGTCAGTAGTCACCCCCTTCCTAGTCTATTTCGCTTTCACATAGACCATTCATCATTTCTTTTTATTGTCAACGTAGTTACTCAATTGTTAAAAAAAGCAAACAAACAAGATGTCAATCAGTCCGTTAATGGTCGTCAAAGAAGTATTGACCAACGTAGCGGTCGGTGACCTCGAAAGCTGGTTATGTCAGATTGCTAACTCTTGATATTCAACTAGTTTGTGCCAATGGTTTCGTCCGCGTGAAATGAGAAAATATTTCCAAGGGAACATACTACCTCCGTGACGTCTCTTTTATCATCATCATCATTTCAGACGAAAGACGTCCATTGTTGGACCTCCCCAAAGGTCGCCACTATGAACGGTCTTGTGCGTCTCGCATCCATCGGATTCCCGCAACCCTTACCAGGTCATCGGTGCACCTTGTAGAAGGCCTTCCAACCAACGCTACGTCTCTTCGTCGACGTTTCTTTAATAACCACAATTGAATCGTAGTGCTGTTTTATAAATATGTAAATTCTTTTTTATAATTGCCCTATTTTAGGTTAAACAGTTGTGAACCCAACCTATATGAACCCTTTTTTGAGGTGAAAGATCATCAAATAACTTCTCTCACCTTAGGTGGAGCGACTGGGTGCGTTAATGTGTTGAGCGTGTTCTTTTATTGACTTAAACCATCCTTTAGTCCTAGAACGCAGAGGGCATTCTAGGACCTGGTTTTCCTTTCCAGAAATTACCCGTGGCCCTAGCTATTGGTCTTCCTTGGCCCTTACAGTTTCACTGAGGCCCTTAGTTTCACTGAGGCCCTTACAGTTTCACTGAGGCCCTTACAATTTCACTGACATCTCTTTAAAGAGCGCGTGGAACACTACACATCGTCGGCGACTCAGACTTGGTTCTAACCGGCCAGCGAGCTTACTTAGCTCGTCGACCGCGCAAATCTATTTCCTTGAAGGGATAGTTAGAGATATACCTTTAGTACACCCAAATAACATCAATAAGGGGATGAACCTATTACCAGTATCGGGGTACAAATCCAGAATACGAACAAAATGTTGATGGTAAGTGATGTGTTTGTAGAGATGTGCCGTGCCAGCCATATTTCCCGATGGGCGGAGCATCGCCGTGCCCTCGTGGGGGCGATCGGCGGCGGAGACCTCTCGCGCCGGGCCTTGGTTGAGGCCATGGTCCGGAGCGAGGAGGAGTGGCAGGCGGTCACCGACTTCTGCGAAGCAGTAATGCTCGCAAAGGAGGAAGCCGAACGCATCAGGCAACGGCGTTATCGCCGCCGCCGCCGCCGCCGGGATTTTGATCCCGATTTCCTGTCACCGTAGGCGCGGGCTTGCGGACTCGCTGTCCGGCTGTCCGGTAACTGTCCGGACCAAGCCCAAGTCGTCGACGGCGCGCACTGTTCCCACGCGCCTCAAGTTGTCAGCAACAGCAGGGACCCAGCCAGGTCGAAGCCTACTGGGGCCAGGGTTATCCGAAAGGGCGCTCGAGCCCCGGTGTGAAGGCTAGAAGGAACGGGGTGGGTCTTTTAGTCAGTAAGAGTCTGACACTATCTCCCGCTTCGCCCAAGAGCGGGGGATGTCAGAAGAGCATAAAAAAAAAGCCATATTTCCCGAAGTATGATGGCAATATTGCCGGCAACGGCACATCTCTATGTGTGTGTAAGAGAACCTGTCCTTATGTATGCCGCGCGCCCATTTAAATTCGTCTACACGAAAGTGATAGCCTGATAACCGAAGTTACTTAACCTGTGTATATTTTTCTGCGAACCGTTGTCGGCACCAATTCACTCGATCTCATAATAACTTTCATTGCGCTTACTGTAACGCTGTAGGTCGTAGTGGAACCGGTTGGGCGTTGTGGTCGACTAAGTGCTACACTGATGGTTACAGACGGAGTTCGTATTATAGGACGGTGTCCGAAATATGGGACGGTGTCCGTATTATGGGACGATGTTGGTGTATTGAAATTAGATGGGAGTAATGTGGATGAAGGTGATGAGGAAAAGTGAAGTTTTTATGACAGTCGCGGAGATTAGAAGTTTTTTTTGCACACCCCTATTAGAAAATTAAATTACAATTATAATGTTAGTTAAATGTCCATCCAAATAAGTAGTAGAGTAGTAGTAGTTTCAAATCCTAATTATGGGCAATATGAGAATCGATGCACTATGCAGTACATAAGAAAGAAAGAAAGAAAAAGTGTTTATTCACGTCAAACATGACGCATACCATAAAAAAATAAATAACAATATCGAACTAAAAGTAACACATAAGATATGCGTCACATCCGCGCAAAACTACATCAGTATTGGTATCTACGCGCACTACACTGGTAACGCAATCATGATTTATTTGGAATTTATTAAAATAGGATTTTTTTATCCTAAAATAAGACTAACCAATTTAAGGATAAAATAAATTATTAAAGGATAAATAAGTTAAGGATAAATTACATACTTTAAAAATAGCTGAAATCAATTCAGTAACCGATTCTGAACATTATGTCACATATTGTTAATAAGCAGGCAACTCACATTATGGTATGTGGTCACTGGACATCAGAAATACCAGGTGTACCATAGGTGTGTTGCCCATCTTTTAAATTCTCATTGAAAAGACTTCAGGAGGAGGACTTCAATCCAAAAAAAGTGAATTTATGGATGTCAGAAAAAAGAAGCTACCATTTAAGGTTACAAGACAATCAATTTTACCTCTTTTAGCATTCATATTTATTGGGATTTTTCTTGGAACGTAATAAAATTAACATAACAAGAATACTGTTATCGCCGTCATTTCCTTACAGGTTGTAATAAGTTGTAATACTTAAGTGAGAAACGAGCAGTAATAAAAGCGACATAATCAGCTACGCATAACAAGCCAGCCTCATCGGTCTTAAGGCGGCCATTTTCGCAAGTGCATTTCATAACAACAAGAGTTACACACCATGACGTAAGGGTGCACCAACCCGATGACCGTTAACCTACCATTCTAAATTCAAAACGACCACTCGCGACACTTTCGATTTTTAAATCGGCCAATGAGGTATGTAAAACACGCCTTCGGCGAGTTTCGGGCCGATTCGAGTTCGTGATTCGAATACAAGTTACTCCGAATCTTTCGATCCTTGATATTCGATTAACTTTCCTTTTCATTAAGAATATTTTTATTCACGACACATTTTGTTGCTCAACAACGAAAAAATTCGTTATCGACGATCAAGTTATTCTTTCTGCGTTCGTGATCCTCGAATGTAAAAGTGATTGCTGAAGAAATGTGGTTTATTGAGTTATTTTGTTACCGGGTAATTTCAAATCCGTAAAAATATTTTAAAAAATCTTTTTTCTCGGCAAGAAATGGTAAAGTGTAGTTTTATTGTATTCTAAATTATATATTTATAAAATATTGAAATTCAATACATTTCAAGATTTATTACTATGTTACGGAGCATACTCGTATAATTATTTAGTAATATAACCGTTATAAATAATGATTTGATAGTGTTAGAATTTTTAATTGTAGATAATCATAAATCCTTAAACCATAGGGCAAAGATCAATCGATAATGCAATGATAAAAAAGATGTTACAATAAAAAGGAAATAAATCAGTTGTTTGTACGTTTGTAAAGGTTAATTCTCTGTAAGCACTTACTGATAGAATTACGAAAATTTGTTCAGTTTGAATGCTATACTGTATCTAATATAATGATATTACTTATATAATTTTTTTGTACGTGTTTATCACTTGGCTCCGCCTTAACGCCCTGACCGAGTTGGATGAATTTTTGTGTACGTGAGTGTGGAATGAGTCCCTGGATTATTTGAAAATACAATAGAACCCCGTAGGTGGCGCTGCAATCGAGTTCTCAATTTTTTTTCTGACTAGAAGGCAGTTTTCTGTCAGGACAACGTCTGTCGAGCTAGTTCATTATACTAATTTGATTATTAGTACAATGCATATAGTTGTATATGTTGCTGTGCCCCTAACAAGGTTTATGTTTGAAACAGTATTTGGAGCCTTTTGCTGGTCTATAAGGCTGTGTATACATCCACTTTACGAGGCCGTCGCAGGATCAGGATCGTGTCATAACTGATATTGTTTGACGTGCCCCACGGTTTTATTTTAGTCTAGTCTATGCATATGTTTATAATTCCCACGACTGTATCTATTTTATTATTTTTTGGTTTTTAGTACATTTATCTTAAACATTGCAATGTATGTTTAACATAAAACCGTTTAACTTAAAAAGTTTTTTTACCTATTTTTATTTTCTAGTTTTTAGTTTTTATTTCGCATTCTGTTTAATTCATTTAGTGCTTCATTATTGCAAGGTTTCTTGCCCGTTAGTTTATTGCAGTCCAACTCCTCTATACGTAGTCCAAATTAAAATTAACGACAAGGCACGTCACGTTGTTTGTGTTGAGACCTTTCATTTGATACCCATGTTGATGGGATTGATAAAACCTAAGTTATCCGCCATTTTGTAGAGGCCGCCATTTTGGATTTTAATTTTATATAGTACATTGTATTATACTGGTTGAGCACTTTCATTTGATACCCATATTGATGGGATCGATAAAACCTACGTTATCCGCCATTTTGTAGCGGCTGCCATCTTGTATTTCAATTTTTTATAGTACCTATATTGTATTCTGCTTGTTGAGCCCTTTCATTTGATACCCATATTGATGGGATTGATAAAACCTACGTTATCCGCCATTTTGTAGCGGCCGCCATCTTGGATTTCAATTTTTTATAGTATATTGTATTCTGCTTGTTGAGCCCTTTCATTTGATACCCATATTGATGGGATTAATAAAACATAAATTATCCGCCATTTTGTAGCGGCGGCCATCTTGAATTTATAATGATAATGAATAAACATAATTGTATTGTCACCAAAATCCAAAGTGTATACAAAATTTCAGATTAATCGGTTGACAGGAAGAGGGTGAAATTTGAATTACTAAATTTGACCAAAGAATAATAAATAATAAAACAAACGGGGTGAGCTAAATAAAACCGTTTAATAATTAGTACAATGCATATAGTTGTATATGTTGCTGTGCCCCTAACAAGGTTTATGTTTGAAACAGTATAAGTTTGTAGCATCCATAAACAACATGTATGCAATAAATAAATACAGACCAAGGGATTTTTTTTCCAAAAAATATGTGCGGGAAATAACTATAAAACAATACAAATAAACAAATAAAAATAAATCGTACTTTATCGATATTTTACTAGCATAGATAATATAATAAAAGATTGTGCAAGTACACACAGTGATTTCAACAATAATATCTTTAGTGAATTCAGAACAAGGCCTTGTGCATTTTTGTAATAAAATTAATATCGATAGCCGAATCGAATGTTGTTATGAGACTTATAAAAGATGCATAATATGGGGTCAAGGACGCGGCGCTTTATAGAAACCAAAAGTATTATGAAAATATATTAACTCTTTGAATGTCGTAATTAGAGACACAATAGAAAGACAATTACCTTATGTCGGACTGTGTAACTTAAGACATTCGAAAGGTTAAAGACTAGCTGACCCGACAGAGGCCATTTTGCCAAAAACTATTGGTCTAAGGATTGACATTTACCCCTAATTTATTTATTTATTTACAACTAGCTTTTGCCCGCGCGGCTTCGCTCCCGCTCTTCCCTACTACAGCCTACTATACCCTACTCTACCCTACCCTACTCTACTCTACCCTCCTCTACCTTACTCTACCCTACCCTACTCTACCCTACTCTACTCTACCCTACCCTGCTCTACTCTACCCTACTCTACCCTCCTCTACCTTACTCTACCCTACACTACCCTAATTTTCATTTTTTTTTCAATAAGAACCTTCTCCTCATAATAACGTACACAACAAAAAAAAAATTAGCGAAATCGGTCCAGGCGTTGTTGAGTTATGCGCTTACCAACACATTTTGCGATTCATTTTTATATTATAGATTTACTTATACAACATTACAGTCTAACTAATGCGTTGTACAGAAAAAAGAAAAAAAACAGAAGAAAACATAACATTACCACTAATATAAAATAAAATAAAATATCCCACAAAACCAAATAAGACAACGTTTACTTATTTTTCATCCATCCTCTCACAAAACCTCAGACATTCACGACACACATCTATCCATCTCCCAGCAAACAAGTCACACTCTGGTGTTAGAGTCAGAAGAGCATTAAGCACAGAAAGCGTACGAACGAGTGGCGAGTTAGCTCTTGACACTGTCTGCGATAAAGGATCAGCTAACAATCGGTGTGTTCGCGGCCTGAGGTGTTGTTTAGGTAATAATATTGACAGCTATAAACATTTAGAATGTAAAAGCATAGCATAATCAGCCTTTTAATGTTCCCAGGCTGGGATTCAGGCCTCCTCTCTAGGAGAACGGGTCGTAATTCACCACGTGGGCCCAGTGCGGGTTGGTGGATGTCACATGTTTTCGAATTTTTTGGTCCTAGGACTTCCTCACGATGTTTTCCTTCACCGTTTTGAGAGCAGTGGTGAAGATATAAATTTCACAAAATAATGCGCTTGACTGGGTTTGAACCCGCGATCTACAACTTGTAAGTCGGGACATTACTGCTCTAGAATGTAATACAGTAAAATTAATTATAAAAATATTTAATATAGTTCATCCCAATTGGTTCAGTCACTCGCAAATTTTGAGCTTAGCAACACATTTACAAACTTGCTTTAGATTTGAGTTATTAAAATCTAAAGCAGTATGAAGTCTGGTCGCGGATGAGTCGAAGTCTGTCAAAAATATTAACTAGTCGATTATTACGTTAAACACCGAAAACTAATCCATATTCAAACGCTTATAAATTCATCAGAACCAGGTAGATACTTGAATTCTAATCTGTTTTTAAATAGCCTGAATTAATGTGGCCATATACATAAACAATAACTAATATTATAAAGAGGAAAGATTGTTATTTTTGTATTTTTATTTTTTATTTATAAACTCTACTGGTCACTGGCCAGATGTAATGAAAAAAAAATGTGATTAGATAAAGTTTATTTTTTGGGGAGTAAAATGTAATCAGGTTTTTTTTTTTCGATGGGAACAATCATCTTATGACAACCCCCGCTCTTGGGCGGAGCGGGAGATAGTGTCAGACTCTTACTGACTAAAAAACCCATCCCGTTCCTTCAAGCCTTCATACCGGGGCTCGAGCGCCCTTTCGGATTACATTTCCCTTGGCAGGATCGTCAAAGGTAATGTGTTTGTGTATGTTTGTGTACTTTACTGGTCAGAAGCTGGGCTTTCACGAAGATGAAACCGCTGGCTAGTTTTCATATAAACACTACCGTAGGACAAAACTCACTATCGCTATTTTCCACACACGATATACTAATATTTGTTGTACAAGGCATACCCGTATAACGTGTCAGTGACGTCACGTCCAGAACAAACGATAATTTCCCAACTGAAGTGGTACAGTAAATACCTAGTTGGTACTACAAACTATTGTACGTGCTTCTCTGCGTTTTGCAGTTCCCTATTGCACATTTATATTTGTTTACTGCAGTTTATGTTACCTAGTGAAAGTATATGGCGAAAGCAACTAAATACCAATCACCATCATCTAACTCCCTAGCTTTCCTAACTAGCTTTTGGTCGGCTTCCAGGGGCCCACGTCTACTATTTTTATAAATTCGTCTTTCCAACACGATCCCATTGTCATTTTGCTAAAAGTTCGTAATCTGCTAATGCATAATGATCGATCATTGATCGACCAATAGTCTTGTAATAGAGTTGTAGTAGAATAACAATATCGAGCTTATTAAAAACAATAACTGCACAATGACGTTCTAATGGTAGGTTACTGATCAAAGGAATTTTATTCTTTGATATTAATTGAAGTTACACTTTCACACATTGAATTGAATTTTGATTGATTATTCACTCATTTGTTTTCTTATCGGTCACCACGCTCAAAAAACAAATGAGTGGGTGTTAGGTTATTTTCGTTACGGAATTTCTGGATTCGGTCTCCACGCTCAAGGCCCGCAATAGCTTAAAAAAAAACACGTGTGCATGTGGGGTGTATCGTTAGTTCCAATATGTAAATAAATGTTCCAAGATGTGGCATGGCTCACACCAGCCATGGGATGCTGAACTTCCCGATGATGATGAAGGTGATGGAGTAACAAATCATTGCACACTACAATATACATTATGTACATTAGTAGCAAACACGAAATTAGGTATTGAAAGTGAGTCGCTTACATACAAGGTATGCCGTCGTGTTTTAAGCTAATTTACGAGACTTGTTCGAATGTTGCAATTTCTAAGTATGCAGTTTGCATCCTCTTGAAGTTAATCCTCATTCTTAAAGAAGCATTGAGTAACCAGAAATTACAACTGGGTTTTGAAGTCCAGCTCTGGACAGCGATAATTTAAAACTGGACTAAGATGAATGGTGCCCTAATTGCGTAACTAATAAAATCGCATATTTTTACACGACTGGGCGACTCAAAGGAGGGCAATGAGTTTATCAGCCTACGTATGTATGTTTGTTCCTTTGCGCCACTCGGGAGACAAACGCCGGAGCCGATTTTGATGATTCTCACGTCAATCGCCTAGCTTAATCTTGCGAGTAAGCTGGTAGAATGATTACACAAAATTGATAACATTTATTTATTTATTATCTGTTTGTCTTCTATTAAGTTGCAACTAGCACGTCCTAAGCCTGTTTTAATAATTTTGAAAATCGTCTTTAGATTTGATTTCATTTTTCATTTCGAATGGTCGCTTAGGATTCATAACGATTTTAAGTTGTCTAACGATTTTTTTTTGTGATAGCATACTGGGCCAATGTACAGTGTGATGTAAATCATCATCATGTTAAATTTTCCAGTTACCTTATAATTTGACTGCTGATGGGTGGAAGAAAGTGGAAGGTTTCGGAGAAAATCTACATTAATATTGAACCTGAAACCACAGCCATACGTTCTAACAATTTAAAATACTTTTAAGGTATTGGTTAATCGGGAAAATCTAAATAAAAATCGTTAGAGTCAACTTTGAAGGCTGTTTTCACTTAGAAATTGGACCATCTCTTTTCTTTAGGGATTAATGACAAACCACTTTCTTGGTGGTACGCGGCTGAATATTTAATTTCCGGCGAATTTGAGGCGACACAGAAGTGATGGCGCCTAAAAAAATAAGGATTTAAAAGGTTTAAAGCTGTTTGGATATTATGTTTAAGGATTTTTATGCAGGTATAAATCTAGTATAGGTAACTTAGGTACGTGCTCCATCGTCGGCCACATCATCGCTTACCATCAGGTGAGGTAGAAAAAAAAAAGGTGAGGTAGTGGTCAAACGCGTGGATCGTGTGTACACACAATAATGGACACACATAAGGTACAAAACTACACTAATTTTACATCACTATATTGACTAGGAATCAATTTGCGAATAATTAAAAAAACTACTAAGCTTCACTCAAAGAAATGACGCCAAAAACCTACATCAACTTTTAAATTGAAGAATCTATAATTAATACTAAAATAAAAGTGGAAATAACTGTTTGTCTGCTTGTTACCATTTCACGTTAATTGTTACCAGTGGACGGATTTGAAATAATTTCAGACTTTCAGGCTAGTCAACGCGTACCGGAAAACGCAGCGTTAGAAAGCCTCCCACACTCCTCCTCCTCCTCGATGTCCTGGTGAGGGCCTGGCGGAAATCCGATGGATGCGAGACGCACAGGACAGATTATGGCGACAGCTGGGGACGTCTTTCGGCTGAAATGATGATGATGAAGAGGCGAGTGAAGTCGCTGGCAGATGCTAGTATGATTTGTTGATCGTAATATAATCTGTATATAATTTGTAAGAATCCCTTACCAAATAAACTACTATGAATTATGACTGATTATACCTACATCTTGTTCTATACCAGATACCAGTTAAGCAATACTTATGAAAGCATAAAATACCAACAGCTGCTGGACATAAGCTTCAATAGAGTCGACGTGAACATTCATAATACATTCATGTCGTAAGACACGGCCGATCTTTTGATTAATCAATGAAGAAATATTATGAATAAGTTTCCGGTTTTAATGTAAAGCGTGTCAGTGATTTAGTTGGTAGGGTTCCGTACGATGCCAGCGCTACGAGAAGCTAGAACTACATTAGACGGACGCACACGTGTAACAAGCCTGATTCGTACGTAGACGTCGATGACGTCGCGTGGCGTGTATCTAGGTAGCTCTACAAATCTAGTTTCCATATAAAATGTAAGGAGACCGACGCGTCCAGATCGGCGTGTGTGGCACGTGTGAGCAGTGTAGTTCTACCTTGACTGTCCGAAAGAGTTACTGCGGCACTGGAACACACAAGGGTAAGTGAAGGATAGGTTTTCGTCAGTTAAAAATCTGACTTTCTCTCTTGCTCTTATTTGATGATGATTCCCACCTAGTGATAAGGAGGAACGTTTAGGTGAGGTATTTCTTTCACGCCTTAATGAAAAAGTGTGGCAATTGAATGAATGTACATAATATATATAGCTTAGTTTTCTAAGAAGAGTCCAAAACCACCCGAAAACCTATATTTGTGTTATCTATATCCTATATCTTGGTTAGCCAAGAAATGTACTCAAAGTACAGGAGGAAAATGGGGGATATCAAATAAACCAGCAACATTATTACCGTAAATTTCTACACGGAACCCTTCTCAAAACCAGTATTGCAGAACTCATTTGTAGGGGCGATATTAAATTCTATTCATACGAAGACAGCATTTAAACAGATGCTTAGCATGAAGCATCAGAACTATTGAATCGATGCGGTTCTCATGGAGAGAGAACCGATTCTCACGCCATTGTTCGATCAGATGTCACTGCAATACTTGATTGTGTGTGCCAGTTGGATTTGTGTGTGGAATGTTGGTCAGAAGTAGGAGACGATTTGAAGTTACTTTATTGTCATCATAACATGTAGAAAGTAGCTGATGGTGGCGTTTTGGGAACACATTCATTATGCGTACAGCTAAGGAGTGGAATTCCTTGCCGGAGTCTGTGTTTCCTGATAGCTATAACCTAGGGATCTTTAAGTCAAGAGTGAATAGATTGCTTCTAGGCAAGCGTGTTCCATCGTCGGTCACATCATCGCTTACCAACAGGTGAGATAGTGGTCAAACGCGAGCCTATCCATAATAAAAAAAAAGTGTTTGAATTTCTTCTCAAAATATTTAGCCGTATGATGAGAGTTCAATACCTTACAGGCTTACATGATTGAAAAGATTATCCATAGAGTTTCTTGCACTTTCTTCTCCATAGATATCTACGCTTTGGAATATGCAATTAGAATCATATTTGACATTTCAAAAGTGTCTGTAAATGGTTTATCTAATAACAAATCTGATGTTTTTAGTTGTGCATATTGATGAACACACTTAGTAGTCCTAAGTTTGAGCTACACGAATACTGACAAATGCTTGCACTGACTGGACAGGTCCACTCAAATCTATGTGGTTCTTTCTTCTAAAGATCATCTGAGACACTAAACTGCATGGTTCTCTTATGATTTGACCATTACATGTTTACTGTATGGACTTTTCAAGAGACCCCCTGAGTTTGTTTCGGTGTTTCTTCTCAGGGTAGTCAGCTAGGAAACACCGGCCTCATCTAGTTTAAACTGACTGAAAACAAAAATTTAAGTGTAAAGTGTTTTTTTAAAACCTATTTTCAAAATGATATTTTCATTTAGGTATCAATCATCATTTAACATAAAATGTACGAAATCGATGTAGATAACTTTTATACATTAATATAGTGTGTAACTTGATATATTACTGGATTTGTTCTATCGACGCGACGCGACTCTACTTCACATCAGGCGTGGCCCGCGTGTGCATCGGTCTAGTGTACAGTTGCCATCACGGATCTTGAGCACTCGGCGTCAGAGTGGGGATCGCTTTGCGCATTCCATACATTGGCGAGCCAATCGTCTTCGTTGTAAGATACATGCAGCAACGCAGTGAACGAATCAGGAGTGACCTCATTGACGCGATGGCGCGGCCAGCCAATCACTGACACTCCCCGCCCCCGCGTCGCACTTCGCACCGCTAAAGAGACCGAATATTTGACTCCTGCGCAAGTATTCAAGATCCGTGATGTCAACTGTAGTTCTATCTCAAGTCTTGCAAACTCGGCAAAAGATTTGAATACTACAATCTAAAAAGGCTTAATTACTGCCACAATGCAACCTCGTCTTCAGTCCAACAACCATTGTATAAAACTGCATACAATAATTTTCTCGTTACTCAATCCAATTAGGCTAATTGTGCTCGAGTTGAGAACAGGCTGAGAGCATCAAGATTTTAAGTGCCGTTCTTATAGTACTTATCGATCCAGACCACAGAGTACCGCGGCAGTCACTGCTAAGTATGATTAGCTTGTAGTTCCCTCTCCTGGGACACACAATAAGGAGTATTTTACACGAAGTAAGGGAACGGGTATTGAACATTGAATAAAGAACAGGTATTTTTAGTAATGGAGTAATTAAACTGGTATTTTATAATCAGGTTATTTTTGAAAGCCCTGACTCTTAAAAACTAGTGTCTCTGTGGCTTAGGAGTTAGTGATCCTTAGTAGCAACAAGTCATGAAATAAAATATTCAGCGGCTATTTTACAATAAAGGGTAGTACAGAAAAATTATTCTTAATTAAAATTGAAGAAAAAAATAAATTAAGTATATAATCTTATCTAAATAAAAAGAACGGTATATTAATTGAATTACATTAATGGGGTAAGAGAACGGGATACTATGTCAAATGGAGTAAGGAAACGGGTATTTTACATGAAGTAAAGGAATGGATATTCTTCGGGCACGAAAATTCTATGCTCTGTGATCCAGACTGTACAATGTGCTTTAAAATTATACTAAAGTGCAGGTAATTAATCAAGTCTGAGCACCTGCTGAGCATCGATTTCTAAATAAAGCTTATCTGCATATGAACGCTGCTTTTAAATTGGGAATCTGCTTATCCCAATGGGAAAATACTACTAGTCTACACATAATAAATCTAGTAGATGTTTTTAGTTGTGCGCGCATGACGTAAAATGTATGAACTCGATGTAGACAACTTTTATACATTAAAATTGTGTTTAACTTGATATATTACTTAGGCTTTGTTTCATCGCAGTCAGTATACTATATCTAAAGATATACTACATTCATTGACTGTTTGGCGGTTCGAAGTTCGGCGGGTCAGCTAGTCTTTACATCTATACATATAAATAAAATTGGAGTGTCTGTTTGTAATATTGAAATAACTACTTTTTACTACATGCATATGAATATATATACGATACATACACCAAAATAACATTTTTTTTAATTTTTGTCTGTCTGTCTGTGTGTCCGGGCTAATCTCTGAAATGGCTGGACTGATTTTGACGGGACTTAATAAGGAGTAACATAGGCTACTTTTATTTTAGAAAAAATAAATTCAAAATCCTGTAGTCCACGCGAACAAAGTCGCGGGCACAGCTAGTTTACTATACAATACTACTAATGTAAGATAATAAAGCATCTTTTTTATCATCAAATAACTCCTTCTGCTTTGGTATGTATAGTATGTGCAAAGATTATGAGAGGATTAGGCAATAACTGTTTAAGACTTTCGTTATCACGTACTACGCGTACGTGATAACGAATATCTTAGTAGTAATCTGTAGTGTTCAACGTATATCTTTTTTTTTAGGTTTTAAATCATTAATCTACTGCGCTTTAGGTGGTGCTGGAGGGTCAGACTTCCACCGTAGGGCGGACGGCGAGCAATGGGTAGCTCGCTGTCCGCGGTAACTCGCCTTGGCAAGAGACTTTAAACCCAAGTAAGGCATTAAGTCCGCCTCTGTACTTTTGTGAGAGACATTAATTTTTATTAAGACATTAGTTTTTATTATAACTTATACGAGTTCTTAGGGTTGATTGTGTCTCATGCTGATTTATTGGGTTGACCAATTGAGTTTTAATAGCGTAATTAAAACTCAATTACGACACGGATTGCTTAAAAATGTTACCGAACAGTTAAGCATATAAACACGTACTCCAAATTAAACGAACAACCCAAAACATTGTTGGTACAATTTACAAAAAGGGTACCCAAATAAAGCTAACCCAACATAATGAATATAGACATGAATGAACCTCATTGTGAACGATAAGACCAGAACGTTACACAATCAATCTTTGATGGTACCCGAATGAATGGGTCGACAGGACCGAACCCATTGTGTTTTCATTCGGTCTTCGAAATAACAGTGTTATTATCAGAAGCTACTTTTGTTGGAAATGAAAATATTATTATGACAGTGTCCTTTATTAAAAATTAGCAACTTGTCCCAGCTTCGCATACAAATAATTAATTTTCACAGCTTTTCACTACGATAATATGCATAAATTATGTAGGTATAATTTATAGGTTATTTTTAAGTATACCTAAATCGCCCTCATGAATCACTCTATTGGTGAAGACTGCATGAAAATCGGTTCAGTATTTTTTGAGTTTATCACAAGCAAACAGATAGCCGTTTTATTATATGATGATTGGCTAGCTTTTTCCTGCGGATCTGCTGTTTTCTAAGACAAAAAGTAGCCATGCAATCAGCGATAGCTGTAGATTTCTTTATCAATTAAATTTAAAAAATTTGTAAACTGATCATTTTTCACGAAGATTACCTCCTTCATACAACCAAATTTATGATTTTGCCTCGTGATAATATTAGTTGAAATAATTATGTGATATAATTGGGTCAGGTCTACTTGGGTCTTTTAAGACTAATGAATTCAACTGAGTAAAAATAGGAGCGAACTATAATCTAATCTAGGTCAGACAAAACTATAAAATGCACAAGTATTGTTGAATGAATCAACGAACTCCATTAACGACTCTAAAAATAAATCATTTTGGAGTTGCCTTGTGGCCTCTGGTCATTATTTATTAAACTTCTGAATCCGGCTTAAACATGCTATCTTACTTCACAAGAAAAAAAATATCTACCAGGATACTAGGAACAGTAGGAGATAGCTAAAACACGTACGAAACTCACCTTTCTCAATGAGGTCATTCCATTTCTTGGCCCATCCTCTCAAACTTTTGGCGTACGTCTTCTCAATATCTGCCCTCTCCTGCACGAGGGCTTGTAGTTCTCCGCAGAGCCTGTGTCCATCGTCTACTCGTCGTGTGGTCCGTTTATAGTTACCAGGCTCCCAGAAAGAGTCGGAGGCGACTGAGAGCAGCGCCTGCTCGTCGCTGTGGTGGGACATGGCGGTGCGACACTCACACACCGCCCCTCTGGAACAAAGAGAAAGTATATTTAGAATTTTTATCTAAACTGGAGTATAATCTATTAAGATCTATGGCAGCTTAGTACAAAATAAAAACCCAAGCGCCTGAGTACTGCCATAAAACAGTGACTTTCGGAAGCCTACTCCTAGGTAACGGCCAGGTTAATAGGTTTGAAAAAAATATATGTTTATTATAGACACATGACCAACATTATCAACTATTGATTTTTTGTGCGATTAATACTTTTGTCTAAAAAAAAATATTAAGCAACTTTTCCCTACTCCTTCGAAACGGCTTGGATCTTTAGAAACATTTTTACACATAAAAATTAGTGGTTAAATATATGCATAAGGCATATTTGTAAATCAATCAATATTTCGCAAAGAAAATGGATTTAAAGGTCAGCGGGGCTCTATCCGGGCGCAGCTGGCAGCAATTAAATGCAGATACTCGTACTGCCGCCTAGGCGGTTAAGAGTGTTGAGTCCATTTAATTCCAGCCAGATGTTTAACCTTTCGAATACCGTAATTAGAGACACAATAGAAAGACAATGAGAGAGCAAACGCCGCACCGATCGCGTTCGCTTGGGGTTTAATGAATTAAGGGACTATAAACCTTAAAAGTTTCTGAAAAGGTAATCAAACGTGCTGTTTACTTATCCAACTGCAGACACGTTAGTTAATGCTAAAATGCAGAGGCCTGCACCTTGAACTATTTAAATTAAGCATTTCCTCAAAGGGAGAGGGGAGCTCTAAATGACAACATTGAAACCCTATCACGCGAAAGTCATGGCCAATATTGGTAGTACTACCGGTAACAGGTATTTTTGTCACAGTATTGTTATTTTATCTATGAATAAAACTAAAGTGTTTGTTTGTAAAATCCAAATACATTTTTTTTAATAAATCCTTAGGAAAGTATATTCAATCGTTTGGTCAAAGAGTAAATAATTATAACAAGAATTCGAATAAAAAAAAAAATGTTGTCGTCTGTTCGTTTGTTCCAGTTAATCTTCAAAAGGGCTGGACAGATTTTGACGGTACTGTCAATGTCGCCAGTGAAAGTCAGGTAAAAGTTAGACTCAAATAAACGAAATTTCCTTTTTCCTTTGCGACCTAATTTTCAGATCAACATGTTGGAATCAGATCACAATTAGTAAGTAGAACTAATAAAACTGTTAATCAGAAAGAAGCAAGTTACCAATGAATATTTTACTAGTTCTCGTATCAGCAATAATGAATACATCAAGTGATCCAATCTCATCAAGACGGAGTAAATTGGGCATCCGTCTACATTAAGGACGTCAGGAAGTTCCCAGGAGAAATCCATCTCCGTCAGACGTCAAGGTGGGTACAATTTGGGGAAATATCAGAGAAAAACGATACACTAACGATGTTCCTTCGGGGAATATTTTGATTGTATAATAATATAATAATAATAATAAGTAAAATTGAAACGAGTTGTAGGTCGTGGTTTTAAACACATCCAGGCACATTAATTTGTGTAATTTATTTCATCACCACTGCTCTAAAACAGTGAAGGAAATCATCGTGAGGAAACCGGCATGTCCTAGAGCCAAAAATTCGAAGACGTGTCATTCACTAAGCCGCACTGGGCCCGCGTGGTGGATTACGGCCCATTCCTTCTCCTAGAGAGGAGGCCTGAGTCCTAGCAGTGGGAACATTCAAAGGCTGATTATGATATGCTTATGCTTATTGTGACAACAGTAGGCTATATTTTTTTAAACAATTGCCGTGGTCTTGGAACGCAAAGAGAAACTGAAGAATAGATGGGTTTTAATCAGTAAAAATCTGTATGCCCCTTGCTTCACCCTAGAGCAGGAGAAATAATTGGATTTTCTTTTAATAGCCTATATAGGGTACCACAGCTGGGCAAAAGCCTCTCCTTTCTCTTTCCAAACCTTTCTGTCTAGAGCGATCTCTGGTCAAGTTTGCCATGCGATTTAGGGTGAGTTGCACCATTTAACTACAAGGTGTCGTTTTGAAGCTGCAAAATATTTCAGGAGGTAATTATGTTAGTGATTCTCGACCCGAATCAATAATAAAATAAGTAGGTAATTTTTTTTTTTTTATAACCGCGCTTTTTTTCACACACACAAACACGGAACAATAAAGGGCGTTTTCACACACACTAACTCGCAACGATAGTTTCATAAATAATGTATCATCCAATCATCATCCCGCACGCCACACCCTAGCCACGCCCCCGCGGCCATCGATCAATCGATTTAGTTTAGTGTAATTAAAAAATTAAATAACAAGTATAACTGATTATTGACCAGGTTTCGTATTTTTACATGATTATTTATGAGTTTTATTACAACCTCCTGAAATATTGTGCAGTTTTAAAACTGCACCTTGTATAACGATAACCAAACCATAACCAGCCGTGCGTGAAACGGCCTCCTATTGGTCAATTCGACGATTTGACAACTGTTAACGGCTTTGTTATCGTTATAGTTAAATGGTGCAACTCACCCTAAGATCAGATCGACACCATCTTCGCCGCGGTCGACCTCGACGGAGTTGGTTACTTACTGAACAAGTCCAAACTCAAGATTTGTCAAAGGGCAATGGAGCGCAGCATATTAGGTGTCAAGCGAATATATCGCGTTAGAAACTCTATTGGATGATTAGATCAGACACCAAAAAACAATCACCGCCTTTGTATTTGTAGCCATACACATAAAATCTTTAGCAGAATCCATGCATCATTTAATTACTCTGGTCTTCCTCTAACGCCATAATCCATCCAATCATACATAAAATCACCAAACTATTATTCACATAATAAACCAGAAGCGACACATGAATAACATTTTAACCTAGAAGAAACAAAGTCGTGACGAACCCATTATGCACGGTACCCATTACGTAAGAACGTCAACCGTTTGTACAAAATGCCGCTGACCTTGACCTCACAGCGCTTCCTATGCGCGTTACCATACGATCTCACTAAGAACGTTATGCTTGGGATGCCAGAAAGTGGATGAATAAGGCTTTTATGGCACATACGGATGTAGATCAATGTGCCCATAGAAAGGTTTTTGATAGACTGCAATGATGTTTGATAGACTGTCAGTGGATAGCAGGGACCCAGCCGGGTCGAAACCTACTGGGGCCAGGGTTAGTTTCGAAAGATTGCTCGAGCCCCGGTATGAAGGCTAGAAGGAACGGGGTGGGTCTTTTAGTCAGTAAGAGTCTGACACTATCTCTTTCATTCTTTATTCTTTCTTTGTTGTCATTGGATGATTTTTTCCCACCATAAAAATAAAAAAAAAGACTGTCAGTGGACAGATTTTTAGAGGTATACGGAACAGTGGTGTAAAGTCCCCCATACCTCCGTTGAAAAAGGAGGATCCCCCGACCGGACGGGTGTTGATTGGTCCGGGAAGCTTCCCGATAGTTAATTTCGAGCTGTTGTATGGTGGTTATCACACAGCTACGCACCCCGCAGCGTAGTGCGTGAATGCGTGTCTTAAGGTTGCATGTAAGTATCTCCGTTTGTATAGAAAACACGCACAGTCCAACGCACTGAAAATGCGTGCATGCAGATCACGCACCTACATGCGGGGAAACATGCACACACGCGCGTGGATGCGGGGCGACACGCAAGGTATGGCACACTGAGTCTCATAGTACCGTGTTTGATTTTGTATGAAATGAGTGCGTGTCTGCGTGAATTTACAAAACGCACCTAAGCGCGTGAGAGTGAGTAAAAAACCCGCACGATGATGCAGATCTGCACACCCGCAAGTACGTGCGTAGGTGCGTTTTCACGCGGTACGCTGCGTGGTGCGTGGAGGTGTGATAACAGCCTAAATGTTCTAATCGTGCGAGAGAACTTTTACCGCGATGCAGAATTTCTTAACTTTAGTTCCTATGTAGTGTTATAGATGTCGCTATAAATATTTTAATTGAAGAGTCTCGAATGTAAGAGAGGATACTTTTATCCTGCAGACGGTAAATAACTGGCTGCATCAGTATTAAATACAGAGGTATTGAGATTGTAGAGGTAGAGACAATCCCTGGTATAAAAAAACATCAATTACAATAAAATGGCTCAATGAAAATTAATGACCCAGAGACCCCATATTTAGAATACAAGTGTGTAATCCTAAGGCACTTGATTACGTCAGCTTAGCATTGTATTTAAATATTGCCTCATCACATAAGAATCTACATTTAAATTTAAAATATGTATAATCTTAAGCATGTGTGAAACGGTATTTATAGTATGTAAACGAGTATTGGTATATAAAAAATGTTTTGCGCCACACTTGAATAATATGGTTAATTTAAAATCAAGGCACGGTGTGGTTAAGCCAATCCATTTGTTTCTTGGATTACAAGAGACGTAAATACGTAATCTACGTGATGTTTTGTTTTTTGTTTTGTTGCCTATCTATACTGAGGAAACATTTATATTTTTGGATTTTTTTTTATAATGAACAAACTCAAAAACTACTGAACCGATTTCAAAAATTAATTCATCAATAGAATACAGTTTTATCACTGAGTGACTTAGGCTATATTTTGTACGGCACGCGGGCGAAGCCGCTGGTAGAAGTTAGTATTATTATAATTTAATTCTATTTCAAGTTTTACTAATTTATTTTTTCAAAGGTTTTTTAATGTTGTGATAATTTGCAAATTTTACAGTACTGGAATGATTTTAAATAATTATACTGTACCATTAATTAATTTTCCAGTGTTTTTAATGTTTATGATCCTTATCATTAAACTAGATTCTGCCCACAGTTTTGTCCGGGTGAACGTTGAAAATTATACCCACTGACCATACTTCCAAGATAAAAAGTATCCTGTGTGCTCTTCCAGGTCATGGTCAAATAGCAAAATTTTCGGCTTTATTTTGATAAATAAATATCATCTTATACAAACTTCTTCCACCATTGCTCTCTTTTATTCTTCACATAGGTAATCACTTAACTATTCTTTATAACTGTTTTTGGGTTCATTTTGCACCATATCCCGTCTTCGTAGTAAACCATAAGAAGTCAGTTGAGTTGCTGTTCAAATTCTTTGAAACGAACAATGTTTCATTGAAATACCGACAAAGCATCGCGTGGAAAACCACGGAGCGATAAAAAAGACCTTTGTAGTTTGTTTTGCCTGTGGAACGGTGTAAGACAGGGTCGGCAGACTTTCATAATTTGTATAAATGCATCCACTGAATTAACAGCGAAATGCAGAACTTTTTTTCACTCAACCTTTGGTTTCACTAGACCTATGCAAGGTTAACCATGCACATTGATCGGCGCGTCGACCCATCCAGAATCCAGGTGCATAATGCTCCGCTCGGCGGCGGCGATCTCTCGCGTCGGGCCTTGGTGCAGGCCATGGTCTGGCGCGAGGAGGAGTGGCAGGCGCCAGGCGGACGCCTCCTTCTACAAGGTAGTAAAGCTACCAAAGGAGGTGGCTGCACGCGCAGCTGCCGGGATTTTGATCCCGATTTCCGGAGTAATGGGTAGCTCGCCGTCCGACCGTCTGGTAACCGTCCGGACCAAGACCGTCCATGTACAACTCGTCGACGGCGCGGATCAAACAGAGCAGTAGAAGGTATTTCATGATTTACCACTGCATTGAACACGACAGGTTGATAGTAGTAGTTAGTACAAAAAATTTAATTATCACGTACTACGTTCTTAATCAGCTTGCCATCACCAAGTCACAGTGATGACCTAATCCTCATAATCTATGCACATACTATATAAAAATGGATGTTTGTCCATACGTCCAAGGTGAACCATGAAGCGTTGAGATTAAATGATAATAAATCTTAGCACAATGCTAATTAGTTCTTGCGTCTTAGATAAGCAAGGTGTGTATAATTTTGGTTATGGAAAAGAGAATTGTAGTGCTGTTATAAGCCAGTAGGCGAGGCAAAATGAATGCCCTATAACTACGCAGTCAGTGTTAATAGATTTACTGGAAACTTGTAAAATTTGGTTTCCCGAAGCTTCAAAGTGGTCTTTGCTTTGTCTGGAGCGAGAGGGAGTGTCAGATTTTTACCAACTAAAACACACCTGTATTCCATCCAAACCGTTGGAGTTTCATGAAGTTTCATGACCCTAACAGGCATCGACCCTGCTGGGCTAGGGGTCATGAAAAAAAGTATGAAAGGGAAAGGATAATCGTGGTCCTAGAACGCAAACGGCATCTGAAGGACGTCAGGTGTGGTTTCGATTTCACACCTTAAAAAAAACCTTTATTCCTTCAGTTCGACTAATCCCGAAGTCCTGATAAAATGTCCTTAAGGACATACGCTGAAGATACAACAGTGTTACCAAACTTGGAGCAGAAACATTACGCCTAAACTGTCTGCTATACCTTCTAAGCAAATTTTAGCGGCATGTCCCTAGTTCCAAACCTGCTACATCAAAGGAAGAAGCACTCAGTCATTCACGCAATAAACACACATCCTTTTAAGCAAAGCCGATCCAAAACAATAGTCCGGAAACTAGACAAAAGGTTGTAAAACAGATAAAATCTATGCACAATCTTTATTAGCTTGACTGACCTTTAAGAAAAACGGCCTTAGAGGTAGCTAGAAGTGACAGAAACATGATAATCATCATAAACATGCGTACTAACATAATTAGCGATGCGACATATGTATAATGATTGCGTCTAAATGACGTGGCGCGACTGCATTTTTGTTGAGATGACTTTATTCGGTAAATGTCAGGTACAAGGTTATGTTGACATTCAGTACTCGGTTGGTGTTGGATTTAGAATTCATTCTTTATCAAATATTTGTTTTGTAGTAAACGTCAAAGCATTTATTTCAACTGTGATTTCAACTAAAACTGTTTTCTGAATCGCAATAAAAACATAGCTCTTAAGTACCTTAATAGACAATTAAGTTAATTAAACTTAACAAAGTTATAGGCATTTTTGAATTTTCATGGTAAGTCAGTTACAAAAGAAAAAAAAAAGATGAAGATACTTGCACATTCCAAAGCGTAGATATCTGTGGAGAAGAACGTCCAAGGATACTCTTTTTAATAAATAAATAGTAAGAAAATTATAGTTGTATCGTTCATGTCGAAATTATATATGACATAGGTATATTTGAGAACAATGTAGAAAGTAATATTAAATTAGAATACAGAGTACCTATCTCTGGTTCATCACTTAGACTGTTGTTGCTCAATGAAGACCATCGACATTGTATGTGCTTCATTAGGCCTTTCTAGCCATTTTCCAACTACATTGATGTCGGCTTCCAGTCTAGCCGTCTACAGTTGAATACCAGTAGGTACCCATCTCTCTAACCTTCCAAAACCTATTTTAGATGATAACACCACCGCATGTATAGCTAGCTGCCTGCCAGTGCTTTGAGGTTGTCAGAAACAGCATCGTGACCCTCGCAAAAGGCAACTGAAGTAACACACAGGTGGGTTTTAAGGTAGCCATACACGCCAGGCCCTGACAAGTTTGCCTGCACAGTTATATCTGTCAGGTAAGCTTGTATGGAAACCTGCACAGTTGTGCAACATACACGCTCCGGTTTACCTGTACAACTCACCTGTACAGGCAAACCTATCAGGTATACCTTAGCGTGTAAGGCGGACATTAGTCAGTCAAACTCTCATACTCATCTCCCTCCAACTAATTAGATAATAGCACCATTCCCTATAACAAGTCCCCCTAGCTAACCGCCATATCTATCTATGCTCAACATAATGATACTTCTCAAGGCCGTTCGTGAACCTGTCTAAGTAAACTAACATTCCGCAGACGGGCTTTCATTTAGTTTATAAAAATAATTAAGTGAGGCATTTTTATAACCACCATTAAGATTCCTTTTTATATTATTACTATCATGAGAAAAATACATCCATTGAGTCATGATGTGATTAAAGATGAAATAGCATTCAATGAATACCATCTAGTCACGCATTTCCGATGAATTACAACTTTACGTAAGTAGGTATATAATTGTGATGAATCTTAGAAAATTAATTCACTATAAATGCAAAATGATGAGCAGTAACAACTATCAGTTCCATCAAAAAATAAGACATACATACCTGAAAAAATTTAAAACACGGTCCATTTTCACGAATTTTTAACCAATTTTCACTAACGAACCACACTTTTTCCACAAAATACACAATTCGATGTAGGTATTAACTTGTATCCTGTGTTCTTACCTAACATATTGTAGAACATGATGCACTTTCCCCCTACACCGTGTGTTCCTCACTCGAGTCATAGCGACATGCGCACGAGTCGCAAACTCGCCAGACACCGTTCGGAATAGTTCGGTTCACTTCGGATTCTCCGCGACGGTAAACAAACCAACACTGCGCGCTGATTGGTCAGAATTTTTTCAATGGTTTTTGTATCAGGTGATGTTATAATTGAGTTTTTACAATGGATCTGACGAATACTTTTATACTTAATTGAGATTCAAGACGCATGTTTATTTTTAAGTTTGTTATTATTTTAAGTTATGAGGAATATCAATAAGGTTATATGAAGAGGCCTTGTAAACAATTTTAAGCATTGCTTAAGTTATGTCAGTTGTTTATCATATTAATAGCTTATTAGCCTTTGGATATCAACAGTAGTACGACAAATGATTTGTTATTCAATCTGAGTATTCTTTTCCTTTACATTTAATGCACTGCGCTAAACTTTGTAAGTTTCTGATAGCGTCCAAGTTCCCTACCACCTATTACTCATCAGCCTTCAAAGCAGGAGTGTACATTCATCTTCAGAACTTGCTTTGTAAACCCCATCCATCACTTTCCATCAAGAATAAAAAATCTCCTTTCCATTTGTTGATATCAAAGCCCTCTGTCATCAAAAGGGGAACTTATCTAATAATATGCTTTTTTTACATAGAACAGGACTATACCACTAAAGATATAGGTATAATCTAGCAATTAGTAAAATTCCCGGTTTATTAACCGAATTCAAAACGCCGGATACGAGATAATCACGGACATATGATTACCGTTGTATTATATGTATAATTAGATACCAATTCTTGAACACAAAGGCAAAAAGCTAGATTTCTTGTTTGCTCTTTTTGTAACGAGCAAAAACTATGTGAATGAATATCGCCGCGTCTCTGAAAGATTTTAATCGGAGGATCAAATTAACTACATTTAGACATGTGTATGAAGTGTCTTCAAATCATGTTTAATTTTTTAAGTAAGAATTATAAAGTTCATTTTTATTTTATCTTCATGTTTTGTCAGATTTATTATTATTTATTATTTTAATTATTTTTTACTAGCTTCTGCTCGCAGCTTCGCCCGCGAACATAAAATATATCCTATGTCATTCAGGAATAAAGCAACTTTCTATCGATAAAAAATTTTAATGTACGGACCAGTACTATCAGAGATTATTAAAAAAAAAAAACTTTATAATATTAGTTTAGATAGTGCAGACTAGTTTCTATATTGATAGAAGCTGATGCTGCGGGTGAAGCAACAAGGATTTGACAGCTTGAAAGTACATGATAAAAATCCCAAGGAAACACACTCCTGGTATAAAAAGTATGCTACATAGCTACGTCATATAATTTTTATCCCAGGACATGATCTACTTGTGTGTCAAATTTCACCCAAATCCGTGAAGCCGTTTGAGCGTGAAGAAGTAACGAACAAACATACATACAACTCTTGCCTTAATTTTTTGTGTGATATATTTTTACGTTGGTGTTACGCTGACAAGATCTGCTTTTAGGCAAGTAATTGGTTCATTTCTCAACGATCATTCCAGCTACTACTTTGTAGGGTCTCATAAATATGACCGATCTCACCATGATAAGGTTTTGGACTACAAAAAAGACTGACCAAAGAGTTTTACCTCAGAGTACTTAGCAGAATAACATACACCAGTTATGACGGTGTATCTAGTATAAGCTTTAACAAATATGCCTTCCATTTAAAGTTTAAACTTATTTACAGACATAAACATAGTTTCTCAATACAAAAAGATCTACCTTTGTATACAGGGTGATTTCTTTCCGAACTAGTACAAGGGCGGAAATGGAAAATTTTATGTACCTTTACAATTTCTAGAACTGAAGGTTGATATATTTATTTACGTGTTTAGATTGTGTATTTGACACTAGCACAATATAAAGTGTTGCAATAAGTCATGAGAAACGCATTAGTGACTAGTAATAATGTTTACTCAGCAAAACTTTAGCTTTGTCATCAATTTATTTGGAAATACAATTTGTGAAACATCGGTTTTGACTTTGAACTTGATTTGAGAATTCTAGGTTTGATTAATCTATTAGTGTTGTTATTCTGATGAAAATATCGAATAATCGTTTGCTAACGCCAGTGTCGGTTGGTCATTAGGTATTACCGGTTTTGTTTTTAATAATAGATATTATTATATCTATCTGTATATGAGGCTCCTGACTTATCAACACCCAGCCCAAACCCTTGGACCTAGAACGCTGAAATGTTACAGAGGTTCCTTTGATGTATACAATGAATAAGAATGGATTTTCTAAATTTCACCCCCTAAGGGGATGAAACCGGTTTCCCATGTATAGAGAAATCTACATTCACGCGGGTGAAGCCACTGGCAGAAGCTAGTATAGAAGAAAACGCAAAAGATACTGTATTCACTGAACTGGAAACCAAAACAGGATCTTGTTATTTCCATGTCAGCAGTTATTACATCAAACACGAGTTTTGAACGGCAGAAACACTTGTTCTATTTTCCTCTCTCGTCAAGATTTTGGTAATATAAAACATTTCATTTAAAACACAAATGTTTTAAAGAACCAGATCAACAGTGAATAGGTTACTTTATTCTAGGAGACAAGCGTGCTTCATCGTAGGCAACATCTACGTTTACCATCGTAAGCGATGATGATGTGCTTGACCACTATTTCGATGATGATAATGATAGCGGTCAAGCACGAGAATATCAATAAAGAAAAATCAATACTAAAACAGCAAATAGAACGGAATTCTTCAATAACAATCAAACAACATAAAAGGAATACTTGGCTAGTTAGAGAAAACGAAGTGAAAAACACAGTTTGGCACGAATCCAACAGTTTCTCGTCTCATAGTAAACACTTCTATAAACAAACAAACAACGTCACAGACACTATCATAAACACAGACACGATAAAACCCGAGACACTCGATTTTCCGACGAACTGACTACGAATGGAGCCTTAACGCTTAAGAACAACGAAACAAACCAATCAGAGTAGTCGTTAAAAGAGTTTTCAGAGGAAAATGAACTTTAAAACAATACAGATTAGAGGAAGTAACTGTTTTTCAGATGAATAACGAATTGTAAGAGAAACGACCTTGTGAAGTTGGAACTGATTCATTGAAAGTGTTAACATATTCTTGTTTCTTAGTTCACACAGCCGCCATTGTGTTAATTGTGAGGTAAAGAGAATCGCCAAAAACAATCGAGGTATTATGTCTAAGATGTGTATAGATGACTGCTACTTATTATTTAAATGACTTATTTGTGTACACACGGAAATTAGACGACTTTAAGATAACAGAATAACAGCTGCACTACCGTATGTCGTAACTGTTTATTTGAAAACATATGCTGGTGAATTTTTATGGAGTTACAACAAGATCTTGGTTAAGATTTGTGGGAAGTTACAGTTTTGGTTACTGTGCAGAAAATTTACATACATTCTGACTGAAACCGTTCCTGCGGTCAGGGTGAAAGAAATGAACTGTTAATTCATACTAACCTAATACCTCAGTAATAGTATCAGTACTTATTTCATTACTGGTAGATAGGCATCAACTTCTACTACGTTATTTTAACAGTTACAATTTTATACTGCTCATATCTCAACAAAACCTGTACTTTATTTTGTCTTTTGGTGGTCATCTTCAAATAACTCCTTTTGCATTAGGTGGAGTGAGAGACAGTGTCAGATATTTACTGACTATAACCCACCAGTAATCCTTCAGTTACTCTTTGCATTCCAAGACCGCAGTAACTCTTTCCAGCCCCCAAGCTTTGAACGTTATTTGTCCTCAGGATAAATTCTATAACCGGTTGCACTGGACTAATATATAATAATAATAATACAAGAGTTTATTGAAAAGTTACTACAAAACTTTCTCCACCAATGGCATAAAAGAACAGATCTTTGCAAGTTTAAAACAATGTTCCAGAGCTACAGTCAAGTTTATGACTTTCAGCATCGTTATCCTTAGCGGGGTCTACAGTATATTATTTTTATTGAGTCCCTTTTCAATTACTTTATCGTTCAATTCTGAACTGTATTAAATTGACTTCAGCTGTTTTTGTTCGTCCTTTTGGAATAATTTGATTTTCGCTGAATGAGGAGAAGGGCTACTACTACCCATTTCGCCAACGTTATTTTTGATAGAGCAAAATCTTTAATTGATATCGCTGAAATGACTTCTAAAATCTATCTTTGATATCGCTGAAATGACTTCTAAAATTTATCATTGATATTGCTGAAATGACTACTAAAATCTGTCATTGATATCGCTGAAATGACTTCTGAATATATCATTGACATCGCTGACTTGACTTCGAAAATCAATCAAAATCGCACTGATCATATAACTCGGCTATCCGATATTCTTGATGGAGACAGTATTGACATATTTGACATAACCTTCATAATAATAATCATCATTTTTTTATGCAGCGATTACGGCCAAAGGACCATAATCAGAGATCGCTCTTCTCATACAAAAAACGTTTCCTTACAACATTCTGTACGATTGCTTTACAAACCGAGATGATACTCATATAACTTTTTGTTCGGAAACAAATCCTATACTCGTACGACTTGTGTTACTGAGCGGATTCCATTACTTCACATGAACGTTTGTCCAGCTGCATTCTGCGATTTTAAACCATAAAGTCGCCTTTCAAGTGTTAGAAACCATTTCCCATGAGTCCCACTCTATGTTTTATTTCTTTCGCACTTACGAAGAGTGGTAAGGACGCAAGATTTAATGCAGTTAAGTGCTTTGAAAGACTGTGGTTCTGTAGGATATACATAATTTTCTGTCTGAAGTCTGGAAAATTTTCCTTCCACATTAAATATTCTTAATTAAATTAGCAGTTTGTGCCAGTTTCAACCACAATATAATAAATAATGACTAATTAATTACCTATTTTTCTTCGTATTAAGTTTTTAGTTAGACGCGATGCGTCAATATCTAGTCAATAAAACCAATTAAGACTGACGTTATTGTTATTTATAACAGTTAATGCTGGATCGAGTGTTTTTTTATGGTACACTTTTTTTTTATTTCCTTTAAATGCTTTTGTAATTATTGTCACATTTGCTTTAAATACAAGTTTTGATCTGAACGAATATCAGATTTATTAAAGTGTTTTTGTTTTCAATTTTTTTTTTTAATATATCGCAGTTTATTAGTTACTCTCACGGAACCCCAGAGACGTGTAATTTGTTGCTCGAAGATGTAATATAATGTAGGTTTATCTGCGAGAACTTGCAGTTTATATCAGCCGCTCGTAATAGGAATGCCATGTGCAAATGGAAGTGGGATGAACAGATCAAGAAATATGTAGCCACATCTATCACAGAAGCTTATTTTATTTTCTGATGAGAGATTGAAAAACCGGTCTAGAATTCAATGCTAGTGGAAATTCGTAACGCCTGATTCTATCAGGTATTTATTCAATGTCAAGACGTGGAAGACTTAAAAATGAATAAGTTTGCGAACATTTTTAGCGATTTATGGAATAGATGAAAACTCAATTAATCTAGCGATTAAAGGAATCAGATAGCAAATAAAGAATCTGCGTTTCATAGCAAATAATAAGAAAAGTATCGTAAAAGCGAACATATTGTTTGGATACGAAAAAAAAAAATTACAGTAGAATATTGCAAGGCTTTTTTTTTATTTTTAACCTATATTCTTTCCTACTACTTAGCAAAACTCTGCCCCAAATTCTTCCTGGTATTTTTTTCTCAAACTGGCTAAGCATCTAGGTCGTCTCGCCACCTCTTCCCATGCAGTACTGTACTATTATAATAATTAAAATAATAATAAATGGTCCACAAGCTTCAAAACACAAGATAAAGAATCCTCGAAACGTGGGTGTTATTACTTACGCGTATAATACACATAATAACACAGATTCGGCACCTGACCTGAAAACCGTCTGTGAAATACGGACATTACTTACTGCGTCATTCAGGTCGCCAACATTTCAAGAATTCCACGAATCACGAAGCTCAATTTCAAACAAGCAATGCCAAGGATGACTCTAACGATGATATCACTGCAGTATCTTACGTCACCAATGGAAATGAAGAAGGAAAAACTGTTTTAGAAAAGATGCAATTATTAGCAGCAATAACCGAGACATTAGAATTAATGGACGATTTTTAAGTGCTACATGTATGTCATTAGAAGCTCATATTTCTAAGGAAGGTAATAATGAAAGCATTGAAATGAAAGCGAGAGCGAATAGAATTGTTGACGTAAGAGCAATTGGCGAACTGTTATGTGAACAACAACACGAGTCTGAGCTGTCAGAGCTGTGTAGATGCATTAATTTAGGTGAAATATCTGGAATTATTGCAATATGTGCCAAAATGTGTGATGACGTGAATGCAGCTGCCAATGTTATGATGAACTAGACAAGTAAATGATAAATTATTAAACAAGTAATTCTCGAAATCAATTGGTCTAATTCTGATACAGATCATAACTTTGGACATTACTAAATTTATTTGACGATAATACTAATGAAAAACAAATTTGTAAGAAGAACTTACTATAACGTTTCATTCATCAATATAAGTGTGAATATTGAACGCTATATATCAGTAGTAGGCGCCCGTTAACACACTACTATCCTTATATTCCTAACTCAACATATCACCCTCTGCCATGTCTTCTCCTGACACATTCCAAATCATCATTAAATCCTCGCACTACTAACAATAAATTCCAAACGCCACAACACCCAGAAGGGGTTGGGACTCTCCGCAATATATTAGACTGCTTGACGACAGTTCAACACCAGACTGCGGGGAAGGGGGGTTAAAAGGGAGACGGGAACTGTGTCCATACGAGATAAGACACGTCAGACTCAGGACCATGTCTGTAACAGATGAGGAGACGATTGTGTTTCTAAACACGTCTGGCTGCGTTTAAAGTTTTTATTGAAGGAGACGCCGTATGCGGGTGTACCCTATAGGATTTCACATCGCTAAAAATGTCTAATGTCAGTACAAACTTTCATTCACTATTCACCGCTTTTAGGGTGTGAATACTGACCTATGTACGTTACGAAAGGCAACTCTACGGAGTAGGGGATTTCTACTCTCTAACTCTAATATTTTTGAACCGAATTTAAGAACCCAATGAAAAAGGTAGAAGGCACAGCACCATAACTATACAACTTAAACCAAAGATATAATCAATTATAATTAGCTGACAAGTAACTCAATTCAAATGGGTAAAGTAACTAAAGAGTCAGTGTTTGCCAAAATAAATACGAACAGATGAGGTCGAAAAACCAAGAAAGATATTTTGGGAAACCAACTGCGGCAAAGAGATAAGGTTCTGAGGAAACTTGTCACCTCTTTGTGAGTGATGGAGTTAGCGCTTCATGGGGAAGTTTCTCCAAATTAGATTAAGAGAGCTTTTTGTTCGTTTACTTGTGTTGTTACTATCGTGAGAGAAAAGGTGGCCTTATGATAGGGCAGAAAAAGATTTCCTTCTAAATACGTTGGCGGTAGAGTTTTTTTTATAATTAATTAATTATTTATTTGGAAGTAATGAAAGATACATTCAAAGAGATTACCTAAACTGTAACTAGTGGTAAAGCTACCCTATGAGGAAAAATCAGACCGAATACTGGGCAAATTAGTAGCTCAAAACCAAACAAGATTAAGAACTACAGTTTATTAATTTGAATTTATATTTATAAGAATTAGAAGAAAACGTTAATAATTTTAATACCGGTGTGTATGCCTATTATAGGTTTACACAGCTTACGGCTTGAAATAACAGTAAACTAAAACATACGAAGTAGAAAATCAGAAAATGCAAATAATATTTGTAGATTAACGCCCGCATATCTCCAAGATGGAACTTTTTCACTTTTTTAAAGAGATACGATGTAAATAGATATGTGATGTTTTGCAACAAACAATCGCACTTTTTGCATATACGGATCAAGGGAGCGCTGTAAGTTAAAATGTTTCTAAATATAGAGACACAGTTGACAAAGCTGTTTCCCGTAACCAACAAAGTAAACGCTGATTGTGAAGCAGATAAGACACAATAGAGTGTAGCGGCACTGTGGTTAACTTTAGACAAGTATGAGTTTATGACTATAAAGTTGCACTTATTGCAAAGCAGAAAGCATGAAAAAAAAACTGGCCAAGTGCGAGTCGAACTCGCGCACTGAGGGTTCCGTGCAAACTACAATTCCCGAAGATTTTTCCGAATCGCAATTTTTTTTTTTGTGACTTAGGTAATAACAAATTTACTGCTTTCAGATTTATACCTATACCTGTGCTATAAGCTTGCTTTGTGCCAAATTTCAGGTTTAGGGGTCAACGGGTACTTCCCCTATGAATTTCGATCTTTGAGAGTATCCAAATATACGTTTTTTTGCGACATAAACAGACATATCTTTTTTTATTCGTTAACGTTAAATTTGATTTTTTCACAGCTTGAAGGGACGGCAGACCTGAGTATATGGTTTAATTTCAACTCGATACCTCCACGCGTTCTCGAGATAAAGGGTCTTGATAGACAGATAGACAGACAGACAGACAGCCGGACGGACGGACGGACAACAAAGTGATCTTATAAGGGTTCCGTTTTTTCCTTTTGAGGTACGGAACCCAAAAAATGTACAGTGCATGAGTTTTCTTACTTCTCCTCGTGGGAATATAGTTAAGTGACATCGAGCAAAGGTGTACGCAAAGGAAAACCTTGTATTTGAAGAATTCTTTGCTGATGCGTCATATGAAATCGTACGCTTTGAAGAAGTTAAATAGGAAGTACTAAGTTAGAAAGAGTTTGTTTGAGATGATAAAGCTGTAAAAGGAAAATACATAACACTAATATTATAAAGGAAAACGTTTGTGTAAATGTTTGTTTCCGTCAAGCTCAATCAACTGAACAGATTTAGATATATAACTTGTGTTAAGATAAACATCAAATTTTGACTTTTGAAGAAATTCCAAAATAGTGTTTTACAAAGATCTCTTCAGTTCTTGTGGAGAGGTCACCCAAACTAAATACGACACGGACTGTTTTAATTCGAAAACTCATTCTAGCAAATGTAATGTTACTAAAATGCTCTGAGGCCCTACCACTAGTTCTTTATCCATTTTACGCCTTAAACTGAACTGTTAAAAGGTTGGAGCTACAAGTATATTATAGAGTGTATAGATCCATCCCTCTTTCTCGCTCGCACGCCTGACATTTCAACACGTCATGGTAAGGCCCCTGAAGTCTAATACATAAGAAACATCCAAAGCCCCAATATTTCCATTAAGACCCTTTCAGACGAAATCGACGTTTCGATTAATAAGCCCAAGGTTAGGATCAGCAGTAAAACTAGAGATCGGAACGGTCACGCCGATGTGGGTCCACTAATACGATTTTCCCTACGGAAAATACACAACGGAACTTTGCACACTCCCACGCACATTTATTGGCGATTAGGAAACGTGTGTATATAGGAGTCGGAAATAAAATGTTTGTTTATGTGATCGTTCGTATCTTCATTAGGAGGAGAAATCTATTCAGTGTGGTTTATGTTGCTTCCGTGATTATTAAACAGTGAAGTGACTAAAGGGACGAAGCCAGTCTAGTTAGTCCTATAACCAATTTTCAATGGGATTTTGAAGTCCTGTCTCAGTGAGTGGCTCTAAACTTGAATCGTGATAAGATGGCAATGGTGGAATTAATAGGAATAGAATATTAGATTCGTACACATGTAATTGGAATTGAGACTAAAGTAATGAGTCTTTAGCCAAACGTGGAGATTTAATGGAAAATCAACAAATTAAAAAAAAAAGATAGCTAATTTTATCTCCACAAATGACACTTAATACATCCAGTGTATTATTTGACAGAGTTAGTGGTC
This sequence comes from Mythimna ferrago, assembly GCA_910589285.2. NCBI lineage: Eukaryota > Metazoa > Arthropoda > Insecta > Lepidoptera > Noctuidae > Mythimna > Mythimna ferrago. Next base: position 14,362,089 of record OU342676.1, on the reverse strand, counting down.
TATTCCTTCATTGGCCTTTGCCTTCCAGGACCTCTAGCTCTTTCAAATAATCCAGGAACCAAAGTTCAAGGACCTAAAACCGATACTTATGCTTGCTCTGAGGCACTTGGCACATAACACGCCAGCGACTCAGGCTTGGTTCTTATCGGACTGCGAGCTACCCATTGTTCGCCGTCCAAATATGGAGCTTTAGCAAACAAAATTGAACTTAGTGTTTTTTTAAATGATCATTAGTTTGAATTAATACGATAAAACATGGATAAAACAAACAATCACCTAACTACCACAGAACAGATCCATGCTTGCTAAGAATTTGCTCTTAAACCAAGCTCGTTGGCAAGCCTAGTCATTTCTGCGTGATTCGACAGAACGGTTTCTTTAAACTCCGGTCAAGCATTAAACTGAATTGCTTGATTAACTATGATCTTATTCAATCCTGTTACTAATTTTGATTTATTTTGGCACTATTGTTACGTTACATTGTGGCGTGATTTGTCTGTTCTTTATTTTATTCTTTCAAGTTGCTTTTATTTTTAATTCAGTCATTATCCGTTACGAGAAGATGGTGTATTGTTACCCCCATTTTCTGGTAACGGATGATAGTGAAACCATACCTGGAGAAACAATCTGTCCAAATGGAGCTTCCTCGACCTATTTCTAACACAGTGCCAGTGTGGAGCCGCTGCACAGGACATGCGTCACCTGCTATACTGCTCATCCGGCACAACCACCCGCACTTTTCAGGATTTATGCGAGGCCAATAACAGAGCTGTGCATGTTGACAAATACAAGACAGAAAAAAAAATCGTTTGTCTACCTATATCGACACGAAAAGAAAAAGAAGACTCTACCAAAACTAAGATTTTGTGGTCCTTCTATCCAGATAAGTGCGAGTCCTTCGAGCCGGATACATTCCTACTATATTATAATTATTTTTCTTCAACGGTATAGCACCCATTAAAGTGGATACAGCCACAAGTCAATTATAGTAAGTGCACAGAATTACTGAAAGCGTTAATCCTGTTAATAATGGCACACACACACACACAGTAACTGAATGACCTATTTATGAGATAGTACCTCGCCTTGCAGCATAATACCGTAGGCTTATAAGACTGCTTGTAAAAAAGTAGTTTATTATTGTAAAAAAACTTAGCAGGTTCATCAATGAATATACTTTTATTTTTAGAATTTACCTTCATTGGCTATGATTAAAGCAGGCCTATGTCCAGTAGTGGACGACTTTCGACTGAAATGATGACGATAAATAAAAACACGAAATAACTCTAAAAAACAAACTTATCCTATCTCCTATTCCAAGATATGTTCTACTCGTATGCGTATTTTTTTTTTTTGCTTGAAGTTGTAACAAAAAAACATACATACACACACGGACTTACAAACTTATACTCTGTTCAAAATAACATTAGACCGATTTTGACTTTTATTACGTTGGTGGCATGACAAATGGCGGCTGCAGTAAATAGTTGGTACTGTAACCACTTTTCTGCTTTTAATGCCATCATTATGCCTATGGAATTGAAGATAAAATCGGTTGAACGGAAAGTATAAAAGGTTTATTTAAATGTCTAATCTTAACGCGAATAGGGTATAGTGTGACAACAGTCTTCAAAATAAATTAGTCGCTTTCAACCGGTTGCAAAAACCTACACTAGCTAGGACCTTTCAAATGTGTGTCAGAAGCGTAATTAAAACATAATGTATTCAGTATTCAGCACATTAATCACTATAGTCTTATTGATCAACACCTACATCTTAGCTCACATTCGATTAGTAATCAACACATAGTGTAGTGATATCATGGGGTAAACAAACGACATCGTAAATCTTGTGTGTGACTTTGCATTCAGGACGTTAACGATATATATGCTAATAAAGGTATGTGGTTATTCATCATTGTATTATAATTAAACTAGCTGCAGCCAGCGGTTTTGCCCGCATGATAGTAGAAAATTATCAACATCTACATATTGGCAATGGCCGAGGACAGACGTGTGTGGAAAAGAAAGAGGAAGGCCTTCGCCCTGCAGTGGGACATAAATGCGCTAACTAACTAACTACATCTTAGCTCACATTCGATTAGTAATCAACACATAGTGTAGTGATATCATGGAGTAAACAAACGACACACACGTAAATCTTGTGTGTATTCAGGACGTTAACGATATATGATAATAAAGGTGTGTGCTTCTTCACCATATTAATCGGAGTGTTATAATTACACTAGCTGCAGTCAGCAGTTTTGCCCGCGTGACAGTACAAAATTATCCGAAAGGAACATGCTACCAGAATAAAAAGATTCTATGTGGTATTCTAGGACATGGTCTGCTTGTGTACCAAATTTTATTGGAATCCGTTCAGTTGTTCAAGCGTGAAGAAGTAACAAACATGCATACAACTTGACAAACTTTTCTGGAGAAAAAAAAAAACTCTCGTAAAGTATGGCAGGGACTGCCTTTGTCAAGATGGATTACCTATTTCGAAAACTAACTGGTATCATTGACGTACTGAAATAATGGACTGAAGTTTAGTAATTTAATATTACATAACTAGCTTCTGCTAGCGGTTACGTCTATAGTCTGCATGAAAGTAGAAAATATAAATAGTCTAAGTCACTCAATGACAAAGTAGCATTCGACTACTGAAATAATTTTTAAAACGTCCATGAGTCTTTACATTACTATCAAATAATATAAAAACGCAAATCTTTCTTCTTTAGTACAGATGAAGAAAATAAATAATAACCTTATTTTACATTGACTTTTTAACTCAATCATAATAAATACGTTAGCAAGTAAATGCAATTAAAAGTCAGGCACTACTTGGACCTACATTTGGCATAAAAATGACGATGCTTAAAATAAAAATCTACAATTTGGCAACTTGATACTTCAGACAAGCCGCCGGTTGCCAAATGACTGCCTACTACAACGCTGAAATACAGCCACATCTGGTTCTTTTAGAAAGTTGAATCAACTTAAGAATTGAGAACACCTGTGTTCACCCATGACCCATGCATCGTGATAGCCTGGGGGTGAAAGGGCTTGTGTTTCTTAAGAACGAAGATGAAATATTTAAACAATGTGTATAACTATTAGGTAAAATTATCTATATACTGTCTAAGTCTATGCTGGGCGATGAATTTTAGTACCAATACAATAACAGCAAGCTTAGACTTGATACTTTTCAGTGTGAGAGGAGGCCATTTACCCTGCACTAGGACATTCAGAGACCGGTATCATACCCAACACTTACACCACAATTATCCTGTAAACCTGTTAACCGCAGAATTATAACCCAACCACAAAAACACTGACATAAAACAGCACATCTTCGTCCTTCGAGCCGGATACACAGAGCACAAGACTAAAGGATCTGTATCGCAACAACAAATTGCGGTATCCCAGACCATTTCATTAATGCACTGAAGTTGTACTCGGACTATTATACAACCTCAAGACCCGTCATAGATGAGATAACATAGATTAGAACCAGACAAGATGTTGGTCACGGCAATATTATGCCTAAGAAATGTCTATTTCAGCAATAAGTGGATGCTAATTGAGTGGCGGCAAAATTACCAACGTATCGTGTCTGATAAATTAAGATTGAATTATAAAGATTACATGTGCAAACACGTAATAATTTTCTACTAGGAGTACAACATAATTGGATGGCAGCAATGTAATGAACACTTATTAAAACGGTACAATAAAAATAAACATAAATTAAACGCAGAATTATTTATTTAATTTCTTAAGGGAAGCAGTTCGAATCTTCGCTTAAATGGGTTTAGATTTATTTCAATCCACGCCGACTCATTTGTTCCAATCATCTTTGGGTCCGTAGTAATAATAATAACCTCCTGGGCTATACAATTTTTCTCTCATAGCCGCACAATCCGGAAAACTCAGCGATGGAAGGCCTCCCACAAGGTAGTCCGACGACCTGGTCAGAGTCACAAGATCAGTCGTTGTGGCGACGCTTGGGGGAGGCCTATGTCCAACAGTGGACGTCTTTCGACTGAAATGATGATGATAATGATGATTCGTACAATCAAAAAGAACTTTCGTTACCCTGGTGGTACCTATATCCACTTCCCACTTTCATTATTGCTGAACACACTGACATATCTCTGGCTCATAGTCTATGTCCACACCGGAATGCGGCCGGACCTGCCTCAAGAAAGGGACACAAACAACCGATTTGTCTTAACCTTTCTACTAACCACTTTGCTATAGCATATCCATCTGTGCATATCTTAATATCTCCGATCTCTCTAAAGGGAGTTTAATATATTCGCTATTAAAATGAGATATTCGCCATACCTATTAAACGCTAGCTTAGAGAATCGACTTCGCGCGCTAATTTAGCGAACACGTTTCCAGTTATAAACGCTATGCATCAATTTTCCAGCGTTTGAGCGAGATCTTTAAAGGTAGATTAATATAGTTGCACTTGCCATACTCAACCGGTTTATTAGGCCAAACCTATGATACTATTCCCATATAACCGCTCTTAAGCGATTATGATATCATTAAACATCTTTCTCTAGATATTGTGTTAAACCTTGGGGTTATTTTCAAGGTTTCTATTGGAAACAAAACCTTTTGTGTGAAACTAATCCAGTGAAGATCTCTGTAAATCTGCTATCTTGCGTGAACCTGGTCTTCATGAAGTACTCGTAAATTAATTAATAAGCGATTACAGTTGCAAGTTGGTCCTAGTGCCTCATTCATTATTATTATTATCTAGCATTTAGATTTCTAAATATTATAAAGAGATATGATTTGTAGTGAATAAACTCAAAAAGTACTGGACCGATTTAAAAAAAAAATATTTCTAATGTAGAATGCTAGTCAATCATAGTGTGATAGACTAATATTTTCTACTTTCATACACTACAGCGAAGTCGCTGGCAGAAACAAGTACCAATTACATGGAGTCCACGCAATACGTCTTCTTCTCACATACAGAAGTGACCCTCTTTTTGGACTCCTAATGCCACCTTTACTGGTAACTTTCTTGATCATGCCAAGCAGTAATGCCCTGGCTCACCTGGCCACAGATAATCTATGCCCACACAAGAATGTGGTTCGGACCTGCCTCAAGGAAGAGACACGTAACGACCGATTTACGGCGATACGCCACCTAGTGCAGTTTAATTTATTTATTACGATACCGCCTGCCTTCCTACGGTTGCTTTGTATGGTTATAAACAAGTGGGATTTATATCGTGTTTTTGTGGAGATCGAATGAAAAAACAGGTAAATAACGTGACATTTTTGATGAAGCAGAACCTATTTTTGTCGATGTTGTGTGTAAAGAATTGGCACTGTTGGTGCAGTGGTTGAGTGATTGGCTGTTGTGCTGCGAGTCGCAGGTTCGATTACCGCACGGAACAATTTTGTATGCCCTACAGATAGGTGTTCCGGGTCTGGGTGTTTGTGTATGTGAGTTTACATGTTTGGTGATCACACCGACGATACAGGAGTAATTCCTTGTGTGGGGCAACGTTTTTAAAGAAAAAACTAAATAAATAGGCGTGGTGGTAAAACCATGCATATTTCATTAAAGGTTATTTTACTGTTTCCTATGCAAACCATAAATATAGTAATATCCAACTAAAGATCATGATAGGAAAGTTGGTTATAAAACATGAAAACTACATTAAGCATTTAAATATTTGCATTTTGTAATTAATTAAATAGAAATTAAAGCTTAGGAATATAACTTTACTCCTAATTATAAGTTTCCTGAAAAGAGGAATTGCAAAAGGACCATTCTACACAAAAGAGAAAAAAACTAAAGAATCTTGAGTGCGCGTGTGCGACCTGCACGTGTGCCACACATGCGCGTCGGTCTCCATACATTTTATACGGAAACTAGACTTGTAGAGCTACACTAGACACACGCCACGCGACGTCGTTCTACGTACAAATCAGGCGTGTTACACGTGTGCATCGGTCTAATGTATAGTCTGTCTAATAAGTCAACCGACTTGGGAATTTTGTATAATATTTAATCATTTAAAAAATACTTATATTCGTTACTTTTCATAAGGTTCTTCTGTTAGTAAACAATGATCTCTATCTCTTAATCAACCTTGATTATTGAACCCGTGTTAACTACATCAGATTTCATTAAATCCTAATCATTACCCGAGTCGATTAACTTATTAGACAGACTATAGTTCTAGCTATATGTCTCGCTCATTTTGGCAGTTTGCTAGTCAATGTAAAAACTTCAGCTATTACGGTATCCACAGTAGGTAATTTATCAGGAATGTTTATCACATGCGATGCCTAGTTTTTGCCCATAAATTAATTTGTGCCTGAGGTTACTGTCGAAAAACAAATCTGTATCTTTTAATGGGAAAAAGATTACCACACGGTGGATCTTAATTGCATGACTTGATTCCGCAACTCTTTTCTACAATCACACATCCCGGAGAGTATCCGCCCTTACGTTGTTGAAACCTCTACGGTCCGGGCTAAGCGTTTCGCCTTGTCGTTTATACCGCGTACATCGAAAGACTAGAACAATTTGCCTGCTGCGGTATTCCCGTTTGATTATAATTTAGGTGTTTTCATGGCTAGAGCGAATAGGCTCTTGATAAACTAGTGCGCCTCACCATCAACGATTGCATCACTGCTTACCATCAGGTGGGATGATAGTCAAGCACTAGTTTATATAAATTAAAAAAAAAACACTAGGTAACTACAACGCGGCAGGCCCACAAAAAGATGGCGTGATGATCTGCAGGCCTTGCTAAGATACGACCGTTTCGTTTCGATTCTCTTTCGTCGATCGCCTCGAGTTGACCACGCCTCCGATTCCTTGGTTCTGACGTCATCTCAACGCTCAGTCACGTGGTCTTGGCTAGAGCTGCTAGACTTTTTCTCAAAAGACTAGTTCCCAGCAATGGGACGGTATATCAGAACAATAATAAAATGTAAGTATCTCTCGTGGAAATACCCCTAGGTTGTGATATATTTTGAGAGTTGAACTTCTGTCCACATCATGCATGTGTCTAATTAAACGTGGCGAAGCCTTAATAGTCTTCGTATAATTAAAACATACACTTTCTATCAATATCTATTTAATAAACACGTCTCTTACTACGAGACTGTTTTAATCTCCGTTCGATAATTACAGGTCAGTTTACATTGAATAAAAACTAAAAACGGAAAATCGTAAAATGCTTAATTATGGTATTAAGAGAAGTATTTAAAATTTCAAAGGAATTTAATAGAAGACTAGGTACAATATGTATGTGAATGAACCAACATGATGAACCAAAGTAGTACTAAATATTAAAATATAAACAACACCAAAAAACCGATGGATGGTTTTGTGAAATTGTTGTGATAAGAGAATGAAGTCTCCGAAAACACAAAATAAAAAATACGAAACGACATGTGCTTAGGGTTGCTAGGTTAGAAACCAAAAAGCTGGACAGGCCAGGCAGTTTAGTTGGACATTTGGGTAAAAAAACCGACTTTGTTTTTTAAAGTAAAGGCTTTTCTAATCTTTTTAAATTCTAATATAATGAAACAACAATAAAATTAACTGATACAGTCATAAGTGCAAATCCGCTCCGCTTGAGCTAGTGACACAGGTAAGAAACACAATACAAATAAAAAAAAAAAAGATTAATTTAAAAATTCGGACAGGCCGGACTCCACCTAATTTGACCGGACACGCAACCAAAAAACCTGACCGTGTCCTGCTTTTTCCGGACACTACGACACGTGCCGTCTTTCACAAAGAGAGCCACGTGCTTTTTATACCCCTGTAACCGCCCACACACCGCCTTCATAAGCAAGGTACCACGCACCTGACCTTCCCAATACCACAAAATAGATAGGTACAGAAGTCAATCTCATGTATGTACTTCACTTTTTATACCTACGCCTAGATCGCGCTAGGGTCAGCGCGTTGCGCCGAACTCTACGAGTGTGTTAGATTCTGAATTATTATGACGTAATTAAATCATGAATTTTCATTTTTCATGTATATTGTTAGTAGTATTTTATACATTGGTAACATTTATGAAGCTTGAATCTAATGTTGAAGTACCTGCCAAATATAATAATGATGTGTTTACAAACATAAAACGCCAAACTTATAAAAAGCCGTATTTATGATAATGTTGTAAATTGTAATATAATTATTAATAATCTTTGTAATATATCTTAGATTGTATGTCTACTATAATATAAGAAGTTGTGTGTTGTGCGACAACCTGAGATTTGTAGAAGGTGGAAGGATATTTGATGTTTAAGTGTCAACCCAGAGGTTTGACACTTGAACGTCAGGACTTTCCTATAAATAAGATTGGTTTCTATTAAAGTCCACTTACTTGCTGTTCAGCTCTAGACCTTTACGGACTGCCTAAGTTCACGTAAGTTATTTAATATAATAGCTTAATATTATTGCTAATGTTGTTTTGATTCTGTGTATTTGTTATACTGTGACTTGTTTCTAATTATGTTATTGTTAACTATTGTTTTAATGTGTTAGAAAAATACTATATCTGAGCTTCCGAGGTGTTTCTTGGCCGTTCTTCACCTCGAAGACCTAGTTTCCGAACGAGCCAGTAGTTTATTCAAATAATTGACAAGCCTATTTGAAATAAATACTTGGTCTTGTCTTTCTGTGCTTTTCTTCATAAAACCCTTTCCTTACACACCAGTCATAGGAACTTTGATACACAGTAAATAACCGTTATCCATCTTGACATTTTATTATGATATATAGGTAGTTATAAATATATATATAGTTCATTCCTAACAAGTGCGACCGTGCGATTGATCCGAGATATCGTGTCCGTGAGCGATGTCTATGTGTGCGTTACTCGAGCGCGCTTTGTATGTAGTTTGTCTTCTGTACTATCTATTCTGTGCCACTACAAAGAACCATAGATTACGTTCAACTATGAGTCTATGACGGATGCTTACCACATGTCTAGCACGCTCCATCGCACCCGACAGGTGGGGCATGAGGCTACCTGCTACCGTCATCAAACGATTACCATTCATTATTGTAACAAGCAGTTTAAAGGTTTTTGATGTACGCACCTGGTTCTAACATCTGTAGGTGTTTTATTTAGATCGCTTGGAGTTGTAAGTTTTTTATCATTTGGAGCTATATATACTCGTCGTTCCCTTAGGAGAATACAGGCGTAATGTAGGTAAAATTAAGAAAAATTCTATCAATCTACAGTCGGAACCTAGCTTAAGCTTGTAGGCACATATTTCGGGTTCAACATCATCCACAATGGAGCCATTCACAATGGAGATAGATATTATTCTCTGCACCTATGATATTTCATTTCCATAATTCTTATTCATACCGTTAATGGTGGTCTGACATGTCCGCTCTGTGATCAGAGTTTTTCGGCCAAGGTTGGATATGCAAGTCACATGGGGGCACATAACAGAGCAGCAGATCTATTCTTGTCTATATACACACAAGGTAGACTAGTTTCTAAAATCCGCCTAAAGAGAAGTTCCAGATGAGAAATTAATTGCAAACATCGTGGAATTCCTTCAAGAATTCTGATAGCTTCAACTTAGAGGTCTTTAAGTCAAGAGTGAATAGGTTACTTTTAGGCTAGCGTGCCCCATCGCTTATCATCAGGTGAGATGGTGGTCAAACGCGAGCCTATGAAATAAAAAAAAAAACAGCAAGTATTTGAACTAGATCATATAAAAGCAGTTCTACGCTTCAAAAAGGGGTGAATGCTAAGATGACGGCTAGAGTAATATTGAAGAAAAAGGAGAAAGAAGAGTAGCAAACTGATAAATAAATAATAATGCTCCCATAGAAGCAGTTTTAGAAAGTAAATACACGACACACCTCAATTTTTATCCACTCCACATTTCTATAGCACACAAATCCCAATACCAATAATCACACAGCATCGCAATAAGTGCATTCAAAACATAGTTTGTAACATAACCACTGGTTCTCGAGTAAGATGTAGCGGCTGGCGGTTATTAAACTAACTCACTGTAATCAGTGAGAACGGCCTGCAATTAACAGTGGATAGCTATAGAAGATATGAGGTTAAAATATTTCGATAGAACAGCTTTCGTTTCCAGTCGATGTGCTACAAAAGGAAAATTGTATCGTATCTTAACTCTGTGAGTCTTCCGGTTACTGCAAGGAATCCAGATTCCTTAGGACATAGCATAAAATAGTCGCCCTTATAATGTTCCCACTGCTGGGACTCTGGTCTCCTCTCTAGGAGAGGGAATGGGCCGTAATCCAACACGCGGGCCCAGTGCGGGTTGTTGGATGTCACATATTTTCGAATTTTTGGTTCTAGGACATGCCGGTTTCCTCACGATGTTTTCCTTCACCGTTTTTGAGAGCAGCCCCAACTACCGAAGGAAGAGATGAGAGCAGTGGTGGCCGTTACCACTCGGCCACCACTGCTGTCATCTCTTCCTTCGGTCATTTTAGTTTATTATGATATTCTTCCAATGAATTCCTTTGAGAGAAAATTACTTTCAAAGAAAAGTTTAAGGATAAACATAATCAACCTTACACTGCTGAGATTCAGGTCTCTTCTCTAGGAGAGGGAATGGGCAGTAATCCACTACGCGGGCCAAGTGCAAATTGCTGGATGTCCATGTATGTCTATGTAATAAGACATCGTCTCCTCACGATGTTTTTATTCACCGTTTTAAAAGCAGTAGTGATAATACGAGTAGTAATGCTTGACTGCGATCCCACCTGATGGTAAGTGATGCAATCGTTGATAGTGAGGCGGAGTAATGGCGCCTGGCTGGGTTTAAACCTGCGACTTACAAATTGTTATTCGGGCCGTTACCACTGGGCCACCATGTACCGCTCTCAAAGACATGATTGACAAATAAAATACCATCATATCAAACACAGACACTAACAACTTCGCGATAACTTAATAACTAAGAAATTCTTAACATCCTTTTATAAAAGTCTCTAATTCTAAGAGTAGGTATCTGTTAATTAAGAATCACGTTGATTGACAACAATCCGTCCCATCAGATCAATCATTCCTCTAACTTTTACACTTCTAATAAAAAGTAAAACTAAATCAATTACATCAAAACGCCCTTTTCTAACCATTAGCTGGCCGACGTAACAGCGGCGACTGAACGTAATTTGTCAAACCATTAGTTCCGTACGTAACCGGTAGATGTCCCGTGTCACCTGTCAACACACTGTTGTGAGAGGCTACGCGCATTATGCGCGTGCGCTCCCGGCTGCTACGCTCATTGTTTGTGTATTGACAATTTGACTGTGGTTTACGTTATGAGAGGTAACTGTCCGTGAAGTTGTCTTCAAGGTGACTTTTAATTCAATAAATTATCAGGAAGTGTAAGTACTTAGGAATACAAAAGAATTTTTACGTTGGAATCAATGGAAAAACATGCCATTCAGCACATATTGTTTTGCAGATTTGAACGGAATGTATGAAAAAGTTGGTCGGGATTTCTGTGTTGGGCCAACTATTTAAAGTTTAAATAACATGCGCAATTTCACCTCCAGAAAGATTGCCTAGGAGTCAAAGGCTCATCGTTATAATGTTATGATAGATTAAGCCAAGTAATATCATAGCCGAAAAACTAAAATTAAGTGAATTCAAAATATTTTTTTTATTGCTACTAGATTCGTTTAGGTTAGCTTACAATTGGTGGGTAGTAAAATTTATCTTTGTTAGTGTGTTCGTCGTCTTGCTATCCAGTCACACACAATACATAATTTGCGCCATGTGCTGTGCACATGCTGAAATAACGTTAGTATTAGTACCGACCCCAATGTCACGAATAAATTCTACGTATAATAGACCAAATAAACGAATAACCAGTACAAAGGAATATTAAGTATCACATTTTATTTTGGGGAAAAGAAGGAGATCACTGAGATGATAGGGAATTTTGTAATATAAAAATTATATGTGAGAGAAAACATCGTTAGGAAACCGGTATGGCATGTCCTAGAATCAAAAATTCGAAGACATGTGACGTCCACCAACCCGCACTAGGCTTGCGTGGTGGATTCCGGCCCATTCCCACTCCTAGAGAGGAGGCCCGAGTGCCAGCAGTGGGAACATTATAAGGCCGACTATGCTATGCTATGCTAATGTATGCAAAGAGACATGTTGACCCAATCCCAGATAAATTAAGACTTGTAAACACTACTTTTTTTGGTGTGAAGTGATCAAATGACATCCGCTTCGGGTGAAGCGAAGAATATCAGACTTTTACCCATCTATGTTCCTCTAATAGGTCCTAAGTTCCAGAACCGTGGTTACTCTTTGGAACAATTCTGCAGGTAGAGACGTGTAAATATATCATGCTCATGCTCTCTAAATGCTGTCACCACTAGAAGATACTAATACGGCAACTGAAAGTTCGATTTATCAGCTTAAGGAATGTAATACAAATCCCTCAGATACGTGCTTAAAACAGGTGGCGAATAAGTCGGCCAATCTCATGAATAGGCAAACAATGAAACACGCAAGCCGGTAATGAATATATTTTTCATGAATGCAATGACAATAATTTATACGACGATTGACTTTTACCCATTCATTCGTGATTGCAGACCGTACATAATGTGTTCGTGTGTGGTTATTAATTGTTGATATTGGAAATGAAAATGCTTTTTAACATTATTGATACCTTGTAAACAATCAAGTATGGTATGAAAGTCTGTTTCAACTAAATTTTTTCACTGCGTTGTGTCTATCAACTTCAAAAGGAAGGCTTAGAATTGGAATGTTCTGCCGAATATTATCAGTGGTGAAGTATTCCGAACAAGTAACCCAAACCTACAGACCAGAATACATTGTTGCCATCCTGAGTAGAACCTAGATGAGGTTGGCACAGAAGCATGGGGATCGGCACGAGATATGAAAGGCTAATGGCTAACAATGAGCCAAATCGGGCTCTGGATGATGATGATGAATCAAACCACACAGTTAGTAAAAAAGAAACAGTTATTACCCATACGGCAAAGCCAAAGGCAGCAACAGGGATGGCCAATTAGATAACGCTTTGCTCGAGTACGGAATTGATCGAAAGAGTTACCGCAGCCCTTAAACGCAAAAGGCAGGAAGAAATTCAGGTCAGTTTTAATCAGCAAAGTCTCTCTTACTCCACCCAGAGCGAGAGACCATGATAATTTCCCACCAAAAAAGTAAGGCTCTGCCGCCCCGCTTATGAACTCACACCACACTTACTTCTAACAAGGGCCACAACCAATGACATAAAAGAATTACCTTCAGCCTCTAATGAGATTATACACCTTTCTCCCTCGGCTTCGGCCCACAAGTCATGGTTAGCACTGTTTGCCTCGGCTTTCATATTTGCGGTAAAACTGGTAATGGTATGTACTCGACGTTGCGTTTCATGGTTTACTACTTAAACATGCGTCGTGACAAAGTTGAGGCTAGCGTTTCACCGGCTGTGAGGAATTCGGAAGAAAGGTGGGCACCTGTTCGGTATGTGGCAGCAACGGTAATCAAGCTTCAATTTTATAATTAGCGGCTCCATCGAAGATCGGTCAATGATTCTATAGTAGAAGTATATACTTGGGCGTTAATAATAATGTGTGAGTTAAAGCAACTAACTCAGAGTTCACTAATAACGATGATGATATTTCAACTTCCGAAAAAGTTAAAGAACAAAATACTTAAACTTAAAATGAAGACGCTGTTAACAAAATACCGATTGAATTCAAGATTAATAAGAATTGGGAGAACAATACTTAGTCATTATAACTTTATCGGAACAATATCGTATTGTTTGCAACAAATAGGAGTATGCCAATTAGGTCAATGTTGTTGTGCTTAGAAATTTTATCTAAACCAGTGTTATCTGCGTAGCTGTTGCGTCTGAATCTGTCGCACATTCGCGAAATACGAGTGTTTTTGGGCTCCAATTTCGCGACACACGTGATAAGGTTATCTAACATAACAGACACACTCTCCTACCGTTGTTTAGTGATTTTAGAGAAAAATAATTTGACTTTTGTATCATTAGCAAAATTATCTTCTTTCGATATTCACGCATGTGAGGCACCTTATAGAGATGTCAACAAAAACATTATGGGCGTAATTTTTTAAAGAATTACCGAGGCCCTGGAACGCGCAACAGAAGGACACAGGTGGGAGTTTATATCGATAAAAGTCTGACACGCTCTCTCGCAATACCCTAGAACGGAAGAAGTCATTAATGTTTCCCAACCCAAGAGGACAGATGCGCATTTTCTAGTTTCATTTTTGGTGTTAGAGTTCAAAATACCAATACTTCGCTCACAATAGTCCAGAAGGATAGACGAAATTACAGATATTCTATAAGAGATAACCATATTTGAAATTCAAATATGCTACGAAAAAGTCCAAAGGTTTTTATTTTAAAAGACCAATACATGATTGCTCGAGTCGTTGCAGCTAATAAAACATCAAAGTAGATCCTCAGGTCCAATGTCATCAATTCCACAAACTAAAATCATCATACAATGACCGCTACTAAAATTATTCAATGCAACTTCTATTTGTCATACTGCAAAGGTTGGTACAATAAAGGTATTGTGTCTCGTCACGGGCCATCGGGTTTCCAAGGGCAGGTTCGAGCCCAATATCCGTTTTCACGGGTTTATTTTGTAAAGTGTCCACAAGGTCAAACGGAACTAGAACTGTCATGGTTGCGTCATCGATACCCATTTTATTTGAATTAGGTTTATCAATATTATCTTGTTTAGAGGTATGCGGAACAGGGTGTAAAGTCCCACCTACCTCCGTTGAAAAGGGAGGATCCCCTGACCGACAGGTGTAGCGTTTGATTTGGGTAACTGCCCGATAGTTGATTTCGGGTCGTTGACGGTTGTAATATCTGTACCTCAGAGGTAAACAATAGTAACTCCACTTTTTTGAAAATATTTATGTTTTTTTGCACAGTTAAAATCGTAAGAACCAGTTCTACGTAATAGTATAGGGCATCAAGCCCTACGACATCTAGGAAGAGAAATATCCAATCGTATATGACAAAAACATATCGGGTATAGGACTTAAAATCTGTACCTCAGAGGTAAACAATAGTAACTCCACTTTTTTGAAAATATGTTTTTTTGCATTGTTAAAATCGTAAGAACCAGTTCTACGTGATGGTATAGGGTATCAAGTCCTACGACATCTAGGAAGAGAAATATCCAATCCTATATGACAAAAACATATCGGGTCTAGGA
Organism: Mythimna ferrago; assembly: GCA_910589285.2. Lineage (NCBI taxonomy): Eukaryota > Metazoa > Arthropoda > Insecta > Lepidoptera > Noctuidae > Mythimna > Mythimna ferrago. Next base: position 14,346,822 of record OU342676.1, on the reverse strand, counting down.
CTTAAAATGAAAATAAGATTGTTTACTCCTCAGCTTTACGCGCACTTAATGTTGTTCTAACCATTATTGTAATAATGTGTAATACATAATAATTCCATCTAATAATTACAAAAAATAAAAATGAGTTTGTTTCAATATCTTTAAAGCAATTATGTCAAAAATACATTTAAAGTTTCTATCCGCGCGTTTTTGCCTCTCCTGTAAAATTTACTTTTTGGCACATACTGTTGTTTACCTTTGAGGTACAGAAATGATGATAAGATTGTTTACTCCTTAGCTTTACGAGCACTTTATGTGTTTCTAAACTTTATTGTAATTATGTGTAATACATAATAATTCCATTGAAAAATTAGAAAATATATAAATGAGTTAGTTTCAATGTCTTTAAAGCAATTATGTCAAAAATACATTTAAAGTTTCTATCCGCGCGTTTATGCCTCTCCTGTAAAATTTACTTTTTGGCACATACTGTTGTTTACCTCTGAGGTACAGATATGTTCTAAGTAGCTTTTGCCCGCAGCTTCGTCCGCGTACTTAAAATATAGCCTATGTCACTCAGGTATGAAGCAGCTTTCTATCGGTGTAAAAATTTTTGTAATTGGACCAGTACTTTCAGAGATTACCTCCTACAAACAAAAAAAAACAAACTTCCCCCTTTTTAATATTAATGGTAGATCACGCAGAGAACTCTAATACCGCGATGCAGAATTTGAAATTTTTGTTCTATGTATGTTCATAGATGTCGCTACATTTTGAACTAATTGTAAGATTTAAGGACCCTTTTCAGATAAATATTGTGTTCACTTTGATATGCAAAGAAGAAAACCAAAAGAAATCAATGTTAAGAATGACCGTGAACCAGCATCGGATTGCATTAAGCCAACTTACTGATGATGATGATGATCAACAGTTAAATAAAAATTATTCTTCGTAAGGTGATATTGCAAACGGCTTTGCAAAATGAAATGATAGAACCTCTAATCCGATCACAGAATCTATTAGAAAAACGAAAGCTATCAATTTCCCATGATAACAAGAATTTCTAAATCTGAGCTAATCAATTTCATAACGTACATTACTGCAGCTAACCATAAAGTGTAGAGACATGGACTTTCACTTATGGTTCCATAATATTTTATGGCACAACCATGTGAGTTACCGTTATTGAAACAGGTACACATATCCGTCAGTCATTGGTGGTCGTAAATGGGAATCCATGGCTTTGTGCAGGTAATTACAATTAGTATTGGCTACTGTTTTACGTGCGTTTTGACGCTCTTTATACTGATACATTGTAGTTTTATGTCTTCAACGTCTTTCGTCCCACACGACTTGAGAATAGCTCGTGCGTGGCAAAATTACTAGCTAGTCAGTTAGGCGGTACCGGGGCTAACTTTCGCAGGCTATATTATTGGAAACACTACATCTTTTCATCCACGTCCTTTTCTTCTATTAGAACAGAATAATCAACCTTTTAATGCAATGGTGATTGCTGGGAACCGGGCCTCCTCTCTAGGAGAAGGTAATGCACCACGCAGGTCCAGTGCGAATTGGTGGATGTTTTTTTTTTATGGTGGGAAAATCATCAATGACAACCCCCGCTCTTGGGCGGAGTGGGAGATAGTGTCAGACTCTTACTGACTAAAAACCCACCTCGTTCCTTCAAGCCTTCATACCGGGGCTCGAGCTGTCTTTCGAAACTAATCCTGGCCCCGGTAGGCTTCGACCCAGCTGGGCCCCTACTGTTGCTGACAACTCCTTGAGGCGCGCGGGAACAGTGCGTGCCGTCGACGACTTGGGCTCGGTCCTTGACAGTTATCGGACGGTCGGACAGTACCCATTGCTCATTGTCCGCAAGCCTGCGCCTACGGTGGCCGGAAATTGGGATCAGAATCTTGTGTACCATTTCTCCATGTTTATTCTCACTTCTCTAGTCTATTATTGACTGGCCTGTTGGTATAGTGGTGTTATTGGCCCTGACTGCTATGCCGTAGGTTCGATTCTCACCCAGGACAAATGTTTGTGTGATGAGCATGATCATTTGTTCTGTGTCTGGGTGTAGTTTATCTATACTAAGTATGTATTTAGAAATATATAAGTATGTTTATCAGTTGTCTAGTACTCATAACACAAGCTCTGCTTAGTTTGAGACTAAACGGCGTTCTGTGATAGTTGTGGAATATCATATCATATTCGTAATCGACCAGAAAAATGATGCTACGATGCACCATTTTTCTAACTAACTGACTTCTTGACAATTCCAAAGTGCCTGTAAATGAATAAAAATAGTTAATTTAAAATAAATTATTTGGATTTTCCACCTCAAAAAAATGCTTCTTCGTACGTTTACACCACGTAAAACTTTATACTTATTGCAAAGTCACAAAAGCCATCTCCGGAAGCAAGACTTTGAAAACTAATCAAAGACTCTTAAATTGGAAACTTGATGCGTCAATTTCATTCATAAAAGATGTAGGAAAAGTGAATGTTAAATCGTTATTCACTAATGAAACTGCTATAATCGGTGTAGTATCCATCACCCTCAATACATGAATCAAAATAGCTGATTCGTTCCGTTTAGCCGCAAGATGAAATTAAATGCAAATGAGAATGGATATCAAGAATGAAAATTAAGCACAAATGTTTATAATAAAACGGCAAACCATTACGTAGATATGAAAGTTATTATGGAGTGCCCTTTCCAATGTTAAGGCCGGGTAGATGTGAGTATGCGTCAGAAGTTTGCTGTCAGAACTATGGCCGATGAGGTTGAAAGGTTCTGGGATGGCAACCGCGTAGAAGGCCTCTCATAAGGTGGACTGATTACCTGGTGAGGGCCGCGGAAATCCAATGGATGCAAGACGCACAGCAGGACTGTTCGTTGTAGCGATATTTGGGAGAGGTGTTAAGATGTCCAACAGTGATCGATCGTTTTTCGACTATAATGATGATGATGATGGTAGAAGTTTCGTTTCTGCAATGAAAGTACCTACTTCAAGTAACAGATATTCTGGAATCGACGGATCTCTTGCAAATTCCAAGATTGTCCACAACTCTAAGGCCAAGACCAAAGATATAGATCAGGTAGACTTTTCCGCAAGGTTTCTTCAGGCAAACTCATGAGATCTCTTGTCACTCAATAATCTCATGCAGGCTGAAGCAAATTTTCTTCAAGGGCAGTTTCTTCTTTCTTTAAATAAGACTGCTACCAAAATTCAAGACCACAATCTGAATGACACAGTATTTGTACTGTGTCATTCAGATTGTGGTCTTCTTTTGTTTCTGAAGACAACAAAGCAATTCCCTACAGCAATGTAACCGCAGTGCTACGACGTCATAACGGTACAGGGGCACGGTCGGGTCGCATCGGCGCACGCGCATCGGAACCGGCGCGCGCAAGACATTCGCGAGTTCCGCTCGACTGGTGTACTACCTGTGTAGGTTTTAATTATGTCATCTGTTCAAGTGGTGTTATATCGTTCGTCACACAGCGGGTTTTCTGTGGTGACAATAGGTACTGGCAACCGCACGTCTGTGTAACACTGAGCTGGTGTTTCAGCAAAATGGACTAACCTTGTGTCGCTACTAGTAGGTATATGCTGTCGACTGTACCTGTTACAAGCTAGAAAATTTCAGGCTTTGCTTTACTTGAAAATATGAATGAACTATTAAATATGAATTAAAACCGTGTATGAGAGTTTCGTCTAGAGACCAACAGAGACACCAGAGGGTTTAGCCGAGTTGATAATCTATAATCGTTGACGTGAATGACATCATCTTAACGTTAAGGTCAGACAAAAGGAATCAGAGGCGTTACCGACTGTAGAAAGAAATTCGAAACGAAACGGTCATAACTTGGGTAGGCCTGCTGGACAGGTGAAATTAAATATAAAACCTGTAAAAAAGGAAGAGATAGCGAGATAATCTAGAGGCCTACCGCAAGTGTTAGTTCGAGATTGTTCGAGAAAATAGCACCTGGCTAAAGTTAGAGAGTAAAGTAGGGTAAGCATCGCCTTACCCGATCAGAAACTTACACATTCCTCAAAAGATAACATCGATATAATCTGAACAAGTTCAAATAATAAACCACATGGATAAACAATATACGTGATTGTGATTATACAATACGAGTTATTAAGACAATTGTCGATTAGTCACCGCCTCCGGTGGCGGTGTTTACATCGGAATCCACTCCAGTCGTGAAGGTGAAGATGGTGATCGCTGATTCATTTTGTTTTTTTACACGTGTTGTATGAATGTCACTGTGTGTAAAGGTAGCACGTGTTTTTGTCGCGGTTACTTTTCACAAGCGATTCCCAATCTGTGGTCCGCCAAAGCCAAAGTATGAATAGAATAGAATAAACTTTATTGTACACCAAAAGTAAAATGACATAAACATAAACTTAAATCTATGGGTACAATCAGGCGGTCTTATAGCTTAAAGCGATTTCTACCAGACAACCTTATGGTGTATGGTCCGCGAAAGGTTTCCAATTTCAAAATTTTCAACCTGATTCGTCGACGGCGCGTTATGTCACACGCGCGCCTCAAAGGGATGTCAACAAAACCGTAGAGCCCTGCAGGGACGATGCCCGCTAAGGCTATGAGGAGTTTCTGAAAAGTGAACCCGTACTCCTAAAAAGCAAAGGACAACTGAAGGATACAGGTGTGGTTTTAATCAGTTAAAGTAATATAATATATATAATTAGTTTGTTTAGTCTAATTGCCAAGTCAATCTAGGCCATCAAGATCCCTTAAGTACGGACTGAATAAAATCAAGTAAAGAAAAAAAAAATCATTTATGTCCCATTCGATGGTTATTTTTGTCCATTTCTCGTTTGACATGCGGCAGTCATGTCCTTTCTGTTCCCACTTAAGCTTACAGGCACTTTAGGTAACATTAATAATTAAAATTGTTATTTCTGTTTTGACGTAAAATTCAGAAACTCTCTTCTCCACCCAGAGCGAGCGAACTTATTATATTTCTGTTTTATATTAAAATGGCGGATCGATGACTTGGTAAGGGTTGTTGGAATCCGATGGATGCAAGACGCACAGGACCGTTCATAGTGGCGACACTTGGGGCAGACTTATGTCCGACAGCGGACGTCTTTCGGCTCAAATGATGATGATGATGAATATTAAAATCGGTCAGAGATGATTAAGTAAACAGTTGATGACTATTACAAGAAATATACTAGAGCCAACGACGCTTTCTTACCTAATGGACCGACTTCAACACGATTACGACGAACGATTTCAACATCAATAATAAAATGGACTTGTTTCACCACTAACAGGCATATTACTACAAAGTACATCGTTATAAAATCAGCATTAGTGTCTATTATATTACTTTAGATAAATCACATTATTGCACACTATAAAATTTCTTTACAAGTCTATAATGATTATGATATGGCCATATAGCCAATATTGGCGCTAACAAGACATAAAGTATGATGAAAAATTATCCAATAATTCCTCCCGCTCTGGGAAGAGCGATACGGAATATCAGATCGTCTCACCTGTGCTTCTTCAGTAGCCCTTTGTATTCCAGGGCCACGGTAAACATTTTCGAAATATGCGCAACCCTCTCTCATCAATCAACAATAAAAAAAAAACGGTTTTCTGCTTATCGCTTCGATAAATGCTCAAGATTTAAATAGGTATCCCACCACAGCCTTCATATTATTGATATTATCACATAAAATATTGCTGTAAGTACCAATGTTGCCATAAAAATGCAAGCACCACCATAAGTGCTTCAGTATTTAAAACTGCCAGAGATATTGCAAAAGTCATGCACGCAATCAACCCAAATCGGGACAGGTTATCGATGTAAACTGTGTTTTAATTATACCCCATTTAATATTATCACATTTTATATAAATTGTTACAAATGTTGGCCATGAAAATTTTGATTGTCTACCGATTAAATAAAAGTGCCATAACTATAATGTGAATAGCTGCCAAATAATGGCGTAACGTTATTTAGATAAAATGAGTAAAATAAAACTTTTTTCTTATAACCCGTTTTACGCTACAACGCCACCACACATCTAAAAAGCTGTCTTAAATGACAGATTTTTATATGTGCGGTATATAAACATAAATACATTACGTATTATTCTGTTTCTAGGATTTAAATTTCACTACAGACGAATGAATACCATCATATCAAGCATAACTGCACTATTATCAGGTAATCAGGTCACATTCCCCGAATAATTTTCATTTACAATAATTTTGGTCCGCAAATATGTTATCACCACAAAATTATTCAGTACAGAAGTATCTATATGAAAACAAGGTGCCAACTTCCACAAAATGAAACCTTAATCATAGACTAAGTACCGGAAATAACGACATGAAAAGCATAGAAAAAAAAATCAGTATACAAAAAGATAGCTTTGATAGATTTTGATTCTGTTTTTAGCACAGCCGTACTATGACAATGCCATCAGGGGCCTTACTATGACGTCTTAAAATGTCAAACGTGCGAGTGAGAAAGAGTGATAGAGCTAGACACCCTATATAGCTCCAACGCTTAGGGCGTGAAATGGATCGTATTTAGAGCTAGTGGTAGCGCCTCTGGATGTCGTTGCTGAAAAGGAAAACTGCTTAGCTCTATCTTTGTCTTACGTTGAAACAATGGTGGCTTTAAAACGTCAGAGATCAGCCCTAGAAGTGTAATCGCTTGTTGCTGTGGATGTCGCCGAAACATGCTTATGTGAAGAATGAAACTTCTGTGTAATATCTACATCAGTTAAAACCGCCAGCGAATATTAAAAAAATGTGTTTAGTTTTTACGACGCAATAACAGTATTGATTATCGTGGTTACGAGCGTTCTTCACAACTGATTGTACAAAACAGCACCATTTCACTTCAGCTAAACATGCTAAAATCACCATTGTGAAATAAAATGTTGTTAGGCTGTTTTCACATAGGTGGAGCTTGAAGGTCGAGTACAACACTAGGATACGCGTTTGACCACTATCTCATCTGATGATAAGAGATGATGTGGACGACTTCCCGAAATGTAAACGATAGGAAACCGATAGGATAGCAATTCGACGTTTTGATTTTAGTGCCACACAGCCTTTACCTTTGGTTCCACTCAAACCTTAGTCTAGATGAGAATATGTTTTGCTATGAGTATAATATATTATCTACTAATATTGTAAATTAGATACTGACTGATACAATTAACAAAACAGAACATGAACTACGAAGCTAGGTGCGCTAGCTACGGTAAAAATGTCGCTGTCAACAATAAAACCATATTGTACCGAATAGTATTAGAGTTGTATTACAATATTGTATAACAGTACAGTATATTCTAACTATCTAACCAACGGTAAGTATTTAGCACGTGGGGACTTACCCAAATCTTTTGGCCCATAACCTAAAACATGAAAATTAAGTTAAATTCATTAGGTCTAAATCCTGAGGCAGAAATGATTAATACTGATCCGGGAAGAACTCTACTCTTTTTCTGCATCTACGTCAGATATCAGATTCAAACTCTAAACTCTCCCAATATAATCGCTGCCTAAAGTCGGACATAAAAATATGATTAATAAATATTATAGCTTCGATATTAGAAGCGCCATCTTTGTGGGTCAAAGAGTAAGAATACATTTGATAGCAAAGTGTGAATGAAAGAAAATAATAGTGAAAGTTGTGAGAAAAAATGATTAATTCGAAATTAGATTTTATTCGCGTGACGAAAGCGATTTGATATGAGAAAAAAATGTATAGGAAGTTGTAATGACGTTGTTCGAGTTATTTAAAGAGCGAGCTGGGGAATATTGAAAGGTTAGCTAATTGGCTAATTTATAAACTTAAAGTTTTAAAACCTACTTATTGTATCTTATTACCATAAGGCAGTTACAGAGCCAAAATTAATTTTAAAAATAACTACGTGCAAGAATCAGTTACTTGCACTGCTTACGTGCATGCCAAAGATTACGTCTAAGCGCAGTATAAAACTCGAAAAAGATCGATGCTAGTTTTTAGCAGATAAACTCGTATGATTTGATAGTTGTAACACTGAGATTTTGCACCCTGTTTAACATAATTGACAATGCGATATATTAGTCAAAAATTACCTAAGTCTCATTTTTGCAACTTGGCCGTTTGCGATGAAAATGTAAGTAACATGTACGAAAAAAAAAACTCTTAAAATTTATACCATGGTTTTTTAAATAAATAGACATCTGATCAATTCAAAAACTTGTAATTTTAAAACACGGTGTTACTAACAAAAGATTTTTTTTTTTTTATCTGTTACAAACTAGTACTTGACTGCGATCCCGCCTGATGGTAAGCAGTGATGCAATCGTTGATGGTGAGGCGCACTAGTTTATTAACTAGAAAAAATTCCTATAAAACCAATTAATCGACCCAAAACACGACAAGCAGAACAAAACGCCCTTTAAAAGTTACACGCGAGTAACTTGCCTCACACTTGTCCATTGTTGCGTGCCAGTAGAAATCTACACATCATTATCTAATAACAAGTACCTACATACTGGTGGCAATGAAACCATTACTCATTGTCTGTTCCAATCGATGAAAGATATATAGCAAGAAAAATAGGCCTGTACACCATGGAGTAATTTATCTGCGAGTACGTGAATAATTAAGGTGATTTTTTAAGGCAAGCTGTATTTTTCTAATCAAAGCAGTTACATGGTTGACTGACAGATGAACCGCAGAAGATAGAAACATGTAATCTGGAGAGAGATATATTGTTTATTTCGGCATGAACTTTATTATTTCTAATTGTTTTGAGCTAGAGTTCGAAAGGAGGTTTCTCTATGCAAACTTTGTAGCCCCATATTATTCCCTTAGGGAGTGAACTTTAGAAAATCCTCTCTTAGTTACGCCTACATCATAAAAGGAAATCTAGTGCAAAATTTCACACTCCTAGGCCCTGTTGTTTCGATTGTGCGTTGATATGTCAGTTAGTCAGTTTCCCCTTTTATGTAAACAGGGTTATTAAGGGTAAAACCCTGGCAACCCTATGTTACTAATATCATAAACAACATTTGTTCTGTGACTTTTAAAAATGTATCATATTTTTTTTAGTTCATCAGATTTTCATACAAAAATAAAAATATTTCAATTGAACGTTCTAAATAATACGAAGTCTATGCGAAGCAAGCGATAGTACCATAGCGGAGGGGAGCGGGATAGGGCGGGGGTGCTTGATGCGCTTGCGTCGTGCGATACAGTTGTAGTTATAGCAAAATGCAGAGTTGAAACGTGTTAGAAGAACAAAATATTGAAGTTTTTTTTTTTGGTAAATGAATTATGTTTTGTAAAAAGTCATAAAACAAAAGTTGTTATTTATGATGTTAGCAACACAAGGTTGTTAGTGTTTACAAATAACCCAGTATAGAAGTCAGCTAATGGACACAGCAACATAAATATGTATGAGTAAAAATGACGATTTTAAAACAAATTTTAACAGCTTAGTACTCGTAGAAATTGCAATAAAATTAACACCAAAACGAACGCTACATCATGTTCGAGTGCCAATAGTTTATTTAATGTTCTGAACAACAGTGAACCATAAAATAACTTGTAAAATAACAATAGTTCATTACAACACATTTCTTCGACACCCAAGAGTAAAACAAGAAACTTTACAGCTTTCTCAAGAGACGAACTGGACATAATTTTACGGTTTGATTTAGTTCCTTATTGAGCTTAAGATTTATTATAAAATGTCGGGTATTTGTAGAAAGTGTGAATAGAAGACGGCTTTGAGTAATGATTAATCAATGAGAGTTCATTCCATTTCATACGACATCTATGACGCCACAAACAAACTAAACTTCAAAATATTGTATCGCGGTATTAGTTACTGGGGCCAGGATCTAGTACTGGTGCCAGGGTCTAGTTCCGAAAGGGGGTGTACTATCCCGAATCGAAAGCCAAATAGTCGAACATCAAATAATCGAACACTTTAAATCGAACACCTAAATACTCGAACGTCCATAATATCGAATGGTTAATAAATCGAACACTCATTACGTCGAGTGTTCAAAATTTCGAATGTTTGATCGAGCGGCCAATGCATCACACATTCATCCGGAGGACGTGGTGGAGGTGTGCCCCGCTTGAATGGAGCACCGCCATGTCCTCGTGAAGACGATCGCCGGCAACAACCTCTTGCGCCTGTGCCATGGTCCGGAGCGAGGAGGAATGACATGCGCTCGCCTCCTGCAAAGCAGTAATGATAGCGAAGGAGGCGGCCGCGGCCGTACGTGTGAGGGAACGGGCTTCCTCACGCCCCAGCCGACGGCATCCCGACTCCGTTTTCCAGCCACCGTAGGCGTGGGCTTCTGGTATCTGGTTGTCCGGTAACCGTCCGGATCGAGCTCGATTCGTTAACGGCGCGTAGTTTTCTACGCGTGCTCGTCGGTTGGGGCGTGAGGAAGCCCGTTCCCTCACACTTACAGCCGCGGCCTGTACCAGGGACCGGCGCAAGAGGTTGTTGCCGGCGATTGCCCTCACGAGGACATGGCGGTGCTCCATTCAAGCGGGGCACACATCCACCATATGCTCCACCACGTCCTCCGGGTGAATGTGTGATGCATTACCCGCTCGATTTTGAACACTCGACGTATTGAGTGTTCGATTTATTAACCATTCGATATTATGAACGTTCGAGTATTTAGGTGTTAGATTTAAAGTGTTCGATTAATTGATGTTCGACAATTTGGCATTCGATTCAGCATAGTACACCCCCGAAAGGGAGGCTCGTTTCCGGTATGAAAGGCAAGAAGGAACGGGGTGATTTTTTTAGTAAGAGTCTGTCACTATCTCCCGCTCCGCCCAAGGGCAGGGGATGTCATTTAGATGATTTTACCCACCAAAAAAAAAAATCGCTGTATTAAGTAGTTTTCCGCGCGATTAGGTCATTATACAAGTCTGAAATCAATTGGAAGCTATGGGTTGATTTTCGAAAGGGAACCCCGGGAACGCAAAGCAAAGAAAGGAACATGAAGTTAATGTCTGACATCCTGCTCCGCTCTAGAGCGGGAGAAGTCATTAGATATATTCTCACCTTTAAAAAGATAACTGTTGAACAGTTACCTGAACCAGACACAATACTTATCTGGTCGGAGGACCCTCCTTTTTGAACGGAGGAACGCGGTACAAGACCCTATTCCGCACACCCCCAAATTTGCAACGAACTCTCACTGACTAATCATTACATACAATTACAATATGCAATAAAATATAGACATATTTCATAGGTGTTAGTGTAAAAATTAGGATTCCCTTTATTCACTATGCTATTGTTTTTATTCCATATTTATTTAGGGATGTCTTCTTTTTTTTCTTTTTATCTATTAGCAGTCACCTCAGTGTTCTCCTTTTATAGCCATTTGATCTACACAATATGTTGATGTTTTCCATGGTCTTAAATACCAGTAGTATTTTCTAACCATGTAATTTTCTCGAAATTGTGATCTCGCAATATTGAATACGATCAAACAAGCCACTTTGAATACACTGCGCCTTCTCTCTTCATATAAAAATTATCATATCCACACATCTTTCCACAACTTTACATAACAAAACAAAAAAACAGGCGGTTCCGTGCGCGCTACTAGTTTATTGATGCAAACATATTGATTACAGAAGGTGCAATCCGTTCCATTATGATCCAAACTTTCTTGGAACAGAAGATAACTAGAAAGTGGGCTATTTTTAACTGAGCATCAAAAATCTTATTCTTCATTAAAAATAATTGTACACCAAATATTAAAGGACTATTGTAAAAAAAGTGTCCTTTCTTGCTCGACTCGGACAGTTTGGGTTAAAAAGGGATGATGGGGTCTAGTGAGCGAGCGAAGCAAGCGATCACAGACCCCGCCATCCCATTCGGGGTTATGTTTTGTAAACCACCAATATTTTAGTGTACTCTTAGTATTTTTGGTGGAATAAAGCCATATTTTATAGTAGAAAGCAGAAATCAATTGAGAAATAGTTAAATAACACCCAATAATAATTAATAACGCCATCGCTAAGTACAATAGACTGCTTTTTACGGGTTGCGGGATTGTTCGAAAGAGTCATCGCATAAGGAAAACTGTGGGTTTTAGTTAGTAAAAGCCTGACACTCCAAGTAGGTAAATTAAAGATAAAAAATGCACGGTAAATATCACTAAAATTAGCAGCGACAAAAAGCCTAAAAAGGTAGGTATTTTTTATCACGGTTTAGCCTTTTCATCTCACCTCTATCACGAGAGCTTACTACACGTATGCGCGTGAGTAGCGCACGCTCACGTAACGTCATGCATGCGTAACAGCGCGCCAATGCGGGCGTCGCTAATAAACTCGCGATCGACGATAATTAAACAAGAAAATTGCGCAATATTCTCGCGTCTGTGGCTCGATTGATACGCGATTTTAATGGAGGCTGGAATATTGGGTCACTTGTTGAGTGTGGAGTGGAATGTTGAGTCATTTGGTTGTGAACTTGGTGACTCGTTATAACAAAGGTGACCTAGTGACTAACAGAGATGATTGAATTCTGTGCCAATATTGATGAAACAGAAGTCTTGAGGTCAATTTTAAACAATAAGATCAAAACCGTTATCTGTCCCGCCCGTGACAAGTTATAAACTGCTACTTCATAGCCATCATATAGACCAAACAATCGAATAGACATGGTTATAGAGAATTTGAGAGACCAAATGATAATTCGGAACAAGATCATATACTCTATTAATACGGATTTCATTGATCTGCATTAACGTAAAAGTATATCTGTATATGAATTGTAAGAATCCCTTATCAATAAAATACTATGACTATGACTAATCAGCAAGATAAATGACATCTATTTAAATTGTGACGAGTTTTATTGTCCACATATATCGTAATAGCAATAATCCCTGTTTACACACTAAAGATCAAAAATGATCACACAGAAACCCCAAACTTTCTCCACTAAAGCAGTTTACAAAATATACACAAAACTATTATTAAATGGCTTAAGTAGTTTAAGAGCGCAGTAAATCCCGAACATTTCAGCTGTTTTGTAAACAAGGAAGTTCGGCTTGTTCTCTAAATAGGTAATCATGATTGTTTTGGATGTATTTCATAAATACAGTTTGTATCCAGGCGTCTGTTATAAACAGGGGAAGTTGTGCAATGAGCTATGATGCATTACATCCGTGGTGATCTTTGTACAAGCTCTTCTGTGCTTGCATCCTTCGAGATGGTTCTGGAAACTGTGTTTTATTTATGGTGGTCTTTGATATAATATGTTTCTGAATTGACAAATATTAATATTTCGTTCATTTAAATATTTTGTTTACCCTAGTCCGTGCGTCACTGTGGGGCATCAACTGAAAACCAGCGCTGGGTGTCTGATACCCAGCAAATGCTGAGGTGGTCACCCTTTCGGTGAAGGCACGCTCGGCTCTGTACTTTTGCTCTTTTTTACTTTATATTTGTAACCTTTGTGCTGTGTCAGTCCCAAAGTATTTCTATTCTATTCTTTTTAACACGCTTTTATTAGCTTCACTTGTTAATTGAGAAGTCGCCTGCGTTTGTTGTTTGCACTCGAAATTTTTCCGAACTTCAGAGAACTTGTCGCGCTTTTGCATTAATTTTTCGAATCAGAAAACGGTGTATATTAACCTTTCATTACTTCAAGCATACATATGTAGTAGGTAGTAGTAAACCTTGCTGATTGCTAAATAGTTGTAGCAAGATACGAGAGAACAATCTCACTAAATAATTATAGAAATGGAACAGAAACGAAGTAATCAATTGATAAAGCTGGCTGTAAACCAAGAGCTGAGCTAAGCTAGTTCAGCTTGCACAGCTCGGGTAATTCATATTTGTAAGCAGTGGAACTAACTAGTTGCAGCTAACTTTAAACATCCAGAATAGCCCATTCATTGCATACATAACTAATCACAGTCCCAGAATGATACATAAACAATAATTAACCCTCAAAAGCGACGCGGCCACGCACGACCGCGGATCGTGCAAGAATCGTACGCGGGCGCCGATCCAGCTTATACCAGGTAATAGTCACAGAACACAGAAGCACCTCAACAGGCATTGCTAGAGGCGACGTTGTCAAACCCGTCCAGATTTGAAGCTGGTTTGCGTTACCGTTTACTCCTGGAAATTAACATTTACTTTACATATTTAATTCGCCTCTCTAATTAGGTATATACCAGTGATCATTTAAGAGCTATATTTTATACTAAGCTACTTAAAATAATTTTTTTTTTTTTTTTCTGAAAATATCATCAAAATTGGTTATTATATTAAATGAAGCCAGAATTTCCATTTCAAGTGTTAATTTAAGTAAAGAGTGCAAGCGTAGTAGGAACATCTTGCTGTGTGTGTATTTTTAAGTGTATTTTTTTTTGTTTCTTTGCCAACCTCATCCAGGTTCTACCCAAGATTGTTATCTATCCATATCACCGTTGGATGGCCATCACTTTTTCTTCCATTACTTGGGCACCAATCGCTTACCACCTATCGAACCTTGCCAGAAATAGACAGCTCGTGTCATTTCTGTTTTAGTGGCAATGATAGTCAAAACTTCACGATTATTCGTCTCTGTTTGCGGCCTGTATGACGTTCCGTACTCTATGGTAGACTACTATGGTCGTCGCATACTAATTGTCACAACAACCATATAAACACGAGGTGTATTACCTACCATTATGGGATGCGTGTGGCATATTTGTCGTGATGATCGATCGTTTGATGACTTGATCACGCGTGTCTTTTTTATTTTAAGAGTTAGTTGAGTCGATCATATAATAGCTGGCTAATTTGGACTCTTATTAATTTTATTCTGTATTAGCTTCTATCAATAACTTCGCCCGCGTTTAAGTCGAAAATTATCACAAGAGAAGTGGAACATATTCCCGGAATAAAAATGTACCTATGTGATATGTCCTATTCAAGAAAATGGAATTCCCAAAAAATGTAAGAAGAGGCTAAATAATCAATGCCTCGAAGTTATGGTGTAAAAAACGTGCTGATTGTGACCATCATGCAACACTAGACATCGAACTGCTATTTTTTTTTCTATTTTTTATTTTTTTTGCTGATATACAAGGTGTCGTTTTGAAGCTGCAAAATATTTCAGGAGGTAATTATGTTAGTGATTCTCGACCCGAATCAATAATAAAATAAGTAGGTAATTTTTTTTTTTTTATAACCGCGCTTTTTTTCACACACACAAACACGGAATAATAAAGGTCGTTTTCACACACACTAACTCGCAACGATAGTTTCATAAATAATGTATCATCCAATCATCATCCCGCACGCCACACCCTAGCCACGCCCCCGCGGCCATCGATCAATCGATTTAGTTTAGAGTAATTAAAAAATTAAATAACAAGTATTACTGATTATTGACCAGGTATCGTTTTTTTATATGATTATTTATGAGTTTTACTACAACCTCCTGAAATATTGTGCAGTTTTAAAACTGCACCTTGTATTAAATACTTGATATAAGACATGTAATCAAATTTCATGACACAGTACTAACACATGCGCCCTGCAAAGGCACTGTAAATTTTATTAGATATAAAATTACATAATATTATATCGATTCTAATGAATTACAATTCATTACATTATTATTATACCAGACATTAAAACATACTACATTACTAAATCTATATTTATCAGAAACGTACTTCGCATGCTATGGGACCGTTCGAAAGTATCACCGACGCCCTGGAACGCAAAGGGCAACCGAAGGAACACGAGTAGGTTTAGTCAGCAAAAGTCTAACACTCCCTCTCGCACCACCCAGAACAGTGAAAGTTATTTGATAATTTCCCACCCTTCAAAAAAAGCTCCATAATCCATGCGGAACGGACTCTAATGAAGATCCGCCAACCAAGCATCATTGTCATGCTATCTAAATATGAATCACCATATTAAGGTAAGTAGGCGCCGTATTACAGCTTAACTTATCTGAATTGCAATCCTTATTAAGATAACCGAGGTTCTGACTCAAACGGCTGTTTAAGATTTAACAACGTTTTTTGAAATTCTGTGGCGGAGACAGTTAGTAGCCGCGTCTTCGTTTTAACGACCGTGGTTTATGAAAGATTTGGCATAAGGATAAGATATTACACCAGAGCTGATTGCTCTTGTACCTTATCCTTATTTCTTTTTTTGGTTATGGCGCGATGTGTACTTTTCCGTTTCTTTTCTGTTGGTCGTAATCTGTGTTTCCTGATTCCTACCTGGGGATCTTTAAGTCAAGAGTTAGTTTAAGCACGTTACTTTTAAGCAAGCTCGCTCGATCGTCGACCACATTGTCGCTTTCTATCAGGTGCGATAGTGGTCAAGCGCCAGCCTATCAACAATAAAAACAGTAACTCCCCTTCTAGTTAATATTTCATACAATCTATTTTTCCAGTCTTCTGCTCTCTTATAGTATTATCAAACAAGGAAGGTTTTAAATATATTTTACCCTGATTAGAAACGTAATTTCGAGCTTAACAAGCTCTCCTGATGGTAAATGATGTCATCGAAGATTGGCAGTCTCGACTTAAAAGACCCCAGGTGGCGGTTTTCTTTCTTACTTATTAGCATCCAGCGGATTCTGAGCAACCAGTACTGGCACCACATATATTGCACAAGAGTTACTCATATCAAGAGGCGAATGTAGATCAATAAGTACACGTATATGTACCTAGTTAATCTGTCCATTATATTATCATTACTTTCATCAATGTACATTGCTCAATATAAGCGCGTGCCCATCCGCTGAATGCATCACCGTCCAACCGCGACGGACAGACAGACGCCAAAATTGTTGATACATCGGCGCAAGCGAAGCCGGGTGCAATGACCGTGGATCATTGTATGATTGGGGTGCCATCAATTGGCGGGGAACGTGCGACGGGTTCAATTATGGTGACACGACCAATTCGTCATTGTTTCCAAGTTTAGATTAGATGGCCTTGTTTGGATTAGCCTTTATTTATTATTTATTTATTTAATTCTTTATGCACAGAAGAGTACAAAGCCGGACTTAATGCCATAAGGCATTTTCTACCAGTCAACCTTTGGGTGATGCAGAGACAAATTGTGGTAGGTGCAATAAATATATACCATTACATATGGTATTGGTTTATGGTATGGTGGGTGGTGGTATTTCGTATGGTTTAATTAAAATAATGTACCAGATAGATTAAGATATTATCGAAAGAGAAGAACTCTATGGAGAATCATGTGCAAAAAGCGCTACGTATATTTCAACACTAATATAATAAAGAGGTAAAGTTTGTTTTTTTTTGTTTGTAGGAGGTAATCTCTGGAAGTACTGGTCCGATTGCTAAAATTCTTTCACCGATAGAAAACCGTTTTATTCCTAAATAGGCTATATATTATGTAAGCGGACGAAGTCGCGGGCAAGACCTAATTTTTAATTTAAAAAAATAATTCTGGTACCTACTCTAAAATCCAGTAGATAATTTTGTAGTCTAGATTAAATAGTTTTCTAGCTGCTCGGAGAGTCTATGGGGGTCTGTGGTTTGTAGTGGCACTCCTCCGAACCAACTCGACCGATTTAATGAATTTTATTGTCTATATAATTTGGTAGATATGCGAATCAGTCGGAGTAAAATATTTTTTTACCCTTTTACACACACCCCCTTTTTATCGCAATTTAATTTTTTTCGTTTCTGTGTAAACTTATGTTCGATTTGTTTGCTAATTTATGTGGCAGAACAATGTTTGCCGGGTCAGCCGGTAATTATGTTTATTGAATCTGTGGTTCTTAGACCACAAGTTCGATTTATTTAATTATTTCGCTTCAATAAACCACAAGCATAAATTACAGGATAATTATATCATTCAGCTATAATTATCCTCTGTGATCGTAAGGTAGAAGAGCTGGTCTTTTAGACCTTTAGACTCTCCCCTTTATAGCACCGTTCTAACAATCTTACAAGACAATTACAGTTGATTTGAAATCACTTACTTCCTCTACATATAAGAATCACTTACTTCCTCTGCATATACGAGTATGTAGGGAATTAGTGTTACGTATCTCATCATGAGAATAATTTTATATTAGCCACGAGTGTCATAACTTCTACGCATTGTGCTCGTACAATTACATTTTGCCCGAGTCCAATAGGGAGCTAGCCTCCTTCAATCGGGCACAAATTCAACCTCTGAGTTGCTACTGAGACTTTCCTTATTTAACAAACTATTACTTAACAGGTTTCCCGATAGATCCCGGGATCTTGGACTGAGCAGTAACTCAGGGTAGTGGGATTGTGCAAAAGTGTCACTGTGGCCCCAGAACGTAAAGGGTAACCGGGGCTATCCGAAAGGGCGCTCGAGCCCCGGTATGAAGGCTTGAAGGAACGGGATGGGTTTTTTAGTCAGTAAGAGTCTGACACTATCTTCCGCTCCGCCCAAGAGCGGGGGTTGTCATAGGATGACTTTTCCCATCGAAAAAAAAAAAGTTTCTCGGCCCACTTAGAGCGAGAGAAGTTATTTGATGATTTCCTATAAAAAATAAGACTCGGAACTAGCGCTCCCGCCTACAAGATCGACAAGTAAAAATAAGTCATATCAAAAAATCCTACAGGTCTATTCAGTCTATCCTCAAAGTACTCATAACATATAATAACTTAATACATAACATCATCAGCCTTAATGTTCAATAATGTTCCCACAGCTGGGACTCACTGAGGCCTCTTCTCTAGGATAGAGACTGGACCGTAATCCACCCCGCAGCAGTGCGGGACCAACATATTGAAGCCAAAACCATATCGAGCCATAATAAAAGCAAATAAACGTTACACAAAAACTAATTTTACTTTCATACAAGTGCTAATACTGCTAATACTTGCAAAATATCTACAAAACGACTTAATTGGTCGTTACCAAATTAAGTACTAGGTATAACGTACCTACTAAGTACCTATAAAGAGAATCCGCCATCACATAAAAACTAACAATTCCGAAAGATAATGCCATTTATGCGGGTAGTCACAAAGTTAAGACTACCACTCTTTGAGAAGACTCGCATTTAAAGTATGCATGCGAAAGTCTGGACGTTTAAGGAGTGACTAGACAGTTGCGAACTAGCGTTCTAACCAAGGTCACCTTGGTTTGTGTGTTTGGTTTCTGTTGCGGCTACATGGATGTAAACCACGCGCCAACCACGTTCGGTGGTTGGGAAAACACGCCTCCCAATCTCCCAACCAGACTTTTACTGACTGAAACCCAGACGTATTCATTCAGTTCCTCTTTACTTTTCAGGGTCGCAGTAACTCTTTCGAATAATCCCGAATTAAATCCTAGATTAAGACAGAATACTTCATCAGAGCACGTTCCAAAGATAAGATGGATGGACTGTGTGAGGAGTGATATGAACGAACAGGGAGTTAGTGACAGGACAGAATGAAAGAAAAAAAAAATGACACGCCGACTCCAAATAACAAGGGACAAGGTCTGGAAGAAGATGAAGATGATAATGATGAGTACGTTTCTTTAGGATAATAAAAAAACTCTCAGGCTGACGAAGCCGCGAATACACGCTAGTTGAAGCTAGTAAAGATTAAACTACCCACTATGTCACCAAGGTCAAGTTCAAGGTTACGACATTCAATCCAATCTCATGCATAATGCAGCACAGCCTACACCACATGCTGACATAATTGGTTTTCTCATTCTTTATATATATATCTGTATATTGTATACCTTTGTAGCATAATCAGACTTATAATGTTTAACTGCTGGGACTCTGGCCTCCTCAATGGTAGAGGAAATGGACTGTAATTCACCACGCTGCGCTGGCCCCGTGCGGATTGGTCGATGTCACGTCTTTGAATTTTTGGTTCTTCACCGTTTTGAGAGCAGCAGTGATTAAATTACACAAATTGATGCGCCTGGTCTGGTTTGAACCAAAGGTATAAAATTCGGGGTCGTAACCACTGGGCCTCCACTGCTCTATATTATTGACATTCGGACTAAAGGTGTCTGGTAGAGATCACTTACTGACCTACTTCAAAAAGGAGGTGCTCAATTACACACACAAGTTGCACCTGACAGGACAATTCAAGATTCAGCACCATCACCACATGGTCACTACTGTTCTAAATTTAATATTGTACTGTATTTAATAGAATATTGTACTGTATTTAATAGAACCCTGAAAAATCAATGCCAAAACTTACATGTTAGTAAACCGAGCAGCGTGGCGACGCTTCTTTTGCTGTCAAAGACTTAGTGAAGTCTCATCGATGCACTTCACTTTTTGCACTAGCTCTGTGAACAAAGAAAACTTCGGTTAGTCTTTATGATATAAATCTATGCCATTTTGAAAAGACACGAATAAACCAATAATTTTCTATAAATATTTAAAAAAAACCCGTACTTGTTTATGCAACGACACGACGACAGGTGTTCAGGAATACAAGTCAATTTTTAATAATTTTATTTAAAAATATTATTCCATTTGTTCACACGCACACGTCCGTACGCTAGCTATGATTTATCGCAACTGATTTAAATAGACGGGTCTGTCGGCGGACGTGGCAATATTCGTGAACTACCTACAAGTTTTTCCGTATCCTTCCTAGTTTAATCGAAGGATCTACTTCTACAAGTTGTTACAAAACAATTACATTATGGCTATCAATAAGCAATAAAACGTTATATCCTTTGTTTTCTTTCCTTGTGGCTTCCTTCTATAATTGCCAGGACAAGACATTGAATAACGAGTAACGTTTCTTTTTCTGATGAGCAAAAAAGTGTTGCGCGAGCAAGTATAATTCAGAAAGTATATTAACCTGTAGGTACACGATATCCCAAAAATCTGTAATACGTAATTAATCATAATCTAAATATTTAAAAAAATGTTTGAAACATACCTACTGATATTAAATTACGAGTATTAGGAAGGAAATTGGTTTATGGATTTTTTGTTAAATTTCTTTACTGGTTCGACTCTTCCTTTTGGTCATAAATGGCAATTTTCAGCCAACCAACTCAGCCTATTATAATCCACAGATTTCTCCCCAGAAACCAATTTTCGCCAAACTTTAAAAATCTTCACTAAAAAATGTACAAAGAATTTCCTAAATTCTCACGAAGGGTAATTTTCGCGCTGCTTTCCCAGAAAAAAATATATCTGAAGAAATTCAAGCATTGTCCGCAAGAACTAGAGTTTCCTTTGTCCTTGTGGTATGAAAAGGGGGGAAGGGGGAGAATTTTGTAATAATCCTACTGGCCTACATAACTTTTAACAAAAGGGGATAAGCAAAAAATGACAAGGATTATATATTTTAAAGCTACCTGGATTATACCTTGGATTAAAGTAGGCATCGATGATACAGTTATGGTGGATACAGGCAAGTTCCACACAACAGAGGCCCTACTAGAAGCTCTTAATGCTCTTGATCTGCCAGCACCTGCCCTGCCCACGTCCACTTAAGTTTGGCGATTCTTCGGGCTATGTTAGCAACCCTGGTTGTAGTACGAATATCTTCATTCCTGATGCGGTCACGCAAGGAAACTCCGAGCTTAGCGTTTTGGGTGACTTTAAACCTTCTGATGAGAACCATTAAAACGTAGCTATAATTGATTACCGAATGCCGTTAATTAAGGCTTGTCAGTCACTTGTCAACTCGTCGACTCCATTGGATCAATAGTCGCGGTGTTTACCCTCAAACCCCAATTCGTTTGAAGGCAAATCCCAAATATTTGCAAGGCCTTTACGAAGTTTATTATGGAACAAAACAAATAATTGTTGTCTAGCCAGTTTATCAAATGAGATACATACGAATAAAAAATTTAAACAAAAAAATATGATCTAGAAAAATATGATCATATTTTTTTGTTTAAATTTTTTACGTTTAACGAACGATTAGGGCCAGACGGAGAGATAAATATCTAGATTCTAGATATTTATCTCTCCGTCTGGCCCTAATCCAGACCACGGTATGGAGCAAGAGCACGGGACTCAGCATTTTCTTAGGTGAAGCAGTAACGCGATGGATGTGAGGTGGCGCAGGCTTGAAGACGACGAGCAATGGATAGCTCACCGTCCAATAAGGAACCAGGCTCTGGTCAACAGCGCAGTGCCTTCCACGCGCTCCACGCTTCCTATTCAAATGATTTACCTAGTAAATTAGGTCGCGCTGTCCATTACACGGGGACAATTCAAAAGCATTTAAGAAAATAATGGCAGCCGACTAAGTTTCAGTTAATTTGGGGCGCCTCTGTATTTAAAAGTAGTCGCTGTTTTTGTTGCCAGTGTTGTACCTAACAATTATTTTACACTTTGTAAAGTAATTTTTAATTATTTTACTTTTATAATCATAATTTTAACGCGAGTTATTTATTGATACACTTAATAATCATTATCTTTGAAAGCCGAGAAAAGCTGAGAATAGACTTCAGTCTTGAATAAGATGATCAGATATGAATCTCTTATTTGGCATGCTTCCTCTCGACGGAGTATCGGGCCTCGGAAATCACGGCAAACCGTTGGTCGTGACTGAGATTTTGCAGATTCGTTACGGTTACTAAGTACATATTTCAGAAGCTTACAAGTCTGAGAAGATTTGCCGAGGAGTATCTACTTGTCTGTGTATAACACAACCATAGCATGTGAATAAATACTTACACTTGTTCGTTATTAATTTGCTTATCAAATCAACAGTTCTCACCCATTAGACTGGGACAATATATCAGCGACAATTATCGAAAGTTAAAAAAATATGGAATGAGTTACGCTACCGAAATATGAAAGTCAATCCCAACATTTTTGGCTTTTTTTTCCGTATATCATTGTTACACTCGTGTTTGCCCATATATCACATGGTGATAAGCGAAGATGTGGTCGACAGTGGAGCAAACTTGCCTGGTAGTAAGCTTTTCTTTCGGACTTGAAAGACCCTTAGGTTGTAGCTTCCACAAGCTGACTGTGGCAGGGACTTCTACTGCTTAGCTGTACACACGATGAAAGTGTCCCCAAAACTTTTTGGACGTACGGGTGGCCTTTTGATAATATCGCTATTGTCGTTAGAATGTAACTGTCTCTCTAGACGCTTGTCTACATGATATAACTAATCACACTATTAAAGAAGCGAAACTTTGTACTTATGTGTATTGTTACGCCATTAAACGTGAACCCGCCATATCTCCGAGAAAATAAAGAGTAGCTCGTAATAATTAAAACGCATTGCTGTTCGAAAGGTCTAGAATGGTTGTGCTTAGTCAGACTTAGAAAAATCTCGAAACATCCACAAAGTACTTACAAGTAGTAGTTAGGTATTTATAGGAAATGGTACTCTCCGACGTTAACAATAGAGTCGAAATTCGCATGAAAGTGACTCTTATTACCACGAGTAATAAAAATAATTTATGACTTCGAGAAGCGATTCAATTGTTCTGGAATTCTGGATCGTTCGTGGGAAGTCGGTATCTAGAATTTTCTTGGCTCCGCATATAAATACGAGCCCCCGGCCGGAAGCGAGTCAGTTGTGATTTCGACTGCGATCAAGAGCGAACTACCCTAGTACTTGAAGTGATTTTATCTAACGACCTAAGCGATAGTGTAACGGTACTCTAGTGTTAATTGCGATTCGGATTATTGTTGACTGGACTATTTTGTTATTGTTAGTGGTGAATAAAGTTGTCTCTTAGTAAATCGGCATTTGATTACCCACGTACGTAACAACTGGTGTCAGAAGCGAAATGCCATTAACACCGAGGGACGACGAACAGCGACCACGAACAAGGAGGCAAATGGAGATGGATGCTGCGCGTCATCGTATGGAGGAGGAAGATCAGGCTGATATGGGAGCAACAGCAGCTGCTGAGGCGCCAACGGAATCATCCTCGGAAATGAGCCTCGCTACGGTGTTGGCCGCCATGCAAGCTAGTATGGAGGCCAACCAGCGCAAGCTCCAGGACCTCATCGCGGCTAACCAAGAAGAAGCCCGTCGCGAACTGGAAGCCACTCGCCGCGAGCAGGAAGCCGCTCGCCGCGATCAGGAAGCCGCTCGCCGCGAACAGGAAGAAGCTCGCCGAGATCAAGAGGCTAAGCAGAACCTGATCCTCGAAAAAATTGATCACGGCCTCGTCACGTTGGGTGAGAAAGTAAAGAATCTCACCTTAGAGGTCAAGGAGGTTTCCGCCCGAGCTGATAGCCTCGAAACAAGAATTGATGGCCACGAAGATCGGCTGCTGGACATCAACAAAAAAATCGTCAAGCTCGAAGCGCGCGAACCCGTTGCTGTTGGCTCACCATCGCACACTCCCTGTGCAACCGCCGCAAAATTTGATGTGCCACGTTTTGATGGCACGTCTTCCTGGACGGCATTTAAATACCAATTCGAGACATTGGTCGAAACAAATCGCTGGGATGATAAGCAGTCTTTTGCGGCATTAACTTTGGCTCTACGAGGGGACGCTCTGCTGGTCCTAGAGAACCTCCCTGCGGACGGCAGGACATTGGAGCGTCTCATGGAGGGACTGGACACTCGTTATGGAGACAAACACCTCGAGCACGTTTTCCGCGCGCAGTTACGCGAGAGAACGCAGAGGTCGAACGAGAGCCTCCAGCAGTGGGGAGTCGAGGTTGAACGGCTGGTCCGGCGTGCATACATGTCGATGACACCAGAGATGGTGGAAGTGAATCTGGTGCAAGCATTCATCGACGGTCTACGGGATCCTGAAGTCAGGGCTACAGTGCGACTCGGACACCACCAATCTTTAAAGAGTGCGATGGCACACGCTTTGGAAGTGGAAGCAGTACGACACGATTCTCGTACGCATAGGGTTCGGGAAGTGGTGGTCTCGCCTACAACGCAACCACGTCACCGAGAAGTGGTGGCTTTTTCTCCAGCACAGTCCCGCTATATTCCAACGTGTTACGGGTGCAGAGAAAAAGGGCACATTCGCACCGATTGTCCTAAGAAAAAGAGGGAAAGTGTGGACTCCGGAACTCAAGTCAACGAGGAGCCGATAAAATTTAATGTCGCCAGGGCCACAGCCCCAACCATCACCATCAATCAAGTTCACAACGGAAATAGTTTGATCATCGAAGGAACGCTGAATCATCGTGCCTGCAATTTTACCGTTGACACCGGGGCGTCGCGAACCATTGTAAGGCCGGAGTTGCTGAAACGAACCATCTCATGGCAAAGAGAGTCTCCAACCTGCCGACTTCAGACAGCAACCGGCCAGTCAGTCTCCGTCCTCGGTGATACAGAAATTGAGTTCAAAATCGGTGATCAAGTGTACAGTAAGGCCGCAAAAGTCCATAGGAACGCTAAAGATTACATTGCTACGAACCGAGCGAGCACGATACTTCCGTGCGTATGTGTGCGCATGTATGAGTATCCACATTCCACAGATAACACACACTAAGGAACTGTCGTCGCAGTGAGCTGTTCTTACCATAGCATTGATAAAATTCGTGCCAAAACGTCATGTGCTGGTAGCCGTGTGAACTAAGTGTTGGATTCGCAAATCACGTAACCCGAGTTCAAATCATGGTCGGTCCGTTGCAGTTATTTCTTACTTTGAAAATTCCTAATCTATATTGATATAGTTGTTTTTTTATATTTCTATGAAAAATACTATTGCATTTTTTGCACTAAATAGTTGCAAATTACGAATGTGATCTATTAACCACAAGAAGAATCACATTCGTAATTTGCAATTATTTAGTTGTTACATCTTTTCGATGATAAAAGGTGGAAATAAAAAGACGTGTTTAATAAAAATGTTTATTCTTTATATTTACAAATTAAACATTTATGAGAATTGTGACGTCGAATTGTTACCTAGACAAAAAGTTATCTTGTAACCGTTATCTATGTTACGCCTAAGATTGTTTGTTGGAAGTATACCCACTTAGACCATTCATAATATGAATAACGTAACAATGAACGGATATTCAAATTTTAATAAAATAAAATATAGGTAATTGTTTATATCCAGTTATTTATTGAAAAGTGATATATGATTTGGAATTTGTAAACATTTTATTTTTGTGTAACGTCACAATGAATGTATTGAGGTCATAGCTTAATTGTTCATTTTCTTGACGAAAAGAAGATTGAAACCAAACCTCAATTTCTGTTAAAAGAACTTTAGTTCTCACAAGATAATCGTCAATTAGATGAGAAAAATAAATTGAACTATAGTATTATGTTAAAACAGTGCGGGTAGAAGAATAAAAAACGAAATAGACTCATAATTATTGTCAACAAAATTGATAGCGAGTTCACTGCATTCTTAAGATGAGGCGATGGCACAAGTTAAAAGATATAGCTGTTTTAAACGAAAGTAAACACAATATAATACAGTGTTTGTTAACGAATAATCACAGATATGTTAAAATAAAATGGTAGGCCATTTAGTTTAGTTAACATTAAATATTTAGTGCGAAACGTAATCGTTCTTGTTTGTGCCTCTCTGTCAAGTACGGCTTTTAGCAGGTTTTCTGTGATGCACGCCTTCAGCGTGAAGTGCACGGCGAACAGTATCCATCGAGGTGTCATATAATTCCGCAAAATGTCTCGTTGGTGCGAAACCATTCGTTTCGTATACGTCCACCATATGTCGTCGCTGCGCCTCGCTAATAAGCTTCGGTCTCCCACTTCTCTTTCGACTAGCAAGGCTACCTTCTTCCTCATATCTTTTTAGCCAAAGATTTACAGTATTTTTCTAAAATAAAAAAAAAATATATATTAGGCAGCTATACCTACTTCACTTCATTTTCATTATATAAAATGTTAATAATCATAATTATTGAATATAATTTTAAAATAAAACTGCATTTATTAATCCAATAACCAATCCAATAAACCCAACGATTTACGTATTTCTCTTTTAAACCTCATAAAGATACGATGAATGGATTCATAAATGGCATACGTTTTAATTAGAAGATTAATTTGTAATAAAGTTACAATTCATTAATAGCTATTATACTCACATTCAGTCCGGTTTCTTCAGATATTTGTGTTTTATTAAGACCACTTTTATGCAGCCCAATGATAGTCGCCCTCACTTCAATACTAATATTAGCCTGCATTTTGCGAATATTACAATACTGTCAACCTCACGTCACTAACCAACAACTACAACCAAACGACAGTTCATTTCGGTTAAGTTAAAACTCATGTCTACCTCGCAGAAATCTAATTCTTTATTTAGTTTTTTTGTGATCTACCTTTCTAACTCTAAGAAATGTGTGAACAAGTTAAAGAATAATTTAAAATATTGTTACGTACGTGGGTAATCAAATGCCGATTTACTAAGAGACAACTTTATTCACCCCAAACAATAACAAAATAGTCCAGTCAACAATAATCCGAATCGCAATTAACACTAGAGTACCGTTACACTATCGCTTAGGTCGTTAGATAAAATCACTTCACACTCTTAGGTAGCTCGCTCTTGATCGCAGTCGAAATCACAACTAACTCGCTTCCGGCCGGGGGCTCGTATTTATATGCGGAGCCAAGAAAATTCTAGATACCGACTTCCCACGAACGATCCAGAATTCCAGAACAATTGAATCGCTTCTCGAAGTCATAAATTATTTTTATTACTCGTGGTAATAAGAGTCACTTTCATGCGAATTTCGACTCTATTGTTAACGTCGGAGAGTACCATTTCCTATAAATACCTAACTACTACTTGTAAGTACTTTGTGGATGTTTCGAGATTTTTCTAAGTCTGACTAAGCACAACCATTCTAGACCTTTCGAACAGCAATGCGTTTTAATTATTACGAGCTACTCTTTATTTTCTCGGAGATATGGCGGGTTCACGTTTAATGGCGTAACAGTGCCCCCCTCTTAGTCATGCTCGTCCCGAGCATTATTAGATCCGTGATACGGCGCCAATCTATCCACATGGACAACCTTGGGTTTCCCTCTTAGCCCTTTCTTGATGCGGTAGGTCACGTCATTAATCCTTTTTAACACGGTGTAAGGTCCCTCCCATCGAGCTTGGAGTTTCGGCGACTTCCCTTTCCGTCGAAGCGGGTTGTGGAGCCAGACCAGTGTACCTTCCTCAAATCCCTTGGCATTGGCATTACGGTCGTATCTAGTTTTCATTTTTTCGCTGGTGTTCATGCTATTCTCACGAACTCGTTTATGCACTTCGTCCAATTGATCTTGAAGGTCACTTACGTAGTCCGTAACTGGCTTAGTCTTGTCAGGTGGCACGCCAGTTATGGCATCGACTGGAAGTCTCATCTCCCTGCCGAAATTCACTCTTGCTGGGGTATGTCCCGTGCTATCATGCACTGCCGATCGGTAAGACATCAGAAATAGTGGAATATACCGGTCCCAGTCCTTCTGATGGTCATCGACAACCTTAGCCAGGTGATTCTCCAGGGTTTGGTTAAACCTTTCCACCATTCCGTCCGACTGAGGGTGCGCAGGTGTTGTGCGTGTCTTATAAATTCCCAGAAGTGTACACATTTCCTGGAACAGCGCAGATTCGAAGTTACGGCCTTGATCGGAATGGATTTCCAAAGGTGCGCCATACCGACATACTACTTCTTCGACCACCTTCTTTGCCACTGTCGTCGCTTCCTGATTGGGTATGGCGAAGACTTCGGGCCACTTTGTGAAATAGTCCTGGATCACCACTATGTACTTGTTTCCGTCATTTGTAACTGGAAAAGGTCCAGCGACGTCGATAGCGATGCGTTCCCATGGGGCTCCCACATTGTACAGCTGAAGCCTGCCCCTGCTCCTAGTCTGTGGTCCTTTCACAGATGCGCACGCTGTACATTTCCGACACCATTGCTCTATGTCATCTCTACAATTGAGCCAGTAATACCGCTGTCTCACTTTTAGTAGAGTTTTCTTGATGCCCAGGTGTCCTCCAGAAGCACCATCGTGTATTTCCTGTAGCAGGGGGGCTACTTCACATCGTGGTACTATCACTTGTGTGGTCACCTCCTTGCCATCGTTCGATTCCCATTTCCTACAAAGCACATCATTTTCTAGGACTAAACTGTCCCACTGTGCCCAGTAGCTCTTAGTTACGGGACTGTGTGACGATACTTCACTCCACTGGGGCCTAGTTCCGCTACGCTTCCAGTCCAGTATAGGTCGAATATCGTCATCTTCTTCCTGGGACTTCTTGAAGTTGCCTTCAGCCCTAATTAAATTAACGTGTTCTCGGGCTTCATTCTGCTGGCAGTGTCTGCAGTCCTCATTACATGGACGTCGCGACAGGGCGTCAGCATTGTTATGCCCTTTTCCACTGCGATGTTCCGTCACAAAGTTAAACTCCTGCAGCTGCTCGAGCCATCTTGCAACTTGGCCCTCAGGGTTCTTAAATTGTAGAAGCCATCTCAATGCAGCGTGATCCGTCCTCAATGTAAATTGTCTTCCTATGAGGTACTTGTGGAAATGCTGCAAGGTTTTTACCACAGCCAGCAGTTCTCGTCGAGTCACGCAGTAGTTCCTTTCTGGCTTTGAAAGTGCCTTACTGAAGTAAGCGATTACGACCTGTCTGTCGCCCTGCACTTGTGACAACACTCCACCAATTCCCGTGTTGCTGGCATCGGTATCAACGACAAATCTTCCGTCTCTGCTCGGATACCCTAGTATAGGCGCTTCACATAGCCGTTGCTTTAGCTCGTCGAATGCTGACTCACAGTCCTCGTCCCAGATAAAATCTCGTTTATCCTCAGTCAGCTGATGTAGAGGTTTTGCAATGTCCGAAAAATTCTTGACAAACCGCCTATAGTATGTGCACAACCCTAGAAATGCACGTACTTCCGTTTTGTTCTTTGGAACCGGCCACTGTTGGACTGCCTTTATCTTTTCAGGGTCGGTTCTCACCCCGTCGGTGGAAATAACATGTCCTAGGTAGCTGACCTCCTTCTTGAACAGGGCACACTTCTTTGGGCTTAGTTTTAAGTTAGCCCCTCGTATCCTGGTGAACACTTTCTCCATATTCCTCAGGTTTTCCTTAAAAGTGCGACCCATTATAATGACGTCATCCAAATATACCAGACAGACGTCACCAAGAAGGCCCACCATGACTCTCTCCATGAGGCGTTCAAACGTCGCTGGGGCGTTGCATAACCCAAAAGGCATGACGTTAAATTGCCACAGGCCGCTGCCAATACCCGTACTGAACGCTGTCTTTTCTTTATCTTTCTCGCTGATTTCCACTTGCCAGTAGCCACTTTTCAAATCAATGGTCGAAAACCACTTCATGCCACTGAGCATATCCAGCGTATCGTCTATCCTTGGTAAGGGATAACTGTCCTTCTTCGTCACATTATTCAGCATTCTGTAGTCCACACAGAATCTTGTGCTGCCGTCCTTCTTCTTCACCAGAACGACTGGAGAAGACCATGGACTCGTAGAAGGCTCAATTATTCCGCTATCAGCCATGTCCTTTACCATTCCTGCTACCTCAGATTCCTTAGCCCAGGGTATGCGGCGCGGTCTCTGTTTAATTGGTCTAGCATCACCTGTTTCTATCTCATGCTTGACGAGACCTGTTCTCCCGCAGTCTTTTCCCGTTGCAAAGATATCTCGAAACCGTAGCAGAAATTCCCTGGCTTGCTGCAATTCCGAAGGCGATAAATTGCTCTTAGAATTTTCCAGAAGTTGCTGGATGTGTTCCGTTTCAACTTTGGTCGTGTCTTGCTTTGCTGGAGATGTGTTGATTTGACGGAGATACTTGACTTCTTCACATCTCCCAACAACACTATTTTTCTTCAGTTGGACCTCTTCTTTCCCAAGGTTAACAATCCTGACCTTGGATTTCCCTTTCGTCATAACTAGTGTCCTCGCAGTGATGATCTCCGGGTGCCGGCCAGTATCCTCTACCAAAACACATCTTGTTTGCCTGATTTTCTTGGGAAACATTACTTCGACTAAGGTTTCTGTTCTCGGAGCCAGTGTAGTATTCTTTAAACAGTAGAGGTTGCATGAGTTAATTCCTCGCAGGAAGACTTCTTGATCTGGGAATTTCAATACTCCCCTGTCGATATCTAAAATACATCGGTTATTCCGCAAGAAGTCGAGACCCAGTATGCAATCGTCGGTAATATTCGCAATTAACGCAGGATGGATATACACTTGATCACCGATTTTGATCTCAATTTCTGTATCACCGAGGACGGAGACTGGCTGGCCGGTTGCTGTCTGAAGTCGGCAGGATGGAGACTCTCTTTGCCACAAGATGGTGCGTTTCAGCAACTCAGGTCTTATAACAGTCCGTGACGCCCCCGTGTCAACGGTAAAATTGCAAGCACGATGATTCAGCGTCCCTTCGATGATCAAACTATTTCCGTTCTGAACTTGATTGATGGTGATGGTTGGGGCCTTCAGTTGACCAGCCAGCACCCGCCCCGCGGCCCTGGCGACATTTAGTTTAACGACTCCTCGTTAACTTGAGTTCCGGAGTCCACACTTCCCCTCTTCCTCTTGGGACAATCGGTACGAATGTGCCCTTTTTCTCCGCACCCGTAACACGTCGGAATATAGCGGGACTTTGCCGAAGGAGAAGCCAGCACTTCACGGTGACGTGGTTGCGCTGAAGGCGAGACCACCACTTCCCTAACTCTATGCGTACGTGAATCTTGTCGTACGGCTTCTACTTCCAGAGCGTGAGCCATCGCACTCTTCAAAGTTTGGTGGTGTCCGAGTCGCACCGTAGCTCTGACTTCAGTATCCCGTAGACCGTCGATGAATGCTTGCACCAGATTTACTTCCACTGTCTCTGGTGTCATTGACATGTAAGCACGCCGGACCAGCCGTTCGACCTCGACTCCCCATTGCTGGAGGCTCTCGTTCGACCTCTGCGTTCTCTCGCGAAGTTGCGCGCGGAAAACGTGCTCGAGGTGCTTGTCTCCATAGCGAGTGTCTAATCCCTCCATAAGACGCTCCAACGTCCTGCTGTTCGGAGGAAGGTTCTCTAGGACCAGCAGGGCATCCCCTCGTAGAGCCAAAGTTAATGCCGCAAAAGACTGCTTATCATCCCAGCGGTTTGTTTCGACCAATGTCTCGAATTGGTACTTAAATGCCGTCCAGGAAGACGTGCCATCAAAACGTGGCACATCAAATTTTGCGGCGGATGCACAGGGAGTGTGCGATGGTGAGCCGACAGCAACGGGTTCGCGCGCTTCGAGCTTGACGATTTTTTTTGTTGATGTCCAGCAGGCGATCTTCGTGGCCATCAATTCTTGTTTCGAGGTTATCAGCTCGGGCGGAAACCTCCTTGACCTCCAAGGTGAGATTCTTTACCTTCTCGCCCAACGTGACGAGGCCGTGGTCGATTTTATCGAGGATCAAGTTCTGCTTAGCCTCCTGATCGCGGCGAGCGGCTTCCTGTTCGCGGCGAGCTTCTTCCTGGTTCGCTGCGATTAGGTCCTGAAGCTTACGCTGGTTGGCCTCCTGATCGCGGCGAGCGGCTTCCTGTTCGCGGCGGGCTTCTTCTTGGTTAGCCGCAATTAGATCCTGGAGCTTACGCTGGTTAGCCGCCATACTAGCTTGCATGGCGGCCAACACCGCAGCGAGGCTCGTTTCCGAGGCTGGTCCTGTTGGCGCCTCAGCAGCTGCTGTTGCTCCCATATCAGCCTGATCTTCCTCCTCCATACGATGACGCGCAGCATCCATCTCCATTTGCCTCCTTGTTCGTGGTCGCTGTTCGTCGTCCCTCGGTGTTAATGGCATTTCACTTCTGACACCAGTTGTTACGTACGTGGGTAATCAAATGCCGATTTACTAAGAGACAACTTTATTCACCCCAAACAATAACAAAATAGTCCAGTCAACAATAATCCGAATCGCAATTAACACTAGAGTACCGTTACACTATCGCTTAGGTCGTTAGATAAAATCACTTCACACTCTTAGGTAGCTCGCTCTTGATCGCAGTCGAAATCACAACTAACTCGCTTCCGGCCGGGGGCTCGTATTTATATGCGGAGCCAAGAAAATTCTAGATACCGACTTCCCACGAACGATCCAGAATTCCAGAACAATTGAATCGCTTCTCGAAGTCATAAATTATTTTTATTACTCGTGGTAATAAGAGTCACTTTCATGCGAATTTCGACTCTATTGTTAACGTCGGAGAGTACCATTTCCTATAAATACCTAACTACTACTTGTAAGTACTTTGTGGATGTTTCGAGATTTTTCTAAGTCTGACTAAGCACAACCATTCTAGACCTTTCGAACAGCAATGCGTTTTAATTATTACGAGCTACTCTTTATTTTCTCGGAGATATGGCGGGTTCACGTTTAATGGCGTAACAATATGTAATGCAAATACATAACTTCCAATCGGGTAAGAACTTACAAAAAGTCAATAATTGCGTGGGATTTGAACTTGCGGCACACTGATTTGCGCTTCAATCTGTGTGCCTATACCACTGGGCCATCTTGACTTATGATAAGTTGATGAAATTGTGGATTTCAATCATTTGTTGGCGAAACTTGAAAATAAAAGGTCGTAAGTCAAACTAAACGTCAAACGAATAAGTTTTAAGAATTCTTATGGACTTTTGCAAGTGATAGTACATCCATCCTGCGTTAATTGCGAATATTACCGACGACTGCATACTGGGTCTTGACTTCTTGCGGAATAACCGATGTATTTTAGATATCGACAGGGGAGTATTGAAATTCCCAGATCAAGAAGTCTTCCTGCGAGGAATTACCTCATGCAACCTTTATTGTTTAAAGAATACTACATTGGCTCCGAGAACAGAAACCTTAGTCGAAGTAAAGTTTCCCAAGAGAATCAGGCAAACAAGATGTGTTTTGGTAGAGGATACTGGCCGGCACCCGGAGATCATCACTGCGAGGACATTAGTTATGACGAAAGGGAAATCCAAGGTCAGGATTGTGAACCTTGGGAAAGAAGAGGTCCAACTGAAGAAAAATAGTGTTGTTGGGAGATGTGAAGAAGTCAAGTATCTCCGTCAAATCAACACATCTCCAGCAAAGCAAGACACGACCAAAGTTGAAACGGAACACATCCAGCAACTTCTGGAAAATTCTAAGAGCAATTTATCGCCTTCGGAATTGCAGCAAGCCAGGGAATTTCTGCTACGGTTTCGAGATATCTTTGTAGGAAATGGGAATCGAACGATGGCAAGGAGGTGATCACACAAGTTATAGTGCCACGGTGTGAAGTAGTCCCCCTGCTACAGGAAATACACGATGGTGCTTCTGGAGGACACCTGGGCATCAAGAAAACTCTACTGAAAGTGAGACAGCGGTATTACTGGCTCAATTGTAGAGATGAAGTAGAGCAATGGTGTCGGAAATGTACAGCGTGCGCATCGGTGAAAGGACCACAGACTAGGAGCAGGGGCAGGCTTCAGCTGTACAATGTGGGAGCCCCATGGGAGCGCATCGCTATCGACGTCGCTGGACCTTTTCCAGTTACAAATGACGGAAACAAGTACATAGTGGTGATCCAGGACTATTTCACAAAGTGGCCCGAAGTCTTCGCCATACCCAATCAGGAAGCGACGACAGTGGCGAAGAAGGTGGTCGAAGAAGTAGTATGTCGGTATGGCGCACCTTTGGAAATCCATTCCGATCAAGGCCGTAACTTCGAATCTGCGCTGTTCCAGGAAATGTGTACACTTCTGGGAATTTATAAGACACGCACAACACCTGCGCACCCTCAGTCGGACGGAATGGTGGAAAGGTTTAACCAAACCCTGGAGAATCACCTGGCTAAGGTTGTCGATGACCATCAGAAGGACTGGGACCGGTATATTCCACTATTTCTGATGTCTTACCGATCGGCAGTGCATGATAGCACGGGACATACCCCAGCAAGAGTGAATTTCGGCAGGGAGATGAGACTTCCAGTCGATGCCATAACTGGCGTGCCACCTGACAAGACTAAGCCAGTTACGGACTACGTAAGTGACCTTCAAGATCAATTGGACGAAGTGCATAAACGAGTTCGTGAGAATAGCATGAACACCAGCGTAAAAATGAAAACTAGATACGACCGTAATGCCAATGCCAAGGGATTTGAGGAAGGTACACTGGTCTGGCTCCACAACCCGCTTCGACGGAAAGGGAAGTCGCCGAAACTCCAAGCTCGATGGGAGGGACCTTACACCGTGTTAAAAAGGATTAATGACGTGACCTACCGCATCAAGAAAGGGCTAAGAGGGAAACCCAAGGTTGTCCATGTGGATAGATTGGCGCCGTATCACGGATCTAATAATGCTCGGGACGAGCATGACTAAGAGGGGGGCACTGTTACGCCATTAAACGTGAACCCGCCATATCTCCGAGAAAATAAAGAGTAGCTCGTAATAATTAAAACGCATTGCTGTTCGAAAGGTCTAGAATGGTTGTGCTTAGTCAGACTTAGAAAAATCTCGAAACATCCACAAAGTACTTACAAGTAGTAGTTAGGTATTTATAGGAAATGGTACTCTCCGACGTTAACAATAGAGTCGAAATTCGCATGAAAGTGACTCTTATTACCACGAGTAATAAAAATAATTTATGACTTCGAGAAGCGATTCAATTGTTCTGGAATTCTGGATCGTTCGTGGGAAGTCGGTATCTAGAATTTTCTTGGCTCCGCATATAAATACGAGCCCCCGGCCGGAAGCGAGTCAGTTGTGATTTCGACTGCGATCAAGAGCGAACTACCCTAGTACTTGAAGTGATTTTATCTAACGACCTAAGCGATAGTGTAACGGTACTCTAGTGTTAATTGCGATTCGGATTATTGTTGACTGGACTATTTTGTTATTGTTAGTGGTGAATAAAGTTGTCTCTTAGTAAATCGGCATTTGATTACCCACGTACGTAACAGTATGTTTGTTACTCATCCACACTCAAACGACTGAACGGATTTGGACGAATTATGGCAAACAGGCAGATTATGACCTGGAATAGGCCTTTTTTCCTGGAAGTATGTTCCCATGAGATAAGTTCCGATATTTATGCGATGTTCCATCAAAAGTTAAGAAAAACCAAACCAAATAATCTTAGAACCGTCCTTTCTACAAGTCAAACAAGTTCTTATCCACCGCTGCAGCTGCAAGTTTCAAGCTTCAACATAAGTTCAATCTAACACACAGTGACCTTACTTCTACACGATACACATACATCTGGGCCCACAGTTCATCTCGCAAACAGGGCAAATCTTGACAATGGCCGTCCTTGGCCAACCCTCGACTCGGCACCCGTTCATGACGTACTTTTCATAAACGACTCTCGACTAAAAAGTGGCTTTAAAACAAGAGGTTTAGAGTCTAATTTTGAGTGTTGTTTGCGGTGGTTAGTATGTTTTAGTAGTAACTAGGAGCGAGTTTTAATGATTAGGGGAAGCGGAATGGGCTCTTCGTTTGGAGAATTCCCGCGGTCATGAATATCATATTTGCATGTATAACCTGTTTGATAAATGGACGAGAAGGGAAGCTAAATGCTTTGAACTCAGGTGTGCCTTTTACATTTATGAGGAGTTTTACAGATGTAGAAAATACCCGGTTCAAGCTCGGAAATTATGTTCTAATACCATTGTGAAAAAGGCCTGACTAACTGGTTTGAGTTTCCATTTATACCATAATATAAAGCATTAAGTAATGGTTTTTATGGAAGAATATCTATACATAATATCAAACAAGCGTGTCATCGACATAGTCTTTACCCCTTATGATTTTTTGGTTAGGACATGCTATAAAGGAGAAACTGACTGACTGACATGACATCAACGCACAGCTGAAACTACTGGGACTAAGAACTTGAAATTTTAGACGAGGCTTTGTGTCGTATGCACTAAGGAAGGATTTTTGGAAAATCAACCTTTAAAAAGATGAAAAGGGGGAAATTCGAATTTGTATGCTTTTTTCTTTGGGTCAATATAATTAAGTAACCTAAATAAATAATAATTTAGGTTTTCATTATTTATTTTACAATAGAAAAAAAAGGCTCCTGTGCGAAGTAAGGCGTTTAGCTAGCTTTTTCATATAATAGCAGATTCTATTGATATTTTGTGCCATATTTGGTTCCAGTTATAAGAAATATAAATCTCAGACATATCAGAGATCTACAGTTTGCCTGATATCACGATTATGGTCAATAACCATAAATTCTTCATAGTTTTGCCTTCAACTTTAGATAATCGAAAGCTTAGAAATAGGCATTATGATATCGAAGTCCATAAAAACATTCATAAATATATAAAGCGCAAATTTGAGGATAAAGCCAAATAGAACTAACAAGGTCAATAAGAAAGGCTTTTTATAACTAAAAACAGAGAATTGTCAAATAACTATCCATAGGTAGTAATCGTACTAATATTATACTGTACGTTAAATTAACTGTCTGTCCTGTTACGTTTTCACCGTTAAACTACCTAACAGATTTTGATAATAATGAAGCGACTTTTAACGCTTTGACCGTTTTAGTCATACATGACAAAATGTGTCCAGCACACCATGGTCACGATTACATGACAGACCTAAAAGCCAATAAGCTTTATGAGATGTGTTGTTTTTCTTATTATTGTGGTTGAAAGAGGAAATCACCGGAATTCGACTTCTAATAATCGAAATTCACACGAACGAAGTCGCGGACAAAAGCCAATATATTATACTTAAGTAATATGTCGCGTCCTCATGTTTGTTAGCAAACGGATCAGGCCGCGACGAGGCCGAGTCGACTAAGTCTGCGTCGACCGCAATCCTCTAAATTGTATTAGCGCAAGCGACCGGGCCGTTGCTATGGTGCTGTAGAGGAACGGGTTTAGCAGTCCTCGAGGGCTGATGCGTAATCGTACGTGAACAGACCAGGGGCTAAATTGGACGAAATAAATGACAAAGCAGATCTTGGCGAAGATAATAGCGATTGAATAATCAAACATGATCGCCATTTTGGTTCACAAATTATGAACTAAGGGTAAGGGTGTTTTTAATATCATGCGGTTTTGATCACGCATGCGGGATTGTTCCGCACGCATGACCCCGCAAATGTCAATTTCATACAAGTATTTAATGTAGATAGATAAATAGATATATTCTTTATTGTACACCAAAAATAAAAATTACATCAGAAACTTAAAATTAATAGGGTGTCATAATGGGCAATGTTGTAATCCGTGGAATACGCACGCGGGACGTGTTTTTTTGCATATTGAAATTTTCTGCATGCGGGATAATCCCACATGGGTGATAAAACCTCATGATATGGTCCACGTACAGTAGTGGTACATAGGCGGACATAATGCAACAAGGCATTCTCTACAAGTCAACCAGAGAGAGAGCCAGTTTTGTTTTACGAATTTCTTAGTTTCTCATGTAACTCTATTTTTCCAACAAATAAAATAATCACAAACTCCTAGAGGAGACAAATAGGTAAGTCACGCTAACATACATTAGAGCCGGAATGGTCATCAGTAACAGCATGATATAATAAACCACACCGATTGGACAATTCTGACAATCTTGGCAGTTACAATGCCAACGGATCAGGCTGAACTATCTGACCTTTAACTGGATAATTCACCAACTGAAAAGTAATAAAATGGAATTTATCTTAAGCTAGCTAAAGACATTAGAGGGTAAGCCATCCCTGATGGGCTGTGGGATTACTCCAAAGGATCACAAAGAACATAAAGGGCGACTAAAGAAACAGGTGGGCATTAGTCAGCAACAGCTTGACAAATCTTCTCGTCTCTCTACCCAGAGTGTGAGAAGTTATTGATAAGTAGCTGCTGCTAGAGGCTTCGCCCGCCTTTAGGCAGAAGATTGTCCCAAGGGAACATACCTACTCTCGGGATGAAAGATAAAAGTCTATGTGCTATTCCAGGACATGGTCTACTCATTGGATGACTAGTTACTGCTAGCGACTTCGCCCACGTGTAGGTAGGAAATTGTCCCAAGGCAACGTACTCCTGCAGGAGAACTAAGGTTGCCGACAGAGCACGGAGAATTGCCAGACTTAAGAGGCAATGGGCAGGGCACATTGACATTAACAAGACGCACAGGAACCTTCGTTCTGGCGACGCTTGGGGGAGGCCTATGTCCAACAGTGGACGTATATCGGCTGAAATGATGATGATGAACATACTCCCAGGATGAAAGAGAAAGATAAAAATCTATGTGCTATTCCAGGACATAGTCTACTCATTGAGCCGTTCGGGCGCACACTCACTTCGCTATTAAGATATTAGAGTGATAAGTCTGATTTCCTACCTCAATATAAAAAAATCATCCACAAACCATGAAGAAGATTTTTATTCAACCTACATTACACTTTTAGAGCCCAAAACACTGAGCTTCAACTCTCAGTATGAATAAATAACGTCCCCACACCGCCTTTTCATGAAGCCCTTTCAAATTTTCAAGCAAAGTGATAAAGATAAAGAGCACAATGCCATGCTTAGATCTCATAAATTTTAATAAAGAATCCACTACATAAAAGGCACTTTTCCGCTCGTTAAATACTTATGGCATACCTAAATCAAAGCATGAATATGATTAACATGGGCACCTAACTATTGCCGTTGCGTGATGTAGAGCGATCAATGGAGAAGTTTCCTTCCTGTGGTACTATGCTAATTGGTAGTGCTAATGAATCGGTGGAAATACCAGGTTTAGTCACCAAAACAAACAAAAAGTTTTTAGTCTGAGAACATATCATTGAGATTTGCTTAATTATTTACAAGATTCTACCAGCGACTTGCCTACGTGAAAGAAGAATATTAACCAAGGTCTAAAGACATACGTCGGGGATCAAATTATGTCCTATTCCAAGGCAAGAGCTCAATCATGCGATGTGGGAGGATTAGGGTTAAGTAAACGACATGGAGTGAGCTACTCCAAGGATCACTGATGTCGACTCTTGACAACTGATCGTCAACTGAAGACAATTCGATAACCCTCCATTTATTAGTATATCTGTTCTGCGAGCAATGTAACCTGCCCATTGCGGCAATTCTTCGGACTATGTCGGTTTACTAAAGTGTGTATAGTGCAGTTTTAGACTGAATTCTTTTACCATATTTATAAAAGGCACAACCTAAGAAAACTCGTCTATAAAAAGATCATAATAATATGCTAAAAAGGTGATCATGATTGTTGTTTTTCTTAGCTCAATTGAACTCTATCAGAACTACTTCGAGACTAGTAACAATTTGCATCTCTAACATGATGAGTGGCATTCAGCGGATGGAGACGTCGTTCATCATCATAGTGACTTCGTATGTAGCCAATTGCGTAATTGATCTGTCTCAAGCTATAATCTGCTGTTGAATATGGGTTATTGGGACAGGAAACTGGAGAGCCAGGATATGTTAAAAATAATGAAAATGTATCTCGGATCTCAAGAGATACGAAATAGTCTCTTCAAGAAGAGACTGTTTCGTACTTTTTAGTAGTTTTTACAGTTGAGTTTTTCGACACTGTCAACTTTTTTTAGCAAACGGAAATTTGGGTGCGAATGGTGCAATTTTCAATGATGTTATGAATGAATAGTATGTTTTTAGGAAGAAAGAGTTACACGATGAATAAGAAATTACATAGTATAAAGAACAGTTATTTGACTGTTGCGAGCGGCGCGGCACACTATAGGTAAAGCCGGCCCATGGAATAAGACGGTATAGAGCTTAGACGATTGAAGAATTATGATGGAACGTTTCAGATGATAAGAATTTTAACGCCCGTCGCTAGTCGTTCCATATTGAATGCTGATATTCAGCTTAATTCTGTTTGTCTGAGAACCGATGCCAAACAACATAATTAGGTTAAGGCATATTGATTGATTAGGTTTAGAGATTCAAGACCACATCTGAAGGCTTAGACATTACCTGTCACGTCACATGTCATGTGACTTCTCTGCAGGTATTGTCATTACTATACATTTCGTACTTACTCGTAGTACTCTCACTCGTAGCGGGAACGCAACCAGTGTGCCTAGTGTGAGTTTATTTTACGTTAACGCAATCGAAACGTTTGTGACGTTCGGCGCTCCGATTGGCCCGCTTCAAGCTCTTTACCAATCAGAGAGCCAAACGCGGCAAAAGTTTCGATACCGTCAATTTGAGACACAATAGTAAGACAATAGATACGCGAACGCCGGCGTTCGCTTAGGGTTTAATAAATTAACGTAAAAACAACTCGCACTCAGCGCACAGAAGTCATTTGCCACAGCGATCCTACGCACAGAAGTGATTTGCCACTGCGATCCTACAGGTACTTCGATTAAAGGTTTTAGTTGCTAAAGCAAGCTATAATGTTGTTAATTACACTTTGTTGATACTAGCATTATAAATGTAGAAAGTCATGTTCCAATTTATTTCGGTAAATCTATTTAACGTTCCGTGAGTATATCACAGCGGGCCTTTATAGAATAAAAACCAGCGCTGCGTTATTTATTATTTTTAAATTTCGCAGCATGCTGCATCAGGCGCCTTTATGGTCTCGCGGAGATTATTATTTGAGTTTTTTTATGATATATTTTTAGTTTTTATATGACTGTGTGAGGCACAAATAAATTTCTTTTTCTTTAACTTATAGGCCAATATTATCAAACAAAATAATCATGTTATTCTTTCATTAAGAATTCACCTTCAATTTTAATTAAATTACTATCAAATACGACTGCGGAACCCACAGTTCAGCCTTGAAGTATAACGGAGTATATTAGCTAAGTTAAGACAGTTCCCAATCGCCGTGCGTTGGTCACAGCGGGATGCCTATGCCTATAGAGGCGACCTTATGATTGAAAGTCCATAGGGAAAGTTAAAACGATCGTAACTGTGGGTCTAATTCCATTGCCTGCTTTTTAAAGGGATTTTTTCGAAGAGTTTGGCTGGAACGCGCAATGGATGTTAAAGAAAGTTAATAATTTTTTTTTGGTTAGTAGTGTTGTAGGCGGCATGGTCAAGCGCAATGTTTGAGTAAGCTTTTGGAATGTATGGAATTTCGTAGGTACTGATATCTTGTAGGTTCTTGCTTATAGCAAAGATTGGCATAAAAATAGATTAGCAATAATCTATACCTACTTAATATCATATAATAAAGCTAGATTTTGTTTGTTTTGTTGAACGCAGTAATTTCAGGAAATTCTGAGACAAATTGGAAAAATCTTATAGTGTTGGATAGCCCATTTATTGAGGAAGGCTGTAGGCACGCTACCACCAATAGGAGCGGAGCAGTAACCAAAAATGCGGGTGAAACCGCGGGAAATAGTTGATAGTCTTATAAGTCTAATTGAAAAAAAACCGACCCAGTGCAATTTGGACTCGAGCACGAAGGGTTCCGTACCATTTCTATACAAAACAACATTAGACACTATATTATAACTATTATTAATATCGACCAAAAAACGAAAAACATCACGTTTGTTGTACAAGAGCCCGACTTAAATATTATTTTATTCTACTTTTAGTATAATTTGTTGTTATAGCGGCCGGCATCAGAAATACATAAGGTGTGAAAACAGTCTAGCTACCACAGTTCATGAGATACCTGCCTGGTGGCAGACAGCGAAGTCAGCAATAGGGTCCAGTTTTTACCCTTTGGGTACCGGAACCCTAAAAACGGGGTCTACTCTAAAATTACAAATTAATTATACGGCTATCTAGCCGGTAGCAACGTGTCGTGTTAAACAATTATTATATCTGGCAATACCATTAACTTTTAGCTTATGCTTTAATTTAACCATTTAAATTAAGCTCCCCGGTATAAAACAGCAAAGTTATTAACAACTCCTAATTATGTTAACAGCCTACTTATGGTGATGTTGACAATTAATTCGCTAATGAGGGCACGTTAATTAATATTTAACTCGTTTCTATAAAATTAATTAATATTTAAAGTTAATTAGAATTCAATTTGTGAAAGAAGCGGTTTGAGTTTGTGTGAAAATTGTTTTGTGAGTAGGTAGCTGTGTGAATGATTTCAAATAATAATCATACTTGTTTTAAAATGAATATTTTAATCAAGTGAGGAGATTTTTGGATCTGGAGATGGTATAATTATGTACATAATTATTATAAACGAGGCATAAGATGTGCAGTTTTGAATTTAGAAAGCGAGACCTTTTTTTTTAAATTTTGGAACGACACTCAATGTCAATTATGAAAAAGTTTAAATTCAATTCGAACCCATAACGTAACTTAAAAATCAACCTAAAACACACAGAGCTTAAGTCGATATTTGAATTGGTGGCGATGAATTATCTCGAATTATTTTTAGAAGTATAATTACACACTAAATGCCAGCAGAATTACCGTTTACATTTCAATTCAACACAATGTTCAGGGCAATCAATTGAAGAGGATCGGCCAACCTACATAACCTCAAGTCCTTGAAGTACATAGACAGTCAGATAAACATTCCAATTTGCAGATTACCCTACAACTTAAGCAATGGCATTTATAAGACTAAAAGCAATCGCAAATAACTTGTAGATGATAACCAGTTTTCAGTGAAAATATTTTTTCGTAGAAAGCTAGTCTATGTAATTAATACTCATCGAGACTAGGGATGTTATGGATATGAAATTTCGGATACAGATTGGATACGGATATAGAAATGATAATTATACGGGATACGGATACGGATATGAAATTATTTCGGATTATCCGTTAGTTTCGGATAATTACGGTTACGGATATTAGATTTTTAAGGAATTTCAGAAGTAAAATATAAATAGCTAATAAAATGGTTTTATTTGGTAGGACCAACAGAAGAAAACAAACAATGCGCGCGTGTGTCAGCCGCTGCCCGCCCGATCAACAAAACAACCTGTCATAACGTGTCGCAATTAGGCTCCGCCCCTATCCGATATTATCCGAATCTTTTATTTCGGATTCGGTTACGGTTACGGATATTAATTTATCCGATAGTTTCGGTTACGGTTATGGACCTCCCTAACATCCCTGATCGAGACCATTCCAAAAAGCTCAAACACGATAGGGCTATCCGAGTTCCTATGGCCACCTTCCTCTTCCAATAATTTTGCATTATCATCTGCATGCAAAATTTGAACTCGATCGGTAACCGGGAAGTGGATCAATTTATAAGGTTTGATTACAGACAAACATCGGGACAGGTGAAACTAAATAAAAGCTTGTAAAAATAATAATATACTTAGTATTGTTTACCAGACCGAGGGGTTACTGTGAATAGAATTGTGTGAATTCGACAGGATTCATGAACGTTGCAAATAAGACGAAGTGT
Organism: Mythimna ferrago; assembly: GCA_910589285.2. NCBI lineage: Eukaryota > Metazoa > Arthropoda > Insecta > Lepidoptera > Noctuidae > Mythimna > Mythimna ferrago. Next base: position 14,302,585 of record OU342676.1, on the reverse strand, counting down.
TCTCCGATTCAGGATTAAAAACTTTTTAAGGAAATTACCTATATACCTAAGTCGTTACAAACACGAACCGCAGATTTCGACAATACAGCTAATTGAAATGAAATTGGTGAGAATTGTTTGCTACCGAATACCTATTTGCTCAGATCGCTAAAAACAGATAAAAATGGAAATAATGAAAGGAGGCCTTTTCCTGCAGCCCTTTGTACATAACAGGTAAGTAATAATGATAATGTCTAAACAAAATTATCCTAAGAAAGGTCAAAGTACCTACACGAACTAAAACACGCTGTCGTGCAGATATCTAGAGCGGGTTGGTCATAAAAATCTCATATAATGAAGGGACACGTACAACTTTTACTGAAAATTACACACAGTTATCCACACACAGCACAATAGGCTAATTGCCGTAGAAAATGTAATTAGTCCGTCTTTTAGATTATTCAAAAATAAGGGATACGTATTTATTTATTTGTAAATTAAACCAAAAATGACAAAGATATAGCCCATTAAAGTTACGTGCAACGTCACGACGTGCTGCATTTTTCGCACGGGGTGACGTCACACGTAATTTTAATGGGCTATATCTTTATTATTTTTAAACAATCGAAAAAAGAAAAAATACGTGTCCAATATTTTTTTATAATCTAAAATACGGACTAAATAAAATGTAATTATTTTGACCCTGGACACTACCCTATTCTGTCGTATCATTCTGTAAACCTACAGAACCCTTAACCGAATTCCAAAAACGAGTAGGTACTCAAGTCGTCTGATTTTTTTGTTATTCTTCCTTTTTACTTTGTGTTTGTTGTATTATGTCTATGTCAAATAAATGTTTTCAATTTCTATTCAAACATCTTTAGCCAAACTTCAAAAAGGGATCTTCGAAACGTTTGCCTTGAACTAACAAGACATTCCTTTCGTAAGGAAGGACAAGAAGGCTTAAGACCGAAGATAAGGGTAAACTTTAATTGATCACAGATCATACGATCTTTGCAAACCAAACTGAAAGGTTTAGTAATAAATTAAATCAAGAAATCTTATATTCTGTGTATTGTTTTTAGACAGAAAATCATCCAATAACATCTCCCGCCTTAGGGCGGAGCGAGAGGGCGTGTCAGAACTTTACTGACTAAAACCCACTCCTGATCCTTCTATGCCTTCTTTTTTTTATGGTGGTAAAAATCATCCAATCGTTCTAGAACCCCGGGGTTCTCTTTCGCACAATAGGCCCCAGTAGATTTTGACCCTGGCCGGGCCCTTAAGGTTTCGCTGACATAACATTCTTTGCATGGAACGGATTCTTTCCAAAAATATCAAACGAATTGAATGAATAAAAATTGCGACGAAATTGCGAAGACGCGTAAAAATGGTAACGAAGTGTACCTATACATTTATATCCTGAAATCAAATTCTTGGCGTCTGACGTCAAAACCAATATTCTGAAAAGGAAATAAATATGTACGTATTTTTATTTTGTTTCAGGATAGGCTGATCTCGCAGATCTGATCGGAATTTTGATGTTCAGACGCTTGCAATCATCGATATACTACGTACGCACCAGATTACGCGTGCCGAACACTCACTTCAGTCGACTCAGGTGTAATGTAGTCTGTACACCTTGAAAATTACACTATATTGAACGAAACGCGTAAGTGCCACGAAATTCGTGGCGCTTAAGACATTTCGATCGCAAAAATAGTATCCTCTAAAAGTTGTCTTAGTGCTGTATGTTTTAATGGTTCTGTTAGAGACCACGTAATGCCAATGTAGTGCACAAACTTTTGTTTTAACTTTTCAGTATTTTGACAAATAGTTTCCATGAACGTGTCACTAGAATATAAGTCGATGCTTGCAATGCTTTCAAAGAATCAAAACACAAAGCATTTCAAATAAACCATTTACATACAGACGCCTTTGAATTGTCAAGAAATCAGTCAATCAGAAAAATTATGCTAATTGCACATTCCAAAGCGTCGATTTCTATAGAGAAGAACGCAAATAACATGTACCTACGTATTTAAAATCAAATTCCTATATTTGTCCTATTGTTCTTTGAAGGTGTAGTATTCTCCTCTTTCCATCTACCATACCACCGGCATTGTTTTACGGATAATAACGTAATGTCCATTGCGTTATTGTCTGTTATAAGCACATAAATTTAACTATACATAATATGTATCACTGATCATCTCTGGGATCATTAAATATAATATATATTAATGTATTATATTATGTAATAGCTGTGATATAGCTGTTATATGATAAAGCTGTTAGCTATATCCATTATTGTGCTACTGTTTGTTTTTCCTTAAATAAATAAAAACAAAAAAAAATACCCGCAACAGTTTGTTTTTTAACCAACTTCAAAAAGGTAAGTAAGATATACCTAATATAATGCATTACCTATTATGTGCTCGAAACTGTGTGCTTTATTCTGAACTTCTCTTTAGGTGAGTTTACTATAAAGGAGCCAAACTAGAGCAGAGCTCAATTCATGTAATGAAGACCGATTTTAGAGGAACTGAGCACGAGCGACACTACACGAATTAGAGAGAGCTCTCGTGCTTCGCTCTTGCTCGGCTCCTCTAGCGTACACCCACCTTTTGCAAGCCACAAATACTACAGTAGTAATTTAACCATCACTTGCATTTTCATTCCACATTCAGGGATTGCAAAAATATTTTTGGCTCGCTGCCAAAAATCTGCGGCATGTCACACGATTTGCAGAATTTCGACAACACCGGGGCCACGAAAAATTATACCGTACTACAAAACGGTTTATTAAAATGTCCTTTATACTTTTAAGTCGTTTCTTTTTAAGCCTATTAAGTCTGAAATTCCTATGTTGACATTCCAAGGTAAGCCGATATTTTAATTTCTTGAATTAGATTACATTAAGCTGGGAATTAGAAGATTATCTTTGTGTCCTTGTTACGTGTTCCATATTGTTTTTTTTTTATTAGCCTATACTTTCACACTGCTAGGCAGACCTCTCCCAACGATAGGTGTCTAGGTCGTAGGTCGTCCTACCAAGTCCTCACAGGTCGATTTCGGCGGCGTCGTCCGACCTCTGGTACCCACTTTGTGGAGATTCTTGCCTAACGGTCAGTGTGTATGCGACAGATATAAACCGCCCAATGCCATTTTAGCCTGGCAGCCTTTATTCCTACGTTATGATTCCATCTAGTCTTTTGGCGCAATGTGGTGTTCCTTATTCTGTCGGCGTTTTTGACACCCAGAATTCTGCGCTCCATTGAGTATTCATTATTTAGATTAAATGCCCAATGCCTTGACATGAATCTTGGCCTCGAATTTTCACATATTTCAAGCCAGGAACACACTATGCACACTTCAAGCCACTCCAGGTGTCTTGCCTTCGAACACACTTCAGGGGCGTGTTGAAAATCTGTTCCTAACTTTAGTTTGGCCTATGAAGCGAGTGATGGGATTTTGTCATAGGCTTTGTGTCATGATAGCCCAAATATATATAGACTTTTGTGTTACAACTCTTTGAAATTCTTGATGTTTTTCTACAATAATCGGCCATGTATTTTACACCAAAACCTTCCTCATGAATCACTCTGTTTATTGGTGAAAACTGTATGACAACCCGTTCAGTAGTTTTTGAGTTTATTGCGTTCATAGAAACTGACAGATACAGGTCGGAATATTTTTTTTTTTTAATATGTAACGAAATGCCTAATATGCTTGGACTTGAACCCGTCGATGTACAAAAGCACACATTATTATTATATTCTTTGTAGTCCATACCGGCACGTACGAGATGCATGCTTATGATATTTGAGTTAAAACATTAAACATTGACTAGGAAGATCAATATTTTCCTTCAGCTTTCGAACACGGGTGAAATAACTTGGTATATTTGACGACGCGGTAAAAGTTATCGGAGACCGTAGATATCTACATATTTGAGATCGAAGATTGTTTCATTAGTGGAATTCCCCAGCCAGTCTGTGTTTCCTGATAGCTATAACTGTAGTGTCTATAATCATCATCATCAGCCTTTTTAATGTTCCCACTGCTGGGACTCAGGCCTCCTCTCTTGGAGAGGGAATGAGCAGAAATCCACCACGCGGGCCCAGTGGGGGTTGGTGAATGTCACATGTCTTCGAATTTTGGTTCTAGGGCATGCCGGTTTCCTCACGATGTTTTCCTTCGCCGTTTTGAGAACAGTGGTAATGAAATAAATTACTAATTAATTTCTAATTATTATTGTTATTAAGTAATGCGCCAGGCAGGGTTTGAACCCGTGACCTACAACTCGTAAGTCGGAGCCATTATCACTCAGCCACCACTGCTCTAAGAACATCTAAAAGCCAAGAGTAAATTGTTAACTTGTAAACCATTTACCACCAGGCACGATAGTGATCAAATTCAAATGACATTTTATTCACATTTGCACTTATGAAACATCAGAAGCTAGTGTACGGTAACAGTTTGTCGTATCCTATGGAGAAAAACCGGCAAGAAACTCCGGTTACGTTCTTAAACAAAATTGTAGTATTTTTACAATATTGATAGTATGAGAAAACAGTGCAGAATAGACCAAATAATAATTTAAAAAAAAAATTGGCATCTATAAGAAAATAACAATAGTACAACCTGCGGAATCTGTAGTATTCTCAAATGGTAATTTGAAAAAAAATAAAAAAGACTTAGTCTTAGTTTGCCAGTGTACTCCTTTCTTTGCCTCTTTTTCGAAATAATTCAATTCATCCCAAATAAAAATCATTGGATAACCCAAGCTATTCCTTTCACACGTAATATCTTCATTCCTCTCCAACCAAATCATGACCCGAAAAGCTACAACTCAATCCAAACCGTCACCAATTATTCAATTCACATTACTAAATCTTTCCTGTACCAAGGCGGTAACGGAAAGCGAAACGCAACTAAAATAACATGTTTCAAGACTCGTAACCATTAAAATACCGTCCGGCCCACGCATTCAGAGCCTACCACACTTCAACCACACCATAACAGTCTTTATTACTGAGAAAAATAGTTCAAATTCGTTTGGAACCTCTCGGAACAGGTCCGCAATGGTTGTCCATAACAGATATGCCAATAACTGGTATGAATTTTATTGATAAAGGAAGAAGTTTTACGTTTTATTGATGTTTTGATGTTAGTGAAGGCCTTGAGTTTCCTAAAGTTGAGGTAAACGACTCTTGTAGGATGGGCTGTCCGTTATCTTTTTCTTTTTATCTTTCCTGTCCATCCTAAGCTTGTCTGTATGAGATCGAGAGATTGATAAACCCAGTAACAACATACTTCGTCTTGTTCAATTTAAATCTCATCTCTCAAGAGTATTAACCATTGTAGCGATATCTATGTTGTCACTTCTAGTGTTCTCCTTGCGACAGTCTGAAATCAACTATCGGGCAGTTGCCCGGACCAGGCACAACACCCGCCTGCGCCATCTTTCAAAGCAGTGCAAACCAGCCACAGACAACTGTCCAGGATGATTCCAGTCAGAATGACGTACGTCATAATACGAAAAATAACAAGACAGTTTACGGCCGTAAACTGACTTGCCTGGAAACAGACTGGATTTTAAAACGGTCGTAATAGGCCCCCTGGTCCTGGTTTGCTGGACTTTATATTCTGTTCCATATACCTCTTAACCATGAAGCACCTATCATCTAATATGATGCTTCACACTAACTTAGTTGGGAGGCTTATCTGTTTCTGGAAAGAGGTTGATTAGATAGAACGAAATCCGCCGAGTGATGACCGCCATGGCCCACGTAGAATGGTCTATCACGGACATAGTACGGAAACCAAACTAACAGACAACTTCACACTAACTCACTTTGGAAGGCCTTATCATGCATTGACATCCCCCGCCCTTGGGCGGAGCGGTAGATAGTGTCAGACTCTTACTGACTAAAAGACCCACCCCGTTCCTTCTAGCCTTCATACCGGGGCTCGAGCGCCCTTACGGATAACCCTGGCCCCAGTAGGCTTCGACCCGGCTGGGTCCCTGCTGTTGCTGACAACTCCTTGAGGCGCGCGGGAACAGTGCGCGCCGTCGACGACTTGGGCTTGGTCCGGACAGTTACCGGACGGCCGGACAGCGAGCTACCCATTGCTCACTGTCCGTAAGCCCGCACCTACGGTGGCCGGAAATCGGGATCAGAATCCCGGCGGCGGCGGCGGCGGCGATAACGCCGTTGCCTGATGCGTTCGGCCTCCTCCTTTGCGAGCATTACTGCTTCGCAGAAGTCGGCGACCGCCTGCCACTCCTCCTCGCTCCGGACCATGGCCTCAACCAAGGCCCGGCGCGAGAGGTCTCCGCCGCCGATCGCCCCCACGAGGGCACGGCGATGCTCCGCCCAAGCAGGGCACACCTCGACTGTGTGCTCCACCGTTTCCTCCGGGCGTTCCGCACAGTGGCGACACCCGGGCGTCACTTCCGCATGAATCCGGTGCAGGAAACTCCCGAACGAACCATGTCCGGTGAGTACCTGAGTCATGCGGAAGGTAAGGACGCCGTGAGGTCTTTCCAGCCACGCCTCAAAGAGGGGACTTACCGCCAAGATTGTGGCGTGCCCAGCACTGGGTTGCGATAGTCGTTGACGCCACTTCACCATGAGATCCCGCCGGAGCTCTGTCCGCCATGCCGTGACCTGTCGCGGCAGCGGACTTTCACCCCGGCGTTGCATCTCCACGCGCATATCGTGCATGTGTGCAAGGACAGGCCTAACTTGCTTCTGGAGAGAGGTGGACTGGATGGAATGAAGCCCGCCGAATGATGGCTGCCATGGTTTACGTACAATGGTCCATAAAAGACAGTGCAGAAACCAAACTCCAATAGACAGACAAATATGCCGCATTATCCAAAGCTTAGACTTTTTCTACTCAGAGCTGGTTACAATTGTCGTCACGCATCTTGAGCGCTGGCTTCAAGTTGCGCAGAAGTCAAATATTCGGTCTCTTTCGTAGTGCGAAGTGAGACGCGGGTTGCGGGGAGTGTCAGTGAATGGCTCGCCGCGCCATCGCGTCATAGAGTCACTCCTGATTCGTTCCCTGCGTTGCGGCATGTATCTAACAACGAAGACGATTGGCTCGCCAATGTATGGAATGCGCAAACCGATCCCCACTCTGACGCCGAGCGCTCAAGATCCGTTTCGGCAATTGTACCTTGGCTTAAAAAATGCCTAACCTCTCTGTTCTTGTAAATCTAAAAGCAATCTTGTTTCTATACTATTCCCCTTACAAGAAAACTACGGTAGAACAAAAAAACTGTAAACATAAAATGAGTTGACAAAGCCGTTACGGCAATATAAAGTATATTTTCTGCTCTTTCTACGCTAATGGTTATGAGAGCAACCACCATAACTGCCAAGTGGAATAACATTACAGCTAGTCTGAAATTGTCTTGGACGCTGACTTGCAAACTTAGGCAAAGCCGTGGTAACGGTAGGGGCGAAAATCAGGCTGAGAAAGCTATGAAAGTATGTAGGTATCTTGAAGTATTATAACTGTAACCGTGTAGCGGCAGACAGCGTTGGAAGACCTCCCCCATATTGGGGAGAATTGTTCGCAGAACAGACGGTCGATGAGGCCAAAAGGTCCTGGAGTCCAACGCTGCGTTTTCCGGTACGCTGTCGCTACTTCAGAACCTTTCGGCTCTAACAACCACCTGTTCTGCGAGCACTGTACCCTGCCCAGTGCCCAATTACCACGTAAGTTTGACGTTTCTTCATGCTATGTTATGCGTATTATGTCATCTTCATTCTTGATTCGATCACGCAAAAAACTCCGGGCATCCCTTTCCGCTGCCCTTTGGATGAATTTAAGCCTTCATCCCTGCTCTCTCTAAACAATAATTTATAACTTAAAAAATATTAACCATAATTAAGAAATCACAGCTAACGTTTTCACTGTCCTTCTGCAGAGCAAGCATTAAAATGCGAGCATGCAGTTTCGCAATTGTTTTAAAAATACAGCAATTAGCATTGTTCGCGATAACGTAACAGACAGGTACGAGTAATTAGGTTAGTGCATCGATAAATTTTTATCTACGCACTGTTTCACTTGCTTTTATACAAGTGTAGATAAGCTACCGGTTTTGATGCTACTCATAAGTGTTTAATTTGCTATGTAATTGGTTGGTAGGACTGGTAATTTATTCGACGTAACATTCGTATCCTCCGATATACTAGGTAAGTAAAGGAGTCACACACATTAACTGATCTAGCTAACCCTTAGCTAGAGCTGATGGCTGCCAGGACTGCGGAATCATTTGAAAGAACTCGAATAGTCAGAAGTAATTCGAAAAAGAAAAGTGTCACACATGTTTTGTCAGTTAGTTCAGTCTGTCTACTCTATAAACAAATTACAGATGAGACGATGCAATAACACTGCCTGCTCCAGGAATTGAACCCAGTATTTCATACTCAGTAGAGGAGCTAACGAAACTAGATTGTGGAGAATTGTTAAATAACGAACGAAAATAATAAAACTAAAATTCCGACATTCAGGCCATTAACACGCGAGGAAGCACTAACACTGTCTTACCTAATAATAAAAATGTGGAACAAAAACTTCAAAAGAAAACTTTGCTACACATCTGAGCTAAATTAAAATAAGTGGGCTTCCACCACAAATCGGACTGTTCCAATTTTGCCAACTTCACGCACAAACCAAGGCGCGGCCGCGGTTTTGAATACCACTACCATAAAAATAATCACGCACTCTCCGCTATTAAGTCGATACAAAGCAATCTATTTAATTAACACTGAAGTTCCGAAAGTTTATTACTATGTAAATCATGGACTAAAGGGTACCCAAAAGTTTTAATAGTTGAAAAGGACCAGTTTAGTTTCCATCCTGTTTGTATTTGCATTTGAATTTATAATCAAAGGATAAGAAGCAATTATCAAAACCAGACAAATTGTTTTTGGACATCTTAATTAATCGCTTTCCGCACCGTTTGGAAAGGGAACGGAATTTAATAATCCAGGAAACGAAACGTTGAATAAAACGCCGAATATCCGAACACAAGGTCTATTGCAGAAACTGGCGGACGGACGGCAAACCGCATGCGGTACAATTTCTAAGCGCTTCCGGAAATAACCTGGGTGCCTGGTTGCAACATGGCGGGCGGTCGAGCGTGCTTCCACTATCATTAGTTATTTGACGGCCGGAGAATCACTGCAGTTTCGAAATTAAACAATTTCACCAAGGTCTGCATGTAACACACCGGAACAATGACCGATGAAGAAGTGTTTGCATGACGTTACCTAATACGACAATGGCGTGCGCAGTTTTGACAGCCACATGATGATGTGCACGATATAATAGATGAGTTGGCCTAGTTCTATCGAGAGTGGTTATGATAATCATGAGAATGCACGCCTGACAAAGTACCAGTGGTGTAGAGGACATGGAACAAATGAGCCCTGAACATTTTCGTGACAGAATACACTAGTCCAATTCGCTATGTCAAAAAACTTGACTAATATCTATGGCCTCTTCTGAAAAATGTTTGGACTATGTAAGGAATTCGGCAATAACTAGAATCCTTTCGGAATCGAAATATATCCAACAAAAAGAATCGAATTAAATATTCCATCACACATAAAAACGATGATTGCTTACCCAATCAAAGGGCGAAAGAACTAATTGTACGTAATTGGACATTATTGGGCTTCTGGAATCCCCCAAAAGCAATCAACTACAACCAGTTTTGAAATTAGCGATGCAAAATGAGTCAGAGGCGAAGCTTTTTATCATGCCTTAGCGTCTGCCTATAGAGCGCTCGTAATACCAATTTGAGACAACTAAGTAATTAGTAAGTCTATTCTGAGCTCGAATAGTTGGGCAGAGTCGTTGACACATGCCCCGGTTTATGATTACCTAACTACTGGCATGAAATAATTCCTTGAGCTTGAACGTTCAGACCTTATTAATAAACCATCTCAAATGATCATCTTTACTTCAAGGTGAGATCGAAAATACTCATAGACGTTTTGGTAAAATGGTTTTGGCACGAAAAATGAATTTTAAAAGAGGTGGCTCTAAAAATATTACGTTGCAATTGGGTCAGCCTTTTCATTTGGACGATATTCTATTGTCTTGCCAGCAAAGTTGTTGGACTTATACAATTTTTTCAATTTGCACAGTGAGGATTGGTTAATCTTTTTTTTCTTACTTTGTAGAAATATCGTTTCAAATAGATTTTATATTCCAATCCGAGACTGTCTTTGATAACTTGTTGAATCATTTTCTTATTATTTATTTCAAGTACTTTTTTTATCTGTTCATGATTGCATTTGTGTAATGGAGTTACATAGTTAATGAAATACTAAAAATTTCATTGAATACCAGTGTTTCTACAGAGGATTATCTTCAAGGCATTCTTAAAAATGTCCCAATGGTAGGAAGCTAACCGCGTGGTAGAATGAACCGACAAACGTTTTTGTCGATCGACATTATTCACTTAAGCAAAGTTCATCGTTCTTGAATCAAGGCCATATCGCATAAGCAAAAGCCGTAAGGACGTCCCCAACTATTTGGAGCGTTGACCTCTAACAGCATTGTCATTTGGTCATATAGGTGTGCCCAAATATGCCGTTTAGCCCTCGGCAGAAACCATTACGCCCGCCACATATTTTACCTTTGGATTTGTCAAAGTATTATAGGGGTACACCGTGGAAACTTGCGTTTCACAGGGAGTTCTGATGGTTGATCCCTATGTAAAATACAGCACCATAAAATTGTGGACGGAAAATATGGTTTTGAGAATTTCTTGGACGTTGGAGGCTGATAAAATGCGAATATGGTTAGTGAGTTGATTATAAATATGAATACAAACACCTAAGTAACGTTACAACGCTTTGATATATTAACACTTCGTTTTACACCTCATATTTCAAATAGACGTGACTACTACATAGTTTCGGTAATTGAAGCGACATAAATAAGAAATAATTGCATTTTAATACTACCAGTAAAACTTGAAGATAAAGATATTGTAGTGGTGTAAAAACTATGTCAGATATGCCCCAGTTGTCCTTGCGTGAGTAATTTAATGGTACTTAGTGACAGTGAGTAATAAAACACTACTGCAACAAAACTTGTGTTGCTCAATAATGCATTGAATGCTTTGTAAGCAAAAAGTAATATTGTCATTTTGCATTACGGATTTACGAGTCCAAGGAGGTTTTTCGTGGCACTGTGGTTACTTTACCGCAGTGACTAATATGGACTAAAATGCGGTATGGATCGTAATCTTCTGCCATTGCCATTTTAGATTGCGGGTTTGTTGAACCATTATAGACGTTTTAACTAGCTTCTACGTTTATTATGTAACGCAAATACTTTTAGTATAGGACTGGTTTCAAATAGGAATGCGAAGAAAACTCGGCAGGTCGCTGAACGTAACTTGAGCATGGCCGCTGGCGGATAGAGGAAATTATCGGACGCTTCCTAATCAACTTTGTATCTTTCAACGAGGCGGATCCTCTCAGAATAAACGTAGTTTGTGAAATTGTGACTTATTTTGAGTCTGAGGTTAGATATTTGTTTGTCTTTTTTAATTTTAGAATACCAACTCTATTGCGGAGTTTCATGTTACGCTTTTTATTCCATAAATATCAATGGCGACAACTAAATGGGATCGATCACAGAACTTCGTCCCATCATGGTCCGACACCATTTTTTTTGGCTCCACCTAACTGGTATTTCAATAACTTCCGAAATATTAAGAGAGTACAAATTTAAAAACGCCAATTATAACATTACAACAGCCTCAAAGTATATTTTTGTTCACATTGTAAGCTAAATCGGCTACGTAAACGCTAGTACGAACCGGTTGGGTGACAGGCACAACGGCCTTGTCGAGCGTCCGTTCAGGCCGATTCGGCCGTTATCCCATTCCCGAATTCCATTGGACTATTGATGCCTTTAATCGGGGCCGAGGCGGATTACCGACTTAGCTCGTAGTGTTCGACGATCTGATATATTTGATACCGAGTTTTTGCGCGGATTTCGGGAGCTGTTTTATGACTTCATTGCGCAAACAAATTCGATGTTCTTCGATTGTTTTTTTTGCGGCTAGGATACAGTTACTTCTGTAGGATGGTTCGAAAAAGTTACTGAAGGACTAGATTGCAAAGGGTAACTGAAAGAACAAAGGTTTTAGTCACTAAAAGTCTGAACACTCTTTTATTCGTTTGACTGTGTCAATTAACAATTTACCACATAAAAAAGGTGCAGTTGCTTGTAGTTTATTTACGCCTAATCTGCGAGGCAATTCAATGGATGAAAAAAGGCTTGTTGATACAAGCTTTCTAGGTGTAAAACCTATAGCTTTATTTGTAACAGGCAAGGCAGCCTCTTAGATATTGGTTGCACTTGATTTTAATAATATTCAACAAGTTGAAGACGCAACAAAAGTAACGGCAGTTTTCTTTTGAGAAAATACAGTACTATCAGTTTTTGTGAAAAATTCTTCAGTTTTTGCTGTTCCTGGTGCTTTGGTATTAAAAGAGATTTTAAAATATCAACGGTTTTTCAAACGTAAGTAGTTGTATACGATAGAATTTACTCGGTTATCTAAGTCTTAGATAGATCGTGTTAAACTTTAGGCCTCCAAGATTATATCTTACGCTAAGATTTTAGGCGTTTAATCCCAGAATCTTGAGTGTTAAGCCCTTTTCATTACTTGTTCATAATCTTGAGTCGGATTATCGTTAGATATGGACCTAAGTTTTGAAGTTTTCCGTAAGGAATCAATAGTGCCGAGGCCTGCTAAGGCCATAGGTACTTAACTGACCAGCAAAAAAAAAAATAATAAATCGATTATTATTTTGGTAGGTATATCTAGCCTTATGATTAAAGGAACAAACCAATCTCTCTACGTAATGGTATTTCCGTCGTCCTCGGTTTTGTCGCTGTTTCTTTTTCCATTAAGACTTAATATTGTTATTATTATGTTATCACAAATTCACAATAATATTATAAAGGCAAGTGTTTCATGTTCGTTCCTCTTTCACGGAATGGTTCCAACGGTTGATTGGTTTTGGATGAAAGTTGAAACACGGGTAGACCATGTTATGGAACAGCGAATAGGGGCATGTTTTTATGATTTGTTAACAGATCTTGATCATCAAGCGGCAGTAGGCCACTGATTGACTTGGACATAGGTTTCTTTTTAGTAGCAAGCCATTTACCTCGATCTACAGTTATTATCATCGAACTAGTATCAGCTATCTCGCAAAGATCGCCACGTCTCCTAAACTAATCAGATCATAATCTTTTTATATAGTAACAATATTAGACACACCAAAGGGTTGGGTACCACTATATCCATGTATACATACATCCACTTTAGTTTGCGGACTGGTTGTAAAATAAACAAGTGATGCTCAATTTGACTTACCCGTTATCTTGGTTCGGCCCGAATGGTACTGTTTTAATTACTATTTGATATTACTCATATGTGGAGCGACTGGTATTTAAGTACTCGTCGTTTTTTGTTACCACTCCAGCTGCGGACGCGTTCGCGTGATTATTAGTGCAAACTAAATTAAAGTTTTGTTCCGAAAATATGATTATAATCTCGCTTAATTTGTTTGAGTAGTAAATTATGTTTAAGTACTTCTCTTCTGCTTTGAGTATCAACTTTAAGACACTTGGAATTTAGATCCGCATTTTTCGTGAGTCATTGGAAAAAATATGTTTTTGATACCTTTAAAGAATAATATCATAAAATAAATGAATCGTTAAATAATTAAAAACATCAAAAAAATTTAAAGGACAACTTATTTATTGTTTAAACGAATTTTATTAGTCGTAAAATATAACACAGCTACTTTAGAACAAAATAATCGTCTGTTATGTAAACCAGCTTTATTCTGGATAATTCTTTTTTTTAATATTTTGAAGAGACCATAAATAATTATGAGTCCTCAGCCTAAAAACAAAGTAGGTTTATGAAAAAAAGTATAACATGATTTGTAAGATTATGATGGTAAACATGGCGGCTTGCCAAATAGGTGACCGCTTCGTTCAGTCGGCTGATACGAAAAGCTAAAATTACCTCTGTGTTAATGTCTTTAACAATCCATTCAGGAAATGAGATAAGTACATCGAAAATAGATAATTAGGACACTACTTGATATTGCGAGATTCTTGGGATGGTTGGTGTACAATAAAAAGGAGATTTTTTTTCTTTTTAAATTAATTCTAACTAATAATAAAAAAAAGTTATTTATTGTGAGTTTCACTTAAGAGGTTCCTTTGCCGTAATGTTGGCAATACGGAAAAACAGTGTTGCTATGTTTTTAGCAATGAAGTTACTTGATATTAGGGAGATACTGATATTTCGTTACTTTTAACAATTGCCTTAGAATATTTTTTTATTTCTTTTGGAAACTATAAAAACTATTTTTGTATAAAGCATACGAATCGATTTAGTTTCACATTTCGTGCAAAAATTTTGATAGAATAGGCAACTCTTTTCATTTTTCCCTTCTTTTTTCTGTAGACAGACAGAGGAGCCAACATTACGGCAAAGGAACCTCTTAAGGCGCCTCTTTGCGTTTCACTTAAAGGACCTATTACACTGCGCTGAATATCGCGTGCGATATTCCGACACGTACTATTTTTCATTCATAGAAAGACAGTCTAACCCTTTTTACACTACGCGATACGTCGAACCATAGACTAGACTGTCTTTCTATGAATGAAAAATAGTACGATCGCACGCGATATTCAGCGCAGTGTAATAGGTCCTTCAAGTGAAACGCACTGTAACAATACTCAGTCTTTAGGTTGTTTACATTTTATTAATAAATGCCACAATCAATGCAATGGACAGGATGCCTGGTAATTCCCCACGGACCTAACATTTATTATTCTTTATTACTGTTGCATACCTATAACATGGCTCACTATTAAGTGTTCTATCAACAGCCCACAACACCTCAAAGTGCCTAAGTGATCACTACCAATTCCATTAAAGCTATAACATCACTGAATAGTCTGATTTCCCTGTATGTACATATGCATGATGATATGATGACCATAATCCTCGGACCAGAAGGCATTATAAAATCCGATTATAATTTAGGTGTCTACAAGGTAAGAGCGAATAGGCTCTTAATAAACTAGTGCGCCTCACCATCAACGATTGCATCACTGCTGCCGATCGCAGTCAAGCACTAATTTATATCAATTAAAAAAAAAAAAAATTGGAACTCCCTCGGAAAAACACTGACAACTAGCTACCACTTTGACCACATTATTTTTCTAGTTAATACATAATCAAATAAAATGTCAACATTAGCCATAACATACAGCAATAATGTTGCAACCAATGCTAGAGTCACAACCATTAAATAGGAAACAAATATGCTATTGGCAATTAGCGAGCGCTGGCCTTGTACAGAGGTGGCATATGTCAGTGATGTCATGAAATAAATACTGTGCTTAGGTGCTTAGATAGTTTTTGATACTGGTATTTCAAAATATTATTGACATCTAAATGTAAATCAAAAAAGGTGGGCAGACAACTGAGATGTATGTACCACAAAGTCTGGGAAGTCACGGAAGTCAACATACGACACAGTATGCTTAAGAACATATTAATCTGGGAAGTCTATTTAATTATGTAGAAAACGACAGGGTCCCCACTTAATAGTTAGGTAATATTAAAATATAACCTTATGACTGTTTACTGTCCCTTAAGATACAGGATACCCTAGTTTAAGAGACAAGGAAACATAATTTGTAAACAGGTGCACTGGTGACAAGGAAACATAATTTGTAAACAGAAGCACTGGTGACTTTTGTCACTGTAACTTTTGACAAAAAGCCAC
This sequence comes from Mythimna ferrago, assembly GCA_910589285.2. NCBI lineage: Eukaryota > Metazoa > Arthropoda > Insecta > Lepidoptera > Noctuidae > Mythimna > Mythimna ferrago. Next base: position 14,286,728 of record OU342676.1, on the reverse strand, counting down.
CGTGCTTATGAACCCAACATGTAGTGAGCGCACTTGGCGACGTGACAGTTACAAAAAATGGGTAGAAAAATTATTGTCACCGAGACAAAAGTCACCAGTGCGCTGTCTAAAAGTTAAGACACAATCTTGATCCACCTCAGAGAAAGAAAAGTATAAAAACTCTTTTTAGATTTTATTTCTTGACAATAAATTGTTTTGAAGTACTAAATATTTTTTAACTTTTGCTGTTGCTGTACTTTATTATAATATAAATGCCATGTTTTTACTTTATCAATATTTATTTTAATTCATTAACCCCAAGTGAACGCCGGCATTTGCGCCACTATCAATTATATTATATTACTTTATTGTCTTACTATTGTGTCTCAAATTAACGGTATCTGAAAGGTTAAAGTATGACATAATATAATTATTTTGATTACCTGTTGGGTACCTATTCATGTGATAAATATAGTTGATAGATAAATATAACAGGAAACCAGATTAAAAAATTGAGTTTATAGGTAATCACATAAAATCGGTATTTTAGATTAAATTGCAATCTGCTTTCGAATTAACATAGCAACCCACTAGTGTTTCAAAATTGAGCATTTTTAACACTTTCAATATTATTCTAACATTAGTTTGTAGGTAATTCAATCTGTCAGGTTTGTGGTAGACTACATAGGAGATGAATTAGACAGATTTTGTCAGAACTGGAAGGAGGAAGCGCAGGCCTGCGACTAATAACAGGAGTAGATGGAGGTGTCTGTCGAGGGTTGTGCAACAGAAATGGCTTACAAAAAAAAAACAATCTTATGACACTGAATTGTATTGCTTATAATTTTAATCAAACATTTTTTAAACTTGAGAAGTTGACATTTCAAATTGCAATATTGTGATGCGATTGAAGCATCTTAACAACTCCATACATTTATCACATTATTATATTCTTGTTTTTTTTTTTTACTGTGGGAAATTTTTTCATAAGGAAACATTAACACATTAGGTCAAGAACATAGAAAAAAATGTGAATGGCCATCAGATAAAGTGTCAATGACAAAATTAAAATTGTTTACATTGAGTGAGAAATAAGTTGTGAATGAGGAAACTATAGGTACTTTAGCATGGTGTATTATGTAGGGTCACTTATGTAAGTTACAGTATGGATATAAAATTACAGAAATAATCTAATAGTAGTAAAAAAAAGTTTGATGTGAACTCAAATGTTCAAAAATAGTTTTGTAACTTATGTTTATAATATAGAAAACAACACCTTTTCATCAAGTTTGTGGTGCAGAACTAAGTGGAATGTGTTGCACGAAATGTCTAATGGGTACGTAAATACCTCTCACTGCGATTTCTCAATTTATATCAAACTTTTCAGTGGGAAATAGAGCATGAAGCATGTTCAATTCAGTGTTTGTTACATTTAAACAAGTTTTGATGTACACAATTGTCGGTTTGTGTACGTATGACAAGTTTTATGGTGTGTACTCATGGCTTTGCAGTACCCTGAAGAAAGGAATCTTATCAGAATCTTTGCAATCTAATATAATCTTCCGTTATCTCGGCCGGGCGCGCGGCTGTCGCATATCACGCGTACCAGCTTTCGTGGCATTAAAAAACCGTCACATAAGACTTAAAGTAGACATGTAACAAGTTCATCAAGTGACGCGACTTACCTTTAGTCCACAACAATTAAATAAACAGCGAACCGTAATCCAATATTTTATTATCCAGTGATCCTGTTACAGCGAGGGCACAACAAACATTCTTTACCGAACAACACTTACAATTTTGTCACTAATAAACACACAATATCACACAAAATGTTAATAGAATATATAATATTCACATAAAAACACCGAATTATGAGAAACTAGATTAATTTCAACACTAAAATTCGGCAACGGTCGTTAGCATCCCGTTCAAGTTGAAACATCGGCCATCACTAAAAATGTTGCCACAATATGAAAGTCACGTTATTCCCACTTCTTGACTCACGTGTATTTTTGTTACCACTCCGAAATATTAAATAGCCCCAGAAAAAATACCAAATCAAAAAAATGCAGTAACCAATATAAAATGGCCATTAAAAATAAAAGTGGGTAAAAATACCAGTTTGTTAGGTAATAACTAACAAGAACAACTATCAAAAATATAGACACTGTTATAAATATATATTATGTCGTTTCCAAAATTCCAAGTAGCAACTGCAACAATTGTTAAATAAAATTGTGTTATTAAGAGGACACAAAAAAGTAACACCCATAATTTTAGTCAATAACTTTATCTTCTGACGAAGTTGGTTAAAAATATGTGTAACCTTCAGCCACAGAACTCGAACTGTATGGTGGCTGTTTGCATGTTTTTATTTTATATTGATATCGAAAAATAATGATTTACGACTATGAGAAAACAAATAGGAAAGTTACAATTATAACTATATTTTTTATGGCTTTATTTTTTAACGTGGCTAATTTAGCAGAACTGTGAGGTTTTTTTTTCTAGAATAATCGAGAAGAAGTCAGTAGAGTAAATTACTAATTTCTGAAAAATCTGGATTGAGAGGGAAAATGATTCCAATATGACATATTGAGTTAGAGACAATCATACTATATAACTAAGTTTAACGTTTATTATTTCTACTTACATTGAATATGGGTAACTTTTACAGAGCTGATAACACTGTTTTTGAGTAATCAAATTCTACGTTCGGATACACGCATCAAAGTTAAAGAAAACGCAAAAAATAGTAAAATTCTTTTAGAAATAAAATCTATTTGAATTCTAAATAGGTAATAAATTGTATTCTTGAAGTAAATAAGAACATGTCTGTGACTACAGCCGCATGATCATCGTCAATAGTTTCCAGATTAGTTAAAACATTGGTAAGTAACTAAGTAGATTTTATAACAGAGAGCGCATAAGCGTAGGGAATCAGCTACGCGAAAAGTAGTGTTGTTGAAGAAGTACTTTGCGCCCTTCAAAATAGATCCTAAAATAGCTGTATTGAACTAGCTGTACTAATAGAATAGGCTAAAGCGCCCTCCACACATACAGTTCGGACGGCGGGAAACAGCACGCGCCGTTCCATCCCTCGCTCCGAACTGTACGTGTAGATGTGCGGGTCTAACAGTTCGATCTGGCATGTGGATGCGCGTGCATATCTTAGTTTTACGCGCGCATCACGTGTAAATATAAATTACAAAAATGGCGGTTTGGAGCGTCGACTGTACTCTATCTTGCTTGGTTATTTTGGGACGTATCAGTGCTAATAAACAATCAAAATCGTCACTATCCATTCTTAGGTAATTTTTAAAATCTTCCGGATGTGACAGTGTCCTGTCGTAATTCCCTTAACATCGGTAAATGTCCATATCTTTGTCTGTATTCCTTTACCCTCACTCGTCGTTTTTTTCGACTGTTTAAACAAACTACAAATCCAGCTAACGCGATGACCAAACGATCGTCCATTTTTCTTACAACTGCGTAAAAAACTTTTAAAAACACTTTCGTTCCACGCGCCAATCCAAACTGCAGTCCAAACTCTTGAAAATCATTCACACGCACAGTTCGGAACGTGTGTCTAGATTATTCGGCAATCCAAACCGTGAATGCATTTTTAATCGTAACTAGCATAACAGTTTGATCTGCAGTCCAACTTGTACAGATCTAACTACGGTTTGGAACGCAATCCAAGATGCGCGGTCCGAACTGTACGTGTGGAGGGCGCTTAAGGCAAAACTCCCAGGTCAAATAAGAACATCGATAAACTAAGTACCTACCTACGGGGCGGGGGAGTCCCCGAAAAAATTGAACTAACCTGAGTAATCTGATTATTGTGTTGTGCTGCCACAACACGCACAGCGTTCTTTAGTCTACGTTGAGCGATTTTAATATCCATTTATGTATAAATCAAAGCGAAATAAAGAAATGGACCCAGTGTTCTCTTTTAAAATAATTCTTTTTTTTTCTTAAACTTTATTTACCTATGTAACAATACAACGTAATCAGAGAATACTTGTTTCCTTAGTGTGTGCTACACTTTTCCGAGCGAAAATCTATCGCACATCGTGTGCGTTGAGTCCATGGAACGTTCTTGATGAAAATATTCACGATTCAGAGATTTTTGTCCTCTGTAGAAAAGTCCCTGTGCACAACTTTAATTCAATGAATTAATTTATTAAACTGCACCGCTCGCTTGGGGTTTTATGAGTTAATTCATTGAATTAAAACCATTATAGGTCAACCTTCAGGATGCAGCCCTTTCTTCGGTGTTTAATCTTTATTATTTAATAATGATCTTTTCAATACACTTGCTCAGAAAGTGACTCTTATTGCACTGCACTTAGGTATAAAAGCATTTGTTACCAAACTGTGACATTTTGATTACCATTATGCACTAGTGCTTTATATGCAGTTAAAACCAAACTGAACAAAAATGTTCACCCTCTTTCTTCGCAAAACAATTTTGAGTCTAGGCGAAAAAATTTCATAAAGTTATTGCGTTACATAGTATAAATTAGTTTCTTACTCGCTTATTTCATGCAATTTTGACTATTTTAACTTCTACAAACGATCTATATAATAAAAAAAAACATTTAGTAAATAAATCGTACCTACATTCAAGTAAAAATTGTTTCTTTTTTATTGTGGTCTATGGCCGCCATTTTAAGATGCGCGCGGTTTTCGGCTTGAATTATTCGAGTGAAATTCAGTACCTGTATTAATTGAATAAAATGAAATACTACAAAATCATTATAAAATGATACTTACATGCGTATTCCATTGTGAAAGACATTAATAAAAACTTTTCACGCAAAAAACATAAACGTAAGACTAGGCAGTATGATCAAAATACCTTAGTCTTCCCCTAGGGGTAAATAAAAAAATTATGCGCGCGCATATAAAAACAGATTTTTACCGCCATATCACAAAAAAAATTACTAGTTTTACTGTTATTTTCTTCACAAGTGTATTGAAAAACGTCGTATGATACACGTGAGTAATTAATGATGACCGTTCTCAGCTCTCTTAAGACCCTCGCCACGGCTCGGGTCGAAATACCGCCTCGACTGTAATCACTAACATTACACACAACATGTACTATTCTGGTTCCAGAGAAGAGTTTGTATTATACCTACTGCGCAATGTTCATTAGTGTCCTACCTCCATGATAAAAATGAGTGTGCAGTATTTTCATGCGTAGATTGGTAACGTTTTCTTTCCTCTTTCGTGAAAAGCAGAAAATAATTTCCCGAAGGCGTTAAAGTACGCTAGCCATTATTAAGGCTGATTGCACAGAATCATAGGACAAAAATAAAACAACCAGCTATAGAATATTGAATTTAATTTTAACAATTCCTTCGTAACTAAATAAATCGCAACAACGTTATGGTACATTTTAATAGTCGGATTGCACAAATCTAACGAAGAAACAGCATACTTTGGACAGAGTACCAGTACCAATACCAATCAACACGTTACAAAAAACATAGAAAATATAATCGATTTTAAATGACATTTAGTGACTTCAAAACACGAAAGACTAATAAAAAATACCGACACCATTTATGATTTTAACTGCATTTTTAATACTAATTTTTCGGTAACTAAATGTCACTTAATTCGTATACAAGGCTCTCAATATCTTTTGGCGCTAAAACTAACATTGACGTTTTCTGGTGCTGTCAGTTGACACTTGTAAAATTATCTGTGGAAATTGTATTAAAAAAAAGACGTGTGGCACTCGGGGACTGCCGCGGTAAAGCTACTGCATAGCATTTTTTATCAACTTATGCAATAGCCCTCGCCAATAGCTGCTTACCCCCACCCATCCAAAACCAGACCTCGCCAACAGCTGCTTAACCCCACCCATCCAAAACTAGACCTCGCCAACAGCTGCTTAACCCCACCCATCCAAAACCAGACCTCGCTAACAGCTGCTTAACCCCACCCATCCAAAATGAGACCTTGCCAACAGCTGCTTATCCCCACCCATCCAATACCAGACCTCGCCAACAGCTGCTTAACCTCTTCCATCCAAAACCAGACCTCGCCAACAGCTGCTTAACCTCCTCCATCAAAAACCAGACCTCGCTAACTGCTGCTTAACCTCACCCATCCAAAACGCCGACAGCTGCTTAACCTCTTCCATCAAAAACCAGACCTCGCTAACAGCTGCTTAACCCCACCCATCCAAAACGCCGACAGCTGCTTTCACTCATTTGTTTTCTTATCGGTCACCATGCTCAAAAAACAAATGAGTTGTTAGGTTATTTTCGTTACGGAATTTCTGGATTTGTTCTCCACGCTCAAGACCCGCGATAGAAGCTATGCAATAGCTTAAAAAAAATAGATTGTTTAGATAAGTAGGTTTTGTTCCCGCCAAAAGATCCTTGTTAGAATAAAGACAGACGAACATAGGACAATTTCTTTCTTAAAAATTACATCGATTAAATAGATGAGAGTATAAAAAGGCAGCAACGACCATAAAGCAGATATATTATGTACCTAATTATTACAGGCACGAGTTCTTTTTATCCTAACACTGAGTAAAAGAGATAAATGTATTATAAGATATATAGAGCTCTAGAGACCCCAAATTGTAATACATTGCATTTTAACGAGTGATATAAAAGCCGCCTATAAATTATGGTGCTAACATTTTAGCAAACTGCATTTATTTGTGGTACTCTTCTTAATAAAGAATTTTGTTCAGTACATAGAGAAGTAAACAAATGAAATTTTACGCCTCATTAAAAACCTCCCTAATTAAATATTTGTCATTAATATTGGCGTAGACAATATTCATTGAAACCTACGATGAAAAAACGTTTGCTTAGACGGCATGTAATGCCGGATTTTATCCGTGAACAACTTACGTTAGCAATTCAGCTGTTTATTACTCCATGTCTGAAAAATGCAACACCAAAATACGAATTCCAACAGATATTTACTAAAGTATTACCACCATTAACGGCATTACCATACAAGACACAAACGCAACATGAATTTAGTAGACATTGAACTGCGAATTGATTTCAACTGGCTAACAATCTATAGGACTTGGTAAATACCTAAATACTATCAAAAGTTTACTTTTAAAAAACTTCTCACTTAACTTTTGAAATTTTTTTATATAAGACAGGTATTTTATATATATTTTAAGGCATGTTTAAAGGGTTTTAAACACCGAGACTAGTATGTCAGCAAGAATACTTTAAAGATGGTTAAGTTTAGAACTTTTCTCAACAACTTGAGACGAAATTGTTCCCATTCGAAAGCATATTTAAATCCCTTTAAAAACTCCTTAAAACAACATATCCAAATGGAATCCTCACAATGAAAATACTATCAATAAACAGTAAAAAGATCTGAAAAAATAGCTACATTACATCACTTCATAAAATTATGTACAATACATTAAATTACACAAATAAAACAATCATTTCATTTAAAAAAAATATAAAACTTTTATGTACAACCTCTTTGAAAATGACAATATGCAAATATAAACAAAGTTCTTTGGACTATGGTTGGAATATGATAGATATGTAAGATCTTTGAATATGGAACGTCTTTGAATATCGAACAAAAAGCATGGAAGACGCACCGGTTTTGTGAATTTTTATAGTCAAAGAACTTAGTCTATAGTTATTTATTTAATGCAGTCTGCGCTTTTGGCACCAAAATAATATTGAATGATTACATTACAAATATACTTTCTATTACGATAATGTACATCAAAAGCCTCTTAGTGCTTGTTAAATATTATAATTATACATAAGCAGCTCTATTGCTTCAATTACTCTCTCATAGCCTTTTTTAGAATTTCCTGTGATGTGATTAGTGATCACAAATATAATTATAAACACTCATATTTCTTAAAGTATTTGTGGATATATAGCTACATCTCGACAAGGGCCGCTTCTGAATTGAAAATTTGGAGATAAGAACCAGGTCAAAGTCAGGTTTTCAGGCAGGTTGACTTTGACAAGTCCGCGACTTCAAATGATTAATTCAGCATATTAATCATTTCAATCCTAGTTTTGTTTCTGTTTTGTTTTTCACCTTAATTTTATCAATGTAGCATCAAATTACCTTTTGCATTTCAGTATATGGGCTGTATTATGAGGTATTGTCATTATAATTCTGTTGCGGAAAAGAGATGGTGCTATCGTTCACGTGTTTCGTCTCTCTTTCACAATGGATTTATGACAGCATTAAAATGTCAAATTAACGACAATTTGTTCTGCCGCCAAAGATTTGAATTCTTCTTCTTAGTACTATGCACTTTTGCGAATAAAAAATAGTAATTTAATATTAACATTAAACATTAATTTTCATACTGAGGTAATATTTCAGAATTTTATCTTTACGTTAACATTCAACATTTTCAAATTCTTACTTTCCTATTTATAGGGAATTTATTTTATTTTGGATTGGGGCTTTTCACATCATTATTAAATGACCTATACTTGAATATATAACCCGATTTGAACTTGATTTCACAACTTGAAAGGTGTGAATTTTAAGTTTATTTTTAAGTGATAATTTGGTTTTAATAAAAATAGCCTAAAAATTGTATTTTTTTTTGGAAATTATCCTTTCTTGGTCTGGGACTTTTATCAACTAAAACCAAGCTTTATTTTTTCAGTTGCCCTTTGCGTTCTAAGGTCACAGTGACGATTTAGAATGATCCTGAAGCCTTGACTTGTGGTTGGTAACCGTGGTATGCGGTTGGTACCCGCGGAAATCATCCAACAACTTATCCCGCTCTGGGTGGAGCGTGTGGTCGTGTCAGACTTATTGACTAAAACCACACCTATGTCCTTCAGTTGCGCTTTGCGTTCTAGGATCACGGTCTATAGGCGGGTATGTTTAGTTGCCTGCATATTTCTAAAAAGTCAAAAATAATTAATTTGGGTTATAGAAATAATAAGTGAGCGACTGACTGCGAGTGACGAGAAATCAACAAAATAGCGACTTACAAACTTTGAGCTACTTAAAATACAAAATGAAAAGCTTAATAATATTTAAACGACCTTATATTTGTTTGAGTGTCAACGTTACGTCCTGCATTTTTTTTACAATATTTAGCAAATGATTTATTTATACTGAGCCACTAAATATCGATATTTATGTATTATGTATGTCACAAGGCAATTTGATAATTTTTAATTTCACCCAGTTCAAAATGATGAATCTACCTGCGACTAGATAATTAGACAATGGTGAAAACATTTGTTAAAGTTAACTTTTTAGTAGTTCCTTATGTAAAACCTCAATTTTATTTCTAGTCGGTCACTTACTAACTTACGCTCACTTATTAATTAAGTCGCTCACTTACTAATTTAGTCGTTTAACTAGGATTTCAATAACCCACTTTTAGTAAGCTCGTTCTGGATTTTATTGATAGTCAATATTTGTCGTTAGTTTAGTTAATGTGTCGCTTATTCAAATTCATACCGCTCAAGTTATTAAAACAGTATCTCATCATCAGTCGCTTAGTTTTTTTTTTAGTCGCTCGTTTATAATTCCCCTTTCTAAAATATCATTATACCATGTAAAACAAATATTTGAAAAGCCTAGTCTACAAACCTAGAAAAAAATGAAGTAAAAAGCAGCCGAATATCCTTACATTTTTTTAAACGTTCCGTTAATTTATTTTCATTTGTAAAACGACTTTTTTTTTGTATTACTTGTTTCAAAAAGAAACTGTCCAAAATCGCAAAAAGAATAGTAGTCTAGTTTTCTGTTTCTTTCTACTTTTCTTTTATTATAATAACGCGTATACATAAATTGTTAAATAAATAAATAGAATTTTCAAAATTCGTTCAATATTAACCTTTTAAATCCGATAGGGGGAAACGAAACTACCAAGCAACACTATAAAAATGCAAACACTGATATGTGACGTCAACATCGTAGTTAGGTCATATGTGTACAAAAGAGATAGCCATAGCGAGATATACCCATCTCGCACCCACTCTTCTACATACCAATATTTGAAATGGTAATAGCTGCTTCATTTATTAACCAATTTTGAATCAGTTTTCAAATCTTTTTAGTATTAATTGTAAATTAGTATAAAATATTGTACAAATATGAACACAGGATGAAGCCTATTTGAAAATCGAGACTCAACCAAACAAAACATAATTTTCTGCATTGTCTGTTCTAATAATACCTATGATTTTTGTTATGCCAGAAATTTGTAGTAAAACAAAACGCCTAGAATTTAAAATAACTTTGTATCTGTTAAATCATTTATTTATTTAAACTTCATGCACAGTAGTGGTACATAGGCGGACTTAATGCCACTATGCATTCCCTACCAGTAACCAAAACTTTTGGGTTAAAAAGACAACACTGTGGTAGGTGTGCACGATAAATAAATATCATCTCTACATAAAGTCGCTTTCCTTGTCTGTCTATTTATCAGCTACCTCCTAAACAACGCAACAGATTTTGATGCGGTTTTCATTAATTATAAGAGCAATAAACGTGGAAGGTTTTTGTGTATAATTTGCTCCCGGGCGGAGGCAGGGAAGGTTACTAGTATCGTTATAAATGCTGTTAAGTACTTAAAAACTCTTCAATAAAGTAGTACTACTTTCAAAAAGAGAATGCCATTTTTGACTGGCCTGTTGGTCTAGTGGTTAGTGACCCTGACTGCTATACCAGAGGGTCGTGGGTTCGATTCCCACCCAAGACAAATGTTTGTGTGATGAGCATAATCATTTGTTCTGTGTCTGGGTGTAATTTATCTATAATATGTATGTATTTAGAAGTATATAAGTATGTTTATCATTTGTCTAGTACCCATAACACAAGCTCTGCTTAGTTTGGGACTAGACGGCGTTGTGTGATAGTTGTGGAACATTATTGTATTATTATTATAAATATTCTTTCCTCGGAGTCTTACTTTACTTCGTATTTCACAAATTACAATCTCAACTTTAACCCTTTATAGATTGTCTCGACGAGTGTTTCCGTGTTCTATTCGCCAGGGTCGTGTATTTGCGGCTGGTTACTTCTACTTCTTAAGGTCATAGCACACTTAAACGACTCTGCTCCAACACCGCTCCCACCCAACACCGCCCTAAACTAAGACGACTGCTCGCAGTCCACGCGGCGACAGCTAGCAGGCACCCAGCAGTCCACGCGGTGACAGCTAGCAGACGGCCAGCTGTCCATCCGCCGACCGCTCTCGCTTTTGTGTAGATACTGACCGAATGAGCGGCGACGCCACGGCGACTGCTAGCAGTAAGCGCGCGGACACCGCGCCGACGGCTCGTCTACAACGTGCGGCCAGCGAGGCGTCAACTACCGAGCTGTCTGACGGCGGTAGGCTCGCTGAAAGCGAGTTGTCTGCTAATTTATGATGCCAATGTAAAATATATCTTAAGATCAATTTTTAAAGCCCTTATTTGAATGATATTCTTTTTGCCGGGCGGGAGCAGAGTCGTGCAAGTGAGCTATGGCCTTAAGTCGTACACTCCTGGCGGAGTGGTCGTGGTAAAGGATCATCTGGTAGTTTGGTTGCGACTGGGTACTACATCTCATTTAGCTCTAATCGCCATAGGTGATAAGAGCTGACGAGATGGATTATTTGGTCCTGGATGTGCGACCCTGACAGTTAAAAGGATGTGTAAACTCTGGCCCCAACTATGGCTATTTTCTCAATAGATGGCGCTGAACTCAACACTTTTAGTTCATTTTGTTTGTAGTCTTATCATCTTCCTAGCCTCTAATACGGTTGAAAACTTGCGTTTTAAATGGACCGACTGTTTATCAGACCTCGACAACCCAGTTACTGGGCAATACAACACACCTTGGATAGATTAATAGGTAATCTTTCTAACATACCATTACCTGTAACGACTGTCAAAGATCTACGAATGGCAACCATTTTGTTTTTAGTGTATGGTAGCATTATTTAGCCAAAGAAATAGTATTTGCTTAAACCGGACATTGTTCTTTATTGAATTTATTCAAATGATTGCTTTAAAACTCATATAATTATGTCTGCTCATGTCTTGTAACTATACTGTGTTCCAATTTAGCGCAGCCGTGAGACACTCAATTTTAATGTTTTATTTAAGTTTCTATGTACTTCTTTCTTCATTTTATGTGTCTTGTCTGTGCGCTATATAAACGTGTTATCTTTCTTTAAGTATAGCGCTATACTATACTTCTAGCGAACATAGCTACTCTCGGACCTTCAGTTTTACCTTAAATATAAATTTTAATATGGCCAAATAAAAAAAAAAAAAATCCCATACAATATATAGATTTTAACCTATTTCGGCGTACTTTCTCTTCAACACATAATCAGTGTCTAGAGATCTATCTGTTGGATTAGCCTATTACATAATTGGTAACATATACAAGGAATTATGATGTTTGAATCTATAATGTATACAGAACCCCTTTAACTTTTTGCCCGCCAGTCATGACAAAGAAAAATGTGTCCCGCACGCCATGTTCACGACTCCATGAAATACTTAAACGCTAAAAAATCTTATAAGAAAACATGGTTTTTCCTATTTGTGTTTTTATTTATTTGTCTGTTAAAGTACGAAATTGCCGAGGTGCCTGTCGGTTCTACAACATAACATAAACGCACTTAAGGTAATAGGTTTAATGCCTATTTTGTTTGTATATTTTTTTATCCTATCATTAAAAGATACGTCACATGTCGCGTCATTGTAAATTTGCCAATAACAAGAGATTACGATTCGTTTCAGCTAAGACATACATCTATGGTTTGAATTTTATTATTAAATTTGGGTAATACAGTTCCTACCAAAACAACTTTTCTTTGTTCGCCTAATCCTGAACAGACTTGGCAGTCCAAAGTTTTTTGCTCTTGATACATAAACACGAATACTACGCCATAAAATCTTCCTGTCAACCAAGTCTTAACTAGTTGGTACATTTAAAAGATAGTCTTAATATCATTATCTTCAACATAGTCCTTTGCTCTTGACACATACACACTGATACCACGCCATAAAATCTTCCTGTCGACCAAGTCTAACTAGTTGGTGCATTTACAAGGGAGTCTTAATAAGATTATCTTCAACATAGTCCTTCCGACCAAAGTTCACTTGTGCTGCATATACATACATAGGTCCTTTTCCTTTTGACTTTACTTGGTAAATGTACATTATATACAATGTTCTATATTCATATGCTAGTCGTATCATTCTTGCGATCATATTTTCTTACTTTGGGTGCTTATTTAAACAGGGTGTTGGTATTTTCATCTGACCTTACGTGGTACGTATGTTGTAGCCATCTAGATTTGTTCGCCATTTTGTTAACAGTCTTTTTATTAATTCATTAAACCCCAAGCGAACGTCAGCGTTCGCTCTCTCATCGTCTTTCTGTCTCTAATTACGGTATTCGAAAGGTATCATTTAACTAGCCGCTGGAATGATATTCAGACATCCAATCACACCTAGACAAATAACTTGGATCGTCAACATTTAATTACTTGCCTATCTCTCTCTCAAAAGTTGTGGCGTAAAAGTGAATTAAACTTCAAATGTGCTAACAGCGGTTATAAGTAAAATAAACCGTCAGACCGCCAAGAGGTCTCCTATTTCTGTCTTTAAGGTTCAAAGAACCAAACAAGAAGGAGATGACGGGGTCTTGGTTCTGGCTGGCTGTCCGAGTCAGAGCGGCGAATCAGGCTAGTTGGCTGAAACACATATACAGGCTGTGGTATAAGTCAGAAAATTCACTTTTCTGACTTAGTCCATATACAGGGTGTGTCAAGAACATCTTTCAACTTTAGTCTTTACTCGCTACATATACAGTCATACCATAATTCCGACCATATATCGTTAGTTTAGGTAAACATACAGGGTGTTATTTTACGTCTGCTGGTCCCCGCAGCACGCTGTACAGTCGAGGCAGCCCTGCGGAGGACCGCCTCGCGACCGCTATCTCTTGCCGCGACAACCGCCTGATATCTGCTCCTGGAAAAATATGGAAAATTATGTCTTGATAGATCAGTGTCGAACAAGAAAATATGTTGAGCTAACCCAAAGTAGAAATAAAATAGAAGCCAGATAATTGGATCTAATTTTTTTACTGATATCCTTTCAGATAACGTCAATTTGAGACACAATAGTAAGACAATAGATGCGCGAACGTCGGCGTTCGCTTGGGGTTTAATGAAATATTATGCATGCGTGAGGTTGCGGATTTAAAATCAGGCAAGTACCAATATATACTTTAATTTAGATGTACTTTTTATGGTTCCGTACTAAAAGGGTAAAATGGGACCCTAAGACTCCGCTGTACGTCCGTCAGTCTGTCATTCTGACAATTTTCACAGATTTCTTTTGTCGCTATTACGACAAATACTAAAAACAGAATAAAATAAATATTTAAGTGGGCTCCCTTACAACAAACGTGATTTTTTTGCCGTTTTTTTGCTACGGACGGTACGGAATCCTTCATGCGCGAGTCCGACTCGCACTTAGCCAGTTTTTTGTTTTAGTATCTCAGAGTCATAGACGTCATAGTAATAGTGTCCCGTTTTACCCTTTGGGAACGTAACCCTGAAAAGGAGGTACTTTGCTGTGTGTTTGTATGTCACGCACCTGTAACATGCGCATGGCTTCTAAAAGCTCTTGCTTGTCCGCCAACAAACTGGCAGCTTCCTGTTGTGCTGCGTGCACGCATTGGCGTAACACTGATGCTTCTTCTACTTTCCTGTAACATTTACATTAATATAAAAAATTACGCACTTTTATGAGCATATTACATTATCGTTCAATTTCTGTCAATTATTTAAAGACGGCAGATGAAACACCATCAAATAACTTCTTCCGCTTTGAGAGGAACGAGAAGGAGTGTCAGACTTTCACAGACTAAAACTCTGCTGTGTGCCTTCAGTTACACGTTGTGTTCCAGAACCGCGTTGACTCTTACGAACAATCTCGCAGGCCTCGCACTTTTCTTTTCGGTGTTCTAAAATCATCCAGATGACGTCCCCAGCTCTTGGACGGAGTCAGTAGATGTCTGACACTATCTCTTTAGTGTCAGACTTTTACTGACTAAAAACCCACACCGTTCTTTCTTGCCTTTCATACCCTTGGCCTCGGTAGGCTTTGACCCTGCTGGGCCCCAACGGTTGCTGTCAACTCCTTGAGGCGCGCGGGAACTTGGGCTCGGTCCGGACAGTTACCGGACGGTCGGACAGCGAGCTATCCATTGCTCGCCGTCAACAAGCCCGCGCCTTTGGGGCCCCAATCGGGGCGTGAAGACCTCGCGACCTGATTTCAAAAAGTTTTTAAAATTCTTGCTTTTACTTCACAGAGCTAGATAGAAGTTCGAAAACAACACGGAAGTAAATTAATGTGATTATTTTAACGAATTACTTTTTTAATTGATATAAACTAGTGCTTCACTGCGATCCAACCTAATGGTAAGCAGTGATGCAATCGTTGATAGTGAGGCGTACTAGTTTATTAAGGGCCTATTCACTCTAGCCTTGAAGAAATTATAGTCGGACGGGAAGACCGGAGCAGGCAAATTGTTCCAGTCCTTAGAACGCGATTTGTCTGCTTTAAAAGTGATTAATTTAACCCGCAAGGCAAAGCATAGTCGGCCTTATAATGTTTCCACTGCTGTAGAGAGGAGGACCGAGTCACCTCTCTAGGAGAGGGAATGGGCCGTAATCCACCACGCGGGCCCAGTGGGGTTGGTGGATGTCACATGTCTTCGAATTTTTGGTTCTAGGACATGCCGGTTTCCTCACGATGTTTTTCTTCCGTTTGAGAGCAGTGGTGATGAATTAGCCGCAAAATACCCAATAAAATATCAAATAACTCACGCTCTCAACTCCCGATTATCTTCCGCGATCCTTGCCAGCGTGACCAGCCGTTTCCTCAACTCTTCATTCTCTTTATTCAGCCGATCGATCTTGTCTCTCGCCTCATCCAACTCTGGTTGTGGCTGTGGCGTGGCTGGGGAAGCTACCGTTGAAGGGGTGGAGATCGGGGGACCCAGGCGGACAACCCCCGCTAAGTCCCGCGTCAAACGTAACGTGGTCAGGTCTATGTCTAAGGGTTGTGGGGGAGGGGATGAAATTGAGCGGGTCGGACGGTCTTCTATTAGGTGGAGTTTTACGTTTTCTATTAGGACCTGGAAGTAGAAAGATTGACATAATAGCTTAAAAGTTTACATTAGGAACGAAGGTTGTTGTTTTAATTATCGAGGAGCGAGTATCAAACGTTTACTGATTAAAACCCGCCCGTGTTCCTTCAGTTGCCTTTTGCGTTCCAGGGCTGCGTTGACTATTTTAAACAATCCGACAGCCCAAATGATTTACCTAGACTTTGGTAATTTTTCACTAGGAAATAATAGTAGCATAGCATAATCGACCTTTTAATGTTCCCAATGCTGGGACTTAGGGCTCCTCTTTAGGAGAGGGAATGGGCCGTAATCCACCATGCGGGCCCATTGTGGGTTGGTGGATGTCACATATCTTCGAATTTTTGGTACTAGGACATGCCGGTTTCCTTCACCGTTTTGAGAGCAGTGGTAATGAAATAAATTACACAAAGTAATGCGCCAGGCTGGGTTTGAACCCGCGACCTACAACTCGTAAGTCGGGGCCGTTGCCACTCGGCCACCACTGCTCAGGAAATAATAGTAGAACAATATTATTCCAGAATTTTTTTTTTTTGTTGAGAAACTGTTTTCATTGGGTAATAATAAAAATCAAGCTTTTAATGCGCATTAGCACAAGTTTCAGTTTTACGCAAATTTGTGCCACTACATTTATGTTAGTCACAATATAAATAAAATTTCCGTTATTTGTTTAATAGTGTCGAATGACTACCAAAATGGCTCTTGATCAAATTCGATAAATTTGTAAATATATTTCTTACTTCAAGCGGCATAGGCGGCACAACGACTTCATCTTCAATGAGTTCAGCGAGTGCTAAAGCGGTGCTCATATTCAGAGCTATGCTTAGGTCGCGGATCCGAGCCTCCAGCAGTTCTTCGAAAGGTGCTAGACCCTGAGGGGAAAAAAGGGACGATTTTGTACAACCCAATATAAATTAAAGCTGGCATCAAGAGGTTTTTAAGCCAAAACCTTGTCTCAAAAGTCACTTGAAATTATAGTAAGTGACAAAAATATCTAAATGCCATAATAACTGCAATCCTCCCGACCATATTTCGATCATGGTTGCCAATCTTAACAGAGATTAGCTAAATATGTAGGATATATTTATAGCGCATAAGTGCGTGCGCAAAAACAGGTGTACTCTCTTTTCATTTATTCTCATAGTTCGATGGGACGGCAATCCGACACGACCGGAGAGAGATCAGGCGCAGTACCAACGGCATTACGTGCTTTCAGCACGGGGGAGTCACACCACCAACTTCCAAATTCCGGGCTGCTACAGAGTAATTCGTAATGTAAAAAACCAATAGCCCTTTGAGCTCGACCCGGGAATCGAAACCAGGACCCCACGCTCAGCAGTCGCGCTGTGGTCTCAACCACGAGACCAACATATGAGGCAGTCAATAATTGTAGTAACTGTAGTCGTAATAACTGTAGTAAATATTTGTGTGTTGTGCACGATCATTTGTTCTGTGTCTAGGTGTATTTTATCTATAATATGTATGATTTTAGAAATATATAAGTACACAATTATGTTTATTAGTTGTCTAGTACTCATAGCACAATTTCTGCTTAGTTTGGGACTAAATGACGTTGTGAGATAGTTGTGGAATATTATTTATTTACATACCGTAGTATCGGGTTCCTTCGGCATCTGCGTCCTGACAAGCCTTGCTGCGACCAGAGGCGCTTCTCTCGGCACCAACTCGTCACCCTCAGCAATTGGCGGCTCGGTCCACGCGCGCGCTCGCATCGAGAACTTGTTCTGTGTTCAGAGGGACTCGTTACGGGAGGAAGGGAGGGTGACGACAACAGGTTTTGAGGGGGAAAGTCAGATACTGCTGAACGCTTGCTTTGAATTGTAGACATTTGACAGAGGAGAATCAAAAATGGAACCGGACTGTGATTTGTTTTTTTTTTTTTTCATATTTCTTTGATAAGTGATAAGTGCGTTACTGGGTCTCCTAATGCTAGTTATATCTAGCACAGTCAGCCAAGAGACAGCAGTAGGCTGTTTTTGAATTCAGAATCGGAGATAATTATTTAATTTTGGAAAAAAAAAATTACTATGTGATACAAGATAGTTCAAATTTTATTGCAATAATGCTTTTTGGCTATATAAAAAAAATAACTTGGAATACATAACATTAAAACTGGTACTTCAGTTGGTGGATGTATTGAAAATTACCTAAAATAATGATTTCAACTATAAGAATTAATTGTTGTTGTTAGAAGTTTTTTCTATGATTAGAACGTTCAAAAGTATCGGCAGACAATTGGAAATTATTAAAATAGTTAGAAAAAGCGGATACCACGTCACAAACACGGTTACAACACTAAGTGTGGATGGTGATGAAAGGATTGTGCGGGACATGCTACATATAGAAAACACACAATGATACTTAAAAGTTTAGCACCACTTCATAATGACTTTAAGAACAGAAAGACCAAATCAGAAACAACTTTAGTACAATCATGATAAAATATTTTTGTTTTATTTCCAAAAAGGTTAGGAAAAAAATAAATTGACAGGCCATTTTATTTATTTGCAAAAAGTGGTGCAAATCTTTTTATTCAACCATTTATGTTACATGCATAAGCTTAGAAGAGATAATAAGTTAGTATATCGTTATTTTTGATATGAAAGTGTTTTAATTTGGGTATGCGTACATTTAGAGATTTACTGGGATACATTTATTAAGAATAAGATAGAAATAGACTGTTTTTTTTTTGTATAATATACTCTTTTTTAGGTCGGTACAACTTTCAAAAACATGATTTATGATGAAAGCTACTGGTCCAAGCATGGCTATATTCTCGTTAGATGTCGCTGAACTCAACAGGTTTTTTTATTTATAATGTTTTTTTAAGGTAGTAAAACATCTAAAATCACACCTTTTTTATTATTGATAGGCTCGTGTTTGACCACTATCTCACCTGATGGTAAGTGATGATGTGGCCGACGATGGAGCACGCTTGCCTAGAAGTAACCTATTCACTCTTGACTTTAAGACCCCTAGGTTGTAGCTATCAGGAAACACAGACACCTATGCTCCTTCAGTTGCCCTTTGCGTCTCAGGACTACTGGTAAACTTTTCAGAAGTCGACCCATGGCCCTAGTAAGCATCGGTATTACCGGGTCTCTACGGCTTTGCGGTCTTCTCTAAGGCGCTCGTGGAACACTATGCACCGCTGACGATACGGGTATGCTCTGGGGCCCAAGTCTACTACTTTTATAAATTCGTCATTACAACACGATCTTCATTTTGCTAAAAGTTCCTAATCTGCTAATTCATAATGATCGATCATTGATCGACCAATGGTCTCGTAATAGAGTTGCAGTAGAATGACAATATCGTGCTTATTAAAAGTAATAACTGCACAATGACGTTCTAATGGTAGGATCAAAAGAACTGTAAAAATTTTGGCAGATTGCCGCATACGTTAAACATTCATTTGTCAATGTGTACGAGATTACCATTAGAAGCCATTTCCTTCAATGGAGTGTCAGTGGTTGACCATTGTAAAGTCATAGTGACGCCATTATATTAGTTGATTACCAAACTTGTCAAAATCTACAATTTTGTCACTACGTAATAACAGACCATTCTGACACTATTGTAATAACAGACTTGAGGCCCTGGGCGGCGAGCTATTTATCGTCGTTCGCAAGCCTTCGTCTACGGTGGTTGGTAGTCGGCGGCTTGGGCAAGACGAATTTTTAATCTATGGGAGCATTATTAGTCAAGGAAATGGCATTTGCTAAAAACCGGACTATATTGCACTGTACTTACTTTTACCATTTCCTCTAAAAACCAAATAAATTAAGAACGTTGAATTCTGCGCCATCTAGCGACAATATAATCGAACCTATAGCTTTCAACTTAGTAAAGATTGTAGAAAAATGTTACCATGCTATACGGGTCACATTGGATAAAGGCAGTTATCTCTTCAACCGTTGGAAGCCCAAGGTTGGGACAACATGGCATGGAGAAACAAAATAGGCTGCAAAATGCATCCTACCTGTGCCCTCAGTCGGTGCTGGCGAAGCTAAAATGGCGGACATGTAACAGATAGCAATGAAGCATTTGTAAAGATGTTTCTGGTCAAAAGTTATCGTAGAAGAAATGTGCTTGTGTTTGGTTTGAAAATCAGGTAAAAAGATAGTATACAATTTAAATAGATTGATGGATTTAAAATGTAATTGATAACAATTCAATGAATATTTGATGTTTTATGTGAATACAATATTCTTTAACAGTGTTTCTGAGCCATTCATGGAGCGAGATTCACAAAGATTTTATTCATAAGATTTAGGTTAATAACCAAATACAAGCACATTAAAAAATACAAAAGAAGAGAGACAGAAACATCTTTCGTCTCACTCACTCATACACAGACAAACCCCCTTGGCTACGACACATAACCTCTACATCTATGGGCACTCAACATAATGATACCACTACATCGTGTCAAATTGTCTATAGATCAGATCTATAGATCGCATGTTAAATACCTTGAGACGGTTCTTTCGTTTCACGATAGCCGAGCGGGCGGGAATTGCCATAGAGGAAAAAACACACATAGACACATATAGTTAGAGATAAAATGGATGCATTCCAGTTTGAGGACGGGTTTTGAAGCGAGCGATGGTCGGACGACTGTTGGGCCACAGTTGTGCAACTGTTTGGCAACAGTTGAGGTATTGTTTGGCAACATTTGAGCTACTGTTTGGCAACAATAGCGATCATTTAATTAAGTTTGAGACAAGAAAACCGTATTTGTTATTTATTTACGAAGAAAATAACCATTATGGATTGAGACTGACTTATGTTCAATATGTTTCTTTTCTAATTAAAGTTCAACTGTTGCAATAAAAATTGAGTATAGAAGGATGCAAAATGACTTATTAAATGGTTGTTTAACCTTTTATAAGCAATATAATTATTATTTTACGTTATCGAGTGTTAAAGTGGGCAACAAAACGGTCGCTCCACTATCGCTCGCTCCTAAACCCGAAGCCTTATCAACATAGTTTAGTATTACAGCGATACACCTTACTGGGTACGAAATACAATGATTGTGATGATACGGTCATGCACATAATCTGATGAGGCAGCGTCATGGCAACTACAAGAATAATATGAGTCGAGGTATACGCTTACCTACCTGCTCAATTCTTCAATTACGTCCTGAAGGGAAATATTGAAATTGTAGCGACATCTATGGCATCACATAAGAACTAATCCTGCATCTCGCAAATAAAGTTTTCCGCGCGATTTGAAAATATAGAAAAGCCCGAAATCATCATCGGGTAGTTGCCTACCCGATATAACATCCTTTATGTTCCGCATACCTCCAAACTGATGACCTTCGACAATGAACGTCAGTGCAGCCTTCGTGCAGCCACTACTTCGTGACGTCATCATCACTTCCTCAAACTATCAAGTAGCATTGTGCAATTAAATTTCTCAGTGCGATTTGTACATATAAAACAGCCCGAAATCATCATCGGGCAGTTGCCCACCAGACATAACACCCGTTTGGTCGGAGTATCCTCCCTGTGGGACTTTATTCTCTGTTCCGCATACCTCCAAAAAAAAGACCAGATGATTTTATCAGGTAGGAAATTTCTATTGGGTACCTCATTATATTTGATGATTTCGGAAAGCTCTAAATATCACGCACCTGGGATTTAGATACAAGCAATTGTTCATTAGACATTAATACATCATACTAACATAGCAACCACATGTTTATATGCAGTTGTGTAAAAATATAATGAGGCTCTTCATAATTCATATTATTATCCTAAATATAGTAATATTATAGACCTTTTGTGTATGGTACAGTGATGACCCATTTGATATTTTATTTGCCAAATTTTGAACTTTCGCAAAATATGAATTGAAAATCATCACCTGGTTTTTTACTGCAATCATCTCAAACACGAAGTTTTAACTTGTATAATAAGTAGGTAGGTACTTACTACTAACGGTTACATGATTACACCGTGGCCTGAACTATAAAATTATTACCACACGGGTCACACTTTCAGACACGCTCGTGTTTTTGACGCCCCACTCTTTTTGTCATGTGATGCGCATGAGCTCAAGTAAAAGATTTAGTGTCGGTCACTGTTGTCCGACGTGGCCTGAATTGAACATTTACTGGCGGTCACCATTGTCCGACATGGCCATTAACGCGTTATTAGGCTATTCCCGAGAACATAATCTCAAAAAGCGTATACAGTGACAAATAACAAATTAAATGCAATATTAAACAAACCCATGACACTGCCTCTACCTATGAAGTCTATCATTAGATGTAAGGTCAGAAAATAAATAATAATGCGGACTCTTTAAATATCGACGCATGCTATTAAATATTATTGTAAGTAACTTCGCCATAAGTTACCGAAATAATGTGTTCTGTGAGACTTGTTTTATCCTTGAAATATTTAAATGATTTGTAGGTACTTAAAAAAAGAAAATCTTGAAGAAAGGCATAGAAGAAAATGTTGGATAATGTTAGTATATGTTTTAGTTTTCTCATTACAGTAAGAATATTGAATACTGTCAAACATAGGTGTGGAAAACATATAAAACCAGTGAATGTGTTATGATGTTTGGAAATCAAAAAATGTACTAAAGATATCGAGTAATTTATTAAATTCTGTCGAGTATCTGAACTGTATTTTGAAGTGTGTCCACTGACATTTTTAGTACAATTTATTAAATATGCACACAGAGTTATGTGTTTGTAACTGTTTATATTTGACTGCTAATGTACAGCAAGTAAAATGAACAATTCGATCTCAGTATACACCCGGAGTTAGGTAACTGATGACTTTTTAGATCATATTCGTGAATAATTGTAATTGACTGTGAAATCGCTCGTTTAATTTGGTCATTATGGAATTATCTTTGCCGTCAATTAAAAACAGTTCCAACACAAACACCAGCTCCCTTAAACCCCCTTTTCAACAGCAAACTCACCTGGAACTCATCCCAGGGTATAGCGTTACACTCATCGCTCTTCAGGTCGTCAGCGGCGAGTCGTAGGGCGGAGCTGCCACCACCACTCTGGTGCACTATGTGGATGTTGTTGACGCGCCACGTGCTCGTCGAGATCTTTAGAGGAAATTTTAATTACATAAAAAAAATAAGTGACTTGTTCTGCAGTTGCGTTATTTAGATGTTGTTGTTTCATGTTGTTGATGCGCTAAGTGCTCGACGAGATCTGTGAGGGAATTAAAAGGATAGAAGACTAAAAATAGTGTTTTTTTTAATTGATATAAACTTGTGCTTGACTGCGATCCCACCTGATGGTAAGCAGTAATGCAATCTCTGATGGTGAGGCGCACTAGTTTATTAAGAGCCTATTCACTCTAGCCTTGAAGACACCCAAATTATAATCGGACGGGAAGACCGCAGCAGGCAATCTGTTCCAGTCCTTCGACGTACGAGGTATAAATGACTTTGAGACAATAGTGACATATCATGTGCGTGGGAGCACTAACGTTGAAGGAGTGAGGATTTTTAATAATTATATCACCGATTAATACAGAAATGGCTCATCAACTTGTGGCCATACAATGTGCGATGCGAATTAATTCGCAAGTCTTTGCGATGCATTGAAGATCGCAGTTTTGTGTTTGGGCTGTTGTATTGTTTGACATTGTTGCCAGGCGAAAATATGTACGTGTATAATTAAAACAAAGTAATTTCTAAGTTCTAAGTGTACATACGACATCTCTTCTCCTGCAGGAGCTGGTGACGGAGTGGTCGCTTGGTGATGAAGATCGCTCCACAACTTCAGCTGCCACTTCTACGCCACTGACACCGCTTGACGCACGACCGTGCTCGAACTCTCTGTGGATGGTCTCAATAATGTGAAATCTACGAAAAAAGAGAAGTATTATCGGAGCTACCTACCAAAGGTAGCTCCGATACTAGGTTGAACTGAATTGAAAGTTCAGAGTTGGGTTTCGATATCTGATGATCACACTTATAAAGACGAAAGTTTGCATTTATCAGGTATAATAATGGAGCTCCATAACCAAACTATAATCGGATATCCGAAACAAAAAATATCCGTAACCGAAACGCAGTAGAGGCCGCGTCGCTTCCCGTGCGCTGTCCATAGATGTCACTAAAAATATTTTGTGCCATAAGCGTCATAGGATCAGCCTAGCATACCTGAATGCCATATCAGCGTCATCGGGCGACTCGGCAGCTAGCCCGACCACAACATATCTATCGCTGTCGGAGCTCGCAGTAGAGGCCGCATCGCTTCTCGTGTCGTCACGAGTTAGTGCACTGTCTATAGATGTCACTAAAGAGTTGAAGCCCCGACGCATTGAGGTGAAACCTGGGGGATTTAGGAAGTGATGAATAAAATATCTTGGACATAATAAATATTGGACATAATAATATTTAATCATACTTATAACTATTGTTTTTTTTTTTTAATGTAATTCTATGATCCAATGTTGATTGATATAAATAAATAAATAAAAAATAAAAAAATAATATCATATTGCATAATTATAACAAAATAAAGTTAGTGATGCTGGTAGGCTGTATCGGATAAAGTTATTTGAGATTAAAGTTGATGTTTTTCTTTCTTTCTAATAAACTAGTGTATTATTTGGACTAGACAAGATTATTGAACATTTTAAATTTCGAACTTATGTTTGAATGATAAACGATTAAAAAAAACTCTGTTTTGAGCGCTTCAGCAGCTGCAGGAATACTTGCAGGGACTATTTCACAACTTATACAGACCTCCAAAACTCATTCCCGGGCTGGGCGGAGGCGGTTCCTCGATGACGATAGGCTGGTAGACCTCCACGGACGTGGTAGCTAACACGCCGCTGTCACGGTCCAACAGCGACGGCGCCATTGTAGCTTCGGAACCTACTGGGATTTGCGCACGTTAGTTTTTACTATTTTTACAAAGCGTGGTTAGGGTGACTGTCTTTGATTGCAGAATTAACAAAAACATTTAATCACTGAAACGTCAGTTTTTGATTATTTATTATTAGCATTTGCCCCGAATTTGTTCGCATGAATGTCGGTTAAAGGGCTCGCGAAGTTCAAGTCGAAGCCAGATAAAAAATAGCATATGTCCTTCCTTGGGGTTCAAGGAAGGACACACTTCTAAATCCATTTTGTAGTAAAGTGAAAGTGTCATAGACAGATTTACTTTCACATTTAGTATGTATATTTCTTTCACTTTCACGGTATGGATTAGCTTCTGATCTCAACTTCGTCCGTGTGGAAGTATCATTAAACATATTTTATGGCACTATGCCGAAACATGTTCAGTTCTTCCAGACATTATGTTCACATAAACAAACAATATAGATTCTGTTATCATCATCAACAATAGCACTATGGTTAGTACACGGCGGCGCAAAACATTATTATTTAATAGCTTTAATTGATACAAAGTAATGCACACACGAAAAAAAGGGTGTTACAATGTTGTAGGTAAAAAAAAATATATACAAAAAAAGAGCAAAAAAGTGTTTGTAAAGATTTGTAAAAAGAAGTAAGTAAAAGAAAGTGCTGGCACACAACAACTGCTTTTGTGCAAGCATGGGTATGGCAAATTCAACAGTGATTTTTGTGACTGTGGGTGAGCTTGCCTGGCTCATAAAAAATAAATCAATAATAAAGTGAAAGAGACGGGCCCCAGTGTGGTCATTTACTCACTAGATGGCGCTGAGCTCAACATTTTTTATTATTCTATGGAAGCATTATTGAGTCAAGGCAATGGCATTTGCTTAAATCGGAAATTCCCCTTTATCAAACTTAGTAAAACTAAACTTAGGAATTAAGTCAAATTTTTGCTTCAAAATTTACTTAATTCGCCAATTACTCCTAAATCCGTCTTCAAGCACTATAGTTTGAGTCGGTTAGTTTAGGCATTTTGTTTTATATATAAAAAATCTCGTGTCACAGTACATATTTGATATCGAATTCCTCCGAAACGGCTTGAACGATTTTTTTGTATCTTTAGTGGGTCTGAGAATAGTCGTAGGCTATTTTTTACCCTCAAATCCCCATCTCTAATTTTTTATTTATATGGTCGAGTTCAGCGCCATCTAGTGAGAACATGGCCATGCTCGAGTCCATAGCTTTCACTTTAAAGGTTTCACTTCTATTTTTTATATACTGTGTTAGTTATTTTAAGTGCTACACACATAAAAAATGAAAAATGCAAAACCAATGGTTACTTGATGCATATTGAGTTGTAAACCCATAACTTACTGCAGTTTTCTTCAAGCGGCGTTGACGCGCCTAGCGTAGAGACCGTTTGGTGCTCTGCCAGCGAAAGACGTGGAAATAAATACATGGAGAAATAAGAAAGAACATAATTTAAAGAATAAATAACAGAATGTTTAAGTAGTAAAGATAAAAAGGCGAGAGGGAAGTGACTTGAGTAAGTGTTTATAATTGTATCTTTTTTTTGGAGTCGTTAATTTTAAGGTTGAAATTAGTAGGGTCTCTACGTACGCTTAGCAAGCAATAATTCAAACTATACAAACAAAGATTCAAACCATTTGACAAACACAATTTGTATGCCTAGTAAGGCAGTACATAGTGAATTGATTGATATAAATCTATGTGTATAAAAACTTGCATCTTTTGTCAAATATATACAAGTTAAATATTCATGTGTAGCGACGTGATCTCCCTTCAGAAGAGTAAGAAGTGTATTGAATGTCTATTTTGTATATTGGTTGTTTTCATCTACTTTGCCCATTTTTTTACGTTTTCTGATCTATACTGCAAGATAAAGTTTCCCTAAAATTTTCTAGGTATTTTTCTCAAACCAACTATTGTCGTTGGCGTTTAGGCCATGTCTAGGCCTCGTCCATCTTCAGGCCCCAATTTTGTGGAGCATTAGAGCATAGCAGCCTTTGTTTCTACGTCTATGATCAGCGGTTTTATAGCGCTGCATGGCATTTCTGATTCTGTCAGTTTTTCGACACCCAGATTGTAATAATAGAATAATAGACAATAAAACTAGGTATAACCACAAGGGCGCCTTCGTATGAATAATTCGCGCAGCCACAGCGCGGATGTAGCGCAGCATTCGCGCTGCGTTTTCGTTTCTAATTTGAAGGCGCCCTAAATATGGTAAGGGATAGTAGATTGTACCAATGATAAAGTATGATAAGTATTTTTGTTATCAATATAATTCAGCATTTTTTAGTTCGATTCTAATAGGTCTATTCAAGTGCTCTACTAAAATCATAAGCAAGCCCCACCCACCCATCTTTAGGTCCTGTAAACTGGACGAGTCGAGCGGCACGCTGTCCAGGTCCCTAGAAGACTCCTGCCCGGGGCAGTTGGAGGGAAGCACGAACGTTAACTCCACTGCTGGCACCACTAGGCCTACCACTATTGTCCTGGAGAGAAATAATTAAATTAAATCAACTATTTACGTATAAAAAAAAAACTAAAAATACTTACGGATAGGCGCGCGATTAGCAAAATGCCGCGATTTAAGAAACAATCAAATTAAAGATACTTTTCTCTCTTTTTTTTTTGAGATTTAAGATATAGCTGTCAGCGATAAGATCGCCATTTTACCCAGTTTCTGTAAAATTGTTACTATTTTGGTGTACCACCGCGGTCATTTCGGCATGACCACTAAAAAAAATTGTCGCTTCAATCCTTCGGCGCGGCGCTAAACCAAACCCTTTAAAATTTTCGATTCGAGTACAAGCAAAAATTAAATTAGCCGTGGTCAGGCGGAAATGTCTTTGATGGTACAATAAAGTTTATTCTATTACACTCATTAATCGACCCTAGTGGCACTGATCGACGCATGAGTTTAATAAGGTACTGAGAAGCTGTCTATGGAGTATTAACTTTAAAAACAACCATGGTATATTTTTGCGTGAGCAAAATGCTCAAAACAAAGGTGTAATGTTGTTACTGACTTGTAATGTTGTTAATGACTTCTACATCACGCTCCCATTAAATAAAAGAAAGAAAGAAAAATACAGCCACAGTCACACACACACGCGGCGTATCTCATTACGCAACTCAGTAGGTCATAGGTCATCTCTGACATCCTCTCCAGCAGTTTCCTGAGGAACAGCATCTGTTCATGGTTCAGCTGGAAATCAGCAAAATAGTATGTCATAGATCTTACCCATCTTCATTATCGGGCTGCCTTTCTGCATCGTGCGCGAGCCAGGCGGTCATCTCCGAGATCCTCTCCAGTTGCCTCATGAGGAACAGCATCTGGTAGTGGTTCAGCTGTAGTCCTGCTAGTCCACTGGTGCGGGCCACTATCCAAATGCGGGAGAAGTTGTCGTCGAAACATAGCTGTGGAGACATAGGGGTTTGTATAAGTCTATGACAACGCATTAGTTTAGACTGTAATGTACTAGTAAATTGTAAATAAATAAATAAATCACCTGATCCCATTTTCCACACAAGTGAAAAATAACAGTTACTGATGCTCCTTGCAATAAAAAAAAAATTGAATTCCTCTATCTATTTGGTTTAGTGGAAGGACAAGGTGGCGATACATTAATAAACGAGCAAGCGAAAACATTTTCGCATTATATATTTCGCTATCAATAATGATAGCGAAAAATTTTTTTAATTATACTCTAAAGCTTGTATTTGTTTGTTGATTGTAAGTTTACCCTAAAGCTGACAAAGCGTCATCTTGAAATACTTAATAATATAATAATATTTCACAACTATCACACAACGCCGTCTAGTCCCAAGCTAAGCAGAGCTTGTGTTATGGGTACTAGACAACTGATAAACATACTTATATATTTCTAAATACATACATATTATAGATAAATTACACCCAGACACAGAACAAATGATCATGCTCATCACATAAACATTTGTCCTGGGTGGGGATCGAACCCACGACCTCCGGCATAGCAGTCAGGGCCACTAACCACTAGACCAACAGGCCAGTCAAATCATACTCATCAGAATGGAACTACCTTGAAATATATATTATGTTTCAGAGTAGTCCTATTCTAAAAGACTTGTTTTCAAATGGATCAACAAAATGTTGTGCACGGTCGTTAAGGCTTACCCAAGCTGTAAGAGGTGTAGCATCCAACAAAGGTGCAGGTTTATTGTTGGTAGCTCTAGCGCCACAAAAGTCGGCCCACAGTGGCTCTACTCTCGCGCACCACACCGACCGGTTTTCGCGCCATAACAGTTCCGGAGTGATGGCGGTGCCGCGGTCTATGTCGTCCAAATCTGAGAATGAAATAGTTATACAGTTAACGTAATGAGGGTAAATGGTTTGTGACATTAATAGCTATGGCCGCGAAAAGTCCCCACAAGTGATATACGAATTCCGATCTATAAACCAATATAACAAGGCTTCGGCTTTGTTATATTGGTCGTAATACGAATTTATTCGCATTTAATGATTACACAGTTTGTGGACAGAAACGACACGAATTCTTAGGCTCGGTGACTTTTCTTAACGTGTACAAGCGGCCTTAGCGCTTGAGTACTAAACTCAAGCGCGCTAAGGCCGCTTGTGCGCGAATGCTAGTTTAGGAATTAGATTTTGACGCAATAATTTCATTAAGTACAAAAAGTCGAACGTCCGATATTAGTAAATAACATTTCCTAGACTTTATAAAAATAATTAATCTTTCAATCGTGGAAATTACAGACACAATAGAAAGACAATAGGTGCGCGAACACCATAACAAAAAAAAGAAAAATATTAACATAAAAAAAAATTGAATTCAGTGTCTTCTCGTCATCAAACGCGAGCTTATCAATGATAAAAAAGGTGATTAATATTCGTGCCGTTTCAGTAAGAGAAGAGATAGTTGCACTACAATGTCACAGTTGGCTGGTATTCTGGTACTCACTGTCAGCATGCAGTATGAACTGCTCATGTATAGGGTCCATGTCGTCGTGCGCGCACGGGAACTGTCCGCTGGGCGGGGCCGAGCGCCGCAGCGCTGAGATGATGGCCGCCAGGTCGGCGCGAGTGCCCGCTGAGTCTGCAACGAACATGGCCTGTAGCCTCAACGTATTTACACAACTCATTGATAAAGATGAAGAAGGAAATTAAGGCATCAGAATAGCCCAAAGATACACGTGAACACTGGGCCCCTGTGGACCAACTCGCTATGGACCTCCTTCGTGGTGGATTATGTCTCATTCTCTCTTCTAGAAAGGAGGCCTGAGCCCCCGTAGCCTCATAACGTTGCCAATATTATGAGCATGATTATGCTTTTATATAAATGAAGTCACATATTTTGAAGCAGTACGGAGACGAGATCAAATTGTTTACTTGATCCTAGAAAAATAATTATTTGGTTACAAAAAAATCTAGGTTCGCTGGCGTTTTTTATAACATCATGATCAACATTGTTTCAGCCAAAAGCCGGCCAGTATAGGACACTCATCAGGCCATCCGCCCACCTTGGAGAAGGTTTCTAAAGCTGCATCGTCCGGTACACAGTCGCATATAACGTCTAGTGGATTTTCAACTCTCGTCGTTAGGAATTCAGTTGTGTATTTTTTACGCGCTATTAAGTCTTCTCGCCTGACCGTTCACGGCAGAACGTTTTATTGTAGGCACTGAGCCAATTACTAGGTGGACCTTCTGATGGTTAGTGGATAACTGCCGTCTAATGAAATTTGTCTATTTTTTCCAATTTTTTTTTTACAACACTTATCACACTATCGGCAAAGAAGGTGCATTACTCAAAGCAATATGAGTTATTTTGTAATGGGAAAGAAGTACATAATATAGCAATGCAGAAGTCGATTAAAAAATATACAATAACTAACTGGCTCTCGGAGATTCTCTCACGTTGGTAAGCATAGCTCTCGCGGTACATATTTGCAGTTCTTTGGGTCGGTCGCGCTGCTGGGACACGTGTTCCGAACCCGCTTCTAACACGACCTGTGAACAAGAGATATTTTTGTTTGATATTGTTATTTTTGTTCCTAGGGTTTATTGCATTTTAGGGGTATGTAGAATAGGGTGTGAGCTCCCGCAAAGCTCCATTGAAAAGAGAGGACCCTCCATCCAGACACAACACCCAGTCTTCACTGTTCAATCGAGGTTTGCGGGGATTTATACCCAGTTCTGCATACTTCTTAAGTATTATCATCAAATCATCGTCTCCTTAGCCTTATACTGTGTTGGAGTCGGCACCTAGTCGAACCGGTTGGGACGAATATCAGTACAGGTCGCGCGGTGGTCTCAGATCGCTCGATGAAAGTAGTGGGGGAAATCGGCGCATGTGTATAATCGCGCACAGAAATTCTTAGTGTGTTTTTAAGGGATTTTTTTAATTTTTATTTCGTACGTTTGAACCTTAGTAACTTAACATATAAATAACACTAGTTTTTGCTTGTAATTTATCTTGTAAGTAGGTAAATTCAGAAAAATTAAAAATAAAAGTAAATAGTTACTAATACTATATTTAATACATAAAATTGTAGGAAAATTAATCATCCGACAGTTGTGATATGCCTTCCATTAATTTATCTTGGAATAGTGAAGTATAAGGTTGAGGGTGAAAGCACGAGCCTAAGGGCACAAGTGCACAACGTTGTCGTCAGACATTTCGGAGTCATTATCATCACTCTCTTCGCTGTCGGAGCTGTCATCAGTAACATTAATAATAATTAATAATTTTTACCACTACGTACTAATACGATAACACAAGCTGTACGCAACAGTACCCAAATACAACAGTATCCAATGAGAAGCGTGAACGCAACGCGGGAATTGAAGAGCGACTGATCTACCAATGACGTATCGCCGTCGGTGCACACTCGCCCCCCTCACACCGCACGTCATCAAATAGACCTTAGAATTGAATACTGCGCATGCCCCTTCCACTTTTGCCGAGCGATCTTAAACCACCGCGCGACCTGTATCTTACATGGAGCTGTTGCCTATCAGACCTCCATAGCCCATTACAACACGGTTCCTCTTGGATAGACTTTCTGGAATCATCATTGAATGATACTGATGATGAATGATCTGACGGCACGATTGGCGAAGTTGTTGAGCGATTAGATGCTGCGCTGTACGTCGTGGGTTCAATTTCCGCACAGAACAAATATTGGTACGACCCACAGATAGTTGTTCCGGGTCTGGGTGTAAACTTACATACACAAGTGAGTTTCAAAGTCTTTAGTCCATACAATAAACACGTAATGGTCAAATCATATGAGAATCAAGCAGATTATTGTTCGAAGTCTTTTGAGAGAGAAAGAACTACACAGATCTAAATAGACTGTCTACACTATGCACGTATCCTATACCTTATAAGCCGGTTTGTACACGGAACACAGGTGCGTATGGTTGGTAGAGCTCATACAGTTTTACACGATGTTTCGTGTACAAATCGGCATGTGCAGACAAAACAGTGGTATTAGTATAGTCTCACTTTTGTAGGTTGTACTCTATCGTATCTACCTTGGGCATGATGGCCTCCATCCTCACGTCCATGTAGGCAGGCGGCGCGTCCTCGATGGTCTGGTCTCGCGGCACCACGTGCGGCAGGAAGGCGCCCAGCCACACCACGCTGTTCACGTCCACGGACACCAGCACTGGTGATAGCTGCACGTACAGTTTTGGGGCTGGTACTGTGGATAAAAAGAATCGGTATGAGAGACGACGTTGGTTATTTTGTTTTGTACGTGAAAGTGTCCATGAGCGAGTGTATTGGCTGCAATATTGTCGTTTTGCCACTTCAATTCACCATAACTCGTTGCACAGTTTTTGAAATAATATTATAGACAGTATGGACAGGGCCAAATGTAAGTTTTTTTTTTGGTTCCAAAGATTGATGCAATGAACTTCGGTAGTTATCGGCAATCTTCTAGCGAGCAGTCGTGCTTTCTTTGCAAAAACAAAACTACCTTTAATCTAGTTTTGTTTTTGCCTCACCACGCCACGCCAATCGGTTGTGCGACGTATTTTTCTAAGAAATATTAAAAAATGTAAACAATGTGCTGAAAAGACGAATAAAGGAAAAAATTATATAATAATCTTGGGTGGGAATCAAACTCATGACCTCCGGCATAGCAGTCAGGGACTAACCGCTAGACCAACAGGCCGGTACCACCTAAATACTTACCAGGGAAGCACACGTCGCCAGGATAATAGAAGAATGTCAGTTCAGCGTGTAGCAGTCCAGCGTCACCCGGCAGAGTAGCCTTCTCTGCGCTGACGAGCGGGCGAGGCACCTCGCGCGTCCGGGAGCCTGTCGACACCTAAAAACATAAAAAATTCTTCATAATTAACACTTCATCACCTGCAAGTTTCCATAAGTTGAAGCTGGTTAATAATGGCTGGTTTCCTCAGGTCAGAAAATATTACATTTTGATATATGTAAAAAAAGTTTGTCATGTCACCGAGGCTGCTTTCGCCCGTTACGTAGGCGAGGGTGTTATGAAGTCGAGAGCTCTTCTTCTTCCTGCCCTTATCCCATATTACTTGGGGTCGGCGCAACATGTTTTTTTCTTCCATTCTGTCCTGTCACCCGTCAAAGTATCACTAACTCCCTTTTCTTTCATATCACTCCTCACACAATCCATCCATCTTTTCTTCGGCCTTCCTCTCCCTCTCCATCCACCTACATGTATACTCAGAACTCTTTTAGTAATATGCGCTTCATCTCTCTTCTTCACATGACCATACCAAGACAACCGATTACCTTTCAACTTTTCAGTCACTGGCGCCACTTTCAAACTTCCTCTAATGTACTCATTTCTCACTTTATCCACTCTCGTCACACCACACATCCATCTCAATATTCTCATATCCGCTACATGCAATCTTTTTCACAGCCCAACATTCTGATCCATACAGTATGACACGTCTTATGACGGACTTGTAAATTTTACCCTTCAACTTGATGCGTGGGTCGCAAGTTGTTCCCGTGACCTGTCGCCATTTCATCCTGTCCATTTATGGAGTCGAGGGCTGCAGTGACAAATTTCCGCGTATATCAAACGACGTTTTTCAATAAACTTACGAAACGGGGGTTGACGCGAGACTCCTGGGGGTTGCTTACGGTCCAGCCGGGTTTTGAAGTTTTTATTCTGTTGAAAAGTCAACTTTCGGACTGGACAACGTCTGTCGGGACCGCTAGTGTATTTATAAGTTATATTTACCTTGTTAACAGTGAAGTCGTCTATTCTAAGTACTAGGCACGTAGTCATTAGCTTGCCGAGCTGCTGTAGGATGCGTGTCCTAGTCGGCGATGCTGCAAACACAAATTACAAGCTATAGAAAAACACGAAAATCCAAAACGAAAAACGATTATTAGCAAAACGTAAATCGATTGTAAAAACGGATTATAATACTAACGGATTATAAACGAATGTATTTGCGAGGGCCACAGTAACTGTTTGGAACAATCTGCAGAACACGTAGTTACCCACCTTGTGAGGTAGTAGTAGTGTTAGTGGACGGAGCATTGGAAGCACTTTGTTGTGTGGCCGCCTGTTTGTGTTTGATACCATTCGATACTGGCTCTTCAGGCTTCTCGGGTTGACTCGTCTGAAAAAGCAAGTTAATGGTGCGTCCAGATCTGAAAAATGCGCCGCTCGCGAGCCGATCGCGTGCCGCTTGCGAACTGCGCGCTTGCATTTCATGTTCGTAAGAAGCACGCGCAGCGCAGGAGCTTCATATCCCCGAGCCGTGCGCGAAATGCACGCGCGCTGTTCGCAAGCACCTCGCGAGCGGCGCATTCGCCAGGACTGGACACACCACAATAGAAACCGTATAATAGGATTTTTTTTTATTTATTTGCTAATTAAACACTTTTTACCTATGGTAAACGAATAAGAACTGAAAAAATTAAAACATTTTCAACAGTAACAAAGTTATAATAACTTTTTTGTTTTATATTCCTATTTATTCTGACCTCTATGCGTTGACTGCGAGTTGTTTTAACGTTAACGTGATCGAAACGTTTACCGCGTTAGGCTCTGATTGGTTAGGAGCTTGGAGCGGGCCAATCGGAGCGCCGAACGTCATAAACGCGTCGATCGCGTTAACGTATAACAATCTCGTACTATACTCCATTCGAAATAAGATTAGACAATTAAACAAACCCTTTTTACTGTTCGTTCAACCGAATTTGACTTTTATTGCGTTGCTGGCATGACAAGTGACAGCTGCAGAAAACAATTGTATTGTAACCACTTTTTGCTTTTAATGCCATTCTTATGCCTATAGAATAGAAGTCAAAATCGATTGAACGAACAGTAAAAAAGTTTTGTTTATATAACATAAGCATAATCAGTCTTTTCGTGTTCCCGCTGCTGGGACTCAGGCCTCCTCTATAGGAGAGGGAATAGGCTGTAATCCACCACGCGGGCTCAGTGCGTGTTGGTGAATGTCACATGTCTTGGAATTTTTGGTTCTGGGACATGCCGGTTTCCTCACGATGTTTTCCTTCACCGTTTTGAGAGCAATGGTGATGAAATAAATTATACAAAGTAATGCGCCTGGCTGGGTCTGGGCTCGTAAGTCGGGGCCGTCACCACTCGGCCGCCACTGCTGCTATTTGTTTACATGTCTAATCTTATTACAAATGGTGTATACTGTGATCGTGATACCCGGAACCTGATAATATAATGTGGACGTATTTTTAATATTAATTGGTTTCTATATGTTATTTCATTGTGTGTTTTATGTGCCAAATAAACGTGTTTTTTTTCTTTCCTTCTTATAATGTATTATGTAAGTATGACTTCTTACATACCTTCATACTCGGTGTAAGCGGCCTTGGGTCTAAGTTCTCGAGTAGTGTGGTACAAAATGATGACAGAGCTTGTGCCAGCCACTGGCTGTGCGGCGTTGCTGCTTCTCTGTAAAATATAATATACAGAGTGAATATCAGATGAGAGTTACAAGTGTGAAGAAATAAAGTATATCGTATAACCCTTATTGCAAAATCCAACTATCAAATTTTTTTTTACCAATATTAAGTTCAATATAGCTATCGATTCGTATAATCAAGACGAATCTGCAAGTAAAACTGATTATTAGCTATGACACTTATTTACAATGATACCTTTTTTTTTATAATGGATAGGCTCGCGTTTGACCACAATCTCACCTGATGGTAAGCGATGATGTGGCCGACCTTTGGCAAAAAGTAGATTCTTTTATTAGGAAACAATGATCAAGATCTCATAATCAACCTTAATTATTGAACCAGCGTTGACTACATCAGATTTCATTTTAATCTAATATTATCTAAGTCGTTTGACTCTACCATCAGGTGGGTTAGCAGTCAAGCACTAATTTATATTTATAATGGATTTTATTGAGGATTTTCGAAATAAACCATAAATTGTTTCTCTGAAAACAAAGGTTTGTTTTATTCAACATGCTTTTACAGTATAACAATTATCGTTTAACTAAAATTACACTTTTATCTCACCTGAAAACAAAGAAACGACATTTAAAGTTTAATAATATCGCCTCCTCAATTATATCCCTTTAATTATCTCTCTACAAGTTTTTATAACAATAAAATGCACAAAATAATCTAAACATCATCTGTCATTGAATGATACGTCACCCCGTATCCACAGCTTAAAAATTAAAAAAATGAAATGTCATTTCCAAGGAGGTCATTTCATTACATCTCCCCCCCATAGGAACGAAAATTCTAAATAATATAATAC
Source organism: Mythimna ferrago (assembly GCA_910589285.2). Classification (NCBI taxonomy): domain Eukaryota; kingdom Metazoa; phylum Arthropoda; class Insecta; order Lepidoptera; family Noctuidae; genus Mythimna; species Mythimna ferrago. The sequence continues at coordinate 14,249,882 of OU342676.1, read as the reverse complement.
AAACAATGCACCTGCAAGCTATCTTTACACCTATTCGTTTTCTTCTACTTCATCTTCTGCCGTAACAGGTTGTAATTTTGTTATGTGGAATAAAGTTGATTCTGTTTTTCTGTTGCCAGTGTCAATCTTATAAATGGAGTTCGATATTTTCTCTATTATCTTGAAAGGGCCTATTTTTAATTCGTCTAATTTTTTTCTGTTCAGTCTATTTCCATTTTCTACATATACACTGTCTCCTATCTCGAACTCTTGTATTTTCCTATTTCTATCAAATATTTTCTTGTTGTACTTGTAAGATTTTATTGTATTCTCTAATGCTAATCTTCTATCAGCAATCCACTTGTCTTCCTTTTCTATTGTTTTAATTTCATTTGGTAAAATACTGACATTTGTACCATCCAGTAAATATTTTGGTGCAAAACCTGTAACAGAATGGTCTGTTTCATTATATTTCTGTACACATTCTCTTGCTACTGTTGTCCATGTTCTCTTATTATTTTTCTCATTTATTTTACATCTTATTTTATTTACTATTGTTTGGTTTAATCTTTCGTTCAAGCCGTTCGAAAATGGCGTATTCACAGCTGTAAATATTAGTTTGATGTTATTCTCCTGCAAATACTGTTTAAATTCTTTTGAATTGATGTCTGGATATTGGTCTGTTAGAATTATTCCAATCTCATCTGTCTCGAGTACTTTCTTTGTTAGTTTTATAAAGTCACTTGCGTTCTGTGTTTTTGAAGTCACAATAAACGCATATCTTGTGTAGTGGTCTACTAAAAGGTGTAAGTATTTTTTTGTTGACCTAGATCCTCCAAAGCCACCTATAGTATCCATTGACATTATCTCAAATGGTTTTGTTGCTGGTCCCAGTTGTGACATTAACCCAAATTTTCCTTGACATCTTGATTTATTTTTTATGCATATTTCGCATGTTTTACAAATATTTATGATATTTTTTGTTAGGTTTTTAGCTGTATATAGTGGACTTATTTTTTTCTGTAATTGTCTGATTCCAATATGGCATAAATCTTCATGCACCTTTTTTATAATTTTTTTACTAAATTCTTCTGAGAGTATAATTTTTTCAAGTTTCTTTATTTTTTTATAATAGATTTTATTTTTATGTAGTAGATTTTGTTTCTTTTCTTTTATTGTTTCATTTTTTTCTTGGTCTTCAACTATATCTTTTATTTGTATTAAATTAACTATTTTTAATAGTTCCTCCTTGTTATCTTCTGATTCTAATACAGGGTTTCGGCTCAAACAGTCTGCTTCTATATTTTCTTTACCAGGTATATATTTTACTGTAAAGTCATATTGAGATAGGTAATATGTGAGGTCACCCAATTCTTCATCTGTCCTGCATTTAATATTCATGTTCTCTAGAGGTTTGTGGTCTGAGTAAATAGTGAAATGTTTTCCAATTAGCCAGTGTTGCCAGTATTTAACTGCTTCTTTCATAGCAATACATTCCAAATATATGGCCTTTTTCCGTTTTTGAGATTCGTTTAGTTTTTTTGAAAAATATGCCACCGGTTTGTCTTTACCGTCTAGTTGAGTCTGTTTTAATATTGCCCCGATACCCTCTAAAGACGCATCTGTAAAGATTTTTATTGGTAAGTCTTTGTCGAATATTTCCAACACAGGTTGAGAACATAAATATCTTTTTATTTGATTAAATGATTCTTCACACTTCTCTGACCACACAAACTTTTCATTTTTTCTTAATAAATGATGTAATGGGTCTAAAATAATTGCACTTCTTGGTATGTATTCATGGTAGAAGTTAATTTTTCCCAAAAATTGTCTGATATTCTTTTGTGTCTTAGGAGTTGGAAAATGTCTTATCGAGATCAAATTGTCTTTTAGTGGTCTTACCGAATTGTTCTGAATTACATGGCCGAGGTACTTTACTGAGTCTGAAGCAAAGTTACATTTCGTAAACTTCAATCTAAAGCCTTCTTGTATTATTGCCTCTAATACATTTCTTATGTGTTTTATATGTTCTTCAAAGGTGTTCGAGTATATCAGAATATCATCAATATAGTTTACGGAGTATCCTGTGAGATTGTGCTTTCTTAGAATATTGCTTAAAATTCTCTGGAAAATTGCTGGTGATGTTTTCAAGCCAAAGGGAAGGCAGGTCCACTGGAAGTGGCCATCTTGTGTGACAAATCCTGTTTTATATCTGTCTTCCACCCGTAATGGTATCGCCCAGAATGCTGAATTTATATCCAGTGTAGTAAAATACTTACAATTTCTAGTTTTAACAATCAAATCATCTATTAACGGAAAAGGTTGAGCTTGTGGAACAACAATTTTATTTAGTTCCCTGAAATCTATACACAAGCGGGATTTCCTATTTTCACCCTTTTTAAATGCCAATGTCACTGGAGTAGCGAAAGGACTGTAGGATTCTTCTATTAAATTATTCTTTAGTAACATGGATATTTGCTTTTCAATTTCTAATTTATCTTCTATTGTACATCTGTATGGTCTTTTACTACAGTATCTATTTACTAGTAAATCTATGTGAGCTTCATAATCTCTAACTGTTCCTATATCATACTTGTCCTTTGCAAAAATTGTTTTATATTCCTTTATTATTTTCTCGATCTCAATTTTCTTTTCATTATCTAAATGGTCTGTCATACTTACAAACTCTTCTGTTTCTATATGTTCATTAAAATTTATTGCTAATGTTTTTATATTCTTTTCTTCATTTCTGTTATCTTTAGACATTTCATCTATTTTATTTGTCTATCCTTTGTTCTATCCGCAAGTCCTCGTTTTGGGTTAGTTTGAATTTCTTTATCATATCCAATCCGATTATAAAATCATCAAAATATTCATTTTCTACTATGTATACATCCACCTCTTCTTCTAAATCAAATATTTTTATTTTTATTGTTATCAAGCCATCTGTTTTTTTCACACCATTAACCGTTTTCATATATGCTATATTCTCATTGTCCTTTTTTTCTTTTATTTTAATCAGTCTTGAATTTATTAAAGAGATCTGTGAGCCTGAATCATAAATGCCGCTCACTTCTAGTTTATTTTCTAATAAGAGCTTGATTTTGATTAATGGTGTACTTACTCGTTTTTTTTTCTCAGTATTTATATCTACTTCAATAATGGAGTTGTTATTTACATTTCTGGGTTTAAAAACTTTTTCAGATTCATTTTTATTTTTCTTGAACCAACATGACTCTTCCGGATGATATCTTATTCCTTTGTTCAAAGATTCACAAGTGTTACATGGCTTCTTCTCATTAGTTTTATTTTTATAAAGGAATGTACAACTCTTTATTGTACTTGAGTTTTTCTTGTACATCATACCTTCATATTTTCTTATCTCATTGAACAAATCAGTAGTGTCATTGAGTTCATCTCTGTTTAACCTATTTAAGATAAACCCAGGTAAACCTGTTGCAATAAGATCTATCATTGTTTTGGAGTCTATCGATTTGTTTATGTCTAGCATAAGCCTTTCTTTTCTAATAGCGTAATCAATTAGTAGTCCTTCTTTATATCTAAATGCGAGAGCATATGTAATTATGTCCCATCCTCGGTTTTTAAAAGTTTCTAAAAATTTGTCTTTCCATTCATTCCATTCAGCCTTTATTGTTAGTTTTATGGCCATCGAGCTATACCAATCCAAACAAGATTTTTCTAAAAATAATCTCAATATATCTATTTTTGTTTCATCTTTTGATATATTAAAGCGCTCACACTCCTTTTCAAAATTCTCAATCCATTGCATTGCATTAGGGTTCTTGCTTGTGAATTTTTCAATAATAAATTTCTCTGAAATATGTTTTAGGTTATGTTGATTTTCTTTCTTTGTAGTAGTTTCTATTAATTTTTCCAAGATATGTTGCAAATTGTCGTTTTTGTCTATTGGTTGTTTTGTGCTTATTTCTTCTAAATATTGATCTAAAAATTGCATATTACCTTCCTCATCTCTATATGTTTTCTTAAGATCTTCATCCAATTTTATCCATATTTTTCTACTTTGATGCCTTTTCTTTATACTATTTTTTATTTTTGAGAAAGTATTCATTTTGACAATATATGTATGATGAATCACCGGCTTCAGCTCATCAGGTAAAACATAACATTTTCCTTCTTCTGTAGATATTGAGGTTATGGCTAATACATTTGATTTGCCATCATTTGAAGCTATCATCGTAAACTCAAATTGCAGTCGGTCCATCTTCTTTTAGTTAACAAAAATGTCGTTTTATAATGGATTTTATTGAGGATTTTCGAAATAAACCACAAATTGTTTCTCTGAAAACAAAGGTTTGTTTTATTCAACATGCTTTTACAGTATAACAATTATCGTTTAACTAAAATTACACTTTTATCTCACCTGAAAACAAAGAAACGACATTTAAAGTTTAATAATATCGCCTCCTCAATTATATCCCTTTAATTATCTCTCTACAAGTTTTTATAACAATAAAATGCACAAAATAATCTAAACATCATCTGTCATTGAATGATACGTCACCCCGTATCCACAGCTTAAAAATTAAAAAAATGAAATGTCATTTCCAAGGCGGTCATTTCATTACATATTTATTGCTAGCTGTGCCCGCGACTTCGTTCGCGTGGACTACAGGATTTTGAAATCATTTTTTCTAAAATAAAAGTAGCCTGTGTTACTCCTTATTACATCAGCTACCTGCCAAAAAAAGTCCCATCAAAATCGGTCCAGCCATTTCAGAGATTAGCCCGGACAAACAGACAGATAGACAGACAAAAATTGAAAAAAAAAAATGTTATTTTGGTGTATGTACCGTTTATATATTCATATGCATGTAGTAAAAAGCAGTTATTTCAATATTACAAACAGACACTCCAATTTTATTTATATGTACTTATAGATTTATCTCTACCTATTCCGATCTCTGCTTGTGATTATTATACAGGGTTATTTGTAAAACACTGGCTACCTCCCAGGACTATGTTACTCCTCATCATAAACCACAACTTGTATCCTATGACTTTTAAAAAATAATCATAATTTAGTTCATCAGATTTTGATACAAAAATTAAAATATTTAAATCGAATGTTCTAAATATTACGAAGTCTATGCGAAGCAAGCGATAGTACAGTAGCGGGACTGTGGAGCGGAGTGGGATCGGGCGGCGGGGTGCTTAATGCGCTTGCGTCGCATCATATAGACTAGGAAGGTATAGCAAAATACAGAGTTGAAATGTGTTAGATAGAACAATGAAATGTCAATCTGCATGGTTCTCATATGATTTGACCATTACATGTTTTGCTGTATGGACTTTAAAAGAGACTTTGGCCCCTGAGTTTGTTTCGGTGTTTCTTCTCAGGGTAGTCAACCAGGAAACACCGGCCTCGTCTAACTTTAATTGACGAAAAAAAAATTGACGTGTAAAAAAAAAAGTGTGTTTATAAAAGTGTTTTTATAAAGCCTACTTGCAAAATAAAGTTGTTGTTTATAATGATAGTAATACAGTCCTGCAATCGGTTGTTACTGTTTTGCAAATAACCCTGTAAAAGATTATTTCAACCATGCCATGTTGATGAATTGGTGAATATCGCAGGAATCCACTGAATGTGAAAAACACAGATCCGATCTACTACGGTGCTTGGGGAAGGCCAATGTCCAGCAGTGGACATCTTTCTGCTGAATGAAGATGATGAAGATACGACTAACCTGTATCCTCTCCAATGTCTTCTATCATCAGACGCCTTGTGGTAAGGGAACAGGTCTGCTTGCATGCTAACTAGCGTCACTTGGAGAGCACCACCGTTCGCGAGGGAAGGCTTTTCTGATCTGCCCACTAAAGAAGAGAAGACGAAGAAAATTTACAAAAGAAATACGTGGAAAATACAAGATAATTAAAATAAACATAATATACAACATTAGTTTTAGTATTTGCGAAACCCGAAACACGAGTCTAGTATTTTTATGTAAATAATCTATGTATAAAATTTCATAACTGTATCATGAAAAATCACAAAGTTATAAGCAAGTTATGTCAGCAAAAATACATAGTCACCGGGCTATCCAGGCGACTGGGGGGTTGTTTTGCACTTGCACCCAGATGTTTGCTAGCTCCTCATGCTCGCTATGACCTGTGTTGTACTTAGTGTCGGTGGTGTCCAACTTTGTGACCTTTTTAAATATTTCTGTTAAAAAATATAACATGGTGTAAAAACTATTGGAATCCATTCAGTTACTGATCCTGAACAAACCATATTCAGGTTTCGCATATACCAAAAATAGTGTTGTAGATATATGTCATCATTGTTACATCACGTCGTCACTGCACTCGGGTCTCAAACTTATCGCGCACGGGTAGTAGTTATACTTACATCCTGGGTCATCACACAGATGCAGGTCTATCCTGGGCGCGAGCAGATGATACGAGGTTTCTCTGACGTCGTGCTTAGCGAACATCCGCGCTAGGATGTCTCGCTCGCTTGTCGCTGATTTGCTGGAGATTTGTTCTAGAGGTTCCTCGATCTGTAACAACCAAAGAAAATGGTTGATCAGAAGGGTTGGTTTTCAGTTTAGAGTATATAACAATACACGTGACGAATAAAGAACTTTCCCTAATTAGATTAGGAAAAACATGGTTTAGGGCGGAAGGGGGAGCCTCTGTATGTGCTTGTTGCAAAGATTTTTTACCTATCCTACAGTACTAGATTGACTACGAAGAAACATTACGCTCTCTAAAGTGTTCTTTATTTCTATTGACATTAAGTTCAAGTCTGTTATTGACACACAAAAGGGAAAAATGGTTCCGAGCAAGACAGTACAGCAAAATCCTCTGCGTCCCTTTCTCACTTACTATCAGAAAAAAATTAGAAACAGATGGTATTTTTTAAATTGTTCAAGTAATCGTTAAATAGTCCATGTTCATGCATTTTGATAGGTATGCAACATAAAATCAATTGCAATTAAAACATTTATTTCAAAATAATGCTTCTTGAAATTTTATACGCATTCTTCTTGTATTTAATAATGATTTCATTTAGATATAGTAGCTATTCGTAGTAATTTTCAAATTATGAAGGGCAACACTCAGGAGGCTTCAATTTGACATCAATAAACAATATGGCCGATGTTTACATAGGGATAGAGTTGTATTTCTACTTGTTACAAGTTTTTAACACGTTATTTAGTTAAGTTTATATTGTGCAAGATGGTCAAACGTTGCTGTGTAAAGTTTTGTACTAGTGAGGCGTATCCTGGTTGTGGAATTTAATTTTTTAGGTAAGTTTTCTGTTTTGTTTACAAATTATTTATGTAGGGTGACAACAAACATCGTTTTGAATTTCATGCGGGAATTAAAACATATTAACTACCTGTAAAAATACATAGAGAGGAGGCATCATAAACAACTCACAAGACGGACTGGGCGATGCAATTTTATAAAATGTTGTTGTCTACTGTTCAAGTTTTTTTTTAATTATTATTATTGATAGGCTTGCGTTTGACCACCATCTCACCTGATGGTAAGTGATGATGTGGTCGACGATGGAGCACGCTTGCCTAGAAGTAACCTATTCACTCTTGACTTAAAGACCCCTGCGTTATAGCTATCAGGAAACACAGACTTCGGCAAGGAATTCCACTCCTTGGCTGTACGCATAATAAATGTGTTCCTAAAACGCTTTGTGCGTATTGGTGGGAAGTGTTATATTATTAAAAGCAAAACTTTAAAAAAAATATTGAGCCTCCTCAGATATTTAGTAATATATACTAAATATCTGAGGAGGCTCAATATTTTTTTAATAAATCAAGTACCAATTTTACTAATCTCTCGTGACACAACGGAAAGCGACGAGCGGTGGCGGCGGCCAGAGGTGCGGCGTGCGGCGGTGCGGGACACGTGTCTTCGGACTTCGGACCATTTCAATATATAGTTATCTGTGACCACTTCGTTACCGATCTTTGAAAACAACGCGCGTGCACTCCAAACGCTTCCCAACATCGATATTGTACATTCGAGAAATAAATTCATTTTAAATTATAGTCTGCTAGTCTTTAAGTTTAGTCCTTAGGTTGGTCACTAATAAATGCTGCAAGCAATGCTGCACGTATGTGGCTTAATCGTTAACTACTAGTTATATATATTATTTTTGATGTTTTGTTATAGTTTTCCAAGAAATGAGAATCTTCGGCAACAGTGGCTTGAAATTGTGCCATTGAAAAATAAATTTTCAAGCAACAGTTTTATTTGTAGTCGCCACTTTAAATCTGAAGATATAATAGTCCATGGAGTTAAATCTATACTAAAACCTAATTCTATTCCATCTATATACCCTTTTGTAAGTTCATCCGCTGTTAAAAATCCGTTCAGTAGTTTTTGAGTTGATTGCAAACAAATATAGAAAAACGAACTTAGTGTGGGACTTTTTTGATGTGGGTAAGCCTCCAATAACTTATCCCGGTCTAAGGTGGAGCACCTTTCGCTCCATCTTAAAGCGGAATAAGTTATTTGAGGTTTATACTGAATAAATCTACCTGTGTCCTTCAGTTGCCCTATGTGTTCCAGGATGGTTTCCCTTTCGGAAATTTCCTGTGCCCCTAGCGGGTATCGGGCATCGGTATACTGGGACCCCCTACAGTTTTGCTGACATCTCTTTGAGGCGCGCGTGGAACACTTCGCGCTGCGACTCAGACGCCCACACCGGTGCCCCATAAAGAGCCATGGACTACACGATTCCCGGGTAGGGTTTCTGGCAAATTGATGGCGGAGGACATGGTTTTATAACATGAGCGGATTATTTAATTTCAATTGATATATTGCACAATAATTTGTTTATATTTTAGGAAATACCACCAGAAAAGCGCATAACCATTTTGAGCGACATCAGCGGGCCTATTACGACCTCTTAATTCCAGTCAATTTACGCCGTAAAATGAACTGACTTGCTTATCCGTATTATGACATCTTATTGCCAGCCAGTCAGTAGTCACGTGACACTTGACCGTCTTCTGCATGGATATTGGCTGGGAATTCCGTATTATGAGCGTCCAACTGACATTATGTGGCTTGCTAAAGTGTCAAAAATTGTGACAAACAAGCCAGTCAGTTTAAGCCAGTTTCTAGTAACTTTAAGTGAATTGTTTTGACTTTTTATTATATTTGAATCTATTTGATAGTTAAATAAAACATTAAATATGTGTGATGAGTTGATAATCTTCGAATTTCTCGAAAGTGATGAGTTTATAGTTTTAGAAATGATCGAAGTTTGCAATGTTCGCGATCCCGATTACGTAATTGTAAACTGATGTTTACCTTTTTTGTTTTGTGTTCAATTCTCACCATTACTGTATTTTTAGTTAAAACTTACCTAAAAAATGATAATATAGCAGTTAGATTGACAATGGGTATAATATTGGGTGAGAAATTGAAAGATTTGTGTTTCAGAATATGACCGACATTGTATCTTTTGCAGTTTTTGTTCTAGAAACTTTTTTATGTGTTAAGTTATGCAAAAGATTATTGTTTTATATGAAAGTAGACATCATAACGAGTATTTTGATGTGCATATTGTATATATTATGTGAAAAAAATAAATAAATATGGCATCCGAAAGGGCTCGGCTGAAGCGAAACTAAAAGTAAAATAAGTCTAAAAATCATGGTTCCCGCGGACGTAAAGTTTCGGGGTATATAGCCGAACCCCTAGGAACCTTTTCGTCGGAAACGTGTTTTATTGATCCTCTTCGATACCCGCTGTGAGGTGCTGCTACGTTCCCCCTTAGTCGAAAACGTACGCATTCAGGGGTGCGTGGTGGCGTACGAGACCAGCGCAACAAGCAACGTAGGTACCCCAAAAATCGGGTTGAACTGTCCCGAGGGCTCGGTAGCCGAAGGGTACTGCCTGCTACCGTCACCGCCTCCTAACAGGGGCCAGTCCACCACACCGTAGGTTATCGGATGTTTAGTCTGGGCTCAGGGTGGCGCAGCACTTCAACACCGCCACCGCGGCGACCACCATGCCGATCCCGTGACGTCACCCAGCACTCCAACTCCATCGCTAACCGGGATGCCAATCCGATGATATCACCCTTACACAGCACAGCGATCGCCAAGCTAACATATTTTTGTTAAAAAGTTTTGTTCAAGTAGGTACGTACACACGCTTACCCTTAGTTCCGAGTTACGTCTAAAGCGATTATATCGCAAATCCGACCAAATGTAATAGTCACAAAATATAAGGACTATCAAGTACTATTTGTGACTTTGCGCGTTGGTCGGATTCGCAATATAATCGCTTTTGACGCAATTCGGAACACGGGGTTAATTTTGTTTTTGCCGGGTTAGGAGTTATCCTAGTACGTTCAGAAATGAAGTATATGAGACAATGCTCTATTTTCCATTTTATGACATTGTATTTACGGAAATAACACATAATTCGTTTTTAAACTCGTTGTTAATTTAGATTTCTGTTATAAAATTACATTAATTTCATCAATAAACAATATTTCATACAAAAATTTAAAAACCGTAAATACCGGTAACCTTTATTTTTATGTTTTCGAACGCCATCTTTCAAAGCAGTGCAAACCAGCCACAGACAACTGTCCAGGATGATTCCAGTCAGAATAACGTACGTCATAATACGAAAAAGAACAAGGCAGTTTACGGCCGTAAACTGACTTGCCTGGAAACTGACTGGATTTTAAAACGGTCGTAATAGGCCCGCAGTTTAGGATGCTCAACAGAATATTCAAGTGGTTAGTTAAACAGTCATTTAATCCACCAATCCATCACCACAATCCATCTAATTTTTAGCATAATAGCAATCTAATATTATAAACTTAAAAGTTTGTAAGGTATGTGTTTAGGTGGACATGCACTTTGAATGAGTAATTGCAGACATCTACAACGACCGATTTTATGGGAAGCTAGTTCGGCTTCTACAGGAGACGCTCACACCGTGAGGGTGCGAGCATTCTTACGCCCGAGCTGCTGCCACAGGAGTAGCCCTGGGTGTCTGGAATCTTGGGGTGATCTCCAGCCACCGTGGGCGTGGGCTTATGGGTGGCGAGCAATAGTAGCTCTTCGTCTGGTAAGGGCTGAGCCCAGGACTACGGCGTGTTGTGTTCCATGCACCCCTCAAAGCGATGAAGTCGATAGAGAATTTCTCACCTTATAAAAAAAAACAAATATAAAAGGAGTGAAGTTAAGGTAGCGCGTGTGCGTGTGGTGCCCAATACGATCGTAGATAGATCTACAGAAGTTTTATGTAATTTGTACTTTTTATTACAGCTGCAATTACCGGGAAAACCTTTAAAATCCATTGTTCATGTTTTACAGGAAGAAAATTTGGAACCAACTCCAGGTGTATCCATGGAGCCTCCATTAAAGAAACGACGCAATGAAAATTTTAATAACATTATTTCTAAAAATGAAAAATTACAACGTAAATTAAAATTATTAAAGGACCACAGACCTAAGTATATGGTAGACAGACAGATGGACAGACGGACGGACGGACAACAAAGTAATTTTATAAGGGTTCCGTTTTTGCCTTTTGAGGTACAACACCTTAAAAACACAATACATTAGGTTTTATGTTTAATAGAATAAATAAGGGTCTTACTTGCTAATTTTATCCAATTTCTTCGCTCGTCACAAAATTTGTTTTTTTTTTTTTTTTTTTTATCCATAAGCACTCTTATTCACTTTTATTTCAACAAGCCAATGTATGAAAACATATTTAATTTTTTATACAAAAAAAATCACAACTACAAGTTTACTGTTGTAGTAATAGTTAAATAAATGTTTTTTTAGTTGGTAGTAAAATGTTTGTTTCGATAAAGTTTGAATAGTTTACTAAATAATGTTATCTACTAGTAATTTTGTTGATTTAATTTTACTGATTATATTTTATTAATTTGAGACTGATAATCTACTTTATTATATACAGGGTGTGGCGTAAATAATGGATAACCCTGAAACTGTCGATTGACCAGACTATCATCTATCATTTACCCCACTTATATCACATGGGTGTCCATTAACCCGTTGTATGCCGGAACGCAGATCTACGCGAGACACAATGGCTCTTTAATTGTGTCTCTAATTACGGCATACGAGAGGTTATACACCATATGCGCATGGATGTCCAAATTATTGATATTTTTGATATTTTAGATAAAAATCGTACTTACTCGTATAAAATCAGCTGCCATTTCTTCAATTGGTGAGTTTTTCTAGTTCTGTTTTTTTTTTATGTCACTTCAGAATGTTGGTATTATCAGACCAGTATCAATTTTTTTATTACAATCTAAGATAGCATCACACACATCAAAAAATGTTTAATTTCGAATTTTAACATTTCTTTTTAAGGAATCATAATTTTGGGCACCTGTATCTAAAAAAAAATGTACTACATTGCGGTGGCCCATTATTTAAAAAAAATGCCTATTTAATGCAAATTTTAAAATGGTATAATAATAACCAGTATCTTAATAAAGTAGTTGTTGCTATTCGAATCTTAAAGGAAATTTTTCATACAATGCTGGTTTTTAAATTAAATTACTATAACACTACTGTAACTAATTTAAGACACAAAGAGAATGACATTTTCTTAAAATTTGATCAGTATGGGTTTATAGAGACTAAAATACATTAGTAACTAAAAAAAAATATTTAAAAAAAAAATATTATTATAGGTGCTAGATGTTCGAAGTGGACTCCTTCAGCTGCTATGTATGCTCTACACCATAAGAAAGACCGTTTCAAGCGGCGCTTAAATCCTGCCGAAGAATATTACATCAGCCGCCGAACGATTAGTTGACGCAGTTGTTTAACTAAAATGGTTTCTTTATAAACCATCTCCTTTAAGCAGCCCCAGTAAAAAAAGTCTAAAGGGTTTATATCTGGCGAGCAAGGTGGCCACAATATTGGCCATAGACGTCCTATTCACCTCTCTAATAAGTTCTATTCAGATGCTGTCGTACTCTTACTGCATAATGTGCGAGGCAGCCGTCGTTTTGAAACCACATGGTTTCAAGCACTTCGGGGAGTACGTCCTCCAAATCTTTTTGCAAAAAATTCAAATATGTTTCTCCTGTCAGAGTCAGTGGGAGTTCAAATGGTCCAACAATTTGACCGTTTACTACGTACCGACTTTTTTACTAGGGCTGCTTAAAGGAAATGGTTTATAAAGAAGAAACCACTTCAGTTGAACAACTACGTCAACGCGAGCATGCATAGCAGCTGAAGAAGCCCACTTCGAACATCTCGTATAATTATTATATTTTTCAATATTTTTTTTAGTTACTAATGTGTTTTATTGCTTCCATAAACCCAAAGTGATCAAACTTTAAGAAAATATCATTCTCTTTGTGTCTAAAATAAGTTAGTGTTATTGTAACTTAATTTAAAAGATTTTATACGAGTAAGTATGATTTTTATTTAAAATAAATTAAATTTGGACATCCATAGGCGTATGGCGATATAAGTGGGGTAAATGATAGATGATAATCTGGTCAATTGACAGTTTTGGGGTTATCCATTATTTACGCCACATCCTGTATAAAAAAGTTAAGTCCCTACTATGCTACTTGTTAGTATTTGTGAACCAGTCACGGATCATTTATTGAATGTATTGTTTGTTGTTTATTTGTTAGTTAATAAGTGCAATTCAAAGAATGTACATTTGTTGTCACGCAGTCTAATTTCAATAAAGTAAAAATAAAAGAATAACATCAATTTTATTATAAACTAACTAGTTTTTTCTTTCAGACAAACCTTATTCTGACAATTACGGACACAAAAAGAATTAACTAAATAGATGCAGCCGTTCAGAAGTGATCTTCTTACGTACACACACATTAGGCATTTTTTTATCAGTGTAGGTATTTCATACTCACATGCCGCATAAGAGGATACCGCTATCGATATTGGTAGCAAAATACATGGCGGGGTGGGAACCTTAATTAGCCTATTAATGTTCCCACTGCTGGGACTCAAACCTCTACTCTGGGAAAAGGAATGGGTCGTAAATCACTAGGTACTTATGGATTGTGCGGATTTGTACGATATATCTTCGAATTCATAATAAAAATGTTATTCTCCTGATTAGCCGTCTGGGATGGATGAATTTCATGACAACATCAATTATTAGGTAGTACTTCCAGCATTTTATATTAATCGATGCAACTATATGACACCAATATAAGGTATACCTATACAGACATCAGCTATTTCCTAATCATTACAGAGAAAACTCACAGTTCCGTTTTGGTTATGGGGTATATTAGGAACAGTTGATACAATATAATAATTACCTAATTGTTTTTGAACTTGCATGTCTGTATAATGCATCAAAAATATCTTTAACTACTTTAAAGCAAAATTGTCCCGTGGTATGTAGCTAGTGTATGGACACACTAGTAGAACGAGATGACGGGGGTCTTTCTAACTCTCCTTGTCGGGGACGCTTTTGAGGTTGTCGTAGTCAATCTAGTCTAGAATAGAAAATTTTTGGCTTGTTGTCAAATGTTAAGTCATTTCACGCAAAGTTAAGACGAAAGCTACAAGCCCAACCGCTAGATGGCGCTGAACTCAAATGTTTAGTTGTTTTTATTTTTTGGTATTTGGGAGCATGGCCACGCTCAGGCATACAGCTTTCACCTTTAGGGGTATAGTCTGTCAACTTACCAACTTTAGAATATCAATATGGTTGAGATCAGTCCTGTATCTTATGGTTTCTGGTTTTGTCACTTCATAATAAAGTCGTAAACTAAAAGTAGGCTTCGTTTTGGAAGGTGGCCACCGATACTTTTGGATCACTCCCTTTGTCTTTGGGTGGAAAATCATCAATTAACTCCTTGCAGTCTAGGTGTAGCGGGAATGAGTGTCAGACTTTTATTGACTTTTATTGATATGTGTTCCTTTAGTTGCACTTTGCGTACAACTCTTTCCAACAATCCCGAACAATGTCCTAGCACAGGCAGATATCGGCCATACTGACAAAACCGAGATGTTTGATGTGATATTACACCGGTTTCCATTTCCGTAAAACCATAGAAAAAAAATAAAACTGTAGAAGAAATACTTATGGTAGTCTTACCTTTCTTAGTGCCTTGATCCTGGTGGCAGCAGCAGTGGCCTTCTGTACGGGTTTAGCCAGCGCTATGGCACAGGCGAGCATGGCGCGCATCTGTCCATCCGTCAGGGCCCACGCTAGCGGCTCCGGGCATATCGCGAGACGAGATCCTATTACTGCGCAGTCTGAAAAATGGGAATAGGAGATTATTCACCAAGGGTACCCCTTGCAGCAGTAGTAAGCAGTGCCTTATGTCACGGGTATATAGAAACCCGAGTGTCACGAAGGATTTTGAGAACTAAACCCCGAGAGTAGCGAGGGATGCGCTTTTTTAAATATATTATGTGTGTTTTATTTCTTTTTACATGTGTTTCCTCGTAGACGCCAGTTCAATCTACGAAAATGTTCTTACTTTTGAAACCTCTTTATTAAAATTTATCATACTAATATTTTTATTTAACTTTCCAAATTGGATTTCATGACATCTAATTAGACACAATTTGCGAGTAGGTGATGTGAAAATAACATAATAATAGACGCCCTTAAATAGGCATTGTAATACTAACGTTATTGACATCAAAACAAAGTTGAATATTGCATGTACCTGACAATCTCTTCTTGATAACAATTCGACAGTGTGTGTTCCCCAATAGGAGTCGTAAAGGTGGGAGATTGGCGTTGGCAGCCCCGTGTGCTCTGGCTTCTATGCGGGCGCTTTGCCATTCTAACTCCTGGCAGAAAGTAATAAGATTAATTATTGTGTGTCAAGTATATAATGAAATTGATTAAAACGAAAAGAGATTTTGTAACACTTTAAAGCATTTACATAATTTTGTAAATTGAACCTTAATTAAAGCAGGTTAAGAATGTATTTACCTTAAAAATAAGCAGTTGTCCCGTGTCAGGCGATTTGATTCTAGTCAGTCTTAGGTCTCCCTTGCGACCGTCAGGCGTTCGGGACTCTACTGTCACTCTTGAGATCTATACAAAAAATAAACGTAAGTGATTGTTTAGCACAATTTCTTCATAACAAGCTTTAAAGCAATGTTTATCTATACTTCATCTTGTTTAGATACTGAAATGAACATTTTTGATATGTCTTTTTATTTAAATAAATCGTATAAAAGACATACAAAGATTATTTTAATGCCATCCTTATGCCTACGAAATAGAAGTTAAAATCGGTTGAACAGACAGTAAAAAAGGTTTATTTAAATTTCTATTCTTAACGCGAATAGGGTATAGTTCATTTATTAAATAATAGCTTTGTATAATTTTTAATATAAGAGACTAACCTGAACACTGCTGGTGAATGCTTCACAATTAAAATCTATTTGCACGTGGTTCACAGCCACTGAGATTCCATCTATCACCTGGAACAAGACATTAGGTACAATAATCATGTGTATTCCACCTTGTAGGAGGCATTCCAACGATTGAGTAGAAAAAGGAAAAATAAATTTGAAATAAAGTCATAAATAATTAATTTACACTAACTTTATAACAAGGGGAAAATTTGTATTTTTGTGTGTACGTTTTTAATGAAAAAACTCAAAAACTACTGTGCCGATTTCAAAAATTCCTTCACCATTGGAAAGCTACATTCACCCTGAGTAACATAGGCTATATTTATTGCCCGTGCGAAGCCGGGACGGGCCGCTAGTTTAATATAATTGATTTTTGTGTAATTTGGATTTTATAGCTACTAACATAGTTATAAGTAAACATTGTTACTAGCCATTCTATGAGTGCAAACTAGAAATAAATGATGTTATTATTATTATGAAAAAAATAAAGAGGAAATATAAATACAATAATATATAGTGGTTATATTACGATGTGTCCACGGCATAGACATGATCGGCGATGTTGACACAATTAAGACAAAGGTGAAAGGATATGACACTACGCCATTGTAGTGTGACTGTATGTAGTTTCGGAAATTCAAATTCATTAAACTCCGCACATGCACGTCTTGTCTTTCTATTGTGTCTCTAATAATTGTCATCATTGAAAGAGCTTGTGAAGGATCATTACTTGACTCTGTGATCTTGTCTTCGTTCTTCACTAACTCTCTTGCTCATATATATTTTGTATGTATGTATTTGTGTATCTATTTTAGTATTAAGCATTTATTAAGTTTTGTTACTTTTATATTTGCACTAAGTGCAACCCCATTTTGTGTCCAGGCAATCCCTGTCCATTCAAGGTTGCCTGGAAGAAAGCGCCTAGTGCGATAAGGCCGCCAATTGTGTTTTTTATTATAAGGTTTCCTTTATGTTAATTTATAATTTTGATGTGCAATAAAGAGTGCAATATATATAAATAAATATTTAAAATAAATAAAGGCAAATAGAAGTATTGTATGATTGTTGTTACGTTTGGGACAGCGATTTAAGTATTTGTGACGAAATGTGAGCGTCGCAGAGACCTGAAATTTTGGTAAATAACATCCTACGCGCCCATGGCTCCCAGAATTTTGTTATTTTATAAAAGGTGAGAGTTTGTCAGTGCATGGGAACGATGCCATACTACGAAGTTTCAGTTGTGGTGGCTTTGGCAAGTAACAGCCTCCCTAGCCAAGTTACAGTTTCGCTTGCGCCGAACGCTTCGAGTTGACCTTGCCGCCAATTCTTTTGTTTCTGACCACGTGACTGAGCGTTAAGACGACGTCATTCCCGTACATTTGAAGCTTTTTACAAGCGTTGTCTATTGCAGATTAGCAACTTGGCTAAGGGTACAGGTAACAAAAGTGTGTAATATAGCAACCTAAATTCATTTAATTATATCGCTCAATTTTTTTATATGGTCTTGGTCATCCATTGCCAGATATTTAGTATGGTGGCATCCCCTCGCCAGCCACCTTTGAAGTTTAACTTCAATAAAATGTAGGTATATGTACACTACCCGAAATGCATCCGGCAGAAAACCTACTAGCAAGGCGGCGTCGATGCTCAAGACTTTGATGCTTCGATTCGAGGACTGCGTCATTCACCAATGATGTTATAATAATATACTCGTATTAAGTGATTTAGTTAAGATCAATCTACAGTCTGGAGCACAGGCGTAGGGTAGCCAGCCTTTCGGTATTTTACAGGACGCATTTCGGAAGAGTGTGCGCGGGATTTGCACGACTTCATTCTGCCATCTGCTTTCTACCTTCGGACAACACGTCGTATGGCAATACGTTGTTGATACCTCTACGGTCCGGACTAAGCGTTTCGCCTCATCGTTCGATCATCGAACAATTTGCCTGCTGCGGTCTTCCCGTCCGATTATAATGTCTTCAATGTTAGAGTTAATAGGCTCCTAACAAACGAATGCGCCTCATCATCCAACGATTATATCACTGCTTACCATCAAGTGGGGTCGCACTCAAGCACTAGTTTATATATCATTTAAATAAAATAAAAATCTTTTTACAAAGAAAAATATAACCGACTTGTTAAAAAAACACTGAAAAGAAAAAAATAACTTTAATTTCGGAAGTAGGTGTTTCTATAATAGTTTTGTCTCTTCTTTATTTAACTTCGACTTCCGAAATTAAAGTTATTTTGTTCTTTTCAGTGTTTTTTTAACATTGAAGTCGGTTACACTTTTTAGGTATGATACCACCACTAAAAAGAACCCCTTAGCCAAACATAAATACCTTATAGACAGAGTGCATCTCATAACGATTCTAATAATCCCAAACACGTTTGAATTACATTAATTTACCTTCTGGCTTCATCATCAGATCAGTTCCCCTTTTCTTTCAGTCAGTCATCGACTACACGTATAAACAAAGCAATTGTACTCGTTACGACAGTTCTGCTGTGATCCTATGAGTAGTTCTGTCCCACATCTTCGAACTTCATGATCAGATCATACCAATATTTTTATGGGACCAATTTGGAAGCATACCCTTTCAATCAAAAAAATAATGTTCAAAATCGGCCCACAATTGACCGAAATATCGGTGAACATAAATAAAAACAATGAAAAATACATTCAGCCGAACACAGAACTTCCTCCTTTTCGAAGTCAGTTAAAAAAGATATTTTACCTTGTGTATATAGCTGTACTTGCCCGGCGCTGGGATGGCGCCTGCTGCACTCGGGTTCATCATTCGCGGCTCCTGGCATACTTCTAGAGCTATGTGCACCTCGTCCAAGTTCTGGAGACAAGGAATGGTATAAGTTAAATGGTGAGAAAAAAATACATTAGTGGATTTGGTTGTTAAGGTCGGTAGAAAGTGAGGAAAAAGGTAAGTATTGAGAATTATAACTCTCATCTCGTCATTGGGATACAAGTATCTTCTCACACAAAAATGCTCTAAAAAGTAAAAATAACAAACTATAAGTTGTTATTTTAATGGTTGTTAATTATTGTTTTTATTTAATCTTTTCATCCAAGAAGATGTATTTTTTGCGTTCCCCTGGCTGAATAGATTTTATCTCAGGTAATATTTTGCCTATGTTGATACGCTCCGTGCATGGCACGCGACGGTGTTGGCCGGTTACGGATCCGTTGAGCATAGTCTCATATTTTTTAATACAAAGAATATTTTTTCCCTGACAAGTTCAAGGTATGTTTAGGTGTAGTGGTCAGAATCTTTTAAACAAGGCATCTCCCGCAGCTCATTTTGTAGCAGTATTTCTGGAGTACACGTACTCAAAGCAATTCGTACTAAAATCAATCTAAAATGATCTCCACAAAAAACTCAAGTCGCAATATCAAAGAATGTATTGTTAGGTACTATTCGAAAGTTATCATATCAGTGTAAAACAATCATTCACTCATTCAACAGTTAGAGGTCAACCACTAAAGTAAGAACACATTCAGATCGTTATAAACCAAAATACGAGGGTTTCCTATACTACATCTAATGGAAGAGTACATTGGCATGGTTTTTTTTTATATAAACATAGCAAAAAGTATGTGTTATTTATATCTTTTCTGAGAATCTGCGTGGAATCAGCCAGTGATGCAGACACTTCTATATAATCATAGCTTTTAGCTTAGCAACCGCGTTGAAAGTCTTTACGAGTGGTTATTTAGTGGGAGAGTATGTAAATGGCACAAAATAATTGTTTGTAGGAGGTAACCTCTGAAAGTACTGGTCCGATTGGTAAAATTTTTTCACCGATAGAAAACTGCTATATTCCTGAGTGTCTTATGCTATATTTAATGTACGCGAATCAAGCCTCGGGCAAAACCTAGTTTTTAATAATAATGCTGACGGAAAACCCGCAGCCGTCAGTCTCTTTATTAGACGTACGAAACAAAGAGAATCTGAGAGGGCTATATTCCCAGCCCTCGACTCATGGTAGCAATAGGAACTCAGGGATTTAACTCATCCAACATGGCACTCTATTTTCCTCAGAGAGAGTATCTAAAAACAAAAACCGGTCAAGTGCGTGTCGGACTAGCGCTCCGTCTTTAGCCAAATCAACAAAAAAAAAACACGTTTGTTGTAAGAGAGCCTCACTTAAATATTATTTTATTCTGTTTTTAAAAAATTGTCTAGCTATCACGTTCATGAGGTACAGCCTGGTGACAGACGGACAGCAGAATGATAGCAGTAGGTAGAGTCCTGTTTTTACCCCTTGGGTACGGATCCCTAAAACAATCGTTAAATTGACATCTTCCTCCAACCATCAACTTCTGACCTTGACAACACTTACAGAAAAAAAAAATTGTTTGTAAAAAGTTAATTAGGCACGTTTAGGCACATTGTCTTCAAACAATTCCAAATGCGATGTATTCTTTGATTACTTCAATGGCGCTAATTTCTTTTGGTAGGTATTGACAATAGATAAGCATGAAATACACGTGTATTCATAGCTACATTCTATTCATAATTGATTAGATATTATTAGTGTCTATCATAAAAACATATTAAATCTTTGTTGGCTAACAAGAAAACATGAAGGAAAATATACGAAGATTTATATTTGCATTATATTTGCCGTCATCCAATTGGTTTGGGATAGTTGCAACACCTTGGGATACTGCAAAAAAGCTGGGAATTCTCGCAAAGGTCAAACAGAATTTCACGCCGGAACAGCTGCTCAAACTTTATGAAGCGCAAGTTCGATCGCGTGTGGAGTACCGCTCTCATCTTTGGGACGGATCTGCCCGATACCAGCTTGATGAACTTGAGAGGCGAGCCAAGACGATCAAGGCTATGATGCATTAGCCCAGTCGAGGCTTCAAAATCTTGAGCATCGACGCCGAGTTGCTAGCCTGTCGGTTTCCTACCGGTTGCATTTAGAGGAGTGTGCATCGGAACTGCATAGCCTAATTGAGGAGCGTTTTCACAAAACGATACATCATAAAAAGTATATTTTTCAATAAACGGTTTTATGTATTTATTTCTTTAGGGGAAAAGAAGATTCAATGAAAATTACTTTTTCGGTTTATTCGGTAGGTATTTTACTTATTTATTATTAAGTAACATAGAACAATAATTCAACTATTATTAATGGTAATAATTAGATCACAAAACCACGAGTTTTTTCAAATTTGATACATCTGCTGTTGATGTCTCGGTTTCATAAAAACCCCATACAAATTGTTTAAATTCCGAGACCGTTATATTACAGGTTCCTCGTCGTCGTAATTACATCGAATATCGTCATCGTTAGGAGCAGAATCCTGAAGCACATCTGCATAAAACGCCCGAGCATCAAGGTCATCACAAATATTTCTTTTTTATTTCAGTCATCACTGGCGCAGCAGAATATGCATCTTGTACACCAACTTCAACATTTTTTGAAGCTCGGGATCCGACTACAGTAAAGTAAATTATCCGTGTTTAGGATATCATAAATGGCAGTATTGCCTTAATCATTTATTTTGCCGAGGCTTTCATGTCATAACTATACCAAACTTAACCCCATTCGTTGATTTGTCTATATTTTCCTAAAATTGAATACTACTACTTAACCAATAATACTGATTTATAATGTGATGCAACAATAATTATGCTATTTTGCCAAAAAAGGATACTAATATAAACTAGGAATGCGTTTGATGTATTGTTTTGAGAAATCTTATTCGTCGTAGATGTATCACTTTGAAAAAACTTATCATCTTTACAGTACTATTTGAATGGTTTATGTATTACTTTCAAAAAATTCGTTAATACTATCATGTTCAGCTACAGAAAGTGTATTCGAAACAGCAAAAAAAAAAAAAACATTTTTGCTTTTTTGTTTGTTGTATTGCTTTGTGAAAACGATATATTACGTCTAACCCGTTCCATCATCGGACTAGCAGGCGCACGGAGATGCGCCAGCGGTACATGGTGGACATTGCACCTATAGGCACCGTTTTGGCATTATATTCATTGTGCGTATAGCTAAGGAGTGGAATTCCCTGCTATAGTCTTTCTGTCTATCGGATTTTTTTAAGTCCCAGAGTGAATAGGTTACTTCTAGGTAAGCTTGCTCCATCGTCGACCGCATCGTCCCTTTCAATCCGGTGAGATAGCGGACTAGCGGTCTGTAGCGACATCTATGGCGCCACATAAGAACTACGAAGAATATACGAAATCCTGCATCGCGCAATCAAAGTTCTCCGCGCGATTTGAACATATACGACAGCCCGAAATCATCTATGGGGCAGTAGCCCACCAGACCATAACACCTGTCTGGTCGGAGGATCCTCCCTTTTCAAAGGAATTATGTGGGACTTTACTCTCTGTTCCGCATACCTCCAAACTGGTGACCCTCGACAAAGAACGTCAGCGCAGCCTTCGTGCAGCTACTACTTCGTGACGCCATCATCACTTCCTCAAGCTTTCGAGCAGCGAGCCATACAGCCAGCACCCACGGCTATAGAGGGTATCCTGACCACCAGCATGCCTACCTGGTCATACCTGGTCATCACCTTCAGCCTCATCAGCGACCTTGGTTTGGCACACCGCACCTTCGGCCAGTCACATGAGCTATGAAGAACCTCTCCTGGTCGACGCCAGCAGTCAAGCCCTACGTCGCACAGCACCGCTTAGACTCACTGGAGCCAGCAGCACTACTCCGACTCACTGGAGCCTGCAGCATCATCCCGACTCACTGGGACAGCACCACCCCGACTCACTGGGGCAACATCCCGACTCACTGGGACATCATCACCCCGACTCACTGGGGCATCATCCCGACTCACTGGGATAGCAACACCCCGACTCACTGGGGCATCACCGCAGACAGTTCCGACTCACCGAGAACTATGCGGCATCGGTTCCGACCCACTGGAACCAACCTAAGCTGGCCTGGCGCGCATCAAGAACCATCGATCTCCGATCTCCGGAGGGGAGTGATGTAGCGACATCTATGGCGCCACATAAGAACTACGAAGAATATACGAAATCCTGCATCGCGCAATCAAAGTTCTCCGCGCGATTTGAACATATACGACAGCCCGAAATCATCTATGGGGCAGTAGCCCACCAGACCATAACACCTGTCTGGTCGGAGGATCCTCCCTTTTCAACGGAGGTTTGCGGGACTTTACTCTCTGTTTCCATACCTCCAAACGCGAACTTATCAACAATAAAAATAAAATTTCCATAGACACATACACCATAAACAATTAGACGTATCATCTTTTACACAGTCCGTTTGTTGTAACAGATGATTTGTGATTGTGATTGACATTTGAGAGATGATATGGCAAACTGTGTAATTAATTTTGATTTAATTTCATCCGGCAATGTGAGACGACGCATAATGCACATACGGTATTTGGTACGTTTTAGGTAGACCAAAACAATTCCTTAGTTTTTTGGTAGATTAGGAACAATAGGAACCTGTGTTGGCGTGAAACAGTTTACTTTGCTGAGTTTTTATACTTCAGTTTACATTCCACTTTTTCAGCAAAGTATCCATATTATTTTGTAAAAAAAAATATTACTGGTACCGATTTAACTTAAGATTTTATTTTTCACATAATTAATTAAATATCCTGCGTATTGTGCTGCATGTTCAATAACATGTTCACCCTATTTTATGAATGGTCTAAACACTAATCATCCAGTTCATAAATGTTGTATTAGACGCATAATATTAAAATACTGACACATGGAAAAAATACTAGTATTAATCCAATTAGAAAATGGGTCTTTCCGACACGTAACACTCACATAGCACAAGTACCGATTTCTTAGAAACAATTTTCTACATTTTGCTAATATGTAAATAGTTTTTTTTAAGGGTGTAAATCATCCAGTGACTTCTCCCGCTCTGGGCGTAGCGGAAGGATGTGTCAGGCTTATTGAATAAAACCACACCTGTGTCCTTCAGTTGCCCTTTGCGTTCTACGACTTATGATGTAATTAAATATTACTTATGCTAGGTAGTTGGAAAAGTGATTCTTTCATTGTTGGACAAATAGATTTAGGAGGAAAAGATATTCATTTCCTACCGGTAAATAAACACGGAAGTAGCGACGGCGTGACGGGGCGGCGTCGCGTACAAAGTTCGAATCAAACCAGATTGATGCTTGAATGTACTTGTATTATTTAAACCTATATTTTACTACTGTATAGGTATTATCTATGTTACTAAAACAGCTACTGCCAGCCTGTTTGCACAAGTGAGAGTAGGTTTCTCTATATATAAACTTTAGACAGCCGTTCAATCCCCTCAAGGGGTAAATTTTGAGAAATCCTTCCTTATTTTTTGTATGCATCATAAACGGAACTTTTGAGCTTTTCAGCGTTCTAGGTCCAAGGGTTTGGGCTGGGCGTTGATGGGTCAGTGAGTCAGGACTTTTATATTTATAATGTATGTATTTTTATTTTCGTTGACCTTAAATTATAATTTTGAAACGAAGAAGTTTGAAGTGAAATGAAGTTGTCGATGATGGCACACGTTTGCCAAGAAGTAACCCCTCTTGACTTAAAGACCCCTAGGTATAGAGTAGACATCTCAGTGAAAACATGGCAAAGGTTGCATAGGAAAATAAAGTACATGTTCCCATGTTAAAACAAGGAGAATAGAACAATAAATATAACTGGCTACAAAAACAGATGTCATGTGAAAGGAAAAATACATCTTAAACATTTCCCGAGAGAATACCTAAGTAAAACTACTTTCAGAGAGAGACCTTTTCGTATATATAGCTACAGTAACTCACAATAAGACGAACACCAGCTGAAGGATACGTATAAACACGTTATGTCAAGGCAAATTCCCTGGGGGAGGACTTAGGCTGAGGTGGGTTGTATAAAGGACGACTCACACAAGACCGTGTCGGGTCCGTGCCGAGTGCCGGCCGTAGCACGGTCAACTAATTATGTACAGGGTGTAAAGGACAGCCCTCCACAAACTTTAAGGGCTTGCTCAGTAGACGAAACTGAACAATCTTCCACAAGACTTTTTTTCAGGAAACGAAAAAAAAAAAATCAGCCCCACCGTACAAAATTAAAAACTTGATTGGGCCATTTGTAAGGAGAGGCTGATTTCCTTTAAAAAAAATCTCGTGGAAGGTTGTACAGTTTTGTCTACTGAGTAAGCACTTAAAGTTTGTAGAGGGCTGTCCCTTACACCCTTGAATGACAGTAGAGCAACGGACATCGCTCGGAAACAATACTCGGTCCCGACTCCACTAATCAAGTGGACACTCCATTTCCTTGTAGTTAAAGATTTATCGGATTCTTCATAATCCAGAGATATCGCAATAGCCGCTAATTCCAGATCGTCAAAATTTCTGGCACGCCATAATTATGGCGGTAATTCCCCTTTTTGAGGCGTGGCTGGAAAGACCTCATGGTGTCCTCACCTTCCGCATGACGCTTGTCCTCACCGGATATGGTCAGTTTGAAAGGTTCCTACACCGGATTCGTGCGTAAGTGACGCCCGGGTGTCACCATTGTGTGGACCGCCCGGAGGACACGGTGGAGCATACGGTAGAGGTGTGCCCTGCCTGGGCAGAGCACCGCCGTGTCCTCGTGGGGGCGCTCGGCGGCATCGATTTCTCGCGTCGGGCCTTAGTACAGGCCATGGTCCGCAGCGAGAAGGAAGCCAGGCAGGCGGTCGCCTCTTTCTGCGAAGCAGAAATGCTAGCAAAGGAGGCGGCCGCACGCGCGATGCAATGGCCCTCGTGCCCTAGCCGCCGGGATTCCGATCCTGATTTCCGGCCACCATAGGCGCGAGCTCAGGTCGTCGACGGCGCGTAGTTTTCCACGCGCGCCTCAATGAGTTGTCAGCAACCTTAGGGGCCCAGCAGGGTCGAAGCCTACTGGGGCCATGGGTGATGCTAAAGAAATCCCCGGGGCCCTGGCACAATGGCAAAGCAGAAACAGGAGTGGGTTTTTAGTCAGTAAAATTCTGACACTAGATCCGCCCAAGAGCGGAGGATGTCATTAGATGACTTTCCCACCTAAAAAAGAGTGTCAAAATTTAACACGATTGTTACAGTTACAACACAATTTTTGCTCGGACGAGTATACTGCATCACGGCGCAAAGGTTGGTCGGCCGAGGCTCGTCTTTGTAATTATAGGAACAGGACCGTCTCGGTGACCGTGCTACGGCCGACACTCGACTCGAACCCGACACGGTCTAGCGTGAGTCATGCCTTTACACACTCACACGCTCTGGAACGAAAAGTGCAACTGAAGACGTGTGGGTTTTTAGTCAATAAAAGTCAAGTGTTGCTTAACCTTGGAAATCATGCCGTGCAGCTGTTATTATTCGAACTTCAAGCGAAACAAATCTAATGACTTACGTATGCATAGCACGTACAGGAATAATTGTCGGCTGGTACCACGTTTCATAAAAAGTGTCTGAGGGGCTCCTACGAGTTGATTTTAGCCCCTCGTACGCCTTTCAAAGGTCTAAGACACCAGGGTCATGAGATATGTCAGATAATGCCAGCTTTCGAACAGGGCCTTTTTTTTTTTCGATGGGAAAAATCATCTTATGACAACCCCCGCTCTTGGGTGGAGCGGGAGATAGTGTCAGACTCTTACTGACTAAAAAACCCATGCCGTTCCTTCAAGCCTTCATACTGGGGCTCAAGCGCCCTTTCGGATTACCCTGGCCCCAGTAGGCTTCGACCCGGCTGGGCCCCTGCTGTTGCTGACAACTCCTTGAAGAGCGCGGGAACAGCGCGCGCCGTCGACGACTTGGGCTTGGTCCGGACAGTTACCGGACGGCCGGACAGCGAGCTACCCATTGCTTACTGTCCGCAAGCCCGCGCCTACGGTGGCTGGAAATCGGGATCGGAATCCCGAAGGCGGCGAGAGCGCCGTTGCCTGATGCGGTCGGCCTCCTCCTTAGCGAGCATTACTGCTTTGCAGAAGTCGGCGACCGCCTGCCACTCCTCCTCGCTCCGGACCATAGCCTCGACCAAGGCCCGGCGCGAGAGGTCTCCGCCGCCGATCACCCCCACGAGAGCACGGCGATGCTCCGCCCAAGCAGGGCACACCGCGATTGTGTGCTCCACCGTGTTCTCCGGGCGTTCCGCACAGTGGCGACACCCGGGCGTCACTTCCGCTTTAATTCGGAACAGGAACCTCCCGAACTTGCCATTTCCGGTGAGGACCTGTGTCATGCGGAAGGTAAGGACGCCGTGAGGTCTTTCCAGCCACGCCTTTCGAACAGGGCCTCAAGTCTGCTATTACAATAGTGTCAGAATGGTCTATCATTGATGTCATAATAGTCGATTTTGACAAGTTTTGTGATCTACTATATAATGGCGTCATTATGACTTTCCAATGGTCAACCACTGACACTCCATTGAAAGAAGTGGCTTAAAATGGTAATCTCGTACATATTGACAAATGAATATTTGACGTTTGCGGTAATCTGCTAAAACTTTGACAGTTTATTTGATCAGTGTTTGACCATTAGAACGTTATTGTGCAGTTATTGGTTTTAATATGCTCGAAATTATCATTCTACCATGATTCTATTACAAGACCGTTGACCGATCAATTATCGATCATTATGAGTTAACAGATTACAAACTTTTAGCAAAATGACAATGGGATCGTGTTGGAATGACGAATTTATAAAAATAGCAGACTTGGGGCCCAGGACAACGTTTCGGGATCATTAGTATTTTAATAAAATTTTAGACAGGCTTTAAGGAATAGTTTTATCTACACTTAGAATAGGTAGCAGCTGCAGGATACAAGCAAATAAAAACGTAATGATTGGTCGTAAGATCAAGGTTACGTTGTTCAGCCAAGCGAAGCACCTTAACTGCATTATTCATTGTTTATTTGGGTTCAGTGTCTGTAAAAATTGTTCATGATTCTGATAATGTAGTAGGTACAAGTAATAGATATGTTTATTCTGTTGAGAATGTATAAGATATTGAGACAAGAGTCAATAGAAAGGGTTTTGAGATGCGCGAAATACGTACTTCAGTATTGGGGACAAAAATATTATTCTAGCTGAATTCCGTATAATGTAAAGAAAGCTACCGATTGGCTGACTGTTTAGAATGTATATAAAGGATTTATAGAAGAAACGTAAAAATTGACAAAATACAGGCTTGACAGCAACACACATATTACAAAGTCAAATAAATCAGGCAGCGAAACTTCACAGATTTAATAGGTGAGCTGTGGGATGCTTCGAAATAGTTACCAGTGCTGTAACTAGGCCGGTGCCGGAGGTGCCCAGGCACAGGTCGCAATTTCTGGAGGGGCGCAAAAACTTTATATCTAGCCCTTTTTGTTTGTATTGTATTTTTTTAGATGGCTTACTAACAGGAGCCTGCACCAAGCGTAAACTGATAGTTACCGTGGCCCTTTTACGCAGAGAAACTGTAGGAACTTAAGTGGGTTTTTAGTCAGTAAAAGTCTGACATTCCCACGCACACCACCCAGAGCGGGAGGAGTTATTTGATGATTTCCCACCAAACAAAATAATAAATACAGAACCTTACTACATATCTTTCTGCAAATAACTACCAAGAACAACATTATCATGCAACATATCGTTCGCCGAGTCCATAGTTACGTTTAGGCTGTATTGTTTTAATAACGAGCTGGCATTGACACATACTACTAACAAGTTTATATTATACTAGCTTTTATCCGCGACTTCGTTCGCGAGAATCCTACTAATCCTACAAAAATTATAAATTCGAAATTTTGTATGGGTATGTTTGTGACTCTTACACGCAAAAACTACTGAATGGATTTTGATGAAACTTGGTACACGGGTAAACCATGTCCTGGAATAGCACATAGGATACTTTGTATCACGGGAGTAAGTTCCCTTAGGATAATTTTCTACTGTCACGTGAAGGGCGATGCCGCTGGCAGCAGCTAGTGTTTTGAGAACTTTAACATCCCTTAAAGTGTATTTTGAAGGTAGTTTTAAAAACAAATCACGACAGTCATTAATCATTATTCATTTTTACTAGAATTTGTAAAGCAAAATTTAATAAATATGTATAAATTTCACGTTAATAAACCTGAAACATCACTTATCGTCTCCCTAGCCATTTCTCTGCTAGCTTGAGATTGACTTTCATTCTAATCGGATACAGCTGAATACCTGTGTTTTCCACAACCCAGTAAGGCAATACGATACTCCTTTAATAGACTGATGGGTAGCCTTTCTGGTACCTGTAACGAATGTCAAAGATCTACGAATGCCAACCGAGACCAATGGCTTTTAATCTCATTGGAACACCGAATACAGCTGAATACCCACAGAAAAGATGAAAGAGGTTAGAAAGGAAATACTTTCCGATTTGTACAACAACGAGTGTCGCCGCTTGTCTCCCACCCTTTAACTCCACTACAGGCAATAAACCAATACGAACGCGTATTACGCAACTAGCAGACCACGCACACTTAGATCGCAAGTTTGCTATTGGTAGTTGAACTATGAGCATTGCCCTACTTTGAGGCACGCTTGCCCCGCCCACAAGGTCATTCTAACCTCTTTTTTTTTCTGTGTGAATACCAGTATTTTACACGGTATCAACTTGCTTACTTAATGAAATTCTCTCCAGTTTTAAATTACTTGGCATGGGAATCTCCCGCCTGCGTATGTTCACCTTAATCTCCAAACAGCATAAATAGTATTCGCAGCGTCTTCCTACGTAGTTAAAAGTTCACTGAAGTGAAGTAGGTTAACAGAATTAAGGCGAACTCGAGACTGATGCGCAATTAGAACGGCTTAGTCACCTTAATACCTTTCTCGGTACCAAGGTACTTGAGAATCACCTGAGTACTTAATTAGATACTTATTAATAATGCACTGGAATAACTTTGCAAAACAATACAACGTGTTTTTTTTATATATCCCATAACTCTAGGGTATGAATGAGACCATATCAAAGAATCAACTTTCATATGCATTTTTCAATTATCTTTTTTTTTTAATTTACCGTACATTACATTATAATTCGATAAGATCACGATTGTTAAACACCCTTAAGCGAAAAATGACAGCGTCAATATGTAATAAGTATCATTATTTACGGTAACATATTTTTTATAACTTTACTATACTTACTACTGCAACGTCGCAAAAGTAAAGAAAAGATCTGTCATACGGCTGACAATTTTTAATCTAAATTAATTATGATTGATGATATCTTTGAAACCATGCATTTTTAACCGACATCGAAAAGGAGGAGGTTCTATGTTCGGCTGAATGTGTTTTTTTTTTATGTATGTTCACCGATATCTCGGTCAATTTTGAACCGATTAAAAAAATATTTTTTTGATTTAAAGGTTATGCTTCCAAGTTGGTCCCATAGAAATATTGTTATGATCTGATCATGAACTTCGAAGATATGGAACAGAACTCCTCATAGGATCACAGTAGAACTGTCGTAACAAGTAAAATTGCTTTGTTATTTATACGTGTAGTCGTTGACTGACCGAAAGAAAAGTGGGAGGGGATGTATCGAACTGATATGGTGGTGAAGCCGGAAGGTAAATTAATGTAACCTAACCGTGTTTGGGATTATTAGAAACGTTATGAGATGCACTCTGGTTATAAGGTATTTAAGTTTGGCTGAGGGGTACTTTTTAGTGGTGGTACCATAACTAAAAAGTGAAAAATAAAAACATTTTACAAAAAAAATAAATTAAACCGACTTCAATTAAAGTTATTTTGTACTTTTCAGTGTTTTTTTTACATTGAAGTCAGTTTTTTTTTTAAGTTTTTTATTGAATCAAATATTTTAGGACTTTTAGTAGGTATTATTTTTCCTTCTAGAAAATAAACCTTGAGTTATGGGATACTTATCAATCATCGTTGTGTAGGTACAAAGGAAAACGATAGATAAGAAATCAACAAAATTCCTACTCAACTTCTGAGGCCCGTTTTCATGAAGAGATTGCTTTGACAATTGCCAGAGCAGCGAAGGACGATATTTGAATAATGTTATTTTCAAGACACATTTATTGTGCGTACCGCTAAGGAGTGGATCTTCAAGTCTAGAGTGGATAAGTTACTTCTAGGCAAGCGTGCTCCATCGTCGGCCACATCATTGCTGACATTGAGATAGTGGTCAAATGCCAGCCAATATACACTAATATTATAAAGAGTGAAGTGTGTTAGCATTCAGTAATTCCGTCATTATCAGAATATTTCATAAAGTTTTTGGAATACAATTTCATAATTCAGAAGCTCGATTAAATATGAAAGGTTTCTATGAGTTTATATATAATTCATAAGAGTATGATGAATATAAAAGGCCAAAGTTCACACAAAACAGTCGATTTCTAGTGGTCTATGCTGGATTAGTTTTACGAAAAATGTTTTGATTTCAGTAGAAACATGAATAATATCCACAAGATATCTGTGTTTCCAAAATATCTAGAGAAATAAGTGTAATAACGTCATAATCACGTAAGATCGGTTGGATAGAAATATATAATTTGTCGCTCTTAGAGACCCCGCAAAGTCCAGATATAGTGGTCAAACGCCAACCTATCTGCACTAATATTATAAAGAGGCAAAGTCTTTTTTTTTTTTTTGTAATTCCTAGAAGTACTGGTCCGATTGCTAAAATTTTATCACTGATAGAAAGCTGCTTTATACCATCTCTGATACGATCATCCATCATTTTGATTTTGCTTGGTATGTTTAATACGAAGGGTTAATATGATACCTAATATTTTTTTTTAATGTTTATCTTTCAATCAACAAAATGATTGAATGCCTAAAAGGCGGGAGATAGCTGATCACTCTTGAATAAAGACTATGATTGATTAATATTTTTGAGCAAATACCAGCTGGGTAAATGTTTTTGAACTGATCGATATGCGCCATGTTAATCGAAAAATGGGCTGCGGGGTTGTCCGAAAGAGAGGGTGGGTTTTAGTCAGTAAAAGTCTGACACTGCCTCTCGCCCCACGTTAGAGGAGGAGAGAAGTTATTTAAGTGGGTCCTTCCCGATCCGTCTATCGTCAACGTAAACATAGTTTAAAGCTTGTTATTTCATCCAACGCAATGTTACATAAAGAGGCAACGTGAAAAAAGAGAGAACACCTTTTTTTTTTTTGGTGGGAAAAAATCATGCATTGACATCCCCCGCCCTTGGGCGGAGCGGGAGATAGTGTCAGACTCTTACTGACTAAAAGACCCACCCCGTTACTTCTAGCCTTCATACCGGGGCTCGAGCGCCCTTTCGGATAACCCTGGCCCCAGTAGGCCACCAGCAACAGCAGGGACCCGGCTGGGTCCCTGCTATTGCTGACAACTCCTTGAGGCGCGCGGGAACAGTGCGCGCAAGAGAGAACACCTGAAAGCTCTGTTGGCATTCAGTAATTTCTGTCATTATTCAAATATGTTACAAAGTTTTTGGAATAACATTTTATCATTCAGAATCTTAAAATGAAAATGAAATATGCAAGGTTTCTATAGGTTTATATAATTTACGAGTAGGTACATTAGGCTTCTCGCCCACGTCCGATAATCGGTGACCGATTTTTTAGCCGGTCGGAAATACAGAACAATGTTACAAATATACAAAATCGGGCCGATTATCTGTCCTACAAAAAGTCTGACGTCCTACAAAAGCTTTATGAAGGGCCAAAGTTCACGCAAAATAGCAGATTTTCAGTAGTTTTACACAAATTTAAGTTTTCATTTCAATAGAAACCTAAGTATGATTAATTGTTTCCTAAATATCCCGAGAAAGATGTGTGATAACGTCATAATGACGTAAGATCGGTTGTATGGAAATGTATCTCTGGTTGACCAAAAAAAAAAGGATAAATTCAAAGTCAAAGTCAAAATCATTTATTTCAAATAGACCATTTGCAGGCTCTTTTGAATAGTCAAATGTCGGTCAGTCCAAGAAAAGTGAAGCTAAATTGCACGTTCCAAAGCGTAGGTCTCTATGGAGAAGAACGTGCAAGAAACTCCATGGACACTCACTCCATGGATAAGCGCACTCATCATTTAAGGTAGCTATATAATCGCAAGCCAATAGATGGGTAATAATAATTATAAAAAATACAGTTCAGTACCCTTTCAGACATTGATAAAAACGTCTGAATCGATCGATATCTTATCAGCATTGAATTGCACACATTAGGAATAGATTGCGAAATAATCATATAGCTAACCTTTTCCTACTAACAATATAAATGCGAAAGTAAGTCTGTCTGTATGTTTGTTACCTCTTCGGCTCTTACGGCGGAACCCATTACGATAAGACCTGGCACACAGGTAGAACATATCTTGGAAATACTTGGAATGGAAAACAGGACATTTTTGTCCTTGGAGTAAGTTCCCCTTGGATAGTGTGACTTTTATGCCTTGATCACACGTACCGAGTAAACGGGCGAGACAGTGCTCTCGGCCGAATACTCGGTACGTGTGAACAGAGCGGCGAGTGCTCGGCCGAGCGTTTATCTCTACAATTCGCTTACATCACTGTCTCGGCCGAGCAACATTTTACTGTCTCGCCCTTTTACTCGGTACGTGTGATCCAGGCATTCCGCATGCGAAAGTACCTTATTCTGTTTATTTATTTTTCAGGCGTTAAAACGGCTAAAGGGATTGGATGAAACTTGGTATTCGGGTAGACCATGTCGAGTGTTAATCACCTTTATAATTATTAAGTGTGATAATGATGTCACTTAATTCAAAATATAATATTGTTACTGATTGTTACCGTTACCATAATATTAGTGACTCTCTGTGCACTTAATCATATTACTAAGGATTAGCCAAACGTAAATGCGGTTTGCATAATCTAATTAGTATGAATATGGGAGGTGGCGTTCATTTAATGATAGATACTAGTAGTTATGACTGTTGGAAACTTATTCAGCTCAAAAATATCTATCTAACAATATAACACACATAGTTATTGATTGGTTGGCTATATAATTGTAATGAATGAATGTTATTAGTATGTTTTTATTTGTATTTGGTGTGTTTCTGTGTATTTGTGTTTGTGTCAATCTATGGGTATTTTACCTAAAATAAAAGTTTCTTATTATTATTGGAAGCTGGGTCCCATAGAAACTCTGGCATCGTTCTTTATTTGTGAATATAAAATAAATAATTTAAAAAAAATCACTACACAGAAAACAAAATTAACCGTTGACATAACAAAAAAAAATAATTACACAGTTCAGTTAATCAGTTAACTGTAACATTATTAGCTCTGAGTTAATCATGTTATCAAGGATTAGTCAAACAGTAATGCTGTTTGCGTAATCTAATTATAATGATTATGGGACGTGAAGTTCATTCAGCGATACTGGTTAGGAATGTTGATCATTCATTTGAATATTTATTTTGTGTATCCAGATTTAAATTTCATGAATCATACTAATCTAAATTAATAATATAATAAAGAAGTAAAGATTGTTTTTTTTTT
This sequence comes from Mythimna ferrago, assembly GCA_910589285.2. NCBI lineage: Eukaryota > Metazoa > Arthropoda > Insecta > Lepidoptera > Noctuidae > Mythimna > Mythimna ferrago. Next base: position 14,215,006 of record OU342676.1, on the reverse strand, counting down.
GTTTGTAAAACTCTGAAAGTACTGGTCCAATTGCTAATTTTTTTCCTCCGATAGAAAGCTGCTTTATTCCTGAGTGACTTATGCTATATTTTATGTACGTGGGCCGGCGTGGTACGTGTAGCCGCGGGCAAATGCTAGTATAATTATAAAGAGGAAAGATTTTTATATTTTTATTAGTAATGAATAAACTCAAAAACTATTGAACCGATTTTTTTTTTTCATATTTATTTTCTTTTTCATTGAAAGTTTTATATAGGGTGACTGGTAATTAGTGTACGATACTTAAACACGTGAATGTGCTCATGATAACCAACAACTTTTACTACGGGAACAAACCTGAAATCGCGAAAAAATAGTAGTTTATGTGACTAGGGGATAAAGCAGTGTCTTTAAGTCGCGGGCGGCATGTTGAATTCCGAACGAAACGAAGGTTGCTGATTTTAATCCCGAACGATAGTGAGGGATTTATAAAATTAACTCCCGAGCATTGCGAGGGAGTTAATAAAGAAACCTGAGTGAAGTGAGGAATTTAAGCCGCCCAAGACAAAGACAGCTTTATCCCCGTGTTGCATACTCTACTTTTTACACCATCTGTGAGATAATCAAAAGACAATTTGGTCGACCAAATCATATATTAGAGAAATATAAGTATTATATTTACAAGTTCTTCAAACAAACAAAATTCACTACTCCAAGATTCTATAGTTTCAATTTTCTATAATGCTCCCGTGTCGTCAGTAGGCGCACGTTTTATTCTATTTTCTTTTTTTTGTTAGTGGCTAGTTTGAATCATAGTGATTACATACTCTTTGGTTTGAATTTCGAGTCAACTTGTTCGATGCGCCTACATTTTAATTCACAATGTTGACGATTCTTGATGCTCCAAATTCAAATCTCATTATTCCCTAGGGATCGACCATACTGCATTATCTCCCTAGGCATATAATGACTTGCTTTAAGTGAGGTTTGTATGACGTGTAAAACGACATTATCGAGCAGGTGGTGTAAAATAGTAGTTTATGTGACTAGGGGATAAAGCAATGTCTTTAAGTCGCGGGCGGCATGTTGAATTCCGAACGAAACGAAGGTTGCTGATTTTAATCCCGAACGATAGTGAGGGATTTATTAAATTAACTCCCGAGCATTGCGAGGGAGTTAATAAAGAAACCTGAGTGAAGTGAGGAATTCAAGCCACCCAAGACAAAGACAGCTTTATCCCCGTGTTCCATACTCTACTTTTTACACCATCTGTGAGATAATTAAAAGACAATTTGGTCGACCAAATCATTTAATAGAGAAATATAAGTATTATATTTACAAGTTTATCAAACAAACAAAATTCACTATTCCAAGATTCTATGGTTTCAATCTTCTATAATATAAAAATGAATCGCAAAATGTGTTGGTAAGCGCATAACTCAACAACGCCTGGACCGATTTCGCTAATTTTTTTTTTGTTGTGTTCGTTATTATGAGGAGAAGGTTCTTATGGAAAATAAAATGAAAATTAGGGTAGTGTAGGGTAGGGTAGGGTAGTGTAGGGTAGTGTAGGGTAGAGTAAGGTAGAGGAGGGTAGAGTAGGGTAGAGTAGAGTAGGGTAGGGTAGAGTAGGGTAGAGTAGGGTGGAGTAGGGTAGAGTAGGGTAGAGTAGGGTAGAGTAGGGTAGAGTAGGGTAGAGTAGGGTAGAGTAGGGTAGAGTAGGGTAGAGTAGGGTAGAGTAGGGTAGAGTAGGGTAGAGTAGGGTAGAGTAAGGTAGAGGAGGGTAGAGTAGGGTAGAGTAGGGTAGAGTAGAGTAGGGTAGAGTAGGGTAGAGTAGGGTAGGGTAGAGTAGGGTAGAGTAGGGTATAGTAGGCTGAAGTAGGGAAGAGCGGGAGCGAAGCCGCGCGGGTACAGCTAGTTTTCTATAATTCTCCCGTCAGTAAGCACGTTATATTCTATTTTCTTTTTTTTGTTAGTGGCCAGTTTTAATCATAGTGATTACATACTCTTTGGTTTGAATTTCAAGTCAACTTGTTCGATGCGCCTACATTTTGATTCACAATGTTGACGATTTTTGATGTTCTAAATTCAAATTTCATTATTCCCTAGGGATTGGCCATACTGCATTATCTCCCTAGGGATAGAATGACTTGCTTTAAGTGAGGTTTGTATGACGTATAAAACGACATTATCGAGCAGGTGGTGTAAAAAATCATTTATATTTGCCTAATGTACTGAACAGCTCATATTTTTTTCGCGATTTCGGCTTTGCTCCCATAATAAAAATTGTTTGTTATCATGAGCACAATCACGTGTTTAAGTATCGTACACTAATTGCCAGTCACCCTATATATTTTAATATAAACTAGTGTTTGACTGCGATCCTACCTTATGGTAAGCAGTGATGTAATCTCTGATGATGTGGCGCACTAGTTTATGAGCCTTTTCACAGTTTTCACTCTTGCTTTGAAGACACTCAATAATCAATAATCGGATGGGAAAACCGCAGCAGGCAAATTATTCAATTATTCGTGTGTTATATGTAGATTAACAAAAAATTAAGAAATTTAAGAAATCGGTCAAGCGTGAGTTGGCTCAATCTAATATTTATGAACCAGTGATATGAGAATACGAAGAGGAAGGGGGGAGGGGGTATAAAATGTGTCGTAATTTGCAGAACAGATGGTATTGGGGCTGAAAGGTTCAGGAGTGTCGATCGCGTACAGGAAGACGCAGTGTTGGACGGCCTCCCACAAGGTCTACCGACGACTTGGTGAGGGTTGCGGGAATCCGATGGATGCGAGATGCACAGGATTGTTCGCTGTGGTGACACTTGAGTAGAGTGCGTACTGAGTCTTGGAAGTACGCGTCCGCCGAAATATGTACTTATTCCAAAAACTAGGTCCTCATGAGTATTTGGGCGTCTTGAGTTCTTTGTCGTTTCCTTACTTATCGAGTCTTTATACGCAACGGGTATTTCGATGTCTCGAGTTTTTGACATTTCCGCGAGTCTTAGTACGTGTGAGTAATATCGGGACGATCAAGTAATGGAGTATTTACGATTTAACAGGCTTGGGACTGATAGTTTTTTTTATGTATAATAAAATATAAAAACTTATATCAAAGAAAAGCTTGTGTATTTAGAAGGTTTCAATTCGTTTTATTTACAAAATCAATTTCTAATCATATTTTGTTTTACTAATATGTTTTTTTTTGTTTAGGTATATATTTTTGAGTTTTCTATTTTTTGTTGTTTTCTTTATTAAATAGTATTTTCTGCACTTTTCTTACACCTAATCGTGTTCATGGACCAGGTAGTCCATCAAGTATTTACGTGCAGACGCCACACGCCTAAATACTCGAGACGGGTTTATGTAGTGCGGACGGAATAAGTCTGCGCGGCCAGCCACAGACCTATTCCAAAAGGGTCTACCTTTTATAGCAGAACTTTTTACGTCATAATATTGTTTTGCATAACAACGGATAGCATAAACTTCATTTCGCAGAAAATCATTTCGCATACACTCAGTTGTCATACATTCAAAACTCATAATTTTGTTAGTCAGAATCATCTTTAGGCACAATGTTTATATCCATAATAATTAAAAAGCAGAACCATCATATCGCAGAAAATTCACAGTCAGAATCGTCTTTTGGCATACATTTTATATCAATAGTCATTAAAAGGCAGAACTGATTTTTTTTTTTTTTGAAAAATATTGTCGGCTTGGATGCATGTAGCATGCAAACAGGCATACAACATGCAAGCAGGCATGCAACATGCAGCATGCATGCAGCATGCAAGCAGGCATGCAACATGCAGCATGCATGCAGCATGCAAGCAGGCATGCAACATGCAGCAGGCATGCAGCATGCAAGCAGGCATGCAACATGCAGCAAGCATTGTTTCTGTCACGGCTCCGGCGCTGCGGGGTTTGGGCGGCGCCACGCGAGCTTATCGTCACAGATGGTTTTAACGCTCACCACCGCAGCTTCGGCTTGCTGGCCGGCTTCGCCGGCCAGCCTCAGCTCGCGGGCCGCCCTACCCCTCCGCGCCTACGCGGGTTTAAATTACACTCTAGGGGTAGGGCAGACAAGACTGCGTAAAGTCGGTTTCGCAGCGATTCGTTTCTGTCACAAAATTTTCTCTCTCTCAGTTTTATTCCATATATTATAAGTTTTTGATGTTTTGAACACTAATTTTTACAAGAAGATACATCTATTTTAATTTTTGATGTTCAAATATGCACCCATACCAAATAATCGTATCTCTAAATAATTGTTATGCTAAACAAAATTATGCATAATATTAATTATGGCAAAGGTAATTATGCGAAACAAAATTCTGCCAAGATAAAAGTATGCCATTGTAAATTCGGACACGTAAATATTCTGCCAAACAAAAGTTATGCTAAATAATTTTTATGCCTTAAAAATATTCGATTAAATAAGATTATGCCATGTGAGTTATGCCAAATAAAAATCGGAGTATCAAGATTCTGCCAAATAGAAGGAACCCATTCCAAAAACCTTTACCAGCATATGTTAGGAGAGGCCTATGACCAACAGAGGACGTCTTCGGGCTGAAATGGTGATGATTAAATGTAATTTGGTTATAACAATTACGTTATAACCAAATACATTGCCAACTGAAATAACAGTAAGTATAATAAGGTCGGCGCCGACGTCATACTCAAAAATATAATTAATGATCGATATCAATTTTAGTCTCAATGGTCTACATTACATTATAATCAAATAGTAAGTATCTAATAAAATGCCAAGATAATAAGGGACAATATTAATATATTTTTTTTTCTTATCTGTTGGCAATAGTTTTGTTGATAACATGATTAATATAACATCACCAGGAAACTGAGAATATTTTATGAAGTATTCTTTAAGAGGACTAAAAGAGCTAATCACAATTTTATAATGCGCATAAGTATAAGTTACATATATTGCAGTAAACAGTTTAAAATATGAAACAGCTAATTTATTGCCAAAGAAAAACATAGGTACAAGAAGATTCCTCTAAAAATTACGTGTCATGGGGTCTTGGGACCGGGTTACTTCAACCTATAAAAATAATATTTTTTTGAGTAGTATTTTGGGATCATAAATAAAATAAATACAGTTTTTTAGTAACTGGTACTTCAATGCTTTTTTCTTGAGGATACAAAATACTTGACAAAAAAAAATATAAGTGGAAGTTGGGACGCGTTCTCGGCCTAAAGAGCTCCACGACCCAAAAATACTTTTATAGATTAAAAACCGGACTATTAATAATACATGCAATCATTCTGATTGTTTGTCAGATTTTTCTACGAGCAAACTTTTACCGTTGTAGTGTTTTAATCAAATCTGTAGATTTTCAGCAAATCGCTAAAAAATCTTCATATTTGCAAGCATTGTGTCTTCGCGCATATCTTTCTTTTGTATGTAGTCCGAGAGTGACCATGCTTTAGGTCCTGTAGTCCTCTTATAAGGGTGACTAATTCTAAAACGATCTTAAGGGCTCTTTCAATTTATGCGTTTTGTAACGGCCTGCTGCGGTACAGATGCGGTGCGTTAGTCGTACTGCGTACGGACGATCGTATTTTTCATACAAAGCGTTACGACAACCGTGCGGCGAACGGTCGACAGGACGTCAACGTCACAACCACCACGTGTTCAATTCGGTGTTGAATAGCGCATCACTGGCGTACAAACGCACGGCAGCCAGATACGTTCTCAATTAAGGCATTTGTTGTCGTACTGCTAACGTACTGCCCCCGGCCGGCTGCGGCACGGTAAACGTGTAGCAGTGCCCTTACTCTTGATCTGATTTTTAGCCCGTTATTATAGTTCTTAAGGCGTATAGTCCCTTGAACCATCTGACCGAAATTATATGAACGCAACTCTCGCACTCGCCTAGGCGGCAGTACGCAAATCTGTGCATTTATTGGCGGCCAGCAGCGCCCGGAAAGCGCTTTAAATCCATTTTCTCTGCGAGATATTGATTGATTTACATATGCAATGTTCACTTTGAAAAATATTTAGCCACCAATTTTTATGTGTAAAAATGTTTCTAAAGGTCCAAGCCGTTTCGAAGGAGTAGGGAAAATTTGCGAAATTGCAAAAAATTTTTTTTTGACAAAAGTATTAATTGCACGAAAAAATCAAATGTTGATATTATTGTTCATGAATCTTTAATAAACATATTTTTTTCAAACCAATTGACCTAGCCGTTACGGAGGAGTAGGCCTCAGAAAATCACTGTTTTATAGCACTTTTCGGGCGCTTGGCCCTTAACAAAGATAATACGCATACGTTTCAAAGAATTTCTACAGATACAGACGTTTAAACAAACAATCCGGAACATATGTACGTTTGATACATAAGCAAATACGGATAACGATCTCATAAGCCTTCAGGGAACGAAACGTAATCCTTTTCCAACAAAGGTAACAGGATAATAACATTTTGATACAGAATACACATTTAATATTAACGATTTTAATGGAAATCTCTGTTTGTGAAGCGAATTATCAAGAGCTAAAGGAATATAATGGAAAAAAAATGGGAGTACGTATTCGAATTTGGAATTGGGTTGTTTCTGATGTTGTAGATTTTTTTTTTTTAATAGAATTGTTGCCCCACACTAATTATGAAGCTAGAATTACACTGCGCACACGTGTGACACGCGCCGATCTGGTCGCGTCGGTTTTCATACATTTTATACGGAAACTAGACTTGTAGAGCTACACTTGATCTACGCCACGCGACGTCATTCTACGTAGAAATCAGGTGTGTGACACGTGTGCGTCGGCCTAATGTAGTTCTACCTCTCCTGTACCGTGTGGGTGCGTTCACAAATATGTAAACTAACATACAAACATTGATTGGGACTTGAGGGATCTACCTTCTGAGTAGGTCTTTGGATTCTGAGTAGACAAAGTGACCGTACATTTATTTTTTCTAATTAAAATCGATTAGATAATTTCAATTTTTAACCTACTTCGAAAAGGAGGAGGTTCTATGTTCTGTTGAATGTGTTTTTAGGGTTCCGTAGCCAAATGGCAAAAAACGGAACCCTTATAGATTCGTCATGTCTGTCTGTCTGTCTGTCTGTCCGTCCGTATGTCACAGCCACTTTTTTCCGAAACTATAAGAGCTATACTGTTGAAACTTAGTAAGTAGATGTATTCTGTGAACCGCTTTAAGATTTTCACACAAAAATAGAAAAAAAGCAATAAATTTCGAGGTCCCCATACTTAGAACTGAAACTCGAAATTTTTTTTTTCATCAAACCCATACGTGTGGGTTATCTATGGATAGGTCTTCAAAAATGATATTGAGGTTTCTCATATCATTTTTTTCTAAATTGAATAGTTTACGCGAGAGACACTTCCAAAGTGGTAAAATGTGTGCCCCCCCCCTGTAACTTCTAAAATAAGAGAATGATAAAACTAAAAAAAATATATGATGTAAAGTACCAATGAAAATTGGTTTGAACGAGATCTAGTAAGTAGTATTTTTTTAATACGTCATAAATCTAAAAAAATACACAATTATTAAAACATCGATCAAAGTTACAACGAACTACAAGTACTTTTATATTATGTTACTTGCTGCTACGGAACCCTCAACAACAACCTCGACAACTCCTTGAGGCGCGCGGGAACAGTGCGCGCCGTCGACGACTTGGGCTTGGTCCGGACAGTTAACGGACGGCCGGACAGTAAGCTACCCATTGCTCACTGTCCGCAAGCCCGCGCCTACGTTGGCCGGAAATCGGGATCAGAATCCCGGCGGCGGCGATAACGCCGTTGCCTGATGCGTTCGGCCTCCTCCTTTGCGAGCATTACTGCTTCGCAGAAGTCGGCGACCGCCTGCCACTCCTCCTCGCTCCAGACCATGGCCTCAACCAAGACCCGGCGCGAGAGGTCTCCGCCGCCGATCGCCCCCACGAGGGCACGGCGATGCTCCACCCAAGCAGGGCACACCTCGACTGTGTGCTCCACCGTGTCCTCCGGGCGTTCCGCACAGTGGCGACACCCGCATGAATCGAGTGCAGGAAACTCCCGAACGAACCTTGTCCGGTGAGTACCTGCGTCATGCGGAAGGTAAGGAAGCCGTGAGGTCTTTCCAGCCACGTCTCAAAGAGGGGACTTACCGCCAAGATTGTGGCGCGCCCAGCACTGGGTTGCGATAGTCGTTGACGCCATTTCACCATGAGATCCCGCCGGAGCTCTGTCCGCCATGCCGTGACCTGTCGCGGCAGCGGACTTTCACCCCGGCGTTGCATCGCCACGCGCATATCGTGCATGTGTGCAAGGACTGTTGCCTCCAGATCCCACGGTGGTAGGCCAGCCAGAATGCTCGCCGCTTCGCGGGAGACCGTGCAGTATCCCCGCACCATCCTTATTGCCATGACCCTCTGGCAGGCGTTCAGTATGGCCGCCGGTTGCTTTTTCAGCGACGGCGCTCACACCGGCGCCCCGTAGAGGGCCATGGACCGAACGATCCCCGCGTAGAGCCTCCGGCAGGAGGCGTCTGGACCCCCAAGGTTGGGCAGGAGCCGCTTGAGCGCAGCCCCAGCCCGGTTGAGTTTGGAAGCCAGACGTCGGAAATGCTCCACGTAATTCCACCGGCTGTCGAGGACGAGTCCCAGGTACTTCATCGTCGACCCGACACCGATGTGAACTCCTCCTACCGTTAGTTGGGAACTCAATGGCGGCGCGTTCCGAGAGCGGCGACCGTGAAAGCACATCACCTCGGATTTGTGAAGCGCCACCTCGAGTCCCAACTCCAGGATCCTATCAACGACCATTGCAACCCCGCGTGTCGCTAGAGCGACCGCCGCCTGGTACGACTCTCCCTGCGCTAGAACCAACGTGTCGTCTGCGTAGCAAACCACGCTGACCCCGTCAGGGAAGTCGCCGCGCAGCACGTAGTCGTACCCGATGTTCCACAAGGGTGGCCCTAGTACCGACCCCTGCGGAACACCGCACGACATCTCTCGACGTTTCTAGTCTCACGGAACCCTCCGTGGGCGAGTCCGACTCGCACTTGGCCGGTTTTTTTTTTTATGTATGTTCACCGATATCTCGGTCAATTCTGGACCGATTTTAAAATGTCTTTTTTTGATTGAAAGGTTATGCTTCCAAGTTGGTCCCATTGAAATATTGTTAGGATCTCATCATGAACTTCGAAGATATGGCAAAGAACTCTTTATAGGATCACAGCAGAACTGCCGTAACAAGTAAAATTGCTTTGTTTATACGTATAGTCGAAGATTGGCTGAAGGAAAAGGAGAAGGGGATGATCGGACTGATCTGATGATAAAGCCAGAAGGCAAATTAATTTAATCTAACCGTGTTTGGGATTATTAGAATCGTTATGAGATGCTTTCTGGCTATAAGGTATTTAAGTTTGACTGAGAGGTATTTTTTAGTGGTGGTACCATAACTAAAAAGTGTAAAATAAAAAACTTTTTACAAAAAAAAAAAAATACAACCGACTTCAATGTTAAAAAAAAAAAAAACACTAAAAAGTACAAAATAACTTTAATTTCGGGAGTCGGTCTGTTAAATAACGAAGTGACAAAACTATTATAAAAACACCGACTTCCGAAATTAAAGTTAAGTATTTTGTACTTTTCAGTGTTTTTTTTTTTTTAACATTGAAGTCGGTTGTATTTTTTTTGTAAAAAGTTTTTATGATTAGGTATAGCAATGGTTAACAAACTTTTTGTGTCCACTTTGACGTGATCAAAGTCGCTGGTAGAAGATAGTAATTGTATATCATAAATTCTGAACTTATAGCAGATTTATTATTTAAAATCAAAAGCAACGAGCATGTCATGAAAAGCACAACATTTCTGATAAAAATTTTAAATTGGTTAGAATCCTGTTATTTTGTTATTTTTGCGAGCTATATTTCAGCTCTTGCAGACCACCAATGGTCCGTGGATCAGGTTGAGAACCACTGGTTTAGATACTCTGGTATAGGGTAGCCGTTTCGTACGTAAGTTAACGTATTTAGTATAAAGGTAGAACTACAGTGCGCATACGTGTGCGACGTACGCTGATCCGGGCGCATCGGTCATACATTTCATATGGAAACTAGACTTGTAGAGCTACACTAGATCTACGCCACGCGACGTCGTTCTACGTACAAATCAGGCGTGGTCTACGTGTGCGCCGGCCTAATGTATTTAGTTCTAGCTTGAAAGATCTGACCAACCTAGGGCAAAATGTGCTGTGTGGCTGGAGCTTTAGTCAACTAACTTATTACGGAAAAGGCAGTTTACGGATACAAGGGTAGGGTACGTGAACAGACCGTTTATTCAATGAAAGTCAGTAGTATCAAAACCACCCTGAATGACGTTCAAAGCAAACAGCTTTTAGAAGTTAGTAAGGCATTCTGATTGTATTAAAACTCCATTATTGGAAAACACAGCAGCAGTGCAAAGTTAGGATGGAACAGAGTGCACCGATATATCCGAGAGTCAAGTTGCTATACAAATTAATGTAACTCTATAATGTTTACAACTACATGCATTTCTACTTATCCTTTTTTTAAACATGTTGGGATTAGGTCCCATAAAGTTTTGAATTTGAAACATTCTGAATTTTTAAATCGGTTCTGTAGTTTTTGAGATCATACACAAAGAAAAATGCAAATCTTTACTCATTAATACATTTATTTATAGATATGGGTAGAAGATGGATATCTATCCGTTTTCATATCTATAAAGAGGAAAGATAAATGTATTTTTAGATACCACAAAAAACCTTAGTGATTCGGAGGCACAAAAAGTTTGAGAACCATTGCTCTAGACAAAATTGAAATACTTTTATAATATTATTAAGTACGGAAGTCTGTATGTCCAGACGTTTAAGCGTGAAGGAGTAAACAAACATATATACATACAAACTTTCACCATTATAATAACCATGTGATAGATAATGCAAGCCCTAACTGTTGACTATCACAAGTAAGAGTCCACGAGACCATTTCATAATAGCGTGATTGATATGTGATCGGTCATTCAGTTAAGTTTGACGACTTATAATGAGCAGTGATTGAATGTTTTACTTGTGGTTACAAATAAGCAACTATGTAGTAAGAAACCTTGTAAGATAGTTTCAAAATTCAGACATATCGATATTTGACTCTTTCTGCCCTCCCTTATCTCATATTACTTCGGGGTCGGCGAAACTCGTTTTTTTCTTCCATTCTGTCCTGTCGCCCGTCAAACTATCACTAACTCCTTTTTCTTTCATGTCACTCCTCACACCATCCATTTTTTCTTCGGCCTTCCTCACCCTATCCATCCATCTACCTACATGTATACCTACGCTCCATCCATCTAGATTTATTTGACTCATAATAAACATCGATATTTACAATCATACCAATAAACCATTAATCACTAATAAATAACCTTTTCTAGTGTGCTTTAGTGGTCTATGGAATAAATAAACAATTTTGCATCTGATACAAAATTGGGTTCCTATTTCATTTTTTTTTTAATATTTGTGTACTCATTTTTTTAAATATATCTCTCCTAGAGAGGAGGCCTGAGTCCCAGCAGTGGGAACATTAAAAAGGCTGATGATGATGATGATTAATATTTGTATCAAAAAGTAACTTTACCCAAAATCGCAAAAGTAAGTAAAGTATTTTTCAAATCAATTCAATATTATGTAGTTAGAATCCTTTCAAATCTGATGGAAGGGGAAACTGCACACTGTCAAGTAAAATGATAACACACGGAAATATGATGTCACCGCCATTAGGTTACGTGTGTGCAAAAGAGATAGCGAGATGTTCCCACTACGGGCCCACTCTTCCCCATACCAATGTTTGAAATGGTAATTGCTGCTTCTTATATTGATACTATTTTCAGAAAAAAGATTTTATTTTAGTGTTATTTATTATATAGTCTATAGACTAAACAATATTAATGTGAATATTGTGTAAAAAAACTTTTTACAAAAAAAATACAACCGACTTCAATCTTAAAAAAAACACTGAAAAGTATAAAATAACTTTAATTTCGGAAGACGGTGTTTCTATAATAGTTTTGTCTCTTCGTTATTTAACACCGACTTCCGAAATTAAAGTTATTTTATACTTTTCAGTGTTTTTTTTAAGATTGAAGTCGGTTGTATTTTTTTTTGTAAAAAGTTTTTTATTTTACACTTTTTAGTTATGGTACCACCACTAAAAAGTACCTCTCAGCCAAACTTAAATACCTTATAGCCAGAGAGCATCTCATAACGATTCTAATAATCCCAAACACGGTTAGATTACATTAATTTACCTTCTGGCTTCATCATCAGATCAGCCCGATACATCCCCTCCCCCTTTTCCTTCAGTCAGTCATCGACTACACGTATAAACAAAGCAATTTTACTTGTTACGACAGTTCTGCTGTGATTCTATGAGGAGTTTTGTGCCATATCTTCGAAGTTCATGATCAGATCATAACAATATTTTAATGTGGTCCCATTAAAACTTGGAATCATAAACTTTCAATCAAAAAAATAATTTTCAAAATCGGTCGACAATTGACCGAGATATCGGTGAACATACATATAAAAAAAAAAAAAAACATACATTCAGCCGAACATAGAACTCCTCCTTTTCGAAATCGGTTAAAAACTAGGTTCTGCCAGTGGCTTCACCCACGTGAAAGTACGTAAGTTTCATACAAACTTTGGAGTTCCTCTTCATCCCCTTAGGGAGCGAATTTTGCTCAGTGCTCACCTACATCATTAAAGGAAACTGTGCTAAATTTCACGTTCCTGGTCCCATTAGTTTTGTCTGTGCGTTGATATGTCAGTCAGTCAGTTTCTCTTTTCATATACATATAGATAGCACAAAAAATACCCAATTGTAGAAATAGGACCAATTTTTGTAACTCAAAATAACATTGTACATAATTCTTGCGTTAAAACTCATCAAGATATAATGGCCGCGAAAAAAAAAATTCAACCAGACTGACTTTAACATTTAAAATAATTAACATTATTATGAATGACGTTGACGAACAGAAACTACAATGTAGCTAGGTAATTATTTATCATTAAAACGTGTTAATGTAGACAATTATTACGACTACTTATGTGAAGCTGTATTCAGAAACCAAGATCAACATAATAATTTTTTTTTTGTATGTACCTAAGTAATACAAAATTTGTGGATTTTCTACTAGTCTACACTATATTACTGTTTCATTTATTTAAGAAGAATGATAAAAATGCTTTCTTCCGATAATAACTGCACACATCTGTCGAACATGCCAGCATCCGGGAGAATCAATCTACAACATTGTCTTTGGATGTTCTCGTCTAGCTAACAGAGAGTACTTACATAGGCTGATAGGCACAACCTTGTAACCAGGATTATACACCAGAACTTCCTATCAAATGCTCTCTTATGAAATCGGAAGCTCAGTACCTACTACAAGTATGTACCCGCTCCAGTTCTCAATAATGGCAATATCATATTGTTCTGGAATCAATCCATCATTACCTCCAGGACTATTGTTACCCATAAACCTGATATATTGATGGCGGACCGACTGAAGAAGTGTGCAATTATTGCTGAGTTATGTTAACTATCATTGCACCCTCCTTGAATCAATCTCACATGACGAGAACCGTATGAAAGCTGAGAAAGATAAGCAGATCAAGTATCTTGACTTAGCTCGCGAGGTTACGGGAAGTGGACTTAGCGATAATTGTTGCGATAGTCATGTCAGCGCGCGCTCGCCTGTGACCGAGCCACTGTTATAAAAAAAAAGTTTCTTAGGGAAAGATGTTTGTAATCATAAGTACAATCACCTGTTTAAGTATCGGTCATTAATTACCAGTCACCCTATATAGTGATGTCTTAAACCAAGACACCTACGAAATCAAGAATTAAAACTTACCAAAACGATTGGCACGGTCTTGAGCTTGGTCCATTGTATCCTGAAAGAAGCTCGGTTGCATTTGGCAGACGTGAGCCTGACCCATCCGGGCAGCTCTAGGAGGTCAGTCAGAAGCTCTTCATCCAAGGTCAAGTCCTGCAGTTCACCCGACCCTCGTAGCGCTGAGAGGGAGATCTGTTCTGGTGACAGATTCTTTGTGAACCTGGTGGAAGAAGACTATAGTTAAGGATATGATAACTGGTTTCCAACAGAGGACTCGAGTTTTATTGGCTGCTATCATTTCTTGGTGGTATTGCTCTCGTGAGCTATCATAGAAGAACAGCTTTTTCCAGGGTACAAAAGCTCATATAACTATGTAACTTTCTATCTGAAAAAAGTTATTCGAAATTAGATCAATGTGTCCAGAGAGTTTTTTTATTATTATTATTGATAGGCCACTATCTCGCCTGATGGTAAGCGATGATGTGGCTGACGATGGAGCATGCTTGCCTAGCAGTAACCTATTCACTCTTGACTTAATGACCCCTAGGTTGTAGATATCAGGAAACACAGACTCCGGCAGGGAATTCCACTCCTTAGCTGTACGCATAATGAATGTGTTCCTAAAACACTTAGTACGTATGGGTGGGATGTCTATCATGTAGCGATGGCGCAGCACAGTACGTCAAGTAATCCGATGATGGAACGGACTTGGTGGAATTAAATTGTGCTATTCCAACGCACACTCCAAAATGTAAACGATAGAAAACCGAGAGGCCAGCAACTCGGCGTCGATGCTCAAGACTTTAAAGAAGATATTTTATCTTTTAATAGATTCTCCCAATAATCTCGCTAACGTGAACGTAGAAAATCATCCCAAGAGAATATACTTAAGGAATAAACAGTATCCCATGTCCTATTCCAGCACATGGCCTACCCATGTGCCATGTTTCCTTTCACATCCGTTCAGACGTATGAGCATGAAGGAGTATTCGCTGGGTGTCTAACGCCCAGCAAATGCTGAGGTGGTCACCCTTTCGGTGCGAGCACGCTCGGCGTACTTTGTACTTTTATTCATGTTTACTTTATGTATGTAACCGTTGTGCTGTGTCTGTACCGAATAAAAGTATTTCTATTCTAACAAACACACACAGAAACATTCGCTTTTCGTATTACAAATGACTAATTTGAATCGTGGAAATAATTCGGAATAATAGCATCCTACTATCAATTATCAATCTCATCAGATTGATTAGGATCTTGTTATTAGAAGTCAGAGGTAGGAATAGAATAATGAAAAGTACTCTTTTGACCAGCAGTGGACCAGTATAGTGCAAAGATATTGAGGTTTTTTGTTATTTGAGGTGGGAAATCGTCAAATAGTACTTGACTGCGATCCCGCCTGATGGTAAGCATTTGCTGGGCGTTTCAGACTTTTAGTGACTAAAACCCATCTATTCCTTTTCTCTTTGCGTTCTAGGGCCACGGTAACTGACAACTGTTTCAAATATTCGTACAGCCCTAGCAGGCATGGAGCTGAAGCCTACTGGGGCCATGGGTCGACTTATGAAAAGGGAACCTGTGGTCCATGAATGCAAAGGGCAACTGAAAGAATATAGATGTACTTTTAGTCAGTAAAAGTCTGACACCTCTTCCCGTCTATCCTAGAGCGAGGAAAGTCATTCGATGATTTCCGGCCTTTAAGAAAAGCCCTAGCAGGTTGTAAGCGTCGGCCGTACTGGACCCCTTCAGTGTTCTCTTTGAGGCGCGCATAGAACACTACGCGCGGCAGACTGGGGCTCTCTCCTTACCAGATGACCGGACGGCGAGCTACCCATCGCTCGTCGTCCGAAAGCGCCGGCCTACGGTAGCCATGAATCGCCTTGTGACTCTAAACGGAAAAATTTTGGGATAAGGAAAGATTATGAAATGTTAAGTTTTTATTTACTACTTTTTTAAATGGAAAATGTCGTGTAAATTAGAATATTATCAACATATAATTTATTTATTTATCATATTAGAGTTTTTTTTTGGCACACAGCGCCGTGCCGACATCTTTGTCTACCCTGTTATCGGCCCACGCTGAAAACCAGCGCCGTAGACTCGCCGCTTTAAGCGTCGTGGACTCGGCATTATGCTGAGCGTTCGGCCGTTTTGCTCGGAAGTGGCTTATTCTTTTTCTTTAAATGTAAAATAAAAAAATCAAAACATAATTTAAACATGACTTTCTTGATATTACAAAAATAAATTTAATGTTCTTTGAAGTACATTGCAAACTTTATTTATGAATAATTCAACTTTGATAATTTCATCCTCTTCTAAATTTTTATTATTCATACATACAGTTTATTATGAAAATAGAATAATGAGAAACCAAAGTACCTATTTAACAAACCACCTGTTTGTTTTATATTATAACACTTTGGTATTTGGTATTTCAAGGATCCCAACCTGGAGTTTGGAGAACCCCATGGGGGTTTAAAAATGTCAATCAATATGCCTAGCCTGTTCACAACTATTTATTTTATTTATTATTGGCACACCAACAGCAACATATACAATATTATTATAGAAAACTTTGTTTGTCTTTATTATGTCTCTAATTATGGTATTCAAAATGATAAAATCTGGACACTGGTATGTATGTTTAATATAGGTACAAATACCGGAACAGATCTTGAGCGCTCGGCGTCAGAGTGGGGATCGCTTTGCGCATTCCATTATATTGGCGAGCTAATCGTCTTTTTTGTTAGATACATGTAGCAATGCAGGGAACAAATCAGGAGTGACGTCTATGACACGATGGCGCGGCGAACCAATCACGTCTCACTTCGCACCACTAAAAAGACCGAATATTTGACTTCTGCGCAACTTGGAGCCAGCGCTCAAGATCCGTGCCGGTAATTGTATTTTTATTATAGTAATATTTTTTTTTATCTCACTTGGAGTAGGTAAGCTCTGCTACTACAAATGAGATAAAAAAAAATATTACTATAAAATTAAGCATAAATTAAAAAAAAAAAACAATTATAAAAGTAAAAATTAGACTAAAACAGAAAAATAAATATTTTTTTCAATCAACCATGTTGGTTTTGGTTTTCAGTTGAATTAAATATAGACAAATTCAAGTATTAAGAGGATAGAGAAGGAGAAGGAAGCCAAAGGAGTGGAGGAGTGTTAGGAACGAAAAGGAAAAGGGAGTCAGCAATATTGGGACGAAAAAGGAAAACATGTTGTGGGGCCACAATTCTTTGAAACCGAAAGAATGTCTCATTCATCTGGTCTAGTTTTCGTACTTATCTATTTTGTGTCGTAAGTCACTGGGCGCAAATGAGAGCCTTTGATACATTTAGTGATAGGGGAAAACTAATCTTCACTTCTACACTAATATTATAAAGAGGTAAAGTTTGTTTTATTGTTTGTAGGAAATAATCTCTGGAAGTACTGGTCCGATTGCTAAAATTTTTACCAGTAGAAAGCTGCTTTATTCCTGAGTGTCATAGGCTATATTTTATGTACACGGGCGAAGCTGTGGGCAAAAGTTAGTATGCAAATAAAATATGAAATTGTAGGGAAAAATCTAGGCCAGATGAATGAGACATTCTCTTGGTTTCAAACAAACACCCTGTGACAACCTTAAGTAATATGGAACAAGGCCAGGAAGGTGATGATGATAAACTGATAAAATTTTCAGTTCCTCATCAAATTGTAATCAAGGCTTATAAGAAGAAAGAGGTTCCTATACTATATCACACACTTAAAATGATTGATACTTGTTATTATACTTCAAGTCAAGTGTTTTTTGATAAAGTATTTAACAATCATGTTGATAGATTTCAATGAAAATTGTGTGCAAAGATACTAGTTTGTAGTTATATAGAAATAGATAAGTACTAATCAGATTTAAGTAAATTATATGAGCTGTCTACAGCACTTGATCTTTTTTAGAAATAAACCTAAAGGATGAAGTATAATGCTTTACTCAAGCACATAAAAACTTACTATTATTCTTTTTTTTTGGGAAATCACTGCTTTTAAAGCATTATCAGCTTATGTAGATTCAGTAATGAGAATTATTTAATATGTTATTTAATAATAACATAATAAATCTAATCACACTAATATTATAAAAACGAAAGTTTGTAAGTGTTTTTGGGTATATATAATGTATGTTTGTTAATTCTGAACGGCTAAACATATTGCGATGAAACTTGGTACACTATGTCCCGGATAGCACATGGGATACTTTTTAGAAGCTACTGGTAGAAACTAGAATGTTATAATTAAGAACTAGACAGTTTTCTAAAAGACTGTTGTTCAAAAAATTTCCATAACAATGTTTTTGTAACTATGATTACAATGCAAATTGTTAGAATAAATAAAGAATACAGGATATGTGATAAACTGTTACAAGTGTTTCCTAAGCCCACAAAATGTGTTAAAATGTATACCTACATACTGTTATTTTAAATAATTTATAAAAATTAGCAATAGTAGTTCTGAGTTTTCTGGTTAATCCCTATGACTGTATAATAGGAGTCATGCATTTGTAGGAAATGCACAATAACAAGTAAGATTCATAGGATGACTTCAGAATTCATTTTTCTTTTAAAATTTTTAATATTTTCATCTTTTTTTACAGTTTGTAAAGAAATATGAACAGTTAATATTTAGCAGTATAGCCCCAATATAATGACATATAGCTAAGGAGTTTTAATTCCCTATCGGATTCTGTTTCCTGATAGCTACAATTTCGGGATCTTTAAGTCAAGAGTGAATACTACTAGGCAAGCTCGCTCTCTTGTCGGCAACATCATTGCTTACCATCGGGTGAGATAGTGGTCAAATGCAAGCCTATCCATAACAAACAAAGTCCTCACTAAAAAAAAAATGATTACTTACTTCCTGTTAGATTTAAAAAACAAAATAAGAAAGCAATTAAGTAAACATCAATATAAATAAAAAAATTACCAGTATTCTGGGATTTTCCAGTAAGTAGAACCAAGTTTCTTTAAGGAAAAATAAGAATAACAAAAACAAACATGAAACGTACAATACAGAACAATGTAAACAAGACATTACATGAAAAATTTCAAGGTCTTGCATTCTCCTTGAAACAGATACTTAGTTTAATATAGTTCATAAACATGTGTAGGTTTTAACTAACGAATTTGACCGTCCGATAATTTACACGTCAGATAGACGCTCTTTTATGACTCAAGATTCTAATAAGAATTAATTAAATAAGTCTTACTATCTAAAAAATATTTTGGGGATATGTTTAAATGAATGACTATTTTTTAATTTTATGCGCTGTTTTCGCGCAAACAGAACAAGTAATGCAACTGATCCTGTAAATTTTACGGCTTACACAAAACATTTTTTAAATACTTAGGTAGGTATGATAACAATACATAAATAAATCAAACAAAGGAAGACATATGTGCCAAGTTAATTACGTTTGTTTCATACATTGAAACCATATCTAAATTGCGTACAAGTTATAATAACGGCCCGTAAGCTCTAATCACTGAAAAATAATTTAATTAATTTCACAGTAATAAATCTATAGAACAGGAGCCGTTTTCTACGAAACTGAAGGGTGTACATACCTTGATAGATGTTTTAGTAATTGGTTCTTTATTATAGTCACCATTTTAAATGATAAATTTGTTATAATCTAACTAAATAACACAGAATTTATCAAAAATCATTATCGCACACACGAATTCCCACATCCAAAGGTACTTTTTATGTGAACGAGTGAGTGAATGATTCATACAAAATGTCAACATCGACCGAAAAAGTGTTGATATTCTCGATTCATGTAAAATATAAAGTATCCTGTTCACGTAGTAGTTCAATCATATTATTCAAGTCAATTATATTTTATAGTTCAATTTCCTCGAATGTATTAACTTCATTTTATTGTTTTCAGGATTTTTTTCATTTCATTCTAAGGTATCACAATATGCTCAACTTAATATTACTGTGTGCACCGGAGTTGTGTCATGGAAACGGAACGCAAACATGGTAACCAAACCGCGCGACATTTGTTTAACTGTTGCTACGTGTTTAATCGATTTTCTGTAAAGTTTTGATTTCATTAATTTATTGGTTGAATCAACAAGAAAGATTTTATAGTGAAAGAATATTGGACGAGATACTGGCTGTTTAGAGTCTTTGAAACGACATTTGTAAGATTCCAAAAACAAGATAATTTTGACACGAAGCCTTTTGTTGTTGTTTTCGGAGCTTGATTTTCATTTACAATATTAATTTATTTCGTATTACATACCTAGTGCTTCGTTGAAAACAATTTGTTGGTTGTTATTGACCGTACCTAATCCAAGATTTATTAAATTTACTTTACCTACTATTAATTAGAGCTGTAACTAGTAGATACCCAGTTTGCTACAAGTTTATTGTCAGGCGTTAGCAGATTTTTGGTAGGAAATTTGATTTACAGTTCCTCTTTCTACACGTGATAAGTTACTTTGATGCAGTGGTACTTCATGCGTTTTCAGTATATTGAAATGTTCTTTAGCTTTTGGTTTTTCTGTACATATATAAGAATTTGGTTCTTTTACTTGAGGATTAGCTGTGAAATAATCTGTTGATCTACTGATTTATGACCTAAACGACCTACAGCTTGCTACATGGCTATGTAGCAAACTGTAGATCGTGTTGCCCAAAAAAACGCGGCAGTGCCATATGGCAATCTAATACAAAATTAACTAGTTACCACCCGTGACACCTAATAATTCTTACACAAACTACATTATAGCTGAAATTAAATAGATAATTCGTCCTTTTTCTGTTCGGTAACATAACGCATTAAAAAGAAAAAATGTAAATATTTACGTCTAGTCTGGATTGAAAACCATCAAGATTGATCTAGTAATTAGTATCTCCCACTAGACATTGAGGCACACTATTTCCTCTCGCTGTGTAGGTAAACAAACAAGCACCCGTAGGTAAGCTAATTCCTTTTTCTAGCAGAAGTACTTGCACGCTTCCACAATGGCACGCCAAGAGAAAGATGTAAAACTGAACTATATCGACACTGAGTTTTCATCCGGGGACTGTAAACAGATGAAATCGAAACGCTACAAGGAAGAGAATAACAACGAAGTGGAAGAGCTATCGAAAGACCTCTCCGAAATGGGCTGTATAGTCGACGGAGTGAAGAGACCAAACATATGCGTTGAATCGTGCGTCTACGAAGAATCTGGGTCCGAAAACGAAGTCTCTGAAGCTTACAATGAGGAAGACGCCTATTCTGATGAGTTTGAAGATGATAAAAGCGAGCAAGAAGTGAAAAGTGAGGATGAAGGGTCTATTGACTCTGTCAAGTCTTTACCGAAGTCGATTGATACGAGCAGAGAACCCACAACAAGGTCTTCCGTTAAGTTAACCAAAAGTCAGTCTTCTGTAACAAGTAAACCACCGTGTTCTATGTCCGGGAGATCTACCAGTTTTGGGTAAGTTGTCTATAGTCGTTTCGTTTTTTAACAGGCCTGATGTTCTAGTGGTTAGTGGCCCTGACTGCTATGCCAGAGGTCGTGGGTTCGATTCTCACTCAGGACAAATGTTTATGTGATGAGCATGATCATTTGTTCTGTGTCTGGCTGTAATTTATCTATAATTATGTATGTATTTAGAAATACATAAGTATGTTTATCAGTTGTCTAGTACTCATAACACAAACTCTGCTTAGCTTGGGACTAGACGGCGTTGTGTGATAGTTGTGGAATATATACTGGAGTTGAGGTGTCCCAGCCTCCAATACCATACTTACTGCAAAACTGCAACCTGTTGAACATGCTCTAACAGTTAGTCAGTCCAGTAGTTGTTTTTACTGTTGTCAGTGACTATGCATTGAGGCTGCATTGTAGTATCCTTGTACATAAAAGAAACCAAAATACGCTTGTGTTTTACACCGAGCAAGTAATACGAATCTCATTCGCATCGAAAATCAATAGGTTTTATTTATTCAAACAAGAATTATTTAACTATAGTTAGCACAGAAACAAATGCAAAATCTGTCTCCTTATTAAAGGTCAGTTTCCGGCGCTAAATCCCGTCGAATCAACATGTCTTTCACAAATGAACGCCTTCGGGAAATCGAAAGGCACAACCATATCCTGCTGTCGAAGATCTTGAGTGCCAGGAATGCAAGGAAGAGTTCCATACCTGCAAAGGAACAGGAAGCCCCCCGGAGGCCTGTGCCTTCAGCTGCCGTGTGCCGGAAGAATCAGCAGAGGAAGATTGATCACGAAAATATGGTGAGTGCTATAAAGGGACTTTGACGTGTTAAAATGTCAGAAGTGCGAGTGAGAAAGAGGAATGCAGCTAAACACCGTCTAGAGCTCTATCCCTACAGTTCAGTTTATATCGTAAAATGAATCGAGTTTAGAGCTCGTAGTAGCATTGCTGATGTAATTTTACAAGGGGCATCGTAATGTCTAGTTATTGTTTCTTTACTGGTACAGAATGTCAAAAAGTAGTTTTGTCAGAACTAAGTACGTTTGGAAAACATGGTGATCGCCAGAATCAAATGTATTTGGTGTACGTACAAAACTAAGTTACATTACGGCCAAAATATTTTAATTGCTTCGAACGATTGGCTGCGCAGTAATTCTTTTTAAGAATAATTTGACGAATTGCGTATTTTTTCGACTATATGCTCTATCTAATAGCTCGGAACGCCAACTTCAGAGTGGCATACATATTTAGACCGAACTGTAATTTGTAAACGCAACATCTTTGAAAGATTTCTTCGTGACGCTTTGGGCGGTCCAAAGCGTCACGTAGAAATCAAAAGGAATCAGAGGCGTTACCGACTCGAGGCGATCGACGAAAGACTGCATGCTTGCTGGCATTAAGATCTAAATCTGCCAATCTCTATTTTCAGAAGAGGCAGAACCCTAAGCGTTACTGTCGCTAAACGTGAGCCCCCATCAATAAGAACAGTATGTGATGTCCTAAAATGCCTATTTTAGGCGTTCTATTTAGTTGTTCGTCTGATTTATTTACTTTTGCATGCCCGCTATCACAGTCGCTAATAGCTTAAATTTTATCTAGTATGGCTACACACGTCCCGATTTTAACAGAACAATTGTTAGAAGTTTTTTTAGGCTTTCAGGTAACCCAATTTACTTTTTCATGAAATAGTCATTAAATAGTGTTAGACCAATCAATCAACATACAACTTGACACTTACCTGCAAAGTGTATAAAACTTAGGGATAGATATTTTGGGCGTGTAGCTTTTACCTAAACTTATGTCCGCTTTAGGTAAAGCTACGTACCCGAAATATTTATCATCCTACTGGCTGCTGCTATTTCGGTATGATTCGGCCCTTAGTCTTCTGCTACCAGTACTAGTTCAGAACATTTTCTATATTGAGTTTAAGATTTGGGATGTCTGTAACCATACTTTTAGATTTCTAGCCTGTAATTCACAGGATTTTTCTATCTTTCCAGATCCTTCTCAAAAAGATCCAGCGAGTGAAGTCGTCGGCGTATAGCATGCGCCGTTGATACAGGAGAGGCGTCCAAAGCACGGGCGCAAGTTTATGCCAATGTTGTTCAATGTTACTATACTTTACGCTAGTGATGTTATCGTTCATAAATTTATTATACGAGTTTTATACTGATTTGAGGTTTTAATTTTCTGAATTCGTATTATCGTTATCGTCGTCGTCAATCATCATTTCAGCTGTAGGATGTCCACAACTGGTCGTAGGCACCTTCCAAGTGTTGCCATACCAACCGGTTCTGTACATCTCGAACCCATGGGGTTGCTGTAGCGTTCACTAGGTTAACGGTACATCTTCTCATCGTCACTTTAGTCAAAATGTTTCCGATGCCCTTGTCCTAGGCCTTCCCCAAAGGTCGTTATAGGCACCGCGCGTCTTACTACCACTTTAGGGTACGTATCCACTGACGCAGAACTGGGGTGGTGTGAAATGTAGCGGTTGGCCAATCAGAGTGTTCGAAATGACCACATCGCATCAGTGAAACGGAGTAAAGTCTTGCTCCGTTTTAAAAAGTGTACCCTACCCGCCGCGCAGCACCGTCCGCTACTGATCTGAATTCTAGAGGAATTTAATTCCACTCTCCACTCCATTCCACTTCGATCCACCTCGCTCCACTCCGCTCTACTCCGGTCCCAGTGACACTGGTTCTATTGATGCGGAGTGGAGATTTCAACAATCACTCCTAGGCTTAGCACATCCAAATTTAATCCTTACACCCCAAATTTTTATTAAGTAACAACCGTACTTTGCAACTCAAAATCTTTTAATTACTTTTGGCATCAAACTGATCAAGCACGCCCGCTGGGCAAGCCAGACCATATTTAACAGAGATGGCTCGCACATGCCCGAGCATGCCGCCTGCATGCTCGAGCAGTAAAAATTTTGGTCAAACATGCGCGAGCATTTTGCAGTTCGGTCTGCGCTGACTCCTGTGCGGGATTGTTTTAGTGAATAAAAGTATGACGCTCCATCTTGCTCCACCCAGAGCGGGCGGAGTCGTTTTCAAATTTCCCACAGAAAAAAGATAACTAATAAGTGGAATAGCTTTATCAAGCTCCATCTAAGGGACCTTCCGAGTACTCAAATGACAATTTCAGCAAGTGAAGTCTGAAACTGAAACTATAAAAAGTTCTTAGATCAATGCATAGATGGCGTTACCTACATCGAATTTAGAACTTACTTACAAATAAGTATTTACGCAACTCGCTAGCTTGGAAATCATTTCTGTAGATTGTCTTTTATCATCATTATTTCAGCCGAAAGACGTCCAGAGCTGCACATAGGCCTCCCCCAAGTGTCGCCGCAACGAATGGTCCCGTGTGTCTTGCATCAATCGTATTCCTTCAGGATATCGGTCCACCTTGTGGGATGCCTTTCAACGCTGCGTCTTCCGGTGAGCGGTCGCCACTCCAGAACCAGCCTATGTTCTTATTCATATTGATTAAATAATCTCACAACAGTTGTAATTTTCTTAGAAGCATTAGGTATAATAGAAGCAAAAAATGTCACAACTGGTATTGATGAACCATAAAATTTTAACGATTTGCGTCAACCCCCGTTATACATTTAAATAGTAGAATTATGACTGTATTGTAGTGATTTCATAATATGTAGGTACCTCATATACTTACAGTACTCTTTGATGTACCTACGCAGATATTCCTGAAATATGTGGGTAGTGTGCAATAAATAGCACCTACCTACCTAAAGTAGGTACTTATAGCATTGTGAATTACTATAGTATTGTTCAGAATTACTTAAGTGTGATTTAATCTTACTCGAGTCGTGTAAGGAAATGCGTCAGATCAGTAAAATTAACAACGAGATAAATACCTTGTAATTGCTTATAAGTAGGTATACCTGTTTTTTTGAGCAGTGGTGGCCGAGTGGTAATGGCTCCGACTTACGAGTCGTAGGTCGCGGTTTCAAACCCTGTCAAGCGCATTACTTTGTGTAATTTATTTCATAACCACTGCTCTCAAAACGGTGGAGGAAAACATCGTGAGGAAACCGGCATGACCTAGAACCAAAAATTTGAAGACATGAGTCATCTCAATACTCAATACTCAATATTTTATTGCATTCCATATGTACATGTTTAGATGGTATAAAAATATAGTTAGGATCAATATGGACCCTGTCGGGCACAGCAAAGCTAGGAGAGAGGATGAAGGCTAATTAAATAAAGATATTTCACTTATTTTTCTTACATCCACCAACCCGCACTGGGCCCGCGTGGTGGATTACGGCCCATTCCCTCTCCTAGAGAGGAGGCCTGAGTCCCAGCAGTGGGAACATTAAAAAGGCTGGTGATGATGATACCTGTTTTACATGACGCAATTTTTACGTAGACAACGATATAAGTAGACCAGGTATCTACACCTTTTTACTAAAACCCGTGGTCCTGAAACGCAAAGGAAAGAAGAAGGAACATAGGTGAGGTTTTAGTCGGTAAAAGTCTGTCATGCCCTGCCGCTCCACCCCAGAGCGGGAGAAGGCATGGAAAAAATGAGGCACCTAAAATGGTTTTGTGCGTATGGGTGGGATGTCCACCAGGTAGGAACGAGCTAGGCGGTTTTAGGTTTAAATGCAAATCCGACGCACACTCCCCAAAATGCAGGACCCAGCCGGATCGAAGCCAACTGAGGCCAGGGTTATCCGAAAGGGAAGCTCGGCCCCGGTAAGAAAGGCAAGAAGGAACGGGGTGGGTTTTTTAGTTAGTAAGAGTCTGACACTCTCCCGCTCCGCCCAAGGATGGGGGATGTCATTTGGATGATTTTGACCCCAAAAAAAACCTGCTATAGGGGCCAGTTTTTAAATACACTGATTAGATATCACTAAATAAGAGATGATTCACAAATTCGTTGTGGTTACTTGTTTTCTCAAACGTTGACAGATTTTAAGTTTCTTACAAAAATCTCTATTACTATCTAACATAGCAAACAGATTACATATTACTCAAGTGGGTACACAAATTAGCGACAGGATGTGATTTCAGTTTCATAGAAACTATTTTTAAAGTGAAATTCCTGGATTTTGTGGCGAAATCTTAACACGATTTGCTGGTTTATGAAAGAGTTATGCGAGGATTATTAATAACTGCTAAGTAGTTGTCAAAATGTTGTAAGTTTTAACGAAAATTCAGTCGTCGCATGGATATCGTCGTGTGCCTTTACACCCTGTTCCACATACCGTGGTTTCAGAAGGACCAAGGGGAATTTCTGAACAGGAAACCCGTGATCCTAGACCGTAAAGGGCAACTGTAAGACACAGGTGTAGTTTTAGTCAGTAAAAGCCTAACAATGACTTCTCCCGCTCCACCGTGAAGGGCAGAAAGGATTGTAAATATCTAGCGGTGAAGCTGTTGGGACAATAGGGTAGTTTCCGGGTCAAAATATTTACATTTTATTTAGTCCGTATTTTAGATTATAAAAAAATATTGGATACGTATTTTTTCTTTTTTCGATTAAACAAAAAATAACAAAGATATAGCCATAGCCCATGTGACGTCACCCCGTGCGAAAAAATGCAGCACGGCGCGGGCGTGCAATAGAAGCCTAGATAATATCAACAAAATACTATGTTTCCAAAATATTTAATGAAAAATGTTTAATAACCTCATAATCGCTAAGAGCGGTTGCATGAAAAACAGTGAAAATGTAAGTTGAGTTGCATCGCCTTAAAACTATTTAGCTACCACGGCCTAGCCGTGAAAGCGAAGAACAAAAACCACGTTTCAGTACTACTGGTAGGTACTTACGACCGTAAACATTGTAATAATTGTATAGGTATACGAGTATATCATAACATAACACCGTATCATCACAATAACATTATGCTCTTAAATAAGTAGCAACATAAAATGCTTATCGGCGCTGGCTGTTTGTGCAGCGTGACCTTTGCCTGTTTGTCCCCCGCGAGCATTAGGTTCCTTTATAGGAGACGATGGTTTTGCGATCCGACTTTTTTTTTTTTTTTAATTTATTTCTCTCATAACTTTTAACAATTGTATAACATATTTTTTTAACTCGCCAAACTTTATAGTTTGATGGCGAGAAACGCTCGTTTACAATCAATTTATTGACAAAGCAACACATATACAGCAAAAGTATGAGTAGGTTTCAGTATGTGTACAATAAATATTACATGCTTAATCCTTTAACAAAATTTTACTTTTTAACAAAATTGCCTTTATTTTTATTTCTTTTTCTCGAAGAGAAACTACTAAGTTGCTAACCTAAGGACGTTTGTGCATTTAGATTACTTTAGTTTCTTTTTTAACCTTTCAATCATGAGAATTGCAGACACAATAGAAAGACAATAGGTGCGCGAACGCCGGCGTTCGCTTGGGGTTTAATGAATTAAGGACGTATTCACCTATTTCGACAAATATCACGGTTTTTCGGGAACCATTATGATGCTCTAGGAATCATAATTATGAGTATATCTTGGTATCAAATAAAAGACAATATATTTATCTCCAGGATGGCATAAAAAAATTATTACGGTCTCATATAAAATTTTCATATAAATACGATTTTACCAACGCACTAATACAAGAAAATTACGAAACACAGGGTCTGAGTAGGAACCCGTAACTTAAATCCAGTAAACATTTTTACTTTAAAAAACATAAAATAATACTGCATAAATAGTCTTCAACACCTATAGCTAATTATTTTGAACCTACATAAATAACTTTATGATTTATGACCAAAATAAAACCACTCTCAATATTTCTTCATACATTTTTCATTGAACGCGCGATGTCTAGCGTCAGTCCGCGCTCAGAAGCGCTTGTGAACGGATGCCCGTATCGCTCTCTTACAAAAAATAAATACGTCTAAAATGTGTGCCGACTTGTATACTGCGACTGCAAAGACGTGCTACTTTTTCGGACCGAAATAAAAGTACAAATATCATACTTATTTTTAAAATTGTTATTATGGAGTAATAATGGACTTACTGATACAGAATGAGTTTTATTCTAAAACAAAGACCAGAAATGGCCAACGGAACTTCATACTTACATAGATATCACAATGTAGATAGTTCAGCAACTATGACAATAAAAATAAATAAATGGTTCTGAATAGTTATGTTAAAAATGGTACCGTCGAAGTGACCTGATGATGATGATGGAGCCGGAAGATAGTCACCGGAACTCCGTAATTAATCAATGTATCCTAGCCGTGTTTGGGCTTATTAGAATTGTCATGAAATGCCCTTTGGCTATAAGGTACTATCGAAGTGACCTGATGATGATGGAGCCGGAAGATAGGCACTGCAACTCCGTAGTTAATCAATGTATCCTAGCCGTGTTTGGGCTTATTAGAATTGTCATGAGATGCACTTTGGCTATAAGGTACTATCAAACTGATCTGATGATAATGTTGATGAAGCTAGAAGATAGGCACCGGGACTCCGTAATTAATCAATGTATCCTACCCGTGTTTGGGCTATTTAGAATTATCATGAGATGCGCCGCACTTTGGCTATAAGGTACTATCAAACTGATCTGATGATGATGGATAACCCTATAGTAATCCAATCGGGCGTTGAATTTTGTCATGAACCTTGAAACTCGATAAAAATAATTTGTTCGAGCTTAGAATATAGGTTATAATGACACGTATGACGTCGTAGTGCAATTCGAGTATAGTACAAAATAAAACATTATCTTTTTTGGAACGAAGTTCCTTATCGCGCGTTGTGAAAGGGGGCTAGACGGAAGAAATTCTCACGAAAAATTATACCGACACTTTTACTGTCAAAATATAAATCAAAGATGGCGGCTGCAAGAAATTCAACTTTTTCGTCATGGGTGTCGTTTTCATGGTTTTCAAGGGTGTTGAAACCGATAGTACTGTCAAAATGTAAATCCAAGATGGCGGTTGCAAGAAATTATTAACTTTTCCGTCATGGGTGTCGTTTTCATGGTTTTCGAGGGTGTTGAAACCGATGGTACTGTCAAAATATAAATCCAAGATGGCGGCTGCAAGAAATTATCAAATTTTTCGTCATGTGTGTCGTTTTCATGGTTTTCGAGGGTGTTGAAACCGATGGTACTGTCAAAATGTAAATCCAAGATGGCGGCTGCAAGAAATTATCAACTTTTTCGTCATGGGTGTCGTTTTCATGGTTTTCGAGGGTGTTGAAACCGATAGTACTGTCAAAATGTAAATCCAAGATGGCGGCTGCAAGAAATTGTTAACTTTTCCGTCATGGGTGTCGTTTTCATGGTTTTCGAGGGTGTTGAAACCGATAGTACTGTCAAAATATAAATCCAAGATGGCGGCTGCAAGAAATTATCAAATTTTTCGTCATGGGTGTCGTTTTCATGGTTTTCAAGGGTGTTGAAACAGATAGTACTGTCAAAATGTAAATCCATGATGGCGGTTGCAAGAAATTATTAACTTTTTCGTCATGAGTGTCGTTTTCATGGCTTCGAAGATGTTGAAATAGTGCTGTCAAAATGTACATAAGATAGGATAGTAGTTTTTAGTTATCTTGGATTGGCTAGACGGAAAAACTTCTCACGAAAAGTTGTAACGATACTTTTTGCTATAGTAAGCTATTGTAAGCCGTGCGGCGTGCGCATGTTTCTCTGTCTGTCTCTCTCTCTCTCTCTTATAGAAAGCAAGCCAGAACGGAACTTCGTTCCATCCGGGTGTCCCTTGACACCTCAGTAGTTTTTTTATATTGCTAAATATCTGACAGACAAATCAAAGCAAGTAATAGGAGCTGTACCCTATTCGCGGATTAGACATATAAAGAAAGTTTTTTTACTGTCAGTTCAACCGATTTCAACTTCTATTTCGTAGGCATAAGGATGGCATTAAAAGCAAAAAACTAATTACAATACCAACTATTTGCTGCAGCCACCATTTGTCATGCTACCAACGTAATGAAAGTCAAAATCGGTTGAACGGACAGTAGTAATAGGTTTTTTTTTTAATATAATGTACAGGCTCGCGTTTGACCACAATCTCACCTGATGGTAAGCGATGATGTGGCCGACGATAGAGCACACTTGCCTATATCTTCGAGTACCAAGATAAATTAGGACACTTTTCACTACATATTATAAAACAAAGTCCCCCGCCGAGTCTGTCTGTCTGTCTGTTCGCGATAAACTCAAAATTTACTGCACCGATTTTCAAGCAGTTTTCACCACTCGATAGCGTGATTCTTGAGGAAGCTTTTAGTATATAATTTGTTAAGTTTTTGTATGTATTTTTGTGTACATTAACGTTATTTGTTGAAGATGTCGGGAAAAAATAAGCCGTATGGGAGCTTTTAACGCAAACGCTGCCTAAACCCTTTGAGATATAACAAAATAATGTATCGTGGAATTGTGTATCTTATATAGGTCTATAGAAAAGTCTGCGGTGGCATATGTCTATCTCTTAAGGTTAACATAATATATCCATTTTACTACTTTTAAAAATTGGCATTCATGAAGCATTTATTGGAAAGCTATTTACATAATTACGGTATTAATTCTTATCAAAATAAGTTACTTCGCGTTCAAGACTATATCAGTATCTGTAAATTACTTTTTGAATCATTTAAATCGGACGTACTTTTGGAGGTATGCGGAACAGAGAGTAAAGTCCCGCAAACCTCCGTTGAAAAGGGAGGATCCTCCGACCAGACAGGTGTTATAGTCTGGTGGGCTACTGCCCGATAGATGATTTCGGGCTGTCGTATATGTTCAAATCGCGCGGAGAACTCTGATTGCGCGATGCAGGATTTCGTACTTTCTTCGTAGTTCTTATGTGGCGCCATAGATGTCGCTACATACTATTAGAAAGCTTTCATAAATTTAATAATTCTCAAAATTAAATTCACGAGTTCACGAGTTCCGCTCTTCAGTAGCTACGCATGACGCGGTCACTGATCCTCCCCCCGCGCTGTTTTGCCTACTGTTTCTTTAGCTAATAAGCCGAACGACAATAACGCACCACTGATGACTGTGTTTTCTTTTGGAAGTTGTTGAAAAGTTATAATTGCATTTTTGTTTTGTGTTTGTTTTCTTAACTAACACAACACCAACAATGGTAGTATTATGTGAATTAAGGTAGTAAGAACTACGCTGCTCACGCGTGTAAAATGGAGGTCCAAAATTTATGGGAAATAACATTAGGTTACGCCACGCGGGCGAAGCCGCGGGCAAAAGCTAGTGTATTTATAAATCAATTTTTCCTGTTACCATTTTGATATACAAGGAATTAAAGTTGCCACAATATCATGATATCAAATTAACGATGATTTATTCATCTCCCAGTTACATGCTTTAAAATTATTCAGTCCCATACAATCTTTTCACACAAATACAATACAGAAATTGGCTATGCTACAAATAGGGTCTGGATAGTACACATAACTGCTAAATCCGTTGTATATTTTACCTTATAATTAAAAAAAAAACTTTATCCAAAAAAGATATAACCGATTTCACTAGTCGGTGATAAATAAGGAACAAACAATATCGAGAAACACCGACTTCCGAAATTAAAATTATTTTGATGGTTTTAGTGTTTTGTTTTAGTGAAGTCGGTTATATTTTTTTTGGAAAAAGTTTTTTATTTCACACTTTTTAGTTGTAATACACTTATTTACAGCCAGAGTACCTTTTTCTCATGACAATTCAAATTAACTCAAACCCTGCTAGGATAAATTCATTGTTTTATTATGAAGCTTCCGTGTCTACCTTGCGGCTCCATCATCATCATCAGATCAGTTTGATAGTACCTTATAGCCAAAGTGCGGCGCATCTCATGATAATTCTAAATAGCCCAAACACGGGTAGGATACATTGATTAATTACGGAGCCTCGGTGCCTATCTTCTAGCTTAATCATCATTATCATCAGATCAGTTTTATAGTACCTTATTGCCAAAGTGCATCTTATGACAATTCTAATAAACCCAAACACGGCTAGGATACATTGATTAATTACGTCGTTCCGGTGCCTATCTTCCGGCTCGCACATAGTTATTATGTTCATTGTGATATCTGTGTGAGTATGAACTTCCACTGGCCATTTCTGGTCTTCTTCACCAGTTCCACTTCATCAAATGTAATTTTTTGAGTGTAAATGCTTAAGTCTTTGATGAAAATACCAAAAGAACTATACGGTTGCTTATGATATTTGAGGAGTTCCCTTGAATTCGCCAAGATTCCATCATCAGATCCCGACTTGGTGACTATGGGACCATTTGGGAAGTATACACTTTCCAAAAAACAAGAAAGAATTTTTCAAATCGGTCGGCAAGCAACGAAGTTATGCGCGAACATACATAAAAAAAAAACTACTGAGGTGTCAAGGGACACCCGGATGGAACGAAGTTCCGTTTTGGCTTGCTTTCTATAAGAGAGAGAGAGAGAGAGACAGACAGAGAAACATGCGCACGCCGCACGGCTTACAATAGCTTACTATAGCAAAAAGCATCGTTACAACTTTTCGTGAGAATTTTTTCCGTCTAGCCAATACAAGATAACTAAAAAATACTATCCCATTTTATGTACATTTTGACAGCACTATTTCAACATCTTCGAAACCATGAAAACGACACTCATGACGAATAAGTTGATAATTTCTGACAGCCGCCATCTTAGATTTACATTTTGACAGCACTATCGGCTTCAACAACCTCGAAAACCATGAAAAAGACACCCATATCGAAAAAGTTGATAATTTCTTGCAGCCGCCATCTTAAATTTACATTTTCACAATACAATCGGTTTCAACACCCTCGAAAACCACGAAAACGACACCCATGACGAAAAAGTTGATAATTTCTTGCAGCCGCCATCTTGGATTTACATTTTGACAATACTATCGGTTTCAACACCCTTGAAAACCATGAAAACGACACCCACGACGAAAAATTTTATAATTTCTTGGAGCTGACATCTTGGATTTATATTTTGACAGTACCATCGGTTTCAACACCCTCGAAAACCATGAAAACGACACCCATGACGGAAAATTTGATAATTTCTTGCAGCCGCCATTTTGGATTTACATTTTGACAATACTATCGGTTTCAACACCCTTGAAAACCATGAAAACGACACCCATGACGAAAAATTTTATAATTTCTTGCAGCCGCCATCTTGGATTTATATTTTGACAGAACCATTGGTTTCAACACCCTCGAAAACCATGAAAACGACACCCATGACGGAAAATTTGATAATTTCTTGCAGCCGCCATCTTGGATTTATATTTTGACAGTACCATCGGTTTCAACACCCTCGAAAACCATGAAAACGACACCCATGACGAAAAAGTTGATAATTTCTTGCAGCCGCCATCTTGGATTTATATTTTGACAGTAAAAGTGTCGGTACAATTTTTCGTGAGAATTTTTTCCGTCTAGCCCCCTTTCACAACGCGCGATAAGGAACTTCGTTCCAAAAATCAAACATCCGAATTAAGAACCTCCTCCTTTTTTAGAAGTCGGTTAAAAATACATAAGTATTCATAGTTTTAACTGTATTTTACGATTAGATCGAATATTAAATTGGAAATACCTACTTGCTTCAGACATCGTACGAGTATTTATTGAGTTTGAAGATTTAATTCATGTCGGAGAGGGGTTGTGCGTTGTACCTAATTGTCTGATATAAAAAACTTTTTATAAAAAAAATAAAACCGACTTCACTAAAAAAACACTAAAATGATCAAAATAATTTTAATTTCGGAAGTCGGTGTTTTTCGTTATTGTTTGTTCCTTATTTAACACCGACTTCCGAAATTAAAATTATTTTGATCATTTTAGTGTTTTTTTAGTGAAGTCGGTTTTATTTTTTTTATAAAAAGTTTTTTATTTCATACTTTTTAGTTGCAACACACTTACAGCCAGAGTACTTTTTTCTCATGTCAATTCCAATTAACTCAAACCCTGCTAGAATACATCATTTTCTTATGAAGTTCCCGTGTCTACCTTCCACCTTCCGGCTCCATCATCAGATCACTTCGATAGTACCTTATAGCCAAAGTGCATCTCATGACATTTCTAATAAGCCCAAACACGGGTAGGATACATTGATTAATTACGGAGTTCCGGTGCCTATCTTCCAGCTCCATCACTATCATCAGGTTACTTCGATGATACCATTTTCAACATAACTATTCAGAACTATTCATTTATTTGTATTGTCATAGTCGCTTAACTATGTTCATTGTGATATTTGTTTGAGTATGAAGTTCCGTTGGCAATTTCTGGTCTTCTTAACCAGTTCCACCTCATCAAATGTCACTTTATGACTGTAAATGCTTAATTCCTTGATGAAAATATCAAAATGACTATATAGTTGCCTATAATATTTGAGGAGTTCCCTCGATTTAGCCAAGATTCCATCATCAGATCCCGACTTGGTGACTATGGGACCATTTGGGAAGTATACCCTTTCCAACAAAAAAAGAATTTTTCAAATCCGTTGGCAAGCGACGAAGTTATGCCCGAACATACATAAAAAAAAAAAATAAAAAAAATACAAACATCCGAATTGAGAACCTCCTCCTTTTTTAGAAGTCGGTTAAAAATAAAATATTTATAAATATAATATTTTTAAAGAAATAAGCCTGGGAAATAATCGTAGGTTTACAAATAAATTGGTCGTTATTACCCGTAACGATATGGCAACTACTTATTTTTGCTATACGAGTAGTACTCGAAACTGGATAAGCAGGCAATTACATATTGCCATATAGTAATACTGATACTAAAAATCAAACAAGCTTGACTCAATTAATACTTACTAAGAAAAATAAAATAATACCTCAAATATCAAGACATGTTCGGTTAAAGTATAAAATTGAGCGAACAATGGGCTCTATGTGTGCGTGCGCGTAAAGTCGATGTATTGCGACCAAGATACCTAAATTCGAGCGAGTGAATTTTGCTCACGCGTCCTTAAATAGGAAAATCATCCAATGACATCCCCTGCTCTTCGGCGGAGCGGGAGATAATGTCAGACTTTTACTGACTAAAAACCCACTCCTGTTCCTTCGTTGCCTTTCGTACCGGGATCGAATCTTCCTTTCAGAAGCAGATCCTTGGTCCCAGTAGGCTTGACCCTGCTCACCGTGCGCAAGCTCGCACTTAGTTTACTTGTATCCAATTCGTATTTGTGATTTTTTTTCCGAACATCATAATCACGAATTACCATATTAAGCTTTAGAAATGTTAGTATCTGATCTCCTCACCATCATTTCAGCTGAAAGATGACACTGATGAAGATGATGCTGATGATGATGATGATTTGAGCTGGATTACTTTTCTTGAAATGATGATGATGTTTCACTGTTGGACATACGTGTCGTCAAATTGACCGGTCGTGTGCGTCTCGTGTCCATTGGATTCCCGCGACCCTGATCAGGTGGTCGGTTCGCCTTGTGGGTCTACATTCTGAAACCTTTCATCCCCATTGACCAATCCAACATAAAATGAAAAATAAATGTGACAGAGTCGGACAGGAATGGCGCTTCTGTTAAATGAAAAGCTTGGTTCATCATAGAAACCAGTTCCTAGTTTCGGTAGGTGAGTATAACCTTTGGAATAGAAAAGAATAAATTTCCAGGTGCCTAAAATTTTCAAAATATCTATTTTCAGAAGTATAGTGAGGTAAATTGAGCCAAGGTTGCGGGATTGTTGAAAAAGTTGATGATGATGCCATCTAGTCGATTTCGGCCACAGCGACTGTTGTTTCGGATTGTTCGGAAAAGTTAACATGAACTTGGAACGCAAAGGGAAACTAAAGGACCAGTGGTGGGTTTTAGTCACTTGGAAGGGATGTGGTATACACATTAAATGTAGGACAAGTCAAGTAGTTGACGTCACGACAGTCGCGACCCTTCCGAGGCATCGACTAGGTCACTCACTAGGTCACTCAATTACGGTATTCCAAACGTTAAATAAACTAATAGAGTAAGATCCTAGGGCCGCCAGACGTCATATATTTTCTCACGGACGAAATGTGGACGATTGAGTACTGTTGGCATGTACTAAGAACGCATGCCTATCTGTCGCCAATACTCCCAGACACATTCCGTGGGCCGTATTGCTTTACAGACGCTTTAAAGCTCCCAAAATAATGACATAACTTCATGCAAATTCTCATGTTTGATTTTTATATATGTTCACCAAACCACTATTTTAAAACCTTTTACAAGAAGACTGGGAGTACTGGCGACTTGATTTTAAAGATATTGCCTAAAATATACGTAAAAATCAGCTTGGAGAATTTACGTGAAGTAAGTACTGTTTTTATGTACCTTGATTACCTGATACCTGAAAATTGGCCGTCTAATCAAGCTAGCAGATAGGCAAGCGTTTTTAGTAAATACTAACAGTACTCAATCGTCCACATTTCGTTCGTGAGAAAATACGTGATGTCTGGCGGCCCTGGGATCTTGGACTATAATATTAATACGATGCGTCGTGTCGTCGTAGAATCGTTGCGTGTAAAAACTCCGTGTTATTGTTCATCTGCCTTATTATTCAGTATTCATTCCCTTCGTATCACTTGATTATTCCTCATACATATTTGTTTTGATGGGTCATTTATTTTCCTTCATCGGGAATAACAATGTTTATTTCTTTAGTCAGAAATTTTGTAATCAGGTTAGTGTGTCGATGGTTAGAAAAAAATCGGGATTGTTTGTTGTTGTAATAAAGAAGGTAGATGTCTATGTAGGTTGGTTTAGTTTTACGTAAGATTAGGTAATAGTCTTATTTCTATTGCTATCTTGTTATATTTTGGGTTTTTATTGCTCGTAGCATGTTCATCTGCTTTTTGTCAAGGTTTGAATAGTAAAACTTTCCTAAGGGAATCATAATTAAAAGGTAAGAAGTAGATTCAAGTGATAAATGCATTGTATAATTTTGTAATATGCAAATATTTTAAAACTATTTTTTTTAATGCGTGTCCGACTGTCCGCGTCCGATCGTTTGTCTTGGTACGGTCATGTAAAGAGGAGGGATGAAATGCATGTTACCAAAAGAGTTATGAGTATACATGTGGATGGGTGGAGAGGGAGAGGGAGGCCAAAGAAAAGATGGATGGATTACGTGAAGAATGATATGAAAGAAAAGGAAGTTAGTGATAGCATGACGAATGACAGGGTAGAATGGAAGAAAAAAACGTATTGCGCCGACCCCAAATAAGATGGGACAAGGGCAGGAAGAAGAAAAAGAAGAAGAAGCGTGTCCGACTGTCCACGGAGTTTCTTGCCGGTTCTTCAATTGGAACCGTGCACTAGTTAATATTTATTTTTTTCTAGTAAATAGGTATTTTATTTGCCAATATTTTATGCACCAAGGCAAGCAAAAAACTGCCACGGCCGTAACATTCTTTTCTCAAAACAGTTCGGGCCATTTTTGATCCCCAATAACTTCGTTGTGTATAAAACTAGAAGCCTGAATTTACAGGTTTGCCAAATCAATCAAGGTCATCAAGGTCCCATAAGTACGGACTGAATAAATTAGCCGATTTGGTATTACATTGATCTTACAACTTTTTACGGTAAAAGAACTGAGTTGCATAACTTGGTTTTTCTATGAGTTATGTTTTTGATGGCATTTTGAATTGAAGTTATTGACTAATAAGTTTAAAGTAAAAAAAAACACATTAGACAAACATCCTTTACCATACGAATCTTAATTATACACAATTTTATTTTATTTATATAGTAATATTTATTTATTGTGTAAAACTAGATACTTTATTGTAGTCTTTATTAACACAAAGATTGATTGATAGAGAATAATGCATAGGTAGCGTTGTGTTTTACCTCAAATTGTTTCCATGTTCGATTGAGATGGACAAATTGTATTTGACTTTAAGAAATAAATGATTATTAGTGTTATTACACAAAGTTTAAATAAATAAACATCCTGTTTGGAGGAAGTTTTACTAAGCAAGGATCCATTCATATCATTATACATGAATTAGTTGACGTACCTACTTAAACAAATATTATTTCAAATACACGGGCGTCGCCCATTCATTGTGAAGTATTTCGTCATCTAGTTATTTTAATTTACGTGTTACTGTAAGTATAAACTTCCATATTTGTACACTAAAAATACAACTTCCTTTATGATAAGTCATTTCAGAATTTTCCCACCGTTTCATTACCTATCTGATAAGCGATAATTCGCCACGTTGCAGTAGTAATGTCATTGGACACATCCCTACAGTAATGGTTTGGCCACACGGTTGCAACTAGCGTTCCAACCAAGGTTGCCCAAGTCTGTGTGTTTGGTTTGTGTTGCGGCTACATGGATATTAAAATCCACGCGCCAACAGGTACAGTGGTTGCAAAAATGCGCCTCCCAACCAACACAAACAAGTTTACATCCTTCAGGCAGCCCCTTCAAAGGTTCCGTTTTCCATTCGCATATATTATGCGGAATCTTTTA
This sequence comes from Mythimna ferrago, assembly GCA_910589285.2. Taxonomy (NCBI): domain Eukaryota; kingdom Metazoa; phylum Arthropoda; class Insecta; order Lepidoptera; family Noctuidae; genus Mythimna; species Mythimna ferrago. The sequence continues at coordinate 14,176,134 of OU342676.1, read as the reverse complement.
TACGCTTGGTGCGAACTTGTATAACTGCGCCCTTTGAAAATCAGTTTTAATCTCACCCAGATCTAAATTCTTTCACTATGGTATGCTACTTTATCGGACGACATGCATGTTACAAAACTTTAGCCTGGGCATCACTACTACAGCTCTTAGTTACGGCGATGGGCTTAGGGAAAAAGAATAATCACGGGCTTGCGGATGGCAAGCAATGGCTAGCTCGCCATCCGGTTGAGATCAAACCCGGGCGACGACGGCGCGTTGTGTTCTACGTGCGCTTCAAAGATATGTCAGCAAGAATCCGAGGGCTAGTTAGGGCGGGCTGCGTGTTCGAACGAGTTAATCGTGGCCGTCGCAAAAGAGTAACTGAAAGACCACTATGGATTTTAGTCAGTAAAAGTGTGACACTCCCTCTCGATCCAACCGCTCGGGTACCCGAGCGGGAGAAGTCATTTGATAATTTTCCACAGCAAAGGGGAAGAGAGTCATTATCATCATCATTTCAGTTGAAAGACTCTTGGATATAGGCTTCACCAGTCAGTCGTCATAACGACCGGTCCCGTGCATCTCGCATCCATCGGATTCCTATGACTCTTAGAAAAGGGGAAAAGAGTAAAAGATAGAACTACATTGTTATTTGTAGTATTACAAAGACGTGGATCGCGTACGCTGCTATTATTTAGCTTCACTTTTCTTGGACTGACCGACATTTGACTATTCAAAATTGCCTGCAAATGGTCTATTTGAAATAAATGCTTTGATTTTGCCGATCTGGGCGCTTCGGTCCCCATACATTTTATATGGCAACTGGACTTGTAGAGCTACATTAGAGCCACGCCACGCAACGCCACGAGACGTGACACTACCTACGTACAAATAAGGTGTGGCCCACGTGTGCGCCGGTCTAATGTAGTTCCCGCTTGATAAAATTATTTTATGTTTTTTTTCTATGAATCTTCGTTGCAGTCAATGAATCATTATACCATCATATACCTAGATTGACGTTGAAGTTTACGTAAGTAAAGCAATTAAAGAGCGTGTTAGGTAGTCATAATTATTTGTTATCCTCGTCAACAATTCGTTTCACCGATGAATCATATTATGAAAACAAGTGCACAGACAGTTGTTTGTCTAAAAGCAAAGGTCTAACAAACAACATAGAGGCCATATGGAGCAATCTTTTTGCTTGACAAATAACGATGTTCTTGGAAATATTAGGTAATGCTAGGTGCTATTGAGACTGCGTTTTACTTATAAATGTTATTTGGTATATGTTATTGTATAGTGCCTCTGAAATCACAAACGCTTATATCACATAGACTATTTACCTACAGGCACTTTTGAATAGCTCACCGTCCGACCGGCAACCGTCCGGACCGAGCTCTAGTCGTTGACGGCGCGTAGTGTTCCATGCGCTTCAAGGAGTTGTCAGCAACCGTAGGGGCTCAGCAGGATCAAAGCCTACTGGGGCCATAGGTAATGCGAAAGAGATCCCCGGGGCCCTGAAACAATGGCAAAGATGGAACAGGACTGGTGGGACTGACTAAAGTTAGTAACAGTCTGATACTGGCTCCCGCTCCGCCCAAGAGCGGGGGATGTCATTAAATGATTTACCCACCTTAAAAATAAAACAAAAAGGCACTTTATATTATCACCACAATCTTATCACACCTTTTCACGAGCTACACGAGCGAAATGAAAATGCTCAGATGGGCTGGTGGTGTAACCCGGTTAGACAAAGTGATAGATTAGATCAGAGGATCATTTAAGGTGGTACTGATTGCATGCGATGGTACGGTCATATCCTTAGACGAAATGACGATCAACCAGTCAAAAAGACCCTAAGTATCCCCCACCAACCAAGAGGAAGAGGACGACCAACCACCACCTGGTGGTCAAATTTGCAAAAAGAAATCCAGCAAGCGAGTCCGAGTGCATAGACAAGCCAAAACAGAGCTCACTGGCGCAAACGTACAAGGAGACCTGACCACAGCTACACTGGGAAGAGGGTTGAACAAAGAAGAAGATCTTATCACATCTTTTAAATTATCACCACCATTATCGCTTAACGCTGAAAGAAAACTATGGCGGTAAGGCTGTTATCACACAGCCACGCAGCCCGCAGCGTAGTGCGTGAATACGTGTCTTAACGTTGCTTGTAAGTATCTCTGTTTGTATAGAAAACACGCACAGTCCAACACACTAAAAATGCATCCACGCGCGTTCATGCAGATCACGCACCTACATGCGAAGAAACATGCACTCACGCGCGAGGGTGCGGGGCGACACGCAAGGTATGCCACACTGAGTCTCGTAGTACCGTGTGTGATTTTTTATAAAATGAGTGCGTGTCTGCGTGATTTTACAAAACGCCCCTACACGCGTGAGTGCGTAAAAAACCCGCACGATGATGCAGATCTGCACTCTCGCAAGTACGTGCGTAGGTGCGTTTTCACGCGCTACGCTGCGTGGTGCGTGGCAGTGTGATAACTGCCTAAGTCCACTCTTTGAAGAGTGGCTGGAAGGACGTCACGGTGTCCTCACCATCCGTATGACGCAGCTCCTCACCGGACATGTTAAGTTCGAGAGGTTCCTGTACCGAATTCGTGCGGAAAAAACGCCCGCATGCTTCTTCAGAAGAAATATGCATTACCTGTGTTTTAATCACCGTCATTCTTACCATTTCTAAGAAGTTTGCATCACAGCTGAAGCTAATTTCAATGACTCGCAATCAACGCTACGTCATAAACTCATTCATGCAATTAGTGCAGTAGTGGTGATTCCCATTAAAGTAAAACTTTGCTGGTCACAATCTCTTACTGCTTTGTCCTTCTCAAACTTCTGATATTTAAATAGCAGAGTCTTCTCAAAAACGCTATACAATCTAGAGACGATGAAATCAATAAATAGGTAGGTACCTAATTTCGAAAAAGGAATAACGTACCTTAGAAATGAAGTTTATTTGGACTTAATATTATTATAATTACAAGTCAATCTAAAGATTTACTACACTTCAAAGCAACCTGTTTTAAAAAACGGCAATTTCTTTAAATACCTACTTATTAATATTAGTGTGATTTAAAACAATGATTTGATTGGAATAAATTTTATAGATAGAGTGCGTAAGCATTTTATTCTCTTCGAAGTCTGTAGTCATTTGGACCCGCTCGATTTTGGTCCCGTGGGTCCACATGTCCACAGAATTTATTTTCTGTATTTTTGGTGGTCAATTGGACCCACATGCAAATAAAAAAAATCCATTGTTTAAAGCTACGGGTGGATACAGTCAAGTGCAAAAGTTGTAAGTCAAAATGTAATAAAACGCAATTCAGTTAGATTTAAAAGGTTATTCTCAATCATATTCTAAAATCTTTTAAAATTATATGGTACCTAGATACGGTATAAATCATTGACAGATAAAAGAACGTCAATAAATAAAAATAATATAAATTAATGTAGGTAGTAAATAGTATTAATCAAATATAACAATCAACAAAAACTATACAACATTCATTGATGGAAACCGTCGTGAAGTTGATGGCAAATTTTCATTCAATAATACTACTGAAAGCAGAAAAAATATATCGATCCACACATATTCTGGAAAAGGGTCGAACCAAAATATGCAGCGTCATGTTTCAGGATGACTAAGCATATTGACTATGTTCAAGTGTTTTGTTTACATCCCCTTTATCTTTTATTACCTTGTCCCTCCATTCAGGAAGGTTTCATTAATGACTAGTTGACGAATTATCTTCAGTTAGCAACAGCCACGTATCTAGTGACGTATAGTCTACACTTGAGTGTTAATAGACTAAAACAGACTATTACTAACACGCGTGTTTACGGCTTAAAGCACGTGTTGTGATGTTTATCTGATTTACATATATTATGATGCGTGTTTTGTTTGTGCATGAACTGAAAGACAAACTCGGCCGTATCCACATATGCTAAGTATTATGACATATCTTTAATTTGCTTAAAAACACATGACTTAGATACTTGGCATACGCAACGCTGTCACACGCGTGTAATTTTTATTTAATAGCTTTTGTCCGCGGCCACGTTCCCGCTCTACTCTACTCCACCCTACTATACCTTACTCTACCCTATTCTATTTTTATTTAATAACAATATTTTTTTGTGGTAATATATTAATTTAATAATATTGCAATATTATTAATATTGCAATCCACTATTTGCATTTACCTTAGAGATGAAACGGATATCCGGTAATTATCAGGTATCCGGCCTATTCGGCCTTGTTTTGATTATCCGGCCGGATACTGGATAATAATTCAGTATTCGGCCGGATACCGGATAGTAAAATTAAATAAATTTTCCTTATTTTACACCAGCCAAATTGTCACAAATTACAATAGGTCAAAAATGTTTGTTTTGTTATGTAACTAGTTTAGTATTAAAAATTAACAATTGGCAATTTGTGGTGAATTAATACCAAATTTTCCGCATTTTTTGGTAAGAGGCGAATCCACTTAGCTTCGTAAACTAGACCAGCTTCTAACAAATCCCTTACGCTGAAAATGCTACTGTCAGGTGCTAAAAAATAAATTCTAGCAAATCAAACTAATCGCGTGATGAAATATGATAAAGGGCTGCTGAATATCCGGTAGCCGGATATCTAGCGCTCCGGCCTCGTAGCTTGCCGAATATTCGGTATCCGGTATCCGGCCAACCACTCTCCGGTTCAGCTCTATAATACCTCGCCTTCAGGCCGTCCGGTAACCATCCGGACCGAGCCCAAGTCGTCGACGGCTGGAAGGAATGGTCCTTCTTTGCCAAGCGAGTTTTAGTCAGTAAAAGTCTGACACACCCTCCCGTTCCACCCTAGAGCGAGAGAAGTAATTGGACGATTTCCCACCTAAAAAAACCCCACTGTTGGCATTATACGCATTTTAACAAAAACATACTTCGTAGTAAATGAGCATTCTTATGTACATAAATATTTAATTCATAACATTACATATGAAACTTATCAAATAAATTAAAAATAAATAGTTGATTAGAAAAAAGCCCCTGAATATGATGCGGTTATGAAAGCGACGCAATAGTAGCTCTATTTCTTATCTAAGTATGACAAAAAGTATGTGTGAATCATTATCATTGAAGTGTCCATAATTGCACTTCCGACTTCCGAGGTAGATCCAATTTTTTTTTAAATACACTAACCTGAAAACTGGCTCTTATCGCACTATAATTAGGTTCAACATGCTAGGTTTATCACCCTCGTGTTTTTTTTTTATTTATCACAAGATGGGCTTTTTTCATTCCTAATTCGTCACGGTTAGCGGTGACTTTTTTAAAGCAGCGGTGTAGATTTTTTTGAAGTTAATATTTAATGAAAATTTAAGTGTTGTGCTCTGTAGCAACGCCACCGTATATTTTATTATTATGATAAACCCATCTTTATGTACGGCTGACGTACATAGCGTACATGCATTGTTTGTGAATGTACGCCTTTTAATTTAAAAGAAAAAAGTAAATTAATGTGGCGTTGCTGCGGAGAATTCTCACTAGCAACGCCACCTGCAATCAACATTTGTAGACACAATTTCAGCTATTTCTCTAAAGTTATGTAATGTACGAACGCTGTGTATTATGTACACGTGATAAGTATGAAAAAATATGTTAATTCTAAACTTTAATTCTAAACTCACTTATTGTCCCTTATAGTGCATTAAACTAAATGTATTTTAGCTAGCTACAGATTGGCAGGAAAATTTAACAAAACAGATTTCATTAATAGAAGTTTATTATTACGAGTATAACAATGGTTACAACAAAAAAATACCTATAAAATAAATAAAAAAAATTAAACAGAAAATACCTCTCAAAAAAAGAAAAATCTGTAAAAAATACATTACACTAGATTTACAGTGTATTTCAAGGGCGGATCCAGGGGGGGGGGGGTCATGGGGGTCATGACCCCCCCCTGGGCTAGATCCAGGACGTACATAGGTGGACACTGATTAAAATTGTTAAACATAATGTTTTATATTTTTTTTTGGCACAATATAGATTTTATGTACCTACTTTTTACCTGTATTAATTATTATAAAAATTAAATAATAACTTCGTGTGACTTGACCACGACTATTGTGACGGGGCTGCTCTCAAGCGGCTCCTGCCCAACCTTGGGGTCCAGACGCCTCCTGCCGGAGGCTCTACGCGGGAATCATTCTGTCCATGGCCCTTTATTGGGCGCCAGTGTGGGCGTCGACGCTGCGTCACCAACCGAAGGCCCAGCTGAACGTATGCCAGGGGGTCATGGCAATACGGATGGTGGGGGATACCGTACGATTTCCCACGAAGCGGCAGCCTCCTTGCTGGCCTGCCACCTTGAGATCTGGAGGCTATGGGAGGATCTGGATTTGCGCGTGGAGATGCAATGCCAGGGCGAAAGTCCGCTGCCATGACAAGTCGCGGCATGGCGGACAGAGCTCCGGCGGGATCTCATGGTGAAATGGCGTCAGCGACTATCGCAACCCAATGCTGGGCAAGCCACAATTATGGCGGTAAGTCCCCTCTTTGAGGCATGGTTGGCAAGACCTCATGGCGTCATCACCTTCCCCATGACGCAAGTTCTCACCGAACATGGTAAATTCGGGAGGTTCCTCTACCGGATTCGTGGCGGACGTGACGCCCGGGTGTCGCCATTGTGCAGAACGCCCGGAGGATATGGTGGAGCACACAGTGGAGGTGTGCCCCGCATGGCCAGAGCAGCGCCGTGCCCTCGTGAGTGCGATCAGCGGCGGCGATCTCTCGCGCCGGGCCTTAGATACAGGCCATGGTCCGGAGCGAGGAAGAGTGGCGGGCGGTCGCCTCCTTCTGCGATGCAGTAATGCTACCAAAGGAGGAGGCTGACCGCATCAGGCAACGGCGCTTACAGCGTGCCAGCCGCCGCCGGGATTCCGATTCTTATTTCCGGCCACCGTAGGCGCGGGCTTGCAGACTGCGAGCTATGGTTAGCTCGCTGTGCGACCGTCCAGTAACTGTCCGGATCGAGCCCAAGTTGCCGACGGCGCGCTCTGTTCCCGCGCGCCTCAAGGAGTTGCATATGGCATACCTGGAAGCTAATGACATCCTCAGTGATCGTCAATATGGTTTTCGCCGAAATCGCTCAACTTGGGATCTTCTAGCGTATGCCATTCACATCTGGAGCGAGGCCATCGAGAAGCATGGGGAAGCACTTGCAGTCTCCCTTGATATCTCGAAGGCTTTCGACAGGGTTTGGCATGATAGCCTTATTGCTAAGCTTCCTTCCTTCGGTTTGCCCACTGGTCTGTGTAACTGGATCGCAGACTTCTTGAGAGGGCGATCCATCCGAGTAGTTATTGAAGGCTGCTCGTCCGGTCAAATGGATATTAATGCCGGGGTCCCTCAGGGGTCGGTGCTCTCTGCAACACTGTTCTTGCTGCACATAAGCGAACTACTTAAACCTGGTACCTTTGGGTATGCAGACAACAGCACTGTTGCTGAGAGTTACGTGTCCGATGCACGTACTAGTGAGTCACAGATCCAGTCTTTGAGGGAGGCTATGGTTGAGCGCTTGAACTTGTCCTTGAAGGCAGTATCCGATTGGGGCGATGCCGACCTGGTCATGTTCAATGCTGCTAAAACCCAGGCGTGTCTTTTTCCCGCCAAACGGAGCCAATTTTACCCGGCTCCTATATTCCGGGGTGTGACCGTGTTGATAACCGGCAGCCTTGAGCTTCTTGGGGTAACGTTATCATCTACCCTCAATTTCGGCTCTTACATCGAAGCAAAAGCACAACAGGCTGCCAAAAAACTGGGGATCTTAGCTAAGGTGAGGCGGTACTTCACTCCGGAACAGCTGCTCAACCTATACCAAGCGCAAGTTCGATCGTGTATGGAGTACTGTTCTCATCTTTGGGATGGGTCTGCCAAGTATCAGCTTGATACTCTGGAGTCAATTGAGAGGCGAGCTAAGAGGATCATCGGTGATGATGCGCTTGTTGAGTCAAAGCTCCAAAGCCTTGAGCATCGACGCCGAGTTGCTGGCCTGGCGGTTTTCTATCGATTACACTTCGGTGAGTGTGCGTTGGAATGGAATTGCACAATTTAATTCCGCCAAGTCCGTTCCATCATCGGACAACTAGACGTACGGCGTTGCGCCATCGGTACATGGTGGATATCCCACCCACTCGTACTCGCGTTTTGGAAACACATTCATTATGCGTACAGCTAAAGAGTGGAATTCCCTGCCGGAGTCTGTTTCCTGATAGCTACAACCTAGGGGTCTTTAAGTCAAGAGTGAATAGGTTACTTCTAGGCAAGCGTGCTCCATCGTTGGCCACATCATCACTTACCATCAAGTGAGATGTGGTCAAACGCGAGCTTATCAATACTAATAAAAATAAAAAAAAGTTGTCAGCAACACCAAGGGTCCAGCCGGGTCGAAGCCTACCGGGGCCAGGGTTATCCGAAAGGGAAGCTCGGCCCCGGTACGAAAAACAAGAAGGATCGGGGTGGGTTTTTTAGTCAGTAAGAGTCTGACACTATCTCCCGCTCCGCCGAAGGACGGGGGATGTCACTTGGATAATTTTATCTACAAAAAAAAAATACGACTATGTGAAACACCCACCCCCCCCTGGTGTTAAAGCTGGATCCGCCCTTGGTGTATTTATACACTCGATTGCAAAAATTCGCACATCATCACTTGTTATGTTAAGGCAGCCATTATCATGAATGTGAATATATAGAGTGAGTTTAGAATTAAAGTTTAGAATTAACATATTTTTTCATACTTATCACGTGTACATAATACACAGCGTTCGTACATTACATAACTTTGGAGAAATAGCTGAAATTGTGTCTACAAATGTTGATTACAGGTGGCGTTGCTAGTGAGAATTCTCCGCAGCAACGCCACATTAATTTACTTTTTTCTTTTAAATTAAAAGGCGTACATTCACAAACAATGCATGTACGCTATGTACGTCAGCCGTACATAAAGATGGGTTTATCATAATAATAAAATATACGGTGGCGTTGCTACAGAGCACAACACAAATTTAAATTGTGCTTATGAACAAAATATCATAAATAAATAAATAAGATTATTTACACAATAATTCTTTTTTTTTAAGAAATTAACAATTCTGTGTCCTAAATTAAAAAATATTTGAATTTTTTTTTTTAAATATTAAGTAGAATGTATAATGATTAGATTGCTTCCCCCGCAACCTGCAAAGGTAAAGCGCAGGAAAAAAGTCTATTAGAAATTATTTTCAATTTGTGTTATTTGTGATGAATCTAAGGTTTGAAGAGAATTCTTTAGATGGTACACCCCCGGAGACGCTTGTCAAGAAGTAACCTATTCAGGTTGTTGCTATCAGGCATCACAGTCAGTCTTGTTTTTAATGCCTTTCCATGGTGTCTCAAATTGACGGTATCTGAAAGGTTAACAGTACCCCAAGCGAACGCCGGCGTTCGCGCATCTATGGTCTTACTATTGTGTCTCAAATTGACGGTTGAAAGGTTAACAGTACCCCAAGCGAATGCTGGCGATCGCGCATCTATTGCCTTACTATTGTGTCTCAAATTGACGGGTGAAAGGTTAACAGTACCCCAAGCGAACGCCGGCGATCGCGCATCTATTGCCTTACTATTGTGTCTCAAATTGACGGTTGAAAGGTTAACAGTACCCCAAGCGAATGCTGGCGTTCGCGCATCTATTGCCTTACTATTGTGTCTCAAATTGACGGTATCTGAAAGGTTAACAGTACCCCAAGCGAACGTCGGCGTTCGCGCATCTATTGTCTTACTATTGTGTCTCAAATTGACGGGTGAAAGGTTAACAGTACCCCAAGCGAACGTCGGCGTTCGCGCATCTATTGTCTTACTATTGTGTCTCAAATTGACGGGTGAAAGGTTAACAGTACCCCAAGCGAACGTCGGCGTTCGCGCATCTATTGTCTTACTATTGTGTCTCAAATTGACGGGTGAAAGGTTAACAGTACCCCAAGCGAACGTCGGCGTTCGCGCATCTATTGTCTTACTATTGTGTCTCAAATTGACGGGTGAAAGGTTAACAGTACCCCAAGCGAATGTCGGCGTTCGCGCATCTATTGTCTTACTATTGTGTCTCAAATTGACGGGTGAAAGGTTAACAGTACCCCAAGCGAACGTCGGCGTTCGCGCATCTATTGTCTTACTATTGTGTCTCAAATTGACGGGTGAAAGGTTAACAGTACCCCAAGCGAACGTTCGCGCATCTATTGTTTTACTATTGTGTCTCAAATTGAGGGTTCTGAAAGGGTCAAATGGATCACGTTAACGGCTCGTGGTGGGGCTTCTAGTCTAAGTACGCTTGGCAAACTTCGATTATTTTTTTAAATGATTGATGGAAAATATTTAATGGCGCGCCATCTCTATTCATGTCAAGTCGCATTCAGCCGCTACGTAAGGTCCTTGATGTAATTTCACAACTCTACAGAAAAGTTAACAAACTGATAATACCTGAAAAAACATATGACTAACAATATCTGAAGTAGCTAAAAATAACACTAAACCAGTTTGCTAAGAGATAAGAGATGAAAATAAACCCTTATCTATATTATTAGAGGCGTTCTTATCAGGTGCTTCGGTTATCAGTATGCAGCCTATTTGCGTGTCCTCCGTGTGTTCACACATCCGCAACATGGGGGTAATAAATTGAGAACGTGACACATTTTTTAAATATTTGGTTTCTTATCGAAACTTTATCCAAAGTAGCACAAAACGTTTTGGGAACACATTCATTGTGCGTACAGTTAAGGACAGGAATTCCCTGCCGGAGTATCTACGGCACACGCGTTGCTTCTGACCACTCGACATTTGTGTCGTTAGATTGATAAAAAAAATTGGGGTTTAACAAGCTTTTCTTTAGACAAATACCTCTGAGATACCAAGGTTACCGACATAGCCCGGAAGAATTGTAAAACTTAAGTGGCAGTAGACACTGCAGCCCTGCAGGCCACATTGCTCGCAGAACAGATGGTCGATGGGGACTAAAGAATAGAATAGAATAGAAGAATAGACTAGAAAAACTTTTATTCGGTACAGACACAGCACAACGGTTATTACACAAAGTAAATAAAAATAAAAGTACAAAGTACGCCGAGCGTGCCCGCACCGAAAGGGTGACCACCTCAGCATTTGCCAGACGTTAGACACCCAGCGCTGGTTTTCAGTTGGCACCCCGCAGTGACGCACGGATTAGGGTAAAGCATATATATATACTCATAAGTGTAAATGAAATAGATATTGATGTAGTGTACCTACGGGTGTAAAATTTTATTTAAATAAAATACATAAATAACTATTTGATAAATAACAACGCAATATTATAAAACAAAATTTGTGCCTCATTGAATAAAACGATAAAACTATAAAATAACTTAGTACCCACAATACTCCGATAAAAAAACATCAGCCGATGCGCGGCGCGATGTTCAACGCCATGATAATGAGCCACCGCTGCACCGGCCCGGCAATTACCGACACCTAGGGCTAATACTATAACTAAAAACAAAAAGAAAAACATTGCACATAAAGGATCTGGTGTAATGATCACGTACCGGAAGACGCAGCGATGGAAGGCCTCCCCTAAGGTGGACCGATGACTTGTTGAGCTTCGCGGGAATCCGATCCGCACAGGACCGGTCGTTATGGCGACATGGAGTAAATATCTTTCAGCTGAAATGATAGTGATGATGATGACAAGGGTAATGGTGGATTTAATGCCTTCGGCATTTTCTATCAGTCAATCAAAGGTGGTGGAGAGATTGATTAAAACAATACAAACCAACAAACAGTTACACTTAAACCTATAGCGCTGAAGTTATTCAAACAATTTTTTTACACCTTTTGAACACAAAACTTTAACAAACTATTTTATTCAGTTTTGACAACTGCTTGTTGACGTTTTGACTTAACATAGCCAAGCTGTCAGTCTGGCCATCGAAACAAGAAAATGTTTACCTGCTTCCGGTATCACGCTTTAAATCCGAAAAAACGTACCAGTAGTTTAGCTATCATCAAAAATACTCCAGCTCTCAAAGTAACCCCGTTTTATGGTACGTATGCATATGATACGGGAGGTGATGGAGCTAATGAGGCTTCGGTACCAGCAGTCCAGTAGCAGTGGTATGCTCCTTTAATGGTCACAGGATAGAATAATAAAACTCTTATTTTTTTTTGTGATTTATTGTAAGTGTTATAGTGCAAACGCCGACAGCGTTTCGTATAATATGCGCAAAGGATATAACGGAGGATCTCCCTTAGGAGTGGAGTGAACAGGTTACTTTAGTTTTCTCGTATTACCGTTCGTCGGTGAACCATGCTTTCTTTAGACAGTTATATCGTTCAAGGGTAATTCGATATACCGTACGGGACTCGGTTACTTCTAGGTAAGCATGTGCTTCATTTTGGACCAAATCATCGCAAACACTTAAATACCTACATACAAACAAATTTTGCCCTTTATAAGGTTAGTGTGATATATTCCGTACGTTTCTACAATTGTAGAGCATCTCAATAGTAAATGTCCAACAATATTACTCACGTTCTAAATAAAGTGTTTTTCCTATGCAACAAATTGTTATGATAGTGGGACTTCTAAGTCAACAACACCAGCTGTTTACTATATGTACTTATGTCTCAAGTTGTGAGTAATGCGTGGTCTTGCGTAGTTGAGGTTGAGTATTCAAAGAACACTCACAATTTCTGAATCATTTTCTGCATTATAAGTGCATCAGTTTTAATTTTAATACTAGCACTTTACCTGAATTATTTGAGAAAAACTTTATTTATTATATTCGTTATTGTACACCACATATGATAAACAAACATACAGGACAGATATTATTAAAAATAAGTGGATGATGAGCGGTCTTATCGCACAGAGCAATTTGACTTTAACACCTCGATTTCAAGGGTAGTTTTAAAAATATAAGAAAGACAGTCTGTATATATCATTTCAATTAGAATTTGTGCAAAGTTTCAAGTTTATTAACAGAAGACGATTCTCCCTTAATTATATCCTTTAACACTCCCTAAATCGTTATGTAGGGGTAGTTTTGAAAAAGGAATTTTAAAAACCTTTATTATTTACTAAGGTTAATATTTATGCTAAGCTTCAGGAATATAGGCCCAAAGCAAGAAAGAACGAAAAAAAGAAAGAAGAAAGTCTAGCACTGACCTAGATGACGATGAAGCAGAAGCCATTAGATGAAAACGAAAACTACTGGAGCTAGGAACGTGAAATTTCGCACAGGGTTTTTTTTACGACTTAGGGTAACCTAAGAGAAGATTTTTTTAAATCTACCGTCTAAGATGATGAAATGGGGATTCAAAGTTTGTATGGAGGGAGATACCCACTTTAAGGCGTATAGTCCCTTGAACCATCTGACCGAAATTATGTGAACGCAACTCTCGCACTCGCCTAGGCGGCAGTACGCAAATCTGTGCATTTTTTTGCGGCCAGCAGCGCCCGGAAAGCGCTTTAATTCATTAAACCCCAAGCGAACGCCGGCGTTCGCGCACCTATTGTCTTTCTATTGTGTCTGTAATTTCGACGATTGAAAGGTTAAATCCATTTTCTCCGCGAGATATTGATTGATTTACATATGCAATGTTCACATTGAAGAATATTTAACCACCAACTTTTATGTGTAAAAATGTTTCTAAAGGTCCAAGCCGTTTCGAAGGATCGCCAGTGTTTTACAAATTACTCTGTATTCATAAAAGGAGAAATTGACTGACTGACATATCAACGAAAAAAAAAGAAAGAAAAAGCAAAGAAAGTAATGGGACTAGGAACGTGAAATTTTGCACAAGGTTTTATTTTATAACATAGGCGAGCACTCCCAAAATTCGCAACAGACCCCAAAAGTTTGGAAATAGAAGCCTACATTCACGCGGGCGAAGCCGCTTGCAGAAGCTAGTATACACATAATAACTTAATAAGTTACAATTAATAGATAATATCACACGCCATGTCAACGTTGAATGACGAGAAACAACGTATAAACACACAGATAGTGGCGCCAGAGACGATGTGGACGTTATTTGCTATCGCGTGACCGCTACCAGATAACGTGGTGGTGTGATGGTCGGGTAACTGAAAGGAGGCAGAAATTCCACTTCCAGCAACCAATGATAAAGAAACTTTTAAGTTTAATAGTTATTTATGAAAAGCTCTTTAGGCATTCTCTACCAGTCAATCAAATAAAGGGAGGTGGTGGATTTATTACAGTGCAGATACTTTACATGTGCGTCATCATCGGATTCCCACACAGGACCGGTCATTGTGGCGACGCTTTTGAGAGGCCTATGTCCAACAGTGGATGTCTTTCGACTGATATGATTAAGATGATGATGAGATACTTTACAAAATTATATCCAATGTGGTTGGATCAAAGTCACCCAAAGGGCAAGGAAAGGAATATGCTTGGAGTTTTCTTGCGAGATCACATCAGAAATGAAGATATCCGCAGGAGAACCTAAGCTTACCGACTTAGCCCGGTAGAATTGTAAAACTTAAGTGGCAGTAGACACTGCAGGCCACGTTGCTCGCAGAACAAATGGTCGATGGGGACTAAAGGATCTGGTGTAATAACCCCGTACCGGAAGACACAGCGATAGAAGGCCTCCCCTAAGGTGGACCGATGACCTGTTGAGGGTCGCGGGAATCCGATCCGCACAGGACCGGTCGTTTTGGCGACATGGAATAAATGTCTTTCGGCTGAAATAATGATGATGATGATAAGGGTACAAAGGTGGATTTATTGCCTTGGGCATTTTCTATCAGTCAATCAAAGGTGGTGGAGAGATTGATTACTTGGCAGGTATACTACAAAAATATAATTAATTATAGGGGATTTAATAACAGCATCAGCGGACGGCATCGCCGTGGTCAAATTATTGGCCAGGCAAGGCATTTAATTAGTTTTGCCATCGATACGCTAAGAAGAAGCTGATTTTCTTAAATTTTCAAAGAAATAAATGAGTGTTTGAAAATTATACTTTTATCAAAGACTTCCATATAAGTTCAGCTATATTTATTCCCCAGTTCTTCTGTTATTTTTGTATTGTGCCTAATAAACGTAGTAGACCTACTGATAAGCTGGACAGTTACGCATTTAAATTATGTTAACAGGTCTTATTTGTGTGTTTTTGTGGAAAAGTTTTTTGGAAAGAATTTTCAGACTGACTATCATGCTATCATGTAGCTTCTACTTACCTGCTAGTTACTACTTTTTACCACTTGAATTAAATATAGTGAAAACACATTTTTTTTGGAAGACCACACAGATAGTGTGATGGCTGTTTATTAACAGTAATATGTTATGTTATACAAATATTTATTTACGTTACTGTGTCGGAATAAAATTTCCAATGACACACATTTGAAAATTTCACTTGTGTCAACAAAAATATGACGAAATTATGATAGTAAATTGCAAGGAGAAACAATGTTATGTTTTCCTAACACGCTTTCTCATATTATAATGGAGTACTCGTTGTTTTCTTCCATTTTTAGGGTTCCGTACCTCAAAAGGAAAAAACGGAACCCTTATAGAATCACTTTGTTGTCCGTCCGTCTGTCTATCTGTCTGTCTGTCTGTCAAGACCCTTTATCTCGAGAACGCGTGGAGGTATCTAGATCGACCATATGGTCGATCATCAGGTCTGCGGTCCCTTCAAGTTGTGAAAAAATCAAACTTCTAAGTTAACTAATAAAAAAGATACGGTCGTTTATGTCGCAAAAAAACGTTTATTTTGATACTCTCAAAGATCGAAATTCATAGGGTACTTCCCGTTGACTCAGAATCCTGAAATTTGGCACAAAGCAAGGTCTTATAGAACAGGTATAGGGAAAAATCTGAAAACAGTAATTTTGTTGTTACCTACGTCACAAAAAAAAAATTCGGAAATATCTTCGAGACTCCATTCGGGAATTGTAGTTTGCACGGAACCCTCAGTGCGCGAGTCCGACTCGCTCTTGCCCAGTTTTTATTATGAGTGTCATCATCATTTCCAATCTGCGTTTCTTCTTCTATCTTGAAAGATTTTATTAGATCTGCCCACCCGCGGTTTTTCCCGCGGCTTTCGTTAGTTCGGCTCCTATTGGACGTAGCGTGATGTTGTTTTATAGCTTACTAACTTTTGCCTGCAGCTTCGCCCGCGTACATAAAATAGCCTATGTCAGTCAGGAATAAAGCAGCTTCCTATTGGTGAAAACGTTTTAGCAATCGGACCAGTACTTCAAGAGATTACCCCCTACAAACAAAAAAACACAAAAAAAAAACAAACTTTACCTATTATAATAGTGTAGATAGTGTAGGTAGATGTAGATAGTCTTCCTCGATAAAGCTTTTGTACAAGAAATCATTTTTAAAACTCTTTAATACTTAGTAAATTCTTTCTTAGAAGTTTTTTTTTTTAATTATTTAAGTTTATTATGTATATATCTTGTTACTTTAAGTTGTAAATAACTAAAATAAAAAAAAAAAATCTCGATAAATGGCTTATCCTATATTAATAGAAAATTTCAATTCGCACTAGTAGTCGTATTCAAACAAACAAAATCTTCAGCTTTATAAGTCAATGTGAAATCGGAAATCATCGATTGACTGCTCCCGGTCTCAGTGCAGTGAGAGGGTGGATCGGACTATTGATACAGAGTTACCTTGGCCGTAGAAAGGTAAAGGCAAAAGTGGAAACACAGATGGGTTTTAGTAATAAAAAAGTCTGGTACGTCCTCTCACTTTATCTTCGAGAGGAAGAAGTTATTTGCTGTTTTCCCATCTCAAAACAAAATGGCCGCGGTAAGTAACTCTTTCAATTAATCCGGTAACTTTGGCAAGAAACGAGTTACGAGTTGGTCGGGGTCCAAACCTCAACTGGGCGCATTACTTTGTTTCATTTATTTCATCACCACTGCTCTCAAAATGTTGAAGGAAAACATCTTGAGGAAACTGGTCCTAGAACCTAGAACTAAAAATTCGATAATATGTGACATCCGCCAATCCGCACTGGGTCCGCGTGGTGGATTACGGCCCATTCCGTCTCCTAGAGAGGAGGTCTGAGTCCTAGTAATGAGAACATAAAAAGGCTGATTATAGTAGATTATGATGCCATTACCAGTGTGTAATGTTGGTGATTACCACTGATGCGGTATTTAGATTCGAGTCGAACACCGAGGATCTTAAGAGATCCGAGGACGGTAAATACCAATCATCACGTGTAATACGACGTTTTTCAACACACTTGTGAAGAAAAATAATTTACCTAAAATAACAGCAAAACTGAATGTGTTTATTTTTGTGATAAGAACCTGGTAAGCAGTGAAGCAATCGTTGATGGTGAGGCGCACTAGTTTTCTTTTGCGCGCATCTTATTTTATTTTCGTCACCCATTTGGGCAGGCTAAGGTTTTTAGGCCATAACGACTACAGTTTCTTTCTGAACGAGTGTGTTGAAAAGCTTATTATGTAAACAAAAGCGAATCACGAAGCCCCCTCGTGGAAGCTGCCTACCCTCCCACGAGTACTATTGGTTTAGATAACACACTCGACACATATCGGCATTATCTGCGAATATGCAGCAGTATACTGTAATGATATTTTCAAGTGTTTATAAGCAGTAGTAAACAAACAGCCTTTGTTGCCAGTGTTTGTTTACGGATTGGCTTGAGTTTGACCACTGTATCACCTCGTGGTATGCGATGATGCGGTCGAAAATTCCAGATTCCGCAACGCCATTTGTTTTTGGAACAACAAAGCATTAGTTGACAGTATTTATCGAAGATAAAAGGTTAGTTTATGTTGTGTATGCCAGCGGGCTATAATCGACACAGCTGGGCAGTAATAGTACATTTTGATACAAGTACAGACAGTCATTGCGACCGAAGCGGAATTCGCATGAGTCGTAGGCGAGTGTGTAATGGATCCGTGGGCCGCAGTGACAATCAGCACGTGTATCAAACGACTTTTTTTTGAATACACTTACGAAGAAATGAATAAACGGGGGTTGACCGGCGACTCGTGGAGGTCGCGCCCAGGCTGATACGATACATGTACTTAATAAAATTGTGGCGGGGAGAGCACCCGCACTTTTCTGCACTAGTGCGGAAAACAGTCTATTACGTAGGCACGCAATAGACTGTTTTCCACCGCTTTTTGGCAAACCTTTTTTTCAACAATCGTAGGGGCCCAGCAGGGTTGAAGCTTACTGGGGCATAGTCTGCTTCTGAAGGCTCGACGGCCTTGGTATGAAAGGCAATTAAGAAACGGGGTGGATTTTTTAGTGAGTAAAAGTCTGATACTGTCTCCGGATGCCATCTGGATGATTGTTAACAACCGAAAAAAAACCCTAAAAGGCTAAAGACGAGTTTGGCAAGTTCTCAACTTCGAATTTGTAACTCAGAACAGGGGGTAATGCGAATATAAAGGATATCTGCCCTAAGTAGCACTACAGGCACGGATATCGACTACAGGATTGTTTGGGTTATCGGCTTGGGTCTTGAAATCCAAAGGGTAAGGACGGAGAAGAAGGGTACCTATTAGTGGGTTTTACTGTCACACGGCCCACAAAAAAACGCCGCTTCAAGCTTCTTTTTGAGGCGGCCTTTTTTTGTGGCTCGTAGTGCCACCACAAAAAAACGCTTGAAGCGGCTTCAAGCTTCTCCGGACACAAGGTGATCCGCGTTTCAGCTGTTTTTTGCGGCCGATTCTAGAGTTTATTTGTGGTCGCGTTTTTTTGATGCCCGTGTGCAGGGACGCTTAGGCAACGCAAATTTTACTTGTCATTAACTTGATCGTGATATGGTAGTGATGATGAATCAATAAGGGGAGTAGAATATTTAGAATCGGATTTCTCTTACGATTCCAGATTTATGTTATTACTTCATACTTATGACACTATTATATCTTTGCAAGTGTATCCCAGTTTTGATAAGAATATCATTAAAGAGACTGAAATACGTATATTCTAAACGAAAATCTATTGCATTTTTTTATTGTTTAAAAAGTCCCGTAATAGTAATAAATCATTTAAAAAATTCTTCTATTAGTAAACAATGATCAAGATCTCTTAATCAACCTTGAATATTGAACTAGTGTTGACTACATCAGATTTCATTTTACCCTAATAATTACTCAAGTCGTTTGACTTTTTAGATAGACTCTACCTAAGTATTCATTTTGACTTTTTTTCTGCCTTATATAGTTATCGGCACGAATATTGAGCGCTCGGCGTCAGAGTGGGGATTTGCGCATTCCATACATTGGCGAGCCAATCGTCGTCGTTGTTAGATACATGCAGCAAGCGCAGGGAACGAATCGGGAGTGACTTCTATGATGACACAATGCCGCGGCGAGCCAATCACTGAAATTCCCCGCCCCCACGTCTTACGTCGCACCACTACAGAGACCGAATATTTGACTTCTGCGCAACTTAAAGCCAGC
The DNA here is from genome assembly GCA_910589285.2 of Mythimna ferrago. Classification (NCBI taxonomy): domain Eukaryota; kingdom Metazoa; phylum Arthropoda; class Insecta; order Lepidoptera; family Noctuidae; genus Mythimna; species Mythimna ferrago. The sequence continues at coordinate 14,156,645 of OU342676.1, read as the reverse complement.
GCTCAATATTCGTGCCGATAACCATACTAAATGTCAAAATTGAATTCAGAACACGTCTTTCATAACACACAGATAAGTACAAGTAAGTACCATACTTACGTCACGACTCTCATTGAAAATCATTGAAAGTATAAGTAATATAATGCATCCCTAATAAATATCGTCGTTGTATTAATTAACGTTTTGACGTAAAACAACAACACGATGTTAACTAGATGCGCATCGATTACATCTTGTTTGTACTGAAAAAACGTACCGTCAAGGGCGGATCTAGTCGAGTGGACAGGGGGAAAGGGTACGTGTTTACTCTCCCAAGACGGTTTAAATAAAACAAGGTCAAGATTAACTCGTCAACATCCATAGGTATATAGAGGAAACTAGCTTTTGCCCGCTGCTTTGCCCGGGCATAAAATATAGCCTATGTCACTCAGGAAAGGCAGCTTTCTAATAATACAGTCAGTGTTTTACGAATAATCCTGTATATAGGAAATAGTGGAAAGGTTTGCTTATTTTCGATATTTACAAACTACTTTATGAAGAACTTCTCATTTACGTTCTTGGATCCGATACATACCCTATAAAGAAAACGCTCAATATTCTATAATTTCTATACGTAAGCTCGGTGTTTAATCGAATTGGTGCGAACGTTTTTGGCTTGGGTTTTAGAGTCCTGTATCCCCGTAACCCTGTATAATATTAATACTTCTTCATTCGTTTGTTTTTGCGGACAAAATAGGGACACAATTAATACATCTATGCATAATTTATAGTTTCTGTGTGTCATTGATTGGACATCCTTTAAGCCCCTTATAATTGATAAAGCCTTTGTGCCCCTCCCCACCCAAATAAATCCAGGATCCGCCCTTGCTTACCTTCATTGCATTTCTGTGTTTTGAATATTAAGTGGTGTCTACAAATCGAACATTCACGAAGCCTAAAACGCGCACGCAATTTTCAGCTCTAGGTTAGAGGAATTTACAGAGTATATTTGTGTGTAGGTTATATGCGTTTGTTGAAATAATTCAGTGTGGGATATGTATCGTGTATATAATTAAGTAAAACAAACTTTAGGAGCTGCGTCACTAGCAACTGATAAATTAATCAGCCATGGATAACTATTGTGTTTGTTTGTGACTTTGCTTGCGTAATATGTTTACTTTTGTCTAAGATTTCGTTAATTTTCGTTTCGGAATTAGAAGTTTTTTTTTTTGTGTTCAGGGTCTGTTTTTCTTGAAGTAACTAAGAATTTAGTTTTTTTTAGGTCGAAATTATTATCCAATCACTTTTATGTTTTTAACCCCCGACGGCAAAAGAGTGGTGTTTGTCTATCCATGGCATCGTAGATCTTAGGAGCTACCGGCCCATCACGGCCACGCATCACGGCATCACGGGCGGGTATTGATGCGGTTTTTTTAATCCGTTGTCATTCTTATGCTGTCGTTCTTTATTTACCTTGAGGTCCAGGACTTCGGTTTTCCCTTTTGGAAGCAAACCCATGGTCCCAGTAGGCTTCGGCTCTGCTCGGCCCTTACGATTTTTCTGACATCTCTTTGAGGTGCTTGTGGAACACTACGCGCCGTCGATGACTCATTGCTCGCCGTCCACAAGTTGACGCCTTCGGTGGCTGGAACTCTGGGTCAGGATCCTGGCGGCAGGGGCGTGAGGAAATCTGTTCCCTCAAGCATGCGGCTGCCTCCTTCGCTAATACTTGAGAAGCTTATGTTCTTATATTTTTATATTTGGTAAATCATACTATACTTACCTACAGAAACAGTAATTCCGACTTCAAAGTATTGTTTTGTACTTACAGATTTTAGCTAAACTCCTAAAATAAATGTCGTATTATAGGCAGAATTTTAAAATACTGTTTAAGTCCGAGTGGGACTTGCACACGAAGGGTTCTGTACTATATATTAGATATATTCAAATCGAGCAAAAACACCGACAAAATACGTTTCTTGTGTTTCCAAACAAGAAACGTATTTTGCCGGTGTTTTTGACTCTTTTAATTTTTAAATTTTTAATATTATTTTTTTAATTGTTGTCAACTAGTGCTTGACTGCCACCCCACCTGATGGTAAGCAGTGATGCTATCGTTGATTGTGAGGCGCACTAGTTTATTAAGAGCCTATAGATTCACTCTAGCCTTGAATACAACTAAATTATAATTTTATTATTTGTTTTTGTTGCGACAATAGAAACAGATTCTGTGAAAGTTTCAATAGTCTATCTCTTACGGTTTATTAGATACAGCCCGCTGACAGACGGACAGACAGACACAGACGTACGGGCGGACAGCGGAGGCTTAGCAGTAGAGTCCCGTTGGCACGCTTCGAGAACCCTAAAAAGTTTCATTTTATTTGTATATTAATTTAGATAATACAAAATACGTCAATGTATGTAATCTGATGATGAATGACCGTCTGCCGACCACTCGGCTATCTGACCATTCATACGTGACGACGTAAACATTCCGTTATCTTGAAGGTTGATGGGTGTTTGTTACGAAATGTATTATCATTTGATTTAACATTATAACAATATGTTTTACATTGTTAAAAATTAACATCGCTAATTAATTTCCATTTTTAAGATAGTATATGTACCTAATATGAATGGCGAATTAAGCTAATTAGCTGTGACTGAGTGCTTGTTACATTAATTGTGCGTGGGCAGGAAAAGCAGTAATGCGAGCGAAGGAGGTAGCTGAAACCGTGAGAGAGAAGAGATTCTCACGCCCCAGCTGCCACTGCAGGAGGCGCTCCGGGTGTCAGGAGTCGAGGGGTGATTCCTGTAAATGTAAGCGCGGGATTGCGGACGGCAAGCATCGGGTAGCTCGCCGTTCGATTAGGACCAAGGGACCAAGACTGATGGATCGACGGCGTGTTATGTTCCTGGCGCGTTTTTTTAGATCAAACAACTACCCCCGCTCGGGATGGAGCGAGATGGCGTGTCAGACTTTTACTGATTAAAGCCCACCGATGTTCTTTCAGTCCCAGGCCAGAGTAACTTTTTCGAAAATTCGCGTAGCTCTAGCATCGGTCCTACTGGGCCGCTTAAGCTTTGTACGAGAGACCTAGTAGGTACCGTCTTACTTTATCGTTACTATACTAGCTCCTACTACCGGCTTTGCCCATTTTAAAGTAGGTTTCTTTCTTTAGGTAGGAATTTGAACCCCTGTTTCATTACCTTAGAGAGGATGAATTTTAGAAAATTCCGTCTTAATGCCCAAGCGCCTGAAAAGTGCCATAAAACAGTGACTTTCTGAAGCCTACTCTTCGGTAACGGGTAGGTTTATAGGTTTGAAAAAAATATATGTTTATTATAGATTCATGAACAACATTATCAACATTTGATTTTTTCGTGCTATTAATACTTTTGTCAAAAAAAAAAAAATATATTTAGCAATTTCGCAACTTTTCGCGACTTTTTTCCTACTCTTTCGAAACGGCTTGGATCTTTAGAAACATTTTTACACATAAAAATTGGTGGTTAAATATTCTTCAAAGTGACTATAGCATATGTAAATCAATCAACATTTCGCAAAGAAAATGGATTTAAAAAAAAATAAATGCCGCAAATAAATGCACAGATATGCGTACTGCCGCCTAGGCAGGTGCGAGAGTTGCGTCCATTTAATTTCCGCCAGATGGTTCAAGGGACTATACGCCTATGCCTATAAAAGAAAACCATGTACAAAATTTCACACTCCTAGGTAGTACCCGTAGTTTCGACTGCGTCGATAAGTCAGTCAGTTTTTCCGCTTATGTAAATATAGTTTGAAGAATGATATTATTTTATGTAAACTAGGTCACAATAACAAGGATTTTTTATCCCAAAACACAATTGTAATGCATGGGAAATGTTTAGACAAAGCGGTTAAGAGACCGGAATGAAAACAAACAGTGTGTGAAATGCGTCAGAACTGGCCGAGTTATATGAGTGCTTTTTAACAAAACTCTTTGATCATGCATTGAAGAATCGGATGTAAGGAACTTCCTCATTATGTAGATTGGTGTAACGCCTCATTATCGAATGCGCTAAAAATGTTTTTTTGACTAAGTTTGTGTGTTTTATCTGTCTTGAGTAATCAAGACTATAATAATAAATAATAATAATCAAGACTCAGTAATATTAGTAGATACTAATTCATTTGCATGTATATCACAAGTAATACGTCATCATCATCTTCCTGCCCTTGTCCCGTGTTATTTAGAGTCGGCGCAGAAATCAGAAACATTTCTTTCAAATAGACCAATTACAGGCACTTTTGAATTGTCAAAATGTCGGTAATTCAAACAAGTGAAGCTAAATTGCACGTTCCAGAGCGTAGATCTCTATGGAGAAGGACGTGCAAGAAACTCCATGAACACTCTTTTAAATCATATTGAGTTACATGAATCTTCGTTACATATTTCTTGTTGCTTCTATTATGTGAGCACAATGAAGATAAGTAGTAAAAATTAAAAATTAATAACAAAAATAGAAATTGAATTAAGTCACTCGCAGCTAAGAGATGACCAGTCTCAACTGACGGCGCCCGTTCACGAGCATGACGCATGTATCAGCCCCACTCAGCTCAACCATTTTGAAGGGAGCTGAATGACCCAATAACACGTGCCACCATCAGCGAGACATTTGAGTGAGCATGAAAATCTATCAACTGCCATGCTTGAGACATTGTCATGCTCACTCAAATGTCGCGCAATAAGTTTTTTTCTTCCATTCTGTCCTGTCACTCGTCATGTCATCACTAACTTCCTTTTCTTTCATATCACGAGCCTATTCACTCTAGGCTTGAAAACACCAAAATTTTAAAGGCACAGGATGTCTGCAGCAGACAATTTGTTCCAGTCCTTCGATGTACAATTACCGGAACGGATCTTGAGCGCTCGGCGTTAGAGTGGGGATCGCTTTACGCATTCCATACATTGGCGAGCCAATCGTCGTCGTTGTCAGATACATGCAGCAACGCAGGGAGCGAATCACGAGTGACGTCGCGGGCGAGCCAATCACTGACACAGCTGACACTCTCCGCCCCCGCGTCTCACTTCGCACCACTAAAGAGACCGACTTCTGCGCAACTTGAAGCCAACGCTCAAGATCCGTTCCGGTAATTGTAAGCAATATACCTAAACGAAGAGGCGAAACGCTTAGTCGGGACTGAAAAGTATCAACGTTTACCTTCATTTTTACCCACACTGGCATATCGTACTCTTATTGCAAAAATCAACTACCTGCATTTCTGGATTATTATGTTATAATATTATATTCGATCAAATCTTTAGATTATTTACCTTTTACCGAAGCCTTGGTAAGTAAGTGTCATAGCATAACCAGTTTAACATGCAGATTCGTCTTGATGAGACGAATCGATAGGTTTAATTTGGGTAAAAATGCAGATAGTTGATTTTTTAATTCTTTAATTCTTTATTGTACACTATAACCACACAAAATAAGTGGATAGCAAAGTTCATGTACATAGGCGAGCTTAACTCAAAGTTGAGTTTTTTTCCAGCAAACCATTGAGCGATAGAGAGTTGACAATAGAGGGTAGGGTCCAGTGTACAATTTTAAAATTAGAAATATATTTTTTTTTTGTTTTTTTTTTTGTGTGTAAATCGTCTAATGACATCTCCCGCACTTAGGCGGAGCGGGAGGGCGTGTCTGATTTTACTGACTAAAAACCCATTCCTGATCCTTCTTTGCCATTGTTCCAGGGCCCCGGGGATCTCTTTCGCATCATCCATAGGTCCAGTGGTTTTTACAATAAGGTACGATATATTTTTTATTATTTTTATTTTTAACATATATCACTACGCAACTCAAGTGGCATCGCCAGCTCCTCGTCCATTCAAAACGCACAACCTACGCAAACACTCGATATAAATGTAAATAGTGACGTAGCCCTTCGAATCGATTCAATACAACACAACTCGATCCATCGTGATAACGCGAACCATTTTTACCAATGACGTGTATTGAGCGAAAGTGCGTCATTTAACCAGATTGTGTCATATTTGTTTTTTTCGGTGGGAAAATTATCCAGTAGGATTCGACCCAGCTGGGCCCCTGCTGTTGCTGACAACTCCTTGAGGCGCGCGGGAACATTGCGCGCCATCGACAACTCGGTACGGACAATTACCGACGGTCGGACAGCGAGTTACCCATAGCTCGCCGTCCGCAAGCCCGCGCCTACGGTGGCCGGAATCCCGGCGGCGGCGAGAGCGCCGTTGCCTGATGCGGTCGGCCTCCTCCTTTGCTAGCATCACTGCTTCGAAGAAGGAGGCGACCGCCTGCCACTCCTCCTCGCTCCGGACGAGTTAGGTGCCTTTTTGACCTCGCACTGATTATACATTTCTTTTTTTGTATAACTTTTTGTTTATATATTGTGAGGCATGGATAAACGGTTTTTCTTTCTTTCTTTCTTGTTTGTTTTGTATAGGTACAGTAGCGTAGCCAGGCGAGGGCGCAGTTGACCCTCGCCCACAGCCTCGCATCCAAAGGGGCCTTGCACTAGCGAGGGCTCTTTAAGAACGAGGGTTTTTTTCACAATTGACTAGCTTTTGCCTGCGGCTTCGCCTGCGTACATAAAATATAACTTATGTCACTCAGCAATAAAGCAGCTTTCTATCGGTGAAAAAATTTTAGCAATCGGACCAGTACTTTTAGAGATATTCCTCCTATAAACAAAAAAGCAAACTTTACCTCTTAATAATATAACTAGCTTTTACCCGCGGCTTTTGCCTGCGTACATAAAATATAGCTTATGTCACACAGCAATAAAGCAGCTTTCTATCGGTGAAAAAATTTTAGCAATCGGACCAGTACTTTTAGAGATTTACCTCCTATAAACAAAAAAGCAAACTTTACCTCTTTATAATATAACTAGCGTTTACCCACGGCTTTTGCCTGCGTACATAAAATATAGCCTATGTCACTCAGGAATAAAGCAGCTTTCTATCGGTGAAAAAATTTTAGTAATCGAACCGGTACTTTCTGAGTTTACCTCCTACAAACAAAAATACAAAAAAATAAACTTCACCACTTTATAAATGTTAGTGTCGATGGGCTCGCGTTTGACCACACTGCGTCGCGACCCTCAGGTGAGATTAAGCGACGATCGATGTGGTCGAACACTGGGTTGCGAGAGCCGTTATCTCGTTTTCGAATTTATGAAAGAAAAAGGCCTTGCTGATGTGATTTCACCCACGTCTATACTAGTCCAAGTTACGCCTCTGTATAGGAACGTGTTTTATTAATTGAATTAGATGTTCTGTCGTACGTGTTCGACGAGTTATCGGAGAATGAAGGTGTTTTGAAATTATTTATAGATGATAATAATTCGATCATGATATTGCACTTTCCTTTTGATGTCTGAAGATTTGTGAATTGTCATGTACATTGTAAATTGTACTGACGGTCGCTATTAGATCATTTTAACGGACGAACTACCTGCGTGTCTATTTCTTCTTTTGTAAAAAATCGCTTTTAGTGATAAGACCGCCAATTGTAAAACCCTATTAATTTTAAGCTCCTACTGTAATTTTTTTTATGGTAGGTATAGCGTATAGGTCATCCAAAGGTTGTCTTTAAAAAATCGCTTTTAGCGATAAGACCACCCATTGTGGCACCCTATTAATTTTAAGTTTCTTATGTAACTGCTTTATTTTTGGTGTACAATAAAGAATTTATCTATCTATCTATAGAGTATATCTATCAGTTTTTTTTTTATTTGGAAAATCATTCAATGGCTTCATCAGCTCTAGGAAGGCATGTCAGACTTTTACTGACTAAAATCACACCTGTGTCCTTCAGTTACCCTTTTCGTTCTAAGTCCATTGGTTTCCTTTTCGACTATGAAAATGTAAACCTCCGTGTTGTTGAGCAAATAGTAGCAAATAAAATGCTGACCCGGGTTTATGTGAAAAGCGGGTTTAATTAGTAATGATTTTATCAAAGAGTAATGTGTAGTTTACCTTAATATTCCATTTTAAATGTAATCTTAATTCTACTACTTGCGTTGAGGTATTCGGTACAATTGCATTCGGCATGTCCTAGAATCAAAAATTCGAAGACATGTGACATTCGCCAATCGACACTGGGCCCGCGTGGTGGATTACGGCCCATTCCCTCTCCTAGAGAGGAGGCCTGAGTCCCAGCAGTAGGAACATTAAAAAGGATGATGATGGTTCAGTATAATTTTTATTATTATACTTGTCTCAACATTGTAGAATGCAACTTTGAGCAGCCCCCCTAGCCAAGTTACAACCGTTTCGCTTGCGCCGAACGCTTCGTGTTGACTTTGCCGCCAATTCTTTTGTTCTGACCACGTGACTGAGCGTTAAGACGACGTCATTCCCGTACATTTGACGCTTGTAGAAAGCTTCTACAAGCGTTAACTATTGCAGATTAGCAACTTGGCTAGGGGTAGAGGCATCGATCGCTTTCACCCTCTCCTATCTAGTGGTTCGTAGCAAATTGCTACGAATGCTACGAGAAAATCGTCTTGTTTTCTGCGATCTTTTTGAAGTGAAAACTTCTTTAGCGGCGTTGAGCACTTTTTCTGTAATGGGTATAAAATCTTAAACTCGCGTCAGGACACGTGACCTGATCGAAAAAGCGTAAGACGGATGGAGAGTAGACAGCTATCCCTTATTACGTTGTGAAAGGGGGCTAGACGGAAAAAATTCTCACGAAAAATTGTACCGACACTTTTACTGTCAAAATATAAATCCAAGATGGCGGCTGCAAGAAATTATCAACTTTTTCGTCATGGGTGTCGTTTTCATGGTTTTCGAGGGTGTTGAAACCGATGGTACTGTCAAAATATAAATCCAAGATGGCGGCTGCAAGAAATTATCAAATTTTTCGTCATGGGTGTCGTTTTCATGGTTTTCGAGGGTGTTGAAACCGATAGTACTGTCAAAATGTAAATCCAAGATGGCGGCTGCAAGAAATTATCAAATTTTCCGTCATGGGTGTCGTTTTCATGGTTTTCGAGGGCGTGGAAACCGATGGTACTGTCAAAATGTAAATCCAAGATGGCGGCTGCAAGAAATTATCAACTTTTTCATCATGGGTGTCGTTTCATGGTTTTCGAGGGTGTTGAAACCGATGGTACTGTCAAAATATAAATCCAAGATGGCGGCTGCAAGAAATTATCAACTTTTTCGTCATGGGTGTCTTTTTCATGGTTTTCGAGGGTGTTGAAACCGATGGTACTGTCAAAATGTAAATCCAAGATGGCGGCTGCAAGAAATTATCAACTTTTTCGTCATGGGTGTCATTTTCATGGTTTTCGAGGGTGTTGAAACCGATGGTACTGTCAAAATATAAATCCAAGATGGCGGCTGCTAGAAATTATCAACTTTTTCGTCATGGGTGTCGTTTTCATGGTTTTCGAGGGCGTTGAAACCGATGGTACTGTCAAAATATAAATCCAAGATGGCGGCTGCAAGAAATTATCAAATTTTTCGTCATGGGTGTCGTTTTCGTGGTTTTCGAGGGTGTTGAAACCGATAATACTGTCAAAATGTAAATCCAAGATGGCGGCTGCAAGAAATTATTAATTTTTCCGTCATGGGTGTCGTTTTCATGGTTTTCGAGGGTGTTGAAACCGATAGTACTGTCAAAATATAAATCCAAGATGGTGGCTGCAAGAAATTATCAACTTTTTCGCCATGGGTGTCGTTTTCGTGGTTTTCGAGGGTGTGGAAACCGATGGTACTGTCAAAATGTAAATCCAAGATGGCAGCTGCAAGAAATTATCAACTTTTTCGCCATGGGTGTCGTTTTCGTGGTTTTCGAGGGTGTTGAAACCGATGGTACTGTCAAAATATAAATCCAAGATGGTGGCTGCAAGAAATTATCAAATTTTCCGTCATGGGTGTCGTTTTCATGGTTTTCGAGGGCGTGGAAACCGATGGTACTGTCAAAATGTAAATCCAAGATGGCGGCTGCAAGAAATTATCAACTTTTTCGTCATGGGTGTCGTTTTCGTGGTTTTCGAGGGTGTTGAAACCGATAGTACTGTCAAAATGTAAATCCAAGATGGCGGCTGCAAGAAATTATCAACTTTTTCGCCATGGGTGTCGTTTTCGTGGTTTTCGAGGGTGTTGAAACCGATGGTACTGTCAAAATATAAATCCAAGATGGTGGCTGCAAAAAATATGAAATTTTCCGTCATGGGTGTCGTTTTCATGGTTTTCGAGGGCGTGGAAACCGATGGTACTGTCAAAATGTAAATCCAAGATGGCGGCTGCAAGAAATTATCAACTTTTTCGTCATGGGTGTCGTTTTCGTGGTTTTCGAGGGTGTTGAAACCGATAGTACTGTCAAAATATAAATCCAAGATGGTGGCTGCAAGAAATTATCAAATTTTCCGTCATGGGTGTCGTTTTCATCGTTTTCGAGGGCGTCGAAACCGATGGTACTGTCAAAATGTAAATCCAAGATGGCGGCTGCAAGAAATTATCAACTTTTTCGCCATGGGTGTCGTTTTCGTGGTTTTCGAGGGTGTTGAAACCGATAGTACTGTCAAAATTTAAATCTAAGATGGTGGCTGCAATAAATTATCAACTTTTTCGATATGGGTGTCTTTTTCATGGTTTTCGAGGTTGTTGAAGCCGATAGTGCTGTCAAAATGTAAATCTAAGATGGCGGATGTCAGAAATTATCAACTTTTTCGTCATGAGTGTCGTTTTCATGGTTTCGAAGATGTTGAAATAGTGCTGTCAAAATGTACATAAAATAGGATAGTATTTTTTAGTTATATTGTATTGGCTAGACGGAAAAAATTCTCACGAAAAGTTGTAACGACACTTTTTCTATAGTAAGCTATTGTAAGCCGTGCGGCGTGCGCATGTTTCTCTGTCTTTCTCTCTTTCTCTCTCTTATAGAAAGCAAGCCAGAACGGAACTTCGTTCCATCCGGGTGTCCCTTGACACCTCAGTAGTTTTTCGGAGAGATAAACTTTTTAATGTAAAATAATTGTAATAGTTTTAAAGTGTTAAATTTTTAATGTAATATAAATTGTCATGTTTGTGTACGATAGCGCAATAAATGAATATTGTATTCTACCACATAAATGATAGTACTTTTATACTGATAAAGCAATTGGTGCAAAATTATTCCCTAACCATTCCAAAATATCAAACATGCTCAACGTTAATAATCAAGTTTTCACTTCTGCCGGCACTCCCGGAGTGCAACCCGTCTTTTTTTTTTTAAATTATTGTTAGGCTCATGCTTGCTCGCTATATCATTTTGTTGTCGACGTTGGATAACACTTGTCTATTGAGCTATTCACTTTTGACTTACTATACTCTAAGGTTTCCCACGAAATATAACGCCACAGAGTTTTCATACGACTACTTACTTATTTTTGTGTTATTAAAAATTAAAGTTATCTCAACTCAGGTCCCCAAGATACAGGTTCTACCTAGTTTGGGGACCACCATCTAAATATATCTATAATTCCTAATTAGTTACATACAATATTAATGATTACGTTTTAAGGTAATCTTTATTTATTGTAACAATGAACAATAAAGATTATTATTATTCTTATTTTAAACCTAATTATACAAGGTGCAGTTTTAAAACTGCACAATATTTCAGGAGGTTGTAATAAAACTCATAAATAATCATGTAAAAAACGATACCTGGTCAATAATCAGTAATACTTGTTATTTAATTTTTTAATTACACTAAACTAAATCGATTGATCGATGGCCGCGGGGGCGTGGCTAGGGTGTGGCGTGCGGGATGATGATTGGATGATACATTATTTATGAAACTATCGTTGCGAGTTAGTGTGTGTGAAAACGCCCTTTATTGTTCCGTGTTTGTGTGTGTGAAAGAAAGCGCGGTTATTAAAAAAAAAAAAAATTACCTACTTATTTTATTATTGATTCGGGTCGAGAATCACTAACATAATTACCTCCTGAAATATTTTGCAGCTTCAAAACGACACCTTGTAGTGGATTCAGTTTTCGGCCATGGAGTATTCTTTACCTTATTAAATTGTAACTAAGAATTTCGAAGATCTGTACCCACAGCGGTTTTTTTTTATTTTCTTCATGCATAAAAGAGTACAAACCGCCTTTGTACTCTTTTGTGACTTAATGCCATATGGCGTTTTCTACCAGTCAATCTTCGGGTGATGCATTACAGCTGTCGCCCGGAGGACACAGCAGAGGTGTGCCCCGCTTGGGCTGAGCATCGCCGTGCCCTCGCGATATCTCGCGCCTAGCCTTTGTACAGGCCATGGTCCGGAGCGAGCAGGAGGTCGGCTCCTTCTGCGAAGCAGTACCCCTAGCCAAGTTGCTAATCTGCAATAGTTAACGCTTGTAGAAAGCTTCAAATGTACGGGAATGACGTCGCCTCAACGCTCAGTCACGTGGTCAGAACAAAAGAATTGGCGGCAAGGTCAACTCGAAGCGTTCGGCGCAAGCGAAACGTTTGTAACTTGGCTAGGGGGGCAGTAATGCTAGCAAAAGAGGAGGCCGACCGCATCAGGCAACGGCGGCGCTCACAGCGCCCCAGCCGCAGCCGGGATTCCAATCCCGATTTCCGGCCATCATAGGCGAGGGCTTGCGGACGGCGAGCAATGGGTAGCTGGCTGTCCGATCGTCCGGTAACTGTCCGGACCGAGCCCAAGTCGTCGACGGCGCGCGCCTCAAGGAGTTGTTGTTGTATTTGTAAATACTTTTTAGCCTTTCCGGCAAATAAAATGTTTTTCTTTATTTTCTTTTTTTTTCTTTATTTCTACAGCAGGGGCCCAGCTGGGTCAAAGCCTATTGGGGCCTGGGTTAATTCGAAAGATAGCTAAAGCCCCGGTACGAAAGGCAACGAAGGAAGAGGAGCGAGTTTTTTAGTCAGTAAAAGTCTGACACTATCTCCCGCTCCGCCCAAGAGCGGGGGATGTCATTAGACGATTTTCCCACCGCTAAAAAAAAAAAAAACCATTATAGCTGTTAAGCTGAGGCGGGCCACGAGTTTTAGTTTAGTATGAAGCATTCATACAAAAACACTGTTTTTACTTTTCAGACTACTTATTTGAAATTTACGTAAATGTATACGTATATAATTTACGAAACAATACAGACGAGTGGTGAATATTCATCGTTTGTTGTGTTTACAAAGCGACACCCCAGACAACTGTTTGGTTAGCATACATTAAGTTTTACGTACGCACCGTGTTTACCACGCCACCGGTTCATGACCGATTGAGTAAATTAAATGTTTTATACATGTTTGTGAAGGTACTTTCCATCAATTTGAGCACATCGACTTTTTATGGCACCGTTCACCGTTTGGGGCCGTATCGTAGCTAGAACGTCATAATACGGCCCGTAGAGCAGTGGTGCCCAAGTGGTAACGGCCCCGACTTACGAGTTGTGGGTCGCGGGTTCAAACACAGCCAGGCGCATTCATCATCATCATCATTTCAGCCGATACACGTCCACTGTTGGACATAGGCCTCCCCCAAGCGTCGCCACATCGTGCGTCCCGCATCCATCGGTTTCCCGCTACCTTCACCAGGTCATCGGTCCACCTTGTAGGAGGCCTTCCAACACTGCGTCTTCCGGTACGAAGTCGCCACTCCAAAACCTTTCGGCCCCAACGGCCATCTGTTCTGCTAGAAATGTGCCCTGGCCTATTGCCACTTAAGTTTGGCAATTCTTTGTGCTATGTCGGCAACCTTAGTTTTCTTGCGGATATCTTCATTTTTTATTCGATCACGCAAGGAAACCCTGAGCATAGCCCTTTCCATTGCTCTTTGGGTGACTTTAAGCCTTCTGATGAGGCCCATTGTGAGCGACCACGTTTCGGAGCCATATGTCATCACTGGCAACACGCACTGGTTAAAGACTTTCGTCTTGAGACACTGTGGTATGTTGGACGAGAAGATACCGCGTAGCTTCCCGAACGCTGCCCAACCGAGTTGGGTTCGACGGTTGACCTCTTTCTCGAAGTTAGACCTAGCCAGGCGCATTACTTTGTGTAATTCATTTCGTCACCACTGCTCCCAAAACGGTGAAGGAAAATATCCTGAGGAAACTGGCATGTCCTAGAACCAAAAATTAGAAGGCATGTGAGGTTGCCAGATCAGAATTTTAAAATATCTGGAAAAAAAATCAAATAGTCGGGATTTGGGGAGTTGTCGGGAGAAATAAAATATTAATAAGAAAAATATTTATTTTTTAAATTTACAACAATACACCATGACAATAAACAGGCAGGGTTATGGTCTTGTTTGCCACATGTAGGTACTTGCTATTAGACTTCACCGATTCCACTAATTTGGAACCTTTAGCACCGATTATAACTAACTTGAATGTCAAACAGTTTGCTTCAATGTTAAGCCTAATTACTAATTCAGCTTTAATTAAATCGAAAGCTTTGCGATTTCGGTCTTTGGAATATAAATTATTTAGCAAACTGAACACCCTTTCACAGTTAGTATTGCTTACAGGAATGTTAGCGCGGTAATTTTAAATTATTTTTCGTAGGGAATTTTAGAAATATTCGTTTTTCTGGAGATTTTGGGATTTGTCTGGAGTCTGGAGATCATTAAAAAAGTCGGGAGAATCCAGATGATTCCCGATCATCTGGCAGCCTTATTCACGAACCCGCACTGGGCCCGCGGTGGATTATGGCCCATTCCCTCACCTAGAGAGGAGGCCTGAGTCCAGGAGTGGGAACGTTAAAAAAAAGGCTGATTATCCTTATATGCTTATTATGAAATTCTAGCTACTGTCAGCGGCTTCGCTCAAGTGATAGTAGGAAGTTATGCCAAAAGAACATACTCCCGAGATGGATGAAAAGTATCCTACGTGCAATTCCAAAACTTGGTCCTCCCGTGTACCAAGTTTCATCAAAATTCGTCCAGCTGTTCGTGCGTGAAAAAGTAACAAGTACACACAGTCACAAACTTTTTAATGTTTAAAATTAAATTTAGTCTTCCCGTCCGATTATAATTTGAATGTCTTCAAAGCAAGAGTGAATAGGCTCATAAACTAGTGCGTCCACCATCAGAGATTGCATCGCTGCTTACCATCAGGTGGGATCGCAGTCAAGCACTAGTTTCATCAATTAAAATAAAGAAATCTTCGGTAAGCCGTTGTAATTGTAAATACCCGTTATAGGATTACATCGGTAGGATTAGGATAAGATTTGAGTAATTTGAAGATTCAATTGAATGAAATTGGAGGTCAAAGTCAGTAAACAGCACAGTTATTATCTATAATCGAGGCTTATTTAATAATCTTGTAGGGATTTAAATACTTGGTTACGTCAGTACTTGAAGCATTATGATGTGTTATTAGACAATAATAATAATAATAATAATATTTCGCAACTATCACACAACGTCGTCTAGTCTCAAACTAAGCAGAGCTTGTGTTATGAGTACTAGACAACTGATAAACATACTAACATATTTCTAAATACATACATATTATAGATAAATTACACCCAGACACAGAACAAATGATCGTGCTCATCACATAAACATTTGTCTTGGGTGGGGATCGAACCCACGACCTCCAGCATAGCAGTCAGGGCCACTAACCACTAGACCAACAGGCCAGTCAATATGCAAGGGAAACAGTTATTCTGTTTGTTTTGTTTTGCTTTTTAGTGAATGTTTTAGCTGGTAATGCAGTCGGTCAACTAACGAAACAAGATCACTTTCGCCAAAAAAGAGTTAATTTTTTTTTTATAAAACTGTCGAATTTGTAATTATACATTTATGGCCAAGCTTACAGTTCAAAATAAATACTGAAACGATTAGCCTTTTGTAAATATCATACACACTCTTCCAAAATGTGTTTTTCGATATTTTTTTCTATGATTTGCATTATTTTAAGGATTCCGTATCACTGTTGGCCCTTTTCTCAGGAACGTGAGCTATTAAGCTGAACTTACTTTACTTCGTTTAGGCGCATATTTACAAACGCAAGGAAATCAAAACGATGAAATTAGAATATAATACCAGAAGTATCTAATTTGCGTTATTAAAAGACTACTGCACAACATACTACTAGACTACTACTATACAACTTTCCTTTCGCAGGTATGCTGGAAGAGATTTCATTAGAAATAAGCATCACCTTTGTACTATTTTTCTGTTTCCTTCTTCTTTTCTTTTATTTCAATGTGTGTACATAAATAGTTAAATAAATAAATAAATAAATAAAATAAAGACAATAAAAACTTCTCATTTCGTTTGGAAATTTTCTTTCTGATACGAAGAACTGTCCTGAAATTTGAAAAAAAAGAACTTCGTTTGCAATTCAGGTAGTTTAAACATGTTTTGTGAAAATAAAAATGAAAATTAGGTCGTGAAGATCGAAGGCTGTTGAAACACTTGTAAAAATAATAAAACGTGAAGTTCATATTGAATAATAAACAGGTATACATTGTTGTACCAGTTTTATGTTTAATTAAATTAAATATGAGTGAGTATGTACATGTTTTTTTCCAAGCATTAATATTAATATTCTTCATGTACTTACGGAGGTTGTCAAGATGACTTGCAATCTCTTTTAAAATGGTAAAAACTCGTGTAAAAGCTTATAAATTATACATTCTTAAAATGTTCCTCAAATAATTATATTAAACAAAGAACTCTAGAACATCTGAGCAAATAGAGAGTCTTTAAGTGAGTATGAATGTCAAAAGTCAGATGTTTTGTGGGTACTTACAAGATATATTGTAGAGCCTAGTTCATAAGTACCTTTTTAGAGGGTTTAGAATTGGCAATTTATATTAAAAAAAAACATAAAAATCGGTCAAGCCATTTTTTAGGGTTCCGGAACCCATAAAGGATCACTTTGTTTTCCGTCCGTCTGTCTGTCTGTCTGTCTGATCTCGAGAACGCATGGAGGTATCGAGTTCAAATTAAAACCATATACTCAGGTCTGCGGTCGCTTCTAGCTGTGAAAAAAATCAAACTTCTAAGTTAACGAATAAAAAAGTAACGGCCGTTTATGTCGCAAAAAAAAAACGTATATTTTATACTCTCAAAGATTGAAATTCATAGGGTACTTCCCGTTGACCCAGAATCCTGAAATTTGGCACAAAGCAAGGTCCTATAGCACAGATATAGGAAAAAATCTGAAAGCGTAAATTTGTTGTTACCTAGGTCACAAAAAAAAAAATACAATTCGGAAAAATCTTCGAGATTCCATTCGAGAATTGTAGTTTGCACGGAACCCTCAGTGCGCGAGTCCGACTCGCACTTGCCTAGTTTTTTTTACGTGCAAGTAGGTTTCTCCATATAAACTTTGGGCCCCGTTTCATACCTTTAGAGAGTGAATTTTGGGAAATACTCTCTTAGTGCTCGTTTACGTCATAAAAGGAAACTTTGTGCAAAATATCACGCTCCTGGTCCCAGTAGTTTTGGCTGTGCGATAATATGTCAGGCTCCTGGTCCCAGTAGTTTTGGCTGTGCGATGATATGTCAGTCAGTCAGTTTCTCCTTTTATTTGACTAATATAGATTAATGTAAAAGACTAACTTGGAACGAATAAATGGTTTGACGAGCCTTTTTAAAATAGTTGTTTAGTTAATAGCAGCTTATTTTTTTAATTTTTTTATGCTCTCACAAAACAATATTAGAAAAGAAAATTATGTATACTTAGAGAAAAACCACTAAGGTAATTTTTTTTTTTTATGGTGGGAAAAAATCATGCATTGACATCCCCCGCCCTGGGGCGGAGCGGGAGATAGTGTCAGACTCTTACTGACTAAAAGACCCACCCCGTTCCTTCTAGCCTTCATACCGGGGCTCGAGCGCCCTTTCGGATAACCCTGGCCCCAGTAGGCTTCGACCCGGCCACTAAGGTAATGCTTATTTCAAAAGAGCGTTCTTCTAAAAGTTCTTCATCAATGACAGAATAAACCTAAAGTTTTTATTTATTTACTTAAACTTCATGTACAGTAGTGGTACATAGGCGGCAATGATATATCATTGATAGGCGGACTTAATGCAATAAGGCATTCTCTACCAGTCAACCTTTGGGTGAAAAAAGACTAACACTGTGGTATGTGTGCACAATAAATAAATTGATATTTCAAATGGAAGAAAAATACATTATAAATATAGCTATGCTAAAATTACATACTAATAACTATGATAAATTTCACAGAACTTAAAATATAACATAATATATACCTAAGGGGCCGCCCATTAATCACGTGATCTTTCTTTAGCATTTTTTAACCCCCTCCTCCCCTTTGGTGATACGTGGTGAGATTTAAGACTACCCCTCCCCCCTGCCACCAACATCACGTGCAATTTTAGTATCTACAAAGAATCTTTACTTTTTAGCATATTGTCTTTATATACAGGTTTATATATGTAGTATAATCTTATTTTATTCTGAAATTAAAGACCATGATAGGAATGTCTAGACAGAAAGGTTAAAGGTTGTTTTTGATTGGTATAAAAATAAATCAAATGTTCGTTAGTTGCAACGGTGAGTCAAGGTCACTACACGCCGCTTTTCGGTTTAAAAATCGCACTTTTGATGAAAAAGTAAATACACATGATTTCTTACTACGTCCCCCCTTCCCCCCTTTCAAGCCTCACGTGATTAATGGATGGCCCCGAATATATTTTTAGTGTATGTACGTAAACCCAAAACACAATGAAAGCTATTGACACCATAAAACAGTTATTTTGGCCTTTGTGTACTATTGCGCAGTTCCATAAAATTGTATAGAATGACGCAGCCGTTTTTATCATCCTCGAACCGACAAGATACATAATGTATATTAGTGTATCACGCTTCTTTATTCTGTCTTTCAATGTTAGGAATGACTTGTCGTTTGTACATCAGATGTTCTTTGACCCCAATTAATTGTGCCACCGTAGGCGCGGGCTTGGGGACGGCGAGCAATGGATAGCTCGTGACTGACAAAAAATAAAATTTCGATATAGTTATTCCTAACTATATTTAGATGTATTGGGCTATGCTTTACTATGTAGGGTAAAAGCTCTAGAGGTAAAGGTGCCTCGATTGTAATTACTCTAGTTTCGCTAGTAAATCATGTGTTTTTTTATTTATCTGTCGAGAGACCCCTCAACTACCACCAAGGGACCGTGTTAAATGCCTCTGTGCGATTGCATGGGAAGGGCGAAATATGTTTACAGTTTTTTCGGCATAGAAGTTCTGTTTCTCTGCGGGCCATCTATCCCAAACGTAGAATAGAATAGAAAAAATATTATTTTTATATGATTTTTTTTCTTCTTTACTTTACTTTACTTTAACGTAAGTAGATAGATATACATATTCTTTTTTGTACACCAAAAAATAATATGATTAATTTATATGTATTTGGCAACTATCCTCTATACGGGATACATGTCGTAAAATGTAGCGGTACGCAATAAAAGCTAAGACTCCAGGAATATCAAAGATAAAGTTTTTTACATTTCGTAAATGTGCGTCACTGCGGGGTGCCAGCTGAAAACCAGCGCTGGGTGTTTGACGCCCAGCAATTGCTGAGTTGGCGCCCTTTCGGTTCAGGCACAGTCACTGCAACTGTATTGTATGTCTGTACCATTTTTTAATATTATTATTTCATGTTGTGGTATATTGTGTTGCTTGCGCCGAATAAATGCTATTCTATTCTATTCTATAAATTCGTAGATAAAAAAAATAAAGTACCTGCCAGTTTAACTAATAAAATATTTTATCTTTTTGTTCTAAAGCCGGCCATAGTTCTGGGGCAACTATCCGGCTTTTAACCTAGTTATGACTGTCATAAAATACTAAGTAACTGAATATACCAACGATTATCCACAAATGATAACATACATAGACGAACGAGGAAGTCAGTTTTTAGGTCTCATAACCGTCAGCTCAAAGATGCTAGTTTCGGTCGTGCCGATTATTCGGCCACTATTGATTGGAGCCGAAACCATTTTTTTTTTTGCCGAAACTGGGTAAAGCCGAAGCCGAATCTCCGGCAGGTCTCCGATGTTTTGGTTTCTAGGAATATTATTAAAAATAAAAATATTATGTATGATATAGCTTTTCCGGGTTTGGGTGTCATTGGAGAGAAATCTAATATAAAATTTTTGTCATGTTTGTGAATGCACCCATGATACCTGCAGGAGTAAGTAATTTCGCTTTCTTTTTTTTTTGTCAAAACTAATAAGGGTTCCGTTTTGCCGACTGAGGTACGGAACCCTAAAAATGCGTTGAAAAGCTGTGGGGTAGGTCAAGGAACTAATCTTGTTAAAAACAACCATGACCCAAAACCATTTAAGGAAGATTTGAATCTTCAAATGGAAAATTCGGGAAATTTATTTACTTACAAAAATATGAATTACACTTTTCCCAGAATAAATGACTACTACACATAATTATCACTTATCAGTACAAAATATTATTGTTTTATGTTTTTTATGGTTTATCAGAGTCTAGTTACGGTGATAAGGGAAAAACCGGTTGATATAATCTACTGATACCTACTAACGATTAACGCCATTTAATATCGACTTATGTTGTTTAACAAATAATATTGAATTACGCGTCTTTTTTTATCATGATTCAGAATGTGTTTTCTAGATTTGTTTTACTAAAACGTAGTCCCCGGATATGCTTTTGTGTACGCTGAAATAGTAAACATTACAAAGGCAGTACTATACTGCGCACACGTGTACCACACACGCTGATCTAGGCGCGTCGGTCTCCATACTCTCCATACATTTCGTATGGAAACTAGACTTGTAGAGCTACACTTGATCCACGCTACGCGACGCCGTTCTACGTACAAATCAGGCGTGTTACACATGTGCCTCAGTCTAACTAATGTAGTTCTAGCTTTAGTGTTGTGTAGTATGCGCATTCAACATTAATAAGGTTAGTATTCGGTGGACCAAGCCCAAGTCGTCGACGGCGCGCACTGTTCCCGCGCGCCTCAAGGAGTTGTCAGCAACAGCAGGGACCCAGCCGGGTCGAAGCCTACTGGGGCCAGGGTTATCCGAAAGGGCGCTCGAGCCCCGGTATGAAGGCTAGAAGGAACGGGGTGGGTCTTTTAGTCAGTAAGAGTCTGACACTATCTCCCGCTCCGCCCAAGGGCGGGGGATGTCAATGCATGATTTTTTCCCACCATAAAAAAAAAAAAAGGTTAGTATTCGGTACTGTATGAGAAGAACGTTACCGAAGGCGAACTTTTGATTAAAAGTTCGCGAGAATAGGGAATATAAAAAAAGAACACTAACTGTGAAACTAATATTAAAATCTTCTTAGTCTTCCTTCATACATTAATACTAGTAACAGTGAGTTTTTACACGATAAGGGCCTGCGCATACTTAAGACAACACAACACAGTCTTATACAGATTTGTTTAGCATAGACGAGCCTGTCTTGCACTTGCGAAACAAGTTTGTCTAAGACTTTTACGTACCTACCACTAGGTGCTATTAATTAGTAGTAATAAGATGTACTAGTAAATTAGGTATTTAGATTGTACTAGTACAGTACAAACTTACAAGTATCCGATTTGGCATAAAACTAGTAAAAATGTGATCATACAAGATTTACTGGTTTCCATAACTAATTTACCGCAAAACCAGTGGCGGATTAAGCCAACATGGAGCCTGTAGCAAATTCGACCAAGGGGCCCCTAATGTAGACCTTATTTTTTTAAAATAAATAAAATAAAATAATTTGAAGAAAATGATGCAACAAAATTTTTCAAAACCTTTTTTTAAAACGATCATCATTTCAGTCGATATACGTCCACTGTTGGACATAAGCCTCCCCCAAGTGTCGCCACAAAGAACGATCCTTTACGTCTCGGATCCATGGGATTCCCGCAACGTTCCCCAGGTCATCGGTCCACCACTCACGAGGCAAGAGAATCCATTGCTTACTTAAGTATGAATAATACCAATAACGTAAATATTTACTAGTTAAGTAGAACAAAATACCTATTATGTTATTTACGCTTCTACGAATAAATCTAATTGCATTTCATAATTGTGAACAGTTTTCCTTAAGGTACTGGTATTATTGTCCGTCCTGCAGATGTTATTATTATTATTAATAATATAAAGTAGGTATATACAGCAAGTAAATAAGTATTGCTAATAATATGTTTTTCTTGCACAACACAAATTAATATAAAAATAAAATGACAAAGGCTCAACAAGAACACAATAACAAGATATAACAAAGTCAATTAAACGCCTTGTTATTTAATTTCAAATTATTGTACCTACTCAATTGCACTAGGGTTCGGTAAATTTAAAAATATGTTTTCAATAGCAGGTAAGAAGAAAAAAGAAAGATAACTGGTATACACACACGTAGATACACACAATGTATGTAGACACTAATCTGTACATCTATACATATAAATAAAATTGGAGTGTCAGTTTGTAATATTGAAATAATCGCTTTTTACTACTTGCATATGAATGAATACGGTACATACACCAAAATAACATTTTTTTTAAATTTTTGTCTGTCTGTCTGTTTGTTCCGGCTAATCTCTGAAATGGCTGGACCGATTTTGACGAGACTTTTATTGCCAGGCAGGTGATGTAATCAATGATTTTTTTACTAGAACACTGAAAATATTCGTAATTTTTACTAATCGCCATCTTCAACCATGCTCTGCTGATACTTGTGTCGGAGTTCTGGGTTCGATGTTAACGTTTTCGTATAGAACAAATACAACTATATCAGAAACTGAAGAGTTCCCGGTCTTGGCTACATCCAGAAGTTTTTATGATTTTTTTATTCTTCAACACTGAAAATATTCGTAATTTTCACTTATCGCCATCTTCAACCATGCTCTGCTGATACTTGTGTCGGAGTTCTGGGTTCGATGTTAACGTTTTCGTATAGAACAAATACAACTATATCAGAAACTGAAGAGTTCCCGGTCTTGGCTACATCCAGAAGTTTTTATGATTTTTTTATTCTTCAACACTGAAAATATTCGTAATTTTCACTTATCGCCATCTTCAACCATGCTCTGCTGATACTTGTGTCGGAGTTCTGGGTTCGATGTTAACGTTTTCATATAGAACAAAGATAACTGTATCAGAAACTGAAGAGTTCCTGGTCTTAGCTCTATCCAGAAGTTTTTTATGATTTTTTTACTAGAACACTGAAAATATTCGTAATTTTTACTTATCGCCATCTTCAACCATGCTCTGCTGATACTTGTGTCGGAGTTCTGGGTTAGACTTTTACGGTTTCATATAAAACACATTTATTTGTATATGAAACTGAAGAGTTCCCGGTCTTGGGTACTTCCAGGAGTTTTTTATGATTTTTTTTACTAGAACACTGAAAATATTCGTAATTTTCACTTATCGCCATCTTCAACCATGCTCTGCTGATACTTGTGTCGGAGTTCTGGGTTAGACTTTTACGGTTTCATATAAAACACATTTATTTGTATATGAAACTGAAGAGTTCCCGGTCTTGGGTACTTCCAGGAGTTTTTTATGATTTTTTTTACTAGAACACTGAAAATATTCGTAATTTTCACTTATCGCCATCTTCAACCATGCTCTGCTGATACTTGTGTCGGAGTTCTGGGTTTGATGTTTACGTTTTAATATAGAACAAATATAGTTGTATAAGAAACTGAAGAGTTTCCGGTCTTGGCTACATCCAGAAGTTTTTTATCATTTTTTTATTCTTCAACACTGAAAATATTCGTAATTTTCACTTATCGCCATCTTCAACCATGCTCTGCTGATACTTGTGTCGGAGTTCTGGGTTAGCCTTTTACGGTTTCATATAAAACACATTTATTTTTATATGAAACAGAAGAGTTCCTGGTCTTGGATACTTCCAGGAGTTTTTTATGATGTTTTTACTAGAACACTGAAAATATTCGTAATTTTCACTTATCGCCATCTTCAACCATGCTCTACTGATACTTGTGTCGGAGTCCTAGGTTTGATGTTTCCGTTTTCATATAGAACAAAGATAGCTGTATCAGAAACTGAAAAGTTCCCGGTCTTAGCTCTATCCAGAAGTTTTTTATCATTTTTTTATTCTTCAACACTGAAAATATTCGTAATTTTCACTTATCGCCATCTTCAACCATGCTCTGCTGATACTTGTGTTGGAGTTCTGGGTTAGACTTTTACGGTTTCATATAAAACACATTTATTTGTATATGAAACTGAAGAGTTCCCGGTCTTGGGTACTTCCAGGAGTTTTTTATGATTTTTTTTACTAGAACACTGAAAATATTCGTAATTTTCACTTATCGCCATCTTCAACCATGCTCTGCTGATACTTGTGTCGGAGTTCTAGGTTTGATGTTTACGTTTTCATATAGAACAAAGATAGTTGTATCAGAAACTGAAGAGTTTCTGGTCTTAGCTCTATACAGAAGTTTTTTATGATTTTTTTACTAGAACACTGAAAATATTCGTAATTTTTACTTTTCGCCATCTTCAACCATGCTCTGCTGATACTTGTGTCGGAGTTCTGGGTTTGATGTTTACGTTTTCATATAGAACAAATACAATTGTATCAGAAACTGAAAAGTTCCCGGTCTTGGCTACATCCAGAAGTTTTTTATCATTTTTTTATTCTTCAACACTGAAAATATTCGTAATTTTCACTTATCGCCATCTTCAACCATGCTCTGCTGATACTTTTGTCGGAGTTCTGGGTTTGATATTTAAGTTTTTATATAGGACAAGTAAAGTTGTAAAGAAACTGAAGAGTTCCCGGTCTTGGCTACATCCAGAAGTTTTTTATGATTTTTTTACTAGAACACTGAAAATATTCGTAATTTTTACTTATCGCCATCTTCAACCATGCTCTGCTGATACTTGTGTCGGAGTTCTGGGTTTGATGTTTACGTTTTCATATAGAACGAATATAATTGTATCAGAAACTGAAGAGTTCCCCGTCTTGGCTACATCCAGAAGTTTTTTATGATTTTTTTACTGGAACTCTGAAAATATTCGTAATTTTCGCTTATCGCCATCTTCAACCATGCTCTGCTGATACTTGTGTCGGAGTTCTGGGTTTGATGTTTTTGTTTTTATATAAAACAAATATAGTTTTATAAGAAACTTAAGAGTTTTCGGTCTTGGGTTCTTCCGGAAGTTTTTTATGATTTTTTTATTAGAACACTGAAAATATTCATAATTTTCACATTTCACCATCTTTAACCATGCTCTCCTGATACTTGTGTTGGAGTTCTAGGTTTGATGTTTAACTTTTCATATAGCACATATATAGTTTTATAAGAAACTGAAGATTTCCCGGTCTTGGGTACTTTCAAGCAGTTTTTTATGATTTTTTTACTAGAACACTGAAAATATTCCTAATTATCACTTACCGCCATTTTCAACCATGCTCTGCTTATACTTGTGTCAGAGTTCTGGGTTTGTTTTCTACCATTTTGTGTAAAACTAATATATTTATATAAGAAACTAAGGAGTTCCCGGTCTCAGGATCTTCCAGAAGTTTCTAATGATTTTTTTTATACTTGAACACTGAAAATATTGGTAATTTTCACTTATCGACTTCTTCAACCTTGCTGTGCTGATTTTTGAAGTCGAATGTGTTATGTTTTGCATTTCTTTGTTTATATAACATCTCATCTACTTATTATGGTCAGATTTATATGTGAAAACTGTTGTATTGCGTAATTATCGGCCGTTTCATGATATTTTTTTGTTTTGTTTTTGTTAATACGTTGATACGTTTTTATTTTTTTGCGACCTCTAATTGACAGAACTATTACTAAAAGTAATTAGGAACTATAGAACTCACCTTTGTGCATCTAAAGCACTTTTAAAATTTTGCTTTTGGAAAAAATGATCTGCTACCGGAAGTTAGCAGATCATATTTTCATTTGATATTTTTTTCAGGAAAATCACCAGAACTTTTCCTGAAAAGTATCAGGAACTCCAGAACTATGCTGCATGCGACTAGAACTCTCATTTTTTTATGCTCTGCTAGAAAATGATCTGCTAAGTTCACGGCCATATGTAATCAAGGGTGGATCCAGGGGGAGGGTCACGGGGGTCATGACCCCCCCTGGGCTAGGTCCAGGACGTAGGTGGACCACTGATTAAAATTGTTAAACATAATGTTTTTATATAGTTTTTGGCACAATATACATATATGTACCTAATTTTTACCTGTATTCATCATCATCTTCCTGCCCTTGTCCCTTTTTATTTGGGGTAGGCGCAACACGTTTTTTTCTTCCATTCTGTCCTGTCATTCGTCACGCTGTCACTAACTCCCTTTTCTTTCATATCACTTCTCACACAATCCATCCATCTTTTCTTTGGCCTCCCTCTCCCTCTCCATCCATCCACATTTAAATTCATAACTCTTTTAGCAACATGCTTTACATCTCTCCTCTTTACATGACCATACCAAGTAATATAATAAAAATTAAATAATAACTTCGTGTGACTTGACCACGACTATTACGACGGGGCTGCTCTCAAGCGGCTTCTGCCCAACCTTGGGGGTCCAGACGCCTCTTGCCGGAGGCTCTACGCGGGAATCGTTTGGGCCATGGCCCTTTATGGGGCGCCAATGTGGGCGTCGTCGCTGCGTCAGCAACCAAAGGTCCAGCTGAACGTATGCCAGAGGGTCATGGCAATACGGATGGTGCGGGGATACCGTACGATTTCCCACCTTGGGATCTGGATATGTGCGTGGAGATGCAACGCCGGTGCAACAGTCCGCTGCCGTGACAGATCACGGCATGGTGGACAGAGCTCCGGCGGGATCTAATGGTGAAATGGCGTCAGCGACTATCGCAACCCAGTGCTGGGCAAGCCAAAATTATGGCGGTAAGTCCCATCTTTGAGGCATGACTGGAAAAACCTCATGGCGTTGTCACCTTCCGCATGACGCAGGTTCTCACCGGACATGGTAAGTTCAGGAGGTTCCTCTACCGGATTCGTGCGGACGTGACGCCCGGGTGTCGCCACTGTGCAGAACGCCCGCAGGACACGGTGGAGTACACAGTGCAGGTGTGCATCGGCAGAGCATCGTCGTGCCCTCGTGAGTGCGATCGGCAGCGGCGATCTCTCGCGCTGAGTCTTAGTTACAGGCCATGGTCCGAAGCGAGGAGGAGTGGCAGGCGGTCGCCTCCTTCTGTGATGCAGTAATGCTAGCAAAGGAGGAGGCTGACCGCATCAGGCAACGGCGCTCACAACGTGCCAGCCGCCACCGGGATTCCGATCCTGATTTCCGGCCACCGTAGGCGCGGGATTGCGGACTGCGAATGCAATGGGTAGCACGCTGTCCGACCGTCCAGTGACTGTCCGGATCGAGCCCAAGTCGTCGACGGCGCGCACTGTCCTCGCGCGCCTCAAGCATTTGTCAGCAACAGCAGGGGCCCAGCCGGGTCGAAGCCTACCGGGGCCAGAGTTATCCGAAAGGGAAGGGCGGCCTCGGTACGAAAAACAAGAAGGAACGGGGTGGGTTTTTTAGTCAGTAAGAGTTTGACACTATCCCCCGCTCCTCCCAAGGATGGGGATGTCATTTGGATGATTATATCCACCAAAAAAAATACAACTATGAGACCCTCCCCCTGGCGCCAAAGCTGGATCCGCCCTTGGATGTAATAAGGAGTAACTTTTTAGAAAAAATAAATTTAAAATCCTGTAGTCCACGTTTGGATGATTATATCCACCAAAAAAAATACAACTATGAGACCCTCCCCCTGGCGCCAAAGCTGGATCCGCTCTTGGATGTAATAAGGAGTAACTTTTTAGAAAAAATAAATTCAAAATCCTGTAGTACGAAGGAAGTCGCGGGCACAGCTAGTGATTATATAAAGAAGAGACAACTAACAACGTGTGTCTCACGGCGGCGCCAAATAGGTCCAGCTCAGCAAAAAAGGTACTTCATCATTTCAGCCAATACACGTCCACTGTTGGGCATAGGCCTCCCCCAAGCGCCGCCACATCGAACGTTCCTAGGTAAAAAGGTACATATAAGAAATAAAAATAATAACCAGTTTTTTTTTTCGGTTAGGCTAATCATCCAATAACAACCCCCGCTCTTGGGCGGAGCGGGAGAAAGTGTCAGACTCTTACTGACTAAAAAACCCACCCCGTTCCTTCAAGCCTTCAAACCGGGGCTCGAGATCCCTTTCGGATCCAGTCAATTGCGAGTCGAACTCGCGCACGAAGGGTTCCGTACCGTC
The DNA here is from genome assembly GCA_910589285.2 of Mythimna ferrago. Taxonomy (NCBI): domain Eukaryota; kingdom Metazoa; phylum Arthropoda; class Insecta; order Lepidoptera; family Noctuidae; genus Mythimna; species Mythimna ferrago. The sequence goes on along the minus strand of OU342676.1, from coordinate 14,128,451 downwards.
CGTAACAAAAAAACGGCAAAAAAAAACGTTAGTGGTATGGGGTATTTATATTATTTTGTTTTTTAGTATTTATTGTGAAATACATTATATATCTGTGAAAATTTCAACTTACTAACTGTGACGGTTCATGAGATACAGCCTGGTGGCAGATGAACGGACAAACGGACGGACAGCGGAGTCGTAGTAATAGGTCCCGTTTTACCCTTTGGGAACCCTAAAAGATCCACCCCGTTCCTTCTTGTTTTTCGTACCGAGGCCGCCCTTCCCTTTCGGATAACTCTGGCCCCGGTAGGCTTCGACCCGGCTGGGCCCCTAATTATTAAGTTATTAATATAAAATATTTTAAGTAGAAAGGTACCTATAGGTTTTTGATGCGTCATGATGCGTACGAGGCCACTTGTGGGTTTGTTTCAGTCAGAACCGGAAGCCACATAGTTCTAGGTGAGTCGGAACTGTCTGCGATGAGGCTCCAGTGAATCAGGGTGATAATGTTTTAAAAACGTATTTCATGGAACAAGAAAGATAATAAAAATTCCGAGTTGAGCTTTTTTTTTTAGGAAAATCATCCAATAACATCTCTCGCTCTTCGGCGGAGGGGAGGGTGTGACAGACTTTTACTGACTAAATTCCCACTCCTGTTCCTTCGTTGCTTTTCATACCAGGCCCGAGTTTTCCTTTCCGAAACAAACCCTTAGCCCCAGTAGGCTTCGACCCTGCTGGGCCCCTACGGTTTGCTGACATCTCCTTGAGGCGCGCGTGGAACAGTACACGCCGTCGACGACTTGGGCTCGGTCCGGATGATTACTGGACGGTCGGACAGCGAGCTATCCATTGCTCGCCATCCGCAAGCCCGCGCCTACGCGTGGCCAGAAATCGGGATCGGGATCCCGGCGGCTGGGGCGTGAGGGCCGCTCCCTCGCAAGAGCATGTGCGGCTGCTTGCTTTGCAAGCATTACTGCATCGCAGGAGGAGACCGCCTGAAATTCTGATTTAACCTACCCTAAAAAGGTCCAGAGTCGACTGATTAGGGGAGGCGTCAGCCCATCAATCTGGACCCGAGATGGTGGCGCGTACTGTTCCACGTATGCTTCTCTTATAGGTTTAGGAGAGAGACTTTCCAATACGGGCTGAGACCTACGGGGAGGATCGGGTCAACACTAGTCCGGGCAGCGGTCAAACTGCGCAAGTTTTGAATTTTAACGTTTTTTGGCTACAACAATTGGCCTACTGATCTACATAAAATAGTGACAGTGACGACAAACAAACACACCTTCATAGATAATAATAATTATCTTATGACGTAACGCTACGACGTCGTTACAGGCGACTTTTATAGCAGAGATACATAAAAATGAGTACTTTATCATATCTTAGAGAGAATTAGAATCATAATCTGCCAATCATAATTGCCATTTTCAATTTTTTTTTTTCGTGGGTAATCATTTAATGACTACTCCCGCTGTAGGGCGGAGCGTGAGGGCGTGTCAGATTTTTGCTGACTAAAAACTATGTTCTCTCAGTTGTCTTTTATGTTTTTATTTATTGGCACAAAACGGCAAAAAATTGTCGTTTTTGAGTCCCACTAAAATATTTATTTGTTCTTAGAATATTATGTATTTGTTATTATAGGGGTAACAGAAAGACACACCATTTGTGAAAATTTCAACTGTCTTGCTATCATGGTTCATAACTAGGGAATCCAATCCCGCATCAAAATCGCAATCCCGCAGGATTTACAGGATTTGCGGGATTGGCATTTCTACTTTCTTTTTTGTTTTAAGTAGTAGTTTACCTAGTATTTCAAACCGAGAGTTTCTAATAAACTTCCCTACTTATGTAAATAGTTCGATTCCCGAATCGAGTTTGGAAGATTTTCCGAATTGCAAAAAAAAACTGGGCAAGTGCGAGTCGAACTCGCGCTCTGAGGGTTCCGAATTCCCGAATGGAGTCTTGAAGATTTTTCCGAATTGCAATTTTTTTTGTGACTTAGGTAACAACAAATTTACTGTTTTCAGATTTTTTTCTATACCTGTGCTATAAGACCTTGCTTTGTGCCAAATTTCAAGATGCTGGGTCAACTGGAAGTACACTATGAATTTCGATCTTTGAGAGTATCAAAATATACGTTTTTTTGCGACATAAACGGCCGTATCTTTTTTATTCGTTAACTTAGCAATTTGATTTTTTCACAGCTTAAAGGGACCGCAGACCTGAGTATATGGTTTTAATTTCAACTCGACACCTCCACGCGTTCTCGAGATAAAGGGTTTTGACAGACCGACAGACAGATGGACGGACAACAAAATGATCCTATAAGGGTTCAGTTTTTTTCCTTTTGAGGTATGGAACCCTAAAAAGAACAAAAGTATGAAAATGTTTGAAACACGCCCCGCCGAGACGCCGCTCATAGCGTGCCGGTGCGCGATACCAATGTCGCCCCGCTCGCCGCGCCGCTCGCCTCTAAGACCGAAGCCGTGGCACGGTAATAATATCATATATTACCGTGGCCGTGGTCAGGCCGTAAGAAGACCCATTTATTAAGACGCACTATCACCATAAAATGAATTATTCCAACATTCAATAAGGACCTAATTACCATTGAATAAAGTAACGCTCTATATTCGGAGCTGTGGTAATTCCCGATGGTATAGAAGCATCAAACAACGGAAAAGTCCATTATGTTGATACTTGACATTTGTCAGTGGCTTCGCCCGCTTGTAGGTTGTTTAGCTATACTACAATATAGCAAGTTTTGTATACTAAACATAATATGATAAATCCGTAGAAGTTATTAGTTGTGTGCAGTAAAATGTACGGAATCGTTGTAGATATCTTTTATACATTAAAATTGCATGTATCTTGATATATTACGAAAGATATATATGTGTTATGGACCAAATGATAAATTGGGCATTATACACAATGCCCGGTCATTATGAAAAATGCCCAATATGAGAGTGCGATTTGATAATAATTATTCAAATAATCAAATTGACCGGGCATTATACATACGGCCCATCACCTTTTGGGCAGAGTAAATACAAACATATTTAATTACCATTTTTTTATTGGTATTGTCATTTAACTTAAAATAAACTAAATATTAAACCATTAAAATAATCAGACTCTCTTATTTGGATTAATTATATCAAGGAGTCTATTATCTACCTCAAAACTCTGCCAGTTCGAAATAACGAATAATACCTACAATCTCTCGTAAAAATGTGATTGTATTTTGATTGCACTTTGAACTGGGTAAAATAGGTTAGGTTAGGTTAGAGCTGTGACCAACCGAGCGTAAGCCGAGCGAGCGAAGCGAGCGGTGCCGCGGCAGCGGCCGGCGAACGCTACGTCAAAGTTGTTTCGTCCATTCGAAATTTTTACCTTTTTCAGTTAATCCATTTGATAATTAATAATTTATCAGTAATCCATTTTGACCTTTGAACGATTTGGTCAGTAGTGTAATAAATAATTTAAACATTGATATTCCAGACTTTGGTCAGCTGAACTTTTGATCAAATGACCATCGTTATTTTAAACTTTGTTGATTGTACGTTGTTCTTTTGAAATTTGCTGAGGAAAGTTTTGATTTTCTAATATGCAACCGTCACACCCTGCGTGATTCCCTCCCCGCCCTCGCACCGCGTCTTTAGCTTTATTATCAAATTGCCCAATTATCAAGTAGCAATATAATAATGACTACGCAATGTGATAAATATTGAAGTTAAGATAGTAATTAATCACTTGGTCCAATAGAGCTAGACATTATTCATAATACTCGAACATTATTTATAATGCCCGCATTAATCACCCGGTCCATAACATATGTATTACATTCATAGACTGTTAGGCGGTACGAAGTTCGCCGGGTCAGCTATTGGTAGAGTATAATAGTTTAATATCTTGGTGTACAGTAAAGATAAATACGTAATACTAAAATTATCAAGGCGAAAGTTTGTGTGTGTGTATGTTTGTTACTTCTTTACGCTCGAATGGCTAAACTTATTTCGATTGGATTTGGTATACGGATAAACCAAGTCCTGGAATAGCACATAAAGTATACTTTTTTCCTTTGAGTATGGTTCCTCAGGATAATTTACTAATTTCATGCAGCCGAAACAGCTGGCAGTAGCTAGTAGTTTGTTCGATGTTTATTTGTTTGTTTTTTCTTTTACGTACTTGGTAGCATTTACTATGTAGATGATTACATTTCTCAAACAGACACCGTTATAATTACATACAATTATGACGAGTTATGCCATAAGAAGTTACACTATTGAATCCCATGGCACTCTACTTCCTACTTCACACTATATATAAATATCTACTATAGATAAAGGCAAAACTTGGTAAGTATATAGGCATGTGTGTCTATGTGTGCATGTTACTCTTTCACGGTCCTTGTTGAACGAATTTAAATGAAATTTGGCTCATGGATAGACCATATCCTGTACTTGCACACTGTTTATCTCAGAATAGTCTACGCGAGCAGTGGTGACCGAGTGGTAACGGCCCCGACTTACGAGTTGTAGGTCGCGGGTTCGAACCAGGCGCTTTACCTTGTTTCATTTATTTCATTACCACTGCTATTAAAACGGTGAAGGAAAACATCGTGAGGAAACCGGCATGTCTTAGAACCAAAAATTCTAAGGCATGTGTCGTTCACCAACCCGCACTGGGCCCACGTGGTGGATTACGGCCCATTCCCTCCCAAGAGAGGAGGCCTGAATCTCAACAAAGGGAACAATATTAGGCCGACTATGCTATGCTAGTCTACCCGCGTAAAAATTCAGCTGATTGGGAGGATGTTCCTTTGGTATCATTTTTACTTTCACAGAGGCAAAGTCACTGGCAGAAGCTAGTTCCTAAATAAAGTCTTTATTTAAATATTGGTCATAATTCACTGATATAATAATATACACTTCTGGACACATCTATTGGCCCACCTTAGAGTTTAGGTTTCGATGGCCTCTACCGAAATATGATTGCTAGATTGAACAAAAACTGTTGATGCAGTTTTAAACCTGATACATTTTACCATCTTTTTCGATCGTATTGTTTTAAATTTGAATTCAGAATACCATACGACATGGAGCTACGCCTAACAAGTCGGATATGCGCCTTGTTAAAGGCAATTCATTTTTGAATAAAAAACATGTTTTATCAAATAAAGGTTTAATTTAATAACGCGTGTTGCCTCCATGGGCATCTACCACAGCTTTCATACGATTAGGCATAGAGTTTATCAACCGCTCTATGAAATTTTGAGGGATCATCTCCCATTCCTCTTCTATGGCAGTTTTCAACTCCTGCATCGTCTGGTCAACTGGCTGACGAGCCCTAACACGTCTTTTTAGCTCGTCCCACATGTGCTCAATGGGGTTCATGTCTGGCCTTCTGGCTGGCCAGTCCATAACTGTGATGTTCACATCCCGAAGATATTCCCTGACGATGCCGGCCGCATGGGCTCTTGCATTATCATGCATAAAAAGGAAATTTGGGCCCACATAGTCCGCGTATGGTATCACGTGAGGTTCTAAGCACTCACGAATGTACCTTTCAGCATTTAATGTTGGCAGCCGTGGTCCTGTAACAACCTCAAGTTGAGTTTTGCCGCTCGCGGATATACCGCCCCAGACAGTCCATGAGCCACCGCCATAAGCAACCCTCTCTTCAAAGCAGCATTGTGCGAAACGCTCTCCCTTACGTCGGTAGACCTTCTTCCTTTCATCATTGCCATGTAACACAATTTTAGACTCATCAGAAAAGAGTACACGGCTCCAATCTTGCTGTGTCCAATTTAAATGACTGCGTGCGAAATGAAGGCGCGCTGTTCGGTGGGCTCGCGTTAGTTTGGGCCCATTAGCTGGCTCGTGTGGTACCATATCGCGTTCTTTTAACCTTCTCCGAACAGTTCGAGCGCTCACAGATACTCCGTGGAAGTCGCGAAGTTGGTTTTGTATCTCAATGGAGGTAAGGTGACGATTTCTCAAGCTGGTCGTCACGATGAATCGATCCTGCCTTTCAGTTGTGACCCGAGATCGTGGCCTTCCTTGGCGACGAACAAAGCCGCCAGTCTCTAGGTACCTCCGATAAACATTTCGGACCGCAGATCGACTTAAATTAAATTGAGCACTCACGTTTCTTTGGCTGTGTCCAGCCTGAATAAGTGCCACAGCTTGGGCGGCGACTTCAGGTGAAGTATCCATAGATTATTGATAGAACCTCACCTTAATGTTAAGAATAAGTAATGTTTGTTGCAAAACCAAAGATATCAATCACTTTTTCAAGAATTAAATCCAAGTAAACCAATAAAACCAAGTTTTCTTAGTATTCGATTGTTTGATATCAACAAACAGGCTCCAAATTGTCTTTTGTTTCTTTAAATTCTGTGTTCGAAATTAAAAAAAAGACTATTGAATAAATTGTGAATGTGCCAGGTTCAAAACTGCATAAAAACTTTTTGCTCGACCTAATATAAAATTTTAACTAGGACCAAACGAAACTGAAAATACAAGGTGAGCCAATAGATGTGTCCAGAAGTGTATTATGCCACATGATCAAGGAGTTTCTTGCACGTTCTTCGTCATAGAGATTTTCGCTTTGGGATGTGCCATAACTATCATCGTGACCAACTTCTTGACAATAGTACCTAAATGGTTTATTTTTAGGGTTCCGTACCTCAAAAGGAAAAAACGGAACCCTTATAGGATGACTTTGTTGTTCATCTGTCTGTCGAGACCCTTTATCTCGAGAACACTTGGAGGTATCGAGTTGAAATTAAAACCATATAATCAGGTCTGCGGCCTCTTCAAGCTGTGAAATCAAACTTATAAGTTAAAGAATAAAAAGATACGGCCGTTAATGTCGCAAAAAACGTTTATTTTGATACTCTCAAAGATCAAAATTCATAGGGTACTTCCCGTTGACCCAGAATCCTGAAATTTGGCACAAAGCAAGATCTTATAGCACAGCTCAGGTATAGGAAAAAAATTTAAAACAGTTTTGTTGTTACCTAGGTCACAAAAAAAAAAAAATTAGATTCAATTCGGCAAAATCTTCCGAGACTTCATTCGGGAATTGTAGTTTGCACGGAACCCTCAGTGCGCATGTCTGACTCGCACTTGCCCACTTTTTTTTTTAGCTGGTATAGCTAGATATAGCTAGCTATATGACTGGACCCAGCAGGGCCCAGTTATATAGCGTTACAGGGTTACAGGACGGTCGGACGAGCTATCCATTGCTCGTCATCCGCAAGCTCGCGCCTGCGGTGGCCGGAAATCGGGATCGGGATCTCGGCGGCTGGGGCGTGAGGGCCGCTCCCTCGCACGAGCATGTGCGGCTGCCTGCTTTGCAAGCATAACTGCTTCGCAGGAGGCGACCGCATGAAATTCTGATTTAACCTACCCTAAAAAGGTCCAGGTCCCCTAGTCAAGTTGCTAATCGAAAGCTTCAAATATACGGGAATTACGTCGTCTTAACGCTCAGTCACGTGGTCAGAACAAAAGAATTGGCGGCAAGGGCAACTCGAAGCGTTCGGCGCAAGCGAAACGGTTGTAACTTGGCTAGGAGGGCTGGGTCGACTGATTAGGGGACATCCGTCAGCCCATCAATCTGGACCCGAGATGGTGGCGCGTAGTGTTCCACGTATAGAGAGACTTTCCAATACGGGACGAGACCCACTAGTCTTGACCCGATGGTCAAGACTAGTCCGCGGTCAAACTGCACAAGTTTTGAATTTTAACGTTTTTTGCCTACAACAATTAGCCTACTGATCTACATAAAACAGCTGTAGTGACAGTGACGACAAACAAACACACCTTCATAGATAATAATAATTATCTTATGACGTAATGCTACGACGTCGTCGCAGGCGACTTTTATAGCAGAGATACATAAAAATTAGTACTTTATCATATCTAGGCTTAGAGAGCTAGAATCATAATCAGAATTGCCATTTAATTTTTTTTTTCGTGGGAAATCATTTAATTACTTCTCCCGCTGTAGGGCGGAGCGTGAGGGCATGTCAGATTTTTGCTGACTAAAAACTATTTTCTTTCAGTTGTCTTTTGTGTTTTTATTTATTGGCACAAAACGGCAAAAATTTGTCGTATAGGAGTCCCAATAAAATATTTATTTGTTTTTTACTATTTATGTATTTGTTATTACAGCGGTAACAGAAAGACACATCATTTGTGAAAATTTCAACAGTCTAGCTATCACGGTTCATAACATACAGTCTGGTGACAGACAGACAACGGGGCCTTAGCAATAGGGTCCCGTTTTTACCCTTTGGTTACAGAACCCTAAAAAGAAAAAAAAGTAATGTCTCCAATATACCAGACATATGTAAGACAGCTTACAACACTTAGCTGATTAAGGCCCAAGCGCTCGAAAAGTGCCATAAAACAGTGATTTACTGAAGCCTACTCCTCGGTAAGGGCCAGGTTAATAGGTTAGAACAAAATATATGTTTATTATGGATTCATAAACAACATTATCAACATTTGATTTTTTCGTGCGATTCATACTTTTTTCCCTACTCATTCGAAACGGCTTGGATCTTTAGAAGCATTTTTACACATAAAAATTGGTGGTTAAATATTCTTCAAAGTGAACATAGCATATGTAAATCCATCAATATTTCTCAAAGAAAATGGATTTAATGGTCAGCCGCGCACTATCCGGGCACAGCTAGCCGCAATTAAATGCACAGATACGCGTACTGCCGCCTAGGCGGGTACGAGAGTTGTGTCTATTTAATTTCGACCAGATGGTTCAAGGGACTATAAGCCTTAACAAGTTTTATTCATCACATTGTTAACAGCATATTCTACAAGCAAACAGACTGGCAGTCCGCCGTCTAGACCACAAAATATGTACAGAAGTCAATCTACATACAAAGCGCGCTCGAGCAACGCACACAAAGACACCGTTCACAGACACGATGTCGGTCGCGTCTCGGACCACTCGTCGAACAGTTCCGGCTCAAACGCTCATTAGTGTGCGTCCACCGAGCGTAGGTATAAAAAGTGAAGTACATACATGAGATTGTCTTCTGTACCTATCTATTTTGTGTCTAGACGCTACGAAACGATATAAAAACATGTATTGAACGAGAACTACTTACACTAGACCGACGCAGACGTAGACCACGCCTAATTTATTTCTCCGTTGCGTGGTGTAGATCTAATGTAGGTCTGCAAGTCTTGTTGCCATATAAAATGTATGGAGACCGACGCGATCAGATCGACGTACGTGGCCCACGAGTGCGCAATAATAAAAATAAAAAACTTATATTTCAGAGTATACACAACTTAAAAAACTATATGCAATGTAGGTAGTTACCTTAATTATCAAGAAACTAGCTACTTCTATTTTGAGTATAATATAATCGTCGTAGGGAATCACCAAATAATTCCTCCCGCTCTGGCTGGAGCGAAAGAGAATGTCAGACTTTTACTGACTAAACCCAGCCGTGTTCCTCCAGTTGCCCTTTGCGTTCCAGGGCTACGTTAACTCTTTCTGACAATTCCGCAGCCCTAGCAGACTTGGTCTCTAAGTGGACCTCGGACATTTTGATGACATCTCTTCGAGCCCTGCGTGGAACACAACGCGCCGACATTCAAAGCCCTAACGGCCCGTTCACGACCTTGCCGCTGTGAGCGTAGCTAAGCGCGGGGCGGCGAGCGGTAAGGTGAAGTCGAGACAGACAGACAGATGGACGGACAACAAAGTGATCCTATAAGGGTTCCGTTTTTTCCTCTTGAGGTCCGGAACCGTAAAAAGAACAAAAGTATGAAAATGTTTGAAACACGAGACTTCGCTCATAGCGTGCCGCGCCTACTGATGTCGCCCCGCTCGCCGCGCCGCTCGCCTCTAAGACCGAAGCCGCGGCACGGTAATAATATCATATATTACCGTGGCCGTGGCCAGGCCGTAAGAAGACCCATTTATTAAGACGCACTATCACCATAAAATAAATTATTCCAACATTCAATAAGGTTCTAATTACCATTGAATAAAATAACGCTCTATATTCGGAGCTGTGGTAATTCCCGATGGTATAGAAGCATCAAACAACGGACAAGTCCATTATGTTGATACTTGACATTTGTCAGTGGCTTCGCCCGCTTGTAGGTTGTTTAGCTATACTACAATATAGCAAGTTTTGTATACTAAACATAATATGATAAATCCGTAGAAGTTATTAGTTGTGTGCAGTAAAATGTACGGAATCGTTGTAGATATCTTTTATACATTAAAATTGCATGTATCTTGATATATTACGAAAGATATACCTATACTACATTCATAGACTGTTAGGCGGTACGAAGTTAGCCGGGTCAGCTATTGGTAGAGTATAATAATTTAATATCTTGGTGTACAGTAAAGATAAATACGTAATACTAAAATTATCAAGGCGAAAGTTTGTGTGTGTGTATGTTTGGTACTTCTTCACGCTCGAATGGCTAAACTTATTTCGATTGGATTTGGTATACGGATAAACCAAGTCCTGGAATAGCACATAAAGTATACTTTTTTCCTTTGAGTATGGTTCCTCAGGATAATTTAATACTTTCATGCAGCCGAAACCGCTGGTAGCTAGTAGTTTGTTCGATGTTTGTTTTTTCTTTTACGTACTTGGTAGCATTTACTATGTAAATGATTACATTTCTCAAACAGATACCGTTAAAATTACGTACAATTATGGCGAGTCATACTATAAGAAGTTACACTATTGAATCCCTTGGCACTCTACTTCCTACTTCACACTATATATAAATATCTACTATGTTACTCCTTCACGGTCCTGGTTGAACGGATTTGAATGAAATTTGGTTTATAGATAGACCATATCCTGTAATTGCACACTGTTTATCTCAGAATAGTCTACGCGAGCAGTGGTGACCGAGTGGTAACGGCCCCGACTTACGAGTTGTAGGTCGCGGGTTCAAACCCAGCCAGGCGCATTACTTTGTTTCATTTATTTCATTACCACTGCTATTAAAACGGTGAAGGAAAACATCGTGAGGAAACCGGCATGTCCTAGAACCAAAAAATTTAACGCATGTGTCATTCACCAACCCGCATTGGGCCTGCGTGGTGGATTACGGCCCATTCCCTCCCAAGAGAGGAGGCCTGAGTCCCAACAAAGGGAACAATATTAGGCCGACTATGCTATGCTAGTCTACCCGCGTGGAAAATTTCATCTAAATTTATTCAGCTGATTGGGAGGATGTTCCTTTGGTATCATTTTTACTTTCACAGAGGCAAAGTCGCTGGCAGAAGCAAGTTCCTAAATAAAGTTTTGGTCTTAGTTCACTGTTATAATAATATATTATGCCACAAAAGTTTTTCTATAGCTTATAAACAACTATAAAACAACTACATTAAGAAGAGACAAGAAATATGTAACGAGGATTATTGATCAAGGAGTTTCTTGCACGTTCTTCGTCATAGAGATTTTCGCTTTGGGATGTGCCATTACTATCATCGTGACCAACTTCTTGACAATAGTACCTGAATGGTTTATTTTTAGGGTTTCGTACCACAAAAGGAAAAAACGGAACCCTTATAGGATGACTTTGTTGTTCGTCTGTCTGTCGAGACCCTTTATCTCGAAAACGCTTAGAGGTATCGAGTTGAAATTAAAACCATATAATCAGGTCTGCGGCCTCTTCAAGCTGTGAAATCAAACTTATAAGTTAACGAATAAAAAAGATACGGCCGTTTATGTCGCAAAAAACGTAAATTTTGATACTTTCAAAGATCAAAATTCATAGGGTACTTCCTGTTGACCCAGAATTCTCAAATTTGGCACAAAGCAAGATCTTATAGCACAGCTCAGGTATAGGAAAAAAATTTAAAACAGTTTTGTTGTTACCTACGTCACAAAAAAAATTAGATTCAATTCGGCAAAATCTTCCGAGACTTCATTCGGGAATTGTAGTTTGCACGGAACCCTCAGTGCGCATGTCTGACTCGCACTTGCCCAGTTTTTTATTTCGTGCTACTTTTCAGCTGGTGTAACATACACGAAGTTTTTTAGTATAAGACAAAGTTTTATAGGTATTTTTAGCTGGTCTAGCTATATGACTGGGCCCAGCAGGGGCAATGCCCGCTAGGGTCCCGGGGAATTTCTGAAGAGAAACCCCCACGGGTTAGGGTAGGGCCACTGCTAGAACGCAAAGAGCAACTGAAGGACACAGGTGTAGATTTAGTCAGATATCTAAAAAAAATCACATAATTATAGGTGCTCCCTTCGGTCAATAATATACATAAACCTACCAGTCAGTGCGTCTACAATGAAACTGTTCATTTTCAAGCTTTATACTAAATATCTGGAGTAACTCGGCTCACCAGACGGTCGACCAATGACGGCTAAGTATATACCTACCATATTTTTTTAATCGTCTGGCCAAGATGATAATTTTATTGGTTTTGGCTCGATCGCTGCCACACTGTTGACTCTAGTCTGACCTTAAAACTGTTCGCGTGTGGCTACACGTGGTCATAAATTACGAGCTCATTAATATCTTTTTTAATACACTTACTCTAAAAAACTCTTATCTCTATCGCTTTTTCACTAGTGTGGAAAAGTGCACGAGCTCATTTATCGTACGTATCAGGCTGGCGCGCAGCAACCCCCGTTCATTTATATCGTCGTAAATGTTCATTAATATCTCAGTCGCCTGGGTGGCCCGGTGACCATGTATTTTTGCTGACATTACAAGTTTATAACTTTGTGATTTTTCAAGATACAGTTATGAAATTTTGTACATACGAGTAATGTGTTTATTTAAATAAATTTGCAGTTTTGCAACAGATTTGTAGACGATATTATTGTAAGACAAAAGAATTAGACATCTGTTACCGAACTAGACAAAAGCCTGTATTTCGGCTATCAGAGCCAATCCTCTCAAATAATAAAAATTAATGCATAAATTGCCATTTGCATTCGGGCAGAATTGCAAAGTTGATAATATCTAAAAAAAAAACATAAAATTAATAAAGTAATTACAAAGTTAATAAAATAGAAAGTAATTACAAATTTATAATTAATATTTGAATAAAAAAAAAATAAGTACAAAATTAGAAACCATTACAATTACAGCTAGCCAGTATGTTAAGTGATAATGAACCCCGGAGCCCTGGAACAAAGGCAAAGAAAGAACAGCAGTGGATCTTAGTAAAAGTCGCCCGCTCCGCCCAGGGGCGGGAAGAGTAATTGAAGTCGTTCAATGACTTTTCCCGCCCTTGGGGGGAGCGCATCATAATAAAAAAAAAGCCAGTGTGAGTCAGATACTCCCTCTTGCTTCACCCACAGCGGGAGAAATTATTTAAATAATTTCTCACTGAAAAAAAGGCCTACGTGAAATCAAAATATTTTAAATTGGAATTTCAATAAGACCACTAGGTTTTATTATAATAAGATGTTAATGGCACAGGTGTTAAATATGAACACGTAATTCGTCTACTGCGTATATTCTTATGTACCTATACACATGTCATTTGCACAAGATGTAAAACGTGAGCCATGAGGTTGTCGACATGTGAGATGTGGACAAGGGCGGATCTAGCCCTCAAAAAAGATTGTGGGCACACAACCCTTTTCAGGGCTTTTTTTTTAAGTGGGAAACCATTTAATGACATCTTCCGCTCTTGGGCGGAGCAGGAAACTTTTTCTTATTAAAACCCACTCCTGTTCCTTCTTTGCCTTCGTTCCAGGGTCCCAGGGTTCTCTTTCACGCACAACCCATGGCCCCAGTAAGCTTCGACCCTGCTGAGCCCCTGCTGACCCTTTTCAGGGCTGGATCCACAGCCAACAGCCACCGGAAAATCGACTAAGTGCGAGTTGGAGTATGAACTCGCTTATGCTCGAAATATGATTTTTTATCATTTTTTTTTTACAGTTTATAGGTAAGTTCCACGTAGATATTGCCGTTGAGTGAACACTAGTAAATGAATAAACCTGTATAAGCATAAGCATAATCAGCCTTATAATGTTCCCAGTACTAGGACTTAGGAGTCTTCTCCGCCGGCATGCCGGTTTTCTTTCACCGTTTTGAGAGCAGTGGTGATGAAATAACACAAAGTAATGCTCCTACCTGGGTTTGAACCCGCGTTGTACAACTCGAATGTCAGGGCAGTTATCACTGAGCCACCACTACTCAAACCTGTAGTGTTAGTTTATTCGGTCACGATAATTTAAAAAGTTGCATCATTCGAATAACCGTGACAATGTGACGTCACAATCACTAAAACCCTTAAAATAAATCGAATATAAAATTTGGCTATGATGGAGCGTCATGGTCAATATTGTGACAAAGCTCCGTAATAAAGATTAAAAAAAAATCACTTACCTATTGGGGTTGTGGGCAGGCCTATAGTGGCCCACAACGCCGGATCCGCGCCTGGATGTGAAGCGGTCAAAGTTTTGTTAGTCTTAGATAACGGCCAATGGTCTTTTCAGCCTTGACCAAGAAATATAAAATTGGGGCAAGGGCTTTCTATCACAGAAAAAATGATCTTGGAAATAGTTTGTCGAGAACCAATTCAGTCTAAAAATAAAAAATAAATATTGCGACGATGAATGATTGTCCCGCTGTGTGAGGCCGACCTTTCGTCACGTTGGTGGCGATTTCCAATAACTTTGGAATTGTATTCAAGAAAATGTGTGAAATTAAAAACTATATTATAAAAACTGGCCAAGTGCGAGTTGAACTCGCGCACGTACCGTCCTTAGGAAAATTTGGCAAAAAAATGGCGTTTGTTGTATTCCCATACTGTTGCCCCCCTTAAATATTTATTTTATTTTGTTTTTAGTATTTGTTGTTAAAGTGGCAACGGAAATACATAATTTGTGAAAATGTCAACAGTCGATCTATCGCGGTTCTTGAGATTCAACCTGGTGACAGACAGACGGACAGACAGCGAAGTCTTAGTAATAGGGTCCCGTTTTTACCCTTTGGGTACGGAACCCTAAAAACTAAAATATAAATAATATAACAGCTCCGACTCCGAGTGGTAGCGCTGTGGGTTCAAATCCAGGCTGGTACTTTACTTTTTTCCACCACGACTGCTCTCAAATCGGTGCAGGAAAATATCACGAGGAAAACGGCTTATCCTAGTACCAAAACATGACATCCACCCATGGCCAACCATGACTTATATTTAGCCACTCTCTCCTAGAGGAGGCATGAATAATTTTGACAGTCGTTATGTATTCAGAAGCCCAAAATCCTGATAACCAGATTTACTGAGGGGTCACACCATAATAATGGTAGTAAGTCCCCTCTTTTCGCTGCGAAACCGACCGATGGTCAGAGGCCTGCCAGAGGATCATGGCCGCACGGATGGTGCGGGTTTACCGCACGGCTTCCCGCAAAACGGCGAGTCTCCTTGCTGGCCTGCCACCATGGGACCTGGAGGCAACAGTCGTTGCACTCACGCACGATTTGCGGGCGCTGGGGCGAAACTCTGTCCTAACCTAGTGCTGGGCACGCCATAAGCATAGCGGTAAGTCCCCTCTTTGAGGAGTGGCTGGAGGAATGTCGTATTTTCGCATGACGTAAATCCTTACCGGACATGGTAAGTTCGGGAGGTTCCTGCACCTGATTTAAGCGGAAGAAATGCCAGGTTTTCACCATTGTGCAGACCAACCGGAGGACACGGTTGAGCGTACGGTGGAGGTGTGCTCCGCTTAGGCGGATCATCGCTGTGTCCTCGTGGGGGCGATTAATCTTTCAAGGCCGTAGTAACGTAAGTACGTAAGTAAAAAAAAAGAGAAAGAGAAAGCTAGAGTGAATAGGCTCCTAATAAACTAGTGCTGCTCACCGTCAACGATTGCACAATGCGCCGTCGACCCTGGGTCTCATCGGACGGCCATCGTCATTTATCTTATACAATACTAAGATACAGTAAAGACATGGTGCTACGTAACTGAAAACAAGACAGCTAAAAACAATAACACGAATATTTACAAATGTTGCGTATTTAAGACTCGTGTTTACCCATCTCTTGTCATTAGGCACGCTCACTTCGCCCAAATGACGTTGATTACTCGAGATTAGCGTGACTCTACACTGTCATGCTAATCTTCGCACGTTACTATTGAAATTAGTTCTTAGGGTTCCGTAATTCATAAGCATAGCATAATCAGCCTTTTAATGTTCCCAGTGCTGGGACTTAGGCCTCCTCTCTAGGAGAGGGAATGGGCCGTATTCCAACATGCGGGCCCAGTGCGGGTTGGTGAATGTCACATGTCTTCGAATTTTTGGTTCTAGGATATGCCGGTTTCCTCGCGATGTTTTCCTTCACCGTTTTGACAGCAGTGGTTATGAAATAAATTACGCAAAGTAATGCGCCCGGCTGGGTTTGAACCCGTAGCCTACTTGTAGGTCGGGACCGTTACCACTCGACCACCACACCTCACAACCAATGAGATAGTTTATTTTTACCATTCCCTCTCCTAGAGAGGAGGCCTGAGTTCCAACAGTGGGAACATTATAAGGCCGACTATGCTATGCTAAAGTTTGTTTTTTGGTTCATAGGAGATAATCTCTGAAAGTCTACTCGTCTGATTGCTAAAATACATATTTTATCACCGATAGAAAGTTGCTTTATTCCCGAGTGACATACTGACTTCTGGCCCCCTGGTAACTCATATTATTGTGTGAATGTATTTATTAACTGCTCCATCTTTGTCGTAACATTTTTTTTTTCTAACACATTGCTTTTGCAATATTTTTTTTTTATACAAGGTGTCGTTTTGAAGCTGCAAAATATTTCAGGAGGTAATTATGTTAGTGATTCTCGACCCGAATCAATAATAAAATAAGTAGGTAATTTTTTTTTTTTTATAATTTCGCTTTTTTTCACACACACAAACACGGAACAATAAAGGGCGTTTTCACACACACTAACTCGCAACGATAGTTTCATAAATAATGTATCATCCAATCATCATCCCGCACGCCACACCCTAGCCACGCCCCCGCGGCCATCGATCAATCGATTTAGTTTAGTGTAATTAAAAAATTTAATAACAAGTATTACTGATTATTGACCAGGTATCGTTTTTTTACATGATTATTTATGAGTTTTATTACAACCTCCTGAAATATTGTGCAGTTTTAAAACTGCACCTTGTATTATCTGACTCCAACCTCAAATTCTTTAGATTTTTTTTTCGTTGTTAACGTCTCATTTATTGACAGTTGTAGTTATAAATTATTTTTTTTAGCTTTTTTTTATATAGCCTCTTTTTATAATGTAAATGGAAGAACACTGTAGACTCCACGAATTCTTAGATTACTTCATATTTTGACTCACTTTTTTTAAATGATCATTTTTATTGTGCTTTTGAGTACAATATAGACCGGTATACACTGTTCTTAAATAATACCTATTAATACTGTAAATATGGAAATATTGTAAGAACAATCATTTTTTTTAAAGAGTAACCATGGAGTTTCTTGCCGGTTCTTCTCCATAGGAAACGACCAATTTCGAACCGTGCACGTCTGACGTTTATAAATGCCCATGTAGGCCTATGTGAAATAAAAAACTTTTGACTTTGACTTTTACTTTGACTTTGACATAGGCTATATGTAGGTATTTTATGTCCGCGGGTGAAGCCGCGGGCAAAAGTAAGTAATGTTACATAGAAAATGGTACGGAACCCTTCGTGCTTGAGTCCGACTCGCACTTAACCAGTTTTTTTTTTATATTGTTACTTAACATAATCTGCGTTGTTTCGGAATACTGAATCAGTGTTTACGTTTGGGGGCCGTGACTACTCAAGTTTCGAAGACAATAGCTGTTTTTGGCTTGTCAAGTAAGCCTCTTCCTGTGACTGTTAGGTTTACTTACTTAGATACATTATTTTTTATTTCATGACTAGTTGCTGCCAGAGGCTTGGTACGCGCGGCCAACTCGAAGCGTTCGACGCAAGCGAAACTGTTGTAACTTGGCTAGGGGGGCAGGTTTTTTTTTATTACTTACCATGTACCACTCCAATATGGTTGTATACAGTGTAGACACACCCTACCCAGGAGTTTTTACGTCAACGCGATCGAAACGTTTACCGCGTTTGCCACTCGGATTGGTTTAGAGCTTGCAGCGGACCAATCGGAGCGCTGAACGACATAAATGTGTCGATTGTGTTAACGTAATACAAACTCCCACTAGGCACTCTGATTCCGTGGGTGTTTAGGGCTCCAGCACCCACAAACTATAAGTCCAAGCCCGAGTCGATAACTCTTTGTGTTGCACGCGCGCCTCAAAGAAATGTCAGCAAAGGGGATAGGGGCCTCACTATGACGTTTTAAAATGAACTAATACTCCGCCCTCCATCCGTCGGTCTGTCTGTCCGTCTGGCATCAGGCTGTATCTCATGAACAGTAAGTTAGTTGTAATTTTCGGAGATGATGTATTCCTGTTGCCGCTATAAAAACAAAAGTACTGAAAAATAAAACAAAATAAAATAAATAGGTATAAGGGGATGCATCTCGACATACATTTTCACTGTTTTTCATACAACCGCTCTTACGCGATTATGACGTTATTACACATTTTTCATTAGATATTTTGGAAACACAGTATCTTGTGGATATTATCTAGGCTTCTATGAAAATCAATTTATAAATTTTTGTAAAAACTAATCCAGGTAAGACCTCTGAAAATCTGCTATTTTGCATGAACTTTGACACTTCTTAATTTACTCAAAAACCAAAAAAGTACAACATACAAGCCTATCAAATTTTATCAAGAATCTATATAATGACAATGTTTTTCAAAAACTTTTAAGTGTTTAAAAAAAAAACACGTATTTTCTGGAACGAGTTTTGTAAAATATTCGAGTAATTCACGGAATTACTGAATGCCAACAGACTTTTCAGGTATTATCACTCTTTTTTCGCGTTACCTTTTCGTCAAACCTCACGTTGGATTGCGTTAGATGAAGTAACAAGCTTTTAAACCATGCTCGATGTTTACGATAGTCGAGTGGAAAAGCAGCCTCTTAAGGACGTTTTCCGCTACGGACGGTACGGAACCCTTCGTGCGCAAGTTCGAATCGAAGTATATCAAAAACATAAACCTATTTCAATCTAAATATTTAGTTTCCGTAGATAAGTTGTAGTAACCTAGTGTGAGATCATTGTTTCACGTAATAGTAATAGCTGGAGCACTGGCTCCATGCCAGCTTATTCTTAGGTGATTACAACAAGGAAGTGTGAGAGCTGATTGTTATGAATCTGTTCTTCTTAATATACTTTGACTGTTACAGCTGTTTTGACAAAACATTCTGATATCTCAGTTTGAAAATGTTTTTTTTTTTTTAAATCTTTAATAAGGAGCTTTGTCACAATATTGACAGTGTCGCTCCATCATAGCCAAATTTTGTATTTTGATAGTTTGAAACTGTTCCGATGTGTGTGGTGACTAGGGTTACCATAATATCTCAAGATTTGTCCTGAGATTTCAGGATTTTTGGACTCTTCTCAGGATCTCCGGATTTTGAAAATCTCATGAAATCTCAGGATTGTTAGAATATTCAATAAAATACAGCTTAGTTACACTTGAAAGTTAAACAAACTAAAACAAATTAACAAATAAAAACTAAATAAACTAAAAATAATCTTCCCATGGCAAAGGAGGGTTCCGCTGCCACTCCCACCACTTTGCAACGCATGAGTTAGATCCGCAATGTGAAAAAATCTCAAACTGTAGAAAATCTCAAGATTTTTTAATGGCAATCGGGCCTTTTCTCCGGACTTTTGATTTTTTCATGTGCTAACCCTTGTTGTGATAATGGGTAGCTAGCTGTTCGACCGTCCGGTAACTGTCCGAACCGAGCCCAAGTCGTCGACGGCGCGCACTATTCCCGCGCACCTCAAGGAGCTTTCAGCAACAGCAGGGGTCCAGCTGGGTCGAAGCCTACTGGGGCCAGGGTTATCCGAAAGGGAGCTTAAGCCCCGGTAGGTGAAGGCTAGAAGGAACAAGGTGGGGTTTAGTCAGTAAGAATCTGACACTATCTCCCGCTTCGCCCAAGAGCGGGGGTTGTCATTAAATGATTTTACCCTTGTTGTGACAAGGTTAAAGGTCTAGGCGAAGTTATATTTTATTAGCGACTAGTGAACTAGTGGTTTCTTTGCTGCAAAAAAGGAAAATTGCGATTTTTACCCGACTACGGCAAAGCCAAAGGATTCGAGGGTTATGATTTTGACAGGCTATGTATATCCCACCTAAAAAACAAAACAAGGGTAGGTACCACACCACCGATTTTCAGACTCCGGGTTACTACTGACATATCTCTAATAGAAAAACATAATAACACTTTGCTCGACTCAGGAATTGAACCCAAGACGTACCACTCCACACTCGCGCTTCACGACTACTAGACCAACGAGGGTTAACATTGAAAATCATTGTAGAGAACAATGGTCTATCCGTAATTTCGTATACCTAGTAACAAAGTCTACCTATTATGTTAATGTGCCAATATTTCATGGTAACTATTACGGTACCGGGTACGGGGAATAACTGAGAGAAATAATACGTTTTCCAGTGAAATATTAACATATATCAAAATTTCAGGTAACAACATCATTACACTTTGATGTTGAATAATTACACTAATATTGTAAAAGCGAAACTTTGAATGTAAGAATATGAATATTTTATTGACACATGGTATCTACATTCATGTGTTTATGTGTGTGCCTACGTTTTTTACTCATAAAAGCTTAGAAGACTTAACGGATTTGGATGAAATCAGGCACATGGGTAGACCATGTCTTGAAATAGCTCCGAGTATGATACTTTTTCAGCGAGTATGTTCCCTTGCTATAATAATCCCTGGTTGACGTGGGCGAAGTCAGACCCTAGTAATTTATAATGACTGTATAATAGCTTTACGAAGTTGTAAAGCTAGTCTGCTTGGGCTTGCTGACGACAAGCAATGGGTAGCTCGCCGTCCGGTCGTCAGGTAAAGGTCGAGCCCGTGTCGTAGATAGCGACGGCGCGGGCGGCGCGTAGTGTCTCACGCGTACCTCAAAAAGATGTCTTCAAAACCATAGGATTCCTACTGGGGCCAGGGTTATCCGAAGGGGAAGCTCGGTCCCGGTACGAAAGGCACGAAGGAACGGGGTGGGCTTTTAGTTAGGAAGAGTCTGACATTATCTCCCGCTCCGCCCAAGAGCGGGGGTTGTCATTGGATGATTTTTCCCACCATAATTATAAATTGGGTGTCTTCAAGGCTAGAGTGAATAGGCTCTTAATAAATTAGTCCCCATCACCATCAGAGATTGCATCACAGCTTACCATCAGGTGGGATCGGAGTCAAGCACTAGTTTATATAAATAAAAAAAATAAAAAAAAGTTGGGCCGAAGCCAACTGGAGCCATGGATTGACTTTTGAAATGGAAACCCGTGGTCCTTGAACGCAAAGGGTAACTGATGGACACTGGTGGGTTTTGGCCAGTAAAAGTGTAGCACGTCCTCTTACTGGAGTACCTTAGACACATGCTGAATACGAGCATGAATACCTTAGACACATGCTGTACTGACGATTAGGTCACAAAATAGATAGATACAGAAGACAATCTCATGTATGTACTTCACTTTTTATACCTACGCTCGGTGGACGCATACTAATGAGCGTTTGAGCCGGAACTGTTCGACGAGCGATCCGAGTCGCAACCGAGACATCGTGCCCGTGAGCGGTGTCTATGTGTGCGTTTTGCTCGAGCGCGCTTTGTATGTAGATCGACTTCTGTACCTATCTATTTTGTGATTAGGTGGTATAGAGGACTGGGCTGGACCGGAAATTGGGCATTTTATGGGCATATTTTTTGGACATCATGCATGTTATGTAAACTTTATAGACATTATTTTAGGCGTTAGCGTCTGCTGACAGTCTGTAGTGGCATATAAAACCCACCCACCCTTTGTACGGTGGACCCTGCAACGGGTGAATTCATTTGACGATTTCCCTCTTCAAAGAAATGCCTGCATTTTACGAGTAATAACAAAAAAACGTACTCTGTAAGTAAACTAGACAACTTACAGACGTGAAATAATGTTAGGTAAGTAATTGTCTACAGTTTTATGAGATCTTCACATCTGCTCAGTAAAACTGTTATCTTCAAATAGATAACGCACTTACACTACATCGTAAATTGCGTAAGCTAGTCTAGAAGTATGAAATTTTGCATCGAATTACTTCTTTGAAAACTTTTGAACAAAAATATTTATTGTGCAATAATAATTTTTCAAATTCAGTGAGTAATCGGTACCAGGAGTGAAAGTATGCAAAGAAGACCGTCCTTTTACACCGACACGACAGGAAAACGATCTTGAAAAAAAAGTCGTAAATCAACTGTTTGAATCATCACCTAATTTCCTGTTTTGTTCCTTTTTGAACACGCTTATCTTATTATAGTATATATATTAGCTTCACCTGTATGTTTGTAACCAACGCCTTTGAGCTCGATTTTGACCTACTTTGGGCGATCAGATTTTCTTCAAACTTTGCACACCCATCAAAGACTGATGACAACACAATAATCCGTTTTTTTTTAGTGAAAAATAAAAATATAGTTTAAAAAAACTAAAAAAAACACTCTTTCATAGCATAACAAACTATAATCATTGTGAAAAAAGCGTGGGGTACTTTAACGACTTTTTTTGTGTGAGAGATCATTCAATCACCCACTCTAGGGTAGAGCTAGAGGGTGTGTCAGGCTTCTATTGATGACCCACCTAAATATGTACCTTCAGTTGCCCTTTGCCAAGGTGGCCGACATAGCACAAAGAATCGCCAAACTAAAGTGGCAATGAGCAGGGCACATTGCTCGCAGAATAGGTGGCCGTTGGGGCCAAAAGGTTCTGGAGTGGTGAGCGCGTACCGGAAGACGCAGCGTAGGAAGGCTCCCTAAAAAGTGGAGTGATGACCTTTTTTTTTTTCTGGTGGGAAAAAGTCATCCAATGACAACCCCCGGTTTTGGGCGGAGCGGGAGATAGTGTCAGACTCTTACTGACTAAAAGACTCACCCCGTTCCTTCTAGTCTTTATACCGGGGCTCGAGCTCCCTTTCGGATAACCCTGGCCCCAGTAGGCTTCGACCCGGCTGGGTTGCTGTTGCTGACAACTCCTTGAGGCGCGTGGGAACAGTGCGCGCCGTCGACGACTTGGGCTTGGTCCGGACAGTTACCGGACGGCCGGACAGTGAGCTACCCATAGCTCACTATCCGCAAGCCCACGCCTACCCTATCAGAATCCCGGCGGCGGCGGCGAGGACGCCGTTGCCTGATGCGTTCGGCCTCCTTCTTTGCGAGCTGGTGAACGGATGACCTGGTAAAGGTTGCGGGAATCCGATGGATGCGAGACGCACAGGATCGTTCATTGTGGCGACACTTGGGGCCTACGTCCAACAGTGGAAGTCTTTCGGCTGAACTGATGATGATGATGATGATAATGTTGCTCTTTACATTCTAGGGCCAGGTAACTCATTCAACAGTTCCTGTAGCCCATCACCTAATTACCTATATTTTAAAACTACAAGCTTCTGAGAAAACCCTTTTACTGAAGCGTAAAAGATCATTATCCTCCGCCGTTGGTAGCTTGCCAACCATTTTACTCACTACCGAGGATTTCTGTGAAACACCGAGTTTCTCGCTAAATGGGAGACGGCTCTGACGCGCTTGTTTCAGTGTATAAAGTAAATAAATCTATATATATTAAACTATATTACTATTTCACTTGACTGGCCTGTTGGTCTAGTGGTTAGTGACCCTGACTGCTATGCCGGAGGTAGTGGGTTCCATTCCCACCCAGGGGCCTAAGTCTGCTATTTTTATAAATTCGTCATTCCAACACGATCACATTGTCATTTTGCTAAAAGTTCGTAACCTGCTAATTCATAATGATCGATCATTGATTGGTCACTAGTCTTGTAATAGAATTGTGGTAGAATGATAATTTCGAGCATATTAACCCCAATAAATGCACAATAACGTTCTAATGGTAAAACACTGATCAAATAAACTGTCAAAGTTTTAGCAGATTACCTTAAACGTCAAATATTCATTTGTCAATATGTACGAGATTACCATTCTATGTCACTTCTTTCAATGGAGTGTCAGTGGTTGACCATTGAAGAGTCATAATGACGCCATTATATTAGTAGATTACCAAACTTGTCAAAATCGACAATTATGACATCAATGATAGACCATTCTGACACTATTGTAATAGCAGACTTGAGGCCCAGGACAAATGTTTATGTGATGAGCATGATCATTTGTTCTGTGTCTGGGTGTAATTTATCTATAATATGTAGATATGTATTTAGAAATATATAAGTATGTTTATCAGTTGTCTAGTACTCATAACTCCTAACACAAGCTCTGCTTAGCTTGGGGCTAGTCGGCGTTGTGTGATAGTTGTGAAATATTATATATTATTATTTATTTCATCACCACTGCTCTCAAAACGGTGAGGGAAAACATCGTGAGGAAACCGGCATGTCCTAGAACCAAAAACTTCGAAGACATGTGACATCCACCAACCCGCACTGGACCCGCGTGGATTACGGCCCATCTTATTCCCTCTCCTAGAAAGGAGGCCTGAGTTCCAGCAGTGGGAACATTAAAAAAGGCTGATGATGATGATGATGATATTAAACTAGCTTGTGCCAACTGCTTCGACCACTTGAAAGTAGGTAGGTAAACTTTGGACCCCCGTTTCACGCTCGAGCGCCGATTGTACATGTTGAATGACTTTGAAAAATAAAATTATTGTCGTATTGTACATACGAAATTTATTCGGCCGTAAATTTTGGTCTTCGTTTTTCCTGAAAAAAATATGAGAGCTTTTTTTTTTCTTTTCGGTGATTTTCCGTAAAAACGCGCAATTACTTAATAATAAAGCGAGGCGCTCTGCGTGCGAGGGGTTAAGGGATCAATTTTGGAAAACCCTCTTTTAGCGCTCGCCTGTCTTAAAATGAAACCTTGTGCAAAATTTGACGCTCCTAGTCCCCGTAGTGTCGGCTGTACGTTGATGTCAATCAGTCAGTTTCTCCTTTTATATACATACCTATGTAGAAAAAGTCTTGTAAGTTACACCATTTATAACTCAAGAACGGCTGGACCGATCTGTATTGATTTTTAGAAAAATACTAGCTGTGCCCGCGCGGCTTCGCTCCCGCTCTTCCCTACTTCAGCCTACTATACCCTACTCTACCCTACTATACCCTACCCTACTCTACCCTACTCTACCCTACTCTACCCTACTCTACCCTACCCTGCTCTACTCTACCCTACTCTACCCTCCTCTACCTTACTCTACCCTACTCTACCCTACTCTACCCTACCCTACTCTACTCTACCCTACTCTACCCTCCTCTACCTTACACTACCCTACACTACCCTACACTACCCTACTCTACCCTACACTACCCTAATTTTCATTTTTTTTCCATAAGAACCTTCTCCTCATAATAACGAACACAACAAAAAAAAAAATTAGCGAAATCGGTCCAAGCGTTGTTGAGTTATGCGCTTACCAACACATTTTGCGATTCATTTTTATATTATAGATCTAAGGGTGAGTTGCACCATTTAACTATAACGATAACAAAGCCGTTAACAGTTGTCAAATCGTCGAATTGACCAATAGGAGGCCGTTTCACGGCTGGTTATGGTTTGGTTATCGTTATAGTTAAATGATGCAACTCACCCTAAATATACCGTGAGATGGCGCTGCTGTCACGTAAACAACGCGCTCCGTATAATTAATTACAAAAAAATAACTAAAGTGATAGTTTTGTAGTAAATGTACTGTTAAAATAATCTATATAGTGTAAATATTCCGTGAAAGTGTTATCATGGTGGAACTCTTACCATAGTCCAAGTTATAATGTGTTTAATAAGTGAACTATGAACAGTTGCTAACTCAGTGTTTGTGGTGTTAAAATATCTTTAAACGTGTAAAAACTAAAAACTGAAAATAACCCGCATAGTTTTATAAACAGTTAGAACAGTAAAAACCAACAAACGAAGAAAAAGTGAAAAAGAAAAACAATATACCAACGCGTCGGTTTTTTGAATTTGATTCGAAGTCATAACGAACTTTTTTAAAAAACGCGCTAATAAAAAATTCACTAGTCAATCAGACGCATTATTTGTCTTGCTCTAGGACGTCACGAGTTCAAATCCCGCGAACGAAGAGGTTCTTTTTGTATCATCCGAACATTTTGCAACACACCTTATAATATTTTATTCTAAAAACAATAAACAAAAACTTTGAATTTAAAATAAAAAGTGATTACGTGACCTCAATGACCCACGGTTTACTCTCGCCTTCAATCACAACATCGCTGTATTGTCATCGTGCTTCACTAAACTTCGTCCGCTGCACACATCGCTTAAAGCGCTAGCACTGCGCTGTACGACTAACGACGATCATATTCAATTGCAAACAAAAATAATAATTATGGCGAACACCTGCGCGTTATGCACTAAGCCTTTAAGATCAACGAACGCTAAATGTTCTAAATGTTACAAACTTTTTCACTTCAGCTGTATAAAAGGTGGAAACCAAACCAAAATAACCGAGGAAAATAAAAGCTGCTGGGTATGTCAGTTTTGCCACACTATTCAACCGGATAAAAGTACTGCCAGTTCTCGGCTCTTCGCAACAGATAAGCAGGCAATTTTGAACTTTATTCCAAGTTCTGAAGGATCTAATTTCCCAAACACGTCAGAAAAGTCACCCGGTACATTTAACTCTTCAAATATAATTACTCAATCGCCAACTGTTGCGCCCGCCGGCAGCTCTGACACTCTAAGTATACTGACATCCGAAATTAAATTACTCCGAGGCGACATGGGAGACCTGAAATCTCACATAAAACAATTGAGCGACCACCTCACCCATTGCTACGGCCGCCTGGACGAGTATGACGTAAGAATTAAAACTCTAGAAAAACGTGAGGAGGAAATCATCTCTCTAAACAGCACCATCGTCAATCTTCGTGAGCAACTAAACTCGCAAGCCCAATCATCCATTCGGAATGAGCTGGAAATCTGTGGAGTGAATGAATTTAAAAACGAGAATCCGCTTCACATTATTCAAGTAATGGCAAACAAATTCGGAGTTACCATGGAGGATCAAGACATTGATTTTGTTACGAGAATGGGTCCGCGTCGCCAGGAAAACAAAGTAACAGCTGCAACTCCGACACGTCCCCTCGTAGTCAGATTTATTCGCCGCTACAAGCGTGACGAGTTTCTAAAGGCTGCTAAAAGTAGAAAAACCATGACATCTTCTGATATGGAAATAGACGGGCCTTCGAGAAAAGTATACTTTAACGAGCGACTAACTCACGAAAACCGGCAGTTATTTCGTGCCACCAAGCTGGCTTCAAAGCAACAAGGATATCGCTTCTGCTGGCATAAGAACGGCGCTATCCTCATACGGAAACAGGAAGGCAACCCCCCTATTCATGTACGCAACATCGAAGACCTGGAGTTCCATCTGGGCCCTTCGACCATGGCTCCTCACCAGTCTTGTCCCTCAGCGGAACCACGTGACTGAAAGAAGTCAACCGGACAGCAAACAGTACCTTTTTATTATTTCTAGTTCTATTAGTTTTTGTATCATATTTTCTTGTATTGTAATACTTCTTTTATTGCTCACCAATTTACGTTATGTTTCAACACAACCACACCAATTACTACACAAACGCACTCATACTAAGAAAATACATCACACTAACATCACCACAATGTTGCCCAAATATGTCTACCTGCAATTATTCGCACCACACTATGTCGTCGTGACTAAACCTCTTATGCACAATACTTTCTCAGCTTTTTTCAGCAACTATGCTAATGGCTTCACTTGACATTATCCAAAATATAGAAGAAATTACTGCAATAGATTGTCACGACCTCGAAAGCTTGGAAGAATGCAGGTTGTACACAAATGATTCCGAGCCAAGTTTTAAAATACTTTCTTTTAACATCAGAAGTTATCAACACAATTTCGATGACTTCTCAGTAGCACTGAAACGACTCGAGATTGACATTGACGTTATCGTACTAACCGAATGCTGGCTAAGCGAAGGTTCTATACTAGACAACTTATCTGGTTATAATGTGACTCGAACTAATACTCAAAATAATAAAAATGGTGGGATAGTCATCTACACCAAAACAAACTACGATGTGACTGTAATTGAATCCAAAATACTGGATACCGACAGCCTCCTTCTAATTCTTAACAAAAAAGTGGCTATACTTGGGCTGTACCGATCACCATCTTTTACGAACCTTTCAAATTTTATCGCTTCACTAGACATTTTCCTTAAAACAGTAAATAAATATCCAACGCTTATTATCACCGGAGACATCAACATAGATATATGTAGCACGACAAACAATAAACATCACGACTATATGTGCCTTCTAGCCTCATATGGCTTACTTCCCGTCATCACCAAACCCACCAGACAAAAATCTTGTCTTGACCACATATTTGTTAAGTGCAATACCAAACCCAAGGGCATAGTCTGTAAAAGTTCCATCACAGATCATGACATAGTAATAGCAAACATTCCTCTCAAAAACTCTAGCACTAGTCGCAATAAAAAACGCCGGGTGTTCAAATTAAACGAAGATGACTTAGCCACCGACTTAGCTAAAATTGATTGGTCTGATACCCTTAACCAACATTGTGTGGCTTCTGTTGCCGATTCTTTTATTGGAACCCTAGCTAAACTAATAGAAACACACACATATGAAGTTAAAACTCCTCGTAGTAAACGTAACATTCAACCATGGATCACACCCGGACTCATGAGATGTATGAAACACCGGGACAAGCTACATCTGTCAGTACGCGATGACCCCACCAACGAGATAAAAAAACTAATTTACCGACGTTATAAAAACTTCTGCAACAAACTCTTACGCAACCTTAAAATTGAATACGACAGTCGACAAATCCAGGAAAATAAGCAAAACTCTCAAAAACTATGGAAAGTTCTAAAATCAATGTATGACCCTAGTACCCGAAATTGCAATACGTCCAATTTATTAACAAGCTCGCTGGACCCTGTCGAGTCTCTCAACAAGTGCAATTCCTACTTCACCTCCGTAGGCAAAAAGCTGGCTGACACCATATTGACAAGATTAGCAGAAACTCAAACGTCAATCACTAGCAAGTACTTATCCCCGACAACGTCACCGTCCTCTTTCTTTCTACACCCTACTGATGAAACTGAAATCACTAACTTCATCAATCAGTTAAAAAATGATAGCTCCCCAGGTCCTGATAAAATCGGCGTAAAACTCATAAAGAAAGTACAATTTTTTATCATAACTCCTCTTACCCACCTAATTAACCTCAGCCTGGAAACAGGTGTATTCCCCGAACAATGGAAGGTAGCAGCTGTAAGCCCAATACACAAAAGTGGCTCTAAGGACAGACCTGAAAATTACAGACCAATAGCCCTTCTGAGCATTCTATCTAAGCTTCTGGAAAAAGTTGTTAACACTCGGCTAGTTAATTTTCTTGAAAAGTTCAATCTCATATCAGAGAGACAATTTGGTTTTAGAAAAGGCAAGTCTACTGAAGACGCGGCTTTACTACTAACTAACTCCATATCAGCAACTATAGAAAAGGGTAACCGTTGTATGGCGGTCTTTTTAGACCTAGCCAAAGCATTCGACACCATCTCAATAGATCTTCTTCTTAAAAAATTAGATTCCGTTGGAGTAAAAGGGAAACCACTTGAGTGGTTTCACAGCTACCTCACCAATCGCCGACAATACGTCAAATCCGACGACCACTCAAGTAATCAACTCCCTATAAATTTTGGAGTTCCGCAAGGTAGCTTACTGGGTCCAACACTATTTATTATTTATATGAATGACATACTAAACCTGGAATTAAAAAACGCAGAACTAATATCATATGCTGATGATACTGTTATCATATTTAATGGTAGAAACTGGGAACAGGTCTACCATCTCGCAGAAGAAGGATTAGCAACAATTGCTCAAACACTCGACCATAATTTACTAACACTCAATATAAAGAAAACTAAACACATTCCATTTTACAAAACACTCTCATCTAGCCCTCCTTCCAATCTAAAATTAAAATTTCATACATGTCAGCTAAACACAAACACCTCACATGAAGACTGCGCATGCGACTGTATTGACCGAACTCAGTCTATTCGTTACTTAGGTCTACTCATTGACGAAAATCTATCTTTTAAAGCCCACATCAAACAACTGTCTGGTCGAGTGAGGAAACTTATATACATAATTAAGAAATTGAGAGACCGTACCCCAATAGACATAATGCGAACGGTTTACTTTTCCATATGCCAGTCCATAATACAATATGGTGTGTCTATCTGGGGTGGAGCTGGTAAGACTACAATGATTGAGCTCGAAAGAGCCCAGAGATCTGTTATAAAGGTTCTTCTAAAAAAACCTTTTTTCTTCCCTACTGACTCCTTATACAGTGAATTTCCAGTTTTACGTGTTCGTCAACTGTACGTCCTCAATGCTTTCTTCCGAACTCACAAAACCGTAAAGCTGCGACCTGACTATGGCTCATTAACCTCCAAACGTGTCTTTCATATACCACTGCAACGAACAACCTCCCTCCTAGCTAGACGATGCCCCGCTTACCTACACACCTTCGTGTATAACAAGGTCATTAGCAGCTTACCTTGTGACACTAAAACACTCTCCTTCGCCATGTGTAAAAAAGCAGTCAAAAAATGGCTTTTAGGTCTTACATACGATGATTCAGAAAATCTTCTCACAATTAACTCGGAATCACATCACAGACACTAAACATTTACACAACACACTCACACATTTACACATCCACACCACATTTTAATCTTTATTTTTTCTAAGATATATTTTTTTTCTTTTCAATATTCTGTGCTAAGTTCAGCACATTTTAATTTTTAAGTATTATATTATAATTTTTGTTTATGGTTAAGAAAATAGGTAATAGATAGTTTTAAGACACCTTGATCTCCAGTGCTTATTTGTTTTACTTTAAGATAGATCCTATCTTTTATAACTTTATTTTGTAGTGTTTTTAAAGTCACTTACATTTGTATACAAATATACTAATCTCAACCCGGTCCCCAAGATACAGGCTTCGCCGAGTTTGGGGACCACCGTATAGACTACATGATGA
Source organism: Mythimna ferrago (assembly GCA_910589285.2). NCBI lineage: Eukaryota > Metazoa > Arthropoda > Insecta > Lepidoptera > Noctuidae > Mythimna > Mythimna ferrago. Next base: position 14,097,206 of record OU342676.1, on the reverse strand, counting down.
AGTTCGCCAATAGTTACATTCCTACTTAAGTTACGATTGTTATAATTTAAGGCAACTCTTGTAACAATGGTTCAATAAATTTATTATTATTATATTATTATACCGAAAATTATAACAACTGTCAAATACAGGTGTTTCAGTTATTCCATTGTTCGGTCAATTATTCCATCTTTTTTCTATTATTCCATCGTTGACTAAGTTCGCCATAAGTAAGTCTGACATATAAATAAATCCATTAAGCACTTAATAATAAAAACGTGAAAGTAACTCTGTTACGGTTTCAACTTAAAACTATTGAACCGATTTCAATGAAATTTGGCTTGGAGTAAACTTGAACCCCAAGGTATTTTATATGGCTTTGATTTCGCGTCTGCAATAACTGAAATTCACGCGAACGAAGTCACTGGCAATCGCTAGTATAAAAAATGGTTTATGTATATCTAAACTTCTGAAGTACGGTTGATATTGGTACAGATTTTCTTAGTTATGTTGGTAACACTTAATTTAAAATGTTTACATGTCATTTAAATGTTTAATGTAAAATTCTTGGACCGTTTTGTTTACATTATTATGTAATATCATTAAAGCTTTGCGTAATGTAATGTATTTAATTTGTTAAATAAACATTTTCTTACACAATTTTGGGAATTGACATTTCAAAATGGTTGAGGTGAATGACGCTGATACATGCGTCATTTTCTTAAATCTTTTTATTTTGTTTACTTTTTAAATAACATTTTTCTCTTTCAAATATAGGAGCAACAAGGCCAAGGATATGTAACCAGGATTTTAGTAAATCATAACATGACCATTACAGTTTTTGATATAGTTCTTTTTTTCCAGGATCATTCGACTCCGCCGACCATTAATTGCGAGAAATCTGTCCTGAATAATACTATGTATCTGTGTGTGTGTGTAAATTATTATACATACAGGCGGAAGTGTATGTTTGTTACTTTTTCACGAGAAAAATATTGAATCGATTTCGATGAAACATTACAGTATGATAAATGAGAGCCATGGAGTTTTTTTTTTTATAATGGATAGGCTTGCGTTTGACCACAATCTCACCTGATGGTAAGCGATGATGTGGCCGAAGATGGAACACGCTTGCCTAGAAGCAATCTATTCACTTTTGACTTAAAGACCCCTAGGTTAGTTTGTGTCTGAGATGGTCTTTTGAGGAAAGAACCATACAGATTTGCGTATTTGAGTGGACCTGTCCAGTCAGTGCAAGCATTTTTCAGTATTCGTGTCATTTAACTCAGGATTACTAAGGAGCTCAATGAATTGACGAACGATCAAAGAAAGGACATTTAGGTAGGGCGCATATATTAGATTAAGATTGAAGTACTACTAGTAAGCAAGCGAAGCCGCTGACAGTAGCTAGTTTACTACAGTCAAAATCTGGGTACACAATGTGAATACAGCTTAATGTTTTGTTCTTAGTATTGAGTGTTGATTGATGACATGGCACTGAATCTGATGTTTAGAAGAATTGAAGGTCGATTGTTGGTAGTACGGATTCAGATTCATTCGTCACGGAAATGTCTGGGAGAGGTCACGAGGTCGGGTGGAACCGGTAGCGGTTGTTTGTATAAAAACAGAAGTGCGGAAACTCTGACAATCCTTAGGGCTTCGCAGTTGACAAGAAATTCTGTAAGACTTGATAATTTTGAATATGAAATGGGTGACAAAGTACTAAGTATATTTTTTATTTGTTTAGGATTTTACACGCAAATTTACGCACGTCTTTAGTTATAGCTTAGTTTTCGTGGGTTGCAGTGTGATGCTTAAGGTTGACATTAAGAATGACTTTAATTCCGCGAATATATGGACACCTTGTTGATAGAAGCTTAAAAAGAAATACCCAATATTTACAGTTTCCTTTAACAATGTTACCGACCGCGGTGGATGCGAGACGCGCATGAGCGGTCGTTGTGGCGACGCTTGGGGGAGGCCTATCTTCAACAGTAGACGTCTTTCAGCTGAAATGATGATGATGATGATTATCAATGTTATAGGCACCCCTCAAATTACTTTATAAGGAAAACCTTTAGGATCAGCCGTCGGTTGTCAATAGGGTGACCCTCCTGGGCCAATCATTTTCAATTTGGCAATAAATCCAGTCATTCGGCAGCTAAATTCCGTAGGAGGTCATGTAGAGGCGGTCTTAAAAGATTTTAAATTTTTTGAAAAATAAATTAACTTCTATTGTATTACTGTAACTAAACCTTTCAAAATGCAAAATTTACCTCCCCCAAACGACTGACAGACAGACGATTTTAGCAAAATTTAACCTTATACAGAAAGATTCATTACTACTAATCTTTGGACCTATTCTATCTCACTGGTAGTTTCAGAGATTAGTGTAATCAAACAAAATTTTTTCGTTTTATTACAATTCTTAATTCTCTATTCAAATTTCAAACAAACAAACAAAATACTCCGCTTTGTTATTATATCAGTACCTACAGAATCATTTAATGCAGCAGCAGGGCCTTTGTCTACGACCTTTGCAGCAGCCTTTGTCTCAATTAAACAATTATCCATTAAAACTTGAGTAATTAACTTGCTACTCATGGCCTCCGTCATCTTGGTGTGCTCTCGTTCATTGCCAGGGTCTGCATTTGGTTTATTCGGTTTTATTTAAAGCATCTGCATGATCAAGCTACTTTCATAGAACAAGTTATGGTTTATTTCTGTTTTTTTTTTTAGGGGAAAACGGAACCCTTGTAGGATCACTTTGTGGTCCGTCTGTCTGTCTGTCTGTCTGTTTGTCTATCTATCAAGATCCTTTATCTCAAGAATGCGTAGAGGTATCGAGTTGATATTAAAACCAAATACTCAGGTCTGCGGTCCCTTGAATCTGTGTCTGTTCCTAGAACAAGTTATGGTTTATTTCTGTTTTTTTTTTAGGGGAAAACGGAACCCTTATAGGATCATTTTGTAGTTCGTCTGTCTGTCTGTTTGTCTATCTATCAAGACCCTTTATCTTGAGAACGCGTAGAGGTATCGAGTTGATATTAAAACCAAATACTCAGGTCTGCGGTCCCTTGAGTCTGTGAAAAAAAAACTTGTAAGTTAACGAATCAGGGCGCAAGTTCGACTCGCACTTGCCCAGTTACTATTGGTTAGACTCGTGTTTGATCACTATATCAATTACAACTAATGGCAAGCGATAACGTGGCCGACGATTGAATACGCTTGCTGAGAAGTAACCTATTCACTCTTGACCTAAAGATCTCTAGTTTGTAGCTATCAGAAAACATAGACTCCGGCAGGTTTTAGAAATGTTTTAGAACCATCTTTTTCATTTTAAATTTTGTGCTTTGTAGTTTCTGCCGAGTCCTGTGGGAAAAGAGCGTGAGTTAGCTACGTAAAGACAAACTAAGTGAGCTAAAGACAAACTAAGCAAACATTACTATTATGACATCTAGACTCTATAATTTTCTTTAATATAGACGACTTATGTGAGACGCGTGTGACAGCGTTGCGAGTGCCAAGTACAGGCTATGTTTCTAAGTCTTCTATTGTCAAGTGTCTAGATGTCATAATGCGTAGCATACTCAGTTTGTGTTTAGTTTTAGTGTAGTATGTACGCTACTGAATGTTTTAGCGAAAACCTTAGACATTAGTTCGTATTTATCATGCTACATACAACTGCCGACACGGATCTTGAGCGCTGGCTTCAAGTTGCGCAGAAGCCAAATATTCGGTTTCTTTAGTGGAGCGAAGTGAGACGCGGGGGCAGGGAGTGGCAGTGATTGGCTCGCCGCGCCATCGCGTCATAGACGTCACTCATGATTCGTTCCCTGCCTTGCTGCATGTATCTAACAACGACGACGATTGGCTAGCCAATGTATGGAATGCGCAAAGCGATCCCCACTCTGACGCTGAGCGCTCAAGATTCGTTTCGGCAATTGTAACAAGTCTTGTATTAAGTATTATCAATGTATGTTTATTTAGTTTGAGACCTTTTTTTAAAGTGGGAAATCATCAAATAACTTCTCCCGTTTTGGGTGGATCGAGAGGGCTTGTCAGACTTTTACTAACTCACCTTGGTTCTTTCAGATGCCTTTTGTGTTCTAGGCCCGCAATAACTCGACTTTCAAACAATCCCGCAGCCGATTGCTTGAGACCTCTGTTTCTCTGCGGGCCTATTACGACCGTTTTAAAATCCAGTCAGTTTCCAGGCAAGTCAGTTTACGGCCGTAAACTGCCTTGTTCTTTTTCGTATTATGACGTACGTTATTCTGACTGGAATCATCCTGGACAGTTGTCTGTGGCTGGTTTCACTGATTTAAAAGATGGCGTTCGAAAACATAAAAACAAAGGTTACCGGTATTTACGGTTTTTAAATTTTTGTATGAAATATTGTTTATTGATGAAATTAATGTAATTTTATAACAGAAATCTAAATTAACAACGAGTTTAAAAACGAATTATGTGTTATTTCCGTAAATACAATGTCATAAAGTGGAAAATAGAGCATTGTCTCATATACTTCATTTCTGAACGTACTAGGATAACTCCTAACCCGCCAAAAACAAAATTAACCCCGTGTTCCGAATTGCGTCAAAAGCGATTATATTGCGAATCCGACCAACGCGCAATGTCACAAATAGTACTTGATAGTCCTTATATTTTGTGACTATTACATTTGGTCGGATTTGCGATATAATCGCTTTAGACGTAACTCGGAACTAAGGGTAAGCGTGTGTACGTACCTACTTGAACAAAACTTTTTAACAAAAATATGTTAGCTTGGCGATCGCTGTGCTGCGGCATGGTGGTCGCCGCGGTGACGGTGTTGAAGTGCTGCGCCACCCTGAGCCCAGACGTAAACATCCGATAACCTACGGTGTGATGGACTGGCCCCTGTTAGGAGGCGGTGACGGTAGCAGGCAGTACCCTCGGGACAGTTCAACCCGATTTTTGGCGTACGTTGCTTGTTGCGCTGGTCTCGTACGCCACCACGCACCCTTGAATGCGTACGTTTTCGACTAAGGGGGAACGTAGCAGCACCTCACAGCGGGTATCGAAGAGGATCAATAAAACACGTTTTCGACGAAAAGGTTCCTAGGGGCTATAAGCTTCTGCCTTTTCGGATGTCATATTTATTTATTCTTTCACATAACATATACAATATGCACATCAAAATACTCGTTATGATGTCTACTTTCATATAAAACAATAATCTTTTGCATAACTTAACACATAAAAAAGTTTCTAGAACAAAAACTGCAAAAGACAATTTCGGTCATATTCTGAAACACAACTCTTTCAATTTCTCACCCAATATTATACGAATTGTCAATCTAACTGCTATATTATCATTTTTTAGGTAATTTTTAACTAAAAATACAGTAATGGTGAGAATTGAACACAAAACAAAAAAGGTAAACATTAGTTTACAATTACGAAATCGGGATCGCGAACATTACAGACTTCGATCATTTCTAAAACTATAAACGCATCACTTTCGAGAAATTCGAAGATTATCAACTCATCACACATATTTAATGTTTTATTTAACTATCAAATAGATTCAAATATAATAAAAAGTCAAAACAATTCACTTAAAGTTACTAGAAACTGGCTTAAACTGACTGGCTTGTTTGTCACAATTTTTGACACTTTAGCAAGCCACATAATGTCAGTTGGACGCTCATAATACGGAATTCCCAGCCAATATCCATGCAGAAGACGGTCAAGTGTCACGTGACTACTGACTGGCTGGCAATAAGATGTCATAATACGGATAAGCAAGTCAGTTCATTTTACGGCGTAAATTGACTGGAATTAAGAGGTCGTAATAGGCCCGCTGATGAGAATCGCTGAAAGCCGATGGATGCGGGACGCAAAGGACGGTCATTGTGACATTTGGGGGAGGCATATGTCCATCAACGGACGTCTTTCGATTGAAATGATAATGAATCTGCAGAAGTTTTTAGTTGTGCGCGTATCACGTAAAATATACTAAATCAATCTAAGTAAAGAAAGAAAGAAAACTATTTTATTTGGTATACACACTCGTAGATACACACAATGTAGTACTTAACAACATGTAAACACTATCTAATGATTATATAAAAAAAGAGACAACTGACAATGTGTGCCTCAAGGCGCCAAATAGACCCAGTTCAGCAAAAATGCCAGACAACTACGTGGTAGTTGCCTGACGCTGGTTTTCAACTGAACCTTATTTCGAATGTACGGTTGAAAATTGGTTTATATACCTAACTTAGGTAAGATAACTTTTACTTTATTGTGTGTTACTATTTTGATTATTTATTTACAAATATTTCCGACTTATAATTCATTAACTTATAACTCAAAATCATTACTTACATAATGCGATATATTTGTTTTTTTTTACTACTACATACTACTTAGGCTTTGTTTGTTTGGTTTTTGCTTTGTATTTGGCTTTTGATACAGACAACCGATTGCGATGATCGCCGGATCAGTTAGTTAATAATATACTCATCGGAAAAATACCTCCAGTAGTTTGATTGTAATCTTGATTTACCTGAGCTGTTTGATGATGTAACTGTAGCAACAAAATATGTTTTTACTACAGTAATTTACGTACATAAAAATACGCCTCAGTTCCATGATATAGGTGATTTTCCATGAGGATTGTGTCCAGGTGGATTACGCAACAGTGAAGATAATGGTCGTCAATGATAATGGGTGTTATTTCTATTATTTTTGTACGTAAACATCAGTTGATTGTTATCTTAGTATAATTATTATTCATATTGTACACTTGTTATTACTAGGTTATCAGGAAATGTTAGGGCTTGTTTTTGTTTTTATTTAGGCCTTGAATGATTCAAGTTTGTATGATACTAGCTTTTGCCCGCGGCTTCACCCGCGTCTATGTCACTCAGGATTGCAGCTTTCTAGCGGTGAAATAATTTCAGTAATCGGACGATTATTTTTAGAGATTATATCCTACAAAAAAAAAAAAACATTACCACTTTATAATATTAGTAGGTATAGATAATTATGTGACACGTGTTTGAATGATATGAGGTCCGACTTAGATGCTGTAGCCATGTAAAGAAGTAGCTGTAGAATGTAACGAAGAACATGGTAAAAAATAAACCCTATGTTTACCCGAACATAATCTTCAAGAAAAGGAGAAGGCACTCCGCTATTAACCTAGTGGTAACATAGAGAGAGACCTCAAGAAAGTCCAATTGCCAAAGTCTTAGGACTAGGACCCAGGACACGTCCTCGGGGTTGCGGACGACGAGCAATGGGTAGGTCGCCGTTCACGGCCTTTTAGTAGCCATCCGGACCGAGCCCGAGTTGTCGACGGCGCGTAGTGTTTCATGCGCGTCTCAGAGAAATAGATGTCAACAAAATCGTAGGGGCCCAGCACCCTTGCTGGGCCCTACGATTTTGTTGAAGCGTTCAAGTTTTACGTAACGCAATTTATAAAGATTTTAGACCCTCCCTAAATATAACGCACCGTAACGTTTTTCTGTACCCTCCTTCCCCCTCCCTAAACGTTACGTAACATTTAAGTGACCAATATAGTCTCAATCTATGGTCTCAATTATGTTACCGAAAGGTTTATCAACTTAGGAAACAAAAATAAAAGTAACGTACAATACTATTGAGGGTTTCCCCGTAAACGAAAAGGGTTGCTGATTTGGAAGATTCTAATGCCCTAGCTTTTTTATTAAAATAAAAAAAATGTTACGTAAAGCGTTGTTTAAATACTCCCCCTCTCGCCATTGTAACGCACCGTAACGTTTTACAAGACCCGCCTACCCCCCAAATTGCGTTACGTAATACTTGAATGCTCCCTAAGGCCGATGTTTACTAGGGCCATGGGTGGACTTCTGAAAAGGTAACCCATGCAACTGAAGGAACATAGATGTGGTTTTAGTCAGTGAAAGTCTGACACGCCCTTCTGTTTCGCACCAGAGGGGAAGAATTCACTGGGTGATTAGACCCACTACAAAAAAAAAACTGATCGTCCTGGCGCAAATAGTGAGGAGACCTATATATTGTTTGAAAGAGTGACCCCGGTCCTAGAATGCAAAGAGCAACAAAGAAACATATGTAGGCGCTCCATTTCGCCCTACTCAGAGCCTATTTCATGAGTTCTTTCCCCAAAAAAGGAAGTAAACCATTTTGCACATGGGAACTCTTTACATTTGCAATTTCACTACAAAACCACACACATCTAAAGCTATTATTATCCCTTACATTCCCAAAGAAATATTACCCATAAGATTCCCTTCCCTTATTCTCACGGGGACCACAGACAAAATATGACAGACGCAAAAAAAAAGACGATCTCATTAATATGGATCCCCTTCCGAATAACGTCGCCCCTTCGATTCCCATGGGTATTGTGTACCATGGGATGGTTAGGGGGATGGGATCATCCACCTGTGCTACAGAAAATAATATGGCTACATCCTGGTTATGATTTTGTTTTGTTATTTGGGTCTGTAGTCGTTTGGGCCCGCTCGGTTTGGGTCCGCGGGATCAATCGACACAGTCCCATTTTGAAGGTGTCGATTGGACCCACCGCCCAATTTTATTATAAGTACAGTCATGAAAGAAAGTCAAATCTTTTAGTTTTATTTTATGACTTAAAATATGTATATAGGTACCTAATATTATTTATATTACTGAGAATATATATTTTTGATTTATTCAATTACGTACTTACATTCACGTGCCACACTTGTCTTCAAACATTAAAACTACATATTTTTTACTGTAATAATACCTAAATTAAGTGTACGAGCACTAATAATTTCAAGGCCAAGCATTTGGGCCTTTTACAGATTACCTGCTCGGGTCATCCAATCACAGGCCTGCTTTTTTAATATCTTTAATAAACATTTAAATCTAACTGAATTGCGTTTTATTATATTTTGACTTACCACTTTTGCACTTGACTGTATCCACCAGTAGCTTTAAACAATGGATTTTTTTTTAAATTTGTTTATGGGCCTAATCGACCACCAAAAATACATAAAATAAATTGTGTGGTCGTTTGGGCCCGCGGGACCAACATCGAGCGGGCCCAAACGACTACAGACCCGTTATTTGGGTCTGTAGTCGTTTGGGCCCGCTCGGTTTGGGTCCGCGGGATCAATCGACACAGTCCCATTTTGAAGGTGTCGATTGGACCCACCGCCCAATTTTATTATAAGTACAGTCATGAAAGAAAGTCAAATCTTTTAGTTTTATTTTATGACTTAAAATATGTATATAGGTACCTAATATTATTTATATTACTGAGAATATATATTTTTGATTTATTCAATTACGTACTTACATTCACGTGCCACACTTGTCTTCAAACATTAAAACTACATATTTTTTACTGTAATAATACCTAAATTAAGTGTACGAGCACTAATAATTTCAAGGCCAAGCATTTGGGCCTTTTACAGATTACCTGCTCGGGTCATCCAATCACAGGCCTGCTTTTTTAATATCTTTAATAAACATTTAAATCTAACTGAATTGCGTTTTATTATATTTTGACTTACCACTTTTGCACTTGACTGTATCCACCAGTAGCTTTAAACAATGGATTTTTTTTTAAAGGAGAATGAGCAACTTACTATGGCACTTGGTTGCGCAACTTTTGACTCAGTTTAGTAGTGAAAATTAGACACAAAAAAAGGGTTAGTGTCATACTTTAAAACAAGGTTAAATTCAAACTTAAATATTGTAGGGCTTTTGAAAAAAAAAATAACTTGTGTACCTGTTGAGGTTATGTAGGTTAGGCTATGTTACCATGGAATCCGTTGCTTCTCTGATTTGGCATCTAGGGAGCGGTTGTGCTAATAAAAGAGAACAGTTCACACAGCGCGACATGTTTTACGTCTAGAACAAATCACCGTGAACGTAAAAAAATGTTTTAACAATACACTTCGCAGCACACGCACAAAAAGAGTCGCATTGCTCGATGTAGGAGATAGATTTGGAGGAATCCTAAAACTCAACTCGACACGAATTTATATTTGTTAGCAGAGAAAAGCTAAAACCATTATTCTCGGCTTAACCGGCACGTTAGTTAACAAGGTAAACAGAAAATACCATTTTGTTTGACATTTTATCGAATAGTGTTGTGACCAAACAATAGATTACGGACGCGGAGTCATGACTATAGATTATATCTTAAATATTCTATTTTTGTTTAGAAATTGCTTTATAACGAAAGAAATAGTAACATAATTGAAAAATAATAATAATGACAACTCTTAATACTTTTTAGTTGCGAATGTAGATTATTTTGTTGTTTCAAGATTTATGTTAACGTTTAATCGATCGATTATAATTGAAAATGGAGTCGCTTCACTATTATGCAACAAATGACGTATTTGTTGTATTAAATACTAATTAAATTAAAATAGAAACCCCACAAATGATTTCATTGAATTTAGGTAAAAAATCATTAAAAATAATATTATGAATTATGCATTAACTCCAATAGCTTTTACCGTCAAAAAGTGAAACTATTGGTGCCCAATTTCCTTTGTTTATGGGCCTAATCGACCACCAAAAATACATAAAATAAATTGTGTGGTCGTTTGGGCCCGCGGGACCAACATCGAGCGGGCCCAAACGACTACAGACCCGTTATTTAGTAAGTAGGAAGTGCGAGCTTGGTTTTTTTTAAGAATTTTGTCAAGAAGGTAAGTACCTAATTGAAAATGAAAATAATACGCAATTTCGCTATCACGCGTTCATACAGACAGACAGACGCGGTGGGGTACCTAATTTGTTAGGGTTTCGTACTCAAAGGGCAAAAACGATATCCTGTTACTAAGACTTCGCTGTCTGTCCGTCTGTCTGTCACCAGGCTGTATCTCAAGAACCGCGATAGCTAGACAGTTGAAATTTTCACCAATTATGTATTTCTGTGGCCGCTATAACAGAAAATACTAAAACTAAATAAAATAAATATTTAAGGGGGGCTCCCATACAACAAAAGCGATTTTTTTTGCCGAATTTTCCTAAGGACGATACGGAACCCTTTGTGCGCAAGTCCAACTCGCACTTGGCCAGTTTTTTTATTTTATAATATATAAGGATTTAGCCGCCTGGAGGGCGTGAATTCCATAGTTATGGAATGTGTAGATTAGTGACTAAAGTAGAGTCCTAGGCCGATAAGTGTTATTTAATGTGTACAATAAAATCTATTACATCCACTGAGAATCAAATACTTATTCTTTTATTCGTTTCATATATTTTGCTAAGGTACAATCAAAGCGTATTTTTACGCTTTTTACGCTTGCTGTGATCAGGTTCCATACATTTTGCTGGCCCACACAATAAGTTATATAGGTATACTTCTATACTAATATAATAAAGAGGTAAAGTTTGTATTTTTTGTTTTTTTGATTGTAGGAGGTAATCTCTGGAAATACTAGTCCGATTGCTAAAATTTTTTCACCGTTAGAAAGCTGCTTTATTTCTGAGTGACATAAGCTATGTTTTATGTACGCGGGCGAAGCCGCTGGCAAAAGCTAGTTTTACATAAAAAAGCGTTGTCACATTGTCGTGGGTTGCATTATCGCGGCCGGCCTACTACATACATACAAGGTGTAAGGAACAGCCCTCTACAAACTTTAAGGGCCTTATCATACTAGCGGATTGCGAGCGTCCTCAAAGCGGAGCGGGCGCGCTACGAATACGTTACGGGCGCGCAACGAACACGCCACGCATGCGCAGCGAATTTATTGCGGATACGCAACGAGATCCGGCAACGAGATGCGAGTCTCCGGCCATCTTCGAAGTAACAAAGCCAAAAGCAGTGTCTCCTCGTCGGAATCCATTTTGTTACTGAGTGTATTATACGTCGGTAACTTATACAAACACGCGTTGAAAAAGTTGCGAATTTCCACGTATCCGCGACGTCTTCGCTGCGCAGCCGCGGCGTGTTCGCGACGCGTTCGCTGCGTGCCCGCCCCGCCCCGCAGCCGCTCGCAAATCGCTAGTGTGATAACGCCCTAAGGGCTTGCTCAGTAGACGAAACTGAACAACCTTCCACAAAATTTTTATTCAGGAAACGAAAAAAAAATTTCGGCCTCTCCATACAAACTGTCCAATTAAGTTTATAATTTTGTGTGGTGACGCGAATTTTTTTTTACTGTACTGTCTACTGAGCAAGCGCTTAAAGTTTGTGGAGGGCTGTCCCTTACACCTTGTATAGCTAGTCAAAAAGGCAGCAGGGGTAAGTTTTCTAATTGTACCAAACGTACAAAACTCACTCTTAATTAGCCCTAACAGTAAATTACTATGACGTAGACACAACACGTTTTCAAAGCCACCCCGGCAACAAGCGTTCCAAAACTGAACAAGTACGTACCGATCATGTTTCCTTCAACTAGGGGTGGGTACTGTGACGTACTCCCTCCCATCCTCTCACCCTCTCGCCCCTCGGGCTCTGCGCACTGTTTCACGAACCAGATGTAGGTGGTACGTACTTGTATCGTTATGACGTCACAGTATTGTGACCTATTTCTAGTGCCTAGAATTTGGGAAGTTTTCGTGAGATGGAAATTGGTCAGGTTTTAGTCATGTTTTGATTTAGTATTGGCGCGAATATATTAGAAACTTAGCCTAACAAACAAGTTTGATTTCGTAAATCAACAAAGAGCATTACATTTGAGCATTACAATACTGTGTTCCTCTGGATTCCTCTGGAGACCTTCTTGAGTGGATCCTGAATGAATCTTCATATTAAACTATGCCTACATTAGGATTTACTCCTGTATTGCATATGCATTCACAAACATATAATTATACTCACGTACACAAGACACTCAGACATGGTTCACCTGTCTGAAAGTCATACAAATATTTGTTCCCTGCGGGACCGAACCTCTTATACGCAGCGCAGTAGCCACTCGCAGCAACCGCTCAACCCCCGCGCCAACCGTGCCGTCGATACATACAAAAAAAAAACGCAAACATCCAACCAAAAGTTTAAGCATTACAGACCCATTCTGATCTGATGCATCTTCTTAAAATTACCTCGATAGCCCAAGTAACAAAATGTGGTCTTGTAGTGGTTCCGGAGCCAGGACTATAACAGGCTAGTAAAAGTTTATGACCACGGAAAAGGGCCCATTTTATACGCGTACTTTTGCCAATAAAACACTCATAGTAGACTTGACGAGCACCACTTAGACCAATAATACACTTACAGTTGGACTACGCAGAACTATGTGCTCCCGCGAAGCACACTATGGGCATTTAATAGAACCAGGCAGGCGTGTAATGTACTCCGCGCTTCCATTACTAGCTACTTCAAACATTTGTAACTTTTTGTTGTATTGTGGAGAAAAATAAAAATTAAAAAATAAGTTTGTCTATTTTATATAAAAATGTATTAACAAGTATTTCGCACGTAATATTATATGTGCATATATGTTAGCACGGCAAACGCATAAATATTTTCGGTGAAGTATATTGTGTTTTACATCTCAATCTTTGTTCGCCTTTTGCACACGGCGTATTTACTAAGTTGTGTTTAAAAATAATATTATTCCTAAGGTAACGCCATATTGTAACAAAATGGCCGTGAAGATGCGATAAATATTAAAAGCTTAAACGGACTTCACGAAGATATCTTTGGATACTTATAGTTTTATAAGAAACCTTTATATAGAAATTAAGTCTATAACAGCATTCGAGAATCCACAATAATACCAAGTACACTTATTCTTAGAAGAAACCGCTGTAGAACTAATTCACTTAAAATTAGCACATAGAGTTGACTTATGAACCCCTATAAGGTCAAGTAACAAATGCAAGTGGTTCTAAGTGCATTTAGTTCTATAAGTTACTATTACTGGCGAATACACTTATAGTGGATTTATAATTACTTCTTGTAGGCGATTATAAGTGTAACTTACTGGACCAAGTTTTCTCAAGTGTCATTTCACTGACGCAACACTTTTATAGGCCATCTTAGCCTTTACTGCGCCTATAATTTCGTTCTATACACGACTATAAGTCAACGTATAAGAACAGGTGTACTATAAACCCAAACGAACCCCGGGTAACCTGTTATAAGCTTGGTAGTAAAACCTGGAACCACTAAGAGAGAGCTACTAGTGCTGTGAGCCTATAAACTGTGCGCTACAGGAGAACTTTGTTACTTGGGAGAAATCAGAAATCAGAAACGTTTATTTCAAATAGAAGACCAATTAAAGGCACTTTTGAATTGTCAAAATGTCGGTCAGTCAAAAATGAAGCTAAATTGCACTTTCCAAAGTGTAGATCTCTATGGAGAAGAACGTGCAAGAAACTCCAAGATAAATACATTTATATTATATCTATCATCTTACACCAATCGATTTTTCATGAGGCGTTATTCTGAAGCCTTTCTCCTGTCTCATATTTAAAGCAATTGATGCTACAGTCAAATCTTAACAAAAGTTCAACAATGCAAAAAAAAGCTAAATGGTTTATTTTATTTCAAAATTCAATAAAAATAAGTTGTTTAAACCAATAAATCCCATTTACATAACTTAAAACGTTTTTTTCATCAGTTAATTACTTAGGCAATCTTCTCTTGATAGACGTTTTAATTAAACAAACGTCAATAACCCCGGCCACGCCACGTCGTAGACTGCAGAGAGGTCATGGCATCGATTCCGACCCTGGTGAACTTTGCGTGAACCCTTAATTGGATATTGTTATAGTATCATGTAGCATTGTAGTGGTTTTTTTTTGGTGGGTGAAAATCATCTAAATGAAATCCCCCGCCTTTGGGCGGAGCGGGAGACTCTTACTGACTAAAAAATCCACCCCGTTCCTTCTTGCCTTTCATACCGGGGCCGAGCCTCCCTTTTGGAAACAGACTCTAGCCCCAGTAGGATTCGACCCAACTGGCCCCTACGGAGCAGACTATAGGTTTTTTTTTTCGGTAGGAAAATCATATAATGACTTACCCCGCTCTTGGGCGGAGCGGGAGATAGAGTTAGACTTTTACCGACTAAAAACCCACTCCTGTTCCTTCGTTGCCTTTCGTACTGGAGCTGAGCTGTCTTTCGAAACTAACCCTGGCCCCAGTAGGCTTCGACCCAGCTGGGCCCCTGCTGTTGCTGACAACTCCTTGAGGCGCGCGGGAACAGTGCGCGCCGTCGACGACTTGGGCTTGGTCCGGACAGTTACCGGACGGTCGGACAGCGATCTAGAGCTACCTATTGCTCTTGGGGTGCGTGCTAGATAACCTCCACGTGTGCTCTCTTGCTGTTCGTCCCAGTTCATGCATGTATGCATCTGCATTTTATATGCGGCTGTATGTAGGCATTCGCTGGGAAGAACAGTGGGGGGGACGGTGCATCCTGGGCGCCACTGTAGGTGGCTCTCTTACGTGTGTCATTACTTATGGCATGGGTAGGGGAATCACTTACAGTGGTGGCGAATAATCAGCAAAACCCAATCCAAGGTGTCATACGTACCGAGCCGAGGGATGCGTGGCCAAGGGGGAGCTTGGTTCCTATCGGTGTCTCTCCAGGGAGATGGCAATCCTGGAGTAGTAATTTCGCCTTACCTGGGCAAGCGGGGCTCTGCCCAGGTGGACTGTTTATTTCCCTAGCTTCTCGTGGGAACTGTATGGATCTACACCTTTTTAAAAAAGATACTCCATCTCTGGACGATGACGAACGTCCGGAACTCTCGAGTAGTCTGACTGGGTCAATTCCCGATCTGACTGCTCTCTTGCTCGGTTCTGAGGGAGACTCCCTAGTCACCTTGGACACCGAACTCAACCCTCCTGAGCTGGAGTCGGCAAACGATGGCACGAGGCCTACTGAGATGGACTCGGAAGTGCCGTCGGGAACTGACCTCAGTCCCAGGAAACGACGGTTGACAGGAGCAGCGCATAAGCGCCTGCGGCGCCTCAAGGCTGGCGGTATGGACCCCATTGAGGCCTACAAGCTGGTCACGGAGCGGTTGGCAAGTGCGCATACTCCTTCGACTGGTCTAATGGCCGATATGTCCTCGGGGAAGAGGCCGGTAAAACGATCCCGATCCGAGGACGAGTCGCCAAAGGATCATGTCAAAAAGACTACGCGTGTGGACGAAAAGTCAGGGTCAATTCCAATGATCCCTGATGAGCCGTCCGCAACTCAGGTCGGACCACCGCCTGAGACAAGCGCTATGTCTTTTAAGGATGCCCTAACTAACATCCGGGTGGGAATCCGTAACAAGGAGCCCATGTCGGACGCGCAATTGGGGCTCCTTTACAAGGACATATTGAGGGCGATTCTTAACGCCCCTATGCCCAAAGCCCCCGAATTCAAAATTCGAATTGAGGGCTGCACTTTCAAGCCGGGATGGCTGCAAGTCGTAATTAAAAACGACTACAGCCTGAAATGGCTTGAAGAAAAAGTGGGGACACTAAAGCCGTGGCCAGAGGCGGAACTCTCGTTCATTAACGAGAAGGACTTGCCAAAAGCTAAGGTTGGGATCCTTCACTTCAAGACAGAAGATGTCCTGAAAACTCCAAGAGATGCCCTCAATCTCCTGGAAAAACAAAACGACCTGCAGACTGGCTTGTGGAAGGTGCTGAGCGTCAAGAAAGAAAGGGACGGAATCACGACCGCCCTCTCTATCGATGATGCCTCTGTAGAAGCCTTGCGCAAGCTAGACTGCAGGCCGCAACTAGGCTTTCGCAAAGTCTGGATTCGCATTCGCGGCGATAATACGCCGGCGAGGGCTGAGCAGGTGGCAGGAACTAGCCAATCTAGCGCAGGGATTCTGCCACCTGCTCAACACGCTCCTAGGGCGGGGCCGAGCGTCCAGGTCTCTGGTAAAACGGCAAAGCGGCAAAACGCCAAGCCGAAACCTGGAGGCCAGGGCGTCAGGAACCGCCCCCTCGGAGCACCACCGACGAAAAGGGCTACACGTCCCAATCGATCGGGAGTGGAGAGCCGACCGGCCAAACCTCGGGGCTGCCCTACAGCCCCGAAGCCAAGCGGGTCGAATAACGCCACTTAACCCACCCACCGACACAAACACACAACACTAACACAACACAAACACACCATAACACAGACACACACAAACACACAAGTGGTGCAGATCAACCTGCACCATGCCAGAGCAGCCACGGCTGTTCTGGAAAAACACTTCACACAGAAGAACCTTCACATTGCTCTTATTCAGGAACCGTGGCTGGCTAATACTAACACGGTGTCTGGACTGGGCTCTGCAGGTAAGGTCGTACACCATATCGGAGGAGTCAAACCAAGAGCGTGTATACTTTTCAATAATAATATTGATTTCTTATGCATACCAGGCCTGTGCAGCGATGACCTGATTGCAGCTTATGTTAATGTCAAGAGCGGAAATGGACGCCTCATCGTGTGCTCGGCATACCTGGACGGGACGAATACCGACCCATCCGAGGAGCTTGCAAAGGTAGTCGAGTACGCCTATGCCAACAATGCCGAGCTTCTCATTGGGTGTGACGCCAACGCCCACCATACCAACTGGGGCAGCACTGACATCAACGACAGAGGTGAGTTGCTTCATGATTTTGTACTAACTAACCGCCTCCAAATAGTTAATGAGGGATGTAAACCGACCTTTGTAACTAGATCGAGGAAGGAAGTTCTTGATGTAACTCTCGCTACTATTCACACTGCCAGGCTGATAACCAATTGGCATGTCAGTGATGAACCATCTATGTCTGATCATCGACTAATTAAATTCGCACTGAATACATCCAACATTTGCGAAACCATCACTTTTAGGGATGCAAAAGCCACGGACTGGGACTTGTACAGAATAAAGCTCCAGGATAGACTCCAAGACTTCCCTAAAACCATACGCTCCCCTGAAACATTGGATTATGCTGTTGCTCAAGTTACGGAAGCCATTACAGCCTCTTACGAAGAGAGCTGCCCTCTAAGAACTGTGAGGGATAGAAAAGTGACGTGGTGGAACAAAAAGCTCGATGTTTTAAGGGAAGAATCACGTAGGTTGTTTAATAAGGCTAAATCGACTGACGACTGGGATCGGTATCGGAAAGCTTTAACTACCTATAATAAAGAAATCCGAAAGGCGAAAAGACTGTCATGGAGGAAGTTCTGCGAGGAGATTACTAAAGTCCCTCAAGGAGCCAGAATCCACAAAGTCTTATCCAAATCGCCTACAAATCAACTGGGATTCTTAAAGAAACCAGACGGTGCCTTCACTGCATCAGCGGAAGAAACCCTGAAACTTCTGGCGTCTACACACTTCCCTGGCTCGGTGATGGCACCAGATAACATCGTACAAAATACTCCTCATATCCGCCTCACCAGGCCTTCAAATGAAGACTGGAGAAGAGCGGCGAGGTATTTTAGACCGAACAAGGTAGAATGGGCTATAGACTCATTCAAGCCAATTAAATCTGCAGGGGATGACGATGTCTTCCCAGCTCTTCTGCAGCAAGGGAAGACTATTCTCATCCCTATTTTAATCAAAATCTTCAGAGCAAGCTTTGCCTGGGTATATATACCAGAGAAATGGACTATGGTTAAAGTCTGTTTTATCCCAAAGGCCGGTAAGAAGGACTACTCTCAACCAAAGTCCTTCAGACCAATAAGCCTTACCTCCTTCCTACTCAAGAGTATGGAAAAGGTTATTGACGAATGCATCAGGGATGGACCATTAAGGGATAACCCTCTGCATCCGAAGCAACACGCTTACCAAAAAGGAAAATCTACAGAAACTGCTCTGTTAGAACTAACAGACAGGATCGAAAGGGCTTTGGAAGATAAACAGATAGCCCTATGTGCTTTCCTTGATATTGAAGGAGCTTTCGACAACGTCACCATAGACGCCCTTTCCAAGGGAATGAAGGCGAAAGGGATTGACGAAACAACTACTCGTTGGATCGAATTCATGCTCCTCAACAGAACTATCAGTGTTACCTTACACGGAACTACAAAGAGCTTCAAAACAACTAAAGGGTGCCCGCAAGGAGGCGTTTTATCGCCACTTCTATGGCTACTCGTTGTTGACCAATTGCTGGTTGAAGCCTCTACAAGAGACTTAGATGTACATAGCTATGCTGACGATGTGGTGGCTTGTGTTGTCGGCCCCTGTCACAGCACGGTATCATCTATACTACAGAGATCTCTGAACATTATTAACACATGGTGCACAGAAAACAATTTATCGGTTAACCCTAGTAAAACAACAATAGTCCCCTTTACTAGGAAGCGTAAGTTGGACAAACTTGTAACGCCCACTGTAAAGGGGACTCTCATACCATTCTCCAGCGAAGTCAAGTACCTGGGCGTAACTATCGACCAGAGACTGACCTGGAACACTCACATTAACAATGTGATCCAAAAGGCTAAAATAGCTTTAGGAATATGCTGTCGCTTAGCAGGGAAGAAATGGGGCTTAAACCCTAAAATCGCCCTGTGGTTGTACACCGCCATAGTCAGGCCGATAATAACGTATGCCTGCGTAGTATGGTGGAGGAAAACAACTCAAGTGACAGTCATTAACAAACTTAATGGTTTGCAGAGACTTGCATGCCTCATATCAACAGGGGCCATGTCCACAACCCCAGGAGCTGCTCTAAATGCCCTGCTTAACCTACCGCCACTTCATCTATTCATTGCGAAGGAGGCGAAGGCAAGCATGTACAGAACAAACAGCACTGGCAAAGCAAACTGGCGCTCTCAAGCACTGAGATCGCTACACGAATCAGTACTTGAACACGATCAACTAGCTATGACAACAGACGTCATGCTTCCACAGTGTAATTTCACAAGGAATTACACAGTGGAACTGCCGAGCAGAGAGGATTGGTCAAACAACCTCATCACTTGCAAGGCTGGAAGCCTGATCTGGTTTACAGACGGGTCCAAAATGGGTGAGAATGTAGGATGTGGAATATTTGGCATTAGCCCGAAATTCAGCAAAAGCTTGAATCTGGGTAAACATGCTACCATATTCCAAGCGGAGGTATACGCCATTATAGAATGTGTGGAGGCCAACCGTCAACGAAACTACATAAATCAACTAATTCTGATTTACTCAGATAGCCAGGCAGCTCTTAACGCCTTGAACTCGAATACTTTAAATTCGAAACTGGTAAAAGACTGCGTTAACAAACTGAATGACCTGGGGCAAAGGAATAAAGTTATTCTGAGATGGGTACCAGGTCATTCTGGAATCAACGGCAACGAAAAAGCCGATGAACTTGCACGGGCTGGGGCTCAAGGTCATCAGATAGGTCCAGAACCCTTCTGTGGTATCTCAAAGAACCAGGCCATGCAGACCCTTAAGGGCAACTTATTTGGCGATTCAAAAAAGAACTGGTTGGTACAACCAGGTCTGCTACACGCCAAATCTCTCATAGAAGGCTACTCACAAAAACGAACTGCCGAGCTTCTTGAGCTTAGCAGGACGAACATCTGTGCGATAGCCCGCGCCTTAACCGGCCACTGCAAACTAAACAGGCACCAATTTCACATGAAACTGAGTGACACTGATGTTTGCCGGTACTGCAATCAGGAGAGGGAGACGCCTAAGCACCTCTTGTGTGAATGCGGGCCCCTTGTCCACAAACGCAGTGTCCATCTGGGCCGACACATTATTCGCCCGGAGGAGATTAAAACTCTAAAAGCTAGGAGTATTCTAAATTTCTTGGAAGCCTCCGGGCTAAAAGAGTTACTCTAACAAGGTGGCGAGTCACAATAGATCTTTTAGGTCGCAGTGACTACATCCCCTACACTATGGGTGATGCATAGCCCCTTATCTTCTAAATAATAATAATAATACCTATTGCTCCCCTACGGTGGCCAAAAATCGGGATTGAAATCCCAGCGGTGGCTGGGGCGCTGTGAGCACCGTTGCCTGATGCGGTCGGCCTCCTCCTTTGGAGCAGACTATAGGTGGAGTTTTTGGTAGGATTTCTTCGAGTCAAGTTTAGTGATTGTTTTAATTATTCGCAAATTGATTCCTAGAGGATACGGTGATGTAAACTTGGTGTGTTTTGTATCCAAAGTTACTGCGTAACTGGGCAATATGTGGAATCATTGAAATAGGCGCGAAAGAATTTGTCGCGTCACAGTGAATATATCAATAAAGACGTTTTTATGAAATAGCACTTTTCGTTTGAACTTTCAACTGTCAAAATGGATGCAATTCAATTTTATTAAAAAAATTCTTTTCGATTGTGTTTTTTTATTTCTATTCGTTGACTGGAAGTTTATTTGAAAATCCCTTGATATGACCATTCAGTTGTAAGTCTACAACGCTATTCTTATTTTATGTAGTTGAACATCTCGTAAAAAAAATGGGCAAGTGCGAGTAGGACTCGCGCACTGAGGGTTCCGTACAAACTACAATTTCCGAATTGTAGTTTGAAGAAGAAAGTGTCGAAGATTTTCTCGAATTTCAAAAAAAATATTTATTTTTTTGTGACGTAAGTAATCTAAAAAAATCTAAAAAGAGTAAAGTTATTTTACTCTTTTTAGATTTATTCCTATACCTAAGACCTTATTGCGTTATTTCAAATTTCAGGGTTCTGGGTCAACGGGAAGTACCCTATGAATTTGGATTCCTTTGAGAGCATCGAAATATACGTTTTTTTGCGACATAAACGGCCGTATCTTTTTTATTGGTTAACTTTGAAGTTTTATTTTTTCACAGCTTAAAGGACTGTAGACCTCAATATATGGTTTAAATTTTAAGTCGATATCTCCACGGGTTCCCGAGATAAAGGGTCTTGACAGACAGATAGACAGACAGACGGACAACAAAGTGATTTTATAAGGGTTCCGTTTTTTTCTTTTGAGGTACGAAACCCTATAAAGAAAATTTTAAGACTAAC
Source organism: Mythimna ferrago (assembly GCA_910589285.2). Classification (NCBI taxonomy): domain Eukaryota; kingdom Metazoa; phylum Arthropoda; class Insecta; order Lepidoptera; family Noctuidae; genus Mythimna; species Mythimna ferrago. The sequence continues at coordinate 14,075,353 of OU342676.1, read as the reverse complement.
TTTGACTAGATTCAGTCTAGTTTATATTAAACTTTGTTTTTGTGTTGTGGGTTGCTTAGTCAGTCTAATATTTTTATTGGCTGCTCATAAAATGGCGTTAATTATAGACTAGAGTATTTTTTATGATCAAATGAAAAGACCCGATTACCTTGATTGAAAAACGTAATGCCTCATTTTATAGAGTTCTTCTTAAAGGATTAATTTGCGAACTAAGTCCCAACAGAAGTGGAAGCAGTGATGGGTGCCTTTTGTTCTGCGCATTGAGACAATCCAGACTTATAATGATAATAACTACTAAAAATTATGTATATTGATTTGGCTCACGAGGTTGTCGATATGTGTAATGTGGGCTCGGCGATCACTGTACCAATAGTCGTGTCAGCTACTGGCTTAATAGCCACGAACCTGGACTATATAACATATGTACATAATCAGCCTTTTAATGTTCCCACTGCTGGGACGCAGGCCTCCTCTCTAGGAGAGGGAATGGGCCGTAATCCATCACGCCGTATTTGCCGTATCTTTAAGAGGCTCTCATTAGGGGGCTGAATCAAGGGCTTGATTCAGAAAGCGATACTCTTGACTTCTGTTTTCTACTTCTTTTTCTGGACATCGCTCGTATTGTTAGGAGGTTCCTTACACTAGATTGTTGCGCTGTCACTGGCGGTAATCGTCGGTGACTTAAACCCTGTTTCCGATACCATAGTGCGATATTATAATTTTTATCTTAATGTTTTTTTTTGTTGATGTAGGTATTTGACAGCATTGGTGCTCGGACATAGCGACGCGCGGCAGACCACGAAGGAGATAGAAGGACGACCTGGATGTCTACTTAAAAATGGAATAGAGACAGCGAAGAACCAGAAGAGTAGGAATAATTTGATGGAATAACTGCTGATTTATAAATGTGGTACCTATTCGCATAGACTACTGCCTACCTCTGAGGCAGACACACACACACGTGATTTTATATATGTTCGTACGATTGGGATGATGAAATATCTTCATTAAACAACTCGGATGAAAAGAGCAAGATCGATTGGTTTATCTCAAGATTCATCGCGGATTGTGAAGGGTATTTGAAAGAGATTATTATTTGTTTTAATAATAAACTGTAGGGGTTACCGCATGGTTCCTAGCTATAAATAGAATATTTGCATAGCTGCTGTTATGAGGAAATCGATAAGGAATGATGCTGAAGGATTATTTCATTGATACCTACGCAAGTTATAAAAGAACCGATTAACTGCGTATTGATTGAAATAAATAAGGTTTATTACAGAAAATTTTGTAAGTTTTTAGAGGTATGCGAGACAAACCTCTGTTGAAAAGGGTGGAACCTCTAACCAGACGGTTGTTAAGTCTGATCCGGGCAGCTGCCCGATAGATGATTTCGGGCTTTTTTATATGTTCAAATCCCGTGGAGAATTCTAATTGCGCTATGCAGGATTTCGATTTTTTTAGTTTCTATGTGGCGCCAAAGATGTCGCTATACGTTTTTTGTTTTTTGGGAAGTCGTTTGGGAAGAACCTTATTTGTTATTTTACATTTATCTATTAAAATAATTGATCTTGTTTTGTTCCAGAACTCTTCCTGTGACGCCGCAAGATCAATAATTTTGTCCTATTTTCATCCCACGCCATGACTGTGTCTCACTGACATATAATACCAGTATTATGGAAATTCGCACGAGTAGGTGTGTAGGGTGTGTGTGGGTGTATGTTTGTGAGGTACCTACCTACTCTTTCACGCTCAAATGGCTGACCGGGTTAGGATGGCATTTAGCACACGGGTAGATCATATCCTGGAATGGCATTTAAGATAATTTTTTAAGGTTTTTTTTTTAAATCTATACATCTATAGGTACATATAAATAAAATTGGAGTGTCTGTTTGTAATATTGAAATAACTGCTTTTTACTACATGCAAATGAATATATATACGGTCCATACACCAAAATAACATTTTTTACAATTTTTGTCTGTTTTTTTTTATTTTTTTTTATTTTTGATAGGTTCGCGCTTGACCGCTATCTCACCTGATGGAAAGCGACGATGCGGTCGACGATGGAACGCGCTTACCTAAAAGAAACCTATTCACTCTCGACTTAAAGATTCCCGGGTTGTAGCTATCAGGAAACACAGACTCCGGCAAGGAATTCCACTCCCTAGCCGCACGCACAATGAATGTGTTCCCAAAACGTTTTGTGCGTGTTGGTGGGATATCCACCATATACCGGTGGCGCATAGCCGTACGTCTGGTAGTCCGATGATGAAACGGGCTAGGCGGAATTAGGTTATGCAATTCCGACGCACACTCCCCGAAATGCAACCGGTAGAAAACCGACAGGCTAGCAACTCTGCGTCGATGCTCAAGACTTTGAAGCCTCGACTCGACGAGTGTATCATCGCCAATTATCCTTCTGGCTCGCCTCTCAATTGCCTCAAGTGCATCAAGCTGGTATCGGGCAGATCCGTCCCAAAGATGAGAGCAATACTCCATACACGATCTGTCTGTTTGTCCGGGCTAATCTCTGAAATGGCTGGACCGATTTTGACGGGACTTTTTTTGGCAGGTAGCTGATGTAATAAGGAGTAACATAGGCTTTCACTTTTGCTTTAAAAAAAATAAATTCAAAATCCTGTAGTCCACGCGAACGAAGTCGCGGGCACAGCTCGTCATTATTAAGGAGCTTTGTCACAATATTGACCATGTCGCTCCATTATAACCAAATTTTTTGTATTTTGATTTATTTTTAAATGATTGTAATAAATGTACCTATAGCACTCTTGTCCCTCTCTCTCTCTTGTCTCTCTCACTCTTGTCTTGTACCCAAACGGTAAAACAGGACCCTATTACCGCTCCGCTCTCCGTCCATGTGTCTGTCTGTCCGTCTGTCCGTCTGTCTTTATCTCATGAACCGTGATAGATAGACTGTTAAATTTTTCACAGCTGTTGCTGCTTTAAGGCTTATAGTCCCTTGAACCATCTGGCCGAAATTAAATGGACACAACTTTCGTACCCGCCTAGGCGGTAGTACGCGTAACTGTGCATTTTTAATTGCGGCTAGCTGCGCCCGGATAGTCCGCAGCTGACCTTTAAATCCATTTTCTTTGCGAAATATCGATCTACTCTTTACATATGCCATGTTCACTTTGAAGAATATTTAACCACCAATTTTTATGTGTAATAAGGTTTCTAAAGATCCAAGCCGTTTCGAAGGAGTAGGGAAAAGTTGCGTAATTACTAAATATTTTTTAGACAAATGTATTAAATCGCACTATAGGGCACTTTTCGGGCGCTTGGGCCTTAACAGTAAATGCTAAAAAACAGAGAAAAACAATTATTTAAGGGGGCTTCCATATTAATTACAAACGTGACGGTACAGAACTTTCCATGCGTGAGTCCGACCGCACTTGGCCGGTTTTTTATAGCCCAGGAGTATTTTTTACAAAAACGTTGGCCCGCACCAGGAATTACTTCTATATCGTGGTATCAGAAACCTGTGAACTTACATACTCAAAACACCTAAACCCGGAACAACTATCTGTAGACCATACAAATATTTGTTCCGTGCAGAAATCGAACTCGCGATACTCAGCACAGCAGTCAATCATTCAACCTTTGCACCAACCGTCAAATCTAGTTCAATCTAGCCTCCAGTATGTTCCCTTGGGTTGATTTTCTTCCTTTAAGCAGGCAAATACGCTTACTGGGGCCAGGGTTATCTACTGGGGCCAGGGTTATCCGAAAGGGTACTGGGGCCAGGGTTATCCGAAAGGGCGCTCGAGCCCCGGTATGAAGGCTTTAGGAACGGGATGGGTTTTTTAGTCAGTAAGAGTCTGACACTATCTCCCGCTCCGCCCAAGAGCGGGGGTTGTCATAGGATGATTTTTCCCATCGGAAAAAAAGGCAAATACGCTGGCTGAGGCTAGTTTTTCCTATAAAGTAGGTTACCAGACTGGCTCCACCGTGGCTAGACGTGGTCCCCACCACTTCAGTAAATGTTAAAGTTCAACTGTTCCTTACGTAATGGTTTCTCGGAATGTGTGGGCGTCATGGGGCTTTTTGCGCGAAATCTGGGTCGGGGCTTTGAGATTATCTAGATGCTTTTGGCCTGATTTGTTTTATTGTTTTAAACTCTTATAGCAGTTTTTTAAATCATCACCATCATTTCTGTTGGACTTCAACACTATGGTCTTTAATTAAACAATAAATATTGTATTTAATACAAAAAAACTTACCCTCCAAGTTTCAGGTCTTTAGACTGTGCGTTGATCCGTCGTCAGTCATTCAGGACACTGCATTTTATAAGTATAAACATTGTGAGAAAATAGACACTGCCGGGACCGCTAGTATATATACCTACATATAAATAACTAGCGGTCTCAAAAGACGTCATCCTGTCCGAAAGCTGGCGAACTGTGTAGGAACCCTACTCAAATATCCACACAAAGAATCATTCATATCGGTCAAGCCGTTTGGGAGGAGGTAGGTGACAAATACACGTACAGAAGAATGATACATGAAGATTATCACAGTTGAGTGGAATGATCTTTTCCTCGATTCTCTTCTCTTCTTTTTTCTTCTTTTGTTCGATTTTATTTCATTTCGCTCAAACTAGCATTATGCGATGTATTATGTGGATTGCATATTGCGAGTTGCACATTTGAATGATGTAGGTTGTACTTGATTTTTAAGTTGGTTCATAAGACCTAATGTGTATCTGTTTGTTATTAAGTACTTAATAACAAAAAAAAATTTTTTTTTCTTCCTCATTTATTTAATTCTTTATCCTCACATCGAAATGCCTTGCAGCAATTACACCAAGAGTACAATTAGTTCAGAATCTGCTACTTTCTGATATTTCGTTAAATAATTTTCAGGACTACACCTACACAACATGGCTTGAACTAGAACGGAACCTTGTGAAACCCATTAACCGAACACAAATTTCGTAATTAAATTAACATCCTGACTCCTAATATTGAAGACTATTTCAGTAACTAGGTCAGGGGCCGTCAGATTAAGGACCCATTCGTACATGTCTGGCGAATTTTCTACGCCAATTTGAAAGTCAGAGGTGAGTTCAATTAATATAAGAGGTGAAACCGAAGGTCATAGACTGTACCGTTGTTTGAACTCACTTTCACGAAAATGGAATTTGAAATGACGAAGAAAATTACAAAGAAATGGTATTTTGTAGCTTGCAAATGTTCGCAAAGAAATTAGATTCTATTCAAATTTCAGAACACAGTGAAATATTAATGCAGGCAGGTACCTGTATAATTTTATTTGAAAGAAACTTGAGGCTTTTTGAAAGTTCGTTGTTCGAAAATTGAGCTGAAAATTAAAGAATTAAGTGAACTGAAAAGTGATAGGATAAAGGTATAGAGATACATTAAACATTACTTCCATTTAACTCTTTAAGGTTAATACAACATGAACTGCTCAAAGTTCACTGTTTTTTAGAGTAAGCATGATCCCTAGTGTGTCCTTATTCTCCCTAGATGGCACTGAACTCAATATTTTTATTTGATTTTTATTGTATGGTAGCATAATTGTATTCGCTAAAATCGGACATTTCACTTTTTTTTAATTAAGTCAAATAGTTGCCTCTAAATCTTAAGTAGATTCTGACTATTCATAAAGTTTAGCTATTATAGTCATCAAAATTCGGAATTAGGTGGATTAAGCATTATTTTCTATAAATATGAGGGTAGGCAGAGGACAAAACACCAATTGCTATGATCCGTACTTATAACTTATTAGCTTCTTAAACAGCTCTTAAAATTTTAACACACGTTCGAACTTGGTACAACGGATTTGGTCCGTCGAGCGTGACTCAGCGTAAGTTTGGTCCGTCGTATTAAGTTCGAGCGTCGGTTAATACTAATGTATTAACCGACGCTCGAACTTAATTATTAAATTAGATACATAAATCAGGTCATACTACCAATCTGTTAAAACATACTTAAGCATAAACTTATTTAGCGCATTGAGTGAGTTCTCCCTGGAACGAGAAAAACAACAAAATTAAGTAGGTATGTGAATAATTGAGTTTTCATCTAAAACTTATGTTCGTTCGTCAAATAAACGTCGCTATCAAGGTGCGATGACTTCAAAATGAGGAAAAACAAGCACTTAGTATGCAAAGCACAAGGAAAACTGGTCTCTACATACATTTCGTCGTGACGATGAGTTTCACTCGTAATTTGGTTATAATACTTTATATGGAATACGTTCTAGAACTACGAACATAAATAGACAGGATGAGAAATTGGGATTTCATTTGTAATTGTGTTGTTTATTTTTGTTATGAATTTACGTCATGAGCTGTGGATACATTTCAAAGGGTGACCGCAAAGGGCAACAGAAGGACACAGGTGAGTTTTAGTGAGTAAAAGTCTGACACGCCCCTTACGTTCTGCCCTGGAGCGGGAGAAACAATTTCATTATTTTCAGCTCATTGAACTAAAATGACTTTACGTTGTCATCGTCTGTAGACTTTTGTTACTTTTTGGGATATTGCTATTGGCCTCATTAAACTTCATGTAAGTACAGTAGGCGAACTTAATGCCACAAGGCATTCTCTACCAGTCAACCTTTGGGTTAAAGGTTGACTTTAATATAGTTTGCACAATAAACCAATAGTTCAAACAGAAAAAATAAAATGAGTTATTTATATAATAAAAAAATACATATTATTTATATGCTAAAGTTATAAACTAATAAATACTATGAAAAATATAAAGTCATTGAGAGAACTCAAAATATAACAATTATGACAAATACCGAACTAAGATTGAGAGGATTTCAAGTAGTATACCGAATTTTACGCTTGAAGGAAAATTTGTTTTTAGCTTTTTATATCTTAAATCTATCAGGCAAGAATAATAATTATGTATACATACATTTTTTTTTCTCTGACACATTGCTTTTGCAATATTTTTATTTTTTATTTATATTTCAGCTGTCATAAATTTGTTAGTAATTTATTTTGTTAACATTTTATTGATAGTTGTAATTATTATATTATTCCTGATTTTTTTTTTTATATAGCCTCTTTTTGTATTGTGAATGTGAGAACACTGTATACTCCACGAACTCTTAGACTACTTCCTATTACGACTTACTTTGTTTTTTACTGAGAAAATTTTTATTGTGCTTTTGTGTACAATATTTGACTGGTCTACACTGTTCTTACATAATCAATATCAATATTGTAAAAACAACCACTTTTTAAAAGAGTAACCATGGAGTTTCTTGCCGGTTCTTCTCCATAGGAAACGACCAATTTGGAACCGTGCACTAGCTTCTGACGTTTTATAAGTGCCCATGTAGGCCTATGTGAAATAAAATATTTTTGATTTGATTTTGATTTGATTGAATATATAAACTTAAGGTTTTTAAACAAAATAGGACTAGAGTTCTATGCAGTGTCTCTTATGCAGTAGGGTAGACCCTACTGCATAATTTTACTGTAGATTCCTATTTTAACCTGACGCAAAAAGAGGGGTGTTATGAGTTTGTATCTTGTTTGTATCTTTGTCTGTGTGTCTGTCTGTAGCGGTGTAGCTCTAAACGAGTGAACCGATTTGGATACAGTTTTTACTTTGGGTTATATATTGGAAAGCAGTTTTTTGGCGATGTTTCTTAGAAATATTTGATCTAAATCGGTTCAGCCCTTTACAAGATTTGGGAGGTAAAATTGGAAATGAACTATCGAATATTTGCGAACATTCGGCTGAAATGAAAGAGAAAAAAAACGGGGGGGGGGGGGGGTATAAAAAATATAATAATATTATTTATTTCTTCTCATATTTGTAAACTTATTTTAAGTTTTACATAATAATCTTGTAGTATAATTAGCATTGTAATGAGCTGGTGTCTAAGTTAGGCATAAAATGCTTGTATTACATAAGATGTACCATTATAAAGCTGTAACTAACTGCTTCTGTTAATACCTACACAAACAACAAACACTCCAAGATATCGATGTTCTCAAACATTTTCAAAACGCGTCCATCCGTCTGTCACCGCAATTATCTCGAAAACAATAGGAGTCTCATCATTGTGATAACGTATTGTCTGACTGCCTGTCTGTCTGTTCAGATAACGTAGAGTTGTAATTGAAATCTGTCTCCTGTTAATAGTCTGTCTGTCTGTTTGTCTGTAGCGATTGTCTTGTGTCCTAGTTTGTTCCAGTTTCTATCAGTAGCAGTGTTTGTTACTCACAAATACAAAGGTCGCTTTATTTGGTTTTATTTATATTCAATAGGTTTTTACGGTTTATGTCGATTGACTCATTAACCGTAGTGAATTTGCAAATAGGTTTTAAAAACACATTTACACGACAATTTTAAAGACCACCCTGAGAAGAAACACTGAAACAAACTCAGGGGTCAAATTTTTTGAAGTCTATACAGGTACACTCCTTATTATTAAACCTCAAGCTAACGCCGGGGTCAAATCATAAGAAAACCATACAGTATAGTGTCTGAAATAAGGAATGAACCACGCAGATTTTAGTGGATTTGTTCAGTCACCTGGACCTACTCAGGACTACTAAAGGTAGCCATACACGCTAGGGTATACCTGACAGGTTTACCTGCACAGTTATACCTGTCAGGTATGCTTGTGTGGAAACCTGCACAGTTGTGCAACATACACGCTCCGGTTTACCTGTACAACTCAACTATACAGGCAAATCTGTCAGGTATACTAGCGTGTATGGCTACCATTAATAAGGAGCTTAACAATTAGACGGACAATTTGGTATTGTCCAATCGAGAGGACATATTATGGGTAAACCACAAAAAATATTCAAACTACCACCAGTCATAGAATAGAATAAACTATACTAAAACAGTACAAAAAAAAAACAGTCGTTAAAACTACTGAAAAAAAAAAAAATACAATTCACATCTATACTAATATTATAAATAGGTAAAGTTGGTTTTTCTGTTTGTAGGATAGGTAATCTCTGAAAGTACTGGTCCGATTGCTAAAATTTTGCCACCGATAGAAAGCTGCTCTATTCCTGAGTGACATCCTAACTAATATTATAAATGTGAAAGTGGGGATGTTTGGATGTTAGGATGTTTGTTATTTGTTGCTTAATCACGCAAAAACGGCTCAACGGATTTGGATGAAATTTGGCATGCATATAGCCTTTGACATGGAAAAGAACATAGGCTATCTTTTATCCCGATTCCTTAAGTACCTAATGCCACGCGGGCGAAGCCGCGGGCAAAAGCTAGTAGGCTATATTTTTTATGTACGCGGGTGAAGCCGTGGGCAAAAGCTAGTAGTCAATGTGAATCTTTGGGAGTATGTGGAACAGAAAGTAAAGTCCCGCAAACCTCCGTTAAAAAGGGAGGATCCTCCGACCGGACAGGTGTTATGGTCTGGTGGGCGACTGCCCGATAGATGATTTCGGGCTGTTGTAAATATTCAAATCACGCGGAGAACTTTGATTGCGCGATGCAGGATTTCGAATTTTTCTAAATCAAATCAAATCATCTTTATTGTGGACTATAGGTATGTACATCATAAATACAGGTCTTAAATAATTAAAATAAGTTCAGCTATGTCCCGCCGTTGGCCTCAATACAATCATGTTAGTTAAGATGATAGTATTATCATCATCTCATCTTAACTGCATCTATGCCGCCCCGGAATATGTTCGGTCCAAGCAACCGAACACCTGCTAACGCAGCAATTTCCTACAATCGTACTTTAACATCAGTGCATTACGAGACACCGAACGGACCGGGTGCATTCATCTAACATAACCTTTAACATAACATTTTAACGTAACATTTGAAGAACTTTTAATTAACAAATGGAGTATATTGGTCCTTCGAGCCGGATAGCGCGAGTTCCGAAAAGTAATCGCGAGTGTTGCGTGTATATCAGTGTGGTGTGTGTGGACTAAAGTGGTATTCTGGACTGGTCGGTGACCGGATTACGCTCCTGATCCAAGGAGAACATCAACGGTGGTATAGCAGCAGACCACAAGTAAGATCTTTCCATAATTTTCTAAACTTTGGGAGATTTGACGCCCTTAAACAACGTGCGAAATGGCTGAGCTTTACGACGTCCAATTGGAGCTCGCCATCAACATCGAAAAGATCGGGGTTAATTTAAAGAAGAGCAGTGTCCAAAGACGAACCTTCGAATACTTGAAAAAGTGTTTGAGTACTTTAGAAGAATACTGGAAGGAGTACCAATTTAACCACGATCGCCTTACAACAGAAGTAAGTAAGACGCATGTCTACTTTACGAAACAGGAGTTCGAGAAAACAAGCAAGTCGTACCAAGCTGTCAAAACGCTGATCAACCAGATGCATCAACAACTTCTGGGAGCTCCATCTAGGAGTGATGATCAAGGACTGCTAGAAGAAGGTACGTATTTTGGTAAAGAATTCGAGACTGAACAGGAGTGTAAAGAGAAACAGCAGCTAGGAGAAGATGGTCAACCTTCGGAGTTAGGTCAAAGAGCTCGTCGTGCTTGGATGGTAAATCAGGGTACAAACAGTAAACTGGATGAAATGCTTCGCAAGCAGGCAGCTAATTTTAAGGCTTTCCGACGAACGGTAACTAACATCAACTTAGAACTTATTTCTGACAAATGGGAATTTGAAGACGTCCTCAAAACACTGCAATCTAGGTGGGTAGCAATCGATACTCTGCATTGGGAAATTGATTCAGAATTATGCGAAGAAAATGGAGAGTATGAAACAACATTCTTGAGTCACGAAAAACAATACAACAGTCTGAAGAAGGCAATTAATACTAAAATGTGGTCCGTGGCTCACAGAGAAAAATCAACACCTACACTAGATATACCTGTATTTAGTGGTAACTATAACCAGTGGACGTGCTTCAAGGATTTGTTCCAAGAAGCAATACATAACAATCCGTCGCTTTCGAGTGCCCAAAAAATGCAGTTTTTAAAAGGAAAAGTTAAAGGGGAAGCTGAACGGCTCATCCAACATTTACCAATCAGCGCAGATAACTATTCCGTATGCTGGGATATTCTGCATCACCGATACAATAACAAAAGAGCTATATTCTCTTCTCTCATGAACATTCTTCTAGGACTGCCCAACATGCAACAGCAGTCCTTACAACAAATCAAAAAACTGCATGACACAACAATAGAATGTCTGAATGCTGTCCGCAATTTAGATATTGACACTACATCTTGGGATCCTATGGTGGTACACATCTTATCCCAAAAACTAGACTCTGACACGTATACCAATTACATTGAGTCTTTAAAAGATTCGCGGGAGCTACCAGTGCTTCAAGAATTTTTGGACTTTTTGGAGACCAAATTCATCTGTTTGGAGTCAGCTCGTCGCAAACAAGATAACCCTCAACAAAAAGGGTTTAACAACCAACATTCCTCAACAGGTTTCAAGAAGCATAACCACAGTGGGAATAATGGAACCTTGAAAAAGACACTACACGTGTCGAAGTTCAAATGTCCACATTGCAGCGGCGAACATGGCCTCTACAATTGCAAAACTTTCTTGGAACTGCCCACTGAACAAAAGCTTGCAATTACGCAAAAACTGCAGGTGTGCATCAATTGTTTATTTAGCCACAATGGTAACAAGTGTACTTCTACAAAACGATGCCGCAAATGTACAGCTAATCATAGTACGATATTGCATGACGCATTTGTCAAGCCGACGGGGTCTCAAGTGTCTAAACATACCGATCCAACGGTCAAGGTCTCTAACGCGTCACAAGATGGAAATGCTGAGATTTTGCTTACAACTGCTCTCGTGAAGGTTATGGCAGCCGACGGGACTTATCACAACATGCGAGCCCTTATCGACCAGGGGTCACAGATTTCTCTAATAACTGAAAAAGCCGCTCAGTTGTTGAAGATAAAACGCCAAAAATGCAATGGGGTTGTCCTTGGAGTAGGCGCAAAGGAGAACAACTGCAAAGGGTTGCTTCACATAACGTGCAAGTCCACACATAGTGACTACTCTTTTACAACAGAAGCTATGATCATGAACAACCTACTTAAAAATCTCCCCAACCAAACATTTTCGAAGCCCTCATGGTCATTTACAGAAAATATTAACTTGGCTGATCCGGAGTACTACATTAGTCGACCAGTTGACTTGCTACTCGGAGCCGAAGTTTACGCGAACATTATTATGGAAGGAGTCATCAAGGGGACTAACACAACACAGCCTATCGCTCAGCAGACCCGCTTGGGGTGGATACTGTGTGGAGGTTCGACAAAAACATTCCAATGTAATGTAGTTCTGCACAATTTGGAAGATATACATAAATTCTGGGAAACCGAAGAGATAACAGAACAGTCTAATCTATCGGTCGAAGATCAGGAATGCATTACGTTTTATTTAAATACCACAACTAGGAAAGAAAACGGGCACTACGAGGTAAGGCTACCTTTAAAGGATAAAATAGAAAACAAATTGGGTTCCTCAAATCAAATGGCGTTAGCTCAATTTCGAAATTTGGAGCGCAAGTTTCAGAAACACGAGACGCTAGCTGTACATTACAAAACGTTCATGAATGAATATTTACAATTAAAACATATGAAATTAGCTTTGCAAAGTAACTCGACACTGGAATGCTACTTACCGCATCACGGCGTGCTACGAGAGGAATCTACTACAACAAAATACAGGGTTGTTTTTAACGCATCTGCAAAGACATCTTCAGGATTCAGCCTCAACGATTTGATGCATAAAGGACCCAACCTTCAACAAGATCTGCAAATATTATTGCTAAAATGGAGGCAATATCAATACGCTTATACAGCAGACATCGAGAAGATGTATAGGCAGATCCAAGTACATTAATTGGATCAACCTCTACAAAAAATAATTTGGCGCAACGATGCTCAATGTCCTATACAATCATATCAACTCACAACAGTTACATACGGAACTAAAGCGGCTCCATTTTTAGCTCTAATGACGCTGAAGAAATTAGCAGCTGATGAACAGAAAAATTATCCTGACGCGGCTTTTTTTTTTTTTTTTTTTTTTTTTCGATGGGAAAAATCATCTTATGACAACCCCCGCTCTTGGGCGGAGCGGGAGATAGTGTCAGACTCTTACTGACTAAAAAACCCATCCCGTTCCTTCAAGCCTTCGATACCGGGGCTCGAGCGCCCTTTCGGATTACCCTGGCCCCGGTAGGCTTCGACCCGGCTGGGCCCCTGCTGTTGCTGACAACTCCTTGAGGCGCGCGGGAACAGCGCGCGCCGTCGACGACTTGGGCTTGGTCCGGACGGTTACCGGACGGCCGGACAGCGAGCTACCCATTGCTCACTGTCCGCAAGCCCGCGCCTACGGTGGCTGGAAATCGGGATCGGAATCCCGGCGGCGGCGGCGAGAGCGCCGTTGCCTGATGCGGTCGGCCTCCTCCTTAGCGAGCATTACTGCTTCGCAGAAGTCGGCGACCGCCTGCCACTCCTCTTCGCTCCGGACCATGGCCTCGACCAAGGCCCGGCGCGAGAGGTCTCCGCCGCCGATCACCCCCACGAGGGCACGGCGATGCTCCGCCCAAGCAGGGCACACCGCGATTGTGTGCTCCACCGTGTCCTCCGGGCGTTCCGCACAGTGGCGACACCCGGGCGTCACTTCCGCTTTAATTCGGAACAGGAACCTCCCGAACTTGCCATTTCCGGAGAGGACCTGCGTCATGCGGAAGGTAAGGACGCCGTGAGGTCTTTCCAGCCACGCCTCAAAGAGGGGACTTATCGCCATAATTGTGGCGTGCCCATGACAGGGTTGCGATAGTCGCTGACGCCATTCCACCATGAGATCCCGCCGGAGCTCTGTCCGCCATGCCGTGACCTGTCGCGGCAGAGGACTTTCACCCCGGCGTTGCATCTCCACGCGCATGTCGTGCATGTGTGCAAGGACTGTTGCCTCCAGATCCCACGGTGGTAGGCCAGCCAGAAGGCTTGCCGCTTCGCGGGAAATCGTGCGGTATCCCCGCACCATCCGAATTGCCATGGCCCTCTGGCAGGCGTTCAGAATGGCCGCCGGTCGCTTTTGCAGCGACAGCGCCCACACCGGCGCCCCGTAGAGGGCCATGGACCGAACGATCCCCGCGTAGAGCCTCCGGCAGGAGGCGTCTGGACCCCCAAGGTTGGGCAGGAGCCGCCCGAGAGCGGCCCCAGTCCGGTTGAGTTTGGGAGCCAGACGTCGGAAATGCTCCTCGAAATTCCATCGGCTGTCGAGGATGAGTCCCAGATACCTCATCGATGTCCCGACGCCGATGCGAACTCCTCCTACCGTTAGTTGGGAACCCGGCGGTGGCGCGTTCCGACGGCCGCGACCGTGAAAACACATGGCCTCGGATTTGCGCAGCGCCACCTCGAGTCCCAACTCCTGGATCCTACCAACGACTATCGCAACCCCGCGTGTCGCTAAAGCGGCCGCCGCCCGGTACGACTCTCCCTGCGCTAGAACCAGCGTGTCGTCTGCGTAGCAGACCACGCTGACCCCGTCAGGGAGGTCGCCCCGCAGCACGTAATCGTACCCGATGTTCCACAAGGGTGGCCCTAGTACCGACCCCTGCGGAACACCGCACGACATCTCCCGACGTTTCCAGTCTCCCTGGTGACCGGGGTAGACAATATACCTGTCCGACAGGTAGGCCTCGACTACTCGACAGAGGTATTCGGGCACCCGGTGGTACCGGAGTGCCCTCCGGATCGTACTCCAGGGCAGGGAATTAAAAGCGTTGGCAATGTCCAAGGACACTGCCACGACACGCCTACCCTGGGACACAGCATCCCCCGTCGTGACACAGCATCCCCCGTCGTGTCCTGACGCGGCTCAGGTGTTGGACAAAGATTTTTACATGGATGACCTTGTACATGGGTGTCATTCTATTGAACAGGGGAAGAAACTTATATCTGATTTGATGACCTTACTACAAAAAGGGGGTTTTAACTTGCGTAAATGGGCCTCCAACGAACCAACATTAATTGAAGACATACCAAGTCATCAAAATCCAGACACAAACATTGTATTTAATTCGAAATCGGAGTCAACATCATCAAAAACTCTAGGTCTGTGTTGGAACACAAATACAGATAATTTTTTCTTTCGATGCAATTTTTCTAAGCAGTCTTCAAGGCCAACAAAACGCAACTTATTATCGGAAATATCGAAATTATTCGATCCGTTAGGCTGGTTGACGCCACTATCCACCCAACTAAAATTATTATTCCAAAAACTATGGGAAAACAATTTACAGTGGGATGAACAAGTGTCCGATGATATTTTCAACGATTGGGCCAAAATAAAAGCGGACCTAGACAACATACACAGCTGCGAGGTACCAAGGTGGTTGAAGAACAACAGTGATGACGTCATCGAAATTCATGGGTTTTGTGACGCATCCATGAAGGCTTATGCATGCGTAGTTTATGCGCGCATAAAACATCAATCGGAAGTAACACTCATTGCCGCAAAATCTAAGCTTGTGCCGCATATGAAATCCCTAACGTTGCCAAAACTGGAACTTAGTGGCGCATACCTACTCTCTAAACTAATAAATAAAATTCAACAATCCTTAACAAATAGACTAGAAATATTTGGATCCGGCTCGAAGGACCAATTTGTGCGGGGTGTGGGTTGTAGTTGATATAAAAGCACTGATAGGTTTTGGATAGTTTATTAAAAGTTCTTCAAATGTTACGTTAAAATGTTATGTTAAAGGTTATGTTAGATGAATGCACCCGGTCCGTTCGGTGTCTCGTAATGCACTGATGTTAAAGTACGATTGTAGGAAATTGCTGCGTTAGCAGGTGTTCGGTTGCTTGGACCGAACAGTCATATTAGTCTCGATACATTATTAAAATATTCCAAATTATAAATACATACAAATTCAATTCCAAGTCGTATAAGTCATAATCTAGTTCTAATATGGCGCCATAGATGCCGCTGCAAATCTATTGGAAGCCTTCAATAGGCATAATACCCAAATCAATCTCGAAAGAATTCATCTCAATATGCCTCAAGATTCATATAAATAATCTCAATATTTTTCTCTAGCCCGAGGCAGAAAAACAACGAAGAGTAGGAGGTCATAGAGGTCGACGGACCCAAGCTGGGGTTACGTCGCTCAATCTGAATGCTTTGAGGATGAAAAACATGCCTTTTGAAGTAAATGTACGGGTAATGTACCGTAGTATAGAGTTTGTCAAAGTCCCCGCCTTATATAACAATAATGTATATTAATTGTTGTCGTCGCCTTTTGAAGTAAAAAATGTACGGGTAATGTACCGTATAGAGTTTGCCACTCATTGAACAATAATGTATATTAATTGTTGTCGTTGTTAATATAATAAAAAATAAATTATTTTATTTTATTGATTACTAGCTGTCCGCCCGCGACTTCGTCCGCGTGTACTTCGGTTATCGCACTCTAAACGTATTTTCCCGTAGGAATAGGGGGTTTTTCCGGGATAAAAAGTAGCCTATGTTCTTTTCCATGTCAAAGGCTATATGCATGCCGAATTTCATCCAAATCCGTTCAGCCGTTTTTGCGTGATTAAGTAACAAACATCCAAACATCCAAACATCCACACTTTCACATTTATAATATTAGTTAGGATTGTTAAATAATAATAGTATTCCACAACTATCACACAACACCTAGTCTCAAACTAAGCAGTGTTTGTGCTATGAGTATTAGGCAACTGATAAACATCTTATACACCGTTAAATTTTAATCGTTTTAATCCCGTGGAGGGTCGATCCGGTACTTGAAACACTATCGATTTGTAAAGATAAAATTAAAAAATAAAGTGCCCCTTTTTCAAAACTCGTATTAATTCACGCATGTACGAAATTAGTATCTTTAAGAAAACGTCAGCTGAGCGAGTTCAATGACCTGTAGTTAATAGTCGGCGTTACGTACAAAGTACCTACAGGTCATTGAACTCGCTCAGCTGACTTTTTCTTAAATAAATTGTGTATATTTCTAAACATACAGAGTTATTTGTAAAACACTGTTGCCCTTTCAGGACTATGTTACTAACACCATAAACAACAACTTTTGTTTCATGACTTTTAAAAAAATATTATATTTTAGTTCATATATTTAAATTGAACGTTCTAAATACTACGAAGTCTATGCGAGGCAAGCAATAGTAATATAGCAAAGGGGAGCGGGGATCGGGCAGCGGGGGTACCTACTTGATGTGCTTGCGACCGCGACGTGTCATGCAGACGTAGGTAGGTATAGAAAAATACAGAGTTGAAATGTGTTAGATAGAACTACAAAATCTTGCAGGTCTGTTTTTGGTAAGGTGACAAGATTGTTAGACGCGTATCACGAGGACTGGTATGAGATGGTGCAAGAGAAGAATGTCGGCAAGGACTTGGAGGAGGGCTTTACCCCGCAGTGGGACAGAAAAAAAATTGTGGAATCTAAAACCTCATGGAACAACTTGATGTACCGGTATTGCCCCTACTATTTGACCCGTTTCCTCTCAATGACAGGGAAATAACCTCTAGTGAAAATAAAAGCTATAGAATAACAAAATGAATAGGTATATTAAACACAAGGAAAATTAACTTATTTCCCCTTGATGTCATCATGAGATCACATTAACGACGTAGTAAGGAATAATTTTTTGTCACATCAGAACTTCTGTTGAACTTTGCTCTCTATGAAACCGACAGATCAAAAAGATCAACATATTGGAAAAAAATTCCTTACTTATTTACCAACACACCTGCACTGTGTGAGGCACACGCAGACACTGGGTAGAGCACAGATATTGGGTAGAGCACATTGCTTGCAGAACAGATAGTCGATGGGGTCGAAAGATTCTGGAGTGGCGATCACGTATCAGAAGATGCAGCATTGGAAAGTCTTCTACAAGGTGGACCGGAGACCTGGTGAGGGTTGCGGGAATACTATGGATGCGAGACGCACAGGACCGGTCGTTATGGCGACACTTGGGAGAAGCCTATGTCCAACAGTGGACGTCTTTCGTCAGAAAGGATGTGCCTAATATTATAAAATGGAAAAGCGCTAATCTCAGGTCGCGCTGGGCCTTAGTGAAGGCCATGGTCTGGAGCGAGGAGGAATGGCAGGCGGTCGCCGACTTCTGCGAAGCAGTAATGCTCGCAAAGGAGGAGGCCGACCGCATCAGGCAACGGCGCTCTCGCCGCCGCCGCCGGGATTCCGATCCCGATTTCCGGCCACCGTAGGCGCAGGCTTACGGACAATGAGCAATGAGTAGCTCGCTGTCCGGCCATCCGGTAACTGTCCGGACCAAGCCCAAGTCGTCGACGGCGCGCACTGTTCCCGCGCGCCTCAAGGAGTTATCAGCAACAGCAGGGACCTAGCCGGGTCGAAGCCTACTGGGGCCAGGGTAATCCGAAAGGGAACTCGAGCCCCGGTATGAAGGCTAGAAGGAACAGGGTGGGTCTTTTAGTCAGTAAGAGTCTGACACTATCTTCCGCTCCACCCAAGAGCGGGGTTTGTCATTGGATGATTTTTCCCACCACAAAAAAAAAGGAACAGCTGGTGAAAAATTATTTTAGTGTTGGATAGCTCGTTTATCGAGGAAGGCTTTGCAATGTGACACTATGATCTACGGGAGCGGATTATTAACCAAACACTCGAGTGAAAACGTGGGGGACAGGTGGTATACAAACATAATGATGCCTGTGGAAACATATCGAAACAACCTATTAATCAGCCTTCCCTCTACGTTTGGGTGGACATCCAGGTTAACGTATCACCTGAATACCAGTATTTAATCCAGTTTATTGGAAAGTAACTGGGTAACACTGCCCTACCCCTTGCTAAGACTTATTTAGTAATGTCTTCCTGTTTTTGTCATATGTTATTTGGGATCAGGATTTTTGGCAGTCGGTTAAAAAAGAAGCCTATCCCAGCAGTGAATGAAGTCGGGCTGTGGATGATATAATATAATCAGCCTTTTTAATGTCCCCACTGCTGGGACTCAGGCCTCCTCTCTAGGAGAGGGAATGGGCCGTAATCCACCACGCGGGCCCAGTGCGGGTTGGTGGATGTCTTCAAATTTTTGGTTCTAGGACATGAAGGTTTCCTCACCGGTTAGTTCAGTATATTTGGTGGTATCGTATCGTACCGTGGTGGACACGCGGGCCAAGTGCGGGTTGGTGGAAAAATTCGAAGACATGTGACATCCACCAACCCGAATTGGGCTCGTGTGGTGAATGTCACATGTTTTCGAATTATTGGTTCTAGGACATGCCGGTTTCCTCACGATGTTTTCCTTCACCGTTTTGAGAGCAGTGGTAATGAAATAAATTACACAAAGTAATTCGCCCTGACTGGTTTGAACCCGCGACCTACAACTTGTAAGTCAGGGCCGTTAACACTCGGCCACCACTGCTCACATTGTGTGAGAAATCCTTCTTAAAGAAGACTTCTCCCGCTCTTGGCGGAGTGAGGGGCGTATTAGACTTTTACTGACTAAAACCCACTCCTGTTCCTTCTTTGCCTTTGCTTCGGGGCCCCGGGGTTCACTTTCACTTAACCCATTGCCCCAGGAGGCTTCGACCCTGCTGGGCCCCTACGATTGGCCAACGTCTCCTTGAGGTGCGCGTAGAACATTGCACGTCGTCGACGACTTGGACTCGGTCCGTACGATTACCGGATGACCGGACGGCGTGCTATCCATTGCTCGCCGTCCGCAAGCATACGCCTACGGTGGCTGGAAATCGAGTTCGGGATGCCGGTGGCTGGGCGCGAGGGCCGTTCCCTTACGCGTGCGGCCGCCTCCTTCACTAGCAACATTCAATATAGGTTATATTATTAATCGTCATGATTTTGTATCAAATATGGTTAGCCTTTTTTGGTTCAATACCAACATTTGTTGAACTTTGAAGTAATGAAACGCCCCATTTGTCATTATACACTTATCTACTAATATTATAAAAGGTAAAGTTTCTTTTTTGTTTGTTTTTTTTAGGTAATCTCTGGAAATTCTGGTCCGTTTGCTAGAATGTTTTCACCGATAGAAAGCGCCCTTATTCCTGAGTGAGTTTCATAGGTTATATTTTATGTACGCGAGCTAAGCCGCGGACAAAAGCTAGTATTAAATATAATGGACGTCACTAGGTAGTGAATACATTAATACATTTCCTGTACTTTACAGAAATTACTTATAATATTGTATTACCATATTTGGAGAACTGAGGTAAGTAAATGAATTTCATGTTCAGTGTCAAGACCGATGAGTCATCAACGCAGCCTGTTCCATGGGAAATTTCTGAAACGTAGACCATGGTCTTAGGAAGCAAAGGGCAACTGAAAGACACAGGTGGGTTTTAAGTCAGTAAAAGTCTGATAAGCGCTCTCGTTGCACCTTAGAGCAGGATCATTGGATAATTTCTCAGTTTAAAAAATGTATTTCACCAAAGATATAGAGAAGAAAAGAGATCTTTATGTAGAGAGTTGCATTTGGTGTCTGGAGCGGGGAAAAAAATGCAACAGGATAGCCCAGCTGCAACCTGGAAGAATGGCATGGCAGATGTGTTTTGGAAACACATTCATTATGCGTACAGCTAAGGAGTGGCGGTCCCCTGTCGGAGTATGTGCTTCCTAATAGCTACAATCTAGGGGTCTTTACGTCAAGAGTGAATAGGTAACTTCTAGTCAAGCGTGCTCCATCGTCGGCCACATCATCTTTTACCATCAGGTGAGATGGTGGTCAAACACGAGTCTATTAATAATAATAAACCTGTCCTGGTGACCCCCATAGCTTAGAACCTGTTAAGAAGGTACGGACAGCGCAATCAACTAGTTACCCCCCCCCCCCTTATTAAAGATATTTTTATGTGAGAGGGGTACCCAAACGATGCTGCTGTCTGAACGTTATTCATTCGACTTCTTTAGATACCACAATATTTACCTATATACTAGCAGTTCCGCGTGGTTTCAACCACGCCTTTGGTATCCAAAGCTTCCGCTCCTATTGGTAATAGCGTTTTTTTTTTCGGTGTGAAAATCATCTAATGACATGCCACCGGAGCGGGAGATAGTGTCAGACTTTTACTGACTAAAAACCCACTCCAGTTCCTTCGTTGCCTTTCGTACCGGGGGCTGACCTATCTTTCGGGGCAAACCCTGGCCCCAGTAGGCTTCGGCCCAGCTGGGCCCCTGCTGTTGCTGACAACTCCTTGAGGCGCGCGGGAACAGTGCGCACCGTCGACGACTTGAGCTCGGTGCGGAAAGTTACCGGAAATTGGTTATAGCGTGACATTTTATATAACCCAATGCTAAATGGACTATCATCATCATCTTCCTGCCCCTGTCCGTGTTACTTGGGGTCGGCGCCACACATTATATTCTTCCTACTGATTATGTCCTGTCAACCGTCACGCTAACACTAACTCCCTCTTCTTTCATTATCATTCCTCACTTATCCATCCATCTTTTCTTTGGTCTCCCTCTCCCTCTCTATCCACCTACATAAATAGGTTATCCAATATGCGTTTGTGTTTTTGTAATGAGTATAATTTTTTATTTAATATTTTAATGTGGATTCATCTTTATATTCTACTAGCTTTTATTCGCAGTTTCGCTCCCGCTCTACTCTACTCCACCCTAGCATACCTTACTCTACCCTATTCTACCCTACTCTACCCTATACTACCCTACTCTACCCTACCCTAATTTCTTTTTCCATTAGAACCTTTTCCTCACAATAACAAACACAACAAGAAAAGAATTAGCGAAATCGGTTCAGCGTTTCTCGAGTTTTGCCCTTAGCACATTTAGCGTTTCATTTTTATATTATAGATGCATATACTTATATGGACTTGGTTTCCGAAATAAATGATTTTTAATTTTATTTAATTTTACAATTACTAAAAAAAACCAATTGAAGTTCGTTCGTATTACCAAGATTAGCGTGTTCAACAGATAAACAGACAAAAAATAAATATGGAAAAGATTCCTTACTTTTGAAATGTTAATTGTCTCTTAGATATACGTTGTCTTCAAATCTTCCATTTGTGCGTTTTGTTTTTCTTAGACTTTTCCAAAGTCTTTTACTGTGGGCCGTTGATTCCAAAAAAGAAAATGAAGACTTATTAAACTTGGAATTTTCCGCCACCTCCGTAAAGCTGTCTGACCTTTACTTCTACGCCACCCACACACTTTCCACCCTGTTATTTATTTATTATTATTTACAAGCTTCAGTCAGCGGTTTCGCCCACGTTAAAGTAGAAAATTATTCCAGGGCTATATACATCCTAATTTTCAATTCATTATCCCATAATTATGTATATACACATATTTATTCCAAATTTCATGCAAGGTTCAGACATTTCAGCGTGAAGGAGTACGAACATATTATGTTACCTATTAAAATAAAAAAAAAAACAACATTTGTTATAAAAACCAGTACTGCCATTGGTGTGGTCAATCAGTTTTTTTTTTCTGATTTCGAATGTATATTTAACTTCATTTCGAAAAAAAATGTTGGTAGTGTGGTATAATAACGATGGCAGAGTAGGGATCCCAATAGTACCAAGAACAAAGCCTAAGCAACGCCGGTCAGGACTCCTGAGAATGAAACCTCCTGGGAACCATGGCAAAAAGTACCGCTTTATGAATCAAGCCCTTGAACCATCCGCCTAACGGGAGCCATCTAACGTCGAGGCGCGTGGCTATTAAGCCATTGGCTGACATGATTATCGGTACAGTGACCGCTGAGTATACATCCCACATGTTGACAACCTCGCGAGCCCATGTCAATGCGCTTAATTTGTACTCGTATTATTAGTGTGATTATTATTTATCTTCGGCCTGTTCTATCTTATGGAAGAGCAACGCCTTTAGTTCCATCTTAGCTACCTTAATTTTCTTTTCCAGACCTTACACCACTTCCTTAGCTTTTTCCGACTGCCAGCTTGGGGTCGGCTTCCAGTCTAATTGGATGCGGCGGAATACCTGTGTTTCAGAGCGACTACCTATTCCACAATCCAGTTACTATACTCATTCGATAGACTGATGGTCAGACTTTCTGGCGTCTGACTACCTGTAATGACTGTCAAAGACCTACGAATGACAACCGGGAGCAACGATATTACGTGCTTTCCGAGGCACGGGTTGTCAGTAATGCCATCATTATCATTTCAGCCGGAAGTCTTTTGGACTATAACGAGTAATCCTTTGCGTCTCGCATCCATCAGATTCCCGCGACTTTCACTAGATCATCGGTTCTCCTTGTGAGAGGCCTTCAACGCTGTGTCTTCTTCTACAAAACTTCCGTTCCCATCGACATCTGTTCTGCGAGTATTAAGTGTTGTTTGGCGATTCTACGTCGCGAGTAATGCCACAATAATTTTAGATTCAGGTCAACACAGTCATTTTCAGTCCACCAGCAATCCTGGCTACCCCGTTACGCCTCGTGAGTCATTTATTTGCACCATTACCATTAAAGGATTTCACCGTTTTACGTGAACAATCTGTGACTCAGTAGTTACCGTTCTGTCCGACTTGTGGAAAAACAAACAGTCCTATTTGAGTATTGTTTGTGTCTTCTATGTAGGACATGAGACAATGTATGTTTTGATGTAATCTAATCTGTGAAATGGCTTGTAAGACTTATGTATATAGTTGTAGATTTATTTGTGAGGAAGATTTTCTTGAATTTCATAATCATTTTCAGCCGTATTACACCCACTAGCGACATACCTACGCCTCCGGGACCATGCGTCGCAACGTAGACTGATCCTGTACTGCGTCTTGCATCATCTTGACCCGCAAACTTCATCAGGTCATTTATTCATCTTGTGGGGACTTTTCATATAAGAAAGTATTTTATGGATTGGTCCTCCGACTGCGATGAAATCAAGTAGTTTTCGAGACATCGTGTTGAGTCAGTGAGTGAATGAGTGACTACTTTAATTTTTTAAATTTTATTTATACAGTTTAACTAATATCTTGTTTTTTGCTTTTTAGTTGATTTTTTGACATGGTAGTCGTATTTTTTAATTATTATTTTTTTTTTCGTATGTATTTTCGTATTTTCCTAAGCGGAAATGTTTAATGGATTAGCCTTTTGCTAAAAGGGAAATTACGGCTGAGATGATGGCTAATAGATACCTTTATTTTTGAGAGTACCTTTTTTGAGTTGGTACATTATCAAATAACTTCTTCCGCTCCGGGTGGTACGAGGAGGCGTGTCAGACTTTTATTGACTAAAACCCCGTGACCCTTCAGTTTTCTTTGCCTTCCAGAGCCGCGGTCACTCTTTTGAATATCCTACTAGCAGCTCAAGAATGAGTACTACTATGAGTCTAGTATGAGTAGTACTTCAGCCTTGTATCATAGATGAATCTCTATCTAATTTGGCCGTTATGTCCTATTGCTGAGCAAAGATCTCTCTCTCCCTTTTCCACAAAGTATCAGTCAAGTTCATCTCTTCACCTTCATCTTGCTCTGACGCAATATCATCTAGCATTTAATGGGATCAACTATAGAGCTTGCGTGTATCCACCCATTACGTTGTTGAAACCTCTACGGTCCGGACTAAGAGTTTCGCCTCGTCGTTTATTCCGCGTACATCGAAGAACTGGAACAATTTGGCTGCTGCGGTCCGATATAATTCGTCCGAATCCGGATTTGCGTCCGATTATAATTTAGGTGTCTTCAAGGCTAGAGTGAATAGGCTCTAAATTAGTGTGCCTCGCCATCAACGATTTCATCTCTGCTTACCATCGATAAGCTAAACTTGAATCAATTTTAAAAAAAAGCTTCCTAAGTACCAAAGAACTATATGTAAAAAAAAAACTAATTTTGTTTCTGCGCAGTTCGTAAAACGAATGTCTAATTTGTTTTCTTGTATTGCCAGGTCAAATAAATGAACTACAAACAAAACGTTCTAGAAAAAGGTTGAACTCAACATTGTGTACTAGTTTTTTATTTGGTCTCATAACGCATTCCTACCTGACTTCTTTTAACTGTATTCTTAACTGTTCTATTCGTGGTTACTGTACAAAAAAACGATCAAATGGTTACAATAACACTTTTGATGACGGTTTGTTTTTGCGACGCTAATTGAAATTGTTTTGAGTTTATATTAAGTAGGTATTGTGTTTCCTTGAAAAAGCAGGAAAAATAAATGCAATACTAAGAGTGTTTACTAATTGTTTATTCGAAAATAGGCATCTGCTATTATATAGGTAGGTACTTGTTGATTTATATTGGAGCACTCCTGAAATACCGTTTCATTTTATGTTGACTTTTCCGTTTTTTTGTTTATTTTCTTTCTAAACATTTCAAGTCAGTTATGTGGTGGTCCAGAATCACGTCATCTTTTTGGTTTTTAAACTAAGTATATATAACTAATATTATGAAACTTAAGAGTATGTTTGTTTGTTGTTGCCGGAAAGTTCTTTTAGTGGTAGATAGCTCGTTTATCAAGGAAGGCTTACGGGCAGTAAAATAATAATAATATCCTTTTTATTCTGAATTAACCCTCTTTTTTGCATATTTTTTTGTTATAAAATGACTCTTAATTCAGCATTCCTCCTGGCAAATTCCTCTTCAAGCAACTCCCCTGTACTATATACAAGACACTCTCCTCCTATCAGGGCCCACTGTCAGTTTTAACTCATCCTCTCATCTCATCAGCTCTTTGCCCCTACTCTGTTCCTATGTTTGGGGTACCAATCTGTAATTATTTTGCTCCAATTTTCGTGATTTTGTATCATTATATGGTCTGCCCATTTCCACTTTTTCTGGTCAATTCTGTATGTACGTAACTTTTAATTTTATAACATTACGCTAAGATCAAGCGTCGAGCCGTGCAGTAACCAAAGACGCGGGGTACTATTAGTATATTGTCGCGCTGATAACACATCACGTCTGGATCACCAGTTTCGAGGAATGCGGAACAGAGATCCTCCGGCCTCACGGGTGTTATGTCTGGTGGGCAACTGCCCGATATATGATTTCGGGCTGTCGTAGGCAAGGTATTACATATTTTAAAATCGAACGGTGAACTTTTATGGCGCGATGTAGGATTTAGTATTTTTGTAGTTCTATTGTGGCGCCATAGATGTCGCTACAATATAATATATGTTTACGTTTGACCACTACACAACTGATGGTGGAGTCAACGAACGATGCCAGCTTGCTTCGCAGTAGAGATTTGAAGGTCGAGGTTGAAGTCCGAGGTCCATAAACTAACCGTTTGTTTTTTTTAATCAACTATGTATGAGTCAAGCTCTCTATGATTCAGCCTCCGGCCTTCACGGGCTAGTTGAGTGTCGCAGACCCCGTGGACGCCTGGGTAATGCCCCCGTTTTTTAACGTCAATTTTTCCGAGGCTCGAAGGACCATAGAAAGACTACACTTATTGTTTTCCGAAATTGTTCTATAAATTCAAAATGTTTTTATTTCACATTTTAGCTAATGCACGGTTCCGATTGGTCGTTTCTAATGGAGAAGAACCAGTACCTAAGAGTCTCTTACCGGTCCATAAGTTACTCTTTTTAAAAAATGTTTGTCCTTTCAATATTTCCATGGTAGTAGTAGAAAGTTCTTTCGCATTATAAAAAAGAGGCTATATATAACAAACAAATAACAACTATCAATAAATGAGATCAATGAGATGTTAACGAAAATAAATCAGTAATGAATTTAAGGTGGTTGAGGTTGCTCTAATGTGATTATCTAATTTCTAATATAACTACCCCGTTATTTGCCACGGCTGGGCGAAGACCTGTCCTGTTTCCACACACGTCTGTCTTCAGCCATTGCAGGTCAGTCCCTCCGGTAAGAATCAAATTCATCTCTCCATCTTCCTCTTGGTCTGCTGTGATTTCGCCTAGCATTATTTTTTTAGTAATAGTTTCTGATAATAATTAACTTGGTTCAGAGACAATAAAGCATACACTACACTATATGACACAGAACATTTTCCCTCTACTTCGGGTTTGGAAAAAATCTAGAATGTCAATGTATGATTTTTCAAAAATCTACTATGCGTGTCAATGACTTTCTAAGGTCAGTTTACCAAGATTTATTTTCGAGTTTAGAGCAATATCTTGTTCTAAAAATCTATTTTTGTATATCATTTGCGTACACAAGTTATCGGCCCATTTTCAGTTAACACAGGGGTTTTCCGCACGACCTGTGGAAAAACCACGCGTAGAAAAACAACTTCTTGATCATAGCTGATAAATGCAAATTCATCGCTGTTTTGTTTCCTAAGACAAATATTTTTTCCGTATCTCGTACCTATTAATTAATACTTTAACCGCCTATGAGTTTCCTTATGGCCTATGTGTGCTCGAAGGGCATGGCATAGGCCTGCGCCATGGGCCATGTTCTTATTGTTTCTTTACTTACTGTTTATTATTTCCTTGTTTCGAGGTACTTGGTATACAGTAAACATGTCACATAACATAAACACATTTTGAAAGAAGTATGTTCAATCGATTTCATCTATTTCTGAAGTATGTAATTGCTTTTTGTAATCCTTTTTTTAAAGAGCAGTGATCGCCGAGTGGTAATGGCCCCGACTTACGAGTTGTAGGTCGCAGGTTCAAACCCAGCCAGGCGCATTACTTTGTGTAATTTATTTCATCACCACTGCTCTCAAAACGGTAAAGGTAAACAACGTGAAGAAATCGGCATGTCCTAGAACAAAAAGTTCGAAGATATGTGACATTCACCAAACCGTACTGGGCCCGCGTGGTGGATTACGGCCCATCCCCTTTCCTAGAGAGGTGGCCTGAGTCCCAGCTGTGGGAACAATAAAAGGCTGATTATGCTAATACTTTTTTATATCTTTTATATCCAAAAAAAAATAAAAGGGCTATACGAATCAAAAATGAGATATCCGCAGGAAAACTAAGGTTGTCGACACAGCACGAAGAATTCCAAACTTATGTGGCAATGGGCATGGCACATTGCTCGCAGAACACATGGCCTTTGAGGCGGAAAGGTTCTGGAGTGGCGACTGCGTACCGGAAGACGCAGCGTTGAAAGGCCTTCTACAAGGTAAACTGATGACCTGGTGGAGGGTGCGGGCAACCGATGGATGCGAGACGCACAAGATCGTTCATTGTGGCGACACTTGAGGAGGCCTATGTCTAACAGTGGACGTATATCGGCTGAAATGATGATGATGATGATGGTATCCTAAAATAATCAAGGTTACTTTTTCTAATGAGATTTAGTCCACGCTTGGTGGCGGGGACTATCACTGAACACTGCTTATAATCATTTCTCTATGCTGCACACTAAGTAGGAACTCTACACAATAGACATCAATTTTTTTTTTTTGAGCCGTTTTTTGTCGATTTGCTTGGGTCATGGGGTCCGTGTGCTCGAGCCCCGGTATGAAGGCTAGAAGGAACGGGGTGGGTCTTTTAGTCAGTAACAGTCTGATACTATCTCCCGCTCCGCCCAAGAGCGGGGATGTCAATGCATGATTTTTTCCCACCATAAAAAAAAAATGGGGTCCGTGTGCGTGTCTCCTTTACAAAGAAATTTCACGCCGTCTGATCGACACTTTGCGTGACCAGAGGGCTGGCTTGTTCTTAGTAATGTTGTCGCACGGACAATGCTGCCAGCCACATTTCTGGGTGACAGCATGTGGAGGAGTACTATGACGTCGGAGTGTATTTTGTGTCTTTGTATTATATGTACATAGTTAGCTACGTCGTTTGTAAAATGTTTTTCATTTATTTACTTTATAACTTACTAGCTTTTGCCATCGGCTTCGCCCACCTACATAAAATATAGCCTATGTCACTCAGAAATAAAGCAGCTTTCTATCGGTGAAAAAAAATATCGCAATCGGACCAGTACTTTCAGAGATTACCTCCTACAAACAAAAATACATAAAATAAAAAAAAATAAACAAATTTTACCCTTTTTACTATATTCATCATCACCAGCCAGCATAATCAGCCTTTTATGTTCCCACTGTTGGGACTCAAGCCTCCTCTCTAGGAGAGGGAATGGGCCGTAATCCACCACGCGGGCCCAGTGCGTGTTGGTGAATGTCACATGTCTTCGAATTTTTGGTTCTGGGACATGCCGGTTTTCTCAAGATGTTTTCCTTCACCGTTTTGAGAGCAGTGGTGATGAAATAAATTACACAAAGTAATGCACCTGGCTGGGTTCGAACCGGCGACCTACAACTCGTAAGTCGGGGCCGTTACCACTCGGCCACCACTGCTTTACTATATTAGTGTAGAAGTATACAAATCTCACGACGGTATCTCGGCAGACCAAGAAGGAGATGGCGGGACGACTTAGAGGTCTTCCTTGGGAATTGGAAAGAAGTGGCTCAAAACCGGGGACATTGGAAGAAATGGACGAAGGCCTTTGCCCAGCAGTGGGACAGTATGGGCTAGATATAATAATAATAATAATGTAGGAACACAGAATACACTGATGAAGATACATCATTATAAAAAATTTGTAAGTACTCGTACATTTGCGATGTGTCCACTGCCCAGCTTTTAAGGCCTTTACACACTGAATGCCAACAAACATTTACGAGGACATTCCCTCAAGTTATGGGGAAATGCATCCAAAAAGAAGCCTTTGAAACAATTTCTATCTAACCGAGTTGTAACAGCATGGAACAGGCTCCCGGAAAGTGTTGTGAAAGCTCTCACATTGAACTGCTTTAAAAATCTATTGGACAGACTAAACATCTCCAAACTATATGAAACACGCATCAGCTAATAGCTGCTAGTGTGTCTTACTAAATGATAATAAAAAAATGTCTTTCATTAGTTTCTAATTCTTTCGCCACGATTTAAAAACTTATGTAGGTACTAATTTAATACTATGCTTTAACAGTGGAGGTTTTCCATAGCCTGACCTTATAATTTAAACGTCTAGGAATCTTATAGTCGCCATCTTGTCGTGTAAACAGTGTCTATTAGCCGAGGTGAGTTAGCACAAAGAGAGGAAACAAAAGGAGGGAGGAGGGTAAGGGGGGAGGGGGCTATGTACTAATGTGTACTAGAAGTTATCGCATTCGTGAACAGACAATTTCATGAAGTGTTGTATGAAAATGTATGGTAATGTTTAATCTATGACATAATTTATGATTGTGCAATGTATGAGACATTCGTGTCTGCTTCGTGATCTTATTGGAAATGTACTGAGAGAGTTAACTATTGCTGAAATATAACACTCTCAGTTAAAAATTACTCTCTAATCATCATCATCATCATCATCATTTCAGCCGATACACGTCCACTGTTGGACATAGGCCTTCCCCAAGCGTCGCCACATCGAACGTTCCTGTGCGTCCCGCATCCATCGGTTTCCCCCATCCATCAGTCATCATCGGTTTTTCGGACTCTCTAATGTATTGTTGAAATTAATAAGAGTATAACGGATTTTGTAAATTCAATTAACTTTCATCCGGATCTTTGGCTAGACAACACCGCTCATGTAGGGGGCCTATATCCTTCCTCGTTAAACGGGCTAATCTATACTATAACAATTTTTCAATTCAAACTTGTAGTTACTGAGATTAGCGCGTTCAAACCAACAAACAAACAACAAAGCCATTTATTTCGGACTGAAATCTGAATGAGTGTTGTAACAATATTCTTAATAGATTTATGTTAGTAGGTACATAATATAATATAGTAGTATCATATAACATCCTTACAATCTTTCCGTAACATAGTCTCAAATAATGTGCCTGTATGCAGACCCCTCTTCTCCACTGGGCACACTGGGCACGTGCCCAGGGCCCCGCGATCGATTGGGGCCCCCTAATCAACCAACTTGATTACCAAACGACAGCTACTCTACTCTCGCCTAAAAATCAAACTTACCGATTACAGAATTTTTAGTAAGTTTAGATTAACTTATTATTTTTTAATTATGACAGTTTGTCTCTAATAATGCTGATATTAATGTGTTAACTATGCTCGAAAACACAGATTTTGAAGATGTGATTAACGATTTTACTCAACTCAAAGCGGCCACAAAAAAAAGCTGAATTACGCGACAGCTTGTGGCCGGAGAAGCTAGAAGCGGCTTCTAGCTTTTTTTTTGTGGCGGCGCCCAAAGCCGCCACAAAAAGAAAACGAAAGGCCGGAAGCTAGAAGCGGCCTTTCTTGTGGCTCGTGTGCAAGGACACTAAAAAACTGTGTGAACTGCGTATATCCACGTTATTTGTCTGTTCTAACAAAATAGTGCCTTATTATGCGCATGGGGGCCCCTTTATCCTAATGTGCCCAGGGCCACCAATAAGTGAAAGACGGCCGTGCCTGTATGGGACAGTCGCGGCGGGGTGCAATTATTTTCAAATGCTGTTGATGCTGTCTTTGAAATGATGACGCTATTTTTTACACACTACAGCGTAGCGTTATAACTGGATGGCTGATAATAAACAGACAAAAAAAAATCGTTTGTAAAATCTGATTTAATTTTATATGTTAACGAAAACTCCCAAGCCGCCAAACACAGAGCTGCATGGCGTCGTATCGCGAGAGAGGCGGTAGTGCAGGACTCGACCGAGACATGACCACGACCACTCTGTCAAGAGTGTACGACTGAGAAGAAGCTTTACGATAACGAGAAACTAAAATATACAATTGCCGAAACGGATCTTGAGCGCTCGGCGTCAGAGTGGGGATCGCTTTGCGCATTCCATACATTTTCGAGCCAATCGTCTGCGTTGTTAGATACATGCAG
The DNA here is from genome assembly GCA_910589285.2 of Mythimna ferrago. Classification (NCBI taxonomy): domain Eukaryota; kingdom Metazoa; phylum Arthropoda; class Insecta; order Lepidoptera; family Noctuidae; genus Mythimna; species Mythimna ferrago. The sequence continues at coordinate 14,043,625 of OU342676.1, read as the reverse complement.
AAACGCAGATGGTGCGGCGAGCCAATCACTGACACTCCTCGCCCCCGCGTCTCACTTCGCACCACTAAAGAGACCGAATATTTGACTTCTGTGCAACTTGAAGCCAGCGCTCAAGATCCGTGACGGCAATTGTTTTAAGTATCATTTTCCTGTGAAATAAAATAGTATTAAAAAGGAACACGATACTATGTATTTCCTTCACCCGCCCCAATATCCCATTTCTTCTTAGACGAAATAAACATTCGTACATCCACCTTCCTGCCATCGTAAATTTTTGCACCCCTCACATCAAACGAGCTTAGGGGTGGCAGACAGTGGCGTAGCATGGACAAATTTAGAAGTGGGCGAAGGCGCATCAGCGTGGCCTTTTTCTTTCATAAATCCGAAAACGAGACAGTGACTGTCGCAACCTAGTGTTCGACTACATCGTCGCTTACCGTCACGTCAAATAGTGGTCAAACGCGAGCCTATCTAAAGTTCCTAGTAAAGTTTGTTTTCTGTTTTTTTGTTTGTAGGAGGTCTCTGAAAGTCCCAGTCGATAGAAAGCTGCTTTATTCCTGAGTGACATCTACACTAATACAATAAAGAAGTAAAGTTTGATTTTATGTTTGTAGGAGGTAATCTCTGGAAGTACTGGTCCGATTGCTAAAATTTTTTCACCTATAGAAAGCTGCTCTATTCTTGAGTGACATAGGCTATATTTTATATACGCAAACGAAGCCGCGGGCAAAAGCTAGCAAATTATAAAACAAAGACCCTTGTTGTCAAAGAGCCCTCGGACACGCGAAGTCCCTTTGGGTGCCGTGGGCTAGGACCCATTTCGCCCCTGTCTAACTACGCTACTAGTGGCTGGGGTACTTTAGCACACTCTGGGGTGCGTAGCAGCCAGCATTTTATTGGGACTATTTTCCCCCGAATGGCATTGGGCTGAATTGGGTTGGTTACACACGAGAGAATCAATAAATAGATGTGATTCGTGCCTTGGGCGGTCGTTAAGCTATGTGGAGCAAGGATGCGGAGCTCCATCCTTAACCATAACCGAAATTATCGGATATATCCGAAACAGTGACGTAACTAACCTTTTTGGCTTGGCAGGCAGTGAGTAGCTCGCCGGACCGAGCCTGAGTCGTCGAAAACGATATAAGTGTCAGATAGTTTCGGATTTATGAGGACTCTAAATGTCATATTACGACAGGTATTTTACTCTTATAAATTCAAATCTTGCTATTTGTATTTAATTTTTTATAATTTTAATATTATATCTGTACCCGATACTATCCGAAACTAGCGAGTAATTCGAAATAATTTAATATCCCAGTATAATAATATTCCTTTTTTTAAGGACATCAGTCATCCAATGACTTCTTCCGTTCTAGGGCAGAGCAGGAAGGCGTGTCAGATTGACTAAAACCACAACCATGTTCTTTCTTTGCCTTTGCGATTCAGGACCATGTTCCTGGAACTATACTGAAACCCGTGGGGTTCCCTTTTGGAAGTCAATCCAGGGCCCCAACAGGTTTCGGCCCTGCTGGACTCCTACAATAATAAATTATTCCTATAGGTATCCGTATTCGTATCCAGATCCGAACTTTCATATCTATTACAACCCTAATCTGAAGTACGGATATAGGAATGGGTGTAAATAAACCCTTATCTTAGTTTTCTTTACGACTTGGCCTATTTGGTAAGGAGAAGTAGTTGTTTTCTGATAGTCATGTTTTACACTTACAATTGCTATAGGTTCGCAAAGGTGACACGAGTCGGATTCATACAATGTAACTGTGCTCACATATTAGAAACGGCAAGAAATATATATGTAACCAAGATTTATGTAACTCATAATAATGATTTATTGTGCGTACAGCCAAGGAGTGGAATTCCCTGAATTGCTTCTAGCCAAGCGTATTCCATCGTCGACCACATCATCGCTTACCATCAGGTGATATGATGGAGCGAGCCTATCAATAATAATAAAAAAAGAGTGTCCATGGAGTTTCTTGCACGTTCTTTTCCATAGAGATCTACGCTTTGGAACGTGCAATTTAGCTTCATTTGTTTTTTTTTTTGTAATGCTGACATTACATGCATTTAATACGCCTTAATAGCTAATTGAAAAACAGAACCATTGCTGAAAAACATCGTTTGATACACGTGGGTAATTCTCATTGCAATCTCTCGGTTTCATAAGAGTCTGGGCTTCGGCTCGGGCGCGTGTTCTAATTTGGTTACCTTTCCAACTTTGTCATTACAAAATTGCCCACTTGTATAAAAATGTTCTATTACAAGACTTGTAATTTTTTCCTGTTTCAAATCGCGTTTAAAAATAAATGTTAAGTCGAAAATTATGAATGGGAAGGAAAATAATAACCAATTATTTTTTACAAAAAAGGCTCTGTTAACTTTTTTTTCGAATCATTTCCTTTTATTTTTCCTTAAATGTTTTTTCCTTGTTACCATGACCGCTATTAATAACTCTAGCATTTATTTAAATTTCTAAACGAAGGAAAAGAACTGATTTCATGTCTGTATAAGATTATTTGTAAAACTCTAATAACTTTGTAGGACTCCATTACTTACATCATACCTAAATAGCAACTTTGGTTCTATGACTTGTTACAAAATATAAATAATTCATTTACTTACCAAAAACAAACCTTTAACATTTTGTTGTTCTATGAAACACATTTCAATTTTATATTTTGCTATACTGTATGACGTGACGCAAGTTCATCAAGCACCCCCACTGCCCGATCCCCAGTCCCTTTACATAGACTTCGTAATATTTAGAACGTTCAATTTAAATATTTTTATTTTTATATGAAAATCTGATGAACTAAAATATGATAATTTTTAAAAGTCATAGAACAAAAGTTGTTGTTTATGATGTAAGTACCATAGTCCTGAGAGTCTTTTGCAAATAACCCCGTAAAAAGGTAACTAATGAGGTCAGTCATCCGAAGGCATGATTACCGATAATGATAACGGAAAAATGATGACTAATTGGATAACTGGTACTCAGTTGTCTTCGGTTCAGTTTCTCTGGCCACATCAGGCGCGGGCGGAAGACGAGTATCCGCAATGGGTAGCTCGCCGTCCAGTCTTCCTATAAGGGCCGAGCTCAAATCGTCCACGGTGTGCGCGCTTCATAGAGTTTTTTTTTTTATTATTGATAGGCTCGCGTTTGACCTCCATCTCACCAAGTCAGCTGATGGTAAGCGGCGATGTGATCGATGATGGGTGCCCTTTAGAAACACAGACGTAATGTTTAGTGTCCCAGTAATTAGTTCCACCTTTATTTTTGAGGTGCAAAGATACCAAATAACTCCTCACACCTTGGTCACCCACACTCTGTCTCTATACAGACAAACTTTGCTTTTAAAACGGTGAAGGAAAACATCGTGAGGAAACCGGCATGTCCTAGAACCAAAAATTCGAAGACATGTGACACTCACCAACCCGCACTGGGCCTGCGTAGTGGATTACGGGCATTCCCTCTCCTAGAGAGGAGACCTGAGTCCCAGCAGTGGGAACATTAAAAGGCTGTTCATGCTCTGGGCGAAGCAAGAAAGAGTTTCAGGCTTTTATTGAATAATACCTACTCCTGTTCCTTCAGTAATTATATCGATCAATCCCGCATCTCTAACAGGAATGGATTCCACCTACGCAAGCACTATTTAGTTCCTAGAATAGCTCAATAACTAGCATTTACTAGGTCATTGGAAGTTTGTATCGAATCCTGGAACTAGCCGTATAAAATCTTTATATATGAGATTCTCGAAACAGATCAGAATCTGTTTGTGTTAAACAAACGATTATTCAAAGTAATCTGTTGATAAGAGTGTTATATTGCATAAAAATTAGGTGAGGGTTTATCAAGCCATTTTGATAGAGATATTTTTTTTTTTTTGATCTGTTATAAACTAGTACTTGACTGCGATCCCGCCTGATGGTAAGCAGTGATGCAATCGTTGATGGTGAGGCGCACTAGTTTATTAAGAGCCTATTCACTCTAGCCTTGAAGACACCCAAATTATAGTCAGACGGAAAGACCGCAGCAGGCAAACTGTTCCAGTCCTTCGAAGTACGCGGTATAAATGACGAGGCGAAACGCTTAGTCCGGACCGTAGATGTTTCAACAACGTAAGGGTGGATACTCGCCGTGCGTCGGTGGTGGTGGTTATTGACATAATCATGCATGAAAACATAAATTTTTCAGTAGCTGTGTAGGTAACATAACAAATATGTTATGTTATTTTTGTTGCACCCAATAAAACACACACTTACATAACATTACATGCGAATCCTGAATACTTCTAATTTGTTCAGAATCAGTAATTGTATGTTTTCACACCATGTTATATTTTTTTCCCAAAAATATTTAAAAAGGTCACAAGTTGGACACCACCGACGCTAAGTACAACATCGGTCACGGCAGGTCATAGCGGGCATTAGGCGCCAGCAAATAACTGAGTGCAAGTGCAAAACAAACCTACAGTCGCCTGGATTTCCATGTGACTATCTATTTTTGCTGACTTATCAAGCTTATAACTTTGTAATTTTTCATGATACAGTTATGAAATTTTTGTACAGAGATCTTTACATAAAATACTAGACGCGTGTTTCGGGCTTCCTATATACTACATAAAACTAATGTTGTTTAAGTAAAAGACGATGAAAACATAAGCGATGTAGTAGTATGAGTCAGTGAAAACACCATGGTTTTAAATTGTCTTAAGAAAAACATTTTCTCGGCCGATTTTCACGAGTTCTGTTATTACGGCTAGAAATTCACGTGAACGATGAAAAACTTGGAAAAACAAACCAAACACTAAAACCCATATTTTTCTAAACAGAAATCACTTGTTTTCTTAAATGAAGATAAAACTTTGCTATAAAATATAGGTACGTAGATTTAACACACTTTTTTTCTCAATAGAACACTAAACGTTTCGATAAAATCGAAAAACATCTGCTCACGCTAAGAAATTTATTAAAAAATATCTAATCTGTGTGCAGTATAGTCTGTCTAAAAAATCAAACGACTTGGGAATTTTGTATAATAGATATTTAATCATTTAATTCATTAAACCCCAAACAAACGTGTTCGCTATCTCATTGTCTTTCTATTGAATCTCTAATTACGGTATTCAAAAAGTTAAAAAATACTTATATTTGATACTTTTTATAGGGTTCTTCTATTAGTAAACAATGATCAAGATCTCTTAATCAACCTTGATTACTGAACCAGTGTGACTACATCAGATTTCATTTTACCCTAATAATTACCCAAGACGTTTGCCTTTTTAAACAGACTATAATATCGCATATCAAACTATTTGCATTTGAAGGTTAAAAAGCCAGTGCAGTGCTGTTTGCAACTATTCTCACTTGAAGAGCTTCAATCCGATTAACGGGGTCAAGCTCATGCATACGAGACATATCCATCTTTTTGTTGTTAGGATGTATGCATAAGTGTGCATATTGTCACAGGGAGCAATTTGTACGGGTATCGATTTCGTTTTGCGTCGGAGATATTTAAAACAGAACGTTGATAAAGCTTGGGTTGACTTTATGGGAGTGAACAACTCAGTTTTCCGGAAACAAATGTCTAGTTACACTCTCAAAAAAGTACGTTACAAATTGGGAAACCCATCTCTATTAACGCAATCCCAAAAACATTAAAAACACGTTCCAAGAAACTCCAGTGCTGCAAAAAGGCAATCAAAAAGCCACGTGTTTACGCAAAAAGATGTAAAATCTTACAAAGGTGTGTTTCTTCTACGTACTATGCTATGAGCAAAACGGTTTTTACACGCCTCAAGTGAATGCGAACCTTAACGTAAACACATACAAAGCTAGTGACGCCAAACGAACTGCACACAAACCAATTTATCACGGCCCCGGAGAGTATAAATAGGCGCGTCGACCCGCCGCCCCGCACTCTGCAACGAGCACTCGAAGAGAGCACGTCGCGATCTAAACCTTACTCAATATCAAACAATAAAGTTACAAGTATCCAACATGGTTGTGAAACTAGAAACTGTTGCCGCGCTTTACGCCGATGTTTACCCATCGCTGCCCAAACACCGCGATATGGACACCGTTGTTACTGACTGCCGCAGGAGGCAGAAGCTGAGGGGAACTGCACTCCCTGCGCTGGTGGAAGATGACTCCGAGGAAGTCTTCGAGCCTGAGCAGAGGTCCTACGTGATGCGCACGGAGGGCCTCCGACGCCAGAAGTCCATCTCTCCACAACGGCAGAAGCTGCGCCGTACTCTGGCGCTGCCTTCTCTCTCCGAGGACGAGGAGCCTTGATCATCCTGCTCCCGCCTCCCGGATGAAGTTATGAAGCTGTGGCCGGCTGTTCGGCTTCAACCCTCGGGTCCTGAACGATTCTGAAGGAGTACTGTGGAGTTTGAACCGCCTGGAGAAGTGAACCTTTGGAAAAAGCAAAAACCACGGTGAAAAGTGTTGGGACAATTTTTGTGAAGTGAAACCAAAAAGTTGTTTAGCCAAAGTATATGCCAATGTAGGTGATAGGTCTAGAATAAGTTTTATATCGGGAATAAAATGTGTTTTTACTAAATTTTACGTCTTTATTTTCTGTTCTACGTAAGTACCTTACACCTTGACATAACTCACAACATTGAATAAAATCAAGGCTAATTTCCTTTTTGGCTCAGTTGTTTCAAAGAAAACTTTAAATGTTTAAGACAGACTGTTTTATCGACAAGCTTGATATTATAATACAGGAAATACTTGATTTTATTCTTAACAAAAACATGGAAGACAATGCAGAAAACATTATCTGATATTACCTTGAATTGAGTGATCAAGTATCACGGCTACCTGAGACGTATAACACAAAAACAATGGATGTCACAATGACATTACATTAATTTAAAGGAATAACATTGAACACTTACACAAACATACACATTTATAGCCTCTCCGAACTTAGAGCTACAGACGAGTCAAAGCCCTTTGACCTGCGCGGAGTTTAAACATAGTGGGTCAAGATTGGCGAAATTGAACTACGCAGCGAGAAATGAAGTCATCTCTACAATGGGTATTCTGTAGTTTCGATACGACAAATCCTCCTGTTTCATCATTTTAACAACTAGCGGCGCTATATCAAAAATGCACTTTATTAGTTTTCAAATCAAGATCAAATGGTCCTCCTGTTTCGTAATTTTCGCAACTAGCAGCATAGGTATGCAAAAATGCACTTTGTTTTCCAATCAAGATTACATAAAAGAGTTTAGCTCTTCTATTATGCAAATAACCACTTTGGAAGCTCTTAACAAAAACAAACAAATCTATGATGTAAATATTACAAAATTCTACACTCGTAGAATCGTCAATAGCTACTTGGCACTGGAATTACATAAAAAGAAATGGCATTGACGATGCGAATTTGTTTAGATCTTAACCTATAAAAAAACAAAGTAAACATGTTAAATATTAGATTAATAGACCCAGTTACTTAATGTTTGAGATAGTTGTATTTAATAGTCGATATCTTACGCAATGAGATATAAACATTAATATTTGACTACGTTTTTGTCATATAAAGGTCGTTACTGTATGTAATGACGAAATTTATTCGATAATTAACATTAGGCTAATACAGACTGTTCAAAAACGGAGATAAGCGCGCCCATATAAATGCGACACTTCTATATTAGACTACAATAAACATCAGTCTTGCAAAAAATGTAGATACTGCTGTATTTTTGAAAGATTTAACTTAGATCCCTTTTCTCAAAATTTTTTAACTTAGAGAAAAGAGCTATGGTAAAATTATGTGACCTATCGATCCCCAAGCGATCGGCGGCGTTCGCTCTCTCATTTTCTTTCTATTATGTCCCTAATTACGTTAAAAGCCAATAATATAATCCGAATAATATAAACCGGTATAAGCCAATTCCATAAGAAAGTGAAAAAGCTTTTGGTTGATTTTCGACAATAATCCTAACTAATATTATAAATGTGAAAGTGTGGACGTTTGGATGTTTGGATGTTTGTTACTTAATCACGCAAAAACGGATGAACGGATTTGGATGAAATTTGGCATGCATATAGCCTTTGACATGGAAAAGAACATAGGCTACCTTTTATCCCGATTCCTTAAGTACCTAATTCCACGCGGACGAAGCCGCGGGCAAAAGCTAGTAAATGAACATATTGAGTTTTAAATTCGATGTAGAATAAAATTAATATTTTTTAAATCGAGTAGGTACATATTAGTACCACTATATTCGTAAGATGTCCGAATTTTCCTGTATACAAGCAGAAATTGTTAAGGAAAATAAATAACTTGTTTTGAAAATAGTATGTGATTCTGAAAAATTATATAAGGACAGAGATGTGTTCATTTCGATATTTAATAAACAGAGTCACATTTATGACCTCATTAGCTGTACGTATTTAGAAATGTAATGTCGTAAGATATGCAAACAATGTCATGGTGACACTATGAAACTCATGACCCTCGAGACAAGTTTAAAAATTAGAAAATAATACGTTTTCAATAATAAAATAATATTATGCTATGGAGACACCTTAGCCACAGCCGTATTTTTCTTTTTTGATGAAGGTGGAGCGAGGGAAAGTATCAGATTTTACTGACTAAAACCCGTCATCGTGTCATTTGCGTTCCTGGGCCACGATAACTATTTGAACATTCTTACGGCCCCGTTATAACCTTTGGTAATATAAAGATTCAGTACTTCCCAATAGAACTATGTATTTTGTCCACCCAAATTTCGACAATATAAATGCCCTTTTTTAAAGTATAAGTAGGCTTGTGTTTGACTAGTATCTCAACAGGAAACATAATGTGGTCAACGATGGAGCATGCTTGTCTAAAAGTAACCTAACCTAACCACATTTTTTTAATTGATATAAGCGAGTGCTTGACTGCGATCCCACCATTTAAAAACCCCCAGGTTGTAAATTCTACTTCTATTTGAAAATACGGCGCAGCGGACCCGACTAGCTGTATACACAATGAATGTTTTCCAAAACGTTTTGTGCATGTAGGTGAAATGTCTACCACGAAATGGAATGATAGGAGCTTACTACCATTAGCAGGATACGATTTCAAAGTCCTGGCTAACTGTGAAATACTTGACACACAAGTGGACACTGCATCCACTCTCGACTTTCTACCACTTTTACATACAAACGATACTAAAATAAAAGACGACGTTAACATTTGTGTATAATCCAACGCAAATGTAGTTGTAAGTGTCAAGTTGGTGTCAAGTGACAACAATTGAACATTGGCTATTGTCTACCGACCGGTTGGCAACCACTTACGATCCGCAGCAGTATACACTTGCATGTCTGAACAAATGTTATCGCTAAGAACTGCGACGCGGTGTTCCTAACACGTTGCGTTGACTGTGGCCAGAAGACGTATCGTCATAAATTTATCAGTTAATTTAATTGACATATCAGATTGTTAACGACTGATAAATATGGATCTTTTATCAAGACGCCTCACAATCTGTGATATGATTGGCCAATCATAACGCTAGACAAACATAATGATGTTGATGATCAAATAAGTGCATGCAAAGACGGATAGAAGATAGATAAAACATATCGCAAGGATTTATTTTTTATTTCAGGGATAGATGGACCCAATCAATAAGCAAACCTTTTCAGGATTCGGCTCATAGTTCAGAAATATCAAAATATTTCAAGGTTAAGTGGAGTTCATTGTCACAAATTTACAATTAAATTAGAAGCAATTAACTATATCAAGACTTCATTAATTTCAGACGGGGTTTATCTAATGTAAAAAGTTAAAATTAAGGCCGTAGACAGAATAAATGAATTGTAGAAAAGATGGCATGGATCGTAAATACTAAAATGACGGCAGATAGAGGCAGTATGAAAGAAAACACTTTATACAAACATTATCTATTATGTAGATTCAATCAAAAAACGTATTGGAATAACGGAAAGAGCGAATGGACAAACATTGTTACTTCCGTCAGAATAAAATATTAAAGAAAAACATCTATAATACGTAGTCACTGGTGCATAACAAATAAATACATTCAGAAACACAAGGTACCATTTAAGGTCGTACATACATGGACAGACACCATAATTGCCTTACAGAATGATGTCAATAAGTCGCTTAGTATTTACGGACGTGTATGGTCAACTTGGAACACATTAGGGAGAGTCTTTACAATTCTTCTCGACGAAGAAAACAGGTTTTCCATTTACAAGTTTTCATTCAATGTTTTCTTTTCTGCCTGTATTGTGTTTGGTTTGTGCAGGTAGGGCATCGCTCGCAAGGCTACTACTGCGCCATTATTTGCGTAGCTATTGTTTGGGCAATCATTTGAAGCCCTGTGTTTCTTGATAAGGGAACGTTGTTATTTGCTTTATTGCAACGTACTTAGGGACAGCCCTTTTCTTTTGTGTTAGATTTGTTTATCGTAACTTGTGCTAATCAAACGTTCTGATTCCGCCATCTGGTGAAGTATTTTCATGATTTTAATGTTACCTCACTGTTTTTACAGTTAGCATATTTCGGAGTTTTTTATCTCTTTAGTCACCATTTACAAGGATGTTGTCACTGTTCACAGCAAGATGTTTTGTAACATCATTATAATCATTGTTAGTTTTTTGATTAGCGTCTTCTACTTGACCTAGTTCCTTGTCAACGCCTACATACTTCCAATCTTCAATTTCGGTGTTTTGGTTTATCCACATCTCAAGTGTATACTTAGTTTTATCTCATTTGGAGAATTCAAATCTTCAGTCCACCTACATATGAACCTTGTCCTCGTACACGAGGTACAATTTGGTTTCACATAAAGTGTAATATTAACATAACTTACCCAAATACTAGTGTCGCCACCCACGCTGATCATGGGCTTCCCCCACAATGCCCACAGACCGCAAAATACGAGTTGCAGTCATTTCGCCTACACTAATTTTAGTGACATTTATATTTTCGTATTTTCCAATTTGAACTTTTTGGCTGTGTTCCCAGCGCATGGTTGGCCGTTCTACGCAAAGATAAATTAATAATTCTACAATGTATATATATAGATAGAAATTGACTCAATGATAGCGAATGGAGAGGGAGAGGGAGGCCAAAGAAAAGATGGATGGATTGTGTGAGTAGTGATACGAAAGAAAAGGGAGTTAGTGATAGCGTGACGAGTGACAGGACAAAATGGAAGAAAAAAACGTGTTGCGCCGACCCCAAATAAAATGGGACAAGGGCAGGAAGAAGAAGAAGAAGAAGATAGCGTACCGGTTGATGAGGGAGAAAGGACTAAAAAAAATAATTGTGTCGACCGAATGTAAAACGGAACAACGGTAGAAAGATGAATATGTATTTATATTTTATTTATTTACCCAAAGATTGTAGTAAAGCAACTTATTATTATAATTATAAACACATTGCAGTACCTATACATCTGTTAACGAACGAGGTAAAAACCTGTATCACGGTATAAAACTGTTTTGAACAGCATTTTACCTAACTTCTATAATATGACTGGCCTGTTGGTCTAGTGGTTTGATTCCCACCCAGGACAAATGTTTATGTGATGTGCATGATCATTTGTTCTGTGTGTGGGTGTAATATATTTATAATACGTATGTATTTAGAAATATATATATTTAAAAGTATCCTTTATCGGTTGTCTAGTACCTACCCATGAAACAAGCTCTGCTTAGCTTGGGACTAGACGGCGTTGTGTGATAGTTGTGGAATATATATTTTTTATTATATATATAATAAATATATATTAAACGCCGGCATCCAATGAAATAGCTGAAGAACAACTAGCCATATCGTTGACCGCAACGTTTAACCAGATGGCTGAACGTTGTGTAGTCATTTAGTTTATTAGGGTAAACATGAGTTTATAAATTACATAAAACTACTTTTTAGTAATAGTGTCCACCAAGTAATAGTGGAATATTATTAAATCAATAAATAGCAGAACTAAATTTGAATCATTTGGCTGAGTCTTGATCAGTCATTTCGAAAGGGCTAACTTTCAATACGCCGAGCTATTAAACGTTGAGTGATTTTAGTTGAAACAACTATCGGCCTAGGCATCCAATTGGATGCCGGCGTTCAACGAACGCCCTAGGCGCCCAATTGGATGGCTAATTTAACCAGATGGCTGCGACATATATATATAATTTTTGTTTTTATGAAATTAGTTTTGATCAGCTGATGATAACTTTGATACCCAAAGTTATTTTTTTATTGGTCTATAGGTAAAAAATAGTATCTAAAATATGCAGCTTTTCCTTCTACATATCAATAACGATCTTCAAAAATCGATCAGTCTGGTTGTGATTATATCACGATTGTTTTGAATTTGTACAAAAGAGTTGTTTTCAGGGTCGGGGCATGTTGTAAAACGTTTCAAAAACGTTTTCTTTTGTCTTGCGAGGGACGAGGAAAAACAAATGAAAAACACGTGTTCATTTGTTTTTGTCTGGTTTGACTTAATTTTATGTAATGAACTAGCTTTTGCCCGCGCGGCTTCGCTCCCGCTCTTCCCTACTCCACCTTATTTTTTTTAAATTTCGAATTAGCCGTTCACGTGATGGCGTGACCAAGGTAAATAGGGATTCATTTTTATATGTATAGATATAGATGGTAACAACATATGAACATAACATCACACCTGAGCCCAAAGAGGGTAAGCAATGGTGCAACAGATATTTCATCAGCGAGGAGCCAGAAAATCTGGCACCAGTCTTGTTAAGGGGAAACGTGTTACCCTGGTACTATGTGGTCATATAGACAGTCTCTCAAGTAAAATATCAGTACTTATCTGAATTCGGTTAGGCTGGAAGCCGACCTAGCATAGCTGGAAAGTCCAGGTAGACAGTGCGTTGTATGCCACGAACTTCTCAAGGAGCTGTCAGTAAAAATCGCTGAGGCCGATGCTTGCTACGGTTGCAGGATTAATAGAAAGAGTTACTGTTGCCCTTTGCTACTGAAGGAACACGCAGTAAAAGTCTGACACTTCCTCTCTCTCCACACAGAGCGGGAGGAAATATTTGAAGGTTTGAGTCACAACTCTCAAAAAAAAACAGTTGGAATTTGGCTAAAAATGGTTGATTTCACATGAGGTCCGGATATTGAGTCTCCGGACTGTCGTCGTGAGGAATTTCGGAAAAGGAAACCTCCTCCTTCTTCTTTTTTTTGACACCTCCCGCTCTTGGGTGGGGCGAGAGGGTGTGTCAGACTTTTACTAACTAAAAACCCACTCCTGTTCCTTCTTTGCCTTCGTCCCTGGGCCCCGAAACATGTGGTCCTAGAACGTAAAGGGCAACTGAAGAAACATATGTGGGTTTTATTTAGTAAAAGTTTGACAAGTTCGTCTCGCCTCACCCTAGAGCAGAAGAGTCATTGGACGATTATTCAAAAGTAAATTTTAACGTAAAAACCCAATTACATATTATAAAACTTGGGTATCGAACCCATTAATTGTAATAAACACCTAGCTTAACTAAGTACGTGCCAGAATGTTCGATATTTTCGTTTCGCTACAGTACCCACACTTTGTATGGTTATTGACCCCGTTTAGTTTCTTGCTTTGGTCTGCGATAACTCTACCTAGTGATATGTTGCGTGAGCTCGTGGAACGTCACTTGATGACAAATGATATGATTATGAAAACACCACGTTGCGAATTATAACAATATTTTACTTGTTGTATCAATAAAGTAGTCGATATGTCAGTAGATATGGCATCTACGTCACTTTTGCGTTGTAAGTTAAGGTTTGATAAAAAAAAAATCTTTTCAACGTGCTTAGTCGATTCGCTCCTATCTTCACTGCTTTTAGGCTAGCAATAGAATTCACACTAGTGCGGACAAATGTGCCAACCAGTCCCGCTACAATTTATTATAGGACCCCCCAGCACACAGACACCCCCTTCCCCTTTAGGGGGTCGCAAACTACTCCCTTTGTATTTTAAGTTCTTGCAAACCATCCTAAGGTTGTGTGGTAGATATCGCTATTAGCGATAAGAGTGCAAATGTACCCATAGGTATAAGTTATTTCAAAACTATTGAGTTTCGGTTGTGCGTTGATTATGTCAGTCAGAGTTTATAGATAAATAGAAGATTATTATACCTATTAATACCTATTATGTCAGTTATGAAACGAAGTGTTCTATAATTTTCCTCTTGAAGACCTCGAAATATGCGTTAAATAACCTCATATATCAAAAACCCGAACAGCTTTAGAGTTCCAACCAACAATACAAGTTTTTTTTTGTAAAACAAATAAACAATATGTAGTTTCACACGGTAGCGTATGTTTTTCATAAACTCTATTTATATGAACAGCGTGAGAGAATATATATATAATCGTCATTACTTAATGTTAATTTAGTACTAACAAAAACACTAATATTTATACTACTAAGAATTTGTTTTTATAAAACTCATTGAAGCTACGAAACGAACTATAAATGTCCAGTTTATGCTGATCTTTTATTGCATAGACAGCTGTTTAATCCGAAGTCATCTTATACTGGAACTGTATAGCTTGATATTTTGTCGTTGGTATTTTATAATAACATTAGTGTGAACACCGGTTTATTTCAGGTTTATTGGCAGGAATATCGTGGTTCCCACAATAGTTTTGTTGTTGTGTGTCGCTTTAGCTTTACTCTGGAGTTTTTGTGACCCAATTCGAAAGTTCTTGTTAGTTTTATAAGCGAGGTTTATGTGAAAACTGTTATTTGACTTCAGTAACTCTTTGGGGTTGATACATTAGTAGTTTTCGTTTCTGAGTATGAATCGGATGAAATTAACTACCTGAAAAAAAAAAGACGTGTGGCAATCGGGGGCTGCCGCGGTAAAGCTATTGCAATTTTTATCAACTTATGCAATTATAATTATTTATTTATTTTATTTATGCAGTACATTTTTTCCTTTGTTTTTTTTTCTTTGATATTAATTGAAGTTACACTTTCACACACTGAATTGAATTTTGATTGATTGTTCACTCATTTGTTTTCTTATCGGTCACCACGCTCAAAAAACAAATGAGGGTGTTAGGTTATTTTCGTTACGGAATTTCTGGATTCGGTCTCCACGCTCAAGACCCGCGATAAAAGCTATGCAATAGCTTAAAATATTTTCTACGGAATAGTTAGAAAGGGTTACCACGGCCCTGGCAACTGAAGGATTACAAATGGGTATTAGACAGTAAGTCTGATACTTCCTCTCGCTTTACAATGAATATAGTTGAGTAAATCGTCTTTCAAGTGTAAAAAAAATGCAGAATTTTTTTCAAAAAGACTTTTTAAAAAACAATTTTTGAAAAAAAAAAGAAACTTACTAAATAACTGCTTATTATTAGTTATTATTCACTTATTATTTACCTATAAATTTTCAGAAAATAGCAAAATTGGGTAACTGTATTTTTTTTTTAATTTTGGATCCGTCAAAATAACGATTGTAGTGTTATACGAGTATATCCATTATATAGTTAATTGAGTGAAATTCTAACTCTATTTTAATGACGCATTTTGCCAATTTGGATATTTCCCTTCATCAGTTATCAGCTTACACCACACGGCCATCCAACTAATAACTAATTATTATTGAATCGTTATATGCGTCACACAATGTATTGATTACTTTTTTTTATTTTTTTTTTATGGTGGGAAAAATCATCCAATGACAACCCCCGCTCTTGGGCGGAGCGGGAGGTAGTGTCAGACTCTTACTGACTAAACGACCCATCCTGTTCTTACATCATAATTCAAATGACTAATTAGGCGGGTTTGTGGACGACGAGTAAAGGGTAGTTCGCCGTTTGCTTGTCGATACTGGATCGTCGGCGGCCATTTTGTAGTAGCAGCCATTTTGGATATTTCCTACCTTCATTTGTCCGCCTAAACCACACGGCTATCATCATCTTTTCAGGCGATATAAGTCCACTGTTGGACATAGGCCTCCCCCAACTGTCGTCACAATGAACGATCTTGTGCGTTCCCCATCCATCGGTTTCCCGCAACCTTCACCAGACCATCGGTCCACCTTGTAGGAGGCCTTCCAACGCTGCGTCTTCCGTTACCCGTCGCCACTCCCGAACCTTTCGGCTCCAACGGCCATCTGCTCAGCGAGCAATGTGCCCTGCCCTTTGCCATTTAAGTTATACGGCTATCCAACTAATGACTAATTTATTGAACTGTTATGCGCGTTACACAATGTGTTGATTACTTTACTAATGAAATCATCATACAAATTACTAATTAAGTCTAATTAAAAGCAACATGACACTAGAGCCTACACGTGCCAGGTGCACTGACTTCTTGAGCACATAAATGTTATAATATTGTGCCACAAACAATAAATATTTACTACCAATAGTCATTTATTTATTACGGAAAATTTCGAAAGTATAGGAAATTATGTAAACGTTTTGTGGTTTATATGTATTTAGTAATATTATGATTGTTGTGTAACTTGCATATGAGATGTATTGCACACATTGGTAAAAAAAGTACTGCATATATTTGATACAATCTAACATACACTTACTCGAAAACCCGCTCTTATCCGACCGCTTTAAGGCACGCAATTGACTGTTGTCCGCACTAGTGCAGAAAAGTGCGCGTGCTAGTCCCCGCCACAATTTTATTATATTTATCATAGCAGGCTAGTGTATTGAAAAAAGTTTGATACTTGTGCAAATTTATCTCTGCAGCTCTCAGCTCCGTAACACACTCGCTTACGGCTGGTGCCAATTCCACCTCGGTCGTTACTACAAACTTTCTGCACTTGTATCAAAAAGTACTATTTCGAATGTAGTTCAGTGACTGCTTTAGTTATTCGTAAATTGATGGTTGACTGTCTCAGCGAAACACACATTCATTGTGCGTACAGCTAAGGTGTGCAATTAATTTCCGGAGTCTGTGTTTCCTGATGGCTACAACCCGGGAATCTTTAAGTCAAGACTGAATAGGTTACTTCTAGGTAAGCGCGCTCCATCGTCGACCGTATCGTCGCTTTCCATCAGGTGTGATAGCGGTCAAGCGGAAACCTATCAGCAATAGAAAAAAACGCTTGTCGAGAAATCTGATTTATTGAGTCAGATTTCTCGGCAAGCAAAGCATTTGCTGCGAAATACTGCAGAAACATTGGTAATGGAACTTAAAGTTGCTGACTCCTGCATTAAAGGCTCTTCTACCCCTGAGTTTGTTTCGGTGTTTCTTCTCAGGGTAGTCAGTTAGGAAACACTGGCCTCATCTAGCTTTAATTGACGAAAAAAAAAATTGACGTGTAAAAGGGTTATATAAAACCTACTTGCAAAATAAAGATCATTTATCATTTACTATAGGTCCTACAGAACAGATGAGAGAGGGTAGAAGTGCCTTGAGAGCGGGGCAGGCGTGTCACAAAGTAGGGCAATGCTCATAATTTAACTACCAATAGCAAACTTGCGATCTAAGTGTGCGTGGTCTGTTAACTAGTTGCGTAATGTGCGTTCGTATTGGTTTATTGCCTGTAGTGGAGTTAAAGGGTGGGAGACAAGCGACGACACTCGTTGTAGTATAAATCGGAAAGTATTTCCTTTCTAACCTCTTTCATCTTTTCTGTGGGTCCTACTAGCCTGTCTCTCTACAAACTCTGTTTAACAGATAGATAGATAAATAAATTTATTCTTTACTAGCTTTTGCCCTCGGCTTCGCCCGCATACATAAAATATAGCCTATGTCACTCAGGAATAAAGCAGCTTTCTAACGATAAAAAAATTATCGCAATCGGAGCAGTACTTCCAGAGATTACCTCGTACAAACAAAAAAAAATCGTGTGGCACTCGAGGACTGCCGCGGTAAAGCTATTGCATAGCATTGTTATCAACTTATGCAATTATAACTATTTATTTATTTTATTTATGCAGTACTTTTTTTCCTTTGTTTTTTTTTCTTTGATATTAATTGAAGTTACACTTTCACACATTGAATTGAATTTTGATTGATTGTTCACTCATTTGTTTTCTTATCGGTCACCACGCTCAAAAAACAAATGAGTGGGGGGTGTTAGGTTATTTTCGTTACAGAATTTCTGGATTCGGTCTCCACGCTCAAGGCCCGCGATAGAAGCTATGCAATAGCTTAAAAACAAAAAAAAACAAACATTACTTCTTTATTATATAGGTTTAAAGAATTTATTCTCTGAAGAACAATTATTACAGTTCACTTAAAATGAGATACAAATAGCTTATAAGTATTGAAATGTTCACATCTGGTGTGTTGGTGACATTATAGGTTGTACATGTTTTTTTTTACTTTATTATATTAGTGTAGATTGTACACCAAATATAAAATTTACATCAGGAACTAAAAATTAATAAGATGTTACAATGGGCGGTCTTATCGCTAAAAGCGATTTACTGACAGATACACTCACGTTGAAAGCTATATAAAAAGTCAATCAATATCATCAATCCTTGTAAGACAATGTTTAGCTACGAAATACCCATTTCGTCTGTCGAAATTGCGAATGATCCAGAGAATTCATAGTCAACCAAAAATAATTTATGAAACATACTTATGTATGAAAATGATTCAGTGCGTCTAATATGAGTTCGGTCCAATATTCTTGAACTTACAAAGTGTATAAAAAGATTAGAGACTTTTATTGATCATGTGATCTCTATATTTAGATGAGTTGATTACCAACACTTTGCCATATGGCTCACAGCTATGAATGGGAGTCCAAGCCATTTTTTTTTTTTCATTTGTCCAAAAAAACTTTAATGAGCAGTGGTGGTCTAGTAATAAAAGCCTGAGTCGTATGTCGCAGATTGAAATCCAGGAGGGCCTTACTTTGTGTAATTTATTTCATTACCGCTTCTCTCAAAACAGTAAAGAAAGACATGTGAGGATTTCGCCATGTCTTAGAAGTGTACCAAAAATTCGTAGACATGTGACATCCACCAGTAGGTGCGGGTCGGACAGCGAGCAATGGGTAGCTCGCTGTCCGGCCATCCGTTAAAAACCAAGCCCGAATCGACGTAAGCACCTTTGACGCCACGTAAAAATTAGAGTATATAACCCTGCATCGTGGTATTAGAGTTCTGCACGCGATTAGTACATATAAAACAGACCGAAATCAACTATTGGGCAGTAGCCCGGACCAGGCACGACAACTGTCAGGTCGGAGGATCATCCCTATTCAATGGAGGTTTTTGGAACCGTACACCTTGTATCACCTATATAAAGGTGTATTACCCAATCTATTAGCGTTCCTTAATTCTTTTTCCAACACCGAAGACCTTCGTACCTTGTACTTGCGTAAAGTACAGGACAAAGTCTAAATGATTCTAAAGTGACCTTTTTCGTTTGTAACTGGGTACACCGTACGCGGTACCTGATCAACAAAACATGATTTTTTTTGTGGTATATTTACTCGTACATCGCTTACCTACCTAATGTGTTTACGGCTTGCTGCTTTACAGCTATTATAGTCTAATGAGCAAAAACTTTGATGTGTTATTCGACAACAACAGTTTCTTTTCGTAGCTATATGGATCTATAATATATAAAAATGAATCGCTAAATGTGTTGCTAAGCGCAAATCTCGAGAACAGTTGAACTGATTTCGATAATTCTTTTTTTTTGTTGTGTTTGTTATTTTGAGAAGGTTCTTAAGGAAAAAAAATGAAAATTAGGGTAGTGTAGGGTAGAGTACGGTAGAGTAGGGTAGAGTAAGGTAGAGTAGGGTAGAGTATGGTAGAGTAGGGTAGAGTAGGGTAGAGTAGGGTAGAGTAGGGTAGAGTAGTGTAGAGTAGGGTAGAGTAGAGTAAAGTAGAGTAGAGTAGGGTAGAATAGGCTAGAGTAAGGTATAGTAGGGTGGTGTAGGGTAGAGCGGGAGCGAAGCCACGGGCAAAAGCTAGTTTATTTATATATGTGAAATGTGCTTTGATTATTTGGACTGGTTTAGAGCATTTTTCTTTGACCTCGCAAAACGTACCTATTGAAATTTTTCGCCGATTACGCGAGCAAAATTGCTAGTGATGAAAATGACATAATAATAGCATATTCAGCCTTATAATATCCCCTTTAGGACTCGGCCTCCTCGCGAGGTTGCTCCGCATGCAGAAAATTTCATTGTTTAAAAAAAGGCGTCCCGCGTGCGTATTCTACGCATTACTATAAATACTTGTATTAAGTGGACATTTGTGGGGGTTACAAGTGCGGAGAATCCCACATGCGTGATGAAATCCGCACGATATTAAAAATGCCCTAAGAGAGGGAATAGGCCATAATCCACC
This sequence comes from Mythimna ferrago, assembly GCA_910589285.2. Classification (NCBI taxonomy): domain Eukaryota; kingdom Metazoa; phylum Arthropoda; class Insecta; order Lepidoptera; family Noctuidae; genus Mythimna; species Mythimna ferrago. Next base: position 14,023,317 of record OU342676.1, on the reverse strand, counting down.
ACGCGGGCCCAATGCGGTTTAGCATTTGGCTACCACACACTGCTACCCAGTAGCCTGATTCACGTAAAATCAAACAAGCCAAATATCGTTGCAGTTTTATAGTCGTTTGATCGAAGTCCTATCCAAAAGTGGTATTCACGATCTATCGACTTATTTCCTGTTACATTAATAAGTATTCTACCAGGATAATTTAAAACAGATTTTTTTTTAATCGATAAATTTCAAACGACTTTAAAATCGGTGTCGTTCAAACTCGATTGATGGATGTGAATACGGAAATGGTCTAAACGACTAAATCGTTACGATATTGTTACGGTTTTCATTACGTGAATCGGGCTACTGGGCCCGATCAAGCTATTTACCCGCTCCGGGCAAAAATAATTTCCACCGCCCTTTACATACACTAAATCATATAAGTCATGAGTCTTAAGTCTTAAATATTTCCACTATCCAACCTGAAGAAGATTGGAAGGAGCACATAAAATTCTCAACCTGCTAACTTGGGTGTAGATAGCTTAAATTGAATTGCTTAGATTGAAAGATAAATTAATTTTACACCACCTGCTCGATAATTTCGTTTTATACGTCATACAAACCTCACTTAAAGCAAGTCATTCTATCCCTAGGGAGATAATGCAGTATGGCCAATCCCAAGGGAATAATGAGATTTGAATTTGTAACATCAAAAATCGTCAACATAGTGAATTAAAATGTACGTGCTTCGAACAAGTTGACTCGAAATTCAAACTGGCCACTAACAAAAAAAAAGAAAATAGACTAAAACGTGCTTACTAACGGGAGCATTAAAGAAAATTGAGACTAGAATCTTGGAGTAGTGAATTTTGTTTGTTTGATGAACTTGTAAATATAATACATATATTCTCTAATATATGATTTGGTCGACCAAATTGTCTTTTAATTATCTCACAGATGGTGTAAAAAGTAGAGTATGCAACACGGGGATAAAGCTGTCTTTGTCTTGAGCGGCTTGAATTCCTCACTTCACTCAGGTTTCTTTATTAACTCCCTCGCAATGCTTGGGAGTTAGAGTTAGTTTTTTGCCGCCCTGGGTAAATACCTGGCTTGCCCCCCCCCCCCGTAGATAGGGCACTGCTGCTACCACGTGCAAATTTAAACTAAAAGCAATAAGAACATACACACAAGCAAACGGTCGCCTTTATAACGTTAGCGTAGGTATATGGAAGAATTTTAATCCATATCCCCATTATACCATCGTCATATATTCCTATCCATTCACATAGACCACTAGACCATGTAATGACCGTTTATGCCTCGCATCGCATGGCATGTAGTATAATGCCTAGTGGTAATTATATATATAGGTAGGTCCTGATCGGTGGAGGTCGAGCGAAAAGCGGCAATGTGCTGAATGTCAGGCAATGTGTATTACATGTACTTATAAAGTAACTAGGTATAAGTATATGGTAAATTGGCCTTTAAAGAAAAAGTTACAATATATATAGCACATTTTGATACAAGCGGAGAATCTTTGTCATTGTAAAATGTTTTCGTGACGAAATCCGTAAAATAAAATCCTTTTTGTGATAAGTGAAAAAAAAAACACGAGTGTGATATATTACTAGTTTATATGGTACTAGTTTTCGCGTACATAAAATATAGCTATGTCACTCAGGAATAAAGCAGCTTTCTATCGGTAAAAAATTAAGCAATAGGACCAGTACTTCCAGAGAGTACCTCCTACAAATAAAAACAAAAAAAGAAATAGTTTAAAAAACTAAAAAACACGCTTTTAGCACGCACTAAAAATTACAAAATAATTCGGACATTTAGTTTGATGACTCAAGAGTTTTCCCTTTGCCAAATCTTCATTAGATCGCAGGTAAACATAATCAATTTCAGTTCGTGACGAATAATTACCTTTGCGAAATGGTATAAGTAGGTAATCATCTTTATTAAATATTTACTATGATTTATTATGGAAGAAAGCATGGAGCGTTTATGTAATCTTTACTCTTTTTGGACAAATCGATATAGTGAAATACTATATCGATTTGTCCAAAAAGAGTAACTCGATACCTCCACGCGTTCTCGAGATAAAGGATCTTCACAGACAGACAGACAGACAGACGGACGGACAACAAAGTGATCCTATAAGGGTTCCGTTTTTTCCTTTTGAGGTAAAGACCACTAAAAATAAAAAATAAAAAACAAACTTTACTTCTTTATTATATAAGTGTAGATGTTGAACCTATTTGTAGTTCGATAAGAGACAAAGAAAAGCTCAGCCTTTTGGTTTCAGGGGATGACAATGCATGATTTTTTCCCACCATAAAAAAAAAAAAGCCTTTTGGTTTCTTGAGGAGTCGCCTAGCTATCTGCTGATATCTCTAACAATTCGATGAGCACTTGGACCCTACGGCCCATGCCCGGCAATAGTGTTTAAACAAATTGAACTGAACTGATAATATAATGAGTGAAAGTTTAATTACATTTAAATTTATTTATTTATGTAGGTATGCTTTTGTAGGGTAATCATGTAGTTTATTGCACGACCGTGTTAAATTGAATAAATTATGTGAGTAAAAATGTAAAATTTTGATTACGCTATTGTAATTGTTTTTTAGAAATTTAATGTGTTATGCCCTAGGATCAGTCATGGCCCAGTGGTACCTAATGGCCCTGACTTCCGAGTTGGTTCGAATCCAGTCAAGCGCATCATCATGATCATTTCAGGCGAAAGACATCCACTATTGGAAATAGGCCTCTTCCAAGTGTCGCCACAACGAACGGTCCCGTGCGTCTCGCATCCATAGCCATGTCATGCCCATTAATTTGTGTAATTTATTTCTTCACCACTGGTCATAAAATGTAAAAGGAAAACATCGTGACGAAACCGGCATGTCCTAATACCAAAAATTAGAAGACTTGTGACATATCCATCAATCCACGCTGGGTCCGCGTGGAGGATTACGGCTCAATCCGTCGCCTAGAGAGGTGACCTGAGTCTTAACGGTTTCTTTTTTTCGGTGAATAAATATCATCCATATGACATTCCCTCCCCACGGCGGAGCGGAAGATAGTGTCAGACTCTTACTGACTAAAAAACCCACCCCGTTCCTTCGGTACCGAGCTTCCCTTTCGGAAACAGATCCTTGGCCCCAATAGGCTTCGACCTGGTTGGGCCATTACGGCTGATCACTCCTTGAGGCGCTCGGGAACGTATGCACCGTCGACGACTTGGGCTCGGCCCGGACGGTTACCGGACGGTCGGACAGCGAGCTACCCGCAAGCCCGGGCCTATGGTGGCCGGAAATCGGGATCGGAATCCCGGCGGCGGCTGGGGCGTGAGCGCAGTTGCCTGATGCGGTCGGCCTCTTCCTTTGCTAGCATTACTGCTTCGCTGAAGGAGGCGACCGCCTGCCTCTCCTCCTCGCTCCGGATCATGGCCTGTACCAAGGCCCGGCGGAAGAGATCGCCGCTGCCGATCGCCCCCACAAGATGAGTCTTAACGGTGGGAATATTATAGAATAGGTATATAATGATATCATTATAATGCCCTAAATATGGTGGCGAAAACACACACCAAATAAAATCCGCCCAGAACGATGTCGATGGAGAGATATACTTACTACAAGTTAGTAATTTTTCATTTTAATCTAAACATCTTCATCTGTACATATAAATAAAATTGGAGTGTCTGTTTGTAATATTGAAATAACTGCTTTTTACTATATGCATATGAATATAGGTATATACGGTACATACACCAAAATATTCTTTTTTACAATTTTTGTCTGTCTGTCCGGGTTAATCTCTGAAATGGCTGGCAGGTAGCTGATGTAATAAGGAGTAACATAAGCTACTTTTATTTTAGAAAACAATAAATTCAAAATCCTGTAGTCCACGCGAACGAAGTCGCGGGCACAGCTAGTAAATCCTAAAATTGCTCTCACTGTCTCTATGAACTCTTTTTAAATGTTTGTAGTATGCACATAATGTCACGTATCTATCCCCCACTATGTAGGTACTCAAGTGAGTCATGTACATTTTAATGCTATAGTTATTACATAATAATGTGTCATCCTACATGCCCTTAGTTACAATATAATGAAATGATGTTTGCCTACTTGTATTTAATTTAATAAAGCTGACATCATTGGGGTAATAGCTTAACAAAACCGACAATTTTCTTGGAATTGGAAGTTTAATTAAAGTTTGGAAGTATGGTTTTAAATCCTGGTAAATCTTATAGTTAAGGAAGCCACCATTTTACTTTGGATTGTTTAATTTAATTGCGTATTAAAACCTATTCTACATATTTTATGAAGAGCTTTTTGACGCCTAGTTTGATTTTAGTTAGTTGTAATTAGCGTAGGGTTTTTTTTTTTTAATTTACTGTAATTATAGTTATTTAGTTGTTTATAAATAGTAATATTATATAAGTTGTATTGAAGAAAACATAATAAATAGTACATTGATTGCAAAAAAAAACACATACATATTTACATTTTATCAAATTCTATATATAAAGAAAAAATAGAAAATAAAAAAGTCCGCATCATCAATATCCTTTTAACCAAAAGTCATCCACTGTTGGATGTAGTTCTCCTCTAAATGCACCCACAACGACCGTAGTCCCGCTTTCTTCATCGGGTCAGGCTTGTGAAAGGTCTTCCAACGCTGGGTCTTCCATCTCTGGGTTTGTCCATGCTCATTTTTAAAACCCACTCTTTCGGAAGTTCTCATTTTAAGACTACTATATTATAACCATAGTTCTTTGCAAAACGTATTTGCTATTGATGTTAATGCCTAGCCTGCGATCAGGACCTTCAGGATGTCTTTTAATGTAGTAGAAACCAGTTTCTGAGAAACTCTTTAATCCATCAAATAACTTCTCCCGATTTTAATGCAGCGAGACTTACGTTGCACTGTATTTTACTTTAATTTAAATCACGTCACATCTTCAAAGCCAGACAACTGATCTTTGCACAATTTCGCTCTTTGTCCCCAACGAACAATACGACAATAAAAATCGTTCTAGCAGCTTCGAACCCAAGACCAGTTACAAATACATAGTAAAAAAAAAACTGCGATACTTTGGCCAGGTGCGACCGTGGGACAGTCGTTGAATGAATAAAAGATGCTAACTGTGTACCGTAATATCGTTGACGGCAAACGCACACGTGAGGCGATTGGCAAAATGATTCATTTATTCAACCTATTCATAACATCAAACCATAATACTGGTAATATTCTAATTTCAAATGTTTCTATGTTTAATTTTAACAAAACGTTTCACATAATATCAATAAATTTAAACCATAATACCGACTGTATTCTTATTTCAAACGATTTTAAATGTTTTAAATATATAATTTTGCGATGACGTTTATTTTTACTTTTTTATGAATATAATACTGGTATCTAATATTCTAATTTCAAATGTGTTTTATGTATACCTGCATAATTTTAATTTTCTATTCGCGCTGTTTTTTCCGGTCTAGTCGAAATTTAAATCGGTTTTGTGAGTGTACTTACGTCATTATTTAGATTTTGTTTTGTATTGGCTTGCATGTAAAGGAAATTAGATTTGAAGTAACTGTAGTTTACGGTTATGTAATTTAAATTAAAGGCTCCTGATAAGTTCTGGTTCATTTATCAAAGGGATATTGTAAGTTTTGTTCAATAGCTTTGTCCTCGTGAACGTAGTAAGAAGGTTTATCCCGAACATACTCCCGGGATAAACAGCAATCTACATTATGTGCTATTTTAAGACATGGCCTACCCTTATGCCAAAATCCATGTCCGGAGGCGGGGTCTGAGTTTGCACGCTTTGCTCGCTCACTAGACCCCGCCATCCGCTACCTAACCTAACCTAACCCGTCCAATTCGGGGTGTCCCAATTTCTATAATAATTGTAAATATATTTGGTGTACAATAAGTATTTTTAGGAGAATAAAATTTTTGATGCACAGTTAAAAATATCGCAAAAAATATTCCGTCTACCTTAAAAGAGCTAAATTATTCGGACTCTGGTTACTTAAGTAGTCATCAAGACAATTTTAATTCCATAAATAAATAAATTCTCCTCACATAAAACAACGGTCTCATACTTACATCCATGTAAGGTTATGTAAACATCCAATACTCAGTAAGCTGACCTTACCTTAACAGGCCGAGCCTGCGCGGGCGCACTTTTACTTGTCTTTGATTGATCTCAATTTAAAATATAACATGCCTTTATATGGTAAAACAGTGCATGTGTTATCATCTGTATTTTATTTGGTTATTGTACTAAATAGTTTTAATTATAATAATAAAGCAAATTATGTAAAGTACCTACACAAAACTGTCTCACAATAGTCAATACAAAATTTGAGCCTGGACTCCTAAACTATTTTTTCAATACACTTGCTCAGAAAGTGACTCTTATTGCACTGCACTTAGGTATATAATAACCCTTGTTACCAAACTGTGACATTTTGATTACCATTACGCACTAGTGCTATAATATAGTTAAAACCTTATTGTTCAACCTCTCCCCCGCCATAATTTTATTACATTATCGTATCGGGATGGGCGCTGGTCTTCCCCCACGAGTCGCCGGTCAATCCCCGGGGTAAATAAAAAAAAATATGAGCGCGCATATGAAAACAGATTTTTACCGCCACAAAAGTTTAATAGTTTTACAATTATTTTCTTCACAAGTGTATTGAAAAACGTCGTATAATACACGTGAGTAATTAATAATTACCTTTCTCGGCTCTCTTAAGACCCTCGCCGCGGCTCGGGTCTAAATACCACCTCGACGGTAATCACTAACATTACACACTTATATCATAATGTACTATTTTGCATTTGCATAAATAGTGGACGAGCAGATCAAGAGCGTACAGCGTAGCAAACTCGGATGGTTACAGACACGTTGAGTTTGATGGCAGTTGCCCCTCTTTTTATGGTGGGAAATCTTCAAATGACTACTCCCACAGATACAGAAAGAGTGTGAAACTTTTATCAACTAAATCCTTCAGTTGCCCTTTACGTTCTAGGGCCGCGGTAACTCCATCGAACAATATCGCCATTATTTCAGTACCTACAATATTTTTCCTGATTGCATCAGCCCTTTTAGCCTTCCTACAAATAAATTATTTGTAATATGTATTAGTCTAGATCAGACATTACAGGATCCAGAAATAATACGGTTGTTTGCTTATGAAGTTTAGTCATAATAAGATTTTGCGTGGTCATAGGTTAAGGTCGAATGTGACTTATCTTATTGTTTTTCGGCGAAAGAAGATTATGATTGGATTGTTTAGAAGATGAAAGGTTCTGGAAAGTGTAAAAATAACAAAGAAGTGACTACACTCATGATCATCATCATTTCAGGCGAAAGGCGTCCACTGCTGGACATAAATAACTGGATCCCCATGTGTCGCCACAACAACCGGCCCTGTGCGTCTTCAAATCCATTGGATATAATCCCACGACCCACACCTGATCTTCGGTCCATATTGTGGGGTTCTTTCCAACGCTGCGTCTTACGGTACGTGGTCGCTACTGGACTGGACTACGCTGAAAGATATCAATGTAAGAAAATCAAATGTAATATTTCGGCACAGATATACCAATCCAAATATGCAAATCCTTAAAACGGTTATGGAACCAAAGAATTCGAAGACATGTGACATTCCCCAACCCGCACTGGGCCCGCGTGATGGATTACGGCTCATTTCCTCTCCTAGAGAGGAAGCCTGAGTCCCAGCAGTGAGAACATTAAAAAGGCTGATTATGCTTATTTGGAGAAATGTCTTTATTCAGTAGACGATGACATTTCAACAATTTAAATTAATATGATATTAATTAATGTGAGACTGAGTAAGATTAGGTAGTAATAATGTAAGTAGTAATATTGTAATGACATTAAATTTTATTTTATTTTTAATGTAATTGTATTTATAATATTGTAATTACTCGTAATGTAGTTTTATGTCATTTCAAACACAATTCAAAATAAATTGTTCTTGAAGAAATAAATTGAATTGAATTGAAAATATTTTAATGCTAAAGCTGCAATATAGTATAGTATAGTACAGTATAGTATAGTATAGTATAGCATAGTATAGTATAGTATAGTATAGTATAGTATAGTATAGTATAGTATAGTATAGTATAGTATAGTATAGTATAGTATAGTATAGTATAGTATAGTATAGTATATTGTCAGTTTGCACTCTCAATAATTTCATGTCATAATATTTCCTCAATGGCTTACATTAATTACATCTGCTGCCAGCGTCTCCGTCACCTTGAAGACCCCAGTTTTTCAAGTTTATGGTTACTGGTGGACACCGGTGTGGACAAAATTGTCTACACCTGTGTTTACCGGTCGCACAGTGGCGACCAGGAGACGACTCGGCTGTTTGGCCACCTCAGTGAGGCCGCCGATGAGGCTCTGCATCGGCACCCTGATGCGCAGTTTGTCGCTCTGGGGGATTTTAACGCCTGCCATCAAGACTGGCTTTTCCCATACCAGAGGACCGACTACGCTGGGAGGGAAACTCGAAACTTTGCAGTGTCGCTGGGCCTCTCCCAGTTGGTAAAGCAAGCGACGAGGGTGCCTGATGTAGTTGGTCATACTGCCAATTGTCTGGACCTACTGCTGACCACCGATCCGGACAGATGTGTCGTAACAGTTTCCTCACCACTTGGAACTTCAGATCACTGTCTGGTGAAGTCTGTATCGTCCTTCTCCCCACCTGACCGCGACTCACGTGGCGAACGGCGAATGTGGCGATACAGGTCGGCAGATTGGGATGAGATGCGGCATTTCTTTGCGTCTTATCCTTGGCAGCAGGTCTGCTTCTCTTCTGAAAATCCGTCGAGCTGTGCGGATGCTGTAACCGATGTGATACGCCAAGCTATGGAGTATTTTATCCCTTATAGCGATGTACGCATCGGTGGCTCAGCTCACCCGTGGTTCAACGCCGATTGCGTTCAGGCTGAAGAGCGTAAGCATTCGGCGTTTCTCGCCTGGGTTGACGCTCGTGACCGCAAAGCTCCGGATCTGAATTCAAAGAAGAGAGCCTTCAACCATGCTGCCAAGTCCTACAAAAAAGCATTAAAGAAGGCACGCTTCGACCGCATAACCCATATTGGCAAAAAACTCTCTGCACAGCCGTCCGGTAGCAGAGCATTCTGGTCTCTTGCCAAGTCGGTCGAGGCGAACTTCTGTCGGCCCACTTTGCCTCCGCTGGTAAAGCCTGATGGAACACTGGCTCATACGGCAAGAGAGAAAGCAGGACTCTTTGCATCTCTCTTTGCCCATAATTCTCGTCTTGACACTAGCAATGCTGCTCCACCGACTCTGCCTCATTGTAACTCTTCAATGCAGGAGGTTCACATGAGGAACAGAGAAGTTCTGAGAGAGCTGCGTCGTCTAGACGTGAATAAAGCCAGTGGACCAGATGGCATTCCAGCGATTGTTCTAAAGGCTTGTGCGCCCGAGTTGTCTCCTGTATTGACGCGCTTGTATCGCCTCTCATTTAGGACTGGTATAGTGCCCAAGTCCTGGAAGCTTGCCAACGTGCAACCCGTGCCCAAAAAGGGCAGTCGTGCCGATCCTGCCAACTATCGGCCGATTTCGGTAACCTCCATACTCTGCAAGATTATGGAGCGTGTGCTGAACTCGCGCCTCATGGCATACCTGGAAGGTAACGATCTCCTCAGTGACCGACAGTACGGGTTTCGCCGCAAGCGGTCTACTGGGGACCTACTGGTTTATGCCACCCACTTGTGGGGCGAGGCCCTCGAGAAGAATGGGGAAGCGATTGCAGTTTCCTTAGACGTCTCGAAGGCCTTCGACAGGGTATGGCACGCTAGCCTATTGAGTAAGCTTCCAGCGTACGGCATTTCCCCTGGTCTGATTAACTGGGTAAAAGACTTCCTGAGTGAACGGTCTCTCCGAGTTGTTGTCGACGGATGCTCATCAGAGCCCATGACGATTAATGCCGGAGTTCCTCAGGGGTCTGTTCTCTCTGCAACTCTCTTCCTGTTGCATATCAACGATCTGCTGGTGCCCGGTATCTATGGGTATGCAGATGATAGCACAGTTGTAGAGAGATACCTGCCCAGTGCTCGGGCTAGTAAGGAGCTAATCCGGTCCGAAAGAGAGGCTATGGTAGAGCGAACGAATATCTCACTTCAGGCAGTCTCCAAGTGGGGTGAAGCCAATCTAGTGGGATTCAACGCCGCCAAAACACAAGCGTGTCTTTTCACTGCCAAAAGGAGCCCGTTCACCTTGGTTCCTACTTTTCGGAATTTATCCCTGGAGTACACCGACCGCCTTCAGCTCTTGGGGGTTGAAATTCCCTCAGACCTTAACTTTGGGCGGTTCATTGAGTCCAAAGCCAAGGTAGCTGCTAGGAAGCTGGGCGTTCTTGCAAAGGTCCGGCGGTACTTCACACCGGGACAGCTTTTAATGTTATACAAAGCACAGGTCCGTTCGTGTGTGGAGTACTGCAGTCACATATGGGCTGGTGCTGCAAAATGCCACCTGGCAGCTTTGGACTCGGTGGAAAGGCGTGCAAAGAGGCTAATTGGTGATCCAGATTTGGTTAAGTCCAACCTTCAAAGCCTTGAGCATAGGCGTAGGGTAGCCAGCCTTTCGGTGTTTTACAGGATGCATTTTGGAGAGTGTGCGCAGGAATTGCATGACTTGATTCCGCCATCGCAATTCTACCATCGGACAACCCGACGTACGGCGAATATTCACCCTTACGTTGTTGAAACCTCTACGGTCCGGACTAAGCGTTTCGCCTCGTCGTTTATACCGCGTACGTCGAAGGACTGGAACAGTCTGCCTGCTGCGGTCTTCCCGTCCGATTATAATTTGGGTGTCTTCAAGGCTAGAGTGAATAGGCTCTTAATAAACTAGTGCGCCTCACCATCAAAGATTGCATCGCTACTTACCATCAGGTGGGATCGCAGTCAAGCACTAGTTTATCTCAATTAAAAAAAAAAATAAAAAAAAAAAAAAAAAATGTTTGTGCCGCTGAAAAATATTAGTCATAGGCTCTCTTAGATAATGCATATTTTTACGCAGCTGTTTAATTCTAGTTAATGCGTAAAACAAATAAATTGCAAGAAACTCGTGACAAATAGCGCCAGTACAGCTTAGTCAGCCTCGCAAAAATAAGACTCGGTCATTGATAAAGTTAATTTCGTATAAATGACTAATTCAAAGCAAATATAAATTGTTTGTAAAAAGTGTTTAATGAGATATAAATATAAGTCTATTTTGATGTCTATAGTTTGCTCTGTAACGTCATGATACAGCTTTGTATGACGCCACCGGTTCTGCACGTACATAGTAACAAACAGTAGACAAAAATATTTCAACGAATCGAGAATCTATATAAAGATATAATATAAGGAGAAACTGACTGACTGACATATATATGCACAGCCGAAACTACTGGGACTAAACGGTAAAATTTTGCATGAGGCTTTTTTTCATGATGTAGGCAAAGAAGTTGATTTTTAAGCTATTGCATAGCATCTATCGCGGGCCTTGAGCGTGGAGACCGAATCCAGAAATTCCGTAACGAAAATAACCTAACACGTGGTGACCGATAAGAAAACAAATGAGTGAACAATCAATCAAAATTCAATTCAATGTGTGAAAGTGTAGCTTCAATTAATATCAAAGAAAAAGAACAAAGGAAAAAAAATACTGCATAAATAAAATAAATAAATAATTATAAGTTGATAAAAATGCTATGCAATAGCTTTACCGCGGCAGTCCCCGAGTGCCACACGTCTTTTTTTTTTTAATTCTCTCTTAGTTAGAGATTTTTTTTTTAAATTCAACTTAGGGTATGAAATGGCAGTCCAATGTTAATACCTATGGAGAAACCTACATCATGCGGGCGAAGCCGCTGGCAGAAAATATTGGCAGAACTAGTAGTAGAAATCGGAATAGGTAGAGTATAATTATCCTTATCTAAAGTTAGAAGAAGTAACAGCGTTGATAATACCTCCTCTTCTTAGAGGAGATAATCCGGAATCATAAACATGACGATTAAATCTTGGGATGTAATCATTTGAATTATATTATTTTATTGAAGAATCTTTCTATGTTCTTATTATGTTTTAGAGTTACGTACTAAATCCCGGCTTTGATACATAGGCCACCAGGTTTTGATACATTGAGGCCGACACCGGCAAGTCTAGAAACTCATAAGTTGATCTTCGAGAGGATTCTAACAAAAAAAAGATTGGAAATAATCTATAAATGTGAAAGTGTCTTCTTTGTACTGATGGTTTCCAACTGCCAACGGTTTTAATAATACTGACCGTCCCTTTGAGAGAAACAGGTGAAAAAATTTGAAGAGATAAGAATAAATAAAGGTCTAAAGGTATAGAACACAAAAGATTAACAACGGTCACTGAGACGGATTTCTTTCTGCCAGGACCGTGGCCATAGGTAAGCCACGTAGCAAATAAATGCCTATACTGCCACTTGTATTGCCACGTGGTAGAACATTTGTTAGTAGTAATAAGCATGTGAAATTCGTAATGTGTGTGGTGTAATTGTGCCAATTGGCTATGCTAAATTATTTATGAGAATTTAGTAATAAGCTTCCCTCAGAAATACAACTGTTTAACATATTGTCTGCCCTTGTAACTAAAAACTTAGAAACTTGTTGTCTAAAGTCTTTTTATAAATCTTTCTGTAGATGGGAAATCATGTGGATGGATGGAGAGGGAGAGGAAGGAAAAAAAAAATGGATGGATTGTGTGAAGGAAGAGTGATATGAAAGAAAAAAGAGTTACTGATAGTGTGACGGGTGACTGTACTGAATGAAAGAAAAAAACGTGTTGCACCGACCACAAGTAATATGGGATAAGGGCACGAAGAAGAAGAAGCAGAAGAAGAGGTGGGAAATCATTAAATTACTTCTCCCACTCTTCGTGACAGAGTTCTACAGGCTATAACCCACTCGCTTTTTTTCAGTTGCCCTTTGCGTTCCAGGGTTAAGATACCTTTCGAATATTCCCGCAGTCACTCTGAATAATCTACATTGCTGTAATCTACAGTGTTTTCAGCAATATAGGTACTTAAGAATATGTTGTTATTAGTGCAGAAAAGTCTTCCTACTATATCCATGGAATCAGGAAGTCCGGTATTTAGCTATCCAGCGTACGAAAATTACTCGATTTTATCTGCTTTTCATTATATTAAGTGTGGTTAGGTGACTCGGCAAACGTTGGTCTGCCATAGCGATGGGGGTAGGAGGGTAAAAAAAAACATATGACCTATTTTCAGACCCACCAAATATACAAAAAAAATGTAAAGCCGTTTCGGAGGAGTTCGATTATAATAAGCAATGTTACACGAGATTTTTAAATAGATTTCATAGAATAATGAAGAACTTTTTAGTATTGTATTTAGTTCAAAATTAAAGCATTCAAAACTGCATGCGCTTCAAGGGGTAAGCAAACCGCAGGGGCCCACCAGGGTCGAAGCCTACTGGGGCCATGGGTTCGCTTGTGAAAGGAAAACCCGATCCTGGTATGAAAGGCAACGAAGCTCTAGCTTCGTTGCTTCGTTGAGAGGGTTTTTGTCTCAAGGTCGGAAGATGTCATTGGATAATTTTGGACCTAAAAAAAAGACTGCATTTAGTAATGTAAAACTACAAACTTTTACAAAAGAGAAAAAAACTAATGCCATAAATATCGATATTTGTACGTGACGCATTGTTACCTAAATAATATTTCTGTACCGTTTATAAATAATCGTCAACAAAACCGGTTAAGTAATGAAAACAACGCCAACACCACGTCATTTGCAACCATTATTCAACGGATATCCCACGGAACCGGATCTGTTACCAACCAAATTCGACACACAGCCATATTCGGATACATAAGCAAGACGTCATCATAAACTGTACCGATTTTTCCAGTATAACCTGGCCTTCAATTCCAGTGCAAGTTTTTACAGAGACGGGTTTTTTTTTAAGCGGTGGTTAAATCATTTAATGACAACCCTCGCTCTTGGGCGGACCGGGAGATAGTGTCAGACTCTTACTGACTAAAAAATATATTAGCTATTGCTGACAACTCCTTGAGGCGCGCGGGACCAGCGGCGCCGTCGACGAGTGGGGCTCGGTCCGGACAGTTACGAGACGGTCTGATAGCGAGCTACCCATAGCTCGCCGTCCGCAAGCCCGCGTCTAAGGTGGCCGCAAATCGGGATCGGAATCCCGGCGGCGGCGAGGGCGCCGTTGCCTGATACGGTCGGCCTCCTCCTTTGCTAGTATTACAGAGATGGCTCAGTTTATAACAGAAATGTATGTTTTGATATTGGACAGGTACACTCAAATCTGTATGGATCGTTCTTCAAAAGACCATCTCAGACAAATCTGCATTGTTCTCATGTAATTTGACCATTTTACTGTATTGACTTTAGAAGAGGCTTTGATCCCTGTATTTGTTTTGGTGTTTCTTCTCAGAGTAGTCAGATAGGAAACACCGGCCTCATCTAGTTTAAAAACTGACGAGAAAAAAACTTTTTACAAAAAAAATAAAACCGACTTACTAAAAAAAACACTAAAACTATCAAAATAACTTTAATTTCGGAAGTCGGTGTTTCTGTAATAGTTTTGCCTCTTCGTTATTTAACACCGACTTCCGAAATTAAAGTTATTTTGATAGTTTTAGTGTTTTTTTTAGTAAGTCGGTTTTATTTTTTTTGTAAAAAGTTTTTTATTTCACACTTTTTAGTTGCAGCCAGAGTACCTTTTTCTCATGACAATTCCAATTAACTCAAACCCTGCTAGGATACATTGTTTTATTATGAAGTTCCCGTGTCTACCTTCCGGCTCCATCATCATCATCAGATCAATTCGATAGTACCTTATGGCCAAAATGCATCTCATGACAATTCTAATAAGCCCAAACACGGCTAGGATACATTGATTAATTACGGAGTTCCAGTGCCTATCTTCCGGCTCCATCATCATCATCAGATCAGTTCGATAGTACCTTATAGCCAAAGTGCATCTCATGACAATTGTAATAAGCCCAAACACGGCTGGGATACATTGATTAATTTCGGAGTTCCGGTACCTATCTTCCAGCTCCGTCATCATCATCAGGTCACATCGATGATACCATTTTCAAGATACCTATTCAGAACTATTCATTTATTTATTTTAACTATGTTCATTGAGAGATTGGTGTGACTATGAACTTCCGTTGGCCATTTCTGGTCGTCTTCACCAGTTCCACTTCATCAAATGTCATGTTTTGACTATAAATGCTTAAGTCTTTGATAAAAATACCAAAAGAACTATATGGTTGCCTATAATATTTAAGGAGTTCCCTCGATTTCGCCAAGATTCCATCATCAAATCCCGACTTGGTGACTATGGGACCATTTGGGAAGTATACCCTTTCTAACAAAAAAAGAATTTTTCAAATCGGTTGGCAAGTGACGAAGTTATGCGCGAACATACATAAAAAAAAAAAAAAAAATACAAACATCCGAATTGAGAACCTCCTCCTTTTTTAGAAGTCGGTTAATAAAATTTACCTTTACAAAAATGTTTCAAACCTATTTGCAAAATAAATATAAATTATTATTTATCATGTGCTCGTCTTCATTCTTCATTCTACCATAGTCCTAAAGTTTCTTGGGATCGGTGCAAAACGTATTCTTCTCTGATAACCACACTGATACTATCCTTTACCAAACTTTAAGAAAGACAGAAAAATATTAATTTGTGACTTGCACAGGACAAACAATAATCTATACAAATAAATAACATATCAGAAACATTTATTTCATATAGACATCATATAGACTAGTTACAGACACTTTTGAATTGTCAAAATATTCGTCAGTCACAAAAAGTGAAGCTCAATTGCACGTTCCAAAGCGTAGATCTCTATGGAGAAGAAAGAACGTGCAAAAAAATCCATGGACACTCATATTATGCGTTATTTAAATCTTGGTTACATCAGATTTCAAGAATTTGATTAGATTAAGTCGTTTGACTTTTTAGACAGATTCTAAGCTGTGACAATGCTGTGACACTATAAAAATACGTAGTTTCAATTCTGATACAGCCTTGATCCTAATTTTTTTGAAGTTAGGAACTCATCAAATAACCTTTCTTGCCCTGAGAGCAGCGAGAGCTAGTGTCAGACTTTTACTGACTAAAACCAATCTGTGTTCTTTGACCCCGTGTGGTCTGCGAAGCGCGCTGAAGCAGCTGGACTGGGAGCTTCTAATGGAAGCCATGGTCCTACAGACCTTGTGGAATATCCTGACATGCCTGTCGATATTGATGCCTAAGCGGAGTGGTTCAAGGAATTCTTGTCTGAAGTTTGCGACGTGGCAATGCCCCGAGTCCAGGTGCACCAGAGATATAGAAATACTACTATAGGTACTGTCAAAGATCTACCATTTGTAGGTAGATCTTTGACAGCACCTACGGTAGGCTGAAGTCAGAGAATCTTATACCAGTCGTGACAGAGATTTTTTCAGATAAGCAATCGCTCCATGTAAAGTACTGATCAGCTGCATTGATTGATCCCTCACGCAATCCATTAGTTTTTTTAACCATATATTTTGTAACCGTCTGCATCGCAACGCAAAAAATCAATCATCAATGTAGTTTCCGGCAAATGAATTGTATCTGCGTCAATAGTTTTTTCGGTAATTTCGTCATTGTTAATTCGTTCATATGTAGTTTCCTACGTCATGTCTGTGACGGTTATTCTCTTGTTATGTTGTGATCGGGTTCAACAAAATACAAAAAAACCCGTGCAAGGCCAAAAAGACTTAGGTACCTCTACGTAAGCTGTCACACAAAAAAAATAATTACTCAGTTTCAATTCTGATACAGCCAGTGATCCTTTTTTTTAATTTAGGAACTCATTAAATAACTTTTTCTGCCCTGAGAGCAGCGAGAGGTAGTGTCAGACTTTTACTGACTAAAACCTATCTATGTTTCCTTGACCCCGTGTGGTCCGCCGTGAGTGCTGAAGCAGCAGGACCGGGAGCTTCTCCTGGAAGCGGTGGTTCTACAGACAACAGTGGAATCACCGGACAGGCCTGTCAGTTGGCTAAGGCAGATTGGTTCCAGGAAGTCATATCGGAAGTTTGCGACGTGACAATGCCCCAAGTTCAACATGGTCATGCCCGGCGTCAGGTGCATCACAGATATAATAATAATAATATTCCACACCTATCACACAACGCCGCCTAGTCTCAAGCTAAGCAGAGCTTGTGTTATAAGTACTAGACAACTGATAAACATACTTATATATGTCTTAATACATACATACATTTTATAGATAAATTACACCCAGACACAGAACAAATGATCGTGCACTCACACAAACATCTGTCCTGGGTGGGAATCTAATCCACGACCTCTGACATAGCAGTCAGGGCCACTAACTGCTAGACACAGAGATACTACTGTAGGTACTGTCAAAGATCTGCTTATAAATGGTAGATCTTTGACAGTACCTATGATAGAGAAGCCAGAGAATCTTATGCCAGTCGTGACAAAGATTTTTCCAGATAAGCAATCGCTCAATGTAAAGCACTGATCAGCTGCATTGATTGATCCCTCACGTAATCCATTAACTTTTTTTTAACCATTAATTTTGTAACCGTCTGCAAAACAAGGCAAAAAATCAATCATCACCATAGTTTCCGGCAAAATGTATTGTAACTGCGTCATTCGTTTTTTTGGTAATTCCGTCATTGTTAATTCGTTCATATGTAGTTGCCTACGTCATGTCTGTGACGGTTATTCTCTTGTTATATTTGGAAAGGATTAGGGTATCGTGGAACGGTCAGAAAAACCTTTTAGCTTTGTATGGAAAAACTTTGGTTACCACCAACTAATTATGTTTTTTTTTTTTTTGTATTATTAGACAATTATGTCTTTTTAGTTGCAGCCAGAGTACCTTTTTCTCATGACAATTCCAATTAACTCAAACCCTGCTAGGATACATTGTTTTATTATGAAGTTCCCGTGTCTACCTTCCGGCTCCATCATCATCATCAGATCAATTCGATAGTACCTTATGGCCAAAATGCATCTCATGACAATTCTAATAAGCCCAAACACGACTAGGATACATTGATTAATTACGGAGTTCCAGTGCCTATCTTCCGGCTCCATCATCATCATCAGATCAGTTCGATAGTACCTTATAGCCAAAGTGCATCTCATGACAATTGTAATAAGCCCAAACACGGCTGGGATACATTGATTAATTTCGGAGTTCCGGTACCTATCTTCCAGCTCCGTCATCATCATCAGGTCACATCGATGATACCATTTTCAAGATACCTATTCGGAACTATTCATTTATTTATTTTAACTATGTTCATTGAGAGATTGGTGTGACTATGAACTTCCGTTGGCCATTTCTGGTCGTCTTCACCAGTTCCACTTCATCAAATGTCATGTTTTGACTATAAATGCTTAAGTCTTTGATAAAAATACCAAAAGAACTATATGGTTGCCTATAATATTTAAGGAGTTCCCTCGATTTCGCCAAGATTCCATCATCAAATCCCGACTTGGTGACTATGGGACCATTTGGGAAGTATACCCTTTCTAACAAAAAAAGAATTTTTCAAATCGGTTGGCAAGTGACGAAGTTATGCGCGAACATACATAAAAAAAAAAAAAAAATACAAACATCCGAATTGAGAACCTCCTCCTTTTTTAGAAGTCGGTTAATAAAATTTACCTTTACAAAAATGTTTCAAACCTATTTGCAAAATAAATATAAATTATTATTTATCATGTGCTCGTCTTCATTCTTCATTCTACCATAGTCCTAAAGTTTCTTGGGATCGGTGCAAAACGTATTCTTCTCTGATAACCACACTGATACTATCCTTTACCAAACTTTAAGAAAGACAGAAAAATATTAATTTCTGACTTGTACAAGACAAACAATAATCTATATATATAAATAACATATCAGAAACATTTATTTCATATAGGGTTAGACATCATATAGACTAGTTACAGACACTTTTGAATTGTCAAAATATTCGTCAGTCACAAAAAGTGAAGCTCAATTGCACGTTCCAAAGCGTAGATCTATATGGAGAAGAACGTGCAAAAAAATCCATGGACACTCATATTATGAGTTATTTAAATCTTGGCTACATCAGATTTCAAGAATTTGATTAGATTAAGTCGTTTGACTTTTTAGACAGATTCTAAGCTGTGACACTAAAAAAATACGTAGTTTTAATTCTGACACAGCCAGTGATCCTTATTTTTTTGAAGTTAGGAACTCATCAAATAACCTTTCTTGCCCTGAGACCAGCGAGAGGTAGTGTCAGACTTTTACTGACTAAAACCGTCCGCGGTCCGCGAAGCGCGCTGAAGCAGCTGGACTGGGAGCTTCTAATGGAAGCCATGGTCCTACAGACCTTGTGGAACATCCTGACATGCCTGTCGATATTGATGCCTAAGCGGAGTGGTTCAAGGAAGTCTTGTCTGAAGTTTGCGATGTGGCAATGCCCTGAGTCCAGGTGCACCAGAGATACAGAAATACTACTATAGGTACTGTCAAAGATCTACCATTTGTAGGTAGATCTTTGACAGCACCTACGGTAGGCTGAAGTCAGAGAATCTTATACCAGTCGTGACAGAGATTTTTCCAGATAAGCAATCGCTCCATGTAAAGTACTGATCAGCTGCATTGATTGATCCCTCACGCAATCCATTAGTTTTTTTAACCATATATTTTGTAACCGTCTGCATCGCAACGCAAAAAATCAATCATCAATGTAGTTTCCGGCAAATGAATTGTATCTGCGTCAATAGTTTTTTCGGTAATTCCGTCATAGTTAATTCGTTCATAAGTAGTTTCCTACGTCATGTCTGTGACGGTTATTCTCTTGTTATATTGTGATCGGGTTCAAAAAAACACAAAAAACCCGTGCAAGGCCAAAAATACTCTTATCTCTACGTAAGCTGTCACACTAAAAAAAATAATTACGCAGTTTCAATTCTGATACAGCCAGTGATCCTTTTTTTTTAATTTAGGAACTCATTAAATAACCTTTCCTGCCCTGAGAGCAGCGAGAGGTAGTGTCAGACTTTTACTGACTAAAACATATCTATGTTTCCTTGACACCGTGTGGTCCGCCGTGAGTGCTGAAGCAGCAGGACCGGGAGCTTCTCCTGGAAGCGGTGGTTCTACAGACAACAGTGGAATCACCGGACAGGCCTGTCAATAATTGTTGAGGCAGAGTGGTTCCTGGAAGTCATATCGGAAGTTTGCGACGTGACAATGCAACACACAAATATTTGTCCTGGGTGGGAGTCTAATCCACGACCTCTGACATAGCAGTCAGGGTCACTAACCACTAGACCAACAGGCCAGTCAAAATAATATGGAGATACTACTGTAGGTACTGTCAAAGATCTACTTACAAATGGTAGATCTTTGACAGTACCTATGGTAGAGAAGCCAGAGAATCTTATACCAGTCGCGACAAAGATTTTTTCAGATTAGCAATCGCTCCATGTAAAGCACTGATCAGCTGCATTGATTGATCGCTCACGCAATCCATTAACTTTTTTTTAACCATATATTTTGTAACTGTCTGCATCGCAACACAAAAATCAATCATCACTATAGTTTCCGGCAAAATGTTTTGTAACTGCGTCAATAGTTTTTTTGGTAATTCCGTCATTGTTAATTCGTTCATATGTAGTTGCCTACGTCATGTCTGTGACGGTTATTCTCTTGTTATATTTGGAACGGATTAGGGTATCGTGGAACGTTCAGAAAAACCTTTTAACTTTGTATGAAAAACCTTTGGTTACCACCAACTAATTATGTTTTTTTTGTATAGTTGTCTTCTCCAGTCAATACGTGGAATTACTATTAAAGTAATTCCGGAGAGTCTGGAGTATGTAAATGCAATCAAAATTGTAATTTTGAAGGTGTGAGTCTGGAGTTCTGTCACACAGGTCTTGAACCCAGTATAGACTCCAGCTATCACAATGGATAGATGGTGTAACTTAATAATAATAATAATAATGCTAATGCTTAATGCGTTCCAAATAAGAATAGGATCGATTGCCATGTTGTGACCTCACATCATAATGTCAAATCGAAATTGGGTAGGGTAAGCAAAAATTTTTTTTTTTTTGCTAGTCGGGAACGAGAAAAGTTTAATCTGATGCCAGTTTTATCTGTACGTCAGCATGTAAAGTGTTTGAGTAGTGGCAAATGAAAGAAGAAGGCGAATTGTTACTAACAATGAAAATAAGAAAGAAAATTGTTTTTTTTTTAAACTCATTATGACTTAAAATAATATATTTAGCTAATTTATATTACTCGTAAACGATAATGTTTTTACTTCACCTAGAATTAACTAAGACTTAGTAATACTATGCAAAAAAACCGTACTTTTTACTCAAAAATCTGACAGATCGGGGTCATTGGCTTTCCTATTCTTATTTGGAACACATAGTACGTTTTTGAGAGAGAGAAAAAATACATATCTACACTATAGTATTCAAAAGAGGTAAAGTTTGTTTTTTTTTGTTTGTAAGAGGTAATCTCTGAAAGTACTGGTACGATTGCGAAATTTTTGTCACTGATAGAAAGCTGCTTTATTTCTGAGTGGCATAGGCTATATTTTATTTATGTGGGCGAAGCCGTGGGCAAAAGCTAGTATAAAATAAAAATATATTGGACTGCTCTAGTTGAGCTTTTAATCTTGAAAAAAATAAAATTCTTCCACTTGGAATTAGCTCTGAGCAGTCCGGAGATTAGGAGTTGGTAGTGGTGACACCTCCGTGCCTCGGAAAGTACGTAAAGCCGTTGGTCATGCGCCTGATCTCTCTCGTATTGGATTGCTTGAGAAAGGAATCTCTTAACAACGAACGCCGTATCAAGGAGCACTGCTTTCGGGATCGGTCCTTGATTCATTGCACTGTGTCGATAGTCGCGAGCCAAGTCAATACATTAAAGTTTATCTTTCTCAGGTCGCGGCAGACCAAGAAGGAGATGGAAGTCGTCCCGACTTATGTGTCTTCCTTGGGAATCGGAAAGAAGTGGCTCAAAACCAGGATCATTGGAAGGAATGGAGAGATACCTTTTCCCAACATTGGGACCGTATGGGCTAGATATAATAATTATCTTTCTCAGCTTTCACGAGGTTCTCGTCATGAGGGACTGCTATAAAATGGTTTATTTTTTTAGCATAATTAATTTTAAATCCATGTGTAAATTTTAATACAAAGTTTCATAAAGATAAGTGATTTCAACAAATTTACACAAATCGGCTGACGATATTTTTATCAGTATAGGTAAGTAATTAATTATATTACAAATACCTGCTTATCTTATTGATTTATCTTAGAATCTAGCTACCTACTGGCATACACGTCTCTTGCAACGTGCACTACCAACGTGTTTCTATTTAACTAGTAATGTGTACTTATGAATAAATATGTAAATATAATGTAGGTACATATGTAGTAACGCCAATAAAATATGATCATATATGTTTTATTGGCTTGTCTACGTGCGTTTAATACATAGCACCTATACATGTGCTAAACTATATCTTGCAAAACAGATAGAACTAAAATAATATATAAATGTATCTGCTACCAACGGCATCGCCCGTGATTGTAGCTAATAATCCTAAGGAAACACAATCACGGGATAAACTTTATATATAAGCCTGAGCCGCAGGTGAGGGTGTTGTGGAGATGAGTGCTGCAGTGACAAATTTCCATGTGTTATCAAACGACGTTTTTCAATACACTAACGAAGAAATAAATTATCGGGTGCCGGCGACTATTGGGGTCTGCTTGACGACCTGCCTCATATAGGTGCGGGCGAGCGCTAGCCCTTTTCCGCACTAGTGCGAAAAACAGTAAATAGCGTGCGTAAAAGCGGTATGGGTAGTAGCGGGTTTTCATGCAATTGTATTAAAAAAGTAATTTGTCGATTTCCCTCGTCAAATAAAACCTCACACAAGCTATTCATATTTTCTTTGCATCCCTTTCCCTTTTCATCCATCCGCATTTATTATCACTATTTTAGTAACACTTCTATAAATATAATATATCATATAGATATATTATCGGCATTTTGGACACAAATAATAAAATCAATATACGGAACCAACAACCAAACGAACTATAGCCAATATTTTTTGCCCCAACCATCGGCGCCATTATTATCTCAATCTAACACGTTCGAGATCACGTTAGAGGCGGTGTGTACCTCAACGATACCTCCTCAAATAAACGGGTGACGCAACGTCATATAACTAGTCTCCTAATAGCACATGCCGGTTATTTAGATAGTTGTGACGTGTCGGTTCAAATTCGGACGCATAAAGGTTAGGATAAACCAGTTGTTACTAGTTAGGTGCTAGTAAGAGTTTGGAAAACGGGATAGGTAGCTTTTTTAGGGTTCCGTAGCCAAATGGCAAAAAAACGGAACCCTTATAGATTCGTCATGTCTGCCTGTCTGTCTGTCTGTGTGTCCGTATGTCACAGCCACTTTTTTTCAAAACTATAAGAGCTATACAGTTACTGTTGAAACTTAGTAAGTAGATGTATTCTGTGAACCGCTTTAAGATTTTTACACAAAAATAGAAAAAGAGCAATAAATTTTGGGGGTCCCCATACTTAGAACTGAAAGTCAAAAATTTTTTTTTCATCAAACCCATACGTGTGGGGTATCTATGGATAGGTCTTCAAAAATGATACTGAGGTTTCTAATATTAGTTTTTTCTAAACTGAATAGTTTGCGCGAGAGACACTTCCAAAGTGGTAAAATGTGTGTCCCCCCCCTCTAACTTCTAAAATAAGAGATTGACACTAAAAAAAATGAATGAATGAAACTAAAAAAAATATATGATGTACTGAAAATTGGTTTGAACAAAATCGAAAAAAATACACTATTATTAAAACATCGATCAAAGTTACAACGAACTACAAGAACTTTTATATTATGTTACTTGCTGCTACGGAACCCTCCACGGGCGAGTCCGACTCGCACTTGGCCGGTTTTTTTTGGAGAAACTGACTGACTGATACATCAACGCACAACCTTAATTATTGAGACTTGAAGCGTGTTTTGCACTATGTAATTTTTGGAAATTCATCTTATAAGGGGGGAAATTCGTTTGTATGCAAAATTTTAGTCTTTGGTTCCATAAACTTGACAAATTGACTGACTGACATATCAACACACAACCGAGAGTACCTGGACTGGGAGCGTGAAATTTTGTACAAGGTATCTTTTTATTTTTTACTTTTCATAAACGAACACTAAGAGAGGGTTTTCAAAAATTCACCCCCTAGATGTATCAGGGTTCTAAAGTTTGTATGGAGATATCTACTTTACTGCGAGCAAAGCCTCTGGGAGAAGCTAGTGTAATATAAGCTAGTATAATATCTCAACCATCTCGTAAAGTTATATTTTATAGATATTTATACTTATAATTTAATTTATGTATTGTATCTATTTTTTCTGTTTCAATTACTGGTTTTGTTATATGTATTATATAAGTTAATTTAGATAAGTACCTAATATAGTATAATTCTTCATTTTCTGACTCATTTGTATACACTGTGTCTACATCTCTCATCCAACTCTCCTGTTGGAAGAAATTTCATTTGAAATAAGCAGTACCTCAAGTACTCTTTTATCTGTATTTGTCCATTTCATTTTTAAGTGTTTGTGTGTGTATAAATCAATAAATAAAAAATAATAATTAACAAAATAAATAAAAGGAGAAACCGACTGACTGACACATCAACTGAAACTATAGGGATTAGAAAACTTCCTTCACAAGGCTTCCTATTAAATAAACTCCATCTTAGTGCTCCGCCGGGCCTTGGTTCAGGCCATGGTCCGGAGCGAGGAGGAGGGGCAGGCGGCCGCCGACTTCTGCGAAGCAGAGGAGGAGACCACATCAGGCAACGCCGCTCTCACCGCCGCCGCCGGGATTCCGATCCCGATTTCCGGCCACCGTAGGCGCGGGCTTGCGGACAGTGAGCAATGGGTAGCTCGCTGTCCGACCGTCCGGTAACTGTCCGGACCGAGCCCAAGTCGTTGACGGCGCGCACTGTTCCCGCGCGCCTCAAGGAGTTGTCAGCAACAGCAGGGGCCCAGCCGGGCCGAAGCCTACTGGGGCCAGGGTTATCCGAAAGGGAACTCGAGCCCCGGTATGAAGACTAGAAGGAACGGGGTGGGCTTTTAGTCAGTAAGAGTCTGACACTATCTCCCGCTCCGCCCAAGAGCGGGGGTTGTCATTGGATGATTTTTCCCACCATAAAAAAAAATCCTAGTGCTCACCAACACTAGAATGGATTCAACTTTTAAGGAAAGATAAAAGGGAAAAGGGGGAATTACGTTTGTATGCGGTCTCATTCCGTATGCTTAATATATTTGAAAGTTAGCACAAATTGTAACCTAATTTAAGTTTTTTATTCTTTCTTTATTTTCCAATACGCTTTTATTTATCCTGCCGGTTTTAGGCACGCAATAGACTGTTTTCCGAACCTGTGTGGAAAAGTCCTCCTGCTCTGGAGGGGATGCCGCAATGTTATTTACCTTTATCGTATCAGGCTGGACACGCCTCGATAGCCACGAGTCGCCGGTCAACCCTCGTTTATTAATTTCTTCGTAGATGTATTGAAAACAAGTCGTTTGATACACGTGCTTAGTCACTGCAGCCCTCGGCTCCATAACACACTCGGCTACGGCTGGTGCGAATTCCACCTCGGTCGTAACGACAAACTTTCTGCACTTGTATCAAAATGTACTATTTCAAAACTACCTTTAAAATATGGTTTAGGGTGTGTTAAAGTTTTTATGAATACATTCTTGCGAATAAAGTCGCTGCTATAGTACTAGTCTTTCACACATTAGCTTGTAAATACAAAAGGCATAATTCGCGCAAATGTTACAAATACTCAGGAAATCTCAAATTTGTACGTCTCTTTTAATGATTTATAGCTCACTGACTTTAATGCGATGATTACAATTTTATAATTTATGTTCTCAGAACTTGATTGAGGCTGCAGCACGTTTGGGCTCATGCTGCACGTTGATTAGAACGAGGGGTTCGAGTTCGCGTGATTTGGACACGAGTGAGACACGTTTTGGGAAAGTTGTTTAGGAAACGTGCCCCAAAGTTTTCACGACCAGGAGGAATGAAGCTAGCGAATATAAGTAGGAGATGCGTTAGTTTTAGGAGCATCCTTTTCTAGGTACATTTTCATATAGCATTTGGCCCTTCATAATGTACTCATGTAAGTATTAAAAATATAAAAAAGTACATCAATAGAAACCTTGCACATTTAATCGAGATTCTGAATGATGCCAATTTTTCTGAAAAACTTATAGGGGTCAAATAAAGACACAATAGAAAGATAATGACAGCGTGGACGCGTTCGCTTCGAGTTTAATAATTTAAAAAAAAAAAAAAAACTAGTATTTCCGGGAACAAGTTGTGTAATATATTCGAGTAAATCACGGAATTACCGAAACCCAGCTTTTAAACTGTGCTCGATGTTGACGATAATCGAGTAGAAAAGGAATCTCCTAAGGCATACTATGTATAGTCTGGGGTCAAAAGTGCAGTTGCACTCAAAAATCACGATGGACATAGAAGGGATTTACGAAAGCCCATTTATGTCTCCCCAGGCATAGGCATATATCAACTTATGGTCTTCAAATAAAATAATTATACAGCATATTCGTAAACAAGATTCTTCTAAAGCGGGTCTAAATCATCACAAACTTTATCCCAATCAAAAAAAATCTCATACGTATGTATCCCACTTACTATAGGATCTTAAGTTATCCGCACATCCACCAGCCTGCGCAGACGCCGCCGGATACGCCATCTTGTTCTGACGTCAAACGGACCGCCAAATAACCTTATTGTGAACACAGGAAACCGACGTGACGGTCTAAGAATAAAAGAATAATCACTCAATTGTTACTGAAATAGGATGTGCTAAATATAAACTGAGATTGCTCTCGGATAGGGCTGTGCACTGTGCAGTTCTGACTGATATTGTAGATACTGTGTGGGTGATAAGATCTTCATCTGGTGGGCAGAAGAGTATAAAATTGTTTTCCTGCATCGTCTGGTCCTTATCTGGACAACTGCGCAGATGATGTCTTCCTACATACTTTGAAAGATTTTACTGATAAAATCTTTCAAAGTATGTAGGACTATAGATCAGGACAAGTCATGATGATGATCCTGAGATCATCATCATGACTTGTCCTGATCTATAGTGCAGCGGGAAGGAGTGTCAGACTTTTACTAACTAAAACCCACCTATGTTTCTTCATTTGTTCTTTGCATT
Organism: Mythimna ferrago; assembly: GCA_910589285.2. Classification (NCBI taxonomy): domain Eukaryota; kingdom Metazoa; phylum Arthropoda; class Insecta; order Lepidoptera; family Noctuidae; genus Mythimna; species Mythimna ferrago. Next base: position 13,995,913 of record OU342676.1, on the reverse strand, counting down.
CTAGGATCACGGTAACTCTTTTAAACGTTCCCGCATCACCTCAGATGCTGATGTTGCAGTGATGCTGCAGTAGAAATGGAGACCAGACGACTCGTTTCAGACGTGAGAACATTCGCATGATCAGATAAATAAAAAAACTTCTTCATCTGGCTAGCTGTTTGGTAAAATGAACCACGCAAGCGCAAGTTCGATCGATTATGAAGATATTGCTCTCATCTTTGAGACGGATTTGTCAAATATCAGCTTGATGCGCTAGAGTCGATTGAGAAACGAGTCAAGAAGATCTGAGTAGATCTGATGCACTTGTCGAGTCACAACCCCATAGTCTTGCGCATCGCCGCCCTGCGGTTATCTATCGTTTACATCTCGGGAAGTTTGCAACGGAATTGTAAAATTTAGTTCCGCCAAACCGGTTTTATCATCAGACCACCCTATGTACGGCTTTGCACCATCATTATATGGTGGACAATTGGACATCCTACCAATACGAACAAAACGTTTTGGTAATACATTCATTTTGCGAAAATAAAAGGAGGTTGGAGTTAGACCAAAAACGTTATGTATTTAATGGTGTCCTGACATTTCGTCCCTACGCTCTGAGTTTTTTGGCCAAAGTTCGGATATACATGTCACATGAGGGCCCATAACAGAACAGCATATCTGAGCTTACAAACACCATGAGGAGTCAAGGAATACAGTCGCTGCCAAAGAGTGGAACTCCCTGCCAGACTCTGTTTCCTGATAGCTACAACCTTGGGTCTTTATGTCAAAAGTGAAGAGGTAATTCATAAGCAAGCGTACTCCATCGTCGACCACATCATCGCTTACCATTAGGTGAGATAGTGGTCAAACGCGAGCCTAAGAATAACAAAAAACATTCAAATGTTTCAAAATTTCTCCTCAGCAGTAACAAAAGAAGGCTAGATCTTTGACCAGCCTGTTGACAGGATCCGCTTGTCCAGTTATAATTAGCCGGACACATTAATTCAAAAATAGAATGGCCAATTCAATGTCAAAGAGAATTATTACAACGAATTAAAATTCAATTAACGTTATCAACACGACTTCCTTGAACGATTGATTGTATTAAACTTTCAAATGTATAACTTCCTCGTGTACTGTATCTTGGTTATGATAAGCCCACGCTGGTTGCCTTTCAAGATCCTGAAGCAATCCGTCTTCACTGGATGGTACCCTTTACATCACTGCGAACACTGATAAGATTTACTGTATATTCATAAATATATATCGCAGTCAAGTACTAGTTTATAACAGATAAAAAAAAAAATATATATATAACTATCTTATGCCGATGGATGCGAGACGCACAAGACCGGTCATTATGGCGACACTTGGGGGAGGCCTATGTCCAACAGTGGACGTCTTTCGGCTGAAATGCCGAGGATGATGATGATGATGATCTTCTGCCAGCTGCTTAGTCCGCGTGACAGTAGTAAATGATCCCCATGGAACATATTCCCGAGTTAAAAGTTATGCTATGTGCTATTCTAGACCATGGTCATCATCTTCATCATCTTCCTGCCCTAGTCCCGTTTTATTTGGGGTCGGCGCGACACGTTTTTTTCTTCCATTCTGTCCTATCACTCGTCACGCTATCACTAACTCCCTTTTCTTTCATATCGCTTCTCACACAATCCATCCATCTTTTCTTCATGGTCTACCTATAAAAAAAAATTCATTCCGCCGTTTCTCCGTGAAGATCTGTGATGTCTAAAAACTGATGGGATCCTCTAGAGCCGATGTCTGCCGAATTGTTTGAAAGAGTTACCGTGGCTGTGGAACGCAAGGGGCTACTGAAAGAACACAGGGTGGGTTGAAGCCAGCAAAAGTCTGACACTGCTCCTCGTTCCACTCTCCACCAAGAGTCATTTGATGATATCCTACTGAAAAACCAAATCCCTCAACACTTCAAAGTTTTTTTACCAAAACTCAATGGCCTCCCAAGCCTAGTAACCAAGGAATTTCCCGTGCATATCCTTTGCAACAAGGGTCATACGGGTCTCCTTATCAGCAGTGGTATGCCCCTACTGATACGAACAAATTTTACGCTGGCAACAAACTCAGTATTTAAGGAAAAACTTATCAAAACTGATATGCATTTGCTACGTATTTCCGGTTCTGTGTTACGCTGTGGCTGCGGTTCAGTTATCTCTAATGGTAATCAGACATGGGTATTTTTGGGTTTTGCCCGAAGTTTCCCTGTTTAAATTTGATCCAATTTTATCCTGTTAAATGCAGTACGTGCCTGATAACACTAACTTCGGAAACGATTGTTTTTTTTTTAAATAATATTTACAGTATTCCTCTCGGTGCAGCGAGAGCATAAAATTTTACTGGCTGAGACCCACCTGTGTTTCTTCAGTTTTCTTTTGCTTTTTAGGGCTGCGGTTTATGAATCAGAGACTTGGTATAAAAACCCTCAAAGAGTGCCCCTACAGTTTCATCTCTGTAGAGGTCCACGCTGAAACAAGCTGCATCCTTGTAAATGACAGATTCCTTATGAATTCAGAAGTTACCTTCGCTTCTAATAACTTTATTAGCTTCTAAAACTTCTAATAACTTTATAGAAATAAAAAAAAAACATTTGAAAGATTAATCCGCGTGTAATCAATAATGGGTTTAATCACAAACTAATAATAATAAAAGATTTATACTAGCTACTTTACTACAAAATCTATAACCAGTGAGTTTTGCTAGTAATGACATATGGCACTGAAATATGGCCGTTCAAAATGGGTCAACAGAAGGTTTGAAGTCACCCTAACGGCAGTGGAGAGGGCTATGTTCGGAGTTTCCTTACGTAATCGAACCAGAAATGAAGATATGTGCAAGAGAACTAAGGTTATTTTCAAAGCCCAAAGGTTAACCAAACTCAAGCAGAATAAATAATAGATAGAACTGAAAGGTTCTAATGTGGAAACAGCGTAATGGAAGACGTCGCGTTAGAAGGCCTCCAATAAGAGGGCCCGATGACCAACCTTACAAAGTCCCTCCATCGGATGCAAGACACAGGGACCGATCGCTGTTGCGAAACTTGTGGGAGCTCTATGTCCAGCGGTGGATGTGTTACGGCTGAAACCAACAGAATTACTCTTGATCGCTGAGATATTTTAGACTGTAAAGCAAGTTACATTTGACTCTCATAGACCATTAAATTCTGCAATAATTACGGAACGATCGTTCATCATCATCATCGTCATCATTTCAGTCGAAAGATGTCCAAAGGCCTCCCCCAAGCGTCGCCATGACGACCGATCCTGTGCGTCTCGCATTCACCGCATTCCCGCGACTCTCTCCAGGTCGTCGGTCTACCTTCGAACCTTCGAACGATCGTGCATACTTCGACCGAAATTTCTAGATCTTTATCAATCACTATCTACTAAAAGTAAGACATCAGTATAACGCCTCAAGAAACGGAACAATAGGCGGCCATTGACTTCATCACGACAAAACTGTCTGCCCCAATGTAGCGATGTCTTGTGACTCTAGTATCGTCCCAAATTCGACCTTCAAGAAGTTTCTATAGGTTTGTGACCGAATTCATTGGTTTTTCACGTGACTTCTTATTGAGGTGACCTAGAAATCTGGGATTTGTTTGTAAAATTTCTGTCTAGATTATGAGATCTAAATGTTTTAAGCAGTAACCCCTGCCCCCTAGCCAAGTTACGACCGTTTCGTTTCGATTCTCTAGTGTCAAACGCCTCGAGTGGTCCACGCCTCCGATTCTTTTGTTCTGACGTCATCACAACGCTCAGTTACGTAGTAAGAACGAAGGAATAGGAGGCGTGGCCAACTCGAGGCGTTCGACACGAGAGAATCGAATCGAAATGGTCGTAACTTGGCTAGGGGAGCTGGTTTAATCTAGCTTCAAAAAAAAACTCTTTACTCAAATTTCATCACCATTTCAGCTGTTCACCGAATTAGAGTTGAAATGATGGTCATAAAAATTGTTTTTAAAATTGAAAACATCACTTACACCCAGTAGCACCTATTGTCGGGTCCTTTCTTCATTCATTCCAATTTTCTTCACTTTTCTAGAGGTTTCTATAGGTTTGTGACCAATTCGGTCACAAACCTATAGAAACCTCTCTCATTTGGTTTTCAGTAGACTTCTTGTTGAGTTGACCTAGAAATCTGAAATATATTTTGTCTAGATTATGAGATCGTGCTTGATCGTGTATGTTTTAAGCAGTAATCCCTAGTTTAATCTGGCTTCTAGAAAAATCTCTTGATCCAAATTTTGGTCACCATTTCAGCTGTTCGTTGAATTATAGTTGAAATGATGGTGATAAAAATGCATTTAACAATTGAAAAAAAAATTTGCACCCATTAGTACCCACCACTGGGTTCTTTCTTTGGTCAGATTGAGATTTCCTTCACATTTCACATAAAAAAAAAAAACTATTTGGGAAACTTTATTAAGCTGTCATTTGACCCCCAATCCTAATAAAATTAAGTACATTTTTTGCCACATTATTGAACAATATTGGGTTTGCTTTAAGAAAACATAACTTTGAGTTAAGCTCGGTTATGTACATGAAATTAAACAAATAAATAGTTACTTCCCTACTTACTTTGTTGCCCACTTATATGTTGTTATGGTGTACAATAAAGAATTAAGGGGAATATTTACAAAAGTCAATTGTAATAAATTCAATGACAATCTATAAATACCTTAGTAACATGTATGGAAAACGCCTTACTTACGTATTTATATGTAACTAATAAATTTTGATCTTCAGATATTCAATACAATAATAAACATTTTGAAAATCGAGCACAATTTCAATGACCAGACATAGCTTACACTATCTGATGACGTCACTTAAGTAACCGGCCGATTATCTCAACCCAGAATCAACAGTGGCGCCATCTACGAAAGCGTAGGCCCAATCAAGTTTTACGAGTCCTGAAGAAACGATTCCATTGTCTCTTGACTTAGCATTTCAGTCTCTCATGGACTGAAATGGAGCTCTACGAATCATCAAAGTTTTTTTATAATATCCCCTCGAGCGCCGATTGTATATAATGTTTGTACAACTTCAATGACCTTGAAAAACGCTTAATTGTCGTTAACACGTTTGAACGAAATTTATTTGGCCGAAAATTTTTGGTTCTATATTTTTGTTTTTCTTAGAAAAATCCAGAAAAAATTTGGTCCTACCTACCTAAACTATAATCGGACGGGAAGACCGCTTCAGGCTAGTTGTAGTTTATGTAAAACCAAAGTCTATGCCATCTATATAAAACCGATTCTAAGTAGGTGGGAAAGAACCTATCACAAAAACTTCACAATATTATGTAAAATATTTATTGCGTTCTATGTTACTCGTTTATGTAATGACATGATTGTAAAATTAAATAAAAATAAAAACATATTATAGTATACTAACATATTATAGTATATTAGACCCCGCGGTTTCACCCGCTTCTTTGGTTACTGCTGTGCTCCGGATGGTTGAATAGTTTTCCTCGACAAATGGGTTATCCCATACTAAAAAAATATTAATTCGAACCGATAGTTTTTCTTTTTATTACCGTGAGAAATCGTGGTTTATACCGCTTTAATACCAACTAATACCACTGGTATTTGCTTGAACCCTTGTTTATTTTCTATTCCGAATTGATACCATTGTACTAATACTAAAATAAATTCAAGGATCTAAAGTATAGTCAGTAAAAATACTTTGTATGGGGCCTTCATAGAATTAAGTTCTCTCGCTCACACACTCTTTAGTGTCAGACTTTTACGAACTAAAACGCACAGTGTTCCTTCAGTTGCTCTTTATTGCGAAGACTGCGATAAAGCTAGAAATATACTAGACCGACGCACTCGTGTAACACGCCTCTGGGGCCACGGCTAATTTGAAAGATAGCTCAAGCCCCGATACAAAGGCAACGAAGGAACGGGGCGGGCTTTTAGTCAGTAAGAGTCTGACACTATCTCCCGCTCCGCCCAAGAGCGGGGGTTGTCATTGGATGATTTTTCAAAAGCAATCCGCGGCCCTGGCAGGCATCGGGCCTTACAATTTTGCTGACCTCTCTCTGAGTTGCGCCTGGAATAAAACGCGCCGTCGGCCTCAGCTTGATCCTTACTAAACGGTCGTACGGCGAGCTACCTTTGGCTCGCCGTCCACAGATCCGCTCATATGGTGAATAAATCCTCAGATTAGCACGTTTTAATAAACAAACAAATTCCTCATCTTAATAATATTAGTAAAGAATTTGCATCGGTTTCTATTATTTGCAACGCAGTTTTATCAGTTGCATAGATTAATGATAATAGCACTTAGTATTTGAGACCGAGGTAAACGCGGATAGCTGTATTCTAAATATGGAAGGTCGCCACTAGTATTTATTTAAAATTCTTTAACGAGCGACCACTTATATTCTTGCTATAGTTACTTGAGGCGGATTTTATTTTCTTTTTTGACACTATTTTCAAAATGTGTTTCTTTAACTAGGTATTTAAATTTATATAAAAGGAGAATCTGACTGACATACAATTACCGTCACGGATCTTGAGCGCTCGGCGTCAGAGTGGGGATCGCTTTGCGAATTCCATACATTGGCAAGCCAATCGGCGTCGTTGTTAGATACATGCAGCAAGAGCAGGGAACGAATCATGAGTGACGTCTAAGTCGCGATGGCGTGGCGAGCCAATAACTGACACTCCCCGCCCCCGCGTCTCACTTCGCACCACTAAAGAGACCGAATATTTGACTTCTGCGCAATTTGAAGCCAGCGCTCAAGATCCGTGCCGGCAATTGTATCAACGCACGCAATAAGAGAGGATTTTTTTCCAAAATTCCGCCCTAAAGAGATGAAACGGGTTCCAAAATTTGTGTGGTGAGAAATGCTAAATTTATAAAAAGGAAAAAGTACAATAATAAAAATAATAAAAAAGGAATTCAGGGCAGACCTGTTGATCTAGTAGTCAGTGGCCCTGACTGCTACATATGTCAGAGGTCATGAGTTCGACTCCTACCCAGGACAAATGTTTGTTTCATCACTCAATCATTTGTCCTGTGTATCAATATACATATAAGTATGTTTATCAGTTGTCTAGTACTAATACCACAAGCTCTGCTTAGTTTGGGACTAGAAAGCGTTGTGTGAAACTTGTGTATTAATATTATTCTTATTATCTACACTAATGTAATAAAGAGGTCAAGTTTGTTTTTATGTTTTTATGTTTGTAATCTCTGGAGGTACTGTAGCCTGATTCACGTAAATTCAAAAAAGCCAAAATATCGTTGAAGTTTTATAGTCGTTCGATCGAAGTCCTATCCCAAAGTGGTATTCACGATCTATCGACTTATTTCCAGTTACATTAATAAGTATTCTACTAGGATAATGTAATACAGATTTTTTTTTAAATGGACGAATTTCAAACGACTTTAAAATCGGTGTCGTTCAAACTCGATTGATGGATGTGAATACGGAGATGGTCTAAACGACTAAATCGCTACGATATCGTTACGGTTTTCATTACGTGAATCGGGCTACTGGTCCGATTGCTAAGATTTTTTCACCAATAGAAAGCTGCGTTATTCCTGAGTGACATAGGCTATATTTTACGCGAGCGAAACTGCGGGCAAAAACTAGTTAATTATAAAAAAGATAATAAGAATAATATTATTACACAAGTTTTTTTTTTCTTTTTTTTCGTTTATTTGTTTATAAAATACAAGTAATAGGTACAATACAGATGATGCAAATCATAAACTCATTAGAGTTTTACCGTGCATCATAATCACAGATACAAAAAAAAAACTTTGCTTAACTAAAACACAATATCACATTCCAGACCACATAATTATATCCGAAGAGGGTATAATTATAATAAGACGCCAAAATTGTCGATTGAACGAGCGAGCGTAACATCGCATCAGACTGACTACCCGCTTTTCTAATCATAATGTAGTTAAGGAATGTTTTGAGAGTGATACAGGTTGTTCCTTTATTTTAATCACCTATCTGTGTGCATCCCTCATCGCCTAAATCAATTTATGAGCACAGATGCATAAGTTTTTTTTATTATTATTATTTAGCTAGGTGTTCTAATGTAAGAAGTGTTGTTTTAATTTGTATTTTATGTTTTTATGTGTACTTTTATCTATTAATGTTGTCGGTAAACTATTTATAAGATATGGTATCATATATTTCAATAATCTCTTGCCATGTAGGTTGCTGTATTTAGGAAGTAAAAGCCTCGCGTTGATGACACTACGACTATTAATTTGATTAACGTTTACGGGTTTTGATGTCCTATAATTTTCATTAAAGAATTCTTCATTCAGTAGTGTTAATTTAACTTTTTCATAATAAAATAGTTTAATTGATATAAACTAGTGTTTGACTGCGATCGCACCTGATTAAAAAACCTGATTTGAATTATTTTTAATTACAAAAAGAATAAAGGAAGACAGGACTTATAAAAAGGATTTTCGAGTTTAAAATATCAATTTAGAAGATTTATAAAAATCGAAAAACAAGAGCGTGACCACACCCTAAAGCCGCCATTGTCAACAAAGGACAGCGCACACTATGATACAGAAAAAATAACCGCTGTATCTGACGCACCGTATATTAAGTATGTTTTCATCTACATTTGATACATTTTCAAATCATGTATTTGGAGCTTACGGGAATATTTTCATGAATGATAACTTGTGTGTCCATTATATACACATCTAAGTAGGGTACAGAACCGTTTTTATATTAGCATGAAGGTAACTACATACAGTGACGAAATAATTGAATAATAAGTTAAATTATTCGTTGAAAATATCTTGGAATATTTTTGTTTTCTATCTTTGGTTTGACATTGAAATACATGAGAGTTTACTGTTGTATTAAGTAGGATTTTGTAATGCAGATGATTTGATGTTGTATCCATTCGTTGCATTTTGTTATTTGGGTCTTGTGACGACATGACGAATCAAATAACTTCTCCCGCTTTAGGTAGAGCGAGAGTTTGACCACTATCTCACCTGATAGAGAGCAACGATGTGGTCGACGATGGAGCATGTTTACGCCGAAATTGTCACTCGAATGGTGGTTGCTGAAAACCAGCACGGTAGATGGCTGGATTAGCCCAGCGTCACGGTATATTATGCTGACCAATGGCATATTCTTGCCTAATTGCGACGCGCAACTTGGATCCTTAGATTTTATTGGTAATTTAAATGCCCGATATACACATGGCCTGGCAGGCAAACTGTTTTTTAAGCTATTGCATAGCTTCTATCGCGGGCCTTGAGCGTGGAGACCGAATCCAGAAATTCCGTAACGAAAATAACCTAACCCCCCCCCACTCATTTGTTTTTTGAGCGTGGTGACCGATAAGAAAACAAATGAGTGAACAATCAATCAAAATTCAATTCAATGTGTGAAAGTGTAACTTCAATTAATATCAAAGAAAAAAAACAAAGGAAAAAAAATACTGCATAAATAAAATAAATAAATAATTATAATTGCATAAGTTGATAAAAATGCTATGCAATAGCTTTACCGCGGCAGTCCCACAGACGCGAGAGCCACACGACTTTTTTTTTTGTATTTTTGTAACTGTTTGTGCGTCTATAGTTTGTACGCAACGCTAATTGTCGGCGTTTACGAACTACCTACAGGTCATTGAACTCGCTCAGCTGACGTTTTCTTAAAGAAATTAATTTCGTACATGCGTAAATTAATACGACTTTTGAAAAAAGGTTTTTTATTTTTATTACAAATCGATAGTGTTTCTGTACCGGATCGACCCTCCACGGGATTAAAACGAATAAAATTTAGCGGTATAGAGATACTAACTTTTGCCCGCATCAACTGGCTTGGCTCCCGTCAACTGATTACTATATTCTACTCTATCCAACTCTACCCTACTGTACTCTACTCTACCCTACTCTACAGTATATTAATTTAATATACTATTAAACACAGCAAATAGTCAATTTTTCAACCATACTTAACCATATACCACATTACGTTTAGCTGTCACATGCGTTTTGTTGTACGACGTTTTACGTCACGTTCCACGGGAACGAGATAAAAAAGATATTAATTATAATAATAATATAATATTCCACAACTATCACACAACGCCGTCTAGTCTCAATCTAAGCATAGCTTGTGTCATGAGTACTAGACAACTGATTAACATACTTATATATTTCTAAATACATACATATTATAGATAAATTATACCCAGACACAAAACAAATGATCGTGCTCATCACACAAACATTTGTCCTGGGTGGGAATCGATCCCACGACCTCCGGCATAGCAGTCAGGGTCTCTAACCACCAGGCCTGTCTGGTTCTAAGCTACCTCCTCACCAATTTTCAGCCAAATAGGTTCAGCTGTACTTGAGCTGGAAATAGTGTAACTAACACGACTTTCTTTTATATTGATTCATATGCAAAGTTAATTTTGTCAACATTTTATCATTTTCTACCTTACATCCGTATTCGCCAAAACATGCTCGAAATTCATCTGGCAGGGGCAGCCCTGCTCCACTATCAGGGTTTGGTCACATCCTGCTTCTATTTTCAGCACGACTTTGACCCGACGATCTCGCTCGAGGTCCGAGGGTGTGTCATGCTGAGTTATGATGAGAGGATATGTCCAGGATGCTGGTTAACGTAAGACGTAGTAGATATTTTTAGATTTAAATGATAATGTGCGAACAAGTCTTGATAAAGACGCAGAAGTTATGGAAGGTGATCTTAAAGTCATAATCGTAAAATTTGAACTCGTTTTTACTTTCGATTTTATAGTTTTTCTTGCATGTATTTGAGTCGAGTTAAAGTTCATGTGTTATTAAAATACTAGCACGCACTGCGACCTTTATTTGGATACTGATTTATGTGTGTGACGCGCAGACTCGTAAATCAGTATCTACGTTGACATTTTGTCACAATCTAAAAAGTTTTTTTTTGCACATAATTCAATCATTTTTCTAAAATAATAGTAACCAAAGTTACTCCTTATAACATCAGTTATCTACTGATAAAAGACCCGTCAAAATTAGTCCAGCCGTTACGGAGATTAGTTGGAGCGAATATTTAAAAAGTAGCATTTTTGTATAGCGTTCGGAGATTAGGCAGATCAAACAGATAGACAGAAAAAAAAGGCTTTGGAGATTAGGTACCTACCCGAATCAAATTGACAGATGGACAAAAAATTAAAAAAATGCCTTATCAATATAGGTAATTAGGTATCGAATATAAATACTTCCATAGGCATTTAGTAAAAAAAAATGTATTACAAACAGACACTTCTATTTATTTACTTATTTTTTTTTTTTAATTGAAATAATCTAGTGCTTGACTGCGATCCCACCTGATGGTAAGTAGCGATGCAATCTTTGATGGTGAGGCACACTAGTTTATTAAGAGGCTATTCACTCTAGCCTTGAAGATACCCAATTATTTATTTATATGTATAGATAACTCAGGCTGACATTTTTAAATATAGTAAAAAAAAACTGTATCGCATTTAGAACAGCATTTTTAAAATGTCAAACGGTTTTAATGTTTTTATTTTAGCTCTTCTAAAATAATACGCGTGGATGTTAACCTTCTCTCGTAGGTATTGATTTTAACTTAAAAACATTTTTTTTTTCTCATGGCGTGTGTTATACTTGTCATATTAATATTAACACTTAAATATTATATTTTTTATTATTCATATTATTCTGCTTTTAGTATTTCTTGTTATAGCGGCAACAGAAATACAGGCATATATTATCTGTGAAAATTTCAACTGTCTAGCTATCACAGTTCATGAGATATCGCCTGGTGACAGACAGACGGACGGTTTTTACCTTTTGACTACGAAATCCTAACAAAAATGACCTTAGTTAAGTGAGCCTCACAGACAGAACGATCAGACAATAGATTACTGCCATCAATCTCCCGTTAGTCAAAACTGTCGACTTTAACGTTAGATTTGACCGTCTGAATGTCACTAATGTCATGATGACAGGTGACATTTAACTCAAGTCACCGTTCTATTGTTTTAAAATACAAATTTCATCACTGTAGGATTTGTTTGGTCACTTAATTAGTTATTTTAAGGTTAGATTTCTTCATGTTGTGTGGGAATGTGAATCTTGGGTTTTTCAGAACAAAAACTGTTGTTTTAAATAAGTTTAGGTAATTAATATGAAACCAAAAAGAGACAATGCAAACATCTTAAACGGGTAAGACGGTAAATATTTTCGCAGGTTTTGGAATATCCGAGATTTAGAATAGAACTACATCAAGACCTTTTCTTGTGTTTTTTTTTTGTTTATGTGATGAGATCATTTTGTTCTGTGTCTGGCTGTAATTTATCTATATTAAATATGTATTTAGAAATTTAAGTATGTTTATCAGTTGTCTAGTACTCATAACTCAAGCTCTGCTTAGCTTGGGACTCAACGGCGTTGTGACGTTGTGTGATAGTTGTGTGAATGTTATTATTATTTGTACTAATTAAATATAATTAGTTAGTGGTGTATTTCATACCGGTCACGCTCAAGGTTACCCAAATAAATAAAAGATTTGTCACTGAAAACAACATGGCCGATTATATTTAGTGCTGTGACACGTCAGGTTCAGACTACAGCTGGTAGTGGATGAGTGATTGATAGCTTGTCAACACACAGTTCACTAATGCTACTCAATAGACGTGGGATGGTAGGCTATTTAAAGCGAGCGGTGAGCATTTCTGACATTGTTTTATCTAACAAATTACGCTCTATCGAGAACAAACCTAAGGTAAGTGCTTTAAGGTAGCCCGCGAGCACGCCATAATCATAGTGGTAAATGGGCTCTTTGAGGAGGCTGGAGAAGCGTCACGGCATCCTCAAATTTCGCGTAAGTTCAGATTTCTGCACCGAATGCGGTGGAAGAGACGCCCGGATGTCGGCATTGTGCGAACCGCGCGGAGGACATGGTGGAGCATACGGCGGAGGTGTGCCCTGCTTAGGCGGAGCTCCAATATGTCTTCATCAAGGTGATCGGCAGCGGTGCCAGACCCTGGTCCATGGTACGGAGCGCGAGGGAAAGGGCCGGGTCCGGCTATCAGGTAACTATCGGGACTATTCCGGATCCAGCCAGGTCGAGATGCCAGTAAAACCGGGCACTTTGAGGCCACGCGGAAATACGGAAACGAAAACTGGCGTTCGCAGAACGTAAGAGCTACTGAAGGATACAAGAAGGTTGGTTTTAGTCAGTAAAAAACTGTCACGGCGTTTTAATATTTCGACTGGCCTGTTGGTCTAGTGGTTAGTGGCCCTGACTGCTATGCCGGAGGTCGTGGGTTTGATTCCCACCCAGGACAAATGTTTGTGTGATGAGCATAATCATTTGTTCTGTGTCTGGGTGTAATTTATCTATAATATGTATGTATTTAGAAATATACAAGTATGTTTATCAGTTGTCTAGTACCCATAACACAAGCTCTGCTTAGCTTGGGACTAGACGGCGTTGTGTGGTAGTTGTGGAATATTATATTATATTATAAAAATATACCTCAGAGCAGGTCCTGCTCTGTGGCAGTCTTGAAGGAGAAGTTATTGGATGATTTTCCAGCTCAACGTTGATCAAATGGTATGGTAGCCTTTGATAATAGGCACGGTCGATCAAAGTCGACTAATCCATTCAGCTATCGTTCTACGAACGATATTTGTAGTAACACTCAGAGCATAACTTCCTGCATATTTCTCCCACATAAATCGCTAGTGGACTAAGAATAGTATCTTTTAAAATAACTTCTCCCGGTCTTGGTGCAACGAGAGGGAATGCTAGACTTTTAACTAACTGGCGCTGTATCTGTGCCTGCATTTTGCTAGTTGTGCCTGAATGCCCCGAGATCCATTTCCATACAATCGCTCTTACTTGATTATGACGTTGTTATTCTCCAGAATTTTGGAAACACAGATATCTTGTGAATAGCTGATATGATCTAGGTTTTAACGAGTAGCTCGCCGTCCGACCGAGTAACCGTCCGGACCGAAGCCAAGTCGTCGACGGCGTGTAGTGTTCCACGCACGCCTTAAGGAGGACGTCAGCAAACCATAGGAGCCCAGCAGGGTTAAAGCCTTTGCTCGCTGTCTGGCCGTCCGGAACCTGTCCGGACCAAGCCCAAGTCGTCGACGGCGCGCACTGTTCCCGCGTGCCTCAAGGAGTTGTCAGCAACAGCAGGGACCTAGCCGGGTGGAAGCCTACTGAGGCCAGGGTTAGTTTCGAAAGACAGCTCGAGCCCCGGTATGAAGGCTAGAAGGAACGGGGTGGGTCTTTTAGTCAGTAAGAGTCTGACACTAACTCCCGCGCCGCCCAAGAGCGGGGGTTGGATGATTTTTCCCACCACAAAAAAAAGGTCAAAGCGTGCTTGGGCCATGGGTTTGCCTCTGAAAGAAAAACCCGACCCTGGAATGAAAGGCAAATCAGGAACTAGGACTGGGTTTAGTCAGTATAAGTCTGACACTTGTCCTCTGTTCAAATTAAAAATCTCGGTGCATCAACTTAAAGTAATTCCTTAGAAACCATTGAGAAACAGCTGTCAATAAAATGATTTAACTGCAAATTAACTAGAACCTTTGACTACTACACAATAGAACAATAGCATCTAAAGAAACGAAGTACTAGAAAACTGTGATGAATGAATTGAAAGAAAAAATATCGTGGCCTTTGCGTTCTTTACATAACTGTAATGACAAATCTTCCTTTTGTAATGGCGGCCATCTTTCTCTTTTATTGTTTACACTTACGTGTGTTTCTTTCTACCTTTGTGGGGTTATCAGGCGAACTATTGTGTGGCACAGCTGCCCAAATAATGGCTGACGAATGTTAGCGTCAGATGTTTTCATAACATGTCGCTTGTATTCGTTGAAGAGGTCGATAGAGGTGTGTACCTACAACAAACAAATATTCCAGCTGTTCGTAAGTTTATTCTCTAGGTTTTGCTCCCTGTGATCAGTGGTGGATTAAGCCAGCGCGGGGCCTGTAGCAGATTCGATCAAAGGGGCCCTGTGTAGAGCTATTATTCTCATTCTTAATCTTAATACCAATAATCCCGTAGATTTTAAAATTGGGCAAGAAAGTACGGTACTGAGGGAAATATGTTAATCAATCTCTTAAGATTGATTAACATATTCAAGCATTAGCGGTATTCGGACTTAAGTCTACATCTACACTAAGTATATAAAGAGGTAGTTTGTTTTTTTTACACCACCTGCTCGATAATGTCGTTTTATACGTCATACAAACCTCACTTAAAGCAAGTCATTCTATCCCTAGGGAGATAATGCAGTATGGCCGATCCCTAGGGAATAATGAGATTTAAATTTGGAACATTAAAAATCGTCAACATTGTGAGTTAAAATGTAGGCGCATCGAACAAATTGACTTGAAATTCAAACCAAAGAGTATGAATCACTATGATTCAAACTGGCCACTAACAAAAAAAAAGAAAATAGAATAAAACGTGCGTACTGACGGGAGCGTTATAGAAAATTGAAACTATAGAATCTTGGAGTAGTGAATTTTGTTTGTTTGATGAACTTGTAAATACTCGTATAAAGTCTGTCTAATAAGTCAACCGACTTGAGAATTTTGTGTAATATTTAATCATTTAAAAAATACTTATATTCGATACTTTTCATAAGGTTCTTCTGTTAGTAAACAATGATCTCTATCTCTTAATTAACCTTGATTATTGAACCCGTGTTGACTACATCAGATTGAATTAAATTCTGATAATTACCCAAGTCGTTTAACTTATTAGACAGACTCTAATACTTATATTTCTCTAATCTCTAGTATATGATTTGGTCGACCAAATTGTCTTTTAATTATCTCACAGATGGTGTAAAAAGTAGAGTATGCAACACGGGGATAAAGCTGTCTTTGTCTTGGGCGGCTTGAATTCCTCACTTCACTCAGGTTTCTTTATTAACTCCCTCGCGATGCTCGGGAGTTAATTTTATAAATCCCTCACTATCGTTCGGGATTAATATCAGCAACCTTCGTTTCGTTCGGAATCCAACATGCCGCCCGCGACTTAAAGACACTGCTCTATCCCCTAGTCACATAAACTACTATTTTATGATTTTTTGTTTGTAGGAGGTAATCTCTGGAAGTACTGGTCCGATTGCTAAAATTTTTGCACCGATAGAAAGCTGCTTTATTCCTAAGTGACATAGGCTATATTTTTAAGGCAAATGCTAAATATAAATATAATGATAATAAATAAATATAAATATAATTATATATATATATATATAATGAATTTTATTGAGGATTTTCGAAATAAACCACAAATTGTTTCTCTGAAAACAAAGATTTGTTTTATTCAACATGCTTCCACAGTATAACAATTATCGCTTAATCAAAATTACACTTTTATCTCACCTGAAATCAAAGAAACGACATTTAAAGTTTAATAATATCGCCTCCTCAATTATATCCCTTTAATTATCTCTCTACAAGTTTTTATAACAATAAAATGCACAAAATAATCTAAACATCATCTGTCATTGAATGATACGTCACCCCGTATCCACAGCTTAAAAATAAAAAAATGAAATGTCATTTCCAAGGAGGTCATTTCATTACATCTCCCCCCCATAGGAACGATAATTCTAAATAATATAATACAAACAATGCACCTGCAAGCTATCTTTATACCTATTCGTTTTCTTCTACTTCATCTTCTGCCGTAACAGGTTGTAATTTTGTTATGTGGAATAAAGTTGATTCTGTTTTTCTGTTGCCAGTGTCAATCTTATAAATGGAGTTCGATATTTTCTCTATTATCTTGAAAGGGCCTATTTTTAATTCGTCTAATTTTTTCCTGTTCAGTCTATTTCCATTTTCTACATATACACTGTCTCCTATCTCGAACTCTTGTATTTTCCTATTTCTATCAAATATTTTCTTGTTGTACTTGTGAGATTTTATTGTATTCTCTAATGCTAATCTTCTATCAGCAATCCACTTGTCTTCCTTTTCTATTGTTTTAATTTAATTTGGTAAAATACTGACATTTGTACCATCCAGTAAATATTTTGGTGCAAAACCTGTAACAGAATGGTCTGTTTCATTATATTTCTGTACACATTTTCTTGCTACTGTTGTCCATGTTCTCTTATTATTTTTCTCATTTATTTTACATCTTATTTTATTTACTATTGTTTGGTTTAATCTTTCGTTCAAGCCGTTCGAAAATGGCGTATTCACAGCTGTAAATATTAGTTTGATGTTATTCTCCTGCAAATACTGTTTAAATTCTTTTGAATTGATGCCTGGATATTGGTCTGTTAGAATTATTCCAATCTCATCTGTCTCGAGTACTTTATTTGTTAGTTTTATAAAGTCACTTGCGTTCTGTGTTTTTGAAGTCACAATAAACGCATATCTTGTGTAGTGGTCTACTAAAAGGTGTAAGTATTTTTTTGTTGACCTTGATCCTCCAAAGCCACCTATAGTATCCATTGACATTATCTCAAATGGTTTTGTTGCTGGTCCCAGTTGTGACATTAACCCAAATTTTCCTTGACATCTTGATTTATTTTTTATGCATATTTCGCATGTTTTACAAATATTTATGATATTTTTTGTTAGGTTTTTAGCTGTATATAGTGGACTTATTTTTTTCTGTAATTGTCTGATTCCAATATGGCATAAATCTTCATGCACCTTTTTTATAATTTTTTTACTAAATTCTTCTGAGAATATAATTTTTTCAAGTTTCTTTATTTTTTTATAATAGATTTTATTTTTATGTAGTAGATTTTGTTTTTTTTCTTTTATTGTTTCATTTTTTTCTTGGTCTTCAACTATATCTTTTATTTGTATTAAATTAACTATTTTTAATAGTTCCTCCTTGTTATCTTCTGATTCTAATACAGGGTTTCGGCTCAAACAGTCTGCTTCTATATTTTCTTTACCAGGTATATATTTTACTGTAAAGTCATATTGAGATAGGTAATATGTGAGGTCACCCAATTCTTCATCTGTCCTGCATTTAATATTCATGTTCTCTAGAGGTTTGTGGTCTGAGTAAATAGTGAGATGTTTTCCAATTAGCCAGTGTTGCCAGTATTTAACTGCTTCTTTCATAGCAATACATTCCAAATATATGGCCTTTTTTCGTTTTTGAGATTCGTTTAGTTTTTTTGAAAAATATGCCACCGGTTTGTCTTTACCGTCTAGTTGAGTCTGTTTTAATATTGCCCCGATACCCTCTAAAGACGCATCTGTAAAGATTTTTATTGGTAAGTCTTTGTCGAATATTTCCAACACAGGTTGAGAACATAAATATCTTTTTATTTGATTAAATGATTCTTCACACTTCTCTGACCACACAAACTTTTCATTTTTTCTTAATAAATTATGTAATGGGTCTAAAATAATTGCACTTCTTGGTATGTATTCATGGTAGAAGTTAATTTTTCCCAAAAATTGTCTGATATTCTTTTGTGTCTTAGGAGTTGGAAAATGTCTTATCGAGATCAAATTGTCTTTTAGTGGTCTTCCCGAATTGTTCTGAATTACATGGCCGAGGTACTTTACTGAGTCTGAAGCAAAGTTACATTTCGTAAACTTCAATCTAAAGCCTTCTTGTATTATTGCCTCTAATACATTTCTTATGTGTTTTATATGTTCTTCAAAGGTGTTCGAGTATATCAGTATATCATCAATATAGTTTACGGAGTATCCTGTGAGATTGTGTTTTCTTAGAATATTGCTTAAAATTCTCTGGAAAATTGCTGGTGATGTTTTCAAGCCAAAGGGAAGGCAGGTCCACTGGAAGTGGCCATCTTGTGTGACAAATCCTGTTTTATATCTATCTTCCACTCGTAATGGTATCGCCCAGAATGCTGAGTTTATATCCAGTGTACTTATAATTTCTAGTTTTAACAATCAAATCATCTATTAACGGAAAAGGTTGAGCTTGTGGAACAACAATTTTATTTAGTTCCCTGAAATCTATACACAAGCGGGATTTCCTATTTTCACCCTTTTTAAATGCCAATGTCACTGGTGCAGCGAAAGGACTGTAGGATTCTTCTATTAAATTATTCTTTAGTAACATGGATATTTGCTTTTCAATTTCTAATTTATCTTCTATTGTACATCTGTATGGTCTTTTACTACAGTATCTATTTACTAGTAAATCTATGTGAGCTTCACAATCTCTAACTGTTCCTATATCATACTTGTCCTTTGCAAAAATTGTTTTATATTCCTTTATTATTTCCTCGATCTCAATTTTCTTTTCATTATCTAAATGGTCTGTCATACTTACAAACTCTTCTGTTTCTATATGTTCATTAAAATTTATTGCTAATGTTTTTATATTCTTTTCTTCATTTCTGTTTTCTTTAGACATTTCATCTATTTTATTTGTTCTTATCTTTTGTTCTATCCGCAAGTCCTCGTTTTGGGTTAGTTTGAATTTCTTTATCATATCCAATCCGATTATAAAATCATCAAAATATTCATTTTCTACTATGTATACATCCACCTCTTCTTCTAAATCAAATATTTTTATTTTTATTGTTATCAAGCCATCTGTTTTTTTCACACCATTAACCGTTTTCACATATGCTATATTCTCATTGTCCTTTTTTTCTTTTATTTTAATCAGTCTTGAATTTATTAAAGAGATCTGTGAGCCTGAATCATAAATGCCACTCACTTCTAGTTTATTTTCTAATAAGAGCTTGATTTTGATTAATGGTGTACTTACTCTTTTTTTTTCTCAGTATTTATATCTACTTCAATAATGGAGTTGTTATTTACATTTCTGGGTTTAAAAACTTTTTCAGATTCTTTTTTATTTTTCTTGAACCAACATGACTCTTCCGGATGATATCTTATTCCTTTGTTCAAAGATTCACAAGTGTTACATGGCTTCTTCTCATTAGTTTTATTTTTATAAAGGAATGTACAACTCTTTATTGTACTTGAGTTTTTCTTGTACATCATACCTTCATATTTTCTTATCTCATTGAACAAATCAGTAGTGTCATTGAGTTCATCTCTGTTTAACCTATTTAAGATAAACCCAGGTAAACCTGTTGCAATAAGATCTATCATTGTTTTGGAGTCTATCGATTTGTTTATGTCTAGCATAAGCCTTTCTTTTCTAATAGCGTAATCAATTAGTAGTCCTTCTTTATATCTAAATGCGAGAGCATATGTAACTATGTCCCATCCTCGGTTTTTAAAAGTTTCTAAAAATTTGTCTTTCCATTCATTCCATTCAGCCTTTATTGTTAGTTTTATGGCCATCGAGCTATACCAATCCAAACAAGATTTTTCTAAAAATAATCTCAATATATCTATTTTTGTTTCATCTTTTGATATATTAAAGCGCTCACACTCCTTTTCAAAATTCTCAATCCATTGCATTGCATTAGGGTTCTTGCTTGTGAATTTTTCAATAATAAATTTCTCTGAAATATGTTTTAGGTTATGTTGATTTTCTTTCTTTGTAGTAGTTTCTATTAATTTTTCCAAGATATGTTGCAAATTGTCGTTTTTGTCTATTGGTTGTTTTGTGCTTATTTCTTCTAAATATTGATCTAAAAATTGCATATTACCTTCCTCATCTCTTTATGTTTTCTTAAGATCTTCATCCAATTTTATCCATATTTTTCTACTTTGAAACCTTTTCTTTATACTATTTTTTATTTTTGAGAAAGTATTCATTTTGACAATATATGTATGATGAATCACCGGCTTCAGCTCATCAGGTAAAACATAACATTTTCCTTCTTCTGTAGATATTGAGGTTATGGCTAATACATTTGATTTGCCATCATTTGAAGCTATCATCGTAAACTCAAATTGCAGCCGGTCCATCTTCTTTTAGTTAACAAAAATGTCGTTTTATAATGAATTTTATTGAGGATTTTCGAAATAAACCACAAATTGTTTCTCTGAAAACAAAGATTTGTTTTATTCAACATGCTTCCACAGTATAACAATTATCGCTTAACCAAAATTACACTTTTATCTCACCTGAAAACAAAGAAACGACATTTAAAGTTTAATAATATCGCCTCCTCAATTATATCCCTTTAATTATCTCTCTACAAGTTTTTATAACAATAAAATGCACAAAATAATCTAAACATCATCTGTTATTGAATGATACGTCACCCCGTATCCACAGCTTAAAAATTAAAAAAATGAAATGTCATTTCCAAGGAGGTCATTTCATTACATATATATATATATTTATTTAACTATTTATGTACACACATGAAAATTAAACAAAAGAAGAAGGAAACTGAAGAATAGTACAAAGGTGATGCTTATTTCCAATTATGTACGAGTACTTTGACTATAGTTTTTTTACGTTCTATTGCAGGACGAACGTGCCACCCGAACGCGCGGGGCTTAATTTCTGACTCTTGCTACACGCCTAATCCGCCACTGCCCGTGATAGGTCATGGGTCAAATTATGAAGAGGTAAAGTTTTATAGAGATTCCGTACAACTTTACCTGTTCATAATTCTCCTAAGTTTAAATTGTTAAAGTTTTACGTAATGTGGATCGATCGACCTGTGGCATCCAATTGACTGGCTCTGGGATGCCGCCAAGAATTTTGTAATGAAAAAAATACTTTTCGGATTTCCACAAGAAAATATGTTGCCTTGATCCTGAGTAAAATGTAATAAGGGAATAAGGATAAATCCTTACACTATTGATCAAATGTACTTATGTAGGTACTCGTAAATATTATTCGTTCGCGCTGTCATTGTCATGTCATTGTCTTTCTATTGTTTATTTAATTGACGGTATTTTAAAGGCATACTAACTTTTGCCCGCGGCTTCGCCCGCATACATAAGATATAGTCTAATTGACTCAGAAATAAAGCAGCTTTTTCTGGGCGAAAAAAAGACAATCAGACTAGTACTTTCAGAGATTATCTCCTACAAACAAAAAAAAACAAACTTTTACCCTTTATTATATTAGTGTAGATGTTAGTCAAAGCATACATAGCGTTTTGGGAACACATTCATTATGCTTACAGCTAAGGAGTGGAATTACTTGCCGGAGTCTGTGTTTCCTGTTAGCTATAATCTAGGGGTCTTTAAGTCAAGAGTGAAGAGGTTACTTCTGGCAAGCGTGCTCCATCGTCGGCCACATCATCGGGTGAGATAGTGGTCAAACGCGAGCCTAGATACATGATAAAAATGTCAAGAAATAATACATAATAGTCATAAAATACTACTATGATTTTCGTAATAAGATTCAAGCTGTGATTTTAAATTAAACTCTACGCTTAAAATGTATTATAAGGTCAAAGTAAAAATAAATAAAAAAAAGACGTGTGGCACTCGGGACTTCCGCGGCAAAGCTATTGCATAGCATTTTTTATCAACTTATGCAATAGACCTCGCTAACAGCTGCTTAACCCCACCCATCCAAAACGCCGACAGCTGCTTAACCCCACCTGTCCAAACACAGACCTCACCAACAGCTGCATAACCCCACCCATCTAAAACCAGACCTCGCCAATAGCTGCTTAACCTCACCCATCCAAAACCAGACCTCACCAACCGCTGCTTAACCCCATCCATCTAAAACCAGACCTCTCTAACAGCTGCTTAACCCCACCCATCCAAAACGCCGACAGCTGCTTAACCCCACCCATCCAAACACAGACCTCACCAACAGCTGCTTAACCCCACCCATCTAAAACCAGACCTCACCAACAGCTGCTTAACCCCATCCATCTAAAACCAGACCTCGCCAACAGCTGCTTAACCCCACCCATCCAAAACCAGACCTCGCTAACAGCTGCTTAACCTCTTCCATCCAAAACAAGACCTCGCCAACAGCTGCTTAACCTCTTCCATCAAAAACCAGACCTCGCTAACAGCTGCTTAACCCCACCCATCCAAAACGCCGACAAACAAATGAGTGGGGGGTGTTAGGTTATTTTCGTTACGGAATTTCTGGATTCGGTCTCCACGCTCAAGGCCCGCGATAGAAGCTATGCAATAGCTTAATAAGTTGATCGGTGTAAATAAAACGCTTTAAAAATTTTAATCGGTGGATTTATTTCTGAGTGATTTATACAACAAAAAATAAAAAATAACATTTTTTAGAATAGTAATTTAACTGTTAAATTTGTTACAAAAATACACTAAAATGTAAAAGTTGTAAGTAAACTTTTTTATGCTAAGAAATACTTATATAACAACTTGAAACATGAAATTATTTTTTCCTTTCTCGTAAAGAAACGAAATGATTGATCGAGATTGAAAATTTCAAAACTTGAAACGAAATAAATTTTTTTCAGATTTATAATCACAATTTCTGTGAAATTTCAGGCCAAGGCTTCGAGATGAGCAAACATAAATGTTTTGACAGAAAATTGGCAGCATTTCCTGAACCAACTTATATTTACTGATGTCTAACAATGACCTACAACTTTAACTTAATACGTATAAGGGTGATTATTGCACTTTAATTAATTTTTAAAATTAATTTTAATTTAGCTTTGCACTTTGAAAGGCGCCTCGTGACTGACTGAAACGATTTCGTTGACAGAGTGACCATTTTAAGTTAAGTCGTGGCGAATTATGAAACTACATGAAATGTACTGATTTTGACAAATTGCCTGCCGACTAGCGCCACCCTGAGGTGTCAAGAAGTTATGGCCATCTAATGAATGTTTTTACAATGAGTTGTATTGTTTACTTCAAGAATAGAAGCGACAGTTGATTAAAAATATTTGTAACATTTCTGGGTGTTATTGTTATTTAGAGTATTTTTTCTTAATATAGAGTAGACTTTGTTTCTTTATTAGCAATGTAGAATCTAAAATTTTCATTATTGTTTATAGATGGTTCGTTTAGGCATAAACTTAGGATTTTGCCTGTTTTCCTAATATCTACAGATATCATGTTGTGTCGATGGCCCAATAGTTAAGGCTTTATTTTATTTTAAGATTAAAATTAGTCTTCTTTTGGCAAGAGGGGGTTCCCTTTGCCAAAACAAAATTCATTTTAGTTTATTTAGCTTTTCATTAGTTTATTTAACTTTTCATTAGTTTATTTAACCTTTCATAAGTTTATTTAACTTTTCATTCGTTTTTTATTAATTTGTTTTAGCTTGTTTAAAACTTTTAATTGTAGGTACCTAAGCTGTATTTTGTTGAAAATTCTAAAAATCTTTTTTTTTTTTTATGGTGGCAAAAAATCATGCATTGACATCCCCTGCCCTTAGGCGGAGCGGGAGATAGTGTCAGACTCTTACTGACTAAAAGACCCACCCCGTTCCTTCTAGCCTTCATACCGGGGCTCGAGCGCCCTTTCGGATAACCCTGGCCCCAGTAGGCTTCGACCCGGCTGGGTCCCTGCTGTTGCTGACAACTCCTTGAGGCGCGCGGGAACAGTGCGCGCCGTCAACGACTTGGGCTTGGTCCGGACAGTTACCGGACGGCCGCAAAATCCTGAGATTTCATGGCTAAATACAGCAGCCAATCCTTAGAAGAGTCCAAAAATTCTGAGACCTCAGGACAAATCCTGAGATATGGTAACCCTAACCGCAGAATGATGAAGAGAGCATCGAAGAAGAAGTTGAGAAAAGGTTAGGGAGATGATGATGATCAACAGATATAATGCAATACCTACATACAATCATAAAATGTAAAAATAAGTAGTACCTACTAAATATTGAACTAGGTATTCATCCAAAGCAGGCGCGGGCTTGCGGACGGCGAACAATGGGTAGCTTGCTGTCCGAACGTCTGGTAACCATCCGGACCGAGCCCAAGTCCTCGACGGCGCACATTGTTCCCGCGCGCCTCAAGGAATTGTCAGCAACTGTAGAGGTACAGCAGGGTCGAAGCTTACTGGGGCCAAGGGTCTAGTTCCAAAAGGGAGGCTCGGCTCGGTATGAAATGCAACGAAGGAACGGGGTGGGTTTTTTAGTCAGTAAGAGTCTGACACTATCTCCCGCTCCGCCCAAGGGATGAGGGGGATGTCATTTGGATGATTTATACCCATCGAAAAACAAAAGATATTCATTAAAATGACTATACGATCATTCTAAATACCTGTCCACATTGTTTACAACTAAAATATAAACCAACAACAATGAACAATGTTTTCGTATTGTTCTATTTAAGAACAATTCAATTACAGTATGTACGTAAATAAATATAACTTAGAAAAGCCACAGAACTGTTGACCTGCTGACCCCATTATAGAATGGGGGTCAAGCAACACCATTGTCAGAGACTGAGACATAATACAACTTAATCTGCGCCAAAAATGACGGTAATTTGAAAAAGAAAGACGTTTCTTGAGTTCTCACACATAAATTAAATACTACTGAGATAATAAGTAGATACCATGATTTGTTCCAATTTGGGTCATGCTAACAACACTGTATCTAATTGTAGCCAAAATCCAAATCATTAAGGCGTTATTAATTAAAAAAGATTTTAGTTTTGAACGTCAGTCACCACATTAAATTTTATAGGTGAAAGATTTTATGCATGATGTGTATGTAAGATAGGCGGCCAGGTAACCGTGGAATCCCAGCCGGGTCGAAGCCTACTGGGGCCAGGGTTATCCGAAAGGGCGCTCGAGCCCCGGTATGAAGGCTAGAAGGAAAGGGGTGGGACTTTTAGTCAGTAAGATCTGACACTATCTCCCGCTCCGCCCAAGAACGGGGGTGGGAGGGGGGGGGGGTCATTGGATGATTTTTTCCCACCATAAAAAAAAGGGAACCGTGGAATAAAGGTCATTGACCTTTTACATTTGTTGTCATTCTTAATTTCAAAAACGGAAATAAAAAGCTGCTAGTATCATGATCTTTTACATGATCTAGCAATAAAAAGCAGTTCGTTGTTTGTTTTTCGGGTACCTACGCAGAGATATTAGGAAAGGTCAATGTACTTTATTCCAAGGTTATCTGGCACCTTCTATAGTATAGTTGGTTCACGTTGAAATAGCTTATATTAAATATAATAAAAAAATAGTTTGGATGAAACGTGGCACACAGTTAGACTATGTCCTGTAGAGAATATAGAATATTTTTATGCCAGAATCATTTTTGTGAATCCCTTGAGATAATTAATTATCTACTTTCACACGGGCGAAGCCGCTCGCTGAAGCTATATACTTTACTTGTTAAATGGAAACTTGCATGCCTTCCTTAGGAATTGGCAAAAGTGGATCAGAGTCGGAATCAATGGAAAAACGGAGGGAGGTCTTTACCTAGCAGTGGCACAGTATAGGTTAGAACCATCTGTTGGACATAGGGCTCCCCCAAGAGTCACCACAATGACCAGTCCAGAGCGTCTCGCATCCATCAGATTCCCGCCACTCTCACCAGGTCATCGGTCCATCTTGTGGCCTTCGATTGTTGCATCTTTCAGTACGCGGACGCCACTCCAAAACCTTTCGGCCCCATTCACCATCTGTTCTGCGAGCAATATGCCCTACCTTCTGCCACTTAAGTTTGGCAATTCTTCAGGCTATGTCGGTAACCTTGGTTCTCCTGTTGATAAAGCTAGAACTACATTGCACACACGTCGTCGCCCTCCCCGCTAACTGTCGTATCTCACAAACTGGAGTATCTGCACTGATATTACCAACGTGTTCATAACATTATTTCGAATAAGTTCTCTCTAATCGTCATATCTGTATCGTTTACCGTTTAGAAGATATTCAAGTACTTCGTTTTGCGGAAGTGTAAAAGAAGGGAAAAAATATTCTCACTACCTTCGTAATTTAGGGCTTTAGGGCCATTACTAACTAAAAGAATATGCCAATATTAATATAAAAAACTTATTAATTCATTAATAAAGCTACAGCCAACGCAACTACAGGAATATGATTTTAACGCCCGACCGAAAAACGGTCGCCCTGGAAAAATATCAATTGCTAGTTACGACAGTTAGCAAGGAGGGTGACGACGTGTGCCACACACGCCGATCTGGGCGCGGTGGTCTCTTTACATTTTATACGGAAACTAGACTTGTAGAGCTACACTAGATCCACGCCACGCGACGTCGTTCTACGTACAAATCAGGCGTGTTAGGTACACGTGTGCCTTGGTATAATGTAGTGCTAATGTAATACCTCGGCCTTCGGAAAACACTAGCACGATTTTATCGTACGATCGTGCCAATCACAGCTGGATCCGTTTCAGTAAAAAAACCACGTGCACGAGACTTCACGTAAAACCTAATTATGTGACTGAAATCGCGTGACTTGAAAATAACAAAGGAACCACTTCTCAGAGAATTTCTCGGGTTTCTCACGTGACCCCAAACCAAACACGGAGTAATTTTTATGTCATTTACAATACAATAAAAGAAAGGTTTTTTCAACCTGACGTAAATTGTTTATCAGAGGCACGCGACTCAAGAAATCTGTACGATTAACATAATTAAATACGTCGTAATTAACAACATTAATCTTCAGATTGTAGGTAGTTGATACGGGAATTATCTTGGAGATGGGTGTTTTTGAGGCGTAATTTTGTGGCCTTTGGGATTTCCCGAGTAAAAGAATTATATGGGGTTAGTTTTTGAGATAAGCAGCTACATTTATGGCGTCATATAGGACCTAAACTACGAAGTCCTGCATCGCGCAATCAGACAACACCCGTCTAGTCAGAGGATCCTCCCTTTTCAACAAAGGTAAGTGGGACGTTGCATGTTGTTACCTCCAAAGACCAGTCAACAAAATTGACAACTCTGCAGAAAGAGACGCAGCGACTCCGCTGATGACACCCGGTTTTTTTATACGACTGCCCCAAAAAAGGAGTGTTATGTTATGGGCGGTCTTTTCGCTTTTAGCGATAAGACCGCCCATTGTGACACCCTATTATAGTCTGTCTAAAAAGTCAAACGACTTGGGAAATTTGTATAATATTTAATTATTTAAAAAATGGTTATATTTGATACTTTTTATAAGGTTCTTCTATTAGTAAACAATGATCAAGATCTCTTAATCAACCTTGATTATTGAACCAGTGTTGAATACATCAGATTTCATTTTGCCCTAATAATTACCTAAGTCGTTTGACTTTTTAGACAGACTATAATTTTAAGTTTCTTATGTAATTTTTATTTTTGTTGTACAATAAAGAATCAATCTATCTATCTATCTACGTTTTCAGGGTTCATGTATGTGAGTTTCTTTACTCCAGACATATTTTAGCCAGGGTTAAGCTTAGTTAGCATTTGGTCTTTAATACAGAATGTAGTTCGCTTCGCCCGGCTGAAAGTATATTTCTCCTTTCAAACTTTGAAAGTAGGTTTCTCTTTTCAAACTTTGAAAGTAGGTTTCTCCTTTCAAACTTTGAAACCCGTTTCATCCTCTTAAGATGTGAATTTTAGAAAATCCTTTCTTATTCTTTGTAAACATCGCATAAAAAACCTGCATAATTTCAGCGTTGGGCCAAGGGGTTGGGCTGGACCATGATGTGACAGTAAGCGAGTCAAGACTGTGTCTTTGATATACAATACTGAAGATTACAATGCGAGTGTAAAACATTCTAATGTTTTTGCTTTATTTGGCAGCAAATATATCCAACAATGTGGACCGATGACCTGGTAAGGGTTGCGGGAATCTGATAGATGCGAGACGCACTGGTCCGCTCATTGTGGCGACACTTGGAGGAGGCCTATGTCCAACAGTGGAAGCTTTCGGCTGAAATAATGATGATGATGATGAAATATATCAGTGAAACTTCTTCGCTTAGCAAACTTCCCTGGGGTAGTGTTCAAAAGAGATGTCAACTAAACTGCAAGGGCCCAGCACATCGTTGCTCGGTAAGGCCACGGCAAATTTATGAAAAGGAAACCCGTAGTCCTAAAACGTTTTTAAAAAAGGTTATAATCAGTAAAACATCTGACACACTCTCCCACTCCACTCTAAAGCGAGAGAAATCATATGATGACGTCACACATAAAAAAAACTAACACCTGCCAAGCCAGGCGGTCTGTCTTAAAAAGCAAAACAATAATAATCGTCCATCACGTGCACTCTGAACAGTCGCATGACACATCAGACGTGGGACACAAAGTGATCGAATCAACAGCCATTGTGCAACATCATGATGTAACTGACAGCAAGGTTACTTGTGAACGACAAATTTATGCAGTTTGTTTACTGTAGCTAGTATTTTTTTTTATCGATATTCATTATTAGAGTCTGTCTAAAAAGTCAAACGACTTGGGTTAAATATTAGAGTAAAATGAAATCTGATGTAGTCAACGCTCCCGGAGGACACGGTGGAGCACACAGTCGAGGTGTGCCCTGCTTGGGCGGAGCATCGCTGTGCCCTCGTGGGGGCGATCGGCGGCGGAAACCTCTCGCGCCGGGCCTTGGTTGAGGCCATGGTCCGGAGCGAGGAGGCGTGGCAGGCGGTCGCCGACTTCAGCGAAGCAGTAATGCTCGCTAAGGAGGAGGCCGACCGCATCAGGCAACGGCGCTCTCGCTGCCGCCGGGATTCCGATCCCGATTTCCAGCCACCGTAGGCGCGGGCTTGAGGACAGTGAGCAATGGGTAGCTCGCTGTCCGGCCGTCCGGTAACTGTCTGGCCCAAGCCCAAGTCGTCGACGGCGCGCGCTGTTCCCGCGCGCCTCAAGGAATTGTCAGCAACAGCAGGGGCGCAGCCGGGTCGAAGCCTACTGGGGCCAGGGTTATCCAAAAGGGAGCTCGAGCCCCAGTATGAATGCTTGAAGGAACGGAATGGGTGTTTTAGTCAGTAAGAGTCTGACACTATCTCCCGCTCCGTCCAAGAGCGGGGGTTGTCATTGGATAATTTTTCCCATCGAAAAAAAAAATGTAGTCAACGCTGGTTCAATAATCAAGGTTGATTATGAGATCTTGATCATTGTTTACTAATAGAAGAACCCTATAAAAAGTATTGAATATAAGTATTATATAAATGATTAATATACAAAATTCCCAAGTCATTTGACTTTTTAGACAGACTATACTTGACTGCAATCCCACCTGATGGTAAACAGTGATGCAATCTTTGATGATGAGGTGCACTTATAGTTTATGCGCCTACTCATTCTTGCCTCGAAGACACCCAAATAATAATCGGACGGGAAGACCGCAGCAGGCAGATTGTTCCAGTCCTTCGACGTACCTACGCTTCATCTTCTAAATCTGCACTAAAATAATAAAGAGGTAAAGTTTTTCTGTTTGTAGGAGGTAATCTCTTTTTCACCAAAAAAAGCTGCTTTATTCCTGAGTGACATAGGCTATATTTTATGTCCCACTCCCGTTCTACCCTACTCCACCCTACTATACCTTACTCTACCCTATTCTACCCTACTCTACCCTACTCTGCCCTACTATACCCTAATCTACCCTATTCTACACTATTCTACCCTACTCTACCGCCTTACTCTACCCTACTCTACCTTACTCTACGCTACACCACCTTCTTAAGAACCTTCTCCTTACAGTAACAAACACAACAAAAAAAGAATTAGCGATATCGGTTCAGCTGTTCTCGAGATTTGCACTTAGCAACACATTTAGCGATTCATTTTTATATTATAGAAGATTATTATTTATTTTGGCAAAAGTATAAGGGTCTAAACAGACGGACCGCATTTCAACTGCAATCCAACCGCAAATTGCATTTTAAGTGCAGTTTGAATGCAGTTGACATGACTGCAATAGAACTGCAAACACGACTGCAATAGAACAGCAAACTAAACGTTCGGTGTGCAGTTCTAACCTAACCTAACCTAGCCGTTACCAGAAAGTCACTGTTCTATAGCACAGCTCGGGAGTTAGGGACTTGAGGAAAACGCAAAACGTAATCGTGTATTTTTGTCACACGTTGGGTTTATGTATTATTTCTATTCTGCGCAAAATACCTAAAACAAAACATAAAATCTACCGCAAAATTCAAAGCATGATCACACATTTTGTGGCCTACACAATATGTGGTAAAAACTCAACATAATTGTGGTCAACAGTTCTTATCGCACCGCTGGAAATCCCTGCGTAACACAAAACTGTAACATTGTTTATAAATATAAACTGTTATCGTATACCTACTTTGATAACTTATTAAACTTTAGCTGATTAAATTGTTATTTCCATGATGACTTTTGAATGAATGAAAAACATACATTCTTTATCTTGTTTCTAGGTATTCGAATCTGCTATATATCTGCTACAGACTATAGGTACTGAGACGCCGCCGCCGGCGCCGGGCAAAGATAGAGACGGCTCTGTAAAAACTTTCCGTACTTTCTTTTCTTTTTTTTTTACGAGCGAAATCATCAAATGACTTTTTTTATGGTGGGAAAATTGTGTCAGACTCTTACTGACTAAAAACTCACCCCGTTCCTTCAAGCCTTCATACCGGGGCTCGAGCTGTCTTTCGAAACTAACCCTGGCCCCGGTAGGCTTCGACCCATCTGGGCCCTTGCTGTTGCTGACAACTCCTTGAGGCGCACGAGAATAGTGCGCGCCGTCGACGACTTGGCCGGAAATCGGGATCGCAATCCCGGCGGCGGCGAGAGCTCCGTTGCCTGGTGCGGTCGGCCTCCTCCTTCTGCTTCGCAGAATTCGGCGACCGCCTGCCACTCCTCCTCGCTCCGGACCATGGCCTCAACTAAGGCCCGGCGCGAGAGGTCTCCGCCACCGATCGCCCCAATCATCAAATGACTCCTCCTCCTTCTCCTACTCTCAGGAACTAAAGGAAGTGATAGATTTTCACTGGCTAAAACCTACCTAACCCAACAATACCTACCTAGATTTTAATGTTACTTTTTTTACACACCTTTTTTAATTCTACTGTATGTGTGGGGTACGAATAAAAATTTCTTTCTTTCTTTTACCTGTGTTTTTGCTTTACAGGGCCACGGTAACTCTCTATAACAATCCCGCAGCCGTAGTAACCTACTCGGCTCCTTGAAACTTCAAGAGCATCCTTGAATGGTTTAATTGAAATAAATACTTTGAGATGGGTTTCACTATAAGGGCCTTTTCTATTTAGACTATGACTATGATAGCAAAAAATTGTGGTGAAGGAATTAATATATAGATTAAATCGTGGACCCGCAATTTCCTTATAGCTTAGCTTATAAGCTATGTTGTCTCTAGATGTACAAACCAATGGAATTTATTATACAACCAGCGGTTTTGCCCGCGTGAAAGTAGATTTTTTTTCTAAGGAAACATACTTCTTGCATAAATAAGTAATATTCCAGGACATGGCCTACCCATGTGCCAATTTTCATCCAAGTCCGTTCAGCTGTTAGTGTTAAGAAACTATTTCGCCTTTATAATATTACTTTAAAGTGTGCTGCCTCGTTCTCCGGTGCCATTGAGGTCAGATATAGATACTGGCACGAATCTTGAGCGCTCGGTGAAAGAGTGAGGATCAATTTGCGCATCGTATACATCGTCGAGCCAATCACCGTAACTATAAAGATGTACTCCCAGCTCCCACGTCTCACTTCACACCACTAAAGAGACCCAATACTTCACTTTTCTTTCAAGTCTGCGCGACTTTAAGTTCAAGTCAGCGCTCAAGATCCGTGCCGGTATCTGTATCCTCACTTTTCTACACATAGCTCTGTCTTCTTGTCGGGTAACTCTCTTTATTGTACCACCAGTTTGAGGGCAGGCAGCGTCTACCTTTTTTTTGTTCTTATAGGCACAGAACGATTTGAACTGCGCGGTCCTATGTTTTTCGATGTGTCCATACCAACGAAGTCGATTTTCTCACATTTTATTGGAGTTGGTGCAACTTTGAGGCTTCTTCTTATATGTTCGTTTTGTACTCTGTCAAACCTGGTCACACCCCCTATCCATATTAGCATCGTCATTTCACTATGACCTTTCGTTCATGCGTCTTTTAAGATGTCCAACCTTTAGACCCATACAAATGCATTTTAAATACAGTGGGGTCTGTTCGGTTTTATTGATTCTCCAATATGGCAATTGAATCACACGAATAATATAAGAAATATTGTCTCTCGGCGCTGCATTCCGTAGGTACTCTATATAATTCGCAATGGGTCTGTTCGTTTTTATTGATTGCTCCAGTATAGCAATCGAATCACTAATGATCACTTTTCTTTATCTTAAGTGTGTTCTTAGCTTTATTAGTGTCGTGCCCTTTCTATGAAGGCTGCATTGATGACAAGGTTTGTCTTCAAACAAGGTTTCTTAGTAGAAATAATTACTTTATATAATCTGAGGACACAAGTATAGGTGCCTATCACAGTTTCTTATGAGTTTCATGTGACAAGAGGGTCACCAGACATTTTATTGTTGTTCAATGATGCGTTTATTGAAACAGTAATCAATTTAATAACCGCGTAGTAATGGAGAGAAATGGAGGAGGCTTTCACTGCCATATAAGATGGCACCTTTCTTATATTAACCGATTTTAATGTTCTTTCCTATTTGGAAGAATGTTTGCGTCAAATGGTTCTTCATTTTTAATTTTAATTTATTGTTGATAGGCTCGCGTTTGACCACTATCTCACCTGATGGTAAGCGATGATGTGGCCGACGATGGAACACGCTGGCCTAGAAATAACCTATTCACTATTGACTTAAAGACCCCTAGGTTGTAGCTATCAGGAAACATAGACTCCGGCAGGGAATTCCACTCCCTAGCTGTACGCATAATGATTGTGTTCCCAAAACGCTTTGTTGGTATGTGTGCGATGACCACCATGTAGCGATTATTTTTTGGTGAAGATGCCCTTGGTGTAGAGTTCCTGGTGTATACCGAAATCGACAAACCTTAAAGATACATCTTTAGCGTAACGATAGAATTAGATGGCGTTTTGTAGACGGCGGGTGGCGATTCTGCATAACTCATAGAAAAAGAAACGCTAGTTTATTCCTCATATGTCACCGTTTATGCATGTCCGTATTTGAAAAAACCTTCAAAATTGATTTTTGCAGTGATAACAACAGTTTGTGAAAGCCTCGTTAACGTAGTACAATCACAAACGCAATCCTGACTACACGAGCCACGAGATGAGAACGTAAACGTGAATAGTTACACGTGTGAGTTTAATTGATTGCTAGTTTTTTCAGGGCTGACCTTCTTGGTTAGCATAGCGGAGAATAGATTTTTTAATTCTCGTACAAGTGTGAAAAATTGCCTATTTGCCTTCTTTTTTTTTTGTAGGTGGGATCTCCTCGTCCGGTAACCGTCCGGAACTCCGGACCGAGCCAAAGTCGTCGGCGGCGCGCACTATTCCCGCGCACCTCAAGGAGTTGTCAGCAACCGTAGGGGCCCAGCTGAGTCGAAGTCTACTGGGTCTAGGGTCTTTCAGAAACAGACTCCAGCCCCAGTTTTTTTATGGTGGTTAAAAATCATCCAAATGATATATCCGCGCCCTTGGGCGAAGCGGGAGATAGTGGAAGATATTATACCGGTAGGTGGTGTCCACCTACCGGTATGACATGGTGATGATTGGAATCGATTCACTTACTGATTCTGGACAAACTTTATTCAGATTTCGCATATTCTAAAAATAATGTTTTATAACAACGCAGTGACGGGTTTCGTCCTCATTTGATTAGTCATCAAAATTCCGATCTCGAAGATTACGAAAGAGAAAGACTTATGACACATGGTAGGTACAGTCAGCAAAACTGAATGGATGTTATTAATTATTGAGACACGTGCGACGAGCCTGCACGCGCGCCGCTCGGTATCAAATCGCACATAATCACACGGACTTCTCGCTGACGCATATTGTTTTGTAATAGTTCAAACTACAATATGATTTTAAAATTGATTTTGATAAGAAAGTACGTCTTAACCCCTCGAGCGCCGGCGGCAATCTCTCGCGCTGGGCCTTGGCAAGCGGTCGCCTCCTGCGAAGCAGTAATGCTAGCAAAGGAGGAGGCCGACTGCATTTGGCAATGGCGCTCATGCCCCAGCCGCCGCCGGGATTCCGATCCCGATTTCCGGCCACCCGTAGGCGCGGGCTTACGGACGGCGAGCAATGGGTAGCTCGCTATCCGACCGTCCGGTAACTATCCGGACCGGGGCCAAATCGTCGACGGCGCGTACTGTTCCCGCGCGTCTCAAGGAGGAATTGTCAACAACCGTAGGGGCCCAGTAGGGTCGACGCCTACTGGAGCCAAGTTTCTGTTTCCGAAAGAGAGACCCGGCCCCGGTATGAAAGGCAACGAAGGAATGGGGTGGTTTTTTTTGTCAGTAAGAGTCTGACACTACCTCCCGCTCTTCCCAAAGGCGGGGGATGTCATCTGGATGATTTTTACCCACAAAAAAAAACCCTGGAGCGCTGATTGTGCATACGTCTGTACAACTTGAATGACCATGAAAAGTTTTTAGTATTTTTTGTGCAACAGAAATATATCACGCTACATGCTATCATCGATCACGGTTCATGAGATAGCCTGACAGACGGACAGCAGTGTGACAGCAATAGTATTGTAATTAATATGGTACGAAACCCTAATAATTACAATTAAATCATTTTCTTTGGTTCTATGGTTGGACTCTGTGATTGAGATGGTCATTCAAGTAAAGCAAAAGAAAATGGCAGTCAAAATATTTTGCATTTCAATAACAACGTTCGGCTTCGCACGTGTGAAAATTACAATACACAATCCTTTCTCACTTATTGCTATTTCTTTTTGAGATAACCGCGTTCAAATCCATTGCAAGGTTAAGAAGAACTAGACATGGGTGAATTTTGTTTTTTCGGTGGGTAAAATCATCTAAATGACATCCCCCGCCCTTGGGCGGAGCGGGAGATAGTGTCAGACTCTTACTGACCAAAAAACCCGACCCGTTCCTTCTTGCCTTTCATACCGGGCGACAAACCCTTGGCCCCAGTAGGGTTCGACTCTGCTACCACTACGGTTGCTGACAACTACTTGAGACGCACGGGAACAGTACATACGCGTCGACGAGTTGCCATTAACCGTAGGGGCCCAGCAGGGTCGATGCCAACTGGAACCATGGGTTGTACGAAAGTCACACACACCCTCTCGCTCTGCCTAAGAGTGGGAAAAGTCATTGGATGATTGTGATTACACAACTAAAAAAAAAACTGCTGTAGCCTGAATGCTACGCGAACGTCGACAACTCGACGTCTCTGTCAATTCACTATATGTGTCTTTTTTGGGGTGGGAAATAATCAAATAACTCCTGCTGCTCTAGGTGCAGCAAGAGGGAGTGTGAGGAATTGACTTGCTAAAACCCACCTCTGATCCTTCAGTTACCCTTTATGCTCCAAGGCCGAGGTAACGTCGGGCAGTTATTTCAATAAACACCGCATCACACCTGTAACCTGATTCTGGCGCCAACGTCGCGTCGTCGGCGCTATCAAGTATCAGATTATGTCACTTTATGCGCCTGCTTTGCTGACCTTACTGCAATACAGGTGAAATGCTATTGTGTAACACTGTAACTGGCATATTTAGATCACTTTTAACGGTTAGTTTTGCAACAATCTTGCCGTTGACATTTCCTGTCTAACTATAGCTTCATTATTTCAGCTGAAGGACGTGTGCATAGGTCATTGTAAAGCTCCATTATTTATTTTATTTATTAAATTATAACAACTTCACAGACGTGTCCAAGGCGATATTATGACTAACACTTAATATATGTATAATATGTACATAGTTTGTGATTTTTAAATAAGTCTAGACGTTTCTCAATAATTATTTAAGCTGCTTCTACAAATTTCGGCAGATTTTGGCCAAATATAATACTCTGATAGCAAACAAAAAGGGCAAACTTTAAGAGGTTAGTCCTACCAGACGGCACCTCTAAGAAAGCGACTTCGCGTCGCCCAGTCTCTTATGCAGTTATGTAGGTTTTTTTAGAAGTGAAAAACCATCAAATAACTGAATCCGCTTTGGGGGAGTGGGAGAGAGTGTCAAATCATTACTGACTTATACCTACCCGTGTTCCTTCTAATAACTCTTTCAAATAATCCCAGATCGTGTGTGTGCAAGTGGTCTCCTGCATTACGTCATTGGACCACCTTGTGGGTGGCTCCGATGGCCATTGTCACGTCAACGGTTTCACCTCAAGGTGGCCTTCAAACGCTACTAATCTCAGAAAGTCTCCACTCCAAAAAAATCGAACCGTTGACATTCCTATTGGTCATCTGCATCCGTGCGTCAAATCCACAATAAAATATTTGAATGCAGATCTGCTCCTAAGTATGTTGCAATACTTCTTGAAGTATCTTCGTTGAGAATAGCATTTGATCTCCCCAGAAATAGATCTTTGCCATAGATTTTTACATCTACAAATAATAAAAAAATCATCATTTTATTTCATTTTATTTCATTTCAATATTTTCAGTGTATATCTTCACCACAAAACTGTTTTACGTCACAACCTCTTCTTTAGTTGAAAGCCAGCCTCAGGCACTACTTAGTTGGCTAACATTCACGCTGAACTGGACCTATTTTGTCGCTGCCGTCAGGCAATTGTATTTTCACTTCTTTTGTTTATTTCTTCTTTACTTAATTAACTAATGTTTATGTGCCTTGTACCAAATGACATCATTTTCAGTAGCGTGAAGTATAAATGTTTTGGCAAAACCACAGATAATCTGAGCACATACCTACATAAGATTATGATAGACACACCCTAATATAAACTAACACGTGCAACCGTAACCCGACTCCTCTTAATTTGTGTCCAAATATTCTACTGCATGTGTCGAATTACGCACGTCATAATCATTTGCAGTTGTCACACAGACGCTATGTAAGTACCTGTGTAATTAAAAGTTTTGTATGTGATGTGGTCCATTACGTAATGTGGGGAACTCCTAGAAAATAGTAATAGACAAACAACACTACAGTTAACTACTTACAGTTAACCTCACCATCAGAGATTACGTCACTGCTTACCATCAGGTGATATCGCAATCAATCATAGTTTATATCAACACACACACACATATACACATTCATTGTGCATGCAAAGGAGTGGAATTCCTTGCCGGAGTCTGTGTTTCCTGATAGCTACAACCCGGGAATCTGTAAGTCGAGAGTGATTAGGTTTCTTCTAGGTAAGCGCGTTCCATCGTCGACCGCATCGTCGCTTTCCATCAAGTGAGATAGTGGCCAAGCGCGAACCGAACAATAATTAAAAAAAAAATGTCTGTATGGTGTCTAGTTTGGTAGCTTAGGGATATAATTCGCCGGGACTCCATGGCGGCACAACTGGTGGCTTACTTACGGATACCGTGATGGGTGATAGGACAGAATAAAAGAAAAAATCGTGTTGCACCGACCCCAAAACACGGGACAAGGGAAAGGAGATGATGCTTTTTGTACATTGACAACCCTAAATCTATCTCCTTTCGTTCAATTCATCCTACAGTCGGCTGTAAGAGTCTGAGATTGCCCTGTGCGATAAAACCGACGTTTTGTTGGAGCCTGTGAATTGTGATAAGGCTAGGCCGAATGTTCTTAAATGTATAGGGGAGTATACGCCTCACTCATTACAACGCGGACGGCGAGCCAACATTAGTCTGGGGCAGGGGAACTCATACCACGCCTACAACCACCGATGCAAATGTACGAGCTAACACTACGGTGGTTCTGGTCATTACGAGTCTGACAGACCCCTCTGCCCATTCCCAGAGGTCGTCTATGAGGATGCCCATCACAAAAACGAAAAAAATAGCTTGGCAGATAGTTAATTTACTTATGTAACATTCTATTTCGATGAAACAGCTAAAAAATAAATAATGGCAGATAGTATGCAGAATTCACTGGATTGTTGATTTTAAATAAGAAATCTAGGTGAAAAAAATAAAGTAGAAACTAGAGCAACATGTGTCGAAGTGCGCAACAATGCATGAAGATCAGAAAACATAAAAATATTGAACTAGAAATTCACACACGTGTCGAATTTTTTAACTATAATCAGCCTGCTCTTCACCTCATACTCGCGTTTTATAAGCGATAGGTCAGATATTTTTTATGTGAGAAATCATCCAATGACTTCTTCTGTTCTTAGGCTGAGCGGGAGTGTCAGACTTTTACTGACTAAAATCCACTCCTAAGTTCCTTCTTTATTCAGGGGACCCTAGAAGGCATCTTGCCTTCTAGGGCCCCTGGTTTTCCTTTTAGAAGTGAACACATGGCCCTAATAGGCATCGACCCTGCTGGGCCACTATGGTTTTGCTGATATTCTTAATGAGTAAGGTCTGCGATGAAGCAAGCAAGCTGAGAAGATGATTTAGCTTCACTCTTTGTACTTACCCGGCATTTTGATAATTCAAAAGTGTTGAAATAAACGTTTCTGATTTCTGAAGCCACTTCATTCTTGCTTTTGAAAGAAGGATTTAACTTGACTAGTTGGTGTATGAATCCAATGCTAATGAGACCCTGTACGAGTAGTATGCCTGGGAGTTCAGTAGTTAAAGGGAATTGAATCATGCTCGTGAAATCTCAATTCCTTCCATACTAAGGCAAATAAAAATAATTTTCAGGCTCGCAATGACTTCTTCTTTTGATGTGGATAGAGACTCAAATTAAATTGTTACTGACTAGTATGTGGCCTGTACAGCTCTGATATTGGCCTCGTACAAATCCTGAAAAGTGTAGGTGGTTATGTAGGACGGGTAAAATAGCATGTGACCAACCGCTTTGGGATGTCCTGAAAAAGATTTAAATTTTCTGCACTTGCAGCAGCCCAGCATAGGTGTGCTAGGAAAATGGAATGTTTTACACCAACTATTACATGTGTCGACATATATAAAACAGAAGGATAGGATGGGATCGCAAATAAATATTAAAGTTCATGTCGATACGAGATGAGAAAACTATGGAAGACATGGTTTCCCAGGCTTCGTACGTATATATCTTAGCTGGTCTGGGTAATAATCACTATCATTCATAACCTCAATCGAAAGACGTCCACAATTGAACAAAAGTCTCCTGTGTTACCACAACGACCAGCAGCATCTATCGGATTACAGCAACCCTCACCAGGTCTTTGGTCTACCTTGTGGAGCGTAGGAGTGGGAGGCCTTCCAACACTGCTTCTTTTAGTACACGATTGCCACTCTAGAACCTTTCGGCTTAATCTGTTCTTCGAGCAATGTGCGCACTGCCCCTTAAGTTTGGCCCATTTTCGGGCTATGTCGGTAACCTTGGTTCTCCTGCGGATATCTTAATTCTTGATTCGATGACTGATGAATGATTGATCTGGGCAATAAACAATTCAAAACTTTCTCTCAAAATATTTTTTTTTTTTTTATTGGTATAAACTAGTGCTTGACTGCGATCCCGATGTTAAGCAATGATGCAATCGTTGATGGTGAGGCGCACTAGTTTATTAAGAGCCCATTCACTCTAGCCTTGAAGACACCCTATAATTAGACGGGAAGACCGCAACAGGCAAATTGTTTTAGTCCTTCGATGAACGCGGTACAAACGACGAGGAGAAACGCTTAGACCGGACCGTAGAGGTTTCAACAACGTAAGGGTGGATACTCGCCGTACGTCGGGTTGTCCGATGGTAGAAATGAGATGGCGGGAATGCGGGATCCAAAACTATATATCAAAATTATACTGACAATTTGCTTACAATAAAAAATTAAATCCCCTTATCATAATCTCCAATAGAACGCACTTGACGTATTATAGTGACGTTCTACGGTATTATACGATAGTTGCAGTTACGTAACGTACACGTAACGATATTAAGTAGCTTATCAAATATTATGTGGGCATGTGTTTTTGTTGTTATATTGAAAGTAGATGAGAGTGGTAACACTGGTGTAGTTTTTGTAACACAAGTTGTGTAATGTAGATGGGTTATGGTTATGCTACTTCCAGGTCGTAGGTTATTCCGATCATGTTTACTTGGAGCATCTGATTGAGCAGAGAGTAGTTATGACCCAATGCCACCGTGTTTTTTTTTTGTGTGGTAATCATCCAATAACTTCTCCCGCTTTTGGGCGGAGCAGGAGAGCGTGTCAGATTTTTACAGACTAAAACTCGAGCATCAATAAAATGTAAGAAATCGATGTAGATAACTTTTATACTTATAATAAAATTGTGTGTCATGATGATAATCATCATCATCATCTCAGCCGACAGACATCCATTGTTAGGCCTCCCCCAAGCGTCGCCACAATGCACAATCCTGTGCGTCTCGCATCCATCGGATTCCCGCAACCTTCACCAGGTCATCGGACCACCTTGTAGGAGGCCTTCCAACGCTGCGTTTCCCGGTGGGCAGTCGCCACTCCAGAACTTTTCGGCCCCAACGGCCATCGGTTCTACGAGCAATGTGCCCTGTCCATTGCCACTTAAGTTTGCCACTTAAATTGTGTGTATCTTGATATAATACTTGGGGTTTTTTCATCGCAATCGGTTGATTATATCTAAAGTTATACTATATTCATTGACTGCTAGGCCACAAAATAGATAGGTACAGATGTCAATCTACATACAAAGCGCGCTCGAGCAACGCACACATAGACACCGCTCATTGACACGATATCTCGGAGCGTCTCAGACCACTCGTGGAACAGTTCCGGCTCAAACGCTCATTAGTGTGCGTCCACCGAGCGTAGGTATAAAAAGTGAAGTACATACATGAGATTGTCT
Organism: Mythimna ferrago; assembly: GCA_910589285.2. Taxonomy (NCBI): domain Eukaryota; kingdom Metazoa; phylum Arthropoda; class Insecta; order Lepidoptera; family Noctuidae; genus Mythimna; species Mythimna ferrago. The sequence goes on along the minus strand of OU342676.1, from coordinate 13,954,273 downwards.
TCTGTACCTATCTATTTTGTGGTTAGGCGATACGAAGTTTGCCGGGTCAGCTAGTATGCATCGTTCGGATATATTGGGGAAATTATTTATTTATAAATTATTTATTTATAAATAATTTCAGGGTTTTTCCCCAATATATCCGAACGATGTTTAGCTCCAAAATAGATTGCTATTTGACTAATATAGAATTTACGGTTAAAACCGCTCCTAAAATACTCGTCTATAAAAGTTTTGTCCTCCAAATATGGCGACTGGTTTATCCACATAGTGTTTACTGATAAAAGAAATAATAATAAACAATATTGTGGATGCTGTAATTAAGCTAATATTGTGTTTTATACTGTTTTATAATATTTATGTTCTTATCTGTAGAATTTCCCATACTATATGTGTACTTGATGTAAACATATTATTTCCTGTTAGGTGCAGGATGAGGATGACTGAATTTAGTATACAATATTAATTTTAGTGTATTCGAAACCCGAAACACGTGTAGGTCTATTATTTTTATGTAAAGAATCTATGTACAAAATTTCATAACTGTATCATGAAAGGTCACAAAGTAATAAGCTTGATAAGTCAGCAAAAATACATAGTCGCCGGGCGATCCAGGCGGTTGTTTTGCACTTGCACACGGCTGTTTGCCTGCACCTAAAGCCCGCTATGATTTGCCGTGACCTGTGTTGTACTTAGTGTTGGTGGTGTCCAATTTGTGACCTTTTTTAAATATTTTCAAAAAAGAAATATATCATGATGTAAAAATTATTGGAATCGATTTAGTACTGATTTTGAATAAACCATATTTTGGTTTTTCCTATACTAAAAATAATGTGTGTATGTCACCGTAAAATTATAAAAACTGTTCTATTTGGCGAGATTGTAAACTGTCGAAAGATTATGGACTATAGCATACTACTTACAATTTAACGCATTATTTTTCGGTAACATTCTCACCCCAACTAGAGTGAGACAAGATATGAAGAGTTGTCTCCTACGATATCTATACAAATATCATAAAGAGGAAAGACTTTTTTTTTGTTTTTTGTACGATTATTATTCATTACAACCAAAAAAACTACTGGACTAATTAAAAATAAAATCACCATTACAATGTCATTTTATTACTGAACGACATAGGCTGTATATTTTCTTCTATCATGCGGGCGCATTCGCTAGCAAAACCTAGTTTTCATAACAAATGTGCTTCTAACTGAACAAAAGCAAAGGTATTCACGTGCAACGGTTTGCACATTACAATAAAATCGATCGATTTGTACCAAAGAAATAGAGTACAATGTTTTTTTTTATTATTTCACAATATATAACGTTTCTTGATACAATAGAGCGTAATGGAAACTTCTGAACGGTTTAATGGCTGATAAATGAGTAGGCAAGTAGGTATTTATATTATTATTAAGTTATTATTTATATTATTACTTTAGTTGTTATTAAAAAATAAGTAGGTGCCTGTAATGTCTTGTGATAGCCTGGAGGTTAAGCGGCGTATCAAGCATGAAGATAGGGGTTATAAGATACAATGTCTTTTCCAGAACCGGTGATTCTGTCATTGAAATGCCTTGATTCAAATGGGAAGATCTGACTTATAAGAATCAGTTTTATTTATATTTTTTTCAATTTCATTTTTTTATTACTTTTATTTTTAACTAGCTTCTCCCAGCGTTAGCCCCCATCCCAATGTCACTCAGTGATAAAATAGCATTCTATTGGCGAAAGATTTTTTTTAAATTGGTCCAGTATTAAAAGTTTCCTCTTTAAAAATTCGTTAAAAAATAAAAAGCTCGTTTTGACGTGTAAGAAAGACAAGACTGTCCAATCAAGTTTATAATTTTTTATGGTGAGGCGGTTTTTTTTTTTCGTTTCCTGAAAAAAAGTCTTGTGGAAGGTTGTTCAGTTTCGTCTACTGAGCAAGCCCTTAAAGTTTGTGGAGGGCTGTCCCTTACACCTTGTATTTTCACCAATAGAAAAACCATACTTTATGTTTTACAGCCTAATCAAAATTACCTAAATTCCGAAACACCTACATAATGATGACTTACTTCAAAGCGAATATCAGGTATTAAATTATTTTTAATGCGATATTGTCACCATTAGACACGGCTGCTGAGTATCATTATCGAATATTTTAGAGTGATTTAATCTAAAAACGAAAGACTAGCAGCCCTGTAAGTATTTTAATCATGAAGTTCAAACAGATATAATTAGAATCCAAGACATTAATAAATTGATATAGATGAGTTTTATGCTCTCTGCCCGTGACCTTCAGATAAATATTGATATTGGTCTGAGAAACCGTCGCAACAACAGACATTTTTTTTAATCTTTTAGAAATTTTGGTACTTACTTTTGGTCACAGTAAGACCATGCCAGCCCCATCATAACCTAATAAAAATAAAGCTACCTTGAACCTTATCAACTAGTAGGACTCTAAAACCTTACTCACTAATTTATAAACAGCGATAGCTGTGTTAGAGCACAAAATAGATAGGTACAGAAGACAATCTCATGTATGTACTTCACTTTTTAACCGACTTCGAAAAGGAGGAGGTTCTATGTTCGGTTGAATGTATGTTTTTTTTATGTATGTTCACCGATATCTCGATCAATTGTGGACCGATTTTGAAAATTCTTTTTTGATTGAAAGGTTATGCTTCCAAGTTGGTCCCATTGAAATATTGTTATGATCTGATCATGATCTTCGAAGATATGGCACAGAACTCCTCATAGGATCACAGCAGAACTGTCGTAACAAGTAAAATTGCTTTGTCACAAGTGTTGTACAAGTAACATTGAAGTCGGGTGTATTTTATTTTTGGTAAAAAGTTTTTTTTATTCCTACGCTCGGTGGACACACACTAATGAGCGTTTAAGCCGGAACTGTTCGACGAGTGGTCCGAGACGCGACCGAGATATCGTGTCCGTGAGCGGTGTCTATGTGTGCGTTGCTCAAGCGCGCTTTGTATGTAGATTGACTTCTGTACCTATCTATTTTGTGGTTAGAGAGAGGTTCGGACAGTATACTCTGAATAAAACAATTCAACTAATTTTGAAAGTATTCATCAGCACCTCTCTAGCAGCTCGTGTCACAGAAAAGATGAAAGAGGTTAGAATGACCTTGTGGGCGGGACAGACGTGCTTCAAAATATGATCATGCTCATAATTGACACAACCAATAACAAACCCGCGATCTAAGTGTGCGTGGTCTATTAGTTCCGTAACGCGCGTTCGTATTGGTTTATTGCCTGTAATGAAGTTAAAGGGTGGGAGACAATCGGCGACAATCGTTGTAGTACAAATCGGAAAGTATTTCTTTTCTAACTTCTTTCATCTTTTCTGTAGTCCCAACCAACGACTTCCAAGAAAGAAATAAAGAAAGAGAGAGAAAAAGGACAAGAAGAATGAAAAAAGATAGAAACGAAGAAAAAAGATAGAAAGAAAATACATTATTTATTTAAAATTTATTTAAACATCCAATAATACTAGTAATAGAATTTTCAAAATCGGTTCAGTAGTTCCCGAGATTACTTCCCACTAACAAACTCGCACACTACTAATACATATTACAGTCTAGAAATGTAGTTGTAGATATAATATCAAAACTTTTGACAGTGACAGATGTGCATTGGAAGGCCTCCGACGAGGTGAACCGATGACCTGGTGAGAGTCACGGGAGTCAGATGGATGGGACATGCATAGTACTGCGGTCGATGTGGTGACACTTAGGGGAGGCTTTTGTGCAACAGTGGACGTCTTTCAGTTGAAATTATGGTTATGACATTTAGTAAAAAACAGATCATTCTTAATACACTTCATAATGCCAATTAGATTAACCTCTCGTATGCCGTAATTAGAGATCGAGAGAGATAGATCTACGCGAGACACAATGGCTTTTTAATTGTCTCTCAATTATAAAGCCATTTTGTCTCGCGTAGATGTACGTTCCGGCATACGAAAGGTTAACGATACAGTTTCCAATGATGATGACACAGTTTCCAATTTTCTAAAATTGGAAACTGTGTCATGAAATGTACGCTGCTACCATCATCACTAACAAGAAATAAAATAATGATTGCCCCCCAATATAATAAACTGCTACTACTTATGAGAAATGATTACACGCTTAAATACAGTCCAAGTAATTATTCACATTTACGATTCTCAAAACGAATAAAAATGACAACACAAATATAAGTTAAAAGGAGTCTGGCCGCAAATCCTCCATCATTTGTATAAAGAAACCTCAAAAATTACAGAAAATACGAATAAATCTCTACTGAAGATGCTCCTGTTAAAATATAGTGGCATTAACACAGAGAAAGCTGTTTTTTCTTGTTAAAATTACGTCATGATTTGTCCTCATCGCTGTTCCCAGAACTCTCACGAAACGCTGACCTAAAAACGGTTAAATCTCAATTCAGGGAACATTTTATTTCAGAAACGGATGAAAATACGGACAATAAGTTATATTTTTTAAACGATTTCACATGAACTGTCACGATCAAATGAAAAACATTTAATGTTAGCCTCGTAAAATTATGAAAATTTACGTGGATACAAGAAAACTCGCGTAAATCGTAAAAATATAATTTATGGACCAACGTAGGTGCCACGATGTCTCCGTGAGATGAGCTGTTGATAATATTAGATTTTCTCCTCTAGTAGTAGAAGATTCTAGACTAGGTAGGTGTGCTTTAGAATCGAAATTTACTAGAAAACAACTTTTAAGATCTTAATTTGGCATTGTACCCACAGATTTTAAGTTTATGTTTAAGTTGTGTTACTTTTTTGGTGTAGTTAGTTTATTTTATACTATTCTTTTCTTCCTCTTCATAGGAGGAGTAAGGACTAAGGACTTCACCGAGTCGAACATCGAAGGATTGGAACAATTTACCTGCTGCGGTCTTCCTGTCTGCTCATAATTTAGGGGCTAAGATGAAAAGGCTCTTAAAAATTAATGTGCTTCCCCATCAACGATTGCATCATTGCTTTTGTTACCATCAGGCGGGATTGCTGTCAAGTTCTAGTTTATGTCATTAAAAAAAAGCTTGTTATATAGTATAGTAGTTGTTTAAGGTTAAAAAAAATGTTTGTATTATGTGTATTTATATCTGCTGTTAGACTTATCTACTAGCCTCGAAGTACCTAGCCTGTGAACTAGTTTAGCTTCAGTTAACTTGCCACCAATATGAATATTAAAAGTGAAAACTAGTCAAACTAGTACCTTTAAGATAGAGTTTCTATAAATACCTTAACACATACAGCTATGTATATCAAAATTTTCTACTTAGTTAGCAACACTGACACGCAAATTATCTTGTACCTACTGAATAATTATATAGGTTTTTCATTAAAACCGTTCGATGTTTGAAATAAAGTAAAATTAAAAATATATATATTTTACGTAGGCGCTTATAAAACGGCGCTTACATAGGCGCTTATAAAACGTCAGAAGCTAGTGCACGGTTCAAAATGGTCGTTTCCTACGGAGAAGAACCAGAAAGAAATAAACAATTTAAGTGATATCGATATATATTTAAGGAAAATAGCCACTGCGATAATCGTGTATCAATAAGGATGACACATCTATTCATAAATGGACCCAATTTCTTGAAGAACGCGATCTATGTTGGCTTTAGGGTGAAAATAGTCTGAATTTTGCCGGAATAGACCAGAGACTTCACGACACTCCACAGAAAATAATTCAAGTGGTGTATATAAAGGACAAATTAAAATTTCCATAAGTTTTTTGCATTTTCAGGTCAGTGTAAAATGTTGTATATTGATTGAAAATATGATTAGCGATCGTAACTCGTATTTATTTACGGAATTTATAATCCCTCTAATTCTAATAATCCCTCTCGGTTCGTTTAACTTAATTGAATAGCTACTCATAAAAAAGTCAATCAATAAGGTTGGCCCAACAGTGTTCTCGAAAATCTCGCTAGAAAACTGTTATTCAGCTCAATATTTTAAATAATCTTCCAGACAAAATGGCCATTCCATCAACACTATAATTTAAACATCTATATTAGCATCACGCGATATATTTTTTGCCTAGACACGCCTCCATCGAGCAAAAAAATAAAGTATTTTGTCCAATCAAATAGCCCCCATTAATTACAGATAATGATTCATCTGTCTGTAACTCTGTATCACTTGGTTTACAGTTAACGGTCTACCAAATATGAGGAAGTCTGGGGAAAGTTGGAAAAATGCCATAAGTATAGTTGGAGTATTGATGGAAGCTATACTGGCCTCCTACAAGGTGGACCGATGACCTGGTGAAGGCTGCGGGAATCCGATGGATGCAGGACGAACAGGATCATTCATTGTGGCGACACTTGGGGGAGGCCTATGTCGAACAGAGGACGTCTTTCGGATGAAATGATGATGATGATGATGATGATACTGCACTCCCTCAGACAGAAGCCAAAAAACCGATATCATCAAATTATCTTTTAGTATTTTTCATCAAATAAGTTCTTCGAAAAATGTATTTCAATGTATTGAAATGATAATAATAATTTTTACTATAATAGTTAGCCCATATTGTCCGACTGCTGGGCAGAGGCCTCCCTCCTTTCTTTCCAACGATCACGGTTCTTCGCTTTCTCATTCAAATATATATATATATTATAGGTATGTACATAGACCATAGACTTTCTCTACTTACTTATTTCGAAAATTCGAAAGAAACTTAATGTGTTTCAAAACTACGCCATAGCCGCTAAACCGATGTCAATAAAATTAAGATCTGTTTAGCTTACTTGGACTTTCGTAGGCGCGGGCTTGCGGACAGTGAGCAATGGGTAGCTCGCTGTCCGGCCGTCCGGTAACTGTCCGGACCAAGCCCAAGTCGTCGACGGCGCGCACTATTCCCGCGCGCCTCAAGGAGTTGTCAGCAACAGCAGGGACCCAGCGGGGTCGAAGCCTACTGGGGCCAGGGTTATCCGAAAGGGCGCTCGAGCCCCGGTATGAAGGCTAGAAGGAACGGGGTGGGTCTTTTAGTCAGTAAGAGTCTGACACTATCTCCCGCTCCGCCCAAGAGCGGGGGATGTCAATGCATGATTTTTTCCCACCATAAAAAAAAAAAAAAAAACAAAAAAAAAGCTTACTTGGACTTTGCCTTGGCCCTAGAGAAATACTTAAAAAATAACAAGATTATTAACATTCCACGTGGGCGATGCTGCGGGCAGAAGCTATTTCCAAATATATTTAAGTAAATCATTTTGATATAAAATTCTTGTTTTTTCGAAACTCAATTTGATTGAGTTATAGTTTTTTGGCTGTCGAGAGTCAAGGGCAATTTAAGAAATACCTTAACTTCAAATAAAAACACTGGACGTAATTTTTTTAAATCCTTTTAACATTAGCAGACGAGTCGAAAATAAAATGTGCATCGAATTTTTATTTTTTAAATAGGACTGGCGCAATTTGCCGTATTTTTTTTTTTTGTAATAGGTATTTTTTTTTGTAAGATTACATGCAGCATTGTAAATTGGCTACATTAAAGCCTAACCAAAGGTTGGGTACGGGAAAGAGTTAATACGTTCTCATCGGTCATCGACCTTGCTGAGGGCAATCCCTCCTTTCATAACTTCACTACTTTCTTGGCCAACGTCCAATAGATAAAAGGCAGGAAAATGAAGATCTGAACAAATATAAGTTACTTGATTCTTCCAGAAGATTTGTTTGCGTTTGGGGAGGCGATCGCGACGACGGTGACTTCTTGGTTTAGGTCATAGTTTGGGGCGATAGGGAGGCTCGCAGCAATAGGAAGGAAGTGGCTGAACCGTGACTGGAAGTCAAGAGTGAATAAGCCACTTCTAGGCAAGCGTGCTCCATCGTCGACCACATCATCGCTTACCATCAGGTGAGAAGAAAAATATCGTCAAGGGGTCAGAGGGAGATTCCCAGTCACCGTAAGCGCAGACTTAAGCACCAAACCTGGGTCGACAGCACGTTGTGTTCCAAGCGCGCCATAAAGCGCCTTCAGTAATATGGACAATCCCACTGGGACTAATGCCTGGTAGGGATACTGGAGTGTTCGAACCCTTGCTAAGAACCCCAATTTTTTGGCAGCCAGTTGAGCTTTTGCCTCAATTTAGGGTAAACGACAGCAAGAAGCTCAAGCTGGTCGGTTATTGGCACGACTACACCACGGAAAGATGGAGCCGGGTGGAAATAGTTCCGTTTAGCGGAAAAAAGACACGCCTGGGATTTAGTATTGTTACGCCATTAAACGTGAACACGCCATATCTCCGAGAAAATAAAGAGTAGCACGTAATAATTAAAACGCATTGCTGTTCGAAAGGTCTAGAATGGTTGTGCGTAGACAAGCTTAGAAAAATCTCGAAACATCCACACAGCCAGTACCACTAGTAATAGGTATTCATCTTACTGATAAGGGAAATGGTACTTTCCGTCTTTAACAATAGAGTTCGCATGAAAGTGACTCTTATTACCACGAGCAATAAAAATGATTTATGACTTCGAGAAGCGATTCAATTGTTCTGGAATTCTGGATAGATCCGGGGACGTCGGTATCTAGAATTTTCTTGGCTCCGCATATAAATACGTGCCCCCGGCCGGAAGCGAGTCAGTGGTGATTTCGACTGCGATCAAGAGCGAACTACCCTAGTACTCGAAGTGATTTTACTCAACGACCTAAGCGATAGTGTAACGGTACTCTAGTGTTAATTGCGATTCGGATTATTGTTGACTGGACTAATTTGTTATTGTTTGTGGTGAATAAAGTTGTCTGTTAGTAAATCGGCATTTGATTACCCACGTACGTAACAGTATCATTGAACTTGACCAGATTGGCATCGCCCCAATTGAATACCGCCTTCAAGGACGAGTTCAAGAGTTCAACCTTAGCCTCTCGGAGAGACTACCGTGGCCACAAAGGGCAACTAAAGTAATACAGGCGGGTTTTAGTCAGTCTTTCTTTCTTTCTTTCGTGTCAATCTGACTCAAATTTGGTCCGATCAATATTTAGCCACCTGGACAGCTCTGTCGTCGGCTTCGCATAAGTCGTGGAAGGTGCAGGTAGTTGTGCATGCTGGGCAGAAAAGGAGGTGACGCATATCCTGGGAAGGGGCTCGACACTGGCACTGTATTTGCGATGGGTCAAAGATTCCTCATTTGGCCAGATTGTCTCTGCAGCGGCCAACCTGAGCCCGCAGGTGATTCAAAGATTTCCAGCTTGGCCACTGCAGTTTGTGTCCCGGTGGCAGACGTTCTGCCGGAGAAATGAAATTTGGGGGAGTGGGTAAGGTTGCCAGATAGTCGGGAATCGTCTGGATTCTCCCGATTTTTTCAGTGGTCTCCAGACTCCAGACAAATCTCAAAATCTCCAGAAAAACGGATATTTCTAAAATTCCCTACAAAAAATTATTTAAAATTACCGCGCTTCAATTCCTGTAAGCAATGCTTACCGTGAAAGGGTGTTCAATTTGTTAAATGATTTATATAATAAGACCGAAATCGCATGGCTTTCGATTTAATTAAAGCTGAATTAGTAATTAGGCTAAACTTTGAAGCAAACTGTTTGACATTCAAGTCAGTTTTAAACGGTGCTAAAAGTTCCAAATTAGTGGAATCGGTAAAGTCTAATAGCAAGTACATAATGGCAAACAAGACCATAAGCCTGCCTGCTTATTGTCATGGTGTATTGTAGTAAATTAAAAAAATAAATATTTTTCTTATTAACATTTTATTTCTCCCGACAACAATCCCCAAATCCCGACTATTTGAATTTTTTTCCAGATATTTTGAAATTCTGATCTGGCAACCCTAGGAGTGGGATATATACTTTAGTCAATAAAAGTCTCACTCCACTTTAGGGAGGAAGAAGTCATTTGACGATTTCTCACCAAATTCGTCCGTGTCCTTCAGTTGCCCTTTGCGTACCAGAATCACAGTAGGTAATTCTTTCATACAACTTTCGCTTTTACAATATTAATGTGATAAAAATCTACACTAATAATAAAAAGAGATAAAATTTGTTTTTATGTTTTTTTGTTTGTAGTAGGTAATCTCTGAAAGTACCGGTCTGATTGCTAAAATTTCCAAAAATAAGTATAGCCTAGGTCACTCAGTAATAAAGGTGCTTTATTACTGACTTGGTAGGACAGATTTGGTCCGGCCGTACCAAGAACGAGCGTGTTTTAGTATAAGTTTGGTCCGTGTGATACCAAGTTCAAGCGTGTGTTATTACTAACTAACACTCAGTAATAAAGATAGCTGCTTTATTACTGAGTGTCATAGGCTATATTGTATGTACGCGATTGAAGCTACGATCAAATGCTAGTATTTAATAAAAATCACCTCTGTGACTGATAACCCAGTTAATCATTGTTCATACATTTACTTGATCCCGGACGAGTGGCGTTGTTATTTAAAACATTTATTATAATTCTAGGAAAACAAGTTCGGTGAGAAAAAGTTACACGATAACTGTGATTCTAAAATATTCCACTGTTTACTTGGGATAGTAGAGTGAAGGTATGTACATACGAGTATAGTGCATTTGTGCACTTACACTTAAAATTAACAGTCTATTCCATACAAATAATCACGAATACGAACCAAATATACTAATACACAAATCAGTACACGACGGATTTGGTCCGTCGTACCAAGTTCGAGTGTATCTCAGCGTAAGTAAGGCCTATTGTCCACGGACCATGCGATCGATGACCAACGAACTCAGAAGAGAACTTAGTAACTCTTTCTTCTCTGTATCACGAACAGAACTAATGATTTAACTAATTTTAGTATTAACACATGCTCCAACTGGACTCGTAACGAAGCGGCAACGACACGACGACGGCCCGACGTTGTCACTTCGTTGACCGAGTTTCATAGTTTTGTAAGACTGTGAGTAGGCGCTGTTTAAAAATTTTTTGTGTTAACACACTTTCAAACTTGGTACGACGGGTTTAGTTCATCGTACCAAGGTCGTGGTCGATACGTACCAAAGCCGAGCGTAAAACAGCGTAATTAGTAATAACACACGCTTGAACTTGGTATCACACGGACCAAATTTATACTAAAACACGCTCGTTCTTGGTACGACGGACGGACCAAATACGTCGTACCAAGTTCAAGCTTGATACACTATTAAAACGCTGTTTACCATCCGATTGTAATTAATAATATAATTTATTCCACAACTATCACACAACGCCGTCTAGTCCCAAGTTAAGTAGAGCTTGTGTTATGGGTACTAGACCATTTAAAAAAAACATTTGAATTAATCTGCTTTTACAACATTCGTCTGTCAGCGGGCTGTATCTTATGAATTGTAATAGCATAGCATAGTCGGCTTTATAATGTTCCCACTGTTGGGACTCAGGCCTCCTCTCTAGGAGAGGGAACGGGCCGTAATCCACTACGCGGGCCCAGTGCGGGTTGGTGGACGTCACATGTCTTCGAATTTTTGGTTCTGGGACATGCCGGTTTCCTCACGATGTTGTCCCTCACCGTTTTGAGAGCAGTAGTGAAGAAATAAATTACATAAAGAAATGCGCCTGGCTGGGTTTGAACCTATGACTCGTAAGTCGGGGCTACTCGGCCATCACTGCTCTTTGAATTGTAACGGGTTATTTAATTGAATGTGTTGTAGTTGAAATTGTAACCGAAACTAGCCGCTTTATCAAACAAAAAAAAATTGTACTCAAAGACGTGACGGCATTGCCCAAATTCTTAAATAAACAAACCGAAAATTGAGTTTCCTAAATGAAAGAATCTTCTCCAGTGCCGAAACGAAATTGGGTCAACGAAGTTAATGTTGAATATTTATGCAATTACCAACATCTCACTCAATAAAACCGTTGACACAAATATAATAAAAGGGAACCTTGCTTCCTTCAGCAAATTCTTGAGAAAGTTGCCACAGTAGAAGGAAAACTCTTCAGTATAATAAGATCAGGTTCAAGGCAAATTACAGGAAAACCACAATATTTTGACTCAAAAGTATTTGTTTACGCAACTAAATTACTTCAAAAGATTTAAGAGAAACAGCTCGCTCTTGACCTCTTTTCAATTTTGACCAACGTGTTCTGCGATTTTCCTGGTTTGAAAAAAAAATCGCACGTTTTCTCTGAGTCAGATTTTTTTCACTATAATAACTTGCAGTATTTTTTGGACATTAGACATAATTGTCATGATTCATCATCATAAACTAATGTTGTTGATAAGCAATCACGTCTGCTTCGAACACACAGGAATAAACCAATCATTTGTAAAGTTTGTTATAATAATAACATGTGGTGGCGACCGCATACCAGAAGACGCAGAGTTAGAAGGCTTCCCACATAATGAACTGTCCCCCTAGCCAAGTTACGACTGTTTCGTTTCGATTCTCTTGCGTCAAACGCCTCGAGTCGGCCACGCCTCCGGTTCCTTTGTTCTGACCACGTGACTGAGCGTTGAGATGATGTCAGGACAAATGAATTGGAAGCGTGGTCAACTCGAGACGATCGACGCAAGAGAATCGAAACGAAACGGTCGGAACTTTACTAGGTCTGCTGGTGATCTAGTGAGAATTGTGGGAATCCGATGAGTGCGGGATGCACAGGATCGGTCGTTGTGGTGACGCTTACGGGAGGTTTATGTCCTGGGGCCCAAGTCTGTTATTTTTATAAATTCGTCATTCCAACACAATCCCATTGTCATTTTGCTAAAAGTTCGAAATCTGCTAATTCATAATGATCGATCATTGATCAGTCAATGATCTTGTAATAGAATTGTGGTAAAATGACAATATCGAGCTTATTTAAAGCACAAACTGCACAATGACGTTCTAATGGTAGGAAACTGATTAAAGGAACTGTCAAAATTTTAACAGACTACCGCATACGTCAGACATTCATTAATCATTGTGTACAAGATTACCATTCTATGCCATTTCTTTCAATGGAGTGTCAGTGGTTGACCATTGAAAAGTCATAATGATGCCATTATATTAGTAGATGACCAAAACTTGTCAAAATCAACAATTATGAAATCAATGATAGAACACTCTGATACTATTGTAATAGCAGACTTGAGGCCCTGGTGTGAACACCTTTCAGCTGAAGTGGTAATGATGATGTTATAATAACTATCACTTTTCTTGTTCTGTGGTATACAGTGAGAACCGATCGGTCTTCACAGAAAAGTACTCAGAGAAAAAGTGTCATAACAAGAAATCAAAGTATGCATGACATTGATAGGTGTTTCTGGATTATGTCATGTGGTCAAACTCACTGTAGCATAGTATATACCTAAGAGTTACCGCTGCCCAAGAACGCAAAGGGCAGCTGAAGGAACACAAGTGAGATTTAGTCATTAAAAGTTGGACACTCCCTCTTATGAGTAAGCCAGAGCGATATGAGTCCATTGATGATTTAATATCCATTTTTTTTTTTTAAAGTTGCGCAAGCATGTTAATTCGAAGAAAGAGAGACGTAGGGACACATCTGTCTACCCTTATGACGTCAACAGTTCGAATTGAGGGCAACTCGGATTTATCAGAAGCTAACTTAAACAAATATTTTCGTTCCAATGCACCCGAGTGGTTTTCAGCAAACATTGTGAGAGTTATATCTCTTGTTTGTTGATAAGGATCGAGGCCATACGTGCAGGATAAGCGGTGTAGTGTGAAATTACTTGGTTATACCTATTCTAACATACGTCTTTATTTCTCAAAACTGTTTTTATATTAAGGGGCCGGCGACGGATGAATTTCCATACTAACGTAATACCACGCTCATTTGCAATTGGAGCATATTTCCAACATATTATGATGATATTCGGTTATAGACAATATTTATCTAGGTTCCTACGTCTTTCTTTTTTTTAAAAACAAAAAGAAATTTAAGCGAATTGTATTTGGCACTTTTTTACAGCGTAAATGCCAAAACATGCCATTTGGCTTTTCCTGTATTAAAAATAACAATATTTCTAATATTCTCGACGTAGAAACCTTGATAAATATTGTGTATAACCGAATATCATCATAATATGTTGGAAATATGCTCCAACTGCAAATGAGCGTGGTATTACGTTTGTATGGAAATTTATCCGTCGCCGGCCCCTTAAGAGAAGATCAATGGACAATATTTTAAACGTCTTTATTTCTCAAAACTGTTGTTATAATAAGAGAAGACCAATGGTTATTATTTTAAGCTAGCTAGCTCTACCACCGAATATCTTCAGTAAGTAAAGTAATCCCATGCATAGACTAGAACCAAATGGAAAATGTTGTCATCTATATACACATAATCCGGGCCTTGGTCGAGGCCATGGTCCGGAGCGAGGAGGAATGGCAGGCGGTCGCCGACTTCTGCGAAGCAGTAATGCTCGCTAAGGAGGAGGCCGACCGCATCAGGCAACGGCGCTCTCGCCGCCGGCGCCGCCGGGATTCCGATCCCGATTTCCAGCCACCGTAGGCGCGGGCTTGCGGACTGTGAGCAATGGGTAGCTCGCTGTCCGGGCGTCCGGTAACTGTCCGGACCAAGCCCAAGTCGTCGACGGCGCGCGCTGTTCCCGCGCGCCTCAAGGAGTTGTCAGCAGCAGCAGGGGCCCAGCCGGGTCGAAGCCTACTGGGGCCAGGGCTATCCGAACGGGCGCTCGAGCCCCGGTATGAAGGCTTGAAGGAACGGGATGGGTTTTTTAGTCAGTAAGAGTCTGACACTATCTCCCGCTCCGCCCAAGAGCGGGGGTTGTCATAGGTTGATTTTTCACATCGAAAAAAAAAAAAACTCATAATAATAAAGCAAGTAGTAACCAGACCGACGCACATACAAGGTGTCGTTTTGAAGCTGCAAAATATTTCAGGAGGTAATTATGTTAGTGATTCTCGACCCGAATCAATAATAAAATAAGTAGGTATTTTTTTTTTTTTTATAACCGCGCTTTTTTTCACACACACAAACACGGAACAATAAAGGGCGTTTTCACACACACTAACTCGCAACGATAGTTTCATAAATAATGTATCATCCAATCATCATCCCGCACGCCACACCCTAGCCACGCCCCCGCGGCCATCAATCAATCGATTTAGTTTAGTGTAATTAAACAATTAAATAACAAGTATTACTGATTATTGACCAGGTATCGTTTTTTTATATGATTATTTATGAGTTTTATTACAACCTCCTGAAATATTGTGCAGTTTTAAAACTGCACCTTGTATAGACCACGCCTAATTTGTACATAGCGGCGCATTGAAAGACAGGTCCACTTAAATCTGTCAGACAAACCTGCGTGGTTCTCATATGATTTGACCATTACGTATTTACTGTATGGACTTCAAAGAGACTTTGACCCCTGAGTTTGTTTCGGTATTTCGTCTCAGGGTAATCAGCTAGGAAACACCGGCCTCTAGTTTAAACTGACGACAAAACATTGTCTTTTAAAACCTATTTGCAAAATAAATATAATTTATCATTTAGTCCTTGTGATAGAGTCAAAGTCATTTTATTTCCTAAAAAACCTGTTAGCCCAAGCATGATTGAAACACGCAAATCATAATGATTCCTCGTATTTAAATCCAATGCAATTCAACACGAGACTAAGACTCACAAACCTTGAACTTTAAAATTAACAAAACACATTTAGAATTAGCAACAACTTCGCGTAAACTGCCGTAAACAAAGTAATTTACCAAACAACTCGTTAAACTGAATTTATAGTTTGTACGAGTGAGTATAAATAAATAAGCTACTCTAAATAATGAGTAGCAGGGAAATGAAAATTGAGCTAGCAACCGTAGCGACGCAGAGTCTGGCTAATATCTACACCGCTAAATTTTGATCGTTTTAATCCCGTGGAGGGTCGATCCGGTACATGAAACACTATCGATTTGTAAAGATAAAATTAAAAAATAATGTACCTTTTTTTCAAAACTCGTATTAATTTACGCATGTACGAAATTAATTTCTTTAAGAAAACGTCAGCTGAACGAGTCCAAAGACCTGTAGGTCGTTTGTACGCAACGCCGACTACTACAGATCATTGGACTAGCTCAGCTGACGTTTTCTTAAAAAAAATAATTTCGTACATGCTTAAATTAATACGAGTTTTGAAAAAAGGTACATTATTTTTTAATTTTATCTTTACAAATCGATAGTGTTTCATGTACCGGATCGACCCTCCACGGGATTAAAACGATTAAAATTTAACGGTGTATAGAGTGATCATAATATAATATCACACTATAATATTATAAAGCACTAGCGGCCCGACCCGGCTTTGCACGGGCAATAAATATAGCCTATGTTACTCAGGGTGAATGTAGCTTTCCAATGGTGTAAGAATTTTTTAAATCGGTACAGTAGTTTTTGAGTTTATTCGTTATATACAAAAATACAAATCTTTCCTCTTTATAATATTAGTATAGATGGAGAGGGTAAATGATGGAGAGGGGGGCAATACAAGATTATATGTTTCATAATAAAACATCTTTATCTACTTGTACAACCGAATTTCTCAGAAATGACGACAAAAACACAAGACTTTTCACACATCTACGACATTTATTAGACAGCCTGCCTATACTATCGTTTGACAAACTCGATGATTGTCACCGTCCTCGTTACGTTTTTAGAATAGACAGCTAATATATTAAGTAGTTCAGGAATAAATGTCGATTTGCGTCAGTGTCAAAGAAAAATCTAAAAAAAAAACACGAAAAGGTCACGCGTGCGTAGCGCCGCGCCGTCTCGGGAGAGTGGGGTATTTTAAGACCCCGGAGTGTATCTGCCTTCTTGACTTGTCAATGCCAATCTTGAAGTGTCACCTCGTAAAATGTTGCTACATTTATTGGGTTTACTTTTAGAGAGCTTCTTAAGGGTTAAGAGGAAGGTTAGGTAAAGGTTATGTCTTCAGGGATATTGTGTTTTTAGCATCGTTTCTATGCCAGGGCTGTGAAATTGTTCGTAAAAGTTAACTATGGCTCTAGAACGTAAAGAAACACGGGTGGGTTTTAAGCTATAATAACTACATTAGACCGACACACACGTGGTCCACGCATTATTTAAATGTGCATATAGAAGATGCCAGATACCTGTGGAATAATAGTAGTTTATGTGACTAGGGGATAAAGCAGTGTCTTTAAGTCGCGGGCGGCATGTTGAATTCCGAACGAAACGAAGGTTGCTGATTTCAATCCCGAACGATAGTGAGGGATTTATAAAGAAACCTGAGTGAAGTGAGGAATTCAAGCCGCCCAAGACAAAGACAGCTTTATCCCCGTGTTGCATACTCTACTTTTTACACCATCTGTGAGATAATTAAAAGACAATTTGGTCGACCAAATCATTTAGTAGAGAAATATAAGTATTATATTTACAAGTTCATCAAACAAACAAAATTCACTACTCCAAGATTCTATAGTTTCAATTTTCTATAATGCTCCCGTGTCGTCAGTACGCACATTATTTTCTTTTTTTTATTAGTGGCCAGTTTGAATCATAGTGATTACATACTCTTTGGTTTGAATTTCGAGTCAACTTGTTCGATGCGCCTACATTTTAATTCACAATGTTGACGATTCTTCATGCTCCAAATTCAAATCTCATTATTCCCTAGGGATCGGCCATACTGCATTATCTCCCTAGGGATAGAATGACTTGCTCTAAGTGAGGTTTGTATGACGTATAAAACGACATTATCGAGCAGGTGGTGTAAAAAGTACATTTATCTATTCCTAATATATCTACGTAGCTACCCGAAAAACTAGGTAACAAAATTTGCTTTTCATTACTAGGTCACGTAAAAGATTACACGATGCATGTCGATTCAAGACAGCTTTATGTCTTTAGTTAACAAATATATGAGGGTCAATGATCGTTATTCCACGGATATCTGGCACATACCTTAGACGACGTCGCGTGGCGTGGATCAAGTGTAGCTCTACAAGTCTAGTTTCCATTTAAAAAGTATGAAGACCGACGCGCCCAGATCGGCGTGTGTACGCAGTGTAGTTCTTACCTTTAGTCAGAAAAAGTCTGACACTCCCTCTCGCTACGCCCAGAGCGGAAAGAGTTGTTTGATGATTTATCACCTCAAAAAACGTTATGGGTGTGTCTTGTAGATGCTATGCATATCAATCATGCAGTACCTACCTATATCACGCTAATATACAAAAATATAAAAGCAAAAGTTTGCATGTGTGCGTGTATAAGTTTGTTTACCCTTCACGCTCAAATGGCTAGACGGATTTAGATAAAATTTAGCGCACGGGTAGACCATGACCTAGAATAGGGCATAGGATACTTTTTATCCCAGGAGTATGTTCCCTTGGGGTAATTTTCTACTTCCACGCGGGTGAAAACGTAGGGAAAACCTAGTTTTTAGAAGAAAAAAAAACAGTAGATTGGTTAGGATTAGATTTGACAACTGATATGAAATCTACACGTGCATGAGAACACGGTATCAGATAAAGATATGATTAATATACAAAAAACAAGGTGTGAACTGGATACACGATATGAGAATACATAAATACTAAAACTTTTCCCGTGACTTTGTTCGCGAAAAAGTTTTCATAAAAACTTTAAGGCCGCTTGTACACGCTAAGAAAAGACGCTGGGTCTATGCAAGAATTCAAATCATTTCAACACACAAACTGTGTACACTGCTTTGGCGCTGACCGAGAAAAA
Source organism: Mythimna ferrago (assembly GCA_910589285.2). Classification (NCBI taxonomy): domain Eukaryota; kingdom Metazoa; phylum Arthropoda; class Insecta; order Lepidoptera; family Noctuidae; genus Mythimna; species Mythimna ferrago. Next base: position 13,935,596 of record OU342676.1, on the reverse strand, counting down.
AATCTTGACTGCGCTAGCCACGACGCGTGAAGTTGCTTTTGTGCGGTACGGAGACAGGGTAGGTGGTATCACGATAAAATTTAGATCCGACCAAATTCTTATCGTACACAAGATGACTTGGTCCTATCTGTCGCAAACACGATGAAATTTCTTAGCTTGTATAAGTGCCCTAAGACTGATACAACTGTATTTTCGCAACTTAACTTTTAGTTTTTCGAAACTGTGATGACTGTCTTCGATAAGTTTATTAACTCAAGGAATGAGAATCCTCCATACAATCTTTAAAAACTCCTTCTTTTAGCCCCTAGTCACATAATCTACTATTATATTCTAGGAGAGAAAAGACGAGAATTAAAAAAAAAATCTAACACCCGTTCGAACCTTGGGCAGGTTACTAGTTTCATTACGGTTCCTTGACATAAGATTCTAAAAATTGGAATTGCAATATTTTCGCTGAATTTTTTTGCAAGTATCATCAATCTTTTTCATTGGCCAATTTTCTGGCATAGTGCAATAGGTGACGCACTAATAAGCTGACACAATCCCGGATGCCGTAATAATTGATGCTGTATGCGAGCCCGGAAACTGGGATGCTGCTATTCTTGAATGGGATTGGGTAAGAGATGTTTACCGCATGTCAGATGAGCTGGGCTATACAAGACCTACATATTAGGCCCTTTTGAATATCTACCCCCCTAGCCAAGTTACGACCGTTTTGTTTCGATTCTCTTGCGTCGAATGTCTTGAGTAGGTCACGCCTCGATTCCTTTGTTCAGACCACGTGAACACTCGTGGCTGAGCGTTGAGATAACGTAACAACAAAGGAATTGAAAGCGTGGCTTACTCGAGGCGTTCGACGCAAGAGAAACGAAACGGTCGTAATTTGGCTAGGCGAGCAGGCGATATTGCGGCAGACCAAGATGGTGAGATGAAACTGACTCTTACCGGAGGGATTAGTTAGCAATGGCTGAAGACGTACGTGGTAAGTATACGGTAAGTCATGTACTAGAAGTACTCTCTCGACTGCTCGATATACAGACCTTTAGGTTGTAGCTATCAGAAAACACGGATAAAAAACGCAGCCGTCTATGAGATATGTATCTACTAGAACCACTTTTTTAAATGCATGCTACCATCTCATTTTAGGACTTCTTTCAGTGACCAACATTTCTTCCTAGATATTATGTTAATTATTGACTCCTTAGTTATACGAGTGTACGCACAATGATTATTTTTTTAATGGAACATAATCAGGATGGTAAAATAGACCGAGTAATACACCAAACTTCTGTCCTGCGACTTTTGCAACTCCAAAAAAAATTTAAAACGACAATTTTAGCAATGACACAGTAATATCACGCTAAAATGTTGATGTTCACCAATCTTTCTGTCATCTCCTTTAAAACATCGTTTCTTTAATCTCCACTTATCTTTTAACAGATCAAAGCATTAATAAAGTTTTCTTAATGATATTTACATTCGAGAATTTTAACATCTTTTCAAATGGAAGCTACCGTTCGAATGCATAATGGCGCGAAGTGACATCGCTTCGTAATGATGCCGGCAGCCATTTTGAAAAAATAAATTATAAGACAAACCACACATTTATTAATTGGTCACGTGATCGAACTTCTCGTTTTAAAAATTGAGCAAATGGAAAATGAAATAATTCGTCTTTTTTATAACACCAACTAAATATTTTTTCTCGAACCGAACTCGGAAATTGTAGGGTACTCCGACACGAAGTGATTTTTGTTATAACCACCCGGAAATTGGCTTACATAGAAGATAACTGGTGGCTAAGATAGTAGGTATCATTTAGACGCCGGTGAATTGTGGCTTACTTAGTCATTTACAAGGCATTATAGATCTAAAGAGGCGAATAATCCTGTTAAAATGAAGTCTGTTTAATTGGCACCCTTTTGAAAATACGTATTTCCTTAACTGCCAAAAATAAGAACAAAATCCATTTAATTAGGACATTGACTGTAGCTAAGACTTAAGATTAAACGTAAACACGAAATAATCTAGATTGTAAGCAATATTTTTTTGGCACGCGGAATACTTTTTTCACATTTTCTGAAGGAAAAATTCATCGGCACAGTTTTTTCACGAACCATATTCTTAATATTGGCTAATATGCTTAAACGCTAATTTAATTTAAGGCCGACAAACAGTCTTTTGATTTTTTTTACACTTATTAAAGTCATTTTTAGCATATTTTTGTATGTTCTTGAAGCCACCGATATTAGGACTTGGCTACGCCCGCTTATTTAACTCTTTGAATGTCGTAATTAGAGACACAATAGAAAGACAATTACCTTATGTCGGACTGTGTAACTTAAGACATTCGAAAGGTTAAACGTAAATACAAGAAATTCAAATTATTATTATTTTGTTGCGTTTTGCATGATATAAAAGAGTATCCATGGACACACTCTCATGGAGATACTCTTTGCCATAAAGACATGAATGCACATTCTTTTCCATAAAGATCTACGCTTCGGAATATGCAATTAGCATCGCTTTTCTGACTGACCTCTTGACAATTCAGAAATGCTTGTAAATGATTTACTTGAAATAAATGCTTTGATTGGTTTATAAAGTTTCTAATACGTTTATATATGAATAGTAGCTACGTAATCGTCCAGCCAATATTATTTGCTTCCATAAATAGGGAATTTGACAATAAGTGTTAAGTATCTCTGAACAAAAAAACCTGATTTTTAGAGTATTATTTTTTCATGTTGTAATACTAGGCTTATCTTTTCATCTGATGACCAGAGACATAAAATAGATAGGTACAGAAGTCAATCTCCATACAAAGCGCGCTCGAGCAACGCACACATAGACACCGCTCACGGACACGATGTCTCGGTCGCGTCTCGGATCACTCGTCGTACAGTTCCGGCTCAAACGCTCATTAGTGTGCGTGCACCGAGCGTAGGTATAAAAAGTGAAGTACATACATGAGATTGTCTTCTGTACCTATCTATTTTGTGCCAAAGGGTTACTAAAATATAACGCGATAAGTGTGATAAAACTCAAGTGGGTTTCTTCATTTCAATGTCAAAAACGTAAATATTATGGTGAGGTGGATGGTCATGCGTTAAGCGCAAACCTCTAGGGGTGTAATAACCTCTAGGGTGGATTGAGCTATACCCGCACCCTATATAGCTCCATTTCAGTTTGGGTCGTCAAATGGATCGCATTAAGAGCTCGTGGTAGGGTTTTTCTCACTTATTACTTGGGGTCGGCACAACCCGTTTTTTTCTTTAAGTCTGTCCTATCACCGTTATGCTAACATTATCATCATCATCATCATCATCAGCCTTTTTTATTATCCCCACTGCTGGGACTCAGGCCTCCTCTCTGGGAGAGGGAATGGGCCGTAATCCACCACGCGGGCCCAGTGCGGGTTGGTGGATATCACATGTCTTAGAATTTATGCTAACACCTACTCGTTTTTCTTTTCATACCATCTTCTGCCAGCTACAATTTTTTTCTAACCACGCTGACGTTGAAGATAGACGGGTCCCACGTACCCTACTATCGCATATCATCGCGCACCTCTACCGTCATATGATCCAAGACACTTCAGGCTATATACTCTGTATAGTCACTGCACTTAGTATATCGAAGATGTGTCAACCTGATAATACGTTATCAACTGCCGTCGACACTTCAACGGACATATCAAGAATATTTACATCATTAATCATGGCACACCTTCTTTTGTAAACAAAAACAAGTAAATACTGGATTTTTATCAGTGTTATATCACAATAATGTTATAAAAACGAAAGTTTGTGTGTGTTTGATACTCCTTCACGCTCGAACCGCTGGTAGACCTCCTAGAATAGCACAAGGATTCCGACTTGGGAATTTAAAAAAAAATTCTTATCCTAATTAATATTATAAATGTGAAAGTGTGGATGTTTGGATGTTTGTTACTTGATCACGCAAAAACGGCTGAGCGGATTTGGATGAAATTTGGCATGCATATAGCCTTTGACATGGAAAAGAACATAGACTACCTTTTATCCCGATTCCTTAAGTACCTACCTAATGTCACGCGGGCGAAGCCGCGGGCAAAAGCTAGTATTCGATACTTTTTATAAGGTTCTTCTGTTAGTAAACAATGATCAATATCTTTTAATCAACCTTGATTATTAAACCAGTGTTGACTACATCACACTTTTTAGACAGACTATAGTTGCATAACTATAAAATTTTTACAATGAATGAATGTGTTCCCAAAAGGTTTTGTGCGTACATGTAGGATGTACACCAAGTTAGTCCTAAGATTCCGTTGGTTTCCCACAAATAACAGTTTTTTCTTTCTTTCTTTCACTTTCGTTATATCCCTAATCTATACCCTCGGGGCATCTGTCCCAAGTTTACCCTATTGCATTTCTTTTTCCTCATATAAAATCAATGATTCAGAGACCTTCGGTTCGTATTAACGTCATATTGTTAACGACTCTCCAAGTATTTTGGCACTTTGGATACAGATTGTAATTTGCATACTAAATTCACAAATCGATTTTAATATGCAGCTTTGAGTCATCGTTTAGCTCTTTCTAACAACTTTGGGCTCGTAAACATAAATGTCCACGAATAAAGCTAGAACTACTCTACACCGACACACACGTGGAACACACCTGATTTGTACGTAGAACGACGTCGCGTGGCGTGGATCTAACGTAGCTCTACAAGTCTAGTTGCCATATAAAATGTATGGTGACCGACGCGCCCAGATCGGCGTACGTGACATACGTATGCGCAGTGTAGTTCTACCTTAATTTCATTTGTAAGCAATTTCCAAAAACGAGGAGGTTCTAAAGTCGTCTGTTTTTTTTTTTACTTTCAAGTTATCATCATCTTCCTGCACTTGTCCCAGGGTCGGCGCTACACCTTTTTTCTTCCATTCTATCCTATCAGCCATCAAGCTAATACTGAGTCCGAAGGGAGTCCTTTAGAAGGAGAAGTCCTTTACATCAATCCTCACGATCCACTTTCTTTGGCCTCTCTCTTCTGTACTTTCATAATTCTATTAGTACCTCAAACTGTTCTCATTTGGTGAAGATCTGATGAAGAATTTCAAATTTTTTAAGATAGAATATGGACCACTTCAATAAATTATAGCAAATCTTAATTAAATCGAAATAAAATCGAAATTGCTGCAATCACATGTCTGTTTAATGTTAACACCTTTTCACAAAATGAGTAACTAAACTCTGAAGGAAAACCACAGATGTGTAAAGTTCAGACTGGTATAAGGCATCTTCATTTCACCAATATGTTTAATTGCCAGTTATTTGGGTTATTAATTTAGGTACAACTTTTTGTTTATAGATCGATTTTGATGATTCTTTTTATGTTAGGTAAAGTTATAACTCCTTGATAATCCTGATAATCTTACTTATTTCATTTCCATATCCCTAAACATTGTGTAAACTGATTGGTTATGGGTGTTTAATTCTATGGGTGATTTACCAGAAAACATGCTCACTGTCACACTTATCACTCAAATATTATAGAGTTTATGAGTGTGTTTGTATGTTTGTAACTTCTTCACGCTCGAACGGCTGAATAGATTTGGATGAAATTTGGCTCACAGTTGAACCATGTCCTGGAATAGCACACAGGATGTTTATCTTAAGAATATGTTTCTTTAAGAAAAATTTCTATTTGCAATGGGACAAAGCCATACAATCAATTTTGCCTGTTTATTTAAACACAGTTTAAACTATATTTCTATCACCATCACACCAAAACTTACCTTTAGATATAGTTTAAATTACAGTAATACAGTTATTTATTTATTTTTGTTTGAATTAATTTGTTCCATTTTTTTTTAATTAGCTTGAGTTCGTACTTGAAGACTCAGCACCAGGGTTTGAGGCACAGCGTGCCGAAACACAGGCACCTAGCCTAGTTTGACAAATTGTGTAAACATGTATTTTTCTGGTGTAATAAATTATTATTATTATTTTGTGTAGTTCTTTTTACTTCTTCCCGTATAAGAGAGATTTATTAACCTTACATACGGGCCGGAGCCAAGTATATAAGGCAGGATTTAAATGGAAAAGGTGGTTGTCAGTGTTGAAGAAGTTAGGAATTTTCTAGTGATACGAAAGGTGTTAAGGATGGTGGCTTTTTGTAGCATGTACAGTGTTTGAGCTAGCATGTGTAGAGTCTCGAGGCTCTGTGCGAGAGATTTCGGTATTATGCCAGTAGACGAAAGCACAATCGGTACAATATGGACTGTTTGAGCTTTCCATTGAGTTTTAATCTCTATGGCGAGATCTTGGTACTAGCTGAGCTTTTCGGATATTGTGGTTTGAACATTATGTGAGTTAGGTATTGCTATGTCTATCAAATATACTATTTTGTTGGTTTTGTCGTGAACAGTAATATCGGGTCTATTGTAGTGAATTGTTTTGTCTGTAATAATAGTCCGATCCCAGTAAATTTTGATGTCCTTATTTTCTAAAATTATTTCTGGGTTATATTTATAATACGGCATCATTTCAGTTACAAGTTTATATTTGTATGCTAAATGTTGGTGTATAATTGAAGCTACTTGGTCATGGCGGTGCTTATAATCTGTTTGGACTAGCGATTTACATGCTCCTGTTATATGTTGGATGGTTTCGGAGGCACTGTTGCAGTGTCGGCAGAAATCAGTTGGCTGATTCTGGTCTTTCATGATATATTTTCTGTAGTTGCGCGTGGCTATTATTTGGTCCTGTATGGCTAGCATAAAACCCTCAGTCTCTGGAAACAATTCGCCTCGTTTGAGCCATTCGTTCGACATCAACTTATCGACGTGTGGCTGACTCAAAGCGGCTCGGTGTCTTCCATGAAGAGCTTTTTCAGACCATGCCGCAATTTTTTGTTGTGTACTTGTAATTTGTTCATTTATTTGAGTGTTCTTATTTTGGAGATTTAGTGGTGTTAGTTTTTTATCTATATCGGATACTTGTTTGTGTAGTAATGAATTTTCTGATTTATAATGGAAGTACAATCGAAGTGAATGTATTTGTTTATTGTGTAAATTCTGAATGTCTATCAGTCCCCTTCCTCCTTCCTGGCGTGGCAGTGTAAGTCTTTGTATGCACGATTTTGGGTGGTGTTTTCTATGTTTGGTGAGGAGTGTGTAGACAGTACGCTGTAGTTTCTTGATATCAGTCTTTGACCATTGTATAATACCGAAAGAGTAAGTGAGAATAGGTATTGCAAATGTGTTGATGGCTTTAATCGTATTTTTAGAGTTTAAGTTACTTTTTAAGATAAGGTTGAGACGATGTGAGAATTTTTTGAGCAGTTCTTCTTTTGATAACTTTTGTTGTATCTGTCTGGACTGTTTAAAACCTAAGTATTTATAAGTACTATGTTCGTCCATTGGTTCAATTGATTCGCCAGATCCTAATGTATAACTATTATTTTGTATTTTACCTTTTACAACTGACAAAATTTTGCACTTATCTACTCCAAATGACATACAAATGTCATCAGAAAATAGCTGAGTTGTATCAGCTAGTTGGAAAAGAGCTTCTTTGTCTGCTGCATATAACTTTATGTCATCCATGTACATTAGATGTGTTAGTTTGTATTGTGTATCGTGGTTCTCTCAACACGGTGAAGGAAAACATCGTGAGGAAACCGGCATGTCCTAGAATCAAAAATTCGAAGACATGTGACATCCACCAACACGCACTGGGCCCGCGTGCTCGATTACGGCCCATTCCCTCTCCTGTAGAAGAGGCCTGAGTCCTAACAAACGCCGACCATGCTATACATGCATAGTCAGCCTTATAATATTCCCACAGTCCAAATTTGAATTTTGAATTCTAGGGTCTATCCACGGGGTTGTTCGCGTCACCGCGGTCCTGGAACAATAAGGGTAACTGAAGGAGCACAGGTGAATTTTATCAGTGAAAGTCCGGCTTCTCTCCACTCGGAGTGGAAGGAGTAAGTTGAAGATATCTCAAAGAAAAAAATCTTTTAGAATTGGATTAATGTTCTGCAATTATCATACAAGCACCGTTTTACCATTAGTGTTTTAATTTTATAATAAGATCTGTAGTCTGTAGGTTTTTGCTAAAATGCTTCATATTTGCAAGCATTGTCTTAGCGCATATCTTTCTTTTTTATCCGAGATTGACTAAGTTTTAGGTCCTGCAGTCCTTTTAACCTTTCAATCGTGGAAATCACAGACACAATAGAAAGACAATAGGTGCGTTCGCTTGGGGTTTAATGAATTAAAGAGCATTTTTACAAGCTTTTATTTAGTTTCACATGTCCTGATGTTAATTTGATGTATCAAAACTTGCAAATGAAAGATCCACTTCCCGGTTACCGATCGAGCTGTTTTGCATGCATGTGTAAATCAGATGATAATGCAAAATTATTATGATATGTAGCTGATCTGATGATGGAACCGGAAGGTGGCCATAGGAACTAAGATAACCCATCGTGTTTGATTTTTTTTTATTCAATTTACTTCTTTCCTCCATCCTTAAGTAAATTGACAAATTATGTTTTCTTTGACGCAATCAATCAGTCAAAATTATACCTAGTTGATTTGTTCCAATTTACGATGAGATTTGGACATATTACATGTGTTTTTGTAGTGATCAAGATATCCTTGACTGATGTGAATGTTTTTATAACTCATAATCGCATGTGCAAGACATAATGCATTGCATTTTATCAATGTGTGCTATCGAAGATAAGTATGTTTTTGGGTATTTATATCTAGAGTCTGTTTGTCGTGGAATATTTTTTTAATTAAATTTTAGAGGCAAGCGGTACAGTGTGTAAAGTCTCACAGACCGCCTTTGAAAAAGGAGGTTCCTTTGAACAGACAGGCGTTTTGTCTAGTCCGGTCTACTGCCCGATAGTTGATTTCGTTTATTGTATCGATCTGTTGTTCTAATCGCTCTCTCTCAACTCTAATATTGCAGGATGTTGGATTTATTTTTTTAGTTCCTACTTATAAGTATATACTCGGTATATATCGTGGCCATTTTTTTTATTATTATTATTGATAGGCTCGCGTTTGACCACTATCTCACCTGATGGTAAGTGATGATGTGGCCGACGATGGAGCACGCTTGCCTAGAAGTAACCTATTTACTCTTGACTTAAAGATCCCTAGGTTGTAGCTATCAGGAAACACAGACTCCGGCAAGGAATTCCACTCTTTAGCTGTACGCATAATGAATGTGTTTCCAAAACGCTTTGTACGAATGGGTGGGATATCCACCATGTACCGATGGCGCAACGCCGTGCGTCTAGTGGTCCGATGATGGAACGGACTTGGCGGAATTAAATTGTGCAATTCCAACGCACATTTCTTAGAAATTTGATCACTTCATGATATGGCCAATTAAAACTGGTCAGACCGTTTGAAACGATAAAGTTTGATGATATTTATTACAATGTTCGTTACGGCCTGCTTTCTCTATACCTTATATTACCATTGAAATCCAACATCAATGATATGGTTACACGAAGATTGAAATACATTCAGTCAAAAAGGTATCGGGAATGGATGATTTGTTTACGGTTCCAAATTCAAATTTTAGATTTTTTTATTGTTGCTAGATTGGCACAACTGTTTTCCATTTTGGTGGAAAAATGTTTTGATGATTGGATTATATTCGTTGGAGTAAGTGTATCGTTTCTGAAGGGGCATACTTTGAAGGTGATAAAATAAATTTGGTAGAATAACAAAAAAATTGTGTATTATTGATCTTTTCCCGGTACTTTCTTGACAGAGTAGTATCATCAAATGTTAACGTTTAAACGATCTGCTCAGTTTTAGATGGCGAAATCATGAAGTGATCAATTCTAAAATCTGACCATATAATATATATTCATTCATTATTAATTATTTTAAAGGGCCCTCTAAAAAATTTACCTTTTGCCTTAAGACCTTATGCGTAGGTAGAGAATTATCCTTAAATCTTGTATCAACAAACAAAGCAATCCAAAGTTTTCCTTCCTCACCACAAGCGCGGAAACTTCCATCTTCATTAATAAGCAGCAAAACACGTCTTTAGTTAATCCATTAACAAGTAAACGGCTCTTGAGGAAGGAACTTTAGTATGACGCTAATGAAGTATGCCAAGCATTCCATCGGCTGAGGGACCGAGTTTTCCCTGTTGACTTGACCTACCACACAATGGAACATGCAGAAGTGGAAACAGAAGGTTTGTTGGTACTAGAAATATCAATATGTGCAGTTCTGTAAAGTTCTGTAGCGACTCGCTCTAGCACGCCGTCCAGCCGTTCGGTAAGCACCTAGCCGGGGTCGACGGCGCATGGTGTCTCATGCGCACCTCAAAGAGTTCCTCAGATAGCGCCGGCTCCCTCAATTTTGGTGATATTAACACGCGTCGGCGGCGTGTTATGTCTGCGGATTGTTCGATGGGGTTACCGTAGCACTGAGTAACTGAAGGAACATTGTTGGTTAGGTATAGTTAGTAATAATATGACACTCCTTCCCGCCTTATCCAGAGCAGGAATAGTAAAAACTAAATTAATAAATAGTCATAATACCAGACAAAGACAATTAAGCTAGAACTACATTAGACCGAAGCACACGTATAACACACCTGATTTGTACGTAGATCGACGTCGCGTGGCGTGGATCTAGTGTAGCTCTACAAGTTTAGTTTCCTTATAAAATGTATGGAGAGCGACGCGCCCAGATCGGAGTGTGTAGCACATGCGGAAGCAGTGTAGTTTCTACCTTTGTATACAAAGCCAAACTTGGTGTTCTAGATGGTGTAACTGACATGTGCTACTCGACTGTCATGGTAATCATGTTTTTTCCAACAGAAGATCGTGACAACTTTTTCTTCAACCCCAAAGTTCATTCCAGATGCCCCAGTGAGTCGGGGTATTGCTATCTCAGTGAGTCGGGACAATGCCCCAGTGAATCAAGGTGATGATGTAACGTCCCAGTGAGCCGGGATGCTGCTGCAAGCTCCAGTGAGTCGGAGTGGTGCTGCTGGCTCCAGTGAGTCAGAGCGGTGCTGTGCGACGTAGGGCTTGACTGCTGGCGTCGACCAGGAGAGGTTCTTCATAGCTCTTTATGTAACTGACCGAAGGTACGGTGTGCCAAAGTCGCTGATGAGGCTGAAGGGGATGACCAGGTAGTCATGCTGGTGGTCAGGATACCCTTCATAGCCGTGCTGGCTGTATGGCTCGCTGCTCGAAAGCGTGAGGAAATGATGATGACGTCACGAAGTAGTAGCTGCACGAAGGCTGCGCTGACGTTCTTTGTCGAGGGTCACCAATTTGGAAGTAAGCGAAATGTTATATTAATGCAGGAAGAATTTTTTTCTGCTAATATTTCTGATAGTGCCGTAAAAACTTTTCTTTTCTCGGGATTTGAGGCATATCCGCTTTATTCTTTCGCTGTAAGTATGTACAAGTTTAACTCTACCTGATTCCGACCTCTGCAAATAATATTAAAAAGCAATATTTTTTAAAACAACATCAATTTGAGATTTTGTATAAAGCATTTGCTTTTTGAAACTATTTATAAAAAATATAAGTAAACTAACGAATTAGAAGCCTCATGTTAAAACTCCTGGCTGTTTTATTTGCACATTCTCAAAACCTGTTATATCATCACTAAAAATTTGTGACCTTGTCCTGTGTGCAAGTAAACCTTCTGGAGTCAATAGCACTTATAATATGTAATATATGAATTATTTATTTATCCTTACATAACAGGACACAATCAATATTCAAGACTTATCTATTTTAGCGACTGCAGCCGGTTCCCAATGACTTTGAATATGAAGTGCCTGACTCATTGTGTGTCCGGATAGACGAGAAATATGCTATTATTGAGTCTATCGGGAAATACTGTTGCGAAAATATGCTATGAATGCCATTTTATCTGTATAATTAAGGTCAAAACTGCATAATATTTGCGTCGATCTCTGATTTGCGTAAGAAGATCATAAAGAGACAAATACATGAAAATAAAAGGTCCTCTCAGACGTTTTAATTTTAAAACCTCTCAGAGGAAGAAGTATGTGTGTATTTATGTATGTAGGTATATTTGTTTATGTATTATTATTTTATTCACAATATTTCTAATTTTTAAAATTGTACACTGGACCCTACCCTCTAATGTCAACTCTCTCTATCGCTCAATGGTTTGCTGGAAGAAAACTCAACTTTGAGTTAAGCTCGCCTATGTACATGAACTTTGCTATCCACTTATTTTTTGTTGCTATAGTGTACAATAAAGAATTAAAGAATTAAAGGAAGTAAACAAACTTGACTCATTGGTTAAACATGAAGGGTTTTTAATAATATACATCATTATTTTTAGTTGCGAAACCTGAATAATAGATTTGTTCAGAATCAGTAACTAAATGGATTCTAAGTTTTTACACCATGTTATATTTTTTCCAAAAATCTTTAAAAATGTTACAAGTTGGACACCGCCGACACTAAGTACAACACAGGTCACGGCAGGCAGGGGTCACTGGGTGCAAGTGCAAGAGAATCCCTCAGTCGCCTGGATGGCCCGGTAACTATGTATTTTTGCTGCCATAAAAAGCTTGTGATTTTTCATGATAAAGTTATGAAATTCTGTACGTAGTTTGTACGCGACGCCGACTACTACCTACACGTCATTGGACTCGCTCAGCTGACGTATTCTTGAAGAAATTAATTTCGTACATGCGTAAATTAATATGAGTTTTGAAAAAAAGATACTTTATTTTTTAATTTTATCTTTACGAATCGATAGTGTTTCATGTACCGGATCGACCCTCCACGGGATCAAAACGATCAAAATTTAAGGGTGTATTTGCGAAGAGGCAACGTTGGCCAGTCAGTTGTAACAAACCCGGCTTACGAGTAATGAGTATGACGTGAGTTCAAACCCAGATAGGCGCTTTACTTATTTTAATTTATTTAATCACCCTATTAACTTTGTTTCCTATGTTGCAATAGTTTTTCATAAACCGACAGTTGTCCTTGTGTGCACTAAGATAGCACGTACAGGGATAACCCTAGGTTGGTACCACGTTTTCTAAAACTAACTATAAAGGGCCTCTGCGATTTGGTTTCGGCTCGTCGTACGCCTTTAAAAGGTCGGGCCCCAGGGTTCAGAGATATACTGACCCTTAATAGCATCATTTCAGCCGAAAGACGTCCACTGTTGGACATAGGCCTCCCCCAAGTGTCGCCATAATGACCGGTCCTCTAAGTCTCGCATCCATTGGAAACCCGCGACCCTCGCAAGGTTATCAGTCCACCTTATGGGAGAGGCCTCCCAACGCTTCGTCTTCCAGTACGTAGTCGCCACTCCAGAACTTCGTCCCCATCGACCATCTGTTCTGCGAGCAATGTGCCCTGCCCGCTGCCACCGATTCTTCGGGCTATGTCGGTAACCTTGGTTCTCCTGCCACCCATAATAGTAATTTATTTATTTAAACTTCATTTACAATAGTGGTACATAGGCGAACTTAATGCAACAAGGCATTCTCTACCAGTCAACCTTTGGGTTAAAAAGACAACACTAATAATCTTTATTTACACGGAAATTTTTAATATGACTTACATACACGACATGCATAAAATTACAGTGAATTAAGGGTCACACAGATTGAGAAAACCCTGACTCCTACACTAGGAGATCCTCTGAGTTAGGAACTACAACGTTGTGTAACTCTTCTATAACGTTGTCCAACTCTTCAATTACAAATTCTTTCACAAACCCATTCATTAATTCAACATCAACAATAGTTAATGGATTAAGGTCAATAATTGCATTAACTAGGAGATTACAATCCGTTGGCTAATCTCTCAGTACAATCATGACCCTTTTCCTCAATTGACATTGACGCGTGTAGAATACTAAACAGATGAGTCGTCCTATGTTTTTATTCATTTCAGACCTGTTCAATTTCCACAACCTTTTCTAGTGAAGGTTACTGGATTATTTCAGAATACGATTTGATCTCTTCTAGATCCTTCTACGTCTTTTTTAAAGGTGGGAAATAATTCAATGACATCTCTTGCTGTAAGTGGGGAGCGGCATATCAGACTTATACCGACTAAAACCACACCTATTATTATTATTATTTAGAAGATAAGGGGCTATGCATCACCCATAGTGTAGGGGATGTAGTCACTGCGACCTAAAAGATCTATTGTGACTCGCCACCTTGTTAGAGTAACTCTTTTAGCCCGGAGGCTTCCAAGAAATTTAGAATACTCCTAGCTTTTAGAGTTTTAATCTCCTCCGGGCGAATAATGTGTCGGCCCAGATGGACACTGCGTTTGTGGATAAGGGGCCCGCATTCACACAAAAGGTGCTTAGGCGTCTCCCTCTCCTGATTTCAGTACCGGCAAACATCAGTGTCACTCAGTTTCGTGTGAAATTGGTGCCAGTTTAGTTTGCAGTGGCCGGTTAAGGCGCGGGCTATCGCACAGATGTTCGTCCTGCTAAGCTCAAGAAGCTCGGCAGTTCGTTTTTGTGAGTAGCCTTCTATAAGAGATTTGGCTTGTAGCAGTCCTGGTTGTACCAACCAGGGCTTTTTTGAATCGCCAAATAAGTTGCCCTTAAGGGTCTGCATGGCCTGGTCCAAAACCACACCTATGTTCCTTTTTTGCTTTGCGTTCCATGACCCCGAGTTTCCCTTCCCATGGCCCCGGATCCTTCTGAGTCTTGAGGTAAGATTCAGGATTCTGGAGATAAAACGGATCTAGGTACTGTACTGATTGAAAGATCCTTAAACAAAATGAAGGTTAATCAACTAACGAAGCACTTGAAAGCAGATGCTATAGTCTGAATTGGTGTGGGCCCATAATTTTGTAATGTTAATGTTAGTAAAATATTACGTTTATCTACAGAAGACCAGTAAGCAATTATAAATTATACATCGATATAAAAGAAAAGATAATCAGCGTCAGCGCGATAGTTTACAGTGCCAACCTGAAAGAAAAAAATGTTCGACACTAAATACAAGATACTGAGAATTGATAAAAAAGAAAAATCTAGTAGATCATCAGTCCTACAAACTCTGCATACGCCCATGACGTGAAAGGTGGTAACAGTCCAGTCTTTCAAAGTCAAGGTCTCACAAGACCATTGAATTAACTAATATAACAGTACGAGTAAATGAAACACTCAACAAAAGGCATGACATAACAAGAAAAACGTACATAAACGCCATTGTAAGACGTTCAAACAAATAGAATCCCATAATCGACGAAATTCAAGCTAAGAAGGTTCTATTCAATGTAAGAAAAGGTAAAGCGCCCATTACACCGTAACAGTCAAACGGTCATTTGACCTTGTTAGGAGTATGACAAGTAAAAAAGAATGAATTGCAAAGTATGAGACTATCCACTAGACCGTTCCATCATCGATCAAGACCGTCGCGTACTGAGCCTATCGATACTGGAAAAATATTATATGGTAAGACAAATTATCATCATCGTCATCATCATCATCAGCCTTTTGATAAGATAGCTTAGAATTATAGTTTATACTTTCCTTTTTGCTTTCAGTTGCGCTAGACCACGCGCAACATCTACATTATGTTAAAGCCGTTTTGTAAAACGGTATACCTACTTTGAACTGTCTAGCTTCTAACTGACTTAGAATTATAAGTTCAAATAACCTATTAAGTGCTCTAAACTTATTTTCCTTTTCATGAAAACAACTATGCATGCACAATATTTTAGGCATGTTAACCAGAGTTACACAAGATATATGAATAAAATGCTTACAAAACATTTTATTCATATATCTTGTGTCGTATGTCGGGCACGTTGTGAGTCTAGGTCTGATTCTATGTAGATAAGGTCAAGTATTCTTTTTTTTTCATTGGGAAAATCATCTACTCGTAATAACATCTCCTGTCTTCGTCTCCGTCTTCTTGGGCAAAGTGAGCGGGCGTGTCAGACTTTTATTGACTAAAAACTCACTCCTGTTCGTTCTTTGCCATTGTTCTCTTTCTCATCACCCATGGCCCCAGTAGGCTTCGACCCTGCTGGGCCCCTGCGGTTGCTGACAACTCCTTGACGCACGAGTGGAACACTATACGCACCGTCGACGACTTGGGCTCAGTCCGGACGGTTGCTATTGCTAGCAATAGCTAGCTAGTAGCTAGTGTGGTTTTTTCCGAGCTTGGTACGTTCCTATCACAGCCATGGTAATAGCCATGATACGGTGTAACGGGTAACCTTGAATCTTTCGTTAGTGAACGGTCATTATATGTTTGATTACCTCTCCTTTATTGTAAAGGTTTATTGTTGTTTTATGTTTATTGGATTTGCTTTTGTAAAGTAACAAAAGCCTCTTTGTAAATGCGCTATTTTCTGCCACCGTCAACACAAAGCGTCAGAGGAGGTGGTATAATATATTACGTGTGAACTTATATAATAATGTACAGGTAAAATCATTTATCTGTAATCTCTAGAAATGTTGTTAACGAAACTTATAATAATAGAATAAACTTAATTGTACACCAAAACAGTTATAGATTTTTTACACCACCTGCTCGATAATGTCGTTTTATACGTCATACAAACCTCACTTAAAGCAAGTCATTCTATCCCTAGGGAGATAATGCAGTATGGCCGAACCCTAGGGAATAATGAGATTTGAATTTGGAACATTAAAAATCGTCAACATTGTGAATTAAAGAGTATGTAATCACTATGATTCAAACTGGCCACTAACAAAAAAAAGAAAATAGAATAAAACGTGCGTACTGACGGGAGCGTTATCAGCGTTATAAAAAATTGAAACTATAGAATTTGGAGTAGTGAATTTTGTTTGTTTGATGAACTTGTAAATACTCGTATAAAGTCTGTCTAATAAGTCAACCGACTTGGGAATTTTGTATAATATTTAATCATTTAAAAAATACTTATATTCGATACTTTTCATAAGGTTCTTCTGTTAGTAATCAATGATCTCTATCTCTTAATTAACCTTGATTATTGAACCCGTGTTGACAACATCAGATTTAATTAAATCCTGATAATTACCCAAGTCGTTTAACTTATTAGACAGACTCTAATACTTATATTTCTCTAGTATATGATTTGGTCGACCAAATTGTCTTATAATTATCTCACAGATGGTGTAAAAAGTAGAGTATGCAACACGGGGATAAAGCTGTCTTTGTCTTGGGCGGTTTGAATTCCTCACTTCACTCAGGTTTCTTTATTAACTCCCTCGCGATGCTCGGGAGTTAATTTTATAGATCCCTCACTATCGTTCGGGATTAATATCAGCAACCTTCGTTTCGTTCGGAATTCAACATGCCGCCCGCGACTTAAAGACACTGCTTTATCCCCTAGTCACATAAACTACTATTATTTTCGCATTTTCCTGTGTTATCCTACATTTTCCTAGAAAATGACCCATAGGAGCGATACGTACCGCAAGAACATGCTTCAAATCAATATAAAAACTGGCCAAGTGCGAGTCGAACTCGCCCATGGAGGGTTCCGTAGCAGCAAGTAATATAATATAAAAGTTCTTGTAGTTCGTTGTAACTTTGATCGATGTTTTAATAATATTGTATTTTTTTTAGATGTATGACGTATTAAAAAATAACTAAATACTATATCTCGTTCAAACCAATTTTCGTTGGTAGTTTGCATTGTAATATACATCATATATTTTTTTTTAGTTTTTTCATTCTCTTATTTTAGAAGTTACAGGGGGGGGACACATTTTACCACTTTGGAAGTGTCTCTCGCGTAAACTATTCAAGTTAGAAAAAAATGATATTAGAAACCTCAATATCATTTTTGAAGACCTATCTATAAATACCCCACACGTATGGGTTTGACGAAAAAAAAATTTTTGAGTTACAGTTCTAAATATGGGGACCCCCAAAATTTATTGCTTTTTTTCTATTTTTGTGTGAAAATCTTAATGCGGTTCACAGAATACATCAGCTTACTAAGTTTCAACAGCATAGCTCTTATAGTTTCGGAAAAAAGTGACTGTGACATACGAACGGACAGACGACAGACAGACAGACATGACGAATCTATAAGGGTTCCGTTTTTGCCTTTTGGCTACGGAACCCTAAAAATAGTACTTAGCTATTAATGCGAGTATTTAATTTATATGTCTTATTTTATACTTTAGTAATATCTCAGATTGGTTTTGTTTATTCAGTGATTGTAAGTATGACTTGTAATCCTTGCTGGCCGATTAGCGTCTCATCGTCGACGACGGCTGGTGCTGCACATCAGCGCTATGGCTCTGTCTTAGACGAGCCCCAGCATTTTGCTGAGCACCAGCCGTTTTGCGCGGATGTGACGCATATCCTACTTACTTGCTACTTATAAGTCTATATTGTTATTTGTTTTATCTTTTTAAGGCATGTGCCATGTTTGACGCAAATAAACTCTTTTTCTTTCTTTTCTATCTCATATGCTCTTGCTTGAGAGCAGTGATGACCGAGTGGTAACGGCCCCGACATACCGCACTGGGCCCGCGTGGTGGATTACGGCCCATTCCCTCTCCTAGAGAGGAAGCCTGAGTCCCAGCAGTGGGAACATTATAAAGGCTGATGATGATGATGATGATGCTCTTGCTTTCTGTACACTGTTGTCTACATTTGTTTTAAACTCACCTTTCACATTCTGCTCTCTTCTTTCAAGTTAAATTTTAATAAACACTTTTTAGCGCTCGTCATAAATGGCACTTTTATGTAAAATGTCACGCTTGTGCGTTGATATGTCAGTCAGTTTCTCCTTCTAAATGTAACAGATACAACATCACACTATTTATTTTGACCGCTTACATTATCAACGACGTCATCGTCTGTGACTTTATTTAGTCCTATCTTAATACAAATGGTTTTAAAACAATCAAATTCAGTTGCTATGTATTTATCATTGTTTTTAATGTCACCCTCTACTGTGACGTGAAATTGTTATTGTGATTCACTTCGAGAAAGAGCCGGAATAGCTGCTCAAACTTTATCAAGCGCAAGTTCGTGTATGGAGTACTGCCCTCATCTATGAGACGGATCTGCTAGACACCAGCTTGATATAGGTACTTGAGGCAATCGAGAAGAGAAACAAGAGGATCATTAGTGAAGACGCACTCGTTGAGTCGAAGCTTCAAAGTCTTGACCATTGACGCCAAGTTACATAGCCTGTCGGTTTCCTACTGGTTGCATTTCGGGGAGTGTGAGTCGGAATTGCATAATTTAATTCCGCCAAAATCGTTCCATTATCGAACCACCTGATGTACAGCGATGTCCCACCGGTACATGGTACATCTCACCCATACAAGTTTTGGGAACACATTCATTGTGTGTACAGCTACGGTGTAGAATACCCTGACAGAGTCTATGTTTCTAGTCAGCTACAACCAGGGGATCTTTAAGTCAAGAGTGACTGACTAGGTTACTTCTACACAGGCGTGCTCCATCGCCGACCACACCATCGCTTACTATCAGATGAGATAGTGGTCAATCAAGGGCTAGCCTATCAATAATAAAAGAGAGATAGTGCTATTCGTCGTGTATACTTTCGTCTCTCTCTCACAACGAAATCATGATGGCATAAGCACGGCGTAGGTTTGGCGCCTGCTGTTATCTTTCTTATGTTTTTGTCGTTTTCTTATCACCGTCACCGAGTAGACTAACCTTGATTTAAACAAAAGTAAATACATTGGCCAATACTGTTTTTCTTTTGTCCGAATTACGTAAACGTTTTGAATAGAAGATTTCTTTGATATTAATTTCTGTGCCCATGTCATTGTCATCTGCAGGTATTTGAAAGATGTTACGGGAATTGAAGAAACTGGAATGACATAATATTATGTAACTCAGAAATAAATGTTCTGTAACAAATTTTTATGTTCATTTTACTTTATTTGTTGTTTCAAATGAGATAGTACGTATTGTTGAATGATTAATATTTTTGCACTACCATTATAAAATCATAAGTTTGTGACTTTTTTTGGATGTTTGTTACCTCTTCACGCTCTAACGGCTGAACAGACATCGATGAAACTTGGTACACGGGTAGACCATGTCCTGGAATAGCACAGCATACTTTTTTATCCCAGGAGTATACTCCTTTGGCATAATTTTCTACTATCACGCAGGCAAAGCCGCTGGCCGCAACTAGTAATATAATATTCCTTGTTTAAATTGCTTTAAAATAAAGGTTCTAAATTTGTTTTTTTTTTTCTGGAACCTGAAACAATTTTGATTTCTTTTAGTTGTGTTTAAAAGAGGCCAGAGACCTACAAGAAAACATAATTGTGTTAATTTAAAAAAAAGCCTACCTTGTACTAACTTGTAACAATTTTTAAGAACTTGCAATAACTTGGAGTATCTTGCAGTAACTCGCAGTAACTTGCAATAATTCACAGTAACTTGCAGTCACTTGTAGTTGTTCTTTTAAGTCAAAAATAACAAGCATTGCAAACACAACGTTTGTTAGAAACTTGCATCAAAAAGTTAGGTTTTTTTAGTTGAAATGTTTGAGAATAGGAATCTTCTTTTGTCAATATTTTATCTCTTGCGAACCACCAGTGGTCCGTGGACTACAGGTTGGATACCACTGGTTTAAAATAACGCGTCAGTCTTTTTTGTCAACTTTAATTAGATGAGGCTCGTTTAGTTAAAATAAGCATGTGAGCAGGAAATTGATTCTCATCCTAAATTGTTTTTTTATGTATCTTAGATAATTAATTAATGATAGGTAAATAACAAGGGAACAAAAATAGGAAAAAAAATTGCGATGAGCTAAGGAAGATGTGTCTAGGAAAAGTAGGTACAGGAAGATGGTGGTGATGATAAAACTACGGAGTTTGATGACTAAATACCAACATTTGGTTTTGAGTTTGGCTGCACTTCTGACGCAGGTCTTCGCTGGCGGCGGAATTCATTTAGGCGGAAGGAACGCCCGGGTGTCACCCGTGTCACCATTGTAAGGACCGCCCGGAGGACATGGTAGAGCATGGTGGCTAAGGTGGAAGTCTGTCGAGCTTAGTTGGAGCACTGTCGTGTCCTCGTGGAGGAGACTTGCGGTTAGGCGACTGACGGTGACCTCTCGCGTCCGCCCCTAATCGAGGCCATGGTCAGAGGGTATGAGAAGCACTCACCTCCTTCTGCGAAGCACTCACCTCCTTCTGCGAAGCATTCCCCTTCTTCTGCGAAGCAGTAATATGACCGAAGGTGATGACCACGGTCGTAAAAGAGGGAACATCCTTCCACCTCAGCTGCTGCCGCCCCAGGAGACACCCCTGGCGTTGGGAGGCGAAGGACAATTCTTGGCCACCGTAGGTGCAGGCTTGCGGACATTATGTAGCTCACCGTCCGGTAAACTGGACCAGGCCTAAGTCGAAGGCGCGTAGAGCTCTAGGCTCGCTTCAAAGAGATATCAGCAAAACCGAAGAGGCTCAGGGCCGATACCTGCTGAGGCTGCGGGAATATTCGAATGATTTTACTGTGCCCCTGAAACTAAGAGCAACTGAAAGCCACAGGTAGGTTTTAGTCATTAAAAGTCTGACACGCCCTCATGCTCCACCCTTAACCTTTTGAATGTCTTAAGTTACACAGTTCGACATAAGCAATTGTCTTTCTATTGTGTCTCTAATTACGGCATTCGATGAGTTAAGGGGGAAAAAACTTTTGATGATTTCCACATTAAAAAAGCACTAACATAGAAATAGCTTCTCAAATGTTGATACAAAACACGCTATATGTTGATACAATATACGCTGTTGTGTTGTAGTAACATAGCATTATGTAGACACAAAACAGTTTGTTGGAACTTCATAACAATCTGAAAACAAAACGGTATATTTATAAAAGAGAATCCATCCATCATACAACAGATGAACTGTGAAATGTAAACACAAACACTGATATTGTTTACTACATGAATGTGGCTGTACATTGTGTAAAAGAAGAAGCAGTGAACTTCATTATCATCAGCCTTTTTAATGTTCCTACTGCTGGGACTTAAGCCTCCTTTCTAGGAGAGGGAATGGGCCGTAATTCACCACACGGGCCCAGTGCGGGTTGGGCCTCCTCTCTAGGAGAGGGAATGGGCCGTAATTCACCACGCGGGCCCAGTGCGGGTTGGAACTGTTCAGTCCATGGCCCTCGAACAATTCCTTCGTAGAGCCTCCGGCAAGAGGCGTCTGGACCCCCAGTTTAGCCAGGAGCCGCTTGAGAGCAGCCCCAGTCCGGTTTAGTTTAGGAGCCAGACGTCGGAAGTGCTCCTCGAAATTCCACCGGTTGTCGAAGACGAGTTCCAAGTACGTTGGTCGGTGGATACATTTATAAAAAATATGTGAACTCAACAAACACACCCAAATCTTGAACAACTATCTGTAGGCCATATAAATATTTGAACAACGTATAGGAGCCACGACAAGTGGTGCAGCAGCCAATCGCTCAACCACAGTGCCGACCATGTCACTGTACCATGCATGGCCCCGGTCCGTGTTTGCGCGAACCCTAAAGTGGGAACTAAATTAGACTGTTGCACACTTGGGCCACGCCTGATTTATACATAGCAGCGTGGATTTAGTGTAGCTCTGCAAGTCTAGTTGCCATTAAAAGTGTACGTAGACCGACCAGCTCGACGTACGTGGGCCACGTGTGCCCAATGTAGTTCTTACCTTTAGTATTTTATCAAATAAACTTCTAATGCAAGGAGCTTAAACAGAGATCCTACTATTGATGGATCACACTTAGATGCACGAAAACATTCAAAAGTCACACTCTATCCCACGAGACCAAAAAAGTAGCTCTAATAGTGCCACGTGAATTTTTATTTATTTTCAACACACGCTTTTATAGCAGACTGTAAATCTTTTCCAAGAGATGTTTAGTCCAAACATCATTTAAACGTGAGGGGAGGAGGTCTTCAATGTTTTGTAAATAAGGAAAAAAATGTGATTTCCTTGAACAATCGTTAAAGTCGCAAAAAATATAGGTACTCTAGCGCACGTTTAAGTAAATATTTTTGATTCAATGATGGCGATGGATTCTGACAGTTTACTGCCATCGTGTTGATTTTTATATTTACGTCATTAAACAAAATATCTGACGCATATAATATTTCTAGATTTTAATCGTCAAACCGAAAGATGTTCAATACTGGACATAGGAAAGATAAAATAAAAATCTACTGAATAGATCCTCAAAATAATCCATAGAAAACCTGAATATATATGTAATTTTTTTAATCTTACTTCTTGACCATGGAATTTGGATACAAAGTCCTTCAGTGGGAATGATAGAGATTACCTACAGGTTTTTAAATAGTTAATTTGTTTACTATTACAATATAAATGTATAAATTCTAATGTTTTTGTAGCATTTGGTAGCAAATTTTAACTTTCTCGGCAAGCTTCGTACGAGTACATAATCAACACTACGATAAAATTCTCAACGAGCGCGCTCTTGGTGCGTTGGCTCCAATGATTCCACACATTATCCTGTTAAGCAGACACTAGATATATAAAACTACACCAATTTTATATCACAATATTCATTACGATTCAATTTACGAATAATAAAAGACCCACTGAACTTCACTCGGAGAAATCCTGCCAAAAACTTCAATAACTTTACGATTTTCAAATGATAAGACTATTTACTGGATTAAAAATGTGTCAACATATAAAAATCAAGTAGTAATCATATTTAAGTCAAGAGTGAAAAGATTGCTTCTAGGCAAGCGTGCTCCATCGTCGGCCACATCATCGCTTACCATCAGTTGAGATAGTGGTCAAACGCGAGCCTATCCATTATAAAAAAAAATGGTTTTAATGATACCTTTGGGATGGGTCTGCCAAGTACTAGCTTGATGCCCTGGAGTCGATTGAGAAGCGAGCCAAGAGGATCATCGTTGATGATACACTTGTCGAGTCAAAGCTCCAAAGCCTTGAGCATCGACGCCGGTTTGCTGTCCTGTCCGTTTTCTATCGATTACATTTCGGGGAATGTGTGTTGGAATTGCACAATTTTTTTCCGCCAAGTCCGTTTCATCATCGGACCACTAGACGTAACGACGGTGCGCCATCGGTACATGGTGGATATCCCTCCCATACATACAAAGCGTTTTGAGAACACATTCATAATGATTACAGCTAAGGAGTGGAATTCCCTGCCCGAGTCTGTTTCCTGATAGCTACAACTTAGGGGTTTTTAAGTCAAGAGTGAATAGATTACTTCTAGGCAAGCGTGCTCCATCGTCGACCACATCGTCGCTTACCATCAGGTGAGATTGTGGTCAAACGCGAGCCTATCAATAATAAAACAGCGAGGCATTGTTCATTGACAGCTCAGTATTGTCCACTTTTTTTAGGTGAGGAATCATCCAATGACTTCCCACCCTTGGACGCAGCAATAGACCGTGTCAGACATTAACTTACTAAAACCAACTCCAATGTTCCTTTTTTGCTTTGTGTTCCAGGATCACGGGTTTTCCTTTCAGAAGGGATCCCATGGCCCCAGTAGCCTTCGACCCTGCTGGGCCCCTACGGTTTTGCTGATATCTCCTGGAGGCGTGTGTTGAACACTACGCGCTGTCGTCGACTCCGGCTCGGTCCGGACTGTTACCGGACGACCAGACGGCGAGCTACCCATTGCTGTCAATTTAGTACAGCTAATTAAAAATCAGATTAAAACATAGAGATTCACCAGCATTTTCTTCTCTACAGATTAATCGGCCAATCTGGAACTGTCGATTCCCATTCCATTAACGTCAGTGACGAAACACAGAGCCGTGCCAAGTCTATGACATTACATCGATATATGTAGACGCCACGCCCTCACTTCTCTAATAATACGACATAGTAACCAATTCGTCTTATCTACTGTCCCTCTCTCACACAGCGCAATTGCGAACGAGAGAAAAAGAGAGCAGAAAAACTGAAAGAATTGCTCCAGGGTTGTCGATTACAGTTGAACTGTAAAAATGCTCCTGCCCTTTTTTGGTTGTTCGAACAATCTTTTTTACTTTGAAAAAAATCATTCGGCATTCTTCCGAACCGTAGGCGAGGGTGTTAACCTAACCTAGCGTTCAGCCTGGTAAGATAAATGTAATAAAATTTTGACGGGTGCAAACCCGCACTTTTCCGCTCTATTGCGAAAAACAGTAAATTGCGTGCCTAAAAGCTGTGGAAATAAGAGTGGGTTACCGAGTAAGAGTTTTGAAAAAACGTTTTAAACATTGCTCACCTGCAAAGGGTGCAAAACGATATAATTAAGAATATCAAAAACGCTCCGAGGTTTTCGAGAATGAATGTAAATATGCACAATGATAGTGTTAAAAAAACCGTGCTGTGCGTGTAGGTGGAATGACATAGTGGATGCCATGTAGCTACCGGTAGCGCATTGCCACAGTTAGAGAAATCTCTGAACCAACTGCGGGCTCAGTTTGGCTGCTACAGAGTAATCTGGCCAAAAGGTATCCTTGACCCATCGCAAATACAGTGCCAGTGTTTCCTTCACAGGATATGCATG
This sequence comes from Mythimna ferrago, assembly GCA_910589285.2. Lineage (NCBI taxonomy): Eukaryota > Metazoa > Arthropoda > Insecta > Lepidoptera > Noctuidae > Mythimna > Mythimna ferrago. The sequence continues at coordinate 13,910,064 of OU342676.1, read as the reverse complement.
ATCACCGCCTGTCCAGCCTAGCGAGCACCAAGCAAAAGCATCTAATGACATCCCCCGGTTTTATGTGGAGAGGGAGATAGTGACAGACTTTTACTGACTAAGTTCCTTCTTTGCTATTGTTCTAGGGCCTCGGGGATCTCTTTCGCATCACCCGTTGTCCCAGAAGGCTTCGATCCTGCTGGCCCCCTTTTTTTTTCGATGGGAAAAATCATCCAATGACACCCCATAGATAGTGTCAGACTCTTACTGACTAAAAAACCCATCCCGTTCCTTCAAGCCTTCATACCGGGGCTCGAGCGCCCTTTCGGATAACCCTGGCCCCAGTAGGCTTCGACCCGGCTGGGTCCCTGCTGTTGCTGACAACTCCTTGAGGCGCGCGGGAACAGTGCGCGCCGTCGACTACTTGGGCTTGGTCCGGACAGTTACCGGACGGCCGGACAGCGAGCTACCCATTGCTCACAATCCGCAAGCCCGCGCCTACGGTGGCTGGAAATCGGGATCGGAATCCTGGCGGCGGCGAGAGCGCCGTTGCTTGATGCGATCAGCCTCCTCCTCAGCGAGCATTATTGCTTCGCATCCTGCTGGGCCCCTTACGGTTGCTGATAACTCCTTGATGCACAACTACTTGCACCTTCCATGACTTATACGAGGCCAACGACAGAGCGGTCTAAGTGGATAAATATTGGTCAGACCTTTAAGTCAGATCGACACGAAAGAGGAAGATTAAGTAATTCAGTTTCCAACAGCAGCCATCCCTAATCCTTTCACTCCGTCATCACTCGGTTCTGAGAAGAAGCTGGCTGTCTGCCAACCCTCGGAGCTGAAGGTAAACGCCTCCGTATTTACAACTTTCCGGTAAATAAACTACGGTGTCTGGTGATCGCGCCAAATGATCGGGCTTAATGAAATGGAGCGTAATTGTGTAAGGTTACTTCCATCTTGTGACACTGATAGGGCTAGCCAAGTGCGTACCACAAAAATTGGTTCAGATCTGTTGATAAAATTGTATTCTTGTATTCTCATGTGCAGGATATTTATACATATATACCTATACTTTGCTTTTGCCAGCGGCTTCACCTACATGAAAGTACTTTCTGCATACAAAGGACTCCTGCTGCATCCCATTATAGCTCTGTCGTGGAACGCTTGACTTTTATTCCTCACCCCCGTATATCACACCTAGTAAGGGTCGCGGGAATCCAATGGAAGCAAGACGCATAGGACCGGTCGTTATGACGACACTTGGGGGAGGCCTATGTCCAACAGTGGATGATTATGAAATTAAAAATTGGGGAGAAATTCGGAAAATTCTCTCTTAGTGCTCGCTTATTATATCATAAAAGGAATACATATTTGTGCAAAATTTCACATTCCTAGACGCATTAGTTTTGGCTGTGCGTTGAAATGTCAGTCAAGTCAGTTTCTCCTTTTATTTTTATATTTATGTAGATAAAGAAAGAAAGAAAACACGTTTATTTGGCACATAAAACACACAATGAAATAACAATTATGGAAACACATAATTTAAAAAAATACATACACATTGTGTGTCTCACGGCTGCGCCAAACCTACCTTACCTTACCTTAGATACCTTTTATAATATAGGTATTTAATTTGAAAATATTTATTGAATTAAGGATACCACCCGTTTTATACCCGATACTACCCTTTAAAGATCAGCCGGCTTGTTTAAAAGAGTTACCTCGACCCTAGAACGCAAAAGGCACATGAAAAAACATACTAGGTGGGTTTTAAGTCAATAAAAGTTTGACCCTCCATCTTGCTCCATCCAGAGAGCATGAGGAGTCATTTAAAGACATAGCACCGATCACTTATAATAGTAAATTATTCACAAAACAGTGCCTTATGTCACGGGTATAATTTAAACCCGAGTGTCATGAAGAATTCTGGGAGTTAAACCCCGAGTGTAGCAAGAGGTTTAAGTGTTAACTCTCGAGCAAATTTTGAGTGTAGCGAAGGAATCAGGTCATATTTCACACCCTACAAAAAACTAAGTGACCTAACAGAAGTTAAAAATCTAATCCAATCACATGTACCTAGCATCTTTTAACAAACACATTACAAGTCTTAATTAACTATAATAATGTAGCCAACGAAAAAAAACATTAACAAAATGTCTACAACACTTAGGTACATTGTTATACGCACATCGTTTGATTCTTTACGAGACTGTTACGTCTATAAATATGAATAAAAAAAAAAGTGTTACATTATTAAACGGACGATCATCTGCGTCTTACTTTTATAAAAGAATATAAATCTGACGTTGAGACAGACCAAACATAACACACCATCTGTTTCAGAAAAAAACTGTTTGTTTATCAGATTTTACACTTACATCTTAATGCTAATATCTTCCGCGAATAATATTACTTAATTCGATTGAATGTATCGAGCCAATCCGAAAAGAATTCCAAATAATATATTTCTCAATTGTTGCCGTCTTCTTCCTGCCCTTATCCCATATTACTTGGGGGTCAGGTTTTTTTTTCCATTCTGTCCTGTCACCCGTCACACTATTACTAACTCCCTTTTTAGGGTTCCGTACCTCAAAAGGAAAAAACGGAACCCCTATAGGATCACTATGTTGTCCGTCCGTCTGTCTGTCTATCTGTCAAGACCCTTTATCTCGAGAACGCGTGGAGGTATCGAGTTGAAATTAAAACCATATATACTCAGGTCTACAGTCCCTTCAAGCTGTGAAAAATTCAAACTTCTAAGTTAACGAATAAAAAAGAAACCGCCGTTTATGTCGCAAAAAAATAGAAATTTTGATATACTCAAAGATCAAAATTCATAGGGTACTTCCCGTTGACCCAGAATACTGAAATTTGGCACAAAGCAAGGTCTTATAGCATAGAAAAAATCTGAAAACAGAAAATTTGTTGTTACCTACGTCACAAAAAAAATTGCAATTCGGAAAAATCTTCGAAACTCCATTCGGGAATTGTAGTTTGCACGGAACCCTTGCCCAGTTTTCTTTCATATCACTCCTCACACAATCCATCCATCTTTTCTTTGGCCGCCCTCTCCCTCTCCATCCATCCACATTTATACCTACTCAGAACTCTTTAAGTAACATGCCTTTACGAGTATAATATGTCGTTATACGAGTCAGTATTATAATAAAAACTTTATTTTTAAGTTGCAAAATCATTCTGCTGGGGATCCTACGGTTCGGCTGAGGCTGATCTCTTTGAGGCATGCGTGGAACACTACGCGACGCCGACGACTCGGGCTCGGTCCGGGTGGTTACCAGATGGCGAGCGACCCATTGCTCGTCTAGCTAACTGACTCTCGCGCGCGTCCGTACCATCGAACGATTCTATCCAATGACCTGTAGGTAGTTTGTACACAACGCCGACAACTACCTACGGGTCATTGCTTAAAGAAATTAATTTCGTACATGCGTAAATTAATACGAGTTTTTAAAAAAAGGTAGGTACTTTATTTTTTAATTTTATCTTTACAAATCGATAGTGTTTCATGTACCGGATCGACCCTCCACGGGATTAAAACGATTAAAATTTAACGGTGTATACTTCCCGCATTCAGCCTACCAGTCATGCGCTCACCACACCCACACTGGTGGACCTAGGACAACCAATGCTGAATTTTTTGGCTGGCATTACCATTTTAGTATAGGTACTTAACTCTTAACTTGCCGGAACTACATAACAATTCAACAAACAGAAAAATTACATAGGTAAAAGACACTTCCGCCTGACCACCGCTAAGTACATTTTTGCTTGCACTCGAAACGAAAATTCAAAAGGTTTGGTTTGGCGCCGCTGCGCAGGATTCAAGCGATTTTTTTTTTAATGAAATGATCGCGATGGTACCTCTGTTCTACGCTTCAAGAGAATTCATACTATCGCGTAGTACGTACTACTCTGTCTGTCAATATATCAGTTAATGCCATCTTGAAGGTCTCTATCGGCGTGGAAAGATTTTATTAGTCACTGCGATTGCGTCTTGCAATCTTTGTAGGTCATCATTGTGGTCGTAATACCTGGATTGCAACTAGATACAAAAACTCCTTGGTAACACACAAACGCAACATATTTTCTACACCACCTAAACGATAATGCCCTTTTAATTATATGCCATGGAACCCTCACGTAAAGCATGTTATTCTGTCAGTTATTTACACATATCTACATGTATTTTATTTATCTCACAGAAGGTGTAAAAAGTAGAGTATCCTAGATGGTGATAAGTCTTTATCTTGGGCGGCTTGACTTCCTCACTTCACTCTGGTTTCTATAGTAACTCCCTCGCAATACTGGGGAATTAAACCTTCGTTTCGTGTCGCCCACGAATTAAAGACACTGCTTTATAGGCTAGTCACATAAACAACTATATTTTTTTTTGTTTAAAAAAATACCTCCTGTATCGTGATGAGAAAATCAAACTGTGCTGGGTTCACGTAGTGGATGACGGCCTCTTCTCTCTCCTAGAGAGGAGCCACTCAGGCCACCTCTCGCCAGAAATTGGCACATTGTAAGGCTGTTTATGCTTATGTTTATTATATGCACTAGACACAACCTGTATTATCATTCCCTGCAGGCCTAGGAACGCAAAGGGAACCGGAAGAACACAGGTGGATTTAGTCAATAAAATTCTGACATTCCCTCTCACTCCAGCCATAGAATGGAAATGTATTTTTTACACCACCTGCTCGATAATGTCGTTTTATACGTCATACAAACCTCACTTAAAGCAAGTCATTCTATCCCTAGGGAGATAATGCAGTATGGCCGATCCCTAGGGAATAATGAGATTTGAATTTGGAACATTAAAAATCGTCAACATTGTGAATTAAAATGTAGGCGCATCGAACAAGTTGACTTGAAATTCAAACCAAAGAGTATGTAATCGCTATGATTCAAACTGGCCACTAACAAAAAAAAAGAAAATAGAATAAACGGGAGCGTTATAGAAAATTAAAACTACAGAATCTTGGAGTAGTGAATTTTGTTTGTTTGATGAACTTGTAAATACTCGTATAAAGTCTGTCTAATAAGTCAACCGACTTATTTTTCAATTTTGTATAATATTTAATCATTTAAAAAATACTTATATTCGATACTTTTCATAATGTTCTTCTGTTAGTAAACAATGATCTCTATCTCTTAATTAACCTTGATTATTGAACCCGTGTTGACTACATCAGATTTAATTAAATCCTGATAATTACCCAAGTCGTTTAACTTATTAGACAGACTTTAATACTTATATTTCTCTAGTATATGATGTGGTCGACCAAATTGTCTTTTAATTATCTCACAGATGGTGTAAAAAGTAGAGTATGCAACACGGGGATAAAGCTGTCTTTGTCTTGGGCGGCTTGAATTCCTCACTTCACTCAGGTTTCTTTATTAACTCCCTCGCAATGCTCGGGAGTTAATTTTATAAATGCCTCACTGTCGTTCGGGATTAAAATCAGTAACCTTCGTTTCGTTTGGAATTCAACATGCCGCCCGCGACTTAAAGACTGCTTTATCCCCTAGTCACATAAACTACTATTACTATTTCCCATCACAAAAAGGCCCCTTCCTGCGAAATAGGTACCCGTTTTTGCCGTCAATAGGTATATTTAAAAAACCAAGGTAAGTTGAGAACATATTATTCTACGGCAGCCGCCAATATTGTCCAAGGCCTTAAAAACTGTGTCATACATATTATGTACATAGTCTGTACCCAATAATAAAATTCACGTGTCCAACCTCACCTACCAAAAAACAACAAAAAATCAAGAAAAAAACTGATAGAATTTCATACTTCCATACATTTTCATTGGATCGACGCGGCATTCTTTATCTAAGTGGGTCAAGGTAACACTTTATAGACTCGTCTGCCTAAATATACGCAGTTACAATGAAAAATAATTCATTCAGTAATTGATGGGTGCGACAATTCATTCATTAGTTCGTTCTTTACTCAGAATGAAGGTAATGAACGCTTTGGGACCGCCGTGGAACTTTTACGAAGAATGTTTTGGTTTTTAGTTGAATGAGTTTGTTTGTTGGAAATTAGGTGTGGTGTAGTTATGTCACCAGTTGAATTAGTACATTAATTAATTTAATTAGTTACTTTCAGCACCATTTACTTTTTTAGGTAAACTCCTAGTCCAGCTCTGAACAACATCACACATGATAAATGAGAGTTTGTATATGTATATAATTATGAATGTACGTGTGTAGGTATATGACTGATACTTTTTTATTGATCAGATTATGGAAATTTAGTCTTCCCTTCTTCATCCGTCCCTGCTCCCATTATCTGGGGTCGGGTCTCTTCACAGTTCTGTGACAGGACAGTCTGTCCTGGGTTGTTGATTTTGGCAATTGGGCTTTCTTGAGATCTCTCTCGGTGTTAGACCACCAGGTTAATGGTGGGCGGCCTCTCCCTCTCTTTTGTTCAGGTAAATTTAAAGCTGTTTTTACTACATGATCTTCGCTACACCTCATTACATGTCCATACCATCCACATGGATATGGATTGACTATGGATATTTATTACTATAAGAAAATAACGACTACCTTTCAAGTACCTCAACATGTATTTTTTCAGCTTTTTTTACCTATCTGAAGGATGATAAATGAAATATCCCTTTTCAAAAAATATTTTTCTACTAACATCTTTCAAAAAAAGCTGAATAAATAAATATGTTGTGGTACTAAAAAGGTAGTAAATATTTACAAAAAGATAACATAGCTATGTTGTCCGGAGGATCTGACGCTAACGGTTTTAGTCATTACAAGTCTGACGACAATTCTCATAAGACCTTTAATTAAAGCACGAAAAAACAAAAGAACGGAAAAATGTCAGCAGAGATACAACAATTTTCAAACAAAACATTATTTGGAAATGAACAACAATAACTCAACTTCGAGTTGAAAATTAATAATGATATCAAAGCCGCCGCAAAACAAATAATAAAAACAAAAACATTCACAAAGGGAAATAAATTAAAAACAAAACAAACAAAACGGAACTCCAAACATTTTTGACGGAATATGAAAAAAGTTTTAAGCTCTGAATTAAAAAAATAGAACGTAAAAGCCGTGTGCTCGATGGTATTTTTATTGACAAAAAGAATAAACTTCCATACTTTTAATCCGCAATGTAACTGCTTTATGGGATGAATTTTAAAAAACCCTTCGTTGTGTCCACATGTCCCTAACGAAGGGTATAAGGAATTCTTAACGCAGACTATGGACTCTGCAAAACCAGAGATACCACAGCCCTTTTTTTGAGCTAAGAAACCATCAAATACTTCCTCCCGCTATTCGTAGAATGGGTTGGTATGATTTGTAGAATAGCGTGGAATGGCTTAGTATAAAAAAATAGTCCCGCAAACGTCGCAGGAAGCGTATTGCATGAGACGCTGTGTTTAGGCGGTGAATTTTATCTGTCAGTAACTTAATTTTATTTTATTCAAGAAGACAACGTTTAATAAGGGTCGTGAAAATTCGATAGATACGAGACACACCGAGCTGGTCATTGTGGCTACTTGGGGGAGGTTTATGCTTCCAGCAGCGGACGCCTTTAAGCTGAAATCATGATAATGAATGAAGCACATAAGTCTTAAAAAACGAATAAAACATATTTTGTATACTTTACATTTTAATGCGTAAGTCATCTTTTATCATTAATATCGACACGTAGCTAGCGATAAAAATTAGATTATAAATATTATTAGTGTTATAAATTCTTCATAACAATGTTAATTGTGTATATATGCTATCTGTGGTTTATCTTTCAGTCAGGTGACTTTACCGCCGTTTGGAGTAGTAACAGGTTGACTCACAAAAACCAAATTGAATGGCGATGGCGTAATAAGTTTAATTCATGGTTATTTTCCTGTTTATTTTTGTACAATACTTTACTTATGAGACACTACCTACCTTTATGAGACATTCACCAACCCGCACTGGGCGCGCGTGGTGGATTACGTCCCATTCCTTCTCTTAGAGAGAAGGCCTGAGTCCCAGCAGTGGGAACATTACAAGGCTGATTATACTTACGCTTTTGCCTTATACTTACTAAACAACAAATAATAAAGCTAGTCCTTACGAACACGGGAAATCATACAATTACTTCTCTCGCTCTAGGGTGGGGCGAGAGAGCGTGTTAGACTTTTAAGTTAGCCCTTTGCGTTCTAGGACCATGGGTTTCCTTTTCAGAGATACTCCGTGCTCATAGCCCGTATCGGCCCTGCTGGGTCCCTTCTGTTCTACTGGTATCTCTTTGAGGCATGTGTGGAACACTACGCTCCGTCGACTATACGGGCTCGATCCGGAAGGTTACCGGACGGCCGGACGGCGAGCAACCCATTGTAGCTAGTTCCTAGACACTCGAAGGTTAATTAAAACCTTTTTTGAAAACGTCATCTTAAATTGATTATTAAATGAATGAAGCAGCAATTATTTAGTCAAATATCGGATTTTTTTGTATATTAATCATTTTTGACATGCTAAGTGAGCGCATGTCAAAAATGGGTTTGGGCGGATCTCATTACCCACATGCACTCGAACCGTTGGGCAAGAGTCTCCACAAAGTGGGTACCTAAAGATGGACGACGCCGCCGAGGTCGACCTATGAAGAGGTGGCGAGACGACCTAGATGACTACCGCAAGGGCTGGTTTGAGGTGGCTCAAGAGAAGAGTACCTGGAAGAAGTTGGGAGAAGCCTTTGCACAGCAATGAAATACTACAGGCTATTAAAAAATAAAAGTGAGAGTGTGATCTCGTGGTCTCTATGTTCCCACTACGCGCTCACTTTTTTTTTTCGAGCATACAAACAAGATAGAGAGCTATCTTGTTTCTATGCTCGTACTAATGATGGTGACGTCACATTTTAGTTCGTGTATCATTTTTCTTCTTGACAGCATTCAGCAGCAGCAGGACCGATGACCTGGTGAGGGATGGATGCGAGACGCACAGGACCGGTCGTTGTGGCTACACTTGGGGAAGTTTATGGCCAACAGTGGACGTCGTTCGGCTGATATTATGATGATGATGATAATGTGAGGGTCGCGAGACTCCGATGGATGCTAGACGGACAGGACCGGTTGTAAGTCGTTGTGGCGACGCTTGGGAGAGGCCTATGTCCAACAACGCATGTCTTTAAGGTAAAATGATGATGATGATGATGATGACGGCATTCTCTTCCACCAGACTTGAAAGCTTTTTAATTTCCTCAATTTTGAACCGGTTTGTAAAATTCCGTTGCGAATTTTTGTTAACTTTTTAAAATAAATTATTAAAAAAGTGAGTCAAGTAGTCAATGATTAATGTTAAAGTTATTTAGAGTGACATTGAAATATAATTTTAGCACAATGGTGTTATTTTTGTCGAGATATCTTTTACAATGACCGATAAATAATATTACATTGCATTTACCTAGATTTACTGGAAATCATTTATCAAATTGAATGACGCTCGATATCTGTTTTCTGTAGATTTTTCAGTATTTTTCCTTGAACCTAGACAATAGTGTTTAGCTTATTTCATAGCATAATCAGCCTTTTTATTGTTCCTACTACTGGGACTCAGGCTTCCTCTGTAAGAGAAGGAATGGATCGCGTAATCCTTTTCTTTCATTTTCTTTCATTGTTATTGGCAAGTTTTAAATCTACAAGTCCGTGATAAGATCTGTCATACTGTATGGATCAGAATGTTGGACTGTAAAAAAGACGGATGAAAAAAGATTGCATTTTGCGGAGATAGGAATGTTGAGATGGATGTGTGATGTGACGAGATTGGAAAAAATGAGAAATGAGTATATTAGAGGAAGTTTGAAAGTGGCGCCAGTGACTGACAAGCAGAAGGGGAATCGTGCAATGAAATGCATGTTACTAAAAGAGTTATGAGTATACATGTGGATGGGTGGAGAGGGAGAGGGAGGCAAAAGAAAAGATGGATAGATTGCGTGAAGAGCGATATGAAAGAAAAGGAAGTTAGTGATAGCATGACGAGTGACAGGATAGAACGGAAGAAAAAAACGTATTGCGCCGACCCCGAATAAGATGAGACATGGGCAGGAAGAAGAAGAAGATTGTTGGCAAGTTTTACCTCTCATAGATCTTTGACGTAGATCTCTGGCAGTCATTACAGGTAGTCAGATACCAGACAGTAGTCTGACCATCAGTCTATAGTACACGAGGAGGATCGTGCTGCCCAGTTAGTTGTAGAGCTCTGATAAGCAGTCGCTCCATGTAACACTTGGGTATTCAGCCGCAAGGCAAGGAAGATGATACTGGCAATCGATTTTTTTTATTCGGTCTTGAAGAAAATACCGTTACACAAATATCAGCGTCTGTGTTCTCTACCATCTTATTTTTTGAAGCAAGAGTGACCACGGGCCTCCCATGATGTTTTAAACCGATCATGAATCCGGTGTAAGAAAGAGATAGTGCTATACGGCCAGCTTCATCTCTTTCTCACACGGAATTATGATAATTTTGAGATATCATGGTTATGGCCACAGAACACAGGAATCATACATGGCAACTTCTGGGCACATTTTTCATCGGACGAGTTAGAGAGGAACTGGAGTAATATCGAAAAAAAAAACCATTTAATATGTATCTCCATATTTTCGAAAAAGTAAAAGGAATCGGTCGCAGCCGTGAGGGAATAGATTTCCTCAAAGTCAAAGTCAAAGTCAAAAAGTTTTTTATTTCACATAGGCCTACATGGGCACTTATAAAACGTCAGAAGCTAGTGCACGTTTCGAAATTGGTCGTTTCCTATGGAGAAGAACCGGCAAGAAACTCCATGGTTACTCTTTTTAAAAAAATGGTTGTACTTACAATATTTCCATGTAACAGTATTAAAAGGTATTATTTAAGAATAGTGTAAACCGGTCTATATTGTACTCAAAAGCACAATAAAAATAATCATTTAAAAAAAGTGAGTCAAAATATGAAGTAATCCCTCCTCATACTCCAGCTGCCGCGACAGGACATACCCCGGGTATGGGGAGTAGCAGGGCGATCCCCGGCCACTGTAGGCGCGGGCATGTGGACGACGAGCACTGCCTCGCCCTCTGGCTGTCCGATAAGGACCGAATCCTTGTCGTCAAGGGCACGTAATGTTCCACGCGCGCCTCAAAAAGACATTAACAAACTGTAGGGGCTCAGAAGGGCCGCAAAGAGCAACTGAAGGTCACAGTTGTGGTTATTATCAGGAAAAGTCTGTTCGGAGCGGAGAAGACCCGCTCCTTCTTAGAGAAGGAGAAGTTATTGGATGATTGCAGCAATCAAAGAAAAAAATATTTTCGAGCAGGTTTATCTCAATTTTTTGCGTCTTTCCAAATGTTGAGAGCTTGCATACAATGCACATAGCCGATGCGTTTGTATTTCCTCGTAGTAAATGCGGGATGTTATTGTGATGTCTGATTTGGCTCACGTACTAGCCAATGACATCTATTTTTAAACTGTATTTCATATTTAGAACACTATTGTCATATCTGACTGCAGAGGCGGATTTGGACTAACATTATATATGTGTATATCGAAGGAATGGAACAATTTGCCTGGTAGATACGGTTTTCCAGTCCGATTATAATTTAGGTGTCTTCTAGGTTATAGTGAATAGTGAGTAAACAAGTGTGCCTCACCATCAACGCAGAATCACCAATTTTTATCATGTAAAAAAGCATGATTGCATTTTGGGACGAAAAAATTTAAAATTTAGTTAATTAAAAACAGATTAAAGAGCACTTCCTTTTTAGGGTTCCGTACCACAAAAGGAAAAAACGGAACCCTTATAGGATCACTTTGTTGTCCATCCGTCTGTCTGACTGTCTGTCTGTCAAGACCCTTTATCTCGAGAACGCGTGGACGTATCGAGTTGAAATTATCATATACTCAGGTCTGCGGTCCCTTCAAGCTGTGAAAAAATCAAACTTCTAAGTTAACGAATAAAAAAGATACGGCCGTTTATGTCGCAAAAAAACGTATATTTTGATACTTTCAAAGATCGAAATTCATAGAGTCTCGTTTACCCAGAACTATAGCTCTATTTGTTTGGTTTTCCGTGTGTCGAGATATTTTCCTACCAACCGAAGGTTGTCTAACCTAACCTAACTCCGTTCACTCCACCCAGAGCGAGAGAGCTTTTTGATGATGTCCCATCGAAAAAAACACCCATTTAATTTTTTTTAATTTAAGCAAAGTCCGTTCCTGTATGATGCTCCATATAGCGCACAATTATCATAAGTCGAGGCCACACTAAAGATAAACTATTCTGAGCGCATTCTCTACAACACTTTTACGACATTTCCTTAAGTTAAGTCTGGGACACAACTTTGCATCAGCGATGCGATGTTTTAATATTTTTTAGGGTTCCGTATACAAAGGGTAAAACGGGACCCTATTACTAAGACTCCGCTGTTCGTCCGTCTGTCACCAGGCTGTATCTCATGAACCGTGACAGTTCGACAGTTGAAATCTTCACAGATATTGTATTTCTGTTGTCGCTATAACAATAAATACTAAAAAACAGAATAGAATAAATATTTAAGGAAGATCACATACAACAAACGTGATTTTTTTGGCGTTTTTTGCTATGAACGGTACGGAACACTTCATGCATGAGTCCGACTCGCACTTGGCCGGTTTTTTATTTCTTTTCTCTATGCTGGATTCCGAACTGGGATCATCTTTCACAACGCTTCCGTCTTTTCTTTGTTTATTAAGTTCTTAATTAAATAACATAAGAGAGATTAAATATTTAAGAAATAAATACACGTGTGTGGCCAACTCCTAAGGGTGAGTTGCACCATTTAACTATTACAATAACCAAACCATAACCAGCCGTGAAACGGCCTCCTATTGATCAATTCGACGATTTGACAACTGTTAACGGCTTTGTTATCGTAATAGTTAAATGGTGCAACTCACCCTAAAAGTCTGCATCCGGATATTGGTTCGCATTATGAATTTATGACTTAAACATACAAAAGTATCAAGAGGGTTTACACCTCACGGTATTTCATATCAATCAATTAATCAAAGTATTTATCCATACTTTAAAAAAATGTGAAATTAACTCGTGTCTGTTACGCTTTCGCGGTTGTTTGTGCCAATTTTGATGAAATTTGGTACAAAGAAAGCTTGAACTCCAAGAAAGAACATGGGCTACTTTTTATACGTCTTCGACTTTGCGTCCGCATTAACCAACATTCAAGGAGACAAACCCGCTGGCAGCAGCTAGTTTCAGAAAAATCATTTAAGGACTCTTTTCAATAGTTAAGAAGTCAATCAGAAAAATGCTAATTGGAAATTCCAAAGCATAGATCTCTATGGAGAAGAATGTACAAGAAACTCCGTGGACACTCCTTCGTTTCCAGTCTCCCCGTTTGACTGTACCAGTTTATCTCATCTATACACTAATATTTTGTTCATAAAGTAACCATGGAGATTTTTTCCGGTTCTTCTTCATCAGCATCGACCAATTGAAACCGTGATTAGCTTCTGATGTTTTAAAAATGCTCATGTAGACCTATCTATAATCTACATTAATTAATATTGTAAAGATGTTAAGTTTGTTTTTATGTTTTTTTGTTTGTAGTGGGTAATCTCAGAAATTACTGCACGCTTAGCCAAGTTGTTATTCTGCAATCGTTAACGCTGTCGAAAAGTGATGAAACGTATGGGAATGACGTCATCTCAACGTAAAGTCGCGTGGTCAGAACAAACGAATAGACAATTCGTAGCCAAGTTCACATCGTTCAAAATCGTTTCTACAATTTTTAACGCTGCATCCTTTGTTATACAAACGCTACATTGTAGAACGAGCGGCCGACTCAACATGGCTACCAACTTATCGTTTTATTTATTTATTTATTTATTATAATCTTTGTTGTACACCAAATAAACAAAAATACAGGACAAACATTTAAAAGAATAAGTGCACAATGGGCGGTCTTATCGCACAGGGCGATCTCTTACAGACAACCTTTGGATGGACTGAGAGAAAGGAGATCGATTAAGGGTTGTCAGTGTACAAACATCAGATATAATACTAACAAGAAACATTAACACAAATACATACATACAATACTAAAAAAAAATTGCTGTCACCGAGGCGTTACCGATTAGAGAACGGAATTCGACACAAACTGGTTGTAACTTGGCTAGGGGGGCTGGTCCGATTGCTGAAATTTTCCACCAATAGAAAGCTACTTTATTTCTGAGTGACATACGCTATATTTTGGTTAACCCTATTTTTAATGTGTGCGGGCGAAGCCGCAGGCATAAGCTAGTAGAAGTATCGTGAGCTGTAAACGCTCTTATGTTATTAAAACGTCCTTCCATTATACCTAATATCCTAATAACAAGGATGTACATACATTTTAAAATAATTAGAATCGTTCTTCGCCTGCTAATCAGGGATTGAGTGACTAATTATAATTAATATTGAATAGAGTCATTCGGTTCCGTAATTATCATTGAACGATTTATGCTAAGATTTGTGCCCAAAAATGGATTTGCTCATGTATAGAAACTTTTTGTAATTCATATCAGGTATTAGGTACTTATATGACTTGCAATATGTATTTATAAGAGATAACTGTCTATAGAACTTGTTTATAATATAATAATATTCCACAACTATCACACAACGCCGTCTATTCCCAAGCTAAGCAGAGCTTGTGTTATGGGTACTAGACAACTGATAAACATACTTAAATATTTCTAAATACATACATATTATAGATAAATTACACCCAGACACAGAACAAATGATTATGCTCATCACACAAACATTTGTCCTGGGTGGGAATCGAACCCACGACCTCCGGCATAGCAGTCAGGGTCACTAACCACTAGATCAACAGGCCAGTCAGTCAGTTGATATACGAGTATATATCCGACAAGACTCTATTATTTTTCTATTATCATAGGCTTACAGGACGTTGCTGTCCATTAGGAAATACTCAAACACATAAACAAACATCAGCTGAGCGAGTTCAATAACCTGTAGGTAATAGTCGGCGTTGCGTACAAAATACCTACAGGTCATTGAACTCGCTCAGCTGACGATTTCTTAAAGAAATTAATTTCGTACATTCGTAAATTAATACGAGTTTTGAAAAAAAGGTACTTTATTTTTTAATTTTATCTTTACAAATCGATAGTGTTTCATGTACCGGATCGACCCTCCACGGGATTAAAACGATTAAAATTTAGCGGTGTATAGAGCCCATACAAACATAAATTGCTAATGCGGGAATCGAACCCACGACACGCAGCGCAGCAGCCAATCCTTATTTACCTATCAATGATTGTATCTATATTTGCTTATGTCAAATCTTGCGAATGAATTTTAAAACACTCACCGATTGAGCTGGGTTTTGCAGACATGGAGGCCTTACTACGAGCTTTCACGACCTAAACTGAACTGTTTAAGGGATAGAGCTATATGGGTGTGTAGCTCCATCGCTACTTCTCGTTCTCACGCCTGACATTATAACATGATCTTTGAGGCGTGGCTGGAAAGACCTCACGGCGTCCTTACCTTCCGCATGACACAGGTACTCACCGGACATGGTTCGTTCGGGAGATTCCTGCACTCGATTCATGCGGAAGTGACGCCCGGGTGTCGCCACTGTGCGGAACGCCCGGAGGACACGGTGGAACACACAGTCGAGGTGTGCCCTGCTTGGGCGGAGCATCGCCGTGCCCTCGTGGGGGCGATCGGCGGCGGAGACCTCTCGCGCCGGGCCTTGGTTGAGGCCATGGTCCGGAGCGAGGAGGAGTGGCAGGCGGTCGCCGACATCTGCGAAGCAGTAATGCTCGCAAAGGAGGAGGCCGAACGCATAAGGCAACGGCGTTATCGCCGCCGCCGTCGCCGGGATTCTGATCCCGATTTCCGGCCAACGTAGACGCGGGCTTGCGGACAGTGAGCAATGGGTAGCTCGCTGTCCGGCCGTCCGGTAACTGTCCGGACCAAGCCCAAGTCGTCGACGGCGCGCACTGTTCCCGCGCGCCTCAAGGAGTTGTCAGCAACAACAGGGACCCAGCCGGGTCGAAGCCTACTGGGGCCAGGGTTATCCGAAAGGGCGCTCGAGCCCCGGTATGAAGGCTAGAAGGAACGGGGTGGGTCTTTTAGTCAGTAAGAGTCTGACACTATCTCCCGCTCCGCCCAAGGGCGGGGGATGTCAATGCATGATTTTTTCCCACCATAAAAAAAAAAAAAAAAAAACATTATAACATGACATGTTGGTGAAGGTAGAACTACAGTGCGCACATGTGTGCAACGTACGCCGATCTGCGTCGTCGGTCTCGATACATTTTATAAAGAAAGAAAGAAAAAATATTTATTAGGCGACAGTCACTAGGATCACACAACTTAAATAAAACAAAAAAATAAAAATAAAATAAAAACAATATCAATACAATATAAGTTTATATGGCAACTAGACTTGTAGAGCTACACTAGGTCCACACCACGCGACGCCATGCGTTTTCGTTCTACGTACAAAGCAGGCGTGGTCCACGTGTGCTTCGGTCTAATGTAGTTTATGTAGTTCTGTTTGGATGACAATACGCATGTTTAGCTAGATGACGACATCCTAAATTCAATATGGCGGACTACAGAAGATGAAGAAAACTAATCACAATAAATCCATTACACCGAGCAGTATTTTGAAAGCTAGTTAAAAAAGAATGTTTTTTATAGTATTCTCTTGTTATTATTTCTAATTCCTACAGCAATATTTTTCTGTCAAATTAATACTAAGTAGACAGGCACTCTGTTCAATGTGCAAAAGATACCATTAGCACTAAAATAAAATGTAAAACACACTCGTTATACAGGAACACATTAAAAAAAGGAAAAAAAAAAGTGACTAATGCGAGAATGCGTGTGTTTTCATATTCACGTGACAGCGGTTTTTCTTCGCAGTTGATTTGTTGTATTTTTACTAACAACCACGTGTTTGGAACACGCGGATCATTACTAAATTACAAAATAATACGACAGGGCTTGTCAATCCAGAGGCAATAATGACAGCTGAAAAGTATAAAAAACCGGACAAATGCGTGTCAGATTCACGCACGAAGGATTCAGTAACATACGTAGCAAAAAACGGCAAAAATATCACGTTTGTTGTATATATTGCCCACTTAAATATTTATTTTATTCTGTTTTTAGTGTTTGTTGTTGTAGCAGTAACAGAAAATACATCATCAGTGAAATTCCAACAGTCTAACTATCGCGGTTCATGAAATACAGCCTGGTGACAGTTGGACAGACGGACGGACAGCGCGCGGTCTTAGTAAAAAGGTCCCGTTTTACCTTTTGGGTACGGAACTCTAAACATGATATTGTGAAGCTCGTATTTGCGTGGAAATGCAGGTGAAGTTTCTGTTCCTTTACTCTCATAGTTCGATGAGACGGCAAACCGAGATGACCGGGGAAAGATCAGACGCAGGACCAATGGAGCTTACGTGTTTTCCGGGGCATCGGGGCGTCACTTCCAAAAAGGGTGGAAATCATCCAAGGACATCTCCCGTTCTAGGTGAAGCGGGAGGGCGTTTCAGACTTTTACTGACTAAAACCACACCTGTGTCCTTCAGTTGCCCTTTGCGTTTCAGGACTACGGGTTTCCTTTTCAGAAAATCCCGGGCGGGCGAAACTTTGGACTGCTACTAAGAAATTCTAAATGAAAAATACCAATTGCAGTTTTTTGCCCGACTAGAGAATCGAATACGGGACCCCTCACTAAGCAGTTGCCTTTGCAACCACGAGGTCATCGAGGCAGTTCACGAGGTTACAGCTCTGATGCTCTACGAAGCAATGAACTTTGGCACACTTCCAAGAATGTCGGTCTCGAAGAATGGAGAAAGATTCTTGCCATCTATGATGTATAGAACAGTGCCAGATGCCGATTTGTTTATCTATCTTCTGAATTTAACTGCAGCTTCTTCTCCATTGGACCTGAATGCTATTGAACGGTGAAGGAAAACATCATGAGGAAACCGGCATGTCTTAGAACCAAAAATTCGAAGACATGTGACATTCCCAACCCGCAATGGGCCCGCGTGGTGGATTAAGGCCTATTCCCTCTCCTAGAGAAAAGGTCTGAGTCCCAACAATGGAAACATTATAAGGCCGGCTATGCTATGCTATTGAACAGAACTGAAGCCTTGTGGGTTGGTCACACGGTTGCAAACTAGAGTCCCAACCAAGGTGACCTTGGTTTGTATACGTTCGGTGATTGGGAAAACGCGCCTCCCGACCAAGGGCGTTGAAGGGCATGGATTACAACTGCTGTCTTCACGGATTGCAACTAGCAAGATCACCTTGGTTGGGACGTTGGATTACAACCATGTGGTCACCCCTTTACCATGAGCTCTTAACGCAGTCCATTTGATGATACAGGGTGTATTGTTCTATCCCTCTTTCTCACTCGCACGCTTGCCATTTTAACACGTCATGGTGAGGCCCCTGAACATCTTCACTAATGACCTATGTTCATCATTTAACACTATCAAGGCCATGTATATAATTATAAGCATTTTCTAGAGAAGCAGGCCATATGGGCGGCGCGCGGATCACATATATTTTTATGCAACTGGCCACACTACAATTGAACTAACTTTTGTTGCAATCCATGTGGGCTGCTGGTGGGATACGCCGTGAACATAATATGTAAGTCAAGGCGGAGGTGTATCCCGCCAGCGGACGGCTTGTGGGATACGCAGCACGATAGCAGGCCGTGTGGTCCTTGATCCCACAAATTCATATTGATTTTTTGTCATTGGCTTTCCAGATAAGTAAATGCATTTAAAATCGCCAGCCGCCCACATGGCCGTGGAGATAAGTTATAAAAAATCATATTGGTTTGCAATAAAATAATTTATGTGGGCGGTCGGCGGACCACATGACGCTGTTTGAGCAAGTTAGTTGATGAAAGTATAATCATATTGAACTATTTTAGTCTACATTTCAGCCTCATGGACTCCGTGACGAAGTCCATGAGGCTGAAATGTAGACGGAGTCCCCGTCCTACTCTAAAGGTTAAAACACCAACTCATTCTCCTCATGTTCCCATAAATATGACATTGTTGCCTCATTCTTACCGTCGACAGCACAAGGTGAAAGCCTTGGGGTGCGTAGCTTCCACTTCTGCTTCCACTGAAGTAGATCTCAGTGGAGTAAAGAGGAAAAGAGTAGAGAAAAGGGACAAATATTTCCATTGATGCCGATCGGTTCGAAGTGGATTTGAGCTACCCTCTTTATACACGCCGCTCGTTTACCGACTCCGTTCTATTGGGCTTGAAGCCGGGTGTTCATTTGTTTTACTTGTAAGTCCACTCAACTCCACTCCGCTTCACTTAGATTGTTTTCAATATCGCGTGGATTTCATCACGCATGCGGAATTGCTCCGCATGCGGGGCTGCTGCTTGATATCACGCCCCGCATTCCAAGTGCGTATTCCGCATTACAATAAATACTTGTATGAAAAGAACATTTGCGGGGGTTACTCGTGCGGAGCAATTCCGCATGCGTAAAGAAAACCGCACGATATTAAAAACACCCTATACTGTTTACACTGATGCGGAGTGGAGATTTCAAGTACAATGATTGGCCAATTCACGGTCCGCTTCTTTCCACTCCACCCAGCTTCACGCTAGTGGAAACGCACGCGTTTTTTGCCAATTATCGACCTTAGTCATTCAGCAGTAAGTGTAAGCAGAAACAGTAGACAAAAAAACCAATTCGAATATCTGAACATACCAAGCGGACCCAACCAATGTCAAGTAAAATAGTAGATAAATTTTAATACGAGTGCAGAAAGTTTGAAACTTTGCAGCGAGTGTGATAAGGAGCCGAGGGCTGCAGTGACAAATTCACACGTGTATCAAGCGATTTTTTTCAATACACATAAGAAAAAAACTGGGGTTGACCGGCTGCTTGTGCGGGTCAACGCGCGCCCAGCTATTACGATACATTTAATAAAATTGTGGCAGCAGAGCACGCGCACTTTTCTGCACTAGTGCGGAAAACAGTCTGTTGCGTGCCAAAAAGCGGCTGGACAAGAACGGATTTTCGAATAAGTGTATAAAAAACATATACCAACTCAATTGCGTAGTTACCGTGACGTGTCTCAATTCCACATCGCCGTCACGCCGGCGTCTGACCACAAGGTTATCAATAGATAAGTAACCAACTAATAATATCCTACCGTGTTTTCCTTTCACTTTCGACTGGTAAACGACTCCGTTGACCGCAGCCGTGCCTCCTCTCGTATGGACGTCATGCGAAAGTGTGTTGATAAAACGAACGGGCGTGGGAATCTTTTAAAGACTTTTCTCGCACTAGGGTGACGCGAGAGGGACCTTCGCCCCGGCGTTGCATCTTCACACGCAAATCGTTGCCTCCAGATCCCATGGTGGCAGGCCAGCAAGGAGCCTCACCGCTTCGCAGGAAACCATGCGGTATCCTCACACCATCCGCATTGCCATGACCCTCTGGCATGCGTTCAGCTGGGCTTTCGGTAGCTGACGCAGCGACGGCACCCACGCTGGCGCCCCACAAAGGCCCATGGACCGAACGATTCCTGAGTAGAGCCCCCGGCAGGAGGCGGCTGGGGTTATCAGTAGATAAGTAGCCAACTAATGATATCCTAAGGGCAATCGAAAGGGCTATGCTCGGGGTTTCCTTGCGCGATCGAATCGAAAATGAAGATATCCGCAAGAGAACTAAGGTTGCCGACATAGCACGAAGAATTGCCAAACTTAAGTGGCAATGGGCAGGGCATATTGCTCGCAGAACAGATGGCCGTTGGGGCCGAAAGGTTCTGAAGTGGCAACCGTGTACAAGGTGGACCGTTGATCTGGTGAGAGTCGTGGGAAACCGGTAGAGCAAGACGCACAGGATCGTTCATTGTGGCAACACTTGGGGGAGGCCTATGTTCAACAGTGGACGCATATCGGCTGAAATGATGATGATGATGAATATCCTACAGTGTTTTCCTTTCACTTTCGACTGGTAAATGACTCCGTTGACCGCAGCCGTGCCTCCTCTCGTATGGACGTCATGCGAAAGTGTGTTGATAAAACGAACGGGCGTGGGTGGTCTGTTAATGACTTATCTCGCTCTAGGGTAGAGCGAGAGGGCGTGTCAGACTTTTACAGACTAAAACACACCAATGTTTTTTCAGGAATTCCCCATGGCACCTATGGTTTTGCTGACATCTCTTTGAGGGGCGCGTGTACCACCACGTGCCGTCGACTTTTTTCGATTTGGGCTCGGTTTTTACCGAACGACCGGTGAGCCACTCAGCCAGCACGTGCCTACGATAGGTGGTATTCATCCTCATGAATTACTCTGTCTATTGATGAATCGCCAAACTTAAGTGGCAATGGGCAGGGAACATTGCACGCAGAACAGATGGCCGTTGGGGCCGAAAGGTTTTGGAATGGCGACCGCGTACCGGAAGATGGGCCAATGACCTACGGGGTTACCATGACGTTCAAAGTAAGATGTTTTAATCTTGTTTCGGCGTGGGTAAGAGATGGCGCTAGACAACCTGTATAGCTCTGTCTCTTACCCACACTGAAACAAGATTAAAACAATCTTACTATAAACGTCATAGTTAGGTCCTAGTCAGAGCCACTGGAATCCAATGGATGCAAGACGCATAGGACCGGTCGTTGTGGCGACGCTTGGGGAAGGCCTATGTCCAACAGTGGACGTCCTTTGGCTGAAATGATGATGTTGATTGATGAAAACAGCATGAAAGTTCGGTTATCGCGTATACTTTAGACAGCCAGACGCGGTGAAGTACTTTGTTGATTAAGTATGTATTGACTGGTAGAAAAGGGCCAATGCAAACATCTGTACTTTTGCGTAAATAACGTATCAAACAAACAAATATTGTTCACATACTTCGGAGAATGTGCGCAGGAATTACATGACTTGATTCCACCATCTCATTTCTACTATCGGACAAGCCGACGAACGGCGAGTATCCACCCTTGCGTTGTTGAAACCTCTACGGTCCGGACCAAGCGTTTCGCCTCCTCATTTATATCACGTACATCGAGGAACTGAAAAAATTTGCCTGCTGCGGTCTTCCCCTCCGATTATTATAATTTAGGTGTCTTCAAGGCAAGAGTGAATATGCTTTTAATAAACTAGTGCGCCTCACCATCAACGATTGCATCACTGCTTAACATCAGGTGGGATCGCAGTCGAGCACTAGTTTATATTAATAAAAAAAATTCAACAGTACATTGGTTTCAATCTAGAACTATGCTCTCTCAAGCATTTTATATAACCAATCCTCAACGACTCCTATCAAATAATAACATACTTTACGATAGTTTGTCACCAGTTCGAACCGGTTTGGAGCGGATTTCAACAGGATTGTAAATTAATATCTGGATATCGCTGGACAGCATAAACTCCGCAGCAATGATAGTGATAGATACGAAGACTGGAATAGATAAAACTATCAATTAGTTCGAAATCAAAAGTGGAACAAGTCTTGATAAGGCTATTTATAAATCAAGGGTTTCTGGGTGTTGTAACTTGTAAAAAGGTTATTGCGGAGTTGTAAGAGGACTGCCTGAGGATACCCTTCATCATCACATCATCATCATTTCAGCCGAAAGACAGGTCTCCCCCTAGTGTCGCCACAACGACTGGTACTGTGCATGTCGCACCACACCACCATAAATAACGTTAACCTTTCGATCGTGGAAATTACAGACACAATAGAAAGACAATAGGTGCGCGAACGCGCGCGTTCGCTTGGGGTTTAATGAATAACCATTGTTACCATTCAAATGCCGAGGTACTTAAATTAATTACTCACTTTCAAATAGAACTATTAAAAATATTATGTAAACATAACGACTAATTCTTCCTTTTTCCATGGTAATTTTCCATTAATGTGGACTCCCGGGAGCGTGTCAAGCCAAGAAGTACTGGCGACCAGCCGCCGCATGTCCATATACAAGAACTATTTAGAGCTACTTGTTACCCTTTCATAACATAAAATCTATTTAACATAGTATTTAACAGTTTTCACGTAATTTAAAAACTGACCAAGTGCGAATTAGACGCGCGCACGAAGGTCCCGTACCGTCCTTAGGAAAATTTGGCGAAAAAATCGCGTTTGTTGTATGGGTATTTTGTTTTTAGTATTTGTTGTTATAGCGGCAACAGAAATACATAATTTGTTAAAATTTCAACTGTCTAGCTATCGCGGTTTTTGAGATACAGCCTGGTGACAGACAGACGGACAGACGGACGGACAGACAGATACAAGTCTTAGTAATAGGGTTTTTACCCTTTGGGAACGGAACCCTAAAAATCATCTTATATTTGGCTAAACAACTTTTCATATAATATAAGTTACAAGTAAGTCATTGTTTTTTATTGAATGATTTTTTTCTTAAGCTAGATGGACATCCAATAGCTATTCTTTTTATGCTAGAAGTATGAATTTTCAGGATAGTGGAGTCTCTTGACTTGTATTTATCCACCTTTATCATTATTTTCACAAATATTTATAATACATACTTATAGAAGTATCCATTTACCCAAAACGTAAATATGTCCATACATATTGATAGTTCTGGCACCTATAATTTTTTTATTTTGCATATGATTTAAAAAAATAATTTCAATCTGCACTAAATCTGTACCGAATAGCTACCAACACCGACAATATTTATATCATTACTTCAGTAAATAATCAATTGTTGGCGATGTTAACTCTGACTTGTTATGGTATTTCTCGTAAGAGATAGTTCGAGTAAACATTCGTGGACTTTGATCGATCGACTTTCATTGACGTCTCGGGATTGGGTCAGGGGGGCAAGTGAAATGGATTAATGGAATCTCTCCAACGTTGATTTATTTGTTGCTGTGAAAACAAAGGCTGCATTATTAGCAGAGATTGGAATAGGAAGGTATATTTACCTATAGTTGTAGAATCCGTGTGTAGAACTAAGTAATAAAATATTTAATTCTTTTGTACTTGTGTTTGTCACCTAACTCCTCCTAAACGAATTGACTAATTTGCATAAAATTTTGTTTGTTTTAAGTACACAACACTGGAGCTACGTCTACCGACAAACTGCTATGCCGTTTGGCAGGAGTATTTAATAATTGTAATTTTTTTCTAAAATACTGTCCCCGCACACGGGCTTCAAAAAAACGCTAGAAGCGGCCACAAACAGAATCCTAGAAGCAGCCGCAAAAACAGCTGAAGCTCGCGCGATACCTTGTGTCCGGACAAAGTTGAAGCCGCTTCAAGCGTTTTTTTGTGGCAGCACCGTCGCATACGGGCTACAAAAAAAGGCCGCCTCAAAATTAAGCTTGAAGTGGCGTTTTTTTGTGGCCCGTGTGCAGGGACAGTAAAGCATTTAAAATTTTTTATTAAAAAAAAGTGTGTCTGGACGGTTTGAAAATACAATTTGTTCCCGCGCGCCTCAAGTCAAGGAGTTGTCAGCAATAGCAGGGGTTTTTTAGTCAGTAAGAGTCTGACACTATCTCCCGCTCCGCCCAAGAGCGCGGTTGTCATTGGATGATTATCCACACCAAAAAAAAAGTGCCCCTACAATTTTGTTGACATCTTTTTAAGGCGCGCGGGCTTATGGTGAAACAAAAGGTAAATATTTTGTATTTACGTTCCAACTCTTAATGACAATTCAAGAAGTCATGAAATAAATTAACGAATGCATAAATGTCGAAATCCGATAATTAAATTCCAATTGTGTTGCTTCAGATGTTTGGTGTTATCGAAAGTGTTCCAAATAAAAGTGGAACAAACGTTTAGGAGTTAAAAGTAGGACAATTAGTTTTTCAAGGACAGTCTAATAATGGAAGCACTCATCATACTAATATAAAAAAGCGAAATTGTGTATAAGTAATAAATATGGATTTATTACTTATACACAATTTGGAGGAATCCGGGAGCAGTGGTAGCCGAGTGGTAACGGCCCCGACTTCGAGTTGTAGGTCGCGGGCTCGAACCCAGCCAGGCGCATTACTTTGTGTAATTTATTTCACCACCACTGCTCTCAAAACGGTGAAGGAAAAACTCGTGAGGAAACCGGCATGTTCTAGAACCAAAAATTCAAAGACATGTGACATTCACCAACCCGCACTGGGCCCGCGTGGTGGATTACGGCCCATTCCCTCTCGTAGAGAGGAGGCCTGAGTCACAGCAGTGGGAACATTAAAAAGGCTGATGATGATGATGAATAAATCCATCCAAAAGCCATATACGAGTATCTTAGTTTTCCATATGTCGCAAAAGTTGCGCACTAACCGGGGGTTGTCACTCACCGGTAGGTACCATGTACCATTAAAACCGTCTAAAGGGCTTCTGCGAGTTGGTTTCGGCTCCTCGTACGCCTTCCAAAGATCCAGGACCTCAGGGTCCTGAGATAATTAAATAAATAAAAAAATAATAATATTGCACAACCATCACACATCTGACATATCACACAACGCCGGCGCCGTCAGGTCTAAAGCTAAGCAGAGCTTGTGTTATGAGTACGTAGACCACTGATAAACATACTTATATACTTCTAAATACATACACATTATAGGTAAATTACACCCAGACACAGAACAACTCACGTGCTCATCACACAAATTTTTGTCCTGGGCGGAAATCGAACCCACGACCTCCGGGATAGCAGTCAGGGCCACTAACTACTAGATCAACAGGCCAGTATGTACGTACGGATACGGATCAAACATTGCTCACGGGTAGACCAAGTCCTGTACTGTTATTGCGGGAGTATGTTCCTTTGGGTTAATCTCTACTATGCATGTACTTAAATTTTCCCCATGAATCACTCTGTCTACTGTTTCAAACTGTACCAAAATGTCTTTGACTTTATTGCGTTCATACCACACAGACAGAGATGGTCGTCATTAAACCTACGAACCGAATATTGTGCACAAAATGCACAAGATTCGGTTCTGATTGCTCATTTACAATTTAACAAGCGCAGTGATTATCATTCATTCGCATAATGAAGCATTTTCAGCAGCAGCTCGGTTAAGCTGACTTTGGCATGTTGGGACGTGGACCGATGTGATGTCGTGTCGAAAGGAATCTACATAAACCACTCTGATGTTCCTAGTACACTTGTGTTGGGGGCGAGGCTTGTGTTTGACTACTGTTGCCCCGGGACCAGTGTCGACCCGCTACTTGCGAGTTTATTGGGAAGTAGCTTGCTTAGAACACTACGCACCACCATCTCGGGCCACCGTTACCTTGCTCCACATCAAACCATATAAACAAGACGAAAAACCTCATTTCAGTATTACAAAATCCTGAAAGATTACGTCAAGCCCTGATGTAACCCCACATTGATTTTATTGCTCTGTAAAAAAGGGGTTACACACAAACAATTCTCGCGAAAATGGGTGAAAACAAAGCTGTAAACCCGTTTGGTCGGGTAACCCAGATTTGCGAGCTATATATACGGATATGACGTCAGACGGTACTGGGGTTAACTCGGCAGTTATATCATTATGTGGGATTACGGCCGTGCCCGCGGATTTGCCCGCTTCATAAGCTTTCAGTTTTGTAAGATGAAAATCTTTTGTAATTTCCTCGCTGCCTCGGTAAATTTTATCTTTTTACAAAAGAGTTCACATTGTTGCAACGTAGCTTAGTCTCATGTTTACCAGGGCTGCGAGGTTGTACGAAAAAGTTACAGGGGCCCTGAAAATGAAATAACAAGTAAAGGAACACACGTGGATTTTAATAAAAGTTAAACACTGCCCTCCCCAGACCGGGAGAAGTCGGTGGAGCACACAGTAGAGGTGTGCCCTGCTTGGGCGGAGCATCGCCGTGCCCTCGTGGGGGCGATCGGCGGCGGAGACCTCTCGCGCCGGGCCTTGGTTGAGGCCATGGTCCGGAGCGAGGAAGAGCGGCAGGCGGTCGCCGACTTCTGCGAAGCAGTAATGCTCGCAAAGGAGAAGGCCGAACGCATCAGGCAACGGCATCCTCGACGCCGCCGCCGGGATTCTGATCCCGATTTCCGGCCACCGTAAGCGCGGGCTTGCGGACAGTGAGCAATGGGTAGCTCGCTGTCCGGCCGTCCGGTAACTGTCCGGACCAAGCCCAAGTTGTCGACGGCGCGCACTGTTCCCGCGCGCCTGAAGGAGTTGTCAGCAACAGCAGGGACCCAGTCGGGTCGAAGCCTACCGGGGCCAGGGTTATCCGAAAGGGCGCTCGAGCCCCGGTATGAAGGCTAGAAGGAACGGGGTGGGTCTTTTAGTCAGTAAGAGTCTGACACTATCTCCCGCTCCGCCCAAGAGCGGGGGGTTGTCATTGGATGATTTTTTCCCACCGAAAAAAAAAAAAGACTGGGAGAAGTCATTTGATCATTTACTCGTATAACTGAGTATCAAAAGCGGTCTTCTCTGACAAATATATAGTTCCTGTAAAATTGGCCACGGAATCAAAACTGTGGGAAAAAAGAGAGTGCATAATCAAGGACACAAGTCGTTGCCGACTGTACCATACCCACAAGGACGTATGAAAAACCCAAAATTTTTTGGGTTATGGGACATCTCGCCCACGTAAAAACTGGCCTGTGGGCCAAATGTCCACTTTTTAAAATGTGCATGGGTAAATTCGCCCGAACCAGTTTAGTAAAACGGGCCAGATGTCCACTGTTAAAAATTGAAGGGATATTTCGTCCTAATTGGTTATTTATTAATTAAATAGCTGATAAATCTGCAAATCATAGCATCAAATGATAATTTAATTGTTTTTACAAAAAAACAGTAAAGTACCTAATCATCATATATTAAACTTTTAAGTACATAATTAGTATAACTTGAAACTTAAATTACATAGTTTTTTTCGAATCGCACTAATTTGTTAAGAGCCTAGCCTATTCACTCTAGCCTTGAAGACACCTAAATTATAATTGGACGAGAAGACTGTAGCAGGCTACATTTTTTTTTTTTTTTTTAGTCCAGATCGTGATTTGTATAACATTACAAGCAATACCGGTGTGAAGTATCGCCGTACCTTTGCAAGAATGCCGAGTTTTCTAGCAGCTACCTTGGCATTGGACTCAATGAACCGCTTAAAGAATATATTATACAGGGTTATTTGTACAACACTAGCAACCTTTCAGGACTATGTTAAGAACATCATAAACAACAATTTTTTTCTATGACTTTAAAAAAAATATCATAGTTTAGTTCATAAGATTTTCATACAAAAATAAAAATATTTAAATTGAGCGTTCTAAATGTTACAAAGTATACGCGAAGCAAGCGATAGTACAATAACGGAGGGGAGCGGAGATCGTGCGCGGGAGGCGGAGGCGTAGGAGGTTACTTACAGCAAAATACAGAGTTGAAATGTGTTAGATAGTACAACGAAATCTTGAAGGTTTGTTTTTGGTAAATGTGTTATGTTTTGTAAAACGTAATAGAACAAAAGTTGTTGTTTATGATGTAAGTTATACAGTCCTACAGGGTTGTTAGTGTTTTACAAATACCCTAATTACGTATAATACATAATTTTACAAATTAAATAATTTTTCAATGCAGTGTCCTACGCTTATCTCTTGATCCACTAATTCTTTTAGAATAGTTTAATATATAATAGTTTTAAAAATTTAATATATGATGATTAGGTACTTTACTGTTTTTTTTTTTTTTTGTAAAAACAATTAAATTATCATTTGATGCTATGATTTGCAGATTTATCAGCTATTTAATTAATAAATAACCAATTAGGACGAAATATCCCTTCAATTTTTAACAGTGGTCATCTGGCCCGTTTTACTAAACTGGTTCGGGCGAATCTACCCATGCACATTTTAAAAAGTGGACATCTGGCCCACAGGCCAATTTTTACGTGGGCGAGATGTCCCATAACCCAAATTTTTAAACGTGTAAAATTATAAAATGGCTGACAATTGCCACTGGTATTGGATGATTTCCCACCGCAAAAACCCATGTCGCTCTACAAGAACAATGTCTTGTCTTGCCATTTCTTAGAAAAGTTTTAAAAATTCTCATTAGTGTGAACTTAGGTAATCCAATCTTCACCTCTCTCCATAGTTTTCAGAAAGTGGCGAAATTACTTAATTGACTACAATAACTACATAATTATCATTTTAAGCACAGCAGTTTGTTTCTTTTTCAACCGTTTTTAATATTATTGATTGTCCCACGCATGACCACTATCTCACATTCTCACCTGATGGTAATCGATGACGTAATCGACGATGGATTAGGCTAGTTGCCGTAAAAAATGTAATTAGTCCGTCTTTTAGATTATTCAAAAATAAGGGACACGTATTTTTTTATTTGTAAATTAAACCAAAAATGACAAAGATATAGCCCCGTGCGAAAAACTGCAACACGGCGCGTGACGTTACACGTTACTTTAATGGGCTATATCTTTGTTATTTTTTGTTTAATCGAAAAAAGAAAAAATTCGTGTCCAATATTTTTTTATAACCTAAAATACGGACTAAATAAAATGTAATTATGTTGACCCTGGAACAATGACTATCTCTTTGCCCTGGAAACTACCCTATTAACGTAATCACTCTTGACTTAAAGACTTTAGGTTGTAGCTATCAGGAAATACAAACTCAGGCAAGGAATACCACTCCATAGCTGTACGCACAATGAATGTGTTTCCCAAAATCTTTTTTTTTTTACGGTTACCTACCTAGTACCATTTAAGAGCCATTAGATTTGCTATAGGTAACTATTAACCGACCTTTATCTCCCAACACAGCTTCACTACAGACACAGCTGTACAAAGGTCATAAACCCACTTTCAAAGTTTACATCCTTAGGTACTCCTTTCATTATCCATCCCCAAACAGACACGTGAATGGTTTCGCCCGAAAGCCCAGTTTACGATATAGTTCTAAGTTTAGAGCCTTTTGGTTAAGCCAATGACGTACGATCTGGATTTAGAATATTGAGGTGCTTTGTATAGTCTAAGGTCGGGGTTATATTGTTAGCTTTTAAGATGTTCGTGGTGCGAGTCTCGAGTCACTACTCTCAAAACGGTGAAGAAAAAGTGGAAAATAACGTGAGGAAACTGGCACATCATTAAATAAAACATCCAGATCCAGATTTGATTGCATTTTGGAGAGTGTGCGCAGGAATTGCATGACTTGATTCCGCCATCTCATTTCTATCATCGGACAAACCGACGCACGGCGAGTATCCACCCTTACGTTGTTGAAATATCTACGGTCCGGACTAAGCGTTTCGCGTCGTCATTTATACCGCGTACTTCGAAGGACTGGAACAGTCTGCCTGCTGCGGTCTTCCCGTCCGATTATAATTTGGGTGTCTTCAAGGCTAGAGTGAACAGGCTCTTAATAAACTATTGCGCCTCACCATCAACGATTGCATCACTGCTTACCATCAGGCGGGATCGCAGTCAAGTACTAGTTTATAACAGATAAAAAAAAAAAAAAACATTTGAATACACGTGCCATTCACCAAAGAACTAGATCCGCGTAGTTGATTGTAGTCAATTTTCAATTATAGAGAGGCAGCCTGATTCCCAGTAGAGATATAACATTAAAAAAACCGGCCAAGTGCGAGTCGGACTCGCCCATGGAGGGTTCCGTAGCAGCAAGTAACATAATATAAAAGTTCTTGTAGTTCGTTGTAACTTTGATCGATGTTTTAATACTAGTGTATTTTTTAGATTTATGACGTATTAAAAAAAAACTACTTACTAGATCTCGTTCAAACCAATTTTCGTTGGTAGTTTACATAGTAATGTACATTATATATTTTTTTTAGTTTTATCATTCTCTTATTTTAGAAGTTAGAGGGGGGGGGACACACATTTTACCACTTTGGAAGTGTCTCTCGCGTAAACTATTCAACTTAGAAAAAAATGATATTAGAAACCTCAATGTCATTTTTGAAGACCTATCCATAGATATCCCACACGTATGGATTTGATGAAAAAAAATTTTTTGGGTTTCAGTTCTAAGTATGGGGACCCCCAAAATTTATTGCTCTTTTTCTATTTTTGTGTGAAAATCTTAAAGCGGTTCACAGAATACATCTACTTACTAAGTTTCAACAGTATAGCTTTTATAGTTTCGGAAAAAAGTGGCTGTGACATACGGACGGACAGACAGACAGACAGACAGACAGACAGACAGACAGACAGACAGACAGACATGACGAATCTATAAGGGTTCCGTTTTTTGCCATTTGGCTACGGAACCCTAAAAAGGCATCGGCACAGGGGATATGACAAACTACTGGGGCCAGGGTTATCCGAAAGGGCGCTCGAGCCCCGGTATGAAGGCTAGAAAGAACGGGGTGGGTCTTTTAGTTAGTAAGAGTCTGACACTATCTCCCGCTCCACCCAAGAGCGGGGGATGTCAATGCATGATTTTTTCCCACCATAAAAAAAGGGGATATGACAAAGTACAAGCATATGCTCAACGCACAATTACAGCACTAGTACCCACACTCTCCAACGTGGTCCGTCGGGAGTGAGGTACAGGAACCAGAACAAAGAACCAGAATATTATTCTTATAGTGATAAACTAATACTTGATACATCATCAGCCTAACTAACGTAGCTAAAATATGATATAATATACCTAATCCTAGGCCCACATTGCAATAGATATGTGTGTTACATCGTTAGATTGGTATTATTGAACTGAACAAAAGTTACTTATGCCGCCAAGTTCCAAATCTTAGCCCCTTCTTTACGGGCCTTGGCCATGGTCCGGAGCGAGGAGGAGTGGCAGGCGCCTCTGTGAAGCAGTAATGTTAGCAAAGGAGGAGGTCGCACGAGCGAGGCAATAGTCCTCACGCTCCAGCCGGCTCCGAGATTATCGGTCTCCGGATTATCAATTTTCGGCCACCGTTGGCGTGGGCTTGCGGACGGGGAGTGGGTAGTTCGCTGTCCGACCGTCCAGTAATCGTCTGGAAAGAGCCCAAGACGTCGACGGTGCGTATTGTTCCACGAGCGCCTCCAAGGATTCGTTTCTGAAAGGAAGGTCCAGCCCGCTACGAAAGGCAAAGAAAGAACAAGAGTGGGTTTTTATTTTAGTCAGTAACCGTCTGACACTATCTCCCGCTCCACCCAAGAGCATTTCTCTACATCCTAAAGAAGGTAAGATAAGACAGAAGGAGAAATCCATCCATCTACCCACTCCATATAATCTACCCACCACACCACTTTACCATCGCATGCACTCGTCCTACATTCTAAGTTTAGTAACCTCACTATGACGTGAATCCCATTTCGGAGCCTTAATATCGTAAGAGCGTATATCGACCACAGTATAAATACATTTTACGACAAGACTAAGTAGATACCTACTAACACGGTTCGTCGAACTTTCAAAATTCTGGGAAGATGCTCCCTTATCAAGAAATCTTAAAAGTATAGTCGTTGAGATATCTAAGGGTGAGTGTAACTATAACGATAACAAAGCCGTTAACAGTTGTCAAATCGTCGAATTTACCAATAGGCGGCCGTTTCACGGCTGGTTATGGTTTGGTTATATGACTCACCCTTAGTATATAAATTATTTACAGTTATTTAAGAATCGGAATGTGCTACAAAAATTTGATGTGTTCAGATTTAACATTGATAGATTCTTTATTTCAGTAGTAGAATCTAATTTTAGGCGTGAGGTTGCGGGCTCGAATGTACTTTTATAGGTCAATCTAGGTCAGTACTGACTCTCCGTGCCTCGGAAAGCACAAGCCGTTGGTCCCAGTTTTCACTCGTAGATCTGTCACAGTCGATACAAGTAGTAAGACGCCAGGAAATCATCATCATCAGCCATTTAATGTGCTGGGACTGCTGGGACTTAGGCATCCTCATTAGGAGGGATAATGGGCCGTAATCCACCACGCGGACCCAGTGCAGGTTGGTGGATGTCACATGCCTTCGAATTTTTGGTTCTAGGACATGCCAGGAAGTCTAATCAAAGGAGTTACGTGTTGCCCAATAACTGGGTTATGGCTGTAGGCAGTCACTCCTAAAACACAGGTATTCAGCCGTATTCAGTTAAATTGGAAGCCGACCCCAAGCTAGTTAGCAAAATGCTAGGAAGATGATGCCCGGGCCCCTTTCGGAACTAGACCCTTGGCACCAGTAGGCTTCGACCCTGCTGGGTCTCTACAGTTGCTGACAACTCCTTGAGGCGCGCGGGAACAGTACGCGCCGTCGACGACTTGGGCTCGGTCCGAACAGTTACCGGACGGTCGGACTGCGAGCTACCCATTGCTCGCCGTCCGCAAGCCCGCGCCTACGGTGGTTCTGATCCTTTCGAGAACTCATGCTTGTTTTGTCAAAGATTTTTTTCCGAGGTGGTAAATCATCACATGTCTTCTCCAGCTCTAAGGTGGAACAAGAGGGTGTATCAGATCAGTCATTTACTGACTGAAGTCTACTGGCTTTCAAAGGCCAACTTAACTCTTTTAAACTATTCCACAACTGTTTCAACTACGATGTTCTAGAATTTTTGAGGGAGATTTACTAATATGTCCAATTACTAAATCACCATCAGTCTAACCTTGTCCTGGCGATGTTAGGGTCGGCTTCAAGTCACACCCGACATAGAATACTAGTACTTTTTACATGAAGCGACTGCCTATCTAGTCTCCTAAATATTCCTCAACTCAAATACAACGTGAATACAACAAACAAATCCAGAAAACGAAACCCCGTGGTAAGCCTAGATGACAAAATATGTCCAGACTTCTAACTTATGCCTTGATCACACATACCGAGTAAAAGGGCGAGACAGTAAAATGTTACTCGCCCGAGACAGTGATGTAAGCGAGTTGTAGAGATAAGTGATAGGCCGAGCACTCGGCGCTATGTTTACACGTACCGAGTACTCGGCCGAGAGCTCTGTCTCGCCCTTTTACTCGGTACGTGTGATCAAGGCATTAGAGATCAGTGTAGTAACATAGTGTCAGTAGTCATTTATAGTGTGTTGTGTCGACGCCGACGTCAGCAACCCGAAACAAAATACACTAGTTCCACAATCCATCAACTAGATCAGAAGCGAGGAATTACAACTAGTTACAAGCATTACGTCAATGATCTAGTTAGTATTGAGAACAGATCAGCTAAGGCGAATGAACCAGAACTGTTCAAGGATACGCGAGCACAAAATAACAAGGTACAGAAGACAATCTACATACAAAGCGCGCTCGAGAAACGCACACATAGACACCGCTCACGGACACGATGTCTCGGATCAATCGCCGGGTCGCGCTCATACAGTTCGACGCAACGCGCTGGCGTGTGTGCGATCGCCTAGCGTAGGTATAAAAAGTGAAGTCTATACGTGAGATTAACTTCTGTACCTAGTTATTTTGTGACGCGAGTAAAGGGTATTTTCGTATCCGCCGCGGACCGTGCCCACTGGGTTCGCGAAAAAAGGTATTATGAATGATGGCGATATCGGATTTGATTTATCTGAAGGTTTATAGTAATAATCTATAAGATGAATGGTAATTTGGTTCTTTATTTATTAACTTATTTGTGCCTTATGGCTTCGTGTATAAAACAGTAGGGCAATAGAATTGCTGTGCAAGTGTAAATGCTATTTGGTACAATTTCAAGTTTTTTTTTTGCTTTGAGTGGAATCCTAATTCTCTTTCCAAAATAAAACACACATACATATCTCATCCCACTCTTCTGTCGCAGGTCTGCTGGAAGGAATTTCGTTAGAAATAAGCACAGGGCCGTTTTATCCATAAGGCAATGTAGGCAACTGCCTAGGGGCCCCGCCAGGTTCTAGGGCCCCGCGCTATAGGAAAAAAAAATAGACTATGTTTCATAAACAGTAAAAAAAATTGAATTTTCGATGACATGCCATTTATCTAGCAATCCTATCATTGGATTATGCGAAAAGCTGTCAACAGATGGAGTTTAATAAAACACAATCTTTCATTACCAACGTGTGAGTGCAGAGCATATTCATTGGCTTTTGCTGATAATTTTGTTTATATCAATTTTCATAATATAAAATCAAACAACTACATAGAAAAACAATAAAATATGTAAACTAAGTCAAAAAAATGATTTAACTATATATTTATAATTAAATTAAAAAATCAGAAATTATTTTGTACAACTTTTCAAAAACTGTTCAACACGTCAAGTTCAAAATAATTTTACTAGAAAGTCTTTATAAACTTCTACTTTTGAGATTTTTTCATATTTCCTAAACTTTTGGTGCAAAAGTTAGAGGGGGACACATTTTTTACTTATCAAATTTCAGTTTTCTAGCTAACAGTCACTGAGATTATCCTCGGACGGACGGACAGACAGACAGATTTGGTGAAACTATGTACCTTGTTGACCACGGAACCCTAAAAACAACGTAATTATGAATAAATTTATGTTAGAAATAAAATATTTTAAGAACTTAGAAGAGGGTAGGGGGGAGGGCCCGAGACATGCATTGCCTAGGGGCCCCGACATGCATAAACCGGCCCTGAATAAGCAGGTCCTTTGTACTCTTCTATCCTTATTTGTTCTTTTCGATTTTAAGTGTTTGTGAAAAAGTAGTTAGTAGAAAAAGTAGCCTAATTTTCTATAATAAAAGTAGCCTAAATTACTCTTTAAAACATCAACTATATACCAGCGAAAGTCCCGTCATCAGTTCACCCGTTTCGGGTATTAGCCGGAACAAACAGACAGACTGATAATTTTTGTTTAATATTTACAATTGAATTTTAGTTATAGGTATCGATAAAAATTTCATATTCATTTTGAAAAAAAAATTGTAAACCATAGATATCCGATATCCATGATGTAAACAGACACTTCAATTTTATTTATAAGTATGTATGTTGTATAGATTATAAATATAAACTAAACACTAGGCTCGCCTGTGTGTACACAGCCGTCCTCTTTTAAATTGTGTTAAAATTTTGTGTACAAAAAGATTATGAATAGGTTTAAATTTCAAGGATTCAAGTGTAAAATTCAGAACTACCACTCAACGTCCTGTCAGTCAATACAATGAAGTTTGCTCTGATAGTAACAGACATATGTATTGGCAGGCAAGTCAGCTTCAGTAGTCAAAATAATTGAATTAGATAAGTGAAGAACTACGTACTTCTTCATAAACTTTGAAGAACCAGCTAGTCATAAACACACATAATTCAGTTCAACTAACAGTAGGTAGTCTATATGGAAAACACTAAATCGATTGCGCACCCAGGTAGGTCGCTAAAAACAACTTGGCAAAATGGAGTTTTATAGACCCGTCGGATACTCGATCTAAGTGCGGTGCTCCTGTTCAAAACATGAACTACACATTCTTCTTCTCAGTCGTGCATTCTTGACAGAGTGGTCACGTTTCAGTCGAGTCCTGCACCACCGCCTCTCTCGCGATACGACGCCATGCAGCTCTGTGTTTGGCGACTTGGGAGTTTTCATTTACGCTGCAGTGTGTCACCGATTTGATGTTGTCCGTCCACCGTGTTAGAGAGCGTCCACGAGATCTTTTGCTCTTGACTTTCCCTTGCACCAAACGTTCCATCGAGTCCTCGTTACGGATGATATGCCCGAAGTATTTGAGGATTCGTATTTGCACAGACGACGATAATCTCTCTTTGATATTGAGTTTATTTATTGAGATATATTGGTTCGGTGCGCGGTCCATGGGATTCCAAGCATACATCTCCAGCATCAAACAGTTTGACGAATTTACCATCGAATTGAAAAGAAGAAGAACAGAAGAGATACTACAAAAACCCACGAAACAAATTCCAGCTCTCGTTCAGGAAGTAATTAAATCGAACGGTACCAAATCAAGATCGTTCAGAGAGTAAGAAAAAACTAACAAATCCATCAAACTGTTTTTAAACCAAAAGCAATAAGGAAAAG
Source organism: Mythimna ferrago (assembly GCA_910589285.2). Classification (NCBI taxonomy): domain Eukaryota; kingdom Metazoa; phylum Arthropoda; class Insecta; order Lepidoptera; family Noctuidae; genus Mythimna; species Mythimna ferrago. The sequence continues at coordinate 13,873,136 of OU342676.1, read as the reverse complement.
TCGATACGAATGGAAGAACCTCGCTGGAAGCATACACTATTTCTTTGAAACGTAGCAGTTCTTACAATAAATCGTCGTCCATTACCGATTTATTACCAAATAAACTGAATTGCTGTTGTAAAACAACATTATTTGCGGGTACTGAAGACTTTATATTGTTTATTTCAAAGAATACTAGATGTTGATGGGTTTGTAATAGATTGTTTAGTTATGGGGAAGGAAGCAAACCAAGGATATGCGGTTTTATATCGTTTGTGGTGCCAGCGTCAGAAGTTGCGATAACAACGTTGACTTTGACGTAAGAAGAGTTAAAGTCGAGAATGAATTACTTCTAGATGAACTAACTTCATCATCGACTATAGACATCATTATGGTCAAAGTAACATGTCTTTACTTCTATAATTCTCTGTTAATCGTCATCTCACTAACCATCATCATTCTCTTCGTCTATAAAGTTAATCTTTCGCACTCGATTCACCGTTTTATGCTTTTGCTTTCAAGAACCAAAATCGCCAGATGCGTATATTACGATACTTAAAATATAAGCTCTTTGAGTCTTATTTTAAGAGAATTGTAATTTTTCTTATCTTCTTTTTAAAAAATCAAATGCTGTTTGTTAGTCTCGCTAAAATTAAAAAAAAACTGTTGGACTGATTTGATAACTTTTATTTGCTTTAAAAAAAAATAGAGAAAATACAGTTGATAACAATTGATTGAAAGGTTGAAAGTAAAATTAGTTAGAAACAAAATTCTTTAAACGTAAAATCTCAACTCTACAAATCCGGAAAGTCTACACCCCCCATTACTTCCCGAGAGTAAAGCCCTCTTCTCAATGACGCCAGAAGCTTGTACGTGCGCACACGCACGATCTAGGTTACAACACAACTGGTGAGGATCCTTGTGATTCAAAATCTGTGTATACAGTAAAAGATATTAGTGGAGATGGTGGATTACGCAAAGCTGTCAACGTGAATGAAAACATTTAATTCTATTCTTTCAAACGAAATTGAAGAAAATTTTAAAAGTGATGTTTACATTTGTTCGTCCAACTGTGAGATGGGCAGAATCGCTGATGATGTTGACACTGGAACTTGAGGAGACAAACACACACGGAGAGACTTATTATACACGTACCTAATAGCAGAGTAATCTCTGAAAGTGCTGGTCTGATTGCTAAAATTTTTTCACCGACAGAAAACTGCTTTGTTCCTGAGTAACATAGGCTAAATTTTATGTACGCGGGCGAAACCACGGGAAAAAGCTAGTAAAATATAAAGGATCATGATAGAGGTCGACTCAGACATTTTTAATATGTCTTCATTTAAGTTTTTGAAATTAAAGAATGATAATTTTTTGAATGATAATTAGCTCCTGTAATACAGTGTACACTGGCGCAGGAGCTAGGGAATTCATAAAATGCATGTACTATTTATGCCAGTAAAAATTATTATTATTATTCTCTTTATTCATTTTTTACACATACCTGTAGACGATTACATTTTTAAATATTTTTTAAGAAAATCATACAAACAAAAAAAAACATTTAAAAATATAAAACTATAGTTTTCCGCCGGTGTCGGGAGCAGGGTCCAAGCTACCGGTGGTTAGGGGTCCAGAGACAGGAACCTCCTCACAATGCGAGCCGTATTTATTATTATTATTATAAATTTAAGAGGCTCATTGAGCGCTATGGTTAATTTATTTGCAATTGTAATTTGACATATCCGTTCTACACTTTGATTATTGATAAGTGGCTTATCTTTGTTAACAATAGATGTGATGATGATGCCATAGATGATGATATGGATACAAACTCATCTCAAACAATTTTTGAGATGAGTTTGTATCCATATCATCATATCACAAACGCAGATAAAAACGGAAAAGAAAGGGATAAAGCTCTTAGAGATAAAGCTGGTCAAGAGTGGCAGCTTAACGTTAACAGAGGCAGTACTTCTCAGGGTTGAGCTCTCAGGGTTGAACTAAGGCAGGGAATCTACTGTATACGAAACGCAAAAGACTAGTCGAATGGTGACGTAAAATACCTATATATCCCGAAGTATAGGTAGTGTCTTTTGGTTGAAATGATAATAACCAGACTTCATGCTCCTATTCTATACTCTGTTCAAAATAACATTAGAAATGTACCTTTTATAACTGTCCGTTCAACCGATTTTGACTTTTATTACGTTGGTGGCATGACAAATGGCGGCTGAAGTAAATAGTTCGTATTGTAACCACTTTTTGTTTTTAATGCCGTTCTTAAGCCTACGAAATGGAAGTTAAAATCGGTTGAACATACAGTAAAAAAGGTTTCTCATTGGAGGAAAACAAAACGTGTCAAGGGCTTACACACAAAACTGCGATGCGATATTGTGCAACAAAGCATAGGTTCAAGTGACCATACAATGCGCAATGCGAATCAGTTCGCAAGTACTTGCGATGCGTCGTTCAAGTTAGTAGATTCTTAGTCTTACAATGCGAAGTCGCACCGCAGCTTTGTGTTTAGGCCCTAAACTGTAAACAAACCAGTAAATTCACGTGAAACATGTTATCGTAGTGTACCTACTATTATTAGCATCAAAGTCATAAAACTTAATGTGCTAGTTAGTGGTGGTCTCAATAACACCGATACGAGTTAATGATACCTCTCACGTAAACAAAGGGCTTGTTACGCAATTTGTAAGTTCAAATCTTCTATCTTCTTCTCCTATATGTATAACTAGCAGCCCGTCCCGGCTTCGCACGGCCAATAAATATAGCCTATGTTACTCAGGGTGAATGTAGCTTATCAATGGTGGAAAATCGGCACATTAGGTTTTGAGTTTCTTTATTACAAACGTAAAAATTTTCTCTCTTTATAATATTAGTTTAGATTAGTGTAGAAAGAGAAATACCACTCACTGATTAATCACGAAATCTTAGAAGTTATAACACCTACAAACTTAAATTTTGACAGGTTGCTTAGAGGGCGTAGATATCCGCTAAAAAAGGATTTTTCGAAATTCGCTCCCGGATGTGAAGCGGGTGTACAAAATTTGTATGAAGAAAGCTACTGATGAACAAAATATCCTTTTTTAATTTCCCAATACTGACCTGCTCAGAACAGTGGTAGCCCTGTGGTAACAAACAACCCTGACTTAAGAGTCACGGATTCAAACCCAGCCAGGCGAATTAGTGTGTGTGATTTATTTCATCACCACTGCTTTCAAAACGGTGTAGGAAAACATCGTGAAGAAACTAAAATGTCCCAGAACCAAAAATACGAAGACGTGATAACCACAACCCACACTAGTCCCGCCTGGTGGATTGTGGCCCATTCCATCTCCCAGAGAGGAGGCCTGAGTCCTAGCAGTGGGCAGATCTACTTCCATTTTTACTGTCCCGCTACAAAGACCAGTAAAAATGGAAGGCAAATAGAATGCAAATAGATGGCCCATGTCCATTGATGACAATGACATGATGTAAGATCAGAAACCATTACACCATAAACTCAATACCAAAGCTTGATTTATTACTTTTCACGTGTCAATTTCGGCTACATCTAATGCCACAAAACAATAGCAATTGACCCGTGATGAAATTGAACTACATTCCATCGACACCATTGAACGCGGTGACTTTATATTTTAGTCACATGACTTAAAATATAAGAAGTCACGCTATGAAGTGCTGCGAGTTCAATACTATCGTCGTTGATCGATCGGAATTGATCTTATTTATAGGATTTTGATTTGATTCAATGATTGTAACAGCCATGTTGCATGTGATAATATCGTGTGAAATTCAGATGATAAAGAATCACTTGGAGACTCCTTTATATGACCTGGTTAGGCTGTTCGGGGGCCTTTCCATGACGTGTTGAAAAGTCAGGCGTGCGAACAAGAAGGAGAGATGATAACAATAGCATTCTACAACTATCACACAACGCCATCTAGCCCCAAACTAAGCAGAGCTTGTGCTATGAGTACTAAACAACTGATAAACATACATAGATTTTTCTTAATACATTCATATTATAGATAAATTACACCCAGACACAGAACAAATGATCGTGCTCATCACACAAACATTTGTCCTGGGTGGGTATCGAATCCACGACTTCCAGCATATCAGTCAGGCCTACTGACCACTAGACCTACAGGCCTGTATATACACCCTATATAGCTCAATCTCTTTAACAATTCAGTTTAGGTCGTCAAATGGATTGTCTTAATAGTTGTGGTAGGATCTGTGTTTCTACGTTTAAAGAATTCATATTGTCGTTAAACTTGTGTACATAGTGATCTTAAGTACCTGGTGAGTACCTGATGAGAGTTTTCTCAACACTTGTTTTTTTTCTAATCTGGATCTCCTAAAGGCGTGTAACCAGTGGTAACCAGTAGTGGCAACGGCACTGTCTTACGAGTCGTTGAGTGGTCGTTATCGTTAGTTCAAACCGAGCCCTTTAATTTGTGGATCTTCATCATAATTGCTCCAATGGTGAAGAAAAGCATCGTGTGGAAACTGGCATGTCTTAGAACCAAAAATTCGAAGAGATGTGTACTGGGGCCTGTGTGGGTTGCTTGATGCCCGCGTGGTGGATTACGGCCAATTCCCTCTCCTAGAAAAGAGGTCAAGCTTCCAGAGTTTTCAGCAGCGGGAACATTATAAGGCTGATGATACTATACTTATATACTTACACGTCAATGCTCTTAAACAGATCTAGTCATCTAGTGACTAGTGTAATGAACTTTTGTTTATCATTATCATCATACAAAGGCGTGGGATTTGTTTTGGCGTCTCACGTGGAGATATCCGGGGATCAGATTCAAATCTTAGATCTCAGATAACTTCATCTGTAGGCCTTTTATCTGATAAATTTGACAATGTTAAAAAGATCAATCGCACGACATTGCCGGGTGATATGGGGCCGTGTGACGTGGTCTATCTGTCGCCTTCTTATCGACAGTTATAGCTGTTTAAGTAAAGAAAATCTTATAATGCTTCCTAGTTAATCAGACCTTTAAAGTTAAGCTTTTTCTGTATGACAAATAACTCCAATTTCAGTCAATGATAATCTTTCCGGTAGTTCCTTCAATCTTCTTCTTTCTTCCTGCCCTTATCCCATATTACCTGGGGTCGACACAACACGTTTTTATATTCTATTCTATCCTGTCACCCGTCACACTATCACTAACTCCGTTTTCGTTTTCCTTTTTTCTCTGTTTTTCCCGGGAGTTACTTTAATAAAGCAGTTATTTTGCTAAAGTCTCTCTTTTAAGGCCACTATTACAAAATAGACCTCAAATTAAAAACTTCTTCGTCTTAACTGTAGGTTGCTCACTTTGAATTCTTTTACAAACCATTTTGAGTCCCATCCCCCAAAATCTGCTAACACAAACTGCTAATCATTACAATTTCCCTAACCAACAAAGGTCAATTTCCCGTCAAATTAGGTGAAACCTATTACTACACAAAATTGCGTAGCCCTTGACAAGTCTTCCAGTAGCTCACACCACATGCATTAAATCGTAACCCGAGCTATGTAGGACAGATCGATAACTATCAAGGACCCAATGACCCGTGACCATATGCGCATTTAGAAACTCTACTCTACATCCTCATTGGTTGAACGATGAAGCCGGAAATCTTATCTGATATAGTTACGCGTATCATTTTGTATTCTTCTTTAAGATTATGGAAAGGGAAATGGATCTCTTTGTGGAATTACCGCTGATTAGATATTTCGTGTATAGGTACATACAGAATGATTTCCTGAAAGCATAGGCAGAAGCTAACAACGCCGTCTCCTACGGTGCTTACATATTCCTTTTGATTCCTTTTTGTTCATAATAATATTTCCGGTAGCCTTAAATTAATATTGTCATGAATAAAAATGATAATGCTTATTTATGTTCTAATAGCATAAAGACCTGCAAATTCAAAGTGATGTACAATCTTTGATGACAATGTTCACCAGAGCCGCGGAGACAACAGCCCACTCTATGATGAGCTGGATTGCAGAAGAGAATTACAGTTGAAAATATAAGAGTAGGTGTGTACATCCCACACATACGCGACGTAAAAAGTTCAATAACTACAACTAGTGTCGTAAATTGATGTCATCTTCTCTAAAAAAAGCTACTAAAACAGTGTTTCAAAATACGCATCCAAGCGTTCACCAATAACAATATGAATAGTTCAACACAATAGCGTGCCCAGCCGGATGGTTTGAGATTGCCAGTAAATTATAAATAAGTTCCGGTGTTATTGTTCCTAGCCTTAATCATGGTTTTCTTCATAGTTTTCTCTATTAGAAAAAAAAATCACGAGAAGAAATTAATGCATTAGCATGGTCTCTGTTGTCTTGTAAACATATTCATTATGTAACTTTCTCCTCCTCGCAATGTCTGCCGCATGTCGGATGGGCTGTGGTCTAAAAGAGCCACTTATTGGGTCCAATTACACGCAAGGCGACATTGCGACAGTCCAAGGTGAAGGTGGAGAGATGAGACTGGCCCGCAATGGCCGAGGACAGACGTGTGTGGAAAAGGGAGATGGCCTTCGCCCAACAGTGGGACATAATAGGCTAACTAATATATTCTTCTGCTTTTTTATTCATTATTGATAGGCTCGCGGTTGACCACTATCTCACCTAAAGGAAAGCGACGATATGGTCGACAATAGAGCGCGGTTGCCTAGAAGTAACCTATTCACTCATGACCCCTAGGTTATAGTTACCAGAAAACACAGACTCCAGTAGGGCACTTAGAAAACGTCAGAATCTAGTGCACAGTTCCAATTGATCGTTTCCTATGAAGCAGAACTGGCAAGAAATTCCATGGTTACAGTTTTAAAAAAATGTCAGACTCCAATCTTGAGGGGTTTTTCCCCCTTCACTTTGATATTGAACCTATCAGTCATAAAATGGTCTTTATAATCTTTCTACGTGTTAGTCTGTATCAATTCATATAACAATAATATTATCATTTCATTCGCCTCGTGTCCACCTGTCAAGATTTCTTACTCATAAGTCAATATGGTTGAGATAACATTCCTATTCATAGCAGGACCACCCAGCAACTCTTTGGACGACAATAACACAAATAAATGAGATGTAAGTACACCCGCATCATAAGTGCGACTAGATAATGCGAACAGAAAAACGTTAAATCAGTTAGTGAAAGTTCATAATCATGAAAACTGTATTTGCGTATCATCATCATCATACCTATACCATCATGACCTTCGGCTGAAAAACGTCCACAACTGGACCTCTATATCCCTCTATAGGCCTCCCCAAATGTGCGACGTATAACAACCAGCCTCGCATCTATTAGATTCCCGCGATCCTCGCCAGGGCATCAGTCCACCTTATGGAAACACTTCCAACGCGGTCGCTGCACCAGAACCTTTCGACCTGTCGTGATCGAATCTGAAATAGAGATTTCCGACATGGCACAAAGAATCGCCAAACTAAAGTGGCAGGACACATCGCTCACACAACAGATGGTCGATGTAGTTATGGAAATATTCTAATGAAGATTCACCTGCATAAGAAGAGCAATCCTATTGCCGGGACACAAGCAGATCCTAACTCCGAACCCAGGGATCATATCCACGACCGTCCTCAGCAGCCGATCTGGCGACCACTAAACCAACAATACAGTACAGTAGTACTGAAGTTTGTCAATACCCATTGTTTCTTCGAGGGAAACGCCGAACAGCATTTTGCTTATAAACTGAGGCTTAGAAAACGTGACTTACTTGTGCACAATAATACTCGTAGTATTTCTGATAATTTGTATTTACACACCCGTGCTAGGTTGTAGTGTTTCCATGATCGGTACTCGAAGGGCAATTGAAGGAACACAGGTTTGGTATTAAATGTGTTCCTTCAGTTTTTCCAAAACTTTTACTTCATATACACTTTATTGTACACCAATATTACAATATTTACTTTTTTTTTTACTTTGTTTTCATGCAAGCTTTGGAAGAATTTTTACCTCACGAAAACCATTTCGGTGCTCACCATCTGCACATGAAAGAGGGGCTTTAAGATCCCTCCGGAACTCCCTCTCAGCAACGCCTATTAGGACATCCCTGGGGAGACTAAAGACGTCTCCTCAGAGCCTTGCTAGCTTATGTGATCATTGTGCCACCGTCTACCCTGGAATCACTTGTTAGGCGAACAGAATTTCCACTCTACATCCGTGGTTCCAAAATCCCGATTGTATTCAAGCTATAACTATATTAGACCAGGCGCACACGTGGACCACGCCTGATTTGTACGTAGAACAACGTCGCGTGGCGTGTATCAAGTGTACAAGTTTTAGAATATAGACTTTTAAAAAAAATTTAGCAATCGGACCAGTACTTTCAGAGATTACCTACAAAACCAACAAAAAAACATTAAAAAAAAATAATAACAATAATAGTGTTAGTGTAGAATGTGTAGATAGTGTAGATGTAGATTAAATACCAATGAACTAGATGCACCCATTTACCTAATGTATTTCTTTCAACATAAAATATCATAAGTGTGTACATAACACTATGTATATTTAATGTTAAAATTACCATGAAAGGCAGACGGTCACCTCATGGTACTAAGTTAACATAAACGTCACGTACACCGTCTGTACAGAAGCCTTGGCAGACTCATCGTGATCAGTTTCTTTGTGCCAATTGTCGAAAAAAGCACTCAATTGTTGAGTAACAAAAGCGTGATAGATCGTTATGAATAAGTAAACATTGTTAAATCTAGTTGCACATCGGATTGAATAGACAAAAAAACTTTTTACAAAAAAAACTGACTTCAATACAAAAAAAGATACGTTAAAAAGTGTAAAACAAGTTTTTTTAGTTGCGATAGTCAATAGTGTGCTAGTTCTGATTAAAGGTAAGTTCTACAGTACTACGCTACGGTACTATATAACTTGCTTTTATCAAAATTTAATTATCTAAATACCTATAACCATTAACCTTTCGAATACCTTAATTAGAGACCACCACAGTAGAAAGACAACGCCGGCGATCGCTCTCTTATTGCGAACGCTCGCTTGGGGTTTAATGAATTAAAACCACTTATTGCCAAAACACCAATATCTCACAACCATTATATTAAGCCCAAACACGGCTAAAACATATTCTATTGTTCTATTAAGGAGTCTCTGTATATAAGTAGGTACCTTAAACCTTCCAGCTCTCTCATCAGATCAATTCGATGGTACACCTACCCTAAAGCCAAATTGCATTTCGTGAATTGTTACGTTATTTGGGCTTATTAGACTTTTGACAGCACTTTATTTTGTACTAAGTTTTGACCGCAGCTTCGCCCGCAAATATAAAATAGAGCCTATGTTACTCAGGAATAAAGCAACTTTTTAACGGTCAAATTTTGGCAATAGGACCAGTACTTTCAGAGATTATCTTCTACAAACAAAAAAAAACAATCTTAGCATAGTCTACACAAATAATAATAATAATAATATTGTATATTATTATTATTATTTGTGTAGACTATGCAAAGAATAAAGTAACCAGTCTGGTGGGATTCAACGCCGCCAAAACAGGCGTGTCTGTTCACCGCCAAAAGGAGGGGCGTTCACCTCGGCTCCTACTTTTCAGAATGTATCATTGGATTGTACCGACCGCCTTCAGCTTTTGGGTGTCGAAATTTCCTCCGACCTCAATTTTGGGTGGTTCATTGAGTCCAAAGCCAAAGTAGCTGCTAGGAAACTAGGCGTTCTTGCAAAAGTCCGGCGATACTTCACACCGAGACAGCTTTTAATGTTATACAAAGCACAGGTCCGATCGTGTGTGGAGTACTGCAGCCACATATGGGCTGGTGGAAAGGCGTGCGAAGAGGCTGATTGGTGATCCAGATTTGGTTAAGTCCAATCTTCAAAGCCTTGAGCCCCGGCGTAGGGTATCCGGCCTTTCGGTGTTTTACAGATTACATTTTGGAGAGTGTGCGCAGGAATTGCATGACTTGATTCCGCCATCTCATTTCTACTATCGGACAAACCGACGCACGGCGAGTATCCACCCTTACGTTGTTGAAACATCTACTGTCCGGACTAAGCGTTTCGCCTCGTCATTTATACCGCGTACATCGAGGGACTGGAACAGTTTGCCTGCTGCGGTCTTCCCGTCTTTAGGTGTCTTCAAGGCTAGAGTGAATAGGCTCCTAATAAACTAGTGCGCTTCACCATCAACGATTGCATCACTGCTTACCATCAGGCGGGATCGCAGTCAAGTACCAGTTTATAACAGATAAAAAAAAAACTATAAAATTCGAGAGATACGCATGCAAATGCTGACAATCTCAAGCAAATAAATCATGAACCCAATCTATGCTAACCTTTAGTGGAGCAGACAACAATCCGGATCATTAACCAGTAGCATACGATAATATTATTATGTTAATAGTTAACGTTATTATTACAATAAACAGCTAAACTTGATAAACGCTCTGTAGACATGGCAACAAAGCGTAATTCAGTTTAATATCGTTTATTTTTTAAATATGATCTTACGTAGACATAAGCGTCATAATTAAGATAATATTATAGGTAAGCATCTGTTTTTTATTACTATTTTTATTATTGATATGGTCTAAGTTGACCGCTATCTTACGTGATGGAAAACAACGATGTGGTCGATGGATGGAGCACGCTTTACTAAGAGTAACCTATTCAGTCTTGACTCAAAGGCACCCAAGTTATAGCTATCAGGATACACAGACTCCGGTAAGGCCGTAGCTGTACGCACAAAGAACGTTTTGTGGAGATGGGTTTTTTTTTTTTCGATGGGAAAAGTCATCCTATGACAATCCCCGCTCTTAGGCGGAGCGGCAAATAGTGTCAGACTATTACTGACTAAAAAACCCATCCCGATCCTTCAAGCCTTCATACCGGGGCTCGAGCGCCCTTTAGGATAACCCTGGCCCCAGTTGGCTTCGACCCGGCTGGGCCCCTGCTGTTGCTGACAACTCCTTGAGGCGCGCGGGAACAGCGCGCGCCGTCGACGACTTGGGCTTGGTCCGGACAGTTACCGGACGGCCGGACAGCGAGCTACCCATTGCTCACTGTCCGCAAGCCCGCGCCTACGGTGGCTCGAAATCGGGATCGGAATCCCGGTGGCGGCGAGAGCGCCGTTGCCTGATGTGGTCGGCCTCCTCCTTAGCGAGCATTACTGCTTCGCAGAAGTCGGCGACCGCCTATCACTCCTCCTCTCTCCGGACCATGGCCTCAACCAAGGCCCGGCGCGAGAGGTCTCCGCCGCCGATCACCCCCACGAGGGCACGGCGATGCTCCGCCCAAGCAGGGCACACCGCGACTGTGTGCTCCACCGTGTCCTCCGGGCGTTCCGCACAGTGACGACACCCGGGCGTTTGTGCAGATGGGTGGGATGTCTACCATGTATCGGTGATGCATCGCCGTACGTCTAGTGGTCCGATGATGAATCGACCAGTACCACCTCTCATATCTTGGCATGTCTTCAGGAAAATGAAATCTTAAAAGATGAAACTGATCCAGCCCGAAGGCGCCACAGAAACACTCGTAGAGAAAATCGCGAAAAACTCGTTTTTGTGACCTTTGGACCCCTTTTTTTTTCTTTTTTTTTTATGGTAGGAAAAAATCATGCATTGACATCCCCCGCCCTTGAGCGGAGCGGGAAATAGTGTCAGACTCTTACTGACTAAAAGACCCACCCCGTTCCTTCTAGCCTTCATACCGGGGCTCGAGCGCCCTTTCGGTTAACCCTGGCCCTAGTAGGCTTCGACCCGGCTGGGTCCCTGCTGTTGCTGACAACTCCTTGAGGCGCGCGGGAACAGTGCGCGCCGTCGACGACTTGGGCTTGGTCCGGACAGTTACCGGACGGCCGGACAGTGAGCTACCCATTGCTCACCGTCCGCAAGCCCGTGCCTACGTTGGCCGGAAATCGGGATAAGAATCCCGGCGGCGGCGGCGGCGATAACGCCGTTGCCTGATGCGTTCGGCCTCCTCCTTTGCGAGCATTACTGCTTCGCAGAAGTCGGCGACCGCCTGCCACTCCTCCTCGCTCCGGACCATGGCTTCAACCAAGGCCCGGCGCGAGAGGTCTCTGCCGCCGATCGCCCCCACGAGGGCACGGCGATGCTCCGCCCAAGCATGGCACACCTCGACTGTGTGCTCCACCGTGTCCTCCGGGCGTTCCACACAGTGGCGACACCCGGGCGTCACTTCCGCATGAATCGAGTGCAGGAAACTCCCGAACGAACCATGTCCGGTGAGTACCTGCGTCATGCGGAAGGTAAGGACGCCGTGAGGTCTTTCCAGCCACGCCTCGAAGAGGGGACTTACCGCCATGATTGTGAACTTTGGACCCCGAGTATTGGTTTTATCCAGGTGTCGGATCGATGTGGACTTTTTGCTTTTATTTTGTGATGGTGTTTTGAACAATCCTACTAATTTAAACCTGGGTTCGGATTTTTGTAACCTTTCCCTTATTTTTTGGTCTAATTTGACTGGACTAAACGGCTAATCTAATTGAACTAGTTCGCTGGATTTTGTTTGTTATTTGATTGGACTAAACGATTTTGCGGGTGTCAAAACTTGTATTGTATGTCATTATTAGTTTTCCAGAACTACCCTCAAAATAATGTTTAAAAATGTTTTAACGAAAATATTCTCGCGAACGTAGTCACGGAAGAAAGAACTAGTTAAAAAAATATATTTTCTTGAAAAACACAAATTCGATAGTTACCTACTTACTGATATATAATCTTCGCAGTCTGACCCACTTTTTAAAACAAAAACACAAAGAAAATCTTTGTTCATCTCAACTAAACAACAGCTGATAATACGTAGGCATAGCAACTAATAGTTTACAAATTGGTATTAATTCATCACAGTAGGCAACACGCTTGCCAAATCACATCGCCTAACACGTGACGAGACATCTGCGTTTTAAATATTTACTCTGTGGTCTTTATTAGGGTTCCGTACCCAAAGGGTAAAAATGGAACCCTATTACTTAGACTTCGCTGTCTGTCCGTCTGTGTGTTACTAGGTTGTATCTCAAGAACTGCGAAAATAACAACAAGATACTAAAAGCATAATAAAATAAATATTGTTTGCCGAATTTTCCTAAGACCCTTCCTAAAACCCTTCGTGTGCGAATCCAACTAGCACTTGGCCAGTGTTAACTATTCACTTTTCTGCACTTTTTGGCGGGATTTGTGCAAGTGAATTTCAATTTTTATTTTAACTATTCGCAAATTGATTTCTTCACATCGCCTTACACGTGACGAGATATCTGCGTTTTAAATATTTACTCTGAGATGTTTAGCTATTCACTTTTCAATTTGGACTTTTTGCAGGATTTCTTCAAGGGAATTTCAATTTTTGTTTTAACTATTCGCAAATTGATTTCTTCACATCGCCTTACACGTGACGAGACATTCGCGTTTTAAATATTTACTCTGTGGTTTTTAACTATTCAATTTCATTCTGGAGATTTTGGCGGGATTTCTTCTAGTGAACTTCAGTGGCTGTTTTTTATTCGCAAATTGATTCCTAGTGGATCAACAAGTGTAGTCTCAAGTGTCTACGCAACTGGACAATATGTGGAGTCATTGAAACAGGCGCAATCTCGGTAAAATGGAGCCAAAAAATTTATTGTATTGATGACTACCTCAGCGAATTTGTTTACAGGGAAGGTTGACTTGATACATTTGTTGCCAAATACTACAAAAACATTAGAATGTGAACATCCATATTCTAATGATAAAAAAAATAACTATTATCTACCAAATACGAAGTCATGGCTTCAAGGACTTAGTATCCAAGCCAATATTATTAATAATTTAAAAAACACATTCATTGTACTTACGTACAGCGTAGTACAGCTAAAGAATGAAATTCCCTGCCGAAGTCTGTGTTTCCTGATAGCTAAATCCTAGGGGTATCTAGGCCAAGAGTTAAAAGGTTACTTCTAGGCAAGCGTGCTTCATCGTCGACCACATTATTGCTTACCATTAGGTGAGATAGTGGTCAAATGTGAGCCTATCAATAATTATAAAATTAATAATAAAAAACTATCTATTTAGATGTTGTGAGAGAGATGAATATTCGTCGTTTTATTGTTTTTATTAATTTAGGTATCTACGCAGCTGACCGCGCGTTATTTTCATTTGCAAAAATTAGCGCTAATTGGTTAGCTTCGGGAACAGTCGGCAATCTTCGCATGAAGGCGTGTTTTATTTTTTGTGCAAAATCAAATTGGCGCTAATTGACAATCTTCGGGAATAGTCGGCAATCTTCGGGAGCATGAAGGCGTATTTGTTTTGTGTGCAAAATTGGCGCTAATTGACAATCTTCGGGAACAGTCGGCAATCTTCGGGAGCACTCCTGTACTTTGACAAAGACACAATCAGGCTAAGCCACGCCTACAAGCTATGCGACGTAATTTCGACGTTTGTGGCATTATTTTTTAAGGTGTTTTAATTTCTAAGAAATGGCGATTTTACTAATAAATTTTGCCGATTTTTGACAATTGTTACCGCTAGAGCGTCAGCTGGGCAACTAGTGTGAAGGTGGACTTGTGGAAAGCAAGCAATAGGCATTGTGTTCAGTAAGGTCCAGCACCTGCCAGGGCTACGCAAAGAAAGGGCAATTGAAGGAACACACAGATGGTCGATGAGGACGAAAGGTTCTGGAGTGGCGACTACGTACGAGAAGACACAGCGTTGGAAGGCGTCCAACAAGGTGGAACGATGACCTGGTCAGAGTCGCGGGAATCCGATGATTGCGTGACGCCCAGAACCGGTCCTTGTGGCAACATTTGGGGGAGGCCTATGTCCAACAGTGGACGTCTTTCGGCTGATAGGTATGATGATGATGAAGGAACCGCTCCACCTAAAGTGGGAAAAGTTATTTAAAGATTTCCCAAGTACAAAAAGGCGGGTCAGCTAAACCATAAAATATCACGCAGTAACATAAGAAACTGTTCCAATTTCCGTAAGTGACCATAATATCTTCTGAGAAAAGTCGTATAATTTCTGTCGACTTCTAAACAAAAGAGACAGCGAACACAATTTTTCAGAATCCCAACAAGTAGGTCACACAACAAGTCCCATTACAAAGAAACGAAGACATCAGACATGATTCATCTCACAACTTTTTCACACTAGATGAAATCTGAATGAAATTCCTAGTAGGTACTCCATTATAATCAACATTATTTGACTACCCTGTTGGTATAGTAATTAGTGGCCCTGACTGCTATGCCGGAGGTCTTGAGTTCGATTCCCACCCAAGACAAAAATTTGTGTGATGAGCATGATCATTTGTATGGATGTAATTGATCTATATAATAGATATGTATAATATAATAATATTCCACAACTATCACACAACGACGTCTAGTCCCAAGCTAAGCAGTTCTTGTGTTATGGGTACCAGACAACTGAGTGATAAACATACATATATATTTCTAAATATATACAAATTATAGATAAATTACACCCAGACACAGAACAAATGATTATGCTCATCACACAAACATTTGTCCTGGATGGGAATCGAACCCACGAACTCCGGCATAGCAGTCAGGGTCACTAACCACTAGACCAACAGGCCAGTCAATGTATTTAGAACTATGTCTAGAGGTAAGTATGTTTATCAGTTGTCAAGGTCTACTTAGTTTTGTTAATCACGATGTGTAAAAGTTGTGGAATATTATACCTTTATTAGTTTGTTTGTTTGTTTTCAGAAGGAGTAGATCAATAAGACCATGATACTGACATAATACGCGACCGTCCAATGTCAGTTTTGAGCGCGTGCTTGTGTAGTAAAAAAAAAACTTAGAAAATAGACTGACGGCCGTCTCCAGGTAAAAGGTGTATACGCAAAAGTGTTTTTTTTTTATCTGGGAAATCATCCAATGACTTCTCGCGCTCTTGGGCGGAGCGAGAGGGCATCCTAGACTTTTACTGACTAAAATTCACTTCTATATTCCTTCTTTGCCTTGCGTTCCAGGGCTAGGAGTTCATTTTCATTCAACCCATAGCCCCAGTAGGCTCCGACCCCTACAATTAGCTGACATATCCTTGAGGCGCGCGTGGTGCATGGCTGCGAGCTACCCATTGCTCGCCTCCGCAAAGCCCACGCATACGGTGACTGGAAATCGGGGTCGGAATCCCGGTGGCTGTGGCGTGAGGGCCGTTCCTTCGCACGTGCGGCCGCCTCCTTAACTTGTATTACTATTTCGCAGAAGAAGGCGACTGCCTGCTATTTCTGTACCGGGGCCGGGCGCGAGCGATTGATGCCGCCGATCACCCCTACGAGAACACGGCGATACTCTGCCCAAGCAGGGCATGGTTCTACCGTATGTTCCACCGTGTAATACGGGCGATGCACACAATGATGACACTGACACTCAGGCGTTTCTTCCCCCTGAATCCGATGAAGGAACCTCCCGAACTTGCCATGTCCGATGAGAACCAGCGTCATGCGGAAGGTGACGACGCCATGACATCTTTCCAACTACTCCTCAAAGAGAAGACTTATTATTGCCATAATTATGGCGTGCCCAACTGACACAAAAGTGTATGAAAGAGAAAGCAAGCGTTCCGCCAGTAATTGTTTCTTCTTCAAGTCTGACTGGGCCTGACCCCCGCCGGAGATGCCCCTTGCCAAGTCGCTGATCCACGTTGCGGGATGCCTTCCAACGCTGCGTATTCCGGTACGCGGTCGGTCAGTATCCCTATACATACAATACGTAATATAAATACTTTATTTTATAGTACACCAAAAAGCCACACAGTCAGTCCATTCTCCATGTCCGCAGGCACAGTCAACATAATGAGACCATGAAATGAATTCGCGGCCGTCAAATGACTGAAGTCACAAGTGGACTAATGACTGCAAATTAATCGTTTGATGACGATGACGTGCCGTCATTGGATCGTCATCGGAGCATTTATACGAACTAGTGAGTACTGGTGCAGGGTGATTTTGTTAGGTTTTTTCAGTACTTGTGGGCTGATTAAAGAGCTGATTGTACAACGTGAGTTCCATGA
Source organism: Mythimna ferrago (assembly GCA_910589285.2). Lineage (NCBI taxonomy): Eukaryota > Metazoa > Arthropoda > Insecta > Lepidoptera > Noctuidae > Mythimna > Mythimna ferrago. Next base: position 13,856,083 of record OU342676.1, on the reverse strand, counting down.
CTTCTGATAAATAGTAAATGATATTGTTACGTACGTGGGGTAATCAAATGCCGATTTACTAAGAGACAACTTTATTCACCACAAATAATAACAAAATAGTCCAGTCAACAATAATCCGAATCGCAATTAACACTAGAGTACCGTTACACTATCGCTTAGGTCGTTAGATAAAATCACTTCAAGTACTAGGGTAGTTCGCTCTTGATCGCAGTCGAAATCACAACTGACTCGCTTCCGGCCGGGGGCTCGTATTTATATGCGGAGCCAAGAAAATTCTAGATACCGACTTCCCACGAACGATCCAGAATTCCAGAACAATTGAATCGCTTCTCGAAGTCATAAATCATTTTTATTACTCGTGGTAATAAGAGTCACTTTCATGCGAATTTCGACTCTATTGTTAACGTCGGAGAGTACCATTTCCTATAAATACCTAACTACTACTTATAAGTACTTTGTGGATGTTTCGAGATTTTTCTAAGTCTGGGTACGCACAACCATTCTAGGCCTTTCGAACAGCAATGCGTTTTAATTATTACGTGCTACTCTCTATATTCTCGGAGATATGGCGGGTTCACGTTTAATGGCGTAACAGTGCCCCCCTCTTAGTCATGCTCGTCCCGAGCATTATTAGATCCGTGATACGGCGCCAATCTATCCACATGGACAACCTTGGGTTTCCCTCTTAGCCCTCTCTTGATGCGGTAGGTCACGTCATTAATCCTTTTTAACACGGTGTAAGGTCCCTCCCATCGAGCTTGGAGTTTCGGCGACTTCCCTTTCCGTCGAAGCAGGTTGTGGAGCCAGACCAGTGTACCTTCCTCAAATCCCTTGGCATTGGCATTACGGTCGTATCTAGTTTTCATTTTTACGCTGGTGTTCATGCTATTCTCACGAACTCGTTTATGCACTTCGTCCAATTGATCTTGAAGGTCACTTACGTAGTCCGTAACTGGCTTAGTCTTGTCAGGTGGCACGCCAGTTATGGCATCGACTGGAAGTCTCATCTCCCTGCCGAAATTCACTCTTGCTGGGGTATGCCCCGTGCTATCATGCACTGCCGATCGGTAAGACATCAGAAATAGTGGAATATACCGGTCCCAGTCCTTCTGATGGTCATCGACAACCTTAGCCAGATGATTCTCCAGGGTTTGGTTAAATCTTTCCACCATTCCGTCCGACTGAGGGTGCGCAGGTGTTGTGCGTGTCTTATAAATTCCCAGAAGTGTACACATTTCCTGGAACAGCGCAGATTGGAAGTTACGGCCTTGATCGGAATGGATTTCCAAAGGTGCGCCATACCGACATACTACTTCTTCGACCACCTTCTTCGCCACTGTCGTCGCTTCCTGATTGGGTATGGCGAAGACTTCGGGCCACTTTGTGAAATAGTCCTGGATCACCACTATGTACTTGTTTCCGTCATTTGTAACTGGAAAAGGTCCAGCGACGTCGATAGCGATGCGCTCCCATGGGGCTCCCACATTGTACAGCTGAAGCCTGCCCCTGCTCCTCGTCTGTGGTCCTTTCACCGATGCGCACGCTGTACATTTCCGACACCATTGCTCTATGTCATCTCTACAATTGAGCCAGTAATACCGCTGTCTCACTTTCAGTAGAGTTTTCTTGATGCCCAGGTGTCCTCCAGAAGCACCATCGTGTATTTCCTGTAGCAGGGGGACTACTTCACATCGTGGTACTATCACTTGTGTGGTCACCTCCTTGCCATCGTTCGATTCCCATTTCCTACAAAGCACATCATTTTCTAGGACTAAACTGTCCCACTGTGCCCAGTAGCTCTTTGTAACGGGACTATGTGACGATACTTCACTCCACTGGGGCCTAGTTCCGCTACGCTTCCAGTCCAGTATAGGTCGAATATCGTCATCTTCTTCCTGGGACTTCTTGAAGTTGCCTTCAGCCCTAATTAAATTAACGCGTTCTCGGGCTTCATTCTGCTGGCAGTGTCTGCAGTCATCATTATATGGACGTCGCGACAGGGCGTCAGCATTGTTATGCCCTTTTCCACTACGATGTTCCGTCACAAAGTTAAACTCCTGCAGCTGCTCGAGCCATCTTGCAACTTGGCCCTCAGTGTTTTTAAACTGTAGAAGCCATTTCAATGCAGCGTGATCCGTCCTCAACGTAAATTGTCTTCCTATGAGGTACTTGTGGAAATGCTGCAAGGTTTTTACCACAGCCAGCAGTTCTCGTCGAGTCACGCAGTAGTTCTTTTCTGGCTTTGAAAGTGCCTTACTGAAGTAAGCGATTACGACCTGTCTGTCACCTTGCACCTGTGACAACACTCCACCAATTCCCGTGTTGCTGGCATCGGTATCGACGACAAATCTTCCGTCTCTGCTCGGATACCCCAGTATGGGCGCTTCACATAGCCGTTGCTTTAGCTCGTCGAATGCTGACTCACAGTCCTCGTCCCAAATAAAATCTCGCTTATCCTCAGTCAGCTGACGTAGAGGTTTTGCAATGTCCGAAAAATTCTTGACAAACCGCCTGTAGTATGTGCACAACCCTAGAAATGCACGTACTTCCGTTTTGTTCTTTGGAACCGGCCACTGTTGGACTGCCTTTATCTTCTCAGGGTCGGTTCTCACCCCGTCAGCGGAAATAACATGTCCTAGGTAGCTGACCTCCTTCTTGAACAGGGCGCACTTCTTTGGGCTTAGTTTTAGGTTAGCCCCTCGTATCCTGGTGAACACTTTCTCCATATTCCTCAGGTTTTCCTTAAAAGTGCGACCCATTATAATGACGTCATCCAAATATACCAGACAGACGTCACCAAGAAGGCCCACCATGACTCTCTCCATGAGGCGTTCAAACGTCGCTGGAGCGTTGCATAACCCAAAAGGCATGACGTTAAATTGCCACAGGCCGCTGCCAATACCCGTACTGAACGCTGTCTTTTCTTTATCTATCTCGCTGATTTCCACTTGCCAGTAGCCACTTTTCAAATCAATGGTCGAAAACCACTTCATGCCACTGAGCATATCCAGCGTATCGTCTATCCTTGGTAAGGGATAACTGTCCTTCTTCGTCACATTATTCAGCATTCTGTAGTCCACACAAAATCTGGTGCTGCCGTCCTTCTTCTTCACCAGAACGACTGGAGACCATGGACTCGTAGAAGGCTCAATTATTCCGCTATCAGCCATGTCCTTTACCATTTCTGCTACCTCAGATTCCTTAGCCCAGGGTATGCGGCGCGGTCTCTGTTTAATCGGTCTAGCATCACCTGTATCTATCTCATGCTTGACGAGACCTGTTCTCCCGCAGTCTTTTCCCGTTGCAAAGATATCTCGAAACCGTAGCAGAAATTCCCTGGCTTGCTGCAATTCCGAAGGCGATAAATTGCTCTTAGAATTTTCCAGAAGTTGCTGGATGTGTTCCGTTTCAACTTTGGTCGTATCTTGCTTTGCTGGAGATGTGTTGATTTGACGGAGATACTTGACTTCTTCACATCTCCCAACAACACTATTTTTCTTCAGTTGGACCTCTTCTTTCCCAAGGTTCATAATCCTGACCTTGGATTTCCCTTTCGTCATAACTAGTGTCCTCGCGGTGATAAGCTCCGGGTGCCGGCCAATATCTTCAACCAAAACACATCTTGTTTGCCTGATTTTCTTGGGAAACTTTACTTCGACTAAGGTTTCTGTTCTCGGGGCCAGTGTAGTATTATTTAAACAATAGAGGTTGCATGACTTAATTCCCCGCAGGAAGACTTCTTGATCTGGGAATTTCAATACTCCCCTGTCGATATCTAAAATACATCGATTATTCCGCAAGAAGTCGAGACCCAGTATGCAGTCGTCGGTAATATTCGCAATTAACGCAGGATGGATATAGACTTGATCACCGATTTTGAACTCGATTTCTGTAACACCGAGGACGGAGACTGACTGGCCGGTTGCTGTCTGAAGTCGGCAGGATGGAGACTCTTTTTGCCATGAGATGGTTCGTTCCAGCAACTCCGGTCTTACAATGGTTCGCGACGCCCCGGTGTCAACGGTAAAATTGCAGGCACGATGATTCAGCGTTCCTTCGATGATCAAACTATTTCCGTTGTGAACTTGATTGATGGTGATGGTTGGGGCGGTGGCCCTGGCGACATTAAGTTTTATCGGCTTCTCGTTGACTTGAGTTCCGGAGTCCACACTTTCCTTCTTTTTCTTAGGACAATCGTTGCGAATGTGCCCTTTTTCTCTGCACCCGTAACACGTTGGAATATAGCGGGACTGTGCTGGAGAAAAAGCCACCACTTCTCGGTGACGTGGTCGCGCTGAAGGCGAGACCACCACTTCCCTAACTCTATGCGTACGTGAATCTTTTCGTACGGCTTCTACTTCCAAAGCGTGAGCTATCGCACTCTTCAGAGTTTGGTGGTGTCCGAGTCGCACCGTAGCCCTTACTTCTGTATCCCGTAGACCGTCGATGAATGCTTGCACCAAATTAACTTCCACCGTCTCTGGTGTCATCGACCTGTACGCACGCCGGACCAGCCGTTCAACCTCAACTCCCCATTGCTGGAGGCTCTCGTTCGACCTCTGCGTTCTCTCGCGAAGCTGCGCGCGGAAAACGTGCTCGAGGTGCTTGTCTCCATAGCGAGTGTCTAATCCCTCCATGAGACGCTCCAACGTCCTGCTGTTCGAAGGAAGGTTCTCTAGGACCAGCATAGCGTCCCCTCGTAGAGCCAAAGTTAATGCCGCGAAAGACTGTTCATCATCCCAGCGGTTCGTCTTAACCAATGTTTCGAATTGGTATTTGAATGCCGTCCAGGAAGACGTGCCATCAAAACGCGGCACATCAAATTTTGCGGCTGATGCACAGTGGGTGTGCGATGGTGAGCCAACAGCAACGGGTTCGCGTGCTTCGAGCTTGACAATTTTTTTGTTGATGTCCAGCAGGCGATCTTCGTGGCCATCAATCCTTGTTTCGAGGCTATCAGCTCGGGCGGAAACCTCTTTGACCTCTAAGGTGAGATTCTTTACTTTCTCACCCAATGTGACGAGGCCGTGATCAATTTTTTCGAGGATCAGGTTCTGCTTAGCCTCTTGATCTCGGCGAGCTTCTTCCTGTGCGCGGCGAGCTTCTTCCTGTGCGCGGCGAGCTTCTTCCTGTTCGCGGCGAGCGGCTTCCTGATCGCGGCGAGCGGCTTCCTGTTCGCGGCGGACAGCTTCCATACTAGCTTGCATGGCGGCCAACACCGCAGCGAGGTTCAATTCCGAGGATGGTCCTGTTGGCACCTCAGCAGCTGCTGTTGCTCCCATACCAGCCTGATCTTCCTCCTCCAAACGATGACGCGCAGCATCCATCTCCATTTGCCTCCTTGTTCGTGGTCGCTGTTCGTCGTCCCTTGGTGTTAATGGCATTTCACTTCTGACACCAGTTGTTACGTACGTGGGTAATCAAATGCCGATTTACTGACGAGAGAACTTTATTTACCACAAACAATAACAAATTAGTCCAGTCAACAATAATCCGAATCGCAATTAACACTAGAGTACCGTTACACTATCGCTTAGGTCGTTAGATAAAATCACTTCAAGTACTAGGGTAGTTCGCTCTTGATCGCAGTCGAAATCACAACTGACTCGCTTCCGGCCGGGGGCTCGTATTTATATGCGGAGCCAAGAAAATTCTAGATACCGACTTCCCACGAACGATCCAGAATTCCAGAACAATTGAATCGCTTCTCGAAGTCATAAATCATTTTTATTACTCGTGGTAATAAGAGTCACTTTCATGCGAATTTCGACTCTATTGTTAACGTCGGAGAGTACCATTTCCTATAAATACCTAACTACTACTTATAAGTACTTTGTGGATGTTTCGAGATTTTTCTAAGTCTGGGTACGCACAACCATTCTAGGCCTTTCGAACAGCAATGCGTTTTAATTATTACGTGCTACTCTCTATATTCTCGGAGATATGGCGGGTTCACGTTTAATGGCGTAACAATATTTATTTTGCAGATAGGTTTTTTAAAAACACTTTTACACGTCAATTTTTTCGTTGGTTTTTTTAGCTGTGGGAAAATCATCCAATGACATCCCCCGCTCTTGGGCGGAGCGGGAGATAGTGTCAGACTTTTACTGACTAAAAACCCATTCCTGTTCCTACCGGTACCAGGTACCGGGTACCGGGGCTTGAGCTATCTTTCGAATTCCAGTAGGCTTCGACCCAGCCGGCCCTGCTGTTGCTGACAGCTGTTTGAGGCGCGCGGGAACAGTGCGCGCCGTCAACGTCTTGGGCTCGGTCCGGACAGTTACCGGACGGTCGGACAGCGAGCTACCCATTGCTCGCTGTCCGGTGCGGTGGCCGGAAATCGGGATCGGAATCCCGGCGGCGCGGCGGCTGGGGCACTGTGAGCGCCGCCGTTGCCTGATGGGGTCAGCCTCCTCTTTTGCTAGCATTACTACTTCGCAGAAGGAGGCGACCGCCTGCCACTCCTCCTCGCTCCGGACCAAGGCCCGGCGCGAGAGATCACCGCGGTGTTTTCTAGCTGACTACCCTGAGAAGAAACACCGAAACAAACTCAGGAGTCAAAGTCTGAGTGTTTTGGGAATTCGGTTATGAATTCTTCCGTCATTGAACATTCAGGCGAAGTAGGCTACCTCGCCTACCAAGGCTGCAGGATTGATTGGAGTTACCCAAGACCACGCAAAAAAAAGGTTTCACCATGCCCCAGGCCGCCCAGCCGCCCAGGTTTCACCATATTGCGAATCGCCCAGAGGACACAGTGGAGGACTGCCCCGCTTTGATAATTACCCACATAAAAGAAGGACAGAACTGAAATGGTTCATGTGTTTGCATACGTAAGACGTGATTAACTGCCAAAAGAAAAGGCTGACTTTGCTTTAAAATATTTTTTGCTGGCTCAACATCTTACTACTTACTTTTACACCAAGCACACCTAGCATTGCATCCCAAAGCATAACCAAAAACGAAAACTCTCGTGTAGGGTACATGACTAGTGCTTAAGGCTTATAGTCCCTTGAACCATCTGGCCAAAATTATGTGGACGCACCTCTCGCACCCGCCTAGGCGGCAGTACGCAAATCTGTGCGTAATCTTTGCGGCCAACAGCGCCCGGAAAGCGCGCGGCTGACCTTTAAATCCATTTTCTTTGCGAAATATTGATTGATTTACATGTGCAATGTTCACTTTGAAGAATATTTAACCACCAATTTTTATGTGTAAAAATGTTTCTAAAGATCCAAGCCGTTTCGAAGGAGTAGGGAAAAGTTGCGAAATTGCTAAATATTTTTTTTAGACAAAAGTATCTATTAATAGCACGAAAAAATCGAATGTTGATAATGTTGTTCATGAATCTATAATAAACATATATTTTTTTCAAACCTATTAACCTGGCCGTTACCGAGGAGTGGGCTTCAGAAAGTCACTGTTTTAAGCACTTTTCGGGCGCTTGGGCCTTAACGGGAGCCGTAAGATTTCTTGAACAAACCCTGAAACCAATAAGAGTCATTCACTTACTGAGTTTACAATTAAAAACTGGTTTTCATTTTGATTGCTCAAATAAATCCAATAAAGAACCAGAGACCACCAGTCCCGTCTGACTCAGGGGGGATTCTCTACACTAAACTAATTGAAGAATGAACTAGACTACAATGAAGATTGATACATCCTGAGAATTTGTGGGCCGCGAGTCAGTTAGTACTCGTTCGCGGTGACTCAGCGACGAAATATTTGTGTGTCATCAGACAAATGGGTAGGTCATTGGTATGGTCATGTGGGTAACCTCTAATTACGTTAATATTGATTTTTGGAGGCGAGAAATAGTACGTAATCATGTGATCTACAACCTAAGCCCCACGTAAGACTTTACCATGAGGTCTTGAAATGCAAAGTCGTGCGAGCGAGAAAGAGAGAGAGCTATATAGGTCCATCCCTATTACATTTCCGTTAAGATCTCGTGGTAGAGCCTCTGACGCCTGCCATGTTTTCTCTTCACCACCCTTGGTTGAGTGGTAGAGAATGTCTAAAGCAATTCTGCTTTTGTACCATTGTGTTGCATGGAGTTTTAGTAAAAAAATAAATAAAATAGAGGCTCTGACGCCCGCCGGAGATGCCCCAAGAGTTCCGGGCCCTGGTTGAGGCCATGGTCCGGAGCGAGGAGGAGTGGCAGGCGGTCGCCGACTTCTGCGAAGCAGTAATGCTCGCAAAGGAGGAGGCCGAACGCATCAGGCAACGGCGTTATCGCCGCCGCCGTCGCCGGGATTCTGATCCCGATTTCCGGCCAACGTAGACGCGGGCTTGCGGACAGTGAGCAATGGGTAGCTCGCTGTCCGGCCGTCCGGTAACTGTCCGGACCAAGCCCAAGTCGTCGACGGCGCGCGCTGTTCCCGCGCGCCTCAAGGAGTTGTCAGCAACAGCAGGGACCCAGCCGGGTCGAAGCCTACTGGGGCCAGGGTTATCCGAAAGGGCGCTCGAGCCCCGGTATGAAGGCTAGAAGGAACGGGGTGGGTCTTTTAGTCAGTAAGAGTCTGACACTATCTCCCGCTCCGCCCAAGGGCGGGGGATGTCAATGCATGATTTTTTCCCACCATAAAAAAAAAAAAAAAAAAATGCCCCAAGAGTTAAAAGTCGTAGGACGACTATCAGCCATCGTAGGCGGGGCTTGCGGACGCCGAACTATGGGTAGCTCGCCGTCTAGTAAAGAATAAGCCCGAGTCAACGGCGGATTGCCAACAATATTGATAGGGCTAGTTTAGGCCGACGCCTGTCAGGGCTGTTAATTACCCAAAGGAGCTACCGCAGCCTTCGCAATAAAAGACAACTGAAGGATCAACGCAGGTTTTAGTTAGTAAGAGTCTGACACTTCCTCCCGCCCCACCCAGACCAGGAGAAGTTATTTGATGATTTCAAAAGAAAAAAGGGGGTCGTTAAGTTAAGAGTGAATAGGTTACTTCTAGGCAAGCATGCTCCAATGTCGACCACATCACCGATTCCCATTAGGTGAGATAGTGGTCAAACGCAAGACTATTATCTAATAAATAAAAAATAAGTAATGAGCCAATTGCATATTTCTTAGAACCAGTCGATGTAGCGTACCTTGAGAGAGGTTAGGCTTCCCTCAAGATACACCACATCAGCAGTCGATTCCTTCAGACTGAAATAATGTTCATGATGATGAAGTGGGAAAGTTTTAGGCGCTGCGCAATTCGAGACACTTTTTGTTCCAGTTGCCGCCACCAAACACTTTTTGATCGTAATGAGTATATGTTAAGTGGAAGCAACTGCACATAAATAGTGTTTACGTATGCACAGGGAGTGGACGATTTCATACTGATTTTAAAGAAATCATATTCATCGGTAGCTTGTATCCGACACAAGACACACGTTTGCGCTCTGCCTAAAATATTGTGCCTTTGCAGACACAATATTTTGACAAAATAAATCAATTTTTTAAATTGATCGGAAGCGTTTTAGGAACCGAATTGTTGTGTAGCTAGATTTTTTTTTCTTGAAAATTGTTTGCGCCATTATTGTCATTGTTCACAAAAAAAAAGTGTTCGTCCATTTACAAATAATAATATTTTGCTAACCTTGCATTACCAGTTGATGAGCACGTAGCCTGAAAAATAAATAGACACGAATTCACGAATTTAGCACATTATTTGCAACACTCTAAATGGCATCATTTTTTCAAAACCAGTAAACTAAAGTCCGAAGGCCGGTGTTCTATTTAACAGGTTGTTTTTGTTTTTTTTTTTGTTTGAACACTACGTCACTGGGTCTGTATCTGGCCAGACAGACATTGATGTTTTAGTGTTTATGAATCAGTAAAATCATAATTATATATATGTACTTGAAACAAGTTATAAACATCTAAACTAAAAAATATAGGTATGTATACAAGGTGTAAGGGACAGCCCTCCACAAACTTGAAGGGCTTGCTCAGTAGACGAAACTGAACACCCTTCCACAAAATATTTTTTCAAAAAAATGATAAACTTGATTGGACAATTTGTATGGCGAGGCCGATTTTATTTTTCGTTTCCTGAAAAAAAAAAAATTGTGGAAGATTGTTCAGTTTCGTCTACTGAGCAAGCCCTTAAAGTTTGTGGAGGGCTGTCCCTTACACCTTTTATAGACAAACTGAAAATAATAATATTACAAACGATATCACGTTGGATAGCTTGTTATTCATTGACCGAAGAATAGTCCAGCTGTTTACTGATATCCTGAAGAACTTGATGAACACTCAGACCCCAAGGCACTTGTGTTTTAACCCCATACGGCTCAAACTTATACCACTCGTAGCTTCCGATAATGTTATTACATTCACGGCGTTTGAAGTTTTCTGCACCTGCAGTAGCAGAAGAAATAAGTTAATCTGATTTCATAACGAACCTTCTGTTGTGTTCCTAATAGGTATAAGTAGTGTAATGATCAGTGATAATCCCCAGGCGACGGGGGTTTCAGGGCGATTTCCGTGCCGTGGTCGCAGCCCTTAAACACAAAGGGCAACTGACTGCAGAGTGTTTATAGTCAGTATAATTCCGACAATTCCTGTCACACCACCCAGAGAGGGACAGTCATTAGATGATTTCCTACCAAAAACAAAAAAATACCATTTTGAACGTAAGACTTGACAAAGATCCTGCGATACTGGGAATCCTACTGCATGATCCAGTGTCACTAGGGCTTTTATTCCGGTAATCACAGTTTCGAAAAATTCGAAACTTTCAGCGATTTTGTTGCGTTATTGAGATACGACTCTGATGTGACTCGTCTTAGGAATAACGAGACTTTTCAGCAACGTCAAATATCATCATAATTATCATCATAAAATAAATAGGTGTAAAGTAGAGTTAAAAAATCTAAAGTCTTGTTCGCCCGGGAATTTCGAGCCTGGGGCGTGTCTAGTTTTTTTAGACCTGGGACTCGAAAATGACACGCAACTATCGTACTACTTTTGAAAATAAATAAAATAATAAAATTATTGCGTCAAACGTCACAAACGAGACCCACGTCATCTCACGCTTGACATCAAATGACGTAGCTGATAGATTTATCCAAACAAATCGAAGTTTAATGTTGTTTTTATCGCTTACGTATTATTTATGAGGTTTAGTATAATAAGAAGACTGGTTGTAATACGATTTTCAACGCCTGTTTACCGTCATCTGACGTAGTTTGTGTGTATTTTTATACGTCAATAATGGCACGTAAAGTTTGTACGGTGAAGTGGTCTTGATGATTGATAGTTTTGAATGTTGCTGATATGAAACAAAATATTAATTCAACCAATCAAAAATCAATTCCAATTCAATTATTAATCAATCAATCAATTTTTTTTTTAATTGAAATTGAATATTATTAATTATAGCAGCTGAAGGACACAGGTGTAAATGGTTGTAAATTTTAGTCAGTTAAAAGTTAAAAGTCTGGCACCTTAAAGCGAAAGAAGTCTAGAGAATATGACCATTAGAGATTTAAAGACCTCATAAAAAAATGCCTTTATGGTTTTCATTTGTGTTTTCTTCTTACTCATATTCTTATTCGCCGTCATTTTTAAATATCACATAACAAAAAACAAAATTGTTCCTAGGCTCCATCCCAGCTACCTTGTACTATTACTTATTTTTTCGGGAAACGAAAAAAAAACCGTCTCACCATAGAAAATTATAAACTTGATTGGACAGTTTGTATGGAGAGGCCGATTTTTTTTTTTTGTTTCCTGAAAAAAATATTTGTGGAAGGTTGTTCAGTTTCGTCTACTGAGCAAGCCCTTAAAGTTTGTGGAGGGCTGTCCCTTACACCTTGTATACTTATATTTTTTTCGCATAGTCCAACAATTATTATGTAAGATACAATTACTGACTTGTTTATTAAGAAATGACAACATGCATGTAAAATGACTTATATATTACAACATTTACAACGACGAGTTTCATCAAAATCCGATCAACTGTTCGAGCGTGAAAAAGTAACGGCCACACATTTTTTTTATCCATTTCCCTTCTTTCCTAATTTAAATTTGGAATGAAGTATCATTCAACTACCTTTAAGAATAGTTTTAACGTATTTCTATGTTGTTTTTTGTTGCCATTTATAATAAATTAAAATGGAGTGGGGTATAAAAAAAACAGAATTCCCTTTGGATTATTTTCTAGCAAGTAATAAATACCTAAGGTAACAAGGATTAAACTGATCTATAACGGAAATTATTCTTAACAATGAGTGATGTCCTTGTGCGGTGTATCGGGAAGTTATCACGTTACATTGTGCTGCATATTAGTTACCATAATACACCATGATGAAGTTACTTAATGTAGTATAGAAAGCTGAATTATTTCACAATATTGTTTAATGAAATGGCTACTTTTCGCATCTTCAAAATCCATAAGTTTTTTATTTCACATAGGCCTACACTACATGGGCACTTATAAAACGTCAGAAGCTAGTGCACGGTTCCAAATTGGTCGTTTCCTACGGAGAAGAAACGGCAAGAAACTCCATGGATACTTTAAAAAAAAATGGTTGTTCATTACAATATTTCCATATAACAGATTAATAGATATTATTTAAGAACAGTGTAGACCGTCTATATTGCACTCAAAAGCATAATAAAAATAATCATTTAAAAAAAAAATGAGTCAAAATATGTAGTAATCTATAATTCGTAGAATCTACAGTGTTCTTCCATTTACATTATAAAAAGAGCCTACCTATAAAAAAAAGCTAGAAAAAAATTAATAATTACAACTGTGAGTACGAGATGTGGAAACACGTCCGCTGTTGGACATAGCCACCCTCAAGCGTTGCCACAACGACCGATCCTTTGCGTCTCGCATCCCCCACATTCCCGCGACTCTCACCAGGTCGTCGGTCCACCTTGTGGGAGGCCTTCCAGCTCTGCGTTTTCCGGTGCGCGATCGCCATTCCAGAACCTTTCGGCCCCATCAACCATCCCTTATACAAGCAATGTGCCCTGATCACTGCCACTTTAGTTTTGCGATTTTTCGGGCTATGTCGGCGATCTTGGCTCTCTTATATTATCTCGGATATATTCATTGGTGTCTCTACCACACCAATGAATATATCCGAGATAATATAAGAGAGTTATTTGTTATAGTTTGGTTTAGTTATTTGCATGTTACTACATTATAAAATTCATCATCATCAGCCTTTTTTAATGTTCCCACTGCTGGGACTCAGGCGTCCTCTCTAGAAGAGTTAATGGGCCGTAACCCTCCACGCGGGCCCAGTGCGGGTTGTTGAATGTCACATGTCTTTGAATTTTTGGTTCTAGGACATGCCGGTTTCCTCACGATTTGGTCCTTCACCATTCTATTATAAAATTAGGTAACTATATTTCGAAGAATGGCAGGCGTCAGGAAGTTAAACCCAGTGGCGGCTTTAGCGGGAAATGATTGTCCCATTTAATTTCCCTCGCTTTTGTAGGGGCCTCGCGTAACAACCAGATATGAAAATTTCTTTTATTTTCTTTCCCCTGTGTAAAAAGCCACGTGGGTCACTACTATTACAATACTAGCTGCTGCCAGTGAATTCGCTCACGTGAAAGTAGAAAATTATCCCATGGAAATATATACTTCCGAGATAAAAAGTATAGTATTATTAATACAGGATATGCTCTATTCGTGTCCCAGATTTCATCCAAATCCGCAGATCGGTTCGAGCGTGAAGAAATAATATACACACACTCAAACTTTCGACTTTATAATATTAGTTTAATTACGCGCCATATTAAAACAAATGACCGGAAATAGGTTAAAGAAGCAGTGTAAAATAATGAAGCTGATCTTCAGGTGTGAAAAAATTTTTCAAAGCAATATCCACAAAAACAAATTGAGTCGAAATCTAAGAACTTGTTACACATCGAACAGAAAATTCACACTAATCACTGTTCACTCAGAAACTCAAATAGCCTATTCACGCGGATATTAATAAATCACGTGACCACGCAGGCGCCATGACTCTCTGTCAAAACAAAGCTTGCGCACGTGCTCGCCCTGGTAACCCGCCAATTATTAGAATAAGGGCTCCCACACAAAACTACAATACGATGCGATACGACGCCGCGCCGCATCGATTTCATGCTGCAAAGCCAGCTCAGTACCTACCCCTAGCCAAGTTGATAATCTGCAATCGAGAAAACTTCAAATGTCGATGGCAATGACATCATCTCAACGCTCAGTCACGAAGTCAGAACAAAAGAACCGGGGGCGTGGCCAACTCGAGGCGTTCGACGCAAGAGAAACGGTTTTAACTTGGCTAGGAGGGCTGGTGACCATAATAATAGAATAGAATAGCATTTATTCGGCGCAGGCAATGCAATATACAACAACATAAAATATTAATAAAAAAGAATACAGAAATACAATACAGTTGCGCTGAGACCGTGCCTGAACAGAAAGGGTCACCAACTCAGCAATTGCTGGGTGTCAAACTCCCGCCGCTGATTTTCAGCTGGCACCCCGTAATAATAATAATAAATGTTTTAGCGCAAAGGGGTTACTTACATTATTTTGTATGTGACCACGCCGGCGCCATGAATCTCTGTCAAAACAAACTTGCGCACGTGCTCGCCCTGGTAGCCCGCCAATTGCTACTATTAGATTAAGGGCTCCCACACAAAATTACGATACTATGCGATACGACGCCGCATCACAGCAATGACGATGAAAAAGGTGACCATACAATGTGCGATGCGAATCGTTTCGCAAGTAATTGCGAAGCGACGTCGACCAGAAAAAAAATCTGATTCCAAATATGTATTTATCTCAATTTCGAAAAAAAAATTAGTTGTGTTTTTTTAATAACGACGGCAGAATAATAATAATAATCTTGTCCTTATCATGTCCTACGTAGGCAATGCAATGCGAACGCGAAGCGATGCGGAGCAAACAATTGACAGCCTATTGCGGTGGCGTACGTGACCAACGGCACGTGGGTGCGATTAGGAGTAAAGGTCTCGGAAATTCGCTGAAATCGGGAGACAGGGCCATTCATCATGGTGACGCTTGAAATAGCAGAATGCCCAATAGCAGACGTCGTTCAACTGAATGATGATGATGATAATGATCTCTACAACGCAGTTACTGCTACACACAAAGACTCAATAACTCTTTCATGAAGCAGTAACCTAAACACCAGTTTTAGAAACATAAATAAACCCGATCACGTTCACAGCATAAATTCAAATGATTTGTGTTAGCTATTGGCGGATAAAAGTTTTTTCTTTCTTTTTCTTTCTATTGACGAAATTAGACCATCACTAGGTCGAATTTACTAAATATAATCCATTTTACACTTGCGAAGTTATCAAAACACTGGTCAAAGTCTAAGTGAGAAAAACGAATAAGAAATAAAGTATCCAACGAAAAAAATAAATTTATTACAAGCTTTTGTAACGCTTTTTTTAAATGACCCACCTGATTGTAAGCAGTGATGCAATCGTTGATGAAGAGGCGCACTAGTTCATCAAGAACCTATTCACCCTAGCCTTGAAGACGCCTAAATCATAATCGGTAATATAGTTCATACTTAGAAAATTCTAAAGATCTCAAGTATGATGGGGTTATCTTGTTGCGCTCAGTAGTTCCAATGGCCAGTATCAGACTCCATCATCAGACCAGCTTCATGGTATCATATTAATGCATTGTCATCCAATCTACACAGCTCAATCGGTTAGGGGTAACTATTTCCTCATCAGAAGGCTTATAGTCACTCAAAGAGTCATGGAAAGAGTATCCTTGCGTGCTCGAATCAAGGTTGCCGACAGCCTGAAGAACCGCCAAACTTAAGTAGTAAACAGCCTGAAGAATCGGTAGTAAAGGGCAGAGCAGATTGCTCGCAGAACTGATGGTCGATGGGGCTTAAAGATTCTTGAGTGGCGACCGCGTACTAAGAGACGATGCGTTGGTTAGCCTCCTATAAGTTGGACCGATGAACTGGTGAGTGTCGCGGGAATCCGATGGATGTGAAGCACACAAGACCGGTCATCATGGCGACATTGGGGGAGGCCTATGTCCGACAGTTGACGTCTTTTATATAGGTTATATTTATTTCTTTAAGTATGTTTTATTTACCATCATCCGTGCGTCATTGCGGGGTGGCAGCTGAAAACCAGCGCTGGGTGTTTGACGCCCAACAATTGCTGAGTTGGTGACCCTTTCGGTTCAGGCACAGTCACTGCAACTGTATTGTATATCTGTACCATTTTTTAATATTATTATTTTATGTTGTGGTATATTGTGTTGCTTGCGCCGAATAAATGCTATTCTATTGTATTCTATTCTTTTGGCTAAAATGATGACAATCAACTGTTTCAAAATACAGTAGGCACAACGGATCTTGAGCGCTCGGCTTCAGAGTGGGGATCGCTTTGCGCATTCCATACATTGGCGAGCCAATCGTCTTCGTTGTTATATACATGCAACGCAGGGAACGAATGAGGAGTGACGTCTATGACGCGATGGCGCGGCGAGCCAATCACTGACACTCCCCGCCCCCACGTCTCACTTCGCACTACTAAAGAGACCGAATATTTGACTTCTGCGCAACCGCTCAAGATCCGTTGTGCCTACTGTACATTTTGTAAAATTTGGCCTAATAATAATAATAATAATAATAATAATAATGTTTATTGAATTGTTTGATTTACATAAATATTTCTACAATAAGGGCTTAAACTAGAGGTAAAGTTACAAAAATTGCATTCTACCTGAACTAGGTATATATAAACCTGTATCTCAGGTAACTTATTTAAGTGCTTATATGTTAATAATATATAAACTAAAATTCTTTAAACAAAAAGTAAATAATATATGAACAATATTAAATAGTCTAATACTGACAAATACTTTGCTTAATCATCAAATATGCATCACTGCAAGACATTATTGTGACACAACATTCCATTATATATATTTTTGCGAAGTATCGGTTATATAAACTAGGTCGATTAGCACAAACAGTAAAATTATAAAATAAATAAGTACAATAATGTTTATGTAATATTATGCTTAGAAGTTATAAAACTTGTATGCGTTACGTTAGAGAAAATGTGACGACGCTATTTACGTGTCCTCATTATAATTAATGGAATTTATGAGTCTTGTCTCAGCAATTTTCTTAGCCGGGCAGTCTTGATCCCCTGTCTTGTGATTACTCGGCTTATTAAAACGCATGCATGTTGCACACTGTGCCTGATCAGCTGTTTTATCGCACAGCATCCACTGGTGGCCTTGTTCACCACAAAGTGCACATGTATAGACAGCTTCGCGACAAGTCTTCGCTGCATGCCCATACTGTTGACATTTAAAGCACCTGGTCACAAGTGTGAAGTCCCTCACTGCGCAGGATGTCCAATTAATGAACACTCGGCTTTGGTTTATAAGCGCCTTTCTTATGCTAGCAGTTACTTCTAGAACATAATTGCATGTAGGTCCCTCTTTTTTGCCCGACTTGTGACTTAATTTTATAGAGGCTAAAAAAGAGTCACGAGATAAATTAGGTAGCTTGTCAGCTAAGTTCTGCTCATATATGCAATCGTACACTTCCCGGGCACTTAACTCGGTTGGTACTCCTATTACTATAATTTTTGGTCTTCTTTTCTGGGGTTCTTCCACTTTCAGACCGGAACCACTTAGTTGGGATGATTTCCTAAGTTTCTCTATATCATCTTTGGTCTCCGTGCTAATGATAACACCTCCGTTCTTTGTCTTGCGCAATCCTCTAACATGTAATTTCATTTCCTCAGGGCGTATTATTTTTTGAACAAGAGATTTAGTGTCGTCACTCGATTTATTCTTATCTGTTGGATAAATTGCAATAGAGCTGAGGTTGTTGGGACGTAAATAATTATTTTTATTGGTTTTTACCATGTCAGCAAACGAAACTTTTTCTGCTATCGTTGGTTTGGTCCAGTTTTCTTGTATGCTTGTTTGTATGGTGTGCTGGAAATTTTCAAGGCAGTTGGTTAGGTCACATTTTTCTCTTATCGCTCGAACAGAGCTTCCCACTTCCAGAGCCTTTAATTTCAAGTCCTGATAGAAAATTGCCATCTGCGAAACGCCATGACCTATCTTGCGCGACAAGGAGCTGATCTTCAGTTTTTGATCGGAGTTTAACTTTCCTTCTTGAGCAATGGAACACACTTCATTCAAGCATTTATCTATAGATATCAGCCAATTACTAATGTCACTGGTGTCCACCGTTTCAAATTTTTCTTCAAGTGCATGGGTTGAAGGAGTTGGGAAACTCCAAGGGCTCTGTTCCATATCTGACATAATACTTAGTATTTGCTCATAATTATTCACTTAAAGTAAATCACTAACTTAGCAAAAATGCGCGATATGTTTTCTAGGTCACAGATCACTATTAGATATTTAACATCAAATAATTGATACATAAAACACACGTCCGTTCTACTTGAGTGCCAATATGCCAGTCTAAACAAACATTGAAAGTTTAAAATTAAAACTTGTGTCTAATAAAAAGAATTGAATGCTTGTTTATGGTTTGCAGATTTATCTTGATGCAGTTAGACTAGACGATGGAAAAATTAGGTTGTAGCCATTTGTTTTGAGTGTACAAATTGGATTTATTTGTAAGGAAACCGAAGTAAGTTACTGGTTCATAAATTTTATGTTAAATCAGAATACTGGGTGAATAGCAGTCATTTTTCACTAAATTTCTCATTCCAATTGTTTATTGCTATTTTCTCTATCGCCACATGCTCTACTTTTTTATGCAGTGTGCTCAGTGTGGAACGAGATGGAGTGTCAGAGTTTACTGACTAAAACCCACCTGTGTTCTTCTAGTTGCTCTTTGCGTTTCAGGGCCACGGAACAATCCCGTAGAAGTAGCCGTAGGTTTTTTTTATGGTGGGAAAATCGTCAATGACAACCCTTGCTCTTGAGCGGAGCGGGAGATAGTGTCAGACTCTTACTGACTAAAAAAACCTACCCCGTTCCTTCAAGCCTTCATACCCGGGCTCGAGCTATCTTTCGAAACTAACCCTGGCCCCGGCAGGCTTCGACCCAGCTGGGCCCCTGCTGTTGCTGACAACTCCTTGAGGCGCGCGGGAACAGAGCGCGCTGTCGACGACTTGGGCGCAATCCGGACAGTTACCGGACGGCCGGACAGCGAGCTACCCATAGCTCGCCGTCCGCAAGCCCGCGTCTACGGTGGCCGGAAATCGGGATCGGAATCCCGGCGGCGGCGAGAGCGCCGCTGCCTGATGCGATTGGCCTCCTCCTTTGCTAGTATGGCCTCCTCCTTTGCTAGCATTCGGCCTCCTCCTTTGCTAGCATTCTGCCTCCTCCTTTGCTAGCATTCGGCCTCCTCCTTTGCTAGCATTCGGCCTCCTCCTTTGCTAGCATTCTGCCTCCTCCTTTGCTAGCATTCGGCCTCCTCCTTTGCTAGCATTCTGCCTCCTCCTTTGCTAGCATTCGGCCTCCTCCTTTGCTAGCATTCTGCCTCCTCCTTTGCTAACATTCGGCCTCCGCCTTTGCTAGCATTCTGCCTCCTCCTTTGCTAGCATTCTGCCTCCTCCTTTGCTAGCATTCGGCCTCCTCCTTTGCTAGCATTCTGCCTCCTCCTTTGCTAGCATTCTGCCTCCTCCTTTGCTAGCATTCTGCCTCCTCCTTTGCTAGCATTCTGCCTCCTCCTTTGCTAGCATTCGGCCTCCTCCTTTGCTAGCATTCGGCCTCCTCCTTTGCTAGCATTCTGCCTCCTCCTTTGCTAGCATTCGGCCTCCTCCTTTGCTAGCATTCGGCCTCCTCCTTTGCTAGCATTCTGCCTCCTCCTTTGCTAGCATTCGGCCTCCTCCTTTGCTAGCATTCGGCCTCCTCCTTTGCTAGCATTCTGCCTCCTCCTTTGCTAGCATTCTGCCTCCTCCTTTGCTAGCATAAGTGGCTTAGCGTTTGACCTACGGCTGTAGGTCAAACGCTATATTGACGAAACGTTGTAGCAGTTTAGCGATTGGATGCTGCGCCACATGTCGTGGGTTCGATACACACGCGTAACATTTAATTGTATGGTCAATAGATAGTTGTACCGGGGCTATGTATTGATGACTGGCCTGTTGGTCTAGTGGTTAGTGGCCCTGACTGTTATGCTGCAGGTCGTGGGTTCGATTCCCAGGACAAATGTTTATGTGTGGTTTATGTGATAAGTATGATCCTTTTTTCTGTGTCTTGGTGTAATTTATCTGTAGAAATATATAAGTATGATTTTCAGTTGTCTAGTACTCATAACACAAGCTCTGCTTAGCTTGGGACTAGACGGCGTTGTGTGATAGTTGTGGAATATTTATATTAAATTGAGTTTACATGTTTGTGAATGCACCCATGATACCTACCTTCACCTTCCACCTTCAGGTTCTACCCAAACTGTTTAAGTTCTCTCAACCACTAGATAACCAATCGTAAAATAAAATCTCCACAACTGTAAAATCAATTACGACGCAAAACTCTCTTAACAGTGTATGATTTTAATAATGAAAAACAAATAAACAGCCCACTTTGTCCGTCAACAAAAGCTTCAAATATTGAATTATATTTTGCAGTCGCAAAATAAAACGTTTTACGCACGCAGAACTTGGCGTACGTACGAATCAGACAGATTCGTTCTTAGATATTTAGATTAGCTACCGGATACTTGGATATATGGACTAATGTATAACAATATTTACGTGTAAAGGCTAGCTTTTGATCATATTGCACGTTTCCGTAAATATGCGAGTATATATATATTTTTTTAGCATTGAGAACAATGGTAAACTAGGGGTAACGACCCTACCGTAGGCGCGGGCTTGTGGACAGTAAGCAATGGGTAGCTCGCTGTCCGGCCGTCCGGTAACTGTCCGGACCAAGCCCAAGTCGTCGACGGCGCGCGCTGTTCCCGCGCGCCTCAAGGAGTTGTCAGCAACAGCAGTGGCCCAGCCAGGTCGAAGCCTACTGGGGCCAGGGTTATCCGAAAGGGCGCTCGAGCCCCGGTATGAAGGCTTGAAGGAACGGGATGGGTTTTTTAGTCAGTAAGAGTCTGACACTATCTCCCGCTCCGCCCAAGAGCGGGGGTTGTCATAGGATGATTTTTCCCATCGGAAAAAAAAAGGCCCTGATTTACGGTAACCGTCAAAATGAAGGGACCAGGTCTCGGATGTGTGCCATATATAATAAAAGATTAGTTCAAATTCAAATATTTATTTCAGATAAACATCCTTACGCGTTAGTAATAGAACAACTTAGCCTAATGTTAGTATTAAATTAAATTATAATAATAATTAACCAATGAACCATTGTACGACCAGTTGATTTTTACCATTAATCTACTATTTGCTACTTTTGCTAAAAATTTAGCTAGGTACCTCTTCATTTACAGAATTACCATAATAAAATATTGGTCTCGCCATCGCCATTATGATGCCAAAATGGAGGGACCAAACTGATAAACTGCTCCCTGGACTGATCTACGTATTCTATCTTGCAAACCCAGCTAGACACCTTACTTTGTGAAATTTATTTCATCACTACTGCTCTCAAAACAGTGAAGGAAAACATCGTAAGGAAACTAGCATGTCCTAGAACATAAAATTCGAAGATATGTAAAATCCACCAACCCGCACTGGGCCCGCGTGGTGGATTATGATCCATTCGCTTTTTTTTATTGTTGACAGGTTTGCGCTTGACCGCTATATCACCTGATGGAAAGCGACGATGCAGTCGACGATGGAGCGCGCTTAACTCGAAGTAACCTATTCACTCTTGACTTAAAGATTCCCGGGTTGTAGCCATCAGAAAACACAGACTCCGGCAGGGAAGTCCACTCCTTAACTGTACGCACAATGATCGCTCTTCTAGAGAGGATGCCTGAGCTGAGTCCCAGCAGTGATGAAAAAGGCTGATTAAACATACTATATATGTTTGAACGGGATTGTTCAGACGTGATGGTTCGCAGCCAGTAATGATGTCAGGGTTTTGGGGAAAACTGTGTTAATCCTGCAGCTTTGCTTGTGATAAATATACGAGCTATCCGTCTCCATTATTATTGAGGTCGGGGAGAAGGCTTATGCTGTCAATTACTGTATCTTCACTGGGTCAATTTGTGAAATAGTAAGTCGGCAGGCCAGCGATGTATTTATTGAAATGTCACAACAGGCTTACTAAAATCAATCAAGCAGTTTTTCTTAACTATTTTGGGGACGGCTTCAGATCAAAATAATCAAGTGGCTTATGAGAATACTCATAAAGATATTTTAAATTATTTTTACTTCAAAATCCTTTCAGGACACTTTTACACTTTTTTTTCAGAATATTGGGATTGACATATTCTTTTCCATAATTAAACTTCCAAACTTAGAAGCTTGATATTTTCATTATCTCATAGAGTAACAGATCTGAGTCATCATCAAAATCATTTCAGCCGAGTGACGACCACTGTTGGACATAGGTCTCCTCAGGTATCGTCACAATGCACGGTCCTGTGCATCTCGCATCTATCGGATTCCCGCAACCTGTACCAGGTCATCGGCCCACCTTCAGATCAACAGATATGAGTATTTGATATTAATTAGCGGACGACGTGGATATATTTTATTGTACTTTAAGTGAATTCACTAAGATATCACTTTTTAAAATTTGTTAAGGAACCTAGTTTGTAAGTTTAGTAATAAGAAACCTCAATATCGATCTGGACTAGTCTGTAAGGATATTGTTGGGAATAAAAATAAATAAATAAAAATTTCAGCTGAATAACTCCACGCATTCCTGTGTCTTAACAGACGAACGATAAAGTGATCCCATAAGGGTTCCATTTCTGCCAAATGAGATACGGAACCCTAAAAATAGCAGAAAGTGTTACAAAAAACTGATGATCCGAATTTAAAGTTCCATAGATCGAGCAACGATTCCCGAAATTGGCAAGCATGTTTTATATAAACAAATCGGCAAGGAGCTGATGTAATCTCGCACATAAGGCCGAGTCATCAAATGACATATTACATGATATCATCAGTACAAAGTCATATTTAGATGCTGGCGATGTTTTCACAGCTGACCTGTCTTATTTTAAGGAGTGCAGCTATATTATAGCAGAGTCAATGTTTTTACTTATGTAGCAGATTTATTATGGAGAAGAACATGGTCGATCATGATCTAAGCGCACGGCCGTGCGCAGGCCAAGTTCCAGCAACAGGCCGCGCGCATGCCGTACACTATTTACACGAACCGTTTCGACCCACTTTTGACCCACCTCTAGCTCTGTGCCTATTGCAAGTACAGAGATGAAATTGTACCTACGTTGTCATATACTAGTATTAGAGCAGTATGCCAAATTTCATAGATATAGCTTCAGTAGATCCTGAAATATGACCCTGTGAATATAGCTAATTTTGGCACTGACTCACTGACCGGTAATCAAAACCTCTAGGCCACTTCCAATTATCCTAGCGTTATGAAATTTGGCACACAGGTCGTGTGTTCAAAAAATTAAGAAATTTAAGAAATCGTTCAAGCGTGAGTTGGCCCAATCTAATATTTATGAACCAGTGATATGAGAATACGAAGAGGAGGGGGGGAGGAAGGGGGGAGGGGGTATAAAATATGTCATAAGAAATTTAAGAAATCGGTCAATCGTGAGTTGGCTTAATCGAATATCAAATTTTTAGTAAATTATTTATGAACCAGTTATAAAAAAGACAAAAAAATGGGTACGATTTCTTGAAAAAAAGTATTGAAATCCCACTAAAAACATACCTGTTAAAAAGGGGGCCAAGTTCCTATCGGCTAATTATTCGCCTAAAAAAGGGTTGAAATCCAATCCAATGCCAAGTTTAGATGTACTTTCAAATCGATCATAATCATCTTCATCAACAGCCTGATCATCGTTAAATTTGAACTTGGCATGTTAATTTAATTATATGAATAGTAAATTTAATTATACAATTAATCATGTGTTACGTGTAGCATGAAAACCTGCCAAGTTCAAATTTAACGATGATCAGGCTGTTGATGATGATATAACTATCCAAGATTTTTGTTTTTGCAAGACTTTATTATTTTTTGTAACTTTCAAATATTGTCGTGACGTAACCTCGTAGAGATATATACGTTTGAAATCGTAAGTTAGGGTCAGATTCGTGATATTTATTTTATCATAATTTAAATCATGTTTTGATTTTTGGCCAACCGCCGGGCAAAAATATAGTACCTATTTAAATTTTAATAAAATAATTTTTCATGGTGTTCTCTTTTACATTTACAGATTTCCAGATTTTGTTTAAAAAAGTTCACAATGAGTAAAACTGTCTTTAACTGTCTTGTTGGTCTCTTGCTGAACGTGGGGCAGAATCTCAGATTCGAACCCCAGGTCGGGCAAAAAGTACTATTGGGTTTTTCCATTACGAATTATGCTAGAACTTACACTGCGCACACGTGTGACACACACGTCGATCTGGGCGCGTCGGTCTCCATACATTTCATATGGCAACTAGATTTGTAGAGCTACACTTGATCCACATCACGCGATGTCTTTCTACGTACAAATCAGGCGTATTACACGTGTGCTTCAGTCTAATGTAGTTCTAACTTTACTCTGTAGCAGGCAGGAGTTCGGAAGTTGGTGGTGTGACACACCCGTGCCTTGGAATGTAAAGCTATTGGAGTCATGTTGGAATGCCACCTCATAGGACTATGCGAATACAGAACAGAGAACGCACGCTGAGAAATCATCCAACGACATCTCCCGTCCTTGGGCGGAGCAGGAGGGCGTGTCAGACTTTTACTGACTAAAACCCACTCTTAAATCATGAAGTACCAGTTGGAAAATTTACTTCTGGTGCAGATCCTTTTGGTTAGGCTGTGGGATAGTACGAAATAATCACTGCGACCCTGGAACGCAAAGGCCAACTGAAGAAACATTGGTGAGACCTAGACATTAAAAGTCTCATACTTTCTCTCGCTCCACCCACAGCGGGAGAAGCATTCGGAGTTTTCAGGGACGGGCCCCCGGGGATCAGGGTCCTTAGGGATTAGTTCCTTCGTTGTCTTTCATTCCAGGGCAGGGTTTTCCTTTCAGAAGCGAACCTATAGCCCCAGTAGGCTTCGACCCTGTTGAGCCCCTACAGTTTGCTGACATCTCCTTGAGTAACACACTTGTGCACTATAATATCTCCTGCGTGACAAATAAACGTGTTTCTTTCTTTCTTTCTGCGTACTTGGCTAATCTCAGTTGAGATTGGCCATCGTGACCAAAATTCGGTCGGGAGGACTATTTTTATTTGAACTTGTATCTTCAGTAGTGGTACGATCTGCGTCATTAACTGGGTTACCCCCTTTTCTAAAATGTATTAATGGGTTACTAGTTTACAGTAGGCACAACGGATCTTGATCGCTCGGCGTCAGAGTGGGGATCGCTTTGCGCATTCCATACATTGGCGAGCCAATCGTCTTCGTTGTTAGATACATGCAGCAACGCAGGGAACGAATGAGAAGTGACGTCTATTATGTGATGATGCGGCGAGCCAATCACTGACACCTCACTTCGCACCACTAAAGAGACCGAATATTCGACTTCTGCGCAACCGCTGAAGATCCGTTATGGCAACTGTACTGGGTTACTGTTAAGTAAAAGGGGTTCCCAATTGACGCGGCTGTCTGTACATAGAAAACGGTACGGTTAGCGCAGTTGTTGAGTGACTGGCTGCAGCGTTGTATGTGGCGGGTTCGCCTTCCGCTTGCAACATGAAAGCGCATGCAAGTGCATTGCGCTTGTATGGCCTACAGATTGTTCCGGGTCACTCAGACCTGCATGTCATTCTTGTGTATGAGAGTTTACATATTTGTAAACGCACCCACGACACAGAAGTAATAGGGTAGTTTCCAGGGTCAAAATAATTACATTTTATTTAGTCCGTATTTTAGATTATAAAAAAATATTGGAGACGTATTTTTTCCCTTTTTCGATCAAACAAAAAATAACAAAGATATAGCCCATTAAAGTTGCGTGTGACGTCACCCCGTGCGAAAAAATGCAGCACGGCGCGTGACGTTACACGTAACTTTAATGGGCTATATCTTTGTCATATTTGGTTGAATTTACAAATAAAAAAATACGTGTCCCTTATTTTTGAATAATCTAAAAGACGGACTAATACATTTTTTACGGCAACTAGCCTATTCTAAGTGGAGTACTCGCCCAGTCTAACCGGGTGCAGCATAGATAGACTCCCTGATCTTTCATCTACAACCCAGTATCTGGGTAATGATATACCCCTTGGCAAATCTGGTATCAGATTGTCTGGCCTCGAAACGACTAGCATAAAAATAAAAGCATCGTCAGTTTTGTAATATCCCCAATGCTGGGACTCAGTCAGGGACGTACCCATCACGCGAGCCCAGTGCGGACTGGTAAGATGCTACTTGTCCTCGCATTTTTGGTTCTAGGACATGCCGGTTTCCTCACAATGTCCTTCACCGTTTTGAGAACAGTGGTGATGAAATAAATTACATAAAACAATCCACCTCTTTGGATTTGAACCCACTATCTAGGACTCGTAAGTCAGGTTCGTTATCATTGCGTCATGGCTACTCTAAACGACATCCCAATCTATAATATCTACACTAATATTATAAAGAGGTTTTTTTATGGTGGGAAAATCATCTAATGACAACCCCCGCTCTTGGGCGGAGCGGACTATTACTGACTAAAAACCCACCCCGTTCCTTCAAGCCTTCATACCGGGGGTCAAGCAATCTTTCGAAACTAACCCTGGTCCCAGTAGGCTTCGACCCGGCTGGGTCCCTGCTGTTGCTGACAAATCCTTGAGGCGCGGGAACAGTGCGCGCCGTCGACAACTTGGGCTCGGTCCGGATAGTTACCGGACGGTCGGACAGCGAGCTACTCATAGCTGGCCGTCCGCAAGCCCGCGTCTACGGTGGCCAGAAATCGGGATCGGAATCCCGGCGGCGGCGAGTGCGCCGTTGCCTGATGCGGTCGGCCTCCTCCATATTATAAAGAGGTAAAGTTTTTTTTTTTTATATTTTGGTTTATAGGAGGTAATCTCTGAAAGTACTGGTCCGATTTCTAAAATTTTTCACCGATAGAAAGCTGCTTTATTCCTGAGTTGTTACTATATGTCAATATGTCTATCTGGGCTTTATTTTATGTACGCAGGGGAAGCTGCGGACAAGAGCTAGTACATAATATAAAATCAGGGAAAATATTTTAGCGAACTTCACTAGACATGGGAGCGTCTCAGACTGTTCAATATTGAGACTCTCAGCATGGAAGCAATGGTTTGTCAAATGGTCACCCATCGGCTAGAGGTGCTTAACCTTTTTTTAGGTAGGAAAGCATCTAATGACTTCTCTCGCTCTAGGGTAGAGCGAGGGAAGTCATACTTTAGTTTAAATTACCTACTTTACTTTACATTATGTTTATATTACTTTACTTTACATTATGTCAGACTTTTACTGACTAAAGCCCAGTCCTATGTTTCTTCTTTGCTTTTTGTTCCCGGGTTTTCCTTTCAGAAGCGAACCCACAGTAAGCTTCGACCCTGCTAGGCCCCTATACCGTAGAGTTGCTTAACGTTAAAGGTCGCTCTGTGCACTTGTTATTATTAAGCCACGAGTTCTTAATTGAATTAATATTCTATTTAAAACCTCAATAACGCATATCCAGACCAACCCGGGGATCAAACCCAGACTCATACTCCGCAGATGCACTAAACCAACGTCAGCCAAGTCCCAACACTAATATTTACGCTACTAAGAGTTACATGTCTGCCGAGTGATTCTGTGTGCGCATGCGTACACCCACTAGTAAACAATCGAAGATTTCGAAGTAGTCTAGAATTCTAGAAAGTGTTTGTGATCCCTATGATATGCGAAAACCGAAATAAACTTTTCTAGGTATTCTTGAAATGCGTGTTTGCTAACAAATATTATTGTTTTCATTGTGTTTTTGACTACTTTACCTTTCGATTCACTGAAAATAAACATATTTTTCTAATACCATACCATCATCATACTTTCCGCCGAAAGACGTCCACTGTTGGACATATGCCTCCACCAAGTGTCGCCAGAATGAGCGGTCCTGTGCGTCTCTCATCCACCGCATTCCAATACCATATCCATATGTGTACTGGACACACTTTTTTGTTTTTCTTTGTCTCTAATTTCTCATTTCTCACCTGTTATTTGCGTGGTTACTGAAATGTCATTTTTAGGGTTCCGTAGCCAAATGGCAAAAAACGGAACCCTTATAGATTCGTCATGTCTGTCTGTCTGTCTGTCTGTCTGTCTGTCTGTCCGTCCGTATGTCACAGCCATTTTTTTCCGAAACTATAAGAGCTATACTGTTGAAACTTAGTAAGTAGATGTATTCTGTTAACCGCATTAATATTTTCACACAAAAATAGAAAAAAGCAATCATTTTTGGGGGTCCCCATACTTAGAACTGAAACTCAAAATTTTTTTTTTCATCAAACCAATACGTGTGGGGTATCTATGGATAGGTCTTCAAAAATGATATTGAGGTTTCTAATATCATTTTTTTCTAAATTGAACAGTTTACGCGAGAGACACTTCCAAAGTGGTAAAATGTGTGTCCCCCCCCCGGTAACTTCTAAAATAAGAGAATGACAAAACTAAAAAAAATATATGATGTACATTACCATGCAAACTACCAACGAAAATTGGTTTGAACGAGATCTAATAAGTAGTTTTTTTTAATACGTCATAAATCTAAAAAAATATTTTTTTATTAAAACATCGATCAAAGTTACAACGAACTACAAGAACTTTTATATTATGTTACTTGCTGCTACGGAACCCTCCATGGGCGAGTCCGACTCGCACTTGGCCGGTTTTTTTAGATGTAAGTTTTATTTGTACTGTAAGTGATTGTGCTGTTGGGGTATGCTTATTACTAATAAATAAATATATTTTTATTACAAAACTAGCTTTTGCCCGCGGCTTCGCTCGCGTTAAATTCGGGGTAACACGGTTCCCCTTTCTGTGGGGGGTTAGAAAGAGACAAAAAGTAGCCTATATCACTCTCCATCCCTTCAACTATCTCCACTTAAAAAATCACGTCAATTCGTAGCTCCGTTTTGCCGTAAAAGACGGACAAACAGACACACACACACTTTTCCATTTATAATATTACTAAGTATTAGTAAATATGGATCTTAGCCGTGTGCAGCGCCCCTTAATGAACTCCACTGCGGGTGACGTAACCTACGACAAACTTATTATTTTCAGTTGGTACAGTAATCGGGTCTAGGGATCGAACTGCAAAATTAAGTTGTTTTTTATTGTATATACTATTTCGGGATAAAAAGTACCCAGTGTGGTGCCCAGGATATTAAAGAATAATTATACCAAGTTTCATCGTAATCGAACCAGTAATTTTTGCGTGATGCCTGAACAAACAGACAGACAGACAGACAAAATATTTTTTTAATCGCATGTTTGGGTTCGGTGTCGGTCTAGTAACATTTATTTTTTTGATATTTTCAATGTACAGAATTTTCACTTCTACAGATTTATTATAAGTATAGATAATGTAGCCTACCTATTTTTCTGGCTATTTTTTTAAATACTTGGAACATCATCAAATAACTTCTCGCGCTCCGTATGGAGCGAGAGGGAGTGTCAGACTTTTACTAACTGTTGCTCTTTACGTTCTAGGGTCTATAATGTGGCCTAGCTATTTTTTATGCAATTTTTTTTTAGATGGATCATCCTAAAATAACTTCGGATTATTTTAGGTTAGTTCCTAAGGACCTCGATCCCCGGGGGCCCGTCCCTGAAGACTCCGTATACTTCTCTCGTTCTGGGTGGAGCGAGAGGAAGTATCAGACTTTTAATGTCTTGGTCTCACCAATGTTTCTTCAGTTGGCCTTTACGTTCCAGGGTCACAGTAATTCTTTCGTACTATCCCACAGCCTAGCCAAAAGGATCTGCACCAGAAGAACACAGAAAAATAAACAGAAAATATACAAAAGCACTATAAAAATACAAACATGGGTAAAGTCATGTTAAACAATCAAAAAAAAAGTTAATCGAATATAGTGCGGTGTGCGCTTCAAGGCTGCATCAAATGGGAGCCCAACTCAGCATGTGTCAGGCAAATTTACCTGACGCTGGTATTCTGTTGGGTCCCTGTAGTGGCATACTGACGTCGAGCTGAATTTGTGGAAGAAGTGCTATGTGTATGAAGTGTTATGTGTGGAGTAAGTTGTGTATATACTTACAATTGAATAGATTTAGTGTTTAATTCTGAATGTCCAGCGTTGGTGGTTTTGCATTGTGAATTTATCTTGAAGGGGAAAAGTGCAATTTATTTGCTATTTAACTAAAACAATGGTGTATATTTGTGTTGTATAGTTGTTTATAGATCTCCAGTGTGTGTAAAATATATAAGTAAAATATAAGTAAATTTTCCAACAGGTACTTCATGATTTAAAAGAAAGTTAGAAAAGCTTTTCCTAACATTACTCACCCATAAAATATATTATTGCAAACGCCGTCAGATTGTAAAACATCGAGAGAAATTATAAACTATTTTTTTTTTTTCTAAAATACCAGGGTTATGTTGGAAACTAATGAATTTGAATGTGATTGATCATATATAAAACAAAATTTTCAAATAATCTAATAATGATTTGTTATAATCATAATTATGGAAATGCAATTATCCGGTGACATACCATACAATTATTTTTTAATTCCCATGAAATGTAAAGACATTTCGACCATCGATCGACTAAACACACGGACAGCCGGACACGCAACAATCGGTGTACCTAGTGTTCTTTCCATTAAGCACCTGCAAACAAGAACGGAAAAAGCCAGCTCATTTTTTTCCACATTCCAAAGGCATTGGCCCGTCAATTTGCAGCCAGGCTCTTCACCTCTCGTGGTCGTTAGCCTACGGTCACGCCGTCCTTCAGATACTTAAGCTCAATGCCCCGTCTGGGCCCTGTATCTTTTCGAGTGACGGCAACGAACTTCTGTGAAACACCCGCAATATTGAGATTTATGGTTCTAAGAAAATAAAATACACATATGTGCGTAGAGCTGAGGAGTGGAATTCTTTGCCGGAGTCTGTGTTTCCTGATAGCTATAACTTAGGGGTCTGTAAGTCAACAGTGAATAGGTTACTTCTAGGCAAGCGCGCTCCATCGTCGACCACATCGTAGCTTTCCATCAGGTGAGATAGTGGTCAAGTAAGAGGCTATTAACAATAAAAAAAAAACAATCTGCCTAGCTTTTTCCCAACGTACTGTCCCCACACACGGGCCAAAAAAAATGCCGCTTCAAGCTTCTTTTTGAGCAGCCTTTTTTTTGTGGCTCGTGTGCGGCGGTGCCGCCACAAAAAAAAAACGCCTAAAGCAGCTTCAAGCTTCTCCAGACACAAGGTGTCGCGCGCAGCTGTTTTTTGCGGCCGCTTTTAGCTTTTTTTTGTGGCCGCTTCTAGCGTTTTTTTTAGGCCCGTGTGCTCAGACACTAAGTCTAACAGGATGCAATTAAGTATTTCACACTAGCTTCTGCCAGCGGTTTCACCCGCTACAGTACATTACATTGCCAATGCCACTCAGTGATAAAGTAAAATTATATTCGTGAAATATTTTTTAAAATTGGTTCTGTAGCTTTTAAATTTATTCATTATAAACAAAAATACAATTTGAGATTAACTTCGAGTCAAATTTTTACAGACTAAACCCATCTGTGTTCTTCCGTTGCCATTGTCGTTGTAGAACCATGGTACCGCTTTTAGAAATTATCCGTACTCCAGCAGGTATCGGCCCTACTGGGTTCGACTGACCATCTCTTTGAGGCGCCCCGTCGCGGGGCTCGCGTGAGAAAGTTCGTTCTCTAACGAATGCCTCCATCCCCACAAATTCCTTCCATTGAATACCTATTATTAACGACGTCAAAAGGTTACAATGAAAGCGATGACCAACAGCTTACAGACTTCCCGACGACGTACAGCTTTTAGACTTACAGACCCTTGATAACCTTAAGATTGACCCATACGCCATACTTATTCACAAATTCCACCGCTCTACTGGGGCCAGGGTTATCCGAAAGGGCGCTCGAGCCCCGGTATGAAGGCTTGAAGGAACGGGATGGGTTTTTTAGTCAGTAAAAGTCTGACACTATCTCCCGCTCCGCCCAAGAGTGGGGTTTGTCATAAGTAGATTTTTCCCATCGAAAAAAAAAAAACCGCTTCAATGAACAGTTCTAAGAATGGAGCCTAATTTGGGAAAACCCCGCGACACGCAAAATTAAGAATTCTGTGAACCATTTCCGAATTTCTTCAACCAAATTACTTGGATACCTGCCAACAGGTTAAACATGAAAATCTACTTACGCAGACAACTTTCTTAGAAAATCTTGTAAACACGCGATCCAGATGAGTGTTGGTGATTTTAGGAAAACTATGATTGTTTATGTTTGACGTCAAGAGGTAACATCGACGGTTGAAAGGCAAAATGGTGTAAGCGACATTGAGTAAACTTTACAAAAAAGTGTTTTAAAGTTAAAATTTTGAGTTCACTTTTGTAAAGTTTACTTTATGTCGCTTAGATCATTTTGCCTTTCAACAAAAAAAAAATACATCTTTAAATAATAGTTTGAAATTTAAACCTTTAAACAAAATTGAGGGTAAGGGCCGATTAATTCACCAAGCTGCGGGAATTCTAGAGGGCTCCAATGACTTTCTCCCGCTTTAGGGTGGAGCGGCAGCCCTCCCACTCCATCCTAGACCTAAACCCACCTGCGGCCTTCACGCTCTCTTACTCTAACTAGAAAGAAAGTTATTTGATGATTTCCCACATAAAACAAGGCTGCAGTATACCGGCTATGTCCAAATGCTTCAAAATTGCGACGACCATTATAAATAAAAAATAATTTGGCGGTCACACTGTTGTAGATTTTTTTTTAATTAGTTTTAGATACACTACCCGTGGACCAGCTGATTTACCCTAATCAGCTGGATCATCGTAAGCAGCTGGTGACGTAGACAGGCAGGTCCCGATCTAAGGGGGGGGGGGGGGGGGCAAGCCGGGCATTTACCCAGAGCGGCAAAATTGAATTAATTCTTCCAACCTAGCCATTAGCTATCCACACCCAAGTTGGCAGGTTGAGAATTTTATGTGCCACCTTCCAACCCACTTCAGGTTGGATAATGGAAAGACTCAGGACTTTGGTTTTGGGTGGCGAAAATTATCTTTGACCAGAGCAGCTACGTAAATAGCTACATCGGGTCCTGTAGACAGGTCAGGAGAAAAGAAGGCAGAGAAAAGCTATGGAAGAAGTCATTTGATGATTTCTCAACTCGAAAAAAATAAATGGACCTATTATTACAGTGCTAAGCTGGTGCGGGTAGCTAGTAAAAAAATAAACCGACGATTTGAGAACCTCCTTCTATTTTGAAGTCGGTTAAAACTGTTTTTTCTTGTGTGTTTTTCCCTTCTATGTTTATACCAACATTATACAAGAATTAGCGATCTAAATTAAACGTTTGCGGTAAGCACAAAATATGTTTTTTGTGGTTCCTTTGAAATTGACCAACATTAATGCGTCTGATGTTGACCTAGCAGCCGCACGTAGCAAAACAAATAAGATCTGTAATTTAAAACTAAGAAGTAGAGGCGTTTGATGCACAAACATCGGGATAGTGTGTCGGCGAAAATATTTACAAGATTCAGTAGCTAACGCATTGACGCATTCAGACTAGACTGGTACACTCAAATCTATGTGGTTCTTTCCAAATGTGGTCAAAAGACCATCTCAATTTGAGATTCTCAAACACTAATCTGCATGGTTCTCATATGATTTGTCCTTTACATGTTTGCTGTATGGAATTCGCAGTCAAGCACTAGTTTATGTGTGTGTAAGTGCGCGGCTGAAAAGATTTCAGTGAAATTTGGTACCAGGATAGCTAACTTGACGGCACGGCAAGTTTATAAAAAGAGAAGTAGGTACTAATTCCACGCGGGCGTCAGGTGATAATATCAATATACTCGTAATTTTGAATAAAACTAGAAAACCCGCCCTTATCCCTACTGCTTTTAAGCATGCAATTAACTGTTATCAGCACTAGTGCAGAAAAGTGCGCAAGCTCGCCCCTGCCATAATTTATTACATTTGTCTTATCAGGCTAGGCGTCTGTCAAATCCTATTTATTTAAATCTTCGTAAGTGTATTGAAAAACGTCATTTGATAGACTTAATTTGTCATAACACCCTCGCCTGCGGCTCGGGCAAAATGTACTATTATACCTACTATTATAGACTATTAAATGTACTATTATAGACGTAATTCACGTCAATAGTAACGGATGATAAAGTAGTAATATTGCTTTATATTTGAGTGACCTGTTGCATGCACTTACCTGTTGTAGACATAACAATCTCTGTTATTCTAATAAATCAACGGTTTTTATGAAACTCGTAAAATATTATGAGCAGCCATGTTGCGTGTTATGGAGATCGTCTGGGAAACACGAGTTCTAAACGCAAATCAACTGTGTATTAGATTACATTGTTAAAATTACCTGAATAAAGCTATGTTCTGCAAGTAAATATTTAATAATTTAAGGGTAGTGTTTAAGTGTTCCTCAATTTAATTTAACTGATGCAATTACCCTTGATCCACAAAATACAAATTGTGCACTAAAATATGCCCTTGTTTACAAAAAATACGAGTCAGGATGCCCCAAATCCCTTAATAATTGTAAAAAAAGGATTTATTCCGTTTCAATACCCCTCAACTAATACCACTGGTATTTTTTTGAACCTGTATTTATTGTCTATTCCGAATAGATACCGTTGCTTCGTCCATTAATATTTTGTGTACAATGAGTACTTTTAGAGAGTTATATTTTTTTTAATACACAGTTAAAAATTTCCTTTAAATAGTACAATTCTTAAAGCGTACCCAAAAGACTGACGGCATTGCCACTTTGTATGGCAATACTTAACCCCTCAACCCCCTCTCTGACCGAGGTAAAAACCAGCCCTTGGGTGACGCGAAGTGTCAACATTTCGTATACAGCGTTATTATTTGTAAAACACTAACAACCTTATGGATCTTTATTTCTAACATCATAAACAACCACTTTTGTTCTATGACTTTTTACAAAACACAATTAATTTACCAATACAAACCTTCAAGATTTCGTTGTTCCATCTAACACATTTCAACTCTGAATTTTGCTAGGTATAGCAAAATTAGGTACGGTAGGTATACCTACGTCTGTATGAATCGACGCAAGCGCATCAAGCACCCCCGCCGACTGATCCCGCTCACCCCGCTATTGCAGATACTATCGCTTATATCGCATCGATTTTGTAATATTTAAAACATTCAATTTAAATATTTTCGCTATTGTATGAAAATCTGATGAACTAAAATAAGATAAATTTTTAAAAGTTGTTGCTTATGATGTCAGTAACATAGTCCTGTAGCCCGATTCTCGTAATCAAAACCAAAACGATATCGCAGCGATTTAGTCGTTTAGACCATTTCCGTTTTCACATCCATCAATCGAGTTTGAACGACACCGATTTTAAAGTCGTTTAGTCGAAGAGTCGATTTAAAAAAAAAATATCTGTATTACATTATCCTGGTAGAATACTTATTTATGTAACTGGAAATAAGTGTTTGATATATCGTTTAGTTTCGAGCCAGTTGAGTTGTCGTTCTATCCAATCTCGATTATGGAACTCGTGAATACCGATTTTGGATAGGACTTCGATTGAACGGCTATAAAACTTCAACGATATTTGGCTTGTTTAATTTTACGTGAATCAGGCTACTGAGAGGTGCCGCCGGGATTCTGATCCCGATTTCCGGCCACCGTAGGCGCGGGCTTGCGGACAGTGAACAATGGGTAGCTCGCTGTCCGGCCGTCCGGTAACTGTCCGGACCAAGCCCAAGTCGTCGACGGCGCGCACTGTTCCCGCGCGTCTCAAGGAGTTGTCAGCAACAACAGGGAACCATCTGGGTCGAAGCCTACTGGGGCAGGGTTAGTTTCGAAAGACAATTCGAGCCCCGGTATGAAGACAAGAAGGAACGGGGTGGGTCTTTTAGTCAGTAAGAGTCTGACACTATCTCCCGCTCCGCCCAAGAGCGGGAGATAGTGATGACAACCGTCATTGGATAATTTTTACCCACAATAAAAAAAAGGCTACGGAGAGGTTCCGAACGCCGACGTTCGCTCTCATTGTATTTCTATTGTGTCTCTAATTACGGTAGGTATTCGAAGGTTGAATATTACTTGCGTAATTCCCAATGAACATTATTATCAAATTTCAGGAAACACCTACAGCTACACATGAAAGTTACGTCAAAACAACATCTTGGTTCTGTAAACATGTTTTAACAGCTGTGTTTACAAGCTTTGAGACAATAGTGGTTATAAATAGCTGAGAAGACGAAATTATACCAAGTGTACCTACATGTGTATGACGTAGGTACTTAGCGTGTACAAACGATGGATAATATCTTGAATAATTTTAAGATATTGAGAAGAGATTTTATGATATTTATGAAGCCCTTTTCATCAGACTTGAAAGGTTTCTATACCCTATTCGCGTTAAGAATAGAAAAAAAATAGGTAAAAAAACTTTTTAAGTTAAACGGTTTTATGTTAAACATACATTGCAATGTTTAAGATAAATGTACTAAAAAACCAAAAAATAATAAAATAGATACAGTCGTGGGAATTATAAACATATGCATAGACTAGACTAAAATAAAACCGTGGGGCACGTCAATTGTCTACAAATTAATTAACATTTTAATCAACGATTGTAGACAATTGACGTGCCCCACGGTTTTATTTTAGTCTAGTCTATGCATATGTTTATAATTCCCACGACTGTATCTATTTTATTATTTTTTGGTTTTTTAGTACATTTATCTTAAACATTGCAATGTATGTTTAACATAAAACCGTTTAACTTAAAAAGTTTTTTTACCTATTTTTATTTTCTAGTTTTTAGTTTTTATTTCGCATTCTGTATGATAATTATTATTACGTATTATTATTATCGCCTGAGTCTTGAGGGGAAAACGCTAACGATATATCATTTTTATCCACCCTAATGCCATACAGTTCTCGGCGCGTTTTAACCTTTCACCTTAACTTGGGTGGTGTACCGCTAACGACGTATCATTTTTAGCCACCCTAACGCCACACAGTCCTCAACACGATACAAAATCTTGACTTGGGTGGTGGATTCAGGCTGGATTAATCAGATACCTAAATTACAGATTCAATTTCTAAATTTAAATCTTATTATTATACGCCATTTGGTGGCTGCGCCCATCTTAAATATTGAGGTTGTATAGTGCACTGTATTCTTCTTGTCAAGCCCTTTTATTTGATACCCATATTGGTGGGATTGATAAAAAATTGTTATCAGCCATTTGGTAGCGGCGGCCATCTTAGATTTCAATTTTGCATAGTAAATTGTATTCTACTTGTTGAGACCTTTCATTTGATACCCATGTTGATGGGATTGATAAAACCTAAGTTATCCGCCATTTTATAGAGGCCGCCATCTTGGATTTTAATTTTATATAGTACATTGTATTATACTGGTTGAGCACTTTCATTTGATACCCATATTGATGGGATCGTTAAAACCTACGTTATCCGCCATTTTGTAGCGGCCGCCATCTTGTATTGTAACCATCATGCCTTAGTAACAATTGATCTTACAGAAGATTCCATATTAAAACAAAATAATTCTTACAAACTTAGTCAAAATAAAATTAAAAAATATGCTAAATTGAATAAAATCATTAAAAAATGTAAAAACCACAAGAAACAACAAAAACACTTTTCCAAAAATATTCAACTGCGGAAAGAACGTGTTAACTTGATTAATCAATTAAATAATTACCAGATTAAGTTAGAAGACAGTATATATATTTATCAAATTGACACTCAGCGCTTACAGTCTGAAATACAGACTCTTGATAACTCCCTTAAATCAATTTATAACAAATATGTATGTTCAAAGAACCAAATAAAGGAACATATTCTGGCTACAAATGAGTTGGTGGACAAAGTAGACTCTCTTACTCTAAGAAACAACCAATGCACTTGTCAGAAAGAATCTAACCAGGCTGGCCTCCAACTTGTGGTAACGGAGAACTCATCCCAGCCCATCAGTGCTCTGGACTGTATTCCCGACCAGGTACCCCACATTCAGCATGAATTAACTCAAGGGGTAGATTCAGAAAATTGTAATTTTTCCTCTCATAACGGTAGGGATTATCAATCAATAATATTTTCAGATAGTATAGGAAGAGGATTAGGGCAATTAGTTAGTAAAAAAATCCCTTTTCCTTCTCAAAATTATTGCACACCTCAAGCTTCCTACCATCACATAATGTCATTAGTTAATCAGCAAGTATATGATCCCAACGCTATTCTAACTGTATTTGTGGGTAATAGCTTAAATGTGAAGACAGATGACATCACCAATAATGTCACTGAGCTGTTGAAGATAAATTGTAGGAAGATAATTTTGTGCGCTTTTCCTTACTTTGAGCACTTGTCTGACAGACAAAATAAGTACATACATATGCTAAATATGCATATGCATTTTTTAGTTAGTCATCATAGTGATAAGTTTTTCTTTTTTGACATCAACAATTTTGTTGATAAACTTTTTTCGACCAGGTATACTGTGTACCTGCCTATTATATTAAGACGTCAAATAGCGCAGCTATTAGCAGTTAATATTAACTCAGACATAAGCAGTATGTCGGCGTACCCAGTAATCAGTCCCACCATTAGTAATAGTACTAATATTTTAAACTAGGTAATAAGACAACAGTTGGTACTGATGTTGGCAATGTAAGTCAACTTAAAAATAAAGTATCTTCTAGCATTCAAGCTACAGGGGGTAAGCAAAAATCCTTTAATATGTTTCTTCAAAACATTCAGGGTTTTTCTGCAAAACAATTGGAAATTGAATTATTCTTAGAAAAAACTATGTTTGACATTATTTGTTTTACTGAGCATTGGTTAAAGGATTTTGAAATGCTAATTAATTATGATAATTATAATGTGGGCAGTTGTTTTAACCGAAAGTCAATGTTACGTGGGGGTTCATTAATCCTTATTAAAAATAGTATCAAATTTAAAACTCGTAAAGATATAGTTGCACTGTCCGTTGAACATAGCATTGAAGTGTCGTGTGTTGAGCTGGATAGGCATGTCATAGTGTGCGTTTACAGGCCCCCTAATTATCAAAACTACTCTATTTTTGAGTCAGTCATGGAAGATGTTATGGCTAAACTTTCAACTGGTAATAAACCAGTAATTATCTGCGGAGACTTTAATGTTAATATTTTAGAAAATAATTCAGATAGCAGTAGATTATTAAATCTTTTCAAATCATTTAATTTATCAAATGTGTTTATTGAACCAACTCGAACAACGACAACTACTGCTACATGTATCGATAATGTTTTTTGTTGCTGCAAGTATTTAGAAAAAGCCATTGTAAATTATCTGCCTTCTGATCATAGCGGCCTAATGGTAACATTTGAATCCAACTTACCAATACAACAAGTGCAGATACAATTCAGACCAATAACATCCGGTAAACTAAATAAATTTAATAGCACTTTATCTAGCAGGTTGGGTGATTGGAACCTTGCAGAAAACAATGGTAATATTTTGTATAAAAATTTTTTTTCAGTAGTTCAAAAGGAGTTTAATCAGACGTTTGAGAAAAAAACTAAAACTATCTGCCCTAAGTTTAGATTTAGTGACTGGGCAACTAAAGGAATCAGAATAAGTAGGGAAAGACTTTTCGAGTTGTATGGCCTTAAGCCTATTATTAACACTGAAACTTTTAATAAATATGTTGCTACTTATTCTAAAATGTTTAAAAATACTTGTAAGGCAGCTAAGGCCTTATACATCAGCAACAAAGTTAAAACAGCAGATAATAAAATAAAAACGGTTTGGAATATAATAAATAATGAAACCAACAGAAACAAAAGAAATAATAATGATTACACATTGGAGACTCATCATGGTCTTATTAGCGATAACAAACTAGTTGCAGAAGAATTTGTAAATTTCTTTACCAGTATTCCAATTAAAACTACTGAAGCCCTAAATTCGTCGCCATCGCATGCTTTTGGTTTATTGCAGGCGAACGTTGCAGCCTGTTCGACTGAATTTAACTTTAAACATATAAACCCCATAACAGTAATAAAAGCTTTTAAAGAAATCAAGATTAAATTGACAGAAGATCTATGGGGTATGTCTATCAAAGTTTGTACCTCAATTATTGAGACTGTAGCGCCGTACTTAGCGTTAATATTTAATTTGTGTATAGATCAAGGGGTCTTTCCGGATCTAATGAAATATAGTAAAGTGATACCACTTTTTAAATCCGGAGACAGTAAAGACACTAATAATTATAGGCCGGTGTCCGTTTTGCCGGTTTTTAGCAAGATATTTGAAAAGGTGATGTTAAATCAAATGCTTAATCATTTTAACACCAATAACATCTTACACGATAAACAGTATGGTTTCACCAAAGGACGTTGTACGACTGACGCTGGTGTCTCCTTACTAAAACACATTTTTAATGCGTGGGAGGAGGCACAAGATGCTATAGGCATCTTCTGCGACCTGTCTAAGGCGTTTGATTGTGTGGTTCATGAAACATTACTCCTGAAACTGGAGCATTACGGACTAGGCAAAACAGCGTTAAGCTTATTAAAATCGTATTTGAATGACAGACAGCAACTAGTTCAAATAAACGGTGTCAATTCGTCGGGATTAAATGTGAAAATGGGGGTACCCCAAGGTTCAATTTTAGGTCCTTTTTTATTTTTAGTATATATTAATGATTTACCCTATTTGTTGAAAAATAAACTTAATATGGTGTTGTTTGCTGACGACACTTCTTTGATTTTTAAGATAAATAGAAGGACTAATAATCTTGACGATGAAAATAACGCTTTATTGCAGGTCCAAAACTGGTTCACTGCTAATAATCTAGTTCTAAATGGGAAAAAAACTAAATGCATAAGATTTTCCTTACCAAATGTCATAAGTAGTGATTGCGACATAGTATTGAACAATGAGAAACTAGAATTTGTTGATAAAACAGTTTTCTTGGGGATTACGCTTGACTCTAGGCTACAATGGGGTCCTCACTTAACATCTCTTGCAGGACGGCTTAGCTCGGCTGCATATGCTGTTAGAAAAATCCGCCAATTTACGGATGTTGATACCGCTAGACTAGTCTATTTTAGTTATTTTCATAGTGTCATGTCGTACGGTATCTTACTATGGGGACGGGCTGCAGACATCGAGTCAATCTTTATATTACAGAAAAGAGCCATCAGAGCTATTTACAATCTCCGCCGGTGCGATTCTTTAAGGGAACTGTTTAAAGATATTAGCATAATGACGGTACCTTGTCAATATATCTATGAAAACATCATGTATGTTAGAAAAAATCTTCATCTTTTTAGCAAAAGAGGCGATAGACATAATTATGTTACAAGAAATAGGGATCAATTAGTTCAACCAGGTTTCAGACTGGCTAAAGTGGCCTCTTCTTTCATGGGGTACTGTTTGAAATGTTATAATAAAATACCACCCCAAATATTAGAACTCAATGAAACGAAATTTAAATCTTGTATTAAACGCACACTATGCAGGCAAGCATATTATAAGTTGGAGGATTATATTCAAGATAAAAATGCTTGGCTCAATGCTGGTCCAGCTCCACTACCACTAGGGCGTACTAATTAGTTGATTAGTTGGAAACTAATATTATTATTTTTTAATTTGAAAGACACAATTGCATTGTATAATGTAGAAGCACTTTTTCCAAGTTTGTGAATGTGAAGCACCATGGAGCATTTTTATTAGGTTACAACTTTTTTTTTTTTTTTGACATTACGAGCAGTTGAGAGTTTGTCATGCTCACTCAAATGTCTCGCTGTTGGTGGCACGTGTTATTGGGTCGTTCAGTTCCCTTCAAAATGGTTGAGCTGAGTGGGGCTGATGCACGCGTCATGCTCGTGAACGGGTGCCGTCAGATGGGACTGGTCATCTCTTAGCTGCCAGTGGCTTAATTCAGTTTCTATCTTTTAATTATTTTACATTTTTATTTCATTATCGACATTGTGCTCACATGATAGAAGCAACAAGTAATATGTAACCAAGCATTATATGTAACACATAATATGATTTAAAAGAGTGTCCATGGAGTTTCTTGCACGTTCTTCTCCATAGAGACCTACTCTTTGGAACGTGCAATTTAGCTTCACTTTTCTTGGACTGACCGACATTTGACTATTCAAAAGTGCCTGTAAATGGTCTATTTGAAATAAATGCTTTGATTCTTGATTCTTGATTCTTGATTCTTGTATTTCAATTTTTTATAGTATATTGTATTCTGCTTGTTGAGCCCTTTCATTTGATACCCATATTGATGGGATTGATAAAACCTACGTTATCCGCCATTTTGTAGCGGCCGCCATCTTGGATTTCAATTTTTTATAGTATATTGTATTCTGCTTGTTGAGCCCTTTCATTTGATACCCATATTGATGGGATTAATAAAACATAAATTATCCGCCATTTTGTAGCGGCGGCCATCTTGAATTTATAATGATAATGAATAAACATAATTGTATTGTCACCAAAATCCAAAGTGTATACAAAATTTCAGATTAATCGGTTGACAGGAAGAGGGTGAAATTTGAATTACTAAATTTGACCAAAGAATAAATAAAACAAACGGGGTGAGCTAAATAAAACCGTTTAAAAAGAAACCTTTTTTACTGTCTGTTCAACCGATTTTAACTTCTATTTCGTAGGTTTAAGGATAGCATTAAAAACAAAAAGTGATTACAATACGAACTATTTACTGCAGCCGCCATTTGTCATTCCACCAACGTATTAAAAGTTAAAATCGGTTGAACGGACAGTAATAAAAGGTTTTCAAAAATTTCTAATGTTATTTTGAACAATAATTAATCAAGTTATACTCTAACTTGATTAATTTTGAACGGACTTGAACAAAAAATTATTTGCATTTTTTGCACCCGGACATATGGGCACTCACTGGACGCTTGAAGGAGCTCGACTGTGGCGAAGATGGTGGATGATCTGGGGCCTAAATCTGCTATTTTTATAAATTCGTCATTCCAACACGATCCCATTGTCATTTTGCAAAAAGTTGTAATCTGCTAATTCATAATGATCGATCATTGATTGGTCAATGGTCTTGTAATAGAATTGTGGTAGAATGACAATATCGAGCTTATTAAAAGCACTTATTGCGCAATGACGTCGTAATGGTAGGTCACTGATCAAAGGAACTGTCAAAATTTTTGTAGATTACCGCCTAAGTCAGATATTGATTTGCCACTATGTACGAGATTCGAGATTACCATTCTATGCCATTTCTTTCAATGGAATGTCAGTGGTTGACCATCGGAAAGTCATAATGACGCCATTTTATTGGTAGATTACCAAAACTTGTCAAAATCAACAATTATGAAATCAATGTTAGACCATTCTGACACTATTTTAATAGCAGATTTGAGGCCCTGATCATGTTCGCGGGACGAACTTCGCCATAGATCGTCCAAGACAGAGTAGTTCTGAAGGAAAATGGAGAGGCCTTTGCCCAGCAGTGGGACACATTTAATAGCCCAATAAAAAATACAATTTTAGGTAAAGTTTTTTTTAGTTTGATTCAAATGCGTAGGTAATAAAAACAAATGATTCAACTACTCGATCATCTTGTTATAAAGGTATTACAATCTTCATTCAACGAATCAAAACTATGACATATGCTAACAACATAAAAACGTAAAGATAACTTTTATGGAACAGATT
Source organism: Mythimna ferrago (assembly GCA_910589285.2). Lineage (NCBI taxonomy): Eukaryota > Metazoa > Arthropoda > Insecta > Lepidoptera > Noctuidae > Mythimna > Mythimna ferrago. Next base: position 13,812,151 of record OU342676.1, on the reverse strand, counting down.
CACATAATATTGGCTTGTGGTTTTCTCAGGGGGATCCCATGCTATGACGCTTTGGAAAAGTATGCCAATTGAACGACGAAACACTTGTCATAAATGATAAATTGTATTTGCAGAAGATTTTATAGGATTATGTTGGTATCTACTTTTATGTTTATTTAGGTCAAATGTAGTGTAGGTATTGTCTCTCATACTTATATGATGCTTTCAAAAGAGTCACCGAGTCCTGAAACGGAAACAGTAACTGAAGGGACACAGATGGGCCTACGGGGCGCCGGTGTGGGCGCCGTCGCTGAAAAAGCGACCGGCGGCCATTCTGAACGCCTGCCAGAGGGTCATGGCAATTCGGATGGTGCGGGGATACCGCACGATTTCCTGCGAAGCGGCGAGCCTTCTGGCTGGCCTACCACCGTGGGATCTGGAGGCAACAGTCCTTGCACACATGCACGACATGCGCGTGGAGATGCAACGCCGGGGTGAAAGTCCTCTGCCGCGACAGGTCACGGCATGGCGGACAGAGCTCCGGCGGGATCTCATGGTGGAATGGCGTCAGCGACTATCGCAACCCCGTTATGGGCACGCCACAATTATGGCGATAAGTCCCCTCTTTGAGGCGTGGCTGGAAAGACCTCACGGCGTCCTTACCTTCCGCATGACACAGGTCCTCACCGGAAATGGCAAGTTCGGGAGGTTCCTGTTCCGAATTAAAGCGGAAGTGACGCCCGGGTGTCGCCACTGTGCGGAACGCCCGGAGGACACGGTGGAGCACACAATCGCGGTGTGCCCTGCTTGGGCGGAGCATCGCCGTGCCCTCGTGGGGGTGATCGGCGGCGGAGACCTCTCGCGCCGGGCCTTGGTCGAGGCCATGGTCCGGAGCGAGGAGGAGTGGCAGGCGGTCGCCAACTTCTGCGAAGCAGTAATGCTCGCTAAGGAGGAGGCCGACCGCATCAGGCAACGGCGCTCTCGCCGCCGCCGGGATTCCGATCCCGATTTCCGGCCACCGTAGGCGCGGGCTTGCGGACAGTGAGCAATGGGTAGCTCGCTGTCCGGCCGTCCGGTAACCGTCCGGACCAAGCCCAAGTCGTCGACGGCGCGCGCTGTTCCCGCGCGCCTCAAGGAGTTGTCAGCAACAGCAGGGGCCCAGCCGGGTCGAAGCCTACTGGGGCCAGGGTAATCCGAAAGGGCGCTCGAGCCCCGGTATGAAGGCTTGAAGGAACGGGATGGGTTTTTTAGTCAGTAAGAGTCTGACACTATCTCCCGCTCCGCCCAAGAGCGGGGGTTGTCATAAGATGATTTTTCCCATCGAAAAAAAAAAAAAAAAAAAAAAAGGGACACAGATGGGTTTTTATACACCGTTAAATTTTGGTCGTTTTAATCCCGTGGAAGGTCGATCCGGTACATGAAACGCTATCGATTTGTAAAGATAAAATTAAAAAATAAAGTACCTTTTTTTAAAGCTCGTATTAATTTACGCATGTACGAAATTATTTTTTTTAAGAAAACGTGAGCTGAGCGATTCCAATGACCTGTAGGTAGTTAGTACGCAACGCCGACTACTACCTACAGGTACAGGTTGTGATTCGCTCAAAATTTTGCGGTGTATAGTTAGGTAAAAGCCTGATACGCCGTCTCGCTCCACCCTAGAGCAGGAAAAGTCATTTGATGATTTCCAACAACGAAAAAAAATACCTACAAAATAAATAACAGACAGCTTCATCGTCATCACCATTTCAGCCGAAAGACGTATACTGTTGAACATAGGCCTCTCCCAATTGTCGCCACAACGAACGGTCTTGTGCGTCTCGCATCCATCGGATTCCGGCGACCCTCGCCAGGTCATCGGTCCACCCTGTTCCAGTAAACGGTCGCCACTCCAGAACCATTCGGCCCCAACGACCATCTGTTCTACTACCAGCTATGAACCATGCCCACTACCACTTAAGTTTGGCCATTCTTCGGGCTATGTCAGTAATCTTGGTTCTCCTGCATATATTAAGGCTTATAGTCCCTTGAACCATCTGGCCAAAATTATGTGGACGCACCTCTCGCACCCGCCTAGGCGGCAGTAGGTACGCAAATCTGTGCATTTATTTGCGGCCAACAGCGCCCGAAAAACGCGCGGCTGACCTTTAAATCCATTTTCTTTGCGAAATATTGATTGATTTACATAAGCAATGTTCAGTTTGAAGAATATTTAACGACAAATTTTTATGTTTAAAAATGTTTCTAAAGATCCAAGCCGTTTCGAAGGAGTAGGGAAAAGTTGCGAAAAGTTGCGAAATTGCTAAATATTAGACAAAAGAATTAATAGCATGAAAAAATCAAATGTTGATAATGTTGTTCATGAATCTATAGTAAACATATATTTTTTTCAAACCTATTAACTTGGCTGTTACCGAGGAGTAGGCTTCAGAAAGTCACTGTTTTATGGCACTTTTCGGGCGCTTGGGCCTAAAACAAATTTTATGATAAACTAGCTTTTGCCTGCAGCTTTTCCCGCGGTTTAACATATAGCCTATGTCACTCAGGAATAAAACAGCGTTTCCTTTCGATGAAAAAATTTTAACAATCGGACCAGTACTTTCAGAGATTACCTACAACAAACAAAAAAACAAACTACCTCTATATAAAATTAGTATGGATTGCATTCCCACTATAATATTTTCGATAACGAATTAATCAGTGCCACAACTCTGCACTAATTACTCCAAATCAGCAATAATGTTAGTAATTAAAGTACCAAAACTTTCCACTAACACGTTTAAATCATAAATTAATTGGCAAAAACCATGAACACTGCGTGCCGTTGCCAATTAAATATTAAAACAATGGCCTAAATATATAAATCATAATAAATAATGCTGATAAGTTTTTGTTACCATGGCGTTGGAAAGTCGTTTATTAACTTTTTTACTAACGGAAAAGAGGTGAATGTTTTTATAAAGTATTATGATGGCAAAAAGATGTAAACGGCCGACCCGATGTTTTTTATTTTGAAGTGAAAAATCAAATCGAGATTTTTCAGAAATTTTTGCAGTGACATTGCGTTTTTCGCAGGAGTGGAAATTGTTTTCCACAATTTTTTTTAAATTTATAAACTAGCGCTTGACTGCGACCCCACCTGATGGTGAGCAGTGATGCAATCGTTCATGGTGAGGCGCACTAGTTTATTAAGAGCCTAATTAATAAGTATTTATGATTTATAAGTATATTAACTCATCTCCCTAGCCCAACTATGTTTTTTTAAGGTGGGGAATCATCCAATGACTTTCCCCCCTTTAGGAAGGAGCGGCAGAGGACGAATCAGACTTTTACTAAATTAAACAACATCTATGTTCCTTCATTGCCTTACGTTCCAGGAAGTTCCCTTTCGGAAGTCAACCCATGGCCCTAGTAGGCTTCGGCCCTACTGGATCCCTACAGCTTTGCTGCCATCTCTTTGAAACGAGTGGAATATTACGCGATATCTACGACTCGGGCTCGGTCCGAACGGTTACCGGACGGCCGGACAGCGACCCATTGCTCAACGTCCGCAAGCCCACATGGTGGCTAAAAATTCCGATCCCGGTGGCTGGAGCGTGAGGACGTCCGTTCCCTTCAGTGTGCGGCCGCCTCTTTCGCTAGTATTACCGCTTCGCAGGGATGAAACAGGGGTTCAAAGTTTGTATGGATAAACCGACTTTCGCGCGGGGAAGCCGCTGGCAGAAGCTAGTTTTAAAGTAAGATATATTATTATATACTTAAATAAAGGATAGATATATATGTTACTGTAAAAGCTCGAACTACGGTAAATCTTAAGATTTTCCAGTAAAACCTAAGATTTACAAATTATTAATGGTAAATGTCCATAAAAGTTAGGGATTCGAACTTTTACCACCATTCACTTGGTAATTCTTAGGATTTCCATTAAGGGCACGGTAAATGTTGAAAAAAATCATGTCATAACATGTAAAGCGCATCAACTCTTACTCGTGGGCAGTCAGCTGCCCCCGCTACCTGCGCACCGTCTCTTTAGTTTGTTAAAAAACAAATAATAAGAAAAATAATGATTCAATTAGACTAGATAACTAATATTAGCTAGTTAAATTTGTATTAGTTTGTTAAATACCAAATAATAAGAATGTTTGTGAGAACTAGTGAGAAGATAATTTTACTTGTGTATTTCAAATATTAAAAAATGACCCTAATTTTATTAATACAACTCTTTAATGAAAATAGTTTAAATAGGTTAGGATTATACCTAAGTTTTTAACTAATACTTACTTGAAATAAATGACGAAGAATTAAGAGCACGGCGACAGATGAATTTTTCATACAAACGTAATACCACGCTCATTTGCAATTGGAGTATATTTCCAACATATTATGATGTTATTCGGTTATAGACGATATTTATCTAGGTTCCTACATCTTTCTTTTAAAAAAAAACTTGGCTAAAACGAAATTAAAGCGAATTATAATTCGCACTTTTTTACAACGTAAATGGCATGTTTTCATTTGGCTTTTCCTGTATTAAAAATAACAATATGTCCAATATTCTCAATGTAGGAACACAGATTATATTATCAATTTACAAATGATAGAAAACAAATTGGAAAAACATTAAGTTTTCATTCATCATTTTTGGTATTACGAAACACGTCCAATTTATCGCAAATTTCCAAGAGTTACTAGTGCTATCGCGGCAAGCGGGATGTCAGTGTCATTGTGTGCGTGCTGTCATTACTTCAGTTGCGTTCATAGGTCGAGTTATAAATTTTATTGTAATATTTTTGACACTACTGACTTAAATAAAATAGTACGTAAGCATTTAAAGTTTAATAAAAGGAATACAGAACTCTTGAGGACATGTCAGACTTTAGCTGACTAAAAGCGCCGTCAAAAACCCCTTAAAAAAAAGAGTAAAAAAAAAGCGCCGTTGACGATTTGGGTTCGGTCCAGATGGTTACCGGATGGCTGGACGGCGATTCCAAGCCCAGGGTGGCTAGAAATCTGGGTCGAGATCCTGGCTGCTGGGGCGTCAGGGTATTCCCTCGTCCATGCGGCCGCCTTCTTCGCTAGCATTACTGTTTCGCAGAAAGAGGGCTCGGCGCGAGAGGTCGTTGCCACCGATGGCCCCCACGAGAACGCGGCGGTGTTCCGCCTAAACGGGGCACATATGTACATCTCTACCGTATGCTCCACCGTATCCTTCAGACCGTCCACACAATGGTGATAACCAGGCGTTTATTCCGCCTAAATCCGACGCAGGAGCCTCCCGTACTTGCCATGTCCGGTGAGTATTTGCGTTACGACAGTCGCTGAGATCCTGCCGGAACTGTCTGCCTTACAGCGACTTGTCGTGGCAGCGGAATTTCGCCCCAGGGTTGAATCTCCACGTGTAAATCATGCTTATGCGTGCAAAGGACTGTTGCCTCCACATTCCATGGTAGCAAGCTTGCAGGAAACCATGCAGGTATATTGCAGGAAACCGTGCTTTGTCTTTGTACCATTAGGATGGCTATAACTCCCTGGCATGCGTTCAGCTTGGCAACTGATCACTTTCGCAGCGACGGCGCTCCATAAAGGGCCATGGACCGAACGATGCCTTCGTAGAGCCTCCAGCAGGAGGCGTCTGAAAACCCCAGGTTGGACAGGAGCCGCTTGAGTGCTTCAGTCTAATCCAGTTTGAAAGAAAGAAAGAAAGAAAAATAATTTATTTGGTACAGCACAAGGCGCAACACAAAATAAACAATAAGTAACACGTTTGGGAACCAGACGTCGGAAGTGCTCCTCAAAATACCATCGACTGTCGAGGACGAGTCCCAGATACTTGTAAACTTTTATTGTAATTTGGGAAACCGGCGGTGGCTTGTTCCGAGGGCCATGAAAACACATGCTCTCGGACTTGTGCAGTGCCACCTCGAGTCCCAACTGCTGGATCCTCTTCACGACTGTTGCAACTCTGCGTTGCGGTTCAGGACAGGGAGCAGGGTTCTTGCAAGTGAGCCTGTGGCTAATTGGCAGCGGAGATGGGAGCAGGAAGAGAAGGCGATGGAACTTCATCGATTCCTCCCTGACGTGGCGGTTAGGCTCAAGGCAACTTGGGTCGAGCCGGACTACAAAGTCTTGCAGATCCTGACTGGACATGGATATTTCTGGAAGAAACTGTATGATGTGAGGTTAGCGTGTGCTATTGCGGTGATGAGGACAAAAATTTTGATCACGTTCTGTGGCGATGCCCCCCTTATGACGAACAGCGACGAAATGTGATGGACGGGATCACTCACTTGGATGAGAGACCGGCTTACTACTGCAATCTCATGGCCTCAAAAGAGTTCGAACACGAATGGCACAGACCAAGGAGTAAGCAAGCAGCGAACCCGTACTGTGTGTTTGTCTTACCCACGTGAGGACCGTTAGTATGCCGCCCCAGGATGGGGAGAAAGGCAACATGGGGACAAGACGAAGAAATTTGTAAAGGAGTCAAGAAGCGGCTGCGGTGATAGCGCGCTCATATTTATATGGGTGGGCTGTGTCCGCAGCCGTCTCATTTCGATTCGGCCCATATGACATGATGTCGGTGGGGCCAAGGCTGGTTGGAGGTTGTTGCAACCCTGCGTTCCGCTAGTTCGACCGCCGCCTGTTACGACTCTCCCTTCGTTAGGATCAGCGTGCCGTCTGTATTATAGACCACGCTGACCCCGTTGGGGAGGTCACATAGCACATAGTATGCAAATATGGCTACAAAAAACGGTGACATAAAAATATAAACTACACTACAACTAGTGGCGGAGCCATGGGCGGATGAGAATGCTCCCCTTTTGACGGGAATAGAGCGTTCATCACACCCTTCATAAACAGGGGCCGGTACTCTGTGTCAGCGGGGGAGCCCAGGTACGGAGCTTGTTGTACGCACCATTTCGTAGGGTCGTCCCCACGGGTCTCTGTTCAGAGTCCCCAGCTACACGTCGCGGGCCTCCAGTTTGGCCAGCCGTATCTCCGCTCTGAGGGTGCGCTTCGCTGTTCTTTATTCCTCGTACGCACCTGGTACGGGTGGAGCCGGATCTTGCGGATGGCCAGTTTGGCTTTTGCAGGGAGCGCTCTATTTGGACCCCGGTATCACCACTCGGTCCGGACCCGGTCTACCTCATTCGTGTGATCGAGGCCTACCTGAAGGACAGGTTCATTATCTGCCCCGCTCACCGTGGAGAATGGAAACGCCGAGAGATGTCGTGCGGTGTTCCCCAAGGATCGGTACCAAGATATGGTTCGGACTGTTTTTGGTACTTGTCCTCGACAGCCGTTGGAATTTCGAAGAACACTTCGGTCGTCTGGCTCCCAAACTGGACCGGACTGGGGCTGCCCTGAAGCGGCTCCTACCCAACATAGAGGTCCTTAGCCCTTTGCCGGAGGCTCCACGCAGCATTGTTTGGTCCATGGCTCATTACGGAGCGCCGGTGTTGGCCCCATTGCTGTGAAAGCGGCCGGGGGCAAAGCTGAACGCATCCCAGAGGATCATGGCCATCCAAATGGTGCGGGGATATCGCACGTTCTCCAGCGAAGCGACGAGCCTCCTTGCTGGTCTGCCACCATGGGATCTAGAGGCAACAGTCCTTGCACACATGCACAATTTGCGCATGGAGTTGCAACGCCGGGGTAAAAAACCACTGACGAAGGCGGTCAGAGTACCGGCGGGATCTCGGGGCAAGCCATAATTATGGCGATAAATCCAATCTTTGAGGAGTGGGTGAATAGACGTGGAAACATCCTCACCTTCCGCATGACGACACCTCACCTCGTGGTAAGTTCGGAAGAAACGCCTGGCTGTCATCATTGTGTAGACCGCCCGGAAGACAGGGTGGAGCATACGGCGATGGTATGCTCCACTCAGGCGGAGCACTGCCGCCGCGCTGTGTACTCGTGGGTGTGACCCTGGTACAAGCCATGGTCCGGAATGTGTAGGAATGGCAGGTGGTCGGCTCCTTCTACGAAGCAGTTATGCTAGCAAAGGAGACAGTCGTACACGTGAGGGAACATCATTCCTCACGCCCCAGCCACCGGGATCCTGATCCCTTTTTCCAGTCACCGTAGGCGCAGGGTTGCGGACGGCGAGCAATTTGTATCTCTCCGTCCGGCCGTCCGGTAAGCGTCCGTACCGAGCTCGAGACGTCGATGTTGCATAGTGTTCCACTCGCATCTCGAGGACATGTCAGCAAAACCGTAGGGGCCCAGCAGGTTCGAAGTCTACTGAGGCCAAGGGTTGAGCGAAAGAGAACATCGGGGCCTTGAAACGAAAGAACAGTTTTCATTTCCCTAAAAGTCTGACACTAAAAGAGCGGCAGAAGTCATTGAATAATTTCCCACCTATGAAAAAAGCTCTCGCCTCCATAACATTTTCTGATTTGACCACAAGAAGACCACCTTGGGCACGCCACAATTATGGCAGTAAGTCCCCTCTTGGAGGCATGGCTGGAAAGACCTCACGGCGCGGGCGTCCTCACCTTCCGCATGACGCAGGTTCTCACCGGACACGTAAGTTCGGTAGGTTCGGGCTGTACCGGATTCGTACGGAAGTGACGCCCGAGTGTCGCCACTGTGCGGAACGCCCGGAGGACACGGTGGAGCACGCAGTGGAGGTGTGCCGCTTAGGCAGAGCATCGCCTTGCCCTCGTGGAGGTGATCGGCGGCGGCGATCTCTCGTGCCAGACTGGTACAGGCCATGGTTCGGAGCGAGGAGGATCAGTGGCAGGCAGTCGCCTCCTTCTGCAAAGCAGTAATGCTAGCAAAGGAGGAGGCCGACCGTATCAGGCAACGGCGCTCACAGCCGCTGCCGGGATTCCGATCCCAATTTCCGGCCACCGTAGGCGTGGGCTTGCGGACGGCGAGCAATCGGTAGCTCGCTGTCCGACCGTCCGGTAACTGTCCGGATCGAGCCCAAGTCATCGACTGCGCCAACTGTTCCCGTGCGCCTCAAGGAGTTGTCAGCAACAGAAGGGGTCCAACCGGGTCGAAGCCTACTGGGGCCAGGGTTAGCTCCGAAAGGTAGCTCTGCCCCGGTACGAAAGGCAACGAAGGAACAGGAGTGAGTTTTTAGTCAGTAAAAGTCTGACACTATCTCCCGCTCCACCCAAGAGCGGGGAATGTCATTAGATGATTTTCCCACCGTAAAAAAAGACCACCTTTGTATGACATATCTGCTATTGTTATCATAATATGTTGAGATATTGGCGCGGTAATAAAATTTCCAAAAAACGCATTACTAGTTCGTACATTCACAAACAATTCACGAAGTATTCGGCAAAAATAAAGCAAATAATGAATATACCTCATTTTACTAACAATAAATTGTAAGACGCTCACATACACACACACAGCTGCACTCCGTCACTTGTTTTGTCAAACAGAGATAGCTATATTCCACGAACGAATTTTGAATACGCGTCAACTTGCAGTTGCGAGTGACATTCGCCGGCCTCTTAAGTATTCATTGTTTTATTCCTAAAACCAACATTTACCAGTCCAAATTTGTAAAATCTAGCATGTACTGAATTGGAGTGGTAAAAGCCCGAAAAAATCATCCCATTATATTAAATACTTACATTTACCAACTCATGTCGGTAAATCTTAGGTTATACTGGAAAATCTTAAGATTTACCTTAGTTCGAGCTTTTACAGTAACATATATAAAGGTTTTAACATAATTTAGAGTTAATGGCTATTTTGCTGTACTAAATAACTAAATAAATAAAAAATACAACGCCCCTAGCAACTTTACTGTATATTTATTTAATTAAACTAATAAATAACTGTTGCATGCAACGATGTGTGACTGCACTTATCAAAGATGGAAGACAAACAGACATGATTCATCGGTATAATTACTTACATTGAATCGTAGTAGGGTATTGATAATGATATCTCGGTATTTATCGATGTACTCGTAGTAAGAGGAAATAGTGACGCTATCCTTTTTTTTTGAGGCAGGATTTGCATCAAATTACTTTTCGAACTTTAGAGTGGAGCGAGAGCGCGTGCAGACTTTTAGTGACTAAAACCACACTTGTGTCCTCCAGTTGCCCTTTGCCTTCTAGGACCACGAACTCTTTCAAGAAATCCCATATCCCTAGCGGATATCGGCCCTGCTGGGCCATAGCTGAAGTACAGTTGTTGAAAATCTTTCAGGGGGTTAAAAGTGATGCATAATTTATGATACTAGTAAGTCTCCATCTCTTCTCTCTCAGAGACTTAAAGCGTTCAATTATTTAACATAGGTACCATCGCAGTCATTTCTGCCTGATCACTTTAAAAAAATCGCTTGAATCCTGAGACACGCCAAACGCCTTTAAAGTCTTCGTTTCGAGTGCAAGCAAAAATTAACTTAGCGGTGGTCAGGGGGAAGTGTCTTTGATAGTACATAAGCACCTAGTCTCCAGCTGACAAGCTTTTTTTATATAAATTGTTAGACTGGGTTACGGGGTTCTAGAACGCAAAGGACAACTAAAAGAACACAGGTGGGTTTTAATGAGTAAAAATCTGACCCTCACTTTCATTCCATCCAAAGCGAGACAAGTCATTTGTTGACTGGAAGACGCTGTCGCATTATCGAATTGACTCGTCGCTTTGATTACGCGAGCCTTTAATGCTTTGATGCCATCACATATCAAAAGCTTAGATACTTGCAAAGCAAAAGTAAGAAAGGTTTTCGACCTGAATAAAAACCTTTTTTCTTCAAAAGAAAATCGCGAACGATAAATCCCAAGTTACAGACAACCATTCCAATTAATCCTTACTTTAAGAAATCCCAAAGAAAAATCTGAGAAAGAAATAGAAGAAAAGAATCCCAAAAATAACACTTTTATACAAAAGATCTATCCGTAAGATTTATATAATATCCGTGACGTATTTTCCGTGATGAAAGAAAAAGCTCGAAGATTGTCTATTCTCTCGTAACAGCTTGCTAGTTTTCCCACAGAGTCTATGTACAAAGAAAACCGGATAATTTATGTATGTCTATTGAACTTTCACTAACTAATTAAATAGCTGTTTAACACTTAACACGTCAGGTAAATATTTTTTATCACTTACCTAACTAACTCGGTATTAGATACTAGCCGTTGCCTGCGGCTGGCGACTGCGTACATAAAATATAACCTATGTCACTCAGTGATGAAAAGTAACTTTCTATATTTTCCCATATTTTTTTTTTCTACATTTGCACAAGACAAAACCACACAAATCAAAAGCCATTATTATCCCTTATCCAATATGAAAGAAACATTATGTGTTTTACAGTTTCTGTTTGTATTATTGAAATAACTGCTTTTTACTACATGCATATGAATATATATACGGTACATACACCAAAATAACAATTTTTGTCTGTCTGTTTGTCCGGGCTAATCTCTGAAATGGCTGGACCGATTTTGACTGGACTTTTTTTGGCAGGTAGCTGATGTAATAAAGAGTAACATAGGCTACTTTTATTTTGGAAAAAAAATAATTCAAAATCCTGTAGTCCACGCGAACGAAGTCGCGGGCACAGCTAGTCCATTATAAATTTCGTTCTCTTATTCTCACGTTATTTGATGGAAAAAAAACCGTCAAACAAAGGGTTCAGTACCATTTTCTATACAACATTAAATACTTTATTATGAGCATTATTTTTGATTTGGTTAAATCCAATCTACAAAGCCTCGAGCACAGACGTAGGGTAGCCAGCCTTTCGATATTTTACAGGATGCAGTTAGTAGAGTATATGCGGGAATTGCATGACTTGATTCCACTACCTCCTTTATACCATCGGACAACCCGACGTACGGTAGAAGTTTCAACATCGGTGGATTTATGTTGTTGAAACTTTTACGGTCCGGTATAAGCGATTCGCTTCGTCGTTTATACCGCGTACCGGTCTTCCTGTCCAATCATAATTTAGATGTCTTCAAGGCTAGAGTGAATAGGCTATTAATAAACTAGTGCGCTTCACCATCAACGTTTGCATCACTGCTTACCATCAGGTGGGATCGCAGTCAACACTGGTTTATATCAATTTAAAAAAAGATGTATTAATATCGAGCAAAATATGTATGGGAGCCCATTCTATTATTAGTATTTGTTGTTATAACGGAAACAGAAGCGCATCTGTGAAAATGTCAACTGTGTAGCCACAAAATAGATAGGTACAGACGACAATCTCATGTATGTCCTTCACTTTTTATACATACGCTTGGTGGACGCACACTAATGAGCGTTTGAGCCGGAACTGTTCGACGAGTGGTCTAAGACGCGACCGAGAAATCGTGTCCGTGAGCGGTGTCTATGTGTGCGTTGCTCGAGCGCGCTTTGTATGTAGATTGACTTCTGTACCTATCTATTTTGTGGTGTAGCTATCACGGTTCATGAGACAGCCTGGAAATAACGATTTAACGTATTATTTATTTCCTCGTATAGATTGCTTCTGTACCCTGTTTTCTACTATTATCAAAACACTGATAATAGTAGAAAAACAATTCTCAGTAAAGCAACGCACTGTTTGTTATCACTGTTCGCCAGTTGCTCCACTGGCCCAAAGGGCTTACAAAGGACGGATTATATTTAGTACAGCAATCAGTGTAGTTCTCTGTAACAGCAGAATTCATGTTCATTTTTCGTAGTAATTTGGTCTAGTGGGCAGCATGAAAGCCTGGATGCGATTTCCGGGACGAACAAACTGTTAGTGATTTTTGCCCATCTTAATATTCACGATAGCAAAACAGTCCTTTTTTTAGGCTGCCTGTCCACAGGAGCGGAGCGAGGCTGCGGAGCGGATTAACGGAGAAATATTAACAAATAGAATTGCACAAAAACTCCGCTCCTCTGATTTTGTGCAATACTATTGGTTAATATTGCTCCGGAGGCTCAGACTTTTAGTGACCAAAACCCGACTTGTGTCCTTCAGTTACCTACTCTCTGCGTTGCATGGTTGGGAGATAGAGAGATAAAGGAATTGCAGAGAGATATGTTTTATTTTTATTGTTGATAGGTTTGTGCTTGACCGCTATCTCACCTGATGGAAAGCGACGATGCTGTCGACGATGGAGCGCGCTGACCTAGAAGGAACCTATTCACTCTTGACTTAAAGATTAGCGGGTTGTAGCCATCAGGAAACACAGACTCTGGCAGGGAATTCCACTCCTTAGCTGTACGCGCAAAGAATGTATTCCCGAAATGTTTTGTGCATATGGGTGGGATGTCCACTATGTACCGGTGGCGCATCTCCGTGCGCCTGGTGGTCAAATGATGGAAAGGTTAGTGTAGAGTTGCAAGAAGACAAACAAAAAATAAAAAGAAAAATAAATTGCCAGATGAAAGTGTGTGTGTGTTGTATCTTTGTTAGGCCTGAAGCTTTTCAGGCGTAAAAAAGCAAAACAACAACAAATTTACTAGCTGTGCCCGCGACTACGTTCGCGTGGACTACAGCATTTTGAATTATTTTTTTCTAAAATAAAAGTAGCCTATGTTACTCCTTATTACATCAGCCACCTGCCAAAAAAAGTCCCGTCAAAATCGGTCCAGCCATTTCATAGATTAGCCCGGACAAACAGACAGACACAAAAATCGTAAAAAAATGTTATTTTGGTGTATGTACCGTATATATATTCATATGCATGTGGTAAAAAGCAGTTATTTCAATATTACAAACAGACACTCCAATGTTATTTATATGTATATATGTATAAAAGATGTATAGATAAATTGATCAACGCATGTGTTGTCAAATATATAAATAAACAATAATAAGGTACAAAAGCACCCTGCCTAACACAAGAAAACCCAAAACATCACAGTTCCGACCACAAGGTGAATAATAAACTTGGCTAGTTTATTCCCGAGAAAGGAGAGGTTATTGACCCACCCTTTCTTGTAGACATTAAATATGTACCCCTATTTCAGTCTAGACGTAGGTTTATCGTACGATTCTTTGAAAGAAACCTGTATTTTATTTTATTTTTTCGCTTAGAGATATTACTTACCAGCGGTCCTAATTCAATTAAATTCAAAATCTTTTATTTCAAATAAGGGCACTTATAAAACGTCAGAGCCGAAGCTAATGTATGGTATCAATTGGTCGTTTAAGAAGAAGTACTGACAAGAAACTCCACAACTCTCAAAAATATTTAAATATACAACATTAGGTTTAGTAAATGCGAAATCCAAAACATGTCTCTAGTATTTTTATGTACAGAATCTATATTCAAAATTTCATATCTGTTTCATGAAAAATCACAAACTTATAAGCTTGTTATGTCAACAAAAATACATAGTCACCGGGCCATCCAGGCGACTGAGGGGTCGTTTTGCACTTACACCCAACTGTTTGCTGGTACCTAATCCCCACTATGACCTGCCGTGACCTGTGGTGTACTTAGTCACATGAATAAAGTGTCGGTGGTGTCCAACTTGTAACCTTTTTAAATATTTTTGGGGAAAAATATAACATGGTGTAAAAAGTTGGAATCCATTCAATAGGGTAGTTTCCAGGGTCAAAATAATTACATTTTATTTAGTCCGTATTTTAGATTTTTTTTAAATATTGGTCACGTATTTTTTTCTTTTTTTCGATTAAACAAAAAATAACAAAGATATATAGCCCATTAAAGTTACGTGTGACGTCACCCCATGCGAAAAAATGCAGCACAGCGTGACGCTACACGTAACTTTAATGGGCTATATCTTTGTCATTTTTGGTTTAATTTTTTTTTTGATTGAGGTAAAATAGTGCTTGACTGCGATCCCACCTGATGGTAAGTAGCGATGCAATATTTGATAGTGAGGCGCGCTAGTTTATTAAGAGCCTTTTCACTCTAGCCTTGAAGACACCCAAATTATAATCGGACGGGAAGACCGCAGCAGGCAAACTGTTCCAGTCCTTCGACGTACGCGGTATAAACGACGAGGCGAAACGCTTAGTCCGGACCGTAGAGGTTTCAGCAACTTACAAATAAAAAAATACGGGTCCCTTATTTTTGAATAATCTAAAAGACGTAATTACATTTTTTACGGCAAGTAGCCTAATCCGATTCTGAACAGACTGTATATATTCAGGTTTCGCGTACTTAAACTAAAATTAATGTTGTATATGTATGAGAGAACAGTTTAGATCAGTCATCATATCAGCCGAGAGGCGTCCACTATTGGACATAGGTGTCGCTATAAGGCCCAAGCGCCCGAAAAGTGCCTTAAAACAGTGACTTTCTGGAGCCTACTCCTCGGTAACGGCCAGGTTAATAGGTTTGAAAAAAATATATGTTTATTATGGATTCATGAACAACATTATCAACATTTGATTTTTTCGTGCGATTAATACTTGTGTCTAAAAAAAAATATTACATACAACAATTCACATTCTCAACTTTTCCCTACTCCTTCGAAACGGCTTAGATCTTAAGAAACGTTTTTAACCATAAAAATTGGTGGTTAAATATTCTTCAAAGTGAACACAGCAATCAATCAATATTTCGCAAAGAAAATGGATTTAAAAGTCAGCGGGGCTCTGTCCGGGCGCAGCTGGCCGCAAATAAATGCACAGATATGCGTACTGCCGCCTAGGCGGGTGCGAGAGTTGTGACCATTTAATTTCGGCCAGATGGTTCAAGGGACTATAAGCCTTAATAATGACCGGTCCTTTGTGTCTCGCATCCATCGGATTCCCGCGATCCTCACCAGGTCATTCCACCTTGTGGGAGGCCTTCCAACGCTGCGTCTTCCGGTACGTGGTCGCCATCCCAAAACCTTTCATCCCCATTGACTATCCGTTCTGCGAGCAATGTGCCCTGCCCAAATTAGACTAGTATCTTAGTCAAAATGTCTAGAATGAAAAAATTTACCTGATATTAAGGTAAACTATAATAAATACAATACCTATTCCTTTGTTAAAACCAGTTAGGTAACCGTCATGGGAACTAAATAATCAACATGGTCTATTTACTTATCGTATAAAACTGCTCCATTGTTCTCTAATATCATACGCTATACCGTTTCAAAAAAAAAAATACTGATAAGCTAGGAACGTGTAAATCACACCAAGAGTAACGGCAAAAGTTTATACACCGTTAAATTTTAATCGTTTTAATCCCGTGGTGGGTCGATCCGGTACATGAAACACTGTCGATTTGTAAAGATAAAATTAAAAAATAAATGTCAGCTGAGCGAGTTCAATGACCTGTAGGTAGTTTGTACGCAGCTGAACTTCAGCTGACGTTTTCTTAGAAGAAATTAATATCGTACATGCGTAAATTAATACGAGTTTTGAAAAAAAGGTACTTTACTTTTTAATTTTATCTTTACAAATCGATAGTGTTTCATGTACCGGATCGACCCTCCAAGGGATTAAAACGATTAAAATTTAGCGGTGTATACTTACGTATTTTTTTTTTCCCCAACTATCACACAAAGCCGTCTTAGTCTTTTAACTAGACGGATAAAGGAAACAAAAACGAAAAAAGAAGAAAAAAGGATAAAAAGAAGAAAAAAAGAAAGGAAAGAAAAAGAAAAAAAAGAAAGGAAAGGAAAGAAGCATTAACCCTGTTACTGTAAAATACTTTTTTTATTATGAACTCCTGAATCTGAATCAACAGTCGCGACTGGCGACCATCAGGAAAGGCGGCGACATGAATAAAACTGGACAGGTACTGGGAAAAACGATACTGCTGTTAAGGATCCTGATTGGAAATTAATCAAAAAAAGGAACATCTGATGAGTAAGAATGCCAGCGAGTCCCAGCATAGCTATATTTTTTCGACTTCTTTTACTTTTTTCTTGGTATGCGTAACACTTTTAGTATCTGGTCTGAGTTTTTTTTTCTGTTTTTTTAAACGACTTCAAAACGAAGTTCTCTGTTCGACTGTGTGTATTTTTTATGCACATATGTTCACCGGTCTCTACATACTTACATTATTTTTTTTTTGTGTTGGAAGAACTTGAAATGTGGACAATGTAACTCTTCAATAAATAATAGCAATTCCGGTAGATTTCTTCCGGGATTGCTGCAAGCGCATGTCTATTGTTGTTTTTTTATTGTATTGTTCACACCATTTCATAAAATTACATCACGGTTAGGTAAGCTCTGAATCGTTTTGCAATTCACCCTGGTGCAGGACTAGTCCTGGCCAGTCCTAGGACTAGTAATTATTGTGGTGCAACAATTATACCCAATTGTCATGTTATTAGCAATACCACCAAAAAATTAAGTAAAATTTTTTCAAAAATAATAGGTAAGTACCTACCACCACCTTCCAAAAACGAAACACAAAATAAAAAATGGAAAATAACTTTTTTGGAAGTCCATGTACCAAAATGAAGAAACAAAACCAAAAACACCGACTCGGTCAATTGTATTTTTTAATATAGTTTTCTTTTTCTGAAAAAAAAAAACAACATAGACATACAGGTGTGTTTGCTATGAGAAAACCCAATTTTGGGTTGAACTTGCCTGTGTACATCAGCTGTCCTATTTTTATTAATTATAGTTAAATAAAAGGAGAAACTGATTGACTGACATATCAACACACAGCCGAAACCACGGGGACTAGAAACGTGAAATTTTGTACAAGGTTTCATTTTATAATATAGGTGAAAACTAAGAGAGGATTTTCCAAAATGTATCCCCAAGAGGACAAAACAGTGGTCCAAAGTTTGTTTGGAGAACCTATTTTCACGCGGGCGAAAGCTAGGGTACAATAAAGTATATATATAAATACATAGTCCTCACTTCCCTCAAGCAGCGTTATCCCTTGACAACAGCCAGCCACATTAGAAACGAGACGGTAATAAGAATCGATGTGGAAAATTCACGATCGAATCGATTCAACAAACAATATGATCGGATCCTGTGATTACCGAAGCGAATCGAGTCATTGTTATGTGAACAACGGGTTGTTGTGGCAAACGATGTGTAGGTGTCCATAGAGCACGATAGATAAATTCACGGCGACTGTTAGACAAGGCATCATCGTCAAAACCGTCGCCCTCCCCTGACCTATAGGGCCCGACGCCCATTTTCTGGTATCGGCAAGGAAAAGGAGCTTTCGGCATCCTTACATGCAAGCGCACACTGTCAGAAACTATGCCTTAGCATGCATGTAGGAATGCCGAAGAGCGATGCCGAAGACGGATGCCGAAGACGGATGCCGAAGAGGGACGTCGAAGAGGGATGCTAAAGAAGAATGCCGAAGACAGACGCCGAAGAGGAATGCTAAAGAAGAATGCCGAAGAGGGACGCCGAAGAGCGATGCCAAAGAGGAATGCCGAAGGATCCTTTTCCCTGACGATGCCGAAAGTGGGCGCCGGGCCTAAATCTGCTTAAACTTATCCATCCTTCTTTTAGTGGTGGAAAATCATCTAATGACTGTTCCCGCTCTGAGTGGAGCGAGACTTTTACTGACTAAAATCCTCCTGTTCCTTCAGTTGTCTTTAGCGTTCTAGAGCCGATGTATCTTTCTCCACATTATACCTGCGATGGCAATAATATGGTCTGGCCATCTTGCAACTGGACGACGTTCCTGAGATTATCTACTATTTACAAACAAAATGTATTATTTTAGCTCTTTAAGGGTCTAAACAGACGGACCGCATTTCAACTGCAATCCAACTGCAAATTGCAGTTTAAGTGCAGTTTGAATGCAGTTGACACGACTGCAATAGAACTGCAAACCAAACGTGCGGTCCGATTGCAGTAGTGTGAACTGCACACCGACTGCATCTGAACTGCACCATGCGCGGGAGGGCGTAGCGTGCGGGCGGGTGGGTATGATGCAGTTCGGATGCAGTCGGTGTGCAGTTCTATTGCAGTCGTGTCAACTGCGTTGAAACTGCGCTTAAACTGCAATTTGCAGTTGGATTGCAGTTGAAATGCAGTCTGTCTGTTTAGAACCTAAATTATAATAAAAATTAGTTCAAATGACACCTCTGTAAGTTATTTTATCTTTTTTTTTATACACAGACAGTAACGGCAAGTGGTTACAAAAGGAAAAGTTTTAACATCATCTGTAGCCGAACTAGACAAAACCTGTATTTTGGCTATCAGAACAATTCCTGGCGATTAGTATAACAAACACAGTAACTATCCCAATTATTTAATTATCTACACTAATATAATAAAGAGGTAAAGTTTGTTTTTTTGTTTGTAGGAGGTAATCTCTGGAAGTACTGGTCCGTTTGCTAAAGTTTGTTCACCGATAGAAAGCTGATTTATTCCTGAGCGACATAGGCTATATTTTATGTACGCGGATGAAGTCGCGGGCAAAAGCTAGTATACAATATTTATATAGAAAAATAAGTTATGCTACAGGAGAAACTGACTGACATATCAATGCACAACTAAAACTACTGGGAGTAGGAATGTGAAATTTGGCATAAGGTTTATTTTTATGACTTAGGCGAGCACTAAGCTAGAATTATCCGAAATCCACCCCCTAAGGGACAAAGTTTTCAACAACCAATAATTGCAGCTCGGATTAACCTCATTGGTTGAAAAACCTAAGTGGAATAAACGGGGTCTAACATTTGTAAGGAGAAAGCTACTTTCACGCGGGCAAAGCCTCTGGCAGAACCTAGTTTTTTTTTTTAATATAAAATAAGCTCGCCCGCAAAAATATAGCCTTTATCACTCAGGAATAAAGCAGCTTTCTATTGGTGAAAAAAATTTTACCAATGAGACCTATACTTTCAGATATTACCTTCTTTCTACAAAAAAAAAAAATAGTAGTAGTGTAGACGAAAGTGTGTAAGTCGCAGTTCGATCGATTCCGTGCTCTACAATAGTATCGATTACAATCGGTAAGGACAACACAATTGTCTGACTGTTCCCAAGGTGTAAAGGGGCCGTTATTTTGTTGCACATGCGTATTGCGTATTTGGCAAGAGTCTGGACGACGAGAAGACGGTATCGATTTTCAGATGGAACTTTAGCGACGCCTTCATTAGTGCCAAACAGATTTTAGAACGTTAGTGTAACATTGTTCTAACTTTGGACGAACATAAAGTGGAATGTTTTCAAACGAAGAGAATAAAATTAAACTTTAATATACACCAAAATAGGGTAACAAGGCTTTTACACAAACTTAAATCTATGGACACATTGTCGGTCTTATAGTCTGTCTAATAAATCAACCGACTTGGGAATTTTGTAGAATATTTAATCATTTAAAAAATACTTATATTTGATACTTTTCATAAGTTTCTTCTATTAGTAAACAATGATCTCTATCTCTTAATCAACCTTGATTATTGAACCCGTGTTGACTACATCAGATTTAATTAAATCCTAATAATTACCCAAGTCGTTAAACTTATTAGACAGACTCTACACCAATTAATCATTTTTTTTCTTAAAAAATCAAAACAATATCAAAGCATTATGTATTATGTCAAGTACCTAAACCATTTATAAAGCACTTTTGAATTGTCAAGGTGAAGCTATTTTCATGTTCCAGAGCGTAGATCTCTATGGAGAAGAACGTGCAAGAAACTCAAAAGACACTATTTTTATTCAGTAAATAATTATAATTACAAAATAATTTATAAATAATAGAAATTATAAATAAGTATACTGTGAGAATGATAATATACACTATTGTGTATAATATACAATATAATATACTTATTTACAAAATAGTATTCTATTGCAGGTGTTTTTTTTTATTAGCCTATTTTTGGTCCTACTGCTGGGCCTTGGTCCTTTCTCTTTCCAAATGTCTCTGTCTTTGGCCAAGTTTGTCCCACGAACATAATCAGATCGTCACCCAACCTTCGCCGCGGTCGACCTCGACGGCATTGACGTCCTTCAGGCGTCTAGCGAGTGACAATTCTCGCCTATCTGTCCGGCCGCATTCATGCGACGTGGTTAGCCTATTCCCTTTTTTTTAGGTCGGAAAATCATCCAATGACACCCCCCTCGACCTTGCTGGGCCCCTACGGTTTGCTGACAACTCCTTGAGGCGCGCGTGGAACAATACGCGGCACGTCGACGTCTTAGGCTCGATCCGGCTGGCTACCGGTCGGTCGGACTGCGAGCTACCCATTGCTCGCCGTCCACAAGCCCGCATCTACGGTGGCCGAAAATTAGAATCAGATTCCCGGTGGCGGTTGGGGCGTAAGCGCCGTTGCCTCACGCGTGCGGGGCCTAATCCCACTTCAGCCACTATTGCAGGATATGGAACAAAACTGTTGGACTATGAGCTTTAGTGGCTTAAGGTGTTATAAAAATGAACTAATCATTATTTACTCATACGCTAATTCCGGATGCTCCGATAAAACTACCTGATTATGTCAGCCATTATAAATCATGCAAATCTATGAATTTAATCACGATAAGCGGCTTTCCTTTATCTCACTACGTAACAAAATAAATGGCGTCATTTCTAGTATTGCGATTTTTTATTGTCTATAGATAACGTTAGAGTTCAAAGACTGCATAGTCAAAAAAATTAGAAGGAAACACATTAGTTATAACAAATCTGTAGAAGTTTTGAGTTGTGCGCGCATCACATAAAATGTACGAAATCGATGTAAATAACTTTTTAACCGACTTCGAAAAGGAGGAGGTTCTATGTTCGGCTGATGTATGGTCACCGATATCTCGGTCAATTGTGGACCGATTTTGAAAAAAATTTTTTTTTATTGAAAGTATATGCTTCCAAGTTGGTCCCATAGAAATATTGTTATGATCTGATCATGAACTTCGAAGATATAAAACAGAACTCTTCATAGGATCACAGCAGAATTGTCGTAACAAGTAAAATTGCTCGGTCTATACGTGTAGGCGATGATTGACTGAAATAAAATGGGGGGGGGTGTATCGAACCGATCTGGTGATGAAGCCGGAAGGTAAATTAATGTAATCTAACCGTGTTTGGCTTTATTACAATTGTTATGAGATGCACTCTGGCTATAAAGTATTTAAGTTTGGCTTTTTACAAAAAAAAATTAAACCGTTAACATTGAAGTAATGTTAAAAAACACTGAAAAGTACAATAGTAGTTTATGTGACTAGGGGATAAAGCAGTGTCTTTAAGTCGCGGGCGGCATGTTGAATTCCGAACGAAACGAAGGATGCTGATTTTAATCCCGAACGATAGTGAGGGAATTATAAAATTAACTCCCGAGCATCGCGAGGGAGTTAATAAAGAAACCTGAGTGAAGTGAGGAATTTAAGCCGCCCAAGACAAAGACAGCTTTATCCCCGTGTTGCATACTCTACTTTTTACACCATCTGTGAGATAATTAAAAGACAATTTGGTCGACCAAATCATATATCAGAGAAATATAAGTATTATATTTACAAGTTCATCAAACAAACAAAATTCACTACTCCAAGATTCTATAGTTTCAATTTTCTATAATGCTCCCGTGTCGTCAAAAAGGTTATTTTTTACACCACCTGCTCGATAATGTCGTTTTACACGTCATACAAACCTCACTTAAAACAAGTCATTATATGCCTAGGGAGATAATGCAGTATGGCCGATCCCTAGGGAATAATGAGATTTGAATTTGGAGCATCAAGAATCGTCAACATTGTGAATTAAAATGTAGGCGCATCGAACAAGTTGACTCGAAATTCAAACCAAAGAGTATGTAATCACTATGATTCAAACTGGCCACTAACAAAAAAAAAGAAAATAGAATAAAATGTGCGTACTGACGACACGGGAGCATTATAGAAAATTGAAACTATAGAATCTTGGAGTAGTGAATTTTGTTTGTTTGTTTGATGAACTTGTAAATATAATACTTATATGATTTGGTCGACCAAATTGTCTTTTAATTATCTCACAGATGGTGTAAAGAGTAGAGTATGCAACACGGGGATAAAGCTGTCTTTGTCTTGGGCGGCTTAAATTCCTCACTTCACTCAGGTTTCTTTATTAACTCCCTCGCAATGCTCGGGAGTTAATTTTATAAATCCCTCACTATCGTTCGGGATTAAAATCAGCAACCTTCGTTTCGTTCGGAATTCAACATGCCGCCCGCGACTTAAAGACACTGCTTTATCCCCTAGTCACATAAACTACTATTAATTTCGGAAGTCGTTGATAAATAACGAAGAGACAAAACTATCTATTATAGAAACGCCGACTTCCGAAATTAAGGTTATTTTGTATTTTTCAGTATTTTTTAGTTTTTTACATTGATTTCGGTTTAATTTTTTTTTGTAAAAGGTTTTTATACAGTAAAATTGTGTGTAACTTGATACAATACTTAGGCTTTGTTTCGTCGCAATCGGCTGATTACCTATGTTGAAAGATAAACTACCTTCATTGACTGTAGGCAGTACAAAGTTCGCTGGTCAGGTAGTAAATAACTAAAATTGCAGCAAATATTACTTATATTTAAAGAATCTTAAGAGTGTGTTCAATATTGAAAAAAAAACGATCAATCACGAAACGGACTCGGGTTCAGTACAAACTTGTCTATAAAAATAGGTAGATCAATTCTCTAATCGAGTCTTGTATTTTTTCGAATCTCAAAAATTGCATTTTACTGTTTTCAAAATTTTTCCTTTACTAGTACCTACTATTGCAGGATTCTAGGCCAACGGGAAGTACCCTATAGGTTCTGATTTCCTAGAGAGATATGCAAAATATGCCTTATCTTTTGCTCATGTTGACTTAGAAGTTAGATTTTTTACTGATCCAAGGGATAGCAGACCTGAGTACCTACCTATATGATAATAATTTCAGCTTAATACATCCACGCATTCCTGAGAAAAACTGTCTTGACAGACGGACAACAAAGAGACCTATTAGGGTTCAGTTATTGCCAACTGAAGTCAGTGGAAACAAACTACGTAAAATCCACATACAGCTGTTAGATAGCTTGTTTTCTTTGGATAAAATATATCAATTTACTTCAGATTAAGTAATTTTACTGAATTATTATTTTAATATTACGGGAAATGGCCAAAATAACGATTTGCTAAATTATTATGTACGAAACATTTTAATAAAAAAGTCTACACTGTGCTGACTTAATCCGCCACCGTCTGAGGAACCCTAAAAATCAACACTAAAAATAACTAAAGCGAATCGTGCATAACATCATCAATACCTACAAAATATCTACTTATCTGCAACTTAACTTATGAGTCAAGACTTATTTGTTGAACTGATTTCTTAGAACTCGCCTTACCGGTAAGTAAGGTATAAAACCATAAACTTTTTGCTTGCTTAGGAAGGAAAACACTTGAAGTTATTGAGGTAATTCAAGGAAAACGTAGTCGCCTATAAATAGGTGTGAAACTTATGACTCGTTATTATTAGACACAAATTTAAATGATTAGATTGATAAGATAATATTAAAGACGGAATAGATATGAAATGACTTCATTATCACTCGCGAAATGCGTGCTTAGGAACACTTGTAGTCTAGATAAGTTTCAGAAAATTCGCTCGATACGTCATTCAAATGACCACACACAAGCAGTAATTAAAATCACCGTAAAATGTTATCATCTATATTATACTAGGTTTTGCCCGCGACTTCGCCCGCTTACATAAAATAAGTATAGCCTATGTCCTTCGGGAATAAAGCAGCTTTATATCGGTGAAAAAAATGTAGTAATCGGACTATTACTTCCAGAGATTACTTCCTACAAACAAAAAAACAAACTTTACCTCTTTACAATATTGTATGGTGTAGAAGTGTTGTATGGTGTGTGTGTTGTATGGTGTTGTGTGTGTTGTGTGGTGTGTGTGTGATTATAATAAATAAATAAATAAGTGTAGATATATAATAAATATGTACATCTAAATAAAATTGGAGTGTCTGTTTGTAATGTTGAAATAATCGCTTTTTACTACATGCATATGAATATATATACGGTACATACACCAAAATAACATTTTTTTTACAATTTTTGTCTGTTTGTTTGTCCCGGCTAATCTCTGAAATGGCTGGACCGATTTTGTCGGGACTTTTTTTGGCAGGTAGCTGATGAAATAAGGAGTAACTTAGGCTACTTTTATTTTAGAAAAAATAAATTCAAAATCCTGTAGTCCACGCGAACGAAGTCACGGGCACAGCTAGTATACATATAAAAAAGAAAAATAATTGACTGTTAGATTGAAACGCATAACCGAAACTACCGGGACAAGGAGTGCGAAATTTTACAAGGTTTATTTTTATAAAGTAGGCGCACTAAGAGCGGATTTTCCAAAATTCATCTTCTAAGGGGATAACGGAAATTCTTTGTCTGGGAAAACCTATCCACGTGGACGAAGCTGCTGAAGAAGTTAGTCGGTTTTAACCTTATAATCCAACCTCAGAACGCCATTCGAATTTCGAAGTTGATAGAGCTTCATAGATTATTTTGTCTATTGTACTTGCGCAATGGGATACTGGCTTTTCAGTCGATACTTTACTATTTCAGTCTTCTGCCACTAAATTAAGAATCTCTTTAAAGGATAGTGAAGCTAGCAAGAAAAATTGTTTCTCCTACCTACTTGCCTACATCCTGGTTTCGATATCAACAACTTATCTACTTGTAAAAATCTATATAAAAACCTTCTACTAATTGAATTTCTCTGTTAGTGCACCTATAGGTACTGTCACCTTTTTTACTAGGAAAATCGTCAAAATATGATTTATCCTGAGACCCACAATTATTGACTCAAACCACTATACTCTATTTTTTTGTCCTTTACGAGGGCCATCCCTGGCTGGCACTTAGGAGACGTACCAAAGGATCCCCGAAATACCTATGCCCGAAACGGTAATTCGCGATTGACAATATATTTTACGCGAATGACAATGAAATTGTAACGTCAAATGCTTCAATCGTTTGAAGTCAATCAAATCGATAAACTTTGGCGTCAATCACGTAAATATTGTCAATTATAATTAACCATTTCGGGAACTCTGAATGCTTTTAAATAACTTAAGAATTCCCTAAACTCATTAACTGTATGATATGACACATTGACACATAATCATATCTATTTATATATTTTAAAGGAAACTACTTATCACGAACCGAATCTTAAAGACCACTCACAACTCGTAAAAATCAAGATAGATGTTCAGATAAAGTCTGTTTTCCCGCCGATAACCCGGTGTTCGCTAATCTAAGATGGCGCCAAGTTTTACTCATCGTTGCCATGTTCTTACAATAATAACTTGAGTATATCGTTGCCCCAAGAAATAAGTCGGTAATCGTAAAATCCACATTTTACTAGCGAAATACGAGTATTTTGAGGTTTTTCTTGAATAGGTAGGTATCATTTCAGGGAATGAGAGGTTTTAAGGGATAGGATCAAATGAACTTATTTTTTGTAAACTGTAATTATTAAACGATAAACAGAGAATATAGGGTTATTAGGTACTGTAAAATATTACATTACTGTGTCTTACCAAATTACACAAGCGCGATTTGTATGTAAATATGTGTAAAAATTACTTATATTTGTTACTTCTTCACGCTGAAAGAATAGAGCGAATTTGAATAACTTTTGGCACATGAGTAGACCGTATCCTGGAGTAGCATATCTATAGGATACGTTTATTCCAGGAGTATGTTCCCTTAGGTACCTAATTACGCAGCTGAAACAAAGGGCTGAAATAAAAAAAAATGGTACCAATGATTTTGCAGCAAAATTGAAACAGAAAAATCTATGTTAAGGTTTATCCACTAGTACCTAAATAAAATCAATATACGCCATATCTTAGCACATTACCGACTTATTAGACGGCGGTGTCGATTTACTGTAGAACAAAATAAACACGTGCTTACGTCACCGACTTCATTCTCAGAAAGGATTTTAACAATTACCTACTCATTAAATTAATGTGATTGTGAGCACGATAGTGCAGCGTGGTCGGGTTAGAGGACTTTAGTACTGAATATAATGACGAAAATAAAGTAAAACTCGGTGTGGTAAAGGGTTATCTGTTGTGTCTAATCTGTCGACAGCGAATCGTGAACCTATGAGCAACGCTTTTAGATAGTCATGTCAAAAAGCGCTCTATGAAATGCGCTGACAGAGAAATCAACGTATTTTGAACTGTTATTTTAAAATCTTTAAATCACTGACGAAGTTGTTTTGCTTCACTTTAATTTATTATAACAGTAGAAAGTTACTATTTCATTTAAGTTATTACTATATTTTTATTTATTTTGTCTTTTTTTTTTTAATTTGATGTATTTTGTACGCTGCACACCTATTTATTTATTATTTACCACACAATATAATATGTAATTTATTTACCCTTCACCTAATCATTAATAACTGAGTACTAAAAATAAACCAATTTTCAACCGTACACTCGAAATATGGTTCAGTTGAAAACCAGCGTCAGGCAACTACCATGTAGTTGTCTGGCATTATTGTTGAACTGGACCTATTTGGCGCCGCCGTGAGACACACATTGCTAGTTGTCTTTTTTTATATTATAATAATTTATTAGTGTCTACATGTTGTTACTACATTGTGTGTATCTACAAGTGTGTATGCCAAATAAAATAGTTTTCTTTCTTTCTTTCTTCTTTCAAAGGACATAGATGACGATGCCCCCTACGCTTAAGTCAGAGGCATCGAATTGATAGGTACCTATATTAAAAATAGTCGGTTTTTTTTTAATTAAACTGAGCCCGCATTAATTATGGCCCATTCCCTCTCCTAGAGAGAATTGAGGCCTGAGTCCTAGCTGTGAACTATTTAAGGCTGATTATGCTTACCTATTCAAATAAACAGATTAAAACAACGTATTAACGTACCTACATTATGTTAACATCCCATTGCATTATATCAACTGCGAGAACGCTTGAAAGATTTACCGTCTCCCTAAAGCGCAAAGGGAAAGGGAAACATAGATGGGTTTTAGTCACTGTAGAAATCGTTGACGATTTCCAAAATAAAAAGAAACCCGTAAAAACCGAAAACGAAAACCGTATTCATTCATATTATGCCAAAAAAGCTGAAAATACTAGTCATACATAACATACATTAACATCTAAGCTTATGGCCTTCAAGTTCAATTAGCTAAATACAGTATATTCGCAGATACCATAGATTAACACAACAAAATTACGCGGGAAAGTGCTCTATTTCATGACATGACGCCCCTATTCCACGAAACAAAATAGGTGTGGGTGTTTACGCATAATACTCGTTTAAATATCCGAACGTGGATTATCCACTATGACATAATTAGTTTTTTTGTTTTCATATTAAATGGAAATGTCATGTTATTCCCTGTAGGATGTGTTGTTGAGGAAAATGAGCACGGAATTCTTCTAGATTTTTCTTTCAGGTGCTCTGGGAATTGTGAAAGTATTCATTGATATTTTTTGCTTCTTCTGTTTATATTAATACGCGTGTCTCCAACGGTTTTCGCTTTTTACTAAGTAGTTTTTTTTTTATATCGTTGATAGGTTCGCGCTTGACCGCTGATCTAAATATTACTGCTACAAAATAAGAGGTGAAAATCTGACTTTGCATGCAGAGTTAGATTTTTTTTAAACCATGGCTTTTTTTAGTGTGGGTAATCATCTAATGACTTCTCTCGCTCTGGGGGGAGCGGGAGGGCGTGTCTGACTTTTACTGACTAAAACTACAGCTGTTTCTGCAGTTACCCTTTGCATACCAGGACCTCGGGTTTTCCTTTCAGAAGTCTACCTATAACCCCAGTAAACTTCGCGAACTACCCATTGCTCGTCGACCTCTAGCCCACGCCTTTAGTGAAAGCTGTGGCTTAAAACGCTTATTACAATCACCTGCTTTATTATCAATATTCTATTTTAAGTTATAAACTAGCTTCTATCAGCGGCTTCGCCCGCATGAAATTAGAAACGATCTCGAAGGAACTGACTTTTGACTCCGTAGACTTTTAGAATATCCATGTCTTAACATGGTTTAGTCGTGTGTTAAATATCACCCAAATCCGCTCAGCCATACAATATACACATATAGGTACATAGGTACAAACTTTCGAATTTCAAGTGTGATTAAACTTTCTCGGAAATTATTCTTACAGGATGTCTCGCACATAACATTGTAACATACAATTGACTTCACTTAGGTGAAAGCGCCAAAAAAAATTGCGGGCTGAATTTTTTTTTCTAAGTTTTTGCAGGTCAGTGTCAAGTTATACAACGTGCCTACATACATATTGTTACGCCATTAAACGTGAACACGCCATATCTCCGAGAAAATAAAGAGTAGCACGTAATAATTAAAACGCATTGCTGTTCGAAAGGTCTAGAATGGTTGTGCGTAGAAGAGCTTAGAAAAATCTCGAAACATCCACACAGCCAGTACCACTAGTAATAGGTATTCATCTTACTGATAAGGGAAATGGTACTTTCCGTCTTTAACAATAGAGTCGAAATTCGCATGAAAGTGACTCTTATTACCACGAGCAATAAAAATGATTTATGACTTCGAGAAGCGATTCAATTGTTCTGGAATTCTGGATAGATCCGGGGACGTCGGTATCTAGAATTTTCTTGGCTCCGCATATAAATACGTGCCCCCGGCCGGAAGCGAGTCAGTTGTGATTTCGACTGCGATCAAGAGCGAACTACCCTAGTACTTGAAGTGATATTACTTAACGACCTAAGCGATAGTGTAACGGTACTCTAGTGTTAATTGCGATTCGGATTATTGTTGACTGGACTAATTTGTTATTGTTTGTGGTAAATAAAGTTGTCTCTTAGTAAATCGGCATTTGATTACCCACGTACGTAACAATATTAAATGTTGATAAAAAATAAAACTATCTCTCTTATCTAGTAGATATTCTTTTAAGTAAGTAAGTACTTTCTTGTAAGAAAAAAAAATGTTTTATACTTTATAGTTGTCATCAAATCAAACTTATATACCTTCCACCTTTTGATTCTATCATCAGATCAGTTAGATGTACCCCACCCCTTTCTTTTTTTTCAGTCAGTCATTGACTACACGACTAAACACAGCAATTTTACTTCTTACGACAGTTCTGCTGTGATCCTTTTGACTTTTGACTTTTTTTTCTAATTCTATAGCGAACAGTGTATAGTAGTAGCTACTACACTCCACCGGACAAGTCACCAGGTAGTCAAAATACAAATGTCAAAACGGGCCTTTTAGTTTTTGACAAAGTCTTTAATAATTCAAATCAACAATATGACCCCCTCAGTTCGTCTAACCCTATTGAATTGCTATAATAGCGCACGGTAGTGCGCAGGCCAAGTTCCAGCAACAGGCCGCGCGCATGCCGTGCACTATTTACACGAACCGTTTCGACCCACTTTTGACCCCCCTGTAGCGCAGTGCCTATTTTATCTACACTTAATATTATAAAGAGGTGAAGTTTGTTTTTTGTTATTATGTTTTTTTGTTTGTAGGAGGTAATCTTTCCACAATATATTCCACAACTATCACATAACGCCGTCTAGTCCCAAGCTAAGCAGAGCTTGTGTTATGAGTACTAGACAACTGATAAACATACTTATATATTTCTAAATACATACATATTATAGATAAATTACACCCAGACACAGAACAAATGATCATGCTCATCACATAAACATTTGTCCTGGGTGGGAATCGAACCCACGACCTGCGGCATAGCAGTTAGGGCCACTAACCACTAGACCAACAGGCCAGTCACCTCCTCCTCCCCTTCCTCCTTCCCGGTTCCTGGTTTCGGTTCCTTTGAAAGTACTGGTCCGATTGCTCAAATTTTTTCACAGATAGAAAGCTGCTTTCTTCCTGAGTGACAGAGTGACAGGCTATATTTTATGAAGGCGGGCGAGGCCGCGGGCAAAAGCTAGTTCATAATAAAGTTGAGTTTCGTAGGCTACCCTGAAGCATCCACTATAACCTGAAGAGAATATCGTTTCCAAAGAAATGTATTAAAAGCTAGTTTTATGTTAGTAAACAGGTTTTATGATGTTTTTGACTACGCAAACAATATTAAAACTTCACGCCATTATTCCCCGAAGAGAGAAGTTATAACACACCCACATCTTTCTCATATTACCATCAGTCGGAACTCAAATCTAGACAAAGACAGTTAATAAAAAGCTAAGATAATAACAATAAGTGCTAAAGCAAGACAGAGAGTAAATTATTATATATGGTTCATACCACAGAAAAGATGAAAGAGGTTAGAAAGGAAATACTTTCAGATTTGTACTACAACGAGTGTCGTCGCTTGTCTCCCACCCTTTAACTCCACTACAGGCAATAAATCAATACGAACGCGCTTTACGCAAATAATAGACCACGCACAATTAGATCGCAAGTTTGCTATTGGTTATGTCAATTATGAGCATGATCATATTTTGAGGTACGCCTGCCCCGACCACCTCTTTCGTCTTTTCTGTGGCTCATACCTACTGAGCGAGCTTAGTATAATGCTCGATGACCTTAATAGAGCTACCGAAATTGTTGGTCTTAAAATCAAAGTCATCATAAATAACCACTTAGGTATCACCCACTCCGATCAAGATTGGAGACGCTACACTCGAAGTTGTAGACGATTACGTTTACCTGAGACAGGCAAATAGGTTTAACTTTGAGGAAAAGTTCAAACGTCGAATCCGACTCGGCTGGGCAGCGTTGTCTCCTCGTCCAACAAAGCACAATGTCTCAAGACCAAAGTCTATGACCAGTGCGGTTGCCAGTGATGACATATGGCACTGAAATGTGGCACAAAGGGTAATGGAAAGAGCTATGCTCGGAGTTTCCTTGCGTGATCGAATTAGGAATGAAGATATCCTCAGGAGAACCAGGGTCGCCGACATAACCCGAAGAATCGCCAAACTTAAGTAGTACTGGGCAAGGCACATTGCTCGTAGAACAGTTGATCGATGGAGTCGAAAGGTTTATAGAGTGGCGACCGCGTCCTTTATGACGCACCGAGGTGGACCGATGACCTGGTTAAAGTCGCGGAATGCGATGGATGCGAGACGCATAGGACCATTCGTTGTGGCGACACTTGGGGGACCTATGTCCAACAGTGGACGTCCTTCGGCTGATATGATGATGATGATGAAATACTCGTACTTGTGTCATCAGCTCTGAAAATGTTCCCTGTAAAGTACGATGTATGATTTTCTTACAATGAAGTGCGCATCTATGTTTAGTTTTACCTTTTATAGTTATGTGTAGTAATCACGACTTACCTACAAGTTCATTTACTACGCACTAACCAGCCCTTGACCTAAATAATACAGCAACGAATTTGGTCATGGTCTTCAATTAATATTACCTTTACACGATGTTAAACTATTTTTCATTCATGTTCACGTGGAAATAATTACTAAAATAGTTTCTCAGTATTTTATAATTTCTACCTTTTGCAGTAATTTGGTATTTCCATTCGGTTTTAGTCATTAATTTAAAATAGTACAAGTACACAGCAGGTATTTGGCTGTTGGTCTAGTGGTTGGTGGCCCTGACTATGCCGGAGGTCGTGGGTTCTGACAGGTTCATAAATCCATTTCCTTTCTTTTTTAGGGTTCCATACCTCAAAAGGAAAAAACGGATCCCTTGTAGGATCTATTTGTTGTCCGTCTGTCTGTCTGTCTGTCAGGACCCTTTAACTCGGGAACGCGTGGAGCTATCGAGTTGAAATTAAAAACATATGCTCAGGTCTGCGGTCCTTTAAAGCTGGGAAAAATCAAACTTCTGAGTTAATGAAAAAAAAAAATGATATAGCAAAAAAACGTGTGTGATTTTTAGATGTTGTTGCATTGATTATCTTTTGTTTGCCCCGCCCATCCTGTCCCAATCCCTTATGCTTTTTGTTTTTTCTTTCATTGTACCTATTGCCGCCCCGCTGCTTGGCTTGAAGGCGGTATGAATGCACCGCCACTCAGGTCTGCGGTCCCTTGAAGCTAGGAAAAATCAAACTTCAGAGGTAATGAAACAAAAAAAATTATATAGCAAAAAACGTGTATTGCGATTTCGACACTCTCAATGGAATCAAAATTCATAGGGTACTTACTTATTTGACTTAGAATCCTGAAATTTGGCATGAAGCACAAGTATAAGAAAAAATCTGAAAACTGTAATTAAGTAATTTCGTCACAAAAAAAAATCTTTTTTTGCGATTCGGAAAAATCTTCGTAACACAATTTAGGAATCGGAACTGTTTTCATAGGTAAGTTTGTACGGAACCCTTAGTGCGCGAGTCCGACTCGCACTTGCCTGGTTTTTTTCTTAAAAGATTACCTACGTTTGACATACATAGAAAAATCATAGCTAGTTACGTAATACTTCACGTGTATGACTTCTACGTAAGTAAGCAACTGTTCCAAGGCTTCCTATTGATTTATTCCTATGATGATCGTATTAGATCTTATGTTTGCTACCTATAACATAACCTACTTAAAGAACACCTACATAAGTTACTCATAGTGTCATTTTGCCCTAGAGCTGCGAAATTGTTCCAAAGAATCACTGGCCCAGGCAACTGAAGGAGCACGGATGGGTTTTTGGTTTTAGTACCTACCTAATTTTTTGCATTTTCAGTATTGGATAAAAAGGTAAAAAAAAAATATTTTGCGGTAATTACATTCTCAATCATACCTACTCATTTATAGGTAACTTTTACTGTCCCATAGGACGCAAAAAAACGCCGCTTCAAGCTTCTTTTTGAGGCGGCCTTTTTTTGTGGCTCGGGGGCGGCGGTGCCGCCACAAAAAATGTGTCGCGCGCTTCAGCTGTTTTTTGCGGCCGCTTCTAGCTTTTTTTTTGTGGCCGCTTCTAGCGTTTTTTTTTTGTGGCGGCGTTTTTTGAGGCCCGTGTGCGGGGGCGCTCGCATGTTTACGAGTCGTAGACTTAATCGACACCCCCATGTAAAATGGGAATAGTTGTGTAAATACATATCTACATGTCGTTACCGCAAATATAACTTTTGTTACCTACTAGGTATACCTGCAATGCAAATTGCAAAAATCTTAGAAAAGCAAAAAATTCGCGATTAACCACCTCAAGGTGCTTTTTGAGGCATGGAGGAGTCCCAATACGTAATGAATGGGCACCCATCTACGGGCCGTCCTCAGCAACTGTTGCTTAACCTCGAAGGTCGACCCTTACGTCTGTTATTATGAGGTCGTCTATGTAAAGTATGTCACATTCATTCATAGTGACATATTGCTACATTATTGTACATACAATCTAGCCTATAATTTACAGTTCAATGAACTATTTGGACATGCGTGTTGACATCTATAGCCATTGACCGAAACGATTATGTCGGTCATGCAAATCAATGTGCCTATTGAAAAATTGTTTATCCAGACCGTATCAAAAGTGGTGAGTCATTATAGATGCACCCACTACCAAAGCCACCAAATTGCTAGGCGGGACCCCAACTTTGGGGACCCAGGGCCCCCAAACTCGGGGGCCCCCGAAACCAGATTAACAAACCTATTATTGAACTGACGAAAAAATTTTGCCACCTTCGAAATTTATATAATGTCACACTCGCAACACTAATATGTAACTCATTGTCAGTAAATGTCTGACAGCTCCCACTTCACCCAGGGCAGAAGAATTTATTTTAGGATTCCCACTTAAA
Source organism: Mythimna ferrago (assembly GCA_910589285.2). Taxonomy (NCBI): domain Eukaryota; kingdom Metazoa; phylum Arthropoda; class Insecta; order Lepidoptera; family Noctuidae; genus Mythimna; species Mythimna ferrago. The sequence goes on along the minus strand of OU342676.1, from coordinate 13,777,627 downwards.
AAAGGGGGTTCCGGTTTTTACTTGCCCCAAAGCCGTTGTTACGCCACTGGATGTACCAATAATAGTGTGGAGTTCAAGATTTGATTGGGTTTCTAGTGTCGTAACTAGCGGTGTCAATGCCCAGGGCGCAGACCCTGCAGGGGCGCAAATATTTTATACCTAGTCCATATTTTGTCTTTAATTTTTTTTTTAGTTAGAGAAGCTCGCACCGGGCGTATAAAAGGCTAGTTACGGCACTAGGTTTCTACCAGATCGGATGGTTTAAGTACTGGGTTTCTCTCTACGATTTTATCTGTATGCATAGGAGCCGCTAACCTCGTCCCCTTTTTGCTATCATTGTTCGCTAGGCAAAGGCCATCCTCTACTCTTCCCATTTATCACGATTGTTTGCAGTTGTGGTTCTCCCTATTTAAGCAGTCCTGTCCATCTCGTTATTTTCACCTGAGTAGGTACATTCATTCATATAGGATCATAACATGTACTCCGTTTTTATAACATTCAACTCGAAAATCAAAATTGAACATCAACTTTTATCTTTTCATATCCACGGTTACTCAATTATGCTGCAGTAGGTATTAATAAGTCCTCTTGGGTGCAAATCAATGGATATTTGGGTACTATTCATTACTAGACCAGTTACTTTTTCCGGAAATACCGGCCTGATGTTTAAATCATCTTCATACTAAGTTAGTTACACCTAATTGCACCTGCCATAATTACCGATTATCAAATCACTAAAGACTTGTTTACAGATTACACAACTTCCTACAACATGCCCAATTTAAAAATAAATATCGAAGCCGAAAGTTCACATGGCCAAACCAGCCAGTTATGCATTTCAATAAATTAATGGTCAATAGCAAAGAAATTAATCATGTCATGATAACATAGCCGTAGTTCTGAAGTAAACAAATCATATTCCCGTGTTATTATACTATAATAACGTTATTATCATTATTTATGTCTCAGTATTTATGTGCAGCTATAAATTGCAACTCAAAATTAATAAATAATTTAATGAGACATAGATAAAGGAGTGTTTGACAGGGCGGGAAAAGTAAATAAATCATTTTAATCCATTTGCTTAACTACTCATAAATCTAAAAAAAACTTGATCTTGGTTTGTTCCTTTTTTACTAGATTTGTTATTCAGCATAGAGTTGTGGTATAAAGGACTGAAGAAAAACCCATATAATTTTAATTACTTTTAATGAAAAAAGTTAACTTATAAAATAACTTAGAGTCACGACATTTATTTACATATCACAGATCGAAATAACTAACTGATATCTACATTTAGGTAAATAAATACACACGTAGGCAAATACATAGAGCTACGAAACAAAACTACGAATACATTAATCTAGTAAAAATTATACAAATAAAAGCTACCAAGGAAACTGCCCGAGTTTCATAATCATGAAAAATTTATCTTATCAAGTGGGTTACAAAAATCTTAAAATAGTTTTAACAGATTTTCCACGACATTATAAGGCCACTCGTAATTTATCAATACATAAACAAACATTGATTGCTTATCTAAGTTTGTTACACTTTACGAGACTGAAAAAGTTATATTACATAACTAAATGTACAAATACAATGTACCTAAGTACCAATAGTATAGTTAATAAATAGGACGTAAGATGGAAATTTTGAGTTCGGTAAATCTATGGACCTTATAGGTCTCATACTGTGAATTATTTTTTCTACATTTTTAACAACACCATCTCACTAATAAACATATCAAAATTTTAACAAATGTGCGTTACTGTTTTACAAAAAAGTCCCAAAACTATCGAAGTAATTTTTCAAAAATGCACACTATTTCTATAGTAATTTATAAGTGTCAAAGTGCTTACTTGTATCTACCGAATTCTAAACATTACAATACACCTACTTATCAATATAACAGGCAATTAATATTCTGAAAATATTTTACCGACATAATATTGACGTGAAAAACTACATACAAAAGTTGCACCTTACATAATACCTATCGTGTACCTATTTTAATGATTACAATAATTGCATACATAACTACGTTATTTATCGACGTAGGCAGATTACCTTCGAACCTGTTGACGTGGCGTGGCTAAGTGTCAATAACAGTCATCAATAAAGATTACATTCAGCCAAACAAGAATCACATTGTACATTTTCACAATGACACAATTCTGCTGCACAAATAAATGTGGTTTGTGGTGCAACATTTTGGTACATAATGGCGGGAAGTCCGCCATTTTCCTAATTTACTTTTTTTTTAGAAGATGACATTGACATTCAGCCAAATATGTATCTAATACTTAGTTATATTTTGTTCAACAAAATAAATAATGTAGCTTGCAACCAGATCTATACATTTTAAATAATTAATTACAACAGAAATGTTATAGAGTTAGAAAGTACTTAATCTATGAAATACATATACCACTATTCGACAGCATCTGGTTTCAATTGAATAATCGTCTTATTTATCAAACAAATAGAACATTAAATTACTCACCAAATAGTACTTAATAAGATAATTTATCTGTATCTATTGTGCGACTAGTTTAATTATCAATTCATCACAAATCACTTCCACCGCTTTCTAATGATTCAGCTACTCTCACTAGCTTGACGACAGGCCTGTCGGACATCTTTCCACAGCAACCATTACGAAGATACAAACTGACGAATGCACTATTAAATAAACTTAATATCTTGTACTTATTCTATGCATTTGGTATTTATAAGTGCCATGTTGGCGTAGCAACACTGCACGCAGCAGGCAAAGGCAGTAAAAATTCGGAATCCTTCCAAATTCAAAAAAATATCTTCAACACTCATCGTATTCGGGCAAAGCTGGTAACTTGAGGCACTGTTTTCGGTGTTTCCGCCTCCTATGCACCATCTTGCAGGTCTTTTTCAACTCGGTGTTGCTGCATTCTTTGTCCTCTGGCAATGGCGCCAAACTCCTTTTAGGTCGACGCGGCAAAATGCACTCGGTGGCAAAATTATTGACCTCCTTGCACCTCAGCATGTCGACGTCTGGGTAATCACACGATAACGTTGGGAATGTGAGTTTCACTAACATTGTATTTATTTGTTTTATAAAACGTATCGTGTAGCGTAAAGCACAGGCGTTCACTACGAAAGCGACTTTATGACTGAGAGCGGGGCGACTGTGCTAGTGATAGCTACTAACTTTATTTTTAGACAGACAAGTTTTGATGTTTGGCGCATGCATAATGGGGTTGTCGATAGAAGATCGTAAATACTAGAACGTGCCAAATTAACTACTGCGAATACAGATTAATGTGCTTAAAATGTAATATTATGCATGATGTGATCGATATTCTAGTATTACATATACTAACCCGCTTCAGCTATTGTCTAGATTGCATAACAGTTATGGATTTCTTCATTATTGTTTACATAGTGTCTCGAATCATTGAGACGTGAACTTGTGAATGACTCGAGGTACTACAGCTGTCAGAAGAGTAGCCAACTATTTAATTTATAAACTGCTAACGAAAGATCGAATACCGAATCTATTAGAAATGTATCATTGAATAACTGAAAGGTCGTTGACTCAGTTTTGTTTTTCATTCTGCAGTCTAAGAGGTAAACTTGAGTGTGCATAATGCTAAATTATTAATTTTTTATAACCTTTGAAATTCTCGGTTTTTCTTTACTGTAATATCATGTGTAGCTATCTGTATATCTTTATCTATTAGTGAAAATTGCATGAAAATCAGTTCAGTAGTTGGTTATATCACGTTTATACAGACAGACAGATGCGGTAGAATTATAAAACAAAATCTCCTGTTTTATAATTTGTATGGATTAAAAGAAGAATCGAACTTATCGTCAAAACTTAAGTGGCTGGGTATATTGCTCGCATAACAGATGGTCGTTGGGGCCGAAAGCAATCGCGTACCGCAAGACGCAGTGTTGGAAGGCCTCCCACAAGGTGAACCGATGACCTAGTGAGGGCCGTGGGAATCGATGGATTCGAGTTGCACAGGACCAGTCGTTGTGGCCTATGTCCAACAGTGGAACAGATGAGGAGACCAGTATTAGAAAAAATAAAGGAACTTGATAGTCCTGTTGCTTTTAAGGAAGCAATGTTTTGGAAAAAAACTTCTTGAAAGTCCGAGTAAGTACTCAGAACAGACGTAAATTCAGATTCAAAAGACTACCAAAACATATCACACTTAGTATTATAAAGGCAAAAGTTTGTATGCGTTTATGTTACTCACGCTCGAACAGCTGAACGGATTTCGATGAAACTTGGTACAGGGGTAGACCATATCCTGGAATAGTACATAGGATATTTTTTATACCCATATTTTTATTCCTTTTCTCCTAGAGTCCCAGCAATGGGAACATTAAAAGGCTGACTACTGACTATGTCATATTTTTTACCTCGGGAGTACGTTTTCTTGGGATATTTTTCTACAATAACTCGGACAAAGCCGCTGGAAGTAGATAGTAGGTAAAATAAATCATCTGTTCTTTACATTTCAGCAATACAATATTTTCTAGTCAGTGGCATCATGTAAAGTTCACTACATTTCAAACAAATGGTTTTAGCATATTTGTTTGACCTGATTATTTAGAAATGTCCTCATTCTACTTTTGGAATCTAAACATAGAACCGATTAGAATGAATGGTTTATTGCGCAAATTCGGACAAAACATTGTACAAACATGTTTGGGAAATATTTTCAGGACAAGGTTTCCTCAGGGCTAAGTACTGTTAGGATTCCGTACCCTAAGGGTAAAATACGGTCCCGCGTATTACTAAACCTCTGTTATCCGTCCGTCTGTCGAGTTTAAACAAAAACAAGGTCAAAATCATTAGTGACTTTAGTCATGAGTTTTGCGAAATGAATGAGAGATTCTTTGGTAAACAAGTATGATAACCGCATCTGGCTCCATAATGACTCAATGATATTGTAGCGCTGCCGTATTCAACCTTTTTTCTTCTTAGGCCACATACCTAGTGCTTCTACAATTATCATAATGGACTGCACAATTAGGGTTACTATACCTCAAGATTCGTCCTGAGATTTCAGGATGTTAAATTCAATTCAATTCAATTATTTATTGCTTTTTGACTGGCCTCTTGGTCTAGTGGTTAGTGACCCTGACTGCTATGTCGGAGGTCGTGGGCTCGATTACCACCCAGGACAAATGTTTGTGTGATGAGCATGATCATTTGTTCTGTGTCTGGGTGTGATTTATGTATATTATGTATGTATTTAGAAATATACAAGTATGTTTATCAGTTGTCTAGTACTCATAACACAAGCTCTGTTTAGCTTGGGTCTAGATGGCGTTGTGTGATAGTTGTGGAATATTATTATTTCTATTATTATTATATCACATGTATTACAAAAAAAAAATCATGTCATAAATGTCAAAGTAAATTCCTCTAATAAAAAAATAATTTTCAAACTAAACAATCTCAGAATTTTTCAATTGCCCCTGTCGAAAAGCCCAATCAGGGCTTTTCTACGGACTTTTGATTTTTTCATCTTTGGCTTTTTTGTCCAATGGACTGTTTTCTATAAAATTGCTACTGCATGCTATGGACAAAGTTCTATTTTTACGTTTCCGTAAATACCTCATAAAGGAAAAAACGGAACACTTATAATAGGATCACTTTGTTGCCCGTCTGTCTGTCTGTCAAGACCATTTAGGTACCTCGGGAAACCATATTCTTCTGTCTATGTTCCTTTGAAGCTGTGTGAACAGGCTTTAGGATGAATTCCCTTATCCCATTCCGTCCCAAAAACCTCATATCCAAACCGCACAGCACCGCCTCTGACGGTGTAAGGAAAAAACTACGATTCGAATCGAACGAGCCGGCCGGCTAACATATTCTACGCGCGCGCGATTAACAACCTCTGAAAATACCGTGAAATATCGTCTGAAAGTGCGTCCAAGATGATCCTGGATCCCAGCACCCAGTGAGTACCTGACTTCCAATTTTGTACCATCCTTGTAGCCTGTTTTTTAGAAATTTTTATATCGCGTCACCCAACGTTGACGCTACACTTATTCATACCTATTCACTGTGAAAAAATCAAACTTCTGAATGAACGAAAAAAAAGACACGGCCGTTTATGTCGCAAAAATGTATATTTATATTTCGACATTCGGAATCAAAATTCTTAGGGTACTTCCCGCCCAAAAGATTGGTCGATGATATAAAAGCAGTGGCAGAAAGCACATGGAGAAGACTTGCAAACGACAGAGATAAATGGCGACAGCTGGAGGAAACCTTATCCAATCAGTGACATACAGACAGTAGAAAAAATATATAGGTAGCATAAACATTTAGAAATAAGTTATACAAATTGTTTACAACCTACTGTTTGAATAAAAGGCTTATTACTATTACTTACCACAAATATTGTGCCAGGCTATAGGGCCATTCAATAATGCTTGGTGGGACACAAGCGACCCGCATAGCTGTTATAGCAACATGACATCTATGACGTCACATAGTAACTAAAGTCCAAAATCCAGTATCAAAGTTCTACGCGCGATTAGAATGTCTATGATTGTAATAAATCTTTATTATATTAGATATAATTTATCGATATATTTGACCTAGGAAAACAACTTTTTGTATGCGATAAATCACATCCTAATACAAATTAGTTTCTAACATAACCGTGTCTTATTTTATAATTTTAGAGCCTTTGCAATTTACGGTGACATATACTTATAAATCAGCCTAAAATAAACTATCGGGCAGTTGCCCGGATCAGTATACCCGTCTGGACGGAGGATCCTTCTTTTTAAACAGAGGTTTTTTAAGGTGGGAAATCATCCAATGAGTTCTTCCACTCTAGGGCGGAGCAGGAAGGCGTGTCAGACTTTTGCTGACTAAAACCACACCAAAGTCCCTTCTTTACCTTGTGTTCCAGGACCAAAGGTTTCCGTTTCAGAACTCCGAACCCATGGCCCAAGTATGTTTCGAACCTCCTGGGTCTCTACGGTTATGCTAACATCTCTTTGAGGCGTGAGCGCCGAGCATTTAAGCAAAGCAAGCTAGAACTACATTAGACCGACGTACACGTGTAACAAGCCTGATTTGTACGTAGGACAACGTCACGTGGCGTGGATCAAGTGTAGCTCTACAAGTCTAGTTTCCATATAAAATTTAAGGAGACCACCGCACCCAGACCGACGTGTGTAACACACGTGTGCGCAGTGTATTTCTAGTTTTAGGCACAGAGTGAGGCAAAGGTGTAGCTTACGACCTCTATATGCACTGAAAGACTTTCAACATTGAGCCAATCCTTTTTTTAGTGGGAAATCATCAATTAACTTCTCCAGCTCTGACTGGAGCGAATGTCAGACTTACTAACTACCCACCTGTGTTCCTTCAGTCGCCATTTGAGTTCCAGGGCCACGAACACTCCCGCAGCAATATGGAGCTAATACCGACATCATAAAAAAAAACTATAAAATTGGAACCTTTGGGATGGAATATAAATTAACTAGACAGCTTACCTAAGTGTAGGTACTTTACCTACTGAAAATTTTTTAATACATTATGAGTCAGACTGTAAACTCACAGATTGATTACAATATGGGTATTAATGTCTACCATGCCATTTATACCAGAGACAATCACTGAAAAATATTCAATTCAGAAACTCTTTCATGATACTCGTCTGAAAACTAACTTTTATTGAACTGTTTTTATGATCGCAACATACTGTATTCCACACACGTTTATTGTACTATTCATAAAACAGTTAATAGATAATATACTCACAAAACTTCCTCTTGAAAAACCACTGGATATTTAGTGCACTAGAACTAAAGTAACCATGACCTATCGTAAAATAGTCAACTGTCTGTTTTTACGATTCTACTGACATATCTCTTTTACGACTTACCTGTCATATTTATTTATGTTAATTTATCTACCTTTCACGGCCTTGAGAAATCATACAGGTTATTTTCCACAACTTACAATTGTTTTATTTTATTTATGGATTCCATATAATTGCAGCAATGTAACTCTCTGGATCGGCCACACGCTTCTAAGCGACCCTAAACATAATGTGGTTAGGGTCTCTTGGAATATAACAATTACCAAGGTAAGTAAGTGAGCAATGGGTAGCTCACTGTCCGGCCGTCCGGTAACTGTCCGGACCAAGCCCAAGTCGTCGACGGCGGGCACTGTTCCCGCGCGCCTCAAGGAGTTGTCAGTAACAGCAGGGGCCCAGCTGGGTCGAAGCCTACTGGGGCCAGGGTTACCCGAACGGGAACTCGAGCCCCGGTATGAAGGCTAGAAGAAACGGGGTAGGCTTTTAGTCAGAAAGAGTCTGGCACTATCTCCTACTCCGCTCAAGAGCGGGGGTTGTCATTGGATGATTTTCCCACAATAAAAAAAAGGTAAGCCCCTAGACTAGAATCCTCAAAGAAAAGAAAGCGTAAACCTCGTCGCCCTAAGCAGACCTGGCAACGAACGGTCATCACAGAAGCGAAGAAAATAGGGAAGACCTGAAGCGAAATGGTGCGAAGCTCAAAATTGAACGTGATGGCGACGCACTATGGACGCCCTTTGTTCAATCTAGGAGACACATGGACTTAAGTCAAGTCAATATGTACTCACTCACTTATAAACAAGACTAAAACAGACTCTTTCAGGAAGATCATCGTAAGCATCAGAACGCAGCGCCATTTTTTCTTTCATAATTAAAAAGTATAATATTATTAGAGAAGTAGAAAACAAATTCAAACAATGTTTTTTTTTATCTGTTTTTATTTAAGAGCTTTTATCAGGGTATGTCAGCGCCATCATACCGTATAAACAATTTGTGGTGGTGAAAATGGTACTATCGAACTGATCTGATAATGAAGCCGGAAGGTGGGCACCGGAACTGTAAAAAAAATAACGAAGAAACAAAACAGAAACTTTTTTATATTTCATAAAATCCGTTTATCATTTTTATCCTTCTGGAATTTATTTATCTTTTGTATTTTCCGACTGTAAAAAACTTTATATTTACATTCAACACTTTCTTTTGAGTCGTATCTCATCAAGATGATTGAATAAAGAGATAGGTATTGTTTTTGGGATTTCCAATGACTACGCAAGCATATTATTGATCAATCATATTTAATCATTATTGACAGCTTTCTATTAATCAAGATATAACTAATCACAAGATTACTATCTTAGTCTTAATTAATATTGTCCTCATTTCCACAATAACTGATTGTCTTATTATGCATAGTGTTCACAGCCCGAATTCACCTAGTGTTGCATATAAAAATTAATAATTCAACTAGCTTTTGCCCGCGGCTTCGCCCGCGTGGCATTAGGTACTTAAGGAATCGGGATAAAAGGTAGCCTATATTCTTTTCCATGTCAATGGCTATATGCATGCCAAATTTCATCCAAATCCGTTCAGCCGTTTTTGCGTGATTAAGTAACAAACATCCAAACATCCACACTTTCACATTTATAATATAAATAATATTAGTTAGGATAACTTCTCCCGTTCAAGGTTCACGATCACACTTTCAAACGTTTCCGCAGTCTGGACATAGACTTAATTAGTACTTACTTTTATTGTGCCAATCCCTTCACCACGTTGTCACCCTCATCTAGGTTTTACCGGTTATGCCAGGGTATCAACGATACAGGGTCCCCGGGACGTGGGCAAATATTCATAATATGTTATCCACTAGCTAGGCATCTCTGTCGTGGCCTATCACGACTCCACAGAGTATATTATTGCAAGACTCCGTCTCACCGGTGTTTCTTTCCTACGTTCATTGACTCATTTAAGTAGTGTATCTAACTTTTTTCTACTCACATAATCGCCACCAAAACAAAAGCAATGACATCAAAACTTTAATCATTAGTTCAGACTTTCAGCGAAATACAACATGGCCAGCTGGACTAATGAAGGATGCATTTTCAGCTTCAGAAGTTTATGCTCTCTCTAGTTTAGTTTTATAACAGTGGCATCTAGGGTTGCCAACCACGCAGTACTCTATTTTAAGTAGGTAGATATAGTCGGATTTGGATTAGACAGAATGGTTGACAGTGACACTGTGTTTGAGCGATTGACTGATGCTCTGTGCGTCGTGGATTTGATTCCCACACAAAAATATTTGTATGACCTACTTATAGTTGTTCTGGGTCTAGGCATCTTATGTATGTGAGTTTAATGTTTGTGAACGCACCCACGATATAGGAGTAATTATTAGACTAAAACTTTTTAAACATAAATAAATAAAACAAAATAAAAACTTCCAAATTGTAAAGAGTACCTACGCTAAAAATATCTACTTATTTTGACTCTACTGTTGAGTTAAACTGATTGAAATCGACCCATTTCAGTTTTTCAATGACATATTTTTGTCTTCTCAGTCATAAATTATCAAGTAGCGGTAAAAGAAAACCATCATTAAAAAACTGTTCGCTAGTTGATTATTTTAAAACAACGAAAAGTTCATTTCGCAAAAAGCATAAAAATTAGGGTGTGCTCATAATTTCCCTCATAGAAAATCAGATAAAATGTACTCTATTTCTTCTAAAAAAGGTAGCAACCCTAAGTTACATTCCATGGTGGTTTGCAAGTAAAAATATTGAAAAAGTGTAAATTGTTGTTCGCAAGTATGCTGGAAGAGATTTCTTTAGAAATAAGCATCACCTTTGTACTATTCTTCAGTTTTCTTCTTCTTTTCTTTTATTATATTATTGTGTGTACATAAATTGTTAAATAAATAATAAACTAAGTTAACAATTTATGTGTACATTTGTCCTTATTGAAAATGCAATATTTGTATTAAATATTTTGATATTCATTATCTACTTATCATAATTTATGAATGGTTAAAATCTATTATTCATTGACGTGGTTTTTCAGACACGTGACAACCGCATGAACATCTGGTAATTCACGTTTTTATTATATTTTATCTCTTTGTGATTATTATCATACATACCGCAATATGTACCGGATATTCCGTAATGTTTCTATATTTGCACTTATTACAATATTTAGGCTTGTTTTGGAATTACCGTTTTGTGATTCATCCGGATGTCGGCCGCCTGTCGGCGCCATTTCTAATTTTAGCAACACTTTTGCGGCAATATTAAAACACACAATAATTTTACTGTGCTTATTAAAATTACCGCGATAGTGGTATTTTTATCCTTTTACAAAAATGTTTTTTTACGACGATCAGTTTTTTTTTTTTGAGTTACTTTAAAAGGAAAAAACGGCACCGTCTGTCTGTCTGTCAAGACCCTTTATCTCGAAAACGCGCAGAGGTATTGAATTAAAATTAAAACTATGTACTCAGGTCTACGGTCCCTTCAAGCTGTGAAAATTAAAATTAAAACTATGTACTCAGGTCTGCAGTCCCTTCAAGCTAATAATAATAATAATTCTTTATTTAAGTATAAAAGGACCTATTACACTGCGCTGAATATCGCGTGCGATCGTACTATTTTTCATTCATAGAAAGACAGTCTAGTCTATGGTTCGACGTATCGAGTATCAAGTCGGAATATCGCACGCGATATTCAGCGTAGTGTAATAAGATAGAAATAAAAGGTCCTAAAGTAAGCGACATTATAATTTACATTAATTACAATCGACATAAATTTAATTCAAACTGTAGTAGGTATAAATCTGCCTGCGGCCGTATTATGACATCTTAAAACCATCATGTTTTCTGTGTGAGAAAAGGATAGTGCTATTCGTCTTGTATAGCTCCGTCTCTTTTTCACACCGAAAATATGATGGTCATCATCTAGGTTAATGAAAACCTGTCAACCTAAAGTCGGATCATATATGCTGCAAGGCTTACGTAAAATTGACGTTAAAAAGTACGCTGGCTCTCCGACTAATTTGAATAAATAACTTTTGATTTTTACTTGTATTTGAGGTCGCAAGGTGTCAAATTCTGGGAGTAACGACACTCCATATTATAACCACATATCACACGGAAATATCAAATTCTGCTACAGTTTTGTGAACAAACACAAAAAGCGTGCGAACTGTAACAAACGAGGATTCTGGCGAGAGTACACGACAAAACATGTTGTTTTTTATCTTTTCAAAAATATCTGGTTCCGCTGGTTTCATTTTACCTACAGGAATACTAAATAATACAATGACAGTTTAAAAGTACCTATGATGAGAAAAAAAATTGGGAAAATTTTCAGTTTAGTAATTTTTTTTTATCATCAAATTACCTACTTCTTCCGCTCTAGAGTGGAACGAGAGAGCGTGTCAGACTTTTGCTGACTTAAAACCCACTTAAGATACCCTTCGCGTTCTATGACCACGGTAACTCGCGGTAAACGCACCCTCATACAGTTTGGTGGTATGGATCTGCCATAGTTCAACAAAAACCGGCCAAGTGCGAGTCGGACTCGCCCATGAAGGGTTCCGTAGCAGCAAGTAACATAATATAAAAGTTCTTGTAATGTGTTGTAACTTTGATCGATGTTTTATTAATAGTGTATTTTTTTCGATTTATGACGCCTTAAAAAATAACTACTTACTAGATTTCGTTCAAACCAATTTTCGTTGGTAGTTTTTATAGTAATGTACATCATATATTTTTTTTAGTTTTATCACTCTCTTATTTTAGAAGTTAGAGGGGGGGGGACACAAATTTTACCACTTTGGAAGTGTCTCTCGCGCAAACTATTCAGTTTAGAAAAAAATGATATTAGAAACCTCAGTATCATTTTTGAAGACCTATCCATAGATACCCCACACGCATGGGTTTGATGAAAAAAATAATTTTAAGTTTCAGTTCTAAGTATGGGGACCCCCAAAATTTATTGCTTTTTTTCTATTTTTGTGTGAAAATCTTAATGCGGTTCACAGAATACATCTACTTACAAAGTTTCAACAGTATAGCTCTTATAGTTTCGGAAAAAAGTGGCTGTGACATACGGACGGACAGACGGACAGACAGACAGACAGACAGACAGACAGACAGACAGACAGACAGACAGACAGACAGACATGACGAATCTATAAGGGTTCCGTTTTTTGCCATTTGGCTACGGAACCCTAAAAAGGTTTAATCCTAATCCCAAACACAACACACTCAAACACTACTGCCGAAATATGTGTATACTTTAGGTACACCAGTACCTGACCTTTCGAGGAATACAGGACACGTATAGCAGCTTATCTTTAAAACTTAAAAGTGGAACGGTTGAGCACCGTAAAATCCACTTTTATGTTTAACCTAGTTACAACACATTGCTGATCGATAACTCATAGGCGCTACTTCAGTTACTAACATAAGACATGTCGATAAGTTTCTTTTTTTTTTAACCGACTTCTAAAAAAGGAGGAGGTTCTCAATTCGGATGTTTGTGTTTTCGGGTGTTTGATCGATAACTCATAGGCGCTACTTCAGTTACTAACATAAGACATGTCGATAAGTTTCTTTTTTTTTTTGGGAATTCATCAAATGACTGACCCCGTTGTAGCGAGGGGAAGGGTCAGTTTTTTACTGAACAAAACCCATCTGTTTTCTTTCAGTTGCCATTTGCGTTCTAGGGCAACGGTCATCCTCATTTTTTCAGCTGAAAGACATCCGCTGCTGCACATAGGATTCCCTGAAGTGTCGCCACAACAACCGATCCTGTACGTCTCGCATCCATCGGATTCCAACAATACTCACTAGTCATAGGACGTCAGTCCACCATGTAGGAAGCCTTCCCACACTGCGACCCTTTTGACCTTCTGTTTTGCGAGCAATAGGTATAAGCAATGCCCACAGCCACTTAGATATGACAATTCTTTTGGGCTATTTCGGTAACCATTGGCCCTTTAGTTGAGGTATTCCTATATCTGTATCATCACACCTTTTTCATAGAACCATATTTATTACTGGGTCAGATTGTACCAGAAGATATTTAAATATTGAATGTTCCGATTATAATTTAGGGGTCTTCAAGGCTAGAGTGAATAAATAGGCTCTTAATAAACCAGTGCAATGAAAGCTAGAACTACTCGTACATTAGACCGATGCATACGTGTAACACGCCTGATTTGTACTTATAACGACGTCGCGTGGCGTGGATCAAGTGTAGCTCTACAAGTCTAGTTTCCATATAAAATGTATGGAGACCGACGCGGCCAGACCGGCGTATGTGAAGAAAACAATGGTGAAGGAGCATTACCTTTCACTTTGATTATGTCATCTCCTGGCTTGATTACATATTTAATATTTATTAGTATATTTTTTGTAATGTATGTATGTATTTGTGTTGCTATTTCATATTTGTATTATTCTGATGTACACTGACAGCCCTATATCTTTCTACTCTCTTTCAGTCCATCCAAAGGTTGTCTGTAAGAGATCGCCCTGTGCGATAAGGCCGCCCATTGTACACTTATTTTGAATAATGTTTGTCCTGTATCTTTTTTGTTCATGCGGTGTACAATAAAGAATATAATAAATAAATAAATAAATAATAAATATGTGGCACACGCATGGGCAGTGTAGTTCTACCCTTACCATAGATAGATACTCCTTTCTTATATCTATGACCCTTACCATCATCAACATCGCATTGCATCACTGTGATAAAGAGTGGGTATCAGGTGGGATCGCAGTCAAGCCCTAGTTTATATTAGTTAAAAAAAAGCTTTATCTGCTACGAGGAGGTAAGTACCGTACTTTTAAAAATAGTTTTACTAATTTATAACCTTTTTTTTTATGGTGGGAAAAATCATGCATTGACATCCCCCGCCCTTGGGCGGAGCGGGAGATAGTGTCAGACTCTTACTGACTAAAAGACCCACTCCGTTCCTTCTAGCCTTCATACCGGGGCTCGAGCGCCCTTTCGGATAACCCTGGCCCCAGTAGGCTTCGACCCGGCTGGGTCCCTGCTGTTGCTGACAACTCCTTGAGGCGCGCGGGAACAGTGCGCGCCGTCGACGACTTAGGCTTGGTCCGGACAGTTACCGGACGGCCGGACAAGTAATTTATAACCTGACACACATACGAAATATGCAAGCTAATGAAAAGCCTGAAAAAATGCAATACTTGAACACAAACTACAGTAGCTTTTAGGAATGTGCCCTTCGTAGCAGTAATAAACTTGGTGAGAATGCGAAAAGCACCAGGGGTGGTGCCTAATCTTAATCGTTTGGCCATGAGTACCAGGGCAAGGGCTTTGAAAATGCCCTGACCTAATTGGTATTAATAACTAATTACTATTACGCATGCAAGTTGAATTCAACCCTGGTCTAAGCTACCAGGGATTCTTAGCATGGTGGTCTTTAATTATGTACCTATATTGTACTCTAAGTTAAGTTGTCATTTGTACTCTAAGTTAATATGCCTCCCATATCTTTTTTTTGTATTATTATTGATAGGCTCGCGTTTGACCACCATCTCAACTAATGGTAAGCGATGATGTGTTCCCTAGAAGTAGCCTATACACTCTTGACTTAAAGACCCCTAAGTTATAGCTATCAGGAAACATAGACACCGGCAGGGAATTCCGCTCTACCTTATTGTGTACTTTTTACACAAAAATAGAAAAAAAGCAATAAATTTTGGGGGTCCCCATACTTAGAACTGAAACTCAAAAATTTTTTTTAGGTAGGTTTTAATACAGGGTCGTATGTTGTGACGGGGCATGCTAAATCCCATGCCTGTCAGAGCTGCGGGATTATACGAAAAAATTACCATGACCCTGGAATGCAAGCAACAACTGAAGGAACTCAGGTGGGTTGTCATCAGTCTGACACTCCCAACTCCCACCAGTTGCCCATTACATTCTACGGTCCTAGTAACTCTTTCGAGCAATCCCACAACCCTGGCGTCGATCCTCTATAGAGCCTTGTAAATTTTGCTGAAAGCTCTTTGAGGTGCACGTATTTTGCAAAATGCATTTAGGAGAGTATGCGCGAGAACTTCATGACTTGATTCCGCCATCTCCTTTCTACCATCGGGCAACCCGATGCCGTTCATCATGAGTTGACCATTACGTTGATATCTCATCATTTCTAACGCGTACATCGAAAGACTTGAACCTGCTCGGTCTTCCCGTCCGATTATAAATTAGGTGGCTTCAAGGCAAGAGTGAATAAGGCTCCTAATAAACTAGTGCGCCTCGCCATTGATGGGAAGCAGTAATCGATGACCATTGCATCACTGCTTACCATCAGGTGGGATCGAGTAATGCACTAGTTTGTTCAAAGTACCTATTAAAGAAAAAAAAACATGAATCACAATGTGCCTTTGACAAGGGAATTACTTGTCTACGTTGAATAGAGATTCTTGAAATGAAAGTGATAAATACACTTTTACTTTCAACAATAACAAATAATAATACTAATGCCGCAGGTATTGAGATACTTTCATTGCATAAAATCCAAGGACCCGTTTATCGTAAGTACATAAAGTACGATAACGTCCGCCTTATGGTACATAAAGCTCAGTTTACAAGGACTTGGAATTCAATAGAGTGAATAGCTTGTTACTCCTCAAGCTAGCTAAACTTCTATCACGATGACCATGAACGTCACTTACCTACTGAGCATGTCTTATAGGTAATCTAGCTTAAGCCTCCACGATCACAAGTGTTGATATACCTAGTATCTAATATCAAAGAAAATCGCATGAAAACTAGCTGTCTTAATACGGGCTGCTTAAAAAATTTTATACTTTTAAAAGATTGTGCTTCACAAGAGCGTTATTTAATTGAAAAAAGAAAATAATAAATTGGTTTTTAGGCAGATAAGTATAGGGCGGCTCTGTCTAGCCGATAGGCGAGTCAGTAAAAACCCGACACTCCTTCCCACTCCGCCCAGAGTGGGATTTTCCACTAAAAAAAGGAGTAACCAGCCAATATCACGTGCTGGACTTTGCTCAGCATCTCTATAAACAAGGCCTTACAATACATTAAACACGCCAAATGTCACCCGGTCAGGCACAATCAAATTATAGAACGACATTAGCTGGTAGGTAACTGGCACAGCGCGGTCAGGTGGTAGTGATTTGGCTACGAAGAATGAATTGTAGATTATTCACATGCCAACTTCCGTATTTTTGGGTCGAGTGTTGACAAACCGATGCAAATGTGTTGCAATTTAAGTTTAGTTGTAAGCTGCTATAAAATAAAAAAACAAGATCTTGCATCTTACGTGCTTTGTGGAACTTTGGTTTGGGGAAAATAAAAAGTTTAATTATTTTATTTTTGGATTTTTATGACCTGGTCACTTAGACCTTTAAGTCAATTAAAAAGCTTAAGAAACTCATTTTTTCTAATTTCGCGCTCTTTTCTCATCTTTTTATTAAAGGTAGCAACACTGGTACCAATAGTTATCTGTGACTGGTACTAATTAGTCGATTATTGTGTTTGAACATAGGCGTCCCATCACTAGTCGTTAAAGAATAGTTCACACATACGCAGCAACTTTGATCGACGGAGACTAACTAGCGATTGAATAACGGTGTGATTCAAGTGACAATAAGCAGCAATTTAAAGCTAGCTGTTTGGTTTTACAAATCTCACAAGCTGCCGGTAAAAAGGTTAACTTAAGGTTCCCTTTGGAAACATACGTTTTGCAACTTGTTTAAAATAATACATTAAAAGGGCATATTAAATTAAAAATAAATCATAAGCATTATTTAAATTCATGGTCTTCAATTTCGTACAATTTTTTTTTTTCATTTATGATAAATGATAATGATAAATGATATTTATTTTGTAAATAGGTTTAAAAAACACTTTTACACGTCAATTTTTTTTTTTTCGTCATTTTATTCTAGATGAGGCCGGTGTTTCCTATCTGACTACCCTGAGAAGAAACACCGAAACAAACTCAGGGGTCAAGGTCTCTTTTAAAGTCCATACAGTAAATATGTAATGGTCAAATCACATGAGAACCATGCAGATTTGTCTGAGATGGTCTTTTGAAGAAAGAACCATACAGATTTGAGTGGACCTGTCCAATCAGTGTAAGCATTTGTCAGTATTCGAAAAGCTCAACTTAGGACTACTAAGGAGCTCTACGACTTGACGAACAATACCAAAGAAAGGACATTTGGGTAGGCCGCAGAAAACACTCAAATTGCCAGACATACGTTAAAATTACTGAAAAGAAAAGAAAAAGCAATCAACATAGTCCTCACATTTACAATAATATAAGCAAATTGATAATTTAAAAAATATTTAGAAAAGTAAATATTTATGTCAAAGAAAAAAAAAAAAATACTTTAAGTACTTAAAATGTATACATGTCATTTTGTAAAATAAAAATAATTTCCAATGTCAAATTGTAAAAAACCAAATAAAATAAAAAGAAAAAGCACATTTGAAAATAAAAATAATTAAAAAATACAAAAGAAGAAAAATAAAAATGACAACAGTTGTAGTAGGTACTGGAGCAGGTCAATCCCAAGCCTTTTCGTCCTGAATATAGTCTTTTACAGTGTAAAAAGCCTTTTGACAAAGTTTACGTTTTACAAATGATTTGAACTTATTAAGGCTTAGTTGTTGAATATGACTAGGAAGTTTATTATAGAAGTGTATACATTGGCATCTAAATGAGCCCCCTATTTTTTTGAGCCTGGTTGCAGGAACTACAAATTTATGTTTGTTTCTTGTATTAAAATTATGAATATCACTGTATTTTTTAAACATGTCTATATTTTTATGGGCATACATAATATTCTCGTAAATATACTGTGAAGGCACAGTCATTACATTTATTTCTTTAAATTTATCTCTGAGGGAGTATCTGGGACTTAATTTATAAATTGATCGAATAGCCCTTTTCTGTAAAACGAAAATTGTCTGTATATCGGCGGCATTTCCCCATAATAGAATACCGTACGACATGACACTATGAAAATAGCTAAAGTAAACTAAACGGGCTGTCTCTAAATCAGTTAAATTTCGAATTTGTCTTACAGCATATGCTGCTGAACTAAGTTTTTTCGACAATTTGTCTATATGTGGGCCCCACTGAAGCTTAGCGTCTAGAGTAATGCCCAAGAACACTGTAGTATCTTCAGGACTCAACTCTTTACCTTTTATTAGCACACTGGTTTCTACTTGCCTCACATGAGGCATGGTAAACTTAATACATTTGGTTTTTTTTTCATTAAGTAGCAGGTTATTTACATTAAACCAGTGTACTATTTTTGAAAGAGCTATATTTATATCGTCAGTAACCTGCTGCTGACGTTTAAGTTTAAACAAAAGTGAAGTGTCGTCTGCAAACAACACTATATTATGATTGTCTTCTATGAGGTAAGGTAAGTCGTTTATGTAAATTAGAAACAAAAATGGACCAAGAATTGAGCCCTGGGGGACACCCATTTTTACAACAGATCCGGGAGATCTCTTTCCGTTTACGTCAACTCTCTGAATCCTTTCACTCAGATATGATGTAAGAAGATCCAGGGAGGAGTTCCGGATCCCGTAATGGTGTAGTTTCCTGATTAATGTTTCATGGGGAACGCAATCGAAGGCCTTGGACAAATCGCAAAAAATGCCCAAGGCATCGCATTTATCTTCCCATGCATTATAAATATGTCCTAAAAGTTCAACACCAGCATCGGTTGTCGAACGACCCCTTGTAAAACCGAACTGTTTGGTATGCAACAATTTATGTCTATTAAAAAATCTCTGTAATTGCTGTAGAATGAGCTTTTCAAATATTTTACTAAAGGTCGGTAGTACTGAAATAGGTCTGTAATTTGTGGGGTCCGATGTACTACCGGTTTTGAACAATGGTATTATTTTACTATTTTTCATTAAGTCAGGAAACTCCCCGCGATCGATACAATTATTAAAAATAAAAGCTAAAGAAGGAGCTACAATGTGGATTATAGACTTAACAACGTCCACAGAATTACCCCATAAATCTGCAGTCTTTTTTACATTTAAAGAGTTGAAGGTCTTAATAATATCTACATAAGATACATGTTCGAAATTAAAATCAGAATCACAAACTTTAACATTTTTTTTAAGCAGAGACTCTGCTGCAGCGGGTGATGAATTCAGAGATTTTGTTGTTGATATGGGGATCTCTGAGAAGAAGTTTTCAAAAGCTGCGGCTACCTGTGAGTCCGATGTGATCACATTGTCGTCAATTACCAGGTTAAAGTCACTACATGGTTTTGTAGACCTACCAGTTTCACTATTTATAATATTCCAAGTCGTTTTAATTATATTATTACTGTTTTTAATCTTGGAACTCAAACAACGCGATTTTGCTTCAGAGCAAACTTTTTTAAACAATTTTGAATAATTCCGCACATATAAACTAAATTCAGCAGTGTTAACGAGAATTCTTTCATCATACAATTCGTAAAGCCGATTTCTACTTTTATGAATACCACTAGTAGCCCATTCACTGAACGACACATTACTATTAACTGAAATATTCTTAGGTATAAATGTAGAATTAAATTGATTACAGTACATGTTAAAGAAACCCTCATATTGGTGATTGACATCATCAAATTTAGACAAGTTTGGTAAATTATTAGTGAGTTTAGTTTTAAAAGTTTCTAAACGACTTGCCGTTTTAGGGTTAACAGTGATATTTTTTTTAGTCACTATGATGTTTTTGTTATGAAAAGTAATTAATTGCCCACAATGATCAGAATCCAATAAATTTATAATTTCTTTGTGACTTGGTACAACATCTGTATATATATTATCTATACATGTAGCACTAGTAGGAGTTATTCTTGTGGGCTCCAAAAATAAATTAACAAGATTGTATGACCGAAATAGACTTAAAATTTTACTACATAAACCTGAGTTTTCTAATAAATTAACATTAAAATCACCACAAGTAATTATGTACTTATTTGAATTACAAATCTTGTGGAACACTTCATCCATTACTTTTTCAAAGCAGTCATACAATCCAGAAGGGGGTTTGTACACACTTAATATAATAAATTGCTCCAATTCAATACAGGCTATTTCAACTGACCGCTCAACAGATAGGCTCACAATATCTTTGCGTTCTTTAAATTTAAGTTGGTTACTTACTATGATTAATGAGCCACCCCGTATGGCATCAACTCTACTGAATGAACTACCAACCTGGTGATTACTAAAGTTAAACATGAACTGGTGACTCTTAAGCCAATGTTCTGTTAAGCAAAGAATATCAATATTGTTGCAATTGAGGAATAATTCTACTTCTAAATCCTTGTTCATAAACCCTTGAATATTTTGATGCACCAGGTTGATACTATTTAATGATTTTAAAACTTTATTGGAAACATTTTTATTCATCGGTACATCCATGCTAGAGATTGTCTCTGTTGTCTTAATTTCTAATTTAAATTATTAACTATGTCAACATTTGATGCCAAGTTATTGGCAAAGTCATTTGAAATGTTGCATTGCTCAATAGGAGCAATTTGTTTAGCCAAGTTCTTGGCTGTAATAAAAAAATAATATGATAGCGAGACAGCTATCTGTCTTCGACAAAATTTTGAAAGATAGTATCTATCTACAAGATATCTATCTTTTGTCAAATAAAAATGAGTGCCAACATAATTGTTGGTGTCAATTAAGTGAAACAAGCTATTATTAATAGTCAAATTGTGCAATGTTACATTAATCTTATATCTAATTAGATTTTCCTCCTGTGGCAAACTATGACTGTATGGGAATGTGAACATAACAATTTTTCTTAGCCTGAGGTTACTTAAAGTCCTATAATATTGGAGTAATTCTCCTTTGTTCACATAACCCCTATTACCAACAAAAATCAAAAGTATAGTATCCTGATTGAAGTTAGATTTTATAATTTTTTTCATTATGTCAAGTAATGAACAGCCAGGCATACAGTTGTTTATTATTGAGTGTCCCGGATATTCATTTGTCAAAAGGTGACCTAATTCTTTTCCAATCTCATCACAAAATATTACTATATCTTTATTTACACTCTGTTGTGAAAAACAATTGGTAATTGCAACGGGCAAACTGACACTAGACTGGGGTAAGGTGGAATTGCATATTGTCAATGAATGCTCTGGCACAGAATCAGTAGATGGTAATTGACAATGCTCACAATTCGTTTTTTGTGAGCTCACCAGTTCATTCATTGCCAATACATATTCCCTCATTTGATTTTCAGAGGCAGTATATTTTATGGTCATTGAACTTAGCTTGTCTTGAAGACGGCTTAACTCACTTTGCAAGTCTTGAGTGTCAGTTTGGTATTTCCTAGTACTTTTTTCCAAGTTAGAAGAGTACATATCTAATTGTTTCAGTAGATGTAATCTTTCCCTATTTAGTTTGACATTTTTGATGAAGAACTTTTGTCTTTTGACCATTTTCTTGGTTTTTACAATATATTTGTTGATTTTAATATATTTTTTCAATTTATTTTTACTAGTAACTACCCTCATTCTTTTGCATGATTTAGAATCATCATCACTAGTCAAATCTATGGTATAGGAGGGGATAATATGTGAAACCATTGATGGGGCAATAGGCACCAACTCGCTAAATAGACTTTGATTCAACGAGGCAGTGATGTTATGATTAGTTGTCTCTAGTTGGGATATTTGAGATTTTGCCTCTTGCAGTTGTTGTTGCAATAAATATTTGTGACTCAGAGCATGTTCATACTCTGTGCTACATTGGCTGAACCCGTCCACAACAAGCTGGAGCCTATCCCGGTCTTCTACAATCTCAGTGAATTGAATATATAACTGAGACATTTCATTTTTTAACTTTCTATTACTCTCATGAGCTTCAAAGAGGACCTTTTCATTGTCATCTATTTCCTTATTCAGCTGGTCACAGTACTCTTTTGATGCCCTTAATTCGCTCAAAGCCAGACTGAGTTTGGCCTCCTCCTGACGAGCATAGGCGCTACGAGTCGTAGGCATGATTACAAGGAATTGAAAAGAAAACAGAATAGACTAGAAAGGTTGTGATAGAAGTTTAAAAAGATAGATGAAAGAAAATAAACTTTAGAAAACTAAGTTCTGTCACCAACCAACTAAGGTTATGTTTACGTTTCAACTGTCATTCCACAATATGCAGTCGATTATAAGAATAAAGTTGTAAGTATAATTATTGATCGCAAACTATATAATAGCAAATCAAAATGTAGTATTTTACCTGATAGCAAGATGACAATGCAAAAATCACTCGTACCGGTAACCTCTAACTGTCACAAAGTTTGATCGAAATTATGCAATTATTTACACTTTATTGAACGGTTTTAACACGAAATACACTTAAATACCCTATTAACTTGTTGAGTAATTGGAAATAGGCTTTAAAAACATAGAAAATTAATATTTAAAATTAAAATTACAAGGACTAATTCAAATCCTATGGTTCTACAAACAATAAAAAAATATTTATTTGGGTTTATTGTTTGTGTTTTAACTTTTTTACCTAAGGAATTACCGACACGAAATGTATACCTGATATAGAGTATATAATAATTGTTATTAAAAAATATTTTTTCATTACGAGGGTGACACTGAAAGTTCTTACAAAATCAAAAACTGAGAAAACTAGCAAGTTATTATTTTTATTATATTATCTTTTCAAAATAGTTTCCATTCACATCACTAGATCGCTGCATTCGATAAAACTACCGAGAAAAGCACTTTGCCCAGTCGTCCTTAGAAGTCTCTTCAATGGCCTTCTGGAATGCAGCCACTGCTTCTTTGGCGTCCATAAAATGTTTTCCTCGAAGTTTTTCTTTTATTTTCGGGAATAAATAAAAATCGCAAGGTGCGAGGTCGGGGCTATATGGCGGGTGACCCAGCAATTCCACGTCTGACGACGCCAAATAGTCGATCATTCGCCCGGTGGTGTGCTAGGAGGCTTTGTCGTGGTGAAGAAGGATCCTACTGCGAAGTCGTTTCTCTCGAACTTTTTCCAAGATAAGTGGCAAACATTTGTTAGAATACCACTTTGCAGTAACTGACTTTTGATCTTCTAAAATAATTGTCGCATAATGACCGGTCCTTCCGAAGAATGAGGCCACCATCTTTTTTCCTATACTTCAACTTCTCTTCAATTTAGTTGGCAACTCCTCGGAAGGAAACACCCACTGAGCAGATTGTCTTTTGGTTTCCAAATCCAGCTTTCGTCACCCGTAAGTATGTCGAATACAGCTTTTGAGTCACCTCCGTTAAATTTTTGTCTCATTTCATGGCACCAATCAACTCGACGGAGTTTTTGGGCCTCGGTCAAATAATGAGGTATCCACCGGGCACAAAGCTTCCTAACGGCGAAATGTTTGTGGAGGATTTTGCACACTTGACTCATACCGATGCCTAAGCTTGTCCGAATCTGCTGATAGGCTACTCTTGGATCAGTCTCTAACATACACCGCACAACATTGATTTTATCTTCAGTCGTCGCCGTAGAAGGCCGTCCCTCACGCAGAGCATCGTTGAGATTGGTGCGACTACGTGTAAACTCATTAAACCAGTTATATAAACAGTGGCTCGAGAAGGGGCTTCATCGTGAAAGGCCAATCGAAGTCTGTCATAACATTCTTGTTGACTTAAATGACACCGAAAGTCATAAAAAATCATAGTACGAAAATTTTCTCACGTTAAATTCATACTGGCGTGACACAGACAAATTTCAATTTACCGCCAAATCGTAAAACAAATGACAAATGAATGAAATTAGTATTCAATAATATTAGCAAAGAGTTCTATTTTCAAAATTAAAACTTATTTTTTAATTATAATCTTTAAAAGTGGCCAGTTCTAAAAATTATCAGTGTCGCCCTCGTAACGGTACATTTTTTTGAGATATAATTTTTTCAATCATAAGTTCAAGACTTCAAAATGCCAAATCATAGGACACCTAGCCCTTGGATGGGTGGACGTAGGTCATTTTTATCGCCAAAACTCTACCTTATTTACTTAGATTTATCGTTCAAGTCATCAAGTGTATAAAAGCCCCTTAAAAATAAATCAGTGGACTGAACTTATTGCAAAGTGTAACTGGTCAGTGGGTCGTCTTAGGGGCGGACTTATTTGCTAGTCAGTAAACATCAGATATCATTGAAATGTGATCTATCGTTAAGACATCACTATTTATTCACTATTCAAACTAATCTATAGGTACATATAAATAAAATTGGAGTGTATGTTTGTAATATTGAAATAACTGCTTTTTATTACATGCATGAATATATATACGGTACATACACCAAAATAACATTTTTTACAATTTTTATCTGTCTGTCTGTCTGCTAATCTCTGAAATGACTGGACCGATTTTGACTGGACTTTTGGCAGGTAGCTGATGTAATAAGGGGTAACTTAAACTACTTCTATTATAAAAAAAAAAAAATTCAAAATCCTGTAGTACACGCGAACGAAGTCCCGGGCATAGCTAATCCATAAATATTAAATAAAAACAATATTTCTTGCTTTTCTTAAATAATGTGGACGACAAATATTGTAAGAATCCTTAGCGACTAACGTCCTTGCTGTGATTACTTAGGTCAACGATATAACGATAAAAAGTTATTACTGACCTGTGATAGCTTACATTGATTTCTTCACATAATCACATTACAAAATCTAACGACTGTAAGCCACATTACCACAACTGCAGTGTGGCTTAAACGCTTAGTTAACTTTATTTTTTATGGCAATTGAGCCGACTGCGACTATTCTGCCAGTGTCACGTTGAGACGGCTCATTGGGGGTAACCGTCGAACTGTACTTCGTGGTAGATGTTAGTAGGCTGGAAAGACAAACACAAGTGTTAGTAGACATATAATCTAATTTACAAACTTATATATATATATATATATACAACACAGACTAATATATACAGAACAATTGTATCACATTACACACCAATTAAAATTTTAAGTCATTTTCGTTTAAAAATGTCGCCAAAATATTTATTAATTTAGGAGAGAAGTGGGAAAGAAGGGAATGAAAATTGGTTGGGAGAGGAATATTGCATTTGGAAATTTTGGAATAGAGATCGAACGATTTGTTATATAAGGAGCAGCAGAAGAAAATATGGTCTAAAGTACCCTCCGCAAGACCACACTCGCAAAGGGAATTATCCCTGACATGGATCTTATTTAAGAACACTGGGCTACAACAATGACCAAGTCTTAACCTACAGAGTGATGAAACAGTCCTCTTCGACAATTTAGGGCATTTAAAAAACCAAGGCCTACGTTGGATTCCCGGCTGTATGGCTGCATAGTAGATGCCCTTGGTTTTGGAGGTCGTCTTCCATGTTTCAGTCCACGAGTTAAATAACTTGGGTCTGGCGCCATTCCGCAAATCGTAGTTATGAACCACGTAGTGCTTTCGATCAGCCGGATTCGATGTGGCATACTTTGCTAACGAATCAGCGCACTCATTGCCAACAATACCCGAATGGCCGGGGATCCAGACTATCTCGATGTCCAAGCCGTTCTGGGAACATTCAAATAACAAGTTCTTAATATCTACAATGATTTTACTATGGATTTTACTATGAAATTGATTTTGTTTTAAGGCCTGAATACTACTAAGGGAATCTGAAAAAATTACTGATCTTGTTATTTGATGGGATTTAATATAGTGTATTGCTTCAAGAATCCCAATACACTCTCCTGTAAAGACCGACGATTCTGGAGGGCATTGAAAAAGTAGAGCGATTCTTGAGTTTCTAAAATAGACTGCCACACCAGTCCCTCCGGTTTCAGACAATTTTGAGGCATCCGTGAAAAATAGATTCCATCCTTCCCAGTAACGCTTAACAGCTTGCTCAAAGTCGGCTCTTGCGTTTTGGGAATTCCTTGATATACCCAGTCCCAAAACGACTTTTGGCTCGAAGTAAATCGCCTCATATACGGAGGAGAAGACCGGGAGAATTGGGTATTGACAAATAGGCGCAGAGAGCCGTTTAAGCTCTCTGTACCTATTTATCAATAAGGGAACTGTTTTATTGTTCCAATAAGGGGAGTTATTATAGGAGAGGTCGATTTGCTCTAAAATTGGGAGCAAGGGATGGGATGAAAGGGAGAAAGCTTTAGATAGAAAGCGGTCTGCCAAATACTGTCTTCTGTGGTGAAGAGGCGGTTCTGCACATTCCACTTGAAGTGCGTTTATGGGAGAGGACTTCATAGCTCCAATGACAATTCTCAGGCATTTGGACTGAATGCTGTTTAATTTTTTCAGCGCTTCTTTGTTGCAGGGCTCAATGAGAAAGCTGCAGTAGTCTATTGCGCTTCTTGTCAACGCATTATATATCAGCTTGAGGGTATAGGGGTGAGCGCCCCACCATACTCCGGCCAGAGCCTTAAGGACCGACACAGTACGTTCACATTTTTTGACCGTGTTGTTTATGTGGTCGACCCCAGACATTTTTGAGTCCAAAGTTACTCCCAGAAATCTAGCCTTATCCTTGACGGGAATGATTTGTCCATCAATATTAATTTCTACTGAGGGTACAGAACGTTTGCGGGTAAAAATGACAGCTGTACTCTTTGGTGCACTTAAAGACAAACCGTGATCAAGTAGCCATTGATTCAGTGAGGACAGAGAGACATTCATTGAGAGGGCGGCATCCTGAATGGAACTGCCAGAGACCATTAAAGCAATATCGTCAGCATACTGAAGAATTTTACAGTCAAAATTGAGAGATGAGGGTAGTTTAGCTGTATAGATGTTATACAGCGGGGGACTAAGAACAGAACCTTGAGGTAATCCTCTCCAGACCGTTCTTTGATCAGAGTCAGCCCCAGGGATTCTCAATTGAATGGTGCGGTTGGTAAAGATATTATCGATGATACGACAAATCCTAGCCGGGATTCTCAGCTCGTGCAGCTTTTGCCTGAGGTTAGGGAGGAGTACCGAATCATAGGCAGCTGATATGTCCAGGAAGACAACGACCGCAGACTCATCCCTGCTGAGGGCCAGTCGGACCGCTGACGTGAGGATACCTACACTATCAGCTGTGCCCAGACCTTTCCTGAAGCCGAACTGAGTCATCGGGAGCAATCTCCCGTTCTCCACCAGCCACTCTAATCGATTCTTAACCAAATGCTCTAAGAGTTTAACGAGTATGGACGATAAAGCAATAGGCCTATATGAGCAATGATCCCTAGGATCTTTGCCTGGTTTTAATAACGGGATGATAACTTGAACCTTCCATTCTTTGGGGACGTAGCCGGAAGTGAAGCAGAAGTTAGCCAAGTCCAGGTAATATTGGTGAGTTTTTGGACCAGCTTTAGAAATAAAGGAGTAGGTGAATCCATCCACTCCCGGAGCAGAGTCTCTGACATGAGATAGAACCGATTTTAGTTCTTCCACATTAAATGGCATGTTCATTGGGTCGGCAGTGTCGTCTACATCTTCAATGTCAACACTGCACTCCTCCGCGCTTGGAACATAAGCCGGAGCGATCTTTGAGAAGAACTGGTACGCCAGTTCATCTGAGATATTGTTGGAAGCAACAGGTGTTAAACTGCTTCTGAAGTGTTTCACCTTCCGCCAGACTGTCGAAACGGGTGTGGACGGACTCAGCGAACTACAGTATTTTGACCAACCTTCACGCTTCTTTTTTTTTAAAAATTTCCTGGACTTAGCTAATATTCGCTTGAAGGCAATGAGGTTATCCAGGTTCATATGACTGTTAACTGTCTTTTCAGCCTCGTTCCTGGCCTTGATCATGTTAGTGCATTCCCTATCCCACCATGGCGGAGGAGGGAGTCTACCAGACGGGGTTTTTTTGGGCAGGAAGCAATCATCTGCTGTGGAGGAAATAGTGGAAGAGAAGAGTGAAAAACATTCATGGGCATTGTGACTATCAACTTTCGGAAGGGAGGATATTCTTAAGTCTACAATTTTGGAATATAAGTCCCAGTCTGCCGAATTAAGTTGGTGTTTTAAAAGGGGAGAGGAGGCTTTAATGGGGATGTTTTTGGAAGGGAACTCAATTATGATGGGATAGTGATCACTTCCATGGGTCATATCCAAGCGGCGCCAAATGAGAAGACTAGATATACTGGACGAACAGAATGTCAAATCAACGCAGCTATTATTCTGCCCAGGCGCTGACCTACGTGTAGCACTGCCATCGTTGATGATACAGAGGTCTAGATCATCCAATATATCCAGCAAGCCTATGCCAAAGTTATCACAAGTGTCTGATCCCCAACGATAATGATGACAGTTAAAATCACCCATGACCAGTAATGGACCGCTAACACTACATAACAAATTTTTAATTATAACAAGATATTCAGATTTTGGGTGTGCAACATAAAAAGAAAAAATATTTATATCCTCGGCCTTAACAGCGACAACATTAATGTTGTCACCAACGAAGGTTAGAGGAATCTGGGAGTATGATACTTTGCTATTGATGAGCAAAGCACATCCCCCATATCCATCAGGTCTATCATTACGAACACTGCCAAAGCACGGCAACCTGAAATTGCTATCAGGCAAGAGCCATGTCTCGGCAATGCTGCAAACCGATGGTTTAAATTTATTAATCAAGAAAGTGAGGTCAGACTTTCTGGGAGTAATACTCCTCACGTTCCACTGGAGAAATGTCAGGGGATGGAATATCGTGGATATAATTTAAGATTGAGGTCAGTTTAGAGGCAACGTGGTCAGGTATTGGTCGGGTTGGACTAGCTAATACAGACATTAGCATATTGGTGATAAAATCTAATATGTTAGTAGAGTTATCTTCTTGTCTATAGTTCAATGGCTCTGCAACTTCCGTTGGCAGGGCACAACCGTTTCTAGAAGGGGAGAAGGAGTAATCCTGTGTAAGTTCCTGGTGAACTTGCCTATTGTAGCCAGGTGAAAGAGGAGTGCGAGTCTTGGGTTTCAAAAATACCGTTTTACGGTATGATTTCTGGGTTACCGGTATGGGACTCGAGGATGGGGATTGGGAAAGGTTTACATTATGTTTGTTACGGGGGGAGGACTTAGAGACTTCAGCATATGACCTGGAAACAGGAGGGAATACCCGACTTGCTTCCGCATATGAGATTGATTTTTCAGACATCAGAGCTTTGATGCTCTTCTGTCGGCCCAATTCAGGACAAGCACTGTCATTTGCAAAGTGGTTACCAGTACACGAAACACAGAAGCTCGATTCCTGGGTAGTTTGACATCCATCCCCTGGATGATTGCCACCGCACTTAAAGCACCTTGGTTTTGATCTGCATAAAGTGCGGGTATGCCCAAAACGACAGCAGTGATAACACAGGATGGTAGGGTATGTGTATCTCTCAATTGGGAGTGAAGAGTAAAAGCTGATAACGCGCTTAGGTAAGACCTGTCCATCAAATGTTAGCACTACTGTTTGGGTAGGCTTCCACTCCGTTATTCCAGAGGAAATCACCTTACGGCTCATCCTTCTGGCTTTAATAATAGGGCCGCAGCCCTCCGGGACCTGAATGTTTCGGATAACATCATCCTCCGACCACTCTACCGGAATATCCCTGACTATACCCATTCGGGTAATATTAAATTGTGGGATAGCAGCAACGTAGTTGTTTTTGTCCAGAATTGTGTTCTTGAGGAAGCTGTTTGCATCTTGGTGTGATTTAAATTCAACCGACACACGATTTCTGCCTATCCGTTTGATTCCGTCCAGACGTACATTGTTGACGTTATTTTTCGTCAAAAACATACCAAACTTAATTGGTTGCAGCACAGTGCCCGAAGTCTCTTGATCTTTAAGTGAAACATGAATGATGTAGGGTGGATTGTCAGTTTTAGTGTATGTTTGTCTGCCATTGAGTCCATTTTTGGGCATTTTGGTCGGTATGTCAGAAGTCGCAGGGGGTGCACCAGCAGCTCGTTTACGGCTAGTGGTCTCCGTATCCATAGCGGTGTCTTGTGAGGGTATTTCAGGGACATGAGGGAGGGTTACGGTGAGTACGCTAGAAGAAAGATCAAACAGTTCGTCAGGGGGGTCAGGATCGGGGGGCTTTTTGGAGTTCATGTTGCGAAATGTATATAAAAAGGACAATCACAAAACAAAAACAAACCTTAAACCAAGAACGCACACACAAGGAACAAGTTTCACACAAGGATGATCACTAAAATCGAAACAATTCGTAGCACTGATAAAGGAACACGTGTTATACCTTCACCACTACCAACAAAAGTCCGTTAACTTTATTGATAATCGACTAAAACCTCGAAATAAAATGTCATTTTAATGTCAATTGAAACAATATGGCGTCTTGCTTACTGGAAAGTGACGCTTGCCCTGTTTTGATTAAATAGAATTATTTTACTGATTTCAGGTTATTGGATGTATTAAACTCGTGAATTACATTTATAGCAGCAGGTAAGACGTGCAACAGTATTTAAAACATTATCACCTAGCCAGAAACTAAGGCAATTCATGGTTACAAACTGGCCGGTATTCGTCCTCATTGAGATTACTTTTCAGTCTTTTCTCAAAGATGTATTCATCTTTTACTATATTTTAAGTTATACATAATACAGCTTGAATTAAAATTAACAACTACAACTTTAAAACTGCTCATTAAGTAGTCATAAAACTACTCGATAAGGCCAAATATTTTTCATTGTTTTTTTTTTACTATTTTAAAGGCAAACGCTTCCGCTCTACACTAAAAGTACTAAGATATAAATGGAAATTTTTAAATTGAATCAACTTAAGTTCGTGCTCTAACGTTACCTAGACATTACTGTATCTTTTTCAGAGTGACTCCGTGCCATGGCTGCACCAAACAGTTACAAACAAAACACATCGATGTCGATGCCAAGCCCACAGAGCAATCCGCGTTTGTATTCCATACACACAATTTTATATTTAGAATTTAAAAGAAAATAGCGAAGCATAGATAACAGTTTGGCCAAAAACTTATAGCATTTGAAACTGTTCTCTCTGAATGTTTGAATAATATTGTTTCTAGAATGTTGTTAGATACTAACTATGTATAACTATGTCTACCTGATTTCGATGCCTTTGCAAGCTTAGCAGGGCTGAGAACCGTTGTTGGTATTGCTGGTACCTAACTGCTGTTATGACCCTCGGCAGCATGACTCCAATTCTATGCTTGTTTATTTCAAAGTATACGCATTAGTAACATACTTTTTTATTTTCTCTTAATTTGTTCTTTACACATTAGACTACATTTTACTCTTATGTTGGTTTTGTTTCATGTTTTGTTATGTTGAAACAGACTACATGATTGCGGGGCCCCCCATGAGTTTCGGTATGATGAAAGGTAATGCTACAATCTGATTTACTTTTATTTTCAAAATTGTTCTCACACCCTCATCTGTTTTGGATATAGGTACTCTATGGGGATTTAAAATTGTAATTGCACCAAAATTTTTCTCGTTTTCACATCACAAGTCATCGTCTCACACCAGTCTGTTCTTTGATTCTTGATTCTTTATGCTAATTAAGCCTACTAAATACTATGCTAGTACTGCTCGCTCACACTAATCACTTCCACTTAACATTATGATTTGATTTTTAGATGTTGTTGCATTGATTATCTTTTGTTTGCCCCGCCCATCCTGTCCCAATCCCTTATGCTTTTTGTTTTTTTCTTTCATTGTATTGCCGCCCCGCTGCTTGGCTTGAAGGCGGTATGAATGCACCGCCGCCGCACCATAACCAATACCAGTACCACCACCCGCAATACCAAGGTGGTCCCTCGGTGGGCCACCAGGGGGGGTACGGCGGCTGGCCGCACTCTCCCCAGCAACAGCGTTTCGGTGCAGAGGTCGCGCGGCGCGCCGCTGGGGCCGCGGTGGGCGCCACCGCCACCGCCGCTAAGGACGATAAGACCAGTCCATTTGTATCTACGGTACATTCACATCCTGGATTTCAGCCGCAGAAGATCGGCAAAGGCGCCGGCGCGGTGAGTCGAGTACATTGGGTAATATTTTGTGTGTTTACTTAGTAGTTTCGAGTTATCTCTGTGATTGGATATTGGTTTCTTGTGTCGTAGTTTTAGAAAGTTAGCTTTAGGCACCACTTCTACGAACGGAGAATTTGCCCTGTCCATAGACTTTTTATAAAATTAAACATTAGAATGGTAATATCGCCGCGAAACACTCGTTCGTGGAAGTGGCGCCTTATTGTTGAATGTGTCCAATATCATGTTTTTCAAAATATCAAAAATGCACTAAAAACTATTTCCTTCCAGGCACTTTTTTACTCATAAGCAATGCCGAAAACTAACTCAATTCATATATTCCAGGGCGCGGGCCTACCAAAGCCCCCAAAACCTCCAGAAAAACCATTAATGCCATACATGAGATATTCCCGACGAGTATGGGACACTGTAAAGGCAGCCCACCCAGATCTAAAGCTATGGGAGATCGGCAGAATAATTGGAGGCATGTGGAGGGACCTGCCTGAGACAGAAAAGGCTGGATATGTTGATGAGTATGAGGCTGAGAAGGTATGGATATCTTTCTTTCTATCTGATATTAGTATTAAGGACCTAACTACGATGTATGGTATTTTTCAGCTTGATTTTTTGCTAAAAATCAATCTTATTATTTAAATCTATAAAATAACAATAAGTCCGTGTAGGACAGTTACATAGAGGAATGCACAGAATCACTGAAAAATATTGTGCATTGAAATCCAAAAATTTTATGATTAGGGTAAAGATAAATTAAAAACAAAGTCCTGTGATATCAATTGATCATTTTTTTTCTCTTTGGCGACTTTTCTGTTTGCTTTGTGTGATGGCAGAGCCATAAGGTAAACTCTCAAACATCGGGCTTTACGATTAATCTACAAGAAAGGCCATTTTAAAATACATACCATGAAGCGTTAAATATGGTATCAATTCTTGTGCTATTTAGCCTACAATTTTAAGAAATAAGTCCCAAATATTGGGCAAGAATCTCCACAAAGTGGGTACCAGAGGTCGGACGACGCCGCCGAGGTCAACCTGTGAGGAGGTGGTGGGACGACCTAGACACCTATCGCAAGAGCTGGTTCGAGGTGGCTCAAGAGAATAATACAAGCAAGGAGTTGCCTTTGCCTAGCAGTGGCAAAGTATAGGCTAATAAAAAAAAGTGCCAAATATTGACCCTCTTGGGTCACAAAACTTGACAAACCTCTTTCATCCAGGCGCAGTACACAGAAATGTTGAAAGCATACCAATCGTCGCCCGCCTATGTACAATGGCTGGCTCACAAGACCAGAGGTACAATAACCTTATACCCTAGGGTACCAATTTGTGCATAATCCACACCATTGCAACAGTGCTTGATTTTAACACAGGGATTTCGAATTTTAGCTCTTGCTGTTTTGTGTTAGAATAAAATTTATTGTACACCAAAGTAATAACAAAAATTTACACTTACACCTATGGGTACAATGGTGGTCTAATTGCTGATAATGTTATCTCCCAGACAACTTTAAATTGGTTTATTTTATAATTATTTGTGATTAATTTACCAGCACCCTTTAGATTATAAAAACTAAATGGACAGTAGAAATACAGTAGAATTGGGATTTTTGCATTTTTACATAATTTTTTATCAAAACTTAGAAAAATCTAAATCGCATCTCTTCTTGGTCTTCCTGCATTAATTTAAAAAAAAATATTGACAGTTAAAAATAATATTTCTGTTTAAATAAGTTGTGCTTTTTTTCGCACTAAGTACTAAATGTTAGGTTAAATCTTTAATCACTTGTAGTGCAAAGTATATCTTAGAAACCCTCCAAAGACCACAAATTAAAATCCCTAGACAGGCACAAAAACAGCAAAAGCATCACACACAACCATTGGTTACCATTGTGTGAAAACATCAGCCATCATGTTCCACTGCTAGGTACCATTGAAGCCACTGTATATTACCGCACTTGGGTACAGCCATTATGTCCATTACTAAAAGAACTGTGGTCCGTTCCCTTCCCGGGTTGGAGAATTGTGTTAATAGATTATTTGTTCCGGATTTTGAAGTGTGTGGACCTGTCGCCAATAATTTTTGTTGAATCTTAAATGCTTAGGATACCCCAAAAAAAAAACAACATTGCGCGTTAATTCTCGGAAGGTTTGGGCAAAAGTACTGCCCCCCCCCTAGCCAAATTACGACCGTTTCGTTTCGATTCTCTCGCATAAAACGCCTCGAGTCGGCCACGCCTCCTATTCCTTTGTTCTGACCACGTTACTGAACGTTAAGATGACGTCAGAACAAAGGAACAGTTGTCGTGGCCGGGTCGAGGAATTCAACGGAAGAGAATCGAAACGAAACGATCGTAACTTGGCTAGGCCTGCTGAAGTACATATTTCGGCAATCTTCACGTGATCACCTCCATGATGCATTAGATTACTTTGTCATTCACTTTTATGATCAGGAAATCTTAGAACAGCCAGAGCTGAACTTTCTTGATAGATGCAAATATATTTTTTAGCATTTTTCAATATACTCTATTTTTCGTCTCCAGCAGTCAAAATCCTATTCCCAGAAATATACAAATTCTTCATACATTGTCTGCCAAATATGTCTCGTGATTTCCTCGTAGATTTGACCCATACCAACGAACCACCAATTAAAAAAACAATCGATAAACACGTCCACCCACTTCCAAATCCAAACCGTGACTAACCCGCACACATCAAGTGACGCTATTTTGTCCTTCACATGCACGCCACCTCATATAATGCACGCACGGGGCTCATCCGACTACAGTTGGAGTACGAAAAGAGTCTGAAGGCCTACCACAACTCCCCCGCGTATTTAGCCTATATTGCGGCTAAAAATAAAGCTGTAGGTAAGGGAAAAAGATTGCATGATCTGTGTAGTTTTTGATGTTGGCAACTTTTTTTTTGGTTAGTGTTGCCATGTTAAATGTTGATATTTTCTGCCGTGTAAAGTTGATGTGGGCGCTTTTTTTATTGGCAATGATAAAAGCTTATTTTTTGTTGATTAAAAAAATCTGGTTACATTATAAAAATAATCAAAGATATTATTATATTGTGTGTTACAAATATTTCATAGTATGTATGTGCAGCTTTAAATGTTATAAAACTCAGTAGATGGGTCTGTCATAAATTGCACCATGATAAACATTATTGTCAGTTTTCAAATGCATCTTTCACGCATCAATGTCTGCTTCATCTGTTTACTCTGACATTATTATCGACACACATTAAAGCGTTATGCTTATGAATCATCTCAAGTATGCCAAAATGTAGCAATGCCAAAAGTATGCGAAATACGTAGTCCAAAAGTATGCGGAGCGGGAACACCGCTCCAGGGCGGGAGCGGGATAGCGTATTAGACTTTTACTAACTTAAACCACACCTTTGCTGCCGTCCTCTAACTAAAAAGCAGCTAAGTGCTTTTGTTTCTAAGTAACTTAGCTGCTTTTTAGTTAGAGGACGGCAGTTTGATCTTTCTTTGCCTTGCGTTCCAGGAGCCCGGAGATTCCTTTTGGACTATCCGTGAACAGTCTGCCATATAACATTGAGTTAATTGTTTCCAATTGAAATATTCCAAATGATAATATCGAAATCGAACAAAAATCGGATTTTTCTGACGTAGCTGGGTTTTTATTATAAATATAGGAAAAAAGATTAAAAGCACCATCATCCAACTGGTTATATAGGGTATATGGGGCAGGTCCTCCGCAAAATCTAAGAGCTTACTCAGTAGACGAAGCTGAAAAAACATCTACAAGATTTTTATTCAAAAAAGGAAAAAAATAATCGGCCTCTCCATACAAACTGTCCAATCAATTTAATAATTATCATACAATATCAAAATATTGTACGGAGTGGCTTTTTTTTTTGCTTCCAGTCCCTTACACCCTGTATATAGTATCTACATTTTGGCATAACCCAAAGATCACTGAAACACTGCATTGCTTTGACGTGTCTCGGCCCATCTAACTCAGTCCCTAATGCAAACTTTGTGTCAGCAGTAGGTAATCTTGAAGAAGAGAGCACTAGCAAGAAGGGCAGCTCGCAGAAAGAACAACAGCAACAAGACAGAAGAATTGATATACAACCTGCTGAGGATGAAGAAGGTATTTTGATAAATTTTTCTGATTAGAATAGTATTCATTTGTTAGGTGTGTCCAACCGAAACTGCTTTTTCAACCGAAACCGAATTTCGACAAAAATCTCAGTTTCGACCCAAACCGAAACTTCCTTACAGTTATCATGGTTTGAGGGAAAAATAATAATAATAAACGAAAAATATTAATACCATTGTGAAAAAAGCGTGGGGTGTTCGATTTACGAAAAATATGGCACAAAGTGCCGCAAAATATGGCAAATTATAGTTTAAAAAAACACACACGAAAGTGTGTTTTTTTAGCTTTTGTAAACTATATTTTTTTTTTCACTAAAAAAAAACGGATTATTGTATTGTCATCAGTCTTTGATGGGTGTGCAAAGTTTGAAGAAAATGTGATCGCCCAAAGTTGGTCAAAATCGAGTTCAAAGGCGTTGGTTACGAACATACAGGTGAAGCTAATATAAGCGTGTTAAAAATACATGTTGCGCTGATTCCAAAAAATACATGTTGCGTTGATTCCAAATAACATGGAACAACGTCAGGTGATTAATACTGAAAACATTTGTATCTCGTTTTCAGATCAAGACGAAGGCCTTTCAGTGAAGCATGTGTCTTACGCTAGATATCTGCGCAACCATCGCCTGATCAACGAAATATTCTCCGACACCGTCGTGCCTGATGTTCGCTCTGTCGTGACCACAGCAAGGATGCAGGTAAGAAAGATCATCTTATGAGAATCCTTATCCTTCCTGATTATGATCCAGTTATTAACTTTATTAATTTCACCATTCGGCAGATCTTAAAGAAACAAGTGCAATCCCTGACGATGCATCAGAAGAAACTGGAGGATGAGTTACAGCAGATCGAAGAGAAGTTCGAAGCCAAGAAGCGCAAGTTTATCGAGAGCAGCGAAGCCTTCCAGGAGGAACTAAAGAAGGTACGCAAATTCTCACAATTGTTTTGAACAACTTGCAACTGTCGACCTCATACTGTCCAGTTAAGTGGGCTCATGCATCTCTGCTAAACCAGATTTAATAAAAAAAAAGACTGGTGAAGTAATAGTGCGTAAAACAACTGTTTACTTCAACATTGTCGATATTGTTCCGTGCCTGGGTGTCTTGTGTATAGGTATCAGTTATTGTCAGCGCATTCACGATCAATACAAAAATGTTATTTCTAGCAATGCTTTCTTATTTATTAAAAAAAAAAAAACCTTTATTTGTGACAGACTATCCTTCTGAAACTAGATAGCCTTCAGAAATAAATCTTGTGTGTAATGTCTTGAATCATGAAGAAAAATTAAAATGAAGGTAAATTAAAGCTGTTTATGAAAGTACTTCTTCTCACGGCTGACGTCCGAGCGTCTTCGCAAGGTTCTGCAATACCTACTTCGGTCACATTGCAAGGAAAGACGGTGGCAACCTTGAAAGGCTAATTATGACCGGTAAAGTGGACGGGAAAAGGCCTCGCGGGCGCAGCCTAATACGTTGGTCCGACCAGATGCGCACCGCTCTTGACTCTACGATGTACAAGGGTGTGCCCTTCACACCGCCAGAGATAGGAACAGATGGAGGAATATCATAAGGGTTAGAGTGATGAAGCAGGGAGGTCACGACCCTCAGCATTGAGGAATACGACGCAAGGAGGAGGATGAAATTACTTAAAAAATAATAATTTAAGCATAATCAGCTTTCTAATATTCCCGTTGCTGGAACTCAAGCTTCCTCTCTGGGATATGCAGTGATCCGTAATCTGCCACGCGTGCCCCATGAGGATTGAGAATTGATGGATGCTGAATTCCTCACGATGTTTTCGTTCACCGTTTTGAGAGCAGTTGTGATAAAATAATTTCTCAAAGTAAAACTTGAGTTTGATCACACGACGCACAACACTGGGCTTCTACTGCTCTACCCTCTTATTGACCTGGTATGTTTTGTAATACTGTGATATGTTCTATATCATTCCAGCACTGCAAACCAGCTGTAGACGAGGAAACGTTCGCGCGCATGGTAGAGAGAGCGCAAGAGCAGATGCGGCGCGGCGTCACCTCTAACACACAGCCACTTAACGTCGACAGAAAAGACGAGGTGATCTAGCTTCTAGCACACGATCTCTAGATATCCACACATACACTGACCGCTCTCGCCACCATTCATTGCAATTTTATTAAGTTTATTAAGCTTTACGGGCCTTTGTTGTACACAATATTTCGTTCGGTAGTCGTTTTATCGTCGAATGCAGGCCATCTGCCTATTTTCAAGCCATCTGCCTATCTATCTGCCTATTTTCAGGCTATCTG
The DNA here is from genome assembly GCA_910589285.2 of Mythimna ferrago. Taxonomy (NCBI): domain Eukaryota; kingdom Metazoa; phylum Arthropoda; class Insecta; order Lepidoptera; family Noctuidae; genus Mythimna; species Mythimna ferrago. The sequence continues at coordinate 13,738,314 of OU342676.1, read as the reverse complement.
CCTATTTTCAGGCTATCTGCCTATTTTCAGGCTATCTGCCTATTTTCAGGTCATCTGCCTATTTTCAGGCCATCTGTCTATTTTCAGGCCATCTGCCTGTTTTCAGGCTATCTGTTTTGCGTAGATGTTCTGTCTACTACATAACTTTATACATAACCTCTTTATAGCCAATGGAACAAGACCAGACTCAAATCAAGGCTGAAACCAACGGGCCCAACCTGCCCACACAAGTTGACAAGGTGTCGACCACGGAGGTGAAGGCCGAGGGAGTCACGACTGAGCTGAAGACGGAGCCCGAAGTTAAGGAGAAAGAACCCGAAGATGCTGCTGCTAGTAACGGGCCGGAGATTGAGGGTATGTTTTGATGATTTACTGGTTTCTGTCGGGGTCTGTTTCGGCGTGAATGCAGGGTATTATCCCAAGGAAACATACTCCATGGGTTTCACATTTTCCTACATAAGCACTTTTAAAAGCCGGATAAAATAGAAACATTATTATTATTATGAGCCTGTACATGGATCCATTGCAGACCAAAGGCCTCGATTCCTTTTTTACAGTTTTCTCTAAAAAAAAAAATTGATTTAAAATCTATGGCTAATGAAATTAAGGCCTATTTCACACAATGTGTCTATGCCCGGCAGGTGAACGTAAAGAAGAAAAGCCCGTGATCAAGCCGGAGCTGAAGGAGGGCGCGCCGCCGGGCGGGCCGGCCGCCCCGCCGCCTGCGCACCCGCCGCAGCACATCACCTCGCCACCACATCACCGTGAGTCACATTATTAATATTTAAAAAAATAAAACTTCAGGTCCAGTGCATTAGCCAAAAAAGGCCTCGAGCCTTTCTGACTTGACTAGGGAATCCAATTCCGCATCACAATTGTGATCCCGCATGCCTGCATGATTGAAGTCAGCAATCCTGCGGAATCATGAAATCTATTAATGATGAGTCACTATTTTCATAACGCGTCTATGCTATAGTTTAGTACTGAATAGGTATACTTTTGTACTTATTTCCATTGCCTTACTTTACTGAAAGAATTACCTGTCCTACGCTCTTTTACTGGATCAGAAAAATATTTTTTTGAATACAAATACTTTTTTCCAGCTATGATGATGCCGCCCAACCCAAGCGCGGGTGCCCCGCCCCACGCGGGCCCGCCACACGCCGGCCCACCACCTCCTCCAGGTACCTGCTTTACTTACACTTACCTACATTTTGGAAGAACAAACTTTCATACAAGAAAAAGTTCAAAATCCATCCATACTTTTTAGAGCTATTTTTAATTCAAACGCCAGGGTCGTTTGCGACTGAGTACTCAATCTCGTTTAGCTCTTCAATCCCCAAGAACTGATGAGATGGAGTATCTGGTTGTGGACGTGCGACCGTGGTGGAATAAACGCGAGTGTTTGTCGGATATTTCCGACGTTGGCGGTTAAAAGGTTAAAAATACACAATGCTAAAATCTGTCTCGCTCCACCCAGAGTGGGATAAGTTATTTGGTGATTTCTTACACCGAAGCCCGGCGCGAACTAGCGGACCAATCCGCGCGCAAACTGAGCGTAGGAGCGCGCGGATTGGTACGCTAGCTCGCGCCGGGTTCGTGCGGCTTCGGTGTGTAGACACCATTAGTTAAGTCTAACTTACAATTTTGTGGACTGTATTTTTAACCGACTTCGAAAAGGAAGAGGCTCTATGTTCGGCTGAATGTATGTTTTTACATTATAATACAGAAAAATGATGAAAAAATCGTTTCCGTTCTTAATTTTATATGTTTTTATTATAAACGCCAAGACGCCAAGCGAACATTTTTTTCAACGTCAGAAACAAAAATAAAGTTACGGACTCCTAGGTTCGCGAATCCGACTAACACACAGCGGGTTTTTTTTTTGTCTGAAAGGGCGATAAACGTTATATCACAGCATATTATACTGAGTTAGGCGCCTTTTTGGCTTCGCGCAGATTTTAATTTTCTTTTTCTTAAATTATGTTTTTTTAGTTTTTATTACGATTGTGTGAGGCATGAATAAACGTCTTTTCTTTGTTTGTATAAAAGTAACACTTATGTATATATAACTTGGCAGGCGCGTACGGGTCTGCGTACGGCGGGCGCTACTACGGCGGCTACGCGGGCTCGTTCCCGGGCGCCTACCAGCACGCCGCCTACTACGGCGCCGCGCCGCCCGCCGCGCCCGACCACTACCCGCACCACGCCATGCACCACCACCAGCCGCCCCTCCACCCCATGCACGACGGGAAACGTGAGTCACCATACTACTACTTACAGATACCTCACTGTTGTACTACTCTAAAGCCTCCTCTACACGTCAGCAGATGCGTCCGCCGATATATAGAGGGGATAATTTGTGCGTCTGCTGTCGGTATTTAACGTCCGCAGACATCCGCCTCGAATCCAATTGTTGGCGGTTTTTGTGGCACGGATCAAAGGGTTTCGACGCGGACGTCCGTCGTCTGTCCACACGTCTGACGACGCATCAGTTTGATCGGAGTTGTGATTGAGAGTGCACTCGTGTTTCCTGCAGTTTTAATACTTCTACTTTGTGTATTATTCGTAAAAACGCTTGAAAAGGCTAACAATATAAGCACCGAGGAAACTTTCAAGTCTCTTGAGCTATACACCGTTAAATTTTAATCGTTTTAATCCCGTGGAGGGTCGATCCGGTACATGAAACACTATCGATTTGTAAAGATAAAATTAAAAAATAACGAACGTGTAGCTTCATATACGCATATACGTCATTATACGCTTGGTTCAATACAAACTATGGAACTCTTTCGACGAAGCGGCAATGGCAGGATGTTGCCACCGACAGCAAGCCTAATTCTAGCTGCATAAAACAGTGCCTACAACAAACCTTCACACATCTGTATATGACTCTATTCTCTCCTAAACTTGTCCAAATTCTATCAAAATTTATTAACGATAACAACATTAAAATGTAGCCAGCCACTAACATTGTAGATCTACCACAAAGTGCAAAGTTCGACGGTTCACCTCACGTCGGGTGCTACCGTTACCACATGACATTGGCAGAATAGTCGACACCGGCTCAGTTGCCAAAGAAGAAAAAAAAAAAAAAAAAAGTCCTGACTCATCAACGGGCAGCCATCCTTGGACCTAGAACGCTGAAATTTTACACAGAGGACCCTTTTATAATGTGTGCAAAGAATATAAAAGGATTTTCCTAAATTGACTCCTCTAAGGGGATAAAACGGGGATCCAAAGTTTGTATAGAGAAACCTCCACGCGAATGAAGCCGCTAGTAGTGGTTAAGTTTTTATGTAAATGGTAGTTAAAAAAGTCAAACTGTTCAGTGGTCATTCCCACCTCTAGAAAAAGCGTGATAACGATTAATCTTTCGAATACCGTAATTAGAGACAACAACTGGAAAGCGAACGCCGGGCGTTCGCTTGGAAGAACGGCATGTCCAAAAGCTAAAAATTCGAAGATGTGTCGTCCACTAACCCTCACTGGACCCGGTTTTACGGTCCTTTCCCTCTCTTAGACAGGAGGGCTGAGTCCCATCAGTGGAACCATGACGCTGTTTATGCATTATATTATTATCTAGTAAAAATTTGATGACCTATTTTTCTTCCTATTTCAGAGGAGGAGCCACAACCGAAGAAGGAAAATGAATGATCGTCACCAAAACGCGTCGTCAAAAGACGGCGCAAGTCCTCTAACAAGGACGCCCAGTGAACGCTGCGTTAACGCGACGTGCTGGAGAGGACTTTAAACAACCGTTCCCGTATTATGACATTTTTGAACCACCTTTGTTCTTGTTTTAGAGAGAGATAAGGCTATCATGTAAATCAGCAACATCTTTTGTTGCAACTGAACAATGAAGACTTTAATCAGAGCAAAATTTGAACTGAGAAAGGAAACTAGCACCCGTAAGTGTTCAGCTAGACTGAGAACATGGACGCAAGTGCGGCGCGGAAAACTCAAACATAAGAACTTGTTTGGTGTGTCCATAGTGGGCACGTGACCACGGGACGCGCGCGGGCAACTCACGCCGTAGCTCGTTCATAGCGTGTGGCTGCAATGAGTGCGGGCGGCGAGCAGATACTGCGCGGGAGCGGCCATCTCTAACTAGTTCGAGCTAACGCACGCGGCGTTGTTATGATGGCTCGACTGCGGACAGGCACGACGCACGCGTTCCCACTACCGCGTCGCTCCCCGCACCGCGCTGCCAGTCTGGCTAAGCAGTAAGTTTCAAATAAAAAACTCTGAAACCAATACTGACAAAAGTCAGCGTCATCTCCAGGCATAAGCCGAACCAAGAAACTGACTAAGAAAAAGTATCAAAGAAACCAAAGAATCCATCTACCAATAGAAATTACTCTAAATGAGAAAAGAAAAATTGTCAAATCAGTGCTTCATAATATGTAAACATAAGACTAAAAAGTCAAAACTCTGTTATTTTTGGAAGTTTGTGTCTCTGGTGTGTTGGAGTGACAAGTGAAATTGCAGAAAATGGACTGCTTAAAAAGTTAACTTATGTAAGAATTAATTTTATTATAGTAGAGTACTATGGCGACCAATGAGACGGTGAAATGGGCGGCTGTGGTGGGTTTGAGCCCCAGGTCCGATTATTATCGTTTTTTTTTTTTCAATAAGAATTTTGAAACGTTTAATTATTGTAAATCCACTTCAGTTAATTATTCAAATAGATAATAAAGTGATGATTTTCTTAAATTAATAAATAAAATAAATTCTGTAAATCTATGTAATTGTAAAGTAGGTCCTAAGCAGAATTTTGAATGAGGAATCATAGACTAGAGATATAAGTTAGTAATTAAAATATAATCTGACACTAGCTAAAACCTTTTCAGCTTCCGCGAAATGTTGAGATAAAGATGATCTGCATTTTGCCTTTTTAAAAGGAATAGTATAAGATATTGATTATCTTAGTAAATACGGATGTAAGTTGGAGGACCCACTTATACTGGAATATTATAAGTTCTGTTATAATTTGCAAGTTTCCACATTTTCACGCAAGTCTAAAATGTTTCTCAATAACCATTGTAAGTAAAAGAATAGGCGAATGTAACTTTTAATTTCATTGACATAATGTTTCAATTACAATTTTATTATTGCTACGCTCTTGTGTATTGCAGCAACTGTAAAATACTGTATAAATAAAAATGTAATCTACACATTGAATGTGCAATAGCGGTTTTGTTAAATTACTTTTTACACAAGATCGTAGCGATAACACTGACTTTATATTATTGAAGATTGTGATCAAATGCTTTCTCTGTTAACTTTATAAGGTAATAAAACATACTTTTAGACATCTAATAAGATTTTATTTTCATTCGATATCAGAAATGGTTATAGTATGTAATGTAATTAGTCAAGAAATATATTAAATAAGTGCCTGTTTTGTCACTAAACATAACTACATCATTTCAGTGATTTTATTTGAAACTACGGTTTTTTTTTTACCAGAACATTAATACAATTGATATTGCACAGAATGACTACGAGAACCTATATCTAGAGCTACAAACACATTATCGCGACTACGGCTTTGACAGTAAGCCGCCTGCAGCTTATTTTACCTGGATACAACTCCCCCTTGACCAAATTATTAATAAATGACGGATAATCGTTATTAGATGGCATCGAAATACGTCAAAGTGTTAGAAATCTAAAACGCAATATACATACAGTACAATTCACGAATGATGGCGGCCGTGAAGTTTGCGCAGAAGGCTGCGCAGTAACGTTTTAGAAACCAAATGGCGACGTGCGTGTGCGAGAAGAGTGTAGTATGCGCGAACGTTCGCAAAGGCTAACTTCACGGCCGCCATCATTCATGAATTGTACTGTACTTCAGACTTTGCAAGGAAAGTCAAAAACACACTGAATAACTTTTTGAACACCACATCAAAACAGCAAAAGCATGCTCTCGGCACCAAGCTACTACTTTTCCTTTGTCTTGTAGTGGTGACCGTGGCGTGCTGGACACATTATTGTCATGTAAACACGCCTGGGAGTAGAAAGGTTGAAATAAGAACCTTATCAAGTCTCGAGTTATCTTGCTTCAACATTTTATAACAACGACTGCCAAAAACGTTGACCTACCAATGGTCGTAAGGAGTGATTCTATCCATTTTCCGTCACCATAGCCGCTTTAGAGCCTAACCGAGTATATTAATAATACAAAAAAAAAAGTACCTAGGTAATACATAATACGTCTGTATGTTGTACAATAGAGATGCAGCAAATTCGTATCAAAACACTTATAAGTAAGTTCTTTTCTTACGTAATATAAAACGCAACATCTACATTTGTGTCTGTTCTTTAGTGCGATAACTAATAACTGTCAAAATTGATTTTGTAATTTTTAGAAAACTGCAGACAAGACAAACACGCAAGTCGATCACACAAACACAATCGCAAATTCGCGCAGTGTCATCAAGTCGTTCATGGTACGAGTACCAAGCCACCGTCTAGTCTACAGACCTTGAAAGAGACATTTTGGCCGAAAGGTATCGTTTATCGACGTTTCCGAGGACGGGTACGCGACACCACGCAGCGGGACACGACGCCGATGTTATGTAGATAAAATATGTTTGGTAATATGTATTTTTCAATACACTTGCTCAGAAAGTGACTCTTATTGCACTGCACTTTGGTGCATAATGATCCTTGTTACCAAACTGTGACATTTTGATTAACATTACGCACTAGTGCTATAATGTAGTTAAAACCTTATTGTTCAACCTCTCCCCCGCCATAATGTTATTACATGTATCGTATCAGGATGGGCGCAGGTCGTTCCTCACGAGTCGCCGGTCAACCCCTGTTTATTCATTTCAGTGAGTGTATTGAAAGGTAAATAAAAAAAAAAAATATGGGCGCGCAAATGAAAACAGATTTTTACCGCCACAAAAGTTTACTAGTTTTACAGTTATTTTCTTCACAAGTGTATTGAAAAACGTCGTATGATACACGTGAGTAATTTAATGATTACCGTTCTCGACTCTCTTAAGACCCTCGCCATAGCTCGGGTCTTAATACCGCCTCGACGATAATCAATAACATTACACACTAATAATGTACTATTATCATGGACCTTAGTTGCCCGACAATAAAGAAATAATAATGGGACCTCTTTCCTCTTAATTTGGAGCTGATAAAGCACTAAAGAACAGACAGACAATAGAGCATTTTATATTACGTTAGGAAATCAAATAGCCTAAATATTCATGTCTTACACCTATGATGAATTTCATGTATACAGTACAATAATGTAGTAGATATACCTACAAATAATATGTAGTGTTAAATACATGTATGTATGTATATTTATTATAATCAATATATATTTTCTTATAGCATAATATAGACGAAACATATTCTACTAAATTAATTTATTACTAAGCAGGGGGATCAATAAATACTGGTAATGCTACGCAATTCAATATACACTTTATATAGCTTTGTCTGGGACAATAACCACTCAACTTGATTTATTCATAATTGAGTATAATCATTTTAAATAGTGACTACAGTTTATGCAACAATAATACTATTTACTTAGGTTACATTAATTTGATTCTACGCTAATAATTCGATTAGACATAAAACACAACTTAATATAATTGTCGCTTCGCCACGACTTAGGCCTACTCTCCACGGACGCGTAGCTTCAAAGACGCATACGACGCGCGACGTTGCTGCTTCGTCGACAGAGTTTCTTATTTTAGTATGTAAGCTGTGAGGACGCGTGTATACCAAGCGTATAATGACGACTACGCGTCTAAGAAGCTATGCTTTTGTGGACAGTAGGCCTAAAAAATCCTTTACACGTATTCTTATATTGGTGGCAATGCATACATAACCGAAGTGCTCAAAACATCATTTTCACTGCATAAAAATAAACTTATTTTTTTGTTAAAAATTATGAGTTGAAATTGTGCTCCAGCCTTAAATACCATTTTGCTAAAATATTAGAACAGCTATGAGGAACCTGTATATGAGCACAGGTGCCCTAATCCCAGTCACACGCGATCCAGTTTACCCTTAAGCAGTGGCAGATTAAGGCAACGCGGTATCTATAGCAAATTTGACCAAAATAAAATACACGGGCCTACGTAGACCTGTAACAATGGGGGAATTCTAAGAGATCTTCTATTCTGTAGACTTTTACTGTTACATCCAAAGAAACCAGCTGTATTTGAATTTTATGTAGTATATGAACTTTGACTAGTTTTTTTTTTGTGATCAAGTGCGGGGTCTCTAAAAGCGCGGGGCCCGTAGCATTTGCTACTCTTGTTACGTGACTAATCCGCCACTGCCCATAAGTTTACTGCAGACTTAATTCATGCATACAAGACCACGATGCTGACCGCTCATACACACAGTAGACTTGCCATGTACACTGATAGCCACACACCGAGTTTACCGGACGCCGCTTCAAGCTGCAAACTGGAGCGTGTGCGGCCGGCATAATATTTTACAATAACTAAACCAGTGTAAACACAATTATGTAATACAGCCATATAGTGCATTACGTTCAGTTTTGTTTGTAAATTGTTAGGATTTAATCCTAATATGAATATATACATTTTTAATTCGTAATGTAGGAAAATCCTCGACATTCCATAAAAAAAATTAATCTTGCACATTTCGAAGTACGTCGGATCTCATTTGTAATAATACATCCATACTCATATACTTGATTAATTTATCTTACCTACCAGCATAATTTACACTAGTGACCCAATCCGGCTTCGCACGAGTGAACAATATATACACCGTTACTTTTTAATCGTTTTGATCCCGTGAAGGATCGATCCGGTACATGAAACACTATCGATTTGTAACGATAAAATTAAAAAACAAAGTACCATTTTTTTTAAACTTGTATTAATTTACGCATGTACGAAATGTAAGAAAACATCAGCTGAGCGAGTTCAATGACCTGTACGTAGTAGTCGGCGTTGCGTACTAACTATCTACAGGTCATTGAACTCGCTCAGCTGATGTTTTCTTAAATAAATTGAATTAAAAAAAAAAAAGAATTTCGTACATGCGGAAATTAATACGAGTTTTAAAAAAATGGTACTTTATTTTTTAATTTTATCGTTACAAATCGAAAGTGTTTCATGTACCGGATCGATCCTCCACGGGATTAAAACGATCAAAATTTAGCGGTAATATAAACTCCTTTATTTGTTTTCCTATCTAAAAGTGAAAACCGCATCAAAATCAGAAGAAAACGTGTATATCAGAGCAGAGTCCTGGCATTGTATGTCGATATGGTGTTTCAGAAAGAGGCATAGCTGTAGTGACAGAAACGACTTCCTTCAAGACCTGGAGTGCTCAGTTTAATGCGCATCTGTCTAGAGTACTACTACTACGTCTCTCGAAGTTCATCAGCTGCTATCTCGAACCAGAAAAAGACAGATTCGTTCGCTCCCTTGTTCCACAGACCAGATAAATTAACTAACGATGAGAAGCGCATGTGCAGCGAGTAATGCCAGTCACACGCGATCTAGTTTACCGTCAATATTATAGCGCGCCGCAAGTTGACAAGTGTACTTCTCATGAATACTGATAGCCACATATGATCAAGTTTACCGGACGCCGCTTCAAACTAACCGCTAACGTCATGTATACTTGACCGTTAATACACATAGTAGACTCGCCACGCAAACAGTGTCCGGTAAACTTGATCATATGTGACTATCAGTATTCATGAGAAGTAGACATGTCAACTTACGGCACGCTGCAAACTTGACGGTAAACTGGATCGTGTTTAACGTCCATGATAGCCACACACGGTCAAGTTTACCGGAAGCTGCTTCAAACGCACTGCAAACTTGACGGTAAACTGCATCGTCTGGCTGGCTTAGGTGTACGGTAGTAGTGATGCGATTAGCTCGGGCAAAACTGTGCTATCGTTCACTTTTTCTTCTAGAATAAGTCGATCATACTAACGAAATAAAAAGTGACTGGATCTGGGATCTAGTTCACCCGTGGGAGCGCTTTAACAACCTAGTTCGTTCGCAAACTACACAAAACTGGATGTCGTTTCTTAAAACTTTTTCTGAAACTCGACATGCCTCTTTACAAATTGGTTGTTTGACTACCGTCAAAAGTGTTCATTTGAACAAATACGTATTTGGAACATGTTACTGAAAAATAGAGAAGTTACGCGGCTTTGAAGTTATTATTCTATCCTTGTCACACAAAATGTTGCTAATTCTGAATAGCGTGAATGTCATTATGGTTTACTATCGTATGACGTCAGAGGATAGTAGTTCTATCTCTGTTAACATTGGCAAAACGTTTACAACTTTTTTGCTATTTCTTATTATGTTTCTTCTCGGGTCAAAACAAAATATACAACAGTATGTTTTGTTTAAAAACAAAGGAATTAATTTATCTGTCATAATCATCTTCCTGGATCCTGTTGGTATTCCTGCCAAACACGGCAATGATTGGCCTGCCAGTCAGAATGGTGCCGTTGATCTCCTCCAGTGCTTGAATAGCCAGCTCTTCACCTGTTCAAGTAGAAAATCTCGTGAATAACATAACTACGACATTTTTTGGTATTTTCAGACATCACGCGTCGCATTAATTGGCAAGGATTACGTCATGTGATGAAAATGATAGTACAGATAATTCATTAAGGGTATCAATTAGGACACTCAAAAGAGATCGGTATATTTATGTAATCAAACCGAGGTCAGACGACCAAATCCGTCGTACGATCGTTACAGCACGAGTTCCATAGAAGAAACCTCTTCCCTCATCTGTTATTCGATTATGGTAAGTACTATGTGCTAGATAATGCGTTTATTAAGACATTCCGAATATGTTGCCTAGCTAAATATTCGCCGTACGTCGGGTTGTCCGATGGTAGAATTGTGATGGCGGAAGCAAATCATGCAATTTGATTTGCAATTGGCTCGAGCTGTCTTTCGAAACTAACCCTGGCCCCGGTGGGCTTCGACCCATCTGGGCCCCTGCTGACAATTCCTTGAGGCGCGCGGGAACAGTGCGCGCCGTCGACGACTTGGGCTTGGTCTGGACAGTTACCGGACGGTCGGACAGCGAGCTACCCATTGCTCACTGTCCGCAAGCTCGCGCTTATGGTGGCTGGAAATCGGGATCGGAATCCCGGCGGCAGCGAGAGCGCCGTTGCCTGATGTGGTCAGCCTCCTCGTTTGGGAGCAACATCTCTTCATTTTGATGACATCTTGGGGCGCACGTGGAACAGTACGCGCCGTTGACGACTTAGACTCGGTCTGGACGATTACTGGACGGTCAAACGGCGAGCTACCCATTGCTCGGCGGCCGTAAGCCCGCGAACACACATGTCTAATATGGGTTCAATTCATGCATATTATAGAGAAATAATAAGTACACATATTTTCTGCATAAAACCTTTGCATAGAGCAAGCATACATACATACAAGTTTCGCAATAGCACAAAATTGTTGAAAACAACACAATCATAACAAGACATGGACTTACTTCGGAAAGCCACAAAAGCCTGTCCCCTCATGCGACCGGTCATCAGCCGCAAGTCTACTGGTCCCCCATTGGCCAGCACAAATTGGTTGAAGAGCACTAACAGCTGTTCTTGACTGACTCCAGGAGCTATATTTTTCAGATATAGAACCTGTAATGAAAACAGTTGTATATATTATAAGAGATAAGTAATGCTTGTTTCTGAGCATTGGACCATGGAGTTTTTGTGGAACCGAAAAGACAGTTGACTCATTGGAGAAGTGGTGCTGGAGATGGATTCTAGGATTATTGTGGAGAGTTTGACTAAATGATTCCATATTAAAAGAACTTGGCACAGACTAGAACAAAATAAAAAAACAAATTTTGACTATTTTTGTTATTATGTATTATGAATCAAATCGACTGGCCTGTTGGTCTAGTGGTTAGTGGCCCTGACTGCTATGCCGGAGGTCATGGGTTCGTTCCCACCCAGGACAAATGTTTATGTGATGAGCATGATCATTTGTTCTGTGTCTGGGTGTAATTATATTATGTATTTAGAAATATATATATAAGTATGTTTATCAGTTGTCTAGTACTCATAACACAAGCTCTGCTTAGCTTGGGACTAGACGGCGTTGTATGATAGTTGTGAAATATTATTATATTGTATTAAATACTGTTTACACACCTTTGAAGGTATTCCAGGCTCGTAATCCTTGAATCGGTCTATCTTCTTGATATCATCAACGCACATCTTAGTTCCTTCCAATAGCTGTGATTCTGTGTCATTGATAGGCATCACAATATCCACAGCCCTATATTCTTCTTGCACAGCCTGAACAGGTTCTAATCGCACAATTTTATTATCTCTAACTGTATACATTGTCCGTAAATGTGGACCCATTGCATTTTCTTCTTGATCTCGACTCGTAATTGTGTGAGGAATCAACCTGGGCATCTCCCTCATATCCCAGAGGCTTCCGGGTCGGTCAACTCTTGACACACTTGGTATAGTGGCAATGTTAAAAGGGTTTTCTTGAAGTAACCTCTCCTTCTTCCTCTGTAAACGTCGCAGCAGTTTGCGTCTTTTCGTTAGTGGTATCATATCTGTTTTAATGTTGCCAAATAGATTCTGTTCCAGTTCTTTAAGCTCGTTCATTGGGTGACCTTCAGGGTAGAATGTGATAGGCCTCTGCTGCAATCTCTCTATGAGATTTTCGGGTGTTGTTGCAGATGAAGTGCTAGGCTGTTCATCGTTTTGTGTACCGACACTGAAAAAATTATTTAATATAAAGCTTTTGTAAAGAAAAGTATTATAAGATACTTTGTGTTTCACAAAATTGAGGCCAGCTTTTGCCCAGCAGTGGGACATAATAAGTAAATTTGATCAGATAGATTGTGTTTCTTAATGACGTGAATATCATGTAGATAATTATTGAATTCGTAATAAAACGAAAGCACGAAATATTGTTACCCTATCATTAATTATACACAATAAACTTTACCTTTTAGTTATGGTGTGCAATGAGTTGCTGATTTTATTGTATATTTCTTCTAATTTATTTTTTAATACTCCAGATTCGATCTTCTTGCGTTGATCCAGAAGCCCTGCCTCATTCTCTTGGAACAGTTTTATTTCTTCACTAGTAAGACCAGCTTTCTTCATCCATTCCTGATGGTGTACTTCTTCTTCTGCTTTCCGGAACTCTTGCATCGATGACAATCCATATCTATTAAAAGGCAAAACTTCTGTTGTCTTCTCAAAATCCTTCGGCACTGACTCAGAGCTAAAACGGAAGAATATTATTATTTTTTAAACCAAAATTTATAATGAACTAGGATTCTAAGATACGTTCAATTCTTGGAATACCATCACTTACCACATCATGAAATAAATTAAAATGTCCTAGCATCCAGTATTTCTGAATAGGTTCAATTCACATGCAATAAAACAAGCAAAACAAAAATTTTACAAAACTATTTATTTTCCAGTTTTGACAGTTCTTGAACGCTAGAAAATTATTGACGCGATCGATAAGAAAAGCTGGCTTGGAAACATTGGTTTTTAAGTTTAAAACCATAGTTTTTCCCATTTCTAAGGGACAGTACACACAGATAAAAGACGTGCGTATTTTTAAAAACAGATAGGGAACTATAAACTACACGAAAAAACTCATATTATTACAGAGGGAGAGAATCCGCATACGTCTTTCGGAACTCAAATTCAACAGACGACTGAAAAACTTGTAATGTTAAAACTGACCTCGTTTGTAGCAAGTAATTATTTCATCAAGATCAGGCTTGAGTAAGGATACAGTAACTAAAATAAAAAAGGGCAAGTGCGAGTCAGACTCGCGCACTGAAGATTCTGTACAAATTTACATATGAAATCAATTCCCGACTTGAGTTACGAAGATTTTTCCGAATTGTGAACAATTTTTTTTTTGTGGCGGATCTACAAATTTACAATTTTCAGATTTTTCTCTGTACTTGTTCTATGAGACCTTGATTTATACCAAATTTCAGGATTCTAGGTCAACGAGATTCACCCTATGAACTTTGATTCCCTTGAGTATCGAAATAAATGTTTTTTGCGACATAAACGGCCGTATCTTTTTTTTCGTTAACTCAGAAGTCTGATTTTTTCACAACTACAAAAGACCGCAGACTTGAGTGTATGGTTTTAATTTTAACTCGATACCTCCAAGTGTTCTCGAGTTAAAGGGTTTTAACAGATAAACAGACGGACAACCAAGTGATCCCAAGGATCTTTTAAGGACGCGTGAGCAAGATTCACTCGCTCGAATTTAGGTATCTTGGTCGCAATACATCGACCTTACGCGCACGCACACATAGAGCCCATTGTTCGCTCAATTTTATACTTTAACCGAACATGTCTTGATATTTGAGGTATTATTTTATTTTTCTTAGTAAGTATTAATTGAGTCAAGCTTGTTTGATTTTTAGTATCAGTATTACTATATGGCAATATGTAATTGCCTGCTTATCCAGTTTTGAGTACTACTCTTATAGCAAAAATAAGTAGTTGCCATATCGTTACGGGTAATAACGACTAATTTCTTTGTAAACCTACGATTATTTCCCAGGCTTATTTCTTTAAAAATATTTTCAAAATCAAATGGGTATTTGAGATTAATTTTATGAGACAATTAGGTACAACGCACAACCCCTCTCCGACATGAATTAAATCTTCAAACTCAATAAATACTCGTACGATGTCTGAAGCAAGTAGGTATTTCCAATTTAATATTCGATCTAATCGTAAAATACAGTTAAAACTATGAATACTTATGTATTTTTAACCGACTTCTAAAAAAGGAGGAGGTTCTTAATTCGGATGTTTGATTTTTGGAACGAAGTTCCTTATCGCGCGTTGTGAAAGGGGGCTAGACGGAAAAAAATCTCACGAAAAATTGTACCGACACTTTTACTGTCAAAATATAAATCCAAGATGGCGGCTGCAAGAAATTATCAACTTTTTCGTCATGGGTGTCGTTTTCATGATTTTCGAGGGTGTTGAAACCGATGGTACTGTCAAAATATAAATCCAAGATGGCGGCTGCAAGAAATTATCAAATTTTTCGTCATGGGTGTCGTTTTCATGGTTTTCGAGGGTGTTGAAACCGATGGTACTGTCAAAATATAAATCCAAAATGGCGGCTGCAAGAAATTATCAAATTTTCCGTCATGGGTGTCGTTTTCATGGTTTTCGAGGATGTTGAAACCGATGGTACTGTCAAAATGTAAATCCAAGATGGCGGCTGCAAGAAATTATCAACTTTTTCGTCATTGGTGTCGTTTTTATGGTTTTCGAGGGCGCGAAAACCGATAGTACTGTCAAAATGTAAATCCAAGATGGCGGCTGCAAGAAATTATCAACTTTTTCGTCATGGGTGTCGTTTTCATGGTTTTCGAGGGTGTTGAAACCGATAGTACTGTCAAAATGTAAATCCAAGATGGCGGCTGCAAGAAATTGTTAACTTTTCCGTCATGGGTGTCGTTTTCATGGTTTTCGAGGGTGTTGAAACCGATAGTACTGTCAAAATATAAATCCAAGATGGCGGCTGCAAGAAATTATCAACTTTTTCGTCATGGGTGTCGTTTTCGTGGTTTTCGAGGGTGTTGAAACCGATTGTACTGTGAAAATGTAAATATAAGATGGCGGCTGCAATAAATTATCAACTTTTTCGATATGGGTGTCTTTTTCATGGTTTTCGAGGTTGTTGAAGCCGATAGTGCTGTCAAAATGTAAATCTAAGATGGCGGCTGTCAGAAATTATCAACTTTTTCGTCATGAGTGTCGTTTTTATGGTTTCGAAGATGTTGAAATAGTGCTGTCAAAATGTACATAAAATGGGATAGTATTTTTTAGTTATCTTGTATTGGCTAGACGGAACAAATTCTCACGAAAAGTTGTAACGATACTTTTTGCTATAGTAAGCTATTGTAAGCCGTGCGGCGTGCGCATGTTTCTCTGTCTGTCTCTCTCTCTCTCTCTCTCTCTTATAGAAAGCAAGCCAAAACGGAACTTCGTTCCATCCGGGTGTCCCTTGACACCTCAGTAGTTTGTTTTTTTTATGTATGTTCGCGCATAACTTCGTTGCTTGCCGATCGATTTTAAAAATTCTTTTTTTGTTGGAAAGTGTATACTTCCCAAATGGTCCCATAGTCACCAAGTCGGGATCTGATGATGGAATCTTGGCGAATTCAAGGGAACTTCTCAAATATCATAAGCAACCGTATAGTTCTTTTGGTATTTTCATCAAAGACTTAAGCATTTACACTCAAAAAATTACATTCGATGAAGTGGAACTGGTGAAGAAGACCAGAAATGGCCAGTGGAAGTTCATGCTCACACAGATATGAACATAGTTATGCGAGTCGGAAGATAGGCACCGGAACGCCGTAATTAATCAATGTATCCTAGCCGTGTTTGGGTTTATTAGAATTGTCATGAGATGCACTTTCGCAATAAGGTACTATCGAACTGATCTGATGATAATGATGATGAAGCTAGAAGATAGGCACCGGGGCTCCGTAATTAATCAATGTATCCTACCCGTGTTTGGGCTATTTAGAATTATCATGAGATGCGCCGCACTTTGGTTATAAGGTACTATCAAACTGATCTGATGATGATGATGGAGCCGCAAGGTAGACACGGAAGCTTCATAATAAAACAATGAATTTATCCTAGCAGGGTTTGAGTTAATTGGAATTGTCATGAGAAAAAGGTACTCTGGCTGTAAATAAGTGTATTACAACTAAAAAGTGTGAAATAAAAAACTTTTTCCAAAAAAAATATAACCGACTTCACTAAAAAAAACACTAAAACCATCAAAATAATTTTAATTTCGAAAGTCGGTGTTTCTCGATATTGTTTGTTCCTTATTTAACACCGACTAGTGAAATCGGTTATATCTTTTTGGAAAAAATTTTTTTTTTTAATTATAAGGTAAAATATACAACGGATTCAGCAGTTATGTGTACTATCCAGACCCTATTTGTAGCATAGCCAATTTCTGTATTGTATTTGTGTGAAAAGATTGTATGGGACTGAATAATTTTAAAGCATGTAACTGGGAGATGCATAAATCATCGTTAATTTGATATCATGATATTGTGGCAACTTTAATTCCTTGTATATCAAAATGGTAACATGAAAAAATGATTTATAAATACACTAGCTTTTGCCCGCGGCTTCGCCCGCGTGGCGTAACCTAATGTTATTTCCCATAAATTTTGGACCTCCATTTTACACGCGTGAGCAGCGTAGTTCTTACTACCTTAATTCACATATACTACCATTGTAGGTGTTGTGTTAGTTAAGAAAACAAACACAAAACAAAAACGCAATTATAACTTTTCAACAACTTCCAAAAGAAAACACAGTCATCAGTCGTGCGTTATTGTCGTTCGGCTTATTAGCTAAAGAAACAGTAGGCAAAACAGCGCGGGGGGAGGATCAGTGACCGCGTCATGCGTAGCTACTGAAGAGCGGAACTTGTGAACTCGTGAATTTAATTTTGAGAATTATTAAATTTATGAAAGCTTTCTAATGGTACGTCCGATTTAAATGATTCAAAAAGTAATTTACAGATACTGATATAGTCTTGAACGCGAAGTAACTTATTTTGATAAGAATGAATACCGTAATTATGTAAATAGCTTTCCAATAAATGCTTCATGAATGCCAATTTTTAAAAGTAGTAAAATGGATATATTATGTTAACCTTAAGAGATAGACATATGCCACCGCGGACTTTTCTGTAGACCTATATAAGATACACAATTCCACGATACATTATTTTGTTATATCTCAAAGGGTTTAGGCAGCGTTTGCGTTAAAAGCTCCCAGACGGCTTATTTTTTCCCGACATCTTCAACAAATAACGTTAATGTACACCAAAATACATACAAAAACTTAACAAATTATATACTAAAAGCTTCCTCAAGAATCACGCTATCGAGTGGTGAAAACTGCTTGAAAATCGGTGCAGTAAATTTTGAGTTTATCGCGAACAGACAGACAGACAGACTCAGCGGGGGACTTTGTTTTATAATATGTAGTGAAAAGTGTCCTAATTTATCTTGGTACTCGAAGATATAGGCAAGCGTGCTCTATCATCGGCCACATCATCGCTTACCATCAGGTGAGATTGTGGTCAAACGCGAGCCTATACATTATATAAAAAAAAAAACCTATTACTACTGTCCGTTCAACCGATTTTGACTTTCATTACGTTGGTAGCATGACAAATGGTGGCTGCAGCAAATAGTTGGTATTGTAATTAGTTTTTTGCTTTTAATGCCATCCTTATGCCTACGAAATAGAAGTTGAAATCGGTTGAACTGACAGTAAAAAAACTTTCTTTATATATCTAATCCGCAAATAGGGCTCCTATTACTTGCTTCGACTTGTCTGTCAGATATTTAGCAATATAAAAAAACTACTGAGGTGTCAAGGGACACCCGGATGGAACGAAGTTCCGTTTTGGCTTGCTTTCTATAAGAGAGAGAGAGAGAGAGAGAGAGAGAGACAGACAGAGAAACATGCGCACGCCGCACGGCTTACAATAGCTTACTACAGCAAAAAGTATCGTTACAACTTTTCGTGAGAATTTTTTCCGTCTAGCCAATACAAGATAACTAAAAAATACTATCCTATTTTATGTACATTTTGACAGCACTATTACAACATCTTCGAAACCATGAAAACGACACTCATGACGAAAAAGTTGATAATTTCTGACAGCCGCCATCTTAGATTTACATTTTGACAGCACTATCGGCTTCAACAACCTCGAAAACCATGAAAAAGACACCCATATCGAAAAAGTTGATAATTTATTGCAGCCGCCATCTTAGATTTACATTTTGACAGTACAATCGGTTTCAACACCCTCGAAAACCACGAAAACGACACCCATGACGAAAAAGTTGATAATTACTTGCAGCCGCCATCTTGGATTTACATTTTGACAATACTATCGGTTTCAACACCCTTGAAAACCATGAAAACGACACCCATAACGAAAAATTTAATAATTTTTTGCAGCCGCCATCTTGGATTTATATTTTGACAGTACTATCGGTTTCAACACCCTCGAAAACCATGAAAACGACACCCATGACGAAAATTTTTATCTTTGCAGCCGCCATCTTGGATTTATATTTTGACAGTACTATCGGTTTCAACACCCTCGAAAACCATGAAAACGACACCCATGACGGAAAAGTTAATAATTTCTTGCAACCGCCATCATGGATTTACATTTTGACAGTACTATCGGTTTCAACACCCTTGAAAACCATGAAAACGACACCCATGACGAAAAATTGAATAATTTTTTGCAGCCGCCATCTTGGATTTACATTTTGACAGTACTATCGGTTTTAATACCCTCGAAAACCATGAAAACGACACCCATGACGAAAAAGTTGATAATTTCTTGCAGCCGCCATCTTGGATTTACATTTTGACAGTACTATCGGTTTCAACACCCTCGAAAACCATGAAAACGACACCCATGACGGAAAATTTGATAATTTCTTGCAGCCGCCATCTTGGATTTATATTTTGACAGTACCATCGGTTTCAACACCCTCGAAAACCATGAAAACGACACCCATGACGGAAAATTTGATAATTTCTTGCAGCCGCCATCTTGGATTTATATTTTGACAGTACCATCGGTTTCAACACCCTCGAAAATCATGAAAACGACACTCATGACGAAAAATTTGATAATTTCTTGCAGCCGCCATCTTGGATTTATATTTTGACAGTACCATCGGTTTCAACACCCTCGAAAACCACGAAAACGACACCCATGACGAAAAAGTTGATAATTTCTTGCAGCCGCCATCTTGGTCATCATCGCCATCAGATAGTATAGGAAGAGGATGAGGGCAATTAGTTAGTAAAAAACTCCCTTTTCCTTCTCAAAATTATTGCACACCTCAAGCTTCCTACCATCACATAATGTCATTAGTTAATCAGCAAGTATATGATCCCAACGCTATTCTAACTGTATTTGTGGGTAATAGCTTAAATGTGAAGACAGATGACATCACCAATAATGTCACTGAGCTGTTGAAGATAAATTGTAGGAAGATAATTTTGTGTGCTTTTCCTTACTTTGAGCACTTGTCAGACAGACAAAATAAGTACATACATATGCTAAATATGCATATGCATTTTTTAGTTAGTCATCATAGTGATAAGTTTTTCTTTTTTGACATCAACAATTTTGTTGATAAACTTTTTTCGACCAGGTATACTGTGTACCTGCCTATTATATTAAGACGTCAAATAGCGCAGCTATTAGCAGTTAATATTAACTCAGACATAAGCAGTATGTCGGCGTACCCAGTAATCAGTTGCACCATTAGTAATAGTACTAATATTTTAAACTAGGTAATAAGACAACAGTTGGTACTGATGTTGGCAATGTATGTCAACTTAAAAATAAAGTATCTTCTAGCATTCAAGCTACAGGGGGTAAGCAAAAATCCTTTAATATGTTTCTTCAAAACATTCAGGGTTTTTCTGCAAAACAATTGGAAATTGAATTATTCTTAGAAAAAACTATGTTTGACATTAGAGTCCGTCTAATGAAAGCGTGACCTGAGAAAAGGAGGTTACAACCAAAAATTTCGAATGTGGTATTATTGAAATAGTAGGAGAAAAAAGTTTTGATACTAGAGTATTTTTTGTATTTATGACAATTTTAGAATAATTGTACAAGAACTTAAATCCTAGTCAAAAACATGTGTGTAGACTTAATTATTTAGTGGGTGTATGGTAAATGTCAATAACACACAAAATGTTAGCTAATATTCCAAATTATTTTATTTTATCTGATCTCTCAAATGTCGCTATATAATATTTTAATAATATTCTTTATTTTCCATTTGGCGTTCTGGCAAGAATACCAAGTGCACAACACCGTGATAGTCGCAAACACTATTAATGTGTTTCAAGATTGTTAGGTTGGAATCGATTTAGCATAGAGAAAATTCAGATCTTTTGGGATTAGTCAAGTGGGAACATGTTTTATACTCCAGTGATTGTTTCAAATGATACAGATCGACTCGTGAGACACAAAAAGATCAGCAGCTGCTGCAGCAGCATCTCTCTCAAACTTGAACTAGGATTTTCGCGATTTTAACTTCAGTTGCAGACTTTCATGCACTACCAGACAGAGTGAGGCAAATCTTTCATTACATCTCAACTCCTTTTGAACGCATTCTACCACTCAATAGCATGTGTATTTGATTAAGTCGATTCACCAAAAGCCTTCTTTGTTCGATGTTTTTGTCCATTATGAAATTCGCAATATGTCAGATTATCTTAAAATATAAGAAAAAAAAATCATTATATCCTTAATATAACTATCTAATGATATTAGTCGACAAGGATCAAGATTATAACGTCATACTAACTTAAAAATCAGAAATCGTATGTAAACAATGTTGGTTTTCATTGAAAACACCTTCTTTCTCTTCTTGTATTTGTTTGAACTTATTAACCATAGTGTGTAGCAGTTTTTGCACGTTACTGTTTATTGTTTTTCCCACAATTAAGCAATTATTCTTGAAAAATAAACATCAGTTTCCAAAAACTGACAATTGCAACCATAGACTTTGACGTGATTTTTTTCGGCAAAACAATGATGCCAATTTAATTTAAAAAAAAAACTCCAGGTTACGCTTTCAGTAGACGCACTCTATTTGTTTTACTGAGCATTGGTTAAAGGATTTTGAAATGCTAATTAATTATGATAATTATAATGTGGGCAGTTGTTTTAACCGAAAGTCAATGTTACGTGGGGGTTCATTAATCCTTATTAAAAATAGTATCAAATTTAAAACTCGTAAAGATATAGTTGCACTGTCCGTTGAACATAGCATTGAAGTGTCGTGTGTTGAGCTGGATAGGCATGTCATAGTGTGCGTTTACAGGCCCCCTAATTATCAAAACTACTCTATTTTTGAGTCAGTCATGGAAGATGTTATGGCTAAACTTTCAACTGGTAATAAACCAGTAATTATCTGCGGAGACTTTAATGTTAATATTTTAGAAAATAATTCAGATAGCAGTAGATTATTAAATCTTTTCAAATCATTTAATTTATCAAATGTGTTTATTGAACCAACTCGAACAACGACAACTACTGCTACATGTATCGATAATGTTTTTTGTTGCTGCAAGTATTTAGAAAAAGCCATTGTAAATTATCTGCCTTCTGATCATAGCGGCTTAATGGTAACATTTGAATCCAACTTACCAATACAACAAGTGCAGATACAATTCAGACCAATAACATCCGGTAAACTAAATAAATTTAATAGCACTTTAACTAGCAGGTTGGGTGATTGGAACCTTGCAGAAAACAATGGTAATATTTTGTATAAAAATTTTTTTTCAGTAGTTCAAAAGGAGTTTAATCAGACGTTTGAGAAAAAAACTAAAACTATCTGCCCTAAGTTTAGATTTAGTGACTGGGCAACTAAAGGAATCAGAATAAGTAGGGAAAGACTTTTCGAGTTGTATGGCCTTAAGCCTATTATTAACACTGAAACTTTTAATAAATATGTTGCTACTTATTCTAAAATGTTTAAAAATACTTGTAAGGCAGCTAAGGCCTTATACATCAGCAACAAAGTTAAAACAGCAGATAATAAAATAAAAACGGTTTGGAATATAATAAATAATGAAACCAACAGAAACAAAAGAAATAATAATGATTACTCATTGGAGACTCATCATGGTCTTATTAGCGATAACAAACTAGTTGCAGAAGAATTTGTAAATTTCTTTACCAGCATTCCAATTAAAACTACTGAAGCCCTAAATTCGTCGCCATCGCATGCTTTTGGTTTATTACAGGCGAACGTTGCAGCCTGTTCGACTGAATTTAACTTTAAACATATAAACCCCATAACAGTAATAAAAGCTTTTAAAGAAATCAAGATTAAATTGACAGAAGATCTATGGGGTATGTCTATCAAAGTTTGTACCTCAATTATTGAGACTGTAGCGCCGTACTTAGCGTTAATATTTAATTTGTGTATAGATCAAGGAGTCTTTCCGGATCTAATGAAATATAGTAAAGTGATACCACTTTTTAAATCCGGAGACAGTAAAGACACTAATAATTATAGGCCGGTGTCCGTTTTGCCGGTTTTTAGCAAGATATTTGAAAAGGTGATGTTAAATCAAATGCTTAATCATTTTAACACCAATAACATCTTACACGATAAACAGTATGGTTTCACCAAAGGGCGTTGTACAACTGACGCTGGTGTCTCCTTACTAAAACACATTTTTAATGCGTGGGAGGAGGCACAAGATGCTATAGGCATCTTCTGCGACCTGTCTAAGGCGTTTGATTGTGTGGTTCATGAAACATTACTCCTGAAACTGGAGCATTACGGACTAGGCAAAGCAGCGTTAAGCTTATTAAAATCGTATTTGAATGACAGACAGCAACTAGTTCAAATAAACGGTGTCAATTCGTCGGGATTAAATGTGAAAATGGGGGTACCCCAAGGTTCAATTTTAGGTCCTTTTTTATTTTTAGTTTATATTAATGATTTACCCTGTTTGCTGAAAAATAAACTTAATATGGTGTTGTTTGCTGACGACACTTCTTTGATTTTTAAGATAAATAGAAGGACTAATAATCTTGACGATGAAAATAACGCTTTATTGCAGGTCCAAAACTGGTTCACTGCTAATAATCTAGTTCTAAATGGGAAAAAAACTAAATGCATAAGATTTTCCTTACCAAATGTCATAAGTAGTGATTGCGACATAGTATTGAACAATGAGAAACTAGAATTTGTTGATAAAACAGTTTTCTTGGGGATTACGCTTGACTCTAGGCTACAATGGGGTCCTCACTTAACATCTCTTGCAGGACGGCTTAGCTCGGCTGCATATGCTGTTAGAAAAATCCGCCAATTTACGGATGTTGATACCGCTAGACTAGTCTATTTTAGTTATTTTCATAGTGTCATGTCGTACGGTATCTTACTATGGGGACGGGCTGCAGACATCGAGTCAATCTTTATATTACAGAAAAGAGCCATCAGAGCTATTTACAATCTCCGCCGGTGCGATTCTTTAAGGGAACTGTTTAAAGATATTAACATAATGACGGTACCTTGTCAATATATCTATGAAAACATCATGTATGTTAGAAAAAATCTTCATCTTTTTAGCAAAAGAGGCGATAGACATAATTATGTTACAAGAAATAGGGATCAATTAGTTCAACCAGGTTTCAGACTGGCTAAAGTGGCCTCTTCTTTCATGGGGTACTGTTTGAAATGTTATAATAAAATACCACCCCAAATATTAGAACTCAATGAAACGAAATTTAAATCTTGTATTAAACGCACACTATGCAGGCAAGCATATTATAAGTTGGAGGATTATATTCAAGATAAAAATGCTTGGCTCAATGCTGGTCCAGCTCCACTACCACTAGGGCGTACTAATTAGTTGATTAGTTGGAAACTAATATTATTATTTTTAATTTGAAAGACACAATTGCATTGTATAATGTAGAAGCACTTTTTCCAAGTTTGTGAATGTGAAGCACCATGGAGCATTTTTATTAGGTTACAACTTCTTTTTTGACATTACGAGCATGGCAGTTGAGAGTTTGTCATGCTCACTCAAATGTCTCGCTGTTGGTGGCACGTGTTATTGGGTCGTTCAGTTCCCTTCAAAATGGTTGAGCTGAGTGGGGCTGATGCACGCGTCATGCTCGTGAACGGGTGCCGTCAGATGGGACTGGTCATCTCTTAGCTGCCAGTGGCTTAATTCAGTTTCTATCTTTTAATTATTTTACATTTTTTATTTCATTATCGACATTGTGCTCACATGATAGAAGCAACAAGTAATATGTAACCAAGCATTATATGTAACACATAATATGATTTAAAAGAGTGTCCATGGAGTTTCTTGCACGTTCTTCTCCATAGAGACCTACTCTTTGGAACGTGCAATTTAGCTTCACTTTTCTTGGACTGACCGACATTTGACTATTCAAAAGTGCCTGTAAATGGTCTATTTGAAATAAATGTTTTGATTTTGATTTTTTTGATTTTTGGATTTATATTTTGACAGTACTATCGGTTTCAACACCTTCGAAAACCATGAAAACGACACCCATGACGGAAAAGTTAACAATTTCTTGCAGCCGCCATCTTGGATTTACATTTTGACAGTACTATCGGTTTCAACACCCTCGAAAACCATGAAAACGACACCCATGACGGAAAAGTTAACAATTTCTTGCAGCCGCCATCTTGGATTTACATTTTGACAGCACTATCGGCTTCAACAACCTCGAAAACCATGAAAAAGACACCCATATCGAAAAAGTTGATAATTTATTGCAGCCGCCATCTTATATTTACATTTTCACCGTACAATCGGTTTCAACACCCTCGAAAACCACGAAAACGACACCCATGACGAAAAAGTTGATAATTTCTTGCAGCCGCCATCTTGGATTTATATTTTGACAGTACTATCGGTTTCAACACCCTCGAAAACCATGAAAACGACACAGCCGCCATCTTGGATTTATATTTTGACAGTACCATCGGTTTCAACACCCTCGAAAACCATGAAAACGACAGCCATGACGAAAAATTTGATAATTTCTTGCAGCCGCCATTTTGGATTTATATTTTGACAGTACCATCGGTTTCAACACCCTCGAAAACCATGAAAACGACACCCATGACGAATAAGTTGATAATTTCTTGCAGCCGCCATCTTGGATTTATATTTTGACAGTAAAAGTGTCGGTACAATTTTTCGTGAGAATTTTTTCCGTCTAGCCCCCTTTCACAACGCGCGATAAGGAACTTCGTTCCAAAAAAAAAATATTGTTTTATTTTGTACTATACTCGAATTGCACTACGACGTCATACGTGTCATTATAACCTATATTCTAAGCTCGAACAAATTATTTTTATCGAGTTTCAAGGTTCATGACAAAATTCAAGGCCCGATTGGATTACTATAGGGTTATCCATCATCATCAGATCAGTTTGATAATACCTTAGTATATAATCAAAGCTTATAGCCAAAGTGCGGCGCATCTCATGATAATTCTAAATAGCCCAAACACGGGTAGGATACATTGATTAATTACGGAGTCCCGGTGCCTATCTTCTAGCTTCATCATTATCATCAGATCAGTTTGATAGTACCTTATAGCCAAAGTGCATCTCATGACAATTCTAATAAGCCCAAACACGGCTAGGATACATTGATTAACTACGGAGTTGCGGTGCCTATCTTCCGGCTCCATCATCATCAGGTTCGTTCGTTAGTACCTTATAGCCAAAGGGCATTTCATGACAATTCTAATAAGCCCAAACACGGCTAGGATACATTGATTAATTACGGAGTTCCGGTGACTATCTTCCGGCTCCATCATCATCATCAGGTCACTTCGACGGTACCATTTTTAACATAACTATTCAGAACCATTTATTTATTTTTATTGTCATAGTCGCTTATCTATCTACATTGTGATATCTATGTAAGTATGAAGTTCCGTTGGCCATTTCTGGTCTTTGTTTTAGAATAAAACTCATTCTGTATCAGTAAGTCCATTATTACTCCATAATAACAATTTTAAAAATAAGTATGATATTTGTACTTTTATATCGGTCCGAAAAAGTAGCACGTCTTTGCAGTCGCAGTATACAAGTCGGCACACATTTTAGACGTATTTATTTTTTGTAAGAGAGCGATACGGACATCCGTTCACAAGCGCTTCTGAGCGCGGACTGACGCTAGACATCGCGCGTTCAATGAAAAATGTATGAAGAAATATTGAGAGTGGTTTTATTTTGGTCATAAATCATAAAGTTATTTATGTAGGTTCAAAATAATTAGCTATAGGTGTTGAAGACTATATAAGCTGTATTATTGTATGTTTTTTAAAGTAAAAATGTTTACTGGATTTAAGTTACGGGTTCCTACTCAGACCCTGTGTTTCGTAATTTTCTTGTATTAGTGCGTTGGTAAAATCGTATTTATATGAAAATTTTATATGAGACCGTAATATTTTTTTTATGCCATCCTGGAGATAAATATATTGTCTTTTATTTGATACCAAGATATACTCATAATTATGATTCCTAGAGCATCATAATGGTTCCCGAAAAACCGTGATATTTGTCGAAATAGGTGAATACGTCCTTAAGAGAGATGGTCCCTTACAAGCTAAATAGATTTTTTACGAAGCAACATTACAAATTCTGAAGTGTACTTTATTTTCATAGTCATTAAGTTCATATTTTTGATTGACTAGCAAAAGGGAAAAATGTACTGAGGAAGACAACGAGAAAGTGGTAGTGTGTCCCATTTTTACCTTTATATTTAACTAGGGTAAACATAAACTTGCTGCTAGCTACAATATTCCAGTCAGTGATAATAGACCGAAAGACCAGGGTTGATAATAGACCCTCCTGGAAGCCGCGATGGTACAGGCCTGGGTTCAAGCACCGGACAGGCCTGTCGACATCGACGTCGAGGCGGAGTGGTTCCGGGAGGCCATGTCGCAAATCTGCGACGCGGCAATGCCCCGAGTCCGTCCAGGGCGAGCTAAGCGCCAGGTGTGCTGGTGGTCGCCGGAGATTGCTGCACTGCGCAACGCATGCAGTCACGCACGGCGCCGGTACGCCAGACACTGCAGTCGCCGCATCCACCCGCCGGATGCGGCGGCCAGAGAGACGGAGCTATATGAGGGATACAGAGCGGCAAAACGCACCCTCCGAGCGGAGATCAAGCGGGCCAAACTGGAGGCCCGCGACGTGTGGTTGGGGTCTCTGAACGCGGACCTGTGGGGACGCCCGTACAAAACGGTACGGGAAAAACTGCGCCCCTGGGCTCCCCCGCTGACTCAGAGTCTCCGGCCCCAAATCGTGGAGGGTGCGGTGAGCGCTTTGTTCCCTGCGCGAGGGGAACACTCCCCCCCGCCCATGGCTCCGCCTTCGCCAGCGGTGTCTGACGCGGACCGCAACAGCGACGACGACGATGATGCTCCAGAGGTGACCGAGGTAGAGATGAGAGTGGTGTTGCGAAGGCTGAGCGCCAAGAACACCGCCCCAGGACCCGACGGCTTGCCTGGGAAGGCCTGGGTCCTGGCCATGGAGGCTCTCGGGCCTCGACTGAGAGGGCTCTTCAGCGCATGCATGGAGAGGGGCCAGTTCCCACTTTGCTGGAAGACGGGGAAACTAGTCCTCATAGCGAAGCCAGGGCGCCCTGCGGACTCTCCGTCCGCGTACCGGCCCATTGTGCTACTCGACGAGGTGGGCAAGCTCTTTGAGAGAGTCATTGCAAACCGCCTCGTCGCGCGCCTAACACGGGTGGGGCCGGACCTTTCGGACGGTCAGTTCGGCTTTCGCAGGATGCGCTCTACGGTGGACGCCATCATGCGCGTGCGAGCCCTCACGACGGGGGATGCGGTGTCCCGGGGCAGGTGTGTCGTGGCAGTGTCCTTGGACATTGCCAACGCCTTTAATTCCCTGCCCTGGAGTACGATCCGGAGGGAACTCCGGTACCACCGGGTGCCCGAATACCTCTGTCAAGTGGTCGAGGCTTACCTTTCGGACAGGAACATTGTCTTCCCCGGTCACCAGGGAGACTGGAAACGTCGAGAGATGTCGTGCGGTGTTCCGCAGGGGTCGGTACTAGGGCCACCCTTGTGGAACATCGGGTACGACTACGTGCTACGCGGCGACCTCCCTGACGGGGTCAGCGTGGTTTGTTACGCAGACGACACGCTGGTTCTAGCGCAGGGAGAGTCGTACCAGGCGGCGGTCGCTCTAGCGACACGCGGGGTTGCGATGGTCGTTGACAGGATCCAGGAGTTGGGACTCAAGGTGGCGCTTCACAAATCCGAGGCGATGTGTTTTCACGGTCGCCGCCCTCGGAACGCGCCGCCATTAGTTCCCAGCTAACGGTAGGAGGAGTTCACATCGGTGTCGGGTCGACGATGAAGTACCTGGGACTCGTCCTCGACAGCCGGTGGAATTTCGTGGAGCATTTCCGACGTCTGGCTCCCAAACTCAACCAGGCTGCGGCTGCGTTCAAGCGGCTCCTACACAACTATGGGGTCTAGACGCCTCCTGCCGGAGGCTCTACGCGGGGATCGTTCGATCCATGGCCCTCTACGGGGCGCCGGTGTGGGCGCCGTCGCTGAAAAAGCAACCGGCGTCAATAAGAATGGTGCGGGGATGCCGCACGGTCTCCCGCGAAGCGGCGAGCCTTCTGGCTGGCCTACCACCGTGGGATCTGGAGGCAACAGTCCTTGCACACATGCATGATATGCGCGTGGAGATGCAACGCCGGGGTGAAAGTCCGCTGCCGCGACAGGTCACGGCATGGCGGACAGAGCTCCGGCGGGATCTCATGGTAAAATGGCGTCAACGACTATCGCAACCCAGTGCTGGGCACGCCACAATCATGGCGGTAAGTCCCCTCTTTGAGGCGTGGCTGGAAAGACCTCACGGCGTCCTTACCTTCCGCATGACGCAGGTCCTCACCGGACATGGTTCGTTCGGGAGTTTCCTGCACCGGATTCGTGCGGAAGTGACGCCCGGGTGTCGCCACTGCGCGGAATGCCCATAGGACACGGTGGAGCACACAGTCGAGGTGTGCCCTGCTTGGACGGAGCATCGCCGTGCCCTCGTGGGGGCGATCGGCGGCGGAGACCTCTCTCACCGGGCCTTGGTTGAGGCCATGGTCCGGAGCGAGGAAGAGTGGCAGGCGGTCGCCGACTTCTGCGAAGCAGTAATGCTCGCAAAGGAGGAGGCCGAACGCATCAGGCAACGGCGTTATCGCCGCCGCCGCCGCCGCCGGGATTCTGATCCCGATTTCCGGCCACCAACAACGTCACTAAGCAGGCCAGTTACAGGCCTGCTACAACGAAGTCATAGTACTTCAGCCCTGCTATAAGAGGTCGTGGTAAGCTTCCAGACCTCAGTTAGTAGTGCAAGTAAGGCCGGTTTAAAACCAATTAAACCAAACTGTTTTAAACGAAAAAAACCGTTTCAAACCAAAACCAACCATTTTTTTTTGGTACTGATAACCATGTTTTTCTTAATTATAACTACATTTTCTTGATTTGACCGAGCTAGGGATATAATCTATATACCTAAACTACTGTACAAGGATTTTTTTAACTGTGTGATAGACTGATATTGATCTATTTAACGGGTTTAGTTCTACTAAGTCCGTCTGATCAAACGTACTTTTCAATTAACTGATTAAAACGAAACATGACGTCACAAGCCAAAAAATTGCCCATAACGCAGTGTAAAACACAAATCTATTATTTTTGTAGGCGAGTTTTCAACCGTTTAAAATGGTTTATTATGGGTTTAAAACCGTAACATTTTGGTTTAAATTTAAAACATTTTAAACTGGTTGATTTACATCTATAAGTGCAAGTGAAATTAAAGAAATAAAAAATTACATAGACATTTTTGCCTAGAATATTGCTACTCATAGCTCTATATTATGTATTGATCACCTGGCAGAAGTGTTATAAAAACCTTTGGGACAGGAAGAGTTCTTGAAAAAATTTAACTGCTTAGAATGAAGTGCCAGGTGGAAGTGCGCTCAAAGAACTTGGTTATCAAAGTTTCACTTTAATACTAGATATATCCTCCAATGTGACAAATGACAACAGACAGCTGCGTTTTGTTTTATTTATAGTGTTTTTAGACTTTTAGACTACTTTAGGCTGTAAGAAGCCGAATTTTAACTTCTGTAGTTAAAAGTCGGCTACTTTAGGCTAGTCTTGCTGTGAAAAATGGCGACATCAGGCTCTGCGTTGTTGACAACACTGCTTCGTGCGTCCATCAGTACCACAAAGGCCAAAAGGCCATGCCATAAAATTGGAAAAAAAAATAATCCGTCAGTATCAGTCAGTCAGTAATGTCATTGTGTGTGTGTGTATAAAAGTATAAACTGAATTTGCCTGTGAATTGAATTATAACTAATATCGTTGTAGGTAATAAGATCATACAAGCTTTTCTTTATATTGTGATTGATCTAATTGTTTTCTTTATTTCATATTCATTACACACAATATCCCCCTATTGAGTAATCAGCAAAACAATACATTGTAACGTGCAATTTGTGTATCGAGTTATCGTGTCACAATGAATTCGTGGGGCAATGAGCAATTCGCTATGCAAAACATGATGCATGGAATGCCCAATATGATGCCTAATATGATGCCTAACATAGTACCACCTGGAGCCGTGGGACCACTTGTGCCACCATTTACTATGATGGGTGAACTAAATCAAATGCCGATGCAGCCTATGCATCAGGTAGCACAAGTTAATCCAGCGCCGCCCACAGGCCCCTTCATTGGGCCTGTGATTCCGGAAAACGTAAGTATGGACAGCCAGGATGCACCCGTACTTGAAAACCCGGAAAAAGGCAATGAACAGGAACAACCGGCAGAGAAACGACAGAGTCGAGACAGGAATGATCGCCGCGATAGAGATCGGGAACGAGGTTAGTTGTGACTTGAATTATTTTTTATAATGATTTAAACTAGGGCTTGATTGTAATCCCACCTGATGGTAAGCAGTGATGCAATCGTCAATGGTGAAGCACTCTAGTTTACTATGAGCCTGTATAGTATTTTAACCTTTCAATCGTGGAAATTACAGACATAATAAAAAGACAATAGGTGCGCGAACGCCGGCGTTCGCTTGGGGTTTAATGAATTAAACCAGCTTCTGCTAACATGAATATTGAAAATAATCCCATTAGAATATAAAAGTATGCTATGAAGGCCAACATGAACATATTTTCTAAATTACATCTAAATCTATTGAGGTGTGATTGATTACTAAACATCTAGACTTTTGCATTTATCAAAGTAATACATTAAACCCCAAGCAAACACCAGCGTTTGTGCTCTCATTGTCTTTCTATCGTGTCTCAAATTTACGGTATTTGAAAGGTTAAATAGTACGCTCTGTATTATGATTTTAATCTTAAATTAAATCAAATTCTTTCTTGGAAGTCAAGATATCTATCATTTTTTTTTATTGTTTGTAGTGTACTAATTTCTAAGTAACTTGTGTAGCTAAATAATAGTATTATAAGTACAATTAATTCATATTTGAATATTTTTTTAAAAAACAATATCATAATCTTGTAGTTCACTAATCTACATAAGCATAAACAGTAGCTCTGTTTTAGATAGAGGAGGACGCCGGCGCTCCAGGTCTCGTAACCGTGACTATAACCGAGATTACAATAACAAAGATAGAAATAGCCGAGGCGACCGCAACCGCAGCGACCACCGTGACAGACCGTCCAAGTGGGGGAATACCCATGATAGAGCTATGCAGCAGTTAGAACAAATGCAATCTCAGAATAATATGATGATGCCAGGTAAGATCACTATGCCAGATTTACCAGCTTACAAGTCCTCGTAAAATTTTGAGTGTTTGTGTTCATAAAGTACAATTTTGTGCTCCACTATTAAGCATTTCAAATAAGAATGGGATCAACTTATCGCCATGTAACCACGTTCTAATGTCAAATAGAATCAGATTTAAAAAAATCTAATTATGACCTAAATAATATTTTTTTTTTTCAATCGTTTTTTCTTCAATTAAATTTAACTAAGAATTGATTTTATTTTTTTATGACATAACATGAAAAAAACTTGAAATTAGTTAGAAGATCCTAACTAATTTAAAGTTTTTTTTTAAGTTAAGAATTTTTTTGATAGAGGTCAAAAGATTTATTGTTTAAGGAACAGCATTCTCCGCAAGACCACACTCGCAGAGAGAACTATCTTGCACATAGGTCTGTTCGCGCCCCGCACTATAGTATACGCGCAGCACTACGGGCCGCGAGGGGGTGAAGAGGGGAGAGACGCGGGCGCAAGCGGCGCGCCCTGCAGCCGCGCGCCGACAGTCGAAAATAAACGTTTTCAAGTGAATGTTGTGTCTACGGAATAAAGAAAAGTAGAGGAAGTGCCCCTCAGATATCGCGCGCGTGTCAACATTAGGTCGAGATGCGCAACATTTAGCTTATTCACCGTCAGACACTTGTGTCTTCGCCGCCGCCGCCGGCGCCGGAACGCCCGCTACCGACGTGCGACGGCGAAGAGTATAATGTTAAGTAATATCGGAGCTTGATTGTGGGTACCTGGGGTTTGATCCGAGAGGAATCATCCTTGTATTGGGGTTTGCTTCGCGTAAATCTGCCTTTAGTTCTTACTAGCTCGCACCGTGATTCAGCTCGCCATCTGTGGTTAAAGTTAAATTGATTCCCACCATTCTATACATTGTGATATACATAATTACATACTTAAACGTTTCTGGTGTCTTAGGTGTGACACATAGACAACTGATAAGATTAATTACTCATGCTCTACGAGATACAAGTCATCGTAGTTTGTTTGGTATTAGAGTGTTAACTGCAGCCACGTCTGCCAATTAACCTATGCTCTACGAGATACAAGTCATCGTAGCCTGTTTGGTATTAGAGTGTTAACTGCAGCCACGTCTGCCAATTAACCTCTCGCTATCTCTGCGTGCACCACAGAACTATTTCTCTTATTATCTTAGAGAGTTAACTGCAGCCAAGTCTGCCAATTAACCTTTCGCTATCTCTGCGTGCACCACAGAACTATTTCTCTTATTATCTTAGAGTGTTAACTGCAGCCAAGTCTGCCAATTAACCTTTCGCTATCTCTGCGTGCACCACAGAACTATTTCTCTTATTATCTTAGAGTGTTAACTGCAGCCAAGTCTGCCAATTAACCTTTCGCTATCTCTGCGTGCACCACAGAACTATTTCTCTTATTATCTTAGAGTGTTAACTGCAGCCAAGTCTGCCAATCAACTTCTCGCTATCTCTCTGTTGCATGTACCCTCTTAGTACGTGCAACAGTACGCCATATTTGTCAGAGAGACTTCGTATTGCAGCACCGAAGGTCTCCTCTAACGTACTGATCATGGCCTTTCGCCCAGTCTGATTCTCACGAGGTTTTCGCATTGCAGCATCGAAAGACCTCTTAATGTAACCGACTTCCAAGAGCATCGGAAACTTTAATAAAGTTAGGAATCTTAGAGTTTAAACATTTAGGTGGGGAACCACTACACTATTTTCTTAGTGATACCACTTAGCTTATATTTCTCTCAGATGAGCCGCCGCCGTACTGGACGCCTCCATGAAACACCAATCACTTTTACTATGCACTTATTGAGGTAACTACCTTACTTCGGTGAGTTGAAAAAATGGCTCAAAAATGCGGCAAACGCCACAGACTATATAGAGATACTACTTAAGTGCCATGACCATAAACTATAAGTACTCTTTATCTATGGTGATCGCCCTATGGATTCGGTGTTGCCAGCAGGTCACCGCATATTATCATGTACGACTAGCTTGTTACACGTTTCGCACTATCAACATTAATTTGACTCTGTTACCTGTTTACTTCGCGAGCTACACGTCGCGACACTCCCGCCCGAATGGTCTTAGAGCAGGGTTAGTAAGTTACGCGTCCACTCTGCGATTTTCTCCAGAGCTCTGGTGGCCGCGCCTCTTCTTTGTTTAACCTCGTTATTTACTTGTACTCTCTTATCAGGTTCATCCACTTCCTGACCCAATGTTTTCTCTTTGTCCGTGCTCTCTGATACATTATCAAAGTCTTCCAACATACTCTTTTCCGTTGGCATTATCGACTCTTTGACTTCTTTCTCATTTTTTGAACTATCAGATGTATCCTTGGAATTTGTAACTTCTACTTCCAATGGTATTAATTCGTGTACCATTATATTCCGTGGTATCTCATTTTCTCCTAATGCGTTCGCATCGTATTCTACTTCTTCATTGTCCTCCATTTCCAGTGGATATAAATGAGTT
Source organism: Mythimna ferrago (assembly GCA_910589285.2). Lineage (NCBI taxonomy): Eukaryota > Metazoa > Arthropoda > Insecta > Lepidoptera > Noctuidae > Mythimna > Mythimna ferrago. The sequence goes on along the minus strand of OU342676.1, from coordinate 13,703,339 downwards.
AAAGATCTTACAAACTCCTTATTTCCAACTTCGACCTTTGCAATTCTGCAAAGTCCATCAGAACCTTTGACCAATGAAGTAATCTTTCCAACCTTCCATTCTTCTCGATTTTTACTATCTCCCTTTATCTGTACAATTTGTCCTACCTTAGGGATTAATTTTGCCGTGATTCTAGGTTCTTTGACAGAATTTCCATATCGTTCACGCAGACTTTGTAAGTATCGATTTGTGAACATGTCCTTAAATTCATTGAGGATAACTAAACCTCTTTTCCAAGCCTTGATAAGATCGGATTTTGTCGTAGTGCCTTGTACTAAAAAATCTTCAGTTGAACCTTCCATCGTAATGCATTTTCCCAAAGTTAAGAAATCGGATGGTTTTAAAATATGTACCAATTCAGAATCAACACAGGTTAACGGTCTTGTATTGACAGTTGCTTCGATTTCTTTTACTAATGTAACCAATTGACTATCTGTCAGCATGTGTTTTTCCAATGTTCTTCTCATACAATTCTTCACTATTCCAATTAATCGTTCGTAGAATCCCCCGAACCAGGGAACTAGTTGGGGTATGAACCTCCAACGAATTTCCTGTTTAATACAATAAGAATTTGATAATATTTCTGACATGAGCTTAAAATTTGTTGCATTATCTGATGTGATTATTTGTGGCACACCTCTTGTTGATATCATTCTTCTCAAAGCATGAAGTCCTTCTTCTGCTGTGAGATCTTGAACAACCTCTAAATGCACTGCCCTGACTGCTAGGCAAGTGAAAAGTGCTATCCAACGTTTGCTTGTTTCATTTCCATGTTTAGTTAGTACAGGGCCCATGTAGTCCAGGCCGGTGAATGTAAACGGTGAAGTGTAATTTACTCTTTCAGTGGGTAATGCAGGAGTTGGTGGTAGCTTGAATGGTCCTCCTCCGTGTTTCTGACATCTAGTACATTTTTTTATAATCTTCTGGACTTGGCGTTTTCCATGTGGGATCCAAAAGGTTTGACGAATTATAGCGAGGGTATGGTTAACACCTACATGATGGTTGTCGTTATGCGTCTGGGTTATAATTTTGTTAGTGTAATCACAATCCTTTGGAATAAGTATCGGATAACGTTGGTCATAAGGCCAATCCGTGTTCTTTAAACGTCCTTTGCAACGCAAAAGTCCGTCTACGTCCAGAAATAGTCCAAGATTAATTTTTAAGCTTGTCTCTTTCCCTTCTAGTTCTTTTGGAAAATATTCGGCTTGTAGCTTTTTGAGCTGCTTAATTTTATCACTATTTTCTTCCCTTATGTTAATGTTCATCTTAGTTTGGTTAATTGCCCTGTCTTCTTGATTTTCTACTTCGAGTATATTTTCTGTATCCATTTTATATTCTTGTGACTCTTTCGGGAGACCCTCCCCCGCGCAAAGAGAAGAAATTCCTCTGATTTCTGGCGGCCACGAATCCGGTTGTTGTAATAGAAACTGGGGTCCAGTCAGCCACCTTACCCTATCTTCTTTAGAGCTGAATGGTCTTGTGGCAACATCCGCTGGATTTAATTCCGATGGAACATGTCGTATTATTAGGTTTCTATTGCTTTTAATTTCTTCAACTCTCCTGGCCACAAATGGTGTGAGAAGTTTGTCCGTCTTGCACCAGTCAATTACAATTTGGCTATCCGTCCATAATGTTTGGCTTGTAATGTTGAACTGTAAAAATTGGCATACATATTTAATTAACCTAGTTCCTATTAGTACGCCTAGTAATTCCAATCGTGGTATTTTTAGATCATCTTGATCCTTCAAGGGAACTAGCCTTGATTTCCCCAGGACAAACTTTACTTCCTTGCCGTTAACTATGTAGATTACAGCTGCATAGGCCTTCGAAGAAGAGTCCGTGAAGCAGTGGATTTGACAAGTACTTGTAGTGGGGTCATTGAAGTAGCACCTGGCCAAAGATATGTCTCGAACTTCATCTAATTCGCTACATATTTTTGACCAATTGGTTTTTAACGTCTCAGAAAATGGTGTATCCCATTTTACCTTTTCTTTCCACAGATTTTGTAGGAACAGTTTGCTAGATAACAGTGATGGTACAGCAAATCCACACGGATCGTAGATTGACGCTATGACTCTTAAGACATTTCTTTTTGTAAATTTAGGTTCACTAATAACCTTATCTTTTAATTGAAGTGTGTCCTCCTTCAGTTTCCAGGTGAGTCCAAGAACTTTGATCTTATCCTCTTTGCAAGATTCAGGTACTTGTTTTATAAATTCTTCAGAGTTGGAACTCCAGTCTCTGAGATTCATGGATAGCTGGTTAAATATCTCTTTGGAATTCTTATAGAGTTGAAGTGCTTCCTCCACTGTTTTTGTCCCAGTGACGACATTATCCACGTATATGTCTTTAGTTAATTTCTTGACCTGTTCATTATCTGAACTTTGTAGGTGTAATCTGATTGTTGCATTAAGTAAAAATGGGCTTGATATAACTCCAAATGGAACTCTTGTAAATCTTAAGTGAAGTAGATTATCTTCTGTAGCGGGTTTCCTTGTATCCTTTAACCATAGGAATCGAGTTACATCCCGATCCTGTTTGTTGAGTGCAATCTGCAAGAATGCCTTCTCAACGTCTGCACATATACCTATTGGTTGGCATCTGAACTTTATAAGTAATCCTGTTAGATCCTCTAACATCATGGGTCCACAATACAAGCATTGATTTAAGCTTTTATTGTCTTTTGTTTTAGATGACGCGTCATAGACAATTCTCATAGGTTTGCCAGGTACTTTTACCCCATGGTGTGGAAGGTAATGAACTGGATGTCCTACCGCTTGATCTCTCAGATCAGGTACGACTTCAATCATTCCCTTCATCATTTGATCTTTCAATGTTTCTTCATATGCTAATAATGTGGATGTATTTAGCCGCTTCAACAAGTTGACGAGTCGACCATAAGCCAATCCAAAGTTCACATCCAGAGCAGGAGGATACTCAATCCAGGGCCAGGATACGGAGTACCTGTTATCTTTATATTCAGTAGTTTCATTGAATCTTTTTACAGCCTCATCTTCTCGATTTTCTCTCGGAGAATCTGTTATGCCAATGGATTCAAGTTCCCATAAGCTCTTCATGTTAGTCTCGATCAGTGGCAGATCAGGTTCGTTGAATAACAGGTCCATATTAGACTGGAGGTATGTCACCACCGATAGTTCATGAATAGGACTGGAATCCATTTTCCCGCTTAGTATCCATCCGAGGTCAGACTGTACTAAATACAAGTACTCTTTTAGTTTAATTTTTTGTTCTGAGATAAGTGAAAAGTAATAATCATTGCCAATCAGAATGTCCACTTGGTCTTGTAGAGAACCATCATCAGCTAGTTTTGATTTATCTTTCCATTGGATGAGGATATGGGACACTATGTGATATCACTGGTACTACATTGGCAAATAGAGTGATTGTCTTATCAACTCTTGATTTCAACTGCACTCTAACCACGGGACTGTCTATTTCTTGAGGAGTCAATGATCCAAATGTGAATACAGTTAGTGTGCTTTCCTCTTCAAATTCTAGATTAAGATCTTTTGCAGATTTCTGTGTGATGTATGTTCTTTGGCTTCCAGAATCTAATAGAACTCTGCATGGAATTTTCTTAGAAAAATCTCCTACTTTATTGGCAGTAACCACTGCTGTTTGTAGAACTGTGAGTCCTTTATCCCTTGTGTACAGGACATTGGTTGTTGTTAATTTATCTTTGTGTACTGTTGAGCATTTAACAGGACATAAAGCACGGTTATGCCCTAACTTGTTGCAATGAAAGCATTCCCTTTTATTTCTACAATCCACATAAGGATGTCCTATTCTAAGACAACCATAGCATCTATTTTTTAATAAAGATTTTCTCTCTTTTATTTCCTTGAATTTAGTGCATTCGTCATTGTAGTGCGACTCCTTACAGAAGATACAGTGAAGTTTGGACTTCTTTTTGGGTGGCCCCTCCTTTCTCTGATTTTTCCCGGAATAACTTGTATATTTTTGCTTAATCCCATAGTTTCTCTGAGGAGTAATTCCTTTGCTCTGTGCAGGGTAGCATCTACCCCTTTCCTGATTGTGTTCATTGTTACCTTTCTGTTGTCTTCTTTGGTCTTCTTTTCTCCTTTGATTTGTATGTTCACCCTTTCCAGTGGAGTGAAGTGTCTTTACAGTGTAATACTCTTTCTCATTTAGGTTTTTCTGTTCTGTTAATCTATTTGCATCTTCACGTGCTGAAATAATAATTTCCAAATTTTTCCTTATCTCTTCAATTGATTCTTGTCCTATTTTCATTTTCATTTCATATATTATGTCTTCCGGAAATTTCTCCATCACCATAAACCTCAAGTGGTTATGGTTAATATTTTCACCCATTGAATCCAAAACTCTCAAATGTTTTTCGATTTCAGTTAAAACTCTTCGACAATCTGATACGGTTTTGTTTTATCACACAGACTGCGAAGAATAAGGAGTATGGCTTCCTCCATATTGACGTTCTGTAATGTAATGTTACACTGTCACATGCACAGTTCATAACATGACAAGCTCTAATTTGTTATACAAATGTAATTGTGATGTAGTATATTTTAATTATAACTTCCAAAAAATTTTTTTTTTTACTGTATAATGAATTGATGTTTGCTTTGCACTTTCCTTAAATAGAATTTCTGAAATTCAACTTCTCTTTCACAAAACTTGTTCACAATCATGGAGATAATCATCTCCTTTCAGATTTATTTAGGTGTTGTGATCACCCTGTATAAGTAAGTAAATGTCACTTATTATTGTGATCACCCTGTATAAGAAAGTAAATGTCATTTATTATTGTGATCACCCTGTATAAGTAAGTAAATGTCACTTATTATTTTTAGAATGCTGCTAACATAAATACTCAATTATCAAGTGCACATAATTAATCATAGATAATGAATGAGTACAGTAAGGAAATATCATCCTTCTTATACATATATTGTCACTTCAACTAGCTGACACTACTAGGTACCTACTCACAGAGTACAAGAATTTATAATCCTTTTTAAATTATTTATCTTTAAGTATTGAAGACACCGCTGCCTAGTCAGCAGTGCTTGCAAGTATCGTAGACAAATGTCTATGTTTGTATTGTTTAGGTACCTGAAGTACTCATCCACGGTATGTACTGACTACCGAGGTCCTTAACACCGGCTTAGTCCTTCAATCTGGGACCAAGTGGCCATGCGAGAGATGTCCACTCAAGCATTTATTCATTGTAAATAAGGCAGCATGGATACTCATCCATTGTCTAGATATAAGATGATAAACTATTACTCACTTGAGAAGTTTTTATCAATAATTATATGTGTGACTCCAGTAGCTATTTCTTTAGCTGTAGACGGTTTAACTCAATCTCCCCCTTTTTGGCGACAATTACCACCGATAGTTAATGATTCTGGTCCTGTTAAAAGGATAAGTGCACAGGTTTTATCAAGTAGGTAGATACTTATTACTACAGATAATTTATTTAATTTTCCTATATGCATATAGGAAGTTATGTGGTGAAGCCTCGTAGGTAGTAGTACAATTCAAACATTGGATTTGATTTTATTACACTGGTTGTAGTTATTCTCTTATAAATTCGTTTTTTCCTAGGACGCCATACCTTCCGACGTTACTTTGATATTATGGCGGACCATATTTCAAATTCTAATAATCTTTCAGGATAATCTCACGCAACATACTAATTATATCGTCGAAAGAAAGGATACATTTACCGATTACATGTAAATCTAAGTTTAGCAAAGTATTTTATCAATCTCAGTTTTACATCGAGAATCCCAAGAACTATGAACACAAATTCGAAATTGTAATCTACTCGCATCCAAACCGTACTGACTTTTAATTAATCCGTGCACACTTATTTTATTCCCGACGTTGGGCACGTTAATAAGCCGTATATATTTTGTTTTTACAAACTCTAGCACTGTTTTAAACTTTGAAGACAGAGAGAAACTTTTCGTAGGAACAGGAAGCGGGCACAAATTGACAGAGAACAATTGTTGTCGCTGTCTAATAGTGATGCCTGATCACTTCCGGTTTATAATAAATCGGTCTAAAGACTTGTAAGGTCGTAACCTTGTAAACTAAAGAGTATTAATGATGAAATCGCTTAGATAATTTATGAAATAAATAAATGAACAATTTATGTGACGTTGTTCATTTCACAAACAAAGAAATAAATTTATCAACATAAATTTAATTTTCATTCCGACAACAAGCAACGCCATCTTGTTGCACCGATCTATTGCCTCAAATGTTCACCACTTATTTATTTACCAATGATAGTTAATTTTAAGATAATTGCATTGAGAATATTCGATAATGTGCATTCATTTATAATATCAGAGTTAATATTGGCGAAACGTGTATCAAGTATTCAAGTCTATTCAACATTTAGTTTTTCTTCAAACTTTGTCATGATAAGTTGTACGTGGGCTGTCACAGATGGCAGCACTAGTAAGAACTCGGAATTATTTAACCAGTTTAATCTTGTTTACATAAAAATTGATGCTGTTTTGTTTACGTAAATTTGTTTATGAATTTTCCTCTCGGATCCCAGCATCTCCACCATGTCTTCGCCGCCGCCGCCGGCGCCGGAACGCCCGCTACCGACGTGCGACGGCGAAGAGTATAATGTTAAGTAATATCGGAGCTTGATTGTGGGTACCTGGGGTTTGATCCGAGAGGAATCATCCTTGTATTGGGGTTTGCTTCGCGTAAATCTGCCTTTAGTTCTTACTAGCTCGCACCGTGATTCAGCTCGCCATCTGTGGTTAAAGTTAAATTGATTCCCACCATTCTATACATTGTGATATACATAATTACATACTTAAACGTTTCTGGTGTCTTAGGTGTGACACATAGACAACTGATAAGATTAATTACTCATGCTCTACGAGATACAAGTCATCGTAGTTTGTTTGGTATTAGAGTGTTAACTGCAGCCACGTCTGCCAATTAACCTATGCTCTACGAGATACAAGTCATCGTAGCCTGTTTGGTATTAGAGTGTTAACTGCAGCCACGTCTGCCAATTAACCTCTCGCTATCTCTGCGTGCACCACAGAACTATTTCTCTTATTATCTTAGAGAGTTAACTGCAGCCAAGTCTGCCAATTAACCTTTCGCTATCTCTGCGTGCACCACAGAACTATTTCTCTTATTATCTTAGAGTGTTAACTGCAGCCAAGTCTGCCAATTAACCTTTCGCTATCTCTGCGTGCACCACAGAACTATTTCTCTTATTATCTTAGAGTGTTAACTGCAGCCAAGTCTGCCAATTAACCTTTCGCTATCTCTGCGTGCACCACAGAACTATTTCTCTTATTATCTTAGAGTGTTAACTGCAGCCAAGTCTGCCAATTAACCTTTCGCTATCTCTGCGTGCACCACAGAACTATTTCTCTTATTATCTTAGAGTGTTAACTGCAGCCAAGTCTGCCAATTAACCTTTCGCTATCTCTGCGTGCACCACAGAACTATTTCTCTTATTATCTTAGAGAGTTAACTGCAGCCAAGTCTGCCAATTAACCTTTCGCTATCTCTGCGTGCACCACAGAACTATTTCTCTTATTATCTTAGAGTGTTAACTGCAGCCAAGTCTGCCAATTAACCTTTCGCTATCTCTGCGTGCACCACAGAACTATTTCTCTTATTATCTTAGAGAGTTAACTGCAGCCAAGTCTGCCAATTAACCTTTCGCTATCTCTGCGTGCACCACAGAACTATTTCTCTTATTATCTTAGAGTGTTAACTGCAGCCAAGTCTGCCAATTAACCTTTCGCTATCTCTGCGTGCACCACAGAACTATTTCTCTTATTATCTTAGAGTGTTAACTGCAGCCAAGTCTGCCAATTAACCTTTCGCTATCTCTGCGTGCACCACAGAACTATTTCTCTTATTATCTTAGAGTGTTAACTGCAGCCAAGTCTGCCAATCAACTTCTCGCTATCTCTCTGTTGCATGTACCCTCTTAGTACGTGCAACAGTACGCCATATTTGTCAGAGAGACTTCGTATTGCAGCACCGAAGGTCTCCTCTAACGTACTGATCATGGCCTTTCGCCCAGTCTGATTCTCACGAGGTTTTCGCATTGCAGCATCGAAAGACCTCTTAATGTAACCGACTTCCAAGAGCATCGGAAACTTTAATAAAGTTAGGAATCTTAGAGTTTAAACATTTAGGTGGGGAACCACTACACTATTTTCTTAGTGATACCACTTAGCTTATATTTCTCTCAGATGAGCCGCCGCCGTACTGGACGCCTCCATGAAACACCAATCACTTTTACTATGCACTTATTGAGGTAACTACCTTACTTCGGTGAGTTGAAAAAATGGCTCAAAAATGCGGCAAACGCCACAGACTATATAGAGATACTACTTAAGTGCCATGACCATAAACTATAAGTACTCTTTATCTATGGTGATCGCCCTATGGATTCGGTGTTGCCAGCAGGTCACCGCATATTATCATGTACGACTAGCTTGTTACACGTTTCGCACTATCAACATTAATTTGACTCTGTTACCTGTTTACTTCGCGAGCTACACGTCGCGATAACTTGTCGCGATTGGTTCTCTCAGAAATACGCGAAATATTACAAATTATGCCTGGTTTTTCGGTTTTGACCTGCAAAAACGAAAGCAGAAAAAAAAATGTATCTTGTGGAGGTGTATCGTATCATCGTTAAGCACTAAACTTTGTTAATTTTTAATAAAATTGATTTTAAATGAAAATACCACATTTTATGACTTTAATGCAAACTATAAACAACCTTATAGTCATAATTACAAAGTCTAAATACACTTGGCCGTCATCTACAAAATCATAACATAAATTCTAGTAACTTCGACGCTACTCAATTAGGGATGGGACACATCCGTAAAGTAGGTCGGTATCGATAATTTTTATTTATTTCTAACTATTTATTTCATGGCTGGCACCATCATTCAGAAAATTTGTGTCGGACTTTTCATGTGTATAATTTATAAATATTTAACTAAGATTGCACATAAATCACGAGGTTTTAACAACACGTAACTTTTTTTTTTTTTTTTTTTTATGGTGGGAAAAAATCATGCATTGACATCCCCTGCCCTTGGGTGGAGCGGGAGATAGTGTCAGACTCTTACTGACTAAAAGACCCACCCCGTTCCTTCTAGCCTTCATACCGGGGCTCGAGCGCCCTTTCGGATAACCCTGGCCCCAGTAGGCTTCGACCCGGCTGGGTCCCTGCTGTTGCTGACAACTCCTTGAGGCGCGCGGGAACAGTGCGCGCCGTCGACGCCTTGGGCTTGGTCCGGACAGTTACCGGACGGCCGGACAGCGAGCTACCCATTGCTCACTGTCCGCAAGCCCGCGCCTACGGTGGCCGGAAATCGGGATCAGAATCCGGCGGCGGCGGCGGCGGCGATAACGCCGTTGCCTGATGCGTTCGGCCTCCTCCTTTGCGAGCATTACTGCTTCGCAGAAGTCGGCGACCGCCTGCCACTCCTCCTCGCTCCGGACCATGGCCTCAACCAAGGCCCGGCGCGAGAGGTCTCCGCCGCCGATCGCCCCCACGAGGGCACGGCGATGCTCCGCCCAAGCAGGGCACACCTCGACTGTATGCTCCACCGTGTCCTCCGGGCATTCCGCACAGTGGCGACACCCGGGCGTCACTTCCGCACGAATCCGGTGCAGGAAACTCCCGAACGAACCATGTCCGGTAAGGACCTGCGTCATGCGGAAGGTAAGGACGCCGTGAGGTCTTTCCAGCCACGCCTCAAAGAGGGGACTTACCGCCACGATTGTGGCGTGCCCACAACACGTAACCTGCATCCGTCCGAAATAGGTGCGGGTTGCTAATCACTTTCTTTACTTCTTCACGCTTGAAAGGCTGAATATTACATAATATTAACCGTAATACATTAACTTCACAAAACAAATATGGATATTTGAACGTTATAGCAATACCTACTGAGAACATTTTAATTAAAAAAAAAAAAAATATTTCAAAGTCAGTCCACAATTGACCGAGATATCGGTGAACAAAACATACATTAAGTCGAACATAGAATCTTCTCCTTTTCAAAGTCGGTTAAAAATAAGATTACCCCCTACATACAAATACCTCTTTAACATTGATATTTTAAAGATAATCAATCTTATCCATTATTAAGCATTTGTAAGATGTTAACAAATTATTACATTGCTTACCTGAATAAATTACGTAACATCAATATTAAAACATCGATATATGTCTACATCTCGAAATGAGTAGCAAAAGTGATTACATGTGCAGGTGAATATGGCATCTATTTCAAAGTAACTAGAGTTCTGAATAGAATGACAAATGATGAATTGGTTACAGCGCCATCTAGCGTGGAGTAGCTGAACTCGTTGTAAATTGGTTATAAGACGAAAAACATCTTTATTGTTTGTGTCATGTCAAATAATAACTTTCACTTGTTGTAATAAGACTTAATTTATCAAAGCAATAAGAAGATGATTAGTAAAAGTTGCGTTTTTAATTTGTAGCCAATCATATTACTGTTTTTTATGTGTGTAATGGACAATTTAATATACAAATGTGTGAGTTTGGCGACACTAGTTCCCGTGCTTTGCCAGGATAGGGGCACTTCTACCTGTATTTTCTGTTCTGTGGTTGTGTCAGTGCCGCGTTTTCAGTCCGCTCCAAAAGAACCAATATTATTCCAGTATTCAAACTTGTAACTCTTCTTTCAACAAGTCTACAGAAAAAGGAGTTTTATTTTGTCTTCCTAGACAGGTCTTATTCAGGAACACTGGGCTACTGGGTCTGGGTTATAACATTCCTAATCTTTGTATCTGCTTCTTACACTGGCGGTGTTAGACGTCTTTGAAATTCTCAGCTGTTTTTCTCTACTGTAGTATGCATGTATAATACATGTAAGCCCTAAACCTTTGTCATAAATGAAAAATCAGATTTATAAAATAAAACCTTATTTTCAGGTCAACAACAAAATACGATGCAATATGGCAACATGATGCAACATAACATGCAAAATCCAATGATGAACCAACAGATAGACATGACAAACATTCAACATCATCACATGATGCCTGGCATGAACATGATACCCAATAATATGATGATGATGAACCAGCAGATGCAGGTGCCCAATCAGAACATTTACTTCAGCAACGGTGTAATATTACCAGCCCTCCCTGGAACGACAGCACCACAACGCAGGGAACAGCCTCCTGGTTGCCGTACCATTTTCATTGGAGGATTACCCAACGGAGTCACTGAAGAAAACATCAAAGAGATATTCCAACGATTTGGGCCTATTGATGAAGTGAAGGTGCACAAACAAGGAGTTTGTCATGTACGGTTTGAGAAGTCAGAAAGTGTGGAGCAATCGTTCTTCATATCCGGTTATCGTATCAAGTTTCATGACCAAATGGAGAGTGAGGCTACAACTCTTTTCGTTGATTATGCCTTGGTAAGTATCTACTATTAGTTCCGTTACTGTATAAGTACTATTAGTTCCATTATTTAAAATATAAGATCTGTTGATATTGAAGAATAGTGTTGAGTGCCTATGAGCCTGTTTTATATCCTGCTAGAAGAATGATGGAGAACTTTTAGCTGTAATGTTACTCTACCAAATATATATGTACCAAGTAACACAAAAGACACGTAGCTCCATAGACGTGTCTTCATCATTATACGCTTGTTGTACGCCTGTGTGGAGCTTACATACAAAAAAAACTATGAAACTGTCGAAGCAGCAGCATTGTGTTGTCATGTCATGTTAATGACAGTAGGCCATAGTTTTGTATGTAAGCAGACGTACACCATGCGTATAATGACAAATACGCGTCTATGAAGCTACACATCCGTGGACAGTAGGATTTAATCGCCTGGTGTAGACGCTTGGTTACTGTATTTCTGTCAAATAACAATGTTAATAACATCACAATTATATTCTAACAGAACCGTGAAGACCAGAATGAGTTTGAGAAGAACAAACGCAAGCGTGAGTCGACTCCACCCCGCGTGGAACAGTTCAATGCTACCGCACTGGTGACTGTAGGGGACAAGATCAAGAGCGATAATGAATTTGCTGAGGCTGCACCGGTAAGTTTTCTTGATGAGGACGAAAGGTTTTGGAGTGGCGATCACGTACCGGAAGACTCAGCATTGGAAGGCTCCTCTCAAGGTGGACCGATGCCCTGGTGAGGGTTGCGGAAATCCGATGGATGCGAAACGCACAGGACCGATAGTTATGGCGATACTTGAGGAAGCCATGTCCAACAGTAGACGACTTTAGATTGAAATTATGATGATGATGATGATTTTCAAATGAAAACTTCTGTTACACTTGCCACTTTTCACTGCTCTTTTCCGCTCCACTTCGCACAGCTCCATTTCAGTGAGAAGGCACCCTTAAAGCGAAAACTACAACACTAACATTTTCAATTGGTTTTTAGTGTTTAAAGCATTATTAAATCAACGTCAATACCTTATTATTTCCTAATGTATGGTTTCTGTTTTTTAAACCATGTTTTGAATCACTCCTAGATACAGACCTTCCTACGTTATTTTGATATCTCGCGATCTCATGCTATGTCCAAAGCGGGATCTGGGTGGAGAGGTAGTGGTAGTGACTGACTTCTACTGACTAAAAATTAAAACGAATCTGTGTTCCTTCAGTCGCCCTTTGCGTTCCAGGATCTTCCCGTAGCCCTCCCAAACTAAGCTTGGCATATGTTTAATTAAACAAAATCTTCCTCTCCAGACCCTGGCAGCATGGCTAGAACGGGGCGAATGCAACAAGAAGAATGCAAACACGTTCTACGCCTTAATACAAGCTACCAACAACCAACTCCGAAGACTCTTCAACGAGAAGATGCAGATCGATGATGAATACCAGGTTTTGAAGTCCACCATGAGGGACAAGTTTGGACATATCATCCTGCAATGTAAGTAGACTAGTGAAGTATTTTATAATCATTAGCCTGCCTTTTCCCTACTATGGGGGGGTGGCTTCCAGAGTAGCAGTAGCTGAATATCAGCATGTACGTGAAGCGACTGAAATGGCTGATCACTTGTCCTCGGATCAACCACAGCAACCTTGAATTATGTAGCAAATCTACCACAAGTAGAAGTTTCTAAGGACGTCCATCAGGGCCAAGCTGGAACATAATTATGATAGGTAGGTACTGTGAGTTCAGGACCCCGAAATTCCTGATTGACTATCATGGTAGTGTGATGGAGATGGAGACCACAGACCTACCTCTAAGTCAATTTATCAGTCGGCGCGGCAGGTCTTATTCCACACATCTCTGAAGTAAGCTGTCATCGAGTATAGATACTGGGACGGATCTTGAGCGCTGATATCCTCTTGCGCAAAAGTGAAATATCGGGACTCTTTAGAGGTATGTGTGTGTGTGAGTGAGACGCGAGGGGCGGGGATTGCAATCCCCGCCCCTCGCGTCTCACTTACTGTGATTGGTTCGCTGATGTGTACGATGCGCAAAGCGATCCCCGTTTAGTTTCGATTCTCTTGTGACGAACGCCTCAAGTTGGCCACACTTTTGATTTTTTTGTTCTGACGTCATCCCAACGCTCAGTCACGTGGTCAGACAAAGGAATCGAAACGAAACGGTCGTAACTTGTCTAGGGGGTTGTAGATACGGTCAAAATATGTGTACCACTCGAAAGTTAGCGTTCTTCTGGGTTTTTATAATTCAATGGTTCTTCTAGAACTATTCTGCATACACGAATAAATACGCAATACGCATTTGCCTATGATTCTTAAAAAGAATTACTGCGCAGCTAATAGGCTAGTTGCCGTAAAAAATGTAATTAGTCCGTCTTTTAGATTATTCAAAAATAAGGGACACGTATTTTTTTATTTGTAAATTAAACCAAAAATGACAAAGATATAGCCCATTAAAGTTACGTGTAACGTCACGCCGTGCTACATTTTTTCGCACGGGGTGACGTCACATGTAATTTTAATGGGCTATATCTTTGTTATTTTTTGTTTAATCGAAAAAAGAAAAAATACGTGTCCAATATATTTTTATAATCTAAAATACGGACTAAATAAAATGTAATTATTTTGACCCTGGACACTACCCTATTGGGCGAACTTCGGAGCGGTCAAGATATTTCGGCCGTATTGTACCTACTGGAACTACAAGGCAAGATAGTGGTGAACTCCGTGGCCTGAAGACTTCATAGGGAATTACCACTTACCACCGAATTCTCAAACTCAATTTAATTTAAATCGCTTTTTAAAAGAGTTTCATAATAACAGAAAGGTGAATGCTCAATTGTAGCCCGCGAATATCAAATTTTCTTAATATTTTTTTTGCGCTTTATTGGTCAATCTGAAGTTGTAAGTGTATCATCAATACAATCCTTTCAGTTCGTCTAACCCTGTTGAATGGATATTAAAAAAAATCACATTTTAATCAACATATAAATACACAAAACTAAAGAAAATTTGAATTTCGTAAGCTAGGCTGGCACTTGCACCATTAAAACCTATTAGTGTTTACGCACTGTGTCCGTTTCAAATACGAGAGAGTACAGAATTTGGAGGCGCGAGAGGTGACATTGTTGGGAGCAGAAAGCGGTACATCTTTCGGACGTAAGTGACATAAGTACAAATTGTACAGATTCGGATCAGATGCAATGCGTAAAAGCTAATAAAATGTAGTTTGAGAACTTGGATGTTATGAAGAGGAAGCAGCTGAACTGCATTGACTTGCAGAGCTTCAAAGGGTTGAGGAGTTTCGAAGGAGTTGATCGAGAAATGTCACCAGCCAGCAATTTTTTTTTTACGCATTTAGTACACTGACGTTTATATTATGTCATACTTATTATCCTGGTATAACCACTTTCTGCTTACCGTAATTTGCGTCATTGTACTAGAGGCGTTGCAGCAAAATTTTAGCCAGCCAGCAGTTTGGTCGAAATCTTCAAACTATGTGGAGGTGGAACCGTCAATAATTTACGTGGTAAGAATATTATTGTAAGCAGAACTTTAGACTTATTTCACACTAGTTGCTTGGATAAGTAACGCGGCACAAAACTACATCAGCAGGCTGAACCGACCTATAATCTTCTTTACGTCTTCGTCACCTCAGTCGCAGGACTTCGACTCTTGAAAATATACTGGCAAGCATCGCCGCGACGATCAGTCCGGGGCTAACTGCATCCAGAAGATTCCTGAACCTTCTCTAGGTAGTCGGACCTTCTTGTAGAGGGAAAAGTGGGATGGTCTGGGCCAGCTTTTGTTTATTTGGAGGTTTCCTGCCGTCGAGCACATTGGGACGACTCCGCCACTGTCACACGCTGCTTTCATATCCGCAGGTCAGGGTGAATCACTAGTGAGTTTTGGAAGACACTTCTTCGTATATTATATTCTTTTCAGCTTGGTTGGTGAAACTTCACTTATCAAGATGCTATAAAAGGTGAACGTGGTTCCAGCAACACATCTTTTCTTATGGGACATGCCCGTCGCAGTATACCTAACCCCTGCCACTCCTCAAAGCCAGAACCACCAGTGGCGACAACCAGTTAAGTACCGAGGCAGCGGTGCCCTCCTAGGTTCAAACAGCAAATAAAGGAATACAGGTGGGTTTTGGTCAGTAAAAGTCTGACACGCCCTCTCGCACCACCATAAAGCGGGTTTGATGATTACCCAATTAAAAAAAAAAAAAAAAAACAGCACAGCTGTTCTGTGTCAAACTGAACTTAAAATCATCGTACTTCTTACGCGAATGATTCACTGCGGCGTGCTACTGCTTCATTTTCATACCACTATGAAAAGGTGGTATGGTGTTTGACGAATTTTTATAAGGTCTATAGATAGCGCTTTAAAATACATACTTTAAAGTTGCCGACGTGAGATAAGTAGGTACATGTCTGGGCAGAGGAATCTAACAGCTGTGGAACAACAACGGCTAGATAGATAGACTAACAATTTTTTAAGTTAAAATCAAGTAATATGTATAATAAAGATAATAATAAATAATAAAAAAGCGAAAATAACTAAGCTGTTGTGTGAATCTGTGCTTGCTTAGAGGTATATGATAGGAAATCTACCAGAAGCAGAAGGGAACATGTTAAAGTCATGTAATGAAAAACAGCAAGAAAACTTCATTCATCTTAATCAATAATTTTTTCAGAGACCATTTTCGTGACATTTTGTATTTTGTTTGACTACCGTTAAAATTAAATGAAAGATAAACTTCATCCAAAGATTGAAATAGATATTCAACTTTTAAACCTACAAAACTGACGGGACACAAATGTATTTTCAACTTCCAAAAGTTTTTCAAAATATAAAATGTCTACGTTATTGTAACATACATTATTTTGTAAACAACAGTCGAGCAGGTAGCGAAAATTCTGACGGCGGCCAAACTACAGCGGGTATCAGACCATTTCTCGAAGCAGCAACGCCGGAACATCGAGATGTGGCTCAAAATGACTGAAGTACGTAACATTTCGTAGAGGTCTTACTTTGAAAATATTTTTATTTTTATGGATATGCCTCTAAATGTCTAGAGGCTAGCGCATATTTAGGCAGGATGAGTCCACAACCTGGAAATATGCAAAAATACGCAATTTCAATGAATACTTATTTTAATGATGAAAGAAAACATGTTAAAATGACAATTTTTGGATGAAAAATTTTGTTAATCTATTTAAAAAGAATGGACAAATGAAAAGGCCAAAATCCGAAGAGTTTTGTAAACTACGTGGGGCCCAATGCAGTAGCATTTGACAATTATGCGCTAACCTCAATAGACATTTATACACACAAAAAATAGGTTTCCGTTTTCCAAATAATCTTAACAAAATTATTTCAAACAAGGTAAGTCAAATGTTTCTCTATTTTGTCAACACGTCATCTACGTACACGCTTCATAACTTCAAATGGCTCCATCGCATCGCAACAAGCGGCTTCAAGAATTCCAGAACTCACTATTTCATCGAACGGTAATGAATAATTAAGAAATTAGGAGGCCTGAAGGCGGTTTAACTGCCCATTATTTGGCTGGGAATACCCGCAGTCTATATCCAAGGCGTGTAGATGAAGTTACGTGATCATCCCAAACACAGAGAAGTTTTTTCGTCAGTTATTTCATCCACATCATCCGGTAAAGTATTTATTTCCAATCTGTCGAAGTGTTGTGTGTTATATTATGAGTTCATGTTATGGGAAGCCAATTCGCCAGAAACTACGGAGTCTTCGAGCTGTCTACGAGTCTTCGAGCTGTCTACGAGTCTTCGAGCTGTCTACGAGTCTTCGAGCTGTCTACGAGTCTTTGAGCTGTCTACGAGTCTTCGAGCTGTCTACGAGTCTTCTTGGCCGTGATCACAATTGCTGGACGAGACATCGGGTCCTGAGTTCCTGAGCTTCACGTCTCATCGCTTTGGATCCAATAACATGAAATCCTCACTTGCTATTTTCAAACCCGAGTGTTTTGACGTCCAAAGAATACCTATTTCGTACTGGCGACACTTTGGCAGATTGCGAAATTTTTATTTTATTTTTGTCCGGAGAAAATGCACCATTCGTGATACGTCAATACTCTTACTGGCGGAGCTCAACGATGGGATCTAGAAGATAGTTGCGGTTGTATCAAAATCGGCGCTACTTGACCTCTTCGTGTTAATAAAGCAGATTTAGACATTTGTTTATAATAGAAATGTGCTAATCATTCGAATTTTACAGGAATTGGACAACATAAAGGATGAGTTCAATGCTATATTTGATGAAGATGAAATGGAAAAGGGAACAGGCAAGCCAACGGTGCCTTTGGAGAAATATGAGCAACTCCGAGTAAGTAGCTTTAATTACGAGTATATTTTTAATTAAAATTGACTTCTTTTTTATAATGAGTAGAGGAAGAACAGAAACGATCCCATCAATCGGTGTGTATCGACTGTGTAATTTATGAAATGTTTCGACTACAGAGTTGAAGACTGAGGCCGGTCACACTCCTTACGGTACGGGCCGATCCAATTTTGTTCTTAGCGGGAAACCATGTCGACTGCTTCACAGGCCCTTTCCTACTTTTTCACCGTTGCCGCAAGCAGTCGCATTGTACAAGAGAGAATGCACTCGTGTAGCTCGCGAAATGTAATGTTCTTACCGTTTTTTGCAATTGCAATATAGAGGGTTCTATGCTGTTAAAACAAATGCCACCGTAAAACTATGAAAATTAATTACTGATTTTGGTCTCTTTAGGCTGAAAACGAGACACTACAATATGAGTTGGAAGGTTACAAGAACGAAGCTCACTTGGCCAAAGATGAGGCTGAGAGGAAATTCGAGAAGTTCAAGGCGCATTTTATCGCTCAACAGGCTTTGCAGCAAAACAAACAGGTAATTAATCTATGTCCATAATATTTTTGAGGTGAATGGACGAGCTGAGTACCATAGGCGACCATTACACGGTAATGTAAGCGTCAATCAGTTCCATCAATCATGAATGATAGTCAATGATGGTTTTCTTCAATTAAAACTTTGACTGTGGCAAAACTGACAGCAAAACCTACCGTGTAATGTTCGCTTTAAAGGACAACTCGCGATCGCATTACATCAGAATAAGTGAAAAGAGGGAAGCGTGATCTTAGCAGTAGAACAATACAAGTAATTCACATTAAAGGCTAGCCAAAGTTGGCGTGA
Organism: Mythimna ferrago; assembly: GCA_910589285.2. Lineage (NCBI taxonomy): Eukaryota > Metazoa > Arthropoda > Insecta > Lepidoptera > Noctuidae > Mythimna > Mythimna ferrago. The sequence goes on along the minus strand of OU342676.1, from coordinate 13,684,599 downwards.
GGAGTTTAATTCTATTAGATAAATATTAATAGAAAGGACAAATAGGACAAACAGTGGAAGGGGAGAGGTCTTCGCTTTGTAATGAATGTAATGAGACTGAAGTCTAGACTAGTCAGATTAAACATACGGAACATGAAGAGAACCGCCCGAAGCCCGAAGAGAACAGTCACAGGTAGAATCTAAAAAGATCCACATTTCGCTTGTTATATCAAAGTGTCATGTAATGAAATATATCCTCGTCCGCCTCGTCTTTTGAAATGGCACAAATTCACTTAACAAAGTAATGGCAAAAACAGATACATTATTCGAACAGGGGATTGACCCATTTCAATACATCGCAGTTGCGCTTGCACTAACGACCACGTTTAATTTTGCTTAATTCGAGCCCTTGTCAAAAGATGTTCTTCATAAATTAACCTGCAAAACCTTTTATTACCAGGTCTACCCACCACTACCACCACCGCCGATGCCGAACCTGTCCATGGACAACATAGTCATCAAGCCACCACCACCACCAGAAGAAGTGTCATCCTCAGGAATAGAAGTCAAGGCTTCTGAAGCCAAGCTCATTAGCTTACTATCAGCTTTCTTGATGGTACACCCACTAGGGGCCACACTGGACTACCTAGTTTCCTATGTCAAGTCTTTGACTCCAAATGTCACCCAGTCAAGTGTCCTAGAGGTCCTAAAGAAGTATTGTGATGTATTCCATTGTAAGACAACCGGTATCGGAGCTCGTATTGAGAATAAGTGGTGTTTTGCCATTTTTGATGGTATGAAATTGAAATAATCATGTTTAATGCTTAGATTTAAAACTGTTATAGGGAATAAATGACTTGTCTATTTACTGGAATTTGTGTTTTTTACTAACCTAACTGATGCTAATGAAGACAAAACCAAACTCGTTTTAGGTCGTTGAAGAATATAAGTTATTAACAAACGTTACTACACCGAATTTATTTCTTCATAGATCTATAATATAAAAATGAATCGCAAAATGTGTTGGTAAGCGCATAACTCAACAACGCCTGGACCGATTTCGCTAATTTTTTTTTTGTTGTGTTCGTTATTATGAGGAGAAGGTTCTTATGGAAAAAAAAATGAAAATTAGGGTAGTGTAGGGTAGAGTAGGGTAGTGTAGGGTAGTGTAGGGTAGAGTAAGGTAGAGTAGGGTAGAGTAGAGTAGAGTAGGGTAGAGTAGGGTAGAGTAGAGTAGAGTAGGGTAGGGTAGAGTAGGGTATAGTAGGGTAGAGTAGGGAATAGTAGGCTGAAGTAGGAAAGAGCGGGAGCGAAGCCGCGCGGGCAAAAGCTAGTTGTGTATAAAATCAAACAAGATTTAAATTCGATCTGTTATATAATTTAAAATTTAAAAGCAAAGTGGAAAAAAAGTACAACAAACTAAAAATAAAACAATTTAGTAACATAAATATTTATTAGCTAGCAACACAATAACAAACTTCAGAACTCGGCTTGGCAACATCGATAGATCAACTGTCAGAAATAGTTTGCTGAGATTGGTGTTGTAGAGTGGTTGTTGTTTTTGTTTACAAAAATATTATTTCGTTAAAATGAGCAAATGGTGGAATTGGGTACTAGCGTTCGCGTTATTCTGTCTATTATTTGTTGCTATACCAATTACACTAACTCGGGAAAAATCCGTGGAAGAATTAAAGCCAATGTTCGATGATTACTTGGCAAAGTTCAATAAAAGTTACCCAAATCCTGACGAATACACGGCAAGACTTCACCATTTCGTGGTAAGTTCCTTAATTGAATTTATTTTTTTATATAGCTTTTGACTTGTGCCAGTGGTAAAGTTATAATTGTGCCACAAAAGTTTGCATTTCTCATAAAACTTTTTGCTCTCCATTTCAAAGTTGTAAATTTTATCTTGTTTATTTATTACCGTATCAGTAGGGCTCCATGCATTTATCTCAGTTCATAACAAGGGCAAGTTTAAATGATTCACTGTGACCGTGTATATTTATTCATAGCAAAACTTTTTATTGAGCAATTGATCATTCTTACTAGTGAAGGTTCGTCAATGAGATACACAAATAGTTTTAACTAAAACTTTTCTGTGAATAAAATTTTATTTTAAATTCTTTAATACTTAATCGTATTTATAAATTAGCTTTTGCCAGTGGCTTTGGCCTTATAAGGGATGAGAGTGACTCGTAAATGAAACTCGTAGTTAGTCGTTGATGTCTGAACAAGATCTGTATATTTTCTATAATTACACCCTATTTATATTTACAATGGTACTAATGGAAGTAGTGTCTAGCCTAAGATATTTACAAACGTGCGTCGTTATTTCTCAAACAGAGGGCGCTTGAGGTGCTGCACATTAAACGCACTGAGCGGGCTGCTCACCGCGCATGCGCGATTTATTACACGGCGCAATACTGTCGCGATTCTATAAATACGTGTCGCGCGCAGAGCGCGATCTTTTTCCCCGTCGAGACGTCACCGAGTGAAGATCCCCGCTGCGCGAGGCCACGTGATCCATCTGCGAGGGTGCTGTGGCTTATGCTTAGCGCTTATATGCTTATCCTATTTCTTCATTTGTCGTAAAACGTGTTTCTTCACTGTTTCTTTAACAGACGTTGTCGTAAACGTGTTGCTTCACTGTTTCTTTAACAGAACATGGTCGAAAACGTGGTAATTGGTTTTGAGGTATTGGTAACTGGTATCTGGTGTGGTGGTACGGTGGTTTGTGGTTTTCTGGTAACAGGTACTGTGTCACTACATCACTCCCCCCTTAAGTGAAGCGTACGTTCGGTTTCACCGTGCGACCGGTTCTTGTGACGTAGGTGTGCTTGGGCGGTGCGCTCGATGTTGGTGCTGCGGCTGGCACGTTTTGATGATTTTGCGTTGGCGGACGTGAAGTAGGTGGTGGCAAGCGTGAGGTTGCTGAAGGTTGAGTTTCATCTTCGTTGTACAGGTGTGCAGGCTTCAATCTGTCGACTGACACGACGGCGGTACGAAGAGGTAGCTGCAATGTAAACTGCTTTCCATCTTCGCTGCGGTGTAGAATCTCGTACGGGCCGTCGTAAGGTGGTGTGAGCGGTCTGCGTACGCTGTCGTTACGCAGAAACACGTGCGTACATGTTGCGAGATCCTTGTACACGAATGTGTTCGCGTTCGATGAGTGAGTTCTTCTCACCGGTGACAGTGACGACATTGTTTCTGTCAGCTGACGAACGAATTCGGCGTCTTCAATATTCGGCGTTGTAGGCACGAAGAAATCAGACGGAATGCGTAGCGTTGTACCGTACGTCATTTGGGCTGGGCTGAAGGAGGTGTTTTCACGAAGTGCAGTACGTAGTCCAAGGAGAACTGTAGGTAGCTCTTCACTCCAGCGTGTCGCGGCTGCTCTCGCCATCAATGCTGACTTAAGTGTGCGGTGCCATCTCTCCAATTGGCCATTCGCCTGAGGGTGGTATGCAGTGGTTCGAATACGAGTGACACCGAATTTCTTCATTAGCGACGTGAATAATGCGGACTCAAATTGTCTTCCTTGGTCCGTTGTTATACGTAACGGGCAACCGAATCGCGATATCCACCCGTCGTATACGGCTCTTGCGACTGTCTCGGCGCTGATGTCACGTGTAGGTATCGCTTCGGGCCACTTGGTGCAGCGGTCGATTATCGTGACGAGGTATCTGTAGTCATTAGAAGGAGGTAACTCTCCGACGATGTCGACGTGAATGTGGTCAAAACGCGCAGATTCTTGGAATTGACCAAGTGGGCTCTTCACGTGTCGTTGAACTTTGGCGCGCTGACATCCAATGCACGCCCTTGCCCATGTAGCTACGTCTTTGTTCATAGAAGGCCAGAAGAATTTATTTGCCATGATTTTTCTCGATGTTCGTACTCCGGGGTGACTTAAATCGTGTTGCGCTTTGAAGGCGGCAAAACGGTAAGTCGGTGGTAAGTATGGTCGAACATTTGTTGTAGATGTTTCGCACAGTATCGGTCGTTGAACTCCGGGCATAGTCAGTCGGGTGAAGTTGAGTTTGGGGTTGTTCAAACACGATCGTAGTTCGGAGTCGTTTTCGTATTCTTGGACGAGTTGATTGTAGTCGATAGTTGAGTTCAGTAGTTCGACTTCTTCTATTCGTGATAACGCGTCGGCCGCTTCATTTTTATCACCGTTGATGTATAGGATGTTTGTGCAGAATTGACTTATATAGTGAAGTTGTCGCTCTCTTCTTGGAGTGTCGCTGCTACTCGGTGGTTTTGTGAGCGCGTACGTTAGAGGTTTGTGATCGGTGTAAATTGTAAGGTCGTTGCCCTCTATTAGCCGACGTAGATGTTGCACAGCGGTGTACATAGCTAATAGTTCGCGATCGTACACGCTGTAGCGTCGCTGAGTGTCGCTCATCGTTTTTGAGTAGAAAGCGAGAGGTTTCCACACGTTGTCGACTTTTTGTTGCAGAACGGCGCCGATGCTGGTACTCGAAGCGTCGGTGAATAAACATAGCGGTGCGTTTGGTATTGGGTGTGTCAGCGTAGTCGCCTCGAGTATGCTTTGGCGGCATATTTCGAAGGCTTCCTCGGCTTCAGGCGTCCAGGCAATTGGTGATTTATCGTTCTTCTTGCTGTTGTGTAGGTACTTGTTGAGTAGGGTTTGATGTTCGGCTTGATGGGGTAGGCAGCTGCGGTAAAAGTTGATCATGCCTAAGAATCTTCGTAATTCTTGAATTGTAGTTGGTTTTGGATAATTGACTATGGCTTGGATGCGATCTTGTGTGGGTTTGATTCCTTCTTGTGTGACTTCATATCCGAGAAATTGTATTTTGTTAGTGCCGAACTCGCATTTTTCGATGTTGAGTGTGACGCCGTACTTGTTCAATCGTTCGAGAACTTGATGTAGGTGGCGCTGATGTTCTTCTTCATTTCTTGAATATACGAGTAAATCGTCGACAAAACAGAATACGATGTCGTCGAGTCCGCGTAGTACTTCGTGCATGAAACGTTGGAATGTTTGACCGGAATTGCGTAGGCCAAACGTCATGCAATTGAATTCGAAGAGACCAAATGGTGTGATGATGGCGGTCTTCGCAGCGTCTTCTTCATGAATTGGGATGGAATAGTAGGCCATTTTCATATCCAACTTAGAAAAAACTTTTTTCCCGTGTAGTTGGTAGGTAAAGTCTTGCATTCTCGGAATTGGGTAGCGATCGGGTACAGTCACGGCGTTAAGTCTACGGTAATCGCCGCATACACGTAGTGAGCCATCTTTTTTCTTGACGACGTGTAATGGGCTGGCCCATGGGCTCTTCGAAGGTTTGCAGATACCCATCTCCATCATCTTCTCGAATTCAATTTTTGCCGCGTTGTACTTGTCCGGAGGAAGGGGGCGTGGCCTTGAGTAGATAGGTTGACCTGTTGTTTCTATGCGATGTTTAACGTCGTGTTTTGCTGGAGACTTGAGTGACATGGGTCGCAGAACGTCAGGATACTTCATCAGTATGTCATGGTAGGCATGGTTACGGTCGATAATGTAGACGGCTTCTTCAGTTGTTTGGATTTTGATGGCGTTCACGCTGAGATCGGTAACGCGATCGATAAGTTTTCTTTGATGTAAGTCGACTAGTAATTTGTGATTTACTAGGAAGTCTGCGCCTAATATTGATGTCTTGACGTCGGCGACGACGAATGTCCATTTGAAACTTCTACGTAAACCTAGGTTGAGCTCGAGTGTACGCTCTCCGTAGGTACGTATTTGTGTGCCGTTTGCAGCGAATAATTTGTAGGTACTTTCTGCCGGTTTCGAATATTTCTTGTTTCTTGCTGCTAAGACTGATATATCGGCTCCGGTGTCGACAAGAAACTTTTCTTTGCTGTTCCTGTCGATGATGCATAGGCGGAGGCTTCGTTGATTTACATCGACTTCCGCCACAGTCGATGTATTTTCTAGTTTTCCTTCGTTTTAGAACAGGGAGATTCGCATTTGCGCGCGTCTTCACCGAATCTGTAGTGATAGTAGCACAACCAATCAGCGTCGCCCGGCTTGCTCGACCCGCGAGTGTTTGCACGGGAATTTTGGCGCGAAATGCTGCGTTGCCGCGTCGACGACGGGTAGCGGGAACGGGAGCGAGTGGGGCGGGCGTGCGCCGCGCGCTGTTGCCAGCTTGTGCGTAGGTCGGCGATCTCGAGTGATAACTTTTCGATTTGTTTTGATAGCAAATCGACTTGCAGGTTCGTGATGGCTGCAATCTGATGACTTTCGCAGCTTGGTGTGGTTATTGTGGTAGCCGTGGAGACTGCGGCGACTGATGCTGGTTCGAAGTGCTCCATCATCTTGTCGGCCATGGCAGCTAGGACTTCGAGCGTAGATTCGGTGTTCACTGAGAGAACGGCGCGAACTTGCGTGGGCAGCTGATTGAGCCACATTACTTTGAGAGCTTCATCTGTGAGTAGTTTGCCGCTCAAATCGCGCATCTTGCGAAGTAGCTGGCTAGGTTTTTGGTCGCCGAGCTCGAGGCCGCCGAGTAATTTCTGCAGCTGGCGATGGTCTGATTCTTGGTATGTTGATATCAACCGGTTCTTGAGTGTGCTGTATTTGCCAGTAGGAGGTGGACTTAGGATGATGTCGGCAATTTGCTCCAAATCGCTGCAGCCTAGCAGCGGAACGACGAGGTTGAATTTTTGATCTTCTCCGATTTTACTGGCAGCGACGGCAGCTTCGAATTGCGCAAACCAGAGTTTAGGGTTTTGGCGCCAAAATGGTGGTAGACGTGCAGGCAGTGATATGGTGGCAATGTCGCTCTTCACTGTTGAGGTACTGTGGGCATCGCAGAATTCTTCGGCTTGGTTTTTTGACATGACGATTGCTTGATCTCGACGGTTCTCCTATTTTTCAGAAGGCAGGCGTCTTGATTTTCCAGCGGGGTCACCAATATAAGGGATGAGAGTGACTCGTAAATGAAACTCGTAGTTAGTCGTTGATGTCTGAACAAGATCTGTATATTTTCTATAATTACACCCTATTTATATTTACAATGGTACTAATGGAAGTAGTGTCTAGCCTAAGATATTTACAAACGTGCGTCGTTATTTCTCAAACAGAGGGCGCTTGAGGTGCTGCACATTAAACGCACTGAGCGGGCTGCTCACCGCGCATGCGCGATTTATTACACGGCGCAATACTGTCGCGATTCTATAAATACGTGTCGCGCGCAGAGCGCGATCTTTTTCCCCGTCGAGACGTCACCGAGTGAAGATCCCCGCTGCGCGAGGCCACGTGATCCATCTGCGAGGGTGCTGTGGCTTATGCTTAGCGCTTATATGCTTATCCTATTTCTTCATTTGTCGTAAAACGTGTTTCTTCACTGTTTCTTTAACAGACGTTGTCGTAAACGTGTTGCTTCACTGTTTCTTTAACAGAACATGGTCGAAAACGTGGTAATTGGTTTTGAGGTATTGGTAACTGGTATCTGGTGTGGTGGTACGGTGGTTTGTGGTTTTCTGGTAACAGGTACTGTGTCACTACAGCCTTATGAAAATATATTTCTCCATACAAATTTTGAACCCCTGCTTCATTGCTTTAGTTAGGGGATAAATTTTGCGAAATCCAGTCTTATTGGTTGCCTAAATCATACAATGAAAGAACATACCCTTCTAGTTTCAAGTCTTTAAGAACAGTGATTTTAGGCTGTGTATTGATCAGTTAGTCATTCAGGATAAAAACATTTACATTTATAGATTTGCTACCAAATGGATTTACTATATTATACAATTAGTTAAGTATCAATACCTAAATTGAACCCATTAATGACTCAATAATAATGTTCTTTGGACAAAATTAATTGAGAACATAACATTTATAGAAATTTTGATAACAGTATAACAGTGGTAGCGTTCATGACTAAATATCTGAAGAGCTGTTTTGTAATGTAGTACCTAACTACATAAAAAGTTAAAGAGAATATTAATCAATGGTTGTATGTTTTGTAGCACACAGATATTCATTTGTATTTGAAACACTATCTGTTTATTTTCAATACTTCAAAAACAAATATCATTATAAATACTTAATTTTAATTCTTGTTCTGGAACTAATTAAATCTATAAGTAATTTTCTGTCTGATATTACAGTTGAAACTAAATGTCGAATGTAACATTGTTTAAAACAATTGTTGTTTTAAGCAGTTACTACGACTGAATGGCAAGGTCCCAACCGAATCCCTATGCAGCTGTATATAACAGGTAAATAGTGAGTGAATAAGAACTCACTCACTGATTCATCACTGCCCAGCCTAACCCTTGGACCTAAAATGCTGAAATTTTTCACTAAGATTCATTTTATGGTGTATACAAAGAATAAGAAAAGATTTTCCGAAATTCACCCCCTGAGGGCTGTGTGGACTCCATGATGAGGGTCCAAATTTTGTCTGGAGAAACGTATTACTATGGAGTACTTTCACATGAGTGCTGTCTCTGGCAGAATCTGGTAACTATCACAGAATGTCCAAAGTTATAGTTAGTCCCTTTGATGTCATTATATCAAGTTTCGACTGTCTTTTGTCAGATAATATGGTATGCAACAATTTTGCCACTGCCAACTCCCTTTCCTTCAAACTTATCCCCTTTTTTTCAAAATTAGAATTGTTAGTGGTTAACCTTGTAATTGCTTCATTACAAGCTTTTATTTAGTTTCACCTGTCCCGATGTTTGTCTGTCATCAAATCTTGCAAGTTAAATTTGATCCACTTCCCGGTTACCGATTGAGCCGAAATTTTGCATGCATGTGTCAATCAGAAGACATTACAAAAATATTATGACATGGAGCTGATCTGATGATGGAACCAGAAGGTGGCCATAGGAACTCAGTAGTTAAACGACACAACCCTATCGAGTTTGGGTTCGTATGATTCGTCTTGACGAGTATTAATTATACAGGTATACTGCGCTATAAAAGCTTGCTATAAAAGCTTGCTATGAAAACATGATTTTCATTCAAAACTTGTTACAAAGTATAAATAGTCTTGTATGTTAGATAATTGATAAATATGGTGATTTGATCAATAAAAATAGATTTATCAAGAATGTATAAATAAAAGACACTGGGCTGCAAAAAATCTAGGTTACCAATAAAAATTAAATACATATTTAAGATGAATTATTATCTATACTAAAATTGGGCACGCCACAATTATGGCGGTAAGTCTACTCTTTGAGTCGTGGCTGTAAAGACCTCACGGCGTCCTTACCTTCCGCATGACGCAGGTCCTCACCGGACATGGCAAGTTCGGGAGGTTCCTGTACCGGATTCGTGCGGAAGTGACGCCCGGGTGTCGTCACTGTGCGGAACGCCCAGAGAACACGGTGGAGCACACAGTTGAGGTGTGCCCTGCTTGGGCGGAGCATCGCCGTGCCCTCGTGGGGGCGACCGGCGGCGTAGACCTCTCGCGCCGGGCCTTGGTTCAGGCCATAGTCTGGAGTGAGGAGGAGTGGCAGGCGGTCGCCTCCTTCTGCGAATCAGTAATACTAGCTAAGGAGGAGGCCGACCGCATCAGGCAACGGCGCTCACGCCGTCGCCGGGATTCCGATCCTTATTCCAGGCCAGTAGGCTTCGACTCTGCTGGGCCCCTACGGTTGCTAACAACTCCTTGAGGCGCGCGGGAACAGTACACGCCGTCGACGACTTGGGCTCGGTCCGGACGGTTACCGGACGGTCGGACAGCGAACTACCCATTGCTCGCCGTCCGCAAGCCCACGCCTACGGTGGCCGGAAATCGGAATCAGAATCCCGGCGGCGGCTGGAGTGTGAGCGCCGTTGCCTGATGCGGTCGGTCTCCTCCTTTGCTAGCATTACTTACCTTCGCAAAAGGAGGCGACCGCTTGCCACTCCTCCTCGCTCCGGACCATGGCCTGTACAAAGGCCCAGCACCCGTTAGATGTCAATTTCTTAACACGCCAACTGCTCTCGATGAATCGTCTCGGTTGTGCGGCTGTACCTTGGCCGCAATTTATTGGTCTTCTCATGCCAGTCTCTTGAAATCGTATGATTGTGTATTCTTTGTAGATAGGTGCTCCTACTGTTCAGGCGCTACGCTACCTTCTTTCTTCTTGTAACTACAATGGTAATAATTCCTGTACATTCTTTAGGTGTAACTGACATGATGTTGCATTGACAGCTCTGTTTGAAAGAAAAGCGGAAAAATAACTCTTTTACTCATTTAAAATTTTGTTTTTTTTTTTCAAAATTCAGAGAATCTTTTTTTTACCGAACTATCTATGTACTTACATAACTTTGGAAGATATAAGATTTCGTATTTTTTCTACGTGGCCCTTTATTTTTGCGGCCTAGTGTATGTAATGAACATCTATATAAATTATACAAACAAACAAAAGAAAAATAATATGAAATGCATTATAATAAAGCATTGGTTTTAATTTAAACAAGAATACCTTGAGTTATACTAACAAAACGTGTGCCGCTGTTTTCATAACGGAATTAAATTCTGCACATCACAATAAAAAGATAAGGAAATGAATCAAGAGCAACTCCTTTCATATGTAAACTAATATAATGACGAGATGGAATTGTTTGTGTTTAAATATTTATAAAGGTTATACGAAGTTTAGATTCGTCATCATCTTCCTGCCCTTGGGGGTCAACGCAACAGGATTTTTTTTTATTCTGTTCTGTCACCCGTCACACTACGACTAACTCTCTTTTCTTTCATATAACTTCTCACAAAATCCATCCATCTTTTCTTTGGCTTCCCTCCATCCGACTACAGCAAAAATGTTACTTATAGAAAACACTGGTTTAATAGGTAGATACTCAGTTTTTGTAGAAATGAAGGCCCAGCACCCGTTAGATGTCAATTTCTTAACATGCCTACTGCTCTCGATGAATCGTCTCGGTTGTGCGGCTGTACCTTGGCCGCAATTTATTGGTCTTCTCATGCCAGTCTCTTGAAATCGTATGATTGTGTATTCTTTGTAGATAGGTGCTCCTACTGTTCAGGCGCTACGCTACCTTCTTTCTTCTTGTAACTACAATGGTAATAATTCCTGTACATTCTTTAGGTGTAACTGACATGATGTTGCATTGACAGCTCTGTTTGAAAGAAAAGCGGAAAAATAACTCTTTTACTCATTTAAAATTGTTTTTTTTTTTTCAAAATTCAGAGAATCTTTTTTTTACCGAACTATCTATGTACTTACATAACTTTGGAAGATATAAGATTTCGTATTTTTTCTACGTGGCCCTTTATTTTTGCGGCCTAGTGTATGTAATGAACATCTATATAAATTATACAAACAAACAAAAGAAAAATAATATGAAATGCATTATAATAAAGCATTGGTTTTAATTTAAACAAGAATACCTTGAGTTATACTAACAAAACGTGTGCCGCTGTTTTCATAACGGAATTAAATTCTGCACATCACAATAAAAAGATAAGGAAATGAATCAAGAGCAACTCCTTTCATATGTAAACTAATATAATGACGAGATGGAATTGTTTGTGTTTAAATATTTATAAAGGTTATACGAAGTTTAGATTCGTCATCATCTTCCTGCCCTTGGGGGTCAACGCAACAGGATTTTTTTTTTATTCTGTTCTGTCACCCGTCACACTACGACTAACTCTCTTTTCTTTCATATAACTTCTCACAAAATCCATCCATCTTTTCTTTGGCTTCCCTCCATCCGACTACAGCAAAAATGTTACTTATAGAAAACACTGGTTTAATAGGTAGATACTCAGTTTTTGTAGAAATAGCCAAGGCTACCTTAAAACGTCCATGGTAAGTTAAGACCTCATTAAAAACCTCTTTTCCAGGCATCAGTACGAGAAATAGAAAAACTGAATGCTGGATCAAGGGGACCAGACCACGTCAAGGCCAAATATGGTCTGACAAAGCTCTCAGACATGTCCAAAACTGAGTTCAAGGAGTTACATCTTTCTGATGAAAAGATTCCGAAGCCTGTAGATACACATAGCAGGAGACATAACCGGAATGATAGGGCTGCGAGGGATGATAATGATGGCGATAAAGATGGAAAGTGTGCAAATGAACCCCATGATAATATTTATATTATTATCAGGAAGAAGAGGGCAGCGTTGCCGTTGCAGGTCGATTGGTAAGTCTGTTTTCTTTTATTACCCTGTTCTGTCCCACTCCTGGACAAAGACCTCCCTTCACTCCTTCTACCTATCGCGCGCCCGGACTAACATCCAAAAGTCCAAACTTAAGTTTGCCAATGAGCAATGGAGTGCAGTATAGGTACTAGGTACTAGTGTTAATTAATGGATCGAGTTCGAAACTAAAAGGTTTTGGAGCGCAGTATAGTACTGCGCTCCAAAATCTTTTAGTTTCAAAATAGTTGATGTAGCTGCCAAACTGAAATGGGACTGGGCAGGATACGTCTGCCGCATGCCCGACAAACTGTGAGCCAAAGTAGCACAAAGTTGGTGCCCTGAAACAGTGCGACGGGGTCGCGGTAGATCGCGAAGGAGATGGCGCGACGAACTAGACAGATTCCACCAGAACGGGCAAGAAGTCTGTTTATCACACTTATAAAGGCGAGTGAGTGAGTTTGTAAGTACACGGGTAGACCATGTCCTGGAATAGCACTTAGGATACTCTTTATCTTGGGAATAGGTTCCCTTAGGACAATTTTCTACTTTAACGTAAGCGAAGCCGCTGGCAGTCGCTAGTTTGTTAATATTCTTCACTTTTATCACCACATCCGTCTCCCGTTATAAATGTACCATAGATCGGAATAGGTAGGGCTGTTTTACGTACTTGCCATAGGTTAGAATAATATGGATATTCCCCGAGTCCCGGATAGTTTTTTTTTATAATTTTTACTACTTTAAAACATTTGGTTTTAAAGTAGTGAAAATTATAAAAAAAACTATCTTGCCTTCGGGACTAACGCAAGATTAGCCGGGCGCTCAAGATCCGTGCCGGTATCTGTACGTGTCTTAACAAAGTGGTAACGTCGCGCGCTTGGCAAAAAGTTTTATAGCGTACTGTTGACGTAAAATTTACGTCGCATATCATGCGTTTATTGGCTTACATATTTTTTTTTTTATACATATTGACAAAAATAACGAAAATCAATTAAATCCCGTAGTATCAGCCGGAATCCCGCGGAATATCCGAACATCAATGTTTGCGGTCAATGAACATATATGTAATAGGTAGGGCTATTTAGAGCCCTACCTATTCCGATCACTGGTCATAACTGAGCTGAGGTTGTGTGTGATTCTCCTGGCGTGAAGTTTCTCTGCTTGACGGTTCTTAGCAGCTGAGGCTAAGTGTCTATTAGCAAAAGTGTTAGTTACTCAGTAGCAGTAGGTGCGAAAGAACTGCAGGTTGGCTGGGCAGCCAAAAAGCTTTTTTTGAGGTGGAGATTCACATAGGGGCCCAGGTTAGAACTGAACCTGTATCTAAGTTCGTATTCGAGTTCTAAGTGAACCTATATCCTCATGCATGAGAGTCGGGTGCCTTAAATACTGGGCCTTCACGACATGGTAATTTAATTAACTTAATTTCGTAATTAGTAATAACTGTGTACCTAATAAGATACGAGTCGAATCGTTGCGTTAGATCAAAACAATACCTACCTACCTGTGCCTTAAATACTGGGCCTTCACGACATGGTAATTTAATTAACTTAATTTCGTAATTAGTAATAACTGTGTACCTAATAAGATAGAGTCGAATCGTTGCGGTAGATCAAAACAATATCTACCTACATAATATTGACGCTTAACTAACACGAAAAAATCTAGTCATAATAATTAATCTCATTAGGTACCCTTGATTACATCGTGTCAATAAACTAGCAAATGCATAATCGAATGGCACAAGTGACAAGTAAGTACGAGATAAAATGTCGTCGCCCCGCGTTTTGCACTTTTGAATGAAGTAATTAGGACTGGATTTCTGGTAAGAATATATAATAATATAATATTCCACAACTATCACACAACGCCGTCTAGTCCCACGCTAAGCAGAGCTTGTGTTATGGGTACTAGACAACTGATAAACATACTTATATATTTCTAAATATATACATATGTAGACATTCGATGTGGCGACGCTTGGGAGAGGCCTATGTCCAACAGTGGACGTGTATCGGCTGAAATGATGATGGTGATGATGACATAATTATGTAGATAAATTACACCCACACACACAGACACAGAACTCATCTCATCACACAAACATTTGTCCTGGGTGAGAATCGAACCCACGACCTCCGGCATAGCAGTCAGGGCCGCTAACCACTAGACCAACAGGCCAGTCAAAAAAGAAATTAATGATGCGTCAGAAACTAGTTGAAATTAGGTACACTTAGTCAAATTTATTTTTTTTGTCGTTTATCCCATAGTGTGGGGTATCGTTGCTTATTTTAGGGTTCCATACCTCAAAAGAAAAATCCCCTATAGGATCACTTTGTTGTCCGTCTGTTTGTCTGTCTTAATTTTTAGGCAGTAAAAGTCTGACCCTCTCTCGTTCCACACAGAGCGAGAAATTATATTACATGATTTCTCACCTAAAATCAACGGGATCTTTCATGCTAGGTCTGTTTTTAGGTGGAAAATCATCCAATGACTTCTCCCGCTCTAGGGCAGAGCGGGCGTTACAGACTTACTGACTACTACTACGTTCCTTCTCTGCCTTGCATTCTAGGACCCCGGGTTTTCCTTTCAGAAGCGAACTTATGGCCCCTGTAGACTTCGGCCCCACTGGACACCTACGATTTTGCTGTCATTTTTTTTCAGTCGCGCGTAAAAGACCACGCCCCGTCGCGTCCGGTGACTCATTCTCGGTTCGCACGGTTACCGGACGGCCGGACGGTGAGCCACCCATTGCTCGCTGTCCGCAAGTCCACGCTTCATGCTCGGTCTGAGAATACGATATAAATATTCAGTCATTAATTAATGGCTATGCTAAAGCTAGGTCTATCTAAACGTTTATTATTTAAATCTTCGTTAGGTTGACATTATTAATTTTAATAGTGTCATTTTATATCCCTACCATTTAGTACTGCGTTCACACCTAAAATAGAAATTCTGTAACACTAGTACATAATTTGAGAACCTGTTTTTTTTATTAGATACGGTAGTACGAGTAAATTAAATTAGATTCCAATCGTATTGTCTGAACTGGCGCCTGTTCCATAAAACATACGTCATTATTGTACTATTTTTATATTTTTTTAAATATTTTAACTTATTCAATGACGTACACATACTTCTCGTTTTAAATAAATGCGTCTTGATCTAGGGTTTAAAGCAATAAATACCTAAAAATACTCGCTATATTAACGTCAGCGGAAATTGAATAGATGATTAGTAAGTTTGGAATTTATTGTAATATTGATCAGTTTATTTTTGCATTTTATTCATTTATGTAAGTATTTATACACTTACATAAATAAATAAAACTGAAGATTATCTACACTTCTACACTAATATTATAAAGTGGTAAGTACTTAGTTTTTTTTGTTTGTATGAGGTAATCACTGAATGTACTGGTCCGATTGTTAAAATTTTTTCACAGATTGAAAGCTGCTTTATTCCTGAGTGACATAGGCTATATTTTTTATTTATTTATAATGGATAGGCTCGCGTTTGACCAAAATCTCACCTGATGGTAAGCGATGATGTGGCCGACGATGGCTATATTTTATGTAGGTACGCGGGCAAAGCCGCAGGCAAAAGCTAGTTTTATTATTCTTCATGTTTGTAGTTTTAATTTAAATAATAGCTTTTTTTATTGTAAAGTTTTGCTTTAGTATCTATGACCCAAAGATTTGGTAGAGATTGCATGCGTTTTAAGAGCGCCCAACCCGAGGATACGCTGTTATACCACCACTCACACGTGATTATGACGTTTTAATTTCCATAGAAACTCAAATAATATTTTGTGGGTATTATCTACATTTTTATGGAAAAAAAAAACATACATTTTTGTAAAACTAATCCAGTAAAGACCTCTGAAAATCTGTTATTTTGCGTGAACTTTGGCCCTACATAATGTACTCGTAAATTAAAAAAGGAAAGAATATATATTTATGGAAATTTCGCACATTTAATCGAGAATCTGGAATCGAGAAACATTTTTTACTAGGTTTTAAAAAACAGGTATTTCTTGGAACAAGTTTTGTATAATATTTGAGTGAGTGATGCAATTACCGAATGCTATTCAGGCGTTGTTTCTCTGTTTTTTGCGTGGCCTTGGATGAAACAACAAGCTTTTGTACTCATGTGCACATCCATGCATGGGTTCATGATCACGTTGACGATAGACGAATCGGGAAGGGCTC
The DNA here is from genome assembly GCA_910589285.2 of Mythimna ferrago. Classification (NCBI taxonomy): domain Eukaryota; kingdom Metazoa; phylum Arthropoda; class Insecta; order Lepidoptera; family Noctuidae; genus Mythimna; species Mythimna ferrago. The sequence continues at coordinate 13,668,284 of OU342676.1, read as the reverse complement.
TCTTAAATCCGTCTACGTACCATTGTACAATTTTTTTTTTATTATAAATCTATCCACTGTGTCCTTTCTATGGTATTTTTCGTCAAGCAGTGTGGTATGTGTGATTCTTTCCTCAAAAGACTATCTCTGACACTAATCTGCATGGTTCTCGTATGATTTGACCATTAAGGTAGAACTACACTGCGCACACGTGGGCTACACACGCCGATCTGGGAGCGTCGGTCTCCATACATTTTATATGGAAAATAGACTGTTAGAGCTACACTTGACCCACGCCACGCCACGCGACGCTACGTCGGCGGCAGAACTACACTGCTCACACGTGGGCTACACACGCCGATCTGGGAGCGTCGGTCCCCATACATTTTATATGGAAACTAGGCTTTTAGAACTACACTTGACCCACGCGACGCGACGCCACGCCATCACACGCGACGCCGATCCAACCGTCCCAGAAATTGGGGCCCTGCGTGTGACGACAGCCCGAGTATCATCTGCGGTTATCATTTATTTATTATATACTTTATTGTACATACAAAACATAACAAAGAAAAACTTATATCTAAAACACGTACAATGGGCGGTCTATCATTATTGTAAATAAAAAAATTACTGATAAAATTTATTGAACTAATTCCAGCCACTCCTCAAAAAGGGGTATTTGCGGAGTGGCTGGAAAGACCTCACGGCGTCCTCACCTTCCGCATGACGCAGGTCCTCACCGTACGTAGTAAGTTCGGAAGGTTGTTGCACCGGATTCGTGCGAAAGAAACGCCCGGGTGTCACCACTACTTAGATCGCCCGAAGGACACGGTACGAAGTATGCCATGTGATCGGTGGCCATGACCTCTTGCGCCGAGCTGGTACAGGCCATAGTCCGGAGCGAGGAGGAATAGCAGGTAGTAGCCTCCTTCTGTCAAGCAGTAATGCTAGCTAAGGAAGCGGCTGCACGCAAGGTAACGGCCCTCACGGCCCAGCCGCCGGGATCCCGACCCCGATTTCCAGTTACCGTTAGGCGCGAGCTTGCGGACGGCGAGCAATAGGTAGCTCGATGTCTGGCCGTCCAGTAACCGGACCGAGCCCAAGTCGTAGACGGCGCGTAATGTTCTATGCGCGTCTCAAGATGTCAGCAAATCGTAGGGGCCCAGCAGGGTCGAAGCCATGGTACGAAAGCAAAGAAGGAACTGGAGTGAGTTTAACATTCGAATTTATCGAACAACGAACAAGTCAAGAAGTACCATCTATAGTTATTAGATTTTTTATTTATTTTCACAAATATCACAAGATATAAAGAAGCCAAGTAAGTAGGTACCATCGCGGTCATTGACTCCTGCGGCGCGGCGCGAAACCAAACCCTTTGAAGTTTTTGTTTCGAGTGCAAGCAAAAATGAACTTAGCGGTGGTCAGGCGGAAGCAGGCGGAAGTGTCTTCGATGGTACCTACCTACTTATACCACAAAATAGATACTTATGATACAGAAGTCAATCTCATGATGTACTTTAGTTTTTATACCTACCTACGCTAGCGATCGCGGTAGGGCACAAAATACCTATCTATTTTGTGGCTAGGGGCAGCGAGATGCGTGAGATGAGTGCGACCGGGCGGTTGAGCCAAGCGAGATATCGTGTCCGTGAGCGGTGTTATGTATTTGTATGTGCGTTGCTCGAGATACTAGATTGTCTTCTGAACCTATCTATTATGTGCCTATGCAATGCAACTTTTGAGTTGTAAGAATAGGGTTATATTCAATCAGTTTACAAAAAAAAACTGTCTTTTTTATTTCTATTGTCCATATAATGTGTTGTAACAGGGCCCCTAAAAATGAATGATGCATCATGTCTTTAAACATATGTATGTACATATACATAATTCTTCTGGACGTGTGTTTGTCACCAAATTCTTCCTCAACGACTTGACCGATTTGGATGAAACTTTGTGTGCATAACGAGTAATTGAGTGTGTCCCTGCGTAATTTGAAAATACAATTGAACCTGATAGGTGGCGCTGCTATCGGGTTCATTTTTTTAACTGGCAAGAGTCTTCGGACAGGACGACATCTATCGGGACTGCTAGTCTTTTTAAGTGTATTTCATCTGTAAGTGTGTATGTCACCTAATTCTTCCAAAACGGCTTGACCGATTTGGATGAAATTTTGTGTGTATTATAAGTAGGTCCCTGGATGGTTCGAAAATAAAATTAAACCCGGTAGGTGGCACTTCGCATTCTTTTTATATGGATGTCACAAAAAATAATGTACTTATGGATGTCACTTTCACGCAAAAAAAAACTGAAAGGATTTCGATAAAACGTAGGTAGACCATGTCTTAGAATAACATATAGGATACTTTTTATCCTGAGAGTACGTTCCTTAGGGATATTTTTTACTATCACGCGGGCGAAGTCACTGTCAGCACTAGTATTAGCGCCACACGGTTACGCGTGGCGTCGGTGTAGTGTGCACACCCACGGAACAGTAAAAACAGTGGAAGTAGCTTGAGAAAATGTTTGTCCCAGAACCGGTGTCGCCAAACTCATACATTTATAATTTACTCTTACTGCAAATCCAAAAATATGATTGGCTAAAAACAAAAACAGGGCGTAAACGAAATGCAAAAAAAATATTATACGAAATGCAACTTTAAAATCAACAGCCTATAAATCAAATTGACAAAAACAAGAAAGAAATACATCTTTGACTACCAAGTACCGCTACTCGTCGCAAGATGGCATTGTTCAGAATATATTCACTATATTTCATGCTAATCCAGTACGAACTGTAAATGGGTATTAATAAGAGTGATATTTGAATGGCGTATCACTGACACGTACGCACGCTGCTACTCCAGTAGTGAGGGAACCTTATTCGATCGAAATAATATCGACTGTATGCAAATGTATTTAAAACATAATAATGCAAAAGAAATTGTATGCGATACTGTGATAGTATTAAAATAATGAAATTAATATGATTAAAGGCAACTTTTAAACGTGGTAAAAAGGGTATTTATTTGCATAGTACATCAATTATCATCATCTCAGCTGAAATCATCGTCATCGCCCACTACTAAACATAAGAATATTAAGTATAATTCAAACGCCCTATGTTTTTCCTAACTCTTTAACTAAATTTATTTAAAATACATCACAAATATCATACCACAATTTTTATTTTATTAAATTTATTAATTTAATAATTATCTGTATTATATTACTTACAAAAACTATTAAACTATTATATATAATTACTTTTATTTTAAAAAGGCAACGTAATACATATCGATTGATTTTATCGATAAAGTCACGCACTATTTGGATAGCGTCAAAAGTATAGGTAGACTAACGAATATTCCAGAAAAGCTAATAACCGAGAAAAGAAAATCAACTTTGTTATTATGTTATTAAGGAATAGTTTTGTTTGTATATCCTGCGTAATGTTTCACGTAATTTTATTTTTTCATTTTATTAAAATAAATCCGAAAATAATACTTTTCGGTGGTATGATACACCTCAATGAGTTAGATCTTTAGTCTAACTATGGTTTTTAAAGTACAGTATGGGACAATAAGGCATTTTAATATTACTTTTCGTTAATTATTATGTTGCGCAGTCTAGATATAGAATGAGAGCGCTTGAACAGCTAGTGTGCAACGCGTTTCTTACTAGCGGCGACAGTGCCACGCCTACTTACTTCTTCCACTGTTTTTACTGTTCCGTGTGCACACCCACCGCACACGTCTGAGACGTCGCCCACGTGTGCGTCGGTCTAATGTAGTTCTAGCTTTACATTTTGTTATAGGTAGGCATAGGTAGATATTCTTTATATTCAGTCTCTTTTAAAGTCCATACCTACATATATAATGGACTTCTGAGATACTGACTTTTGAATGTGTTTCGGTGTTTCGTCTCAGGGTTGGAAACACCGGCTTCATCTAGTTGAAATTGGCGAAAAAAAACTCTATCGGACCCACGGAACAGATCGCAACCGGTTTCATCGTCGGACAACTACACATAAGGCGTTACGCTACCGGTACATGGTGGACATCCCCATATACGCACAAAAAGTATTGGGAAATACTTTCATCTTGCGTACAGCTAAGGAGTGGAATTCCTCACCGGATTCTGTGTCTCCTAACTACAACTTGCTCAAGAGTATAAAGCTTCTTATTAAGCAAGAGTGTTCCATCGTCCACCACATCATTGCTTACCATCAGATGAGATTGTTGTCCAGGGCGATCCCATCATACAAAAAGTTATGATGATACCGCGGCACCGCTCGCTTCGCTCGCTCGGCTCACGCGCGGTTGGTCACAGTTCTAACCTATTTCACCCAATTCAAAATGATGAATCTGCCTGCGACTAGATAATTAGAAAATGGTGAAAACATTTCTTAAAGTGAACTTTTGAGTAGTTCGTTATGTAAAACCTTAATTTTATTTCTAGTCTCTCACTTAGTAATTTAGTCGCCCACTTACTAATTTAGTCGCTGTGCTAGGATTTCAATAAACCACTTTTAGTATGCCCGTTCTGGATTTTATTATTGATCAATATTTGTCGTTAGTTTAGTTAATTTGTCACTTACTCAAATTCACACCGCTCAAGTTATTAAAACAGTATCCATCATCAGTCGCAAAGATCGCTCGTTTTACAATTCCCCTTATAAAAATCGGCCGATCCAGTGTTCGATAACAAATACTGTGATTTAAACGCGATTATGTACTATTAGATAAATAATATAAACTTCTACGAGTGTGATGAATGTCGGAACTATATTTCTTTTTTTTTTTGTATGATGCTTTTTTAATCGGCGCAGCAGCGAAGGTTAATCACAAACGTATTAATGGTCGTAAAAAACCGGTTTTATAGCAGTGTAGTTAATTATATTTCGATGTCTCTTACGCATAAAGTCGTACCTACTTAACATCAAAGAGTTGTGAGCAACCGTAGGGGTCCAGCTGGGTCAAAGCCTACTGGGGCCAGGGTCGATTTCCGAAAGGGAGGCTCGGTCCCGGTATGAAAGGCAAGAAGGAACGGGGTGGGTTTTTTAGTCAGTAAGAAGCGGGGCAAGGGCGGGGGTGTCATCTGGATGATTATAACCCACCGAAAAAAAAAACCTACTTAAAATATTTTTTGATGATTTATATGATAATATGAGTAAATAAAAAAAAAAAAACATCATTTTAGTTGAAAGACGTCAACTGTTGGATATAGATCTCTCTTAAGGGCCAAGTTGCCCGAAAAGTGCCATAAAACAGTGATTTTCTGAGGCCTACTCCTCCGTAACGGCTAGGTCAATTGGTTTGAAAAAAATATATGTTTATTATAGATTCATGAACAATAATATCAACATTTGATTTTTTCGTGCAATTAATACTTTTGTCAAAAAAAAATATTTAGCAATTTCGCAACTTTTCGCAACTTTTCCCTACTCCTTCGAAACGGCTTGGACCTTTAGAAACATTTTTACACATAAAAATTGGTAGTTAAATATCCTTCAAAGTGAACATTGCATATGTAAATCAATCAATATCTCGCAGAGAAAATGGATTTAAAGCGCTTTCCGGGCGCTGCTGGCCGCAATTGGCCGCAAATAAATGCACAGATTTGCGTACTGCGCCGCCTAGGCGAGTGCGAGAGTTGCGTTCACATAATTTCGGCCAGATGGTTCAAGGGACTATACGCCTTAAACGTCGCTATAACGAATGATCCTGTGCAAACGCACAGGCACGCATTGCATTCCCGCGACTCTTACCAGGTTATCGGTCCACCTTGTGGGAGGCCTTCCAACGCTGCGTCTTCCGGCAAAAAATTAAATAAAAACATATTATTATTACTTATTACATCCAGCGTCTGGTACTGTGTTCTTAAATTGTTTATACTAGACATACGGGCCCATTTTATACGCGTACTTTTGCCAATAAAACACTCATAGTAGACTTGACGAGCAATGCAAAAACATCGGTTAAAAATGTTCCACAAATTACATATACTTATCATTAAAAGAGTTACAAATAAAAACCGGCCAAGTGCGAGTCGGACTCGCCCATGAAGGGTTCCGTAGCAGCAAGTAACATAATATAAAAGTTCTTGTAGTTCGTTGTAACTTTGAACGATGTTTTAATAATAGTGTATTTTTTTTAGACTTATTTCGTATTAAAAAAAAAACTACTTACTAGACCTCGTTCAAACATACGGTCGGACAGACAGACAGACATGACGAATCTATAAGGGTTCTGTTTTTTGCCATTTGGCTACGGAACCCTAAAAATGATCTCCTGAAAAAATGCACTTTTTGCCTTACGACCTTAGGCGTAAGAAAGGTATCGATTTTAAGGTCAAATCGCTAAATTTTTATTTACATGTATAGTATGTATATAATTGTATATTAAATTGTATGTATATAAATTTGCCTGGTTTGAGCCCGAGATTTACTTGTCATAAGTCGGGGTCGTTACCACCGCGCCACTCGGCGCCACCACTGCTCTGATAAAATTATTACTTAAATATTGAAATGATCATACCTATTTAAAGACCAACCAGGATATTTAGCATAAGTACACATTAGAAAAATCTGCCAATTGCGAATCGGATTCTCGGACATAGGGTTCCGCCCACAGTTGTCTGTTAGCTAGTTTTAAGATTGCATTGTCATTTCGCGTAAATAAATTGTTTTTCTTTTCTTCTTCTTCTTCTTTCCCACGAATCTAAAAATATTACGTTTCTTGCATGGGCGCTTTAATTTTTGTTTTTTTTTTTTTTTATGGCGGCAATAGAAATCATCATCATCAGCCTTTATAATGTTCCCACTGCTGGGACTCAGGCCTCTTCTCTAGGAGAGGAAATGGGCCGTAATCGACCACGCGGGCCCAGTGCGGGTTGGTGAATGTCACATGTCTTCGAATTTTTGGTTCTGGGACATGCCTGTTTCCTCACGATGTTTTCCTTCACCGTTTTGAGAGCAGTGGTAATTAAATAAATTACACAAAGTAATGCACCTTGCAGGGTTTGAACCCGAGACTTACAACTCGTAAGTCGGAGCCATTACCACTCGCAATGAGAGTAGAGAGAGAGAGTAGAGAGAGACAGAGTATTTCTATACTCTGTGAAAATTCCAATGGTCTACTATACTACTACTCGTATTATGTCATAAGATAGCCCATTGACAGACAGACAGACGTACGCGTGACGCGGACTACGCGGAGGCTATCATGCCTAGGCTGTATAGGGTTCTGATAATTAGGTACCCTTGCGGTACACAACCCTATAAAGCAAAATACATTCCAATTTTAGTTAAAACATCAATAATAGGTACTTCATAAAGTTGTATTTTTAAATACTGATAAAAATATTCAGCATAATTAAGACATTTAAATACCAACTAATATTAACTTCAATTTTAAATTCGTAAATAAACGTTGAATCTTTTTTTCAATGCGGATTCTAGGGCTGCGGGAATGTTAGAAAAAATAACGAAGGCTCTGGAATAATAGGAACACGGGTGGCTTTTAGTCAGTAATTTCTGACACTCCCTTACGCTTCACCCGGAGTAGGAGAAATTATTTGATTATTTCCCTCCCCAAAAAAAAGGATATGTACATATACCTACTGTCCTGAATATACCAGTTAGGTCATTCATAGAATAGAAAAGGCTTCATCATCATATTTATTATAGCCGAAAGACGGACACTGCTGGACAAAGGCCTCCCAATTACACCAGGACACAGTCCCCCTTGTGGGAGGTCCTGCGGTACGCGATCGCCACTTCAGAACCATTCGGCCCCACGGAGTTCGGCCCTATCAAGTCGGATTCGAAGGGGTACGAAGTAATTTTCCTAACGATAGATATTAGAAGCCCATTTTTTTGTAGAGTGGTGAAATCATCAAATAACTCAGAGCTGGTCTGGATGGAGTAAGAGGTCTTTTACTGTCTAAAACCCACCTGTGTTCCTTCAGTTGTCACAGTTCCACAACTATCACACACAACGCCATCTAGTCCCATACTAAGCAGAGCTTGTGTTATGAGTACTAGACAACTGATAAACATACTTATATATATATATATTTATAAATAAATGCATTATTGCTGGCCTGTTGGTCTAGAGGTTAGTGGCCCTGACTGCTATGCCGCAGGTCGTGGGTTCGATTCCCACCCAGGACAAATGTTTATGTGATGAGCATGATCATTTGTTCTGTGTCTGGGTGTAATTTATCTATATAGTATGTATGTATTTAGAAATATATAAGTATGTTTATCAGTTGTCTAGTACCTACCCATAACACAAGCTCTGCTTAGCTTGGGACTAGACGGCGTTGTGATAGTTGTGGAATATTATTATTATTATTAAAGATAAATTACACCCAGACACAGAACAAATGATCGTGCTCAACACACAAACAGTTACTCTTTCAAAAGCTCTGGAATCAGCTCTGACAGGCATCGACCCTAGTGGGCCGCATCCATTATTCTAACAGCTTTTTGAGGCGCTAATCTATTTATTATACACTAGCTTTTGCCCATGGCCTTGCCCGCGTACGAAAAATATAGCCTATGTGACTCATGAAAACGGCTTTCTATAGGTGCAAAAAATTTTGCAATCGGACCAGTACTTTCTGAGATTACCAAAAAAACAAACTTTACCGCTTTATAACTTTAAATTAGTGTAAATTAAGATTATCGAATCTAGTTTAGTCTAACATCTAGCGTTAGGAACCCATCGCCCACATAATTTAAAAACCAGTTTCTGCCAAATTGCTGTTCATAGATACCTAGATACGAGTAGATACATTTCTGAGCAAACATTAAATAACATTATGTAATCAAGCAGGTGGGTTTTATTTTAATGCATCACACTAACTTCACACTAAAATAAAGCAGAAACAGGAATAACAGGACACACGAAACAGGACAGGAGTGTGCGCAGGAATTGCATGACTTGATTCCGCCATCTCAATTCTACCATCGGACAACCCGACGTACGGCGAATATTCACCCTTACGTTGTTGAAACCTCTACGGTCCGGACTAAGCGTTTCGCCTCGTCGTTTATACCGCGTACGTCGAAGGACTGGAACAGTTTGCCTGCTGCGGTCTTCCCGTCCGATTATAATTTGGGTGTATTCAAGGCTAGAGTGAACAGGCTCTTAATAAACTAGTGCGCCTCACCATCAAAGATTGCATCGCTACTTACCATCAGGTGGGATCGCAGTCAAGCACTAGTTTATATCAATAATAAAAAAAAAAAAGAATAGAACCATGTTTACTAAGAGATCACATTCATTGTGTAAATAGCTTTTTTTTTATGGTGGGAAAAAATCATGCATTGACATCCCCCCGCTCTTGGGCGGAGCGGGAGATAGTGTCAGACTTACTGACTAAAAAACTCATCCCGTTCCTTCAAGCCTTCATACCGGGGCTCGAGCGCCCTTTCGGATAACCCTGGTCCCAGTAGGCTTCGACCCGGCTGGGTCCCTGCTGTTGCTGACAACTCCTTGAGGCGCGCCGTCATTGTGTAAATAGCTAACAAGCTACATATACCCTAGGGTATTCAAGAGTGATTAGGTCACTTCTAGGCAAGCGTGCTTCATCGTTAACCACATCATAGCATCAGGTAAGGTAGTAGTCAACCGCGAGCCTATAAAAAAAACTGGGTAAGTGCAAGTCGGACTCGCGCACTGAGGGTTCCGTACAAACTTACCTATGAAAACAGTTAAATTTCTGAATCGAGTCTCAAAGATTATTACGAATCGCATAAGTTTTTTTTTGTGACGTAACTACAAAACAGTTTTAAGATTTTTCCTATATTTACACTATGAGACCTTGCTTTATAATAATAATAATTACTTTATTTCAAGTTTGCACTCATAGAATGGTTAGTAACAATATTAACTAAAAACTATGTTAGTAGCTATTAAAATTCAAAATAAGTATACAAAAATAAATTAAATTAATTACAGTAAGTTAAAATTATGTTTATGCCTTTCAGGATTTTGGTACAACGGGAAGTCTCCTATGAATTTTGATTGCCTTGAGAGTGTTGAAATATACGATTTTTTGCAACATAAACGACCGTATCTTTTTTTTCGTTAACTGACAGCTTCAAGGGACCGCAGACCTGAGTATATGGTTTTAATTTGAACTCGATACCTGCACGCGTTCTCGAGAAAAGGTCTTGACAGACAGACGAACAACAAAGTGATGGTTCCGTTTTTTTCCTTTTTTAAAAAGAAAAAAAATCTGATTCTCTGACTCTTTCAACCAGAATGATTATATATTTTATTCCCTCATCCAATTTTATAACCGAGTTTTTGTAACATTCCAGGAGAACACAAGGAGTGATCAGTCCAGTCCAAGACCAGGGCCTTTGTGGAGCATGTTGGGCGTTCAGCACTATCGGCACCATCGAAGCTATGGCAGCCATCAAGACTGGCAAGCTGGATAAACTTAGTGTACAGGTATGTTATTATGGGCTGCGGGATTGTCCGAAAGAGTTACCGTGGGCCTGGAACCCAAAGGGCAAATTCCGCAGCCTAGCCCTTATTTTAGGTTGTGTTGCGGTTATACGACATTATTTTTAGAACATGCTAAACCAGAATATAGTTTGTCCAATAGTTTTTACACAATGTTATATTTTTTCCCAAAAATACTACAAAAGATCACAAGTTGGACACCACCGACACTAAGTACAACACAGGTCACGGCAGGTCATAGCGGGCATTAGGAACCAGCAAAACTAGCTGGGCGCAAGTGCAAAACAACCCCTCAGTCGCCTGGATGGCCCGGTGACTATGTATTTATGCTGACATAACAAGCAACTTTGTGATTTTTCATGATACAGTTATGTAATTTTGTACAAAGATCCTTTACAAAAATACTAGACACGTGTTTTGGCAGCTTATATTAAAACTAATGTCGTATAAAATCTATCTTATTTTCAGGAAGCAATAGACTGCGCCGGTCTAGGTAATAGCGGCTGCGCAGGCGGCGACATCTGCCTCCTTCTTGATTGGCTTACGATGACCGACTCGGTTATCGAGAAAGAGACGGAATACCCTCTTCGTAACGCCGATGGCGCTTGTAGGGCGAACAAAAACAGTACGGGCGTTAAAGTGCAGAGTTTCACTTGTGACGAGTGAGTTTGAACTTTATTTTTATTTGAATAAGGTAGAAATTAGTTTGATTTTATAGTGTAGCTAGGGTCAGACATTGGCGAGAGATTTTGAACCCTATGCCAACCACATAAATCCTACAACGTGAACCGATGACCAGATGAGGGTAATGGGAATCCGATGGATGCGAGACATACAGGATCAGTCGTTATGGCGACACTTCAAAGAGGCCTGTGTCCAACAGTGGGCTAAAATGATGATGATTTTGTTATTAAATCATCAAATAAGTTCTTCCATTCTGGGTGGAACGAAAGGGAGTGTCAGACGTACTGACCTGTGTTCCTTTCCTTGCCCTTTTTTTTATGGCGTTGACGGTAGCTTTTTCAAACGGATACTTTACATTAGTTCGTCGTTCTCTTTCTACTATAGTTGCATCAGATTATAAATCTTGTCGATCAATACTTTCAGTTTCGTGGGTGCAGAAGAAAAGATCCTGACTGCGTTGGCGACGCATGGGCCGGTCACTGTGGCAGTAAACGCGCTCACCTGGCAAAATTACCTCGGAGGAGTCATAGAGTTCCATTGCGGGTATGTTTAAAGTTGGCGAGACAAATGGCCTATAGAAGACGCCATATAACCGTGGAATAAAGTACATTGACCTTTTCCTAATATCTCTGCGTAGCTACCCGAAAAACAAACAATGAACTGCTTTTCATTACTAGATCATGTAAAGGATCATGATATATGTCGATTCAAGGTAGCTTTATGTCTTTATTTCCATTTTTGAAATTAAGAATATCAACAAATGTAGCAGGGTCAATGACTGTTATCCCAAGTTTATCTGGCGGCACGTTTTTATTAAAAATATATATTTTTGTTTTATGACGCTATTCATGCTGCTTCAATACTGTGTTATAATAATTGCATACATAGTATGGCAACAAGCAGATTTACATTCAAAATCAAAGTTCGCGAGTTGATTCGTAAAAAGTTGGCAGTAGTTTCATCACAGCGTTAATGTTTTTCTATTGTCGATTTGGACCAATTATTTGACTATTTTAGTGCATTTATGTAGTGTATTAATTTGAGTATATATTGTATAGTTGTATATATTTATTCTATGGTTTATTAGTATATCAATTCTATGGTCTATTAGTATTTATATTCTTGTATTTGCCTTTTTCTCACTCTTTTATTGCACCTACCACTACTTTTTCTCCGCATCACCCAAAGGTTGACTGGAAGAGAATGCCTAAGGCATTAAGTCCGCCTCTGTACCCATGTGCATAAAGTGTTAAATAAATAAATAAATAGTAATCAATGTGGAACCAAAAACTAATCTACACTAATATTGTAAAGAGGCAAATTTTGCTTTTTTGTTGGTTGGAGGTAATCTCTGACAGTACTGGTCCGATTGCAAAAAAATTTTCACTGATAGATAGCTGCTTTATACATGAGTGACATAGGCTATATTTTATGTACGCGGGCGAACCTGCGGGCAAAAGCTAGTCTTTATTATACTCCATTCGAAACAAACCTCTTTTACTGTTCGTTCAACCCATTTTGACTTTTATTGCGTTGGTGGTACGTCAAATGGCGCAGTAAATAGTTGGTACTGTTACCACTATTTTACTTTTAATACCATCTTTGTGACTGCGGAATAGAAATGAAAATCGGTTGAAAGATAGTAAAAAGTTTGTTTAAATGTGTAATCTTAATTCGAATGGAGTATACGTGTAATTATAATACTTTTTTTAAATGCCTCATTGAGGCATTTAAGTCTTAGACTTTACCCCCACTTTTTTTTTTGTTAGCCTGTTCTGTCCCATTCCTGGGCAAAAGCCTCCCTGGGAAGCTCGGGCTCGCAAAAGATAAAAGGAGTAGATCCTTTTATCTTTTGCGAGCCCGAGCTTCCTCTTGCCTTTTCTGGTGGAATCTGTCTAGTTCATCGCGCCATCTCCTTCGTGGTCTGCCGCGACCCCGTCGCATTGCCCCACACTATATAGGGGCCAATGCCCCTAATAAACGGGTTTTGTATAGTACTATACAAAACCCGTTTAGCCGTTTCAGCGTGAAGGAGTAACAAACACACATACAAACGCTGCTTTACTTTGCGCTGCTTTGCTTTTATAATATTATACTCTGTTCAAAATAACATTAAAAATGTATGAAAACCATTTATTACTGTCCGTTCAACCGATTTTAACTTTTATTACGTTGGTGGCATGACAATGATAAATGATATTTATTTTGCAAATAGGTTTAAAAACCACTTTTACAAGCAAATTTTTCAAATTTTTTTTTTTTCGTCAGTTTTATCTAGATGAGGCCGGTTGGCCCAAATGGCGGCTGCAGTAAATAGTTCGTATTGTAACCACTTTTTTGCTTTTAATGCTATCCTTATGCCTACGAAATAGAAGTTAAAATCGGTGGAACGGACAGTAAAAAAGGTTTCTTAGGGTTTAGTGTGATTATTATTATAATTTTCTTTCCAGCGGCTCTCCAATGGAACTCAACCATGCGGTACAACTAGTCGGCTACGACTTATCAGCGGACGTCCCCTTCTACATAGCCAAGAACTCCTGGGGCAAAGACTTTGGCAACGGCGGCTACCTCAACTTAGCTATTGGGACTAACATCTGTGGACTGGCAAATGAAGTTGCCACTGTTGATGTGAAGTAGTGGTGATGGTGACTATGGACTTTTTTGTTAAATAATTGACGAATGAATGTGTAAATACAGTAGTAACAGTACTATTGATGACAATACTCCTTGTTCATAATTTAAACACATTAAGGTTATTTACTGCAATGCAAGAATTAATTAACTGACAAATACTTCTTTATTTTTATTTGAACTTTTTGTTAGTTAATGACTTCTTGCAGTAAGCTGATGATAGATACGTAAAACTTCAAAAACGCACTTCAAACAAACAACTGTCAAATACTTTTTTATTTTTATTTGTACTTTTTGTCAGTTAATGAGTTCTTGCAGTAAGCCGACGATATACTCGGAACAGAAATATAACACCGGTGTATATGCCACCGTAAAATTGTAGATACCTTTACACCGTTTAGTCTATCATGGTAGAAGCTTTTTGCGATTTTTGGTTTTAGGGCGTTCTAACATGACCAGAAAAATTGATTTTATTAGAAGAATCCTTTTTTTTTGTTTAAACTGCCCATTATCTTATTGGTTGTATTTTTATTTTCAATATTTATGAATGCAGATCGATCTTTCTCAAAAAATTCAACTTCTGTCTCTTAAGGTCTTTTTCGAATACCTACCTAAAGTACAGCTCTCGTCGCTCCATTTTCATAATCTACTCTGTATACGTAAAGCTAAAGCGAGCCATCTGTGAGTAATAGATGTTAGCAGATTTTCGTGGGATTTCTTCGAGTAAAGTTAGTGTCTTTTTCATTGTTTGCAAATTGATTCCTGGTGGTTATTGTGATTAAAAAATTGATGTAGTATCTCAAGTGTGACAACTAGATATTATGTGAGATCAATGAAACAGGCGCGATATAGGTAAAATGGAGCTGGAAATTTTGTAGTAGGTATTGACTACATTATTATCCGTAGGTTAAATATTTGTAGGCCACACAATATTGGTTCTATTCGGGAATCGAACCCGTGACACTCAGCTTAGCAGCCAATCGTTCAACTTCTGTGCCAAACGTGCCGCCAATCTTGCCTTATTGATTTTGTAAGAGCCATATTTTAATATAAGTTATATTATATAACAGGGTAATATACAAATAGTATTTTTTACTCTTTTTATTAGTTAAAAGTCCATTGCGTATTTTAGGAGGTTTACTTAGCGGATAAACAGACAGACAGACATAGAAAGTTTTTTATACTATGTAAATATTATGACAGTTCCTGTACCTAAAAGGTGTGCAACTTTGGACATTCCAACTAGTTTTTATTACTTTTTACTTAGGTTTTACATAAAGTTATAAAATAAATGTTACTGTCTTTTACCATATTATTGGATATATATGGATATTGTTGATTATTGTAATTATTGTGTAGTATGTATAAAAATAACCAATATTATATCGACCCTTTCTGCTATAAAGTATAACTAGCTCTAAATTTTATATTATTGGCAATGCGTTAAAACGAAAAGTACCTATAGCAAACAAGTGTATAAAAACTTTGAGGAAAAGTTTTTTTATTCCTAGCCATTAATTAGACTGTCCCACTGCTTTTTTTTTTCCGATGAGAAAAATCATCCTATGACAACCCCCGCTCTTGGGCGGAGCGGGAGATAGTGTCAGACTCTTACTGACTAAAAAACCCATCCCGTTCCTTCAAGCCTTCATACCGGGGCTCGAGCGCCCTTTCGGATAACCCTGGCCCCAGTAGGCTTCGACCCGGCTGGGCCCCTGCTGTTGCTGACAACTCCTTGAGGCGCGCGGGAACAGTGCGCGCCGTCGACTACTTGGGCTTGGTCCGGACAGTTACCGGACGGCCGGACAGCGAGCTACCCATTGCTCACTGTCCGCTAGCCCGCGCCTACGGTGGCCGGAAATCGGGATCAATATCCCGGCGCCGGCGGCGGCGGCGATAACGCCGTTGCCTGATGCGTTCGGCCTCCTCATTTGCGAGCATTACTGCTTCGCAGAAGTCGGCGACCGCCTGCCACTCCTCCTCGCTCCGGACCATGGCCTCAATCAAGGCCCAGACTGTCCCACTGCTGGGCAAAGGCCTCCCCAAGTCCTTCCAGACTTTCTTCTCCCGTACCGCCGCAAACCGGTCCTCATGGTACGCATGTCGGCAATCTCGCCACCTCTTTCTAGGCCGGCTTCGACGGTACCTTCCCTCTGCGTGGCGACGCTTACGGCTGACGCGACCCGACCAATCCCATTTGACATGGTAGCCTTTTTGCAAAAAGTTAAAACAGTGTCTCGTAATAACGCTTTTTTACTGCAGTGCAATATTAATTTACAATTCGAAAAAATGAGTAAAAGTGCAAAAAAAAAATATATAGTGGAAAGAGTCAATACGGAGAAATAAAATAAAATATTTTGTTAGTTTTTGTTTTCTTTATTCTATAAGTATATTTTTATTAATGTTTAATTTTTTATTAATTTGTAAGAAACATAGTAGCAGTTAAGTAGATCTTAAAAATATATCTCAATTGTAAAAAATACTCGACTACTTAGATATTGTGCCTTGAGTAATATTATCGAGTAAGCAATATTGTTGCAATTACAACTTCCTTAGATTACTGTATATTTTAATACGAGTACAAAACTTGAACAAACTATTACCTAAGTAATAATAATTGCCAATTCGTTGAAGAAAGAATAATACTCAATATAAATAATAGTTAATAACAATCAATAATTATAAATAAATTGGAAGATACTCCAAGATAGCCTCCAATTTTTTTCATGAAAAAGCCATTCTATAGGGTAAAACGAACTGAGAGGGTAGTATTGATGATTTTAATAATTATAATTCCCTAAATAAAAATGTACTACAGTCGCAAATTATATTTAATCAACTTGAAAATGACTTAGAAAAAGCAAAAAATAATTAAAAAATATTTCGGGGCTACCCGGGCGTATTCAACCGAAATAAAACAAAAATGTTAACAGTTAGTTAGTCATTATAATAATAATAATTATTATTATTTAATTATTACAAATACAATATATATTTTATATATATATGTTTAATAAATTAATTAGTTATTATAAGTACAATAATTAACTATTATAAATATATATTTTACAACACAGGTTTATCCTAGTTTAAGAGGCAGGGTTTTAACTTGATTTGTACAGGTTTACCAACAACTGTTTTATGTAATAAGTACGTACTATCTGTATTTTTGGTGAATAAACGTTTGTTATTACTTTAATTAGGATGTAGTTGTGACATAATCCAGGGACATGAGATTGACTTAACCTTCGCTTGCCCTGCACGTCAACTGCTTGGCAGAAAACCACAGATGGCAAACTGGTGCCATGGCCACATTCCGTCCAGCAGCTAATTTTCTCAGTCGTACATATAATAGACGTTTACAAAAAGGGTCCAATTATTTACATACAAAGTGATGTAACAATGTTGCTTAGTGAAATACGTATGTATAAGGTGATGGGATCATATTATGCTATTCTTAATGTTACTGCAGTATACAATAATACCATATTTCTTATATAAATATTATAATTCAAACTAGGCTGATGTACAAGTGTTTTGTAACTCGAACAGTCTGGCGAATTGATATTCATAAAACATAAGGAATAGTAGATTATGTGATAAAGCTGTGTCTTTAAGGCGCAGGCGGCATCTTGAATTCCGAAAGAAACTAAAGTTGCTAAGTTTTAATCCCGAACGCAGTGAAGGACTTATCTAATCAACTCCCGAGTACTGTGAGGGAGTTAATATAGAAATCTGATTGAAGTGATGTATTGAAGCCGCCCAAGACAAAGATAGCTTTATTCTAGTGTATCCAACACCTTCTGTGAGATACTTAAAAGATAATATATTAAAAAATATATATATATTTTTGAGAAATATAAGTATTATTTACAAGTTAGGCGGCATCGCAATGACCGCGCGCGGTCTATATATTTAACTGCATGCAGTTTTACGTTCGACTTCGTGCAGTCATGATATCAACTGCACGCGGTCGGCTGCAGTTGAGTGAAGTCAATATCAACTGCATGCAGTCGTGCCTTCAACTTTACGCGGTCGGCTACAGTCGTGTAGTGTCGACGCACGCTGTTCATCGCTAACTGCATACAGTCAGTGTGCAGTTAATTACAAAGAGCAAACGCACACTTTTTATTGTCAACTTTATTTTGAGGCACTTAAAAATCAATTTCTCCTGGGCTAGATGCGTGGCGCCAACTGTGCAAAGTCAGATCAAACTGCATGCAGTTGAATATATGGACTGCTTGCGGTTGCTGCGATGCAGTCCGTTTGATGGCAGCCTTAATGTTAACTATCAATCGAGATGATTTTAACAAAATTCACTACTAAATTGAACTATAGTTAATAATTTTCTATAACACTGCCATTGCCTTTTGCGTCCCATGATTCCATAAGTAATGTCCCTGTATATCTTTTATAAATTCGCATATTCCTACACTAATAACGAGTAACGACGTATTTCAGTTATATTACCGTTTTTTACAATAATCTTTCAATGTGATGACTTTTTTATTAATAGTAAATAAGCTAGTGCCATTTTGTAATAGATGTCATTATTTGTATATTATATATATTTTGCCAAAAGTATATTGTTAATATTAAATAAGTTGTTTATGATAAGCGCTGATAACTGTGCCTTAATTAAGTAACTCAATAAAATAATAATTACAGGCTGTTTTCAAAAAGTATGTTTTTTTTTATTGTAAAACCTTGTTTATATTGTATACTGACTTCTGTCAGCGGCATCGCCCGTGTGAAAAAGAAAACTTATTAAATAACTATGTATATGTTCCCTTGAGATAAGTATCTCAAGGGAACATATACATGCGGGCTTGTGGACAGTGAGCAATGGGTAGCTCGCTGTACGGCCGTCTGGTAACTGTCCGGACCAAGCCCAAGTCGTCGACGGCGCGCACTGTTCCCGCGCGCCTCAAGGAGTTGTCAGCAACAGCAGGGGCCCAGCCGGGTCGAAGCCTACTGGGGCCAGGGTTATCCGAAAGGGAGCTCGAGCCCCGGTATGAAGGCTAGAAGGAACGGTGTGGGTCTTTTAGTCAGTAAAAGTCTGACACTATCTCCTGCCCCGCCCAAGAGCGGGGTATGTCATTGGATGATTTTTTCCCGACATAAAAAAAGGGAACATATACATAGTTATTTTTTTCAGTATGTACTAATGTGGTACATATTGCGTACAAATATAATATGAATTTATCAACAGCAAAATAGATGGTGAGGTGTTTGCGGAGCATGACGTAATTTTTATAACTATTTATTTTCCTTTCCAATTTATGAGGAAATTTTTAGTTTTCATTATCGTGATTTAAGGCGTATAGTCCCTTGAACCATCTGACCGAAATTATGTGAAAGCAACTCTCGCACTCGCCTAGGCGGCAGTAGGTACGCAAATCTGTGCATTTATTTGCGGCCAGCAGCGCCCGGAAAGCGCTTTAAATCCATTTTCTCTGCGAGATATTGATTGATTTACATATGCAATGTTCACTTTGAAGAATATTTAACCACCAATTTTTATGTGTAAAAATATTTCTAAAGGTCCAAGCCGTATCGAAGGAGTAGGGAAAAGTTGCGAGAAGTTGCGAAATTGCTAAATATTTTTTTTTTGACAAAAGTATTAATTGCACGAAAAAATCAAATGTTGATATTATTGTTCATGAATCTATAATAAACATATATTTTTTTCAAACCAATTGACCTAGCCGTTACGGAGGAGTAGGCCTCAGAAAATCACTGTTTTATGGCACTTTTCGGGCGCTTGGCCCTTAAGCGGATACTGATAAAAATAGCTGCGAGTGGGGCAATTTGGATTTGGACATCGGAACCGCCGGGGACACCTACTGGCTAGTTTTATGGAGAAGGAGGGCCTCTACATGATGAACTCCTTCTTCAGAAAGCGTAAGCACAGGAAGTGGACCTGGCAAAGCCCTGATGGCATAACTAAAAATGAGATTGACTTCATCATGTCGACGAAGAAGCAAATATTCAGTGATGTCTCTGTGATCAATGCGGTGAAAACCGGGAGTGATCACCGTATGGTAAGAGGCACATTGAATATCAATGTTAAGCTTGAAAGATCTCGACTGATGAAGTCTACGCTCCGTCCTGCACAGATCCAGACCCAAAACTCCGAGAGCTTTCAGCTCGAACTTCAAAACCGTTTCGAGTGCCTAGGAAGCTCCGTGGACCAATATAATGATGGGTTCGTGGAAGCTGTCCATACAGTCGGGTCTCAGTTTTTTAAGACCCGTACAAGTAAGACCAAGAGGCTCACGGATCAAACTCTCGAGCTCATGAAGAAGAGGTGTGAAATGACTTTGCAGTCTTCAGATAATGCGTGCACGTACCGGCAACTCAATAAACAGATCTCGAAGTCTCTGAAACGCGACCTTCGCCGATTTAATACCGAGAGGATTAAGGACGCGATTGAGCGGAATAAGGGCTCCAAAGTTTTTGCACGGGATCTGTCTATTGGGCAGAGCCAACTCACGAAACTGCAGACGGAAGATGGCAGAGTCATATCCGCCAAATCGGAGCTTCTGGGAGAGATCGAGGCATTTTATGGACAGTTATACACGTCGATCTCCAAACCCGCTACAAATCTGGCAAACGACCCAAGAGCTAGATTGACTCGACGCTACACTGAAGATATCCCGGACGTCAGCCTGTACGAGATTAGGATGGCTCTGAAGCAGTTGAAGAACAACAAGGCGTCGGGTGAGGACGGAATTACGGCTGAGCTCCTGAAGGCGGGTGGAAAACCGGTGCTAAAGGCCCTTCAGAAGTTGTTCGATTCCGTCATACTCGAGGGAAAAACGCCACAGGCATGGAGCAGAAGTGTGGTGGTACTCTTCTTTAAGAAGGGTGACAAAACCCTGCTGAAGAATTACAGGCCCATCTCACTTCTGAGCCATGTCTATAAGCTGTTTTCCAGGGTCATCACGAACCGTCTTGCGCGCAGGTTTGACGACTTCCAGCATCCCGAACAAGCCGGATTCCGAAAAGGTTTCAGCACCGTAGACCACATACATACGCTACGGCAGGTCATACAGAAGACCGAGGAGTATAACCTGCCTCTCTGCCTAGCGTTTGTGGACTACGAGAAAGCTTTTGATTCGATCGAGACTTGGGCTGTGCTGCAATCTCTCCAGAGGTGCCAAATTGACTATCGGTACATCGAAGTGCTGAGGTGTTTGTACGAAAACGCTACCATGTCAGTCCGACTCCAGGACCAGACCTCGAAACCTATCTTCCTGCAGCGAGGTGTGAGGCAGGGAGACGTCATCTCTCCGAAACTGTTCACGGCCGCAATGGAGGATGTCTTCAAGGTTCTGGACTGGAGTGGACTAGGCATTAATGTCAATGGCGAGTACATCACTCACCTTTGGTTTGCCGACGACATAGTAGTCATGGCGGAGACTATGGAGGAGCTCAGTACAATGCTCAATGACCTCAGTAGAGCTTCTCTAAAAGTGGGTCTTAAAATGAACATGGATAAAACCAAGATCATGATTAACAACCATGTAGCGCCCACTCCTATCAAGGTCGGAGACTCTACACTCGAAGTTGTGGACGATTACGTCTACCTCGGACAGACAGTCCAGTTGGGTAGGTCTAACTTCGAGAAAGAGGTCAACCGTCGAATCCAACTCGGTTGGGCAGCGTTCGGGTAGTTACGCGGTATCTTCTCGTCCAGCATACCACAGTGTCTCAAGACGAATGTCTTTAACCAGTGCGTGTTGCCAGTGATGACATATGGCTCCGAAACGTGGTCGCTCACAATGGGCCTCATCAGAAGGCTTAAAGTCACCCAAAGAGCAATGGAAAGGGCTATGCTCGGGGTTTCCTTGCGTGATCGAATAAAAAATGAAGATATCCGCAGGAAAACTAAGGTTGCCGACATAGCACAAAGAATTGCCAAACTTAAGTGGCAATGGGCAGGGCACATTGCTCGCAGAACAGATGGCCGTTGGGGCCGAAAGGTTTTGGAGTGGCGACCGCGTACCGGAAGACGCAGTGTTGGAAGGCCTCCTACAAGGTGGACCGATGACCTGGTGAAGGTATCAGGAAACCGTTGGATGCGGGACGCACAGGAACGTTCGATGTGGCGACGCTTGGGGGAGGCCTATGTCCAACAGTGGACGTGTATCGGCTGAAATGATGATGATGATGATGATAAAAATAGTATTTATTTGATTATGAGTTGTAAACACAATTTATTAAATAGACACAATTTATACAATATTTATATAGTACAATTCACGAATGATGGCGGCCGTGAAGTTTACGCAGAAGGCTGCGCAGTAACGTGTTTTAGGAACCAAATGGCGACGTGCGTGTGCGAGAAGAGTGTAGTATGCGCGAATGTTCTCAAAGGCTAACTTCACGGCCGCCATCATTCGTGAATTGTACTGTACATATTGGTCGATACCTAGTTATCTCAATTAAATGTCTGACAAATAATATTATTCTAAACTGTAGATATTTCCATACGTTAGGTACAGGAAACAGTAGTGTAATTTATTATTATTTTTCTATATTCCTATGAGTTACTTTAATCTTATTTATTTTTTTTATATTCCACAACTATCATACAACTATAAATAGTGGTCAGTGACCCTGACTGCTATGCTGGAAGTCGTAGGATCGATTCCTACCCATCTATATACATAGATTACACCCAGATACAGAACAAATGATCATGCTCATCACACAAACATTTGTCCTGGGTGGGAATCGATCCCACGACTTCGAGCACAGCAGTCAGGGCCACTGACCACTAAGCCAACAGGCCAGTCAAAAGTCAAAGCCATTCCAAACTGATCCAGGTGTGATGACCGTCAGGCTTCAGTCAGATTCTCCCTTAATAAATAGATGCAGAATTAATACGACTTAGTAATTAAAGGATAAGTTTATATTATTCTTATTCATTTTTAATTTTTCATGAAATTATATTATTTTTTTCAGTTTTTGTAAATTCTTGACTTCGACAGTTAAATTGGCTCTTCACTGTCATTATGTAGAGTTTAGTTAAAAATAATTCAAATTACGTACTTATTTATTACTAAATTGAGTTGTCACATTAGTTAGGTACTTATCTAAAATATTGAAATCATGAGGAAACATGAACAAAAATATTTTCCCCCTAATCATGGTATAATGTAGGTACAGACACATGAGTCACAGGAAAATAATTCACAGTATTGTGTTGTTTTGTGCAAGAGTACAACATTTCTGTTCCATAATTATTCATTTAAGTAAATAATTAACAAGCTTAAAATGCGTAGGGTTATTTTATCAATTTTTACCATATTTGTAATCACAATTGTTACTTATGAATGGGATTCAGTTTCGAAATTTTACAATGAAATTATGAATAAGGTTAAAAATAAGAAATTAACAAATTATACGGTCAAGTGGCGTAAGTTCAATGAAGATGTCGAAGATTTAGACTGGGAATTGGAAGTAAGATTTGTCCGTTACTTGAGCGATTATAATAAAAATTACAGCAAGGAAGAGTACAAGAGAAGATTTAAGAATTTTAAGGTATGAATTTTTATCATTTTGGATGGTTCTGTAATAGTGGTTTCGTACTGTTTTATAGCAAAACCTGCTATTTAAAAGTAATACTTATTCATACTAATCACACAAACATACACGCTTACTTTTGTTTGTTACTTTTTTACGCTTGAACGGCTGAACGGATTTGGACAAAATAAATAAAAAAATTTTGGATAAAAAGCACACAGGTAAACCACATCCTTGCATAGCACTAACTTTTTATCCGGGGAGCAGGGTCGAGCCGCCCCCATGTGCGAGGTGTGTGCGCGCACACATGCGCCAAGGCATAACGGACGCCCCGGATTTTTGTTACACCCCCCGGCTTACTGCATATACTGCGCGTTCCCAATGAGAATAGGACCGATTCCTATGTTTTGACGTCTCGTCGTAGTGTCAAATCGAAGAAATTTTGGCAAAATTGAAGAACTTAGAGATGAGTAAAATTGAAGAACTGGATTCTGATTAAACTTTTTTCGTTCACAGTTCATAAATAAATTAAAATTTTCGTAAACTAATTAATGTTTAAAAATTTATTTCCTCGATTTGACAGTAAATCGTAACGTCACAACATGGCGGGCGATCCTATTCTTATTTGGAACGCATTGTACTAAGAATAATTATACTGTTAATCATTCTTAGTATACAGTAAGTCGCTGGCAGCAACTAGAGTCTGTGCGGAAAGTAAACCATCGTGGGATTTGAGGGCGCTGCTGTAGATAAATATCGTTTTTGTTATGTAAGCAACATTGTGACGTCATTATAGTGCGACTGTTAAATCTTGATATTTTGAAACTATGTTAGACTAGCTTCTTCCAGCGGCTTCACCCTATAATAAAAATTATCCTATTGGCTGAATTTACTCACCTAATGAAACTGCAAAGTTATAGCTTATATGCTATATTATTGCAACGTTTATCATTAAATTCTAAGTTTTTGCGTAGTGCCGTTAATTGTGGCGACACCTGGGGGAAGCCTATGTCAAACAATGGACGTATTTCGATTGTAATGATGATGAACATTTAAATGCAAACACGAACCTGTAAAGGAAAATAGCGTGAAGAAACTGCTGTACTGCCTATCTAGGTAGGTTCCACCAACGATCACTTACCCAGTTCCAACGAAAATGATTCTATCACTTTGACTGGGATCGGTCTATTATCACTGACTGGAATATTGTGGCTAGCAGCAAGTTTATGTTTACCCTAGTTAAATTTAAAGGTAAAAATGGGACACACTACCACTTTCTCGTTGTCTTCCTCAGTACATTTTTCCCTTTTGCTAATCAAGGAATAATATGAACTTAATGACTATGAAAATAAAGTACACTTCAGAATTTGTAATATTGCTTCGTAAAAAATCTATTTAGCCTGTAAAGGACCATCTCGTATATAAGATCCTTGGGATCACTTGGTTGTCCGTCTGTTTATCTGTTAAGACCCTTTAACTCGAGAACGCTTGGAGGTATCAAGTTAAAATTAAAACCATACACTTAAATCTGCGGTCTTTTGAAGTTGTGAAAAAATCAGACTTCTAAGTTAACGAAAAAAAAAGATGCGGCCGTTTATGTCGCAAAAAAACATATATTTCGATACTCAAGGGAATCAAAGTTCATAGGGTAACGTTGACCTAGAATCCTGAAATTTGGCATAAATCAAGGTCTCATAGAACAAGTACAGGGAAAAATCTTAAAAATTGTAAATTTGTAGATCCGCCACAAAAAAAAAATGTTTTCATTTCGGAAAATTCTTCGTAACTCAATTCGGGAATTGATTTCTTAGGTAAATTTGTACAGAATCCTCAGTGCGCGAGTCCGACTCGCACTTGCCCTTTTTTATTTTACTTACTGTATCCTCACTCAAGCCTGAAAAGAAATATTCTAAGTTAGTCGAAATGCATTATAAATTTAAAGTATCAATACTCATTATACTAGTCATCGAAAATATTGACCAAAACAAAATAAACAAATATCGTCATGTTTAAATGAATTTCCGTTTAATATATATATATTTGGAGATAACAGGGACAGGAGTTCACCTAGGAAGTCTAAAAACATTAAAATTAAAGTGTTACGTACCAAAAACACAGCATACCAATGTTTCCCAAGTTCGTGACTTTGTTTTGATCAATAATGGTGTGATTTTCCATTTTTTATCTTTGGCAAAACTGTAATATATTAAATATTATTTCCCTTGCAGCTCAGTGAAATGTTTTAATCACATTTCTGAAGATTTCAATTAAAAATCACAATAAAATAACATAATAAACAAACCCTCTGTCAAATGATATGGCGTTTGGCATTTGACGGAGGGCTGGGTTGGGTTGCTACTTAAAATCTTTAATGTTGTTTTCACTTTACGCCACGACGGTTCTTTTATCGCACAGACAATAGTGTTACATAAGTGAAAGTTTGTATGTACCTATGTTTGTTATTCCTTCACGCTTAAATGGTTGAACGGATATGGATGAAATTTGGAACGCAGGTAGATCATGTCCTGGAATAACAAGTTTATTCCGAAAGTAGGTTCACTTAAGATCATTTTCTACTTTAAAATGAGCGCAGCCGCTGACAAGCCAGTCGTTGAATACCTACAACTAGCGAAATGTGGGCTTATTATATTAATCTCTACCTATTAAACCTTTCGAATACCGTAATTAGAGACACAATAGAAAGACAATTATAGAGCGAACTTGGAGTGAGTTCGCTTGGAGTTTAATAAATTAAGGTAAAATTGGCATGATATTATTTATATTATTCTGCCACAAACTAGAAGTAATCTAAACGACAACGTAATTCACTGATTTTAGGCATCCCTAAAGGACATTGCCATACTGAATAAACTGGAGAACAACACGGTATTTGGATTGACAAAGTTCTCTGATATGTCTAAAGAGGAATTCGCCGATCGTGTGTTACTAAAACACCAACAATCGTGTGAACCTAGACATAGGGAATGCTACAAGAAACGATTTGAAGATGATAACAATCTGTTACGCAGCACATATGGAGACAAAATAAATAGTTCTCATGATTGGTAAGTACTAACTTTTTTTTCTTATTCATCGTCAGCCCAGCTAATAATTCGCAAAGGCACATCACAGCCGCAGCGATAAGTATAGGTAGAGCTACACTGCGCACACGTGTGACACACGAACCGAGCGAGCGAAGCGAGTGGTGCCGCGCCAGCGGCCGGCGAGTGCAACGACTACATTATTTGTATAGAAAAAAACTGACAATACTAAATATTTGGCTTATTTGATTTTGCGTAAAAACTGTTATTCCAACTGATTTATTTGACTAAATAAAAAATGTTAAAAGTACTAGTTGGTAAACAAGTTAAATAATAATGATAAATGATCTTTTTACACCACCTGCTCGATAATGTCGTTTTACACGTCATACAAACCTCACTTAAAGCAAGTCATTATATGCCTAGGGAGATAATGCAGTATGGCCGATCCCTAGGGAATAATGAGATTTGAATTTGGAGCATCCAGAATCGTCAACATTGTGAATTAAAATGTAGGCGCATCGAACAAGTTGACTCGAAATTCAAACCAAAGAGTATGTAATCACTATGATTCAAACTGGCCACTAACAAAAAAAAGAAAATAGAATAAAACGTGGCGTGCGTACTGACGACACGGGAGCATTATAGAAAATTGAAACTATAGAATCTTGGAGTAGTGAATTTTGTTTGTTTGATGAACTTGTAAATATAATACTTATATTTCTCTAATATATGATTTGGTCGACCAAATTGTCTTTTGATTATCTCACAGATGGTGTAAAAAGTAGAGTATGCAACACGGGGATAAAGCTGTCTTTGTCTTGGGCGGCTTAAATTCCTCACTTCACTCAGGTTTCTTTATTAACTCCCTCGCAATGCTCGGGAGTTAATTTTATGAATCCCTCACTATCGTTCGGGATTAAAATCAGCAACCTTCGTTTCGTTCGGAATTTAATATGCCGCCCGCGACTTAAAGACACTGCTTTATCCCCTAGTCACATAAACTACTATTTTACACCACCTGCTCGATAATGTCGTTTTACACGTCATACAAACCTCACTTAAAGCAATGCCTAGGGAGATAATGCAGTATGGCCGATCCCTAGGGAATAATGAGATTTGAATTTGGAGCATCAAGAATCGTCAACATTGTGAATTAAAATGTAGGCGCATCGAACAAGTTGACTCGAAATTCAAACCAAAGAGTATGTAATCACTGTGATTCAAACTGGCCACCAACAAAAAAAAGAAAATAGAATAAAACGTGCGTACTGACGACACGGGAGCATTATAGAAAATTGAAACTATAGAATCTTGGAGTAGTGAATTTTGTTTGTTTGATGAACTTGTAAACATAATACTCATATTTCTCTAATATATGATTTGGTCGACCAAATTGTCTTTTAATTATCTCACAGATGGTGTAAAAAGTAGAGTATGCAACACGGGGATAAAGCTGTCTTTGTCTTGGGCGGCTTAAATTCCTCACTTCACTCAGGTTTCTTTATTAACTCCCTCGCAATGCTCGGGAGTTAATTTTATAAATCCCTCACTATCGTTCGGGATTAAAATCAGCAACCTTCGTTTCGTTCGGAATTCAACATGCCGCCCGCGACTTAAAGACACTGCTTTATCCCCTAGTCACATAAACTACTGTTATTTTGCAAGTAGGTTTTATAAAAACACTTTTACATGTAATTTTTTTTTTCCGTCAATTAATGCTAGATGAGGCCGGTGTTTCCTAGCTGACTTTTTTTGCAAAGTAATAATTTGGCATGAAATTATGCGAATTAATTTTTGGGAAGTGTAAATTTGTCAAACTCCTTTCGGTCAAAGAAGGGAAACCCTATTAGGTATGACATATGAAGGTACGGCGGGCGGCGCGGTGAGGGAAGACTCGAGAAGAGGCGTTCGCGTCGCTACCATCCATAGCACGCATTCTTTCATATTGTACTCATGTAAAAACCAACTAAATAGGTACACCAACATTTTTGTATTATTATACAAGGTGCAGTTTTAAAACTGCACAATATTTCAGGAGGTTGTAATAAAACTCATAAATAATCATGTAAAAAAACGATACCTGCTCAATAATCAGTAATACTTGTTATTTAATTTTTTAATTACACTAAACTAAATCGATTGATCGATGGCCGCGGGGGCGTGGCTAGGGTGTGGCGTGCGGGATGATGATTGGATGATACATTATTTATGAAACTATCGTTGCGAGTTAGTGTGTGTGAAAACGCCCTTTATTGTTCCGTGTTTGTGTGTGTGAAAAAAAGCGCGGTAATAAAAAAAAAAAAAAATTACCTACTTATTTTATTATTGATTCGGGTCGAGAATCACTAACATAATTACCTCCTGAAATATTTTGCAGCTTCAAAACGACACCTTGTATAACGAGTAGGCATATTAATTACATTTTTAAATATTTCAAAAATAAAACATTTAAATATAGAAAAACAGTATCCAACCGCTATCGGAAACAGGGTCCAAGCTATCGGCGGCAATCAGGGCTCCAGAAAATAAGACTCTTAACTATACGAACAGTATCCAGAAATACCACATTCTGAATCAGGGCCTTCATCCAGTCGCGTAACGCGAGCCTCCTAAGGTTCACTAGGGGGCCAGAATCATGTACTGGATCCATGGTATTCGTTTGTGCGTCGAAGTCATAGGCACCATGACAATATAGGTTTGTAACGATTTCAGGCGAAAACAACAAGGTGTCGTGAAACCAGTCTTAGATCAAAAGCTTTGTCAAGGCTGCTGGGCCTTCAGCATCGTCGGAGTCCTGGAGTCCATGTCAGCTATACAGCTAGAAGATTATAAGAGTAGAAGCATAGAGGTAGGTACTACCTTTTCACTGTTCACTTGCACTGTTCCCGCGCGCCTCAAGGAGTTGTCAGCAAAAGCAGGAACCCAGCCGGGTCGAAGCCTACTGGGGCCAAGGTTATCCGAAAGGGCGCTCGAGCCCCGGTATGAAGGCTAGAAGGAACGGAGTGGGTCTTTTAGTCAGTAAGAGTCTGACACTATCTCCCGCTCCGCCCAAGGGCGGGGGATGTCAATGCATGATTTTTTCCCACCATAAAAAAAAAGGTACTACCTTTTTTCTCTCATCGCAGCATAAAGCAGATGGTCCTGGTGGACCGATGACCAGCCCCCTAGTCAAGTTACAACCATTTCTCTTGCGTCGAACGCTTCGAGTTGGCCACGCCCCCAATTCTTTTGTTCTAACCACGTGACAGCGTTGAGATGATGTCATTCCCGTACATTTGAAGTTTTCTACTAGCGTTAACGATCGCAGATTATCAAGTTGGCTAGGGGTACTGGTGAGAGTCGCGAGCATGAGATGGATGCATGACGCACAGGACCATTCGTTGTGGCGATACTTGGGAGAGGCCTGTGTCCAACAGTGGACGTCTGTCGGCTGAAATGATGGATACTGCAGATTCTTAAATTCCTTTTTCTCAGGAACTGATTGACTGCTCATCACGGAACAATGGCTGTTATAACGGGAGTGTCATCATAGCAATGGATTTCATTTGTGATAATACATTACGATTCGTAACCGCAGAGGAATACCCCCTGACTTTGTCTATGGATAAAAACTGTAAGCCGATTAAGGGGTACGAGAGAGGGAGAAGAGTTAAGCAGTTTAAGCATATGTGGTAAGTTTCTAACATCATCGTGTCGGCGAAGTGGGCCCACAGCCTGGCACACAAAGGGGCCATTGGTCGTCACCCTCCCGGCTAACTGTCCTAACTAGCAATTGATATTTTTCCAGGGCAACCGTATTTCAATCATGTTTCTGTAGTTGCAGTAGCTGCAGCTTTATTAATGAATCAATACCTAAGTGTTATATTGCTCTTGGCTTATTTTTTAAGTTAGCAGAGGTTGTGTTAAGAGTACTAGACAACTGATAATAGTAGTTTATGTGACAAGGGGATAAAGCATGTCTTTAAGTCGCGGGCGGCATGTTGAATTCCGAACGAAACGAAGGTTGCTGATTTTAATCCCGAACGACAGTGAGGGATTTATAAAATTAACTCACTAGTTAATAAAGAAACCTGAGGGAAGTGAGGAATTCAAGCTGCCCAAGACAAAGACAGCTTTATCCCGGTGTTGCATACTCTACATTTTACACCATCTGTGAGATAATTAAAAGACAATTTGGTCGACCAAATCATATATTCGAGAAATATAAATATTACGAGTATATTTACAAGTTCACCAAACAAACAAAATTCACTACTCCAAGATTCTATAGTTTCAATTTTCTATAATGCTCCCGTCAGTAAGCAGGTTTTATTCTATTTTCTTTTTTTCATTAGTGGCCAGTTTGAATTTCGAGTCAACTTGTGCGATGCACGTACATTTTAATTCACAATGTTGACGATTTTTGGTGTTCCAAATTCAAATCTCATTATTCCCTTGGGATTTGCCATATTGCATTATCTCCCTAGGTCAAAAAAAGTCAAAAGTGAAAGCATTTATTTCAAATAGACCATTTACAGGCACTTTTGAATAGTCAAATGTCGGTCAGTCCAAGAAAAGTGAAGCTAAATTGCACGTTCCAAAGAGTAGGTCTCTATGGAGAAGAACGTGCAAGAAACTCCATGGACACTCTTTTAAATCATATTATGTGTTACATATAATGCTTGGTTACATATTACTTGTTGCTTCTATCATGTGAGCACAATGTCGATAATGAAATAAAAATGTAAAATAATTAATAGATAGAAACTGAATTAAGCCACTGGCAGCTAAGAGATGACCAGTCCCATCTGACGGCACCCGTTCACGAGCATGACGCGTGCATCAGCCCCACTCAGCTCAACCATTTTGAAGGGAACTGAACGACCCAATAACACGTGCCACCAACAGCGAGACATTTGAGTGAGCATGACAAACTCTTAACTGCCATGCTCGTAATGTCAAAAAAAAAAAAAGTTGTAACCTAATAAAAATGCTCCATGGTGCTTCACATTCACAAACTTGGAAAAAGTGCTTCTACATTATATAATGCAATTGTGTCTTTCAAATTAAAAAAGAATACTATTAGTTTCCAACTAATCAACTAATTAGTACGCCCTAGTGGTAGTGGAGCTGGACCAGCATTGAGCCAAGCATTTTTATCTTGAATATAATCCTCCAACTTATAATATGCTTGCCCGCATAGTGTGCGTTTAATACAAGATTTAAATTTCGTTTCATTGAGTTCTAATATTTGGGGTGGTATTTTATTATAACATTTCAAACAGTACCCCATGAAAGAAGAGGCCACTTTAGCCAGTCTGAAACCTGGTTGAACTAATTGATCCCTATTTCTTGTAACATAATTATGTCTATCGCCTCTTTTGCTAAAAAGATGAAGATTTTTTCTAACATACATGATGTTTTCATAGATATATTGACAAGGTACCGTCATTATGTTAATATCTTTAAACAGTTCCCTTAAAGAATCGCACCGGCGGAGATTGTAAATAGCTCTGATGGCTCTTTTCTGTAATATAAAGATTGACTCGATGTCTGCAGCCCGTCCCCATAGTAAGATACCGTACGACATGACACTATGAAAATAACTAAAATAGACTAGCCTAGCGGTATCAACATCCGTAAATTGGCGGATTTTTCTAACAGCATATGCAGCTGAGCTAAGCCGCCCTGCAAGAGATGTTAAGTGAGGACCCCATTGTAGCCTTGAGTCAAGCGTAATCCCCAGGAAAATCGTTTTATCAACAAATTCTAGTTTTTCATTATTCAATACAATGTCACAATCACTACTTTAGACATTCGGTAAGGAAAATCTTATGCATTTAGTTTTTTTCCCATTTAGAACCAGATTATTAGCAGTGAACCAGTTTTGAACCTGCAATAGGGCGCTATTTTCGTTGTCAAGATTGTTAGTCTTTCTATTTATCTTAAAAATCAAAGAAGTGTCGTCAGCAAACAACACCATATTAAGTTTATTTTGCAACAAATTGGGTAAATCATTAATATAAACTAAAAATAAAAAAGGACCTAAAATTGAACCTTGGGGCACCCCCATTTCAACATTCAATCCCGACGAATTGACACCGTTTATTTGCACTAATTGCTGTCTATTATTCAAATAAGATTTTAATAAGCTTAACGCTGCATTGCCTAGTCCGTAATGCTTGAGTTTCAGAAGCAATGTTTCATGAACTACACAATCAAACGCCTTAGATAGGTCGCAGAAGATGCCTATAGCATCTTGTGCCTCTTCCCACGCATTAAAAATGTGTTTTAGTAAGGAAACACCCGCGTCAGTTGTACAACGTCCTTTGGTGAAACCATACTGTTTATCATGTAGTATGTTATTGGAGTTAAAATGACTAAGCATTTGATTTAACATTACCTTTTCAAATATCTTGCTAAGAACCGGCAAAACGGACACCGGCCTATAATTATTAGTGTCTCTACTATTCCCGGATTTAAAGAGTGGTATCACTTTACTATATTTTATTAGATCTGGAAAGACTCCTTGATCTATACACAAATTAAATATTAAAGCCAAGTACGGCGCTATAGTCTCAATAATTGAGGTACAAACTTTGATAGACATACCCCATAGATCTTCTGTCAATTTAATCTTGATTTCTTTAAAAGCTTTTATTACTGTTATGGGGTTTATATGTTTAAAGTAAAATTCAGTCGAACAGGCTGCAACGTTCGCCTGTAATAAACCAAAAGCATGCGATGGCGACGAATTTAGGGCTTCAGTAGTTTTAATTGGTATACTGGTAAAGAAATTTACAAATTCTTCTGCAACTAGTTTGTTATCGCTAATAAGACCATGATGAGTCTCCAATGTGTAATCATTATTATTTCTTTTGTTTCTGTTGGTTTCATTATTTATAATATTCCAAACCGTTTTTATTTTATTATCTGCTGTTTTAACTTTGTAGCTAATGTATAAGGCCTTAGCTGCCTTACAAGTATTTTTAAACATTTTAGAATAAGTAGCAACATATTTATTAAAAGTTTCAGTGTTAATAATAGGCTTAAGGCCATACAACTCGAAAAGTCTTTCCCTACTTATTCTGATTCCTTTAGTTGCCCAGTCACTAAATCTAAACTTAGGGCAGATAGTTTTAGTTTTTTTCTCAAACGTCTGATTAAACTCCTTTTGAACTATTGAAAAAAAATTTTTATACAAAATATTACCATTGTTTTCTGCAAGGTTCCAATCACCCAACCTGCTAGTTAAAGTGCTATTAAATTTATTTAGGTTACCGGATGTTATTGGTCTGAATTGTATCTGCACTTGTTGTATTGGTAAGTTGGATTCAAATGTTACCATTAGGCCGCTATGATCAGAAGGCAGATAATTTACAATGGCTTTTTCTAAATACTTGCAGCAACAAAAAACATTATCGATACATGTAGCAGTAGTTGTCGTTGTTCGAGTTGGTTCAATAAACACATTTGATAAATTAAATGATTTGAAAAGATTTAAAAATCTACTGCTATTAATAGAGGATACGGTTAAGAACGATCTTCACCGGTTTGTTTAATGGATGAAACGTATTTTATGATAAATTTAGTATAATAAATAATGTAACGCGGGTGGGTTGCCTGAGAAATTCCTGGCCAAACAATTTTTTTTTTTTTTTGAAAAATGCGCCGGTGTGTTTATCGAATAAATTTAATACAAACCGAAAGAGTGAAGCCTTTAGAACATAAAAATGTTGGGTTGCCTATTTGTTTCCTGGCATAACTATGGGTTGCCAGGTATAAACAGGTATGTATAAACAGGTGTGTTTATTTTGATATACAAGAAATTCTATATCAAAATAAACGCTGTTTCATTACGAATACGATGTTATAGTGTTGTCTGCAAAAAAATCTGGGGTGAATAACGGTTGCGCATTTTTCTAAAAAAAAAGTAAATTTTCAATTTTTAATTAATAATAGTCTGGCCAGGAATTTCTTAGGCAACCCACCCGCATTATACAAGGTGCAGTTTTAAAACTGCACAATATTTCAGGAGGTTGTAATAAAACTCATAAATAATCATATAAAAAAACGATACCTGGTCAATAATCAGTAATACTTGTTATTTAATTTTTTAATTACACTAAACTAAATCGATTGATCGATGGCCGCGGGGGCGTGGCTAGGGTGTGGCGTGCGGGATGATGATTGGATGATACATTATTTATGAAACTATCGTTGCGAGTTAGTGTGTGTGAAAACGCCCTTTATTGTTCCGTGTTTGTGTGTGTGAAAAAAAGCGCGGTTATAAAAAAAAATAAAATTACCTACTTATTTTATTATTGATTCGGGTCGAGAATCACTAACATAATTACCTCCTGAAATATTTTGCAGCTTCAAAACGACACCTTGTATTATTTAATACACTAAATTTATCATAAAGTACGTTTCATCCATTAAACAGACCGGTGAAGGTCGTTCTTAACTGGATCTTAGACTATATCTGAATTAGGGATAGAATGACTTGCTTTAAGTGAGGTTTGTATGACCTATAAAACGACATTATCGAGCATGTGGTGTAAAAACATACTTATATGTGACAAAAAAACAAGTACATAATTCTTGGTACATAAATGAGGACACAGTAAATAACTAATACCAACAAAATGTATACACAGCTCTATAGAGAGTTAGTCAATTTGGTGGCGCCAACAGCTCGGACGTATGGCGACTCTGGTGTCTCAGGTATGGTGTCTCCCTCTTTGAGGCGTGGCTGGAAAGACCTCACGGCGTCCTTACCTTCCGCATGACGCAGGTACTCACCGGACATGGTTCGTTCGGGAGATTCCTGCACTCGATTCATGCGGAAGTGACGCCCGGGTGTCGCCACTGTGCGGAACGCCCGGAGGACACGGTGGAGCACACAGTCGAGGTGTGCCCTGCTTGGGCGGAGCATCGCCGTGCCCTCGTGGGGGCGATCGGCGGCGGAGACCTCTCGCGCCGGGCCCTGGTTGAGGCCATGGTCCGGAGCGAGGAGGAGTGGCAGGCGGTCGCCGACTTCTGCGAAGCAGTAATGCTCGCAAAGGAGGAGGCCGAACGCATCAGGCAACGGCGTTATCGCCGCCGCCGTCGCCGGGATTCTGATCCCGATTTCCGGCCAACGTAGACGCGGGCTTGCGGACAGTGAGCAATGGGTAGCTCGCTGTCCGGCCGTCCGGTAACTGTCCGGACCAAGCCCAAGTCGTCGACGGCGCGCGCTGTTCCCGCGCGCCTCAAGGAGTTGTCAGCAACAGCAGGGACCCAGCCGGGTCGAAGCCTACTGGGGCCAGGGTTATCCGAAAGGGCGCTCGAGCTCCGGTATGAAGGCTAGAAGGAACGGGGTGGGTCTTTTAGTCAGTAAGAGTCTGACACTATCTCCCGCTCCGCCCAAGGGCGGGGGATGTCAATGCATGATTTTTTCCCACCATAAAAAAAAAAAAAAAAAAAAAAAGGTATGGTGTCTAGATTGGCAGCAATAGGGCATACAATTCGACATACATTTTCACTGGTTTTCATAGTTGTATGAAAAACAAAAAAAAAACGAAAAATGTGTAATAACGTTACAATCACGTAAGAGCGGTTGCGCTTCTACGTAATGTACCTTTCATAATGTACTCAAAAATTAAAAAGTTTAAAAAATATAACAATAGCAAAATATACAGGTACAGAAGACAATCTTATGTATGTACTTCACTTTTTATATCTACGCTCGGTGGACGCACACTAATGAGCGTTTGAGCCGGAACTGTTCGACGAGCGGGCCGAGACGTTCCGAGATATCGTGTCCGTGAGCGTTGTCTATGTGTGCGTTACTCGAGCGCGTTTTGTATGTAGATTGACTTCTGTACCTATCTATTTTGTGATAGAAGCCTTGAAAATATTTAATCGAGATCACAACAATTTTTTTTCAAACACTTTTTTTGTAGAACAAGTTTTGTGAAATATTCGAGTAAATCACGAAATTACTGAATGCCAACAGAGTTTTCAGGCGTTATCTCTCTTGTTTCGCGTTGCTTCTTCATCGAACATCGCGTCAGATGAAGCAACAAGCTTTTAAACCATGCTCGATGTTAACGATAGGCGAGTGGAAAAGCAGCCTCTTAAGGGGCCGGCGGAGGATGAATTTCCATACAAACGTAATACCACGCTCATTTGCAGTTGGAGCATATATCCAACATATTATGATGATATTCGGTTAAAGACAATATTTATCTAGGTTCCTACGTCGAGAATATTAGAAATATTGTTATTTTTAATACAAGAAAAGCCAAATGGCATGTTTTGCCATTTACGCTATAAAAAAGTGCGAAATACAATTTGCTTAAATTTCTTTTTGTTTTTTTAAAAAAGAAAGACGTAGGAACCTAGATAAATATTGTCTATAACCAAATATCATCATAATATGTTGGAAATATGCTCCAACTGCAAATGAGCGTGGTATTACGTTTGTATGGAAATTCATCCTCCGCCGGCCCCTTAAGGCTATATTTCACCAGGACACCATGATGGCGCAACTCGTCGCGCCGCCATGGTGGCCCGGTGAAACATAGCCCTTAGTGCTTCGGAATGGACAGGAGAATAGGAGGCCTGAGCAGCTAGTTTGGAATAAATTTCAACTTTCACGCGAGCGAAGCCACTCGCAGGAGCTAGTCCTAACTATCCTAATCCTAACTAATATTATAAATGTGAAAGTGTGAACGTTTGTTAATTAATCAAGCAAAAACGACTGAACGGATTTGGATGAAATTTGGCATGCATATAGCCTTTGAAATAGAAAAGAACATGCTACCTTTTATCCCGATTCCTTAAGTACCTAATGCCACACGGGCGGAGCCGCGGGCAAGAGCTTAGTACTAAATAATATTTCCTTTAAATCTTTCAGTAACATGAATGAGGATGTCATTGTGAAAATGATAGCCACACATGGTCCATTAGTAGTTGCTGTCGACGCTACCAACTGGATGAACTACATAGGGGGCGTGATCGAACGAGCTTGCACGTAAGTTCAAATGTCATCATCATCATCATCATCATATCAGCTGAAAGACGTCCTCTGTTGGACATAGGCCTACCCCAAGGTTTGCCACAATGACCAAAAGTCAAAAGTCAAAAGTCAAAAGTTTTTTATTTCACATAGGCCTACATGGGCACTTATAAAACGTCAGAAGCTAGTGCACGGTTCGAAATTGGTCGTTTCCTATGGAGAAGAACCGGCAAGAAACTCCATGGTTACTCTTTTAAAAAAGTGGTTGTAGTTACAATATTT
This sequence comes from Mythimna ferrago, assembly GCA_910589285.2. Taxonomy (NCBI): domain Eukaryota; kingdom Metazoa; phylum Arthropoda; class Insecta; order Lepidoptera; family Noctuidae; genus Mythimna; species Mythimna ferrago. The sequence continues at coordinate 13,630,662 of OU342676.1, read as the reverse complement.
CCATATTTACAGTATTAATAGGTATTATTTAAGAACAGTGTAAACCGGTCTTTATTGTACTCAAAAGAACAATAAAATCATCAAAATAATCATTTAAAAAAGTGAGTCAAAATATGAAGTAATCTAAGAATTCGTGGAGTCTACAGTGTTCTTCCATTTACATTATAAAAAGAGGCTATTTAAAAAAAAAAGCTGTCAATAAATGAGACGTTAACAACCAAAAAAGAAAAACTAACGAATTTAATGTGGTTGGAGTCAGATAATATAAAATAAAATAAAAATATTGCAAAAGCAATGTGTTAGAAAAAAAAAAGGTCCTGTATGTCACGCATCACATCACCAGGTCATCGGTCCACCTTGTGGGAGGCCTTACAACGCTGCGTCTTTCGGTACGTGGTCGCCACTCCAGAACCTTTCGTCCCCATCGACCATCTGTTCTGCGTGCAATGTCTGCCTTAAGTTCAAATGTATTCAAAGCAAATCAAAATCAAAAACATTTATTTCAAATAGACCATTGGCAGGCACTTTTGAATAGTCAAATGTCGGTCAGTCCAAGAATAGTGAAGCTATTATTATTTATATTATTATATTGCACGTTCCAAAGCGTAGATCTCTATGGAAAGCAACGTGCAAGAAACTCCATGGACACTTTTCAATCAGAATATGAGTTGCATATAATCTTGGTTACATATTTCTTGTTGCTTCTATTATGTAAGCACAATGAAGATAATAGAATAAAAAATAATTAAAAGATAGAAATTGATATTGAAAAAGCGTAATTATGTATTAGTACTTACATTTTGATACAAGTGAAGAAACTTTATCATTGCGAACGAGGTGGAATTTTGGAGCGGCTGTAGTAAATTTCCACGAGTATCAAAACGACGTTTTTCAATTCATTTACGAAGAAATAAATAATGGGTGTTGCCCGCCAACTAGTGCTCAGCCTGATACGATAAATACAATAAATTGTGGTGGGCGCACCGGCGCATTTTTCGCACTAATGCGAGAACAGTAAATTGCGTGCCTAAAAACGGTAGAGGTAGGAACTGGTTTTCGAGGAAACAACGCAGAAGGAGGCGTCCGTCTGTCATTTCCCTCTCGCTCCGTACCATGACCTGAGCGGGGCAACAAGCTGGGCACACCTCCACGGTTCAGCGTATACTCCACCATGTTCTGTGGGTGGTCCACACAATGGTGACAACCGGGGCGAGAACCTCTCGATCTTACCATGACCGGTGAGGACGCCTTCGCCATGCGGAAGGTGAGGACGCCGTGATATGCTTCTCCAGCAACTCCTCAAAGAGGAGACTTACCGCCATGATTATGCCGTGCACATGTGCACAATATCTTTTTCAATACACTTCCTCGAAAACTGACTCTTATTGCACTAAGATTAGGTTCAATATGCCGTCTACCTATATCACACTCGTGTTTTTTTTTTTAATTTATCATAACAAGGGCTTTTTTCTTTCTCATTTCGTCTCAGTCAACGGTGATTATTTTTTTAAGCATAGAGTCGCAGATTTTTAAGGTTTAATATTGAATGAGAATTGAAATTGTGTTTATGAACAGGTAGGATTATTTATACAATAATTCGTTGTTATCAACAAATTAAATTAAAAATTATCTGTTTTCTAAATTCAAAAATATTTGAATTTCTATTTTTAATTTTAATTAGAACGTATAACGGTTCGATTCCTTTGATTCTCCTTCAATCTGCAAAGGCAAAGCGCGGGAAAAAAGTTTAATAAATATTATTTTTTATTTGTATAATTACCTAATAATCGTCCAAGACTTATCATACGAGCCCAAACTCGATGGGGTTGTGTCGTTTAAGTACCAAGTTCCTATAGCCATCTTCCGGTTCCATCATCAGATCAGCTCGTTGTCATAATAATTTTGCATTGTCATCTGATTTACACATGCCAGCAAAATTTCAGCTCAATCGGTAACCGGGAAGTGGATCAAATTTAATTTGCAAGATTTGATTACAGACAAACATCGGGACAGGTGAAACTAAATAATAGCTTGTAGAAAGTGTTGAAATTAAGATTTTAAGAGAATTCTTTAGATGTTGCAATTAATTTATAAAATACTTGCGATAGCCTGCTGCCATCTAAATCAAAACTGAAATGTATGTCAACTTTGGAAAATTTTCTTCAGTGCAAAATGGACAAAAATGCGTCGTAATTTTCAGACAAAGTATTTCTTCGTAAGTGTATTGAAAAACGTTGTTTGATACACGTGCAAATTTTCCTCTGCAACCCTCGACTCCATAAGACACTCGCCTACGGTTCGTGCGAATTTCGCCTTGGTTGCTATGACAAATTTTCTGCTCTTGTATCAAAATTGTACTTTTACACCCATAAAAAAACAATCATCAAAACGTTCACAGGTCTGTGAACGTCTGTTAGTTATAGTATAGTCATAGGTCTGTTATCTATGACCATTAGTGGTGCCAATCATAACAAATGATATGAACTTATTTTTATGTAAACTTACCACATCCTCTGAAAACCGCGACAAATATCAATTTATATACCTTCGTTTAAATAATTATGTCAACAAGTACCTAGTAGGTACGTTTTACGACCAGCATAAAAAAATATCTGACATCAACGACAATACACATTAGAGCTTTCAAATACCGGATTTTTTCAATACCGTGATCAGGTTATCACGATATTGGTCATACGATTTACGTATTACAGGATTCCGGAATACCGGTACCTTCTGAAAGTTATAGTACGTATACATACACATCGCACTTTTAGAATGCGTTGACGCACACCTTAGATTATATACCTCTAGATTAGATGTGCCGTTGCTGGCAATATGGGAATACTGCTTCCCATATTGCCAGCCACCCACCATATTGCCTTCCCACCAATATTCCCACTAATATTCCCACTTCACGGCAATTTTGCTGGCAACGGCACATCTCTACTCTACATGTAGCCATGAGACTGTAGGGAAGTGTGAAAGTGAAAAGCATATACAAGGTGTAAGGGACAGCCCTTCACAAACTTTAAGGGCTTGCTCAGTAGACGATACTGAACAACATTCCACAAATTTTTTTTTCAGGAAACGAAAAAAAAATTCGGCCTCTCCATACAAACTGTCCAATCAAGTTTATAATTTTGTATGGTAAGGCGGATTTTTTTTTTCGTTTCCTGAAAAATTTTTTTGTGGAATGTTGTTCAGTATCGTCTACTGAGCAAGCCCTTAAAGTTTGTGGAGGGCTGTCCCTTACACCATTTATAGGGTCAATTGTAAAACACTAGAAAACTTTGCAGGACTGTATGTGTTACTAACATCATAAACAACAACTTTTGTTCTATGACTTTTTACAAAACATAATTCATTTACCAAAAACAAATCTTCAAGATTTCGTTGTTTTATCTATCAGATTTCAACTCTGTATTTCGCAATACCTGCCTATAGTGCGTTTCACTTAAGAGGTTCCTTTGCCGTAATGTTGTGAATACGGAAAAACAGTGTTGCTATATTTTTAGCAATAAAATTACTTAATATTAGGGAGATATTGATATTTCGTTACTTTTAACAATTGCCTTATAATTATTTTTTTTATTTCTTTTGGAAACTGTAAAAAATATTTTTGAATAAAGCATACAACGTAGGGCTCCACTTTGATTGTTCTGCAATTCTTTCAAATACCGAAAACGCCACTCCGCAATATCGTACTTCTCCATCCAACAACTTCCTTTTAGACTTGCTTTATTTAATAAAATCCCTTTCCCCTCATTTGTTCTCTATATAGTGGTGCGACTGCCGTTAAAATCGATTTAGTTTCACATTTCGTGCAAAATTTTTGGTAGAGTAGGCAACTCTTTTCATTTTCCCTTCTTTTTTCTGTAGACAGACAGGGGACAACATTACGGCAAAGGAACCTCTTAATTGAAACGCACTGTATGTCTGACGCGACTCCCGGTCCCCGCTCCCCTCCTGTATTGTACTTGTACTATCGCTTGCTTTGCTTCGCACAGACTTCGTAATATTCAGAACTTTCAATTTATTTAAATATTTTTATTTTTGTATGAAAATCTGATGAACTAAAATATGATAAATTTTTAAAAGTTGTTGTATAAGATGTTAGTAACAGAGTACTGAGAGGTTGCCGGTGTTTTACAAATAACCCTGTATACGAAATAGGTAAGAAAATTAAGACAAAACATAACAGACGCCGACGTACCGGCCGCTATTTTGCTTGGCGAACTTTGAAAAGCGACCCAAACAAAGGCCTGTCACTGTCACTGAGAGCTCGACTCGAGTCAGTTTTTATGTTTTTAGAATAATTTCGGCAAGTAAAGGAACATTTTACGTCTAAGTATGAGAAATAGAATCCAATAGTTATGTGTTTAGTAAGGAAAACATTACGTAGGTAATTGAAGTTTGATAGTGCTGTCTCATGTGAGGCCACGAGGTGCCTAGTGCCTACATCTAGAGGTATTTAATCTAAGTAGTACACTAATGTTAAAAGTAAAGTGAAGTAAAGTTTATTATATTCTATTCTATTCTATTCTAATCTAATCATGGCGTTTTTTTTCCCACAGCCGCGGTAGGGCCAGCCACGTAGTCCAAATCGTTGGCTATGAAAGATACAAGGAGCCTCCAGTTAAAACCCCTGTACCATACTACATCGTCAGGAACTCCTGGGGTCTAGACTGGGGGGAGAAGGGTTATGTGAAAATTGCTATACACGACAATGTATGCGGTATCGCTGAACAAGTTACTGCTATGGATGCGTTGAATGAAGAGCACATAAGAAACATAAAAAGTGATAATAAATAAAAAAAAACCGGTGCTTTTTGTTTCCAATTCCGAAGTTATTTGTATTTTTTTGTAAATAGCTTTTTATTTTTCGCTTTTTAATTGTGGTATCCCACAGATAAACCGTAAGTTATTTTAAATATATGTATAGTAAGGGTAATTAATAACATGAATAACATGTAAGAAAAAAATTGTTAAATTGTTGATGTAATATCTATAAATTCCAAACCTGAAATAAATGAATTTATTTTATTTCTTATAATATATATACACTAGCTGTGCGACTTCGTACGCGTGGACTACATAATTTTGAATTTATTTTTTCTAAAGTAAAAGTAGCCTAAGTTACTCCTTACATCAGCTACCTTCCAATAAAAGTCCCGTCAAAATCGGTCCAGCCATTTCAGAGATTAGCCGGAACAAACAGACAGACAGACAGACAGACGAAAATTGTAAAAAATGTTATTTTAGTGTATGTACCGTATATATATTCATATGCATGTGTATAGATAATAATCATTAAAATGATATAAACAACGTGTTACATTTAATGCGCAAAACCTCAGACACCTCAAATGATTTTTAATTTAATTGACCTAATTCTGTGAGAAAAAAAAAAACATTTGAAAAAATTTAAAGGTTATATTTACAGTTTTAGTTTGTTTGAAATTCGTATCTGCATTGAAATATTTATTAACCGACTTCTAAAAAAGGAGGAGGTTCTCAATTCGGATGTTTGTATTTTTTTTTTTTTTATGTATGTTCGCGCATAACTTCGTCACTTGCCAACCGATTTGTAAAATTCTTTTTTTGTTAGAAAGGGTATACTTCCCAAATGGTCCCATAGTCACCAAGTCGGGATCTGATGATGGAATCTTGGCGAAATCGAGGGAACTCCTCAAATATTATAGGCAACCATATAGTTCTTTTGGTATTTTTATCAAAGACTTAAGCATTTATAGTCAAAACATGACATTTGATGAAGTGGAACTGGTGAAGACGACCAGAAATGGCCAACGGAAGTTCATAGTCACACCAATCTCTCAATGAACATAGTTACAAATAAATGAATAGTTCTGAATAGGTATGTTGAAAATGGTATCATCGATGTGACCTGATGATGATGACGGAGCTGGAAGATAGGTACCGGAACTCCGAAATTAATCAATGTATCCCAGCCGTGTTTGGGCTTATTACAATTGTCATGAGATGCACTTTGGCTATATCGAACTGATCTGATGATGATGATGGAGCCGGAAGATAGGCACCGGAACTCCGTAATTAATCAATGTATCCTAGCCGTGTTTGGGCTTATTAGAATTGTCATGCGATGCATTTTGGCCATAAGGTACTATCGAATTGATCTGATGATGATGATGGAGCCGGAAGGTAGACACGGGAACTTCATAATAAAACAATGTATCCTAGCAGGGTTTGAGTTAATTGGAATTGTCATGAGAAAAAGGTACTCTGGCTGCAACTAAAAAGTGTGAAATAAAAAACTTTTTACAAAAAAAATAAAACCGACTTACTAAAAAAAACACTAAAACTATCAAAATAACTTTAATTTCGGAAGTCGGTGTTAAATAATGAAGAGGCAAAACTATTACAGAAACACCGACTTCCGAAATTAAAGTTATTTTGATAGTTTTAGTGTTTTTTTAGTAAGTCGGTTTTATTTTTTTTGTAAAAAGTTTTTGAGTAAATATGATTGTAGGTAGGTACTACAACCCTTTGTGTTTGTTTACCTATTTGGGCGGGTTTGCGCATATGATGCCTTGACCTGCCCCCCTAGCCAAGTTACAACCCTTTCGCTTGCGCCGAACGCTTCGAGTTGACCTTGGCGCCAATTCTTTTGTTCTGACCACGTGACTGAGCGATAAGACGCCGTCATTCCCGTACATTTGAAGCTTTCTACAAGCGTTAACTATTGCAGATTAGCAACTTGGCTAGGGGTACTGTTAATAAATAGACAGGGCAACATTTATAATGAAGATTTTTTTTGAAAAATGACAAGAGTGAATAGGTTACTTCTAGGTAGGGGTCCATCAGGTGATATAGTGGTCAAACGCGAACATAACAATAAAAAAAAATTTGGTTGTATTTAATATTTTAGTATGTTATTGTTCACAAAATAAAAGTACTTCTACTTATGTACTTAACTTATGAGATGTTATGAATTTAAGTAAAATATTATACATACAATGTGTTTTTTTTTTAAATAAGAATAGTAATAGTAGATTTTGCGCCATGTTATGACGTCATAACTGTCAAATAGGAGAAATTGGGTCGTGGGAGCAAAACAAGTTTCAATTTACAAATCATGAAGAAATCACGAAAAAGATTAATCACAATCCAGTTCTTCAATTATGTTCATCTTTGCGTCACGGTGTGAAGTGTCTGAGAAGTGGCCAATGGAAGAAGAAAGCGAATTGTTACTAACAATGAAAATAGGAAATAAAAAAGGTTTTTATTTTAAACTAATTCTGCCTTGACCAATATATTTAGTTAATTTAAATTAAACAATAAAAATTTTACTCCATCTACATTCAGACTTAATAAGTTTTCTTTGAAAACTTATTAACCTCGGTCTGTCAAATGTTAATTGAAAAGTATTTCTGTCAAATGTTTGGAGGTAGGCGGAACAGAGAGTAAAGTCCCACATACTTCCCTTGAAAAGGGAGGATCCTCCGACCAGACAGGTGTTATTGTCTGGTGGGCTACTGCCCTATAGATGATTTCGGGCTGTCGTATATGTTCAAATCGCGCGGAGAACTGTGATTGCGCGATGCAGGATTTCGTATTCTCTTCGTAGTTCTTAAGTGGCGCCATAGATGTCGCTACATCACTCCCCTCCGGAGATCGGAGATCGATGGTTCTTGACGCGTGCCAGGCCAGTGTAGGTTGGTTCCAGTGGGTCGGAACCAATGCCGCATAGTTCTCGGTGAGTCGGAACTGTCTGCGGTGATGCCCCAGTGAGTCGGGGTGTTGCTATCCCAGTGAGTCGGGATGATGCCCCAGTGAGTCGGGGTGATGATGTCCCAGTGAGTCGGGATGATGCCCTAGTGAGTCGGGGTGGTGCTGTCCCAGTGAGTCGGGATGATGCTGCAGGCTCCAGTGAGTCGGAGTAGTGCTGCTGGCTCCAGTGAGTCGGAGCGGTGCTGTGCGACGTAGGGCTTGACTGCTGGCGTCGACCAGGAGAGGTTCTTCATGGCTCTTCATGTGACTGGCCGAAGGTGCGGTGTGCCAAGCCAAGGTCGCTGATGAGGCTGAAGGTGATGACCAGGTATGACCAGGTAGGCATGCTGGTGGTCAGGATACCCTCTATAGCCGTGGGTGCTGGCTGTATGGCTCGCTGCTCGAAAGCTTGAGGAAGTGATGATGACGTCACGAAGGCTGCGCTGACGTTCTTTGTCGAGGGTCACCAGTTTGGAGGTATGCGGAACAGAGAGTAAAGTCCCACATACCTCCGTTGAAAAGGGAGGATCCTCCGACCAGACAGGTGTTATTGTCTGGTGGGCTACTGCCCTATAGATGATTTCGGGCTGTCGTATATGTTCAAATCGCGCGGAGAACTGTGATTGCGCGATGCAGGATTTCGTATTCTCTTCGTAGTTCTTAAGTGGCGCCATAGATGTCGCTACAAATGTTAATTGAAAAGTATTTCAATTAACATTTGACAGACCGAGGTTATTTACTTTCCTATTTTTATTTGAAACGCATCTTACATACTTTTCTGCTGACTGTACCCATTTTTTGCTTTTATAGTGATAATTTTTACAATTAAAACATCGTACAGAGCTGTAAAACATTCATTATTGTCGTTAAATAAATATTGTAAGAATTACATTACAATACAGTGTCCTTCAAAAACTCATATGTCATTGTTAACATAATGAGATATTTCTTTGTAGTTGTATTTAGTAAATAATTGCACAGTTTCAGAAAATGCAGTTCAAATTAATATTCATCGAAAATAATAGTTACCTACTTACATATCTACCGGATGCTAGGTGTGCGCTACTTCGCTAAAAAAGAAATATTTGTTGGAAAAAAAAAGGAAATTTACATATTTATTTTTAATACATCATCGCTTACGCATTATTTCCTTACCTAAGTACCTACTAATGAAACGGTTTCGGACACATCGATTGGATGGTTTCAAATTTTATATCGGACGTAGATAGACGCAATTATTGTGTTTTATTTATTTATTATTAAAGTCAAAGTTAAAAACTTTACACTTGAAAAATATGTTCCTCAAAAACCGTTTTAAATGAGCTTGACTTAAAAAAAAAAAACTACACGCTAAGGGCTTGTCAGGTACAGACTTTGGTTTAGGGTGTCGTTGGAGGAAGACATGGCAAAGGACGGCCTAGATCAAACATAGGTTACTTATTATTATTTAGAAATGAATTTTGAACTACAGGCTCAGCGGCACTCACACTAAGAGGATTTTTCCACCACCAGACAACCTCGTTATCATTTTCAAACCTGTGTAAGTGTAAGATTCACGGTCAAAGATAGCGTAATGTAGACTAGTAGCTGGTCTAACATCTATGAAGCCCAAACTATGGACTTTTCTGTTGTGATGAAAGAAAGGAGAAGCGAAAAACTTTGTAGTGTGGTCTGTCATTCTGTATCGCAAGCTTGACTAAGTATAATCAGTTTATAGACGACCTCGATAAGAAAGGATTTCAACCTCGTAAGTTTTTTATGACGGCAAATTGCTCAACCCAGGGTCTAAAAAATTTTAGGGAGTTATCTTTTGTCACGAATGGAAGAAGAACCTTACAGTGTGGTTAACCAACAAATCCCACGATCCAATTTAACTGCAAGAACTTCGCAACTCGCCTAACTTCACATCAGTTCGGGACCGGCAGCCGAGCAGTGTACACGTATCAACTCTTATCTCTTGGTATGTTTTTTTAATAACTTTATTTCTTTATGTGCTCACTATCCGACCACTTGTGTGGTTATTGTGAATGATAAAGCAAGATAAGGTATGATATAATTTATTTTGTTTTGTTATTTTGCGATTGATAAGTCTTTCAATTGGAAAATGGAGTGTTTTATTGTAAATGGCAATTATTGTTGATATGATTGATAACCGTTTTCTGTTTTAGTGAGACTGGTTGATGATGTAAAGTAATGATGTCTGTTTAAATAACAAATTTTCTTCATTTGTATTACCTAGTTGCCACTTGTTATTTCATACGTATAACGCTAAGATATTGCGACTGGGGTAGGCAGACTCTTAGCCAGTGTCGAATTCTTCTTGAAATTAAGTAGGTACTCATTGTTACTGTCAGTCACGATCACATTTGACTACCGGTTATATTACATGAGTACTAGCTGCTGCCAGCGGCTTTGCCCGCTTGAAAATAGGTTTCTCCATACAAACTTTGGACTGTGTTTCCTGCCCTTAGGGAGAGAATTTTGAAAAATCCTCTCGTAGTGCTCCTCATAGATATCCGGTGCTCCCCTACGTCATAAAAGCAAGCCTTGTGTATTTCACGCTCCTAGTCCCAGTAGCTTCGGCTGTGCGTTGATATGTCAGTCAGTTTGTTTTTCTATTTATCAAATTATGAGAAGTTAATATCGAGAACTAATTAAATTTACCATTCGGTAGAAATAAGATATTCTGCATTTATACAGAACGTCTAGGTGTTTATACAGGATGGTCAAAGCAGATTTATACCTATGACATGGGATTATTGTAAGTAGTGTTTTTTTTTTAATCGATCTTTTCATATAAAATAAAATCTATTAAAATGTGATTCTTACAGTAACCTATTAGTAGGTACTTAGGTACATATTTGAAGACACTTTTATGAGAATGTTTATTATTTTCTACAAAATTAATTGCAAGCATCACCGGGAATGTGCCGAATCTTACAAATATTTTTTTTTTATTATACAGAAATTGACAGGGATCAAGTTTTCAACAGTTTACTGTCTAAAAATGTGAAAGCTTTTGTCGTAGGTATTTTTTTAAAGTTACAAACTATGTACATATTATATGCTACAAATGAAAAAAATGCTTATGAAGTTACTCCATACCTAAGTACTTTTTTGTTCTTGAAAATAAAAAAAATCGTTCTTCGAGTTTGTCTGTTTAGCCACAAAGTCCTAGTCCACGCAACTGATTTTTATACGGATTTCACTAATGGAAAGAGCATGAACGATCCCGGTTTACGTAAAAAATATGGCACATCCTTTTAAATAACTCCACAAAAATATTTAAAAAAATACATAAAATTGGCAACCTCCCTTTTTTTCAAGTCGGTTGAATAAATTAAAAATAAAAAACCGGCCAAGTGCGAGTCGGACTCGCCCATGGAGGGTTCCGTAGCAGCAAGTAACATAATATAAAAGTTCTTGTAGTTCGTTGTAACTTTGATCGATGTTTTAATAATAGTATATTTTTTTGGATTAATGACGTATTAAAAAAAAAAACTACTTACTAAATCTCGTTCAAACCAATTTTCGATGGTAGTTTACATGGTAATGTACATCATGTATTTTTTTTTAGTTTTATCATTCTCTTATTTTAGAAGTTACAGGGGGGGGGACACATTTTACCACTTTGGAAGTGTCTCTCGCGTTAACTATTCAATTTAGAAAAGAATGATATTAGAAACCTCAATATCATTTTTGAAGACCTATCCATAGATACCCCACACGTATGGGCGTGATGAAAAAAAAATTTTTGAGTTTCAGTTTCAAAGTATGGGGACCCCCAAGATTTATTGCTTTTTTTCTATTTTTGTGTAAAAATCTTAAAGCGGTTCACAGAATACATCTACTTACTAAGTTTCAACAGTATAGCTCTTATAGTTTCGGAAAAAAGTGGCTGTGACATACGGACGGACAGACAGACAGACATGACGAATCTATAAGGGTTCCGTTTTTTGCCATTTGGCTACGGAACCCTAAAAACCGGCTGTGTAACTAAATAACTTTAAATAAAAACTGAAAAGTAAAAAAAAACAAGTTCAGTCCAAAAGAATAGAAAGCAATTTAATTACCTACTACAACATTGAAATAATTTCATAATCGAAACATAAATTAAAGTTAGTTAGCCCATTATGTCCCACTGCTAGGCGAAGGCCTCCTTCTCCCTTTTCCACATACGTTTGTCCTCGGCCATTGCGGCCAGATCCTCTGGTAGTTGTCCTTGGACAACTACCTAATAACACATATCTAATAAATTTTAATATGGAAAATATTGACGGCAACAGACGGGAGTTCGGGACCCATATTTGATGGAATGATTTTATCATTTTAGTCTAGATAATTTAATGGTCTTTTCGGCTTTCGGGTAAAAATAGGATTTATCGGATCTGGTAAGTTCAGGTATATATTATTTAGTGTTTGCGATTAATGGTCAAGGAAACGCCCTTCTAAAATTTTCCTACCTGTCCAATCAGTGCATTGGAAATTTTACTTGTTACAAATAAGGTAGATACCTACTCCAAATTCTTGCATAGTTGCTAACGAGTTATCTGTGATAACAAAGTTATAGTCACTGAGTGTCTGATAAGCCTCTCAAAAACTATGCACTCTCAAATAACATTAATTGTATTGAAATGGGCAACTGTGTGGTGTCCCGAGTTAGAAGGTCTAAAGGCTATCGTCGAAACGGCGAGAATCCGACGCCATCTGAAACGTAAGTAGGAATATTAGGGCTCAATTGCCCGAAAAGTACCATAAAACAGTGACTTTCTGAAGCTTACCCCTCGTTAACGGCCTGGTTAAAAGGTTTGAAAAAAATATAGGTATGTTTAATATAGAGATTCATGAACAACATTATCAACTAAGTATTGAATTTTTGTGTTTTTGTCTAAAAAAATATTTAGTACTTAATTAATTTCGCAACTTTTCCCTACTCATGGATTTCTTTAGGCTTGGATCTTTAGTTACATTTTTGCATAGAAATTTTGTCGTTAAATATTCTTCTAAGTGTACATAGCATAAATGTAAATCAATTAATATTTCGCAAAGAAAATGGATTTAAAGGTAAGCAGGGCTCTTTCCGGGCGCAGCTGGCCGGAATTAATATACACAGATACTCGTACTGCCGCCTAGGCGGGTACAAGTATTGTCACAGAATATGTAATAGTTATTGTGTCCATTTAATTCTGGCCAAATAAATTCAAGGGACTGCGAATGCCTAGCTTTTTAATTATTTACATGGAAATTCATCAGAGGGAGTGACACTTTTAACTAAAACCCGCCTGTGTTACTTCAGTTGTCCTTTGCAATCCCGTAGCCCTAGCAGGCATCGGCCCTAGTGGGTCCTGCCCATTTTGCTGAAATTTCTTTGAGGCGCACATGGAACACAACGTGCCTTCGGCCTTGGTCCTTACCGGACGGCGAGCTACTAAGGCTTTCAGGTTCGATATATTTTCGAGTCCCGGGACTATAAAATCGGGACTTGGCCCAGTCCCCGGAATCCCGGGAAAGACGAGGCTTTCGAGACTTGTTCAAGTCGTGGCATAGCGGACAGAGTTCCGGTGAAATCTTATGGTGGAATGGAGACAGCGACTGTCGCAACCCAGTGCTGGGCACGCCATAATTGTGGCGGTAAAACCCCTCATTGAGAATTGGCTGGAAAGACAACACGGCGTCCTTACCTTCCGCATGAGCAGGTCTTCAGCGGACGTTGTAAGTTCGTGAAGTTCCAGCCATGACACAGGAATTTTTTCGGAGCGAGCAGGAGTGGTTGGTAGTCGCCTCTTTCTGCGAAGCAGTAACGCTAGCAAAAGGAGGGAACGGGCCTCAAGGCCCAGCAGCCGGGATCCCGATCCCGATTTCCAGCCAACGACGGCGCGGGCTCGCGGACGGCGAAAAATGGGTAGCTCGCCGGCCGACCGTCCGGTAACATTCTGAACCGAGTTCAAGTCGTCGACAGCGCATAGTGTTCCACGCGCGCCTCAAGATGTCAGCAAAACCGTAGGGGCCCAGCGGGGTCGAAGACTACTGGAGGCATGGGTTCAACGAAGACAAAGAAGGAACAAAAGTGGGTTTTAGTCAGTAAAAGTCTAAAACGCCCTCTCACAACGACCAAGGGAGATGTCGATAAATAATTTCCCAACCAATAAAAAGATGTTAAACTTTTATTACTCTTATGTCATATTGAGGTTTTAGTTTCTTTCGCAGTCAAGCCTAGCTACAGCCTAGGGTTATTTAAATCACTCTTGATTTGCTTTCGATCTTGATTTCGCTTACTTTTAAGTAATCGTGGTTTATTGTCGACGACTATGACGCTTACCGTTTGGTGAGATAGTGGTCAAACGTGAGATAAACAAAAAAGCCGTGAGCTACGCTATTGTTCCGTTATGTTTTGGAGTACCTACCTACTTATATTTGCTCAAAAGCTATCAGACGGCTATTCAATCAGTAATTTACTTAATCTTTCATATTATACTTTTAAAGATAATGTAATAACGTTATTATTGAGCCTTGAGATCCTCTCAATAAAATTGAGTAGGGTTGTGCAAAAATATTGCAAAATACTTGGCTTGTAGAGCTTATTTTCTTTGATACTGTTAAAGAGTTTTTCTGAAAATCTAATTTTTGAAGGCAAAAATTCAAAACGACGTCTGCTGTTAAGTGTTGCGTCGTAACATGAAGTATCTAGTTTAGTAGATTTTAAAAAATCTACGCAAGTCTCGAAAGTCTCGTTATTCCCGGTATTGGAAGCACGAGTTTCGGGTCTCGAAAAAGTGGAAAAATCGTCGAGACTCCCGGTATTTTCGAGACCGAGACTCACGGGATGAAAGCCCTACGAGCTACCCATTGCTCGCCGTCCTTTACGCCCGCGCTTACGGTGGCTGGGAATCGCCCTTTGATTCCCGACATTATGACGTAGTACACGTAATTATTCTTTGATGTGTGAGGCCAATTTCGCTTCATCAATTGCCGCATAGGCCTATCATATGCTCATACGCCAGTCTCATTGTATTTAAATAAGGGTAGTTCGGTAGTAACATAAGTTTTAATCCAAAGGTTGACTGGTAGAGTCAGTTTTGAGTTGTTGCATTAAGTCCGCCTATTACTACTGTGTATGAATAAATCAATACGTAGGAGCACATAGCCAGGTTTTCCCCCTCATAATGCATGGTATCAATACCATGCGGTTATATTTAACAGACTTAAAAAAAAGGATTTCAAGACGACTGAATGTTTTTTTTTTTGCTGGTTTTTGTATTCTTTTTAGCGATATTCTTCGCTAATTACTTTAATTTTAAGAAATTAAAGTTATTGACTTAAAGTTCGGCGGCAAAATCAAGAAATAAAACCAGAAATAGAAGTTAAATATATTTTGCAATTGAGTTTTAACTTTTTTCAGGGAGTAGGTTATTAAAAAAAAAACATATTAGTGTTGCAGATATGGTGTCGCTTGTGATAGAAGATTTCGGGGTATACAAGGAGAAGACGGTGAAGAAGTTCACGTGGAGGACAACTGGGGAGTCAGAGATAGCTGTCATATCTTACGGGGCTATCGTCCAGTCTATCAAGGTAAGATGGTGAATACAACGCAGCGGCAGCAAACAACAATGCTATTGATATGGTGCTGGTAGACAGCAGACATCTAAAAGCTAATACTTAAAGTTGAAGCTATAAATATTACATAACACGCGAATGCTTGTCAGTCAGGGAGGTAGTATTGTAATTGGGCACGCCACAATTATGGCGGTAAGTCCCCTCTTTAAGGCGTGGCTGGAAAGACCTCACGGCGTCCTTACCTTCCGCATGACGCAGGTACTCACCGGACAAGGTTCGTTCGGGAGTTTCCTGCACGGGATTCATGCGGAGGTGACGCCCGGGTGTCGCCACTGTGCGGAACGCCCGGAGGACACGGTGGAGCACACAGTCGAGGTGTGCCCTGCTTGGGCGGAGCACCGCCGTGCTCTCGTGGGGGCGATCGGCGGCGGAGACCTCTCGCGCCGGGCCTTGGTTGAGGCCATGGTCCGGAGCGAGGAGGAGTGGCAGGCGGTCGCCGACTTCTGCGAAGCAGTAATGCTCGCAAAAGAGGAGGCCGAACGCATCAGGCAACGGCGTTATCGCCGCCGCCGTCGCCGGGATTCTGATCCCGATTTCCGGCCAACGTAGACGCGGGCTTGCGGACAGTGAGCAATGGGTAGCTCACTGTCCGGCCGTCCGGTAACTGTCCGGACCAAGCCCAAGTCGTCGACGGCGCGCACTGTTCCCGCGCGCCTCAAGGAGTTGTCAGCAACAGCAGGGACCCAGCCGGGTCGAAGCCTACTGGGGCCAGGGTTATCCGAAAGGGCGCTCGAGCCCCGGTATGAAGGCTAGAAGGAACGGGGTGGGTCTTTTAGTCAGTAAGAGTCTGACACTATCTCCCGCTCCGCCCAAGGGCGGGGGATGTCAATGCATGATTTTTTTCCACTATAAAAAAAAAAAAAGGTAGTATTGTAATGTAATGTTCAAAGTCGAATCTATAATGTTACATTACACGCGAATGCTCGTCAGTCAGGGAGGTGGTATTGTAATGTAATGCTCAAAGTCGAATCTATAATGTTACATCACACGCGAATGCTCGTCAGTCAGGGAGGTAGTATTTTAATGTAATGCTCAAAGTCGAATCTATTACATTACACGCCAATGCTCCAGGTGAGGGAGCACCTTAATAGAAGCGATAAGAATTATGTAACAAGATTTTTGTAACTCATAATATGCTTTTCGAAACACTTGCTCAGAAAGTGACTCTTATTGCACTGCACTTAGGTACATAATGGCCCTTGTTACCAAACTGACATTTTGATTACCATTACGCACTAGTGCTATAATGTAGTTAAAACCTTATTGTTCAACCTCTCCCCCGCCATAATTACATTACATGTATCGTATCAGGATAGGCGCAGGTCGTACCCCACGAGTCGCCGGTCAACCCCCGTTTATTCATTTCAGTGAGTGTATTGAAAGGTAAATAAAAAAAATATGGGCGCGCATATGAAAACAGATTTTTACCGCCACAAAAGTTTACTAGTTTTATAGTTATTTTCTTCACAAGTTTATTGAAAAACGTCGTATGATACACGTGAATAATTAAAGATTACCGTTCTCGGCTCTCTTAAGACCCTCGCCACGGCTCGGGTCTAAATACCGCCTCGTCGGTAATCACTAACATTACACACTTATATCATAATGTACCTACTATTAAAAGAGTGTCCATGGTGTTTCTGGCACGTTCTTCTCCATAGAGATCTACGCTTTAGAACGTGCAATTTAGCTTTACCTTTTTGACTGACCGACATTTTAACAATTCAAAAGTGCTTGTAATTAGTCTATTTGAAATAAATGTTTCTGATTTCTGATTTCAGAAGTTAGAAAATCTGAGACATATTAATAGCAAGGGGTATCGTGTTACCGAATTACTGGGTTGAGGAAGTCAGACATGCAGTTACTCTACGTAAAATACTAGTATTGAGTACCTGTATTTATTGGCCTATACTTTCCCACTGCTGGGCAAAAGCTTCTCCCATTTTCTTTCAGATATTGTTTTCTCGAGCCACCTCGAACCAGCCGTTGCGGTAGGCGTCTAGGTCGTCTTGCCACCTCTCTCCAGGTCGGCCTCGGTGGCGTCGTCCAACCTCAATTACCCATTCTTGTCCAACAGTCAGTGTACATGATCTTCGTCTTTAAACGCAGCGGCTTATTCCATATACATAGGTATACAGAATGCTGCGCTCCATTGCTCGTTGGCAAACCCCAAGGTAAAACTTTTGCGACTCGGTGAGCTTGTTCAGATATGGACCGTCTAAACAATTTTATTTTTAAACCGACCCCAATTTACTTATTCTGTGCCCCAACATAGACTTTGAGAAAAGACTAGATAGATTAATTGATAAATCCTATTACCATTTAATTCCAGACCCCAGACAGACTAGGAGTCAAGACAGACATAGTCCTCGGCTTCGATGACCTGGATGGCTACGTGAACTGCAATACTCCATACCTTGGAGCCACCATCGGGAGATGCGCCAACCGCATCGGCAACGCCACCTTCGAGATAGATGGCAAGACCTATAATGTGGCGAAGAATCAAGGCAAGGACCATCTGCATGGAGGGATCATTGGATTTGATAAGGTACCTATGAAGTCCCCGGTATTATTTTCCGATAGGTTTGGCAGAGAATGAAAGAAAATACGTTTTTTTTAGGTACGACGGACCAAACTTACGTTAAGTCACGCTCGGCCTTGGTACGGCCGGACCAAGTTCCAGCGTGTTTTAGCATTATTATGAGGAGAAAACATTAAGGCGTTCCGGAAAAAGTACCTACCCAACAACAAAAATTCTTCTAGGCACCTATGAAATAGATGTAACTTTAGTACAGTTCGTCTTAGCATATTGCATGCCTGTATTATACAGGCTAGGGAGGTGCAGTTAAAACGGAATTCATAACCCCTAAGCCACGTCAACGTACTCTGGCTCTGATAAAAATAATGTATTTTTTAATACTTAGGTACATAATGGCCCTTGTTACCAAACTGTGACATTTTGATTACCATTACGCACTAGTGCTATTATGTAGTAACCCCAAGCGAACGCCCGGCGTTCCCGCACCTATTGTCTTTCTATTGTGTCTGTAATTTCCACGATTGAAAGGTTAAACCTTATTGTTCAACCTCTCCCCGCCATAATTACGAGTATATTACATGTATCGTATCAGGATAGGCGCAGGTCGTCCCCCACGAGTCGCCGGTCAACCCCCGTTTATTCATTTCAGTGAGTGTATTGAAAGGTAAATAAAAAAAAAATGTGGGCGCGTCGTATGATACACGTGATTAATTTATGATTACCGTTCTAGGCTCTCTTAAGACCCTCGCCACGGCTCGGGTCTAAATACCGCCTCGTCGGTAATCATTAACATTACACACTTGTATCATAAAGTACATTATTAAAAACCCAAGATAACCTACCCGAAAACTCAATGAAATCAGTAATTTGCCCACAGTGCGAAAACTATACCTATATTGTCGAAGCTGATTTATAAAAACGCAATGAGCTTGAAAAGAAGAAAAATCACAATAGCGGAACGTCCTTATTATTTATTTTCCTTCACCTTTCAGGTTGTCTGGGACCACACAGTAGTAGGCACTAAGGTCGTCTTCAGCTACTTATCCAAGGATATGGAAGAAGGTTACCCCGGAGACCTGGTGACCACCGTGACCTATGAAGTGACCGACGACAACAAACTCCACGTGGACTTCAAGGCGTCGACCACTAAGAAGACGGTGGTGAACCTCACTAACCACTCGTACTTCAACTTGGCGGGACATGATGGAGGATCAGAGGAGCTCTATAAGCACTATGTGGTTATAAACGCTGACAAGTAAGTGATGCCTTTTAAGGGTTCCGTACCCAAAGGTTAAAACGGGACCCTGTTACTAAGACCTCATCTAGTTTAAACTGAAAAAAGAATTGACGTGTAAAAGTGTTTTTCTCAAACCTATTTGCAAAAAAAAAATCAATTATCACAATACTCCGCTGCCCATTCATCTGTCTGTCTGTCTGTCCGTCTGTTATCAGATTGTATCTCATGAACCGTGATAGACAGTTGAAATTTTCACAGATGATGTATTTCTGCTGCCACTATAACAACAAATAGTAAAAAACAGAATAAAATCAATAAGATTTATTTGCCGTGTTTGCTACGGATGGTACGGAACCCTTCGTGCGCAAGTCCGACTTGCACTGGCTTTTTATGATATAAACTAGTGCTTGACTGCGATCTCACCTGATGGTAAGCAGTGATGCAATCGTTGATGGTGTAGCGCACTAGTTTCTTAAGACCCTATACACTTTAGCCTTGAAAATACTTACATACCTAAATTATAATCATAATATAATATATATTATGATAATCGGAGGGGAAGACCCCTCCGATTATCACTACCTTACATTTACTTTTTTCACATAAAAGTGAACAGGTTACTGCATAAAATATGAACTAATGTGATAGAAACAACATAATTATCTGTTCAAAAATAGAATTATCAAAATAAGATAACGCTAACCAAGATAAAACAGTAGATTATTATCAAAGGGATATAGCAGTATCGTATGTCTCGGGTAGGTATATTGAAACCCGAGTGTCACGAAGGATTCCAAGGATTAAACCCCGAGTGCAGCGAAGGGATTCAATGTTGAAATCATTAAGCCCGAAGCACGCTTTTTTAACCCCTAAGGGAAAAGAGGGCTGTTATAAGTTTGACGTGTCTGTGTGGCTGTCCGTGGCCGGTGGCATCGTAGCTCTTAAACGAATGGAACAATTTTGATGCGGCTTTCTTTTTACATAAAATAATTCACAGGATCACCAAAACGGACTCTACTTCGATACCAACTGGTGGGTTCGTCGCCGTTCAGAACACACCATTCGACTTCACCGTCCAGAAGAAGCTTGGCGACGCCATGGCGGGTGGGGGCAATTTGTTTGATGACAACTACTGCATTGAGACCCTCGGGAAACAGGTTAGTTGAGGATAAGCATCTTAATTTATACATTAAGGAGCTAAAACTGAGTTTTTGAGTAATTTTTTAGGGTTCTATAGCCATTGATTGATAGGCCTGTTGGTCTAGTGGTTAGTGACCCTGACTGCTATGCCGGAGGTCGTGGGTTCGACTCCCACCCAGGACAAATGTTTGTGTGATGAGCATAATCATTTGTTCTGTGCTGGGTGTAATTTATCTATCATATGTATGTATTTAGAAATATATAAGTATGTTTATCAGTTGTCTAGTACTCATAACACAAGCTCTGCTTAGCTTGGGACTAGACGGCGTTGTGTGATAGTTGTGGAATATTATATTATATTATATTAAAGGGTAAAAACGAGAACCTGTTACTAAGACTCCATTGTCCTTCTGTCAGTCACCAGGCTGTATCTCATGTACATGAACGCGACGCGGCGCCGCAGCCAAGTGCGGTTAGTCCCATCGAATCATCATTCTAAGAGCAATGTGTGCTGCCCACTGCCACTTAAGTTCCTCATTAGTGCGGTCTGTGAAATGCCACCACCTCCCTTCTTAAAAACCCTTTACTTCTGTCTTCAGGTCCTAACCCTCGCCGCGTACGTAACCCACCCACCATCGGGCCGACTCCTCGAGATCCACACTAACCAGCCAGGCATCCAGTTCTACACATCCAACTCCTTGCCAGCCCCCACCGAACCAGCTCTGATTGGGAAGGGCGGGGTCGGGTACCGTCGCCACGGAGCGTTCTGCCTTGAAACCCAGACCTACCCAGATGCCGTACATCATAGCAACTTCCCCACTGCGTTCTTGGTACCTGGAGAGCAGTACTTACATCGTGTGGTGTATAAGTTTGGAGTTTATAATTCTGATAAAGTCGTTGAGACGCCTACTGTGATGGGTGCTTAGAATGGTTAAAATGTATTAAATAAATAAAGGAGAAATCAAAAGAAAAATGGCAAGGTTAACCTACTCCTTTAAAACTAGCATTTGTTAGTAGTGATAAAATAAAGAACTTTTTAACACGGTTATATTAGCTTCACCTGTATGTTTGTAACCAACGCCTTTGAGCTCGATTTTGACCTACTTTGGGCGATCAGATTTTCTTCAAACTTTGCACACCCATCAAAGGCTGATGACAATACAATAATCCGTGATTTTTTTAGTGAAAAATAAAAATATAGTTTAAAAAAACTAAAAAAACACGCTTTCATAGCATATTAACCTTTTGAATGTCTTAAGTTACACAGTTCGACATAAGCCATTGTCTTTCTATTGTGTCTCTAATTACGGCATTCGAAGAGTTAAACTGAAAAGTGTAAAATTTAAGAAAAATATAGCACAAAGCGCCCCACGCTTTTTTCACAATGATATTAATATTTTTCGTTCATTATTATTATTTTCTACCTAGGTATATTGAAAATTATTTTACAATTTTCAGTTTAATATGCTATGAAAGCGTGTTTTTTTAGTTTTTTTTAACTATATTTTTTTTTCAGTACAAAACTTATAACACCCGTCTTTTCAATGAGGGTTAAAAATGTAACTAAGAAAGAAAAACCATGAAAAAACATTTACTTGACAATCGACAGTCCATGTATTTTACACGAATTTAATAAAATAAAAATATACAATAAGTAGTGATTTTTTGTAAAACACCTATCAAGACTATGTTACTAACATCATAAACAAACAACTTTTGTTTTTTGACTTTTAAAAATTTATCATACTTTAGTTCATCATATTTTCATACAAAAACAAAAATATTAAAATTGAACGTTCTAAATATTACGAAGGCTATGCAAAGCAAGCGTGCATTTTGAAATAAAACTACATCATATCTCAACATTGTTTTATTTCGTTTTACTTCAAAATAATAACAGAAAGATACGACAATAGTAATTAGAAAAATTATAACATATTTTAATTATTAAATTACCTAATTGACATTTTATTGAAGGAATGTTGTTAAATTAAAATATTGTCATGATTATAAAAAATACATCATTCCTATTTAAACATTATGTTAAAAAACATAATTTTCAAAATCATTCACAGTAAATTGAAATGAAAGAAAAAGTGATAGTGTGACGGGTGACAGGACAGAATGGAAGAAAAAAACGTGTTGCGCCGACCCCAAGTAATAAGGGATAAGGGCAGGAAGAATAAGATTCACAGTAAATTGGATCAATTAAGTATACAGCTCTTCCATTATAGAGAAAAATTACTCCTTCCTTAACTAGTAGATATATTATGAATATTCGATTCGAGATAATTAAGTATCCTCTTGATCGCCACGGTAGTTAATATGTATTTTTCAATACACTTACTCGAAAACCAGCCCTCACCACTACTACTTTTAGACACAATTCAATGTTTCCCGCACTGGTGCGGAAAAGTGCGCCCACTCCACCATACTCGAGTGAATGGGCGCTAAGCGACCCCCTCGAGTCACGCGTCAACTCCCGTTTATTTAAATTTTTGCAAGTGTATTGAAAAATTTCGCTTGATACACGTGGAAATTTTTCACTACAGCACTCGGTTCATAATACCAAATTCTGACAAACATTCTCCACTTGGATCATAATGTACTATTTCTTTTTTTTGTCAACCGTTCTTTTGACGTTTACGCGTTTACAGCCGCAGCTGTTTTTTTGCCGTCGATGGCGCTCAAAAGGCAAGTATCTAAACTCATAAAAATTACAATCTAAAAACTTAATGAACCCTATAACGAAGATTCAAGTCCGTTTTTCCCGTTTTGGCTGCTGTCTCCATTCTGGTTGTTGTACGTGTCTCCCCAAGTCAGGTTCAGACTCCTCTTCATGCAATCATCCAATGGTGGGATCAGAGAACGAGGCAGCAAGAATGTTGATAGGTTGAACAGATCCAGGAAAACTTTGTAGCGGTCACTAGAAAAAAAAACAATAAATCTTTATTCTCTTCATTGTATCACACTACATATGATTAATAAATAACAGACAAAAATGAAATGGATTATATTAGAGGAAGTTTAAAAGTGGCGCCAGTGACTGTAAAGTTGAAAAGAAATCATTTGTCTTGGTATGGTCACGTGAAGAGGAGGGATGAAACACATGCTACTAAAACAGTTCTGCGAATACGTGTAGATGAATGGAGAGGGAGAGGGAGGCCAAAGAAAAGATGGACGGATTAAGTGAGGAGTGATACGAAAGAATAGGGAGTTAGTGGTAGTGTGACGGGTGACAGGATAGGATGGACGAAAAAAACGTGTTGCGCCGAACCCAAAGTAATATAGGATAAGGGCAGGAAGAAGAAGAGACCATTTCCTGGCTTTTGACTACTCAGCCAAAAACTGGGACATCTGAGTAAGTCCAGGTGTATAATGTGCATGGACGCGTAGCTTCATAGACGCATATTAGCTATTGTACGCTTGGTGTACGCTTGCGTGAAGTTTACATACAAAACTATGAAACTGTCGACGAAACTGCAACGTCACGACGGCACGAAGAAGAAGAAGAATACGACGTGTCTGTGAAGCAATGCTTCCGTGGACAGAAGGCCTAGCGAATGAAAACCGGGACGAACGTGGTTTCAAAGGCACGGAGGTTACGGCCCCGACTTACGAGTTGTAGGTCGCGGGTTCAAACCTAACTAAGCTCTCAAAACGGTGAAGGAAAACATCGTGAGGAAACCGGCATGTCCTAGATCCAAAAATTCGAAGACATGCCCGCGTGGGGTCCGCGTGGTGGATTACGGCCCATTCCCTCTCCTAGAGAAGAGGCCTGAGACCCAGCAATAGGAACATAAAAGGCTGATTATGCTATGCTATGCAAAACATGGATGTGTCTTGATAATCTAATAGACGGTCACCCATACATAAACCGATCCTGTAAAGCACTTTAATCTTGTAAATTGACGCATGTGTTTGGTTTTACCTACTTGCCACGATCATCTAAACCTATTGATGGCTAACTTATTAAGAATAGTGTGTTTGTTACCTTAGTGTAGAGCGAAGGTACTGGTATCCAGATGATCCCCCTGTACCAAGCTGCATCGATCCTATCATGCGCTGCACCATGATCACGTGGTTGTCTGAGGAAATTACTTAACTTTAATGCTTGTACTTTACATAAAACTGAAGTAGGAGACTGGATATGACAGTGAATAGAGAAGAATGGAAGAAGAGGTAGATGCTGGGCTGACTCTAAATGGATTGGCACAAGGGCAGGAGAATTCGGGCACATCACAATTTCTGCGTGAGTGGCTACAGAGCCGTCACGGCGTCTTCACTTCCTGCTTGATGCAGGTCCTGTCCTCCATGGACACTGTTTCGAGAGGTTCCTTTCTCCGCTTTGGCGGGAAGAATCGTCCAGAGGACACAGTGGAGCTTACGGTAGAGGTCTCCCCGGGCAAGTACAGTACCACCGTATCTTCGTGGAGACGAGTGACGGGGACGACCTCTTGCTTTTAAGCCTGATTCAGATCATGTCTCGTAATGCGAGCGGAGGAAAAAGTTACGAAGAGGCAACCGTCACTTCCCAGCCGCCGTAAGAAACGCTCCGGGTATTGCGTCTGGTTGATTCCCGGCTTGTGCGGACGGCCATCTACATATTGCTTGCCGTCCGCTAAGGACCAGGCCCAGGTCGAAGGTGCGTTATGTTCCTCGCGCTACAGCCCCGTCATGATAAGATTAATGAGAGGCCAAGCATCGTCAGTAAATGAACCTAATCTACCTTCATAGTCAAATACATCGAAGTACCTAACCTCGTATTTGGTTTATCAAAGTTATACTTACAACGCCATTTGGTGATGAGACTGTCTATATCCATAAGCAGAGTGAGCAGCTGATGCGGCTGCGAGAACCGTGGCTCGTCTCTGTAGAATGTGATCATGATGGCGCCTTGCAGGGCTTTGTGGGACAACCTGGAACAAGAACAGACGTTCAAATCGTGAACCAGAAGTCACAAATTCAGTTTCAAGAATGTGAGACGTTCCAATTCTGGATATAGTGATTATCAACTGGCGAATTTTGCGTGTTTCATACACTATACCTGTGTTCCCCATAGGAGAAGTTAGTGGTGTTAATTATTTCCATATTTCGCCACTCATATTGATGGCCATTAAGGTGAAAGCCACGGGCTCAACCTTGGTCATGTTCTGGCTATATAGCGCTGAACTCAAAATATTAATCTATTTTGTTTTCAGTATAAGGATAGGTATTTGCTAAAACTCGGACATTCGTTTTTTATTGGCTAAAACTCGACTCAATTCATGTCGTATAGTGCTATGCTTATGTAGCACCTTAAATGGTTATTACCATCAATCAGACTGAAATTTAGACTCCAAGCTTCTAATAACACTTTCTTCTACCAAGCCAATCAAGTCGATAACCCTCAGGTGTCACCCTCAGGTGCTCAGGAGCCGAAGAGACTTTGCAACCACTGGCTCAACTTTCAAGGCAGGACAAATTAAACTTTATATTATGCTGTAATGTGGTATCCACACCAACCTTCTTTCTCCTCGGGACCTTAGCGCGTCGTGGACAGCTGGGTCGAAGATTGAGCGGTAGATCTCACGACGGTTCTCAGCATCTTGCAGGCGGTGACGACGGACTGTCTCGTTGGTTTCCAGCTGAAAATAGAAATTAAATTTTTAGAACGAAGTATGATTGAAAAAATTAGTTAAAATATTTAAATAGTGGAGAGATCTTCAAACAATAAAGCTAAAGAGAAACTGAGTTTACGTGTACCACGTATGCTACGCATTATGACGTCAAACTCTTGAATTTGCTTGGGAACAGATGACGAACGTGAAACGCGTGTGAGAGCGTTGCGTATGCTAAGTCGTTTCTAAGCCAGTCTAGATGTCATAATGCGTAGCATAGGTACGTGGACTTTTTTTTTTTGGATGGGAAAAATCATCCAATGACAACCCCCGCTCTTGGGCGGAGCGGGAGATAGTGTCACCCGTTCCTTTAAGCCTTCATACCGGGGCTCGAGCGCCCTTTCGGAAAACCCTGGCCTCAGTAGGTTTCGACCCGGCTGGGGCCCTGCTGTTGCTGACAACTCCGTAAGGCGCGCGGGAACAGCGCGCGCCGTCGACGACTTGGGCTTGGTCCGGACAATTACCGGACGGCCGGACAGCGAGCTACCCATTGCTCACTGTCCGCAAGCCCGCGCCTACGGTGGCTGGAAATCGGGATCGGAATCCCGGCGGTGGCGAGAGCGCCGTTGCCTGATGCGGTCGGCCTCCTCCTTAGCGAGCATTACTGCTTCGCAGAAGGAGGCGACCGCCTGCCACTCCTCCTCGCTCCGGACCATGGGCTCAACCAAGGCCCGGTAGGTACGTGGGCTCAATTTGTCTACCACATTTGCTTTGTGTCATGCAAAAGCAGCACACCAATCACGGTACAAACCAAACGTTTGCAGACCAATAGAGAAGAGACAGGTATTGACCACAGTCTTTCTACAGAATGGTCAATGTTGTGAGCATATTGTTCAGTCCGTTCTCGTCTATAATATTAGCAAATACTCGTTATAGCCCTTCGGAAGAGCTCTTTTACGAAGTGTTCGTAACTGCTACACAGTGTAGCGATTTTAGTGGAGTCAGATTGATCAAGGTAGATTTGCCATAAGCATTCGACACATTGCTGATGACCTAGTGAGGATCGCGGGAATCCGATGGATGTGAGACGCATAGGAGCGGTCATTGTGGTGACGCTTGGGGGAGGCCTTTATCCAACAGTGGACGTCTTAAGGGCCTTAAGTTAAGGCTGAAATGATGATGATTCGACATTTGACATCTTCCCATGATGAGTAAGTTTCATGTCGAACTTCATCCAGAAATTGAAGCCGTGGTTGGCGAGACCTGGTGTACCTTCAACCATGAATAGGAGAAAAAAGCAGGTAGAAGAAGAATCTTAAACATGCTCACCGCGGCAGCATCAATGTCTTCCTTAATCAGTTTGTTGACGGCAGCCTCAAACTTGCCCCAGAAGTTGAAGCCATGTGTCGTAAGACCTGGGGTTCGTTCCAACCAGCGCTCGATCAGGGCTAGGAGAGCTGGTTCCTGTTCGGACCTGGAAAAGTCATGATTTTATTACATACTTTTATAGAATGCTTCACGATACTAAACAGAAAATAAACACTAGAAAAAAATCTTTTTACTGAAAAAAGCATGAAAATTCGTTATGGAGGAAGAATGGGCACGTGATGGTAACCTCTCTCTTTTGTACACACGTAACCTATTGGCGATGACGTCACTTTTCAGTATGCTCAATGCGCATCCTTTTTCTGTTACTTGACAGTTTTCCCACCAGATTTAATGGTTTTAAAAATTCTTCCTATTTGCGATGTCGGATAAGTTATTTTTGATATTATAAATTAATTTAAAAAATGAGGCAACTATCCAATACTACGGGTACAATTACTACGATATCTGCCAGACAACCTTTGGATGGACTGAAAGGAGTTTTGGTAGCGACAGAATTTTTTTTTCATAGAACGCTAATCTAAACAGTAAAATGAGCTTACTTCTGTAATGATTCCATGGCTTCAGGGTCATCTCCGAACACTGTCTGATAACTCTGGTTGTACTTGACACGCAAAGCCTGCTTCAGACCAAGCTGGAAACAGAAAGGACAACACCGTTAGCATAACATCACCATGTAATCTTCACTGAGGCAAGTAGAGGGTATCTACATAATATGTAGAGGTACACGTCTCACCCACACACTCTCATTTCTTTAAAATTACGATAAATCAATGTATACACTAATATAGGGGACGAAACTTTGGTCACTATTTTTTTTAAATTATTATTGATAAGCCCGCGCTTGATGACCACTATCTCAACTGATAGTAAGCTAGGGACGACGATGAAGCACGCTTGCCTAAAAGCAACCTAATCACTTGACATAAAGACCCTAGGTTATTAGTTAGTTAGTTAGCCCATTTATGTCCCACTGCTGGGCGAAGGCCTCCCTCTCCCTTCTCTCTCTCTCCGCCAGTCCCTCCGGTATTTATCAAGCTCATAATTATCTCCACCTGCGCCCTAGGTTGTATCTACCAGAAAATATACAACTCCTGCAGGGAATCCCACTCCTTAGCACACATGTTTGCAGAGGCGCGCATCGATTGCTTCTACGCTGTTCTGCGCAAGCGATGCGCATCAATGCTGAGCAGAGTGGCAACATCGTTTTAAGTATGATAGCCAGTAGAGTTGACTGCCTGTATATGAATCGTTGTATTAATGCTCACATGAGTATTGATGCCTCGATTCATGGGTCAGGCAGGGGGCGTGTAGTTTAAGCAATAAATAAATTAATTAATACTAACACTAGTTTTAAGTTTTTATAATACTAACAGATTGGATCCTGGTTATCTTAAATAAACGTATGATTATTATTATCAGCACACACACAGTATCTACCATGTATCTACACACAATAAACGTGATCCCTAAAGGATTTGTGCAATATTGGATCGAAAAGCCAGATATCGTGTGGTTTTACAGAATTGTTTGAAAGAGTTTACTCCGCAGTAGGTTCTGGATTGCAAAAGGAAACTGAAGAAATAAATATATACAATACACCGTTAAATTTTGATCGTTTTAATCCCGTGGAGGGTCGATCCGTTACATGAAACACTATCGATTTGTAAAGATAAAATAAAAAAATAAAGTACCTTTTTTTTAAACTCGTATTAATATACGCATGTACGATATAATTTTTTTTAAGAAAACGTCAGCTGAGCGAGTCCAATGATCTGTAGGTAGTTAGTACGCAACACCGACTACTACCTATAAGTCATTGGATTTGCTATCGTCTCGTTAATCTTTTAAATAATTTAAGTTATTTTTGTACATATTTGGGGCCTCTGTAGCCCGGGGGCCCATATATTGATGCAACGGCAGCTATGCCCCTGTATCGTGTGTATATTATAAGCTTCCATAAACAAAACCTCGATAACGTTCTCTCCAACCTAGGCATTGAACTCGACATTCTAATACGGGAACCACGTGGTACAATGCTTACGTAATAGAGAATTCGAATGAACTAATAGGTATTATAGGTATACCTACCTAGTAATACCTAGTCGCAGCCAATGCCATATTGATTCAAATCGATTCTAAATATAATTGTTGAAGCGAGTGGAGTTAATACTTTTGTTGACACGAAAGGCAAGTAATACCTAGTTGGAATGGAAATGTTTAATTTGTTATGAGTGCTCCTCATAAGAAACTAAACTCATCTCAACGCTCAGTCACGAGGGCAGAACTAGAGATGTACCGTTGCAGGCAATATTCATACTCCGGGCAATATTGCCACAAATATTCATACTCTGGGCAATATTGCTACCAATATTCATACTCCGGGCAATATTGCCAACAATATTCCGACTACACGGCAATATTGCCGGCAACGGCACATACACATCTCTAGTCAGAATAAAGGAATCAGAAGCGTGGCTAACTCGAGGCATTCGAGTTCGACGCAAGAGAATCGAAACGAAACAGTCATAAATTGGCTAGGGGGGCAGTACCTTTATTAAGCCTTATTTACAAACAAAATTACCTTGTTTTCGAGCAGACGAAACTGCAAGCTCTGGAAACCTGAGGCAGGTCGCAGATAGTGCCGGAAGTCCATGAAGTCCAAAGGAGTCATTGTCTCCAGGATCATTACTTGATCTACCAACAACTGAAAAGAAAAACACACCACAAGTTTAGTAAGGAAGTCCAATTTTGATATGGTTGTCGGCCCTAACCAGTACCGGATTAACCACGTAGCAAGAGTAGCAAATGTTACGGGGCCCGCGCAGTGGGGGCCCCGCTTGGATGTAAAAAATCAAGCCACATGAATTCTAACCACTTCCGGATTTTCTATAAAGACAATTTGGGCACAGGGCAACTACCTAAGGACCTATGTACAGTAGGCACAACGGATCTTGAGCGCTCGGCGTCAGAGTGGGGATCGCTTTGCGCATTCCATACATTGGCTAGCCAATCGTCTTCGTTGTTAGATACATGCAGCAACGCAGGGAACGAATTAGGAGTGACGTCTATGACGCGATGGCACGGCGAGCCAATCACTGACACTCCCCGCCCCCGCGTCTCACTTCGCACCACTAAAGAGACCGAATATTTGACTTCTGCGCAACCGCTCAAGATCCGTTATGGCAACTGCAGTATAGCTACCTAAGCCTGCCTTTTTAAAAATCAATTAAAGGAGTTTTAATTCGCTATTATTTATTTGTTCCTTCTTAGCCATTGTTCCAGGGCCCCGAGGATCTCTTTCGCATCACCCATGGCCCCAGTAGGCTTCGACCCTGCTGGGCCCCTACGGTTGCTGACAACTCCTTGAAGCATTGCGTTCCACGCATCCGTCAAAGAGATGTCAGCCAGCGTAAAGCCACCGTAAAGGGTAACTGAAGAAACATTGAACGGTTTTAGTCTATAAAAGTCTGTCACTCCCTCTCATTTCAGAGAAAGAGAGTAGGAGTTATTGCGAAAAAGAGGCAAAATGGTATGAACGAAATGTAGAATACTTGCCTCCTTTTTCAGGTAGCTCATAAACTTCTACACCTAGCTAGTGAATATAATTAAAAGGCTGTTTTCAATGTAGCCGTGTGAATGATGTGAAAGTGTAAGGGAAAGTTGATACTTGATACATCGCACCAGTCTATAACCGCAATGTTAGTGCGTATAGATAGGTGAGTGACTGTTAGGTTAAGAACCCTGAGCTGCGGGATTGTCTGAAAGAGTTGCCGTGACCCTGGAACGCAAAGGGCAACTGAAGGAACCCGGGCGAATTTTAGTCAGAAAAGACTAACCTCTGCCTCCATCCAGAGTGGAAGAAGTTATACATTTGATATTTCACATCTATAAAAAGGGTAAATTACTGTGAGTGTCCATAGATCAACTAATTAATGTTGGATCAGTTGGATGAGCTGTGAGCTAAAAGAGGCTCTTATTAGGTCCCATTAAACGCAAGGCAACATTGCAGCAGACCAAGGCGAAGGTAGAGAGATGAGCTGTACAACTACCGCAGGGACTGGCCCGCAATGGCCGAGGACAGACGTGTGTGGAAAAAGGAGAGGGTGGCCTTCGCCCAGCAGTAGGACATAAATGGACTAACTAACTAATTGACTGTGGGTGGCTAAAATGAGGATAGGTAGGGGAAGACCAAGACCAAAGTGCCTAAAGATGGACGGTCTGTCTGATGGATATTTGTCTAGAAAGGGGGGTGACTACTGAAATGATGACTAACAGAGGGGTAAGCAAAAAACAGACATGTTGGGGCGACGATATAAGTTGGACTAAAGAAGAAGCGTGCAAAAGAAGTGGCGACATGACCTGGATGCGTACCGTGAGGGTCAATACGAGTTGACAAGGAAAAGGAGTTCCTGTAAAACTTGGAAGAGGCCTTAGTCAATTCTTTACAGGTACCTATGCGGAAGAGAGTGTAAAATTCCGCAAACCTCCGTTGAAAAGGGAGGATCCTCCAACCAGACTAGTGTTTCAAATAATGTAGGTAAGTACGATTGTTTGATTTTCAAATAAAATAATAAAAAAAAACAATGATGTTCAAATAATAAACTGTTTATCCAATCACTGACACTCCCCGCCCCCGCGTCTCAATTCGCACCATTAAAGAGACCGAATATTTGACTTCTGCGCAACTTGAAGCCAGCGCTCAAGAAGATCCGTGCCGGTTATTGTATCTATATACTCGTATGTATAGATAAACTGACTGAGATACCAACGTACAGCCGACTACTGGGACCAGGATTTTCATTTGCTTTAAAGTCAGAAAATGCTACAAAAGCACACACAGCGTTTTGATATACAAAAACAATAATAACATATTGATACAGTAAATTATCAATACGGATTGCTTGATACTATTACATCATTTGAATTACTTGGTTATGCGAGTTATTATAATAACAACTTGTGATTGTAACGGTCTTAATCTATTTTATATAGGTACTGAAAATAGTTTAGTGTTGTTTCAGATTTTGAAGTAAGATTTAGCCGTAAGATGTTCGATCTTGTGGACGGCGAGCAATGGGTAGTTCGCCGTCGGACCATCCGGTAACTGACCGGACTGAGCCCATGTCGTCGATGGCGCGTAGTGTTCCACCCGCGTCTCAAGGAGATGTCAGCAAAACCATAGAGGCCCTGCAAAGTCGAAGCCTACTGGGGACATTAGGTTGTGCGAAAGAAAACTCCGGGACCCTGGACCAAAGGCAAAGAAGGGACAGGAGTGGGTTTTAGTAAAAAAAAAGTCTGACACGCCCTCCGGCTTAAGATTGGGTTCAGCCTGTAAAGATATTGTGACAATTAAAAAAAAATATGTTAGCAGTGTACCCCTGTGTTATTTTAAATTCTTATAATCCATTTTAATGTTGTCTGGTAGATAGATATCGCTGTCAGCAATAATACCGCCATTGAACCCATAAATTTAAGTTTGTGTATAAGTTGTGACTAACTTTTTTGGTGAACAATAAAATTTATTCTATTCTAACACCCGAGAAATATCATTTACAATTCTCTATACATGTCACCATGAAAACTTGGGTTTCATTGAACTGTGAACGTGGCATCCCATTGGTAATGGCCCCGACTAACGTATGACTCGTAAGTCGGGGCCATTATTACATTATCGCGGGCTCAAACTGAGGCAGACGATTTACTTTGTGTAATTTATTTCATCACCAATTATTTCACTGCACCACAATTTATTTCACTGCAGCTTGCTGAGGTTTATTAACTAGTGCATTGAAAATGTATCTATAGGTAAATTATTATTTATTTAATTTAGTAAATAATTAAGTAGGTATGTAGTAGGTATTAGCAGTAGGTATTGTTGTATTATAGCTAACGAGTATGAGAAAAAAAAACAAGTTTTAAAATGAGCAGGTATAGAATTTGTAAACATCAACTATGTTAATTTATTATCAACTTCACACGGCAATGATTGCATGTGTGGACTTATCCACATAGTGTGTGTTTGTTATTAAAGACGCTTTAACGACTGTACGGATTTCGCTGAAATTTTGGGTGGCATAGGATGCATGTATCTTGGTAGTATGGGCTCCATACAAATCCAAGAGGGCCTAGCGCAGCGGCACCGGTGCCGCTGCCGCTGCGGCATAATGTGTAAACGGCCTTGCTGCGAGGTGATGACTTGATTAAGCGATAATTTAAGTTACAATCTATTCGTTTCACTCGAAGACGTAGAAAAACTATCGATAAGATTAAATAAATGTTGCTTAGCAATTTTCTAGAGTATTTCAATGAATAGTTTAAAACAACTCAAGATTATGATCGAGGAAATGTTTAATGCATGAGTTAGAATATCACGCGATCACACGATTATCTTCTGTGTTCGAGACCTATTAGTTAATGTTTTTGCTGAGAAAAATGTTAAACTAATCTTAGTATGTATCTGTGGGAAGTGGCAAAACCGCCCGGGGCCTCGTTTTTATAGGGTTATCTTCTGTGTTCGAGACCTATTAGTTAATGTTTTTGCTGAGAAAAATGTTAAACTAATCTTAGTATGTATCTGTGGGAAGTGGCAAAACCGCCCGGGGCCGGGGCCTCGTTTTTGTAGGGGCCTCGCACAACAACTCGATTAGAAAAATAAGCTCATATTTGAATAGAATAGAATAAAATATATTTTTATTGTAAAACATGATACGCGCAAGCCCGCGCCTACGGTGGCTGGAAATCGGGATCGGAATCCCGGCGGCGGCGAGAGCGCCGTTGCCTGATGCGGTCGGCCTCCTCCTTAGCGAGCATTACTGCTTCGCAGAAGTCGGCGACCGCCTGCCACTCCTCCTCGCTCCGGACCATGACCTCGACCAAGGCCCGGCGCGAGAGGTCTCCGCCGCCGATCACCCCCACGAGGGCACGGCGATGCTCCGCCCAAGCAGGGCACATCGCGATTGTGTGCTCCACCGTGTCCTCCGGGCGTTCCGCACAGTGGCGACACCCGGGCGTCACTTTCGCTTTAATTCGGAACAGGAACCTCCCGAACTTGCCATTTCCGGTGAGGACCTGTGTCATGCGGAAGGTAAGGACGCCGTGAGGTCTTTCCAGCCACGCCTCAAAGAGGGGACTTATCGCCATAATTGTGGCGTGCCCATGACGGGGTTGCGATAGTCGCTGACGCCATTCCACCATGAGATCCCGCCGGAGCTCTGTCCGTGCCCTGTCGCGGCAGAGGACTTTCACCCCGGCGTTGCATCTCCACGCGCATGTCGTGCATATGAAACATCATATGTGCAAGATCTTAAAATAACGGGACCATCTGCATGTTTTGCGTACAAAAAAACATACTTGGTTAAGGATAAACCGATTTGAGTCTAGACAAATAAATAAACTTTTCATCATAATAATGTAATACTTTATGGAAAAATAAGGAAATGCACAGATTAGGTTTTGGGATTTTATTGTATTTGATTGCTTTTGCCCGCTGCTTCGCTCGCGTTTTTTTTTAAGTGACAAAATCATCTAATGACATTAGCCTATGTCACTCTCCATCCCTTCAACTATCTTCAATTAAAAAATCACATCAATTCGTCGCTCCGTTTTGCCGTGAAAGATGGACAAACAGATACACACACACTTTCCCATTTATAATATTAGTAGGGATCTTCGTCGTGTGTGATAGTCCATTGAATTGTATGGCGAGCGATATTGTATCTTAAGATAAAATATTATAGTATCTTAGCCGTGTGCAGCGGCCCTTTAGTGAACTCCACTGCGGGTCACGTAACCTACGACCAACTTATTATTTGCGGTTTGTACAGTAACCGAGTCTAGGGATCGAACCGCAAAATTAAGTTTGTTTTTTATTGTATATACTTTTCCGAGATAAAAAGTACCCAGTGTGGTGCCCAGGATATTAAAGAATAATTATACCAAGTTTCATTGTAATCGAACTGGTAGTTTTTGTGTGATGCCTGAACAAACATACAGACAGACAAAATTTTTTTAATCACATTTTTGGGTTCGGTGTCGGTCTAGTAACACCATTTATTTTTTTGATGTTTTCAATGTACAGAATTTTCACTTCTACAGATTTATTATAAGTACTTATAATAGATGATTGGTGCTAAACAAAAAATACTTTTGCGCATCAATGAAAATTTTAAACCTTTTATTTTATCCTTCCTTTATCTTTAGAATAAAGTTTGTATTAATAGTAGGATAAAGTATCTAATTTCTCAAATCGGTTTTTAGGTCTTATATACTATTTTAAAAATGAAAATGACGTACTTAGCCGTATTTAATAGATTATTGAAAAGCAGCAAACTTAATTTTCTATTCCGTGTGAATACGTTCGTCTAGCACGGTTGTCCTTGTCATATTAATATGA
Organism: Mythimna ferrago; assembly: GCA_910589285.2. Taxonomy (NCBI): domain Eukaryota; kingdom Metazoa; phylum Arthropoda; class Insecta; order Lepidoptera; family Noctuidae; genus Mythimna; species Mythimna ferrago. The sequence goes on along the minus strand of OU342676.1, from coordinate 13,594,999 downwards.
ACAAATATATTGTTCATTTTTATGATTTTTTCATTTCTCACCTATTTTAAGAAATACTCAGTTTTGATTTACATACTTTGCAAAAAGAGAAAAGGGCCTTCCAAAGATCTGTCGCCCGGGGCCTCGTAATGGAGTCCGTCCCTGTCTTTAGAATTGTTAGAAAGAGTTACCGCGGCACTGAAACGCAAAGGGCTACTGAAAGAAAACGGGTTGAGTGTGGTAAAAAAAACCTGCAAGCCCTTCCCGCTCCACCCAGCGTGGGAGAACTTATTTGAAGATTTCTCTAAAAAAAATGACAAGACATGTCTGCCGCATGTCGGATGAACTGTGGGTTAAAAGAGCCACTTATTGGGTCTTAAACGCAGCGGCAGCAGACCAAGACGAAGGTGAAAAGATGAGCTGGACAACTACCGGAAAGACTGGCCCGCAATGGCCGAGAAAAGACGAGTGTGGAAAAGGTAGAGGCAGGCCTTCGCCCAGTAGCTATTCTCACATGCTCAAGAGAAGGAGGGCGCAATAACAGAGCGTCACTAGTACGAGCCAGATTGTCGATAAAAAATTACGTATAGATGTCGATACAGGTCAGAAGTCAGGGTTCTCACTATCAGAGTTATTATGCGTAATATAGTAGCATAACATGTTACTATGACGTATTGGAACATGTTTGATTGTTTGTGTTTTACATTATAAATGCCCATATAAATTGGGCCTATGCGTAGTAAAATATTTTGAGTTTGACTATTATTTCTGTCTTATTAAATACCATTATTATTGATACCAGGCCACTCAGAAAATTTTGCGAAAAAAAAAATGTACAAGACACTGGCCACAAGTAATTATTTTGAAAACTTTGGTTATTTATAAGTAAAAATACCATTGTCCGAATTTTGAATTTCCCTTTGAAGTTAGTTTTTTACTTTCTCAAAACTTTCTGAGTGTCCCATGCACTCGTATACAGTATAATAATATGTCTACTCTTTGGATAAATTCAAGTCTGTCTTGATATGGCATCACAAGCTTGAAAAGGATAAAATTTTCATAAAGATTTAGAATTTGTTTTTGTTGTCATATTTTTATTAGTTGGTTCTACGTCAAATAAAACGTTAATTGATACAATTATTTCATAACTTCTTTTAAGTTTAATGCATGCCAGGCAGCCTTTAATGAAGACTACACTATAAAATGTAATAAAGACGCAAAAGCATTAAATCATCCGCATTCTAATGGAAAACCAACTGTATGTTGTATTGGCAACAAAATACTTTCAAAACTTAACACTGACTAAATGCAGAAACAGGGTGAAGTCAAAAAAAAAGGGTTCCGAATTGCTGTGTCTTCTTGAAGGTTCTATCTTGAATCTTTCTCATATAGGTAGTTATCTATTTACAGTGGTGCGAGGAAAAAAGGTATTACAATAAGTACTTCGTCCCGTTCTTAGATAATCTACAATAATATAAAAAAACCGGCCAAGAGCGTGTCGGGCCACGCTCAGTGTAGGGTTCCGTAGTTTCCCGTCCGGCACAATAAGTGTACCCACTTATGAGTAACTTAGTCCAGAAATTATTTTGTAGAACCTTTTTGTCTTTTTGTACAAAAACTGTTCTTTCCATCAAGTTCAAAATGATTTTCCTAGAAAGTCCTTATAAAGTTCTACTTTTCAGATTTTTTTCATATTTTCTAAACTTATGGTTCAAAAGTTAGAGGGGGGGGACACACATTGTTTTTTACTTTTGGAGCGATTATTTCCGAAACCATTGACATAATCAAAAAATGATTTTAGTAAACCCCTATTCGTTTTTAAATACCTATCCAACAATATATCACACGTTAGGGTTGAAATTAAAAAGAAAATCACCCATTTTACATATAGGGGGGGCTACCCTAATAAAACATTTTTTTCCAATTTTTATTTTACCACTTTGTCGGTGTGATTAATATACATATTGGTACCAAATTTCAGCTTTCTAGTGCTAACGGTCACAGAGATTAAGGGAGGACGGACAGACAGACAGACAGACGCACAGACAGACATGGCGAAACTATAAGGGTTCCTAGTTGACTACGGAACCCTAAAAAGAGGTAAAGTTTTTTTTTTTGTTTGTAGGAGGTAATCTCTGGAAGAACTGGTCCGATTGCTAATTTTTTTTCACCAATAGATAGCAGCTTTATTCCTGAGTGACATAGGCATATATTTTATGTACCTACGCGGGCGAAGCTGCGGGAAAAAGTTAGTGTAAGATATATTTATATTATGCCAATTATTCGAACGGAGCCACAAGTAAGTATACTGGTATGTCAAGTACAATGTGGGCTGTGGCGCTAATACCACCTGGTGGGTATTTCCCGATTGCAAACTTAGAGGGTAAATATTCAAAATGTTGTAGGTAGCCTATATCGATTTATAGATATAAATTGGCAGGAAGAAATCCTCAATTTCCTAGTTATGGTTCTGCTAATTTTAACATCATTAGGTCTATGATGAGTTATTTTCGACTCAATTTGTTGGCTAAATATTTGCTAATTGTAATTCAAACGAAGGCTTTGAAACGAAACTGATCAAGAAAACTGACACACATTGTGATTTTGTCAACGTTTTGTTTCTGTATTGAATATTTTTAGTAAAGAAAGTCTCAACCTTTCACTGCCAAATGATTGGTTTTTACTCTAGAGTTTGAAAAATATTAACTTCCAAAGCTTAAATCAGAAATCCATAGTTAGTTTTCAGGCTAAAATAAAGCCTAACGCATTCTCAACTCTACATTTAATACCCGGAAACCAATCGCATGTCAATACCAAAGTTATGGGTAACTTCTGAAAAGGAAACCCGTGGTCCTTGAACACGAATGGCAACTGAAGGAAACATATGGTTATTCAATAAAAGTCTGACTTGTCAAGGGTGAAGAGGTTGAAGTCTTTGAATAATTGTACAGTAGGCACAACGGATCTTGAGTCCTCGGCGTCAGAGTGGGGATCGCTTTGTGCATTCCATACATTGGCGAGCCAATCGTCTTCGTTGTTAGATACATGCAGCAACGCAGGGAACGAATGAGTAGTGACGTCTATGGCGCGATGGCGCGGCGAGCCAATCACTGACACACTCCCCGCCCCCCGTGTCTTACTTCGCACCACTAAAGAGACCGAATATTTGTCTTCTGCGCAACCGCTCAAGATCCGTTGTGCCTACTGTATATTCATATACCTATTTATTTTTTTATAATTAAGTATACAACTTAAACTAAAAAAAAAACATTAGTACCAAACGGAACAACATGTATAAATCGTACCTTCAAAATAAGCACGATTCTGTTAAGCCTCTTCAGTATCTCCATGGTGTGGCTCTCATCCAGCCCCTCCACATCCAGGAGCGCCCTCACCGAGTCCACCTCGAAGATGATCTGCTTGAACCATAGTTCGTATGCTGAAACAAAAGAATGCTTATATAAAAAAAAACTGGGCAAGTGCGAGTCGGATTCGCGCGCTGAGGGTTTCGTACAAATTAACTTATGTTAATAATTCAATTCCCGAATCGAAAAATGTATTTTTTTTTGTGACGTAATTATAAATTTTCAGTTTTCAGATTTATTCCTATAATTATGCTATAAGTCCTTGCTTCATGCCAAATTTCAGGGTTCTAGGTCAATGGGAAATATCCTATGAATTTTGATTACCGTGAGAGTATCGAAATATACGTTTTTTTGCTATATAAACGGCCGTATTTCTTTTTCGTTAACTTATAAGTTTTATTTTTTCACAGCTTCAAATGACTGCAGATCTGATTATATGGTTTAAATTTCAACTCGAAACCTCCACGCGTTCTCGAGATAAAGGGTCTCGATAGACAGACAGACAGACGGACAACAAAGTGATCCTATAAGGGTTCTAGTTTTTTGCTTTTGTGGTACGGAACCCTAAAAAAACTAAATAGCGATATAATAGTGCTAGCTTGTGCCCGCGACTTCGTGTAGGTACTCCTAACTCGTAAACAGCACATGTCTTATCAAAATCGTTCTAACCGTTTTGGAGATTAGTCAAACAATCAGATACACAAAAAAAAAAATAGAAATAGCATTCTTGATAAGATGCATTGCATGCATTTAGTGAAAAAAAATATTATTTTGATGTTACAAATAGACTATTGAAGTGTCTACTGCGTATTTCAAGATACCTACTACAATGTACAATGCGTTCCAAGTGAGAATAGGATCGCCCGCCATGTTGTGACGTCACGATTTACTGTCAAATCGAGGAAATAAATTTTTAAACATTAATTACGAAAACTTTAATTTATTTATGAACTGTGAACGAAAAAAGTTTAATCACAATCCAGCTCTTCAATTTTACTCATCTCTAAGTTCTTCAATTTTGCCAAAATTTCTTCTATTTGACAGTACGACGAGACGTCAAAACAGGAATCGGTCCTATTCTCATTTGGAACGCGTAGTTTAAATTATGCCTATATGAATGTTCACATAGTTCCATTCATGTTATAATAATATACCTACCTACGATCCGTAATTTGATGTCAATGACAATTAAAATGGCTACCTACTTGCTATATGATAAGCCTATATATTATTATTATGTTACACTTACTACAAACTTACTCCAAACACTGGTCAGATTACTCATAATTATAATCGTAGGAAATACTTATAACGTTGACCACAATTTTTTGATAAAAATTTGGATTTTAGTACAACAAAACTCTTACAACCATATTTATAAGCAAGTAACAGTAACTACTTAAGTAACGATTTGTATTCTATAGTTAAGAAATTGCTTGAAGTTAGAACTGCCAACAAACAACAACAACAACCACCTAGCGTCGAGTGTTACAGTTTCCATCACGGATCTTGAGCGCTCGGCGTCAGAGTGGGGATCGCTTTGCGCATTCCATACATTGGGGAGCCAATCGTCTTCGTTGTTAGATACATGCAGCAACGCAGGGAACGAATGAGGAGTAACGTCTATGACGCGATGGCGCGGCGAGCCAATCACTGACACTCCCCGCCCCCACGTCTCACTTCGCACCACTAAAGAGACCGAATATTTGACTTCTGCGCAACCACTCAAGATCCATGATGGCAACTGTAGGTACTTGAGCATTTTCTCAAGTAACGTGTGTTAGGTACTCCACTATAGAATGAGATTTTATAATTAAGAATTCTTGTATAAATACGGGTGTTAAACTCTAAACATAAAGAGCTCAGACGATAATCACAGATTCTATCACTAGGTATCTTTTTTTTCGAGGTAGGAAATCATCTAATGACTGCACCCGCTCTAGGGTGAAGCGAGAGGGCGTGTCAGACTAGCCCACCTACGTTCCTTCTTTCATTTGCACTTTGTGCCCTAATATGGCCTTAGAGCGCGTAACATGGTACTTACATGCAATGCTTTTTATGAAGCCAACAATAGATTACTCATAGGTCAAGTGCGAGAGGTTACATCCGGGCCCAGCTTCAGCGTTCCTAAAGATATGTGATGTGCAAACTGCGTAATCACAAGTAACCACAGATAATACGAACTGGATTTTGGGGCAGAATATACACTTATGTATAAATATCACTTAAAATATGTACAAAAACTTGTTTCATATCTAAGTACGCAAGCACCACTTATTACCTACTTTTGTGAGCCAATGTTGGCACATATTGTGGCAATGGAAAAAACATATACGACCAGAAATGGCGTCATCAAGCTAAAGCTAAGCATGGTATGTTTTAATTACCCATAATATACCCCTTAATCTATCTCCTTTCTCTCAGTCCATCCAAAGGTTGTCTGTAAGAGATCGCCCTGTGCGATAAGACCGCCCATTGTGCACTTATTCTTTTAAATGTTTGTCCTGTATTTTTGTTTATTTGGTGTACAATAAAGATTATAATAAATAAATAAATAATAAATAATATCATCAATAGTTCCATTCCCATAATGATATCAATCGCGTAAGTAGGTATATAATGGTCCTCTTCAGAAGGCTTAAAGTCACCCAAAGGGTAATGGAAAGGTCTATGCTCGGAGTTTGCTATCCTTACGTGGTTGCATCAGAAATTAAGATATCCGCAGAAGAACTAAGGTTACTGATATCATAGTCCGAAGAATCTCCAAACTCAAGTGGCACTGAGAAGGACATATTGCTTTCAGAGCAGATGGTCGATGGGGACGAAAGGTGATGTGGTGACCAGTACCGGAAGACGTAGCATTGGATACTTGGGAGGCCTTGCTGACGACCTGCAAGGTGGACCGATGACCTAGCGAGGGTTGTGGCCGTTGTGGGAATCTAATGAATGCGAGAAGCACACGACCGGTCGTTATGGCGACACTCAAGGGAGGCCAATGTTTAACAGCGGACGTCTTTCGGCGGAAATGTTGACGATGATGAAAAATCTTATAATCTTTATGAGAAACGCTATCGTCACGTTATCGCTGGTAGAACGACGTCTGTCTAGCTAGATGGATGAGCAAATTACGATCCGCGGGCGAACTTTGATCACTTGAACAGTTCCCTACGGTTTGGTAAAACACGCGGTAGCTCGACGTTGGTAGGTACCAGATGAATGAAAGCTTGAGTGACCATTCATTAAACCCCAAGAGAACGCCGGGCGTTCGCCCTTTCATTCTTTCTATTGTGTCTTTAATTACGGTATTTGAAAGGTTAATTTTGCCCCAAGACTATTTTCACCTCTTTTGCGACTTTAGCCTTTGGAAGCCTTTTGTGTTTCCTAAATGATAGAAATTATAGAAAAATATGTTTGCGTCCAGAAGCTTACCTTGGTGAGTAACAATAAACAAATGCTCATCGTGCACCGGTTTAGAAGATTCGGCGCTGAGCATCCTCTGTGCCGATAGGAGCTTGTCCAGCATCAGATATTCTCCGTACAGCATGCCGGCTTCGTTGCCCAGGTGGTCGCCTTCTTGAGCTGAGCTCTCGTCCATCATAGACCTGGGGACAAATTTTAATGGAGTTGTAATAAGATGGTTATTCGGAGATGTTATGGATCTCCGTAATCATAACTATTAAGTGATAAATGAACAGTTTAAGTAAATTTTTTTTTCGTCTGTTTAAAGTAGACGAGGCCGGTGCTTCCTAGCTGATAAGATACACCGGAACAAACTCACGGGTCATAGTCTCTTTTTAAGTCCATACAGTATTTACATTTAATGGTCAAATCATTTGAGAACCATGCTGATTAGTGTCAGATGGTTTTTTTATTATTATTATTGATAGACTCGCGACACAATCTCACCTGATGGTCTTTTGAAAAAGAAAGAGTTACCACGCTGATTTGAGTGGACCTGTCCAATCAGTGCAAGCATTTATCAGTATTCGTGTAGCTCAAACTTAGGACTACTAAGGAACTCAAGGATTTCCGATATAAAAATCTATCCCTAACCGTAACGGACGGGAGAACGTTTCGAGAACGCATAGCGCAAGTGTTCCAAGGTGGTATTAAAATGTTAGTCGTTCGAACGAGAAAGAGTGATGGAGCTACCCTAAGGTTAGGCTAGGTCTTAAAATGGATCGCGTTCATTGCTCGTGGTAGCACTGCAGGAACACGGTATCTCTTTCTTTCCGGTGACTCTAGCGGGCATCGGCCGTTGGGTAGGTTGGAGGTTTGGTTGTGCTGGGTCCTAGGCCCCTACGCTTTTGCTGATATCTCATGCGGGAAAGGGAGTTAACTCCGTGGGGAAACATCTTTGATTCCGGTAAGGCATCTCCGGAACCACTAGACCGATTTTGACGGGAGTTTCTATGACGGATAAGTACCTAAATTTTACAATGAGTAACTTTGGTTACTTTTTAACCGACTTCGAAAAGGAGGAGGTTCTATGTTCGGTTTAATGTCAGTTTTTTTTTTATGTATGTTCACCGATATCTCGGTCAATTGTAGACCGATTTTGAAAATTAGAAATCAGAAATCAGAAACGTTTATTTCAAATAGACCAGTTACAGGCACTTTTGAATAGTCAAAATGTCGGTCAGTCAAACAAGTGAAGCTAAATTGCACGTTCCAAAGAGTAGGTCTCTATGGAGAAGAACGTGCAAGAAACTCCATGGACACTCTTTTAAATCGTATTGAGTTACATTAATCATCGTTACATATTTCTTTTTTGCTTCTATTATGTGAACACAATGAAGATAAGCATTAAAAATTAAATAATAATGGTAACAATAAAAATAGAAATTGAATAAGTCACTGGCAGCTAAGAGATGACCAGTCTCAACTGACGGCGCCCGTTCACGAGCATGACGCGTGCATCAGCCCCACTCAGCTCAACCATTTTGAAGGGAGCCAAATGACCCAGTAACACGTGCCACCATCAGCGAGACATTTTAGTGAGCATGACAATCTCTCAACTGCCATGCTCGTAGTGTCAAACAAGTTGTAACCAAAAGAAAAATGCTCCATGGTACTTCACATTCACAAAATTCGAAAAAAAGTGCTTCTACATTATACAATGCTATTATTTCCAAATGTAACAGGTAATAAATCATAAGTTCTATTGAAATAAACAAATAAAATTTAAAAAAATAATCCGAAGACAACAATAGGAAAAGGCCAGCAGCATCTCTTCCAATATATGTATAAAAAAATAAAAAAAAATACGGCTAATTAGTAGCTAAAAAAGACTGACTGTGGAGCAGGACCGGCATTTAGCCAAGCATTTTTATCAAGTAGATAATCTTCCAATTTATAATATGCTTGCCTACATAGCGTGCGTTTTATGCATGTTTTAAATTTTGACTCGTCAAGTGGAATTTTATTATAAAATTTTAGACAGTACCCCATAAAAGAACTAGATACTTTAGCCAATCTGAATCGAGGTTGATCTAACTTGTCTTTATTTCTAGTATTAAAATTGTGCCTGTCACTTATTTTAGTAAAAAGATGAATATTTTTCCTGACATACATAATATTTTCATAAATGTATTGACAAGGAACCGTCATGATGTTTATATCTTTAAATAGTTCCCTAAGAGAATCGCGCCTGCGAAGATTGTATATGGCTCTGATAGCTCTTTTCTGCAGAATAAAAATAGACTCTATGTCTGCAGCCCGTCCACATAGCAGAATACCGTAAGACATGATACTGTGAAAATAACTAAAATAGACCAGTCTCGCGGTATGTATATCAGTAAATTGACAGATTTTTCTGTCAGCATATGCTGCTGAGCTAAGCCGTCCTGCCAGAGATGTTAAATGAGGACCCCATTGTAGCCTCGAGTCGAGCGTGATTCCCAGGAAAACCGTGTTTTCGACGAATTCAAGTTTCTCCCTGTTCAATACTATTTCCAAATCATTATTTTTACAGGTCGCGCGGTGAATCAAGATCGCTCGGTGAAAGTAGTGGGGGCAATCGGCGCATGTGTACAATTGCGCACAGAAATTCTTAGTATGTTAGGATTTTATTTTTAATTACGTATGTTTGAACCTTAGTAACATAACTTATAATAACACTAGTTTTTTATTGTAATTTATCTTGTAAGTAGGTAAATTCAAAAAATTATAAAATAAAACATAAAATTAAAAAAAATAATTTCGTTAGTTTCTTTCTTTAACGTAATAATTCACGTCGTAAACCATTTTTCTGGCTAGCCGTTTTAAAACTTTATTTTTAACCATTTTTTTTTTACGACTACGTATTACTATTACGATAACACAAGCTGTACGCAACAGTACCCAAGTACAACAGTATCCAATGAGAGGCGAGAACGCAACGCGGGAATTCAAGAGCGACTCTATCTACCAATGACGTGTCGCCGACGGCGCACACCCGCCCGTACGTCGCCAAATAGACCGTAGAATTGAATACTGCGCATGCCCCTTCCACTTTTGCCGAGCGATCTTGATTCATCGCGCGACCTGTAACATTCGGTAACGCAAATCTTATGCACTTTGTTTTTTTCCCATTTAATACTAAATTATTGACAGTAAACCAGTTTTGGACCTGCTGCAGAATGTTGTTTACGTCATCAAGATGTGTAGAACGTCTATTGATCTTAAATATTAAGAAAGTATCGTCAGCAAACAATACTATATGTGGTTGTTTTTCAATAAATGCGGTAGATCATTAATATAAACCAGAAAGAGGAAAGGACCCAATATAGAGCCTTGTGGTACACCCATTTTGACTTTTTAACAAATAGTTTTTTAATTGAAAGGTTATGCTTCCAAGTTGGTCCCATAGAAATATTGTTATGATCTGATCATGAACTTCGAAGATATGGAACAGAGCTCTTCATAGAATCACAGTAGAACTGTGGTTAAAGGTAAAGTTGCTTTGTTTATACGTGTAGTCGATGACTGACTGTCAGAAAAGGGGGAAGGGGATGTATCGAACTGATCTGATGATGAAACCAGAAGGAAAAAAAAATGTAATCTAACCGTGTTATTATTTTTTTTTATTTTGGTTTAGATTATTAGAATTGTTATGAGATGCACTGTGGCTAATAAGTTACTTAAGTTTGTCTGAGGGGTACTTTTTAGTGGTGGTACCATAACTAAAAAGTGTAAAATAAAAAACTTAAAAAAAAAAAAAAATATAACCGACTTCAATGTTAAAAAACACTGAAAAGTATAAAATAACTTTAATTTCGGAAGTCAGTGTTAAATAACGAAGAGACAAAACTATTATAGAAACATCGACTTCCGAAATTAAAGTTATTTTATACTTTTCAGTGTTTTAAAACATCGAAGTCGGTTATATTTTTTTTGTAAAAAGTTTTTTTTTAATCATACGGCAACGGGACTTAATTTACGGGGGGGGGGAGACGACAAGAGAGTAGGATTCATAAAGTTTACACAAATAACTTACCATTAAGTAACTAATTATTATTATGCTAAAAATAACTACGTATCAAAATATTAGTGTTATTATTAGCAATCTGGCAAAAAGTCCAAAACAGAAACATTATTGTAAAGGTTAAGAATTCGTGATTTTATCTTAGTTTTAATTTGCATAATGTGAGAAAATTATTAGAACACCGTAAAGTTCAAAACTCCAGATAACTGTGAAACAAATGTCATTATGTTACGATTTTCATCTCAAGTGTTCTAAAACCATGTTTAATTCATTAAACCCCAAGCGTTCGCGCACCTTTTGTCTTTCTATTGTGTCTGTAATTTCCACGATTGAAAGGTTAAGAGCGTTATGATTTTTAATAATTACAACACGAAGAATCTTATATATTTTTTAATGATATATAAACTAGTGCTTGACTTCTCATCTGATGGTAAGTACCACCTAGTGATGCAATCGTTACCCACCTTAAACAAAAGTATTTTTTGTTGGTTCTGATCTAAAACCCTAAATCCAGATTTGTTTTTAACATCTGCTCCGATTTTAATCCAGTCGGACTTGGCAACACTAGTCCTTCTCCAAGATCTTATGCCAAGGTTCGTACCCCACAAGTAGTGCCGGTTTTAGCAAATAATGTAATTCTCACGATTGAAAGGTTAAAGTATCAATTATGTTATAGAAAGATTTGCCAACTTAGGAAACAAAAATAAAAGTAACGTCCAATACTATTGAGGGTTTCCCCGTAAACGAAAAGGGTTGCTGATTTGGAAGATTCTAATTCCCTAGCTGTTTTATTAAAATAAAAAAAATGTTACGTAACGCGTTGTTTAAATACTCCCCTTACCGCCCTTGTAACGCACCGTAACGTTTTACAAGACCCCCCCTCCCCCCAAATTGCGTTACGTAATGCTTGAATGCTCCCAAAGCTCTAAAAAAACAGGTGTCGACGTGAGTTGAGGCCCTACCACGAGCTCTGAACGCGATCCAATTGACGACCTCAACTGAACTGCTAAAGGGATGGAACTTTATAGTGTGTATAGCTCCATCACTCTTTCTCGCTCGCATGCTTGACATTTGAATACGTCATGGTAAAGCCAGGCTTGATAGATAGATAGTGGTATTTCGATGCAAGCGTAGGTTACAGATACCGGCACGGATCTTGAGCGCCGGTTTCAAGTTGCGCAGAAGTCAAATATCGGGCCTATTTAGTGGTATGAAGTGAGATCGGGGCCTATTTAGTGGCATGTGGGGGCGGGGAGTGTGAGTGATTGGCTCGCCGCGCCATCGTGTCATAGACGTCACTCTTGATTCATTCCCTGCGCTTGCTGCATGTATCTAACAACGACGACGATTGGCTCGCCAATGTATGGAATGCGCAAAGCGATCCCCACTCTGACGCCGAGCGCTCGAGATTCGTGTCGGTACCTATACATACTACAAAAGTTGTATGACATAATCACTCGACTACTTTTTATACACAATGGCTTGAATCTGTCTCAACCGGTACCACGCTCTTGGTGAGTGTTATATTATGTACTTATTAGCATGTCTGAGCCCAGTCGAACCAGAAATACCTGTCCAGTACCGAAATATGTAACGCTTGTCGAAAGTTTTTTAGCTACCTACACCACAGATTACTGAATAGTTATGCCTACACACTCTATAAACTTTTAAGGAAGTTGTTTTTTTTTTTTTATGGTTAAGTTATTAAGTACCTACAGATAGGTACCTATTAGCTTTAGCTACTTATAAGTTAAAGTGCCAAGCGATTATTCTGAGCAAAGACTATCCCATCCTTTTGCAACGTTGCAAAGATCAATTCGAACTACGAATTTGTTATAAAAAAAACCAAGCCAAGTACGAATTGGATTCGCGCACGAAGGGTTCCGTATCGTCCGTAGCAAAAAACGAGCAAAAAAATACGTTTATTGTATGGGAGCCCCCTTAATTATTTATTTTATTCTGTTTTTTAGTAGGTATTTGTTGTTATATCGCCATACATCTTAAGTGAAATTTCAACTGTCTAACTATTACGGTTATGAGATACAGCCTGGTGACAGAGGGATAGACAGACCGACGGATAGCGCAGTTCCGTTTTACTCTTTAGGTACGGAACCGTAGAAATAAGTATTTAAGAAGTAGGCGTAAAAATTAAATGAATTTAGTGTTCTGAGGCCTTATTACGACCCAAACTGAACTGTTGAAGAGATGGTGTTATCTATACCTTTATGGTTTTTAATTCCACCACAACAAGTCATGGTAAGGACCTAGTTCTGAAATGGTAAAGTAATTTTTTAAGTACCTAAATTATTGTCATAACATTATTTTCGTGCAAAAATTACATCAGATATTTTGTCAAAGAGGAAAAGTCATAGGTGACGACGACGTTGGAAACCCGGGCAATATGAACCAAGCAGAAGTGCTAGAAATACACAATTGTGATTTTTTATTCTAAAAACTAGCTTCTCTATTGGAATGTGCTAGCTAATTTATTACAATTCGATAGAGTTTAAGAAAACATAATACCTATTAAGTAGGTACACTTCGGCTCTATTCTACTTACATCATATTTCGCGGTTACTTTGATAAATTACTGCATACTTGTTCTGTCTTAGGCTAATTTTAGGCTGTCTTGACTAAGCCTAATATCTTCGCTAATTTACGGATGTTGATACCGCTAGACTAATCTATTTTATTATATTCATACTATCATGTCTTATAGTATCTTACTTTGATTGCGGACAAGTTGCAGACAAGACATCGACTCAATTTTTATTCTACAGTAAAGGGTATCAGAGCCATTTACGGCGATTGTAAATGTTGCGTCCGATGCGATTCTTTAAGAGATAGATATTAACTAGAGATAAAACAGATATCCAAAAACTATCCGGCCTAACTAGCCTTGTTTTGAAAAAATTCGCCCGGATTACGGATAGTAAAAATTTTAATTCTCATTATTTTATACAAGGCAAATCATACCACAATAGGTTATGGACACTATTTATTTTTATAACCGCACGTCAAAAATGTTGTTTTATTAATTAGTTTAGAATTAAAAATTAAAAATTGGATCAGCCAATTGATGGTGAATGAATACCAATTTTTCCGCTTATTGCATATATTATATTTATAGTATAATAGCAAAATTAAAGCCCCGACGCATAAAATCCATAAAAAGTAAAAGATCTGGTTAAGACGATTCTAATAATTCCAAGCTCGACGTGTTTACTAGCAGCATTCCAGGGTTCCATTAGCCACCTCCCAGTTCTAGCATCAAATCCTCGTCATCATGAAAAATATTTAGAACTGGTTAAGACGAATCTAATGAGCCCAAACTCGACGAGTTTATTAATTGGCAATCCAAGGTTACGCGTCTTACCTCCGACCTCCATCATCAGACCAGCTTGATAGCGCTGGCATGTAAGTACATGGGTATTTCAAACATTAGGTCACATAATGTGTTTATTAGTAAAATATATATATATCCATTAAGTGCTTAAGACCCTGCCACAGCCAACAAACGAGCTGATGACCTTGAACACCCGAACAGATCTTCATAAATTGTATCTAAGAACCATCCCGATAACGTCAGCTTTCAAATAAAAAAAAACCGCATCAAAATCAGTTCATTCGCTTAGACGCTACCATAGATATAAATATTTCTATGGACGCTACGATGCCACGGATAGACACACAGACACCTCAAACTTATAACATCCGTCTTTTTCGTCGGGGGTTAAAAACCAAACTGATCACGTCATGTAACGCGTTATAGGGCTGAATATCTGGCGCTCCGGATAGCCCACAGGTAAGCCCAAGGACTAGTCCGTGTAGATAGAGGATTTCCCAATGTATTAATTATGCAAGATTACAAAACTGTCTTAGAACCACACCAAATCAAATATTTTTTATTGACATAATTAACATTTTTTACAGCAAGCCGATTCCGAGGTAGTTAAAAACCTGTATTACAGAAGTCAGTGTATTTTCCCACGTGTGTCGCACATGAGAGTGGCTACTATATCTATGGTTACCACCATAAAAGTTAAGGTTTCGCAAACCGTTTATGCTTACCGATTGACGAAATTATTTTGGTTAAAAATTTTTTTCGTTCGAAATTAGATTAAAGTTAAATACTGAATATTTGACTATAATATGACCTTATTTATTACTAGCTTTTGCCCGCGGCTTTACCCGTGAATATAAAGTAAGTTTGACGGGTGACAGGACAGAATGGAAGAAGAAAACGTGTTGCGCCGACCCCAAGTAATATGGGATAAGGGCAGGAAGAAGAAGAATAAAGTAAGTGCCCGCGGCTTAAAATACCGCAAATATAAAGTAAGTATAACCCATGGCACTCAGGAATACAGCAGCTTTCTATAGGTGAAAAAAATTTAGCAATGAGGCCAATACTTTCAGAGATTACCTCCTACAAACAAAAAAACATAAAAACAATATAGATATTAATACAATATGGCGACTTTAATTAAGAATCCTATCATTCATAACACCTGTGCACCAGCTGTATGTAAATACATAAAAAATCTAAAATTCAAAATAGTTTAGACGTGTCATTTCTCATAGATGAATGACATCTCTTCGTATATTAGGACAATTAAGAGCCATTTAACGGCAAATAAATAAGCCTGCTAAGATTTTTTTTTAATTATAAGATTTTTTTTTTACTTTAAGTATGAATAGTAATTTAGTGTTACAACTTTTGTTATAAATTCCTAAGTAGCGGTAAAACAAAACCACGGGGTTCATTGAAATTGTTTGGTAGTGGTAGAATTAATAAAACAACAAAAAGTCTGTTTCATAAAATGTAAAATTAAGGATAGGTACTCTTCTATTAATTTATTTGTATCTCTATGCACACACCAACAACTTTTTTACAATATTATTTCAACAATATAATAACATTTACGAAGTGATCCTGTGTATAAAAGTCACGTAAAGGTATGTATAACATTTATAGTAGGCATAGTTAATTAAATTAATTAAAAACCGAAAAGTTATAATCATTAAAAAAAGATAATAAAAATTTAAACCCTGAATGTCCTAACTTGAAATAAATTCTAATCACATTATTATTAATTTAAAATTTAATCTCAAATTAAATTACATTCAATCACGTTATTATTAAATTTACATTATTATTCGATTTTTTTAAATGTTTATAATTTAAAAAAAAATATATATTTAATAACCATTAAATTAAATTAAAATATCATGAAATTACAGATTTACAGAAATAAATAATTAAGTACTTACAATTTTTACAATGTCATATTAGGTATAAAAATGACAAGCACAAATAAGTAATAGTAAAATAATAATGTACACCTATTAAATAATAATATACCATTTTCCTAAAATCAGCTATACTCTATTTCTTTCTAAAAATTTGCAACCCTAGACGTGACCTATCTATATACTCCATCTGTTTAGGTAGTTAAATATATGTAAACAATCTTAACATGTCTTTTATCTAAAAAATTGTCTAAATATTTTATTTAAAAATGTTTACAATTAGGTAGGTATTTACCTAAACCAATGTTATGTAATTAACTAAATTAAAATAATATTTGTATGTCTTTTATACGATTTATTTTAATTAAAAAGACATATCAACATTTAGTTTACGTTTAGTTAACTATTTAAACAGATGGAGTATACAAATTACACTATCGCAACTATTCGCAATATGACAATCTATTACGTGTATCGGTGATCTAACAACATTTTGATAAGCCGTAACTTCTTTATGAATTGCATAGGCACTTATTGGGGTTAATATAAACAAAAATATTTCTACATTATTTATATTAATGCGTCTAATAATTAGTTACTAAATGTCGTTAAACTTAATCCCGTTATAACCTGTAGATTATAAAATTTTATTGCGCTCACTTAAATGAGATTAGTGGTAATAAATAGATAATTTTGTAATTAATAGGTTCAGTGGTCTGATCAGGTTGGACCAGAGGCCCTACCATGAGCTCGTAACGCGATCCATTTTACGACCTAAGCTGAACAGTTAGAGGGATGCAGCTATAAAGGGTTTATACTTTTATAGCTCCATTCCTCTTTCTCGCTCGCACGATTGACATTTTAGCATGTCATGGTAAGGTAGGTTACCGTGGCATTCAAAGTAAGATTGTTTTATTATTATTCCAGAGTGGGTAAGAGACAGAGCTATACAAATTGTGTAGCGCCATCTCTTACCCACACTAGAATAAGAATAAAAACAATCTTACTTTGAATGCCTTGGTAGTCCCAGATGTCCCTGGATGTAATTTTAGGTAAGTTGGTTTACAAAAATATAAAAAACATAAGCATTGTACCTAACCTGCTAGACCACGGCTAAAACTAGCTTTGGGATTATTTTCTCTTTATGTTTTTATTTTACGATCAGATATTTAATGTCTACCTAATTATCATGAAACACGACACAATAACTGCTAAAGTACCGAAGTACTAAGTCGAGTTTCGTGTTTTTAGTTAGGTTTGTATCGTAAACAACTACTCCTCAACATTTTCTTTGTAGAACAGTGTTATTAAAAATGTAATCAACTTAGGTAACTTAGGTACTCCTAATTGCACGCCACAAGGGCAATTATTTTTCTTATAACAACACTTCTATTGCTATAAACATTGTTCTGAGCTTTATTAATATTCCAGGCATCCATTCTTTTATTATAGTTTTTTTCTTTTCGTTCTAACCGTTTTTACGACGTTCACAATGACCTACATCCGTCCGCTCAAATTATAAAAAAACCGGCCAAGTGCGAGTCGGACTCGCCCATGGAGGGTTCCGTAGCAGCAAGTAACATAATATAAAAGTTCTTGTAGTTCGTTGTAACTTTGATCGAAGTTTTAATAATAGTGTATTTTTTTAGATTTATGACGTATTAAAAAAAAAACTACTCACTAGATCTCGTTCAAATTAATTTTCGTTGGTAGTTTGCATGGTAATGTACATCATATATTTATTTTGGTTTTATCATTCTCTTATTTTAGAAGTTACAGGGGGGGGACACACATTTTACCACTTTGAAAGTGTCTCTCGCGTAAACTATTCAATTTAGAAAAAAATGATATTAGAAACCTCAATATCATTTTTGAAGACCTATCCATAGATACCCCACACGTATGGGTTTGACGAAAAAAAAATTTTTGGGTTTCAGTTCTAAGTATGGGGACCCCCAAAATTTATTGCTTTTTTTCTATTTTTGTGTAAAAATCTTAATGCGGTTTACAGAATACATCTACTTACTAAGTTTCAACAGTATAGCTCTTATAGTTTCGGAAAAAAGTGGCTGTGACATACGGACGGACAGACAGACAGACAGACAGACAGACAGACAGACAGACAGACAGACAGACAGACAGACAGACAGACAGACAGACAGACAGACCGACAGACAGACAGACATGACGAATCTATAAGGGTTCCGTTTTTTGCCATTTGGCTACGGAACCCTAAAAAACGAAATTAACTTTATGGAATAAAAGATAACGCGCAACTTTTATTAGCGGTAGGGTAGACATTATGAAATTTAAATTAGGCAACATTCTTACTAAAAAAAGTTTATTTATTGTTGTTGGTAGGTCAAAGAGGTTCACTGTTCATATTGTTCTTATATTTTTGAGCCTTCT
The DNA here is from genome assembly GCA_910589285.2 of Mythimna ferrago. Classification (NCBI taxonomy): domain Eukaryota; kingdom Metazoa; phylum Arthropoda; class Insecta; order Lepidoptera; family Noctuidae; genus Mythimna; species Mythimna ferrago. The sequence continues at coordinate 13,576,531 of OU342676.1, read as the reverse complement.
ATTTTTATTATTTTAAATTAACCTCGGTGTTTTAAGTTTGATACATGTGTCTGTCTGGTGCATGTGTTTTTTTTATTTAAAAGCAGGTTTTCTAGCGATGGTCGGGTGGCTGTTTTATCAAAATCGGTTTAGCCAATTACAAGCTATGGAGAGGATTAAAGTGGGAATGAACAATCGAATCTTTGCAAATTGGCCAAGTGGGGTATCACATGGTAGTAATGTAAAAATTGAATGAAAATAGATTTGACCATTTAAAATTATAAAGGGTGAAAAGGAGGGAGGGAGACTGTTCGTAATTTACTAAAAAATTAAAAATCTGTGTCAAATGTGTTTAGAAAAATGTATTTAAGTTTGTATATTTAATATTTTGATTACCGGAACAATGTCCAGTACATTGTAAGTACCTATTCTAAAATCAAAAGCGGGTAGTTTAGATCATATAAAAAAAGACTGACTTTAAAAAGTAAAGCATAATTCTTAGTTATTTTCTTGATTATTTTATTTAAGATAGGAGTGGATAATTAAAACATTTAAAGGAAACAGATAAAAAAGTTTATAAGACCACTTCCTCAACCACTTCATAAAATAATAAAACTGAAAGGTGGCTTTGATTAAAATGATTAGGTAATATCACGTGTAATAATTAAGAAAAGCTCACCTCATAGGGCACGCCATTTTCAAAATCGACAATTTTCTTTTTAATTTCACTCAAAAACTGAAATCGGAACTCGCGAGACTTACGCGCTTTCGCGTCGCGCGGCGATTCGATACTGACTGCACATTGGATTCGATTTCGTCATTCGCTACTGATAATGTAACTTAAAACTATCCGATATCGATTTTCCAATGTCTTGTTGATGTCGCGCTGCGTCGGCGACTTTAACGTGGGAAATGGTTCATTGAAACGTGCTTCCTTCCTGGTAATTAGTGAGAACCGGGAACTAAGCGTGCCAGAAAACTGAAATAGACTGCCAAGTGTCAGTAACCTTACTCTTTAGGTTTAAGCAGTCAGCTGGCTTGTAAATCACTTAGCTGGTTAAGTACTTAGTACAGCGACTGACTGATTAACTGCTGGCGAACCCCACTGAAGCAAGGGACGGTGGTAACTTGATTATGCAGAAAATTTCAAAATGCAAAAGAACGTGTCCCGCTTGCGTATTCCACGCATTACAATAAATACTTGTATGAAATGGATATATGCGGGCAACCGTAGGTACTCCATCGTCGGCTACATCATCGCTTAACATCAGGTAAGAGTGGTCAAAGGGGACCCTATTCATAGAATAAAAAAAAGTATTATTTTTTATGGCAATTGAGCGGGTTGCAAAAAAAAAAAGTATAAGACGTGCCCAAAATGCGACACTGAAAGTCTATTCAAGTCAAGCGTTACAAGAGGTTAAAGAAGATGCATTCGTCGAATCGAAGCTTCAAAGTCTTGAGTTGCTAGCTTGTCGGTTTTTTACTAATTGCATTTCGGGGAGTGTGCGTCGGAATTGCACGCGCCTAAACCCGTTCCATCATCGGACCACCAGACGTACGGCGATGCGTCACCGGTACATGGCGGACGTCCCACCCTTACGAACAAAACATTTTGGGAACACATTCTTTGTTCGCAAGATTTCCTCTCAAAATCCGTGTAGTAATAGCTATACCTACAACAACCTAGGGATATTTAAATTTTAAGTCAAGAATGAATAATGCTTCACTGTGGATCACTTAGGTAGGTACTATCAAGTGAGATAGTGGCCTAGCGCGAGCCTATAAAAAAATAGTACCCACTCATTCATTGATAGAAACTCTCACACAGATTCTCACGATCATTTGTGTCTGGATGTAATTTATCTATATTAGGTAGATATTTACCTTTATTTAGAAATATATAGGTACCTAAGTATGTTTCTCAGTTGTCTAGTACTCTGTGATTTAACATTGATAGTTTTTCAGTGTGTTTTAAATGCATTATTTCAGGGGGCGAGTCGTGAACCTATTGCTACCTAACTAAACCAAGCTCCAGACTGTTAGTAGAAAAAATTTAGAAGAAAAACCTAATACAAAGTTATATTTTATTGTAACACTGCCAGCCTGGGGATTGAATTCAGAGCCTCTCCTAGACCGATGCTAAACAGCCGTCGGTCTTGCGGCCACTAAACTAAAAGTTAAAAAAATAAATTAACTCGACTGATAAAGAGCCAAGCCGGGCCTGGGAGTGAGACACAGATCTTATCTCTGTAAGTACATAAACATTATACTTTAGTACTTCCCAAATAGAATTTTAATAAAAAAAATAAAAAATAATAAGCATTTAATTCAGGCAACCAAAGGCACCCATACTTCACTTACTTCATTAAGGGTTCCGTACCCGAAGGGTGCCAGCAGAACCCTCTTACTAAGCCTTTGCTGTCTGTCCGTCCGTCTGTCTGTCTGGCATTCAGCTGGCTGTATTTCATAAACCTTAGGAAGTAGAACTTAAAATTTTCACAGAATGTGCATTTGTATTGCTGCTATCCTAATGATATTAAAAATTACAGGGATTCTCATTCAAGAAACGTTATTTATTTGCGTTTTTTGCTCAACTTTAATTTTGTAGTACCCCTTCGTGTTCGAGTCCGACTCGCACTTGGCCAGTTTTTTCTGTTAGTTTGCAACCTAAATCTTAAAGGCCACATAAAAAGCCGGACATACCAGGTCATTCACTTAATTTGCACAGTCTAGTAAAAAGTCTACGCAAAACCATATTACAATTGCCTCAGCTAAAATCTGATGACACAGCTAGCTTGTCGCAGTCAGCTAATTTAATATTATGATTACATAATTAGAAATAACTCGCGCTGGAACATGTGACGAAATACATTATTTACGCTTTAACGACATAGTTTACTTTTACAGTCAGATTATATACGAGAATACCCAACGGTTCAGCTCGCGTAAAACTTAAAAGTAGGTTCTTACTAACAGCATCTGGTGGGCATTGCTATTTATTTGAAAAATGGCTGATATTGTTTAGCTAGTGAGGATTTCTTGAAAAAAAAAAAAATAACAATCCCCACTGGTGGGGATTTTTCGGTGGGATTCCCCTCTGGAATAGACCAAACTTTGGACCTGCTGCAAGTGAATTTTGAAAAATCCTTTTTAGCGCATAGCTACGTCCTGGCGTCAGGAGTCACCACTGGGTAGCGTAGACGCGAATTGGTGGATGACCAGCAATGGGTAGGTCGCTGGTCGCTGTCTGTCCGTCGTCGATGACGCTGCAAAACCATAGGGGCTGAGTAAGGATGGTGCACGCTGGTGCCATGAATTTCCTTAAAGGAATACCCGGGGTCCTGGAACGCAAGGCAGGAACTTATGAGTGGGTTTTAGAGTTAGTAAGGGTTTCTTCACACGTACCACGACCACAACCACACCGCAACCACACCACGTGGCCGGGCGTATATTTCGTATTGAAAATGAATAGGACTATTCACACGTAGGTACCCCATTTTGCAGTCGTTATCGACCGTGTGTGTGATATGATATCGACCACATCGCAACCAAAAGACAACCACCAGCTACACTGCGAACTAGTGGCCGACCACATCGCAAACACAACGTTGCGTCGACGCAACGACAGTGCGTAACCGTGTCTACACACCACGTAACCGCATCGCAACTACCTACTAGCGACAACACAACCACACTTCTTTGATTTTTAACCCTTTGTGTGTCCGGAACGTAGATCCACGCGAGACACAATAACTTTTTAATTGTGTCTCTAATTACGGCATACGAAAGGTTAAGATAAATAGGAGGACTAATAATCTTGACGATGAAAATAACGCTCGCAAGTTCGCAACCACATCGACATTTTGTCGGTACCACAACGCAACTACAAAAAGCTGCAGCGACACTATTTACACGTAACCACTGCTTGACAGCATTTTGTCGTTGCGACGTGGTGTGTTTGTGGTACGTGTGAAGAAGCTCTTAAAGTCTCACACGCCCTGCTCCGCCTTAGAGCGGGAGAAGTCATTGATGTGACTTCCCATATAATATAGTCTGTCTAATAAGTCAACCGACTTGGGAACTTTGTAAAATATTTTATCATTTAAAAAATACTTATATTCGGTACTTTTTATAAGGTTCTTCTGTTAGTAAACAATGATCTCTATCTCTTAATCAACCTTGATTATTGAACTCGTGTTGACTACATCAGATTTCATTAACAATAATAAAGAAAATGTCGACAGCCATTTTAATTCCGTGAATTCTAAGAATACAAACAATAATCAGTTTATAAACAAACCACAAGTTTTAAATAAAGCAACTACATAATAATAATAATATGTGTTTGGGAGAGTTGAATCCTAATAATTACCCAAGTCGTTTAACTTATTAGACAGACTCTAAAAATAAAAGAAAAACACTGAACATAGACACGTCAAGGAAGCACATCCATAAAGCATAAAAGCGCTTGCAGAGTGGAAGTTTTGGAAGTCAAAACCTTTTTGATACAATTATGCGGTAAAAGAATAGACGACGTCATTATATCTGTCATTATTTGTGATGTAGCTTTGACGTGACAAATTAATTTGCAGTTTACAATTTCTTTTCATTATTTTTTTTATTAAACATTACATTTTCAGTACACTTTATTACAGCAACTGTATTTTTTTGTAACTGTTTATATATATTTAATCCATTTACAAATCACTGATAGCAAAATGATGTTCCGAGCGTCCAAAATAATGAGGCAAGTGTTTTTAATTATTGATTATTATTATTTGGCTTCTATAGCCACGGATAGAGAGAAGTTTGTAATGCAATTGCTGGATTTTGTTGGAGTCTATATCCTAATTATATCCTACTCGGTAAATTATGCTTAAATATACCTATTTTTTTCGTACCAGTCCGTACCTAATGGTGGCAGGCCAGCAGATGGTAAACCTAAAGTTTGAAGTACAATTCAAGCAAGATTGTGTTTTTATTTATTGAATCATAAACTAGGATGTCCCAAAATTGACGCAAGATTTGAATTTGCCGCCATTTGGGCAGTAGTGTTGGAACCCCAAAAAAAAAAAAACTGAATTTTCTAAAAAACTTGCGTTAATTCAGGGACAGCCTATACCTAGACAGTTCCACTCGCACTTGGCAGGTTTTTTATACTGTATCTAGCTAAAAAACCAGCCAAGTGCGAGTGGGACTAGTTCACGAAGGGTTCCATACCGTCCGTAGCAAGAAACGAACAAAATAATCACATTTGTTGTATGAGAGCCCTCTTAAATATTATTTATCCCATTGATATTTATTTCATTCCATTTTTTGGTATTTGTTGATAGAGTGGCAATAGAAATATATTCTGTAAAAAATTCAACTGTCTAAATAATTATCACGGTTCATGAGATACAGCCTGGTGACAGACTGACAGACAGACGGACGGACAGTGGAGTCTCGGTAAAAGGGCCCCGTTATGCCCTTTATGTATGGAACCCTAAAAAGGAGATAACTGTCCTAATTTACGCCAGGCCTCGGTGAATGGTGAATTAGAAATGTATGATAATTAAACCGTACGGAAATAATAGCACCAATATAATATTTCAAAACATCTACTCGAAAAACCGCTGCAATTAACTGTTTTCTGCACTAGTGCCGCTGCGGAAAATTACGCAATCGCGTTCCCGCCATAATTTATATGTATCGAATCGGGGTTGGGTCGCCGGTAAATCCCCGTTAATTTATTTCTTCGTTAGAGTCTCTCACCTGCGGCTCGGGTGAATTCTGCTTTGCTCGTTATCAACTTGTATCAAAATGTACTATTTTTCACTAAGATAGATTAGCAGAGCATAAATAAAGTGGAGAGCCACTGTTAATGGCCTACCTTAGTCCCAGTCCTCGGTTACCCAATGTCTAAGGTAGGTACCTACTTGAATTAGGTGACTCTACTTATCGGTTTAATCCAAGATTCACCGGTGGAATAGTAGCGCGTGTTTTATTGCCCGCCTTCAATGTATTTTTAGTTACATTTTTGGAGTTGTACCTATCTGAGGCCTTGTGACTCTGTGTACCGGCAAGAGTAGAGATAGGCCAAGCAGTATCATATCGTTGGCGTAGATAATGTTGATATTACAGGTACCATCTAATAAACCACCGACACCAGCCCTGCTGACCTCATTTATCAGTCCATTCTTAAACAGGTTGAAGAGTCGTGGTGACGTCAGGCGTTCACATAACATTATTGGTTTGTTTGCTATACCAATCCACCAAATCTTAGTATGCTGATATGGTGTATCGATTTATTCCTGAAGTTTTAATTAAAAACCAATAACAGTTCTATACAAAAACTATTACCTACTGATTTTAGGCATCTAGCGGTATAAGTTTTATGCGCAAGTTTATTAAATAGATTTATAATTATATAGACAATTTTGATACGATTTTTGTACTTTTAAATAAAGTCAAAGAAAAATAATCATTTATGTATATGAATACCCCCCGTCGGCAACGTTTGTGCTATTCTTGCCTGAAATTTAAACTGCTCACTTGTCCACACTTATGATGATCCATAATATGTGGTTAGTATTTTTGTAAGTTGAGCCAATAATGTAACGATCGATTTGATATTTAATATTTAAATGATCTTTTAATTAACAGTCATTAAATTCGTTTTAGTGGTAGTTTTGCGAGGTTTACTACGGTTAAAAAGTACTATCAGAAAGTGGTAACTCTGGTATCATATGTCAGTTTGACGTTTCTCAATCTAGTCTCGAATAGTATTTACCTACGCATTTTCGTGGAATTATTGAAAAATAAGCCTTGATTTGCTACAAAATAAAACAATAGTGAACAATAAACATTTTTATAGTGTTCGACATAACCGTGAGTGTATTTATTTTAATGTTTTGTTCTGTACGTGAGGAATAACAGCGTAGTGTACGTAAAGGTTTTATCTTATCATTTTAGTTGTTTTAAATTTGATAATTACAGTTTATTCTGAGCTAAGTGAGAGGTAGATATGTTGTACAAACAATTTAGATGATTGTTGGGTGCATTGTTAGGGTGCTGTTGCTAAGAAAAGGTCTTGTCAAAGGTGATTTTTGTAAAAACGTAAATGACATCAGTTGTTAGTCATATCTGGATATTGTATCGATACTGGTGGTCGAAGACGGTCAGTTTACGATTTCCGATGTGGCTGTTATGATTTACGACGGTACTCCTGTATTTTAATGGTTGAATGCATTTTTATAACAGTATTTTGGAATTGGTGAATGACCGTTGTGCAATAGGATTTGTTTGGAGAAAACCATGAAGAAACGTTTTTTGGATTTTAATTTAAAAATAAATGTAATTTTCTAGATCTTATAAATTTTTTTCTAAAGAAAATTATATTTTTTATGGGTCAGTAGTCAATTAAACTTGGCAGTGGTAGATTAATTTTTTAAGTTTCTTAATTCAATTCATTAAACGCCGGCGTTCGCGCATCTATTGTCTTACTATTGTGTCTCAAATTGACGGTATCTGAAAGGTTAAACAAATCAAATCAAATCAAATCAAATCAAAACATTTATTTCAAATAGACCATTTACAGGCACTTTTGAATAGTCAAATGTCGGTCAGTCCAAGAAAAGTGAAGCTAAATTGCACGTTCCAAAGAGTAGGTCTCTATGGAGAAGAACGTGCAAGAAACTCCATGGACACTCTTTTAAATCGTATTATGTGTTACATATAATGCTTGGTTACATATTACTTGTTGCTTCTATCATGTGAGCACAATGTCGATAATGAAATAAAAAATGTAAAATAATTAAAAGATAGAAACTGAATTAAGCCACTGGCAGCTAAGAGATGACCAGTCCCATCTGACGGCACCCGTTCACGAGCATGACGCGTGCATCAGCCCCACTCAGCTCAACCATTCTGAAGGGAACTGAACGAAACCGAAACCCCAAGCGAACACCCATGTTCACTTTCTCATTGTTTTTCTATTATAATTACGGTAATCGAAAGGTTAAATGCACTTAGAGTGATTTGGTAGTTACTAATCAATTAATTCAATATTGTAAGTTGAATAACAGAACTGAGGGCAAAGGCCTCCCGCCTTTACCCTGCAGTGACAGCGGGTTGATAAAAAAAAACATTTTTAGAAGTGCATTGCGAATTTATAGTCATAGACAATTTAGTGGCAACATAAAAATGCTACAAGTAAACAGCAGTACAAAAACACTAAAAATATGTTTAACCCGTTGTATGCCGGAACGCAGATCTACGCGAGACACAATGGCTTTTTAATTGTGTCTCTAATTACGGCATACGAGAGGTTAAGCTCTTGAAGATATGAAATACTAAAAATGTCTTTGAACATTTTTATTAAAATAATGAACAAGCTGCTGCTAGCGGCTTCGATTGTGAGATGGTAGAAAATTATTCCAAAGAACATATCAACACCCGCATCAAACAAGGCAGTAATCTGGGATTACAGTTCTAACAAAATTCAGACACGGCACTATTACTTTTTGGTGGCTAATTTTAGTGTGATAACAGTATATATTTTGTACTAACTATGAATTTTCACCTCCTACGACTTATAATTATAATTAACTTATTGACATGTTGCGTAACTATCATTCCTTTTATCTATTTTCAGTAAAGGTTAAAGCTAAAATAAGAAACTTATTAATAAACACAATATTCCTCTCTCTTTTATTAACCTTTGATATTTACCTACCATTTTAATCTTCTAACCCTGGTCTGTAGAACCAAGCAAATATTGGGCAAGCTTGCCCCCAATTTTTGCTTGGGTCTACAGACCACGAGTAATAGGTAGCCTGCTGTCAGCCTGTCTGGTAACCGTGCGGACCAAACACAAGTCATCGAAAGCCTGTAGTGCTCCATGCATGTCTTCAAGAGATGTCAGCAAAATCGTACGGGCCCAGTAGGACAGAAGCAATGAATCCACTTCTGAAAGGTTTACCCATGGTCTTATTAATGCTGAATGCAACTGAGGAAACATAGGTGTTGGATAAGTCAGAAGTCTGACACCCCTTCTTGTTCCGTTCTAGAGCAGGAGAAGTTATTAGATGACTGACCTTTGACCTTTTCAACAAAGTTTTTTTTAAGGTCCCGGGGCCTTAAAAAAACTGTTGAAAGTTTTCATTTCAGCAATGTTGCCTTTCATCCAAATCTATTTTGTAAGGTGAAACTGACTGAGTTACATATCAATGCATGTCCGAAACTACTGGCACTAGGAGCGTAAAATTTTGCAGAAGGTTCCTTTTATGACGTATGCAAGCACTAAGAGTAGATTTTCCAAAATTCACCCCCTAAGGAGATAACATGGGTGTCCAAAGTTTGCATGGAGAAAACTTCTTTCACGTGAGCAAAGCTGCTGGCTAGCTAGTCGATCATAATGTGATTGATTAACAAACAATTAAATAAAAAGACTTAGGTTAGGTTTAGTATAGGTTTCTTCTAGGTAAGCGCGTCCCATCGTCGACCGCATCGTCGCTTTCCATCAGGTGAGATAGCGGTCAAGCGTGAAACTATCAACAATAAAAAAAAAAAAACTTGGATATAAAGTAGGTATTTGTGATATAATTTCCCCATTTCATTCTAGAGTTATGGGTCAAACCCTATCAGAACCGGTGACGGAGAAGCAGTCGTCCACAGTGCAGGACGGCCGCTACCTGGTGGGCTCCTCATGCATGCAGGGATGGAGGGTCTCCATGGATGACTCTCACACACACATTCTTTCTCTACCTGAGGACCCGGGGACTGCGTACTTTGCAGTATATGATGGGCACGGCGGTAAGTTAAATTCTTTTTTTGTAAAGGTAGAACTACATTGCGGATACGTGGGCCATGCACGCCGATCTGGGCGCGTCGGTCTCCATACATTTTATATGGCAACTAGACTTATAGAGCTACATTAGATCCACGCCACGCGACGTTACGCAACGCGCCGCTACGTACAAATCGGTCGTGGTCGACGTGTGCGTCGGTCTAGTGAAAAATCCTGTAGCTGCCTCGGATTCATTCATCACTACCGTCATTTCAGCTGTAAAATTTCCACTAAAGGGTATAAGATGCCTCCAAGAGTCGTCAGTGCAGTAAATAACCTTTTATACGACCGGTGCGAGCGTCTATTACTACGCCCCTAGAAAAAAGTACAATATAAATTAACCTCTCGTATGCCGTAATTAGAGATCGAGAGAGATCTACGCGAGACACAATGGCTTTTTAATTGTGTCTCAATTAAAAAGCCATTGTGTTTCGCGTAGATCTATCTCTCTCGATCGCGTCTGCGTTCCGGCATACAAGGGGTTAAAAGACCAGATATAAAAAAAAAATGGGTCGCTCCATGGACTGCGCCCTGTGCCTGGGCACCGCTGGCGCCGACCTAGTTACGACACAGTGTCGTAAAAATGACCAGTTACATGGTTCTCGTAACCGGAAAAATAAACAGTCAGTAGAGGGTTGAATTTTTATTTTATGAAAACTATCGCACATGCAGCCAATCCATGTTTTTTTTTTGACGTAATTACCGGGCGTTACCCTGTAATGAGACCAAAAAAAATGGCCGCCTTGGCGTCCCAGCGAGTCACAACCCAGTAGGCCCTAAGACCCGCTGCGCTTCGTTAATGTCGCGCTGTTCCTTATAGTAGAATGAATTATAAATCTTGGACGGTATTTGAATGCTCTCCACCATCACTACAGCTTCATTCTGGTTTTCAGGCTCTAACATAGCAGAGTATGCAGGCAAGCACCTGCACAAATTCATAACAGCGCGACCGGAGTACCATCTCGGCAACATTGAAGAGGCGTTGAAACAGGTATTTTATTTGAATCAAACGATGATAGCTGAATAGCAAGAAGCGAACCTGTGGCCTCTGTAGCGATTAATCTAGCTTAGCCTACAACTGAATATTTTAAATTGTATAAGTATTGAAGAAACACACTGGTCGGGTCCACCACCAAGATCTTGCACTAAGGAGTCTCTAAAGACCTGGTGCCTGTCCAAAACGTGTTAAAATTCAGACGTGCGAGCGAGAAAGACAGATGGACCTTTATACTCGGATCGGATGCCGCTACCCTCCGCGACTAGTCTTTCGATTTCACCACATCAGTGTAAGCTTAGTCAATCTGCCTGCGACGGAACCGCTTCGACCCAACTCCCCTAAATTGGCTACATCATCATAGCTAGGCCGCTTGGCGGTACGTTTTTGCCCAGTGGATTACAAGCCATCGGTCGAGACCTACCACCAGTTAGTGTCACCTGATTAGCACCACCCGGGTACCACGTGTAGGGACTTGCAATGGGTATTCTCCTACGGACGCGGGTCACTCGACAGCCTCCTAAAATCTATTACGTTTATTGATAGACTAAAAACAGATACATAATTCGTTTCAAAGTTGTTTGTTTTCCGAATTCAGATCATAGAATAGATATGATCCAAGAGGCGTCATTTCAACTTATGTATTAATATAATGTTGACAAACCTGTTTTTAACTGTCATTATGTGGTTCCGTGTTGTTGAACTTCGACAACCAAGTGTACGAATTGATTAGATCTTGTGTTATTGGTCTATTAAGGATTTATTGATTCGTACTGAGTTTTATCATTACATTAAATTATGGTTGTACTGTCGTCTGCAAATAATGTCATCGGATGAAGAATTTAGATAGTCAGGTCATTAATATAAATTAAAAATAATAAAGGCCCAAGGACACTTCCCTGTGAAACCCCGAATTTAATGATTCTACAATTGGACAGTTAATTTATTTCCCGTTTAGTTCTACTTGATAATTTCAATGGCTACAAGCAGTGTTTAAAATATAACCACCCATTTCCGGTTCACTCTGTATAATTATTAAAATTGTTAACATTATAAACTTAATATTCTGTCCCACTGCTGGGCAAAGGCCTCCCACAAGTCCTTACAAACTTTCTTCTCCTAGGAGAAGTGGGACAGTAATGGCTAGTACACTACACTACACTATTAATTTTATGTTATCACGCGGGCGATGTTGCTGGCAACAGCTAGTGACTTTATAATTCTAAAAATAAAAGTATTGTACTTATGAAGGGCGTTTTGATTTAATGACTTTGCTTACATGCATAATTATGTTTACCAGTGGTTGACTCTAGCTGGTAAATTAATACGGCACGGGCTGTTCGTATAACTATAGTTTGTAGGTACTAACAAAAATTCAAACCTTTGGTACTACGTACATACCAAAGGTATGAATTTTTTTAATTATATAATTAGTTTTAATAAACTATATCACCTAACCAGAATTTTATTCGTTGGAATTAGAAACTTGACTAAGTTAGCTTACTATAACCAAAATTGCAAATAGAAAGTTTTCTTTTAATACAGTAAAAATTAAGTAATTTAGGAAGCTTTCAAATTTAGTAAAAGCGGAAACTCTTAGTAAAAGAAAAAAAATGGCCATACTGAAATGTGACGTCATAGCCATTAGATAAGAGATAGCAAAGAGGTTCCCACCACGCTTCACTCTTCCTCATACCAATATTTGGAATGCTAATTACTGATTTTTATTATCAATTTGGATACTGTTTTAGAAAAAAAAATCTTGTTATTCATCTTATTATTAATCTTATTGTTGTATAGTTTCAAACACTGTACAAAAATCGAACAAAAAATACCTAATTAGCCATCCTCATATTATGTGCCGCATTGTAAATTACTTTATTCCGTGCTAAATGCAAAAAAAAAAACAATATAGCGTGACCATCCAAAAATTTACATAACTGCATCATCATACAAAGTACAAATATAATTTTTCTGTCTAACAATCTTGCTAAATGTTTTCAGCAGTAACTCCTGAATGTGACCTTTTAAAACATACTGTATATGTATGTATGTATGTGTTAGTTTGTGATTCATTTTATGTAAAAACCTCATTACGTAAAACCTCACATGTGTTGGTTAAAATAAGTCAGGGTTGTCACTCAAGACATACCGCGCACTGGTGACTTTTGTCACAGTGACAATAATTTTTCTACCCATTTTTAGGGTTCCGTAGCCAAATGGCAAAAAACGGAACCCTTATAGATTCGTCATGTCTGTCTGTCTGTCTGTCTGTCCGTCCGTCCGTCCGTCCGTATGTCACAGCCACTTTGTTCCGAAACTATAAGAGCTATACTGTTGAAACTTTGTAAGTAGATGTATTCTGTAAACCGCATTAAGATTTTCACGCAGAAATAGAAAAAAAGCAATAAATTTTGGGGGTCCCCATACTTAGAATTGAAACTAAAAAAATTTTTTTTCATCAAACCCATACGTGTGGGGTATCTATGGATAGGTCTTCAAAAATGATATTTAGGTTTCTAACATCATTTTTTTCTAAACTGAATAGTTTGCGCGAGAGACACTTCCAAAGTGGTAAAATGTGATATATGATGTACATTACTATAAAAGCTGCCAACGAAAATTGGTTTGAACGAAATCTAGTAAGTAGTTTTTTTTTAATGCGTCATAAATCGAAAAAAATACACTATTGTTAAAACATTGATCAAAGTTACAACACATTACAAGAACTTTTATATTATGTTACTTGCTGCTACGGAACCCTTCATGGGCGAGTCCGACTCGCACTTGGCCGGTTTTTTTTTGTAATTGTCACGTCTTCAAGTGTGCGCACTACATGTTGGGTTCATAAGCACGGTGACTTTTTTGTCAAAAGTCGCGGTGACAAAGTCACCAGTGCGCTATGGTTAACGGTGATAAGATTTTTTGCAGTAGTTGTAGATATATGATTGTGTAGGTAAGTCAACTTTGTTTGTTGTAATAGCCCCTTTGGCTATTTTTGCAAGAAATTATTTTTATGGTCATTATTCAAGGCAAATTATTTTTATCAAAGTCAAAGTCAAAGTCAAATCATTTATTTCAAATAGACCATTTACAGGCACTTTTGAATAGTCAAATGTCGGTCAGTCCAAGAAAAGTGAAGCTAAATTGCACGTTCCAAAGAGTAGGTCTCTATGGAGAAGAACGTGCAAGAAACTCCATGGACACTCTTTTAAATCATATTATCCGCGGGTCAGGAAGTGTTTAGGATTTTCCATGAGGTAATTTTCGGCTATTCAGTGTCTGATAAGCTTAGCATAACCAGCTTTATATTATTCTTAGAGAGGCAATGAGCTGTAATCTATCACGTGGGCCAGTGCGGATTAGTGGATGTCACATGTCTTCGAACTTTTGGTCCTAGACCCTAGAATCAAAAGTAGGTCCTAGAATTTAGAACATGCAGGTTTTCTCACGGCGTTTTTCTTCACCGTTTCGAGAGCAGTGTGTATTTGCTTGAATTCGACATTCTACTTTTTTAAACCTAGACGAATTGATGCCTCAAAATCTACCTAATCCTGGACGTTCATTAATGGGTATTGGCCATGGCTCTCCATAAAACACATAACGTAACTAATAATGGCTACGGGAATTATAGGCGCGATTTTATGAAAATACCATTTGATCTTTTACTAGTATCTCGATTTTATGTGGCGCCAACCCTGGCGCAAATGTCGTCTGAATCTTGTATTAGGTGTTTCAGTGTTAGTTAATATATTTAGTTATGTCATCTTTATGGGTGATAAAACGCGGAAAAGTAATGGACGGTGACCAATAGATAGCTCACCGTCCGTCCAGGGTTGCAGGATTGTTCGAAAGAATTACCAGTTACCCTGAAAAGCAAAGGGTAACTGAAGGAACACAAGTGAATTTTAGTTAGTAAAAGTCTAACTTCTCGCTATACCCAGAGCGGGAGAAGTCATGATTTGCCACCTGAAAAAAGGGTTGATGAAATAAAACTATGGATTGGAAAACTATTTAAATTGTTTATTTTATTTAAAATATTACAGAGCACAAAAATTCTTTAGTAATATGTTGTATCAGTAAACAAGTTATGTTTTCAAGAATAGGTGCGGCATTTTAAAAGTCAATTATTTTTAACTGGATTCTTAATTTTATTTATTTTGGTCCGATTTTATACGATGCTATAAAATTGTTAAAATATGCTGTGAAGCCAAAACTCTACAGTTTCTAGAACTTTGGATAGAGCGGCAAGTAATATTTATTTTATAATTTTCTTTTCTCAGGGTTTCCTAGATTTGGACCAGGCTATGCTTGAAGAGGACATGCTCCAAGAGAAGGTGGCCGGTAGCACTGCTGTGGCGGTGCTGGTCAAAGACAACACTCTGTACTGCGCCAATGTTGGCGACTCCCGCGCGATCGCTAGCGTTAGAGGAGCGGTGAGTGATCCCCAAAAGTGGTAGACGGAAGGTAGCTGAGCTGTCACCGTGACCCAAACACCAAATCCTACCAACGTACAACATGGGGGGACTACCGCCCCGTCGCGTTGTTTGAGTCGGAAGAGCTTTGAGTGATCCTTTAGAGTGGCAGACAGAAGGTGGTAATACTGTTGCCGTGGTAGTGCAACATTGCCAATGCATGAGACTCTCGCGCAGTCGCTAATGTCAGGAACGGTGAGTCATCCTCAGGAGTAGCGGACAGGAGAAGGTTGCCTACAGGACTTTAACAGCAATATCAACTCAGTCTAATGCTGCACATAGGTCTCACCACTCGCATATCTTTCGACTTGATCCTTGGCTGCTTTGATCCTTTTGGAATCGTCATTGCACTTAATCTTTGTGTTCTGAGAGCGTCCTTCTTTATTTAAGATGAGTAGCATAAAAACCTGCTACTTACTTTTAAAAAGAATTCTGCATTTGAAGATTTTGACTGATGTGCTGTTGGTTTTTGAGATGGTATTCACAGGAGAATTCTGCATTTGAAGATTTTGACTGATGTGCTGTTGGTTTTTGAGATTGTATTCACAGGAGAATTCTGCATTTGAAGATTTTGACTGATTTGCTGTTGGTTTTTGAGATTGTATTCACAGGAGAATTCTGCATTTGAAGATTTTGACAGATGTGCTGTTGGTTTTTGAGATTGTTATTCACAGGATGTCCTTCCTATTTATAGATACGAGTACATTTATGTTTTTCAAGTAGTTTAAGCCTCTCCCCAACTATTAATTACACGAGCATTTTAACCATTTTTTATTAATGTAAGGTGTTTTGCCAATCCTTCCCCAAAACCGAACTTAGAAATTCAATTGATGGCATGGTTGGCGCAGTGGTTGAGCGATAGGCTGCTGTGCTGCGAGTGACGGTTTTCACAGGCTTACAGATTATGGGTCTTATAAACATAAGACAGACATACGCGAGTGTTTGTGAATGCACAAGATAGGAGCAATTTCTGTTGCAGGGCAAAGTTAAATGTTTTCTTGAACAATAACGTAACCAGCAACCACTTCAAACCTGATAAACAAATAGCTCTCATAGCAGAACTTTTTTATCCATTTCCAAAATATATCTATCACCAAAACTACGAATTAAAACCTGTATCGTCCTCTCCTCAGGTGGAGGTGCTGTCATACGACCACAAACCCAACAACGAAGAAGAACTCCGCAGGATCACGGCGGGCGGGGGCTGGGTGCAGCTGAACAGAGTCAACGGCAACCTGGCGCTGTCCAGGGCTCTGGGAGACTACGTGTTCAAGAGGAACTACAGGCTCTCGCCGCAGGAGCAGATTGTTACAGGTATAGCGGAGCATGCTACCAACAGACAGAACAGTAGGCTCTTACAGAACTATGATTAACTTTAGCATGCAATGTTTATCACCCTCGTGGTTTTTTTTTTCATTTATTACAACGAGAGTTTTATTTTTTCTGATTTCGTCATAGACAACAATAAACAAATCTTCAATTCTCTGTAGATGGCGGTGTTTTAGCAGCGCTTGGCTCTATAACACCCTCGCTTGAGGCTCGGGCAAATTCTGCCTCGGTCGCGTTAACCAATTTTTTAAACTTATAGTCGTCAAATTGTACGAATAAAAGGATTAGACGCACAATGCCACATTCGCAAAATGACATATTGACGCAAAATGCCACATTCGCAAAATGACATTTCGCAATATGCCACACTAGCAAAATGCCACATTAGCAAAATGTCACATTCGCAAAATGACTTTTCTCAAAATGCAAAATACCACATTATCAAAATGACACATTCTCAAAATGACACATTCTAAAAAAATCATAATTATCGCATAATGTGCGATTTACCTTAATTAAAATAAAAAAATTGTTAAAATTATTTATTTACTTCTTGCAGTGGACTTTTTTTTTCATAAAAACATACTAACGTCCAAATAAAAAAATACTGAGTTCGAAATAACATTTTGGCGTTATGCGAAAGTGGTATTTTGCGAAAAGTCATTTTGCGAATATGGCATTTTGCGAAGATGGCATTTTGCTAATGTGGCGTTTTGCGATATGGCATTTTGAGAATATGACATTTTGAGAATATGACATTTTGCGAATGTGACATTTTGCGTCAATATGTCATTTTGCGAATGTGGCATTGTGCGCCTAATCCGAATAAAATTCGATAATCGGATGGGGACACTATGTTTCTTTCTAATTGTTTTTATCGGATTTAGGTAAAAAGTTGGACTGAAATGTTTCAGATTTAAATTGGTCCATGCAAGAAAATATAAATTCAATTAAGAAGAGATATAATGACAAAATAATTTATAGTATATAATATTTAGCTTTTGTTATTTTACGTGTTCAATTGCAAATCAGATAAATATGATCCGCACTGGGCCCGCGTGATGAGTTACGACCTAATAAGGCTGATAATACTTACGGGGTATGAAATAATTTGAATAATTGTTTTATATTTCCAGCGTTCCCGGACGTGCAAGTGAGGCAACTCAACGACGACTGGGAGTTCATCGTGATCGCCTGCGACGGCATCTGGGAGGTGTTGTCTAACGAGGTAACTTCTACCTTTTTCTTTAGTAAAGCTTGGCTAAGATTATTCTTAGGAGCGCCCAACCCGAGATACATTTTCACACAACTGCTCTTACGTGATTATGACGTTATTTAGTATAGATCATTCCTCCCCCAAGCCTCCTACAAGGTGGACCGATGACCTGGTGAAGGTTGCGGGAATCCGATGGATGCAGGACGAACAGGACCGTTCATTCAGTGGACGTCTATCGGCTGAAATGATGATGATACATCGTTTTTTAGACATTTTGGAAACATATATTTCCGAAATTATTTAGATAAAAATAAAAACACGTATTTCTTGAAACAAGTTTTTTTTGTGAAATATTCGAATAAATCACGGTATTACCGAATGCCAACAGAGTTTTCAGGCGTTATCTCTCTTTTTTTTTTGCATTGCTTCTTTATCAAACAATGCGTTGGATTGCTTTGGTTAAAACAACAAATTTTTAACCCGCGCTCAGGTTAACGATAGACGACTGGGGAAATGCCCTCTTAAATACTTATAAAGAAGCCTAAATTACTCTCTGTGTATAATTAAATAAATAATATCACGTTGATTGTACGTGACGTACGTAGTTCGATTGTTGCGTGATAGATAAATAAATAGACTTTGACCACCTGTACTGATGTACCCCTGGTTTTGCAGGAGGTGGTGTCGTTCTGCCGCGCGCGGCTGCTGAGCGGCTGGGAGCCGGCGGCCGTGTGCGAGGCGCTGATGCAGCGCTGCCTGGCGCCCAACTGCGCCACGGGCGGGCTCGGCTGCGACAACATGACCGTGCTCATCATCTGCCTCGCGCCCTTCCCGCGTATCGATCCTGCGGTTAGTGCTTTATTATTTAGAGCTCATTCACACGACTGGCATGTTGCTAACGGTAGAGGGAACTGCAGCCGTCAACTTATAGTGACACTTGACACACACGACGGCTGCCACTAAATGATGATATTTATTTTGCATATAGGTTTTAAAAAAGCACTTTTACACGTCATTTTTTTCAGTCAGTTTAAACTAGACGAGGCCGGTGTTTCCTAGCTGACTACCCTGAGAAGAGACACTGGAACAAACTCAGGGGTCAGTCTCTTTTACAGTCCATACAGTATACAAAATCATATGAGAATCATGCAGAGAGACATTACTGTCTCAGATGGTCTTTAAAAGAAAGAACCACACAGAGTCAGTGCAAGCATTTGTCAGTATTTGTGTAGCTCAAATTTAGGACTACTAAGAATAATGAGGATTTCTCTCTCTCTACTCTGATCTTCATTTGTTGGAATGTCGACGGCCACCGTCGAGCGTCAACATCTGCCGCCGATGCGTCGACTGCTCCCGTATTTCTACCGTCGGTAACATGCCGCTCGTGTGTTTATCCCTCAGGCCAATTTGCACCACAAATCATTGAATCGGTTGACGATGACAACAGATAGATGGTTTATAGCGCAAGTAGGCTTTGATATTGACTTTGGTAGTGTGTGTGTTTGATGCTTGTCATATATTGTAAACAAATATATTCAGTAAATCAAGAATCATCGCATAAATTAGATACAGTAGCATGATGGTCGTCTCATGCCGCAAGCATTTTCTGAAAAGGAAACTTGTGGTCCTAGAACGCAAATGGCAACTGAAAGACACAGGTGTGTAAGTCAATAAAAGTCTGAAACGTCCTCACGCTCCACCCAGAGTGAGAGAAGTCATTATTGGATGATATCCCACCGTAAAAAAATAGCGTCTCTCAGGTAAACAATTAACTTTATATACTAAGGATTATTAAAACTTGTGTAGTGGTTTGTTTGCCCAAAGAAACAAATATTTTTATTGGAATGAAATAATTGTTAATTTTTTTTTAACTTTTAGTCGCCATGTTTGTTTACGAAATATGATAAGTTATTAAAAACACACTTTATTATCGTAATATATGTTTATTATATTTACCATTATACGCCACTTTGCAACTGCTCGGGGTATAACTTTTGAAATTAGTTAATACAATTATAATTTGTTTGGTTTTGTGTTGCATGTCCGCATGGTCGTTATGTTGCATGTCTATATTTAGTTTATTGCTGGGCGATAAATGCTTGAAATATATATAAAATATGGGGGTGTGTAATAAATGAGGAAGAAAATATGGTGTAAAAGCTGTTTGAACCTCAACTCTTACGAAAATAGTCACCAACTGTGTTGAAACACATTTATTAGATTTAGACCACCTATAAATTAATTATTACCTAAAGTTTTTTTTTCTAAAGTTGTTTTTTTTTTGCATTTATTTATGCCTGAAACGACATGCCTAGCCGCTAGCAGGACCTTTTATTCAGTATACGTCACAAAAGTGGTCGCAATAGTTCTATATAAAATCCTATTTTTTCTTGTAACTTACATTGAGTTACCGTTATTTGGCTTAGTAGGGCAATATAGTCCAATCCTATTTCTCTAACTGTAGAAAATAACATGAATTAAAAAAGTGGATTTATCGTCAATGCATAAAATCCAACCTGAATTTTACAACTTTTTTCGGTGGACTCTTAGGGCCGAGCCACACCGGAATGCAGCTGCGGCTGGCTAGCTAGATGAGAATTACCGACAAGACCCGCGCCTTTTGATGCTTATCAAGCGATACTGGTCTTTTAAGTATGCAGATAAAGTTTAAAATTATTTCACATTGAAAGTGCTCGCCGTGTCGCTGCCATTCCGGTGTGACTCGACTCTTATGTTCATAACTAAGGTCAATGTAACCCATAACATTTATTCCACAGTCGGCATTCAAGTGCCACGATGCATGCCGTCCGATCAAGTACTGGACGTGTACTCCATCGCGGCGGTTCTCTTAACTTAAAACACTGCCCATCCCCCCCTTTGCACAAGCTTTAATACTTCTAGTGTGTCTCTTACTGTGATCTGTGTCCCCACCTACGGGCTCTCAAATGACATTCAGCTATAAGACGTCATGAAATACAAAAACTTGTCAATATATACGTTGTTTATGACGTTTAAATGGCATCGAGGCCAGATATGATGCTTTAAAACCATAATTGCACAGTGTGTGAGAGAGATGGAGCTGTACAGGCCGGATAACACCATCTCTTTTTCACAATAAAACAAAAAGGGCCTTATATAGGCCACTAGAGTCACGTGAACACTCATGTTATGCGAATACATCGCCTTCTATGTTATAGTCTGTTTAAAAAATCAAACGACTTGGAAATTTTTAAACGAATTAAAAAATCTGTTATATATATTACATACAATACTTTTTATAAGATTATGTAAGTAAACAATGATCTTCTCTTTGCAACCTTGATTGTTCAACCAGTGTTGGCTATATCAGATTTCAAGAATCTGATAATTTGATTAGATTAGCCAAGTCGTTTGACTTTTTAGACACACTCTAATGTTGGCCCTTTTTTAGACAAGTTCTGTCACTACAACAGACATTAAAGTAACAGTGACAGCATGACGTAATAGCGGCTTAAAGCTGAATTGCATTTGAGACTTCGGCTGTTTGTAATATGGTTGATTTATTTATCGTTTCTTTACCAAAGTTTGCGGAAAAATTATATAACTCGAACAAGTTCTAGTTAACATAATAAATCTGCACCAAAGATTAATATAATCGAGATGAGATTTTTTTTTGTTAATATATGTGGATGACATTTCACCATTTGACATATAGAAATAATTAAATAATATATATTTTTTTAGTTTAAATGCCAAAGTTTAATACGTAAAATAAATATCTTTTTATTTTTATTTTATAAATCAACCAAGTTAAAAACCTAAGGTATATCTGCGTAATGTTTCTGTGATTTTATGAATTTAAATTTTTAAGTATGTTATGCAGGCGTTAATTTTAATGTCCTGTTAGACTGTTGTGTGCCATCTAAGAGAATATACAACGAGACAGTTTTATAATTTATTGTGTGGCTTGCAGTTGTAACCATACTGTGACCTGGTTTAGATGACAAGTTTTTGTGTATATTTTTATTTACCGACTTTTCAGTTATAAAAGAAAGTTTTCGGTACATAAAAAGATTATTAAAACAATATAAATATTACATTATGATACAAGTGTGTAATGTAAAAAAATTATGAGCGCACATATGAAATCAGATTTTTACCGCCATATCAGAAAAAAAATTCAAGTTTTACTGTTATTTTCTTCACAAGTGGATTGAAAAACGTCGTATGATACACGTGAGTAATTAAATATTACCGTTCTCGGCTCTCTTAAGACCCTCGCCACAGCTCGGGTATAAATACCGCCTCGACTGTAATCACTAACATTACACACTTACATCATAATGTACTATTAACCTTTCAAATACCGTAATTAGAGATACAATAAGAGAGAAAATGAGAGAGCGAACTTGGGGTTTAATGAATTAAAAACACTGCAACTGTCACTTAAAAGCTACATTTTGACCATATTCCCTGCGGAATATGGTATCCAGATTCCATACTAGGATTACATACAGTCCATGGCCTTATGAAACGCCCTGTAAGTGGAGTAATAATAGAGTGCATAATTATACACAACAGATTGCATCAGTGTAAGTTACTTGTTATCTAAATTTAGGCTCAGTATGGTTAATGGATTGCTATTCATCCTAAGGTTAAATGGGGGTGAATATAAATCTACTGATTTTTAAATCTCCATCGAGTGTCAATTATCTATTTTTAAAGAAATGAAACAACAAAAAAATAATTTACTCAGTATGTGTGCCAGTAATTTGTTCTATATTCGTGTTATAGAATAAAGTACAATAGTCTAGCCACAATGTGCTATATTTCTATCAAAGGTACTGGTTTTGCCTATAAATATCCATTTTTTTTATTATTTAAAAGTCATTTTTAATTATCATGTTTTCACACTTTTTCTGGATTCAAATGTTAAAAGTGGCAACACTGAATTTTCTACTTAAAAATAGCTACTATTTTTGTAAGCTGGTAAACACCCTTTCAGTGTTGCCACATGTGTCAATGTGACATGGCTGTATTTTTTATTATTAAACGTTATCGGTTTGACAGTTTGTGTGTTCGTTTTCTATAATTGTTTGGTTTTGTGTGTTTTCAATCATGTTTTAATGTGTTTGTTGTCGTTTGCTCGTGTTGTTACAATAATTACAAATTTTTTATATTGCCAGAGTCTATTTACTTTTAGTTACATCTCTTTGCATCTTAAATTATGCATGTTTTTAATATAATAATTGCATGGAATCTAACATATTATAATATCTGTGCGTAAATATGTCACATCGAATTTAAATAAAATCGTCTTAGCAAAATCATACATAATAATGTATGACAGTCTTAGTCTCGATGTGCCAAATTTTTTCCCACGTGCTGTGGCTGCATGGTATTTTATCTATTACATAATATGTACAAACATCATATCTGTGCATATTATATTATAATATGAATATATATGATGTTTGTAACATTTCTATTTAATATTTATAAATATTTTCTAGTAAGAAGAGGCTCATTTTCGCATGTGTATGTATTTGTTTTTAACGTTTGCTTATATCTATGAAATTATTGACAATATTCTAGGTCGAATAAGGTTAATCCCTCTGTAAAAGACTTAATATAATTTTTGCATCAGATTTTTTAGACGAAAATACATATGTCTTTGTCTACATCTAAAATTTATCCATTATAACAAAAAAGCAATGTGTTTTTTCCCCACGTCTACGGTTTACGCTCCATTGGAATATTGTCAAATATAAAACAATTATATAAAATTTTATTTAACACCGCCTATTGTTTGTGTACTCACTATGTGTTGCTTAATAAACTCATTGGAAAGCATGCAATTTTTTATTTTATTTCTTTTATATTATTCTTGTAAAGACTGATGAGCTAGTTGGCTTCAAAGGAAATCACCCTGCTGAACAGATGCAAGTGAATAAGTAGATAGCCTGTATGAAAGACTTGGGGGTCATAAGGTTCTTTGGTCCGGGATCGCGGTCCCAAATTCCACCTATATTTTTTTTAATAGTATTTTAGAACCAAAAGAAAAAAAACCATTAAATTACAGTTACCAAAAACACTGTATTTATTTTATTTGTGATCCCAAAGTACTACTAAAAAAATAAACTTATAGGTCGGTCCAAAGAGCTCCACCGCCCAATTAAAATATCTTAGAGAAGACATTGTCTTTACAAGTTCAGAATGGATATTTTCCTGTCTTTTTTTGTATATTTTAGAGTAAATAACACAAAAAAGACTTCTGAAAACAGCATCAAAATTGGTTAGTTCATGAAGCAGCAATCAGCATTATTTATATTATAAATATTGGTATGACAAAGAGTGGGGGCGTTGTGTGTTCCCACCTCGCTACCTCTTTTTTGCGCAGGTAACCATTAAGCAGTGATGTTACATTTCTGTTTGTGCATCCTTTTTTTATTACTTGATAGCTTCCCGTTCGATCACTTTCAAAAGGTTTCTAACTAGTTTTGAACCGATTAGAAGTATTCTGTTTACTTTTTTTGATTCCACTGCAGTGAACAGAATTGGAAAAGTATGTGTGATTCTTCAGGTTAAATGCTAGATAGTGTGTTCCAAACATAATACAGCTAGTTTAGTAAAATAGAAAAAAATTTCGAAGATGCTTCTAAAAGTTGCTTTATTCGATTAAAAACTGGACTAACATACATGCAATTATTCTGATTGTTTGTCAGATTACAAGCAATGTTTTTTGTAAGTCGCTAAAATGTTTCATATTTTGCAAGCATTGTTCCTTTGCGCAACTATTTCTTTTAAATGAAGTCCGAGAGTGACCGCGCTTAAGGGCCTGTAGTCCTCTCAATAGGTTGATTTATGGAAGTATTTATATTAACCAAAATTCTTTTTGTATTTAATCCGACTAAAGTAGATAGTTTCTTTTTAAAACATTGTACATCAACTTTTGTGAACTTTTGTGGTGGAAAATATTATCAGGTAACAAAATAAAACTTGATTTTACTAATATTGTTGTAGTTTTTAAAATTGTTATGATATCAAATGAGAGAGAATCTCAGTTCAAAAACATGTAAAACAAATATTTACACAGTATTTTTTTAAACATTTTCAGACCCCACCTCTTCCCGTCGAACAAGAACTAAACAGCAAATTCATGACGAAAATGGAAGATCTATTATACGTTGAGGACGAAGAAGAAGACCTTAAGTGAAAGTATTGGCACTTTTCTATTGTAAATGTGTACATAGATAGGTTAGCGGTGTTGAGCTCTATCGTTAATGTTTTAAGGTTGAGAATTGTGTGCGGGAAAATATGAATTTAAGTAGTTCTGGTTCTATGGCACACTGTTTTTTGTGATGTTTGCATAGTGCATTTTTTAAAGTTGTCTAAAATGGTGACGAGTAGGCTAGTCTCGAATTTGTTAAGGACATTTTACATGGTTTTGTTAAATTTTATCAGTTTGATTGAAAGGTACAGAAATTGAAGGATGCGGCTGAAATGGTAATATTTACTTTACATTTATTTAACTTTTTATTTAAATTGATATGTTCGGCTTATATTTTTAATGACATCACAATATCTTATTTGCGTTCTGGAATATTTTTTTATAAGGTCTTAACATATTTATTATCCATTTCAAAATAAATATGAGGATCTACGCATACTTTTTTAAAAAATCCTGCAGCCCTAGTCGGCCCTTGCAGAGGCACAGTCATTTAGTCTAACATCTCCTTGAGGCTCATGTGTCATCGTCGATCATATTATTGCTTACCATAAGGCGAGGTAATGGTTAAGCGATGTGATCACAACGCCCGTCGACCCTAGGCCTGGTTTTTATCGGACGGTAAGTTGCCCATTGATCGCCGTCCGCAAGCCCGCGCCGGCCTTCGACTCCCGCCCAGAACGTCTCCATTGGTGACCGGGACTTGTGGATTGGCTCTCCGTCACGCTTTCCACCGCCTTCTTCGCTTGCAAACCTACCTGTACCTCCTGCCTGGACCAGGACCTGATACAAGAAGTTTCCGCCGACAGTCTCTTTTACGAGAACATAGAGGTGCTCCACCTAAGTGGGGCAGATTTCTACTGTATGCTCCATTTATCTTCCGGGCGATATCTTCCCGCTGGGGCCAAAACAGGCACCTTCCGAAAGTACCATGTCCAGCGAGGACCTGCGTAAGGTGGAAAGTGTGGTACCTCTCTAACCACTCCTTAAAAAAGGACCTTATCGCCTGGTTTGTTGCCCTGATCTATCTATCCGTGCCTTACAATTTGTGTTCCTTATTTGGGCCGTACTAAGACGTGTTAAAACTGTGTTCTAGTGTAAGAGAGAGGCAAAGCTATACGAAAGAAATAGCACTATTTCTTTCTTGCAACTAAATCATGATGCCATTAATCATAGTACGGCCTCATTTTTTTTTTAAAGTTAATATTAGAATTGAAAAATGCTATTTTAAGCCGTTGACGAGTTATTTTTATTTATTAATGAACAAATGTAATTATTTCAAAGAACAAATACTTATTTTAATATTTTAACGATATATTACAATTTACTAATGATCCTATTTTGCCATATTAAGCAAAGCAATACTATTAGATTGTAATTATTCTTGTTTTAATTAGATTTATGTTATTGTGTTTTGATGATAAGTTATGAATTTAAAGCTTTTTAGAAGGTCGCAGTTTCAGGATAATTATTTTGACTTATATTCTTTAGCGGGGTATTTGGCTACATTATTTTTTATTACATTCGTAACCGACCATTTGATTAGGCATTTAAACAAACTTTTTTTAGTGTTCGTTCAACCGATTTTGACTTCTATTGCTTTGGTGGCATG
Organism: Mythimna ferrago; assembly: GCA_910589285.2. NCBI lineage: Eukaryota > Metazoa > Arthropoda > Insecta > Lepidoptera > Noctuidae > Mythimna > Mythimna ferrago. Next base: position 13,549,890 of record OU342676.1, on the reverse strand, counting down.
ACTCATGGCAGCTGCAGTAAACAGTTGGTATTGAAGCCACTTTTTTACTTTCAATGTCATCCTTATAACTACGGAATAGGAGTCAAAATCGGTTAAACGGACAGTAAGAAGGGTTTGTTTAAATGTCCAACTAATTTCTCTCTCTTTTACTCTTTTATTAGATGGACTGTAGAAAAAAATAAGCTAACCGGATTATTTTACCTGCGCAGTGTCGCTATTTCAACTTAAGCGGTGTGCATGTAGTCGAGTCGGTGAAGAACTTTAATGTATTATTACGTAGCAAAATGGGCGCGGGGCGCGGCTCTCCGCAGCGGGTACCCGCGCGGCGGTCCGCGACGGAGCACTTGTATGGGACTTCACGCAGCGTCAGCTCTAAGCTATTCAGTCCAAATGTCGTTTTGTTTAGGGTAGAAGAATAACTTCAAAAACGCCGTTTTTTCCACCGAAAATATTTACTTTTTTGCATAGGTATTGATTTTGTAATTTTAGGTACATTTTTGATAGTCAAATACCCTTAAGCTGAAAACCTACTAGTTCCTCAGGGTTGACTTGTATTTTATTTATTTGTTAATTGATGCGCCTTGTACACACAATATTTTTTAATCGACCATTTAAATTATAATTATTTTATATATAATCTAAATTATTTTTGATAATTTTTCCAAAATTGTTTGATGGTTGTGTCGACAGTTTTAAGTATTGTGTTATCAAAATTTCTATTTATATTTGATGGTTGAAATAAAAAAAAATGTTATTATTGGTTTTTTATAAAAAATAATAATAATAATAATTGCTGGTCAATCCACCATCCTGTGATACTAAATACTTTTAGCTTTTAATTTGCAATTTAGTCAAGGTACTTTTATTTACTTCATTAATTTCACTTGTTGCATTTTGTTGCACTGGACATTTATTTTAAAATGTATTTCTGTTTTAGAAGTAAACGTTTAAATTAATTGTTATTTACCGCATTTAAATGAAGCTGAAATCCAATGGGAAGGTATTCCTCCATTAATAAGTTGTAATAAGTCGATGCTGATTTAAATATACTCATTTAGTGTTTAGCCAGACTGCAAACGCGGGCGCGGGGCGGGTGGGCGCGGATAATTCAAACACAAGAACTTCTTAGGAGTATCCACTGTGGGCTCGTGAGCGTGGGAAACGACGCCGACGCGAGCTGCTCGACGCGGGACGCGCGCGGGCAATTCACGCCATAGCTCGTTCATAGCTCGTGGCCGCAGTGAGTGCAGGCGGCGAGCAGATACTGCGCGGGAGCGGCCATCTCTAACTAGTTCGAGCTAACCGCCTGCTTTGTTGTGATGGCTCGACTGCGGATAGGCACAACGCGCGCGTTACCGCTCCCCGCACCGTGTTGCCAGTCTTTCTAAGCACTTATAGTTTTCAAAACTTACCCAATGTTTGAGATTGGAAACTTCGGAGTTTCTTTTAGAAGATAAATCAGTAATAGAGTGGTATATTTTTCTTTTTGTTGTTTTTATTTTGACTAGAACATAATACATTTCACCAATATTATAAATTATCAATATTATTAGGGTACAGTGGCGTTTAATTAAAATGTTTTTTTTTGTATGTACAGTCGGCAATAAAAGTAAGTTAACCATGTTATTTTTATTTAAAGTAAAGATTGTTACTAGGCTTGTTTTTTTTTTGTCATCAGCGTACAGTTATTATTACCTACAAAACTGAGTTAAACCACTGACTTTTGTTGCTGATTGTACAATTAAATGACTTAAGGTCGAAAATTGCTTGATCGCTGATGGCTAAGTGCCTAATTTGCAATGAAATGGGTGGCTAAGTGTTTAGTTTTGAAGTAGCTGTATTATAAGCATGAGCAGGATCAAATTATAGTAGCTACTGAAACTCCATAAATGTGATGCGTATCGGTATGTAAGGACGATAAAACTTAACTCTGAATTTCAAGTAGTTAACAGCCCAACCCCAATTCTATAGAACTGTTCTGACGTGATTATCATATGAGAGCAGTTGTATAGAAATGTATCTGGGGTTGGTCGCTCTTAAGAAATGCAGACTCGGCAGGGAACTCCACTTCTTAGCCGTGCGCACAATGTTCCTAAAACCGCCTGTGTTTGGATGGGATAACATGCACCGGTTTTTATGTGGTTAGATTGCGTGTTTGTTTTATTGTCATTAGATTTCGATATCACCACATCTATGTGCCTAGTTTCGTCAATTAATGTCGCACCTTTAAAACAAGTGGAATTATACTGAACTTGTTTTTAATTGCCATTTTTTAGGGTTCCGTAGTCAACTAGGAACCCTTATAGTTTCGCCATGTCTGTCTGTCCGTCTGTCTGTCTGTCTGTCCGTCCTCGCTTAATCTCTGTGACCGTTAGCACTAGAAAGCTGAAATTTGGTACCAATATGTATATCAATCACGCCGACAAAGTGGTAAAATAAAAATTGGAAAAAATGTTTTATTAGGGTAGCAGCCCCCCTATATGTAAAGTGGGAAGTGATTTTTTTTTTAATTTCAACCCTAACGTGTGATATACTGTTGGAAAGGTATTTAAAAATGAATAGGGGTTTACTAAAATCATTTTTTGATAATGTCAATAATTTCGGAAATAATTGCTCCAAAAGTAAAAAACAATGTGTAACTTTTGAACCATAAGTTTAGAAAATATGAAAAAAATCTGAAAAGTAGAACTTTATAAGGACTTTCTAGGAAAATCATTTTGAACTTGATGGAAAGAACAGTTTTTGTACAAAAAAGACAAAAAGGTTGTAAAAAATAATTTCTGGACTAAGTTTGTAGTATAATCGTATATGCAAGCATTTTTTTAAACTCATAAGTGGGTACACTTATTGTGACGGACGGGAAACTACGGAACCCTACACTGAGCGTGGCCCGATACGCTCTTGGCCGGTTTTGGTATAACTTTTCATTCTGACTAAAGTTGTCAAAAAATAAAAGGCCTGTTTGACATTTGTATTTTGACTTCCTAGCGGCTTGTCCGGTGTAGTGTAGCTGCTACTAAAATAGGTAAAATAGCTACTACTACACCGGACCCCGAGTTATTATTTTATTGTTTCTTTCAGTTTCGTTCCAAGTTTCCATTTTAGGGCTTCTTTTTTTAAATGTCAATTATTTTTTGACAATTTCAGTCAAATTGAAAAGTAAAAGGTTTTTCAAAAATGGCAATGGCAACATTTGAAATGTGATTGTCAAAGTCTTTGTTACAATAGTTGATAGAGTCTGTCTAAAAAGTCAAACGACTTGGGTATTATTAGGGCAAAATGAAATTTGATGTAGTCAACGCTGGTACAATAATCAAGATTGATTAAGAGATCTTGATCATTGTGTACTAATAGAAGAACCTGATAAAAAGTATCAAATATAGGTATTTTTTAAATCTATACATATAAATAAAATTGGAGTGTCTGTTTGTAATAATGAAATAATTGCTTTTTACTACATGCATATGAATATATATACGGTACATACACCAAAATAACATTTTTTACAATTTTAGTCTGTCTGTCTATTTGTCTGGGCTAATCTCTGAAATAGCTGGACCGATTTTGACGGGACTTTTTTGGGAGGTAGCTGATGTAATAAGGAGTAACATAGGCTACTTTTATTTTAGAAAAAATAAATTCAAAATACTGTAGTCCACACGAACGAAGTCGCGGGCACAGCTAGTGTTTAAATATTATACAAAATTCCCAAGTCGTTTGACTTTTTAGTAATTGATTCGCAACTTCTTATCGAGTAAATAAGTACATTGATAACTTTATGACTGTTGAAAAACTTTTTTGGTATAGTGCACTTTTATTTTAAGGGTGCGATATATCCTGTATTTTTTACTCGATTGTTGATATTGTAAATATCGTTATTTAGATAAATTATATCAGCAATAAATATAGTAGAATTTTAATACCCGTAGCTTTTTTATAATCAGGGAAATTATTCTTTATTTTTTGTTGGTATTATAAGGTTAAAAAAAAATAATGATAAAAGATACTGTCCTCTAGATTTATTGTTGTTAGGTCTTTGTCTTTTACCTTTGTCTTTTTTCATTTAAGGAATTGAATTTAAATATTTAATTAGACCCTCGATTTTTCTTGTTTCTGCAAAAAAGATAAGTACATACCTTAAAAAAAGATTCTGCAGAAATACAGGGGGGCAACTAAGTCAGCGTATGTTTCCAACCTAGTACACGAATTCATATTTTCATAACTGTTATCGCACGCTTAATCATAAAGCGATCTAAGACAAAAGAGGTATTTGAAAATTAAACCTTACAGCATACGTTTTATGATTCAATTTTCAATTACCTGCTCTGCCAATGATAAACCAGTTCAGTTCTGTTTAGCTTAATTCGTAACTAAAAAATAAGAACATCATATGACATAAATTGTTAACGTAACTTTACAGCCACTAGACGCTTCATGCTTAGGGCTATATTTCACCGGGACACCATGGCGGCGCAATTGATCGGCAACTAGACACCATACAGACACCAGAGTCGCCACATGTCCGAGCTGGTTGCGCCGCTAAATTGGTTGCGCAACAAGACGGACACCAGGTGAGTAACTATACACCGTTAAATTTGAATCGTTTTAATCCCGTGGAGGGTAGATCATAATTTCTACATGCGTAAATTAATACGAGTTTTGAAAAACAAGATACTTTATTTTTTAATTTTATCTTTACAAATCCATAGTGTTTCATGTACCGGATCGACCCTCCACGGGATTAAAACGATTAAAATTTAGCGGTGTAGAGCTGTATACATTCTGTTAGTAGCGGCAACTGGTGTCTCGGTTAAATATATGCCTTTAAACTAGCGCACCAAAACAACAGCCGACAACTACACTGAACTGGCTGTCAACTGGCCGAGGTACGGGGGAGCGGGGTACTGCGTTCTGATTGGGCGAGACTATTTGAAAATTATTCTGTGGCGACCTACATCAGATCTATAAGTCATATGTGTTGACAGACATGCGTCGCCTCTTACTAGACGTCTAGTGACTGTAAGTAAGGTCGTTGCCTAACCCAAACCATTTTAGTAAAGTAAAGACGGATCTTTAGTAGCAAATTTTCCTTGCCAATAGCCTCAAACTATTTCCCTGATTGTATTTTTGTACCATAGAATAATAAAGTGAATTGTCTAGCTGTATGTTTGTAGGTAATCGTGACATATCTGGAATTGCACTAGTCGAGATGTTCGTAGTCCGGTGTGTACAGTACCTTATGTTGAATTGTGAGATGTAATAAAGTTTTACATTTTTATATTGTTCTTTTATTTTGATTATAAACTAATTTACTTATTTAATCTTCGTGCGACCAAAGATATAAAGGCAGATTTAATGCCTTAGGCATTCTCTACCGGTCAACATAGGGTGGTGGAGAGACATGAGAAAAGAAAATGTCCTGTTTTGATGTAGAAAACAAGAAACAAAACAAAAAGTGTGCCAAAAAGCAATGGAGCGCAGCATTCTGGGTGTCAAGAGCAGACAGAATGAGGAAAACCATGTTGCGTCAAAACACGGGGATTATAGACGTAGGAAAAAAGGCTGCCAGACTAAAATCTGATTGTGCGGGTCACATCAGCCGGCCCGTTCTCTGGCCGTCGGGCAAGAGTCTCCACAAAGTGAGTCTGAAGATGGACGGTAAGTAGACCAACCAAAAAAAAAAAATACCTAAAAGATAAACTGTATTTATCAGTACCTACTTTAGTTAGTACAACTAACGAGGTTTTAACATATTTCAACCCCAGTTAATGGCTACGCTTCGGTGCCAAGAACATTCAATAATTCGTTGGTGTGCCCATAACCAACTTCAAGAGTCGTGATACATGGCTATTGTTAACTTGTGTTCATGGCTAGGAATGGACTAGCTAGTTGGGATCTAAATGTGTCTAAGTGTTTTCTGTAACAGGAGTAGGTACTAAGTGATAAAACTCCTTTTTTTTGTTATTATAGATACTATAGCGAAATCTATGGCGCCACACAGGAAATAAAAAATTCTGCATCGCAGTATTAGAGTTTTCTGAGTGATTATCGCTAAATCAACTATTGGATGGTTGCCCGTACCAAATACAACACCCGTCTGGTCGGAGGATCCTCTGTTTTCAATGCAGAGGTTTGAGGGATTTTACATGCTGACACGCATACCCCTAAAGTTATAAAAATAGTGACCAGGTATTAACTAGCTTAGACAGATTAAAGTACCGAAAATAAATCTAGTCTGTGTCTCGCGACCGTTGACAAGCAAGAGGGCGAGAGACTAAGGGCTCAGACACATAAACACGTTACGACGACGCAACGTGCCACGGCCAGGGACCGATAGCGCTTTCCTTTTATAGGGTTTTACCCCGGGTTTTGAAGGGCTAGGATATTTTAATTCAATTAAAAACCCCTATGGTTTTGCTGGATAGTTTTTTAGCTAACCTTCTCGAGGGAAACCCATTCATTGACTATCCCAAAAAATTATCTGGGTTTTTACAGTCGAATACAAAAAGCGCTAACAATCAGCTATCCCATTCTGAAAGGGAAACCCCTTCGTAAGCGCTAACCAATATATTAATTCAAGCGAGTTTGAACCGTATTTTTAGCAGAATAAGAGTGATCTGAAGCCAGTAGCAGCACGTGCAGACGAATTCGGCAACTCTAAGGCACACAAAGATAAGCCTACCGATCACCGCGTTATGCTAAAATATAACTTATGATCTTTCTTTTAAAATCTATCGTGTGCCGTGCGTCGTGTCAGTGAGTGCAGCGTTGGCGCAGCGCCCGTTTGTGTGCATGATGTTGTGTTTGTTTACTACATACTAATACGTCACGGGCACGGTAATATTATGATATTATTATAGCTATATAATAGCCAAGAAAAGATGCAGTGCATAGATATTTTCAGTATGACAAAACAAATAATTCCAACAAATAAATAAAAAGTACCATAACTGACCATAACTAAAAAGTGTAAAATAAATAACTTAAATTTCGGAAGTCGGTGTTTCTATAGTAGTTTTGTCCCTTCGTTATTTAACATCGACTTCCGAAATTTAAATTATTTTGTACTTTTCAGTGAACATTGAAGTCGGCAAAGATTTTATATATCCTAGAAGTCGGTTATATTTTTTTTTTTTTGTAAAACGTTTTTTTCGATATTTACAGACTACTTTATATAGAACTTTTTGATTACGTTCTTGGATAAATACTCTATAAATAAATGCTCAATATTTTATAATCTATACGGACGCCGGCGTTCGCTTGTTGTTTAACCGTAATGACGCAAAATCACGCGCGATTTGAGTCCTCTCTGTCTGCATATGTAACGGTATAATATGATACCTAGGACGGGATGTGAATGTGACGTGCATTATTAATAATGCTTAAAAATATATCAAAATGAATAAGTTACGGTTTTATAATAGGTACCTAAGTACCTAGTAATAGTAGTAGTAATAGCTTGATGAATAATAGTACCTAATGATATTTCATTACTATTTTAATGTTTATTTACCCAACTTTATAGCGAAACGAATACGGATTGCCTCGTCGTTAGACGTTTTTGAATTTGAGAAAGCGAGAGGTATCATCGGCAACAGTTTCGCAAGTCCACCTTAAGTAGGTAGGTACAACAATTGTATAGGAAAATCACGGTTCGTTCGCCAAATTCATGGGTTTTGGCCAATAGGCTGGCACAAAGCGTATTTTAGTTGTGTGCGTATTAATATAATGATGTACTAGCTGTGCCCGCGACTTCGTTCGCGTGGACTATGCCTCTGTGTATAGAAGTGTGATGCGTACACTAGGTACAGGCTATGCTAACTTGTTTTTAAGATTATTTTTCATGGGTGCGGCCAGCGTGAGCTCTTTATGAATTCGCTAATAAAAAAAACTTTTGAAATGTATAAAGTACCCCTCAGCCAAACTCATTCATCTCATAACGATTCTAATAATCCCAAACACGGTTAGATTACATTAATTTACCTTCTAGCGTCATCATCAGATCAGTTTGATACATCCCCTCCCCTTTTTTTCAATCAGTCATCGACTACACGTATACAAAGCAATTTTTGTTGTTACGACAGTTTTGCTGTGATCCTATAAGAAGTTCTGTTCCATATCTTCGAAGTTGATGATCAGATCATAACAATATTTCTATGGAACCAACTTGGAAGCATAACCTTTACATCAAAAAAATAATTTTTGAAATCTGTCCACAATTGACCGAGACATCGGTGAACATACATAAAAAAAAACATACATTCAGCCGAACATAGAACCTCCTCCATTTCGAAGTCGGTTAAAAATAAGCAAACCATTCCGTTATTCTCTATATAATATATACCCATAAGGTATAGATATTCACAGGATAAAACCTATGAGGTCAAAGAAGAATTCTAGCCTGCCTACTCCTACTTAAAAGGGATAATTGCTGGCGGAAGAAAATACCCTTTTATTAAGTGGAAAGCAATAAAGCATTTGGGTTACCCATTAAAGGCTAAGTTAGCGCTTACCCTTACGATTTCGCTTGGGTTTCCTTCTCAATCGGCTTTCCATAGTATTTCGCTAAGTATTCGTACAAGTTTCCTAAATAAAGGGATAGTCGATCGTAAGGGAAACCCCTTCAAAGGGTTTTGAAAATTAATCCGCTCGTCCGGTCCCTGGCCACGGCACGGCAACGCGACACTGGTGGGCAGCGGGAGACTTAGATGATTTCTCACCTTCAAAAAAGATGGAAAAAATCAACACAACCCAACTTGGAACTTCAGCAGTGGCACTCGCGATGTAGACCAGTGACACACCTAGAGTAGGTGCCAAATGAACGTGGAATAACTGTCATTGACCCTCCTGTATTTATTGACATTCTTAATTTTAGAAACGGAATCAAAGACAAAGCTGTCTTGAATGGACATCTATCGTGATCCTTTATCTTTTCTGAAAAACAGTTCATTGATAGTTTTTCGAGTACCTTCGATATATTGGATATATTAGGAAAAGGTCAATGTATCTTAAGTTTATCTGGCGCGTTGTATACCTTAGTTACCGTGCTATGTTATCTGTAAAAGATAGTACCTATATCGAAGACCAATTTGTCCTTTAACAGTCTGTAGAAAAAAATCAAACAGTAATCTGCAGGGGCTGGCTTGCGGGCGACGAGCAATGGGTAGCTCGCAGTCCGTCCGTCCGGTAAGTCAAGTCGACGGCGCGTAGTGTTCCATACGCGCTGCAAAAAGGTCTTCAGGCTCAGCAGGTCCGAAGCCTGCTAGGTATGCGGGAACGTATGAAAGAGTGACCGTAGCCCTAGAACGCAAAGAGCAACTGAAGGACACAGGTGGGCTGTAGTGCGCAAAAATCAGACACACTCTCGTCACCCTAGAGTGGGAGAAGTCTTACCTCAAAAAAAAAACCGCGATCATTTATCGCGGTTTTTTTTTTGAGGTAAGACTTAAGTCTTGACAGACAGACAGACGGACGGACAACAAAATGATCCTATAAGGGTTCCGTTTTTAATTTTGAAGTACCTACGGAACCCAAAAAAGGATAAACTTTCTTCTATACTAATTTTATAAGGAGGAAAGATTTGTATTTTTGTTTATACCTGATGAATTACTCAAACTACCTACAGGAACGATTTTAAAAACTCATCGGTAGAATCTTTAGTAGAATACTATTTTATCGCTTATGCCTAGGCCGCACACATCGCGATAACCCGAAGATTCGCGTTACCCCGATGTGTGTAGCCAAGTTTTCGCGTATACTTCGGTACTTCGTACGTAGCTGCGAGGACTTCGCTTCGCTGTCGGTAAATTCTCGCAGATCAAACCGTTTTATCGCGATGAATTTCGCTTGCGCGGCCACACCTCAGTCGGCCGCCAGCTATAGTGCGTAGGGGACATGTTAAGTTAAACTGCAGTGCATAATATAACTGAAGCGAAACATGGATTGGAGTAACGATAAAATTTTAGAATTTATTGCAAATTACGAGTCTGAGCCTATTTTATGGGACACGGCGTCCATTTTGTCTTTTGAGTTTATACATCGCTCGTACATCGCGATAAACTTTACATCGCGCATTATTGTGGCCGCGAGTTTCGCCGTAGACGCCGAAGACGAAGTTTATCACCTTAATGTTATCGCGATGTATGTGGCCCAGGCATTAGTCTGCTATAGAGTATGCTATAAACTTTCTATTTTCACCAGGGGCGACGCCACTGGTACGAGCTAGTTAAGTATATTATTAGATACGTTTTACGACTTAGGTACTCTGGTCAGCCATTTATGATTATTCTCTAAACTTACTGCTGACTACTAGAATTAAAAATATGGCCGTTTTTTGTGACAGAAACTATTCATGTATACAGGCAATATTATTATGGCTTAACCATGAAATTTTATTACTACGCTTTTACTGGATATCGTAAAGTGGGTAATGGAGTTTCAGTGAAATACCAGCGCCTGTGAAGGATCACAGTAATTTCTTAAGTACATTATGTTCATTTAAATCAATATGTTTACTGAAGAAAATTGAACCTATATGTTTATCTGGGGCCAGGGTCTAGTTCCGAACTACTGGGGCCAGGGTTATCCAAAAGGGCGCTCGAGCCCCGGAGTCTGACACTATCTCCCGCTCCCCCCCAAGAGCGGGGGATGTCATTGGATGATTTTTTCCCACCATAAAAAAAAGGGTCTAGTTCCGAAAGGGAGGCTCGGCCCCGGTAGGAAAAGCAAGAAGGAACAGGGTGGGTTTTTTAGGCAGTAAGAGTCTGACCCTATCTCCCGCTCCGCCCAAGGGCGGGGATGTCATTTGAATGATTTTTACTTAACGAAAAGAAACCTACCTACCTATAGGTTTATTAGAATTAATTTTTAGAACCAAAATGATCACACAACTTATCAAACGCACTTGAGTGACTCGTCGAGTCGAGGCTTTAAAGTCTTGAGCATCAACGCTAAGTCGCTAGCCTGTCTCTTTTCTACCGGTTCCATTTCGGGGAGTGTGCGTCGGAATTGCATAGCTTAATTCCGCGAAGCCCGTTCCATCATAGTCCGGACCATCAGGCGTACGGCGATGCGCCGCATGGACATCCCACCTAAAAGCACAAACTCTTTTGGGAATACATTCATTGTGCATACAGCTAAGGAGTGGAATTCCCTGTCGGAATCAGTGAATAATGATGACTACAACCTGGGAATCTTTAAGTTAAGGGGAAATAGGTTATTTCTAGGCAAGTGCGAGGTGTGAGGGTGCCTGAGTCCCAGCAGTAGGAACATTAAAAAGAATGATGATGATGATGATAAGGCAAGTGCGCGCCATCGTCGACCGCATCATTGCTTTCCTTAAGGTGAGCTAGAGGTCAAGCACGAGCATATCAACAATAAAAAAATAAAAAAAAAAACACTTACAGAATGCACTTTGGAAATGTGCGTGGGAATTACATGACTTGATTTCGCCTGATTTTCGTGCCATGACTAGGCACTAGACAATTAATAAACATACTATAACAAATATTTAAAAATACATAGGTACATATCTACACTAATACCTAAGGCATTAGGTCCTCTGTACGTTTGTGTGCAAAAAGCATTAAATAAATAAATAAATACCTATTATAAAGAGGCAAAGTTTGTTATTTTTTGTTTGTAGAAGGTAATCCCTGAAAGTCCTGGTTCGATTGCCGAAAGTTTTTCACCGATAGAAAGCTGCTTTATTCCTTGAGTGACAAGCCCATTGTTTATGTACTCGGGTGTAGCCAAGGGCAAAAACTAGTAAATATATATACATATATATTATATAAGTACAGACTGTAGTCTACCCATACACAAACATATAGTGTGGGTGTACCCATACACAGACTTGATCGTGCTCATCACAAAAACTTGTCTTGGGAGGGAATCGAACCCTCGACCTCCGGCATAGCAGTCAGGGCCACTAACCACTAGACCAGTCAAAACAACAATGCACAGCAACTATTGTGCGGAGTTGAAGCAGATCGCTAGTAACAATCTAGGTATAATTGAAATCCAGCCAAATCGGATTGCTCCACATTTACAGATCACTGAATTTCAGGGCATGAAAATGTCAGACATCTGGCGACACGTCTGTTCTTAATAGCCTACAAACTCATAAAACACGAAATAAAATATATTTTTTATTGTTTTATTATGATTATGACCACATTTGTTGACATTTTACAGATTTTTTAATTCAGATTTATATGCATCTAGCTTTTGCCCGCGACTTCGTCCGCGTAGGTACATAAAATATGGCGTATGTCACTCAGGAATAAAGCAGCTTACTAACGGTGAAAAATTTTAGCAATTGGATCAGTACTTCCAGAGATTACCTCTTACAAACAAAAAAACATAAAAACAAAAAAATAAACTTTACTTCTTTATTATATTAGTGTAGGTACTTAGATGGAATTAAAAAGTGATTGAGTAGGTAATAATTGGCCGAACTCGTAGGATTTGCCCCACACTAGAAAATACTCCTGTATCATATCTGGTTGCGTTCACAACCATGTAAACGTTCTTTTTTTAGGTCGGTATTCATTCAATGACTTCTCCCGCTCGTGGGTAGAGTGAGAGGGCGTGTCAGACTTTTATTCACTTAAACCCATTCCTGTTTCTTCTTTGCCTTCGTTCAAGGCCCCGGAGTTCTTTTTCGCTCAACCCATGGCCCTGCTAGGCCTCTACGGTTTTGCCGAAATGCCTTGAAGCACGCGTGACTAGGCGCTGTTGACGACTTGAGCTCGGTCCGGACGGTTAACATAAGTCCTATCCTACGGTGGCTGGATTTCGGGGTCGGGATCCCGGCGGCTGGGGCGTGAGGAAGGCCGTTTCTTCAGCTGGCCGCCTCCTTCGCTAGCATTATTGTTCCGCCTGCCATTCCTCCTCACTCCTGATAATCCGGTGCAGAAACCGCCTGAACTTACCATGCCCAGTGAGTACCTGCGGAAGGCGAGGACGCCTTGATGTCTATCCAGCCACTCTTCAAAGAGGGGATCTACCGCCATAATTATGGGGGTACGCCATAATTATGGCGGTAAGTCGCCTGTGTATGTAAACATGTATATAAGTATACATACATAAGACAACCAGACTTTACCAGTACTACAGTACAGTACAGACAGTACCAGTAGGATTCGACCCTGCAGGGCCCCTATGGTTTGCTGACAACTCCTCGAGGCGCGCATGGAACACTACGCGCGGTCGACGACTTGGGCTCGGTCCGGACGGTTAATGGACGACCGGACGGCGAGCTACCCATTGCCGACCGTCCGCAAACCTGCGCCTACGAGTTCTGTTGACATAATCCAGCAATTCTACACTCAATAACAACTCCAGACGCTCTGGAAGTCTAAAGACTTGTATACATACAACCACGTGGTGCCGATCGGCATGAAACCGGTTCATTTGGCAGCCGACAGTCGTATAATTGGATCATAAGGGAGGTATAAGAGCGCGGGGGGATGGCGGCCGCGTAGGAGTGGCGTCGCGTCAGCCACGGCGTTCGTTTCATCTCGTAAGTACTTTATTTTTTGTTTGTTTTTTTTTATGGTTGTCAGTTTTGTTTTGTTGACTATCTGGAATGATAGCCGAACATAACCGGTGAAATGTCTTGGAGGTAAGGTAAGTTAGTCTGAATTTGAGTGCTAATAACAAAAGTAAAACTCCGTGTTCACTTTCGAAGTAGGTATACTTTAGCGTTATTCTTCATTTTTTAAACAAAAATACACCCAAAAAGTGCAAAAATATTTAAACAAAAAAGTTTTTAGCCGACGCTATAAAATGTGTTTTTATGTCTGTGATGTCCTGGAAAACTACAATATTAATCTTCAGCATGTGCTTTGAAAATATCTACGCATTTCAAAGTAACGCCTTTTTTAAGTGGGAGGTCGTCAAATGATTTCTACCGTTCTGGGCCTCAAGTCTGCTATTACAATAGTGTCACAATGGTCTATCATTGGTGTCATAATTGTCGATTTTGACAAGTTTGGTAATCTACTAATATAATGGCGTCATTATGACTTTCCAATGGTCAACCACTGACACTCCATTGAAAGAAGTGACATAGAATGGTAATCTCGTACATATTGACAAATGAATATTTGAAGTTTGCGGTAATCTACTAAAACTTTGACAGTTTATTTGATCAGTGTTTTACCATTAGAACGTTATTGTGCAGTTATTGGTTTGAATATGCTCGAAATTATCATTCTACCACAATTTTATTACAAGACCATTGACCGATCAGTGATCGATCATTATGAATTAGCAGATTACAAACTTTTAGCAAAATGACAATTGGATCGTGTTGGAATGACGAATTTATGAAAATAGCAGACTTGGGGCCCAGGTTGGAGCGAGAGGGAATGTCTCAGTTTAACTGACTAAAACCAAACGTGTTTCTTTAGTTGCCTTCAGTATATCAGGGCCGCGGTAACTTTTTCATATAGTTCCTTAACCTTTTCAGGAAAGTTGGGTGCTTATGCATAAAACTATTTATTTTTTTAGGTGGGAAAATCATTCAATGACATCCTCCGCTGTTGGGCGGAGCGAGAGGGCGTGTCAGACTTTTACTGACTAAAACCCACTCCTGTTCCTTCTTTGCCTTCGTCCCAGGGCGGGTCTTACTTTCACACTGCCCGTGGATGCATACAATTAGCGTCTATAACACTTATTAATTAGTTGAAATGTTGCAAAACACCACACATTCATATTTAAACTAAAATTTCATTCTAAATACGTGGGATTGTGTGTACTTACACGCATTTCAATGGCTTTGGCTGGATCTCATTGTAAGTAGGTGAAGGTGAAACGCATTAGCGCGTGCCTAGGCTAAGCTAGGCTGGTCGGCTAGGCAACAGGGACATTTATTTAATTGGGACAGCTAATGATGCCTTTGGGTCACGCGCTGTATGTCTTTAATATTTTGGTCGGGGTTGTTCAAGTGTTTCGGCATGTGAGATTTGTGTTTGTAAACACGTCTTATATCCAGTCAGTTCGCGAATCTACACTTGTGTTTTTTTTTTCAGTAAAAGTTCTATTAAAGGTGAAGGCACACTTATCCGCGCCGAACGTGTCGGACAAATCGAAACAAAAGAATTTTAGAATTATTTATAAGAAATCCCGCACATTTATCCGCGTCGAATCGTCCGAATCTGAAAGGACTCCAGAATATAGAATTGTAAAATTCGATTCGTTCGACACGTTCCGGTCGGATAAAAGTGTGCGTTCCATTAAAACCTGTATTCTCCAGAGGAAGAGTGTCCATGAGGATTTCCATACATCAAAAATGTGTAGACATAATAACGAAATACACAACAATATACCTACGTATTGAGAGTAGGTATTAGTCATAGCATCAGAATCAGAATATTTATTTGTGAAACACAGGTTTTTACAGGTCTTAGATATATTTAAATATGGGAGCTATGTTTTGATCTGAGTATTTGTTACCACAAATATTGAAAGAAATAAAAAATAAACAAAAAGAAGTAACAAAAAAAAATCAAAATTTAGAATTTAATTTTGTCCAATTTGCGAATAAATAGAACAGACACTGAACTAACTTCACTCGAAGACATCCCGCCAAAAACTTCTATTGAAGGTTTAGAGTCTGTCTAATAAGTTAAACGACTTGGGTAATTATTAGGATTTAATGAAATCTGATGTAGTCAACACGGGTTCAATAATCAAGGTTAATTAAGAGATAGAGATCATTGTTTGCTAACAGAAGAACCTTATAAAAAATACCGAATATAAGTATTTTTTTAATGATTAAATATTTTACAAAATTCCCAAGTCGGTTGACTTATTAGACTGACTTTACTAATAGGTATATGATTTATAACAGAAGAAATATTAAAAAAAAATTATAATATTTACTGTATAGAAAACATTTTTCTATAAATAGTGAGGAAAAACTTTTCTTAAATTTTAATTTTATGAATAAGTAAGCTAACTCCACTAATAACTTTTCTATGCAATGCAGGTCGCTGAAAACAATGATTAAAAAACTCATTTTCATATTCCGCTACAAAAACTCCCGCTGAAAAACTTTCAGCGCGCTGGAGCGAGAATGTCGTTTGAATCAAAAAGTGCCATATTTTGTTCGTATTCACATTTGTTAATTAACATTTTTATACAGTGTTATTATTATGAAACCTTCTGTCTAAACCTTGTTTGTTTTTTTAATGGGATTCTATATATTTTTGTCAGATATTTTAATTGGCATTTCAGAAAATAATCAAGGTCTAAATATAAAGGGCGAAACTGACTAACTGACATATCAACCCCCAATCGATCCTAGCAAGACTAGGAGCATGTAATTTTGCACAAGGCTTCCTTTTATGACGAAGGCAAGCATTGAGGGAGGATTTACCAAAATTGTCCCCCTAAGGGCATAAAACTGGGGTCCAAAGTTTTTTTTTTATCTGTTATAAACTAGTACTTGACTGCGATCCCGCCTGATGGTAAGCAGAGATGCAATCGTTGATGGTGAGGCGCACTAGTTTATTAAGAGCCTATTCACTCCAGCCTTGAAGACACCTAATTATAATCAGACGGGAAGACCCCAGCAGGCAAACTGTTCCAGTCCTTCGATGTACGCGGTATAAATGACGAGGCGAAACGCTTAATCCGGACCGTAGATGTTTCAACAACGTAAGGGTGGATACTCGCCGTGCGTCGGTTTGTCCGATGGTAGAAATGAGATGGCGGAAACAAGTCATGCAATTCCTGCGCACACTCTCCAAAATGCAATCTGTAAAACACCGAAAGGCTGGCTACCCTACGCCTGTGCTCAAGGCTTTGAAGATTGGACTTAACCAAATCTGGATCACCAATCAGCCTCTTCGCACGCCTTTCCACCGAGCCCAAAGCTGCCAGGTGGCACTTTGCAGCACCAGCCCATATGTGGCTGCAGTACTCCACACACGATCGGACCTGTGCTTTTTATAACATTAAAAGCTGTCCCGGTGTGAAGTACCGCCGGACTTTTGCAAGAACGTCTAGTTTCCTAGCAGCTTGGCTTTGGACTCAATGAACCGCCCAAAATTGAGGTCGGAGGAAATTTCGACACCCAAGAGCTGAAGGCGATCGGTACAATCCAATGATACATACTGAAAAGTAGGAGCCGAGGTGAACGGGCTCCTTTTGGCGGTGAACAGACACGCCTGTGTTTAGTTCCTATGGATAAACCTTCTTTCACACGGGTGAAGTGAAGCCGCTCACTATAGTATTATAAAGAGATAAAGATTGTTTTTTTTTGCTTGTAGAGGAGGTAATCTCTGAAAGTACTGATTCGATCGTTAAAACGTTTTCACCGATAGAATGCTGATTTATTCCTGAGTGACATAAGCTATATTTACGCGGTACGCGGGCGAAGCCGCTGGCAGAAGCTAGTGTCTAATAAAAAGTCAAAAAGAAAGTTTGAATTTGACAAGTTAGTAGATAACATTCATTGTGCGTACAGCTAAGGACTGAAATTCTGTGCCGGAGTCAGTGTTTCCTGATAGCTACAACCTGGGCTCTTGAAGACAAGAGTGAAAAGATCACTTCTAGGTAAGCGAGCCGCGTCATCGCTTACCGTCAATAGAGATATTGGTCAAGTGCGATCCTATCAGGAAAAAAAAGCATGACTCGGTTACTTTTTTGGCGACTATTCTATTTCTTAGTTCTGACTGACTGTCGAGGTCAAACAGCGTGTGAAAATCTTGAAAAATGTTTGAATGTTCTGCCGGTTCTTTGTTTTTTATCCGACTACGGCAAAGCCAAAGAAGGGTTATGATTTTGACTGGTTATGTTTGTATGTGAGTACTTTCATCTGTTCCCTCATAGCTCCTAATCTACTTATCGGAACTCGATGTATGAGGTATCGTGAGAACCGTCTTAATCGTCAGCTGAACATTGGCTACGTGACGTGTCACAAAACTCGATATGGCGCCCTCTAGCGGACAAAAAGTAACAAAAACAAGGACAAAAACACAGTAATTTAACACCAAAATTGTTTAAATAAAAATATAGTAAAAAACTAAAACCCGACTACGACAAAAAAACGACGCTGAAATAGAATGAAACAAGATTTTCAGGATGGTGAAAAACAAGAACAGAACAAAAAGAAAAGCCGTAGTCACACGTTATTAAAGTGTTTGTGACTGCGGCTTTTCTTTTTGTTCGTGCGGAAGTGACGCCCGGGTGTCGCCACTGTGCGGAACGCCCGGAGGACACGGTGGAGCACACAGTGGAGGTGTGCCTCGCTTGGGCAGATATCGATGTGCCCTCGTGGGGAAGATCGGCGGCGGCGATCTCTCGCGCCGGGCATTGGTACAGGCCATGGTCCAGAGCGAGGAGGAGTGGCAGGCGGTCGCCTCCTTCTGCGAAGCAGTAATGCTAGCAAAGGAGGAGGCCGACCGCATCAGGCAACGGCGCTCTCAGCGCCCCAGCCACCGCCAGGATTCCGATCCTGATCCCGATTTCCGGCCACCATAGGCGCGGGCTTGTGGACGGCGAGCAATGGGTAGCTCGCTATCCGACCGTCCGGTAACTGGCCGGACCGAGCCCAAGTCGTCGCCTCCGTGCACTGTTCCCGCGCACCTCAAGGAGTTGTCAGCAACAGCAGGGGTCCAGCTGGGTCGAAGCCTACTGGGGCCAGGGTTAACTCCGAAAGGTAGCTCAGCTCCGGTATGAAAAGCAAGAAGGAACGGGTGGGTTTTTTGGTAAGTAAGAGTCTGACACTATCTTCCGCTCCGCCCAAGGGCGGGGGATGTCATTTAGACGATTTTTACCTACCAAAAAAAACCTCATAAACAACAACTTTTGTTCTATGACTATGTACAAAACCTAATTAATTTACCAAAAAACAAACCTTCAAGATTTCGTTGTTCTATTATATATAATACTACGTCTAGTACCCTAGTACCCCTGCCGCCTGCCTCTCGTCTGCTATTGTACTATCCTTGCTTCACATAGACTTCGTAATATTTAGAACGTTTAATTTATAGCAGTTTATGTGACTAGGGGATAAAGCAGTGTCTTTAAGTCGCGGGCGGCATGTTGAATTCCGAACGAAACGAAGGTTGCTGATTTTAATCCCGAACGATAGTGAGGGATTTATAAAACTAACTCCCGAGCATTGCGAGGGAGTTAATAAAGAAACCTGAGTGAAGTGAGGAATTCAATCCGCCCAAGACAAAGACAGCTTTATCCCCGTGTTGCATACTCTACTTTTTACACCATCTGTGAGATAATTAAAAGACAATTTGGTCAACCAAATCATATATTTAGGAAAAAAAAACAAGTCTAAAGAAATACAAGTATTATATTTCCAAGTTCATCAAACAAACAAAATTCACTACTCCAAGATTCTATAGTTTCAATTTTCTATAATGCTTAATCTTGGAGTAGTGAATTTTGTTTGTTTGATGAACTTGGAAATATAATACTTGTATTTCTTTAATATATGATTTGGTCGACCAAATTGTTTTTTAATTATCTCACAGATGGTGTAAAAAGTAGAGTATGCAACACGGGGATAAAGCTGTCTTTGTCTTGGGCGGCTTGAATTCCTCACTTCACTCAGGTTTCTTTATTAACTCCCTCGCAATGCTCGGGAGTTAATTTTATAAATCCCTCACTATCGTTCGGGATTAAAATCAGCAACCTTCGTTTCGTTCGGAATTCAACCTGCCGCCTGCGACTTAAAGACACTGCTTTATCCCCTAGTCACATAAACTACTATTATTTTTGTATGAAAATCTGATGAACTAAAATATGATAATTGTTTAAAAGTCAGAACATAAGTATATATTTATGATGTTAGTCCTCCAACAGTAACATAGTCCTGCTGGGAGGCTGCCAATGTTTTACAAATAATCCTGTCTAGGTACCTAGATAATTATATATTTACCCAGTGTCGGAGGTCAATGCCATTTTAGAACCATTCTATTGTTTATTTTTTATTTTTTAGAATTGTAACCTATAAAAATCTTCGAAACTAGTCATTTTGTCACTGACCTTGACCTTGGAAATATAATGATAACTTATTAAGTAATTTTATGATGTCGTCAGAGGTTCTTAACGCTATGTAATCCAGAGATAAAAGGGATAAAAGTGCCTCCGTCTATTTCTTTTTCCTTTTCTCTACTGCTAATTGGCAATCTGCTTCGAGAGCAATAATCCAATGTGCTAACTGAAATCCGTCTTTGGTGTGACGAGTAGATTTGTTCAGCGACGCATCGCTCAAATTTATTTAGCAAATCTTTCCGCTATCTCCTGGACGCTATGTTTTTTCATTCGGGAGAAAGTGAATCTCCAAGGCCCTAGCAGTTTCGAAGCTAGTTCATTCCTGTGTTTACACAGTCGGGTTTGATAGCTTTTGCTATAGGTATGGCTCGATTTCTTCTGTAACGGTTTTTAACTTGATGTCCACATAAGTAAATAAACTGATTGCTAACGTACTGCGGGATGTTTAGATTTCTTATTGTTTTGCTTTGGAATCTCTTCTATATTGCAATATCGCTGTTGCTTGCTGAGCCCTAAAGCTGGATGCCGTACGTCCAAATGGGCTTGATGATGGATTTGTAGAGAAGCATTTTGTTGTTATTGAGTGAGTTGGGATTTTGGTCCAATCAGGTAGTATAGGTTTCGAATTTTGGTATCAACTCTCTATCTATTAATTATATTTTTCCCGGTATCAGAAAACCTTATTGCGTCGTAGCCGCGGACTTACGAACGACGAGCAAGCGGTGTGAATTCCGTGTGATCCACGCGTGCCTCAAAGAGATGTCAGTAAATTGAACGGGCCCTTTTTTTTATTAATTATAGGCTTGCGTTTGACCACCATCTCACCTGATGGTAAGCGATGATGTGGTCGACGATGAAGCACGCTTGCCTAGAAGAAACCTATTCACTCTCGACTTAAAGACTCCTAAGTTGTAGCTATCAGGAAACACAGATTCCGGCAGGGAATTCCACTCCTTGGCTGTAGGCACAACAAACGTGTTCGCAAAACGTTTTGTGCGTATGGGTGGGATGTCTACCACGTACCGGTGGCGCAACGCTGTACGTCATGTGGTCCGATGATGGAACGGACTTGGCGGAATTAGATTGTGCAATTCCAGTGCACACTCCCCGAAATGTAAACGATAGAAAACCGACAGACTAGCAACTCGGCGGCGACACACCACACACAAGGACACCCACAAGGGCTGATACCTGCTAGGACGACCCACTGATCGCAGAGTCATACGGGTGGGTTTTAGTTAGTAAAAGTCAGATAAGCAGTCTCGCTCCCTCGAGAGCGGAGTTATTTGATAACTTCCCACCTCAAATAAAAAGGTAAGACTGGTCCGTAATAGCTAGTGTTGCCAGGCGTCTCGATTTGCGCGGGACGTCCCGATTTTTAGGGGTCTGGGGACGCGTCCCGATTTGCACCTGATCGGGACGCTAAATGTCCCGATAAATTTCTCTCGCGCAGCGTCTTCTACGTTACACAATCCACACAATTATTAGTAATCTGTGACTCCATCTTCGTTTATCCATTCCATTCATATGCAATAAAATGTAACCAACAATATAATTTTAATATAATATTAAAACTTTTAAAACAGCGGGAATGATTCATAACTTCAATATTTTTTTAGTTTTTGTCTTTATTCCTGCACCTGAATCACGCGAAAGAAATGCCCGGGTGTCAGCATTGTGTGGACCGTCCGGGTGACACCATGGAGCTTATGATGGAAGTGTGCCATGCTTGAGCGGAGCACCGCTGTTTCTTTGTGGAGGCTTTTGGCGGCGGCTGCTCGCTCGCTCGCTGGGCCCTGGTTCTGGCCATGATCCAAAGCGAGAGGGAATGGGAAGCAGTCGCCTCTTACCGTGAAGAAGTTGACTGCAACCACAAAAAAATTGACCGTAACCGCGAAGGAGTTGACCGCAACCGTAAAAGAACGTACACCCTCACGTCCCGGTCGTCTTCGAAGGAGATGTCCCGGGCGAGTCACACAGCAATTTCCGGCCACAATAGATATGGGTTTGCAAACGACGAGCACGACGTCGACGAGCTTGTCGTTTGCCCGTTCAATAAGTACCAGGTCCGAGGCGATGCCGCACACATTTCTCGAAGAGATACCAGGAAAACTGAAGGGACTCGTAGGGCCGATGCCTGCTAGGGCTGCGGGAACGTTTCAAACAGTGCCGGTGCCCCTGGAACGCAAAGGTCGACTGAAGAAGTCTGGCTTTTAATCAGTACAAGTTTGTTCTCGTTCCACCCTAGAATGGGAGAAGTTATTAGATGATTTCCCAATTAAAAAAAAATTACTGAAAAAAAAAACTGTTCCGATCTAAAACCCTAAATCCCGATTTGTTTTGCTGTCTGTCCCGAATTTTATCCAATCAGACCTGGCAACACTAGTAATAGCCCTAGACAGAGAGGTGTGGAAAGAAAGCAAGAATCTCTTTCATTTATATCTGTCTAGGGTTATTTGGGACCAGGCTTATACTGAATGATTCCAGTTTATCCCGTCATTTCCACCTGAGTCTATCGATGTCGTGATATTCCTTGTCGTCATGAGATAACCCGATAGGGTTGCTGAGTTGCTGGCACTTAAATAAATTAATCAAAAGAGTTTAAAATAAGGGTCGTCGCACTCGAGCCACCGGCCATAATCACAAAACGCCTCCACCGATATATTTCCTGTACTTTTCATACATTTTACCTATATGGACTAGTCGCACACGGTTGACGTCGGTGGCCGTCACACGCTACAAATCGCCGCTGCTCGCTTCTTTTGGCCCGCACTGTCCACTAAACGCTTATACAAAACGCCGCCACATGCCACTCGCGCATTTAAACCTTCTTCGTCAGAGTCCATTATTTGTATGATACTGTGCGTATGGATTAAAAAAGCAGTAGCCGGCCACAAGTGACTTGTGGCCGCTTCTAGCTTCTTGTGACCGCTTTTAGCTTCTCGTGGCGGCGTTTGTGGTTATGTGTATATAACGCCCAGTATCATGTGACTGCAAACGCCACTCGGATCGCGAACAATTTGTCGAAATGGTTTTAGACACTTTTTGATTGATCTTTGATCTACGCTTTTGATTGATAGTGTGACGGTAGTTTGTTTATTTATGATATTGAGACGTATTCAAGATTAAATTCTAACACTCCCTCTCACTTCACCAAATGTGGGAGAATGATGTTAGAAATTAAGCGACGATATCTAAGAAATAGGAATCTCGACAGGTAGGTGTGATTAGAAGCTTAATAGCTGCCATAAGGGCTTTCCTGATCATACGGATAAAATTGAACGTAACCTTCTAGTTCAAGAAGATGAACACTTCTCCAATTTATCGCTATTTAACTCAATTATCGGCAAATCTCATTCGGCTGCCATTCCAAACCCAGCAAATAGTGTCACTCTACCTAGCCTAATCGTGACCGCTCAAGAACATACCGCTTGATCGAGTAGCTCCACAGGCCATTCGAGATCGAACATGTTCGGAGAGATGTAAGTTGTGGAAAGAACACCATTTATCACCTTCTGATTTCTTTCAACCCCCGGAACATCTACTACTCGGATACGATCTGCAGTGGCCTATATGGAAAGCGATCAATAGACTGCACACCCTAAAAGTAAGTCGTTGCAAAACCTGGCAAATTAGGTGATTATACATCCCTATGACACCCAGTACGAGTGCGATGCTCCTGACCAGACGATGGCCTACTTACTAGAGTGCTTAAAGTCTTCCTACATTTGGAGGACCTTGAAAATGCTATTGAAGCTGCTATGTACGTGGCAGGTGGCCATGGATTTTGAGGAAAAAGAAAACCATCGATACGAAAAGAAGAAGATCCAGTGGCCTCGAGCTCTTAACACGATCCATTTCACGACCTAAAGGGACGTTGTTAATGGGATGGAGCTATATAAGTTGTATAGATCCATTCCTTTTTCTCATTCGCACACACACACGCACACGTCATGGTAAGGCCCCTGTAGCTTGATCGAATAAATAGGCTTGATCAAGCCAATCTAACCGTGTGTGGGAAGAAATTTTCCCATATTCTTCTTAAATTTCTTCCCGCAGATGTAAATCAGTAGGTCACCTTTGACCTACTAATTTACATCATGTTAATATCATCTAGTGAGCAGTAGTGTCTCCCTGGTAACGGCCCCGACTTACAAGTTGTAGGACATTTCAAACCCAGTCAGGCGTATTACTTTGTGTAATTTATTCCATCACAACTGCTCTTAAAACGGTGAAGGAAAACCTCGCCAGGAAACGGCATGCCCTAGAACCAAAAATTCGAAGACATGTAACATTCACTAATCTGCACTGGGTCCGCGTGGTGGTAAAACGGCCCATTCTCCTAAAGAAGAGGCCTGAGTCCCAGCTGTGGGAATATTATAAGGCAGATTATGCTTATCATTGTCTTAATACCATCTAAGCCTCTTTTCCCTATCAACACACTTCACAAGTAGGACACCAGCATGCTCATCAATTGAATTACTAGATACTGTAAGGTTATGTCAGGGCGTATGTAGGTGACGGTCGTAATCGGCATGTCAAGCAGATTATCTTCAGTTTATGTGTATATGCTTGTGTGGCTTCGTGCGTCCGCATGGCCTTTGCCCGGTAGGTACGGTATTGTTGATAGAGTTGCCTGGTACTGTTTGAAAGATCCTGTATATTTTTAGGAGTGTGGAAACTGTCTTGAATACTAACAAGGGCGTGCTTTGGAGATCGGAGTATACCATGGACTCTAAATGCGATCCATTTAACGTGGGCGCAGTGGACTTGCTCGTCCACAGCCTCGCACACGCGAGGCCCCTTTGCCTCACGTGTGCGAGGGCTCTTTAACAACGAGGGTTTTGTTTTGTAATTTTAGGCTTGCGTTTGACCATTATTTCACCTGATGGTAAGCGACGATGTGGTTGAACATTGGGTTGCGGTAGTCGCTGTCTCTGTGTGATGCACCTTCGCCCACGTCTACATTAGTCCACGCTACGCCTCTGCATTACAGACTTAAACTGAACTGTTAAAGAGATGGAGCTATTTAGGATTTATAGCACCAGCCCTCTTTCTAGCTCGCACGTTTGGCATTTTGACAAGTCATGGTAAGGCCCTAGTACTGTGTCCGACCGTCCGGTAACTGTCCGGACTGAGCCCAAAACGTCGACGGCACGCACTGTTCCCGCGCGCCTCAAGGAGTTGTCAGCAACAGCAGGGGCCCTGCCGGGTCGAAGCCTACTGGTGCCAGGGTTATCCGAAAAGGAACTCGAGCCCCGGTATGAAGGCTAGAAGGAACGGGGTGGGTTTTTAGTCAGCAAGAGTCTGACACTGTCTCCCGCTCCGCCCAAGAGCGGGGGTTGTCATTGGATGATTTTCCCCACCATAAAAAAAGTACTGTGAAGATTGTTCCTGCGAGTGCCTTTGGATATTTAAGTAGGTAAGGTCAGCAACAGCTGCATTAATTGGATAGGTACCCTTCTCATATTAAAATACATTGGAGAAGGAGGTAATTAGGTAACCTGTTGATGACGCTGTCCGTACTTTAGTGCTGCCCAGATTTGTTGTTTGCAAACATACTGTTTAGCCTTGATTCGGACTAGATGAACTTAGGCCTTGTTTTGGAGGGAACTGGGAAGTCATTGAATAACTCTTGTCACTCTAGGTGGAGTAAGAGGGAAGACTTTCTGGCTTAATGTCATACTAAAACCCACCTGTGTTGCTTCAGTTGCCGTTTGCGTTCCAGGGCTACGCTATACCTAATTCTTTCGAGGCCTGACGGTCGACTGTTGCTTAAGATAATTATCTCTCGCTGTGAGTGTATGACAGACAGTATACTCGTACATATTAACATTGTTCAACAGGACCTTATCAAATACACATTATCAACCATCACGCTATCACTAACTCTGTTTTCATTCATATCACTCGACACAAGCTGTCCATTTTTTCTTGGCCTCCATCTCCCTCTCCTTCCATCCACAAGAATACTCATAACTCTTTTAGTAACATGCGTTTCATCTCTTCTCTTCAAATGACTATACCAAAACAAGCAATTCCCTTTCAATTTTTCAGTCACTGGGTGATTAAAATTGTGGTATTCAAATAATACCACGATTTTTATCCACGTTGGGTCTTGCTTCTAATATAAAACATATAGTTTTAAATATACGTTTGCGTACATAATCATCGTGATGCGTGGTCTCCTTTTGCGTTATAGACCCTTCGGTTACCAATTCATTGTTAGATGACGGTGATCATAGCTTCATCCTACATTCAGTGTTTCTTTCTATGATAGGTACATTCACTACCTGCACCGGTTTCCTGAAATCCTGATCTAAAGCGTCCCTGGCCAGAAAATCTACCGTCAAATCATCTGGTGTGATTATAGAACTACAATAACTACATCCAATCAAATACACTTGCGAGCAAAAAAATCGGCTCACCCCATAGGCAGCAATTCGGAACCCAATAATTGACAAAAAAAAAAAAAAATCTAAAATTCATTTTAGTATTATTGAAGATGGGTTTATAAACTTCTTTTACACGTTCTCTTCATTTTAGTAAATGTACCATAGTTCACATTATCGACTGAAGTCGTCGAACACCCTGTTTCTGATTTTGCTCCGTATTTAAATTGAATCAAATCTTTCTTTAGTTGGAATTTGACTAACTTTGTTGATTTTTTGATCATGTAACTTAATTTTAAGCGTGTTTACTTCATGTTAAAATGGATACAAGTCCAACTGAGGCCGCTTAAGTAGAGCCAGAGTATAAATAAGTCTGTAAAATCAATAAAAACAAACTATGACTTTTAAAACAAGTGCTATGTAGCTTTCCTTCTTTATCCATAAATTGATGTCAAAAACTTTATTTAAATAGTTTTTCTTCTAAGTATTGTGTTTTAAACCAAAACGTTAGAGGTGGGCCGATTTTTTTGCACGCAAGTGTATAATCTTTGAGATCTAAAAACACATTAAAAAGGTGCTTTAATTCTCAGCCAGCAACCTATATAAATAGCTAGACAGTAGACCAACTGTCTAGCTATTAGTGTAAAGTGATTAAAACAAGTGTGTATGAAAATCGAGTGTTTTCAGTTTGTAGGTAAGCAGTCTGCCTGAGGGGGCGGACGCTGCTCCAGATCACCGTGGGGTAAGCCGCCGAAATGACCGAGAAGAAGGACCTCGAGTCCGTGAGTATGAACACTCCATATTTCATGACATTGCGTCCATCCTATCCATTGACTTCAGTAGGTGCCTAAAATATTAAAACTGTAAGATGTTTTAACTCGCATAAAAAAAGAAAAACAATAAAACGAGAATGTCATCGGAGATTAAAATTGCATTGTTCCAAATTCAAATCGGATTGTTTTTCTTTTGTGTGAATGTGAAGTTGTGAAGCCAAGATTCTTAGTGAAGATAATAAACCTTCCAAATGCCAAAACTGGCCAGTCACAAAAATTAAAAAGTACCTATTTGGTTTTTAATACAGAATATTCACTCTGTTTTCTACAAAAAGCATTTAAAAATATTCTCGATACAGAGAATAGAGTCTGTCTAATAAGTTAAACGACTTGGGTAATTATTAGGATTTAATGAAATCTGATGTAGTCAACACGGGTTCAATAATCAAGGTTGATTAAGATATAGAGATCATTGTTTACTAACAGAAGAACCTTATGAAAAATATCAAATATAAGTATTTTTTAAATGATTAAATATTATACAAAATTCCCAAGTCGGTTAACTTATTAGACAGACTATACATTCTGTTTTTGTGGCAGGAACAGTAAATGGAGCTCAAAATTATCGAAGCTTTCCTAGAAGACTGCCGTTTATTTTCTGTTTAATACCTCAAAAACATTAGAATGTGTTACATCCGTATTTTAATGGTAAACAAATGAACTATAAATACCAAGACATGGCTTAAAGGACTTAGTATCCAAGTCAAAAACATGAATCAAAAATATTTATTTTTGAATTTAGAAGCTTCGTGCCAAAAAAGCGGGATTCTCGAAGTTTAAAACTAATTTGTTTTCGTAATAATATCAATAAGTCGACTTGTCTAACAAATTAAATTATAGTTTCAATAGTTTAAAAAAGGGTTTTGTTTATTTGATAATTTATGCACATAAGGTACAAAGGCGGAAGGCCTTAAGCCTTCGGTTTTCAAGTGGTTATTTTGCTAAATTCTATTTCTCATAATTATCTTGTTGTGACCACAAATAACGCTCTTTCTTCTGCAGGGTGACCCCGAACTAGAATGTGTCCGCAAGCCGATGGAGCTGCCCACCCTGCCCAAGCCCCTGACCCTGGAGGAGAAGAAGTATCTCCTGGCCGTAGAGAGAGGAGACATGGGCAATGTGAGACGGTAAGTCAACATGTTCAATTTCAAATATATTTATAATATGTAATATAATATAATTTCCGCAACTTCACCCGCTTACATAAAATACAGCCTATGTCACTCAGGAATAAAGCAGCTTTCTATTGGTGAACAAATTGCAATCGGACCTGTACTTTCAAAGTTTACCTCCTACAAACAAAAAAACATAAAAACAAAAATACAAACTATATAATATATAAATATATAGTATTAAGTGTAGATACTGTAGATTTCAGGGGGGGTTTGAGATAGATTTCAGATAAAGGCAGGGAAACATTTAACGACGGGTTTTAAGTTTCTAACGTAAAATCATATTTCACGATCTATTGTTAAAATCGATTTAAAAATTCATGAACTATAAAATCTACCCTTCCATTAATAGATCTCAGATTGCCATCCCTACATAGACTTACGTCGTACGCAAAGCAACGGTCCGGTCATCTATTGCATGAACGGATTTGGTCCGTCGTACCAAATGCGAGTGTTTGTTAACACTTACAAAACGTCGTCCGAACATTTCCCGAAAGTACTTTAAATGAATGAATAAATAATTCTATAATAATTTATTACGTTTGCCTGTCCCTTTCAAAATCACTGGGTCGTGTCTTGTTTAGGTGTGGTCAGTCATGGCAAATAAAATGTAAAAAGTAATATTTGTACTAGGTTAAGATATCTATGGTTCTATCAGTTCTATGCCACCCGAAATAAAATTAATTTTATTATTAATAAACAATTACTCAGCCTATGCGGCGCCCGTGCCGATATTTCCAGAAGTTAAGTAGTCCATATTATCAACACAGTTGACATTTTCAAGTATCCACTTAATTTCATCATCATCAAATATGCCTTTATTGCATAGAGGGGACTCTTTACGTTTCGTAATATTAAAACAACTTAATATGGTAAACACAAGTAAAGTACCTAATAATAATATGATATTGAAAACACGAGTCTCTAGATCCAAAATGTAGGCTTACATTTTGGATCTAGAGATCCTTGAGACAAAACTGACTAAGACTTCTTCTAAGCATTAAAAAAGGTCCAGAAAAAAATAATGGATAGCCTATCAATTATATTAAATATCTTATTGGAAATCTTTTCAAGTCAACAAGTAGCTTTATTGTTTTAATAAGTCTATTCCTGTGTGAACCTATAAATAAAATAGAAGTAATGTTCTATTCAAAAGTTATATTTATTGTTTGTTTGACCAAATTCACTTAACATCTGTATATATAAAAGGTAAATTCTAGACTCATTCACTGATAAACCCTTGTTGGACCGAATATATAACGCTGAAATTTGAATTGTGACGGTTCACAATATTTCGACAGATACAATCTCGCGAGACAGATTATAACCTAACTGTATTAACAATTTTACTGTGACATTTATAAAGAATAAGAAAGGATTTTTCAAAACTCAATCCTTATGGGGATGAGACGGGGGTCCAAAGTGTGTATGAAAAAACCTACTTTTACACGGGTGAAGTCGCGGGCAGAAGCAAGTCTAATTATATTTAGAAGCTGAAGTAAATAGAGGAAATGACAAAAATAAATTGGCTTAAGTCACTCTTTTGTGGAAAATAACACGCCATTCAATTATGAAATCGGGGAGCGTGGGAGGAGGGTATTGTTTTCGATTGAAAGAATGACTCGGAGTATCTGGGTTCCATTATGAACACATTGAATTTTAATTACTGCTATGTTAGACTTTTTATATTGGCTTACATAGTATGTAGTGCCTTTTTTAGCGATGTACATCCTTATTTTTAACTAGCGGCCCGTCCCGGCTTCGCACGGGCAATAAATATAGCCTATGTTCCTCAGGGTGAATGTAGCTTTCCAATGGTGTAAGAATTTTTGAAATCGGCACAGTAGTTTTTGAGTTTATTCGTTACGTACAAAAATACAAAACTTTCCTGTTTATTATATTAGTATATAGATACATATATACGAAACCTGAAACATCTGTCTAGTATTTTTATGTAA
The DNA here is from genome assembly GCA_910589285.2 of Mythimna ferrago. Classification (NCBI taxonomy): domain Eukaryota; kingdom Metazoa; phylum Arthropoda; class Insecta; order Lepidoptera; family Noctuidae; genus Mythimna; species Mythimna ferrago. Next base: position 13,519,507 of record OU342676.1, on the reverse strand, counting down.
AGAATCTATGTATAAAATTTCAAAACTATATTGTGAAAAATCACATAGTTATAAGTCAGTCATAGTAACGTGGTTGGCGACATGGTCACCTGCAATCTGCACCCAGCTGTGCGCTGGCGCCTAATGCCTGTTATGATTTGCCGTAGCCTGTTTTGTACTTAGTGTCGATGGTGTCCAACTTGTGACCTTTTTAAAATACTTTTGAAAAATTATACGATGGTGTAAACATTATTGGAATCAATTCAGTTACTGATGCTGAACAGACTATATTTAGGCTTCGCGTAAACTAAAAATAATTTTGTATAACAAATAACGCCTCCCACTCTGGGTGGAGTGAGAGCAGTGTCAGACTTTTACTGACAAAAACCCAGGTGTGTTCCTTCAACTACCCTTTGCGTTCCAGGGCCGCGGTAACTGTTTCCAATAATCTTACCTATACCTACTGGATGTGCCTAATAGGGAAACTGCAAAGTGCATCATTACCTTTTTTTTAAGTGGGACATCATTAATTCATTAAACCCCAAGCGAACCCCAAACGTTCGCGCACCTATTGTGTTTCTATTGTGTCTGTAATTTCCACGATTGAAAGGTTAAATGGCTTCTCTCGCTCTGGGTGGAGCGCGAGGGACTGTAAGACTTCTTCTGACGAAAACCACGTTACTATCGCGAAATTTTGCGAAAGTGGTATTGTGAGAAAGAATGAGTCATTCTGTGAAAACGGCATTATGAGGAAACGTTTTAAGACCATAGACAATTTACGAAAAAGATGTTTTGTGAATTGTGCTTAGCTGAAGGAGTACAGGTGAGTATTAGTCAGTAAAAGTTTGTCGCTCCTTCTCGTTCTAACTAGATGCAGGAAGGGTGATTTCATTTCATGATTTCCCACAGCAAAAAAATATATTAAAAACATTACCTTTCGAAAAAAAAAAGTTTAAAAACAATGGCCGCTGCCTACCCTCAGTAAACTTCGTGACTGTTAATACGTAGGTAACATAATCCGATTGTTGACATTGGAAACTGTAGTTAATCGGATTACCTTAGGAATTAACTCTGTCGAACTGTATTCATGAAATATGAATGCGTCAATTTTTAGCATTGAACATTGAATAGGTAGGATTTCTGGCAATCCAATATTAGAAAAAGTGAGTAGTTTTTGACGCTGATTTTGAACTGAGTTACCTATATTACAGATGTTTTTTATGTTACTACTAGCTTTTACCCACGACTTCGACCGGGTGAATGTCGGTTATTGCGGCCATGAAGGGTTAGGTACTCTATTTCACATCAAAATCAGTATACCCTTTTTTTTTTTTGGTTGGAATATCATCCAATGACAACCGCCGCTTTTGGGCGGAGCGGGAGATAGTGTCAGACTCTTACTGACTAAAAAACCCATCCCGTTCCTTCAAACCTGCATACCGGGGCTCAAGTTCTCTAAAATCAGTACCCCTAGCCAAGTTGATGATCTACAATCGTTAACGCTAGTAGAAAACTTCAAATGTACGGGAATCACGTCATCTCAACGCTCAGTCACGTGGTCAGAGCAAAAGAATCGGGGCGTGGCCAACTCGTGGCGTTCGACGCAAGAGATAAACGGTTGTAACTTGGCTAGGGGGGCTGTTCCGTAGATTGAGCGTGAAGCAGACAGAGTTAGGTATCTACGTTCACATTTGTAATATTAGTATTGAATTCAAAGTTGGTTCTATCCTTTTTTAAACTAAAGACTTACAAATCACTGTTTAACTTTTGGAATACCGCAATTAACAGACACAATAGAGAGACAAGATAGATAGATAGATAGACAGATAAATTCTTTATTGTATACCAAAATTATAACAATTACCTATAAGTTCGCTTGGGGTTTAGGGTAGTCTGCGAATTTGCCTTTTGTGATATGATTGGCGACCGTAACACATATTTATTTATGGAACTATAATCAAAAAAACTATAAACTAAAATCAAAATCATCAATACAACCTCTGAGTTCGTCTAACCCCGTTGATTGGCTATTTCATGAAAAAGTCATAGGATACTTTGTATCCCGAGGCCGAAAGTATGTACCCTTGGTAGGTACATACTTTCAGCCTCGGGATACCATGTTTCATCGAAATGTACCCTTGGTAGGTACATACTTTCAGCCTCGGGATACCATGTTTCATCGAAATGTACCCTTGGTAGGTACATACTTTCAGCCTCGGGATACCATGTTTCATCGAAATGTACCCTTGGTAGGTACATACTTTCAACCTCGGGATACCATGTTTCATCGAAATGTACCCTTGGTAGGTACATACTGTCAGCCTCGGGATACCATGTTTCAACGAAATTTGTTTAGCTGTTTGAGCGTAAAGACGTCACAAACATACACACATTCACACTTTCGCCTTTATAATTAGTATGATATTAAACCTACAGTAAAAAAAAAACATCAAAGAACTGCGTCACTACTACATCTGTTTATCCAACATATTAACAGAATTCTCCAAAAAGCTCATCGTAAGAAGCACATAGAGATCAACTGCGTAGACTCCCTGGGTCGTGGGGCTCTGACCCTGGCCATCGATGGAGAAAACCTGGAGATGGTGGAGCTGCTCGTCATCATGGGGGTGGAGACCAAGGATGCTCTGCTGCAGGCTATTAATGCCGAGTTTGTGGAGGCTGTGGAACTGCTGTTGGAGCATGAAGAGCTGATTCATAAAGAGAGCGAGCCTTACGTGAGTAATTTAACTTTATGGCTGGTTTCTAAAATGGCGCTCAAGAATATTGTAACCAAATTAAATATCTTCCACAGAGTTGGCAGAAAGTAGACCCCAACACGGCAATGTTCACGCCGGACATAACGCCATTGATGTTAGCGGCACACAAGAATAATTACGAGATTATCAAGATCCTGCTCGACCGCGGAGCCACGCTACCCAACCCTCACGACGTTAAGTAAGTCTCTACGATAATAACCTACAACTTGGAAAAAGAAGCAAAGGTCTTAGCCTGGTGGCAGACGGGCCACCGACATCAACCACAAAACGCTGGTCGCTCACACGCTACACGCTACAAATCGCCGCTGCCCGCTTCATGTGGTAACTAAAACACTGACCACTATAAAATATCATCATCATCATCATTATCATTATTTCAGCCGAAAGATGTCCACTGTTGGACATAGGCCTCCGCCAAGCGTCGCCACAACGACAGATCCTGTGTGTCGCTTTCCCGAGACTCTCATCAGGTCTTCGTTCCTCCTTGTGGGAAGCGAACGCTGCGAGTTCCGATGCGCGGTCGCCACTCTAGAACTTTTCGGCTCCACCGATCATCCTTTTTATGAGCAATATGCCCTGACCACTGCCACTTCAGTTTGGCGATTCTTCGGGCTATGTCGGCGACCTTCTATAAATATGATATTCCAATACAAAACGCCGATACACATTTCTCTCTTCGTTTCAGTTAACTATTTGGAAATCAAAGGCACAAAACACACGTGGTGCTTTTTAACATTGATAGGAATAATGGATATGGATATAGAATAATTTTGTTACAAATTCAAGCATAGATTAAAAAAGCGGCCACCGACCGCTACTGTCTATCAACGATCTCAGGCTGCATTAGCTAGCTTTGTAGATGCTTCTAGCTTGCTTTGTAGCCGCTACCAGCTTGCTTTGTAGCCGCTACCAGCTTGCTTTGTAGCCACTCATAGCTTCAGTGCAGGCATGCCTAAATTTCGATTTATTTTTCCTTTGATAACTTGTATTTGGCCTATTGCGCAAAATATGAGTTCTGTATGCTTAGCTTCAATTGAATCGACCAGAATACATATGTTTGACAGACTTTTTGTAGGATGTATACATATAATGCTGCTCAGGGTAAGGACATTTATACTCTGTAATCAGTAATCCGTTAATGGACTCTAGTGTTTATGCTAATTCTACCGTAAGAGCCGTTGGTATCTTACCCGGGCTTGGATATGGGAGCACCTTTAAGTCCTCTGACCTGCTACCGAATATTTTGTTGTTATTACAAAAAGATCGATCCAGTACGAGTCGAATTGGTGCACGAAGGGTTCCGTGCCATTTTTTGTAAAAACGGCAAAAAAAAAAATGTTGTAAGTATGTGTCCCCTTAAATATTTTTTTTTTTAGTAAGTATTGGTTGTTATAGCAGCAAAAGAAATACATCATTTGTGAAAATTTCAACTGTCTAACTTTCACGGTTTATGAGATACAGCCTGGTGACAGACGAACAGTAGAGTCTTAGAGCCATATTTCACCGGGACACCCTGGTAGCGCCACTGGTTGCGCTACCATGGTGTCCCAGTGAAATATAGCAAGACACCAAACAAGACACCAGAGCAAAGATTTCATGTATCCTACGGATAATCTAGATTGCCTACGCAGCAAACACACTCTAAAGTGTTCTTTATTTTCATTAATATTAAGTTCATATTGACAAGCAAACGGGGAAAAATTACTGAACAAGACAACGAGAAAGGGTCGGTGTGTCCCTTTCTTACCTCTGTTTTAACTAGGGTAACCATGATTTTACAAAATTAATTGTTATTATTTTTGTCACTGCAGCATTTAATATTAATTAATGTATTTTTTTATATCGACAGCAAAGACTCCAAACTGTCTGTCAGACCTGAAAACAAAAAAATTACTCGAATTTTGCTAAGACGATTATCGTATGATTTTGTATGAAATGAGTCAGAGCCTGCGTGAATTTACAAAACGCACCAACGCGCGTGAGTGCGTAAAAAACCCATACGATGATGCAGATCTACAATTCCGCAAGTACGCGCGTAGGTGCGTCGACACGCAACGTGCAGCGTGATGCGTGGCAGTGTGATAATCGCTTAAAACACGCGGAAAAACCTTTTTAAATTCATAGCGGTAAATTATGATTTTCTTGAAAAAATATTTTTAGGCGATATTGGTACTTCACGGTCGATAAATATAATATTCTAGCATTTGCCCGCGGCTTCGCCCGCGGACACCCCACTCAGGAATAAAGCAGCTTTCTATCGGTGAAAAACTTTTTGCGATCGGACCAGTACTTCCAGAGATTACCTAATATGGCTTGTTCGTCAACTCGCTTAAGCAATTCGCGCGAGTCCGCGCGAGTTGGGACCTTCCGATTTCACCTACTTTTTCTGTCGTCATCTCGCTTAAACGTATAAAATACAGTCAAATAATAACAATTACTATAAATAACTAGCTATTGCCCGCGGATTTTTTCACGCAGGCTATACCGGTTATCTACTTAGATTTCGGGATATTATGTTAAAGGTGAGGAATGAGGCGAGTAGGATGTGGCCAATGGTTCACGATACCCAAGTTACTTTAAAAACATTTTACGTTACTTTTGACTTTCTCATGTTACCTGCACCTGCATGGTCCTCACCGAAAATGGCAAGTTCGGTCGGTTCCTGCATCGGATTCAGACGGCAGCAAAGCTCGGGTATTACTATTGTGTGGACCACTCGGAGGACACGGTGGAGCACCCGAGGACATGGTAGAATTGTGCCCCGTTCGGGCAGAGCACCGCTGTTTCCTCGTGGAGGCAATTTTTGGCAACAATCTTTCACGCAGGGCCCTAGTTCAGACTATGTTCCGGAGCGAGGAGGAATGGCAGGCGGTCGCCTCTTTCTGCGAAGCAGTAATGTTAGCGAAGAAGGAGGCCAAAGGACCATCGGCCGCCGAAATTCCGAGCCCGACGACGGACCACGGTAGACGCGGGCTTGCGGACGTCGAGCAATGGGTAGTCCGCTATCCGGCCGTCCGGTAATTAACCGAACCGAGCTCAGTCGTCAACAGCGCGTAGTGATCGACATGCTCCTCAAAGAGATGACATCAAACCGTAGGAGTCTAGAAGGGCCGATGCCCGCAAGCTAGGACCCCGGCGAATTCCTGAAAAGGAAACCCGTAGTCCTAGAATGCAAAGGGTAACTGAAGGTCACAGGTTAATCGTGAAATGGAATGCATCCAAGAAAGATTTTGTTCATCGTGTGGGCGCTCTTGACTTTTTTGACACATACATGACGTATCGATACTGCATATTCACTCACTTATGTGTATTTCTAAGTCTCCTATTCCGCTTACTTAAACGTGTGCTAACATTAACTAATATTTGGACGTCAACTTTGGTTGCTTATTGCTGATAATGTTGTGATTTGTTGGTAATTAATAGGTAAATATGCAATATTATATTATTGTAATGTTGATTTATAAGTGTTTTATTTTAAAGTCAAGTCGAATACAATTTCTAATACATTTTTAGTGGGTACCTATGTTATAAAATTTTTTCTAGTTGACTGTACATAAATACGTCAGATTTTCAAGTCTGAGCGAGTTGACGATAGAAAAAGTAGGTGAAATCGGAAGGTGCCTGCTTGTTTGGTCTCGCGCGTATCGCTTAAGGCCCAAGCGCCCGAAAAGAGCCATAAAACAGTGATTTTCTGAAGCCGACTCCTCGCTAACGGCCAGGTTAATAGGTTTGAAAAAAGGTTGCTTGTAGGTCCGGCTGGTATTTTTTATTTATAGTTTTTATTTTATTGAGATATAAAAACAACGAAAATTAAAAGCAAAATTATTTATATAATTTTGAAAAAAAAAATAGATACGTAGTCAATTTGACGAATATTACCAGAATTTTGTGATAGATTCCATTCATCGTGATATGCTCTCTATGCAAATTCTGGCATCCTGTTGCAGGTTTGTGTTGTTGAGAGCTGCAAAAGCTGCAAGCTAGTGTTTATATAACAATAATAATAAATAATTTATTAGTTTGGTGGTGATCACTTGCTAAGCGATCTCCTGCTTGGTGAGCTCCTACATGTTTTCAATAGCGTTCATGTCTGGTGTATTGATTGACTAGTTTTTTTGTCCTATGATCAGTTCCCTGACAGTTTTTGTCTGACAATTATAGTGATGTGACCTAACGAAATTTAATCAATTTTTTACAATAACGAATCAGTTGGCAAAGGTAATGGAATCGGATTACCGATTTTAGATTTATAGATGATAAATGTGAAAGTTTGTATGTGTGTGTGGATGTTTGTTACTCTTTCACGCAAGAACTAGTCTACGGATTTTGAAGAAATTTTACAGTAAATCAAAAAACCTGACAAAAACTAAAAACCTGAAATAACGCGGGCGAAACCGCGGGGGACGGGTAGTGGTAAATAAAATGCAGTCTGTTTAAAATAATAATTTATTTAGTATTCACTGTCAGAACTTGAATCTTGATTTGAACTCATATCCATATTGGAATCGGAATCTTCTTCAACTAACCGCGATGATTAATTATTGGTCCCTAATTCAGTCGATCCGGATATATTTATTCCAGTCCTCTGTTACAGTTTTTTGAGTTTTTTCTATTACTTTTTTCCAATTTTACATGCGATCACAAGATAGCCGCTCCGATTTTGTCGATTAGTGTGTCGTCGAGTATTGTCAATCTCTATTGGCAGAAGTTCCGTTTAACGCATTACACATTTTTAAGTTCTATACTTTTTTATTTTATTTACTTAATTTATTAACAGTTAATTATAACCACAATAATTTACTTAGTAATTTACGAAAGACAATATTTTTTTTTATCATTTCATTTTTATTTTATTTTTTGCCAGTTTATTTTTTTAGTAATCTAAAGTAGTATGCGTGCCATGGAAAAAAAGGAACTGTCAGGGAACTCATCATAGGGCAAAAAAGGTATAGGGTAAAACATTAATGTTTTTTAGCCAAGTATGCAGTAACACCCCTGGTTTTGTAGCACAATGCAGATTCGGGCATAAAAATGGACTCTTCGTCAATAAAGAACCATTCTTCGAGATGCGGCAGCAGTCCAGTTTCTAGTACTCGCTTGTACTGGTCATGCCTCACGGTCCCTTTCACGATATGTAGACCCTTGCTTGAGATTAAAGACCACATCATAATACTAATTGGGAATTTAGCTGTCTCTTAACACCGGTTTTTATGGAGCTATTCTCCAGGGCGTCGTCGGAAAGGAGCATTTTTTGAACGGACAAAAGAGCTTTTGTCAACCAAAACCTGAAACGTCGATTCATCGGAGAAACATGTCTGAAAAATTATATTATTTCATCAGATAATGGCAGTAGTTTATTAACAATATACTGTACTATTTAAAGTCTTATTTTTAACCGACTTCAGTCTGAAACAGTCATATTTTGATGTTGTTTGGCCCTGTGCAATAGTCTCTTCTTAATGACCTCGGTGAGGTCATTAAGAAGAGGTTTTTTGGCAGGCCGACGACCTATCAACTTCTCTTTTGCTTACTCTCGAAGAATTGTCTTATCGAAAACTTCTAGGCTCTCGCAGTTTGTAATCGTGGTAAGGTCTTACCTGTCTAATATACATAGTAGTTTTTGATTAGTTTTCTAAAATATAATGTATTAATAACAACTTGAACTTCTTTAGAACACAATGGCTCGTAGTACGAACTAATCTATGGACACACTAGTAGAAAGGGATAGAGAGCGTTCTTGGGTCGCCACACCCAAGAATCTTTTATACTATCTGGATTGATTACGTCAACCTCAAAAATGTACTGAAGAGTACGATACAAGGACGCCCTTTTTTTAATTCTTTTTTATTTTGTTTTGTAGACTATTCCATAATGTGGGATGTCGTTAGATAGGTCTTTCAAAAATATTGCGAGTGTGTGAAAACTATTTATCAATTTGGGGATCCTATTGTGAATTATAAATATAGTTTTTTACCTAATGCTAGTTTTCAATTGAACCTTATTGAGTTAACAGATGAAAACCAGTTTATTTATTTATTTCCACACTGATAAGGTGTAATTTGTTAAGCTTAAAATAAAGAAAAAGCAGGTTAAATAAAGTAACACTTATAGGTATTTCATCTAGTATGTTTCAGTACATTTGCTATTACTATCTTTGTCTTGGACGGCTTAATATTCTCACTTTACTTAGATTTCTATAAACACACTTGTTTTTCCAATTTACTATAGACTTGGCAGAATAGTCGAAATCGGCTCGACTTGAATAAAGAATACACAAAAAAACACTAAAACGATCAAAATAACTTTAATTTCGGAAGTCGGTGTATCTGGTATATTTTGTTATTTAACACCGACTTCCGAATTTAAAGTTATTTTGATCGTTTTAGTTAACTAATAAGTAACTAATTGTTGTTATAGATAGTTTTTGTTAAAAAACTAACTGTTAGTTTGGTTTGATTCTACAGTTTTGTACCAACTTTATGGTTATATATTTTTGTTAAATGTTTTGTATATTTAATTGGCCATTATTGGTCTTGTTCATCAGTTCAACTTCATCAAATGATACTTTTTGACTGTAGTAGAATGTAGACTATGAATATGAATACAGAGACTTCTTGGTAAAAACACCAAAATCCCTATAGATATACACACATACATAATCAGCCTTTTTAATGTTTCCACTGCTGGAACTCAGGCCTCCTCTCTAGGAGAGGGAATGGGTCGTAATCCATCGAATTTAGAAGGAAAAAACAATCGAATTGAGAACCTCCTTTTTTTGAAGTCAGTTAAAAAAAAATACATCCACCTTCTTCAATTAAATGGATGATATTTTCGTAGCCACAACCCCCAAAAATGACTTTCATATCAATTTACTCAATTAAAGTTGTTAAAAATATTATTTTTAGTTTCATTCTATATCAGTAAATCAATACCTATCTAATTCTAAAAATAAGTGTGGTAGAGTCTGTCTAAAAAGTCAAACGACTTAGCTAATTATTAGGGTAAAATGAAATCTGATGTAGTTAACACTGGTTTAATAATCAAGGTTGATGAAGGGATCTTGATAATTATTTACTAGTAGAAGAACCTTATAAAAAGTATCGAATAGTATTTTTTTAATGATTAAATATTATACAAAATTCTCAAGTCGTTTTTTATTTTTATACTCATAACTAGGTACTTAATTTTATTTCGAAAAAGTATCAATGCATACAATCGCAGTATACGTTTTTTAAAGAAAACGAAACGGCCCGTGCTTCTCAGAACGCGGACGTGTTCAGCGCGGACTGAGGCTTGGAAGTGGTGGGTTCAATGAAAAATGTATGAAGATTTTTTTAGAGTGGTTTTATTTTGGTCATAAATCATAAAGTTATTTATGTAAGTTCAAAATAATTAATTAAAGGTGTAGAAGACTATATAAGCTGTGGTATTTTATGATTTTTAAGCTAAAAATGTGCACTGGATTTAGCTTACGCGACCTATTCAGACCCTTGTATTTTGTAATTTTTCTTGATTAGTGTGTTGGTAAAATCGTATTTATATGAAAATTTTATACAAAACCATAATATTTTTTTATGCCATCCTAGAGATGAATATGTATATTATCTTTTATTTGATACCGTGACATCCTCATATTTATGATTCTTGGTGCATTATAATGGTACCCGAAAAAACGAGATATTTGTCTAAAACGGTCAAAGCGTCCTTAATAACATCTTGAACTTCTTTAGAACAGAATGTCTCGTAGTACGAACTAGTCTATACACACTAGTAGAAAGGGATAAAGATTCTTGTATGGTACTTCTTTATTACATCTTTAAGGTTGTCGTAATCAATCCAGACTGTATTGTACTACGCGTTCCAAATGAGAATAGGAGCGCCGGCCATGTTGTGACGTTACGTCTTACTGTCAAATCGAAGAAATTGAGTAGGGTGAGCAAAAAAATAAATTAGTTAAATTTAATTTATTTACGAATCATGAACGAAAAATCTCTGATCAAAATCCAGTTCTTCAATTTTGCTGATCTTTACGTAACTGTGTGAAGTGTCTGAGTCTGTGTGGCGTCATGACCGTCATCATCACTGCTGCTTTCCCTTATAAAATAAAACATGGATAGTAGAGGTTTTTAATATTTATATCACTAACTGTTGTTTTAAATCAAAATAGGCATTATTACCTGTATTTATAACAAAATTCAATCTGGATACTCAGTCACACGAAGAAACACCAACAACGACGAGAAAATGGCAGCTGGCAATTTAAATTTTGAATTTGAATTTTTGAATTTGAATTTTGAATTTAAAATGTAGCCAATAATGAAAATAAAAAGAAAGTATGTAGTATAATTTGTTAAATAATTATTATGATTTACTTTTTTATCTATTTCTTAATATTATTTAACTAAGGGTCAGTTAAACAAAAACAAAATCATTAAAACGCAAATGAGATTTTTTTGCAAACCGTACTTTTCAATCAAAATTTGACAGATCGAGTTTATTGACTTTCCTATTCTCATTTGGAACGCATAGTACAAGATTCTTGGTTCACTGTCACTAACGTTTGACAGTTAGTTAATTATGGTTTTCAAAGGCTAGATTTCCATCTTATTACATATCTCTTTGGTGGGGGGCGTGACTGGCGGCCGGACTGGTGTCCGCACTGGTTGCGCCACCAAATTGGTTGCGCTACCAAACAGACACCAGGTGAGTAACGCTCTATAGAGCTCTATACATTTTGCTGGTGGCGCAACCAGTTGCGCTACCAGTGGTGTCCCGGTGAAATATGGCCCTAAAATGAAGTAACCAGCTTGTAAAGTTTAAACAATCAACTTAAACACGGAGGCATTATATTCATAACTTTTTTAAACTTTGACCCTCACTAAAAATTTGTCCCGTATCGTGGATGCTTTCACAAAGATGTAAACTGACAACAAGATACCCAGACTCGGAACAATTATCTGTAGGTCGTACAAATATTTCTTCCATCTGGGAACCAAACCTACGACACACAGCTCACCACCCCATCGTTCAACTACTGTGCCAACCGTGCCATTAAATGATTGAATTTTGACTTTACAGTCTATATTATTATTATTCTTATTCTATTGTATGGTTTCCGCACTTAGTCCTATGCGGACCATTGTGCGTGAGCCATGGCGGCCATAACCTTAGGTGGGTTTATTCCAGCCAGACCACCTCTCTCCAAAAACAGATTGTCTCTCAGGTTTTTCAGGGCTTCAGTAAGGGAGTTCAGGGATCCTATAGTTCTTGTGCGTATTTCAATAACACCCGTACAGCGATGCACTCAAGGAGCACATGTGCAGTCTTTTTCTCCCCCTCCAAGCATGCTCTGCACAGGGGACTGTCTGTGATCTTTGCAGTCTATTTTCAGGTGTGGTTGTGAGGAATGTATCCGCGAGTCTTCAGAGGACTCCCTGCGACACTCACTGGCTCGACTCAACGAATACAGGGCACTGGCGTCACCGTCGCTCATAGCCTTGTCTTCAACCGATCCTATTCTGACAGCCTTCCAGCTCTCCTGGGAACTGAGGAACTTGGCTTTTGCTGAACAGGTGAGGATCATAAGAAAGTATTTTTGTAAGAAGGTAATGTTTTTGGACATGGTATATTTTGGAATTAAGAATAGGCCCTTTATAATGTTCGGGTAAGCACTCGCTTTTCGGATGAGAATGTTAATAATAAGCCAAATTATTTATTAATCTTATGGATCAATAAATTTTGTCACATTTAATTTCTCTTGTAACCCTTCAGCCCTCAGTTGTGGTAACCCTCAGTCAAACCTAAATAGTGTGCAAGTTCTATAGTAAGGTGCCTAAAGAATATAATTATTACAAGTGTGTCTATAAAATTTTAAGATTTCCTTCGATTTCTCAATTGTAGATCTAGGTAAAATCCGTCCAGTGGTCTTCGAGTAATTGGAGAACATAGATAAATAATAAATAAAGATTCTAAGAAAATGATTATTGCCTTCTTTTTTGAAGTCGGTTAAAAAGAGACTATTAGGTACTCCGGAGGTGACGTAAGGAGCGCTATGAGTACTTTCTGTGTGACATTAAATTTTTATATGTCATATGCACTTTTTTGGCCACACCATAGCGTCCCAGAACTCAAATTAAAATAATAATTCCCAATGCGCAATCAGAGAAATTTCTATCCGCCAGGAAAGTAAAGCCGAATACCTAGAACTCCGTCGCCAGTCACAAAGGTTCGCCGTTGATTTGCTGGACCAGTCGCGAAGCTCACAGGAGCTGGCCATCATTCTAAACCACGACCCCGATGAACCGGCCTTCGTGGATGGAGACCATATGAAGTTGGCGCGGTTGGAACTCGCCATTGATTTTAAGCAGAAGAGGGTAAATATGTTTGGATGCATATGTCAAAATGCTATAATGTCTTTATTGCATGTATTCTTAAGTACATCACTGAACCCCACCACTGTGGTCCACTACTAACCGACTAACGATGTTATAACGTGTAATAAAAGAATTCATAGCACCTTAGCATAATTTTAAAGACTTCTGCTATAGTTTTGATTTTTTTTTATATTATGGCCTTAACCCGAAGAATCATGAAACTTAAGTGTCCGTGGGCAAGGCACATTTCTCGCAGAACAGACGGTCGATGGAGACGAAACTAAAGTGGCGACCACGTACCGGATGACGCACCGTTGGTAGGCCTCCCACAGGCTGAACCGATGACTTAGTGAGAGTCGCTTGGAATCCGATGGATGCCAGACGCTCAGGACCGGTCGTTATGGCGATACTTGGGGGAGGCCTATGTCCAGCAGTGGACGTCTCGTCGCCCTCCCCGCTAACTGTCCTATCTCACAAACTGGCATATCTTCACTGATATTATTATTACCTACGTGTTCATAACATTATTTCGAATAAGTTCTCTCTTATTGTCGTATCTGTATCGTTTACCGTTTAGAAGATATGCACGTATTTTGTTTTTCGTACCTAGGTGAAAAAGAAGGGGAAAAATATCCCCACTACTTTCGTATCTTAGGGCATTAGGGCCACTATTAAATAAAAGAATAAGTTAAGATTAATATAGAAATCTTATTCATTCATAAATAACACTACAGCTAACGCAACTATAGGAACAAGATTTTAACGCCCGACCGAAAAACGGTCGCCCTGAAAAAATATCAATTGCTAGGTATTTTAGCTGGGAGGGTGACGGTCTATCAGCTGAAATGATGATGATCTTTATATGATATGCCTTAACTAATTATAATGTTAACTTTTATAACTCTTTCCAGTTCGTAGCCCACCCCAACATCCAACAGCTGCTCGCTTCCATCTGGTACGAAGGCGTCCCCGGGTTCCGTCGCAAGACTGCCATGGAGAAGATCATGATCATCTGCCGCGTCGCCCTGCTGTTCCCCTTCTACTGCTCTCTGTACATGGTCGCACCTAACTGCTCTACTGGGAAGCTTATGAGGAAACCCTTCATGAAGTTCTTGATACATGCGTCTAGTTACTTGTTCTTCTTATGTGAGTGTGTCTTTTGTATCATTGCTTTCTATTGTCCCATAAAATTTATAAGCTTCTGAATATTCCATTCCTATTTTTTCTAATGCAGCTGTGTTTTTTTTATCATTATCATTGTTTTATATTATCAATATGTGTACACTTCCAATTGCCTTCATTTGAATATTGAAGACAAAACATATTTTACCCGAACACTTACACGAATCCTTTAAAATAATCTTAAATATTTTGCTGTTTTTGAGAGCCAAAGGATCCACCGACCAGACAGTTGTTTTGTCTGGTCCAGGCAACTACACGATAGTTGATTTCGGGCTGTTGTATATGTTCTAATCGCGTGAAGAACTCTAATACTGCTATGCAGGATTTCCTATGTAGCGATATCAATGTCGCTACAATGTTACTAGAAACATAATTGCTTCTGAAATGAAATTGGGTTTGATACTCGTGTGATTTATGTTCACTTCTTCAATAAGCTTCTTGATAACTTCTTCATTACTATTAACATTTTCCCCAGTGATTCTAATCTTGGTATCACAAAGAGCGGAGGTGCAAGCTATACAACTGTTTGGTCCGGAGTGGATGGTGAAAGAGTTGGAGAAAGAACTCCTCAAACAACGAGGGAACGGACCTACTTACTTGGAATTAGTTGTTGTGGTTTACGTTTTAGGTAAGTGCCCTTGCATAAAAAAAATTACTGCTATTTGATTAGTCTATAATATCAGTAATCTCTAATCTGGGACTTATTTAATTTGAGCTATAATTTTCAGTTTTTTTCTCAATAATTTTTAGTAAACAAAATACACTGTTTGATTTGATTTTGCTTAATTCATGTCAATGGAGTTACTTGCCATCCCATGCTATGCGATTAAGGTAAATACTCTAGGTTACCCAGAATATCGAAAGTTTTTTGCAGTTTACATCTCTTATCGAATAGTATGGTAACAAAATTTATTTACTCAACTATACTCATTAAAATTATTATTATAACTCTCTAGCTTGAGACAAAAAGCCGCATTTTAACTCTTCTCTCTTTGCTAACACTAACGCAACGCATTACCGTAAACATATTTTTCAATACACTTACTCAGAAAGTGACTATTATTGCACTGCACATAGGTATACACCGCTAAATTTTAATCGTTTTAATCCCGTGGAGGGTCGATCCGGCACATGAAACACTTTCGATTTGTAAAGATAAAATTAAAAAATAAAGTACATTTTTTTCAAAACTTGTATTAATTTACGCATGTACGAAATTAATTTCTTTAAGAAAACGTCAGTTGAGCGAGTCCAATAACCTGTAGATAGTATTCAGCGTTACGTACAAACTAACTACAGGTCATTGGACTCGCTCAGCTGACGTTTTCTTAAAGAAATTAATTTCGTAAATGTATAATTACAACCTTATTATTCGATACTGTACTACAAATTGCAAAAAAAAATACGAAGAATTTCATGGACCACCTTTGGAACATCGCTTTAATTAATTAAACCCCAAGCGAACGGCGGCGTTCACTCTCATTGTCTTTCTATTGTGTCTCTAATTACGGTATTGGAAAGGTTAATAGGTTATAATGAAAATTAATGTTGTTTGTAGAAATTCCATTTTCCTTCTTCTAGGCTTCATATGGGAAGAGACCCAAGAAATCTACATCGAAGGTATCCGCTCCTACCTCCGTAACATGTGGAACTTCATCGACTTCACCAGGAACTCTCTCTACGTAGCCGTGGCTGTGCTTAGGTTCGCAGCTTATATCCAGCAGACCACCGAGATCAGGAGAGACCCACAAACCAAGTTCATTCCGAGAGAAAACTGGGATGCTTTTGATCCTCAGTTGATTGCGGAGGGATTGTTTGCTGCGGCTAATATATTCAGGTATTTTGAGATAACAATATTATATATTCAGTTGATTCTATTTGCGTAGGTTCTTTAAATACTTAATTAATTATAATTTGTATTTATTGTCTTTTTTTGGTTGTCCTTCTTCACGTATTTTTCTAAGGAGAATTTCATAAAGACACATTTTTTCTTTGTATGAAAAATGTCTATAAAAATATCTTAAAATAGATATGATGTATATGTAGAAATACCATTAAATAATTCTTATTTGAATAAAAGTAAGGCGATAGTCCCAGCAGTGGGAACATTATAAGGCCGATTATGCTAAGGCCATAATCTGCTCATTTATTTATTTAATCTTAATGGCAATACAAACATACAAAAGTGGATTTAATGCATTAAGTATTCTCTACCAATCAACCTAGGGTGGTTTTTTTTTTTATGGTGGGAAAAATCATCCAATGACAACCCTCGCTCTTGGGCGGAGCGGGAGATAGTGTCAGACTCTTATTGACTAAAAGACCCACCCCGTTCCTTCTAGCCTTCATACCGGGGCTCGAGCTGTCTTTCGAAACTAACCCTGGCCCCAGTAGGCTTCGACCCAGCTGGGTCCCTGCTGTTGCTGACAACTCCTTGAGGCGCGAACCTAGGGTAGTGGATTTTAGAATGTGTTACTATTTTAGTATCTACATGTAATTTCTTAATATAGACTTTAAGGGCATGTTTGAATACAATAGAATAAACTTTATTGTACACAAAAATAGTAACAATTTTACAGAAACTTATATCTATTAGACATCTTTAGGATGACCTTAAACTAAAAAAAGTTAGATTTCAAATTTTGACTGGCCTATTGGTCTAGTGGTTAGTGACCCTGACTGCTATGCCGGAGGTCGTGGGTTCGATTACCACCCTGGACAAATGTTTGTGTGATGAGTACGATCATTTGTTCTGTGTCTGGGTGTAATTAATCTAAAATATGTATGTATTTAGAAATATATAAGTATGTTTGTCAGTTGTCTAGTACCCATAACACAAACTCTGCTTAGCTTGGGACTAGACGGCGCGGCGTTATGTGATAGATGTGAAAAAAAAAAAATATTGGTAAAATATTTTTGTTCCTATAAAATTTATAATTTTCTGGTTTTGCATCATATTTTCCTTATTACTGAATTCAATAATAGATACCACCTTTTATTCTGATCCTAATATTTCTGAGTTATCTATCTTTCTATCTATATTTATTTTTGCTTGACGAGTTTGTCTCATTGTACTCAGTGCTCTCAAGCTGGTGCACTTATTCTCCATCAACCCTCACCTGGGGCCGCTGCAGATCTCTCTCGGCCGCATGGTCATCGATATCGTGAAGTTCTTCTTCATCTACAGTTTGGTGCTCTTCGCTTTTGCTTGTGGTAAGTTTATGAAGTTATTAAAACCTTCCAAGTAGTGTAATACTTTCTTACTTGGATTTTGTTAAACACAGCTTTGAAGTTTTTTATATATTATAAATAGTATTTAATTTTATTACTAAGACTCCGCTGTGCGTCTGTCTGTCTGCCTAAACGCCTGTCACTAGGCTGTATCTCACGAACCATGAAAGTTAGTCAGTTAAAATTATCACAGATGTTGAATGTCTCTCTGTAGCCTCTGTTGCTGTTATAACAACAAATACTCATACAACAACCGTGACTTTCTGGCTGTTTTTTTTCTACGGATGGTACAGAACCCTTCATGTGCGAGTCTGGCCCGCGCTTGGCCGATTTTTTCTTGTTTTTTTTTTATACAACGTTCTTATTAAATTAAAGTTTATGCACTATGCGAGTGTGCAAGTCGTCGATGGTAATATTAAATTTTTAATAAAAAATGTATATTTAGTAGTACTTAAAGCGTACAAAACGGAAACACGATCATGAAACAATAATGTCTTGTAAAATCAATATATGTTTTCTATATTCCGTAAATTCAAGTTCGTAATGCTTTCAATCTTATTACTAGCATTCTAAAACCTTTACTCAGGAAAAGTCATGAAATATTAGAATAATATTAAAAAAATAGTAAAGAGATTTTTGGTATTTTTTTTTCGGTGGTAAAATCACCCAATGACATCCCTGCTCTTGGGAGGAGCGGAAGATAGTGTCAAAATCTTACTAAAACCCACCCCGTTCCTTCGTGCCTTCATACCAGGGCTGAGCTATCTTTCGAAACTAACCCTGGCCCCAGTATGCTTCGACCCAGTTGGGCCCCTGCTTTTGCTGACAACTCCTTGAGGGGCGCGGGAACAGTGCGCGCCTTGGGCTTGGTCCGGACAGTTATCGGACGGTCGGACAGCGAGCTACCCATTGCTCGCCGTCCGCAAGCCCGCGAGATTTTTGGGATTAGGTAGTTTCGCTCTACCGTCAAATTGACCCCTGGCCCTTCTTGTGTTAAAATTTAATCAGTTGTTGATTTTGATAATACTATGTCTGCTAACATATAAAACCAGGTCTAAATCAACTGCTGTGGTACTTTGCGGACTTGGAGAAACGCAAATGCTACGTATTGCCTGGTGGTCTACCTGATTGGGACAATGCTGGGGACTCCTGCATGAAATGGAGGAGTTTCGGGAAGTCAGTCCCCACTGGACCTTAGTAGTGCTAGATCAAAATAATTTATGTGTGCTAGATATTGTTACGCCATTAAACGTGAACCCGCCATATCTCCGAGAAAATAAAGAGTAGCACGTAATAATTAAAACGCATTGCTGTTCGAAAGGTCTAGAATGGTTGTACGTAGCCAGCGTTAGAAAAATCTCGAAACATCCACAAAGTACTTACAAGTAGTAGTTAGGTATTTATGGGAAATGGTACTCTCCGACGTTAACAATAGAGTCGAAATTCGCATGAAAGTGACTGTTATTACCACGAGTAATAAAAATGATTTATGACTTCGAGAAGCGATTCAATTGTTCTGGAATTCTGGATCGTTCGTGGGAAGTCGGTATCTAGAATTTTCTTGGCTCCGCATATAAATACGAGCCCCCGGCCGGAAGCGAGTCAGTTGTGATTTCGACTGCGATCAAGAGCGAACTACCCTAGTACTTGAAGTGATTTTATCTAACGACCTAAGCGATAGTGTAACGGTACTCTAGTGTTAATTGCGATTCGGATTATTGTTGACTGGACTATTTTGTTATTGTTAGTGGTGAATAAAGTTGTCTCTTAGTAAATCGGCATTTGATTACCCACGTACGTAACAACTGGTGTCAGAAGTGAAATGCCATTACCACAGAGGGACGACGAACAGCGACCACGAACAAGGAGGCAAATGGAAATGGATGCTGCGCGTCATCGTGTGGAAGAGGAAGATCAGGCTGGTATGGGAGCAACGGCAGCTGCTGAGGTGCCAACAGGACCATCCTCGGAATTGAACCTCGCTGCGGTGTTGGCCGCTATGCAAGCTAGTATGGAGGCAGCCCGCCGCGAACAGGAAGCCGCTCGCCGCGATCAAGAGGCTAAGCAGAACCTGATCCTCAATAAAATCGACAACGGCCTCGTCACGTTGGGCGAGAAGGTAAAGAATCTCACCTTAGAGGTCAAGGAGGTTTCCGCTCGAGCTGATAGCCTCGAAACAAGGATTGATGGCCACGAAGATCGCCTGCTGGACATCAACAAAAAAATTATCAAGCTCGAAGCACGCGAACCCGTTGCTGTCGGCTCATCATCGCACACCCCCTGTGCATCTGCCGCAAAATTTGATGTGCCGCGTTTTGATGGCACGTCTTCCTGGACGGCATTTAAGTACCAATTCGAGACATTGGTCGAAACAAACCGCTGGGATGATAAGCAGTCTTTTGCGGCATTAACTTTGGCTCTACGAGGGGACGCCCTGCTAGTCCTAGAGAACCTCCCTGCGGACGGCAGGACATTGGAGCGTCTCATGGAGGGACTGGACACTCGTTATGGAGACAAACACCTCGAGCACGTTTTCCGCGCGCAGTTACGCGAGAGAACGCAGAGGTCGAACGAGAGCCTCCAGCAGTGGGGAGTCGAGGTTGAACGGCTGGTCCGGCGTGCATACATGTCGATGACACCAGAGATGGTGGAAGTGAATCTGGTGCAAGCATTCATCGACGGTCTACGGGATCCTGAAGTCAGGGCTACAGTGCGACTCGGACACCACCAATCTTTAAAGAGTGCGATGGCACACGCTTTGGAAGTGGAAGCAGTACGACACGATTCTCGTACGCATAGGGTTCGGGAAGTGGTGGTCTCGCCTACAACGCAACCACGTCACCGAGAAGTGGTGGCTTCTTCTTCAGCAAAGTCCCGCTATATCCCGACGTGTTACGGGTGCGGAGAAAAAGGGCACATTCGTACTGATTGCCCCAAGAGGAAGAGGGGGAGTGTGGACTCCGGAACTCAAGTTAACGAGGAGTCGTTAAACTAAATGTCGCCAGGGCCGCGGGGCGGGTGCTGGCTGGTCAACTGAAGGCCCCAACCATCACCATCAATCAAGTTCACAACGGAAATAGTTTGATCATCGAAGGGACACTGAATCATCGTGCTTGCAATTTTACCATTGACACGGGGGCGTCACGGACTGTTATAAGACCTGAGTTGCTGCAACGCACCATCTTGTGGCAAAGAGAGTCTCCATCCTGCCGACTTCAGACAGCAACCGGCCAGCCAGTCTCCGTCCTCGGTGATACAGAAATTGAGATCAAAATCGGTGATCAAGTGTACATCCATCCTGCGTTAATTGCGAATATTACCGACGATTGCATACTGGGTCTCGACTTCTTGCGGAATAACCGATGTATTTTAGATATCGACAGGGGAGTATTGAAATTCCCAGATCAAGAAGTCTTCCTGCGAGGAATTAACTCATGCAACCTCTACTGTTTAAAGAATACTACACTGGCTCCGAGAACAGAAACCTTAGTCGAAGTAAAGTTTCCCAAGAAAATCAGGCAAACAAGATGTGTTTTGGTAGAGGATACTGGCCGGCACCCGGAGATCATCACTGCGAGGACATTAGTTATGACGACAGGGAAATCCAAGGTCAGGATTGTGAACCTTGGGAAAGAAGAGGTCCAACTGAAGAAAAACAGTGTTGTTGGGAGATGTGAAGAAGTTCAGTATCTCCGTCAAATCAATAAATCTCCAGCAAAGCAAGACACGACCAAAGTCGAAACTGATCACATCCAGCAACTTCTGGAAAATTCTAAGAGCAACTTATCGACTTCGGAACTACAGCAAGCCAGGGAATTTCTGCTACGGTTTCGAGATATCTTTGCAACGGGAAAAGACTGCGGGAGAACAGGTCTCGTCAAGCATGAGATAGATACAGGTGATGCTAGACCAATTAAACAGAGACCGCGCCGCATACCCTGGGCTAAGGAATCTGAGGTAGCAGGAATGGTAAAGGACATGGCTGATAGCGGAATAATTGAGCCTTCTACGAGTCCATGGTCTTCTCCAGTCGTTCTGGTGAAGAAGAAGGACGGCAGCACAAGATTCTGTGTGGACTACAGAATGCTGAATAATGTGACGAAGAAGGACAGTTATCCCTTACCAAGGATAGACGATACGCTGGATATGCTCAGTGGCATGAAGTGGTTTTCGACCATTGATTTGAAAAGTGGCTACTGGCAAGTGGAAATCAGCGAGAAAGATAAAGAAAAGACAGCGTTCAGTACGGGTATTGGCAGCGGCCTGTGGCAGTTTAACGTCATGCCTTTTGGGTTATGCAACGCCCCAGCGACGTTTGAACGCCTCATGGAGAGAGTCATGGTGGGCCTTCTTGGTGACGTCTGTCTGGTATATTTGGATGACGTCATTATAATGGGTCGCACATTTAAGGAAAACCTGAGGAATATGGAGAAAGTGTTCACCAGGATACGAGGGGCTAACTTAAAACTAAGCCCAAAGAAGTGTGCCCTGTTCAAGAAGGAGGTCAGTTACCTAGGACATGTTATTTCCGCCGACGGGGTGAGAACCGACCCTGAGAAGATAAAGGCAGTCCAACAGTGGCCGGTTCCAAAGAACAAAACTGAAGTACGTGCATTTCTAGGGTTGTGCACATACTACAGGCGGTTTGTCAAGAATTTTTCGGACATTGCAAAACCTTTACATCAGCTGACTGAGGATAAACGAGATTTTATTTGGGACAAGAACTGTGAGTCAGCATTCGACGAGCTAAAGCAACGGCTATGTGAAGCGCCTATACTGGGGTATCCGAGCAGAGACGGAAGATTTGTCGTTGATACCGATGCCAGCAACACGGGAATTGGTGGAGTGTTGTCACAAGTGCAGGGCGACAGACAGGTCGTAATCGCTTACTTCAGTAAGGCACTTTCAAAGCCAGAAAGGAACTACTGCGTGACTCGACGAGAACTGCTGGCTGTGGTAAAAACCTTGCAGCATTTCCACAAGTACCTTATAGGAAGACAATTTACTTTGAGGACGGATCACGCTGCATTGAAATGGCTTCTACAATTTAAAAACCCTGAGGGCCAAGTTGCAAGATGGCTCGAGCAGCTGCAGGAGTTTAACTTTGTGACGGAACATCGTAGTGGAAAAGGGCATAACAATGCTGACGCCCTGTCGCGACGTCCATGTAATGAGGACTGCAGACACTGCCAGCAGAATGAAGCCCGAGAACGCGTTAATTTAATTAGGGCTGAAGGCGACTTCAAGAAGTCCCAGGAAGAAGATGACGATATCCGACCTATACTGGACTGGAAGCGTAGCGGAACTAGGCCCCAGTGGAGTGAAGTATCGTCACACAGTCCCGTAACTAAGAGCTACTGGGCACAGTGGGACAGTTTAGTCCTAGAAAATGATGTGCTTTGTAGGAAATGGGAATCGAACGATGGCAAAGAGGTGACCACACAAGTGATAGTACCACGATGTGAAGTAGTCCCCCTGCTACAGGAAATACACGATGGTGCTTCTGGAGGACACCTGGGCATCAAGAAAACTCTACTGAAAGTGAGACAGCGGTATTACTGGCTCAATTGTAGAGATGACATAGAGCAATGGTGTCGGAAATGTACAGCGTGCGCATCTGTGAAAGGACCACAGACTAGGAGCAGGGGCAGGCTTCAGCTGTACAATGTGGGAGCCCCATGGGAACGCATCGCTATCGACGTCGCTGGACCTTTTCCAGTTACAAATGACGGAAACAAGTACATAGTGGTGATCCAGGACTATTTCACAAAGTGGCCCGAAGTCTTCGCCATACCCAATCAGGAAGCGACGACAGTGGCGAAGAAGGTGGTCGAAGAAGTAGTATGTCGGTATGGCGCACCTTTGGAAATCCATTCCGATCAAGGCCGTAACTTCGAATCTGCGCTGTTCCAGGAAATGTGTACACTTCTGGGAATTTATAAGACACGCACAACACCTGCGCACCCTCAGTCGGACGGAATGGTGGAAAGGTTTAACCAAACCCTGGAGAATCACCTGGCTAAGGTTGTCGATGACCATCAGAAGGACTGGGACCGGTATATTCCACTATTTCTGATGTCTTACCGATCGGCAGTGCATGATAGCACGGGACATACCCCAGCAAGAGTGAATTTCGGCAGGGAGATGAGACTTCCAGTCGATGCCATAACTGGCGTGCCACCTGACAAGACTAAGCCAGTTACGGACTACGTAAGTGACCTTCAAGATCAATTGGACGAAGTGCATAAACGAGTTCGTGAGAATAGCATGAACACCAGCGTAAAAATGAAAACTAGATACGACCGTAATGCCAATGCCAAGGGATTTGAGGAAGGTACACTGGTCTGGCTCCACAACCCGCTTCGACGGAAAGGGAAGTCGCCGAAACTCCAAGCTCGATGGGAGGGACCTTACACCGTGTTAAAAAGGATTAATGACGTGACCTACCGCATCAAGAAAGGGCTAAGAGGGAAACCCAAGGTTGTCCATGTGGATAGATTGGCGCCGTATCACGGATCTAATAATGCTCGGGACGAGCATGACTAAGAGGGGGGCACTGTTACGCCATTAAACGTGAACCCGCCATATCTCCGAGAAAATAAAGAGTAGCACGTAATAATTAAAACGCATTGCTGTTCGAAAGGTCTAGAATGGTTGTACGTAGCCAGCGTTAGAAAAATCTCGAAACATCCACAAAGTACTTACAAGTAGTAGTTAGGTATTTATGGGAAATGGTACTCTCCGACGTTAACAATAGAGTCGAAATTCGCATGAAAGTGACTGTTATTACCACGAGTAATAAAAATGATTTATGACTTCGAGAAGCGATTCAATTGTTCTGGAATTCTGGATCGTTCGTGGGAAGTCGGTATCTAGAATTTTCTTGGCTCCGCATATAAATACGAGCCCCCGGCCGGAAGCGAGTCAGTTGTGATTTCGACTGCGATCAAGAGCGAACTACCCTAGTACTTGAAGTGATTTTATCTAACGACCTAAGCGATAGTGTAACGGTACTCTAGTGTTAATTGCGATTCGGATTATTGTTGACTGGACTATTTTGTTATTGTTAGTGGTGAATAAAGTTGTCTCTTAGTAAATCGGCATTTGATTACCCACGTACGTAACAATATTTATAAAGTAGACGTTATTAATTATTCAGCTCTACACCAACTAGTAATTATAAACATTGGTACATTAATTTTGAAGATATTAATTTATCTTGTGTTTTTATTCACATGAAAGATAAAACGCGGCAAAAGTTCCAACCATACACATTTCAACCTCGATTTGCGCATGTCTTCTAGAGGTTATAACGTAACCATGACGACTTAGTAAACAGTTTTGTCAATTTCTTTGACGGACAGTGTAATCGAGTTTTGGTTAAGGATCATTTTTATTGAAATTATTTAGTTTTCCATTTGTTATCATGGGTGAGGAGCAGTTTGGGGTACGCCACGTCATCGGCGCTCCTATAGCGACCACTAGGCTGTCGGAACAGGCCATAGTTTGCATGCCGCCCAGGACAGCTAAGTTCACTCTCTCAGAATGGAAGTTAAGCAACGACCAAAGAGCAAGGAATACGGAAGACCAACAGCAGCTCGCCGACAGGGTCCTCGGTGAGTCGAAGCGTGTCCGAGATGAGACTGGTGAACGTGCGGAGATCATGAAATCTACCGTTGACAGACGCATTGAGGAACGTATCGGTGACATCGAGTTCAACAAAAACGAATTGAACATACAACGTAAAGAAATATGTTCAGAATTAGAAGCTCTCTCAGTGTATAAAACGCGTGTCTTAGACTGTCTCGCATCTCTTCAAGCTAATGCTTTGACAATTTGCCGCAAATGTCTCATGCTCAGAGACGGACGCCTCGGTATCGACCTGGTGGTGGACGAGGTAGAACATGCTCTGCAGCAGGAGATGTGCACCATCTTGGGCGGACAAAGCCTACTAAGACGAGTGTTGGAACAGTTGAACGAACAGATGCGGCGTCTCCGTTCTACGCGCTATCTTCTCGACAGAGACTTGCAATATAAACAAGCAGCTATTGATTTAGACAAAGACAATCTTTCCCTGAAACATACTGACTTATGCCTCTCTGTGTACGAAGGCTACGCTAACCTTGACCCAGCGAACATATCTGCTGATGAGTACAACGCCTATTCGGCGAAGAACATACAAATGGCTGCGAGAGAGGTGACGAGCGCTCGTCCCATCCGAATGTTTGTTGATACTATCCTCAAGCAAGTGATCGATGATCTGTGGGGAGCCTACAACAAATGCAATCATGCGTTCTTTGACCGAATTGAAGATACAAAACGAGCTAAGGCGAAACTTGAGGACATGCACAAGGATACGACTCAAAAGATTGCAGACATGCAGAATAATATTTTGCAACTACAGAAAGCCCTGTCTGATAAGGAAGGTCACACAGCTTTGGCGCACACGAGGCTCGGTAAGCGGGCTCAAAGAGTGGGGGCTGAGCTGGTCAGAGACCCTGCTGGGCAGGCTTTGTATTATGAATGTGAGTTGATACGTCACAGCACGGTCCAACTGCAACAAATGTTGTACGAGGCATCAGCTTCTCTGCGCTACTTGCTGCAGACGCAGATCCAGTTGGAAGAGGACATTAACGTGAAGATGAACACGTTAAAGATTGATGAGGTGGACTGCATGACATTGCGACAGACTATGGACTTTCACGCATATTAATTAGCTAATTGAGGCCTGTTGCAGAACATATTATATACTTATGATTCCCACTACAAGATTCTGCTCGGGACTGCAATACTATGTTCGAATATTTTTAGTCTGGTACAAATATTTTAGGTTGGTTTTGAAGAGCTCCTTTAATGGATAAGTACCATAAATATGTATATTCAAAATTGTGTGTTGGTTTGACTAATGCTAGGCAATATGAGTAGTACACTATGAGGCTGGAACTCAGTCCGATATGATTAACCAACCATTTTTTATTCGTGTCGCTAAATTCAGAGCTCAATTTGTAGTTGTATATTTTGTAATGTTTTGATTAATAGTGTTTGTATTCCAGTAGTAAATTTTGTGATTTTTTAAAATGTAGTGTTTGAAGTTTTTGATTTGTATGGATTTGTTTAATAAAATGATTGTGCGTGTAATGGCTATGAGATTTATCTTTTTTTCTACTTAAAACTGACAGAAATCTAAGAGAATTGAAGATGGTAAGAACACAAATATAGAGATATTTGTGTTCTTACATAAAAGAAGTTAAAGTTTAAAGATAACGGTATTGAGTATAGCCAATAATCTACAACTATAAGTAGTAGATCATTGAGTTTGGCCAAAAAGCTGGTAAGTAATGGCTCAGCTAACATTATTAATTGAAATCAAATGCAATAATAAATGTATAGAATTTACGAAAGCCAATCTGGTAACTCCACTTGTACAATCAATAATAATTGCATATGCGCTAAGGAACAGGAATCCGAAAATGCCATAGATTATCAAGAGCTACCAACAAAGTTCAGATACTCGTTATAAATTCAGAAACAGAGAGAGATGGAGCTATAGAGGGCATATAGCAGTATTCCTTTCTCACATCAGATAAAAATGTCAGGATAGATGTGCCGTTGCCGACAATAAAGCCGTGAAGTGGAAATATTGCCGGTCACGGCACATCTCTAGTCAAGGACGACAATTTCATACACATCTTATAAAATAAAGAGACAGGACGAAAATACTGTCATGAGAAAATCTGTTGTATTTGGAATCCGGTCATTTGAAAATCGAGTATTCTGAAATTAAAAAGCAGATTGTGCATCAAAAATCCACTTTTCAATTGATTCATCCTAATATCTCTCCAACAGCGTCTTTGAAGCTTCACAATCTCTCTTCTGGGCGTCCTTCGGTATGGTTGGACTTGAGAACTTCGAGCTAGCCGGTATCAAGAGTTACACCCGGTTCTGGGGCCTGCTCATGTTCGGGTCTTACTCCGTCATCAACGTCATTGTGCTCTTGAATCTCCTCATCGCTATGATGTCCAACTCTTATGCAATGATTGATGTGAGTATATTTCTTAATTATATTTTTGTCTGGGATCTTTAGTCTATTGCTATTTTTTCAACAAGTAACATGCTCAGAAACTTACGGAACTTTTTATACAGATTATTACAACTTATATCTATGTTTATAAAGCGTGACTGGAAAGATGTTTATCATCATCCCTGTATCCCAATCCAAGTATAGGCGCCGCATGATTTTTTCTTCCATTTATTTTTTTGTCATTTACTACTTCATCGATAACGTATCATCATATCCTATCTGATATCTTAGGCTTAGTGTCCGCGGATGTGTAGCTTGACGCGTATTCGTATGAAAATGTGTCGACGAAGTGTTCGTCGTGCCGTCGTGTCGTTGCTGCTTCATCGACAGAGTTTCATAGCTTTGGCTTCGAGGAATATGCGTCCGTTGATGGCATTAGAGTTCACTTACATAACTATAAATCATCCACGCAATACATTTCATCTTCTCTTTGACCAGTCTCTTTATATAGAAACTATCAGAATCATCAATCAAGAATAAAATATCGCGACTTCGTTCATCGGATACGAGGAAAGTTTTACGATTAAAGAATACAACTGTTAGTGAAGACAAATGCGGTCATACTGAGAAAATATTAATGCCTCCACTCGTGTTGTTTCTATTTCTGTCATTACTTAATGAAACATTGTTTTAAACAACATTGTAACATCAATAACTTTAGGGAATGTCTGTACCAGTGTTTAATAAATTTAATTCAAAC
This sequence comes from Mythimna ferrago, assembly GCA_910589285.2. Classification (NCBI taxonomy): domain Eukaryota; kingdom Metazoa; phylum Arthropoda; class Insecta; order Lepidoptera; family Noctuidae; genus Mythimna; species Mythimna ferrago. The sequence continues at coordinate 13,491,184 of OU342676.1, read as the reverse complement.
ATTACCGGTTAGGATCATTACTATACTTCGAAATATACTCTCTGGGTCTTAGTTAGTAAAAGTCTGATAAACTGTCTCGCTCCAGCGTAAAGCGAGAGAAGTCACTAAATGATTTCCCACCTCAAAATGGAAAAAGTGCCCTCAGATGGAGGGTATGTATGAGGATTTACCCAAAATCAAGTGTGCTTAGGTGCGCGTTCCGCATAGGTTGGCCCCATCATCTCTTTCCATCAGGATTCAAGTGATAATAAAATAAAATAAAAACAAATAAAGATAAAGAGTTTTAACGTGAGCCTATCAATAACAAAAACCGGCCAAGTGCGAGTCGGACTCGCCCATGGAGGGTTCCGTAGCAGCAAGTAACATAGTATAAAAGTTCTTGTAGTTCGTTTTAACTTTGATAATGTTTTAATAATAGTGTATTTTTTTAGATTTATGACGTATTAAAAAAAAACTACTTACTAGATCTCGTTCAAACCAATTTTCGTTGGTAGTTTACATAGTAATGTACATCATATATTTTTTTTAGTTTTGTCATTCTCTTATTTTAGAAGTTACAGGGGGGGGGACACACATTTTACCACTTTGGAAGTGTCTCTCGCGTAAACTGTTCAATTTAGAAAAAAATGATATAAGAAACCTCAATATCATTTTTGAAGACCTATCCATAGATACCCCACACGTATGGGTTTGATGTAAAAAAAAATTTTGAGTTTCAGTTCTAAGTATGGGGACCCCCAAAATTTTTTGCTCTTTTTCTTTTTTTGTGTGAAAATCTTAAAGCGGTTCACAAAATACATCTACTTACTAAGTTTCAACAGTATAGCTCTTATAGTTTCGGAAAAAAGTGGCTGTGACATACGGACGGACAGACAGACAGACAGACATGACGAATCTATAAGGGTTCCGTTTTTTGCCATTTGGCTACGGAACCCTAAAAAGTATTGTGTGTGCAAATGAACATAATATACACTCTAAAGCTATAAAATTTCTAGCCAAGAAAGTAGCAAGTATTATCCCAGCAAAAATGTCTCTTATTTGTATTTAACGACAGAAATAAAGCTGTCTCACTGCTTAATGAATACCAAAGACTGCAGTTCAAACATAAAACGCAAGCAACGGAAGCGAGGGTAGATGTTGAATTCATTATGCGAAGAAGGAAGACTACCCACGTTACGTTAATTGAAGTTACAGCTATTAACGCAAGTCGCTTATGCTTTCCGACTATTTCTGTCTCTTTTACTTTTCTCTCATGCTTTGTATAAAAAATTACTGACCCGCACTGGGCCCGCGTGGTGGATTACGGCCCAATCCCTCTCCTAGAGAGGAGGCCTGAGTCCCAGCAGTGGGAACATTAAAAAGACTGATGATGATGATGATAAAAAATGATTCCTTGTGGATATCGTGATGTAAAATTGGTGTAGTTTTATATCACAAGTGTCTATATGCAACTGGATAATATGAGGAATCATTGAGACAGACGCAATCTCGTTAAAATGAAGTTGAAAATGTTATTGTAGTGAAGCGAAGTTTGCCCAGAAGATTGACTCGATGCATTTGCTGCCAAATATTACAAAAACACTGGAATGTGTACATCCAGTATAGTAAACAAATTAACTATTCATACGAAGACATGGCTTAAAGAACGTAGTATCCAAGGCCATGGTACGAAGCGAGGAGTGGCAGACGGTCGCCTCCTTCAGCGAAGCAGTAATGCTAGCAAAGAGCGGCCCTCACGCCCCAGCCGCCGGGATCCCAATCATGATTTCCGGCCACATTAGGCGCGGGTTTTCGGACGGCGAGCAATGGGTAGCTCGCCGTCCGACCGTCTGATAACCATCAGGGCCGAGTGCAAGTCATCGTAGGGGCCCAGCCGGGTCAAAATCTACTGGGGCCACGGTAGTATGAAAGTGAGACATGGGGCTCTGGGACGAAGGCAAAGAAGGAACAGGGGTGGGTTTTTAGTCCGTAAAAGTCTGACATGCCTCATTTCCTTCTCAAGAGCGGGGCATGTCATTGGATGAACCTAAAAAAAGTATCCAAGCAAAAAATGCCAAGACCAACTCGCTTTGGTGATAAAGAACAACTTGTCCTTTGTGTAGAATAAAGAAAGAAAGAAAAAAGAAAAAGTGTTTATTTGCGGCATACATGGCCAGTACTTATGTACCTAGGTAGTATCTGCCTCGTGTTAAACCAAGTAAGAAGCTGTAAGTGTAAGCTACAAGCTAGCTTTACAGTTATTGAAATAAATCGGTTGCTATAACTTGCAATAAGGAAGAAATTCTCCCTAGCAAGCAATATTTTTGCTTAGATTTTTTGAGATATTTCCAAAGGATACACTCGAGGGATTAACGGCTGTATCATAGGTACTCAGTTCTTAGTTTTTGTGGACCTTTTTTAGGGTTCCGTAGACAAAGGGTAAAACAGTACCCCTAGCCAAGTTGCTAATCTGCAATAGTTAACGCTTGTAGAAAGCTTCAAAATGTACGGGAATGACGTCGTCTTACCGCTCAGTCACGTGGTCAGAACAAAAGAATTGGCGGCAAGGTCAACTCAAAGCGTTCGGCGCAAGCGAAACGGTTGTAACTTGGCTAGGGGCTTGGCTGGACCCTATGAGTAAAGGTCAAAGCACACTTAAACGACTCTGCACCCACCCGGAAAAAAGAATATCATTCAAATATGGGCTTTAAATATTGCTCTTTAGACATATTTTACATCGGCATCATAAATTAGCAGACAGCTCGCTGTCAGCTAGCTTACCGTCGCCATACTGCTCGGTAGGCTCGGTAGTTGACGCCTCACTAGCCGCACGTTGTAGGCGAGCGGTAGGCGCGGCGTCCGCACGGTGACAGACGGTCTGTATCTGTATGTGGACAGTTGGCAGTCTGCTAGCTGTCGCCGCGCGGACTGCTGGGTGCCTGGTAGCCGTCGCCGCGTGGACTGCTGGGCGCCTGCTAGCTGGCGCCGCGTGGACTGCGAGCAGTCGTCTCAGTTTAAGGCGGTGTTGGAGCAGAGTCCTTTATGTGTGCTATGACCTTAAGACTCCGCTATCCGTCCGTCTGTCTATCTGTCTGTCTGTCTATCCGACTTTCACCGGGCTGTATCTCATGAATCGTGACAGCTAGACACACAGACGATGAAGGTAGGAAACAGAATACAATATTTAACTGGGACTCCCTACAACAAACGTGACTTTATTTTTTGCTGTTTTTTGCTACGGACGCGACGGTACGGAAATCTTCGTGCGTGTGTCCGACTCGAATAACTCGCTTTTTTCGATTTTGATTTTGGTGGTTACACTCTAAATGAGCTAGGTCACGAAGTGGCTTCCTATTGATAGGAACATATAAACATTTCTTATGTGACCTTGTGTATTTAGAGTGACTATGTTCATCGTTTTCATTTTGTATTAATGGTCATATTGGCTTAGCAAAAAGATCTCTGCTTAATATTTGTATTATTATTTTGAAGATAAGGGGCTATGAGTCACCCGTAGTGTAGGGGATGTAGTCACTGCGACCTAAATGATCTATTGTGATTCGCCACCTTGTTAGAGTAACTCTTTTAGCCCGGAGGCTTCCAAAAAAATTTAGAATACTCCTAGCTTTTAGAGTTTTAATCTCCTCCGGGCGAATAATGTGTCGGCCCAGATGGACATTGCGTTTGTGGATCACCTTTTGTGTGAATGCGGGCGCATTCACACAAAAGGTGCTTAGGCGTCTCCCTCTCCTGATTACAGTACCGGCAAACATCAGTGTCACTCAGTTTCATGTGAAATTGGTGCCTGTTTAGTTTGCAGTGGCCGGTTAAGGCGCGGGCTATCGCACAGATGTTCGTCCTGCTAAGCTCAAGAAGCTCGGGAGTTCGTTTTTGTGAGTAGCCTTTTATAAGAGATTTGGCGTGTAGCAGTCCTGGTTAAAATACTTAATAATAAATAATAATAATATTTGTAGGTACCTACTTATAAAATGCTTGCCTATGTCACTTCAACTAATGGACACGCCCTGTATTTTCCTTATACTTATGGTGTTAGTCTTTGACTAACATTCAAAAGTCCAAACTTAAAGTTTGTCAACGTGCTATGGAGCGCAGTAACAGATCGTTGACGTGACAGAAGGCTGCCCAGCTTAAGTGGGACTAGGCTGGACATGTCTGCTGCATGCCGATCGAGTGATGGGCCAGTAAATTACAAAGCTGGTGTCCTGAAATCGCACGACGGGGTCGCGGTAGACAAAGGAGATGGCGGGACGTCTTAGATGTCTTCCTTAAGAATTGGCAAGAAGTAGTTAAGAGCCGGGAACTATGAAACACAGGAGGCCTTTGCCCAGCAATGGGACAGTGTAGGCTAGATATAATAATATGATATAATATAATCTACACTAATATTATAAAGAGGAAAAGTTTGTTTTTTTATTTGTAGGAAATCTCTGAAAATACTGATCGGATTGCTAAAATTATTTCACTAATAGAAAGCTGCTTTATTCCTGAGTGACATAGGCTATATTTTATGCACGCGAGCGAAGCCGCGGGCAAAAGTTAGTAACTTATAAATTTATCCATGGCAGTGAATTGATAGAAATGTTATTTGTAAGATAACAATTGCAATTTAGCTTCACTTTTCTTGGACTGACCGACATTTGACTATTCAAAAGTGCCTGCAAATGGTCTATTTGAAATAAATGATTTTTGATTTTGTACAACAACATTTTAATACAGCTCCTATTTTTTAGGGTGTCTAGAGCGAGAGACTAAAACCGGATTCTTTTTTTTTCAATTGTCCTTACAACTATACAATATAATAATTCTATAGGCGTATTGTCAATATAATTAGAAGACAGAAGCCAGTAATAGTACCTAGGTAGGGATTATTAACTTTATCATATAAATTAAATTAAAGTTAAAAATAGTATTACGCTAAGATGTTGGAAAATGTCTTGCTTATTCTCATTTGACTGCGATTCAATTAGAACTGTTTAACTGGCTCTGTCAAAGAACGTTAACTGAGATAAGATTTCATTCATAAGTTAAACACTGAGAAGTTCAACTTCGAAGGTTCTTGTATCGCCCGCGGGATGGTTCGAAAGAGTTAGCGCAGCTTTGGAATGCTAAAGGCATAGAGTATACAAGAAAAAATATGTTTTTAAACTAATATATAGGGTGACTGGTAATTAGTGTACGATACTTAAACACGTGATTGTGCTCATGATAAACAACAACTTTTACTATGGGAACAAACCTGAAATCGCGAAAAAAAATCAGCTGTTCAGTAAATTTTATGTTTGCCTAATGTACTGAACAGCTAATATTTTTTTCGCGATTTCGTCTTTGCTCCCATGATAAAAATTGTTTGTAATCATGAGCACAATCACGTGTTTAAGTATCGTACACTAATTGCCAGTCACCCTATATATTACGATTTCAAATAAATCCATATGTGAAAAACATTCACGTGAAAGACCATGTCAAACTTCTTTTATATTTAGCAAATAAAAAAATTGCTTGCTTTTAAAGCAATACGGGTGGGATTTGAATTTTGAAGGAACAGACTCGGTTTAAGTTTAAGATTAGTTAGACATAAAATATGACTTATCATATCTAAGATAAGTCATCATAGAGTTCTGTCTCACTCTCATATGACTTATCTACTCATTTGTTCTCTTATCTACACTAATACGAGTATAATGAAGAGGTAAAGTTCATTTTTTTGTTTTTTTGTTTGTAGGAGGTAATCTCTGATAGTACTGGTCCGAATGCAAAAATTTCTTCACCGACAGAAAGCTGCTTTACTCCTGAGTGACATAGGCTATATTTTATGTACGTGGGCGAAGCCGCGGGCAAAAGCTAGTGACTTATTTAGAGGAGAAATGTCAAAAGAGAGTATAAGTACCTCTAACTCACTCTCTTTTGATATTTCTCCTCTCTTACATAATCTACTTTGTTAAGACCGAAGATAAAATGGTTTTTCTGTGTTCCTTTTGGTGTCATTTCCAGATTAATCATGAAAAGTTCAGTCTTTCATGAAGGAACCTAGTCATCTACGCAAATAAGATGAAAATGTAGCTTTAGAGCTACCAGTTACCTTTTGATTTTTGAATACTTATTTAATTTAAACGTAGCAACATAATAAGTAGATGTTATGGAAGAGTAATATAATAAAATTTATTACCTATTTGTTTTTAAAAGGCTTTTATTAGAGATGTGCCGGCTAGTCGTTAAAGCTGACTATTCGGCCACTTTTGTAGTTGACGACTAGCAAAGAGAACATACTATCCGATTTCTTAGTTTGTATGTACCTATTTCTCAATAAAATGTTTAAAGGAGGAATTCATGACCACAGAATTTATCTGAGGTAAGAATTAGGATTGGATGTCCTCATGTCACATGGTTGTTCCTAAGATAAGATAAGTATTTGCTGTTTGCTTCTGCCTACCACGAAACATGATTATTTGGCACTGGTGACCCTTGAATCATAGTCTAATTGCATAAAAAAGTACTTCATCTAAGATTTTCTTTTTGACTTTATTCAATTTGAAATAAGCTCTTTACTTTCATGAAAAATAGCTGTAATAGTCTTTATTCTTCAAAACTACCACTCAGGCGCTGACCTGTGCAAAAGTAAAAAATCAAACAAAAAACAATGCGAAGTAAACAAAACACGTTCCGATATGCTCGCTGGCAGCGCGGCACCTCCGTGGTTTCTACTTGCGCGCTCGGACGGAAACACCGTAAACGAAACGTCACGGAAATTGCCGAACATTACCGAAATCGGCTTGGTCGTCTAGTCGGCCAAAGTCATAGTCGGCACGTCTCTAGTTTTAATCGTGTTTTTGGGAAATGCTTAAGTTAATCAGCCTAGCAGTCGGTACGCCTACGATCTTTCACAGTTATTTTGGTAGCACTTTGCTTAGGTCTAATATAAGAATATTTTTATTTTCCATAAAATAAGGTACTTAAAAAGATCTTGTTTATTGTGTTAATCATAATAATTTTGATAGATAATAATAAAACCAAACATTATTGAAAATAATCAGGTTTTATATTAAGTATCTTTGTTTTTTCGTTAGATAAAATATGAATATAAAATCTTGCTCTTAAACAAAAAGAGTGTTCTGCCGAAACCAGGGATTGAACCAGGGACCTTTAGATCTTCAGTCTAACGCTCTCCCAACTGAGCTATTTCGGCCGTAGTATTAAAGTTGAAATTACCGCACGCTATCTGTATACCTACTTTTTATAATTATATACATAGTATGTATATGATAATGTATTTTTTTTTTATGATTCCTACCTACCTAAATTGTTAGGAATAAGATAAATAGCCATTATATAATTTTTAAAGTGGAAATAAACTGACTTATCTGTTTCCACTAATTTATTATTAACTTATCTACTCAATAACTTAAAATAGATTAACAAAATAAAAAAAAGATCGAGACCCCAAAAGTATTGTTGATTGATAAAAAAATTCTGAATATTCATCTAGCCTGGGTTTAGCGTTATCAGTGACGTCCATCGATTTCTGTAGGACATACCATTATTTGCATTCCATGCTGACTTCTTTTGACGGCGCGTTGAGTTCCACGCGTGCCTCATAGAGATGTCAACAAAACTGGATTAATGCTTGTTAGAGCTGTGTACTTTATCAAAAAATTACCGCGGATCGTACAGGGTAACAACAGGATCACATGTGAGTTTTAGTCAGAACACATGTGAGTTTTAGTCATGCGAGCAGCGCAGAGCGTAAAAAGTTATTAGATGATTTCCCATTCATCTACTTATAAATCTTGTTATTAATTTTAATACTGGTTTCGCACAATGATCGTGCATTCGAATTATATAAATCGACAAAACATGTTGATATCGACAAAACGACCTTGTACACTTTCGCCTAAAAGCGACCTCGCTGTTATTTGTAGGTTATGCAGTAAGTGTACTGTAGAGTTTTGTTGCTATGCTGTTAACCACAGGCGTTTAGCGATAAGTAAGTAAAAGGAAGACAACTTATTGACCCTTTTTGGGAAGAACATTGTAAGCAACAGTTTGTGTTTTTTTTTTGCAGGAAAGGAGTTTTCTTTAAAAAGTAATATAAATAATTTAAAAAAAATACCTATATCAACGCACAGCCATAACTACTGGACATATACGATTACTTATTCTCTGCTACTGGGACTAAGAGTGAAATTTTGCACCATAGTAGCTTTTATGACGTAAGCAAGAACTAGAGAGGGTTTCCCAAAATTCAAGATTGTCCTAAGGGGATGAAACGGTGGTCCGAAAGTATGGAAAAGCCTATTTTCACGCGAACAGACGCTAGTAGAAGCTAGTTATTCATATACATAATAAACCACTGATCTAATAAAATGGTTGCTATTAACATGTATATGTTATAGTATTACTTATCTATCATAATAGCTAGCCAGTATTGTCCCACTGCTGGGCAAAGGTGGGACGCCTTTGCCCAGCCGTGGGACAATTCAAGACCATTATTTCCAACGACCACGGTTCCTCGCTTTCTCTTTCCAATTCTTAAAAGGAAAATAGCCAGGTCGTCCCGCTGTCTCCTTCGTGGTCTACCGCGGCCCCGCGTAGCCATGCCCAGTCCCATTTAAGTTGGGCAGCTTTTTGAGTCGCATCAAATATTTGCATTTTGTAGCGCAGTGTTGTGTTCCGAACGTGGTCTGTTAATTTAACACATAGAATGCTGCTCTCCTCTCTCTCTCTCTGCTTGAGTTTGGTACTTTTGGATGTTATTCAAAGAGCAAGTCTGTGCACCATAGGTCAGAATAGGGAGAATACCTACATAATTATGTCCATCCATAATAGCATAATCAGCCTCATAATGTTCCACCTTTTTTTTTTTATGGTGGGAAAAAATCATGCATTGACATCCCCCGCCCTTGGGCGGAGCGGAAGATAGTGTCAGACTCTTACTGACTAAAAGACCCACCCCGTTCCTTCTAGCCTTCATACCGGGGTTCGAGCGCCCTTTCGGATAACCCTGGCCCCAGTAGGCTTCGACCCGGCTGGGTCCCTGCTGTTGCTGACAACTCCTTGAGGCGCGCGGGAACAGTGCGCGCCGTCGACGACTTGGGCTTGGTCCGGACAGTTACCGGACGGCCGGACAGTGAGCTACCCATTGCTCACTGTCCGCAAGCCCGCGTCTACGTTGGCCGGAAATCGGGATCAGAATCCCGGCGACGGCGGCGGCGATAACGCCGTTGCCTGATGCGTTCGGCCTCCTCCTTTGCGAGCATTACTGCTTCGCAGAAGTCGGCGACCGCCTGCCACTCCTCCTCGCTCCGGACCATGGCCTCAACCAAGGCCCGGCGCGAGAGGTCTCCGCCGCCGATCGCCCCCACGAGGGCACGGCGATGCTCCGCCCAAGCAGGGCACACCTCGACTGTGTGCTCCACCGTGTCCTCCGGGCTCATAATGTTCCACCTGCTGGGACCCAGGTTCTGTAGAAGAGGGAACGGGCCGCGCAATACACCACGTGGGCCCAGTTCGGATTGGTGGATGTCACACGTCTTTGAATGTTTTGGTTCTAGGATATGCCGATTTCCTCACGATAGTTATGTCTTATGTCTGAGCATGGTTTCAGCATTTAGTCCTATGCGGATTGTACGTGGGCCATGGCGATCTACACAATCCAGAAGTCGGGGCTGTTACCACTTGCCCACGACCTCCTTTCACGTCTTTTTCCTTTACTACATCTGTGGCTGATGAGCTAGCTGAATTAATTTAGAAATTAACCCAATATTATTTTGCCAGGAACACTCGGACGTAGAATGGAAGTTCGCCCGCACGCGGCTGTGGATGAGCTACTTCGAGGAAAGTGCTACTCTCCCTCCTCCTTTCAATATTTTTCCGACGCCTAAGCTGTTGCTCAAGATGCTTGGGTTAAGGAAGAAGGACAAAATAAGAAAGATGAAGATGAAGGTTAGTGGATACAGTCTATTAGATTATGTATAAAAGAAAATACTTTAGATTTTTTTGGTCAATCGATTGCATATCAGAAGACGCAGCTTTGGAAGGCCTTCAACAGGATAGACTGACCGCCGTTTGAGCATGAAAAAGTGCCAAACATACGAGTAAAAATCCCTACCCGGCGCCTCCACAATGTAACGTAGCTCAGCTCTCGGTTGGCTTCGTGTAGGGATTTTTCTATAAAATGAAAGACACGGACTATTATATTTTCTTAGTTGAACGCACAAGCTTTTCTTACAAAGATCACTTCATCAACACTGAAAAAACAACACACATTCTTTTTTCTACAAATTTTCAAACCTATTCTAGAATACATAATCCTTAGAAGTATATTTTACAAGCCAGTTTGTTGGCTTTATTAAAAATTAACTCATGCGATCTCCTTTCGATATCACAATACTTTCTTATATCTGCTACACACACGCGAATGTCATGAATTACTGAAGTACCATTTAATAATGATCTCAATGATTTCCTTACTAATTATACGAACCACTTAAATATGAATAAGAAAGTTTGAAGTAAGTAGGCATTCATACTGCGAGAGAGATGTGGATCGTATTCATGAATGTAAAATTGGAGTCAAGTGTGCTACCGGTCTTTTGTAAAATTTTACTGGATTTCGACCTAAGTAAATTAAAGTAAATTGAAGTAAAATATGCGTACATAATAGGATATATTTTTAAAGTGCTCCTGAATAGCCACCGAAAATTCAAAATTACTAAAGATTTTTTTTGCAATTTGCAGTTCAGTGTTGGTTAGTATAGAAACAAAAATTATATTTGCAGTAACGATACGATATGTATTTACACAACTAGGTATAATAAGTAAAGTTTTAAGACCATCATCGTAATTCGTTCTCTTGGGGTTTGAGTAGTTAACTTAGAGAAAAGGTGAAACATCGAAAATTGATTACAGTGGCACATTTTAGCTCGTCGCTAAGTTAGTGTTATTTATGCCTTTAATACGATTCTGTTTTTAATACCTACTTGGTTAGTCTCGCGGTTGCAAGTATGACATACCTACGCCTCAGAAAGCAGACTGAACTCTCTCCGGTCGTATCAAAAGAATAGAGAGACACTTAGTTCTACACTATATTATTGTCAACTGTGTACTTGGCTAATCTCTGTTGAGATTGGCCACCGTTATTGAAATTCGGTCGGAATGATCATATGTATCTAGTTATACAGGGTGGCCCAGAGAGAAATGCACTTTTGATTTTGCGCGCATTTTTAAACAACGAAATGGCGGCGCGCGGGATTTGTGTCAGTGCAAAGCGTGGACTTTATAATTTTTGTCACCATGAGTTGTTATTTGATAAACTGGAGAGCTGCGCGCGTTTTGTATCCGCGCATTTTATGAGAATGCTCGATCTTATGTGACTTTTCGACGACTCTACAGTGCTTAATTCAAATTGCGGCGCATCAGTAAGTGTCCAAGCACTAATTTAATTAAGCAATGGATTTGTTAATGATTCAAAAGGAAAAGATCGACGCAAAAAATGCAGCTTGGCAGTCGTCAAAGAGTATCATGGACCAACGAAAACATTCAGCGAGTTCATGAATCTGTACGCGCGAATGTCGGAGCGCAAAGTTCATCGACTTTGGGATTGTCTAGATCGACATTGCAGCGAATTTTACGACTTGATTTGAAATAAGATACAGTTGGTACAGGAACTAAAGGCATCAGACTTCGAATCGAGATTGAGATTTGCAAATGAAATGTGCAAGTATCCACAAAAAATAATTTTAGGCAGGGGTGACATCTCCTCGCCACCAAAAAGCCCCGATCTCACTCCAGCAGTCTTCTTTTTGCGGGGTTACTTTAAGAAAAGAGTACACTCTGATAACCTAACAACACTGCAGCAACTGAAGTTGAATATTCGGCAAGAAATGGAGTCCAGAGGATAAGTCTAACGAAAGTTTTCCAAAATTTTGACACCAGATTGGAAGCATGTTGTAACCGCCAAGGAAATCGCTTGGACGAAGTAATTTAAAAAAATAATAATTTATAAATAAATTTCATTTAATTTTCTTTAGATTGTAATAAATAAAGTTCTTCAAAGTTATACAGATTTTTGTTCCTTGAATTTTCAAAAGTGCATTTCTTTCTGGGCCACCCTGTACCTATTTTTAAATTTTGTATATTTTTTACCTTATTATCTGATACTGAACTGCAAATTCCAAAAAACTTATGAAAATATGAATTTTGTGCCCTAGAACAGTCATCTTATTTATTTATTTATTTATTATATACTTTATTGTACATACAAAACATAACAAAGAAAAACTTATATCTAAAACACGTAGGTACAATGGGCGGCCTTATCGCATTCCGCGATCTCTTCCAGGCAACCAGGTGGTCTGAAGTCTTAATAAGTTTTCAGACCACCTCGTAGTGAAACCTACATGTGATCACGTGTTTAGCAGAATTTCATATTAAAATACCGCCCAGCGTGAGACCCACAGCCTAATATCCAGTAAAATTTTAACCTAGCTATTTATTAATCTTTTCCTTCACTTCTTAATTAAAATATCCGGAACATTTTAATGAAAACTTAACTTATTAAGTTAACCATTCTTTTTGTAACAATAAAAAAGTTGTAATTAATAAATATTTTGGAAGAAATATCTTTGGAAAATTGGATTAACTAGGAAATTCTTCATCAAATAGATAATCATAATAATATAAAGGCGAAAGTTTGTCAGTGTGTGTGTAGGTTTGTGTGTCACTTCTTTATGCTCGAACGGCTAAACGGATTTTGATGAATTTTTGCACACGGGTAGACCACGTCCTGGAATAGGACATGGAATGCTTAATATCCTGGGAGTATGCTACTCTGGGATAATTTCCTAATTACACGTGGGTGAAGCTGCTGACAGATGCAAGTACCTACTAAATAAACTATATTGTTTGTTCCTCCATAAAATATCATTTTATTTCAGTGACTTTATTGTAGGGAAGACAACAAAGACTTATGAACACTAATACCCGCAACACAGTTTCTACTAGCGCAATCGTTAGGAGATCCTGTAATCCAAATTATGTCAATAAAGAATTATTATTACTATATTATTATTTCATCGGCATCCAATCACGCTGAGGCTTGATTGCCAGTACCTGAGCCATTGCTGTATGGTTCGCTTACTGAGCTATCGGAATAGCTGTAAATACATGTTACGTGTTTTATTTAATTTGTGCATGTGGTTTTTGCAATTGTATTTGTTTTTGATGGTATGAGTTATGAGTTTACATTTGGATGGATGGAGAGGGAGAGGGAGGCCAAAGAAAAGATGGATGGATTGTGTGAGAAGTGATATGAAAGAAAAGGGAGTTAGTGATAGCGTGACGAGTGACAGGACAGAATGGAAGAAAAAAACGTGTTGCGCCGACACCAAGTAAAACGAGACAAGGGCAGGAAGATGATGATGATGATCATGATGATGATGATGACTTGTTTTTGATGTTATTTTTAATGTGTGTGCTATGATCCTGTGCTGGTCGAAATAAAAGTGTTATTATTATTATTATCAATAAATTCTTCTAACAGGAACAAAAAGAAAAAGAACACGACGTCCGCTACACAGCTGTAATGCGTGCTCTAGTGTGGCGCTATGTATCCGCCATGCACAGGAAGATGGACGACGAAGCAGTCACGGAAGATGACATCAACGAGCTTAAGGGAGACGTGTCAGCACTGCGGTATGAACTGCTGGAAGTCTTCGAGAAGAACGGCATGGATGTCAGCTTTACTGATAGAAAGGAGCAAGGTATGTTAATGTTTTACTGCAGGGTAAAGGCTTAGGAGTGAAACTTTCTGCCGGAGGCTGTGTTTCCTTATAGCGAGTGAATATGTTCTTACCGAGGCCTTTTAGAAGGAATTTGTCCACCACGCAGGCTTAACGCGGGTTAGTGAATGTCATGTCTTCTTAATCACTTGACTGTGGAGTAGTACCCGCTCCAGATCCGTCGACTTACGTCTGTCTGTGAGAGGTCTGTACCTTCTCTCTTATATTGGACGTAAGACTCAGGGGGCCACAGCGGTGCTTTTTTTTATTATTTTTATTATTGATAGGCTCGCGTTTGACCACTATCTCACCTGATGGTAAGTGATAATGTGGCCGACGATGGAGCACGCTTGCCTAGAAGTAACCTATTCACTCTTGACTTAAAGACCCCTAGGTTGTAGCTAGCAGGAAACACAGACTCCGGCAGGGAATTCCACTCTTTAGCTGTACGCATAATGAATGTGTTTCCAAAACGCTTTGTACGAATGGGTGGGATATCCACCATGTACCGATGGCGCAACGCCGTACGTCTAGTGGTCCGATGATGGAACGGACTTGGCGGAATTAAATTGTGCAATTCCGGACGGACGGACATTTAATTTTGTTTTTAGCATGCTGGGTACGTTGCCTAGAACTAACCTATTTACTCTTAATTTAAAGACCCCTAGGTTGTAGCTATCAGGAAACACAGACTCGGTAACAGTAGTAAAAGGTTTAGAATTGTCAAAAATTTTCAGGACGAGATAAGATAACAACTAGGAAAATAAATTACTTATGCGTCTAAAAGTGCGTCTGGCACCGAGCCAATATGGAAATGCATTTTTCCTTTAAGTACCAGTCAAAAACAAAACTTCAAGCACTTACAACATTACTGATTTATTATTTATTAACAGGTTTATTTTTTAACTGACTTTAAAAAGAAGTAGGTCGAATGTTCAAATGTTCAACTGTATGTACTTTTTAATATAGCTTAGTTTTTTAAATGTGAATGCGAGAACTCTCTAGACTCCGCAGGCTCATAGATATTATTATTTTCTGTTTCGATCCAGTTTTTTATTTAATGTACATTTTTGGAAATTTTTCCTATTTAGTAGGTACATGTTAACTGGTCTATTATATACGGGCCTATACTATGAATTGTAATATAGAAATATCGTAAAACTCGTTTTTTTTTTAAATAAGAGTAGGTAGCTAAAGCCGTCGAGTTTCATACTGGTTCTTCTATACAAGGTGTAAGGGACATCCCTCCACAAACTTTAAGGGCTTGCTCAGTAGACGAAACTGAACAACCTTCCACAAATTTTTTTTTAGGAAAAGAAAAAAAAATCCGCCTCACCATAGAAAATTATAAACTTGATTGGACAGTTTGTATGGAGAGGCCGAATTTTTTTTTTTGTTTCCCGGAAAAATGTTTTGTTGAAGGTTTTTCAGTTTCATCTACTGAGGGCTGTCCCTTACACCTTGTATAGGAAATGAACAATTCGAACTATATACTAGCTTCAGACGTTTTAAAGTCCCCATGTAGGCCTAAGTGAAATAAAAATATTGGAATTGAATTGATGTAGCTTCGTCAATTTTATAAAACTTCAACATTTCTCATTTTGCTCACAGTGGTCCTCGGCAAACGCATGAAGGTTTGGGAGCGGCGTCTGATGAAAGACTTCCACGTAGCCCCGGTGGCTTTGGATGACGAGAAGCCAGTCGATGAAGATGGACTGTCCCGGTTCAGGAGGATCGCTAAGTTGGCGGTCGCTAGTACTAGTAACGCTAAATGGGATCAAACGCTTGCTAGTACTGGAATTTCGTAAGTATATCTTGTGTATTGTGTTATTTTGAGAGTTGGTTCTTCTCTGTAAGATACCACCAATTGGAAACATGCATTCGCTTTTGACGTTTTATAAGTGCCCATACAGAACAAATAAATAAAATATTTTTAATTGAACTGAGTTGAATCATTTCTTTTTAGCTCGATTGTCTCCGTGATTTTTGCCACTACTGATTCTGGCTTTAATATAGGCAAGAAGGTGTCCGGTTTTCTAAAATATTATTGAGGCTATATAACTCAACTCACACTGGCACATAATAGATCTGGATTAATTCAAAATTCTCTGAACTAGTTCAGCACTGTGGTCCGGGCGCGCTAACAGCCCGTTTACGACTTTACCGTTCGCGAGGGGTGGCGAGCGGTAAAAACAAAAGTATGAAAATGTTTGAAGCACGCCACGAGATGCCGCTTACTCCGCTCGCCGCGGCGGTCACCCCTAGGACAGAAATTGTGAACAGGCCATAATGCGGGACACGATGCACGACGCCGCGCGTTATCGCGCGTTGTAGCTGATAAACAATTTACCTTACAATGATGTGTTAAAAGGTCAGGCGTGCAATCGAGAAAGAGGGATGAAGCTATACACCCTAATAGCCCTATTCCTTAACCTTTCGAATGTCTTAAGTTACACAGTCCGACATAAGGTAATTGTCTTTCTATTGTGTCTCTAATTACGACATTCAAAGAGTTAAACAGTTCAATTTAGGTCGTCAAATGGATCGCCTGAAGACCTCGTGGTAGGGTCTCAGGACGCGACGCGACGCTTCGTCAATGTCCTGTGTTCGTTTGCAATTTCACTGATAAACTGTTTCCACCAGGTCCCAGATCGGCCGCTGTCGCAGTAGAGAGTCGTTCAAGAATCAACAGAACTTACAGCGAGCTATGGAGGAAGCTAGAAAGCTGGTGCTTCGCTCACCACTGCCTGGTGAGATCTCGTTTTGAACTTATAGTTTCTTTATGAAGGAGCACATTTAGAGTCAATCACTACATTTTTTTTATGTGGGAAATCATCTAATGGCTTCTTCTGCTCTAGGATGGAACGAGAGGGCTTGTTAGATTTTTACTATTTGCCCTGTGTGCCCTTTGCGTTCTAGGGCCACAGTCCCTCTTTCAATAGTTCCCGTAATCCTAACCGGCATTAGCCTTACTCCTCTCTTTCAGTTTAAATTCAGTATTATTATTATGAGCCTGTTTTGTCCCACTGCAGGGCAAAGGCCTACACTACTCTTTTCTATCCTTAGCTACTTCTGGCCAATCCTTAAGGTCTTGAGGTCAACTCGTCACGCCATCTCCTTCTGGACCTACCGCGTCGCCGGCTCCTGCTGTTCGGAATCCAGTCAGTTATAGTTGCTCTGGTCCAATTTTGTTGCGACATGCGGTAGATGTGACCTGTCTAGTACCTTTAGTTAAAATTTTCTATAAATTACCTACATAATTTAGCTAAACACCATAATTTGACTATTTGTTCGTCATAGCATATAGACGCGCGGGCAAGACTCGTATCGTGAACCTATTTAGTTTTTAATTTTAATATGTGGTTTTTTAAGCTATTGCATAGCTTCTATCGCGGGCCTTGAGCGTGGAGACCGAATCCAGAAATTCCGTAACGAAAATAACCTAACACCCCCCACTCATTTGTTTTTTGAGCGTGGTGACCGATAAGAAAACAAATGAGTGAAAGCAGCTGTCGGCGTTTTGGATGGGTGGGGTTAAGCAGCTGTTAGCGAGGTCTGGTTTTAGATGGATGGGGTTAAGCAGCTGTTGGTGAGGTCTAGTTTTGGATGGGTGGAGTTAAGCAGCTGTTGGCGAGGTCTGGTTTTAGATGGGTGGGGTTAAGCAGCTGTTGGTGAGGTCTGTGTTTGGATGGGTGGGGTTAAGCAGCTGTCGGCGTTTTGGATGGGTGGGGTTAAGCAGCTGTTAGCGAGGTCTGGTTTTTGATGGAAGAGGTTAAGCAGCTGTTGGCGAGGTCTGGTTTTGGATGGAAGAGGTTAAGCAGCTGTTGGCGATGTCTGGTATTGGATGGGTGGGGATAAGCAGCTGTTGGCAAGGTCTCATTTTGGATGGGTGGGGTTAAGCAGCTGTTAGCGAGGTCTGGTTTTGGATGGGTGGGGTTAAGCAGCTGTTGGCGAGGTCTAGTTTTGGATGGGTGGGGTTAAGCAGCTGTTGGCGAGGTCTGGTTTTGGATGGGTGGGGTTAAGCAGCTGTTGGCGAGGTCTATTGCATAAGTTGATAAAAAATGCTATGCAATAAGCTTTACCGCGGCAGTCCCCGAGTGCCACACGTCTTTTTTTTTTAGGAGATTTTCTCGAATAAAGTCCGGTGGCTGTTTTAATTATTCGCAAAGAAACCAACCTACCTAGAAGATTCATAATGGATATTGTATAAAACTTGTTTAGTTTTTTGTGTCAAGTAGAAATAGGTAAGATTTCGGTAAAATGGGGTTTAAAATTTTGTGGTAGTAGGCTGTGGGGTTTACAAGCTTAGCGAGAAGATTAACTCGACACAATTTGCTGCCAAATACTGTAGAAAAACACTAAGATGTGTTTATTCGCATTGGAATGGAAAACAAATTAACTGTATTCTGTATAAAGACTACTAAAGACTTTCTCAAAAAAATTTCATATTAAAAGTATGGAGATCACGCAAAAGCGATAAAAATAAATTCAACATTCTGTGGCATTTATCATGAATATCAGAAATGCCACCTAAAAAAACTGAACAAGCTGTCAAAAGTCCAGGAAATAGAAACAAACGCTTTAGGATTCGGTGCCACGAAGTCCAGTGCGGCTGCCAACTATACCTATTCATTTGGCACTGACTGAAATTAACTTGTACTCTTTCAATTCCGAGGTTATTCCTCTTAAAAAGTTTTATTAAAACACTCTTTTCTTTTATGAAATATTTCACTTAAATATTCTTAATAGATCTTTTGAAACAGTTTTTGAAGTAGTTAGTGTTTATTGTTTGTTTTTTATTCTTTTATAACTTGCACATTCATTATCTTTTTTTTTTTGAGACATAATGTTTCGTAATGTTACGTCACATGAAATTCTTCTTCGTTTAAAAAGTCGAAATAGTTTTTTTTTGTTAATGTTTTTGGTTTGGATACTAAGTCCTTTGAGCTGTCTTCGTATGAATAGTTAATTGGTTTATCATACATACGAATATGGATGTACAGTTGTACACATTCTATTTTTTTTTAATTGTCGGCTCCATTTTGCCGAGATCGCCCCTTTGTCAATGATTTCACTTTGATGCTCGAAAGAGTTACCGTGGCCCTGAAACTCCAACGGAAAGTAAACGTAAAATTACCGGAATGGATCTTGAGCGCTCGGCGTCAAAGTGGGGCTCGCTTTGCGCATTCCATACATTGGCGAGCCAATTGTCTTCGTTGTTAGATACATGCAGCAACGCAGGGAACGAATCAGGAGTAACGTCTATGACACGATGGCGCGGCGAGCCAATCACTGACACTCCGCCCCCGCGTCTCACTTCGCACCACAAAAGAGACCGAATATTTGACTTCTGCGCAACTTGAAGCCAGCCGGTAATTGTACACAGTTGGGTTTTGTCAGTAAAATTCTGACACTTCTTCTCGCCACCACATCAGAAAAACTCTATATTATAGAGCTTTTTCTGATGCGGTGAATTATTTAGAATTCTAAATTATTATCGTATTTAATATAGTGTAACGGAAAGATGTAGCCATATTTTAATAAGCCTGTAAATTCAAGAGACGTTTTTAGTAGCATTATTGTTCCTAAAAATGTATATTGCTTTCTAATTTAATAAATCAGTCCTAATTAACGAGCCCCTGAAACATACTTCCTTAGCCACTAGTTATCTTATAAGTAAGCCACTTTTTGGGAGGTTTTTAAAATAAAATCTGTATCGTAGAGCATTGCAATTCCGAGCTCACTTTGCTCGCTATTGGACAAAGAATATTTCGGTGTTGTTAATAGTTCATTAGAGAGTATCTGATTTTCCCGTTGCTTATGAAGGCTAGAAGGAACGGGGTGGGTCTTTTAGTCAGTAAGAGTCTGACACTATCTCCCGCTCCGCCCAAGAGCGGGAGTTGTCATTGGATGATTTTTTCCCACCATTAAAAAAAAAGTTTTATAATGAGAAGTTTGATCACGTGGCCAATAAAGAAATGAGTGACTTGATTCATAATATCTGTTTTAATAACTGATTCTATCCAAGGAAATAACAACTATCCTAGAAAAGTTATAGGTAGTTGATTCCCAATCTTTAATAGTGCAATTTGAATACAGTTGTTTTTCTACAGGTTCGAGAGCGGGCAGTCCGATTGAGATGCCGATTAGCCCAGGCCACACTCTGTTGGAGCTGATCAAGGATATCTCCACAGAAGTGGCTGAGTCTGAACTGGAGTCTACCACATCGCCTCCTAAGTCTCCGTGGAAGCCACCAGGTAAATATATTTTTTTACAACTATCACACAACGCCGCGCCGTCTAGTCACCAGGTATACACCACTAGGCCACCGTAGGCGTGGGCTTGCGGACAGTGAGCAATGGGTAGCTCGCTGTCCGGCCGTCCGGTAACTGTCCGGACCAAGCCCAAGTCGTCGACGGCGCGCAATGTTCCCGCGCGCCTCAAGGAGTTGTCAGCAACAGCAGGGACCCAGCTGGGTCGAAGCCTACTGGGGCCAGGGTTATCCGAAAGGGAGCTCGAGCCCCGGTATGAAGGCTTGAAGGAACGGGATGGGTCTTTTAGTCAGTAAGAGTCTGACACTATCTCCCGCTCCGCCCAAGAGCGGGGGTTGTCATTGGATGATTCTTTACCACAATAAAAAAAAGGTATACACCACTAGTTTTTAATTAGTGCAAATGCTTAGAAGGCTTATTAGAAAAGGTCTTGTTATTATTTACGTACAGTCTCCTTAAATAATATTCATAAACATCAAAGTTATTAGCGTGGTTTATATCCCAAAATGACATTCAGTTTATGGAAATATTGTACAAGCTATCAGTATTGCAGTTCTTAAAAAACAACAAAAGGAATAACCAAAAATCGGCGTTTGAAATAATTTTCATATACCTAAATCAACACGATTTTAACAACTGAAGCGCGTGCGAATGACGAGCCTTCAATCGAAGCTTCATTCGCCCGTCATTCGAAATTATCACAGAACACAGAAATCATAAAGCAGTAGAAATTATCATTCGCGTCAACATTGCCATTCGAAATTGACCGTATCGGGACCCTGGATGACTTCTTTGGGGTGATTTGTTAGGAATAATGCTGATTCAGCAAACCCATTGTCGTATTTGCGTTAGGTCTGTTACGTACGTGTATTTCTACGAAACTGTAAAGTTTAAAATGGACCATAACTTGGGACTCTAGCCAACTCAAACCAGATTTTTTGTGAAGATTAAATTATGGCTATCATCATCTACTTCATTGTGTCTATACCTAAGTAGGCATTGGGAATCATTTTGACCTAGAGACTTCACAATATAAATAAAATATAAGAATTTAATCAAACTATAACGCTTAGTTAAATTCTTATTAAATTAGGTACATGGCCAAAGTCGGTTGTGACTTTACCTACTTACCTACTTTACCTATATGGATATACCCTGGGTGCCAATATACGGATAAGTAAAAGCACCCGCCCCGCAGACCTCCTCATCTCGTATAGCAATCCTACGTATATACCCTTAACCGTCGTCCTGCATAGCAACCATATGCGGATATATTAGTCGGCATTCATCACCAGCCTTTCCCACTGCTGGGACTCAAGCCTCCTCTCTCTCTTCTCTTGGTTCTAGGACATGCCGGTTTCCTCACGATGTTTTCCTTCACCGTTTTGAGAGCAGTGGTGATGAAATAAATTACACAAAGTAATGCGCCTGGCTGGGTTTGAACCCGCGACCTACAACTCGTAAGTCGGGGCCGTTACCGCTTGGCCACCACTGCTCTCACTCGGCCACCACTGCTCACGTTAGTCGTCATTCAATATATTATAATATAACTAGCTTTTGCCAGCGACTTCGCCTGAGTGAAAATAGGTTTCTCCATACAAAACTATGGCCACCCGTTTCATCCCTTTAGGGGGTGAATTTTGGAAAATCCTCTCTTAGTGCTCGCCTACGTCATAAAAGGAAACCTTCTGCAAAAGACGCTCCTAGTCTCCGTAGTTTCAGTTGTGCGTTGATATGTCAGTCAGTCAGTTTCTCCTATTAAGAAGCTGCTTTTCCACTCGCGTATCGTCAACATCAAGGCTAGTTTAAAAGCTTGTTACAGTTGCCATCACGGATCTTGAATGTTCGGCGTCAGAGTGGGGATCGCTTTGCGCATTCCATACATTGGCAAGCCAATCGTCTTCGTTGTTAGATAACGAATGAGGAGTGACGTCTATGACGCGATGGTGCGGCCAGCCTGACACTCCCCGCCCCCGCGTCGCACTTCGCACCACTAAAGAGACCGAATATTTGACTTCTGCGCAAGTGTTCAAGATCCGTGATGGCAACTGTACTTCATCTAACGCACTCCGACGCGATGTTTGACGAAAAGACAACGCGAAAAAAGAGAGATCAGGCCTGAAAACTCTGTTAGCATTCGATAATTCTGTGATTTACTCGAATATTTTACAAAACTTGTTCCAGGAAATACGTGTTTTTTTAAAACTCTTAAAAGTTTTTAAAAACAATTGCGGTTATTTAGAATCTTGATAACATTTGCAAGGCTTCTATTGTTATACTTTTTTATTTTTTGTGTAAATTATGAAGTGTCAAAGTTCATGCTAAAAATAGCAGATTTTTAGAGGTCTTACTGGATTAGTTTAACACAAATTTAATTTAATTTCAATAGAAGCCTAGATAATATCCACAAGATACTGTGTTTCCAAAATATCTAACGAAAAATGTGTAATAACGTCATAATCACGTAAGAGCGGTTGTATGAAAAACAGTGAAAATGTGTGTCGAGTTGCTACCCCATAAGTATGTATATAGATGAATTTATGGCCATTTTTACACTACCTGTATTACATAGTACTTATCTTAATACAGGAGAAGAAGGAGCAGCAGGCATAGCAGCCGGTGCCTTACTATCAGCAGCAGACGCTCGTAGTAGACCGGTGTCTCCTAAACCTGCAGGCACTACTGCCGCGTCACCAGTTCCTGCTACATCTCCAACGCCAGGACCTGCTAAGGTAATCAACACACGAGATTTTAAATTTAATACCCTGGGATAAAAAATTAAGATATCCGCAGGAGAACCAAGGTAATAAAGAATTGCCAAATTTAAGTGGCAGTGGGCACATTGCTCGCTGAACAGATGGTCGATGAGGACGAAAGGTTCTGGAATGAAGACCACGTATCGGAAGACACAGCGTAAATGGAAGGCATCCCACAAGATGTCCGACCGATGACTTGGTGAGGGTTGTGGGAATCCGATGGTTGTGAGACGCACAGGGACCGGTCATTATGGCAACACTTGGGGGAGGTCTGTGTAAAACAGTGGACGTGTTTCGGCTACGACCCCTCGTGTTTTATACTGCGTACATCGTAGGACTGCAATAATTTGCCTGCTGCGGTTTTCCCGTCCGATAATAATTTGGGTGTGTTCAAGGGTAGAGTGAATAGGCTCTTAATAAATTAGTGTGCCTCACCATCAACTATTGCATCACTACTTACTATAAGGTGGGATCGCGGATCAAATAAAAAAAAATAGGAATATAGACAAGTCACAACGGGCTTTTTGGCTTAGTTGGGCAAAATAGTCATCTTAACTTCGGTTTTCCCATTATCTTATCAGGGTAAGTAACTTATTGGACCCTGTTTAGCATTTATTTTTCAGCTTCTGCCTTATTTTAGGTGTGTTCAATACAGACTATACACACAAGGGCACTGTGTTTGATGCTTATACAAAGGTACGCGCGGATAAAAGAAACAGAAACACTGTTTTAAAACATCAAATAAAAATATAATAAAATTATTTCGTTGAAACAAACATTATTTTGTTCAGTTCTAAAATAAAACATTACAAATACCTTTAAAAATTTATTCGGACATTTTAAATGATGTACTTTAAACCCTCCCTTAATATGTATCTTTATACGTTTTGTCTCAAAAGTCAAAGTACAAACGTGTATCATGAATCTAGCCCCCCTAGCCAAATTACAACCGTATCGTGTCGAATTCCGTTCTCCAATCGGTAACGCTTCGGTGTCAACAATTATAGAAAACGATAAGTGGCTAGCCATGTTGACGCACCTGCGTCGGCCGCTCGTTCTACAATGTAGCGTTTGTTTATCAAAGGATGTAGCTTTAAACGTTGTAGAAATTCATTCTATCATTTTGAACGATGTGAACTTGGCTACGAATTTTCTATTCGTTTGTTCCGACCACGCGACTTTACGTTGAGATGACGTCATTCCCATACGTTTCATCACTTTTCGACAGCGTTAACGATTGCAGAATAACAACTTGGCTAAGCGTGCAGGACCTACATTATTCTAAACTCCCCAGTGGTGGAATTACTAGTCGGTGGGTTGTCTAGTTTTAAAAAGTCTTCATCTTTTTGAAAGAAAAAAAAAATCACCGGTCTGTTTAATAGATGAAACGTATTTTATGACAAATCTGGTATAATAGATAATACTATAACGCGGGTGGGTTGCCTAAGAAATTCCTGGCCAAAGTATTATTAATAAAAAATTGAAAATTGACTTTTTTTGTTTTGGAAAAATGCACAACCGTTATTCATGCCAGACTTTTTGTAGACAACCCTTTATCATTGTATTCGTAATGAAACAGCGTTTTTTTTAATATACAATTTGTTGTATTTCAAAATAAACACACATGTTTATACATACCTGTTTATACCTGGCAACCCATAGTTATGCCAGGAAACAAATAGGCAACACAACGTTTTTATGTTCAAAAAAAGGCTTCATACTTTCGTTTAGTATTCAATTTATTCGTTAAACACACCGGTGCATTTTTCCAAACAAGAAAAAAAAATAGTTTGGCCAGGAATTTCTTAGGCAACCCACCCGCGTTATATTATTTAATACACTAAATTTATCTTAGAATACGTTTCATCCATTAAACAGACCGGTGAAGGTCGTTCTTAATCGGATCTTAGACTAATAATAGCGTGACAGCCTGCTGACAAGTTGGAAGAAAAAAATGTGTTGCGCCGACCCCAAGTATAATATGGGACAAGTGCAGGAAGATGATAATGATGATCTTTTTTTTCATTAAAAAAAAACTAGATGTAATAAAAATAGAAACAGCACGGTAGCTCATATGCTCGGGTGAAAAAAGCGATTTAATTACTTTTTAATTAAAAATGTCGCTGGGGTTGATTAGAATAACAATTTTATACATACATTTTGCAATAAAAAGTAAAGACAGTTTTTTTTTAATTAAGAAAATACCGACGAAAACATCCATTAATTGGGGGTCCAGAATCATCTACTGGATTCATATTACATGTTTGTGTGTATTGACGCAAACTTATTGGTCTGAGATAAGGTATCCTTCCAAATATTATAAAAGCGAAAGTGAGTTTGTTTGTTTGTTTGTTACGTCTTCACGCCTAAATGGCAAATCCGATTTTGATGAATTTTGGTACAGAGATAGTTCGGATCCTGGAGACGGACATAGGCTAATTTTTTCACGCAGGCGAAGCCGCGGGTATAAGCTAGTTTTAATATAAAACACAAAAAAATGTTTCTGCTTAATGTCCGTTATAGACTTTGAACATTCAACCGGTGTGCCTCAAATCGGATTCGTTAGAAAGGTATTAATGTGAAGGTAGTTTTAGACTACTTAGACATTATAATAATGCGTTCAAAAAAACCTTTCTCCTATTTTCTTTTTCCAACAAGTTAACAAAATGTATTTAAAAACATTAATTTAACATTACATGTATTAAAGTAAATCTTTAACAAGTGTATTATAAATCTTAACTAATAATTATTATAGGTTATAAATTGACTGAAAATAACAGTGTGTACAAACGGGTTGAATCTTTATCTCATAGGGCATCAAAAAATTCATCCACATCGATGCCAATGGGAAAAGTGCCCAGAACGCTAGCATTTTTCATCATCATCATCAGCCTTTTTAATGTTCCACTGCTGGGACCCAGGCCTCTCTATGAGAGGGAATGGGCCGTAATTCACCACGCGGGCCCAGTGTGGGTTAGTGAATGTCACATGTCTTCGAATTTTTGGTTCAAGGATATGCCGGTTTCCTCACGATGTTTTCTTTCACCGTTTTGAGAGCAGTGGTAATTAAATAAATTACACAAAGTAATGCGCCTGGCAGGGTTTGAACCCGTGACCTACAACTCGTAAGTCGGAGCCATTACCACTCGGCCACCACTGCTCTCTCATTTATTTTTTGCGTATATATAATACGTTTTTCTGTCACACTTTTTGCTTGCTCTAATAAACAAACAGGATGCAAACTTAATTTGAAATGCATCGTTGTAGAAACTTGTGAGGGTTGGTGTTCTCACTTCTCAAATTTGCTTTTTAATTAATGGAAAAAATTGAAGTTTCCTAGTTTTAGCAAAGGTTGGGGAGAATTTGTTACTTTTAGAATTTTTCTTCTCATGGATACGCATTTGAGATTTAAATAACTACGAGTACATTAATAAAATTGATGAAAGGTCAAAGCTAGGGTTACTTTACGGTGTTGTGTCGTGTCGTCGTGCCTTCTGACGTCGTTGATTGGCTATAAAACTTTATGATGTCACGTAGGCTTGAAAAGATTCGTTTGATTGGTGTATCCTAAGCCACGATACAATCCGACACAGTCATGTAACCCTAGCTTAATTTGATAGTCTTCTTTTAAAAAAATGTTTGATAGTTTTTTTTTATTATTAACTGCACTGGTAGAAATAGCACCAGGAAGTTTATAAGGAATTGCGAAAACCCTATGGGTGGGTACCTATAGGTAAAAAACTAGTCCGCGTGAGAATAGTACATCCCCCCTCATCTATAATATAAAAATGAATCGCAAAATGTGTTGGTAAGCGCATAACTCAACAACGACTGGACCGATTTCGCTAATTTTTTTTTTGTTGTGTTCGTTATTATGAGGAGAAGGTTCTTATGGAAAATAAAAATAGGGTAGTGTAGGGTAGAGTAGGGTAGTGTAGGGTAGTGTAGGGTAGAGTAAGGTAGAGGAGGGTAGAGTAGGATAGAGTAGAGTAGGGTAGGGTAGAGTAGGGTAGAGTAGGGTAGAGTAGGGTAGAGTAGGGTAGAGTAGGGTAGAGTAGGGTAGAGTAGGGTAGAGTAGGGTAGAGTAGGGTAGAGTAGGGTAGAGTAGGGTAGAGTAGGGTAGAGTAGGGTAGAGTAGGGTAGAGTAGGGTAGAGTAGGGTAGAGTAGGGTAGAGTAGGGTAGAGTAGGGTAGAGTAGGGTAGAGTAGGGTAGAGTAGGGTAGAGTAGTGTAGAGTAGTGTAGAGTAGGGTATAATAGGGTATAGTAGGGTAGAGTAGGGTATAGTAGGCTGAAGTAGGGAAGAGCGGGAGCGAAGCCGCGCGGGTGCAGCTAGTTACAAATAATAATAATACTGTAAAGTTTCATCCAAATCCGTTCTATGGTTTGAGGGTGAAGAAGTGTTACTCTTTCGTCATATCATAGGATAAATTAATGACTGAAATGTCGATAACATTGCTATAATGCGATTTAAATAAGAATAGGAACGTCAATGACCTGTCTGTCAAAAGTTACTTGACAAGTACGGTTTGCAAATAAAACTTATTTGTGTATCAATATTTTTTTATTTTGTTAAAACGAGTCTTAGATTGTAAGTGAAGGAAAAATATTATTTTTAATCTAAACTATATTTTTTAAGTCATAATTAAACGAAAGCTGTTTTCTTTCTTATTTTCACTGTTGGCAACAATTCGCATTCTTCCATTCGCCACTACTCAGACTCTTCGCACAGTGATGCAGAGATGAGCGGAGTTAATGAATTTGATTCTGATTAAACTTTTTTCATTAATGATTTGTAAAAAACTTCAATTTAAAAAACATCTCGTTTTGCTAAACCTACCTGATTCGATTTGACATGTATGACGTCACAACATGGCGCTAAGGCCGTCCTATTCTGATTTGAAACGCATTCTTTATCTACGTGACCGTTGCGACTATGTTACGACAACGTACTACGAACTCTGGCTACGACGCTACAAAAGTCTACCGTACCCATTAAAGTGGTTGCTCCAAGAATTTCTAATTTAAAGTTTTTTGTTAACTTGCA
Organism: Mythimna ferrago; assembly: GCA_910589285.2. Taxonomy (NCBI): domain Eukaryota; kingdom Metazoa; phylum Arthropoda; class Insecta; order Lepidoptera; family Noctuidae; genus Mythimna; species Mythimna ferrago. The sequence continues at coordinate 13,463,336 of OU342676.1, read as the reverse complement.
GTTCTGTATCTATATTTTTTTCATAATATACATATATTTTAACTAATTGATACTGAACTGCAAATTGCAAAAAAGGTACTAAAATTTGAATTTCGCGAGCAATCCTGGATCATTTACATTACTTTGTTTATTTAATAAGTATGTTTATCAGTTGTCTAGTATTTATTTATTTAATCTTCATGCAACAAAAGATACAAAGGCGGACTTGTGTAGTACCCATAACACAAGCTCTGCTTAGCTTGGGACTAGACAACGTTGTGTGATAGTTGTGGAATATTATATATTTTTATTATTATTTAATGACGTTTTTATCCAGACTCCACCCAAGGGCCCAACACCGGTGCCCGGAGCATCGAGGGTCGCCAGTCCTGTACCGGCAACCACCAGTCCTACTGGTGAAAGAACCACATCACCACAACCAGGTAAATTATTTCACTCTTTTATCTAAATAAACTTTTCAGATATACTCATCTAATTCTATCCATGGAAATCCACCTAATTTTGTATTTGACTCAATTTTTTTTTAATTGTTGGTAAAAGTAACTGTACGGTTCGAACACTTGCAAGAGTTGTTGTTGTAGAGGTTGGAGTGCGTAGAGAAAAGATCACTTGGTTTCCGTAAGGTTTATTCCGTAAGAACACTGTTTACAAAGAAAACTGTTGACGATTCCTTTCTCTAATGTTAGTCACCGCGTAGCAGTAATTGCACTCATCGATTTATTGTACTGTATGTTAATTTATAGTAATAAAGTGACGCACGTCGGGTGTAAGACCCGGCGTCAGCAAAATGTACTGTTTAAGACTGTACAGTAACTTTATCCAAAACCGCAAAATGAAAAGGATTTTTTTTTTAAATTTGTTCAAAATGAATCAAGTTGAAAAAATTTCAAATTTGGTGGAAGAGGAAACTGTAAAATAACAAGATAAAGATGCACAATGCACATACTGAAATGTGAAGTCATGGCCATTAGGTTACAAGGTAGGTGCTCAAAAGAGATAGCGAGATATGCTTAACGTCCCCATTCATCATCAAACCGATATTTGGAATGTTAGTTGCAGTTTTAATACTATTTACAAAAAAAAATATTTTTAGCATCGACTTACATTCTAGTGATAGATATGCACGTTCATTGAAACCATTTGTCGAAATACTGAAAAGTTAAAACAAAAGTTGGCTGCAGCGCTACATTGGCATTACGTTGTCTAACAGAACTATTAAAACGTACAGCAGCGCTAAGATTGCTTTTAGAGAATACTTTTTTCGCGATCAAAATGTCTTAAGCGCCAAGAATTTCGTGACACTTACGCGTTTCGTTCAACATAACGTAAACGTAACGACTGTATTACACCTGAGTCGATTGAAGTGAATGTTCGGCACGCGTAATCTAGTGCGTAGTACATAAATAGATTTTTAGTGTTATTTGTTGTTTAGTATAAAATACTTTACAAAAATAACCATAGGCAATTACCTAATTATTGTCACTGTCGATAAAATAAAATTAAAACGTTAAAAAAAAAGAAAGAAAAATATTTATTGGTGACTCGCACAGCACCAACAACAATAAAAAAAAATGTTAAGTAAACTATAAATAACTTTAAAAACACACACTTAAATTTACTCTCCCTCTACTTTGACTTAAAACAATGTAACATTAAATAGAAATAAAGGGTCTTGACAGACAGACAGACAGACAGACGGACGGACAACAAAGTGATCCTATAAGGGTTCCGTTTTTTCCTTTTGAGGTACGGAACCCTAAAAAGAGAGAGGAGGGGATAGAGAGGAGTAATGCGCCATCTAGCTAGAACACGCCCACGCTCTGGCGCGTAACTTTAATTTTAACGTTATTCGAACCTGTATAGTTTCTGTAATTAGTGACAATATCAGTCTCATAGACTGACATAATACCAACTCTAACTGAAGAACTTTACATTACTCTGATAAGGTAACCTCTCAGTGTTTTGTGTACCTATACAATTTCTTGTCTTTGTCCATGTTAATAATTATAGACTAAAGGGTTCTAAGTATCGAAGTTAGATTGTATTGGAGGTATAATTACAACTATTAAAACAAAACAAAAGGTACAAGGACTCACAATAGAATGCCTCAAGGATTACTTGTGTCAGATTCATGTATTTGATTGTCTTGAATAAATGGCATGGAGTCAACACTATAGACAATTGTGATGTTCCTCAGTAACTCATACACGTAACAATAGTACCGTGATTGGGCAAAACATCACTCAAGAAGATCACTATGTTAAAATAGTTTCAGCATAATCAGCCCTATAATGTTCCCACTGCTGGGACTCAGGCCTCCTCTCTAGGCGAGGGAATGGGCCGTATCCACCACAAGGGCCCAGTGCAAATTGGTAGATGCCACATGTCTTCGAATTTGTTTGGTTCTAGGACATGCCGGTTTCTTCGCGATGTTTTCTGTCAGTTTTTAGACCAGTAGTGATGAATTAAATTACAAAGTAATGCACCTGGCTGTGTTTGAACCCGTGACCAACAACTCGTATGTCGGGGCCGTTACCATTGGGCTACAACTGCTTTTGAATGCCTGCCAAGTTCAATCTACTTCTTTTTTTATTTTTAAGCAAAATTTGAACTCACGATGGATTTATTATACAATAGGAAATAAGCACTTTGTCCGCGATTTCGTTCGCGACAATTCTAAGATAATTTGACACCCCTTAAACGTATTTCGAGGGTAGTTTTAAAAAACTAATAATGACCGTCTTTATTATTCATTTTAATTATAATTTGTACCAAGTTTCAAGTTTATTAAACTAAGAAATAAAAACCTTCCATATATTATAATCTTTAAATCTTCCGAAATTGTTCTAATGGGCGTTCTTTAAACATATAATGACAAGTTTTATTTTTTATTAGGTTATCAGTGCTAATTTTGAAGTATGAATGAAATTTTGCTTACAACAGTAGTTCCCCCTTTTCTTTCCCATACCTATAGATAGAATTTCCAAAAATCCCGTTTCATAAATGATATTTATTTTGTAAATAGGTTTAAAAAAAACACTTTTACACGTCAATTTTTTTTCGTCAGGTTAGTGATTTGTGCTCGCCTGCGTCATAAAAGGAAGATTTGGGTAATTCAAGTTCCTAGTCTCAGTAGTTTGGACTGTGTGTTTATAGGTCAATCAGTCAGTTCCTCCTATCTATATATATATAAATCAATGCCACATTTCGTTGTAATTTTATAACTCAAGAACGGGCTCACCTATCCAAACCAAATGTTTAGGCTATTTAGTAGATGGTTTATGTGAAGTTTGGTAGGGTAGAGTAGTGTAGAGTACTGTAGAGTACTGTAGAGTAGGGTAGAGTAGGGTAGAGTAGGGTAGAGTAGGGTAGAGTAGAGTAGGGTATAGTAGGGTAGAGTAGGAAAGAGCGGGAGCGAAGCCGCGTGGTCAAAAGCTAGTTAAACATAAAGATAAATGACAACAGAATGTTCTTATTTCTCTTGGAATTTCTCTTTCTTTGAACAGTGTTAACATCTTTACCATTTGTATATTTCATTTGATAAACGATGTCCTAGTTTGGGCAATGAATCGCATATTCACGACTAAGTATGTTTTCCATTCTCAACAAAGATGTTTTTGCTTTGGCAATATGCCACGATACGAGTATCTTATCGTGTGGGCGTCCTAAGAGGCCTTTTAGCGGTTAGATCTGCAGGATGAGTAATAGAATCTTTCCGAGTCGTTACATTAATAAATGATTGTTGTAATTGATCATTATTTATTTACTACGACGAAAATATTACACACTAGCTTCTGCCTGCGGCATACATAAGATTTAGTCTATGTCACTCAGGAATAAAGCAGCTTTCCACCGGTGAAAAAACTTTTGCAATCGGATCAGTATTTTCAGAGATTACCTCTCAAACAAAAAAAACATAAAAATAAACCTTACCTCTTCATGATATTAGTGTAGATGTAACTTTAGCAGCCTACAAGTAGTTCACATACTGCGGGATTGCAAAGGGCAATTAAAGAAACACATGGGATGTGATTTAATCTCTAAAAGTCTAATATCTCTCTTCTTCTCACCCAAAGAGGAAAAAGTAATTCACTCAAGTACCTATAATTTTTTTTTGTCAAACAAATGTTATTTCCGAGAGAAAATCGAACCAGCGAAACGCAACGCTGCAGTTGATCTTTCAACCATTGCGTCATTTGTGCCCTCAAATGATGCAGGACGAATGATGGCATAGGATTTTTTAATTTAGCAACAGCATTGTAAACTTATCAGCTACTTTTATTCATTAAACCCCAAGCGAACGTTCGCGCACCCATTGTCTTTCTATTGTGTCTCTAATTGACACGATTGAAAGGTTACCAAAACAATGCATCCTGTGGAATAAATTACTGTCTATATCTATACATATAAAAGGGGGAACTGACTGACTGACATAGAGTCTGTCTAATAAGTTAAACGACTTGGGTAATTATTAGGATTTAATGAAATCTGATGTAGTCAACAAGGGTTCAATAATCAAGATTGATTAAGAGATAGAGATCATTGTTTATTAACAGAAGAACCTTATAAAAAGTAGTAAGTACGTCCTTAATGATTAAATATTATACAAAATTCCTAAGTCGGTTGACTTATTAGACAAATTATATCACCGCTTAGCCGAAACTACTACTAGGAATAGGAACATGGCATTTTGCACAATGCTTTCTATTATTTATGACAAAAACAAACACCAAGAGAGAATTTTCCAAAATTCAACTGTTGAGGGGATGAAACAGGGGTCCAAAGTTAGTATGAAAAAATGTACTTTCACGCAAGCGGAGCCGCTGGTAGAAACTAGCATACACCGCTAAATTTAGATCGTTTTAATCCCGTGGATGGTCGATCAAATGTGGATGGTTGATCGAAAAAATTAAGTACCTTTTTTTCAAAACTCGTATTAATTTACGCATGTACGAAATTATTTTTTTAAGAAAACGTCAGCTGAGCGAGTCCAATGACCTGTAGGTAGTTTGTACGCAACGCCGACTACTACCTACAGATCATTGGACTCGCTCAGCGCAGCAAACGATTTAAATTTGACGGTGTATGTACGGAACAGTAAAAACAGAGAAACTGACTGACTGACATTAACGCACAGCCGAAGCTACAAGGTCTACGAACATGAAATTTTGCCCAAGACTTGCTTTTATGATGTAGGTAAGCACTAAGAACGGGTTTTTATTTAAAATTAAACTTTTAAGGAGTTAAAAAGGGGTATTTTCGGTTGTATCTAAAATTGTATTCTTTGGGCAAATAAAAAAGGGAATCCATCGTTTTTCAAAATTACCCTTAAAAAACGACTTAGGGAGTGTTAAAGGTTGTATGGGAAAATTTAATTCCTTGGGTTAATACACTTGAAACTTGGCACATGTTCTAATCAAAATGAATAATAGAAACTACCTACCATTAGTTTTTCAAAACTACTCTCAAAATACGGTTTAAGGGGTTTTAAAGTTATTATAAAAATATTATCACGAACAAACTCGCGGGTGAAGTACTAGTCTTTCATAAAATATGCTGTAGGTAGGTACTATATGTTGACGTTTAACATTATTCGATCTAAACTGAATTGAATTATACTCCAAAGACAAACAGATACATTTTAAAATATACATAGATACCATCAAATTGTCTTCAAAATTTCGAAATATTAATCGAATTTGGCTGTTGACTAATCGATCATATTGATCTTTTTGATTATCTTCCATAATATCGTTTTAAAATTACCATGATACTAGTCGTTGTCTCTGGCGTCGCTTCTCTATCTAGGATTAATGGCCATTACCTGAGCTTATAACAGAGTCGCCATCGCATATTGGGTTTTGATGAAGGTAGTGAACCTGGGCCTCAAGTCTGCTATTACAATAGTGTCACAATGGTCTATCATTGGTGTCATAATTGTCGATTTTGACAAGTTTGGTAATCTACTAATATAATGGCGTCATTATGACTTTCCAATGGTTAACCACTGACACTCCATTGAAAGAAGTGACATAGAATGGTAATCTCGTACATATTGACAAATGAATATTTGAAGTTTGCGGTAATCTACTTAAACTTTGACAGTTTATTTGATCAGTGTTTTACCATTAGAACGTTATTGTGCAGTTATTGGTTTTAATATGCTCGAAATTATCATTCTACCACAATTCTATTACAAGACCATTGACCGATCAGTGATCGATCATTATGAATTAGCAGATTACAAACTTTTAGCAAAATGACAATTGGATCGTGTTGTAATGACGAATTTATGAAAATAGCAGACTTGGGGCCCTGTTTTAGGTTTTCGTTGATCTGGAGGGATTTCATTGAACTTTTAAATCTCAAATTATTGTTGCAATACATAATCTATATACATACTAGCTTTTGCCCGCGCGACTTCGCTCCTGCTCTTCCATACTCCTCCCTACTATACCCTATTCTACCCTACTCTATCCTACTCTACCCTACTCTACCCTACTATACCCTACTCTACCCTACTCTACCCTACTCTACCCTACCCTATCCTACTCTACCCGATTAAATTTAATTTAAAAAATTTAATTAAAATTTTGTGGTGTGGTGGCGGCCCCCATGTGGTGGCGGCCCATAAGCAATTACCCATGTTGCCTATGCTGAAATCCGGCACTGCCTTAAGGAGATAAAACAGGGGTACAATGTTTGTGTGGAGGAACCTACTTTCATTACTTTTATGCGGTCGAAGCCGCTTGAGGTGGCTAGATTTCCACATACAGTTGGTAAATATTAATAAAGAGATACAATTATGGACTCTGTTGGGTACATATTTAAACAAGGACACATACAAATACTTATTATGTTTTTTAGTTTAATTAGAATCTAATTTGTGTGCTTTACTGTCGGAATTTTATTCTGTTTAAAACTACTTTGAATTTGAACTGAAAAATATTTAATAGTAGATATTAATTGTTAGTAAAAAGTTCTGATACTCAGGTCTTTGTTCTCATCTCATATACAACCTTATTTTTAGTATATGCGAAGCCTGAAACACTTGTCTAGTAATATTAAGTATGTAAAGAATCTGTGTATAAAATTTCAAAGCTGTATTATGAAAAATCACAAAGTTATAAGCCCATTATGGTATTATACGTGGTTGGCGACTTAAATCCTAGACATACAAATAAAATTGGAGTATCTGTTTGTAATATTGAAATAACTGCTTTTTACTACATACATATGAATATATATATGGTACCTACACCAAAATAACATTTTTTACAATTTTTGTCTGTCTGTCTGTTTGTTCGGGGTCATCTCTGAAATGGCTGGACCGATTTTGACGGGACTTTTTTTTGGCAGGTAGCTGATGTAATAAGATGTTACATAGGCAACTTTTATTTTAGAAAAAATAAATTCAAAATCCTGTAGTCCACGCGGACGAAGTCGCGGGCACAGCTAGTATAAAATACATGGTCACGGCCACCCGGGCGACTGAGGAGTTGTTTTGCTTCCGCATCCGGCTGTGCGCTGGCGCCTAATGCCCGCTATGATTTGCCGTGGCCTGTGTTGTACTTAGTGTCGGTGGTGTCCGACTTGTAAGTTTGTTAAAACATTTTTGAGAAAAAATATAACATGGTGTAAAAAGTTACCTATTGGAATCGATTCGGTAACTGATTCTGATCAATCTATATTCAGGTTTCGCATATACTAATAATAATCTACACTAATCTGACTAAATTTTGAATCAATTATTTTTAAATATTATTTTAGTATAATCTGTAATTTATTATTATAAGTATGCCTAATTGGCAGGACATATTGGAACTATAATTTATTATTAAGTTTTAACATCTGTATGCCTAACCGTAACCTATGCCCACAATAAAGACATTCTGATTCTGATTCTAATATAATAAAGAGATAAAGTTTTTTTTTTGTTTGTAGGAGGTAATCTCCGAAAGTACTGGTCCGATTGCGAATTTTTTTTCACAGAAAGAAAGCTGCTTTATTCCTAAGTGACATAGGCTATTTCTGTACGCGAGCGAACCTGCGGGCAAAAGCTAGTGTTGTATAAAAAGCAAAAAGTGTTTGTAACTTTGTCCGATAAGAGTATGAAACTATCCAGTTCCTGAGTCCAAAACCGGGCAATGCGATAAAGATTATTAAATTGAGCAAAAAATCTATTTGCTACTAGCACCTAAGTGTTTAATAAGTACCTACCTACAAAAATGTTACCTAACTGTTTGGTCTAAGAATCACGAAATACTTACATAGTCTACAAGAAAAACATGGTTTTACACAGAACCCAGTCCCTTGAAGGCTAAACGTTTGCCAGGAGAATCATCTCCACCAAAGGTTATCAAGAGGAAACCACCCGGACCACCATCACCGTCTGGAGAAGAACCGGTAAGATACTATATTATTATTTTTTCAAGAAATAAAATAAAGACGAAAAAGTGAAATTAGACGGATCAATATTTTCAAAATATACATTAGTCTTTCGGTAAAAAACGAGACTATAGCTATTATACTATTTTGGAACTAGATATTAATGATTATAATTACTAATTACTACTGAATGCGATCTAGAAAGAAATAGAAAACAATACCAACACACCTAACAAGAAATTACATAAGACAGACAGAATAAATATACTAGTAAATCAATTGCTATAATATGCAATTCGAATATGGATGGAAATATGGGGATCGCCTCTCCGAGGTGGGAAGTGCAGTGCACACATACAATATATTTTTTATTTAACACAGGCATCTGACAAACCTGAAGACGCCGATGCTAAGCCTGAAGTTATAGCTGTTGCTAGACCAGTGGCTCCCGAGATCAAACCCGCAGATGGAGCTATACCGCCTCCTCCACCGCCTGTGAAGGCTAAGGTAACCAACAAAATAGGACATAAACCAATAGGCTAGCAGCCCTCCTAGCCAAGTTACAACCGTTTCGCTTGCGCCGAACGCTTCGAGTTGACCTTGCCGACTGAGCGTTAAGACGACGTCATTCCCGTATATTTGAAGCTTTCTACAAGCGTTAACTATTGCAGATTAGCAACTTGGCTAGGGGTACAGGTTTCAACACTTGTCCCAAAGAACCTCTCGTAACCTACAAAGTGTACAGCTGAAGTACAATAAAGCTTCGTTTTAGCTTAAAAAGTTGTAGAAAGCAAAATCCAAAACAATGACATTTGTTCTAAATGAATATCAAAAGAGATTGAAGCTCGGCAAAGTTAAATGTACTATATGTAGAACTGTCAAACGGTATTTCTTAGATTTCATCATTGTTTTGGATAAAAAAAATAGCTTCATAATTCAATGGTTTTACTGAAAAGATAATAGAAATATTGTGAGTGATGCCTATACAAAGCTATTTTTATAGAAATGGGTGAAACGTCAAACGATACTTCTTAGATTTATTGTGCTATAATTTTGTTTGTTGCTTATCTGATTCAAATTACAGTATTTTCATTGTTGAATCCAATAATGGGTAAATAGACCAGGGTAGAAGCCTTTAAAAATAATAAAAAGTGAAAAAAAATAATAGTAGGATGAAACCCATTAGAAAATGAGGAGAATATTATAAAAATGAAAGGAAAAATAATTTACGGGCGATCTGAGGTCGGGAAGGGGATGGGGGTGAGTTTTTAAGGGTAAAAAACGGTTTTTCTCGATTTCCGGCAAAACTAAAAGTCCTATGGAAAAAAGTCAAACGGCAAAGTTGTAGGTAATAAAAAGATCTAAAACTTTTGTATTTACACTTTTTTCACATAACCTCAAAATTTATGTGAAAAATTCAAAAAACCAAGTTTTTGGTTTTTTATTTTTATCTTTTTAAAAAATATTTTTTTTTTTCACGAAATTTGGTGATAACTTACCTTTTTATGTCTCAAATACGCTGTAATTTATTTGATTAGAAATATTTATTTTTTCACCTTATTTTGAATTAATATCGAAAAAGCACCCTAATTTTCAATCGAAAAATCACCCGTCAAAATATCAACTTTTTTCAAAAAGTTGGTATGTTTTCTGTTCGTTGAAATCTCTACTTTCCGATGGTGAAAAAAAATATATATGTTACCATAGTAAATCTTCTCAGAAAAAGCAAAAAATCGAAAAAAACTCGAATTCGAAAAAAATTTTTCAATTATTATATACAATTTTGAGCTATTTATTAAAATTTACACTTTAATTACTCGAAAAACGTAAGATTACATGTTACATTGATAAAAAAAAAAAATGCAAATCAAAATATACTACTATAATTAACAAACAAATAAGTTAATAAAATTAATATTCAATAAGACATCTACAATATTTGAAGAAAGTAGTCGAATCTTATTTAAATTATATGCGTAGATGCCTATTTATAACTATTTTTAGATAACTTATATACCTGAGTGACCTACGAAAAATTTTAGCCCATCAAAAGGTATTTCATAGAGAAGTGGCGAAGGGGCTAGGCAGGTCTGGGTCTTACCACGTACATACCTACTATTTCTTAGCAGCTGTAACAACCGTTAGCCTAGCCAGTACCTATTCGAAATACAGTACAGTATACAACATCGTTTATAAAAATACACGTGCATGCTGAGTTTCTTTAATATAATTGTGACAAGTTTACTTAAAAAAAAACTAACAAGATTATAAAATAATAATCTCCTTTATTTTGCACAAACAAATTTAGTTACTCCCATGAAAAAAAAAAATTCAAAATACATAAAAAATATATTAAAAATCTATAATAAATATATATAAAATAGTTATCGTAAATATATTTTTAATAACTAACTTTTGGCCGATTTGCATATATATTTTATACATTTCAATTATATTTTAGATACATTCAAAATATATCTTAAAAGACATAAAAAACATAGCTAAGAATATAAAAATATATATATATATATTTATTATAGATTTTTAATATATTTTTTTTGTATTTTGAATATTTTTTTTTCATGGGAGTAAGTAACTAAATTTGTTTGTGCAAAATAAAGGAGATTATTATTTTTTAATCTTGTTAGTTTTTTTTAAGTAAACTTGTCACAATTATGTTAAAGAAACTCAGCATGCACGTGTATTTTTATAAACGATGTTGTATACTGTACTGTATTTCGAATAGGTACTGGCTAGGCTAACGGTTGTTACAGCTGCTAAGAAATAGTAGGTATGTACGTGGTAAGACCCAGACCTGCCTAGCCCCTTCGCCACTTCTCTATGAAATACCTTTTGATGGGCTAAAATTTTTCGTAGGTCACTCAGGTATATAAGTTATCTAAAAATAGTTATAAATAGGCATCTACGCATATAATTTAAATAAGATTCGACTACTTTCTTCAAATATTGTAGATGTCTTATTGAATATTAATTTTATTAACTTATTTGTTTGTTAATTATAGTAGTATATTTTGATTTGCAATTTTTTTTTTTATCAATGTAACATGTAATCTTACGTTTTTCGAGTAATTAAAGTGTAAATTTTAATAAATAGCTCAAAATTGTATATAATAATTGAAAAATTTTTTACGAATTCGAGTTTTTTTCGATTTTTTGCTTTTTCTGAGAAGATTTACTATGGTAACATATATATTTTTTTTCACCATCGGAAAGTAGAGATTTCAACGAACAGAAAACATACCAACTTTTTGAAAAAAGTTGATATTTTGACGGGTGATTTTTCGATTGAAAATTAGGGTGCTTTTTCGATATTAATTCAAAATAAGGTGAAAAAATAAATATTTCTAATCAAATAAATTACAGCGTATTTGAGACATAAAAAGGTAAGTTATCACCAAATTTCGTGAAAAAAAAAAATATTTTTTAAAAAGATAAAAATAAAAAACCAAAAACTTGGTTTTTTGAATTTTTCACATAAATTTTGAGGTTATGTGAAAAAAGTGTAAATACAAAAGTTTTAGATCTTTTTATTACCTACAACTTTGCCGTTTGACTTTTTTCCATAGGACTTTTAGTTTTGCCGGAAATCGAGAAAAACCGTTTTTTACCCTTAAAAACTCACCCCCATCCCCTTCCCGACCTCAGATCGCCCGTAAATTATTTTTCCTTTCATTTTTATAATATTCTCCTCCTTTTCTAATGGGTTTCATCCTACTATTATTTTTTTTGCTTTTAAAAATTATCGACCCTGGTCTAAAATGACTATCTTAACAATAAGAACGTTTCACTTAATATAAGACTTTCAATTATTTTTTTTAAATCTTTGTGCTCCTAATCTCTCTTCCACAGGCTCCACCAGCACCGACCATGGAGGTGACACCCAGCACACCTCCAGTACATGCTCCATCACCCCCTGAAGCTGCCAAGCCTCCATCAGCCCCTGAACCTGCAAAGCCACCGTCACCTCCAAAGGTGGCTCCACCACCTCCTAAGGTCGCGTCTCCTCAGCCTTCCACTTCTGCTACAGACGTTGTAAGTATTTTAGTATCCACTACATCATCTCCTGGATCAAAAATACCTTTACTCCTAAGGTAGCTCCGAAGGTCATATCTCTACAGCTTTCCACTTCTACTATAGATGCTGTATTGTCTGTCATCATTATTATAAACGGAGTTCCAGTCGACAGACGTCCACTAATAGATACTTGTATAGACCACGTCTAAAAGTTTCCACATCGTCTGGTCTTGTCTCTCTGGCATCCAACGGATACCACACGGTCTTCACATGGTCATCGGTTCACCTTGTGGGTGGTTCTTGTTATTGTCTTTATGTCTATGTTATTTAAGATGTTATAAGGCACATTCAGATTGGGTGCATCGGTACCCAATGACATTCAACCCTAGCAACACTTTGCCTGCATTTTCCTTTATATACCATGTCTGATGTAATCTTTGGTTGTCAAATAGTCTGCTTATTTGTTTTTTTTTTTGAAGTACCTATTAGAATTGATTTTCTTGTTGTTCGGGATAGTGTGATTATCAAGAAGTGTAGCAAACTCGTATTTTTTTTTATCTGATATAATGTAGTGCTTGACTGCGATTCCACCTGATGGTAAGCAGTAATCTACTATTTTTATTTAATTATTGTCCCGATGTATTTATTGTTCTCACTTTCATTATGTTTTCCTTCCATCGTTTTCTTCATGTAAACGTTATATGATAAAATATGCCTTTAATGTTATATTAGGCGCCTTTGTACCTTTGTGTTGCATGAAGTTGTAATAAATAAATAAATAAATAAATTCGTATCTGCAACTGTCACTATAACTGTTCAATATTTCGAAAAGGACATAAATTAAAATGGCCAATATTATAAATATGCGAGCCTATGGATACCAAGTAATTAAACGTAGACGCCGCTGTGTGCATAGATATATCGAGAGTCTTATAACTTTAGATGTTTATCCGGTCCTAATGAAAATTTATAGCACCGTGTATTTCTGCTATAAAGTAAAATATGGTCAAGGAAAGTTATTAAAATCAACAAAGACTATAGTTTCTTCTTATTTGGATGTTAGAAATGAATTTTTAAAGTTTAAATTAAGAAAAATATGTCTGTTATGATTAGGGTGGGAAAATGATGCCTAGGTCGCTTCCTTGCTTATTATTATAATAATGAACTTAAACTAAAAGCATTTCTTTCAATGAGAGTTTTCTTGAAAATTATCGTCCCAAACTGGCGCCCCTAAGGCGAGAGGTCTTCCAATTAGAAAATTAAAATTAGATGTGCATATGCCAATGAAGTTAATTTGACTATTGTCAGAAAACATAAGGACTTTGATAGCTGCCTACACAGAACTGATGAAAGAGGTTATAATGGCCTTGTGGGCGAAACATGCGTGTCACAAAGTAGGGCAATGCTCATAGTTCAACTGCCAATAGCAAACTTGCGATCTAAGTGTGCGTGGTCTGTTAATTGCGTAACGCGCGTTGTATTGGTTTATTGCCTGTAGTGGAGAAGGGTGGGCGACAAGTCGCACTTTTGAATTTTGCAGAAGTTTTGGTGAATCAAAAAGATAAAGATTTGATTCTAGAATTATTTCTTAATTTTATTTATTCGTCGATCTCCTTTAAATACTGTTAAAGTAAACATTGCTACGTCTTTATTTATTCCCAAGGCTATTATGATAAATCAATCGGTCGTATCTACGTCACATAAAGTTTTCGCGTTGGAAAAACTTCGAGTCTAGGGTATTACGGTATCGTCTCTTTAAAAAGTTATTTTCGTTGTTTTTTTCTGTAGTTTGAAAATTGCATATACTGAGCCGTTGGTTTTAGCTATCATTTGAACATCGTTGACAGTATTTACGTATAACCAGTCTTGCCAAGTGGTATTGTATACTCAGTTACTGGGTGGTGGAGGTAAGATTGCAGTTGCTTCATGTAATACTGGTATTCGGTCCAAAGTTTGTATTGACAAAAATACTTTCATGCGGGTAAAGCAGCTCCGGCCAGTTTTACTTAGCCATATCATAAAGTGATCCATTTCTAAGATATGGCCACGACATATCCATATTATATGGTATTTTTTACAAAATTAATTAATTTAATTTCTTTTTCCTGTTCTACTTCAACAGCCATCCATTGTTCTATAATCAAATTATGTTTTCAAATTACCAGCCTGTGAAGGAACAGCCATCTCCACCGAAACGGCTTACTTCGACTTCAAGCACGGAGCAGCTAATACCACCTGCATCACCAGAGCCTCTACGACCAGTGAAGAAGTTGGAGGAGATCAGGACAATCAAGAGGCAACAGAAGACTGGCTGGCTGTAAACAGACATGAGTGATTCCTTCATGATGTTTATTTATTGAATACAGCAACGTATCTCTTCTATACATCATTCGTAATATGATTGGATATTAAACAAACCTTTATACTGTCCGTTTAACCGATTTTGACTTTTATTGCGTTGGTGGCATGCCAAATAGCGACTACACGAAGTGTTTGCCCACACTAGAAGCGCGGGTGCGGGGCGGGTACGGTGCGGTAATCTCAAACATAAGAAGTTTATTTGAGTGTCCATAGCAGGCACGCGGGCGCGGGAAGCGGTGCGGGTAATTCACGCCATAGCTCGTTCATACAAGTGACCATAGTGTGTGCGCTAGCGGCGAGCGAAAACCCTGTCTCTGCATTCGCGCCGCTCTTCGCACCGCGCTGCCAGTGTGGTCAAGCAGATTACGCGCGTTCCCGCACCCGCACCGCGCTGCCAGTGTGACCGATCACAAAAATGTTGGTATTGTAACCACTTTTTTGCTTTTAATGCCATCTTTATGTCTAAGGAATAAAAGTCAAAATCGGTTGTACGAACAGTAAAAAAGTTTGTTTAAATGTCTGAAATTGCGAATGGAGTATAGTACCGGTGAATTTCCTTAAGGTTTAAAAACCAGTGGTGGTGGTTTAAGGTTAAGATATTAATGGGTAACAATAATATGGCATGCATACTTCTGTTGTGTCTTTCACTTTCAGAAACTTCGGGTTGAGTCAAATTATATTAACTCTGAATAAGTTAATACCATTTGATTATTGTCTTCATTTCTCAATACGTTTGAATGTTAACTACTGTATTTTATTTTTGTTGGTGTTGGTTGGCAAGTATTAAGTAAAAGTGAAATAATTGTGTCGTCCATGAAAAAAACACTTAAAATACAAAAAGAAATCATATGAAAATTTATGAAAAAAATTTGTTCATTGCAAGTTTTTAGTAAGTATTTTTTTTAATTCATTTTGGTATGATTTTGTTACTTACAGTTATTTTTTCCTTAAAAGATTGTTTCAGAAAAAAGATAAGATATCTTTTGTAAGATAAGATATCTTTTTTCACTATGTTTTGCAGCAAAGCACACCACAATCAATAGTTTCTCGTATATTTTCGTAGCGAGCTCGTGTGTAGTTTCAGAGCGTCAAATTCATGACTAATATGAATGTCTGATAGACCGCGGTAGTCGCTAACGTTATACGACTCTTTATTGATTTGGTGTGTTATTGTACCCCATCTGGCATCTTAGAAAATACCGATTCAGTTGATCTTTTCGAAAAAAAGTTTTCTTTCTTTATTTAGATTTTAATTTTTTTTTAAACTTGTATTTTTTGTCTTTTTTTGGGTTAAATGTTGTATTTGTTTTTATTTTTAATTTTTTTTAATTTTCTGTACTATTTTTAGTTTCATAAAGATCTGAAATTATTATTTTGTGTTGTTTGTACCTATATAAAATTTATTCGTTTTGAAGCCATTTTTTATTTTATTTTATGTTCTCATCTAACCCTAATTGGAAAACACTTTCGAATATCTATACAAGAAACGATAAAATTATAGGATTCAGACTCATGAATCTATCTAACATTTGGACTGAATCCAGGATTTTATTAAGTATCTGTCCTAGTTTTAAGTTCCATGAAATTGTAATAAAGTCAGTTTGAATTCCAAATTACCCATCCATATGGAAAGGCTCTACTTATATTTTTAAAAAGAAAATTGATTAAAATTCAAGGGCTCTTTTGCAAGGGGAATTCGAGGGCTCTTTTGCGTTGCTCTTAATTTTGCGTATATTCATACTAGCTTTCTATAAAAGGGCAAACAGCTATATAACCAGTTGGAAAAACAGGTTTGGAGACGATAAAAAATTGTCAAAATTTTGTATGGAGTTGTAGTATGAGAATAAATATAAATAATAACTAATAATTGGTTTTATTTCTCTGATAACTGAATTCTAGACAATTACAGAATATTAAATGAGAAAATATTTTTATATATACAGAGTTATGAATTTGTACAACACCGGCCACCTCTCAGGATTTTGTTACTAAAATAAAATCATAAACAACAACTTTTGTTCTATGACTTTTAAAAAAAATATTTTAGTTTATCAGATTTTCATACAAAAAAAAAAAAATGATGCGCTTGATGCCCTTGCGTTACGTCATTCAGACGTAGGTAGGTATAGCAAAATACAGAGTTGAAATGTGTTAGATAGAACAAAGAAATCTTGAAGGTTTGTTTTTGGTAAATAATTATGTTTTGTAAAAAGTCATACAACAAAAGTTGTTTATAATGTTAGTAAAACAGTCCTGCAAGGTTGTTGGTGTATTACAAACTATCTTTTGCCCGCGGCTTCGCTCGCGTTAAATTCGGGGAAACACGGTTCCCCTTTCTGTAGGGGGTTAGTAAACTCCCCTTAGTGAACGCCACTGCGGGTGACGTAACCTACGACAAACTTATTATTTGCGATTGGTACAGTAATCGGGTCTAGGGATCGAACCGCAAATTAAGTTTGTTTTTTATTGTATACACTTTTCCAGGATAAAAAGTACCCAGTGTGGTGCCCAGGATATTAAAGAATAATTATACCAAGTTTCATTGTAATCGAACCGGTAGTTATTGCGTGATGCCTGAACAAACAGGCAGACAGACAAAAATTTTTTTAATCACCTTTTTGGGTTCGGTGTCGGTCTAGTAACACGGGGGTGTTACTAGACCGCCATTTTTTTTTTTTGATATTTTTAATGTACAAAATTTTCACTTCTATAGATTTATTATAAGTATAGATAACCCTGTATAGACAATAATATGAAAGAATGTTAAAAAAAAAAAGTTGTAGAGCCAACACTGTCAGTGCTCATATGACCACCATAGAAGAAAGCATTTTAGTGAGAGGGAAATATACATTTGATGAACAAGTTTTCAATAAAAAAAAAAAAATTAACATGCGGTATACAACCGGCACCCCGGGCGTTTCTTCCGCATGAATCAGGTGCGCGAACCTCCCGAACTTAGGTAAGTATATGAGGATCTGCGTCATGCGAAAGGTGAGGACACCGTGATGTCTCTCCAGCCAATCACCAAAGAGGGGACTCACTACCATGATGGCATGCCAAGCACTGGATTGCGACAGTCGTTGTCACCATATCGCCATGACACCGAACCCCGTGCTGTGTGCTGTTTGTGCGTGCGTAGGCCCATTAGACGCGCGGCCGGGTGCTTGAGTGAATCTACACTAATATAATAAAGAGATAAAGTTTGTTTTTTTTTTGTTTGTAGGAGGTAATCTCTGAAAGTTAGTACAGGTCCGAAAATTTTTCACCGATAGAAAGCTGCTTTATTCCTGAGTAACGGCCGGTTCACACATGTCTCCGTTTTACTGTTCCGCTTTATCGAGTACGTTTTTTTTTCGTCGATGGCGTATGTAGTTGTATGAGCGACTTCACACATGGCACAGTATTCTGTATTCAGTAAAAAATATCGTTCCGTAAAAAAATGACATTCCGTTTTGTCATCGAATACTGGACGACGAAACAGTAAAAATATACGGATACGTAGAATTTTAACGGATAGATACTGTGTGCGTGGCGGGCGGTGTGTGCGGGGTGTAGGAGGGGGAGTGATGCGACAGGTTTTGTTTGACTCACATTTTCTATTGTACATTCCTAGAGAACGCGCGTCTTTGGGCCATAAGTGGATGCTGCCAATAACGTCGAATCTTCATTCTCCGACGATAGTACCAATACAACATGACAGCGTCCATCCTTGTACCTAGAATAGCGGCGGTATACTGCGAGTTTTCTGTTCACACATCGCATCCAGTAATGACGGATCCGTTGAACGTTATACGGTGCCTATGTGTGAACAGAGCATAAATTTATGACGTATCCGTTAAAAACGTACCAGTAAAACGGACTCCCATGTGTGAACGGGCCGTGACATAGGCTAAATTATATGTCCACGGGCGAAGCTAGAACAATATAAAATAATATCGCTTTCTGCGTCGGTTTATCCGCTACGCACTAAAGTCAGACCGACTGCAGTTTCATCCGGCGGGTTATTGCTTTCGGGCAAGCCCCAGTACGATAGACGCAAAACGCCCGGCAGCGTACCCGCTGGGTAAGACACACAGGCGGGTTTGGTGTGTAGTGGATTTTGATGCAGTTTTCACTTTAAGAAAGGGCAATAACCGTCGATGGTTTGTGTGTATAATTAGCACTCGTGCGAAGACGGGGTATGGTACTAATCAGATATCATTATAATAATAATATTCCACAACTATCACACAACGCCGTCTAGTCTCAAGTTAAGCAGAGCTTGTGTTATGAGTACTAGACAACTGATAAACATACTTATATATTTCTAAATGCATACATACTATAGATAAATTACACCCAGACACAGAACAAATGATCATGCTCATTACACAAACATATGTATGTCCTGGGTGGGAATCGAACCCACGACCTCCGGCAGAGCAGTCAGGGCCACTAACCACTACACCAACAGGCCAGTCAAGATATCATTATGCCTTCATTCTGAGTAGTTAGGTACAGTGTATCAGCCACCTGCGTAGGTCTACAACTGACTACTCAGCAAGTGATCAAATTCAATAGACAAACTGGTAGAAGTATAACTTGATCTGATACAAATGGAGAAAGTTTGTCGTTGCGACTGAGGTGAAATAAACAAACGGGAGTTGATGCGCGATTCGTGAGGGTCGCTTAGCCCTTTGCGTCCAGCTTGATACGATTTCATTTAAGTTGTGGCGGAGGCGAGCACACCCACTTTTCCGCACTAGTTCGGAAAACAGCCTATTACGTAAAAGCGGTAGGGATAAGAGCGGTAAATTATATGGTAGAAAAATAAATATTAGAATAGAATAAACTTTATGGTACACCAAAGTAACATAGCTATACCTACATAAACTTAAATCTGTGGGTACAATGGCGGGCTTATCGTTAACAGCGATATCTACCAGACAACCTTATCTCTTCGAGTTTTTAGTTTTCTTTGTCGCTAAACTGTAACAAAATATTAGTTGGCTCATTTCTTGACATGTATGAGTACTATTGTTATGTACCAAAATGATTTTTTGTCAAAGTAAGTTATGTATATCATATGGGTCCGTAACGATACTTGAGAGTCACATGGTCGATATATAAACGGAAAGTCGACTGTACGTTTGATCGAATAGAATTTATTGCGAAACAACCTTTTGCCAATAGAGTAAGATCCCAGGGCCACCAGACGTCACGTATTTTTTGAGGAAGGAAATGTGGACGATTGAGTACTGCTAGTATGTACTAAGAACGCATGCCTAGGTAGGCAAGCTAGCAGGTTGCTAGCTTGCTTAGACGGCCAATTTTCAGGTATCAGGCAATCAAGGTACATCAAAACATCACTTACTTCATGTAAATTCTCCAAGCTGATTTTTACGTATATTTTAGGCAATATCTTTAAAATTAAGTCGCCAATACTCCCAGACACATTCCGTCGGCCGTATTGCTTTACAGACGCTTTAAAGCTCTCAAAATAAGGATCTTGGACTACAAACGCTATTTCGACTGAACGATTCACCGAACATTTATTAATCGAAGAACTGCTCTTTCGAATGAGTTTTTGTGGTTACACATCTAAATTAAATTATAAAAAAAGATTTTTTGTCACATATTTTTTCACACGAGGAAACTTCCCATACTTACCGAATATAAATATTTCCAGGAAAAGTAACTTTCATTCTTGGATAAAATAGAATTGCTGCCAAATTAATTCGAGACTTACAACGTCGGCATTGCGGTGTGTGTCATGTCAAAGGAAGAATTTCATCTTAGAAGAACACAGCAGCGTCGATTGGTTACTCCCTGTGGCGTGAAGTGTGGTTCCATTAATAGCGGGACAAAGAAGTAGATCAGGTAGAAACGGTATTTCTTTTTAAATAAATGACGATTCGACTTGATTGCTTTTGCCCGCGGTTTCGCCCGCGTATATAAAATGGTGTTGTGATTCCTGACCCAACCACGACATGGAACGGAGATTTTACTATGGCACAAAATGGTTATTTTAATTGTGTTTTATTGTGCCACTTATCCCAGGAATTTGTGCCTTGTACTTTTTGAGTACTTAATAGGAGTACGATTGTGGTCGGGCTGGGGATCACGGTTCCTGACCCGACCACAACCAGATCTAATAAAATATCAATAGTGGGAAGTTACTGATTATGCCAAAAATATGTGCCAAATTGTGCCACGTTCGGAACACGGTCGAGTCCGTGTTCCTTCAGTTGCCATTTGCGTTCTAATGCTACTCTTTCGAATAATCTCGCTGATGAATAACCACTTTCAGCCTGGTTACGACTTCAGTCTTAGCGGCGAGCGGCGCGTCGAGCGGGACGGCATCGGTAAGCGGGCGCGTGGGGCTATGAGCGGCGTGTGTTTCAAACAATTTTCATACTTTTATTTTTTTTTTGACTTTGCTTTTTTTTGCTTTACTTTTTACTTAACTTTTTTTTTTTTGTTCTTCTGCTCCGCTCACAGCGGCAAGGTCGTGAACGGGCCATTAGACCACTATTCGCTTGCAGAATTAGTTTCCGACTTGCCAAGATAAAACTGCTTTATTACATTTACTAGAAACGAGCTAAATGCAACTGATCAGAAACCAAAGCTCTGGGTCAAGGCTATATTCTGCCAAGGCCTTCAAACACATTACTAGGCCATAAAAACCAGGGTTGCAGGAATGTCCGAAAGACCTACCGTGGACCGTGGGTCCACCTTTTGTAAATTTTTTTTGTTCCTTCGTTGCCTTTCGTACCGGGGCCGAATCTTCCTTTCAGAAGCAGATCTTTGGCCCCAGTAGGCTTCGACCCTGCTTACTTTACTTACTTTGCCCCTACGGTTTGTTGACAACTCTTTGACTTTTTAAGCGCACGTGGTACAATACACGCCGTCGACGTCTTGGTCTCAATCCGGACGATTACCAGATGGTGGGTGATCGGCGGCGGAGACCTCTCGCGCCGGGCCTTGGTCGAGGCCATGGTCCGGAGCGAGGAGGAGTGGCAGGCGGTCGCCGACTTCTGCGAAGCAGTAATGCTCGCTAAGGAGGAGGCCGACCGCATCAGGCAACGGCGCTCTCGCCGCCGCCGCCGGGATTCCGATCCCGATTTCCAGCCACCGTAGGCGCGGGCTTGCGGACAGTGAGCAATGGGTAGCTCGCTGTCCGGCCGTCCGGTAACCGTCCGGACCAAGCCCAAGTCGTCGACGGCGCGCGCTGTTCCCACGCGCCTCAAGGAGTTGTCAGCAACAGCAGGGGCCCAGCCGGGTCGAAGCCTACTGGGGCCAGGGTTATCCGAAAGGGCGCTCGAGCCCCGGTATGAAGGCTTGAAGGAACGGGATGGGTTTTTTAGTCAGTAAGAGTCTGACACTATCTTCCGCTCCGCCCAAGAGCGGAGGTTGTCATAAGATGATTTTTCCCATCGAAAAAAAAAAAAAATTACCAGATGGTCGGACATAATTTTAAGTAAAAAGGCGTGATTGTGATACAATAGTACGAAAAAGGGAACCATCAAAATGCCTTCATTTCTTTACGGGACAGCGCCAGTATAACTTAATGTTTTTGAAATTTACCCTAACCTTAAAATTTTCTGGCTATATTTACAAAATTAACAACCTAATTAGACAATGTAGAGATTTTAATGATGTGTAGATAGAACAACTTCTCGGAAATAATTTCTGTACGTTATAAAATTATATTTTGAGTTTGTTTTGGTGTTGCTTTTAAGGGAAGTCGGCTAGGATAAACCGGCCTCATCTACTTAGTTTATATTGAAGGTAAAATTCGATACACTCCAAAACACAGAATTTTGACGTGGCTCAGAAGGTGTGGGACTGGGCAGGACATGTCTGAAAAATCACAAAATGATCCACGAAAATTTGTCATAACTGGTAAATTCTTAATACAATTCCTGACAATTGCTACTACAAAATACTACGCGCACTGTTTTTCCATTTTGATCGTCATTAATTCATAATCAAATTCATAATAAATATTATTTATTGAGACTTTACTTAAATAATGACAATACCTTTTCTAATAAGCCCTTTAAGTATTTATACTAAAGTAGGCGCCAGATAAGAAAAAAATAACGGGCGTTAACTCTCCTACATTTTTGTTGATAGTATTCATTTCACGTCGGGGATTCTTCATCTCGCTGGTGTGGTTTGGAAACTGGCGTTCCTCAGGGCGGTATCCTTTCTCCTCTTCTATTTTAAATTTTTATTGCTCTGTTTCGATTGAAGAACTTTTTACCATCTAGCACGAAGAC
Source organism: Mythimna ferrago (assembly GCA_910589285.2). Classification (NCBI taxonomy): domain Eukaryota; kingdom Metazoa; phylum Arthropoda; class Insecta; order Lepidoptera; family Noctuidae; genus Mythimna; species Mythimna ferrago. The sequence continues at coordinate 13,440,288 of OU342676.1, read as the reverse complement.
AATGCTTGTGCAGACTCTGATTTTTCCAATCATCGATTATGGCGATGTGTGCTACTATGACCTGAATGCAGATCTCCTCAATAAACTTGACTGTCTTCTAAATTACTGCATTCGATTTGTTTTCAATCTTCGGAAATATGATCATGTTTCAGCGCATCGGTCGCTTCTAAAGTGGTTGCCCATACGTCAGCGCAGAGAGCAAAGGGCGCTCACCACTTTATTTTCGTTTCTTGATTCTCCTAATTCCCCCAGTTATTTAGCCCCTCACTTTCAATACATTTGCGCCAACCACAATAGAAATCTGCGCTCAACCGCCTTCTCCATTGTCCCACTCATCGTACTGCCTTTCTTCACTTCCTTCTTTATTCAAGCTATTTCTTTGTGGAATGCGCTTCCCCAGGAGATCAGGATGGCAACAAGCAGATTTACATTCAAAATCAAAGTTCGCGAGTTGATTCGTAAAAAGTTGGCAGTAGTTTCATCACAGCGTTAATGTTTTTCTATTGTCGATTTGGATCAATTATTTGACTATTTTAGTGCATGTATGTAGTGTATTAATTTGAGTATATATTGTATAGTTGTATATATTTATTCTATGGTTTATTAATATATCTATTCTATCGTCTATTAGTATATCAATTCTTGTATTTGCCTTTTTTTCACTCTTTTATTGCACCTACCACTACTTTTTCTCCGCATCACCCAAAGGTTGACTGGAAGAGAATGCCTAAGGCATTAAGTCCGCCTCTGTACCCATGTGCATAAAGTGTTAAATAAATAAATAAATTTCAAAAACCGAAATAAAGACATAAAGCTATCTTCAATCAACATCTATTCTTTAATTCTTTATTGTACACTATAACAACACAAAATAAGTGGATAACAAAGTTCATGTACATAGGCGAGCTTAACTCAAAGTTGAGTTTTCTTCCAGCAAACCATTGAGCGATAGAGAGAGATGACAATAGAGGATAGGGTCCAGTGTACAATTTTAAAATTAGAAATATTATGAATAAAATAATAATACATAAATAAGTATACCTACATACATAAATACACACATACTTTATATATTATAAATATATATTGTATATAAATATATATATATATGCTATGTCATTGTGAAAGGAAATACTCTTTAATTTTCCTCTTGAAGACATCTAAAGAAGGGCTGTCACGTAAGGAGTGTGGGAGGGAGTTCCACAGACGCACTGCTGTTACAGAGAAAGAACCATCATAACGGCTAGAAGTGTGAAACGGGGTACGAAGAAGAAGAGAATTGGCAGTGCGACAGGGTTTACCCCTCGGGACGAAGTACTCAAAGCGTTCACGAAGGTATTGCGGAGAATTAGGGTTGTGCAGGATAGTGAAGAGATAGAATATGGGTATCACGCCGACGCCGAATCGGCAACCACTTCAATCTGGTCCGAAACTCCGACACATGACCATGTGTACATACGACCGTATTTGCGGAGGCCGAAAATGAAGCGGATGCACAAGTTCTGCAGTCGCTCGAGTTTGTTTAGGAGAACCTCCGTTGCATCGAGAAAACAGACATCCGCATAGTCTATTAACGGTAGAAGAAGAGATTGCGCAAGGGTGACCCTAGTATGAAATGGTAGGAATTTTTGGAGACGTTTAAGGGACTGAAACGAGTAGAAGACCCTCCTACTAACATCAGCTATATGAACATCCCAAGAAAGGTTAGTATCAATATGGACGCCTAGATTCTTAGCACTTTTCGAGTAAAGTATAGGTACTGAGTCATAAACTACTGGTGGGAGAGACTGGTGATTCAGTAAACTAAGCATATATCTGCCACCAATAATGAGCGCTTGAGATTTATTTGGATTCAGTAAGAGCCCAAAGGACTTAGCCCACTTGTTGATATTTTCAAGGTCATCATTGATGGCAGCTATAGTCTCAACGAGTTCGTTCGGATCTATCGTGATCCTTTAGATCTTTTTTATTTTTCCGAATGGTTAGTCAGCTTGCCTCAACCTGAGGCATACGACGGTAAATTTATGCGTGCGTCCCGAACGACACGTGCTCAAGCTGAGCACTCGAACCACCACGCACAGTGTTCGTCAGTAGAAAACGCAAACCACACCTGTCCGTCCACACGGAGCGCACGGCTCGTGTTCGCAACGATCGTACGACGCGAATGCTCACTATGAGCAACTCGTCCACACAGCCCGAGCCATGCGAGACGAACCATTCGCAACGCACGCCTCGCGATGTCTGTACGCGGCTTTACATAGCTTGTTCGAAATCACGTGTAATAAAAACGTAGATTTATCTAGGTAAGTTTTTATTAGGGAGGAGGGAAATCATCTAATGACTTCTCCCGCCTAGGGAGGAGATGTTCCTTCGGTTGCCCTTTGCGGTCTAGGATCACGGGCTACCTTCTTTTAAATTGATATAATCTCTTGACTACGATCCCACCTGATGGTAAGTAGTGATGCAATCGTTGATGGTGAGGCGCACTAGTTTATTAAGAGCCTATTCACTCTAGCCATAAAGACATCTAAATTATAATCGGACGGGAAGACCGCAGCAAGCAAATTGTCGCAGTCCCTCGATGTACCAACGCGGTATAAACGACCAGAAAAATCGGTCCAGAAGTTCCCCATTAGGTAGGCTACATAGGTAAAGGTACCTAGGTTAATCAACAAATACTACGTCACAGGATCAGCATAGAAAGAGCTTTTCATCTCAGTACTCTTTCATTATAAAGACGTCGAACTTAATTTACATAATAAGTTCAAGGATTTTCATAATATTATCACTTGGTACGTTTCACATTTTTCAAGAAAAGGAGGTCAAACGCTTAACTAAGTATCGTGGTTTTCTTAACTTAATGACGTCCAGTTTTTAGTAGATGTTACACTAATATAAAGGCGAAAAATAATAGTGTGTATTCATGTGTATGTCGTATTTTTCTCTTTCACGCTCAATCTGATGTATTTTGGTGAGTGTGAGAAACAATTACTTGACTTGATTCTGCCATTACACCAACGAGCAACCCGAGTGACGTACAGAGAGTGTCCACCCTTACTTTGTTGACAACTCTACGGTCCGGGCTAACCGTTTCGCCTCGTCATCTAAACCATGTACATCGAAGGACTGGCACAATTTGCCTGTAGCGGTCTTTGCGATTATAATTAAGGTGTCTTCAAGGCTACAGTGAATAAGGAATAAACTAATGCGCCTCACCATTAACGATTGCAAATGCTTACCATCAGGTGGAATCGCAGTCAAGAACTGGTTTGGTTTATATCAATTTAAAAGAAAACGACTGTATGGATTTCGATGAAACATGGTACATGGATAGATAGGTAGGTATGTTCTGGAAGAGTATATAGGGTATCTTCATTGTTCCTTCCGGGAGGAGTACGTTTCCTTGGGATAATATTCTACTTTCTCGCAGGTGATGCCGCTGACCGAGGCTACTTAATACATATAATAATTACCTTAGGTGACGTACGAGATGGCGGGAGGAACTTGAAAGATTTTACCAGAACTGAAAGGAAAAAGCGCAGACTCCCAAAAAATAGAAGGAGCGGATTGAGGCCATATAAACAATATCTAAAGTAAAAGTACCCGTAAATCTGTCTGACTGTTATGCTTCCACGGTTAACTGCTGAACGAATTCTGATGAGATTTGGTACGGAGTAAGCTTGAATCTCAAGAAAGTAAAGGCTGCTTAAATCTTATATGTAACAGATTTTTTAATTCGTTTAAAAATTTCCAAGTTGTTTGACTTTTTATACAGACCAAACACTATTGTTATCGAATTAAATGTTTTTGTGTATATTTGGTAGGTCAGAAGATAGGTCGTAGACTATTTCCCCTCCCCATTTTTTGATGATTTATACGGCAGAGAAAAGTTAGCAAGGTAAGCTAAAAAAAAAAAAATTAAAACAGAACCTAATAGTTTTTTATTTATTTATAGAAATCTTGCAACAACTGCCCTGACAATATATTTTCTTAATACTAATCCTGTGGTCCAAAAGTAAATAACAGTACCTATTCCGAGTTCTGCCTTCGTAAATAGAGTTACACAAACAAAATAAAAAAGAATAAGATTTTATTTGATCTTTCACTGTCTACCTTGTCCTGCGTTACAAAGAAACGTAGTGTGTTTAATAAAAAAGAAACAAACGTGAACCAAAGGTTTTATTTTTCTTTATTTCTTTATTAAACATACGCTTAATACTATGTCAACAAACTACAACACAATCTGGACATACTTTTGTTATTGGTTTTGTGTGCATTACATTGTTGTGAATATTTGAAGTGAAACATTTCATAATGGTGTTTTTAATATCGTGCGGATTTCATTACGCATTTTTCGGGTTTGCTCTGCATACAAAAAAAAATAAAATGCAAAAAGACGCGTCCCGCGTGCGTATTCCAGGTGTTACAATAAATATGAAATTGATATTTGCGAGGGTTACACGTGCGGAGTAATCCCGCATGCGTGATCCAAACTGGTACGATATTAAGGCGTATAGTCCCTTGAACCATCTGACCGAAATTATGTGAACGCAACTCTCGCACTCGCCTAGGCGGCAGTACGCAAATCTGTGCATTTATTTGCGGCCAGCAGCGCCCGGAAAGCGCTTTAAATCCATTTCCTCTGCGAGATATTGATTGATTTACATATGCAATGTTCACTTTGAAGAATATTTAACCACCAATTTTTATGTGTAAAAATGTTTCTAAAGGTCCAAGCCGTTTCGAAGAAATAGGGAAAAGTTGCGAAAAGTTGCGAAATTGTTAAATATTTTTTTTTTACAAAAGTATTAATTGCACGAAAAAATCAAATGTTGATATTATTGTTCATGAATCTATAATAAACATATATTTTATTCAAACCAATTAACCTAGCCGTTACGGAGGAGTAGGCCTCAGAAAATCACTGTTTTATGGCACTTTTCGGGCGCTTGGCCCTTAAAAACACCCTAAAGACGCACTGAGTATAGGTACTTTTAGCCCGCGGGACAGCAAAACTATTAAATGATTAATATAATTATATACTTGAAACTTCGTTAGTGGCTTCCTTCCTTCAAGTTCGAGTTTTATAAACAACGAACTTATAGGAGATCGAAAATGGCCTGAACTGTTCTTCTGAACTTCAAGAAAAGGAAGGCCACTTTTTTGCTTGCCTTGGCGGCTAATTCAATAAGTTTAGCTGAAATGAGCGGGTTGTCTTGATGATTTTAATGATTATAATTCCGTAAATAAATACGTGTTACGGTCGCAAATCATATTTTAATGAACATTGAACCTGATAGGTACTAACTGGCAAATTTAAAAAAAAAATTAAGTAGAAGAAGAAGGCATTTTTAAAATTATTATTTTTTACCAAATTTTGGTCTGTATCAAAATTAATTTTAGGCACTTTCCAAAGTAGCATCAATGTTTTCTGTATAATAATATATTGGAAACTAATTTTAGTTTCAGATAGTATAATCATAAAGGGGCCCCAACTAATTGGGTGTCGGATGAAAGGCCATTTGATCTTAAGTTTTACTATTATAATTACCATAAATCTAACAGTATTTTACTTAATTATCAACTTCTAACTGTATCAACCAAACAGAAAACTGAATAAGTTACAAATTGATACTTACACATGATTTTCTAAACAAAACGCAAGTATACAGAAAAAAATATGTTAGATTGCTAAAAATTATAAAAAATCCATCTGCTATTCCATAAAACCATAAAAAAAGTTATCGAGCGATTCTAAAATGTGTCTTCACATACACCATACATTTCATTCGTAATGGTGATACTTATTATACTATACAAGATGTAAGGGACAGCCCTCCACAAACTTTAAGGGCTTGCTCTGTAGATGAAACTGAACAACCTAACACTAAATTTTTTTTCAGGAAACGAAAAAAAAATTCGGCCTCTCCATACAAACTATCCAATCAAGTTTATAATTTTGTATGGTGAGGCGGATTTTTTTTTTCGTTTCCTGAAAGAATTTTTTGTGGAAGGTGGTTCAGTTTCGTCTACTGAGCAAGCCCTTAAAGTTTGTGGAGGGCTGTCCCTTACACCTTGAATATAATATTATAATTATACTATTTTAGGTAAATACAAATACATACATAAATTCCTAGGTCACAAACTCATGTATAAATATTCGGAACGAAGGCACTTTTTCTTACTACTACTTTTTTTTTAAACAAGGTGTCCCCCACGGTTCCACCGATGCCTTTAGTTACTGCTCCGCTACCGTGTATCGTACCATAATATTATAAATAGCTAATGGTCCTTCTTGATAAATGAGCTAATCAACGCTATTCTTTTTTTCATTTTGGACCCGTACTTCCTGAGATTAGCACGTTCAAACCAACAATAAAACATACAGACAAACTTTTCAGCTTTTTAATCAATACTATAGTAGTATAGATTTTTGTCGCCTAGAATATAATAATATGCGTATGTCACTTTTACAGGTCTTACATAAAGCACTATCAGCTCAGTATTAACATTGAAATAGGCACCTACCTAATATGGATGCAATAAAAAAAAAAATGCGAAATTCTATTATAAACTTTAATCGTTTTAATCCCGTGAAGGGTCGATCCGGTACATGAAACACTATCGATTTTTAAAGTCCAATGACCTGGTAGTTTGTACGCAACGCCGACAACTACCTACGGGTCATTGGAATCGCTCAGCTGACGTTTTCTTAAAGAAATTAATTTCGTACATGCGTAAATTAATGCCAGTTTTGAAAAAAAAGTACTTTATTTTTTAATTTTATCTTTACAAAGCGATAGTGTTTTATGTACCGGATCGACCCTCCACGGGATTAAAACGATTAAAATTTAACGGTGTTTAGCTCCAGTAAACAAATATGAAAGAATTTTAGATAAGAAACGGAAGTCTGATATGAACTTTGATGTCAAAGTACCACTCATACATATCTTGCCATAAAAAACGGTTCGTCTTGGCAGGAGACACAGATTACGAGTATATTTGTTTAAAATTGTAGTAAAGATATTATTTTCACAGTTAGTATTCGATTTTTGTATATTCAATGATAAACAGATTTGACAAAATATTTTTTTCATGCCTATTCTCTATTATATTATTAAACCGTTTTAATGTATTTTTCTAATCATCAAATTCTTAATAAATTCCTCATCTCGGGCTACGGTTTTATTCAAAAGAGTTACTGTGGCCTTGGACCCCCTAGGGCAACTGATAGAATGTATAAAACGGTCGGTTAGTCAATTAAACTTTGACTCTCACTCACTTTACTCAAAGCGGGTGGAGTCATGATTTTACACCTCACAAAAAACGACTAATTTAATTTGAATAGATTGTTTTATGGTAAGGATATGTAGAACATGATATGGGACAGAGAACAGGAGTCGTGACCTAGATCGTCTTGAATCGATGACAACATATCGATAAAAACTAGTTATTGCTATAACAACAGCATATCTCACTAATAAGTCGATTCAGAAATAAGAATACAAACACTAGAAGACTAGGATTCTCAAATCTTAAAAACAAACTGTATTACCAATATAGGTCTACATTCAGCTCAGAGCCAACCAGAGACCACTCTTCCAGTAACTTTCGACTTGCCTCTGTCTCTTCCGTAACTTGGGGAAGCTGATGGGCTAACCCTGGCTGATCTTGGCTGAGTTGAAGACTTGGCTGGAGACCTTTCAGGCTCACTGGTATCTGGAGTGATGACAACACTAGGAGGCTCTGACGTCATCTTCTTATGCTGAGATTCTAAACTGGAAGCTGAAAGGATCTGTTCTGACTGAGAATGGACGCTAGGAGTTGGAGTAATCGGCTTCTGAAGATTTGAGTCCTCTTCTTGAGTGATGTACAGGGTTTTTGTTGGGGTCTCCGGTTCTATAGTGATGACATGGTCCATGGATTGGAATTCTGCTGGAGGGGGCAGTCGGCTGCCGTCAACTGGGTCAAAAGCTGGTGTGCTTGGCTCCGAAGGTTCTTGGGACGAGGATTTCAATGGACGGGTCTGTTCTGATCCACCTTCTGAACCTGGGGGAAATAAGGAATATTTTTAGAACAAAAAACAAGAAGGTATTGACGGTAAACGGATTTACTTTTGTTACGTTACGTTTACATGCGTTCAGTGGCGGAAATTGTTAGTAAACTAATAACAGATCGTTTCTGTTTTGTGTACTTCGGAACGGAATGTTTTACTTTCTCGCCTCGATGAGATTTTAATAAATAATGTATTTGAGGCTAAATATTTATTTTCTTACAAAATACAATACACAATAAGCAGCATTTACTGTCTAATTTATTCACCCATCAACTGCGAGCTATTTAATTAAATTAATAATAATATTTCTTTACAAAATGGCCGGAAATTCATTTTATTTATCAACCCACTAAGGTCATACCCTTGATTAAACTCAGTCAGAGGCGTAGCTACCGCCGCATCAGCCGTATCAATGATATTGGGCCCCCGAGTTACCGGGGCCCCGACATGTTCCATAGTTCGTAATACAATCATTTATTCACCATCTTAAATTCCCTTATTGATGGGAAGCCAGTAGTGGATGAATAATATCTATATGAGAGACTGTACTAATAGTTTTTAGTTCGCTCCGCTCGCACGAGCTTTTTTTACGTAAGGCGACAATACAAATTCAACCTATTCAAGTACCTTCAGAATGATCCAATAAACAAGCTCATTTTAATTCTATGCTAGTAGGTACGACATACAAGGTGTAAGGGACAGCCTTCCACAAACTTTAAGGGCTTTCTCAGTAGACGAAACTGAACAACCTTCCACAAAAATTTTTTTCAGGAAACGAATAAAAATTTCGGCCTCTCCATTCAAACTGTCCAATCAAGTTTATAATTTTCTATGGTGAGGCGGATTTTTTTTTTCGTTTCCTGAAAAAAAATTTTTGTGGTAGGTTGTTCAGTTTCGTCTACTGAGCAAGCCCTTAAAGTTTGTGGAGGGCTGTCCCTTACACCTTGTATTTTTTACAAAAAAAAAAAAGAAACTTCGAAATTATTTGATAAGGGGCCCATTAGAACTAGCTACGCCACTAAACTTAGTAATAATACAATGAATACCAAACTAAGGAATAATTAATCTGCAACAATGTTTGTTTCCATAATTTGTGACCTTTGGAATAAAGTAAGCCATCTACCGCCATTTCAAATTTTCGTCATGGTTCGATGGAACTTCAAACTTCAGTTTAAAGTTAATACAATAACTCATTCATTCATTCTAAATATAGATTAAGGGCTCTAAATATAAAAGATAGATTACATCATTTTCGTTGCTAAGTTGGAAAAGCTTCTCATAATCTACCTTTCAGTTTACCTAGCAATTATTTTGCTGATTTTGAATACAAACTGTGCCTTTTCAGCTCAAGAGAAGTTTATTTATATACTTATAAACCACTGAACCATTAAATAACTTAATAGGCCCTGTATCTAGGTTTACAAACTGAAAACAGTAATAATGTACAAACAACAAGTAACATTGTGCCATTGTCGTTATATAGGGTAACTGGTAATTAGTGACCGATATTTATACACGTGATTGTACTTATGATTACAAACAACTTTCCCAAAGAAACTTTTTTTATACTTATTAGTTTTATCACAACAACAACTGTTCACGCAAATTCGCGCGCACGCGCCTATGACCTCTCAGCTGTTAGCCGCGTACGAGTAAGGCCTGTTAGGTTGTCTTATGTACCTTACATACAATAGTGATAGTGCACCCACGCCGCTTGCAAACGAATCGGTGTATGTAATCAGTGTAGGTACCGACATGTTCCGGTTAAATAATATAAGTTAAATAATGAGTATAAAAAAAGTTCCTTTGGGAAAGTTATCTGTAATCATGAGTACAATCACGTGTATAATTATCGGTCTAATTACTAGTCACCCTATATAAACTTTTCGTGCCATACCACAAACTAAATAGATTATAAGATTTAATAGGTAATGTCATAGATATAATATTTCTGTGGGTAATGTAACATGAGAAAATAATCATCAATTTAAAAACTCTATTTCATACAAAACTGCGATACGATGCGAAGCCACATCGCAGGATGCTGGGATGCGATTTTGTGCGGCAAAGCGATGTTCAGCTGTCCAAACAATGTGCAATGCGAATCAATTCGCAAGTTTTTAAGCGTCGTGCAAGTACATTTTTTTCTTGAATGGCAAAAGTTAAGCTACACAGAATATAAACATGTAAATAAATGTGACAATGTATACAGGGTTATTGGTAAAACACAAACATCCATATAAACAACAACTTTTGTTCTATGACTTTTAATATAACACAATTCATTTACCAAAAACAAACCTTAAGGATTTCGTTCGATCTAACACCTTTCAACACTGGATTTTGCTATATCTACTCGTACCTACGTCTGAATAACGCGTCGCAAGCGATCCCCGCTCGCCTCCGCTATTGTACTATCGTTTGCTTCGTATGGACTTCGTAATATTAAAAACATTCAATTTAAATATTTTTGTTTTTATATGAAAATCGGATGTGACAAAAGTTTTTGTGTATGATGTTAGTAATATAGTCCTGAGGGGTTGCCGGTGTTTTGTACTGATACTATTGCCTCGTGACTACGAACAAACGAACGCAAAGAAATAGTTATAGATTGATTAGTCAAAGCATAAGTATTAGTACACTCAAACAAAATTAGATGCAAGTTAGTTTATTTCGTACGTTAGTCAAACTATTTCATTGGAGATTTACTCAAATCTTTGCTTTATCTGCGACATATTCAATTCTTGAAAGAAGTTTTCTTTTGTTTCAGGCTGGAATTAAGTTAAATTATATGTACTCGTAGTGTCAATTAATTATGACGAGGGGGTAGTGGCCAAAATAATATTAGCCGCATGGTTTAAGCAAAGATGGTCGTGGTTTAAGTTTCAGCAACGCTTGCCAAGGCCAGTTTATGGATGGGTGACTATCTTAATATACCGAGACATTCCGTCGTTGGTCTCGGCTCTCATTTCTAGTTCTATGACAGTTGTTACGTATAGTCAGAAGCAAGGAAGGTATGAACCTCTATTTTTTAATTAATTTTACTGATCATATTTGTGTAGTCAAAAGTAATAAAAAAGAAATCCCAAAATTGTCTACGTCATAGCTGGTAAATTCATAATCGAATCAATCATTCATAAATCAATAGCCTGTACAATATTTCCATAAATTGAATGACAGTTTGGGATATAAAAAACAGTAAAGTAAAGTCTCAATGAATTATATTCATAAACAGCAAAGTTATTAGTTTGCTGTTTATGAATATAATTCATTGAGACTTTACTTAAATAATAGCAAGACCTTTTGTAATAAGCCCTATAAGTATTTGTACTAATTAAAAAATAAGGGTGTATATTATTTGAGGTGTGGGTTTTGGTAACTGTACCCGCACACGGGCCACAAAAAAACGCTGCTTCAAGCTTCTTTTTGAGGCGCCTGTTTTATGGCTCGTGTGCGGCGGTGCCGCCACAAAAAACGCTTGTAGCGGCTTCAACCTTCTCCGGACACAAGAGGTGTCGCGTGCTTCAGCTGTTTTTTGCGGCCGCTTCTAGCTTTTTTTTTGTGGCCACTTCTAGCGTTTTTTTGAGGTCCGTGTGCGGGGACGGTAATAGTTTAAGTAATCTCAAAACAATTGACGATAGGGAAAATGTCATGATGGACATCCCCACACATATGCATAAAATGTTTTGGGTACACGATAGGAGCATTGTGCGTGCAGCTAAGGGGTGGAATTCCCTGTCGGAATGTGTGTTTTCTAATAGCTAAAACCGGTCATGAGTGAATAGGTTACTTCTAGGCAAGCGTGCTCCATCATCGACCACATCATCGCTTACCATCAGGCGAGATAGTGGTCAAGCGGGACCCTATCAATAACAATAAAAAATAATGTCTGTTACCTTTGTCCTCGATGTCGGCTTCGACTTGTATTTCATTCTCGTTCAGTCCTTCGTCATCGACATCAGACTCAGGGATTGGCGTCCTGCTAAGGTATGTTCGACCTGTCAACGAAAATAAGGTGTGATTCAGACTAGAAAAAAATATCATATCATCTAACATATTCAGCCTTTTAATTTTCCCACTGCTGGGACGGTGGTGAATTAAACATGCCTTCGAATTTTTGGTTCTAGGACATACCAGTTTCCTCACGATGTTTTTCTTCACCATTTTTGAGAACAGTGATGGTGAAATAAATAACACAATGTACAATTGCCGAAACGGATCTTGAGCGCTCGGCGTCAGAGTGGGGATCGCTTTGCGCATTCCATACATTGGCGAGCCAATCGTCTTCGTTGTTAGATACATGCAGCAACGCAGGGAACGAATCAGGAGTGACATCTATGACGCGATGGCGTGGTGAGCCAATCACTGACACTGGCCCCCGCGTCTCACTTCGCACCGCTAAAGAGACCGAATATTAGACTTCTGCGCAACTTGAAGCCAGCGCTCAAGATCCGTGACGGCAATTGTAATTCGCCTGGCTGGTTTGAACTCGTGACCTACAACTCGTTAGTCGGGGCCCTTATCACTCGGCCACCACTGTTCTGAAAAAAATATGCAGTAATTTGGGGTCATAACACAGGCAACTATGGCTAACATTTACTAAAGATCTTTTCCATCTTAGACACCAGTTTTAAAATTGATGAGAACTCCTAACTAAAATATTACTTAATTTTGATCAATTTACAATTTATGAGAACTCCTAAATAAAATATTATTGCATTAGTCTTGTTTAATTTTATTTTTCTCGTTTTAGTATTTAATTAGTTACACCGCTTGAATAAATTATATAAAATTTAAGCGGAAATTATATAAAATTTATGCGAAAGCGGAATTGATGAGACAATACCAGTGTTCTATTTTATTTTTGTGGTAATCCGATATACATACTTATTTCCGTAGCAAAAATTATGACACTGATATTTTTTTACTATTGACTTATTATTTTTTACTATGTGGCTCGCACTTGACCAATATCTCACCTGTGCGCCGAAACGTTTACTGCGTTTTGCTCTCTTATTGGTTAAGGCCGAAGCGTCCGAGCAGTGTCATAAAACAGTGACTTTCTGAAGCCTACTCCTCGGTAACGGCCAGGTTAATAGGTTTGAAAAAAATATATGTTTATTTTAGATTCATGAACAACATTTAAAAAAAAAATATTTAGCAATTTCGCAACTTTTCGCAACTCCTTCGAAACGGCTTGGATCTTTAGAAATATTTTTATACATAAAAATGGGTGGTTAAATATTCTTCAAAGTGCAAAAATTGATTTAAAAGTCAGCCGCGCGCTGTTGGCCGCAAATAAATGCACAGATTTGCGTACTTACTCCTCGGTAACGGCCAGGTTAATAGGTTTGAAAAAAATATATGTTTATTATAGATTCATGAACATTTAAAAAAAAAATATTTAGCAATTTCGCAACTTTTCGCAACTCCTTCGAAACGGCTTGGATCTTTAGAAATATTTTTACACATAAAAATGGGTGGTTAAATATTCTTCAAAGTGCAAAAATTGATTTAAAAGTCAGCCGCGCGCTTTCCGGGCGCTGTTGGCCGCAAATAAATGCACAGATTTGCGTACTTAACCACCCGCTTGGGCCTTAAAGCCCAGGCGTCCGAGCAGTGCCATAAAACAGTGACTTTCAGAAGCCTCGGTAACGGCCAGGTTAATAAGTTTGAAAAAAAAAGTGTTTTTTATAGATTCATGAACAATATTATCAACACACATTGGTGGTTAAACATTCTTCAAAGTGAACATAGCATATTATATAAATCAATCAATATTTCGCAAAGAAAATAGATTTAAAGATCAGCGAGGCTCTCTCTGGATGCAGCTGGCCGCAATTAAATGCACAGATACTCCTACTGCTCCTTAGGCGGGTACGACTGTGGTGTCCATTTATTTCCAACCAGATGTTCAAAGGACTATAAGCCTTAAAAGCTTTGAGTAAACTTGTCGATCGCGTTAACGTAATAACCGACTACGAAAAAAAAACGACGCTGAAAAAGTGTGAAACAAGATTTTCAGGATGCTGTAATAAACAAAATTACTAGAGAAACAAGAACAGAAAAAAAAGAAAAGCCATAGTCACACGTTATTAAGTGCTACGGTTGGTATCTTTTTTAAGGTTGGAAATCATTCAATGACATCTCTCCCCTTGGGCGGGGAGGGAGGGCGTGTCAGATTTTTACTGACTAAAACTCTCTCCTATTCCTTCTTTGCCTTCATTCCAGGGCCCCGGGGTTCTCTTTCGCATCGCCCATGGCCCCAGTAGGCTTCGATCCTGCTGGGCCCCTACTGTTGCTGACATCTCCTTGAGGCGCGCGTGGAACATCACATGCCGTCGACGACTTGGGTTAAGTCCGGATGGGTACCGGACGGTCGGACGGACGGTTGGTAGCTATACCTTCTTTCGCTTGCCGTATTTGGGTAAAAACAAATTCGCACTAAGCATTCTCATGGCAAACGATGATCTCATGGTCTACGATAGAATACGGTTGCCTAGAAGTAATCTACATAATGAGTAAAATAATAGTTTCGTCCCAGAATAGTTTAACTAAACTCATACTCATGCTTGTTTGGCAATGACTACCTCTGCACATGTGGCCCCCTGGTAAATCATCAATATTTTGTCTATAACTGCTCCACCTTTGTTTTAATAATTAGATATACATTTTTTTTTTTTTCTTTTCCTCTGACACATTGCTTTTGCAATATTTTTATTTTTTATTTATATTTCAACTGTCATAAATTCGTTGGTAATTTATTTTGTTAACATTTTATTGATAGTTGTAATCATTATATTATACCTGATTTTTTTTTATATAGCCTCTTTTTGTATTGTGAATGTGAGAACACTGTATACTCCACGAACTCTTAGACTACTTCCTATTACGACTTACTTTGTTTTTTTACTGAGAAATTTTTTATTGTGCTTTTGTGTACAATATTTGACTGGTCTACACTGTTCTTACATAATATAATATCAATATTGTAAAAACACCCACTTTTTTAAAAGAGTAACCATGGAGTTTCTTGCCGGTTCTTCTCCATAGGAAACGACCAATTTGGAACCGTGCACTAGCTTCTGACGTTTTATAAGTGCCCATGTAGGCCTATGTGAAATAAAATATTTTTGATTTGATTTGATTTGATTTGATTTGATTTGATTCATCCAAACCCTTGCGTGACACGGAAGGACGCACTGTTAGAAAACAGAACTAACCTAACTCAATGTAAGTTTGAGCTTAAAATAGCGGGTTGAGCTGTAAATGTAATCAGCAAGACTGTTTCATTACTGAAAGTGGTATCGTGTGATGACGTACGGATGCGTGGGTTTCTTAGCTTTCGTGATTTGTGCAAAGGATGGGCGTTTTTGAGAATTAAGAAGACAGTAACTTTGTGAAAAGTTTTGAAAAATTTCGACCAACGACCTTACAGCTACTGCATGTCTAATATCAGGCGATGCATGTCTCTTAACACATATGACTTATAGATCTGATGTATATCGCCAGAATAATTTCCAAATAGTCTCGACCAATCAGAACGCAGTACCCCGCTCCCCCGTACCTCGGCTAGTTGGCAGAAATGTTTTGGTGTGTTAGTTTTAACCCGTTGTGTGTCTAAACGTGGATTCACGCGAGACACAACGGCTTTTTAATTGTGTCTCTAATTACGGCACACGAGAGGTTAAGCATGAGGCGTCTAGTGGCTGTAAGGTCGTTGATTTCGACATTTAAATGTTTCGTATCTCGAAATAGTACATTTTGATAAAGGTGGAAAATGTTTGTGATTGCGACCGAAGCGGAATTTGTCCGGGCAGCAGGCGGGGGTGTTATGGAGCCGACTGCTGTAGTGACAAATTTCCATGTATATCAAACAAAGTTTCTCAATACACTAAGAATGAATAAACGACGGTTGACCGGCGACCTACAAGCGGTAAGGAAATAAGAAAGTTTTCGAGTAAGTGTATTGAAAAAAATATTGTGGTGTTTTTCCAGAAAGAAATACATAGGATTGACTTCTTGAAATAATCCAATGATTGACTTAAATAATTTTTAAATTATTATTATTATTTATTATATTCTTTATTGTACACCACATTAACAAAAAAAACTAAAATAATAATAATAATAATAAAAAAAACAAAAAAAAAAATCTGCTATTTAAACGAGTAACGGAGCTGTAGACAGGCGCAACAATGTAGCAACTGTAGTAATTGTGTTACTGTACTTTGTTGTTAAATTAAATAAAAGTTACAATTTAAAATGTAATAGTGATGAGTGTAATAGTTTCAATAAACATAAATAAGATGATTCTAACTGAATTTACTATTATACTTTATATCTTTATATCATCTTGAACATCGACGCCGAGTTGCTAGTGTGTCCGTTTTCTATCGTTAACTTTTCGGGGAGTGTACACTGGAGTTGCACAATTTAATTCCAGGAAGTCCGTTCCATCATCGGACCACTAGACGTACGACGCCACCGGTACTAGATGGTGGTGGATATCACACCCATACGTACAAAGCATTTGGCCACTTAAGTGGAATTCCCCGCCAGAGTATGTGTTTCCTGATGGCTATAATTTAAGGGTTTTTAAGTCAAGACTTAATAGATTGCTTCTAGGCAAGCGTGTTCCATCGTCAGCCACACACACCATCGCCTACCATCAGGTGAGATGGTGGTCAAATGCGAGCTTCACCATAATAAAAAAAAAATACAAATGTTGTTTGCATTCTCCCAGGATACTGTCCTTTCAAATGCATCCTTTGCTCAAGAAAAATATATTCATTATGGGTGCTGTAGCTAGTTCATTACGCAATAAACTGAATTAGGTCGATCGATTATGTAAATAAATTATTCCTCTAATCATTTCACGACTCATAATTGAATTGGAAGTTTGTGTAAACCTATGCATTTCAAATTAGATTCTGATAACTGCGATTAGGAATATAGATTTGTGAAATTTTAATTGATTGACTTTTGATTGAGTAATTTTAATGATACCTATTGAATTAAATCACTTTTGTTTTTGTAATAACTGATAAAAAAACATTTTTTTTTATTGGTGCTTCGCAGTCGTCTGGTAAAAATCTAATCTGTATATAAAAGAAGAAACTGACTGACTGACATATCAACGCACAGCCGCAACTATTGCTAAGCTACTATCAGCGTGAAATTTTACACGAGATTTCCTTTTGTAACGTAGGCGAGCACTAAGAGACGATTTTTCAAATTCACTCCTTAAGGCGTATAGTCCCTTGAACCATCTGACCGAAATTATGTGAACGCAACTCTCGCACTCGCCTAGGCGGCAGTACGCAAATCTGTGCATTTATTTGCGGCCAGCAGCGCCCGGAAAGCGCTTTAAATCCATTTTCTCTGCGAGATATTGATTGATTTACATATGCAATGTTCACTTTGAAGAATATTTAACCACCAATTTTTATGTGTAAAAATGTTTCTAAAGGTCCAAGCCGTTTCGAAGGAGTAGGGAAAAGTTGCGAAATTGCTAAATATTTTTTTTTAACAAAAGCATTAATTGCACGAAAAAATCAAATGTTGATATTATTTTTCATGAATCTATAATAAACATATACCTATTTTTTTCAAACCAATTGCCCTAGCCGTTACGGAGGAGTAGGCCTCAAAAATCACTGTTTTATGGCACTTTTCGGGCGCTTGGCCCTTAAGAGGATACAACTCGACATAGGTACATTTCACTGTTTTTTATACAACCGCTCTTACGCGATTGTGACGTTATTACACATTTTTCATTAGATATTTTGGAAACACAGTATCTTCTGGATATTATCTAGGCTTCTATGAAAATTAATTTATAAATTTGTGTAAAACTAATCCAGTTAAGACCTCTGAAAATCTGCTATTTTGCATGAACTTTGACACTTCATAATTTACTCAAAAATCAAAAAAGTACAACATACAAGCCTAGTGTAATGATTTTTAAAGAAAATATTCATAAATCGTTCAACTTCCAATGATAAGCGATAGATGGCGCTAGTAGTTACATGAACTTTAGACATTCGTTGTAGATATTAAGTAATAATTTATAATATTAGACTTTATTTACTTGTTTTGTATAAATATATCATAATTGTTAAAATGAAATATTTACTTGCAGTTAATTATTAGATAAACTCTAATGTATATTAGTTAGTCAATTGATGTTACGTACTCTTTACTTTGCTCTGATTGGTCGGTTAGTCGACCGAGTGTTTGTGAAAGTTTGTGGTAGGGAAACACTGAGTTTGTTACTGTCATTTTGGACAGAGTCAGTCTGCTTTGAGTCGTTGAACAGAAAACATGTCCGACTAATCTGTGTATTTGTAAATGATTGTTAATAGAACGATAAGTATGAAATTGTGTTGATCAAAGTGAATAAAATATTTATACAATTTATCCTGAAGTGTTTGATTTATCACATTTCAGAAGTGGGATATGCCTACAAATATGTGCAGTGATAACAGGAAGAGGTTATGTGTGCCTAAATTGAAGATAAATGAGTTCGAGAAATATATTTTTGTCTTTCCAAGTGTACGAGTGTGATTTTAGACAAGAGGTTATGTGTGCCTAAATTGAAGCTAAGTGAGCTCGAGATATTTTTTTTGTCACCAAAGTGTGCAAGTGTTACTTTAAGCCAAGAAGTTGTGTGCCTAAATTGAAGCTAAATGAGCTCGAGATATTTTTTATTCTTTTTCCCATGTGTGCTAGTGTTACTTCAGACAAGAGGTTATGTGTGCCTAAATTGAAGCTAAGTGAGCTCGAGATTTATTTATTTTTTTAGCCAAGTGTGCCAAGTATTTTAGACCAGTATCATACTCACCCAAATTTCTTACTGATGGTGACAGGCTCGTGTATTGAATCATTCGATTCCCTTCAAATGTGTGAACTGAGTGGTACAGATATGCGCGTCATGTTCGTAATCGAACGTTGACAAGACTAAACACCTCTTAGAAGCTGGTGATTTATTTTAGTTTCTATATTTCAAATTGGGTTGCTTTTTCTTTATTTAATTTCATCGAATTCATATAGTGATAGATTAAAAAAAAAAAAAACAGTTTATATGTAAAATTTTCCTATTTCCCAAAGTGATAATTGTCATTGTTGCCTCGGATTACTTTGTGTGGCACGATAATTTCCCTTTCGTTTCGACGCATAGTTGTAAAAACATGTTGTACCCCTTATTAGTATGTCACAATAATGATAAATGATATATAATGAATGATAAATGATCAGTGATAAGTAATTAGTGATAAGTAATTAGTGATAAGTGATCAGTGATAAGTGATCAGTGATTAGTGACCAGTGATTAGTGACCAGTGATTAGTGACCAGTGATTAGTGACCAGTGATTAGTGACCAGTGATTAGTGACCAGTGATTAGTGACCAGTGATTAGTGACCAGTGATTAGTGACCAGTGATTAGTGACCAGTGATTAGTGACCAGTGATTAGTGACCAGTGATTAGTGACCAGTGATTAGTGACCAGTGATTAGTGATCAGTGATAAGTGATCAGTGATAAGCGATCAGTGATAGGTGGTCAGTGATCAGTGATAAATGATAAATTTATTTATTTATAAATGTTAAACGATAAACGATAAATGATAAATAGTAAATGATAAATGATGATAAATGATAAATTTATTTATTTATAAATGTTAAACGATAAAAGATAAACGATAGATGATAAATGATAAGTCTTAAATGATAAATGACATTTATTTTGTACTGTTGTTTTATGAACTAAATTTCCACCTATGACAAACAATAAATGAATTTGAGAGAACAAACTTAAAACTGAGTTTGTATATGTATAACACGATTTAAAAGGCTGTAAATGGAATTTCTTCTCCATAGAGATCTACACTTTGGAATATGTTATTACCGTCAATTTGCTGACTTACTGACTTCTTGGCAATTTAAGAGTCTGTAACTGGTTCATTAGAAATGTTTTGGTTTGATTTCAGTGCTTTGATGAGGCCAAGAGTGTCTTTGATGAGGCCAAGCGTGATTTTGATGAGGCCAAACGTGCCTTTGATGAGGCCAAACGTGCCTTTGATGAAGCTAAGTGTGTACCTTTGATAAAGACAAGCGAGCCTTTGATGAAGCCAAGCGTGCCTTTGACGAAGCCAAGCGAGCCTTAATATGACCAAGCGAGCCTTAATGATGGTTCATTTGAAATGTTTTGAATTGATTTCAGTGCTTTGATGAGGCCAAGAGTGTCTTTGATGAGGCCAAGCGTGCCTTTGATGAGGCCAAACGTGACTTTGATGAGGCCCAACGTGCCTTTAATGAAGCCAAGTGTACCTTTGATGAAGCCAAGCGTGCCTTTGATGAAGCCAAGCGTGCCTTTGATGAAGCCAAGCGTGCCTTTGATGAAGCCAAGCGTGCCTTTGATGAAGCCATGCGTGCCTTTGATGAAGCCAAGCGTGCCTTTGATGAAGCTAAGCGTGCTTTTGATGAAGCTAAGCGTGCCTTTGATGAAGCCAAGTGGGCCTTAATAAGATCAAGCGAGCATTAATGAGGGATGAGGCAACCATGCCTTTGATGAAGCTAAGCGAGCCCATTTGAGGCCAAGTGGGCCATTTGAGGCCATGTGGGCCATTTGAGGCCATGTGGGCCATTTGAGGCCAAGTGGGCCATTTGAGGTCAAGTGGGCCATTTGAGGCCAAGTGGGCCATTTGAGGCCAAGTGGGCCATTTGAGGCCAAGTGGGCCATTTGGAGCAAAGTGGGCCATTTGAGGCCAAGTGGGCCATTTGAGGCCAAGTGGGCCATTTGAGGCCAAGTGGGCCATTTGAGGCCAAGTGGGCCATTTGAGGCCAAGTGGGCCATTTGAGGCCAAGTGGGCCATTTGAGGCCAAGTGGGCCATTTGAGGCCAAGTGGGCCATTTGAGGCCAAGTGGGCCATTTGAGGCCAAGTGGGCCATTCGAGGCCAAGTGGGCCATTTGATTTGGCCAGATGAGCCAATTAAGATTCGGGTTAAGTGTGCCCGGTGCAGATGAAATTATCCTCAAGAGCGTAAGTAACGTATGAATTTACCTATTAATGTGATTTTAGTCTGACTACGTTGGCTTAATGCAGATGTTGTAAATGAATTGAATAATTTATTAAGTTTATTCATATCATATTTGAACTGTTTATTGGATGAGATTTGAACATTCTGTTATAGTTTTTGAAGATATTATAGGTATAGATAAATTGAATTGAAAGTATAATTTAACACTGGGATTTGATTCTTAAAAAAGAGTTTCAAATGAACGATACAAGTACTATTTCCTGTAAATGTTTTAACCACTGATTTTTTTTATTTTTGAGGACTTGGATTCCGACAGAACTACAGAAGGAAAAATTGCCAGTCTTATTGAACGAATAGATAGTTCCTGGTTCAAACAGTACAGACTTGAAGAAAAATGATGCAAAAAGACGATTTGGAAGGAATAAGACACCACCACGATGCAAGAAGCGAAGAGGTACCCCACGTTGGTCTAAGAGAGTGGTTGAATGATTTTCAAGGAGGAAAGCGTTACAAGAATCGAGGTTTGAACATATCCATTGGAACTTTGTGATACGGGAGTTCTATCACTTCTGTAAATTTTGAGAGTATTTAAGTTTGATTAGAAAGAGTAATTATAATTGATTTGTATTAAGCAAGTAGGATCAGAAACTGACTATACAATTTGTCTCAAAAACTTGCTAGACTTACCAAGAGAAAATAGAAAATTTACGAAACCTTGCCAAGTTTTGTAAGTTAGCATTTAGTGACGAAGTGGTAAACTAAACTAAAATGATTTTATCTAATGAGCAGAATTATGGTCGGTTTCAAGCAGAAATGTTAGCTAGTAAGAATTAAGGTGTAACTTATGTGAATATTATTACGACAAATTAATGCTTATATACGGATAACATATAAGTAAAAGAGCTGCAGATAGAAATTTAAACACACGGGATTAATGATAAATCTATTAGGAATTGAGCCAAACCATTAAATTGTAGACGAGGAAATGGATTTATTACACGTTTTCAATTCCTGTGACGTGTGCATACTGTAGCAGAGACTGATTCCATAGATAGAGAACACAATGATATTTATTTTACAAGTAGGATAAAATATATACTATTACATGACCATAACTAGTTCTCGTCGTCCAGACTGAAATCGAAGCCGGTTCCTAAGATGATTATGATACAATGAATGATTTAAATAGAGCTAAATATTACATCGTTATTTATTCGGTTAAGGGGAAGATGGATTGAAAATCCATACACTAGAGTAGAGGACCAATTTCAGGGTTTCAAATAAAAATAAAGTTTGACGAACAGTGCGATCCGAACTTCATTATTAGAACCTTTACTTGGTACGAAATCACGCACATGTGCTGCTAATATTATTTGAGAGATAATATTAGTACAATTAAGCCCTTAGCCTCTAGCTGAAGGATCACTTTTATTCTAAATGCTTAAGTTTCTGTTTTATATTATGCTTTCAAATAATGAAAGTAATGAACTCTGACTAAACGAGTCGCCACACAACATGTAGCAACATGGTGGCTACAGATTTGTGAGTTTCATTTAACCACTGAGAGTGTAAGATCTAGGACGCGTATGTCGATACCTTAAGTCGTAATATCATGTTTTCCACAGAAATTAAGACGAATACTGTTTCTGTTTATAGTATTGAGACGAGAATTGATCTAAATATCAAATTTTCGAATACTTTGACTAGAGACACAATAGAAACAAAATGAGAGAGCAAGCGCCAGCATTTGCTTAGGATTAAATGAATAAGATCTAGATTTCAAATTCTTATAGCTGAACCCGATGAAAAACCTAATGACATGAAGTGAATTCAGTGCGCGTAAACAATAAAGAATACTTTCGAACAAAAAGCTGATCAATTTTACTTTATGCTTACAGTCTCACATAATTAACATTGACCAATGGTTTTGAGTACCTAATTGAGTGTTGGTTATAAAACATATTTGACAGTAGTTTATTAACTTGAATAATACTGCAATCATGGATTTCTTTTAGATACCCTACTATCAAGAGCTTTTGCGATAGTCATGGTATTGATCTTGTTTTTAACGCTGTATCTTGTCTAAGGTTGAGCGCGGTTTTGCTAAAATATATAACCACTATTTTAAATCCCCTAGCAAAATAAAATGATTCCTATGACGAACACCAAGGAAACATATGCCTATGGCGTGTTATTAATTCTGTTAAATGTCCCACTAGACAGACTGCCACAAAACTACCAGGATCAGAGTGCCTTTAAATGATAAACATTACGAAGTAAAATACGTTAAAAAGTTTAAGATATGAAGTGAGCGCCAATATCTGGGTTAGACTAGCAAAAAGATACTTTCGTTATCAGTAAAATCCTTGATACAGCCTACAGCATAAGTGGTTTAATAAAGATTAGTAGATCTGATTGCAATTATGAGGGTAAAATTGAATTTGCCTCATTTTAAAATCCACAGATCCATTAAAAAAAAAAACAAAGTTTTAAGTATAAAATTACTGTAATTACCGATTTTGGCAAACTGAGGAATAACATTTAGAAGCATACTTTCCTCCGACCTTATATAAACTCGGATATAGAGAAAAGCCTTTGACAAAAAAAAAAATACTCTATTCTTCGTGTGATGAGAATGTTATAAACATATGACGTGACGATAAAGCAAATAATCAAGACTAAGCCGAATGTAATGATTATGAATGTAAGACTCAGTTCCTTGTAGAACTGGAATTAAGTTTCATAATTTTAATGAAAATATCCTATCATTTTAATTGTAATCGTGCGTCAGGAGATCGCACGATGTCGGATGGCCGAATGTAATGATTTTTAAAGAAAATATTCATAAATCGTTCAACTTCCAATGATAAGCGATAGATGGCGCTAGTAGTTACATGAACTTTAGACATTCGTTGTAGATATTAAGTAATAATTTATAATATTAGACTTTATTTATTTGTTTTGTATAAATATATCATAATTGTTAAAATGAAATATTTACTTGCAGTTAATTATTAGATAAACTCTAATGTATATTAGTTAGTCAATTGATGTTACGTACTCTTTACTTTGCTCTGATTGGTCGGTTAGTCGATCGAGTGTTTGTGAAAGTTTGTGGTAGGGAAACACTGAGTTTGTTACTGTCATTTTGGACAGAGTCAGTCTGCTTTGAGTCGTTGAACAGAAAACATGTCCGACTAATCTGTGTATTTGTAAATGATTGTTAATAGAACGATAAGTATGAAATTGTGTTGATCAAAGTGAATAAAATATTTATACAATTTATCCTGAAGTGTTTGATTTATCACACTAGCAAATTTTATCAAGAATCTATATAATGATAATGTATTTCAAAAACTTTTAAGTGTTTAAAAAAAAACACGTGTTTCCTGGAACAAGTTTTGTAAAATATTCGAGTAAATCACGGAATTACTGAATGTCAACAGAGTTTTCAGGTATCACTCTTTTTTCGCGTTGCCTTTTAGTAAAACATCACGTTGAATTGCGTTAGATGAAGTAACAAGCTTTTAAACCATGCTCGATGTTTTCTATAGGCGAGTGGAAAAGCAGAGGCTGCTTTTCCACTCGCCTATAGATATAGATTAAGGGTTTGAAACAGGAGTTCAAGATTTGTTTGGAGAAATCTACTTTCAGGCAGGTGAAGCCGTTAGCAGAAGCTAGTTATATATAAATCGTTTTGGGTTTCCGGGTCGAAACCAGTTGACATGAACAGTAAAAACTTTAACAGAGTCTGTGTGTGTACGTGTGCTGTTTTGACAATAATAAAAAGAAAATATGAAGGCCCCAAAACAAGAAACGTGTTCAGTGAGACGGAACCAATTGGATTAAAATTTCATATCAATACTTGGCTGTATGCCGAGTGGGTGTTTGCCTGTTTAAATCTCTATTGTAAAAGTTGATAGCGCCACTGTTCTCGGAACTGTCTCGTAACACTTTAATACATGTGGAGAATGTTTGACATTGCGACTAAGGCGGCATTAAAGTGTTAATGGCGCCCAGTGGTGCAGTGACCAATTTCCACATGTATCAAAAGACGTTTTTCAATACACTTACGAAGAAATAAACAGGGGTTGACGCATGATTCGTGGGGGTAGCTTAGAGCCCAGCCCGATACGATATATGTAATAAGTTGTGGCGGGGGCGAGTGTGTTTGAACTCAAGTAGTATTGTCTGGCCGGCTTTTTTGAACTTATTAAAAGGCTTATGTATAACTTACCACCAGATATAGTAACATATAAAAGACAAAAATAGTAAATGATCACCAAAATTAAACCTACATTTTAATGTAAAATTATAACCAAAGTTTTAACATCTCGCTATCCTATTTAAGCAAAATGAATCCAAATAAAGCATCGGCAGAACCCCATGGTTACGGAGATATCAGTAGTTAAAATTTTGAGGTTAGGTTAACTACCTGCCAAGACAGCTCGACGGAGCCCCGCTACGCGGGGCTCCTACTTCTGGGTGGTTTAAAAAAAATACGCCGCCACCTTCTTCTAACCTAAATCTATCCGACCCGGGGTGCCCTAAAATTCCACTAAGATAGATTGTTGATTAGACAAAGTATCATCCTGCTCTACGGGGCTAAAAAGAGCGCATTAATTTGCTCGCTAAGATTTGGTTATCATTTACTACATTTGGTGTTCGAATACAATTTAAAGTACAGTCGTAACTAAAATACTATTGTAACTATAGGATTTCATTTTTTTGGAGTCAAGTAATATATTTTTGACAAAAGAACTAAGGGTACCAAAGCGTTTTATGGTGGTCATTATATTTAATCCCTTATTGAAATACGCGTACTTCGTCGCATACCGGCTGTAACTTAGGCTTAGGCTAAATGATGGAAGAATTAAATGAAATCTCACGGCTGCATCTCCTACAACTCTCCCTCTCTTGTTTCTTAGGCGCTTCGAACACCTCGTCTTCTAGGCTGAACTCCGATGCTCTCCTACCCTTCTTCTCCCGCTCGTTGAAGTCCGACTTGATCTTGCTTCTCATGAACTTCGCGTACGCTACCCTGGTAACTGGTGATACTCCGGCCAGGTTGGGATTGTATTCTGAAAAAAAAAACAAATGAAATGCAATCTTGTTCGCAACTTGTCAAAAGTTGCGCAACGTTTTTGCTAGCAACTTTATAATATTGCGCAATATAAAATGTTGCACAATATTTTATTACATTGTGATGTGCTTTGGAAAAAATATTCCACCGTATGAATTCGAAAGAAGAAATACAAGCAAACGTAATTTGGGAGCTTATACACAGAAGTAAATCAGTAACTTTGCGAGCCTTTTTCCAAATAACATAAAAATCAATTATTTGTTCACGATAGTCATGAATGGTAGCTGCTTCTGCCGCCATTTTGGGTTTAAAATATCTTCAATACAAAGAGATGCTAGGACAAATTATCTACCGCTTAACCTTTGTGTGGATTAAAAAACTTCTCCATTTTTTCGTCAAACAAAAGAGAATTGCATAAAAATATTTTTTTTAAACTAAAGAGTTATGTACGACTACATCATTAATGGGTCTGCTGAAAGTTACAAAACTACTTTGTTCTCTAAAACGTCAGCACTATAATCAAGTTTTTGAAATCATATTAATAAAGTAACTTAAAACAGGACAAATCTAAGCTAATTTAATTTGAAATTTTTGCATTATTTATTTTTAATAATTTTTATCAGTAAATGTTATTTCCGGGCAAGTAATGCTATTTCTTATAACTCTCATGTATAGTATACCTAATAGTTTCTGCGGATCAATAGTCCTAGAAGCCATATTGTCCAGGATATGAGCTCGAAGGGACTGCCGGCTCCTCCTTGTCTCCGCTTCAGCGGTGGTTCCTATAGGATCCTTGCGAACTGTGTTGGTTCGCACCAGAGCGTTCCAATCACGTTTTTTGCTGTAACAAAACAAACAGAGTGAGTAATTCCCTGCCGGAGCTGGTGTTTCAAATAATCTGCCGATTCTTTGAAATAGCAAATTTTGCCAGCGGATTTCGGTTTTGATTTCGGTTCCGATTTCAAATTTAAAAATCCGCTTCCGAATTCGTTTCCGATATAACAACTTTCGAAACATTTCTAATGCCTACTAAAAGTCTTAAATTCATTTCATAGACAGTGAATTTGAAAGAACCAAACATAATTCGTGTATTAAAATTTTGTTAGCATCTGATAGTACAAAGCACCTGCCATTATATCTCTTCGTTTATTAGTAGAGAGTGGCTAAGGCATTATGTCCTCTTTTTTACCATAAAATATTCTGATCTTCTATCTTACCCATCAGTACTGCCTCTCCTGACAATAGCTTTAGCAATCTGGCTGAACACATCTTTTGGTTTATTCTCCTTGGAGATAACGTCTTTTATGATGCCCTCTACAATACCAATGTGGAAGTCTTTCAGGATCCTTCTCTCCATCACCTTTCCTTTTTTACCAGCGACTGCAAGAAAAATTGAAACAGTATTATTATTAGCTTGACAAGTATCACCAAAGTTATTATCGTCATTTTTAGGGTTTTATTTTCCTTCATCAGATTAATCGTCTTTAAAAGATTCTCTAGCATCCTTCCACATTTTCTAGATAATCAAATTTACCTATTTATGCTATCTTATGTAAGATTACCTAGTTGCAAGATTCATTTCATGTATGATTTAGGATTTTAAAAGGATATAGTCAGACAAACAGTATATTTATCATTCTCAAAATATACATGTAGACTTTGTTTTTTTATACTTCAGGGTTATTTTTTAAAAGACTATTTTTCTGATACTTCAGGATAAAGACCCCTTGACATGAAAAAGTCCAGAGTGAATGGGTTACTTCTAGGTAGACGTGGTCCATTGTCGATTACATCATCGCTTACTACCTGGTGAAATTGTGGTGACATGCGAGCTTATCAATAACAAAAGAAAATGAATCCAACACCATCTTACCCGTAGCATCCTGCATATTGATCCTGGGAGTCTTCATCCCATTGTTATGCAGTATATCGATCAACTCGTACCGCAACGTGGAAATGTCTTGTCTGATCTCCATGACATCATCCTCCGTGACTCCGGTCTCATCTCTTGCCCTCTGTTCTGCTGTCACGTACCTTCGGACTAGCACTCTCATCACGGCTTCGTGTTCTTGACGGGCTTTCTCGCGAGATTTATTCTAGGGAAGAAATGATCTTAATGCAGACAACTTAGAATTTAATCTAATTATTAGATTAGGTCATTTTTAATTAAATTTATTAATAAAATATTCGCCACAAAACCGTTTCAAAGGTTTATCTGTGGGGAGTATAGTGTAGAATAAGGCTTCGTAAGGCCGCTGGCAATAATTGTATTTAAAATAACGTTGAGACATTACACAATGAATATACAGGATTATTTGTAAAATTATTTGTAAAACAATGACAACCTCTCAGGACTGTTACTTACATCATAAATAACAACTTTTGTTCTACGATTTTTAATAATTTATCATATTTTAGTCCATCAGATAGAAAAATAAAAATACTTAAATTGAATGTTCTAAATATTACGAAGTGTATGCAACGCAAGCGATGTACAATAGCGGAGGGAAGCGGGGATCGGCCGGCAGGGCTACAGACTTATAGCAAAATAAGAGTTGAAATGTGTTAGATAGAACAATGAAAGGTTTGTTTTTGGTAATTTTTTTTTCTAGCCATTGCTGTCCCACTGCTGGGCAAAGGCTTCCCCCAAGTCCTTCCAAACTTTCTTCTCCTGCGCCGCCTCAAACCAGTCCTCGCGGTACGCGTCCAGATCAGGTAAATTAATCATGTTTTGAAAAAAGTCACAGAACAAAAAGTTGTTTTTTATGATGTTAGTAATACTGGTTTAAAAATAACCCTGTATATTATTATTATTGAAAAACAAAAACCAACATTAAAAATAAATTGTCTTACAATAATAGACCCCCGGTCCCTATTAAAGCACATTCGCTTGATCCAACAGTTGAAGTGCTTCGGGGTAGGAATGATGTTGAAAGGAGGAGGCACCGTGTCCCCGTCCTCGAAGTAAGACATCCACAGGTTGCTGCGGGCGAATTTCCACTCCGTATCCGCTCGTTCCTGAGAAACAAAAAAAGTACTGTAGCTTCGTGGACTTTGTAAAATTGGCTGTTAGTTTATCTACTAATTGGAAACTAGATAGAAAGGACATATTATACAAGTTTATTGGTCATGTTTTGAGAAAAATCAAAAGAACAGTAGAAAGATGTTTCTATTGAAGTTATACAGCAGACGAATTTCTCGAAAAAAATAAACATTTGATTATGAAGACCCTTAATTTATTTATATAGATGTTGTTAATCTATATATATTATGGCAATGATTGCATGTGAGTTATATCTTATGGCAATGATGAAAAATTATGGATGTAAGACGCCCAAGGCCTCAAGTCTGCTATTACAATAGTGTCAGAATGGTCTATCATTGATGTCATAATTGTCGATTTTGACAAGTTTGGTAATCTACTAATATAATGGCGCCATTATGACTTTCCAATGGTCAACCACTGACACTCCATTAAAAAAGTGGCATAGAATAGTAATTTCGTACTTTGACAAATTAATATTTGACGTATGCGGTAATCTGCTAAAACTTTTACAGTTTATTTGATCAGTGTTCTACCATTAGAACGTTATTGTGCAGTTATTGGTTTTAATATGCTCGATATTATCATTCTACCACAACTCTATTACGATACCATTGAATGATCAATGATCGATCATTATGGATTAGCAGATTAGGAATTTGGAATGACGAATTTATAAAAATAGCAGACTTGGGCCTCAGGACCATTCAATGTGGCGACACTTGGGAGAGGCTTATGTCCCAAAGTGGATGTCTTTCAAATGATGAATGATGAAAAAACGGAGTCCAGTTTTAAACAATCAATTTTCAAAGTTACAAATTTTCCTCTTTTACTTACCGAAATAATCTGATAAGAGTTGGACATCATGGCAATCAGCATGTTCAGGAGAACGATGATATTGATCACAGAGTATGACCCAAAGGTCAGGAGAGCCCAGAATCTGGTGAAGCTCTTGATCCCAGTCAGGTCGAAGGTGGTCAAGTCTACTAGACCGAAAGACGCCCAGAAAAGAGACTGGGATGTTTCGAATAGGCTGTAAAGAAACATGACGTTAGTAGATAGAAATGATGAAGCATATTGAAAAGCACGATGACAGTAAAATATTCCAGAAACTGTCTTATTGATGCAAGAAAGTAGTTTTATTATAAATGAAATATACGAATAATCATACAGACGAATGATTTTTATTACTTCCTGATGTTTGCTCAAACCGCTGAACAGATTTAGAAGAAAGGCATAAGGATAGATTGGTCTTATTCCTCGAAACTGGAATATCACATTCTAAACTAATTCCGGGAATATGTTCCAAAGCCGCTGATGCTAGTCTGTGACTAATTTGTAAAAAATTACCAGCAGTTTATGATCGTTTTGGACACATAAATATTAAATTATGCAAAATTAACGTGCAGCGTTACTCACTTAGCATATCGTCTCCAAATCGTACAAGCCCGTTCTTGATTAT
Organism: Mythimna ferrago; assembly: GCA_910589285.2. NCBI lineage: Eukaryota > Metazoa > Arthropoda > Insecta > Lepidoptera > Noctuidae > Mythimna > Mythimna ferrago. The sequence continues at coordinate 13,409,603 of OU342676.1, read as the reverse complement.
CAAAATCCGGTCCACCATTTGGAAGATGATAGCATTTGTTCTTCTCCAGCTCAGCGTAGTACCACATCAGTTGGTTTAAACCTGCACCAAGAAAAGAGTTTAATCTTACTTCCACTCTACGCTACTCTTAACGCAACCCATTTTATGACCTAAATACCCTGACCCTGTATAACCGCTGAACTGTTAAAGGCATGGAGCGATATCGGGTGTAGCTCCATCAGTCTTTTTAGCTCGCACGACGGACATTTTAACACGTCATAGCATGTCCACAGATTCGTATTGGCTTGGGAGTTTACCGATATAGCTAGCTCGAAGAATCGTCAAACTTAACTGTCCCCGCATATGGGTCACAAAAAAAAAGCTAGAAGCGGCTACAAAAAAAGCTAGAAGCGGCCACAATAAAAAGCTAGAAGCGGCCACAAAACAAAGCTAGAAGCGGCCACAAAAAATAAATCTGAAGCCCGCGAAAGCGTGTGGCCAGAGAAGCTAGAAGGGGCTTTTTAGTGGCCCGTGTGCGGACACTTAGTGGCAGTAGGCAGGTCATATTGCTCGCAGAACATATGATCGATGGGGCTGAAATTTTCTGGGCAGATCATGTTCCGGAAGATGCAGTATTAAAGGCTTCTCACAAGATGGACCGATGAGCTGGTGAGGGTCGCGAGATTCCGATGGATGTGAGACGAGAGAGATTTAGCACCAGTCAGTAACCACTTGATGGACAAAGATATGTCCAACAGTGGCCGTCTTATGACTGAAATCATGATGATGATGGTGATGTATTTGCTTACGGGTGGCGCATTATGTCTTCTTCCTAGTTTTAGGTGTACAGAATAAATAAATAAGTAATTATCCTATCATATCATATCGGGAGAGAGTTGGACCAGGGTGGCTATGACCCAGAGTAGATGACAGGAACCATTAGAAAGTAATGGGTGAGGCCTACGCCAAAGAGGCGACTACTATTAAGTGTCCCCGCTCACGGGCCACAAAAAAAGCTAGAAGCGGCCAAAAAAAAGGTGAAGCGCGCGACAGCTTGTGGCCGGAGAAGCTAGAAGCGGCTTCTAGCTTTTTTTTGGCGGCACCGCCGCACATGGGCCACAAAAAAGGCCGCCACAAAAAGAAGATAGAAGCGGGTTATTTTTGTGACCCGTGTGCGGGGGGACACTTAGAGATGATTTATAGCATAATTAGTATAAAATAGGTAACTAAATGTAAAATGTAGAATTAATTAACTCAATTAATGTGAGTGGTAGAATAAAGGCTTTTTTATTTTATTCATTTATGATAATTTAGAGTTCTACTTACCACATCCAAAAGCAAAAAGCACCAGCATGTAGACAAAGAAGAACTTGAGAATATCCAGAATCATTCTTCCCAGAGAAACTTGAAGAGGTCCAAGGTACGGATTGATGGAGAAGATATGGACCAGCTTGAGGAATGAGAAGATCATGCCGGCTGCGAAGGCACCTTCTGATAGGAGCATGGGGTCGTAGGAGTCCCATTCTTCCCGGGCATACCAGGGGTCTATTCCTGTGTTATAGTCTCGCTAAAAATAAATAATAAACTAAATAAAGAAAGTAACTAGTTAAAAATACGTATATTATATTATTAGATGGCCTCGTTTCATAACTTATTAATATGTCTAAAGTGTTGTAATATCATTCAAAGTTGAGAGGAAGTTTAATAAACGGGTCAACCTTAATGAAAAATAACAATATTTTAATGTAAATCGTAAAAGGAGGCCCTACTAAGAGCTCATAATGCGATCCTTTTGACGATCTAAACTGAATGTTAAAAATTAAAAAAAAAAACCAGTGCTGAAAAAGTATGAAACAAGATTTTCAGGATGCTGAAATAAACTGGAAAAACAAGAACATAACAAAAAAAAAGGCCATGTTTCGGTTGGTACCAATAACACATTACTTTTTGTCTGCTAGAGGGCGCCATATCGAGTTTTGTGACACGTCACGTTGCCTATGTTCAGCGGACGAGTAAGACGGTTCTAATGATACCTCATATGTCGAGTTCCGACAAGTAGATTAGGAGCTATCAGGGAATAGATGAACATACACACATATGTACATAGCCTGTCAAAAATCATAACCCCCCTTTGGCTTTGCCTGTAGACGGGTAAAAAGGATGGAGCTACATGGGGTGTATAGCTCTCTCTCTCTCTCTCCACGCATACTTGATATTTTAACACGTCATGGTAAGGCCCCAGGTCTGACTTACAGACTTAGTAACGATATATGATGATGATGATACAATACTAGCGGCCCGTCCCGGCTTCGCACGGACAATAATTATAGCCTATGTTACTCAGGGTGAACGCAGCTTTCCAATAGTGAAATAATGTTTGAAATCGGTACAGTCGTTTTTGAGTTTATTCATTACAAACGTACACACAAAAATTAGATTAGTGTAGATATAAACTAATAAATTACATATTTATTACAAACAATATATAATAATTTATATAGGTAATATTAATATAATATGAAAGAAGAGAAATAGTGTACATGATGACAATATAGATGATAATAATAATAAAATAATGAGATATTCATTGTTCTCCTCGAGCTTTTTTATAAAACTACGAAGACTTTGCGGTAGGTTATAGTAACGAAGACATAATAAATATGGTTAATTAGCTGCACGTAATTTTATACTACACCCAAGGGAAAGAATAGGGTTCAAGTTTTGTATTCATAAATGGGAATAATATTATGATAATTCCAATTAATTAACACAAGAATTGTTAAAATTTATAAAGCTCCCATTTCGGTGGTTTTGTTTTAATTATGAGCCAATTTAACCGTACGTAGCCGGTTGAAATGGAGGCGAGTATATCTTTTCTTAACGATAAAGCAGCCATTTTAGTTTTTTAGACGTCTATCTACATTTATATCGTCATTATTTCTTTATTTTATCGAATTGCCTTTTTATATTATTGATTGGTTCGCGTTTGACCACTATGTCACCGGATGGTAAGCGATGATATGGCCAACGATGGAGTGCGCTTGCCTAGAAGTAACCTATTCACTCGGTTTGGGAAATTACCAAACAACTCCTCCCACTGTGGGTTGAATATGTCAGACTTTTACTGGCAAAAACCTACTCGAGTTCCTTCAGATGCCCTTTCCATTTCAAGGCCGCGGTAGCTTGTTCGATCAAACCCGCAGCTCAGCATTTCCTCAACCATGTTGAGGGCATCTTTCTCTCTAACCGTGTATAGCTAAATACCTGTATTTTACTCAGTGCATGACTTTTTGATCGTAACAAAGTTCACAATTCTATAAGTGAATAATATCTACGATATACGATAAGTACCTCTAGTAATTGGTAGTCAGGTTTACGGGATTAAAACTAAATACAATGTGGATTGTTCTGATGGGAAGAATAAACAAAGATGCGAGTTGGACTCGCACACTCAGGGTTCCGTGCAAAATACAATTCTCGAATGGAGTCTCAAAGATTTTTCCGAAATGCAAATTTTTTTTTTTGGTGACTTAGGTAACAACCAATTTACTGTTTTCAGTAATATCTGTGCTATTAGACCTTGCTTTGCGCCAAATTTCAGGATTCTGGATCAACGGGAAGTACCCTATTAATTTCGGTCTTTGAGAGTATCAAAATATACTTTTTTTGCGACATAAACGGCCGTATCTTTTTTATTCGTTAATTTAGAAGTTTGTTTTTTTTCACAGCTTGAAGGGACCGCAGACTTGAGTACATGGTTTTAATTTCAACTCGATACCTCCACGCGTTCTCGGATCTTGACAGACAGACAGACGGACGGACAACAAAGTGATCCTATAAGGGTTTCGTTTTTTCCTTTTGAGGTACGGAACCCTAAAAACGACGAAGCACAGCCATTCGTAAATCAACATTCAACATACCTGTACGATATACCAAGAAGAAAATCGTAAGCAAATCCAAGCGATGTAGAAAGCGTTTGTGATAAAATCCACGATGTTCCATAGATCACTTATATATTCCGTTATTCCACCTGTCCATAGTGATCTTATTTCTGCCCAAATTAGACCTGGAATAAGGATTATGTCAATTTCTGTTTCATCATCATCTTCCAAATTTATTTGTAATAGGTTCAATATATTATTTTCTTTTATACATACATCTGTATCTGTCGCCAGTTGAAAAAAATAGTTGCATATTAAATTTTTTTTTGTGACGTAAGTAACAACAAAACTGTTTTCAGATTATTTCCTATACCTGTGCTATAAGACCTTGCTTTGTGCCTTTCAGGATTCTGGATCAACGGAAGAGTACTCTATGAATTACGATTTTTGAGAGTATCAAAATATACGTTTTTTTGCGACATAAACGGCCGTATCTTTTTTATTCGTTAACTTCGAAGTTTGATTTTTTCACAGCTTGAAGGGACTGCAGATTTGAGTATATGGTTTTAATTTCAACTCGATACCTTCACGCCTTTTTGAGATAAAGGTTCCGTTTTTTCCTTTTGAGGTACGGAACCATAAAAAGTGGAGTACAACCAAATAGATTTAAATGTGCTTTGAAAAAGTGGAGTCCACATAAAGTGTGCTTTAAATTGAAATGGATATTTTAGCAAGCAATATCGAAATAAATGTGAGAGTTTGAAATAATATGCAGTATATTACTGTATCAGTGCAAAATTTAAAGTGGTCTTTAGTTTGAAAATATTATAATGTATAAAATAGGTATTTGTAGGTAAGCTAAATTTAATGATTGTTTCATTAAAGTGTTGATTAATTTTAGTATTTTGTGTTATTATAAAGACAAATATGATGGAAGCCAATAGGAAGAATTTATTACAATAAATTGTGAAAATAAAATTATATCAATATTAGTGAAAAGTGGTGAAAATAAAAACTAAATTCTATTATTCCTTAAATTAGTTACATGGCGTAGAAAGAAAGGGAATAAAATTATAGGTCCGTAAGTCATTTAGTAGTGATTAAAATCGACAAAGAAATATACAAAAGCATGCCAACAAACGCAAATTTACTTGCTATGTAGATGATGACGGTGAATTCAATGATGCTAGGCAAAGAACCTCGTTCCTGCTTCTTCCAATGGTCTACCAGGTCTTGGAGCCAGGTGATACCAGACCATTCCAGGATCAGGTAGTCTGCTCGTTGAGATGCAAGGGATAGGAGAGCTGCAAGATTAACAAGATAGTGAATATATGTATGTCCCGTTTGAATTTCGTTTGGAGTTATAAGATAAATTTTTATTAGCATAATAAAATGTACAAATAGAGTGAGGTCCTGAAATTCCATTAAAGATTGACTAAAATACCTTAATTTACAATAAACATTCCACTATTTGATTAGTTCAAAATTAAAAATCAAAATATAATAAAAATAATAGTTGAATACAGAATATGCTTATGCATAACATTTTATCATTTAAATGTAAGTATGTATATATCGATAGTGGAACGGTAAAATCGTTAAACCACTGTTTTGATTACTTAACAAAAAATACTTTTAAAGTTTTACAGCGAGCTACCCATTGCTCACTGTCCGCAAGCCCGCGCCTACGGTGGTCGGAAATCGGGATCAGAATCCCGGCGGCGGCGGCGAGAACGCCGTTGCCTGATGCGGTCGGCCTCCTCCTTTGCGAGCATTACTGCTTCGCGTCCCCATGGACTTAAGCCAACCGATTGTCACTTTAGTTTGGCGATTCTTCGAGCTATGTCAGTAAACTTAGTTCTCCTGCGGATATCTTCATTTCTGATGAAAAATAATACTTACTTAGAAATAACATGTACGAAGAGCTGTGGCATATGAACTTGACGAAAGGTTTCTTCATGAATCTGCCGTACTCTGAATTTGGTGCCAGCATGTAAATGGTGCAGTATACTGGAAACATAACGCCCAGTTTCGCCACCTGTTGAGAAATAATTAATTTTAAATTATAAGTATAACTTAAAAGGGCTGATAAATGATATTAATTTTCCAAATAGGTCTGTCTGGTGTTTCCTAGCTGACTGCACTGAGAATAAACACCGACAAAAACCGTCTGTTTAAAAGAATAAACGTGACAGATTTGAGTGGACCTGTCTAGTCAGGTATTTGTGTAGCTCAACTCAGGACTAACGACTTGACTAACAATACCAAAGGAAGGACATTTGGGTATAATCAAAAATTATCATCATCAAAACACTTGTATTCTTGGAAGAGATTGGCAGATGTAGGTACTGTGTACAGGAGTACAAGGATATTAATAAAGATTAGGAGAATTATTCAAAGGGAACATATTCCCGGAATAAAAAGTGTCCTATGTGCAACTCCAGAACATTCACGTGTACCAAATATTCGAATCCGTTCAAGAATCCATTCAGTCCATTGAGCTTAACACTTTACACTAATATTATAAAGTCTGTAAATATTATAAAGTACTAGCTTTTGCCCGCACGGCTTCGCTCCCACTCTTCCCTACTATACCCTACTCTACCCTACCCTATCCTACTCTACTCTACTCTACACTACTCGACACTACTTACACTACTCTACCCTATTCTACCCTACCCTACCCTACTCTACCCTACTCTACCCTATTCTACCCTACTCAACCCTACTCTATCCTACTCTACCCTATTCTACCCTACTCAACCCTACTCTACCCTATTCTACCCTACTCAACCGTACTCTACCCTACCCTATTCTACTCTGCCCTACTTTACCCTACTCTACACTACACTACTCTATATTACTCTACTTTACACTACTCTACCCTACTATACCCTACTCTACCCTACCAAACTTCACATAAAAAATCTACTAAATAGTCCGAACAAAGCCTAAATATTTGGTTTGGATAGGTGAGCCCGTTCTTGAGTTATAAAATTACAACGAAAAGTGGCATTGATTTTTATATACGAGTTACGAGTATATAGCTGTGAGTGAGTGTGTGTAAGTTTTTTACTTCTTCAGGCTCGAACGGCTGTAAGGATTTGCATGAAATTTGGCATACGGGTAGACCATGTCCATAGTATAGGTACTTTTTATCCCGTGAATACGTTCCCTTGGGAAAATTTTCTACCGTCACGCGAAGCCGATAGATTTATTTAACAGTTTTGTAATACAACTGGCAAAAAATGCGGATGTATTATTGGTACACCTGTGCCTAACCCGCCGGGGAGCTGAGGTGTGATGTTTAATGCATAACATGAATCTGTAGTATTTGTTTCTGCCAACGGCCTATGCAATGTTGCAATGTATGTCAATGGTTTTTTAGTGTGGCTTACCATCCCAGATGTATGAGGTAGCTAGACAGAGCAAGCGTAGCGGTATTGTGTCGCCAAAAGCTCTGCGAGAAAATTGGGAAATCATGTAATAATTTCTTCCGCTCTAGGGCGGTGTGAGAGGGCGTGTCGGACTTTTACTGACTAAAACCCACTCCTATGTTCCTTCTTTGCCTTGTATTCCGGAGGACACGGTGGAGCACACAGTCGAGGTGTGCCCTGCTTGGGCGGAGCATCGCCTTGCCCTCGTGGGGGTGTTCGGCGGCGGAGACCTCTCGCGCCGGGCCTTGGTTGAGGCCATAGTTCCATCAGGCAACGGCGCTCTCGCCGCCGCCGGGATTCCGATCCCGATTTCCAGCCACCGTAGGCGCGGGCTTGCGGACAGTGAGCAATGGGTAGCTCACTGTCCGGACCAAGCCCAAGTCGTCGACGGCGCACTGTTCCCGCGCGCCTCAAGGAGTTGTCAGCAACAGCAGGGACCCAGCCGGGTCGAAGCCTACTGGGGCCAAGGTTATCCGAAAGGGAGCTCGTGCCCCGGTATGAAGGCTTGATGGAACGGGGTGGGTTTTTTAGACAGTAAGAGTCTGACACTATTTCCCGCTCCGCCCAAGAGCAGAGGTTGTCATTGGATGATTTTCCCCACCAAAAAAAAATGACCATGGGGTTTCCTTTCAGAAGCGAACCCATAGCCCCAGTAGGCTTCGGCCCTGCTGGACCTCTTCAGTTTTGCTGACATCTCTTGGAGAACACTGCGCGCCGTCTAAGAGTCGGGCTCAGTCCGGACGGCCAACAAGGAGCTACCCATTACTGGTCGTCCGCAAACCCAGTAGCCTGATTCACGTAAAATCACACTAGCCAAATATCGTCGAAGTTTTATAGTCGTTCGATCGAAGTCCTATCCAAAAGCGGTATTCACGATCTATCGACTTATTTCCAGCTACATTAATAAGTATTCTACCAAGATAATTTAATACAGATTTTTTTTAATCGACGAATTTCAAACGACTTTAAAAGCGGTGTCGTTCAAACTCGATTGATGGATGTGAATACAGAAATGGTCTAAACGACTAAATCGCTACGACATCGTTACGGTTTTCATTACGTGAATCGGGCTACTGGTGTGAGCTAGCTACACTGTTAAACGTTGTGTAGTGTAGTTAGCTGCTGAGATGCGTAGCTCACACATCTCTAGCTTCTTTTTTAGAATTCTAATACATCAAATGAAAAAATGGAACCCTTATAGGATCACGTTGCTGTCAAGACACCTTTATATCGGGAATGGGTGGAGGTATCGAGTTGAAATTAAAACCATACCCAGCATACACTCAAGTCTTGATTCCGCCATCTCATTTCTACCATCGGACAAACCGACGCACGGCGAGTATCCACCCTTACGTTGTTGAAACATCTACGGTCCGGACTAAGCGTTTCGCCTCGTCATTTATACCGCGTACATCGAAGGACTGCAACAATTTGCCTGCTGCGGTCTTCCCGTCTGATTATAATTTAGATGTCTTTAAGGCTAGAGTGAATAGACTCTTAATGAACTAGTGCGCCTCACCATCAACGATTGCATCACTGCTTACCATCAATCGGGATCGCAGTCAAATACTAGTTTATAACAGATAAAAAAAAGTCTGCATTCTCTTAAAACTGTGAAAAAATCAAATTTTGGAGTTAACGAAAACAGAAGATACGGCCACTTATGTCGCAAACAAAACGTGTATTTCGACACTAATGGGAATCAAAATTCATAGGGTATGTACTTCCCGTTGACCTAGAGACCTGAAATTTGGCATGAAGCAATGTCTTATAGCACAAGTATAGGAATAAATCTGTAAAAAACCGCGCGTTGTTGTTACGTCACAATTATTTTTTTGCGTTTCGGAAAATCTTTGTGACTCTGTTTATACCTTTAGCGCGCGAGTCTGACTCCCACTTGACAAGTTTTTAAATTAAAGACTTTCCTTGTCGTTATATTTGGATTGGCGTTTCCCACAAATCCTGGTAAGATAAATTAAGTGATCTCATTAGTAGATGTTTTTTCTCGCGCATCGCCTTGTGAAATCGCCTCGTACATCTTTGGTGAAAAAGCCACTATAAAGATTAGGAATGGCCATCAATTTCCTTTGCTTATCTCTATATCACATCAAGGATGCTTCTTAATGTCTCTAATCTACATTGCGAACACGTGGGCCATGTACCATCAAAGACACTTCCGCCTGACCACCGCTAAGTTCATTTTTGCTTGCACTCGAAACGAAAACTTGAAAGGGTTTGGTTTGGCACCGCACTGCAGGATTCAAGCGAAATTTTTTTAAGTGATCAGGCAGAAATGACCGCGATGGTACGTCGATTTGGGCGCGTCGGTCTCCATACATTTTATGTGGAAACTAGACTTGTATAGCTACATTAGATCCACGCCACGCGACGCGCCGCTACTTACAAATCAGGGAATAGTCCAGGTGTGCGTCGGTCTAGTGTAGTTCTGGCTTTATACCGCAAAAATCCTAGTAGATACAAGAAAGATTTGAGAAAGATGTAAAAATACCTGTACACATTGTCCAACGATGTTTTTTCTCTTGAACCCTGGAAGACCTTCGTACCATATAGCTCCTAATAACTGTTGTACGTTTGGATGGGCAACGAACTGAAAAAAAATATACATATAAAACATTTTTTTATGATACAGATATGAATGCTTTACATAAAAATACTAGTCACGTGTTTCGGATTTCACATATATACTAAAACTAGGTAATGCTAAAAAACACAAATAAAACAAAGATATAATTAACATACAATTTTTATCAGTATTGTTCATTGAAAATGCTCTCTCTACGTCAACTGAGATGAGGTTAACAAAATACACTTCCTCCTCCTTGTCATTAAAGCAAGAAGAATTTCTTTCTGCTATATTTAATAAAAAATAAAAAAATATTAAAAAAAGATATGCCCTTTAAAATTAATATCGGGACTTGAGGCATATACTCTATATTCTTTCGCTGCATGAAATCGGTTTAAGTATGTACTTAAATAACTGTGCCTAATTCCGACCTTTGCTTATGAGTGGTCGATGGCCAAACGTGAATTGTCAGCGTTCCTGCAGGCCGCTATCATTCCGGTGTGTATCGACCCTTACATTTGTAATACCAAAACTCAAGGTGCAAGTTGTTATGTACGATAATATTTATTTAATATTGATCGCTCAAATTAATATTTTTGTAGAGTCCAGTGTGTGGGTTGTTCTATTGAAAATAACCTTTGTAGTTATACAAAATTCTTAAAATTCAAAATAATTTGATTTCACATAGGCCTACATGGGCGCTTATAAAACGTCAGAAGCTAGTGCATGGTTCCAGATTCGTCGTTTCCTATGGAGAAGAACCGGCAAGAAACTCCATGGTTACTCTTTTAACACTAGAAAGACCAGAGTGGTCAAATGAGCCCTGTGAAATTTTTGATCAATCATATTATTAAAACTATTGCAGTGTAGTTATTGTCGTTTTATGACTTTTAATATTTCGTCATTGTTTACGATATTTTAATATGTTTGTACGATTAGCATGATAAATATTTATTAAAAATGATAACCTACCTAGAAAGACCGCAGTGGTCATTTGACCACTTGTAACAAGGCAGACGAGTTTGGGATCAAATTTTGGCTCAATGTTGATGTTGATTCAAATTATTTATGTAATGGTTTCCCATATTTAGGAAAAGATGAAAACTGCCCATAAACTCGAAATTTACTCGTTTATTTTGTACTTTGGCTGATGAATCCATACTTGAATATTGTTCGAAATGTAACAACTAATATTTTTTTCATTAGTGTGAGTTTACCTAAAAGGCTAATTGAAAAACGTACACCCATAGTTGGTACGGTAAACAAAATATGACGAGACGTTCCAGCTACTATAAAAACTGCATCTTTTAGTTTATTAAATATGAAACACATATGTACAACTCTGAATGCACTTACAATTTATCTAGGTAAACCTTCAAAATCAGTTATGATTCTATATTTACTTCACTCTAATGTATTTGTTGACGCAAAAATAAAATATAATATTTTGGATTTGGCAGCAACTAATTCCAGGATTTTATACAAAAATAAACTAACCAAGTAAAAAATCAGTAGTAAGAAGTTTATTCTTGTCTTGGCAAAAGAGTTAGTCGGGCAAGATACTTACTCTCTGCTGACATCATCCACTTCACAGCTCAGTAACAGTATACCTCCAGAAAATAAAGAAAACCGTAACAGGAAGAGAAGACAGTGTTTCCTGCAGAAGTGCAAGAACAAAACCAATAATTCTTGTATCACTTTCAAAAACCGTTTGTGAGGTTCTTGTAATGTCAAAAAGGCGGTCAAATGTCAACCGTGCGCTTAATATTTTGGTGCATCAGGTGGGATCGCAGTCAAGCACTAGTTAATATAAATTAAAAAAGGGGGCAATTCGTTTGTACGTAAAATTTTATTCCTTGGGCCCACATTCCTGAAACTTTGCATTTTTCAAAACTACCCCTATAAAACGATTTAGAGGGTGTTAAAGGAAGATCTTATTCCTTGGGTTAATAGAGTTGAAACTTGGTACAAATTATAATCAAAATAATATTAGTTTTTCAAAACTACCCTCGAAATACGGTTTAAAGGATTTGAAACTTTTATAAAGACACTAGCTTTTACCCGCGGCTTCGCCCGCGTCTCCCCTTTTCATCCCTATTTCTCACTTTAAAAAAAAATAGCTTATGTCCGTCTCCAGGGTCCCAACTATCTCTGTACCAAAATTCATCAAAATCGGTTTTGCCATTTAGGCGTGAAGACGTAACAAACAAACCAACAAACAAACTCACTTTCGCTTTTATAATATTAGTAAGGATTCCCATGAACGAAGTTGCTGGCAAAGTGTTAAAGTGGTATATAAGTCTACACTTCTACACTAATATAATAAAGAGGTAAAGTTTGTTTTTTTTTTGTTTCTAGGAGGTAATTTGTTAAATTATTGGTCCGATTGCGAAAGTTTTTTCACCGATGAAAAGCTAGCATAAATATAAAATCTACTACTATGAAGAAACATTCAAACCATTCTACCGTAACCTACATAATGCCTTCCGATAAAAGATAGACCCTTTGTTTGTCGACAACGACACACAATCAGGCCGTCAACACCAAAATAATTCAGCGTCAGACTGCAAACTGTTTAGACTACTGCCCAGGTGCCAGATGTAAGATGAGAGGCGTAAACAAACTATTAAAACACTTTGTTTGCTTCCAAGTTCCAATGTTGACTGTTTTAGAGCAGTTTTTAGTGCTAAAAAGGTGTTGAGTAGGTTTGATGACTGAATTAATGTATTCGCAGTTTTTAATGCGTTTCTATGAAAGGAAATGTTGTTCAATTATGATAGTGAATGTGATCTCTCTCTCTGTCACTCATCTGTCATTCTGATTCTGATTCTGGATTCTCTGTCACTCAAAGGTTTGCTGGGAGAAAACTCATTGTTGAGTTTTAAGCTCGCCTTTGTACATGAATTGTCAATTATGAATGTACTAAGGTTAAGTTTTTGTGTGTACAATAAAGAATTAAGAATAGTTACTCTCATAATTGAATGTTTCTAAATGCTTTAAAAAACATTAAAAAACTCTTCCCGCTATGAGTGGATCGCAATGGACTAAGGTGGTTTTTTTTTAGGTGGGAAAGGGAAATCATCTAATGACTTCTTCCGCTCAAGGGCACAGCGTGGGCGTGTAAGACTTTTACTGACTAAACCCACTTTTGTGTGTTTTCTTTACCGTCATTCCAGGGCCTGGGGTTCTCTTACGTACAACCTATGACCCTGGTCAAAAAATTCAATTTTACATGGAGCTTACCTATCTGTAGCCTGATTCACGTAAAATCAAACAAGCCAAATATCGTTGAAGTTTTATAGTCGTTCGATCGAAGTCCTATCCAAAAGCGGTACGTGTTCCTTAATCAGGATTGGATAGAACGACAACTCAACTGGCTCGAAACTAAACGATCTATCGACGACTTATTTCCAGTTACATAAATAAGTATTGTATCAGGATAATGTAATACAGTTTTTTTTTTAAGTCGACTCTTTGACTAAACGACTTTAAAATCGGTGTCGTTCAAACTCGATTGATGGATGTGAATACGGAAATGGTCTAAACGAATAAATCGCTACGATATCGTTACGGTTTTGATTACGTGAATCAGGCTACAGATCTCCACCAACCGATAATCGAGTTACTAGGCAACAAGATACTCTTTTAACAGAATGACGGTCAGACTTTCTGGCGTCTGATTACCTGTTAAGACTGTCAAAGGTCTACGAATGACAACTTTGATCAACGACTTTACGTGCTTTTGAGCTATGAGGTATCAATAATGTCCTAGATTAACTGAGAAAAGTATCTAAGAGATGAAAACTTCACATTGGTACTTGTCTGGTTTCGAACCTGCAACCTCATATGTGTGGCAGGTGCCTTAACCATCGGACCATCACGATACTTATTTTAGTTTTCATGAATAATCCAAATAATATTTTCGTAATCCAAAATTACTCTACTAACTAAAATAAGGTCATCGCATGACGTGAGGTATCCTACTTATATTTTAAACGCGAAAGTTTGTATGGATGTGTGTTTATTACTCTTTTACGCAAAAAATACTGAATGGATTTCGATGAAACTTAGTATACAGGTAGACCATGTCCTGGAATAGCCCATAGGATATTTTTTATCCAGAAAGTATGTTGTCTTGGAGTAATTTTCTACTATCATGCTAGCGAAGCCGATTCAGCTGGCAACAGCAGTAGTCTAGGGCTATATTTCACCGGGACAACATGGCTTCGCGACCAGTAGCGCCATCATGGTGTCCCAGTGAAATATAGCCCTCAGCTACCAAACTAGACACCATACAGACACCAGAGTCGCCACACGTCCGAGCTGGGGCCCAAGTCTGCTATTTTTATAAATTCGTCATTCCAACAAGATCCCATTGTCATTTTGCTAAAAGTTCCTAATCTGCTAAAGCATAATGATCGATCATTGATCGGTCAATGGTCTCGTAATAGAGTTGTGGTAAAATGACAATATCGAGCTTATTAAAAGCAATGACTGCACAATGACGTTTTAATGGTAAGTCACTCTGATCAAAGGAACTGTCAAAATTTTTGCAGATTACCGCATACGTAAGACATTCAATTGTAAATATGTACGAGATTACCATTCTATCCCACTTCTTTCAATGGAGTGTCAGTGGTTGATCATTGGAAAGTCATAATTACGCCATTATATTAGTAGATTACCAAACTTACTCAAAACCAACAATTATGAAATTCAATGATAGACCATTCTGACACTATTGTAATAGACTTGGGGCCCTGGTCGCACCACCAAATTTGTTGCGCAAGCAAACGGACACCAGGTGAGTAACTCTCTATAGAGCTGTATATGTCGCAGTAAGATAGATAAAGCCGTAATATAGTTATATCTCTAGGGATATAATTATATACCGTAGCATAGTTATACGAAAGCGATTCTTTACTATCTCACTAGGAATATAGTCATAAAACCGTCGAAATTTAGTGATATACCTACTTATATTACTAGATTAAGTTCAGTGTTATAAATATATTAGGGTTTGTCTCAAAACAGTCATATTGTATCATATTGTCATCATATTGTAGTATATTAAAGCTTATTTTTTCTCAAACATTTTTGAAAAATTGAAAAAATTTCAAAAGTGTGCCAGTTTTTTGAGACAGACCCATTACTTGATTAAGGTTAGTGAAATAGAAATCTACCATATAGAATTAAATGAAACAAAATTTTATTGTTTTTATCTTTATTAATAAATTAACTTTATGTATCCTGCAGTTAGTTACAATACTTTGTGACATTAACACGTATTAAAGTAATTATAATTAATACGATCATATTTTTTGGAATTTAAACATTAACAATACAATTAAAACTAATCAAACATTAAAAATCTTTTAAAGCCAAACAGTTTTGAGATATCTTTATTTCTTATCAACAAGTTGAGATGTTGGTTTCTTTAAAAGTATTTTTTAATTTTTGTTCAGACAAGAAGAGGAACTAGAATTACATAGCACTGAATGCTTCTTACAGGCACATCTTTTAGTAGAACACTGTATATTCGATTTTTTACAGGAACATTTTAAATAACCTTGGCCATCAAAGCGCGACAATTTTTGGCATATTTCTCTCAGTGACAAGTTTTCATTTGGTATAGAATCATTCAAAGTAATATAAAGCGCGCCGCCTGCGCCGCACACTCCGAAAGCTATTTCACTAAACTTAATCTAGTAATATAAGTATATCACTAAACTTGGACCGTTTTATAATTATATTCCTAGTGAGATAGTAATGAATCGCTTTCGCATAACTATGTTACGGTATATAATTATATCCCTAGGGATATAACTATATTACGGCTTCATCTATCTTACTGCGACATATACATTTTGTTGGTAGCGGCGACTGGTCGCGCCGCCATGGTGTCTCGGTGATAATTATATAGACCTAATATTATGAAGAGGTAAAGTTTGTTGTTATGGTTTTGTTTGTTTATAGGGGTTAATCTCTGAAAGTACTGGTCCGATTGCTAAATTTTTTTTACCGATAGAAAGCTGTTTAATTCCTAAGTTACATGGGCTATATTTTATGTACGCGGGCGAAGCCGCAGGCAAAAGCTAGTATTTAATATAGCAATGAGTGTTTGATTTTAATACTTTTACTTTTCAACGGAAGTGAGGTAAGTGATCACAGCGTGATTCAGGTGTAAAAACAAACTCAGAAATTTTCAGTTTATTTTCTGCACCATTTTGTTTTGGAGAATGATATTATGTTTTTATTAATTGCATATGCCAGATGATTCTTTTGCATAATAGACGGATATAATCCTAAGAAAATATACTACTGGGATAAAAACAAGATATGGTTTAACATGTCCATGTTTTATCCAAATCCGTTCAGGCGTTAAGAGGTAATAGACGGACAGACAGACATATTTTGAAACATGGCTTCACACACTAAGAAATACTCCTGTTCCTGTATCGTGGGTACGTTCACACATATGTTTACTCACATTTACAAGAAACCCACACGCGGAAAAACTATCTGTACGCCATACAAGTATTTGTTCCGGGTGAGAATTGAAGCCGCGGCACGCAACTGAGGAGCTCGACCACTGTGCCAACAACGCCGTCAATTAGTATCGCAATCTATCTATATATATATAAATAAATCCCTATTTCCTTGGTCACACCATTACGCGTGAACGGCTCGACCGATTTTGCTAATTCTTTTTGTGTTCGTTATTGTGAGGAGGATCTTATGGGAAAAAAAAATTAGGGTAGTGTAGGGTAGAGTAGAGTAGGATAGTGTAGGATAGTGTAGGGTAGAGTAAGGTAGAGTAGGTTAGAGTAGGGTAGAGTAGAGTAGAGTAGGGTAAAGTAGGGTAGAGTAGGGTAGAGTAGGGTAGAGTAGGGTAGAGTAGGGTAGAGTAGGGTAGAGTAGGGTAGAGTAGGGTATCGTAGGGTATCGTAGGATATCGTAGGGTAGAGTAGGGTAGAGTAGAGTAGGGTAGTGTAGGGTAGAGTAGGGTATAGTAGGGAAGAGCGGGAGCAAAGCCGCGCGGGCAAAAGCTAGTTATAATATAAAAGTATGGATATGCCTTTATGTTATATTATTTCTATGCATTAATAGCTGCTGCCAGCAGCTTTGCCTAACAGAAAGTAGAAAATTGTCCTATGGGAACATACTCCAGGTATAAAAGGCATCTCATGTGCTATCCCAGGATATAGTCCACCCGTGTGCCAAACAGCCATTATGGCACGAAGAATAAAGTTAGAACTACATTAGACCGACGCTCATGTGTAACACGCCTGATTTGTACGTAGAACGACGTCGCGTGGCGTGGATCTAGTGTAGCTCTACAAGTCTAGTTCACATATAAAATGTATGGAGACCGACGCGCCCAGATCGCGTGTGTGGCACACGTGTGCGTGTGCGTGTGCGCAATGGTAGAAGTACATTTTATATGGAAACTCGGCTTGTAGAGGTACACTTGATCCAAGTCACGCGACGCCACGCTACGCAATGCCACGCGACGCAACGCCACGCCACGCGATGCCACGCGACGCCATGCGGCGCCAAGCGTCATCGTTCTACTTACAAATCAGGCGTGTTACACGTGAGCGTCGGTTTAATGTAGTTCTAGCTTTAACAAATATACATATACACACACTCACAAACTTTCGTTTTGATAATACTGTCGTGGTAGTATGAATGAATGAGTTAATTAAGAAAAGTCTCTTGCAACAAAAAATAATATTTTGTCAATAAATAAATGTGAAGTATTTTTATCCATCAGTCATCCGTTCGCATATTTTCTCGAGAAAATATTATTTTTGTTTTATATTTTATGTTTATACGGTGAGAGCTAACGTACAGACTTTATTCCGGACCAAACAGGTACAAATGATCAGACGCCGAGATACTGTAATGGTGGAGACACACTTGTTGGTTTTATAAACATTTTTTTTTGTATGGTTATCTAGCTAGATAAAGCATATTTATATTTGGCATGACCGTGTCAGACATGCAGCTGTTCAAATTCCTGTTAGAAAATTGTAAACTGTCAATAATTATAAATCTTTAATTTGTTCTAACAGACTGTTAATATAATATAACTTTTAACGTAATTAAAGTTGTTTTTTTTTATGAATAATAATTTAATAATTTCAATTGTATTTAATTTAGGTGTGATATCTGTGTTTCCTGATAGCTACAACCTAGGGATCTTTAAGTCAAGAGTGAATACGTTACTTCTAGGTAAATGTGCTCTAGTGTCGACCACAACGTCGCTTTCCATCATGTGAATAGCGGTTAATAAAATATTTAATTTAATATATCTAACATAATTTTATTGTAATTGAAATACTAGGTTTATGAGGTAATTATCAAAAATGAATCTATTGTTACTTGAAATAAATGATTTTGAATTAATTCATGTTATTACAAAGAAGTATTCGCAATTAGATAATAAGCCATGCGGGAGATAACCGCTAAGATGTTACAAACTGCTCAGTTTAAATACGCAATGGCCCCAGCACTATGCAGCGCATCCACAATATTTTGATATCGAAAGATCACATGATTTGTTTTCTTAATAGCTAACGGACTAGCTTGGTAATTATACATTTAAGGATTTTGCAATGTATTATTATATAGTTTAAAGAATTGTGTTATTTTTTGAGTAATGATGTGACTTTTGAAGTAAAATGTTATTATTGTCAAGTCGAAAGAAAAATTTAGAAGTTATTATTACAATGCTTAGTTATTTTCTTCAAGTAACCGAGGAACCGAGAACTGTCGGAGCTGAGCTACGACAATATCTTCCATTTAATTTCATGCGATCCGATAGTGTGGCCCCATCTTTACACGTCGCAGGCAGTCAAGAAAACGAGGAGTGACGAGACTTGCGATCCAGGTACTTAGATAGATATGTACCGTCAACCACGTGAGGTGAACTGCGAAAATCAACCTTATAGCTACGCCAGAAAGGAAAAGTTGTTGCTTCGTGTACTTACGCAAGTTGGGAGTACGTATATAAACTTGAGACGGAACATGCCGAGATGTGGACGTTAAATGTGTATTTATGTGTGTTTTTATGCCAGGATTATAAAAGTACGTTAAGTACGGGTTTTAGTGTGAGAAAGTTGACTGGAACTTTTATGGTTAATTTGGTATTATTTAACAAAAGCGTACAGTCAGTACATACAGTTTTTTTTTAGGGAGAAATCATCCAATAATTTTTCCAAATCTGGGTGGAGCGAGGATTGCCAAACATTTTTCTGACTAAAAGCGGGTGGCTTTTAGTCAGAAAAATGTTTGGCAATGGCAGAAAAGTGTTTCTTTAAAAATAATCCCTGAAAGTGTATGTTCACATTATTTTTCAATTGAATTCAACATTTTTCGTTTCTTATGATGCGTTATCGAATCAGAAATGAAGATATCCGCAGGAGGACTAAGGTTGACGACATAGCACGAAGCATCTCCAAACTTAAGTGGCAGTGGGCAGGTCACATTGCTGACTGAACAGATGGCCGTTAGGGCTGAAAGGTTCTGGAGTGGCGCCCGCGTACCGGAAGACACAGCGTTGGAAGGCCTCCTACAAGATGAACCGATAATCTGGTGAAGGTTGCGGAAATCCGATGGATGCGGGACGAACAGGATCGTTTATTGTGGCGACACTTGGGGGAGGCCTATGTCCAACAGTGGATGTCTATCTGCTGAAATGATGATGATGGAGAAAAAACGGCAACAAACTCCATGGACTCAGACAAATAAGAGTGAATAGGACACATACCAGATCAAACCTCCGCATACTGTATTATATTAAACGATTGTATAATAGGGTAGTTTCCAGGGTCAAAATAATTACATTTTATTTACTTATGGACACGTATTTTTTCTTTTTTCGATTAAACAAAAAATAACAAAGATATAGCCCATTAAAGTAAAGTGTGACGTCACCCCGTGCGAAAAAATGCAGCACGGCGCGTGAAGTTACACGTAACTTTAATGGGCTATATCTTTGTAATTTTTGGTTTAATTTACAAATAAAAAAATACGTATCCCTTATTTTTGAATAATCTAAAAGACGGACTAATTACATTTTTTTACGGCAACTAGCCTATTGAGTATAAACCTTTGAGTAATATTGTAAGGAAAATATCATGAATCCCAATGCTATAACATTAGATGTACAAGGATTTAAAGATCTCTACAATAATTTTATTACAGATTTCAGAGCTGTGCAAAGGGCTCCCTTCATTATTTTTATCGGATCCATTTTAGCCGTACTTTGTGCCAATTAAGACCAAGGGATTTTAATTAGCTGGCAGCAGCTAGTAACGCAATGAGCTTAAAGTCATTAACCTGTAATATGATAGCTTAAAATATTCCATCGCGATCCCTGGTAGTGAAATAAACTGACCGCATGACGTGGGATAAACAACTAAATAATTCTAGCTTCTTGGAATTTAATTCTAGGTTACTCGTTGCATCTTTTTGGACTAAAAATATTTATTAGATTTTGTTTATTTTTTTAAGATAGGAAATTATTCAATGACTTCTCTCGTTCTGGGTTGAGTGCGAGGGCAAGTCAGACTTTTACTGACTAACACTACACCATGTGTCTTTTAGTTGCCCTTTGCGTTCTAGGACTACGGGTTTCCTTTTCAGAAATTCCCCGCGGTCCTAGTAGGCATCGGCCCTGCTGGGCCCTTACGGTTTACTGACACCTCTTTGAGGAGCGCGTGGATCACTACGCGCTGTCGATGAGTGGGCTTAGTATAGTCGATTACCGGACGGCCGGACGGCGAGAGACCCATTGCTCTACGTCTACAAGCCCGCGTCTACCGTGGCTGGTAGAGGTCAGAATCTCGGCGGCTAGGGCGTGAGGTTGTTCGTTCCCTCATGCCTGTCGCCTCCTCCTTCACTAGCATTACTGCTTCGCAGAAGGAGGCGACCGTTCGCCATTCCTCCTCGCTCCGGACTATAGCCCGAAACAGGTCCCAGCGTGAGAGGTCGCTGCCGCCGATTGCCTCCACGAGGACAAGGTGGTGCACGCCTCCACCGTGTGTTACACCGTGTCCTCCGGGCGGTCCACAAAATGATGTGGCCAACAACTATGTATTTTTCGTCATGTGTCATAGTTGTAAAATTTTATCTACACTAATATAATAAAGAGATAAAGTTTTTTTTTTTGTTTTTATGTTTTCTTGTTTGTAGGAGGTAATCTCTGAAAGTTCTGGTCCGATTGCTAAAATTTTTTCACCGATAGAAAGCTGCTTTATTCCTGAGTGACATAGGCTATATTTTAAGTACGCGGGCAAAGCCGCGGGGAAAAGCTAGTTCAATATATTCCAAAAAGGCAGCCATCTAAAAACTATCAGAAGCATCCCACATCGCTTAGTGTCCGACAATACGGTAATTTTCTCGCCCATATGGAATTAACACCAGAAAAATACTGGATTTCGTCCTCTCTTCAGCTTGCTTATACCAGCATTCTTATTTCTTTCTAACATCTTATGTAATAAAAAGGATGTCTATTCTTTTTGTTTGTTTTGTTAGCCAAAAGACATCTGAACTATGACAGGCCTTTGCGACAAGAACGTTCAAGTTGTAAACGTGACTAGATACCAGTTACATCTATATAATTTTTCTGTGCATATTTCTGTCACCTAACTCCTCCTAAACGGCTTGATCGATTAGGATTTGTGTATAATTGATTAGGTCCCTGGATGGTTCGAAATATAATTGAAACCGGCAAGTGGCGCTGCAATCGGGTTCTTAATTTTTTTTTGACGAAAAGACAGCTTTCGGGCAGGTTTGCCGGAACTGCTAGTGTCATATAAAATAAATAACAGAAGAATTTAGAAAATTCTTACCATCTTCTGCTTATACTTGATAGCTAGCTTCAGTCTCCCGAGGGTCTGCCGTTCCCCTGGCTCCCAGCAGTCAATGTCCCATGGATTGTAGTTCAGCATTATCTCCAACTCCTTAGAGGTCCTCGTGTGGTCCAGCAAGGAGGTCGCGAACTCTTGAGTTTGTGTGCGTAAAGCCTGGTCAGAGTGAAAAACTAATTTATTGGCATATAATAATAATTCTAGAATCTATCTGCATCAGGAATGATGGCATCTGCAGGAGAACCAAGGACGCCGACATAGAAGATTCAGTGGGGGTTCTTCGCAAGTAGAAAAGGCCTCCCACAAGGTAGACCGATGACCTGGTGAAAATCGTGGGACGCGCAGACGCACAGGACCGGTCATTCTGGCGACACTTGGGGGAGACCTATGTCCAACAGCGGACGTCTTTCGGCTGAAAGGATATTGATGATGAATAATCTGGTAAGATTTGATGATTTCCTACGAAAAAAAAAGTATAATTACCGTACTTTTAGTGGTAATTGAGTACCTTCAGTTTATGAGACATTAAGGAAAGTTATCAACATTTTATTTCAGCCACATCTGCCCTTACATATTCTGACAGGTTAACGATTCTTTTAATATAGGTTGCTCTGGTGAAAGGTCACGGAATTGCTTCATTGTTTTATCTGAACTTGACCCATATTTTAAGTTTTTTTTTAAGGAAGTTTCCTGCTCTGAGTCGGCATGACAACGAAGAAAATCTTTGATTGTTCTAGTTTTGAAAAGCTGCCCGTTTACCGGAAGACGCTGCGGTAGAAGGTCTCCCACAAGACGGACCAACGGCCTGATGAGGGTCGCAGAAGTCCGGAGGTTGCGAGACGCACAGGACTGGTTGTTGTGGTGATCCTTAAGGGAAGTCTATGTCCAGAACTACTTCTGGACATAGACCTCCCTTAAGGATCACCACAACAACCATTACACGACGTGTTAGACGTCTACACGTCTTTACGCTGAAATAATGATGCTCATGATGAAGAATATTCTTACCACACTACAAAAACTCACCTTATACTCAACCCTAAACTCCGTCTCCATTCTGCTCAACCTTCCCAGTTCCCAGGATAGCTGAAAGGCAGTGAGTAGGGGGTCAGCAGAAGAGAGGGCAATGAGGGACGGGGACGAGAGGGCTCGGTACGCGTTGATGCGGGCTTGCGAGTGACGGAGGGAATCTTCTTGAGAAGTCTTGACGCACTCGTCACAACCGCATCTGAGTGGAAAAAGCAGGAGTAAGAATTTTACAGTAGATTTTCAAAGAGCATATGTCAAAAATTCGAAGACTTGTGACATGCAGCAAGTCGCACTGGGCATGCGTAGTAGATTATCGGGCCATCGGTAAACCTCCACCATATCGGAGAGCGAGCTTCTCTAAATAGTTTAATAAAGTCGCTGTTTACCTTTATCTGTATCTCTATTTAAATTTTGTGAATAACGGAACTGATTTTATAATAGGTATGGTTTTTACTTATGAGAAAATTTTGTGTTATTATTTGCACCAGTCAGAGCGACTCGCTAGTAAAGATCTGCCCCCCTAACCATGTTACAGCCATTCCGTTTTGATTCTCTTTTGTTGAACGCCACGATTTGGCCACGCCTCTGAATGCTTTGGTCTGACATCATCTCAACGCTCAATCACGTGGTCAGAACAAAGGAATCAGAGGCGTGGCGAACTCGAGGCGTTCGACACAACATCACACATCGAAACGAAACGGTTGTAACGTAGCTAGGCTGTTTCTCTATGAATATTATAAAGAGAGAAGTTTAGACCGATAGATTTATACTTAGTAATGATCACGAAGTACGCTACCTACTTGACGTCGTGTGGCACAGGCAGGGTGGCTCCCCTGTCCAACAGGATCTTCAGGATCTCGTAGTGGTTCCTGTGGGCGGCCAGGATGAGCGGTGTGATGTCTGGAGTGAAGGTAGCTGATGATGGGTCTACGGACTCCCAGCTCTGGTAAAAGAAGGATTTATTTTTTCTTTGACAATAGGAATACCGAGGAGTAGAGGGGATGGTTCGAAAAAGTCACCTAAAGAAAAACGGGTGGGTTTTAGTCAGTTAAATTTTGATATTTCCTCTCGCTCCATCCACAGCGGGAAAAAATATTTTGTGAGTTCAAATTCTCAACAAAAAAATTAAGTTGGTAGCTATCACCCCACTACTAGGCAATGGAATTTTTGGTATGGAAGTTTGAAACTTTAGGCAATTGGATGGACAACATTTTTTTTCGAAAACTGTGACATGGTGCATGTTCTGGTATTTTCCTTTCCTTTATCTATAGTGTTACGTACGTGGGTAATTAAATGCCGATTTACTAACAGAGAACTTTATTCACCACAAACAATAACAAATTAGTCCAGTCAACAATAATCCGAATCGCAATTAACACTAGAGTACCGTTACACTATCGCTTAGGTCGTTAGGTAAAATCACTTCACACACTTAGGTAGTTCGGTCTTGATCGCAGTCGAAATCACAACTCACTCACTTCCGGTCGAGGGCTCGTATTTATATGCGGAGCGAAGAAAATTCTAGATACCGACATCTCAAGATCGATCCAGAACAATAAGGTCGCTTCGTAGAGCTATAAATCATTTTTATTGCACGATATACTAAGAGTCACTTTCATGCGAATTTCGACTCTATTGTTAATGGCGGAGAGTACCATTTCCCTTATCGGTAGATACATACCTACCTACTAGTTGTAGGTACTTTGTGGATGTTTCGAGATTTTTCTAAGCCTAGCTACGTACAACCATTCTAGATCTTTCAAACAGCAATGCGTTTTAATTATTGCGTGCTACTCATTATTTTCTTGGAGATATGGCGTGTTTATGTTTAGTGGCGTAACAATAGGTTGCCCGAATATGGTCAACAAACGGGCATGATAAAGAAAAAATTTTCATCAAAACTTTTCTAAAAGGGGTCACGATAAATTACAAATTACAGTTAAGCAAATTATTCAGTTCAAAAAAGCTGAGGAACGAGCCACGTTTAATCAGATTAAAAAGATCTTTGAAGGAACGGAAAATGATCTAATTTTATCATCACCCCCACGGGCTAGATTGCACTAACTACCAGTAACAAATCAGAGGTCTCGAGTTTCTCCGAGACTATTGAGCGTTGGACCAACAAATATTGCATCAAGCAGGCGACGCCATAACATCCCATACATAGCATAGCATAGGCGGCCTTATAATGTTTCCACTGTTAAGACTCAGGCCTCCTCTCTCGGAGAGGGAATGGCCCGTAATCCACCACGCAGGACCAGTGCGGGTTGGTGGATGTCACATGTCTTCGAATTTTTGGTTCGAGAACATGCCGGTTTCCTTACGATGTTTTACTTCACCGTTTTGAGAGCATATGCCCTATACGCCCTAATACAATCTGCAGCCGAGGTACCGATTTGATAACAGACATAATCGTTTTCCAATTGCCCTCAGCCGAAGAAACTTTGGGCACGCAACAATTATGGCGGTAAGTCCCCACTTTGAGGAGTGGCTGGAAAGACAACACGGCGTCCTTGTTGGCACGGGATGGCGGACGGCGAGCAATGGTTAGTTCGCCATCTAACCGTCTGATAACCGTCCGGACCGAGCCCAAGTCGTCGACGTCGCGTACTGTTCCACGCGCACCTCAAGATGTCAGCAAATCGTAGGGGGGCAGCAGAGTCAAACCCTACTGGGGCCATGGGTTGTGCGAAAGTGAACCCCGGGGCCCTGGAACGATGGCAAAGAAGGAACAGGAGTGGGTTTTAGTTAGTAAAAGTCTGACTCGCCCTCCTGGTCTGCCTAAGGGCGGGAGACTTCATTAGATGAACCAATTTTCAACCGTACACTCGAAATAAGGTTCAGTTGAAAACCAGCGTCTGGCAACTACCATGTAGTTGTCTGGCATTATTGCTGAACTGGACCTATTTGGCGCCGCCGTGAGACACACATTGTTAGTTGTCTCTTTTTTTTTATATATAACAATTTATTAGTGTCTACATGTTGTTACTACATTGTGTGTATCTGCGAGTGTGTATGCCAAATAAAATAGTTTTCTTTCTTTTCTTAGATGATTTCCCACCTACAAAAAAACCAAAGAAACTCACTACAGCCAACAGAGGTTACAGCGAAGTTGCGGGCTGTGTCCGGAAGAGAGCAAATCCCAATAGAATATGAAAACACATCGGTGATGTAGCGTTGAAAATTCCCGAAAGAAACAATTGTTTCTTTCAATGAAAAAAACAAATTGTGGTTTTTTTCCGTTTTTTTCACATGTTGCATTGAAATTTTGCGAAAAAAAACGTTTGGGAACAAAATAGAAATCTTTCGAATGTTTTATTCATTATTTCGGTTAATTTCATGAAAAATGGAAAAAAAAAAAATTTATTGAAATTGAAATATATTTATAGTGGGCGAAAATGTACGAGTGGTACATTATCACCCACTATACAAATGATCTAGCTTTCCTCAGCCAAAATCTCGATTTCACTGTCGTCAGCTTGATCAGAATCGAGCTCCCACAAGCCTCCCCCAAGTGTCACCATAATGATCGGTGCCCACTGTTGGACACAAGCCTCTCTCAAGTATCGCCATTTAGGGCTTTAATGACTGCTGTCCACTGTTGGACGTAGGCCTCCCCCTCGCTATAATGACTCATGCCCACTGTTGGACATAAGCCTCCCCCGAGTGTCGCCATTAGGCGCTAAAATACTGATGCCCATAGTTGGACATAAGTCTCCCCTCGCTATTTTTTATTTTGCTATAATGACCTATGCCCGCTGTTGGACATAAGCCTCCCCCTCACTATAATGACCCATGCCCACTGTTGGGCATAAGCCTTCCCCTAGTGTCACCACGTAGGCGTTATAATAATTGATGCCCACTGTTGGACATAGGCCTCCCCTCGCGATAATGACCTTTGCCCACTGTTGGGCATAAGCCTCCCCCAAGTGTCACCACGTAGGCGTTATAATAATTGATGCCCACTGTTGGACATAGGCCTCCTCTCGCGATAATGACCTATGCCCACTGTTGGACATAGGCCTCCCCCAAGTGTCTGTTGGACATAGGCCTCCTCTCGCGATAATGACCTTTGCCCACTGTTGGGCATAAGCCTTCCCCAAGTGTCACCACGTAGGCGTTATAATAATTGATGCCCACTGTTGGACATAGGCCTCCTCTCGCGATAATGACCTATGCCCACTGTTGGACATAGGCCTCCCCCAAGTGTCACCACGGAGGCGTTATAATAATTGATGCCCACTGTTGGACATAGGCCTCCTCTCGCGATAATGAGCTTTGCCCACTGTTGGGCATAAGCCTCCCCAAGTGTCACCACGTAGGCGTTATAATAATTGATGCCCACTGTTGGACATAGGCCTCCTCTCGCGATAATGACCTATGCCCACTGTTGGACATAGGCCTCCCCCAAGTGTCACTACGTAGGCGTTATAATAATTGATGCCCACTGTTGGACATAGGCCTCCTCTCGCGATAATGACCTTTGCTCACTGTTGGGCATAAGCCTCCCCCAAGTGTCACCACGTAGGCGTTATAATAATTGATGCCCACTGTTGGATATAGGCCTCCTCTCGCGATAATGACCTTTGCCCACTGTTGGGCATAAGCCTCCCCAAGTGTCACCACATAGGCGTTATAATAATTGATGCCCACTATTGGTCATATGCCTCCTCGCGATAATGACCTTTGCCCACTGTTGGGCATAAGCCTCCCCCAAGTGTCACCACGTAGGCGTTATAATAATTGATGTCCACTGTTGGACATAGGCCTCCTCTCGCGATAATGACCTATGCCCACTGTTGGGCATAAGCCTCCCCCTAGTGTCACCACGTAGGCGTTATAATAATTGATGCCCACAGTTGGACATGTGCCTCCTCGCGATAATGACCTATGCCCACTGTTGGGCATAAGCCTCCCCCTAGTGTCACCACCTAGGCGTTATAATGATTGATGCCCACTGTTGGACATAGGCCTCCTCTCACTATAATGACCTATGCCCACTATTGGGCATAAGCCTCCCCAAGAGTCGCCATTTAGGCACTATAATGATTGATGCCCACTGTTGGACATAGGCTTCCCCGTACTATAATGACCTATGCCCACAGTTGGGCATAAGACTCCCCAAGTGTCGCCATTTAGGCGCTATAATGATCGATGCCCACTGTTGGACATAAGCTTCCCCCAAGTTTCACCATTTAGGCGTTATAATGACTGATGCCCACTGTTGGACATAAGCCTCCTCCAAGTATCGCCATTTAGGCGTTATAATGACTTGTGTCCACTGTTGGACATAAGCCTCATAAACTAGTGCGCCTCACCATCAGATTGCGTCACTGCTTACCATCAGGTAGGACCGCAGTCAAGCGCTAGTTTACATTAATTAAAAAAAAACTACTGAGGTGTCAAGGGACACCCGGATGGAACGAAGTTCCGTTCTGGCTTGCTTTCTATAAGAGAGAGAGAGAGAGAGAGAGAGAGACAGACAGAGAAACATGCGCACGCCGCACGGCTTACAATAGCTTACTATAGCAAAAAGTATCGTTACAACTTTTCGTAAGAATTTTTTCCGTCTAGCCAATACAAGTTAACTAAAAAATGCTATCCTATTTTATGTACATTTTGACAGCACTATTTCAACATCTTCGAAACCATGAAAACGACACTCATGACGAAAAAATTGATAATTTTTGACAGCCGCCATCTTAGATTTACATTTTGACAGCACTATCGGCTTCAACAACCTCGAAAACCATGAAAGAACACTATATCGAAAAAGTTGATAATTTATTGCAGCCGCCATCTTAGATTTACATTTTGACAGTACAATCGGTTTCAACACCCTCGAAAACCACGAAAACGACACCCATGATGAAAAAGTTGATAATTTCTTGCAGCCGCCATCTTGGATTTAAATTTGACAATACTATCGGTTTCAACACCCTTGAAAACCATGAAAACGACACCCATGACGAAAAATTTAATAATTTTTTGCAGCCGCCATCTTGGATTTATATTTTGACAGTACAATCGGTTTCAACACCCTCGAAAACGACGAAAACGACACCCATGATGAAAAAGTTGATAATTTCTTGCAGCCGCCATCTTGGATTTACATTTTGACAATACTATCGGTTTCAACACCCTTGAAAACCATGAAAACGACACCCATGACGAAAAATTTAATAATTTTTTGCAGCCGCCATCTTGGATTTATATTTTGACAGTACTATCGGTTTCAACACCCTCGAAAACCATGAAAACGATACCCATGACGGAAAATTTGATAATTTCTCGCAGCCGCCATCTTGGATTTATATTTTGCCAGTACTATCGGTTTCAACACCCTCGAAAACCATGAAAACGACACCCATGACGAAAAATTTTTTTTTTTGCAGCCGCCATCTTGGATTTATATTTTGACAGTACTATCGGTTTTAACACCCTCGAAAACCATGAAAACGACACCCATGACGGAAAAGTTGATAATTTCTTGCAGCCGCCATCTTGGATTTACATTTTGACAGTACTATCGGTTTCAACACCCTTGAAAACCATGAAAACGACACCCATGACGAAAAATTTGATAATTTCTTGCAGCCGCCATCTTGGATTTATATTTTGACAGTACTATCGGTTTCAACACCCTCGAAAACCATGAAAACGACACCCATGACGGAAAAGTTAACAATTTCTTGCAGCCTCCATCTTGGATTTACATTTTGACAGTACTATCGGTTTCAACACCCTCAAAAACCATGAAAACGACACCCATGACGAAAAAGTTGATAATTTCTTGCAGCCGCCATCTTGGATTTACATTTTGACAGTACTATCGGTTTCCACGCCCTCGAAAACCATAAAAACGACACCCATGACGAAAAAGTTGATAATTTCTTGCAGCCGCCATCTTGGATTTACATTTTGACAATACTATCGGTTTCAACACCCTCGAAAACCATGAAAACGACACCCATGACGAAAAAGTTGATAATTTCTTGCAGCCGCCATCATAGATTTACATTTTGACAGTACCATCGGTTTCAACACCCTCGAAAACCATGAAAACGACACCCATGACGAAAAAGTTGATAATTTCTTGCAGCCGCCATCTTGGATTTACATTTTGACAGTACTATCGGTTTCCACGCCCTCGAAAACCATAAAAACGACACCCATGACGAAAAATTTTTTTTTTTTGCAGCCGCCATCTTGGATTTATATTTTGACAGTACTATCGGTTTCAACACCCTCGAAAACCATGAAAACGACACCCATGACGGAAAAGTTAATAATTTCTTGCAGCCGCCATCTTAGATTTACATTTTGACAGTACTATCGGTTTCAACACCCTTGAAAACCATGAAAATGACACCCATGACGAAAAATTTGATAATTTCTTGCAGCCGCCATCTTGGATTTATATTTTGACAGTACTATCGGTTTCAACACCCTCGAAAACCATGAAAACGACACCCATGACGGAAAAGTTAATAATTTCTTGCAGCCGCCATCTTGGATTTATATTTTGACAGTACTATCGGTTTCAACACCCTCGAAAACCATGAAAACGACACCCATGACGGAAAAGTTAACAATTTCTTGCAGCCGCCATCTTGGATTTACATTTTGACAGTACTATCGGTTTCAACACCCTCAAAAACCATGAAAACGACACCCATGACGAAAAAGTTGATAATTTCTTGCAGCCGCCATCTTGGATTTACATTTTGACAGTACTATCGGTTTCAACACCCTCAAAAACCATAAAAACGACACCCATGACGAAAAAGTTGATAATTTCTTGCAGCCGCCATCTTGGATTTACATTTTGACAATACTATCGGTTTCAACACCCTCGAAAACCATGAAAACGACACCCATGACGAAAAAGTTGATAATTTCTTGCAGCCGCCATCATAGATTTACATTTTGACAGTACCATCGGTTTCAACACCCTCGAAAACCATGAAAACGACACCCATGACGAAAAAGTTGATAATTTCTTGCAACCGCCATCTTGGATTTACATTTTGACAGTACTATCGGTTTCCACGCCCTCGAAAACCATAAAAACGACACCCATGACGAAAATTTTTTTTTTTTTGCAGCCGCCATCTTGGATTTATATTTTGACAGTACTATCGGTTTCAACACCCTCGAAAACCATGAAAACGACACCCATGACGGAAAAGTTAATAATTTCTTGCAGCCGCCATCTTGGATTTACATTTTGACAGTACTATCGGTTTCAACACCCTTGAAAACCATGAAAATGACACCCATGACGAAAAAGTTGATAATTTCTTGCAGCCGCCATCTTGGATTTATATTTTGACAGTACTATCGGTTTCAACACCCTCGAAAACCATGAAAACGACACCCATGACGGAAAAGTTAATAATTTCTTGCAGCCGCCATCTTGGATTTATATTTTGACAGTACTATCGGTTTCAACACCCTCGAAAACCATGAAAACGACACCCATGACGGAAAAGTTAACAATTTCTTGCAGCCGCCATCTTGGATTTACATTTTGACAGTACTATCGGTTTCAACACCCTCAAAAACCATGAAAACGACACCCATGACGAAAAAGTTGATAATTTCTTGCAGCCGCCATCTTGGATTTACATTTTGACAGTACTATCGGTTTCCACGCCCTCGAAAACCATAAAAACGACACCCATGACGAAAAAGTTGATAATTTCTTGCAGCCGCCATCTTGGATTTACATTTTGACAATACTATCGGTTTCAACACCCTCGAAAACCATGAAAACGACACCCATGACGAAAAAGTTGATAATTTCTTGCAGCCGCCATCATAGATTTACATTTTGACAGTACCATCGGTTTCAACACCCTCGAAAACCATGAAAACGACACCCATGACGAAAAAGTTGGTAATTTCTTGCAGCAGCCATCTTGGATTTACATTTTGACAGTACTATCGGTTTCCACGTCCTCGAAAACCATAAAAACGACACCCATGACGAAAAATTTTTTTTTTTGCAGCCGCCATCTTGGATTTATATTTTGACAGTACTATCGGTTTCAACACGCTCGAAAACCATGAAAACGACACCCATGACGGAAAAGTTAATAATTTCTTGCAGCCGCCATCTTAGATTTACATTTTGACAGTACTATCGGTTTCAACACCCTTGAAAACCATGAAAATGACACCCATGACGAAAAATTTGATAATTTCTTGCAGCCGCCATCTTGGATTTATATTTTGACAGGACTATCGGTTTCAACACCCTCGAAAACCATGAAAACGACACCCATGACGGAAAATTTGATAATTTCTTGCAGCCGCCATCTTGGATTTATATTTTGACAGTACTATCGGTTTCAACACCCTCGAAAACCATGAAAACGACACCCATAACGGAAAAGTTAACAATTTCTTGCAGCCGCCATCTTGGATTTACATTTTGACAGTACTATCAGTTTCAACACCCTCAAAAACCATGAAAACGACACCCATGACGAAAAAGTTGATAATTTCTTGCAGCCGCCATCATATATTTACATTTTGACAGTACCATCGGTTTCAACACCCTCGAAAACCATGAAAACGACACCCATGACGAAAACGTTGATAATTTCTTGCAGCCGCCATCTTGGATTTATATTTTGACAGTACTATCGGTTTCAACACCCTCGAAAAACATGAAAACGACACCAATGACGGAAAAGTTAATAATTTCTTGCAGCCGCCATCTTGGATTTATATTTTGACAGTACTATCGGTTTCAACACCCTCGAAAACCATGAAAACGACACCCATGACGGAAAAGTTAACAATTTCTTGCAGCCGCCATCTTGGATTTACATTTTGACAGTACTATCGGTTTCAACACCCTCAAAAACCATGAAAACGACACCCATGACGAAAAATTTGATAATTTCTTGCAGCCGCCATCTTGGATTTATATTTTAACAGTACCATCGATTTCAACACCCTCGAAAACCATGAAAACGACACCCATGACGAAAAAGTTGATAATTTCTTGCAGCCGCCATCTTGGATTTATATTTTGACAGTAAAAGTGTCGGTACAATTTTTCGTGAGATTTTTTTCCGTCTAGCCCCCTTTCACAACGCGCGATAAGGAACTTCGTTCCAAAAAAAGTACGCATTTGAAAAAAACAAACATGAAGTTTTCGGTTCTTTTCATATTTTTCCGTTTTTTTCGGTTTTTTTTCGAAAAATACATGAAATTTACAATTTATAAATTTCTTGAAAGTTTCGAATGTTACATTGAATAAAACAACAGTATTTGAAAGAAACGGGAATATTCCCTGTTTTTTTCAACGCTACGGTGATGTCACTCCGTATATTAACATTGTTATAGCTCAAAAGACAGACCTATTGAGCTAATAGACACTGAAGCATCAATTTCGTGAATATCACAGCAATTAATGGCAGTTATCAATCTAAAACACACCACAGCGACTAGACGAATCATTTTGTGTAGTCAATAATCGGGTTCATACACAATGGTAAAGTGAAAATTAGTTTCTAAGTAGACTTTGTGATTCGGGTTTTATCAATACTATTATAGCCTGAACCTGGTCCTTATTGGAATAATAGTTTAGATTTTAATTTACTCATTGTGATTTTGATTTTATTTATTTATTATGATTTTAATTTTACATTTGATTTATTTATAGTGATTTTAATTTATGATTTGATTTATTTATTCTGATTTTAAATCTTGATTTGAATTGATTAATTGTATTATTTCCCTGTTATTTTTTATTTTAATCTCATTTAAATTCGTCCTGTTTTTTATATGTATAAGAGTTCATGTAAATACTTATTGGCTATTAACTCCTGTCTGATAAGAAATGATTAAAAAAAATTTTTTTTTGGACTTCGAGCTACCAACTGCTCACCGTCTGTAATACAAAAAAAAAGTCAGCCTCACCATACAAAATGATAAACTTGATAGGACAATTTATATGGCAAGGCCGATTTTTTTTTTCGTTTCCAGAAAAAAAAAATTGTGGAAGGTTGTTCAGTTTCGTCCACTGAGCAAGCCCTTAAAGTTTGTGGAGGGCTGTCCCTTACACCTTGTATACAAATATATATAATTTGTATAAGGTAGATTTTGAGACTACTCCGCTATTTGTGTATAAAAAAAAACAGTCAATCAATTCGTCTGCCTAGCGTAGTGATTGTAAAATCGGGAGAACTTACGTAAGGTTCTCCTGGCACATGATTGTCTTCTTCCCACTGCAGTAGTAGTTCTACAGCTTCCACGTATTCTTCTTTAATGGCATGGAGAAGAGCATCCTGGAAACAAACGCTTCAGTAAGTAATAATAATTAAATATTTGACTAGCCTGTTGGTCTAGTGGTTAGTGACTCTGACTGCTATACTGGAGGTCGTGGGTTCAATTCCCACTCAGTACAATTGTTGGTGTGATGAGCACGATCATTTGTTCTGTGTCTGTGTGTAATTTATCTATTATATGTATGTATTTAGATATATATACAAATTTGTTTAATACTCTTATCACAAGTTCTGTTTAATTTATGAGTCTATATTTTGTTAGTAACAATATCTTAAAAATGTAAGTAATATTTGTTTTAAATAAAAAATTGCTTCGTTGGTCTTGTCGGGTTCGATTCTTAAGCCGGCCCAGCCACCAGGATCCCGATTCCGATTTCCAGCCACCGTAGGCGTGGGCTCGCAGACGGCGAGCATTGGCTAGCTTACCGTCCGACCGTCCAGTAACCAACCCCGAGCTTGCTTCAACGAGACGTCAGCAAAACCGTAGGGCCCCAGTAGGGCCGAAGCGTACTGGGGTCATGAGTTCATGGGCTATTGCGTTTTTCAATAGAAAATACTCTGTAGCTGCCATGAGAGAATGATATTACGTTGTGCTGTTTCGTGTTTCATGATAAACCTACATACTAAAGTTAAAAAAGTAAAAGGCCAGTTTTTAATTTTTTGGGGGCTTGTCCGGTGTACTCTAACTACTACTAAAATAGCTAATATCTGAGCTACTACTACACCGGACCCTTAATTACTATGTTATTGTTTCTTTCTTTAATTTTTTATTGTACCTACACAAAAAAAACTTAACCTTAATAAATTGATTACATAATTTACGTACAAAAGCAAGCTTAACTCAACAATGAGTTTTCTGCCAGCAAACCTTTGAGTTATAGAGAGGAAATAAGGAAAGGAAATAATAATAATAATAATATATTCCACTACTATCACACAACGCCGTCTAGACTCAAGCTAAGCTGAGCTTGTGTTATGAGTACTAGACCACTGACAAACTTACTTATATATTTCTAAATACATACATATTATAGATAAATTACACCCAGACACAGAACAAATGATTGTGCTCATCACACAAACATTTGTCCTGGGTGGGAATCCAACCCACGACCTCTGGCATAGCAGTCAGGGCTACTAACCACTAGACCAACAGGCCAGTCGTAAGATTCGTAAGAGAGAGATCACATTCGAGGGTAGGATCCAGTGTACAACATAAACTACACTCTTAAACGTCTAAAATATCTATATAATAAATATATATTTGTATATATATAAATATATAGATATATACCAATTTATACTAATATTATGTCAATTGAGAAAGGAAGTTTTCTTTAATTTTCCTCTTACTGTCCTCGCACACGGGCCACAAAAAAACGCCACTTCAAGCTTCTTTTTGAGGCAGCCATTTTTTGGGGCTCGTGTATGGCGGTGCCGCCACAAAAAAACGCTTGAAGCGCCTTCAAGCTTCTCCGGACACAAGGTGACGCGCGCTTTAGCTGTTTTTTGCGGCCGCTTCTAGCTTTTTTTTGTGGCCACTTCTAGCGTTTTTTTGTGGCGGTTTTTTTTTTGTTGCCCGTGTGTGGGCTCGCTTAAAGACATCCAGAGAAGGGCTGTGTGGCTTGTGTACAGTAAAGAAGCCATCATAGCGGCTGGAAGTGAGACGCGGACTTTTTTCAGTTTCGTTCCAAATTACATTCTAGACTTTCTCAAATGTCAAAAAACGAGCCTTTTATTTTTTAACGAGTCGATCGTTAGGCTTCGTTTCAAATGGTAACAATAATTAAAGTTCAGATTATGATAACACAAAGATGGAAGATAATTTAATAACTTGCCTACGGGCGCTTATTACTCGTATAAAGATAATAATGGCGATGTTTTCTAACATAATAACATCTTGCCTGTATTTTCTTCGGGAGTAGGTAGTTTTTTTGGTGGGTAATTACCAAATGACTCCTCCCGCTCTGGCCTGGAGCGCGAGGGAGTGTCAGACTTTTACTGACTAAAAGTCAGTGTTCCTTTAGTTGCCCTTCGCGAGGGTCACGGTCACTTTTTCGATTAAACTGACCACGTGACTGAGCGTTGAGATGATGTCAGAACAAAGGAATCCGACGAAAGAGAATCGAAACGAAACGGTTATAACTTGGCTAGGGGGTAGTACCTATTGGCTATTTGTGGGTTTGCCAAAAAATGTATTACCCATTTGACTGGCCTGTTGGTCTAATGGTTAGTGACCCTAACTGCTATGCCGGAGGTCGTGGGTTCGATTACCACCCAGGACAAATGTTTGTGTGATGAGCATAATCATTTGTTTTGTGTCTGGGTGTAATTTATCTATAATATGTATGTATTTAAAATATATAAGTATGTTTATCAGTTTTCTAGTACCCATAACACAAGCTCTGATTAGCTTGGGACTAGACGGCGTTGTGTGGTAGTTGTGGAATATTACATTATTATATTATATTATATTAGAAATTCGAATGTATGTACCTACATTATGTTACTTATGTTCGCACAGTTCAACATATAAATCATGTTGTCTCACGTGTCTTTAAATATCTATTATCCGATTGCTTGGTGTACGGCACACCGCACATTATATCATTTAATTGCATTTAGCCAAATCATTAACTTGCGCGTCTACGCCAAACTATCAAAATGATTAATTAAGCAAATCGAGGCTCCTTTTCCACTCGCCTACCGTCAACATCGAGTATGGTTTAAAAGCTTGTTGCTTCATCTGACGCAATCCAATGCGATGTTTGACAAAGACGCAATGCGAAAAAAGAGAGATAACGCCTGAAAACACTGTAAGCATTCGGTAATAGGCTAGTTGCCGAAAAAAATGTAATTAGTCCGTCTTTTAGATTTTTGACACGCATTTTTTTAT
The DNA here is from genome assembly GCA_910589285.2 of Mythimna ferrago. Classification (NCBI taxonomy): domain Eukaryota; kingdom Metazoa; phylum Arthropoda; class Insecta; order Lepidoptera; family Noctuidae; genus Mythimna; species Mythimna ferrago. The sequence continues at coordinate 13,372,612 of OU342676.1, read as the reverse complement.
TTGTAAATTAAACCAAAAATTATAAAGATATAGCCCATTAAAGTTACGTGTCACGCCGTGTTGTCGGGTCACGCCGTGCTGCATTTTTTCGCACGAGGTGACGTCACACGTAACTTTAATGGGCTATATCTTTGTTATGTTTTGTTTAATCGAAAAAATAATATTTTTTTATAATCTAAAATACGGACTAAATAAAATGTAATTATTTTGACCCTGGACCCTACCCTATTCCGTGAATGAAATACGTGTTTTTGAAAGAAATTGTTGTTATTCAGAATTTTGATTTTTGCGAGGCTGTAAAAGCCTATAGTAGATATAATATTTTTTTAACTTTTTAAATTTTTGAGTATATTATGAAGTGTCAAACTTCATGCAAAATAGCAGATTTTCAGAGGACTTTACTGGATTAGTTTTACACAAATTTACAAATTGATTTCAATAGAAACCTAGATAATATCCACAAGATACTGTGTTTCCAAAATATCTAATGAGAAATGTGTCATAACGTCATAATCGCGTAAGAGCGGTTGTATGAAAAACAATAAAAATGTATATCGAGTTCGCGCGTGCTTCATCGCTTCATCAACTAACATAATATTTGTAGCATTTTTAATAAATCAACTTTTAGTGAACATCTCTGCCTAACACTTAACATCCCAGCAGATAGCCTTTACACTTGGTGAAAATCTCTTTCCAATATAGAAAAAGTATTATTAGTATTGAGACTGAAGAGACGCTAGCTCGTTGCGAATTCGCTATTTTCTACAATATAATTATCAAATTAATTCTATGAAAAAAAAAACATTTTAGTTTTCCGCACTTTTCACAGATTTCAGATTATTAAACACAATAAACTTTTAATATGCTTTTTGATATCTTTACCTATCCCTTTATTGAGGTTCCGTAGGTCAAATGAAAAGACGGAACCCTTATAGTAACACTCGCGTCTGTCTGTCCGTCTGTCATAGCCAACTAGATCGATTCATTTATATTTTGGTACCTACGTGCAATTCTGGAGTGTAACGTAAATAAATTAAAATAAACACTCACTTGGTCACTTGTGTTGCAAAAATTCGAATATTTAAAAAAGTTTTACACACTGTTTCATACTGTCTTTTGAAAGAACTTATCTTAAGGGTTTTATTTATTTTTAATAACTTTAAAATAAAAAGGTATTGAAGAAAATATACATTTATAATATATATTTTCTTCAATCTCTTCCATATTTGCGAAACTATTGAACTTAAAATTTTGAAAAACAAAACATAGCTATTCACTTACAGCTTACATGAAAACCTAAAATATGAAGTCTATGGTCTTAAAATTACACATTAAAAACTTGATTAGTGCTGAAACCATGGCACAAAAATTCAACTCACACTTGGCAGGTTTTTTTAACGCACTCATACCTTCTAAATTCTTACAATACCACCCAAAAATCCATTAGATCAAATACCCAAAACCGATAAATCTGAATCTTCAGTCATATCCCAAATCTTTCAAACTCCAGAACGTTTACCTATATTTCTCCGTCTGTTTTTGACTCGGATGATTTAGGAATAGCAATAACCTGTATTTTTTTAGATCGTAAACCTGTCTTCTAAAATCTGTCGGATTGCTATTTCTTTAGAGTTATGTGTGGTTTATATGATTAGTTGTAAATGAATTATGGCGAAGGAGATATTTATTCCAGAACAAGCTACTGAAATATAATAGTTATGGTTATAACGGTTTGGATTTGGAATTGTAGACATTAACTTGTTTAGTGTTTAATTATTGAATTCTGTTGCCATACAATTATGGAAATTTTCGGTACGGTTTGTTCAGTTTAAAACCTCACATGCACAAGTATGGACACGCCACGAATATGTAGGTAACTAATTGGTGATCCAGATTTGGTTAACACCAATCTACAAAGCCAGAAGTACAGGCGTAAGATTGCCAGCCTTTCTGTATTTTGCAGCATCCAATTTGGAGAGTATACGCAGGAATTACATGATTTGGTTCTGCCATTACTTTTCTACCATCAGACAACCTACGTCGGGTTTTCTGATGGTGATTACAGCCCATTACCTCTCCTAGAGAGGGAATGGGCCGTAATCACCATCAGCCACGCGGGCCCTGTGCGGGTTGGTGGATATCGCATGTTCTAGGAAATGCCGGTTTCCTCACGATGTTTTCCTTCACCATTTTGAAAGCAGTGGTGATGAAAGAATTTACACAAAATAATGCGCCTGGCTCGGTTTGAACCTGTGACCTACAACTCGTAAGTCGGGGCCGTTACCACTCGGCCACCACTCCTCCTTTCCTGCTGCACTGCACCTTTGAAGCGATTGGCAGGAAAAGGAAAAGGTGGAGCAAGATACACTTTTACTGATTTAAACCCACTTATGTTCTTACAATTGCCATTTGCGTTCTAGGGTCGCGGTAAATCCCATTTTTGGCATTAACCAAGATCCATGATATTAAAATTACATAACCATTTACTTTGTACAAGAAGGTCAAGGGGTGTTGTACCCCTGTTCTTACGTAAGGGAGTTAAGTATGTTAAGTGCTTGACTCGTCGACATATAATAATTTTGTTTTTACTTAGTTAGTGTAGGAGTAAGAGGCTAAAATAAACTGGAAATTATATTTATATTTAGTCTTTCAACAGTTAGAGTTCCCTAGCCGTAGGGTGCCAACGGGATCCTATTACTAAGCCTCCGCTGTCTGTCCATCAGTCTGTCGGTCTTATATTATTATACCGTAAGATGTAGAGAGTTGTTTACACAGAATTTGTTTGTTTCACAGAATTGCCGATACATCAACAAACAGTAAACAAAAAAAGACGTGTGGCACTCGGGGACTGCCGCGGTAAAGCAAATAATTGCATAGCATTTTTATCAACTTATGCAATTATAATTATTTATTTATTTTATTTATGCAGTATTTTTTTTCCTTTGTTTTTTTTCTTTGATATTAATTGAAGTTACACTTTCACACATTGAATTGAATTTTGATTGATTGTTCACTCATTTGTTTTCTTATCGGTCACCACGCTCAAAAAACAAATGAGTGGGGGGTGTTAGGTTATTTTCGTTACGGAATTTCTGGATTCGGTCTCCACGCTCAAGGCCCGCGATAGAAGCTATGCAATAGCTTAAAAAATGTACGATTTTTTGGAACTTATTGTGTGCGAATCCGACTCGCATTTGTCCAGTTTTATATTAATATTCAGTCATTCGATTCGAGTACTTGTTCTGCGATTTCAGCGGTCTCTTCAACCCTGTGCCTTTAGCTCTCGCCGGAACGCCCATGCGAATCTGTTGTGACTTTCGGTACCTCGGGTCGCTCGTCCAAGGGGATGGTGAGGTAGACCGAGACATAACACGTCGTATCAACGCAGGATGGATGAAATGGCGAAATTCGATGCGAATCTATAAAATTTTTGTGAGTTTGGGTTACCCAAAATAATTACCGCTTTTGCCCACGGCTTTGCCTGTATACATTAAATGTAGTCTATGTCACTCAGGCACAAAATAGCATTCTATCGGTGAAAAAATGTATGTTCGGACAAATGGATATTTAGCACTTGGGTAAACCATGTCCTAGAATAGCACATATGGTACTTTTTCCCGGTAGTGTATTTTCTTGGTTTAATTTTCTACTTTGACGAGGGTTTTTTTTTTAAATTGAGATAAACTAGTGCTTGACTGCGATCCCACCTGATGGTAAGTAGCGATGCAATCTTTGATGGTGAAGCGCACTAGTTTATTAAGAGCCTATTTACTCTAGCCTTGAAGCCACCCAAATTATAATCGGACGGGAAGACCGCAGCAGGCAAACTGTTCCAGTCTTTCGACGTACGCGTGAAATCGCTAGAAATGACTATCTTCAAAATACCAAAACATGTAGAAATTTTATGTCGTTGACACACAGAAAAGCAACATCATGCAGCTTTAAACTGATTAAAGTTGATTGTTTTAGCTACTACGCACTCCTATAAAATTCCAATAAAATAATTTATGTATACGTTTTAAGCCATCGATGGATTTTAGTTTTTATATCCCATAATCGTAAAATATACGAGAGCTTTGACGCTTGACCTATATTTTTTCGGCGTCTATCTACGTACTTTAGACGTGTTAAAAAACACTTATGTGATTTACATTTATATGGATTATTCATGTATAAATTAAGTTAGAGTTGTTATAATTTTAGAGTTATAAAATAAGATTACATAACTCTAAAATTAATATACTAAATTAATTTGAGAGAATATTACATATTTAAAGAAACATTTTTTACTGTCTATTCAACTGATTTTAACATCTATGTCGTATATAAGGATGGCAAAGCAAAAAAGTGGTTACAATACGAACTATTTACGGCAGTCGGCATTTGTCATGCCACCAACGTAATAAAAGTCAAAATCGGTTGAACAGACAGTAATAAGAGGTTTTCATAAATGTCTAATGTTATTTTGAACAGAGTTCTTTTTAGAGCAGAACAGAGCCTAAACTCCACGGGTTTACTAGTAGGCATTCTTAGATTCCATCAGCCACTTCCCAGTTCTAGCATCAGGCCTTCATCATCAGGTTCTAGTCGTCATGAGAAACTAACAGAACTATTTTTAAGATAAATCTAAATGAGCCGAAACTGGAAGGTTATCCTCTCAATCCCCAAGCGAACGCTGGCGTTCGCGCTAATGTCATCGCGCCATTTGACAATCCAAGGTTACGTCTCTTACCTCCAACCTCCATATGGTCAGACCAGCTTGATAGTGCCGGCATGTAGGTACATGAGTATTTCAAACATTAAGTCACGTATATGTGTATATTTGTAAAGTATATATCCATTAAATGTTTAAGATTCCTGCCACAGCCAACCAAGGAGCTGTAGCCTGATTCACGTAAAATCAAACAAGCCAAATATCGTTGAAGTTTTATAATCGTTTGATCGAAGTCCTATCCAAAAGCGGTATTCACGTGTTCCTTAATCGAGATTGGATAGAACGACAACTCAACTGGCTTGAAACTAAACGATCTATCGACAACTTCTTTCCAGTTACATTAATAAGTATTCTACCAGGATAACGTAATACAGATTCTTTTTTTTTTAAATCGACTCTTCGACCAAACGACTTTAAAATCGGTGTCGTTCAAACTCGATTGATGGATGTGAATACGGAAATGGTCTAAACGACTAAATCGCTACGATATCGTAACTGTTTTGATTGCGTGAATCGAGCTAGATGGCCTTGAATACTGATCTGTTTAGAGATCTTCATAAATAGTATATAAGAACCGAACCACCTCGATAACGTCAGCTTTCAAAGTTAAAAAAGAGCGCATTAAAATCGGTCCATTTCGCTGAGGCGCTACGATGCCACAGACAGACACACAGACACCTCACTCAAACTTATAACACCCCTCTTTTTCGTCTGGGGTTAAAAAGAGGATCATTCTCGTGCTAAGTGGGTTTGGATGAAATTTTGCATATGGTTAGACTACGTCCTGGAATAACACGTATGATACTTTTATCCCGGGAAAATAATTACAGTTTGGCGCAGGTGACATAGCTGGCAGATGCTAAAATATAATCTTATCGTTTTGGTAAGATTAAATAGTTGCAGTAAGTTTACGAGTAAAATGTACCCGCAGAAACCTCAACTTACGTATCAAACTTAACTGCACGATTGGCACAGTGGTTGAGCGATTGGCTTCTGAGCTGTGTGTCGCGGATTCGATTACCCCACGGAACAAATATTCAAATGGCATGACAGTTGTTTTGGGTCTGGATGTCTTGAGTACAGGAGGAATTCCTAGTTCTTAGTTATGAAATCAAAACTTTAAAAAGAATTTAAACCTTTGGCCGTGTCTATAAATTTTTATAGCTAATCTGCCTACTAAATATTACAAAGCTGAAGAGTTTATTTGTTTGTTGCGCTTACCTCAGAAATTCGAACCAGTAGGTTCGAATTGTAAAAATATTTCTATATTGAATAGCTCATTTAATTTTATCGAGGAAGGCTTTAAATAACATCACATTGAAAAAATGGAAAATGGAACATTAATCAAAGAAGTGGGTAAAACCGGAGGGAATAGCTATAACAAGGCACCAGATAAACTTAAAAAAACGTGTGGCACTCGGGGACTGCCGCGGTAAAGCTATTGCATAGCATTTTTATCAACATAAGCAATTATAATTATTTCTTTATTTTATTTATGCAGTATTTTTTTTTCCTTTGTTTTTTTTTTCTTTGATATTAATTGAAGTTACACTTTCACACATTGAATTGAATTTTGATTGATTGTTCACTCATTTGTTTTCTTATCGGTCACCACGCTCAAAAAACAAATGAGTGGGGGGTGTTAGGTTATTTTCGTTACGGAATTTCTGGATTCGGTCTCCACGCTCAAGGCCCGCGATAGAAGCTATACAATAGCTTAATAAAGTAAAGTAGGACTTTGACCTTTTCCTAATACATATCTCCAATATGTCGAACGTACCCGAAAAACCATCAATGAACTGTTTTTTCAGAAAAGGTAAAGGATCATGATAGATGTCGACTCAAGACAACTTCATGTCTTTAATTCCATTTTTGAAATTAAGAATGTCAATCAATTTAGGAGGGTCAATGACCGTTACCACGTTTATTTGGCGCCTACCTTAGTAGTTCTTTATGTGTGTATGTTATTTAGAAAACTGATAAATCCAAGTCTAAAACTTACTCCCGCCTTGACACGGCCTCCATTACCTTTCAGCCATTATTTCCATTTTCGTACGTCTTACTAGAAGTACCCTCTTTTATGAAAATATACGATCAATGTCATCATGCAAACTATTGGAACTATGATTTCCCAAGGGGTAGTAAGTACTGGTATTCTTTTTCATAGATTTTTTTTTTTCGAAACAACGCGGCTTCTTTCTTGAAGTTTTTTTTATGTACTGAAGTAATTTGGATTTTTGTGAAAAATTGGTTCGAAGATGTAGTGTTCTATAGAAAAGATTTTTCATTTTGTTAAGTGTCAACTTTTAATTAGATAGTAACGAATAAGACTAGACACATGAATAATTTGTGGGTATTACAATCTAATATATAAAAGTTTCGTGACACAGTATTTGTTAATAAACATGGACTACGATTTTTACAATTTTTAAAGTTGTCAAAAAATAAAAGGCACTTTTTGAGATTTATCAAAACGAATAGATACTTATATACCTACCTAAATACGCAAAAAGAACACTCGCAATATATTGCATCATATTATTTAACACGCCAAAAAAATGAATGTATTTAAAAAAAAAATTGTATGTATTTAAAAAAAAATTGTATGTAATTAATTTTTAATTTAAGTATTGTTTCGTTCCAAGTTACATTCTAAGGTCTTTCTCAAATGTCAAAGCGGTTTTTTTTTTATTTTTTACGAGTTTATAACATTTTTTATCTATTTGTCGTATAAAAATGCCAAAATTATAATAGGTAGGTGTAATCTGCCTTACAACATTCCCACTGCTGGGTCTCAAGCCTCCTCTCTAGGAAAGGGAATGGACCGTAATATACGCGGGCCCAGTGCGGGTTGGTGAATATCACGTATTAGCATTTTCAGTTCTAGCATAATTATGGGGGTTTCCACTAGGTACTCCCTGGATCACTACCGCTCTTTCAACATCAAGTGCTTTTTTTTGACTTTACAAAGCAGTATTCGACCTCCTGAGACTATCCTATAGAAACGTACGAATACACAACTATTTTGAATTATATATTGGTCGTCGATATATCCCGAAGAATCGCCAAACTTAAGTAGCAGTGGGAAAAGCACATTGCGCGTGGAACGGATGGCCGATGGACCGAAAAGTTCTACAGTGGCGACAGCGCACCAAAAAACGCAGCGTTGGATGGCCTCCCACAAGGTGGACCGACGACCTGGTGAGAGTCGCGGGAATGTGGTGGTTGCGAGACGCATAGGATCGGTCGTTGTGGTGACGCTTGGGCCTACGTATGTCCAACAGTGGACGTCTTTCGGTTGAAATGATAAACCTGATGATGATATTTATTGAATTACTAGCTTTTGCCCGCGAGGCTTCGCCCCGCTCTTCCCTATTCCACCCTACTCTACCCTACTCTACCCGACTCTACCCTACTCTACCCTACTCTACCCTACTCTACCCTAATCTACCCTACTATACCCTACCCTATCCTACTCTACCCTAGTCTACACTACTTTATACTACTCTACACTACTCTATTCTACACTACTCTACTCTACACTACTCTACTCTACACTACTCTACTCTACTCTACTCTACTCTACACTACTCTACTCTACACTACTCTACTCTACACTACTCTACTCTACTCTACTCTACACTACTCTACTCTACTCTACTCTACTCTACTCTACACTACTCTACACTACTCTACTCTAAACTACTCTACACTACTCTACTCTACACTACTCTACTCTACTCTACTCTACTCTACTCTACACTACTCTACTCTACACTAGAGACTACTCTACTCTACACTACTCTACTCTACAATACTCTACTCTAAACTACTCTACTCTACTCTACACTACGCTACTCTACACTACTCTACTCTACACTACTCTACTCTACACTACTCTACACTACGCTACTCTACACTACTCTACTCTACCCTACTCTACCCTACCAAACTTCACATAAACCATCTACTAAATAGTCCGAACAAAGCCATTTGGTTTGGATAGGTGAGCCCGTTCTAGAGTTATAAAATCACAACGAAAAGTGGCATTGATTTTTATATATAGATCTACAACTCTCCTTATCATATATTTTGCGTGTGTTAAAATACCTTTTGTGTTTGGAAACGAAGTGATTTTCCTCACAAACAACAATCGTGTTCCGTTCTGTTAAGTGTGAACATTCGCGAAACAAGTACTCATAAAATCAAATGTGAAGTTCGAGATCGTTTATTGTAATATGTTTATCGGTAGTCAAAGCTCACCGAGACCGAAGCCGATTGCCTGGTGCAAGTTTGTTTACGTTAACACGATCGACACGTTTATGTCGGTCGCCGCTCTGATTGGCCCGCTTCAAGCTCTTAACCAATCAAAAAGGGAAACGCAAAACAGTTCAATCGCGTCAACATAAAAACAACTGTCACTCAGTGCACACACTAAAAAACTTTTTTTTTAATACTTGCAGTGTTGCCAATCAGCCAATTGACAATATTCTTGCAGAGTAAGGATTGAGAGCTGTCAACTAAAGCCATTAATCATCAGCATATCAGCCGAAAGATGTCCACTGTTGGATTTACGCCTCTCCCAAGTGTCGCCAGAATGGTCTTATGTGTTTCGTATGCATCGGATTCTCGCGACTTTAATCCGGTCATTGGTCCACCTTGTGGGAGACCTTCCAACGTTGCATCTTTCGATGCGCTATCATCGCTATAGAACCATCGGCCCACTGAACATGTGTTCTGAGAGCAATGTACCTTGCCCGGGCTATGTCAGCACACTTGTTTGTCCTGCGGATATCTTCACTCCTGATTTAATCATGCAAGGAAACTCCGAGCATAGCCCTTCCCATTGCCCTTTGGGTGGCTAAGCCTTTTGACGGGGCCCATTACTAGCTCCACTTTATATTTTTATATTGTAACCCCTAAATCAGTGCATATTTCAGTTAGAAATACCTATACTAATTATTATTTATTTATTTAGAGTTAATTATCATTTATTTATTCGATATTTTATAAAAATTGATCGATAGGTACATCGAGTTTAACAAAACAAAATAAGATCGATTGCATTGATCGTATTGAAACATCGAGTGAAATCGATCGAGTATATACATATATCCAATATCCCTAGCTTTGGGCAATTGTGATTCGTTGCACAAAACCAATAAGCTGGCCTCCTATTCCACTGAAACTCCATACTCCGCTCTCGGTTAGCTAAAGGTCTAAGGGCTAAAACTGCGTCTAACGGACGTCCGCGCGGACCCATTCAGAGTAGGTTATACTCTGAATGGGTTAACTCTGACCGCGCGGACGTCGAGGTCGAGTTTTTATCGAGGGGAAAGGCACCTGACCTTTTGAGATGGGTCCTTTTGACCTCACTATAACCACCCCTGTAATTAACATCAGGACCTGGAAGGTGTACAACTGACCTTGACTTTAATCCCAGAGAGCAGCAGTAATTTGATGAGCTCGATGTTCTCGTTCTCGATGGCGGCGACCAGCGCAGACCTGTTAAGCGGGTCCACGCAATTGATGTCCAAGATGTCCGGCTGAGATATGAACTGTTCTATTAATCTGTGGAAAAGAGAAGAGAAAACGTGCTGTATTTTTTTTTGGCTTCGCATTGTTTGTGAGTTAAAGCTACTTACAGACAAGTAGTATTTAACTGTCGAGAGAGGCTAACAGAAGCAATTACAGCTGTCAATCAATGGTGACAGCTATAGTATACATAATATAGCAAAATCAGCCTTTTAATGTTTTCACTGTTGGACATATGACTCCCTTAAGTGTCGTCATAACGATCGTTCTTGTGCATGTTGCATTCATCGGATTCCCGAGCCTCACCAGGTTATCGGCCTACCTTGTGGGAGACCTTTGCACGTTGCGTCTTCCAGTATGCGGTCATCACTCCAGAACCTTTCGGCCCCATCGACCATCTGTTCTGAGAGCAATGTACCCTACTCACTACCACTTAAGTTTGATGAGTTTTCTTTATGCTAAGTCGGTAACCTTGGTTCATCTGCTAATACTCATTTAAGTACCTACTCGTATTACCGAGCTTATAATACAATAGAATCGTTTATTTCTGAATACATGGTACATGAAGATTTTAATATTAGACGGAATTACATATCTTTAGAGACCAGTAGTGGCGGAGTGGTAATGGCTCCGACTTACGAGTTGAAGGCCGCCGGTTTAAACCCTGCCAGGCGAATTACTTTGTGTAATTAATTTCATTACCACTGCTCTCAAAACGGTGAAGGAAAACATCGTGAGGAAGCTGGCATGTCCTAGAACCAAAAATTTGAAGACATGTGAAATTCACCAACCCGCACTGGGCCCGCGTGTTGGATTCGCTCTCCTAGAGAGGAGGCATGAATCCTAGCAGTGGGAGCAATAAAAAGGCTGATGATGATGATATATCTTTGTTGGTGTACAAATATTAAATGAGTATCTAATTTACAAATTCATATAATTATGGTTCATGCAATCTACACCAATATTATATTATTGTCAACACTAATATTATAAAGAGGTAAAGTTTGTAGGAGGTAATCTCTGAAAGTACTGGTCCGATTGCTTAAATTTTTTCACCGATAGAAAGCTGCTTTATTTATAAGTGACATAGGCTAAATTTTATGTAGGTACGCAGCCGAAGCTGTGGGCAAAAGCTAGTCTTAAATCAAATTAAACGAACAAACATAATAATTATAAAACATTACTTCTAAACCAAAACATTGTGATTGCTTAAACCTTCAAAATTGCAGAAATCGCGGAAAGCCTCGCTCTATCCCGTAAGTAGTCGGTTATAGTGAAACAGTACAAGTGCGGATCTAACTACACTAATCCTATTTATTAGAACGGCGAACGGCCTAAATATACTGTGGATTGATACTTTTCGGTTTTGAGGTCAACTCGGTGGATATGTCGAGTACGATTTTTTTGTGTGTTGGCATTTGAATGGTCTGTATTGTATTTTGGTTTTGGGTATGACCAACCTCAGCTTCGCACGGGTGTTACCTTCTAATCTTTGTAAGTCACGGCTTTCCAAGAATCCGAGTAGTTTTAGACAAATGGCAAGTTCAGATAGAATAGAATTTGTTTTTTTTTTCCAAATATTATCCCTATGTCGGTCTTAAAAAAATTTAAACCCTGTAGTCGACCTGCAAGGTAATGACTAGTAAAGTAGTATTAATGATTAAGGTAGGTGCAAGATAACTGTGGAATAGCGGTCATTGACCCTCCTACATTTGTTGACAATCTTAATTTAAAAAACGGAAAAAAAAGACATAAAGCTGTCTTGAATCGACATGTATCGTGATCCTTTACATGATCTAGTAATGAAAAGCAATTTATTGTTTGGTTTTCGGCTACCTACGAAGAGATATTAGGAAAAGGTCAATGTACTTTATTCCTTGGTTATCTGACGCCTTTCAACTTTGAATTTAGAAACCCGAAAACATTGTTCTACACCGTCTATAGAATCAAAGAATATTCACTATTTTCGTTGTGCATTTTCCGTCCCTCAATTGCAGAGAACGTAGTTTTGCAAAATGAGTTTTGTACAGAAGAATATTTTGAAAAAATAGAATAGAAAAGAATAGAATAAACTTTATTGTACACCAAAAGTAAAATTACATAAACATAAACTTAAATCTATGGGTACAATGAGGCGGTCTTATCGCTTAAAGCGATTTCTACCAGACAACCTTAGGATGGATTGAAACGAATAAAACAATACAGGGGTAGTCTGCGGTGTACTGCTAATAGATATCTAAAAATGAATTTGTGTATTATTTGTTTGGCATTTTTAGCATACCTACTTTAGGTAAGTAAATAAATAGCAACAGTAGAAGTACGTGTTAGTGTGTAGTAGTTTAATTTTTTTTTAAAGAATAAACTATATATTTATATATTCTTTAAGTATCTCCTATCCTAATCTACCTTCGTAGAGAATTAGATAAAAAAATCGATGGTATCGTGCGGTATGCTTGTTTCAGTCCCCATGGGAATTGTTTCGGGGGCTGCACGGGGGCGATGTAATAACATCAACATGAAGGACAGTAGGTACTAATTTGGACTAATTAAATCTCATTTAGATAAGACATTTTTTAAACAAGCGTCGTTATCACAGTGACTAGGGTTTTGTGGTAGGTTATCGTTATACCTTTTTCTATCAAGGTTTACTTTGAAATATTAATTTTAATTGAAATCTATACCTATGTCAGATCATCATCATCATCATCATCATTTAAGCCGATAAACGTCCACTGTTGGACATAGACCTCCCCCAAGCGTCGCCACATCGAACTATGTCAGATCCCCAAACTATAAATCGCATAATCCATACTAAAGGTGTTTTATATCATGCGGATTACATCACGCTTGCGGAGCAAATCCGCATGCGTAATTCCCGCAATTGTCCTTTTCATACAAGTATTTCTATGTTCAAGTTCTCCCGCAGGAGATCAGGGTGGCAACAAACCGATTAACATTCAAAACTAAAAAATTCGCGAGTTAATTCACAAGAAGTTGGCAGTAAACCTTCACAGCATTAAGCGTCCCGCACACGGGCCTCAAAAAAACACCGCCACAAAAAAACGCTAGAAGTGGCCACAAAAAACAGCTGAAGCGCACGACACCTTGTGTCCGGAGAAGCTTTTTTGTGGCGGGACCGCCGCACACGAGCCACAAAAAAAGGCCGCCTCAAAAAGAAGCTTGAAGTGGCGTTATTTTGTGGTCCGTGTGCGGGGACAGTTATGTTTTCCAAATATCGATTAGAACCAATTGTTTGACTATATTAGGGTGAGTTGCACCGTTTAACTATAACGATAACCAAAGCTTAACCAGCCGTGAAACGACCGCCTATTGGTCAGTTCGACGATTTGACAACTGTTAACGGCTTTGTTATCGTTATAGTTAAAGGGAAATAATAATGGTTCCGAAAAACAATTTAATCTCCAGCGATCTGTGGCCGACCATTATTCTAATTAACTAGCGTTATAATGAATTACCGACAAAAAACCCAAAACATAAACGAAAAAAAATATCCAATTTAACAACAAATAAGAGCATGTTCAAATTACATTTTTTCCTAAAAAAAAATGGATCTTCGAATAAAAAAACTAAACTTCCGAATAGAATACTGAACCTCCGACAAAATTACTAAGTTACCGACAACAGAGGTTTGGTCAAAATAATCATATTTTTACAACTTGCATGAACTGTTTTAATTTCTATTGTTGGTTATCAAATTTATTTTTTAGCTCTCATTTTGATGAAAATACCTCAACTGTTCGGCCCGCGCGATGGAGTTCGGATCTACTACGTAACTACATTTTCATAATAAACTGAGTTTTGTTTTATTTTTATCTTTGTTCTTGCTGACATTATAAAAGTTAGGAATTTTGTCGATTAATATACTAGGAAACCAAAGTCTACTTGGTTTTCGATTAAGGCATGAATTGATTTTGATTAAGGGGTACGTATCAAAATCCCGAAAGTTCATTATACCTATGGCTGAAATACCGACGTGCAAAACACCGAAATTCAAAATATCGAAAGGTTTAAATGCCAATAGTCGTTATATCGAAACACAAAATACCGATGTTCAAATGCCCGAAAGGACGAAATCCCGAATAGACGAAACAACTTGAACGTAACGGTTGGTCACAGTTCTAACGTTACCTAACCTATTTCACCCAGTTCAAAGTGCAATCAAAATACAATCTACCTGTGACTAGACTATTAGACAATGGTAAACACATTTTTACGAGAGATTGTGGCTGAAATAGGTTAGGTTAGGTTAGAATTGTGACCAAAAGCGCGCGAGCCGAGCGAGCGAAGCGAGCGGCGCCGCGGCAGCGGCCGGCGAGTGCTACTTCTCAAAATAAAACAAATCGGGACCTTAGGGCACCCCGACACGGATGAGTCGGGATTTTGAACTTCGGGATTTTAAACATTCGAACAAATGAACTTTCGGGATTTTAAACTTTCGACCATACGACCATTTGGCGTTTCAATTTGCGGGATTTCGTCCATCGGTAATTTAAAATTCGGGATTTTTATACGTACCCATGAATACGACTGTTTTAACTTTTTAACGCCTGAAATAGGTACCGATATCGAAGCATACCCGTGGTAAGTAAAATTCATGATATATGATGCAATTAAAAGTTATTGGTACAAGTACATTTTCATATTTTTTATAAGTTTCTGTATAGCCACTCAGAATAATATTTTCAGTATAATGTGACAGTTAAAATAGCACCACAATCTATGAAATATGAAAGGTAATTCATGAATTAATAGTAGGCAAGTAAAGATAAAAATTACAAAGCAAAGTTTTCAGTAGAACGTAATTTATGCTGGTAGAAAAGTATTATAGCAATAGACAGTCATGTTTATTTTTCGAAGATTTCAGTATCTCATTCGGTCGTTTCGTCATTTTTATTCGAACAAAAGTAGTCGGAAAGTTAGTATTTTAGGTAGTAGATTTAATATTTTGAGTGAGGACAATTCTTCTTTTTTTGTCGGAGCTTTTATTACTACCCATAGTTATTGTTACAAGTACATTTTTATATTTTTTATAAGTTTCTGTATAGCCACTCAGAATAATATTTTCAGTATAATGTGACAGTTAAAATAGCACCACAATCTATAAAATATGAAAGGTAATTTATGAATTAATAGTAGGCAAGTAAAGATAAAAATTACAAAACAAAGTTTTCAGTAGAACGTAATTTATGGTGGTAGAAAAGTATTATAGCAATAGACAGTCATGTTTATTTTTCGAAGATTTCAGTATCTCATTCGGTCGTTTCGTCATTTTTATTCGGACAAAAGTAGTCGGAAAGTTAGTATTTTAGGCAGTAGATTTAATATTTTGAGTGAGGACAATTCTTCTGTTTTTGTCGGAGCTTTTATTACTACCCATAGTTAAATGGTGCAACTCACCTATAGTGTAGGTAGAGTCTGTCTAAAAAGTCAAAGGACTTGGGAATTTTTATAGTTTCTAAAGTTTTAGTAGAGGCACTTTATTTTAATTAACATTTCCGAGGGATAATAAATGACGTCAAATTGCCTAGCGTATACTGTTTATGGTAAACAAATCTGATGAAGCGAAAGATTATAATTTAATTTTGTTCGAACTACTCGGGTAGTTTTTAGACAGACTATATTGTTTATTAATTTGAAAATATATTATGTAACTGTGTTACATTTATGTTTATTATTACAATTACCGGAATGGATCTTGAGTGCTCAGCGTCAGAGTGAGGATCGCTTTGCGCATTCCATACATTGGCGAGCCAATCGTCTTCGTTGTTAGATACATGCAGCAACGCAGGGAACGAATCAGGAGTGACGTCAATGACACGATGACGCGGCGAGCCAATCACTGACACTCCCCGCCCCCGCGTCTCACTTCGCACCACTAAAGAGACCGAATATTTGACTTCTGCGCAACTTGAAGCCAGCGCTTATGATCCGTGTCGGTAATTGTATACATCTATTCTTGTATTCACTTTTTCTGTTTCTTTTATTGCTACTACTATTTTTCTCTGCATCACCCAAAAGTTCACTGGTAGAAGATGCCTAAGGCATAAGTCCTTTGTTCTTTTGGGTGCATAAAGTATTAATAAATAAATAAATAACTTTCAACTGAATGAATGCATGAAGCTGAACGAGGATGGAGTGAAAGGCTCTTAATAAACTAGTGCGCCTCAATATCAACGATTGCATCACTGCTTACCATCAGGTGGAATCATAGTCAAGCACTAGTTTATATCAGATAAAAAATAAAAATGATAAATCAAAACTCACCTCTTTACAGTAACATAGTCTCCCCTGTCGGCGTGCAGAAGAAAGGTCTTCTCTTCTTTGGTGAGTGGCCTGTCGTAGACCTGCCGCAGGTCATTGTGGCTGTTCCGCAGCGCTTCCTGGGAACTGCCTAGCAGCTCCTCTCTGGAGCCTCGGTTCATGCCGGTCTGGAAGAAGATTAAGTAATTTAGGTGTCTTCAAGGCTAGAGTAAATAGGCTCTTAATAAACTAGTGCGCCTCAGCATTGCATCACTGCTTACCACCAGGTGGAAGCATTAGTTTATATCGATTTAAAAAAAATGGTTGGATCAACAGGTTTCTGGTGTGTGGAATGATGAAAACTTAGGCCGGTGACGCCTACTACAGCCCATGATCATTGCCATCATATACCAAGCCTTTCCAAACTCTTTAGTTTCAGAAATTATGGATCTTCAGGGTGGTTAAACTTGAGCTATAAGATTTTTCGAAGGCATTACCGCGGCCCTTGAACGTAAAAAGCAACTGAAGGACCACATGAAGGTTTTAGTCAGTAAGACGAAACTCTCTTTCGCCTAACCTCGAGGAGGGAGGAAATCTAGCTGACATTCAATAATTATAGCTTTCTTAGTGAACTGGGCAGAACACTAGACCTAAGGCGCGGCGGCATTGCGCCACCAGAACATGGTGGATATCCCGCCCATGCTTACAAAGCGTTTTGGGAACATATTTATTGTGCGTACAGCTTTAGATTGGAATTTCCTGCCGGAGTCTATGTTTCCTGATAGCAAAAACTTAGAGGAACTTTAAGTTAAGAGTGTATAGGTTGCTTGTAAGCAAGCGTGGCCATCTTCGGCCACATCATCGCTTACCATCAGATGAGATAAAATAAAAATAAATAAATAATAAATCCATTATTGTCCAGAAAAAGAACATAACATAATGTAATAAAACACACTAGGATTCCCTGATAGTGTTCAAACGCGAGTCTATCCATAATAATAAAAACAAATGTATCGTTACTTAAGTACATCCGGAGCGCCTTAAACACTTGTATCGTTATTTAAGTACATCCGGAGCGCCTTGAACAATTGTATCGTTACTTAAGTACATCCGGAGCGCCTTGAACAATTATTGGCCCCGATACTAACCTTCAGAACTGATAAGGGTTTTTACCAAGGTGTTTGTATTTTTGTACAAGCATCTAGTTCTAGTAAAATTGTTTACACTATGTTTTGGGTGAGTGGGAGTCAGGATACTCACACATTAATAGATATACACAAAACAAAAGGTTGATGTTATTACATACACGTATGGACGAGGGAAATCTTACGTACCAACGTATACAATTTTATGAATGTTTGAGGAAATGAATTGAAGAACGTGATTGATAACTGCTTTTAATAAACTCAGAATACTGAAGACAAATACGATACGTCTTCGATTTTATTAAATCATCTGCGACCGTCAAGTCTGGACTTATACCAAAAGAACATACACAGGTGGTCTGAAAAGTTTTCGACTTAACCAAGATACAGTTGCCATCACGGATCTTGAACACTTGCGCAGAAGTCAAATATTCGGTCTCTTTAGTGGTGCGAAGAGCGACGTGGGGGCGGGGAGTGTCAGTGATTGGCTGGCCGCGCCATCGCGTCATAGACGTCACTCTTCGTTCGTTCACTGCGTTGCAGCATGTATCTAACAACGAAGACGATTGGCTCGCCAATGTATGGAATGCAAAGCGATCCCCACTCTGACGCCGAGCGTTCAAGATCCGTGATGGCAACTGTACCAGACATTTTTTCTTACAATTTATTTTTCCTTTTTTACATTGGTCTCTTTGTCACACTTCTTCCAGCGATGCCACCATTACTCTAACCCCTTTAAATAGTAGTCGGCGTTTTTCTTTGCAAAATAATTATTCACAAAGTTTGCTCTTCATTGACAAAAATCTCTATCCTCCAAGCGCAATTATTAGATGAGGGAATAAAAAGAAGTTGCTTGGGCTAGATCTGGTAAATAAGGCGGGTACTTAACCTTTTGAATGTCTTAAGTTACACAGTTCGACATAAGCAATTGTCCTTGTATTGTGTCTCTAATTACGGCATTCAAAGAGTTAAGCAGTTCAAGCCGTAATTCCTAGATTTTCCCTGGGGCAACCGCTGAGTAATGAGAGGACGCGTTATCTTGGTAAAAAAGGATATGCTTTTTTGCATCTCAAATCGACTCAGTCTAATGACTGCAAAATAACAAGAGCTCGTCCAAAATGGCTGAAACCGTGGTAAGTAACACACAAAAGATTCACAACCATATTCGCTAGATTTTATTGACGAGTGTTCCTAATCTTCACATTAAGGTCGGAAAATGTTCAGTCTACCCACGTACTCCAGAAAACTCAGAAATGTTGAAGTTTAATGATTAACACATGGCAACGTTACAATTTAATGAAACAGACCGAGTTGAAGGCTAGAAGGAACAGGGTGGGTCGTTTAGTCCGTAAGAGTCTGACACTATCTCCCGCTCCGCCCAAGAGCGGGGGTTGTCATTGGATGATTGTTCCCACCATAAAAAAAAGACCGAGTTTTGTACTTTCGCATTTATAATATTATCATGGCGGGAAAAGCCTCTTTTTACGGGAGAAATCATCAAAAAACTCCTCTCGCTACAGGTGGAGTGAGAAAGAGTGTCACTTTTACTGACCAAAACTCTCCTGTGTTCCTTCAGTAGCTTTTTGCGTTCCTGGGCCGCGGTGATTCCTTTAAACTACCTCGTAACCCACGAACCTTACCCTGAGAGGTACATAGAAATATTGTTTTTAACCGACTTCCAAAAAGAAAGTCTGAATTCTCATAGGATTATGGTGACATCCCATCTCTTTAGATGGATGTGAGGTTACGAGTATGAGAAAGAAAATATGAGGTTAATTATTTTAGACACCTCTTTAATATCATTAAGTATTTAACCTAAATAAAGCTGTTAAAACATATATAGTGGTACTTCAAAACGATTATGTTTATCAGCCAGCAGATCATAATTCTGTTAACACAATCTATTTTATTGATTCCAACTAGTGGTTTTAGCAATGTTTACTTAAACTATTTTATTACTTCCGTTATTTAGTTTAACGTTATCCATAGGTAGATTCCAGTTTTAGTGGTCTTAGAGTATGATTTAAGAGTTTGCTTCTGATCTAAAAGTGACCAAAGTCAGGTCAAATAAATATGGAACTTCCTATAATAACATCATCGCTAAAGCGACGGGATGTTTAGATGAAACCAGAGAATATCTGGAAAATGAGAGTACAATATGGAGTTCTTTCCATCTGAGATAATGAGACTGACCTCCCAAAATAAAAATATAAGATAATACACCTCCAGATGAGAAAGTTGGGTTCGATTCTGATTGGGGAATTTTCTAGGTAAATCTAGAAATAGTTTGCAACGATTTCTAAGTATAAGACTTTATCCCAGTAATTTGCACAAATGTTAACTATTTGTGCAATAACCTTAGCTATATATACTCATATATAAAAATCAATGCCACTTTTCGTTGTAATTTTATAACTCAAGAACGGGCTTTCCTATCCAAACTTAATGTTTAGGCTTTGTTCGAACTATTTAGTAGATGGTTTATGTGAATTTTGGTAGGGTAGAGTAGGGTATAGTGGGGTAGAGTAGGGTAGAGTAGTGAAGAGTAGGGTAGAGTAGGATAGGGTAGGGTAGGGTAGAGTAGGGTATAGTAGGGTAGAGTAGGGTAGAGTAGGGTAGAGTAGGGTAGAGTAGGGTAGAGTAGGGTGGAGTAGGGAAGAGCGGGAGCGAAGCCGCGCGGGCAAAAGCTAGTCAGTCATATAATGTTGCCACTGCTGGGCGGTATTCCACTACGCAGGCCCAGTGCGAGTGAATTACGTATTACGATTAGGTAGGCCAGTGCGGGTTGGGTTGGTGGTGGTACGGTTTTCTCATGATGTTTTCATCCACCCCTTTTGAGAGCAGTGGTGAAAGAATAGATTATACAAAGTAATACACCTGCCTGGATTTGAACCCACAACCCATAACTCATAAACTTAGAGTATTTCTTCAAATTCTAATGGTGCTATTGAGGTTTGTTAGCTGGTTGGAGCGTTTGTCAACAGCTTAGGTGACAATGGGTCGCCCTGTTTAACTCCCATATCTCTATTGAAATTTGGACCAGACATATATGTAATGCGATGTTTGTAGAGATACTGAGATAGATAGTATCAATGGAGTCAATGAGGGTATATGTAAAGTTTTGAGAACCCAAAGCATTAATAACTGAGCAATGTTTTATGCTGTCGAATGCCTTAGTATAGTCCAAAAAAACTAGGAAAAGAGAGAGAGAATCCAAATAGCATACGAGCTTATACGTAACGTATTTTTTTATCTTTTTAAGTAAATGAACAGGTCTGGCAGAATTTAGTCTGCCAGACCTGTTCATTTACTTAAAAAGAAAAAAAAATACGTTTTACGAGTACTGCATTTACTATTCCATAGGAAGAATTTTCACAGTCCTATTATAGTATTTTCGGGTTTAGACATTAAAACACCGAGCTAAGCGTATTTGCTACTTGATCCTACACTGGAATGTGTATCCGTCGAGCCGTGTAAGTGGATTAATAGTCGTCTGAATGTTTGCCATTAGCGTATGTAGGAACGTCGTGTTAAGTTCATGTTAAACCCGGTCCTATTTTGTTCCAAGTGGATAGGTATTCAACAGTCACTATTAAAACGTGGTAAGTTTTTCGTGTTTCATACCCAAAGGGTTTTTTTTCGGTTGGTAATAATCACTCAGATGACATCCCCCGCCCTTAGGTGGAGCGGGAGATAATGTCAGACTTTTACTGACTAAAAAACCCACCCCGTTCCTTCGTTGCCTGCCATACAGGGGCGACCCTCCGTTTCAGAAATAGACCCTATGGCCCCAGTAGGCCCCTGCTGGGCCCCTATGGAACCCAAAGGGTAAAACGGGATACTATTGAGACTCCGCTGTCCATCGGTCTGTCTGTCTGTCACTAGACTATCTCTAGCTAGACAGTAAAAATTTTCACAGACAATGTATTAATTTCTGTTATAACAACAAATACTAAAAAACAGAATGTATACATATAAATAAAATTGGAGTGTCTGTTTGTAATATTGAAATAACTGCTTTTTACTACATGCATATGAATATATATACGGTACATACACCAAAATAACATTTTTTAATATTTTTGTCTGTCTGTCTGTCTGTTTGTCCGGGCTAATCTCTGAAATGGCTGGACCGATTTTGACGGGACTTTTTTTAGCATAGGCTACTTTTATTTTAGAAAAATAAATTCAAAACCTATAGTCCTCGCGTACGAAGTCGCAGGCACAGCTAGTAAAATATATATTTAAGGATTGTTGTCGCTATATCACCAAATACTTAAAAACAAAAAAAAAACTAAGGGGCTAAAACAAACATAATTTGTTTTGCTCGTTTTTTTTGCTACGGTCGGTACGGAGCTCTTTATGTGCAAGTCCCACTCGCACTTGGCCGGTTTATTATTTCTGTATCCCAGCAACACAAACGTAAAGTGCAGTGTACTGGTTGTATTAGTAAATATTCTCCAGATGGTGCAATTTTTACATACTCAATCAACTCAGAAATGGTTCTTCAGGTTCTCCAAAAACAGAAAATGTCAAAAAAAAAAAAACATAATTTTGCACAAATTCTACATGACCGAGATCTTGACACGTCAAAAGTCACTAATTCAAAATATAATTGATCTTAACTTATTTTGCAAAAACACAAACATTACCGTACCAAAGCAAGACACTTCCACAAAATTTGAGGGTATAATATATAAAATACATACTCTGCAACGTGGACACGTCCATCCCTGAACACGTAAGTCCATTTTCAATCACTTTATTGATCGGATTTCATCGGCCAATCAAGACATCAGACGTTCAACCAGACTTACAGAAGTTTGTCAAATAAAACTGTCGAAATGAAAATCATCACTTTATCACTGGGTTTGGACAACTGCAAAACTACTACCTACCTGATTTTTTTGATAACCATCTAATACTTTTTAACCCTTCAAAGACACGATTTATTTGAAAAACAAATTCTCAAAAAAAACATAACCCTTCTTGGCAGTCGAGTAGATATGAAAAAAGCTTTGCTAATTTTTTTTATTTTTCTTCATATTTTTCATTCTAATCTAATCTTATTTCGTCGATTTACTGAACAGATTTATTTTAAGAGCCTTTTTTGTGCATAAATTTAGTCTTTGACTACATCTAGTGCTTGGTAACAATTTGGGTAGTGATAAAATAATACATAGTAGTTTGAGATAATTGGTACAAAAAGCTCAACTTTTGTTAACTCCACGGTAAAATAGACTAACTTGTTCGGAAGTTGAAAGCCCACTAAAAGCTGTAGGTAACTTGAACTTACTAGCCAATGTCAACAGAACGGATGGACAGACCACAATGATATACAAATATTGTATAAACAAGCGTATTTTGGGCGTGTTCTGTTCGATTTATTTCGATTAGTGACTGTATTTACCCGAGTGATCAAAAGGAGGGTTATTTTTTATGTTAAGTCTGAAATTTTGATCTAGACTTGAAATGTAAGTTTATTATAAGTTTTGAAAGACAGTTTTATAAGTTTTGTGAATATAAAGTTGGATGTTCTTGGGAACGGCATAGTTTTATTTATTTTTACACCACCTGCTCGATAATGTCGTTTTATACGTCATACAAACCTCACTTAAAGCAAGTCATTCTATCCCTAGGGAGATAATGCAGTATGGCCGATCCCTAGGGAATAATGAGATTTCAATTTGGAGCATCAAGAATCGTCAACATTGTGAATTAAAATGTAGGCGCATCGAACAAGTTGACTCGAAATTCAAACCAAAGAGTATGTAATCACTGTGATTCAAACTGGCCACCAACAAAAAAAAAGAAAATAGAATAAAACGTGCATAGAGTCTGTCTAATAAGTTAAACGACTTGGGTAATTATTAGGATTTAATGAAATGTGATGTAGTCAACACAGGTTCAATACTCAAGGTTGATTAAGAGATAGAGATCATTGTTTACTAACAGAAGAACCTTATGAAAAGTATCGAATATAAGTATTTTTTAAATGATTAAATATTATACAAAATTCCCAAGTCGGTTGACTTATTAGACAGACTCTACTGATGACACGGGAGCATTATAGAAAATTGAAACTATAGAATCTTGGAGTAGTGAATTTTGTTTGTTTGATGAACTTGTAAATATAATACTTATATATTTCTCTACTAAATGATTTGGTCGACCAAATTGTCTTTTAATTATCTCACAGATGGTGTAAAAAGTAGAGTATGCAACACTGGGATAAAGCTGTCTTTGTCTTGGGCGGCTTAAATTCCTCACTTCACTCAGGTTTCTTTATTAACTCCCTCGCAATGCTCGGGAGTTAATTTTATGAGTCC
Source organism: Mythimna ferrago (assembly GCA_910589285.2). Classification (NCBI taxonomy): domain Eukaryota; kingdom Metazoa; phylum Arthropoda; class Insecta; order Lepidoptera; family Noctuidae; genus Mythimna; species Mythimna ferrago. The sequence continues at coordinate 13,348,628 of OU342676.1, read as the reverse complement.
CTCACTATCGTTCGGGATTAAAATCAGCAACCTTAGTTTCGTTCGGAATTCAACATGCCGCCCGCGACTTAAAGACACTGCTTTATCCCATAGTCACATAAACTACTATAAATATAGAATTAGTTTTTTGTTTCTTTTGGTTGTACTTACCTACTCTTTAGTTAAATTATTTAGACTTAAGTGAGAGTTAATTTAATGTAATATTTATTAAAAATGGTTGTATGTTGAATAAAAAAAAAATCTTAGTCTTGTAGTGGTATCCTACAACAAAACTTAATAATAAGCAAGACAATACGTTCTACGAATTAAGTCGTTACATATTTTCTTTTCTACCATATTTTCATATTTTCTTGTGCGACTCCGTCTCACACTTGGCCAGATTTGTCAAAATTGTTTGTTTTACTGAACAGACTGACGCATGAACTCCTCAAAAGAATGACATGTACCGTCCCACCCACACGTAGAAAGTAAAGCTAGAACTAAGTACATTAGACCTACGCACACGTGGGTGTGTTACATGATTCCGAAAAATGAAACCACGAATAACACGTCCCCGTGAGTTTATCCGAAAAACGTTACAACGAATGTTTTGAACAAACATTTTTCTGAACCATGTTATTCGAGATCACATGGCTACGGCGGGCGGTGTTAAGTTTTTTCTTCGCATAGACTTCGTAATTAATTTTTATTTTTGTTTGAAAATCGGATACAAAAAATAAAAGTCATAGAACAAAAGTTGTTGTTTATGATGTTGGTAACATAGTCTTCAGAGGTTATCAGTGTTTTACAAATAACCATGTAAAATGAATGGAAACCGAGACGCCAAACGACGTGTGAGGCACATGTGTACGCAGTGTAGTTACACGTGTGCTACACACGCCGATTGGCGCGTGTCCCACCTACACGCACAAAACGTTTTGGGAACACATTCATTGTGCGTGCAGCAAGGGAGTGGAATTCCTTGCCAGAGTCTGTGTTTCCTGATAGCTACAACCCGGTAATCTTTAAGTCGAGAGTGAATAGGTTTCTTTTAGGTAAGCGTGAACCATCGTCGACCGCATCGTCGTTTACCATCAGATGAGATAGCGGTCAAGCGCGAACCTATCTACAATAAAAAAAATAATAATTTAAAAAATAAAAAAACCCGACTGCGTAAAAAAATACTTTAAATAAAAACTGAAAAGAATAATAAACAGGTACAGTCCACAGTTCAGCAACAGTCGGGATCCACATTAGATAGAATGATTTTAGTCTAGTTTATTTTAGTTACAATTATAATATCACTATTTATTCACTATATTTTAGACGTAAAATCACTATAAAGTTCAAAAACCGACCTAGGCATTCGCCTCAGTACAAAATAAATAACATTGATTTCCTGTTGTCCTTTTTTTTAATATGGTCATGACTTACCATTTTGAAATCCTCATGAAAAGCCCTTTAATTTGATACCCATATTGCAAATATTTTTTTTTTATTCTAACATATAGCATCTCATAGTCGATATATTGTTTTTTTTTACAACGTCACCTATCTAAAAACACTTGGGTTCAAGACGAATCTAACGATATGTTAATTATAAATATCTGTTCAGCGGTTTGGAAGATATGAGGTAATAAAGAATATTACATACATACATACATACAAGATACGCGCGAAAAACATAACCCTTCTTGCAGTCGGGTAATAAAAAAAAGTTCTACCTTTACTGTTTATGCATAAAGTGCTTTACTGAAAATTAAAAAGGCATTGCATCAACTGTAGCCGTCAGTTGTAAGACTTATGGGAGTGTCTTAATGGAGTCGTCAGTTAGCTTTGTGAGTTATTAATTAGTGTTACTGCTTTTATTACTATGGTTAATTTAGCATTATGGCTGTTTGGTTATTATAGTAGACGCTGAAGGGTGTCTGGGTCGTCACCATGGCAGATTTAAGAAACTTGCAGCTATGGGGTCTTTTATTCCAGATATCATCAAATAAATTAAATATCTCTATAAGAAAATCTATAATGGTGTTTACCCTTGTGGGAACGGGCTTGCGGACGGCGAGCATTGGAAAGCTCACCATCCGACCGTCCAATAACCGTCCGGACCAAGCCCAAGAAACTTGCAGCTATGGGGTCTTTTATTCCAGATATCATCAAATAAATTAAATATCTCTATAAGAAAATCTATAATGGTGTTTACCCTTGTGGAAACGGGCTTGCGGACGGTTTTTTTTTTTTTCTAGCCGTTGCTGTCCCACTGCTGGGCAAAGGCCTCCCCCAAGTTCTTCCTACTTAGTTCTTAGCGGACCATAATTGGGCATGGTGGAATATACTCGTTAATTAATTTAGAGTAAGGGATTTTGCTTGTACTTTATATGTATTTTTAAAATACTAAGAGGAAAACTGGTCAAAGCAGCTTTGTTGGAATTATTGTGTCTATGTGTCTCTGACAGATATGTTTGCCTCCGGCTTCGGGCTCCACTGCTGGTGGTGCCGAGGGCGAAGACAAACCTGCTCAAAGAGTCGCCTCTGACGCCCGCACTTGGCACTCTCAATCTCACCCCGATAAGTCAGACCTATTCATTTGTACTTTGAGTGAATTTAATAGAGTGGCACTTTTTTTATGGTGGGAAAATCATCAATGACAACCCCCTTCTCTTGGGCGGAGCTGGAGATAGGGTCAGACTCTTACTGACTAAAAACCCACCCCGTTCCTTCAAGCCTTCATACCGGGGCTCGAGCTGTCTTTCGAAACTAACCCTGGCTCCGGTAGGCTTCGACCTATCTGGCCCCCTGCTGTTGCTGACAACTCCTTGAGGCGCGCGGGAACAGTGCGCGCCGTCGACGACTTGGCCTCGGTCGGACAGTTACCGTCTCGCCGTCCGCAAGCCCGCGCCTACGGTGGCCGGAAATCGGAATCGGAATCCCGGTGGCAGCGAGAGCGCCTTTGCCTGATGCGGTCGGCCTTCTCCTTTGCGAGCATTACTGCTTCGCAGAAGTCGGCGGTCGCCTGCCACTCCTCCTCGCTCCGGACCATGGCCTGAACCAAGGCCCGGCGCGAGAGGTCTCCGCCACCGATCGCCCCCACGAGGGCACGACGATGCTCGACCCAAGCAGGGCACGCCTCGAATGTGTGCTCCACCGTGTCCTCATGGCGTTCCGCACAGTGGCGACACCCGGGCGTCACTTCCGCACGAATCCGGTACAGGAACCCCCGAACTTGCCATGTCCGGTGAGGACCTGCGTCATGCGGAAGGTATGGACGCCATGAGGTCTTTCCAGCCACGCCTCAAACAGGGGACTTACCGCCATAATTGTATCGTGCCCAGCACTGACGCCATTTCACCATGAGATCCCGCCGGATCTCTGTCTGCCATGCCGTGACCTGTCGCGGCAGCGGACTTTCACCCCGGCGTTGCATCTCCACGCGCATATCGTGTGTGTGTGCAAGGACTGTTGACTCCAGATCCCACGGTGGAACAGAGTGGCACTAGCGGTTAGTTTTGTTTTTGTAATTTATTTATTTGTTTATCCACACATCGGAACAGCAATTTCACTAATGGAAAAAAGAAAGAACTAAAGGAAGAAGAAGAAAGAACAAAAAAATCGGAAAAAGTAAAAAAAAACAAATTCATTTGCAATTTTTATTTTTATATTTTTATTGATTTTAATTAATTTTTTTATCAGAATTAGTTCAGAATCTTTCACTTTCTAACATCATGTGCGCGTTGGAGTGTTAGTAAAGTAGGTTTAGTAACAAATTATGTGTGTAGTCGCATTAGATTTCTCTGTAAAGATAGTATAAGTTTGATAAATAAATAAATAACTTCTCCCGTTCTGAATGGAGCAAAAGGGAGTGGCAGGCATCAGCCCAAGTGGGCTCCATCAATTACGCTGAATTTTGTTTTAAGCGCGCATGGAATACAATGCCTCATGGAGCTGGTTTTTCTTGGACGGCGAGCTATTCATTGCTCGCCGATGGTTGGGCTAACCCGCCAAACTTAGTACCTAGGTACCGCCTAACAGTCAATGAATGTAGTAGGTACCTATATTTATCGATATAGGCAACCGATTGCGATGAAACAAATCCTAAGTTATCAAGTTACACACAATTTTAATGTAAAAAAGTTACATACTGTATAATAGTTAGTACATCGATTTAGTACAATTTAAGTGATGCGCGTCGTACGACTAAAAACTTCTACATTTTTATTATACGAGTATGTACAGATTTTCCAATAAACCAGTTTTCATCAAACATAATTAATGTTTACAAAGAATATGATATTCACCTTATTAGGTCAGTTTTAATATTTATTAAACTTTGGTAATAAATAAATTATACCATCTTGCTAAAATAAACAAAAATCACTCACTTTTGACTTGAATAAATTGAACCACATTTGTAATAATAAGTCAAAAATATTGAAAAAAAAAACACTTTTCACGAAGAAACAGAATTCTGGTCTTAATAGCATGGGAAATAAGGGTTAGTTTTCGTGGAAGCGTATTAGAAAATCACTCGAAATAATGCACCTAACACCATACAAGTAACGATAAATTGACACAAGAAATTTATTACCTCCGACTCTATCGAATAACGACGATGGAAGGTGAGACACCATAAATTTACGCCGATGCCATTACCCATGGGAGTCGACAGAACCCTATTGTCACGAAATGTTGTAAAACCACGTCGTTCTTTGGGAAATTAGCGCAACACTAATTAGTAGGGGCATTAATTAGTCTAGTTTCGAGAATTTTATTTTATATCTAGCTGCTGCCATCAAATAAGATAGTAGTCAAACGCAAGCAAACAAATAAAATAATAAAAAGACGTGTGGCACTCGGGGACTATTGCATAGCATTTTTATCAACTTATGCAATTATAATTATTTATTTATTTTATTTATGCAGTATTTTTTTCCTTTGTTTTTTTTTCTTTGATGTTAATTGAAGTTACACTTTCACACATTGAATTGAATTTTGATTGATTGTACACTCATTTGTTTTCTTATCGGTCACCACGCTCAAAAAACAAATGAGTTGGGGGGTGTTAGGTTATTTTCGTTACGGAATTTCTGGATTCGGTCTCCACGCTCAAGGCCCGCGATAGAAGCTATGCAATAGCTTAAAAACTAGGCAAGTGAGAGTCAGACTCGCGCACTACAGTACAGTTTTCAGATTTTTTCATATACTTAATGTGCTATGAGACCTTGCTTCATGATGACCAATTTCAAGATCCTAGGTCAAGGGGAAGCACCCTATGAATTTTAGATTCCCTTGAGATTGTAGTTCTCGTTTTTTGCAACGCAAACGGCCGTATCATTTGTTTTCATAAACTCTGAAGTTGGATTTTTCTCAGCTTCAAGGGACCTCAAACCTGAGTATATTGTTTTAATTTCAACTCGATACCTCTTCGCGTTTCCTAGATAATGGTTCTTGACAGACGGACAGACGAACAACAAATAACAGGTACGGAACCCTAAAGAGACTACTTTCTTTGGAATAATTTTCTACTATTACACGGCCGAAACCACTAGTAAAAGCTAGCAATAAATCTAATAAACTAACATTTCAATTTCGTTATCGATTTTGCCATCCTATAGGTTGAAAAACAGGACAAACTAAAACATTAAAAGCCTTCTGATATGAAGAGATTACATATTTATATCTATTACATATTTGAGACCAGTACATATTGATAACAACATCGGGATTTCCGAAGCTTTACCGGACTTAGATACAAAGTCTTATGTGGCTTTCATTTTACTGGCAAAACTTTTTAAGCTAGGATACAAAATGCTTTGCTGGATTATTTGAAAGAGTTACCACGTCCCTGGAGCGCTAGGGACAACCAAGGATGAGTTGCACCATTTAACTATAACGATAACCAAAACTTAACCAGCCGTGAAACGGTCGCCTATTGGTCAATTCGACGATTTGACAACTGTAAACGGCTTTGTTATCGTTATAGTTAAATGGTGCAACTCACCCTAAGAACACCGACAGGTATTAGTTAGTAAATTAGAGTGCCAATTATTATATTTCAAGTTCTCTTAATTAATGATTTGAATATCAAAGTATTTATTAGTTTATAATATTAGCTTACATTAAGTATATGTATTTTATTATTATAAGTAATTAATACTTGATATTTATTTATTTTATACTTCATGCACAAAAGAGTACAAAGGCGGATTTAATGCCTTATGACATTCTCTACCAGTCAACTTTTGGGTAATGCAGAGACAAATAATAATAATAATAATAAAAAAAATAATAATAAATAATAATTAGTAATAAATAAAAAAATAATAATTAGCAATTTTTAGTAATAATAAATATATATATATATTATATATATTATCTGTTATTTATTGTGCACATCTGTCTTTTTAACCCAAAGTTGACTGGTAGAAAATTGTTGCATTAAGTCCGCCTATGTACCATTACTGTACATGAAGTTTAAATAAATAAACAGGGTTAGGAAAACACAGATGATAAGTTTTTTTTTTACTAACATTCAAATCATTGATATCTTCAAATTAAATAAATTATGATGTACTTAGTCAGTGAAAGTCTTACACACTCGAAACCACGCATTCAACAAGCCTCTCTCTTTCAATTCCAGCAGTAATGAGTCGAAGTCTTTCACTAAAGTTCACTGTAGGGTCCATCTTGTGAAGCATAATTGCGTGACCCGTCGTCTGGTGTAGGTGATGTTTTTTCGTTCTCAACGTCGTCGTCAGCAGCCATAGCATTGATTTTCTCGGTAGTACGACCAGGGCCCCAAGTCTGCTATTTTTATAAATTCGTCATTCCAACACGATCCCATTGTCATTTTGCTAAAAGTTTGTAATCTGCTAATTCATAATGATCGATCATTGATCGGTCAGTGGTCTTTTAATAGAATTGTGGTAGAATGATAATTTCGAGAATATTAAAACCAATAACTGCACAATAACGTTCTAATGGTCAAATACTGATCAAATAAACTGTCAAAGTTTTAGCAGATTACCGCAAACGTCAAATATTCATTTGTCAATATGTACGAGATTACCATTATAAGCCACTTCTTTCAATGGAGTGTCAGTGGTTGACACTGGTTGACCATTGGAAAGTCATAATGACGCCATTATATTAGTAGATTACTAAACTTGTCAAAATCGACAATTATGACATCAATGATAGACCATTGTGATACTATTGTAATAGCAGACTTGAGGCCCAGTTCGGTGGCAGATACACCCTGCAAGGTATTTTGTAGTTCCAATCTGTTTGAATCAAGCAGCTAAGCGTGAAATGTTTGCCCAGTTGGTGCAACACGATTAGGAAATCGACATCAAAATGCACGCTGCACTAACATCAACTGATATTGGTCTCAAAATAATCGATATAATTAATCAACGCTTTTGCAGAATATAGCGTTCCATTGCTTGTCTGTATTCTGCTGCTATCTAGTTCAGAAATACGAAATATGATTGTCGTACGAAGCCATTTGCAATCATTATAACGTCTTCTGATAGAGTGATTACTGAACTGCACCGAGGTGCCTTTTATAAAGTATAGTATAGATATAAAGAACAAGAAAGGATATTCCAAAACGTATCCCCTCTGAGGGTATATAAGGGATTCCGGGTCCAAAGTTTGGATTCCCGTTATACCCCCTTGAACAGAGAAACTTACTCTCACGCGGGCGAAGTCGCTGGCAGAATTTAGTTCTGTATAAATAACTTTAGTAGCTTTCATTGGAAACGGTAGCAGTAGTATTTTAATTAAATATACTGTTACCTAATAAAAATTATCATTGATAAATAACCATTTCATATCTGATATAGAAATCAAGTACTTGAGCACTTCAAACATTTTATGGACACGCGTAGAGTTGAATTTACATTTTTTTGGCTGTTGACAGCATCTTCAATTGCGTAATTGTAGATTTCTAGAGAACTGTACTTTTTTGCTGCATTTAAGATAAAACTTTAAGAGGAAAGACAAAATTAATAAATGCGATTTCATAAAACCCCAACCGAACGCCGGCGGCAATGGGTAGCTCGCCGTCCGAGCGTCCGGTAACCGTCCGGACCGAGTCCAAAACGTCAATGGTGTGTATTGTTCCACGCGCACCTCAAAGAGTTGTCACCAAACCGTAGGGGCCCAGCAGGGATTTGATTATGAAAAAAGATTCGGCCCCGGTACGAAAGGCAACGAAGGAACAGGAGTGGGTTTTTAGTGAGTAAAAGCCCAAGAACGGGGGATATCATTGGATTGTCATATTACCCTGCCCACTGCCACTTAAGTTTGGCGATTCTTTAGCCTATGTCGGTAACCTTGGTTCTCCTACGGATATCCTCTAAACTAATATTTTAAAAAGGTAATATTTGTAAGTTTGTATGTAGGAGGTAATCTCTGGGAGTACTGGTCCGATTGCTAAAATTTTTTCACCAATAGAAAGTTGCTTTATTCCTGAGTGACATAGGCTATATTTTATATACACGGGTGAAGCTGCGGGCAAAAGCTAGTCATTGGTATTCTTGGAAACAATAAATCAGTGATTTGAAGTACTTTATATCCCTAATTTATTACTTCCTAGAATTGAGGCACCAAAATATAGTTCAAGGTTTTCTAAAGAATAAAACGAAGAGGTATAGCATAAGCCCTTGTTATTTTAGATAAAGCTTTCAGTTAAAGTTTCAAACCCGTATGATTCACTGGAGATATTATTTGTTCGAGTGATCTGTGCCTATGATGATATTGTTTATGTTCGTGAATATAAAAATGACTCATAGTAACGTAAAAGATCGCTACGATAACAAAACATCTATAGGTAGACCCGAATATCAAACAGTTCTGAGAATGTTATGATATCTTTTTTTGTGGCTCAAACACTATACTGCGATGCGACATCCTATCGTAAGAATCTATAAGCTCGCACGACGCATCGCAAGAACTTGCGAATTGATTCGCTTCACACATTGTATGGTCACATATTACCTCTAGTCAAGTTGATAATCTGCAATCGTTAACGCTAGTAGAAAACTTCAAATGTACGGGAATGACGTCGAACGCTCAGTCACGTGGTCAGAACAAAAGAATGGGGGCGTGGCCAATTGAAGCGTTCGACGCAAGCGAAACGGTTGTAACTTGGCTAGTAGGGCTGAACAGTTGCTTTACCGCATGAAATCGCATCAGAATAATTCGCAGCGCAGGTTCCAGCGATGCGACGTCTTATAGCATCGCATCGCAGTTTTGTGTGTAAATTAAGAAAATTTGTTAAAAAAATATGCTGTTCTGCAAAACAAACCCATACTTTAATTACAACACCAATTTTGACTACGCTGTAAATGGTCCTACCAAGGAGTGTATTCTATCAGGGCTTTTTTTAGGTGTGAAATCAAAATCAATCAATCCAATGACTTTTCTCGGCTCTGGGGCGGAGCGCGAGGACGTGTCAGACTTTTACTGGCTAAAACTTACTCCTGTGTTCCTTCTTGGCCTTGCGGTCTAGGACCCTGGAGTTCTCTTTTGTTTTTATAATCGTGACCTGTGGATTGTTCGAAAAAGCTATCGTGGCTCACGCAAAAGCTATCGTGGCTCACGCAAAAGCTATCGTGGCTCACGCAAAAGCTATCGTAGCTCACGCAAAAGGCAACTGAAGGAAGACTGAGTTTTCGACAGTAATAGACACACTCCCTCTCGCTCCACCCCGAACGTAAGATAACATTTACTAATTTCCCACTCTTAAAAAAAAGGGATTCAAATCTCTCAGTAAAATATCATCATCATCATCATCATTTCAAACGAAAGATGTCCAGTGGCGACGCTTGTGGGTCATTGTGGCGACGCTTGTGGGAGGCCTATGTCCAAACATAGGCCTCCCACAAGCGTCGCCACAATGATCAATCCTGTACATCTCTCATACACCGCATTCCCGCGACTCTCACCAGGTCGTCGGTCCACCATGTGGGAGGTCTTCCAACGCTACGTTTTCCGGTGCGCGGTCGCCACTCTAGATAAAGCCTTCCGGCCTCATCAACTATCCGTTCTACGAGTAATGTGCCTAATGTGCAGTAAAATATGTTATAATGCAAATAATGTGATCGACAAACCGATCCAAGCTCTAATCACATCACCTTTATCTACACTCCGGGCGACACTTTTTACAAATTCCTTTAAAAGTCTGTCTCTCTCTTCTTTCACTCACTTCAATAAAACTAAAAAATCAAAACACCAAGTTACCACTACTGCAACAAAATCTTAACTGCACTGCTAACCAAATTCTAACACCACAATCATAAAGTTAATAGTCATTAACAGTCTTTACTGTAAACAATTTTATTTATTGCACACTGGCAACTCTGTTTGTTTTTATAAGTTTTATTTAATTCTACCTGCGAGATTCGGAAGCTAGGTGTAAAGAGTAACTGAAGAAAATTGAGAGATATACAATGTAACTACGAATAGTTGTAGATGATAGTAAATCCTTATTTCACTTTAAGGCATGCAATTTAACTGTTTTCTGCACTAGTGTGGAAAAGTGCGCAAGCTCATCCCGCCACAATTTATTGTATTCATGGTATCAGGCTGGAAGCTCGGCAACACACACGAGACAACTGGTCGACTCCCGTTTATTTAAATCTTCGTAAGTGTATTGAAAAACGTAGTTTGCCACATTGAAAATCATACAAAATCATCGCACGAAAATGTTCTCAATGCAGAATGATCCATTTTTAAATGAGACAGGATAATTTGATTTGGCTTTCGAAAAAATGTGGAGGGAAATTCAAAATTCGAACAATGGTATTTTTACTTAGTTTTTCAAAGTAATTTGTCCCTAAACAAGCGACCATGTACATAAAAACACACTATTTTCGCCACAAGCTGTATACATATAAATTGTTTTGTACGTGTTTTTGTCACCTAACTCCTCATAAACGACTTGATCAATTCGGATGAAAGTTTGTGGGTATATTTATGTAGGTGCTTGGATAGTTTGAAAATACAATTGGGCCCGGTAGGTGGCGCCACGACCGAGTTCGGGCGACTGCGGGGTAGTTTTGGTTCTGCACCCTGCTATGCGCTGACGCCTCATGCCCGCTATGACCTGCCGTGACCTATTTTATATTTAGTATCGGTGGTGTCCAACTTGTGACCTTTTTAAATATTTTTGGGAAAGATATAACATGATGTACAAATTATTTGAATCGTTTCAGTTACTGATTTTGAACAAACTTTAATATTTATTCAGGTTTCGAATATACAAAAATAATGTTGCATACACTGAAATCTTTCTCATGAATCACTCTTTTTATTGGTGAAGATCTGTTCAGTAGTTATTTTTTGTTTTTTAGTGTTGTTTTAGAGTTTATCGCGACAATACAGACAGACAGACGGTGGAGGGTTTTGTTTTATAGTATGTGGATACAGATACCGGCATGGATCTCGAGCGCTGACTTGAACTTGAAATCGCGCAGACTTGAATGAGAAGTGAAGTATTGGGTCTCTTTAGCGGTATGAAGTGAGACGCGAGATCTGGGAGTCCTCGCTCTTTCGCCGGGCGCTCAAGATTCGTGCCGGTATGTATGTAATACGGTATATTTATTATATGTTTAGTTATTATTTTATTTTTCTTTTTGTCCATTAAAATTTTGTATTCAGGGACTTACTTGGTTGTCTCAAGTTTTTTCCAACTTCCCAATTCAAAGATTTACCTTTTTTTTTGTTTAGGCCATTTCCATATGTCTGTGGAAATACTACCGACAAGATCTCACGTTGTGTGCGTGCCTAGCTCAGGGCTATAGGGATTTGAATCTAGTGTAGAAATCCCTGTAAAATGCGTATGAATAAATCTGGAAATTCATCGATGTCTAACCTTCACAGCATATATGGTCTATGTTCTTTGAACGGGTGGAAATGTATTGACCACTGTCACCAGTCGTGACTAGGGCGTTGGTCTAGTAGTTAGTGGCCCTGACTGCTATGCCGGAGGTCGTGAGTTCGATTCCTACCCAGAACAAATGTTTGTGTGACGAGCATAATCATTTGTTCTGTGTCTGAGTGTAATTTATCTGTAATATGTATGTATTTAGAAGTATTTAAGTATGTTTATCAGCTGTCTAGTACTCATAACACAAGCTCTGCTTAGCTTAGGACGAGACGGCGTTGTGTGATAGTTGTGTGAATATTAACCCTAGAAAGATAACCTACGTCGAAACGACGTATTCGAATTTGAAAAAATGTTGTAACTCGTTTGTTTTTTGCATCACTAAATTGCCCATTCCTGCCAACTCAGTCGGCTATCGGAGCTTGCAGAACACACCCTTAACACTTGGGTAAGTGCAATACTTTCGTCGATATTTATCTACCGTACGTCGAAGCGACGTACGGTTATCTTTAGTGTCAGTTTCTAGACTATTGGGAAAATGTGTTACTTTCTTTTTTGAGAATAAACATACGTGATTTTTTATTAGTTTTTTTACTTGTTATAATCACAATAAAAATAACATAATGACGTCACAAAATCATACAAACGGTTCAGAAATCAGTCAGTTGTTGCATGAAACGAGCCATGAAGAGATTCAGGGGTCGGACAGCGAAATTGAAGACAATTTATTAGAAGATAAAGTAAAGAGTGATACTAGTGAGTGTTCTCCTATTGGTATACCCATTCGATATTGAAGATGTTTCTGGAAATGATCCTGAAACTCCTGAAAATGCTTCGCCAAGTATGCTGAGTTGTACTATCATGCCACAGTGACAAATTCTTAGAGCAAAACACGACCATCATTGTACAGCTATTAAAGGTAGAACAAGTGGCTAATTTAGGTCCTTACATATGAAATTAGCGTTTTGTCTACAATTGGAATGTCTGCGACATCCACCGTACTCCCCGGACGTTGCTCCAAAAGATTACCATTTTTTCTGGAATTTGGACAACTTCTTACAAGGAAAAAAAATCAATTCCGATGCGACAGTCCAAACCGCCTTCAAAGAGTTTATTTTATTCTCCCCCCCATGGTTTATTTAGTAAAAGGATCAATGAACTACCTATGAGATGGCAAAAGTGCATAGATAACGGTGCATACTTTGACTAATAAATATTTTACAAAAAAAAAAATGACTTTACGTTCTTCCTATACCAAACGCCAATTTCATTTGTAAGGACCTTATATTATGTGGACATGATAAAACTTATGAAGAAACTCGGCAATACCTCGATGACCCCATGAATAGAGACAAGGTAGAAAATGCTTACTATGCAGACAAATCTATAAGTTTTTTTTTTTTTGTGATATATTGCCAAACAGATAAGCCGAACCTTCCACACCACATGAAGGTATACCTGAGGCAAAGGAAAGAAAATATTATGCCTTTCTTCCATAAAAAATTAGAAGGATGACAAAAATAATATCTGACCGCTGCAAAAATCTCATTTGTGGAAAGCACAAGTCCAGCGCCTGTTCTAAGTACCTTTGAGGCTAAAATGGATAAAAAGTGTTATTTTCTTAGGTTTTTTATATTATAGAGATTGTAAAAAGTTAATTTTAAAAAGTATACATAGTAAGTTATACGACTGACGGAGAGTTTCCGAAATACTTAAGATTGGTAAAGTAAGAAGTGCCTTGTTCTGTTCTTTAATTTTTTTTTCTAATAAAAATATAAATAAACTCTAATGTTTTTCATTTACTCACAATACAATTAAAGTACATAATATATAATATCACATTTATAAACCTAGTATATACATAATCCAATATATGCTCACTTAAACATTCGCACGTCGAGTCGACGTATGGTTATCTTTAGTGTACAGTGAAATATGGTTATCTATCTAGGGTTAAAAATATAAAAAAAAAAATATTCATATGTAAAGTAGTTTACATAGTGTGGATTCGAAAGCCCGATATAAAAAAGCATTACATTACACTACAGTTGCTGTAGGATTCGATTGTAGGAGGCAGGAATCGATTGAGAGGCGAGCTAAGAGAATCATCGGCAACGATGCACTTGTTGAGTCGAAGCTCCAAAGCCTTGGACATCGCCGCCAAGTTGCTAGCCTGTCGGTTTTCTATTGTTTACTTTTCGGGGAGTGTGCACTGGAATTGCACAATCTAATTCCGCCAAGTCCGTTCCATCATGGGACCACCAGACGTACGGCGTTGCGCTGCGCTACCGGTACATGTTGGAGATCCCACCCATACGTATAAAGCGTCTTGGGAACACATTTATTGTGCGTACCTAAGGAGTGGAATCCCTGCCGGAGTCTGTGTTTCCTGATAGCTACAACTTAGGGGTCTTTAAGTCAGGAGTCAAAGTCAAAGTCAAATATGTTTATCTGTGACACATAGGTATTATGTATGTAGGTACAGTACTTGGTGTTAAGTGGTTACTTCTCCGATGAGTGAATTGGTTACTTCTAGGCAGGCGTGCTCCATCGTCGGTCACATAATCGCTTACCATCAGGCGAAATGGTGGTCAAACGTGAATCTATCAATCATAAGAAAAATAGGGAGTTTTTACAACAACAGCTGGTAACAGCTGTCGAATTCATGATTCATGCAATGTAGCTACTTATCCTTTTCTTTCATCTTATCTTATCTCCGTCCTGCTGTTATCCTACCCATGCTAACTGCTTCCAACTATTTCACATGTAGTTTACATGTGAAATAGATGGAAACAGTTATTGTAAAAAAGACTTAGCAATAACGACTGTCAACCAATTGTCCCTCAAAAAACCACGTTCGACATTTCTATGTGAAATTTTTCATGTCAATCCCATACATTTGGACTTATCACCAATAGTTAAAACTAATAGGATTGACTTGAAGACTGTTCTGGCTATAATTATATGAAATTTTCGTTTTGCTTCTAATTATGCTATAGGTCAAAACAGAAGGAGCCCAAGCGGGGCTTGCTCCACCCAACTCTACTCATACCGGAAAAAGTTCCATCACATCGTCTTCCTCATCGTCGTCATGTCATTTTATTTTGGTGTACAATATAGTTTATTCTATTCTATCAGTCCTCTGGTACAACCATAAACAAACGGACTCTATGCTACCCAAACGTTTCGACCCCTAACTGCTCAAAGGTGTTATCGAAATGATTTTTTCAAAACTTACCACATTTGTAATGTTGAACCGAACACGAACCTTGCTCTCTTTTTTCCGTCGCTTTATTTTGCTCATTGTTAATTCACTATGCATACGTTCACTTAACCCATTTCTTTACATACTTGCTCACTGATTTGGTTTTACACTAGTATCATGCTTAAAACTCACGGCAAAAAAATTTCGAAGCATTTTTTCATTATTTCTAAAAAATATCTAAGTTGTTATAAATATTTAGAAAGCTTGTTGTGACTACAAAAAGAAAAATATCGTTTTGATTAATAAACCAAACAGTTCTCTGAATTTATGTTTTAAATCTTGTGTTAATTATTGAAAATTTATTTTCGCAAGAGAGCTAATATTTCCTTTGTTTGTACCAAAGGTTATTTCGATTTTATCCAATAATCAAAAATGTAATTTAATCTGTAGTTGATATTGTAAACTAATAATACTGGCAATAAACAAAATAACATAAAGACAAATAAATATTCAGAATTCGAACACAACTTTTTAAATATTTTTCTTTTCAACACCAGAACTCGTAATACTAAACAACCGATTTCAAAGCTCGCATAAATCGATTAAATCACCAATGAATCTTCACTCAATCACATCACTAATTATCGACATTTTGTTTATTATACTGAAATAGTGTTGCGCTTTCGAGCGCTGCAAATCGTTTCACGGATGCTACCAAACTAAATGGATGGCGGGTAAAGTTTCGATGTGATCAGTAAGTTATTTTTAGATTAAACTGGATTTGTGAATGAATGTTTGTTAGCTTTGATGTAACTGCTGTAATGCAATGGATCTTGATTTGTTTCGTATGTTGGGTATTTTAGAAAAGTTACGAAAGAAAAAATGTTGAAAATTTTGAAGAATATTTCCATTTTCCTCAATTTTATGTACTTTTAAGCTATTGCATAGCTTCTATCGCGGGCCTTGAGCGTAGAGACCGAATCCAGAAATTCCGTAACGAAAATAACCTAACACCCCCCACTCATTTGTTTTTTGAGCGTGGTGACCGATAAGAAAACAAATGAGTGAACAATCAATCAAAATTCAATTCAATGTGTGAAAGTGTAACTTCAATTAATATCAAAGGAAAAAAAACAAAGGAAATAAAATACTGCATAAATAAAATAAATAAATAATTATAATTGCATAAGTTGATAAAAATGCTATGCAATAGCTTTACCGCGGCAGTCCCCGAGTGCCACACGTCTTTTTTTTTATTATTGTTTTTTTTTTTGTACACACATTTCTCAAAGCTATGACAAGCATATACCATTTACTCGTTAGATTATCATGTAAAAGTTACACACGTATTTGACATCATTAATCACAATACTTTACATATCAGACAACCTATTAAAATCCCTTTAAATATTGCTCTGTAATCACCGATATAAATTAATTTATCAACTAAACTATAGCCATTAATTTAGCTGATATCCGTTATATATTATATGCTCTATATCACCGTTTAAAGTGGATATCTACGTCTATAAATTATAGTTTCCAAGCCCAAGTCCGGGGCCATCCGTTTTTAAAGTATAAACAAATGCGCATCGCCAAATGTCTGGATCAAAGAAGACTTAATTGTTGGAAGCGATCGACTGACAAGGATATTCAACAACTAGAAGAGCTTCCATTTTGAGCAGAAAAAGTGTTCTAAATAATTCGTTTTGATACAAGAGGAGATTTGTCATTGCGACCGAGGTTTTTTTTCATCCAATGACATCCCCGCTCTTGGGCGGAGCGGGAGATAGTGCCAGACTTTTACTGACTAAAAACCCACCCCGTTCTGAGCTGAGCTATCTTTCGAAACTAACTTTGGCCCCAGTAGGCATCGACCCAGCGGGTCCCTGTGGTGCTGGTACAGATGGAAATTTACAGCGTAAGAAATGAGGCTTTCAACTTTAAGCCTTATTTCTTACGTTGTAAAATATTGACACTGACCTACGTTTATAATATTCTAGAAACAGTAATGTTCGTTAGAAATAATAGTAACTTATTTTCGCGTGAAATGTCATAAGTGTTAACCCGGGATGTCGATCTTTTTACTACTTATCCGAAACGATCGCGAACGCCGAACGAATCGAAAGAATTTTTGTTTATGCTGGAGTCCTTCTAGATTCGGACGGTTAGACGCAGTTAGGTGTGCGGAGTTTCATCGGATTTCGTAGAATTCTAGAATTCTGCACGCTTAGCCAAGTTGTTATTCTGCAATCGTTAACGCTGTCGAAAAGTGATGAAACGAATGGGAATGACGTCATCTCAACGTAAAGTCGCGTGGTCGGAACAAACGAATAGAAAATTCGTAGCCAAGTTCACATCGTTCAAAATGATAGAATGAATTTCTACAACGTTTAACGCTACATCCTTTGATAAAGAAACGCTACATTGTAGAACGAGCGGCCAACGCAGGTGCGTCAACATGGCTAGCCACTTATCGTTTTCTACAATTGTTGACACCGAAGCGTTACCGATTGGAGAACGGAATTCGACACGATACGGTTGTAATTTGGCTAGGGGGGCTGTTCTTTCGATTCGGTCGACGCGTTCGGTTCAGATAAGTATGCGTTCACCTTTACAGGCACGTGATAAATTTGCTTTTTGCTAACTATGCAAGTGCTTTTACAGTAGAGCTTCCATTTGTTTAAGATTATATTCAAGGAGTGTTGCCATCAACCAAATTAATGTGACGACGTTTTAGGGAGACTTACGTACTTAATTATAATGAAGGGCCGGTGTGATTGCAGGCAAATGAGACGCTTCTTTTTTGTCTCTGGTAAGGCAAAATATCTGCTACACCACTAATATTGGCAGTAAATTATACAACTCCCTGAACAAAAAGTTAAAAATATATTTTCTGACATCTTGTTAGAGCCTATGCGAAATAAAATAACTGCTAAGCTTCAGTGTGCGTATCATCTCTATGCTGATGATTTGCAGTTGTACTGTCGGTCAAGTGTGGACAACATATCGGATGCGATCGATGAGCTAAACCGGGATTTACAGGTGATTAAAAACTGGTCTGATAGATTCGGAGTGGCGGATAATCCTACGAAGTGTCAGGCTATTATAGTTGGGAGCCCTCATAGTCTAAGAAAGCTAGATGGACTAACCGTACCACCCGTAATCTTCAACAATACGGTGATCCCGTTTGGCTCTGAGGTCAAGGATCTAGGTCTGTATGTTGATGCTTGTCTGGATTGGCGGAAGCCGATCACTAATGTCAGTCAAAAAGTCACTGGAACGTTACGGTCTCTTTATCGTCTGAAGAATCTTCTCCCAGCTCACATAAAGGCAATGCTTGTACAATCCCTAATCTTTCCCATAATCGACTATGCTGATGTGTGCTACTATGACCTGAATGCAGATCTCCTCAATAAACTTGACCGTCTTCTGAATAACTGCATTCGATTTGTCTTCAACCTCCGTAAGTACGATCATGTATCCGAGCATCGTTTGCTTTTAAAATGGTTACCCATTCGTCAGCGCAGAGCGCTAAGGGCCTTGACTACCCTGTTCTCTTTTCTAGATAATCCTTCTTCCCCTTCTTATCTGACTTCAGAACTTCAATTTCTTTGCTCTGGGCACAATAAAAATCTTCGGTCTACTAATAATCGTCTTCTACGATGCTCCTCACACCGCTCTGGGCTTATCCACTCTTCCTTTTTCGTCCAGGCGATATCTCTATGGAATGCGCTTCCTCTGAATATCAGGATGGCAACAAGCCGATTTTCTTTTAAGGTGAAGGCACGTGAGCATATTCGCATGATGTTGGTAGAATCATCACCGCGCTAATGTGTCGGATTTGTTTTTTCACTACAGCATTGTTTATTTATATGTACTATCACTTGCAAAAGTCCATAAGAATTCTTAAAACTTATTCGTTTGACGTTTAGTTTGACTTACGACCTTTTATTTTCAAGTTTCGCCAACAAATGATTGAAATTCATAATTTCATCAACTTATCATAAGTCAAGATGGCCCAGTGGTATAGGCACACAGTTTGAAGCGCAAATCAGTGTGCCGCAAGTTCAAATCCCACGCAATTATTGACTTTTTGTAAGTTCTTACCCGATTGGAAGTTATGTATTTGCATTACATATATTAAATTATTCTTTAACTTGTTCACACATTTCTTAGAGTTAGAAAGGTAGATCACAAAAAAACTAAATAAAGAATTAGATTTCTGCGAGGTAGACATGAGTTTTAACTTAACCAAAATGAACTGTCGTTTGGTTGTAACTAGTTGTTGGTTAGTGACGTGAGGTTGACAGTATTGTAATATTCGCAAAATGCAGGCTAATATTAGTATTGAAGTGAGGGCGACTATCATTGGGCTGCATAAAAGTGGTCTTAATAAAACACAAATATCTGAAGAAACCGGACTGAATGTGAGTATAATAGCTATTAATTGAATTGTAACTTTATTACAAATTAATCTTCTAATTAAAACGTATGCCATTTATGAATCCATTCATCGTATCTTTATGAGGTTTAAAAGAGAAATACGTAAATCGTTGGGTTTATTGGATTGGTTATTGGATTAATAAATGCAGTTTTATTTTAAAATTATATTCAATAATTATGATTATTAACATTTTATGTAATGAAAATGAAGAGAAGTAGGTATAGCTGCCTAATATATATTTTTTTTTATTTTAGAAAAATACTGTAAATCTTTGGCTAAAAAGATATGAGGAAGAAGGTAGCCTTGCTAGTCGAAAGAGAAGTGGGAGACCGAAGCTTATTAGCGAGGCGCAGCGACGACATATGGTGGACGTATACGAAACGAATGGTTTCGCACCAACGAGACATTTTGCGGAAGTATATGACACCTCGATGGATACTGTTCGCCGTGCACTTCACGCTGAAGGCGTGCATCACAGAAAACCTGCTAAAAAGCCGTACTTGACAGAGAGGCACAAACAAGAACGATTACGTTTCGCACTAAATATTTAATGTTAACTAAACTAAATGGCCTACCATTTTATTTTAACATATCTGTGATTATTCGTTAACAAACACTGTATTATATTGTGTTTACTTTCGTTTAAAACAGCTATATCTTTTAACTTGTGCCATCGCCTCATCTTAAGAATGCAGTGAACTCGCTATCAATTTTGTTGACAATAATCATGAGTCTATTTCGTTTTTTATTCTTCTACCCGCACTGTTTTAACATAATACTATAGTTCAATTTATTTTTCTCATCTAATTGACGATTATCTTGTGAGAACTAAAGTTCTTTTAACAGAAATTGAGGTTTGGTTTCAATCTTCTTTTCGTCAAGAAAATGAACAATTAAGCTATGACCTCAATACATTCATTGTGACGTTACACAAAAATAAAATGTTTACAAAGTCCAAATCATATATCACTTTTCAATAAATAACTGGATATAAACAATTACCTATATTTTATTTTATTAAAATTTGAATATCCGTTCATTGTTACGTTATTCATATTATGAATGGTCTAAGTGGGTATACTTCCAACAAACAATCTTAGGCGTAACATAGATAACGGTTACAAGATAACTTTTTGTATATGTAACAATTCGACGTCACAATTCTCATAAATGTTTAATTCATTAAACCCCAAGCGAACGCCGGCGTTCGCGCACCTATTGTCTTTCTATTGTGTCTGCAATTATCACGATTGAAAGGTTAATTTGTAAATATAAAGAATAAACATTTTTATTAAACACGTCTTTTTATTTCCACCTTATAACATCGAAAAGATGTAACAACTAAATAATTGCAAATTACGAATGTGATTCTTCTTGTGGTTAATAGATCACATTCGTAATTTGCAACTATTTAGTGCAAAAAATGCAATAGTATTTTTCATAGAAATATAAAAAAACAACTATATCAATATAGATTGGGAATTTTCAAAGTAAGAAATAACTGCGACGGACCGACCATGATTTGAACTCGGGTTACGTGATTTGCGAATCCAACACTTAGTTCACACGGCTACCAGCACATGACGTATTTGGGCGAATTTTATTAATGCTATGGTAAGAACAGAAAAATAATAATGTTTTTAAGCTCAGTGCGACGACAGTTCCTTAGTGTGTGTTATCTGTGGAATGTGGATACTCATACATGCGCACACATACGCACGGCAGTATCGCGCTCGCTCGGTTCGTAGCAATGTAATCTTTAGCGTTCCTATGGACTTTTGCGGCCTTACTGTATGTATTTAATATTGTATATATTTGTTTCTCTTCTGATTTGTCTATTTATTAAGTTGCACCTGCCATGTTATGTTTCTGCACCACCCTAAGGTTGACTGGCAGATAATGCCTAAGGCATTAAGTCCGCCTTTGTACAGTTTTTTGTGCATAAAGCTTTAAATAAATAAATAAAATGATTTTGAGTTCGAGTTGAGTTCATGGCGGCGATTACCAGTTTAGGTGGTCAGGGGCCCAAGTCTGCTATTTTTATAAATTTGGCAATCTAACACAATCCCAATGTTGTCATTTTGCTAAAAGTTCGTAATCTGATAATTCATAATGATCGTTCATTGATCGGTCAATAATAATAGAGTTGTGGTAGAATGACAATATCGAGCTTATTAAAAGCAATGACTGCACAATGACGTCCTAATGATAGGTCACTGATCAAAGGAACTGTCAAAATTTTAGCAGATTACCACATACGTCTGAGACTACCATTTGATTCTATGCCCCTTTTTTTAATGGAGTGTCAGTGTTTGACCATTGGAAAGCCAATACATTAGTAGATTACCAAACTTGTCAAAATCAACAATTATGAAATCAATGATATACAATTCTGACACTATTGTAATAGCAGACTTGAGGCTCAGGCTTGCTGTTTTTCCTCTAAATAGTAGCGATTATGTTAGTACAGAAATTCGTTGTGGGTTCATTTGTGTTAATTGTCTTTAATAGTAAAATTAGTCATGCATGCTTCTGGATGGCTGCCAGGTCTTAAAGCGATTGGTCGTGCATTGTACTTTGTCATAACCGCACAGATTGTAAGTTACGCTTTAAGCTTGTGGTAGTTAATCTTGTGATCAGTAGCAAGGAAATAGCTCTTTGCTAGTCTTAACACATTGACAAAGGCATTTATTTTTGTATTACTTCTAATCCTGCGATACGTTTAAGTCCTCGTTTGAAAACTCTCATTATGTTGGTAAGGGGCTTAACGTTTAAGAAAGTGTCACAATTTTTTTAAATGTTTTATAGTGGGAGATAAAAATATATGATACAAAAGCATTATATTCATCATGCTCATGGAAAAAAATAATAACAAGAGTTCGTAGTGTACCTTTTCAAGTTTCAATCCCACCGAGGCTTCCTTATAAGCCGGATCACACGATGCGGTGCGGTGCCGCACCGCAAATATTTCGACAAATCGGCGGGCACACGAGTGACGCCACCCCGTTCGTACGGCCCGCCGATTCATCGAAATATTCACGGTGCGACGCTGCACCGCATCGTGTGGTTCGGTTCTTAGTAGTGTAGTGTGTGTTGCGTGTGTGATGTAATCACATAGGAAATTTCCTGTATTGCAGTAGTAGCATAGTTTTCCGCTTGATTAGAAGCACATACCACAGTCTGAAATCAACTATCAGGCAGTTGCCCGGACTAGACACCACACTCGTCTGGTCTGGACCTACCTTTCAACGGAGGATGTCCATATACCTCCATAACCTTTTTCTAGATCTAGTTCATTCTAGAAACATTGTTTTACATCTGTGGCAACGATTTTCGGCAAAACAGCTGGACGCTGGCACAGTCTTTGTAGTTCTTTTGTTCTAACTACAACGTTAGGATTACGTTATAAACCTAAATTGTAAGTATGTTTTCGTATCAAATTCAGAGAATTGTTCAAAATGAGTCAAGGATGTGATGAGATATAAAAATCCGGACTGTATGATGTAAATAGCAATTGTTTGCAGTCGCACCCAGTTACAATTAAAAAAAAATATTAGGATATCTAGCCTTTGAATTATCCCAAAGTCTAGTCCAGGATATGATCTACCCACGTGCCAAATTTCATTCAATTCCGTTTTATAGTTTAAGCGTGATCGAATAATAAACACAGTGTAGTGGGAAATCATCAAATAATACCCGCTCTAGTTGGAACGAGAGACAGAGTCAGACTTTTGGTGACAAAAAAGCAGCTATGTTTCTCCAGTTGCCCTTTACGTTCCAGCCTACCTCGTCAATATCCATAGGTATATATAGGGAACTAGCTTTTGCCCGCGCGGCTTCGCTCCCGCTCTTCCCTACTTCAGCCTACTATACCCTACTCTACCCTACTATACCCTACCCTACTCTACTCTACTCTACCGTACTCTACCCTACTCTACCCTACTCTACCCTACTCTACCCTACTCTACCCTACTCTACCCTACTCTACCCTACTCTACCCTACTCTACCCTACCCTACTCTACTCTACCCTACTCTACCCTACTCTACCCTACCCTACTCTACTCTACTCTACCCTACTCTACCCTACTCTACCCTACTCTACCCTACTCTACCCTACTCTACCCTACTCTACCCTACTCTACCCTACTCTATAAACCTCACGGAGCCCGACATCTTTCCAACGAATGCAAAACCGTGGAAATCGGTTCGTGCGTTCTGGAGTTATAGCGTCAGGAAGGAAAACCCGACTTATTTTTATATAGTAGATAACGGAAAAGTTTTCTTATTTTCGATAATTACGAACTAGTTTATGAACAACATATATTTATAAATTATTTACGTTCTTGGTTCAGGGGATAAATACCCTATAAAAAACGCTCAATATTTTATAATCTATGCGGACGCGGGTGTTCGCTCAGTGTTTAACCGAAATGGTGCGAAATCACGCGTGAACGCTGCGATCTTTTGGGGTTTGAGTAGTGCCACGGTAATTCTGAAATATTCCTACAGCTATGTCGTACAACTATCGTGCAATCACAACTCAAACGAAATACACGATGTTCCTACTGTCCGACGTATCAGAACCTAAATAATATCTATATTTAACCTCTATTTCGTAGTTTACGCGATTCGGTTATAGTAACAACTCGTGTGGGCAACCATAGTAATAAATATTGAATGATTTATCATTCAAATACATAGTCAGTGTTAGGCGATATTCCAAATGTAGGTTATTTGTTTTCTGTATAGCTCTCTCAAGTGGTCGGGTTTTGGATTACCTACAAATTGCATGTTTTGTCCGATTTGTCAATATCCGGTTTTACTAATTACCCGAAGTGAAAATTAGGGTAATGTTTTTTAACCTATGTTTTGTATGTTAATCATCATCATCATTTCAGCCGAAAGATGTCAGATTGTTGGACATAGGCCTCCTCCAAGTGTCGCCACAACGACTGCCCCTACGTGTTTCGCATCCAAAGTGTCGCCGTAACGACCAGTTCTGTATGTTTTGCATCCATTGGATTCCCGCGACCGCACCGGGTCATCGTTCCACCTTGTGGGAGGCTTTCCGACCCTGCTTTTTCCGGTACTTCCGTGGTCATCATTTCAGAACCTTTCGGCTCCATCGCCCATGTACTCTGTGTCGAGCAATATACCTTGCCCACTGCCGCTTAATTTTAGCCATTGAAAAACCTAGCCACTGGTAAAACCTAGTCTATCATAAATCATCAATTTATAAACCCACTACGTCTTTGTAAAAAAAAAAAAAATATTTATTCTAAATATTTTTCAGTTCTTTTAATTAGCTTTTTATATTTTTATTATTTTTGACTGGCCTGTTGGTCTAGTGGTTAGTGACCCTGACTGCTATGCCGGAGGTCGTGGGTTCGATTCCCACCCAGGACAAATGTTTGTGTGATGAGCATAATCATTTGTTCTGTGTCTAGGTGTAATTTATCTATAATATGTATGTGTTTAGAAATATATAAGTATGTTTATCAGTTGTCTAGTACCCATAACACAAGCTCTGCTTAGCTTGGGACTAGACGGCGTTGTGTGATAGTTGTGGAATATTATTATTATTATTATATAATATGTAATTTTTTTCACCTTAAAATCGGTGGCATTGGCTGCCCCAATGCCCATTAACGCCTAGGGACGTATCAAACTAGGTTAACATCACTTATCTACGATGATTACTACGGATTAAAACTAACCTTTGAAGACTGATATTATAATGTAGTTAACACCATAATTAGTTTGCATGATACGTAAATTAATAAAATGTTATGGTATGGTAAAATTGGCTAGAAACCGGAGATGTTGCGAGAGTCCGATAAATAATCGAAACATAATAGGTATCGGAGATACAAACAAATTGGTAGGTTGGTAGGTAGGTACACACAAAGACCCAAGATATTTGACCCACGTGACAGCAGAAGGTAATATAAGACATCCTAAAAGTTAGACGAATTTAAACCTTCTGCAATTAGCAGAAGATACATGATAATCAATTCGGAGCATAATAATTTAAACGAATATAACGAGAGGTAGGTAGTCAAATATTATAGAATACTGTCACGTCAATTTGATCTTTAAGAGGTAACGTTAAGGTTGGTAAACTTTGAATACGGTTTTGTCTCATAATCCACTTGTTAATTTCAACAAAATATCATAAGTCAAATTAGTCTAATGGTCATAACAGTAGACTTATATTGACATGGTCGTAAGTTCAAATCCGTCGTGCTTCTTTTAGTAGTTTTGTGTTTACAATATTGGATTATGATTTTTGAAATCAAATTATAATTTATATTAAGTTAAATAAATAAATTTAAATTAACTTTTCAAACATAAAAGCAACATGAATAAAAAACAAAAATGGTTAGGATAGGTAACGGTTTATTCAAGTAATATTTACAATTTACATAAAAAAATATTTACTCGTCTAATAGACATAATTTAAATAACTATATATAAAGGTAAAACACATAACAGAAGTTACAATATTAAACTGCTTTTGATATGGTAGAATTATTTGTAATACAGTTTTGAGCAGGAGAAAAAACTACTTATTTATTTCAATACATAGTGCTAATGAAATACTAATTTTATTTTAAAAGAAGAGTTTAATGCTGTGAATCAACATGTTACATGATTAGAAATATATAATATTTCTATTTTATAACAATAGCATCACTGCATTAACTGTCCTATCTGCTCAAAAAATCAAAGAGAAAATACCACTAAATATTTTGACATTTTAACTACTTGACAGGTTTTATGTAGCATTTTAAGTTTGATTATGAAAGAAATAAAGATCAGTTAATTTATTTTAAAAACACTTCCTAACAAATTAAGATTACTATGATTTATTTAACCAATACACTACACATAAGCACTGACAAGAAGGTATTGTGGCAGCTTACAAGAAGTAAATAATTATCCATTGTTGCTTACACGCACTGATGGCATTACGTCACGTAATATTTATTACTGAATGGACCAATTTCTACAAGATAACCAGGTTCCACAGAAGACATTCAACACAAGTAACCCAGAGTTATACCCGCCACTTCCATACGGCAGTATAATAACATGTTTTTTTCACAGATAGAAATCCAGATATTCTTGGGGAAAATGGACTTGACGGATGACCAGCAGTTATTTCAATTTTACGTCCTGACTTGTATTGTTTGTTATAGTTTTAAACCACAATCTGACTGTATTTCCCTGAAACAAAGAAACGTAGTATAATTAAAAAGATGTTTGATTACGTCACAGCATAAAAATGTGTAAGTTTAAAAAAGAAGTATAAATTAAATGGAAAAAAAGACACTTACCTACTGCTATATTAAGATGTCTCCTATCAATCTCTCCGAAAACCAACATTCTCCTCGTGTAAATAGATTATTTTGTATTTTAGAACTAGGTATATACAAATATTCTAAATAAAGATATTGTTTTACGCAATTTAGTAAGGCAACGTAGAAATTGTTTGCACGACGTCACTGCTATTGAGCGTCGACTGGTTTTTGCTTTACTAAAACGGTTCATTTTTATTCCTCTACCCTTAATCTAAGTAACATTTGAATACCAGTTTTATAATGAATACTATACGCATATTTATCTTGACTACCCGCTTATTACAAGTCAGGCCAAATTATTCCAAATATGTTCGAAGAATATTTAGTTCGTTGATTGTTACTTAAAATAATAAAAAAGTTCTGAATGGAAAGCAAAACAATATACAGGGTATGAGAATTGAACTCGTGCCTTATTGCGTCAAAGTCTTTACACAGATCAATAAGCCATACTATCTTGTTTAAGTATACCAAAATAAGCTATCATTAGTCACTACATTTTAAAATACCAATAATAAACTTTAAGTCTAAGGGCATAAGAATCAAAATTGCTTAATAAGTAGTTATTTATACCATTATTATATCCCTTTATAAATGTTTATACATGTGTTTGTTTGATTATAATATTAAAAAACTGTTTTTTTTTTTAAATTTTTGACGTTGACCATTTACTTACTTTATATATTATGTATATTTTAAATATAGTGAAATAATAAACATTTTATTTACTTGCAATATTTTGTTTCATTTCTATACAAACTCCATTTCTCGACTTTTGTCGTTAAAGAAAAGTAAAAAAATAAAACTAAAACACAAAAGATGGAAAACAAAAAGTTAGGCGTTTAAACTGAGATTTGAACCAGCTACACCTGCGTGTCAAGTCGCTGATATTGCCACTGGACTAAATGTATTCTTATAGACGGTATCGAAATTCAACGTTACTTGTAATGCTGGACGCAATATTATGGCCGATTTACAAGCAGTTGATAAGACTCATGGAATTAGCTAAGTTAACTTTTGTCACTGACGTGCCATTTTATTTTATCAATCTACCCTCACACTAGGATAGCAAGATTTATCGAAATGCTGGAACAAAGGATTTTCATCTTTAAAAACAGCTGAATAATGATCAAAATAGCTTATCAAAATAGTGGGTCAGCCGTCTTAGGGCACCTATAGTACTTCTCGCGCGGGGAGGATTCCTCCCTTGTGGCTTCTGTCGATTATTTCTTCATTTTTAGGGTTCCGTACCTCAAAAGGAAAAACGGAACCCTTATAGGATCACTTTGTTGTCCATCCGCCCGTCTGTCTGTCTGTCAATACCCTTTATCTCGAGAACACGTGAAGGTATCAAGTTGAAATTAAAACCATATACTCAGGTCTGCGGTGCCTTCAAGCTGTGAAAAAATTCAAACTTCTAAGATTAACGAATAAAAAAGATACGGCTGTTTATGTCGCAAAAAAACGTATATTTTGATACTCTCAAAGATCGAAATTCATAGGGTACTTCCCGTTGACCCAGAATCCTGAAATTTGGCACAAAGCAAGGTCTTATAGCACAGGTATGAGAAAAAATCTGAAAACAGTAAATGTTTTTTGTTACCTAGGTGACCAAAAAAAATTGCAATTCGAAAAAATCTTCGAGACTCCATTCGGGAATTGTATTTGCACGGAACCCCCAGTGCGCGAGTCCGACTTGCACTTGCCCAGTTTATTTGTTTTGTTTCATGTTTGGAATGTTGCAAATTCGCTCTACATTTATACTTATGCAAGTTACTGATTAGTTTTAGTATTGTTTCATTTGACGCCTCTGCCTCTGATTTCGGTTCCGGTTCCAGTTCCAATTCAAACAAACCAAAATTAAAAGCTCCAAATTCGGTTCCAATATACAGGGTTATTTGTAAAACACTAACAACCTTGCAGGACTGTATAACTTACATCATAAACAACAACTTTTATTCTATGACTTTTTACAAAACATAATATATTTACCAAAAACAAACCTTCAAGATTTCGTTGTTCTAACATATTTCAACTCTGTATTTTGCTGTACCCATCTATGCCTTCCGCGCACCATCCCTACTCCCCTCAGCTATTGAAATTACTGTTTTTTTATAGAATTCATAACATTTAGAACGTTCAATTCAAATTTTTTTTTTTTATGGAAATCTGATGAAACAAAATATGAAAAAATTTTATAAATCATAGAACAAAAGTTGTTGTTTATGAAGTTCTTGACATAGTCCTAAGAGGTTTGGTTGAGAGTGTTTTACAAATAACCTTGTATAATAACCACTGCCGGTTACATCCCTAACAGATACAATGTATGTGAAAATAAATGATGAAAAATGAAAAACCCAGTGGATTCCTCATACCTATTTACAACGAAATAAATAAGCTCTTGGTAATAAAAAGCTGATGACGTTGTGTAAACACGTAGATCATATGAGTTTAGATTAATTTATCTTTTTATACATTATTATAAATATTCTCCAGTGCTAGCAGAACACAATCCTCAAAAAAATCACAAACGTATCATGATATAGAACCAACAATGAAGTTCACAAACACGTTGAATTGAGAACAATCAAAGAAGAAATTCTAAACTTGGCAGCTAAATACAAAGAGCGGCTAATCCATCACCTTAAGGGGCCGGCGGAGGATGAATTTCCATACAAACGTAATACCACGCTCATTTGCAGTTGGAGCATATTTCCAACAATATTATGGTGATATTTGGTTATAGACAATATTTATCTAGGTTCCTACGTCTTTCTTTTTTAAAAAAACAAAAAGAAATTTAAGCAAATTGTATTTCGCACTTTTTTATAGCGTAAATGGCAAAACATGCCATTTGGATTTTCTTGTATTAAAAATAACAATATTTCTAATATTCTCGACGTAGGAACCTAGATAAATATTGTCTTTAACCGAATATCATCATAATATGTTGGATATATGCTCCAACTGCAAATGAGCGTGGTATTACGTTTGTATGGAAATTCATCCTCCGCCGGCCCCTTAACGGCCCGTTCTCGAACTTGCCGTTGTGAGCGGTAGCTAAGCGCGGGGCGGCGAGCTGTAAGATCAAGAGTATGAAAATGTTTAAAGCACGCTTCGAGACGCCGCTCACAGAGAAAAAGCGCGCGCTTACTGATGCCGCCCTGCATTGAATTCGTCACCAGGCCATAACGAACTCGGCAGCTCACCATGAACCAGTAATACGGAAACTAAAATGTCATCATATCTTAGAGCTAGAAGATCGCCATTAGTTCTGGACAGCAGAAGAGTAGTTGCTTTCAATAGGAAGCCACTCCGCAGAACAGCATCACACAATCAAAGATGAAATTCGAAGCTTGGCAGCTAAATACAAAGTACGGCTAATCCGTCACCCTAACGAACTCGCTTGGCAGCTCATCATGAACCAGTACATAAAAACCACCAGAACGTTATCATATCCTAAAGCTAGAAGACCGGCAGTGGCTCTGGATTGCAGATGAGTAGATGCTTCCAATGGGAAGCCACTCCGCATAACAGCATTACAGAACAGATTTGGTCATAGTGTTGGGCTGTTTGCAAATACAATTTATAAAAAAAAAAAATGTTTTAACAGTTTTGGACAGATGACGCCTCCTGGCCACACGTCCCGCTGCTACGAAATATCACGCTATAATCCTCAAAAGATCAGTCAGAGGGGTAGGTACTGGGCTGCAGAATACTTCGAAAGAGTTTTCTTGGCCCTGGATCGCAAAGAGCAACTGAAAGAACACAGGTGGATTTTAGTTAGTAAAAATCTGACATTTCCTCTTGCTCTAACCAGAACGGAAGACGCCATTTGATGAATTTCCACCAAAAATAAAAATAAAAACCGGAGTAAGTGCAAATCATCCAGATTTCACCTAACGAAACTAGCCAAAATAAGACTGTCCCACACGTGTAACACGCCTGATTTGTACGTAGGACGACGTCGCGTGGCGTGGATCTAGTGTAGCTCTACAAGTCTAGTTTCCATATAAAATTTATGATGACTGACGCGCCCAGATCGGCGTGTGTGGCACACGTGTGCACAGCGTAGTTCTAGCTTTATCACTGCAAATATATTTACAAAAATATCATCATCTTCTTGTCCTTGCCTCGTGTTATTTGGGGTCGGCACAACACGTTTTGTTCTTCTATTCTGTCCTGTCACCCGTCTTGATATCACTAACTTCTCTTAAATCTTTCATATCATTTTTCTCACACCATCTTTTCTTTGGCCGACCTCTCCATCTATCTTCAAGTATACTCTTTTAGTAAAATGCCTTTCATTTCTCCTTTTTACATGACCATACCAAGACAAACGCTTCCCCCATTCTATTTACAAAATGTATGGTACAAAATACCCCAGGGATTGTTTTATAACAAGCAGTCTATGAAAGAATGAATGCATAATATCATGAGGGATAGCATAAATTGTCTGTAGGGACTATGGTCATTACTATTAGTTAAATTAATATAAAGTATATCCACATGATAGCCCGCCCGAAGAATCGCCAAACTTAAGTGGCAGGGGGCAGGGCACATTGCTCACAGAATAGATGGTCGATGGGGGACGAAACGTAACCGAAAAACGCAGCGTTGGAAAACCTTGCGAAGGGGTTGCGGGAATCTGATCGATGCGAGACGCACAGGACTGGTCGTTATGGCAACATTTAGGTGAGACCTATGTCCAACAGTGGACGTCATTACAATGTCAGTTTAATATTAAATAAAGTAAATTAAAATTTATCCATAGTCCATCTTTTTAATCACGTTATGAAGAACACAAAAATCCTGGTTATATATTTCTATGGTCGGTATTTTAACGTTTAATATGAAATATTATGCAAGTAGGTATATGCTAAGAAAAATGTAATCTAATCTGAGCCAGCATGGTCCCACACCGATTCGAATCTCGCTGCTTGAATATTTTGCCGCTTTTTTGTATTATGAAATTAGCATACATTCGTGAGAAATAAAGCGTTAAAGATTCAAACATTTTACACGAGTGGTACAAGCATTTTTTTCATTTATAGAAAGGAATTGTATTTTCAGAAATATAGAAAGGATTTGAATACGTTATCTACTTATCTATACTAATATTAAAAAGAGGTAAAGTTTGTTTTTTGTTTGTAGGCGGTAATCTCTGAAAGTACACTACGTTATTTTTAAAATTTCGCTGCTTTATTCCTGAGTGACATATATTTTTTTTGTACGTGAGCGAAGCCGTGGGCAAAAGCTATATTCAACTAAAATTTAAATGAAAGTAAGTGGTTCTAAAAACAAAGCCATAGTTAAATGAATCCACTATCTGCAGTACTGTCCTGAATTATAATGAATATATCTATTTAAATAAAAATCAATGCCACTTTTCGTTGTAATTTTATAACTCAAGAACAGGCTCACCTATCCAAACCAAATGTTTAGGCTTTGTTCGGACTATTTAGTAGATGGTTTATGTGAAGTTTTCACAAAATCGGTCGAGCGGTTCTTCATTTATTACATTTTTTGTAACAAATGAAGTAGGGTAGAGTAGGGTAGAATAGGGTAGAATAGGGCAGAGTAGGGTAGAATAGGGTAGAATAGGGCAGAGTAGGGTAGAGTAGGGTAGAGTAGAGTAGTGTAGAGTAGGGTAGAGTAGGGTAGAGTAGGGAAGGGCAGAGTAGGGTAGGGCAAAGTAGGGTAGAGTAGGGTAGAGTAAGGTAGAGTAGGGTATAGTAAGGTGGAGTAGGAAAGAGTGGCAGCGAAGCCACGCGGGCAAAAGCTAGTTAAACATAGAATGCATTAACATCCCACTCATACGTATGGACTGGAATTCCCTGCCGGAGTCTGTGTTTCCTGAGCGCTACAACCTAAGGGTTTTAAGTCAAGAGTGAATAGGTTATTTCTAGGCAAGCGTGTTTCATAGTCGCTTAATGTCAGGTGAGATTGTGGTCAGACGGGAACCTATCTATACATCTACGAGTATATACCTATAAATAAAATTGTAGTGTCTGTTTGTAATATTGAAATAACTGCTTTTTACTAAATGCACAATAACATTATTGAACCAAAATAACATTTTTTACATTTTTTACAATTTTTGTCTGTCTGTCTGTTTGTCCGGGCTAATCTCTGAAATGGCTGGACCGATTTTGATGGGACTTTTTTTGGCAGGTAGCTGATGTAATATGGAGTAATATAGGCTACTTTTAGAAAATATTTTAGAAAAAATAAATTCAAAATCCTGTAGACCAAGCGAACGAAGTCACAAAATGCCTTGAACTGGGTACAAGTATAATTTCAAGGACAAACTTAAGTAAACGTTACAACCTAGAAAACTCAGCAACAAATACTATTAAATGCTCTTTCCATCGAAGTGACTATAGAATTAATTGCATTTGTGTTATGCGTATTACCTACTTTGTGCACTCTGCCTTTTACAATCACTTCATTTTCAAAGACACAATTTCTACAATTTTGTCTAACAGGCCAATATTTTTATATTTTTGAGGCTTTAAATGAGAAGAAAAGAAGCAATCGATTAAGAACTTCCACCTTTTTTGAAGTCAGTTAAAAAACTTTTTACTTATTGCACTTTATATTGTAAACGAAGTTAGTTTATGGTTTTTTTTTCGTGGTGGGGAAATCATCTAATGACATCCCCCGATCTTGGGCGGAGCGGGAGATAGTGTCAGACTCTAACTGACTAAGAACCCACTCCTGTTCCTTCGTTGCCTTCGTACCGGGGCTTGAGCTATCTTTCGAATTAACGCTGGCCCCAGTAGGCTTCGAACTAGCTGGGCCCCTGCTGTTGCTGACAGCTCCTTGAGGCGCGCGGGAACAGTGCGCGCCGTCGACGACTTGGGCTCGGTCCGGACAAGTTAGTTTATGGTGGAAACAATTACACCTTAGTAATTTTTGTGGGTGACCAATAAAGGTACACTTGGTAGGGTAGCTTTTAGAAATCATGCAATGACCTCGCCCCTCTCTAGGGTGTTTATTGGCTAAAACCACAACTGGGTCCTTCAGTCGCCCTTTGTGTTTTGGAACTACGATTTCTTTTTGGTTCTGCTTGGCCCTTAAGGCTTGTTAACATCTCTTTGAAGCACGCGTGGAACAATACGTGCCGTCAACGACTCGGGTTTGGTGCTTACCGAACGGCTGGACGGTGAGCTACCTATTGCTCTCCGTCCGCAAGCCCGAGCAAGCCTGCAATACCTTCTAAATATGCATATAGCCTAGACCTATACATATAGGTATCTACTAGAAATAATAAAGCTTAATAACTGAGATACATTTTTTATAGCTCAATTGCTGAGTAAGTGAGCCAATTAATTAATAATTTAGTATTTTGAATATTACACAGAACTGCATAGCGTCGTATAGCGAGAGAGGCAGTGGTGCAGGACTCGACCGAGACATGACCACGACCACTCTGTCAAGAGTGTACGACTAAGAAGAAGAATATTGAATAATGCTTCGGACGGGCTGCGATATTTTTTTGTTTGTTAAAAATTTTGAACAACGTTTTTAAATGAGCTACTTGGGTTTGTTTATATGTATATAATGTTTAAATGAAAAACTTTTATACGTAATAAAAAAAATTCTAGATTGCTTGAACTTCCAGTCATCCAGGATTCACCGTACTTGGTTATAAAACTTGTTTGCTATCAAAATAGGCTCGCAGTTTTTTTTTTTTTATCTGTTATAAACTAGTACTTGACTGCGATCCCGCCTGATGGTAAGCAGTGATGCAATCGTTGATGGTGAGGCGCACTAGTTTATTAAGAGCCTATTCACTCCAGCCTTGAAGACACCCAAATTATAATCAGACGGAAAGACCGCAGCAGGCAAACTGTTCCAGTCCTTCGAAGTACGCGGTATAAATGACGAGGCGAAACGCTTAGTCCGGACCGTAGATGTTTCAACAACGTAAGGGTGGATACTTGCCGTGCGTCGGCTTGTCCGATGATAGAAATGAGATGGCGGAATCAAGTCATGCAATTCCTGCGCACACTCTCTAAAATGCAATCTGTAAAACACCGAAAGGCTAGCTACCCTACGCTCAAGGTTTTGAAGATTGGACTTAACCAAATCTGGATTACCAATCAGCCTCTTCGCACGCCTTTCCACCGAGTCCAAAGCTGCCAGGTGGCACTTTGTAGCACCAGCCCATATGTGGCTGCAGTACTCCACACACGATCGGACCTGTGCTAGTAAGATCGGACCTGTAGTAGTTAAGAGGACTCCCCTGCCAACCCGTCTATTTCGATGTTTCTACAGGTATATTTTGTTTTTATTTAAAAGTAAATTATGAAGGACCAAAGTTCAAAATTTCAGATTTCCTTTACAGGATTAGTTTTACAATAAAGAAAATGTTTTGATTTCAATAGAAACCTAATAATTTCCAGAAGATATCAGTGTTTTCAAAATAACTAGAAAAACGTACGTAAAAATGTCATAATTATAAAAGCGATTGTATGAAAAATAATGAAAATGTATCTCAAGCTAAACGCTCTTAATTCAATTAAATCGGTTTTACAATAATGTGAAACCTGACAATTTGAAATCGTCAAGGTCATGACAAATCCATCAGAACTTTGCACAGTCACATATACTTTAATAACATAATTTTAAACTTTGGAGTGTGAAGAACATTATGAACGTAATTTATCAAAAAGCACAAATTGCTGCATAATTTATTAAGTAACCGAATAGCAAAAACTCCAATCCAACATTTTTTGCAAAAATATAAACTTTGAAATTGGTATAAATAATTTAGGAAATTAAAGTGCAAACCTAAAAAAAATATCGATAAAAACTTACCAACTGTTTTCAAATTTCGAATTACAAATTCATGATGAATTTATCCACTCACAGACTAAGTTTATACGGCTGTCCATGTGTCGCTTAGCCCAACGGGACACTGGGCCGACAATAATGTAAGTGTACACCACGTTAATCGAATTTTCAAAGAGGGCTCGTCGGTAGCGTTGGGACAAGTTGTCGATAAAATGTTGATGCAATTTTTAACGATGTTTTTTGTGATTAGCTTAGTTTATTCCATTAAATGGTATTTATTTTATTACTAGCTTTTGCGCGCAGCTACGCTCTCGTTCATATAATAAACCTATGGCACTTAGGAATAGAGCAGCTTTCTATCGATTAAAAATAATTAGCAATCGGATCGGTACTTTCAGAAGTTACCTCCTACAAATAAAAAAAACAAAGTTAACTTCTTTAATATATAAGTTTAGATTACAGATTTGCAACAGTTTTTAAATCAACGTAAATATATATAAGAAACTTAAATATTAACTAAATTAAGTGTTTATATTTTTTTTCCCACAACTATCACACAACGCCGTCTAGTCTGAAGCTAAGCAGAGCTTGTGTTATGAGTACTAGACAACTGAAAAACATACTTATATATTTCTAAATACATACATATTATAGATAAATTACACCCAGACACAGAACAAATGATCGTGCTCATCGCACAAAATTTTTTCCTGGGTGGGAATCGAACTCACGACCTCCGGCGTAGCAGTCAGCGCCACTAACCACTAGACCAACAGGCCAGTCAATTGAAAAGAAATATTGAACCTAACTATGAAGGTACATATAATACAAAAACACGATTTACTTTAATTTAATTATAAGTGTAATCATGTCATTAAACTAAGTATTTTATAACGATAGCAAATAACATTGTCGATAGAAAAACTTATGTGTATTTCCACTCATTTTAACTAAGAAAACAAAACAGTTACACGTTTTTGATAAAGCTTTAAGCAAAAAAATACAAATACGATAATTCACAATTGAATCTCAATCCTCAAATCGATCATTTACAAGAAAAACTAAAGCGAAACTCTTTATTTTACCGTCGATTCTATCCAAACAAATGGAAAGTCGGAAACATTCAATAATGAAACGTTGCATATGTTTACAATAACGCTTTTATATTAAATCGTAAACATTTTAAAATCATAAAAATCATCGGCGGATGTCGAAATACTTTATTTTTAGTTTTAGATTTTTCAAATTAAACAAACAGTATCCCCACTGCTATCACTATTTGCCAAGAACAGACCGTTTCAAACGTGATATTGCATATAATTTGAGTTATAAAATATTGAAACAACAGTTTCTATTTGTATCATTTCATATTAAACTATGCATGTTTTAATTTTTAAAGACGATTTTCTTTGTTTCGGTGTTTCTTCTCCTAGGAAGCTAGTTAGAAACAACATCCTCATCTCGTTTAAATGGACGAAAAAAATTAAGTTTAAAAGTGTTTTTTAAACCTATTTGTAATATAAATATCAGTTATCAAATATTACCGTTTCGATGTCAGTCTTTCATTTAAAAGCCCTAGTGTATTTGAGTCAGGTTTCCGCATTTACTCCTATGTGGAACATTATGCGTGGATGCCGTAATCTATGTTATGAAGATGAAACATAATATATAAATTAAGTTTCATAAACAGCAATCAGCATGATATATTTTTAGCGTTATATTAATATGGGTCATTTAATAATAACAACAAGATAAAACAATTTTGAGTTTGACAAGAGAGTATTAAATATCGATAGATTTATCGATAATTTAGTCAAAAAAAACATAGCCTGACAAAGTTTGCTTTTGAGTCCAGAAGAATGGTTGATCGATATTTTAGAAAATTCATAGTTTAATTTAAAAAAAAAATGAAACAAATTAATTTATGGAGGTTTCTTATCAGCTTTTTAGATCATATCAAATTACAAAATAGTAAGAAAAAGTTTAAAAGTGAACCCTATTACATTTTCTTTCATATTTATAAGAATTTGATCTCACTAAACTCCAAATGTAGTCCCCCATCATATTTTCGTTGTTTTGGCTCTGATAACAGCGTTCGAAGTCCATGATGTCTTGATGAAAACGTTCTCCTTGTTCTTCTGAATACCATGCCATGTTGTTTTTAAATGTATCTAAATGAGCATGCAGCATATTAAGTACCTTTAAAGACATTCTGCAGCCCATAGTTTTAAAATCTTGAGAGTATAAATTCTTCATCTTCAATATTTTTATTTGAACTGAGATGAGCTTGATTGAGACAACTTTGTAGGAGGTTAAGATACTAGAAGTTGTAGGCTATGAGAAATTGGAGCCGAAGACGAAGCAAGATCAGGATATTCGATGGATTTTGCATTTTTGCCTTTACGTCTTTTATTGTTTTTTAAGATTGTTATTTATGTATAATATCTATGGGCCTTTTTAGCCTGAAATAAAGTGATTATTATTATATTAAAAGTAACAGTCACCGACGCGGTCTTTTGGCTCTCGCCAAATTCTTGGTATTCTTGGTTGGTTCTTGGTTCTTGGTTGGTTGGTGGTTGGTTGGTGGTTATTGGTTGGTTCTTGGTTGGTTCTTGGTTCTTGGTCCATTTCTCACTTCGACACAAACGTAAATTAAATAAAGATAACAATACAAATTTGTTTAAAGAAATGTTTTTTTTTTACTAAAAATTTGTTTACCTATCTTCTAAACATCTTTTGCAATTACTGCAAGCAACATGTGGAGCCCACGGTATATCTAAATTACGAACAGGGCATTTAAAATAAGCTTCTTAGGTTTCACAAAGTTTTTCACACATATTTAAATAAAATTCATCTCTCGTTCTCTAAATAAATGTACCACATATATAACAAAATGCATCAGCTTCATATTTACACTTTCTAGATGACATTTTAACCTCTTTGAGTCTTCTAAAAAACAGTTAATTGTTGTATATCACTTAAGTAACATCAGTAAATGCTGTGTGACAGTTACACCATCTTAATTTTTTCGCGGTATTTTTAAAAACATTATGATGACTATTGAGTACTTTAAAAAAAATACTAACTCAAGAGAAAAGATTTATTGTCATAACAACCACAAAAGCAAACTTTTTAAAGAATGTTGATATTTTTTTGTATTATAAAGCATAGTGAATAGAAACATCACAAAATAAATTCAAAGACAATTTTTGTTTTTGTGGAGTTGTGATCAATATTATTAAAGGAAAATCATCATTTTTAACTTTGCAACAAAACACAATCTTATCTAAATTGAAACTGAAATTAAAAACACAGAATAATGACAATATTATTGTTGCGATGGATATACATGTAGATGGCTGGATAGAGAAAAAACGGCGGCGGAGACCTCTCGCGCCGGGCCTTGGTTGAGGCCATGGTCCGGAGCGAGGAGGAGTGGCAGGCCGACTTCTGCGAAGCAGTAATGCTCGCCAAGGAGGAGGCCGACCGCATCAGGCAACGGCGTTCTCGCCGCCGCCGCCGCTACCACCGGCATTCTGATCCCGATTTCCGGCCACCGTAGGCGCGGGCTTGCGGACAGTGAGCAATGGGTAGCTCGCTGTCCGGCCGTCCGGTAACTGCGCGCACTGTTCCCGCGCGCCTCAAGGAGTTGTCAGTAACAGCAGGGACCCAGCTGGGTCGAAGCCTACTGGGGCCAGGGTTAGTTTCGAAAGACAGCTCGAGCCCCGGTATGAAGGCTAGAAGGAACGGGGTGGGTCTTTTAGTCAGTAAGAGTCTGACACTATCTCCCGCTCCGCCCAAGAGCGGGGTTGTCATTGGATGATTTTTTCCCACCATAAAAAAAAATATAGAGAAAAAAAAATTGACGGATTGTATAATATGAAGGAAAAAGGAATCAGTAATAGCGTGACGGTTGACAGAATGGAAGAAAAAAACATGGTGCGCCGACCACAAATAACGTGGGACAAAAACAGGAAGATGATAAAACAAAACCTTTGTTTTTTTTTTACGAATTAGTTGCAAAAAAAAAAAACTATCGATAATCCCACCACCACAGCGCATCCCTACAAAAGTTAATGTCATTAATGTAAGTCCGCATACCGCCACATTGCTTGTTTAAGTTGTACGAATCGCTATCAACCACACCATCGCTTATTAATTGATATATTAACTAAGATTAGGTTATTTATTTTTCTGTTTTGTCAGTTACAATGTTATTTGGGTATTTATTAACCTTTTAACCCTCTACGATGGTAGCGGGAATCTGATGGATTCGAAGCGCGCATGATCATTCATTGCGGCGACAGTTGGGGAGGCCTATGTCCAACAGTGGACGTCTGTCGGCTGAAATGACGATGATGATGAACCACCTACGGTACGTTGGATATTTCCAACTAATACCCTCGCGTTCATTCCGTCAGAGTTGCACATCCATGACCAAATACTTCATCTCGTCATCTTTTCTGTCACCTATGGGGAAGGATCAGCTAAACGAGATGGAGACCCAGTCTCAAACATACGACGCAACCCTAACGAATAAGAAAGAAACAGAAAGATAGATAGATAATATGAATAAGACCGAAAACAACCGTCGGACAAATCCGACGCAAACGGGTAAGGGGTTATACGATTTAAGGAAGCACAACCAGTCTTATGTGCCCAATGCTGAGACTCAGACCATGTTTGTTGGACTGAAGGTGAAAATTTAGATTTTAGATCACTATTTTCGTTTATTTTGGAATTTTTGCTATTCAATAAATTAATAGGTAAGGAAACGAAACCAAAAGTTACTAGATATGTGCTTTTTTTATGGTGGTAAAAAATCAAGCAATGACATCCCCCGCTCTTGGGCGGAGCGGGATATAGTGTCAGACTCTTACTGACTAAAAGACCCACCCCGTTCCTTCTAGCCTTCATACCGGGGCTCGAGCGTCCTTTCGGATAACCCTGGCCCCAGTAGGCTTCGACCCGGCGGGGTCCCTGCTGTTGCTGACAACTCCTTGAGGCGCGCGGGAACAGTGCGCGCCGTCGACGACTTGGGCTTGGTCCGGACAGTTACCAGACGGCCGGACAGCACTAGATATGTGCTGGTGGATTAAAAATTGAATGGAAAGTTACCATTTCCTTTCACAGAGGCGAGGCCCATATCCTAGCCTTGATAACGTTTAGTAACAGATTGTCCACTCAAATCAAGCAAACGCGCGTGATTTCGCGCCATTCGGTTAAACACCAAGATTATTAAAAGTGCGCATAGATTATTAAAATATTGAGCGTTTTATTTATAGGGTAGGTAGGGTAGGAGCAGTGGTGACCGAGTGGTAACGGCCCCGACTTACGACTTGTAGGTCGCGGGTTCGAACCCAGCCAGGCGCATTACTTTGTGTAATTTATTCCATCACCACTGCTATCAAAACGGTGAAGGAATACATCGAGAGAAAACCGGCATATCCTAGAATCAAAAATTCGAAGACATGTGACATTCACCTACACGCACTGGGCCCGCGTGGTGGATTACGGCCTATTCCCTCTCCTAGAGAGGAGGCATGAGTCCCAACAGTTGGAACATTAAAAAGGCTGGTGATGATTTATTGAGTATGTATCCAAGAATGTAAATAAGAATTTCTTTACTATGTAATCTGTGAACATCTATAATAAGCAACATTTCCATTTTTCCATATTTACCTACTAAAATGCCCAAGATCGAGAGGTTAAATACAATATTACGTTGTACTTAGCCTTGTCACAATTTGCCTGCAGCAGTAATACAGTCCGATTATAATTAAGGAGTCTTCAAGGCTAGTAGTGTGAATAGGCACTTAATAAGGTCGTGCGCCTCATCATGAAAGGTAGCATCACTGTTTACCATCAGGCGGGATCGCAGTCAAGCGCTTGTTTAAATTATAAAAAAAAAAGTTGTAGGTAAGCATAACTATAAACGTAAGTACTCGTAAGTTTAAATCAGCCTTTTAATGTTTCCACTGATGGGACTCAGGCCATCTCTCTAGGAGATGGAATGAGCCGTAATCCACCACGCGATCCTTTTTTTTTGGTGGGGGAATCATCCAATAACAACCCTCGCTCTTGGGCGGAGTGGGAGATAGTGTCAGACTGACTAAAAAACCCACCCCGTTCCTTCTAGCCTTCATACCGGGGCTCGAGTTCCCTTTCGGATAACCCTGGCCCCAGTAGGCTTCGACCCGGCTGGGCCCCTGCTGTTGCTGACAACTCCTTGAGGCACGCGGAAAAAGTATATTAATGTAGTCAAAAACATTATAATACTGTTTTTAACACTATACTGTTACTGTTACTATACTGTTGGCAACCCTAATCCCTACCCAAAATACAGGAGTTACTTGCACGTGATGCTTTAGAATTCACACATTAGTTGATAGCAGTGAGATATTATTCAGACGGAGAAGTCCAGCCCATTTATTCTTAAAATAGCACGTTGGAAACTTAGACAAAGAGTGAACTCTGTGCCTCCTGTGAAAAGTGATATAACTCGACTTATATCTTTTTTGAGCTTTTTACACAAAACTTATCAAAAAATAAATTACGAATTTTTTGGTCTAAATCACGTTCTTCTAATCATATTTCTAAAGAACGTGATTTAGACCAAAAAATTCGTAATTTATTTTTTGATAAGTTTTGTGTAAAAAACTCAAAAAAGATATAAGTCGAGTTATATCACTTTTCACAGGAGGCACAGAACTGTCAATCCCTAATATAAGTTGAATGACGGCTCACGATGCTGAACATCAAAAATTTTTGGCTTAAAATACGTTTTTAGTCATTCTCATATTACAGTTAGAAATATAGCTTTCTACTGTTGAAAAGATTTTCAAAATCGCTTCAATTACCTACTGAGTCGATTTAGAGTCAGATTACCTCTTACACATAAACCCACAAATTTTACCTCTTTAAAATAAGTGTCGTCGATTTTACGTAAAGATTTTGACTGAATAGCACGATACTCTCCCCTCTCGCAAAAGGAAGTACTGTCAAGAAACCGACGCTTATTATCAACAATTCATAATGGGCATTAAGCGGGGTTATCTTTGGAGCTTTTTACCGTATTATGTTTTTCTCCTTTCCATTTTTATAGTGCTCAATTTACCTTTTTAAATATCGAGCCAGCCTTTGGGGAACCATTGCCTGTTTATTTTTCCCCATCATAAAATTTGTTGTTTTAACAATAAGCTAATAATTTAGAGCTAACGTTGTGAGGGACTAGTACCTGATGTAGCTACCTACAACAACATGTATTACAGATCACCAGGGTCCTCCCACGCTTAATGTTCTAGATATTTAATTGGTTTTAGGTTCGCGCTTGACCGCTATCTCACCTGATGGAAAGCGACGATGCGGTCGACGATAGAGCGCGCTTACTTAAAAGTAACCTATTCACTCTTGACTTAAAGATTCCCAAGGGTTGTAACCATCAGGAAACACAGATGGGCATTTTACAAAAGCAAAAGTGATAGCTTAGCCAAAGATTAACAAAGTACGAAAGTGATATTATAGTGCATAAGTGCGTGCGCAAACAGCGCACTCTCTGTTCCTTTATTCTCATAATCTGTTGGGACGGCAATCCGACGAGCCAGAGAGACTTCAGGCAAAGGACCAAAGTGTTTACGTGCTTTCCAAGGCACGGGGGTATGATACCATCAACTTTCAAACTTCGGGTACCTACAAAGTACAGTAAAGCACTTTTTGCCCGACCAGGGAATCGAACCCAGGATGTTCAGCAGTCACGTTTGCGATCACGGAACAACTGAGCTACCCATTATTTCTTAGTACGCAGCCCCGTGCGACCAGATGTAGTCCAATCCTAAGACGTATTTACAAATAATACGATTCCTGAACGACCTTACAACCTGGAAAAAATGTTTT
This sequence comes from Mythimna ferrago, assembly GCA_910589285.2. Classification (NCBI taxonomy): domain Eukaryota; kingdom Metazoa; phylum Arthropoda; class Insecta; order Lepidoptera; family Noctuidae; genus Mythimna; species Mythimna ferrago. The sequence continues at coordinate 13,305,047 of OU342676.1, read as the reverse complement.
CAAGGTTCAGTCTACTGAAAATATTTCCTCTATTTTTGAAGTGAAAACTTCTTTAGCGGCGTTGAGCACTTTTTCTGTAATGGGTATAAAATCTTAAACTCGCGTCAGGACACGTGACCTGATCGAAAAAGCGTAAGACGGATGGAGAGTAGACAGCTATCCCTTATCGCGCGTTGTGAAAGGGGGGGGGCTAGACGGAAAAAATTCTCACGAAAAATTGTACCGACACTTTTACTGTCAAAATATAAATCCAAGATGGCGGCTGCAAGAAATTATCAACTTTTTCGTCATGGGTGTCGTTTTCATGGTTTTCGAGGGCGTGGAAATCGATGGTACTGTCAAAATGTAAATCCAAGATGGCGGCTGCAAGAAATTATCAACTTTTTCGTCATGGGTGTCGTTTTCGTGGTTTTCGAGGGTGTTGAAACCGATAGTACTGTCAAAATATAAATCAAAGATGGCGGCTGCAAGAAATTATCAAATTTTTCGTCATGGGTGTCGTTTTCATGGTTTTCGAGGGCGTGGAAATCGATGGTACTGTCAAAATGTAAATCGAAGATGGCGGCTGCAAGAAATTATCAACTTTTTCGTCATGGGTGTCGTTTTCGTGGTTTTCGAGGGTGTTGAAACCGATAGTATTGTCAAAATATAAATCCAAGATGGCGGCTGCAAGAAATTATCAAATTTTCCGTCATGGGTGTCGTTTTCATGGTTTTCGAGGGTGTTGAAGCCGATAGTGCTGTCAAAATGTAAATCTAAGATGGCGGATGTCAGAAATTATCAACTTTTTCGTCATGAGTGTCGTTTTCATGGTTTCGAAGATGTTGAAATAGTGCTGTCAAAATGTACATAAAATAGGATAGTATTTTTTAGTTATATTGTATTGGCTAGACGGAAAAAATTCTCACGAAAAGTTGTAATGACACTTTTTCTATAGTAAGCTATTGTAAGCCGTGCGGCGTGCGCATGTTTCTCTGTCTTTCTCTCTTTCTCTCTCTTATAGAAAGCAAGCCAGAACGGAACTTCGTTCCATCCGGGTGTCCCTTGACACCTCAGTAGTTTTTCGGAGAGATAAACTTTTTAATGTAAAATAATTGTAATAGTTTTAAAGTGTTAAATTTTTAATGTAATATAAATTGTCATGTTTGTGTACGATAGCGCAATAAATGAATATTGTATTCTACCACATAAATGATAGTACTTTTATACTGATAAAGCAATTGGTGCAAAATTATTCCCTAACCATTCCAAAATATCAAACATGCTCAACATTAATAATCAAGTTTTCACTTCTGCCGGCACTCCCGGAGTGCAACCCGTCTTTTTTTTTTTTATTAGCCTGTTGTGTCCCACTGCTGGGCAAAAGCCTCCCCTTTCTCCTTCCAAACATCTCTTTCTAGAGCGATCTTTGGGCAAGTTTTCCCCGCGAACAATATCAGATCGTCACACCATTTCCTCTATACTATCCGAAACGTGGTCGTTCACAATTGGCCTCATCAGAAGGCACCCAAAAGGCAATGGAAAGGGCTAACTCGGAGTTTCCTTACGTGATCGAATCAGAAATGAAGATATCCGTAAGAGTACCAGGGTTACCGACGTAGCACGAAGAATCGCCAAACTTAAGTGGCAATGAGTAAGGCACTCGTAGTTCGATTCTGGATTGGCAAAGGTTGCGGAAATCCAATGGATGCGAGACGCACAGGACCGTTCATAGTGGCGATACTTGGGGGAGGCCTATGTCCAACAGTGGACGTCTATCAGCTGAAATGATGATAATGCCAAAAGAGTGATGTTTACGTTGTAATAACACAAACGCTGTTTAAATAGGATCCACATTTTGTAAGACAGAAAAAGTCTTTACGTTTTTAAATAATTGAAGTGGTTTTCAAGGAACAAATTTTGTTTCTATAAGATTGTCGTATAATTTTGTCAATTATATAAATTAATTTCGGGTACCAACTGGATGTAAATGCGGGTAGTCTGTGTTTCTTTGAAATGGTTTTGTTTTAGACAAATTAACTTTGACGTAATTAAAGCTGGAGGACGAATATCTTGCTTGCGTATATCTCTATAGCTCCTACGCATAAAGACAAAATATTTTTTGAATAATATTGTAATAAAAAAAAATTAAAAAAATATGGTTGATTTTGATTACCTATTGCATAAACATTGATAAAAAGTGTTTCTTGTATTACTTATATCTACACTAATATTATAACGAATTAAGTTTGTTTGTTTGAGGTTGGATCTCTGGAAGTACGAGTCCGATTGCAAAAAATTTTTCACCAATAGAAAGCTGCTTTATTCCTGAGTGACAGACCATATTTAATGTACATGGGCGAAGCCGAGGGCAAAAGTTAGTCTTAAATATCGAATAACTTTTGGATTAATTACGTATCTATTTTTTATTAGTTGGGATATTATCAAATAACTTCTCCCGCTCTGGGTGGAACGAGGGAGAGTGTATAGAGAATTCTTTATAATATTAGAGTACGTGAATTGAGCACAACAGGCCTTCTACTCGTGAAAACCTTCCACTCAAAGAATTATATGCCGATACTGCACATCAAGGTTTTATGCGGCTTCACTTTGAAGAACGTGACTTCTATATGTCAAAGTCATTGTCAGGTCTCACGTGAGTAACTGCATACCTTACAACTTACCGGCTAGACGCATATGTCAATGTCAGACTTGATAACCACCTTTTAGAATGATGATCATCGATGCTACTAGTACAAGATGGGGAATGTCAGAAATTCTATAGAATTTTGCCCCACTCAATAAAATTCATGTACAAGGATGCAATATGCAGCATCTTATGGCATATTTATTACTGTCAACTAAATATTTGTCCTAATGCCGGTAGAACTAGTGGTTTTTGTATAAATCTAAATACATTAATTACATTGATTAAAGTTTACAGCGTGTTGTGTTCCACACGCACCTTAATGAGATGTTAGCAAAATTAACCGTATAGGCCCAGCAGAACCGAAGCCTACTGGAGCCAAGGGTCGACATCTGAAAGAAAAACCCGTGGTCCTAAAACGCAAAGAGCAAGTGAAGGAACATTGATGTGGATTTAGTCAGTAAAAGTCTGATATCTCCCCAAACCCCACTCAGCCTTAGAGAAATCAATTTGGAAAATCATCATCATCATCATTTCAACCGTGAGAGGTCCAATGCTGGACACAGGCCTCTCCAGAGTATCGCCACAACGACTGGTTCTGCGCGTTTAGGACATGTCGGTTTCCTCATGATATTTTCTTGCCCTTACTGGACGACAGAACGGCGACCTACGTATTGCTCGTCTTCCCCAAGATCATACCTAATGTGCCCGGGATCGCCCTGCGACTCGCAACGCCCTGAGAGAGTGATCCGTGCAGTTATTATTTATTATTCTAACCATGAGCTCCTCCATTAATGGAGTTATACTGATTCAATGGCTCTATGCCTCCTGGCTATTTGGTCCTTTATATACAAACTAGATGGTGCCCGTGACTTTGCCTGTGTAAGACTTGTAAAACAGCACAATGCAATTGGTCACCATTTAAAGAAGATTTTTTTTTGTAAGGATCTCTAATTACTTATCTAAAACAAAAGCAACATAAATTACTCGTTGTAATATCAGCTTTCTATTAGTGAAAGTTTCGTCGAAATCGATGCAGCCTTTTCGGAGATTAGCCGGGACAAACAGACAGACCGACCAAAATATTAAAAATTACATTTATGTTGTGGGCATCGAATATACTTTCATATGCATTTAGTCATAAAATTATGTTATTTTGATACTACAAACAGACATTTAAATTTTATTTATTATGTTATGTACTCGTAGATGATACTCCTATTGTATAATATTGGTTTACTCCTCAAGCCCGGCCCGAAAAAGTTACCGAGATGAAGTGGACGCTTACTGTGGCTCTTTAGAGACTAAGAAAAGACTTCCTACCTGGAAGGGAAGTCCTTCCAGGAAAACATTATTGAAAGGTAGGTACATCCAGAGAACAGATTTTAATTTTAGAGTGTAGTTTCAATGTATCCGTACAGAATAAAAAAATCTTTAAAAGTATATAAAAATCAATGCCACTTTTCGTTGTAATTTTATAACTCAAGAACGGGCTCACCTATCCAAACCAAATGTTTAGGCTTTGTTCGGACTATTTAGTAGATGGTTTATGTGAAGTTTGGTAGGGTAGAGTAGGGTATAGTAGGGTAGAGCAGGATATAGTAGGGTAGAGTAGGGTATAGTAGGGTGGAGTAGGGAAGAGCGGGAGCGAAGCCATTGGGCAAAAGCTAGTAAAATAATATATTCTTCGCCTATACCCTTTCCATACAGTGGGTTAGCAACGGCAAAAAAACCTAATTATTCGATAAAACAAATCAATTTTAAATGAAAAGCTTTTCTGGAGTGCCCTAGTAACCATTACTACCAGTAAAAGCCAAGTAAGTAAACTGGCATTCACAAGTTATTTGTCGAAGCTCTTTAAAATATTACTTTGAGATAAACCCACGACCTTCTAACAAAGTACAATGTCTTCGTTGCTTGAAGGCATAAAAAGGAATTCTTAAAATTTTCGGATCGCAAGTCGCGTATTTAAAAAATACATAGATGAGTATTAAATTTGGCTTCCAAGCTTTAAGGTCTATTATTAAAAATAATACCTTTTCGCTTGGAATTTATTTTGGTAATTTGCAGTGCAATTTTATTAAAGTTAACATAAAGAAAAAACTCGCTCAGGTCAAACAAGAATAAAATAAAATATATTGATCACTAGCTTTTGCCTGCGGCGTCGCTCGCGTACATAAAATATATTATAGCCTATGTTATTCAGGAATAAAGCAGCTTTCTATCGGTGAAAAAATGTAACCAATCGGACTAGTACTTCCAGAGATTACCTCCTACAAACAAAAGAACATAAAAAAAAACGTTACCTCTTTATAATATTAAGTACAGATAAATAAAAGTAATAATATAACAATAACAACATTAAAAAGAAAAGCCCAAGTGCGACTTGGGCTCGCGCACCGAGGGTTCCGAGCAATTTTTCTGTACCTACCGCAAAAATCTGTTGTCAGATACAAACCGCATCCAAATTGTTTCATCCGTTTAGGAGCTACGATGCCACAGACAGACGTGTGACGTAGTCACACGACACACGTCACATGTCACACATAGTGAGCGGTTAAACTCATAACACTCCTCTTTGGGCGTTGGAGGTTAAACATATCAGAAAATCGTATCAAATCTATACTAATACTAGCTGACCCGGCAAACGTTGTTTTGCCATATTAATAATTTTTAAAATTAAAGAAAAATGTTAAGGGTGGACAACCCTTATCACTAAGGGGTATGAAAAATAGATGTTGGCTGATTCTCAGACCTACTCAATATGCTCACAAAATTTCATGAGAATCGGTCAAGCCGTTTCGGAGGAGTACGGGAACGAACATTATGACACGAGAATTTTATATATAAGATAATAAAGAGGTAAAGTTTGTTTTCTTGTTTTTATGTTTGTAGGAAGTAATCTCTGGAAGTACTGGTCCGATTGCTAAAATTTTTACACCGATAGAAAGCTGCTTTATTCCTGAGTGACATAGGCTATATTTTATGTACGCAAACGAACTCGCGGGCAAAAGCTAGTAGTGATAGTAAAATCAGAATATCAGTTTTCCTCACACTCGGATCTAATTTACTTGGGTTACAGAAACTTTTTGATGCAATTTGCGCCATTCTTGGCAAGATAACTTTCTTCCAGTTTTCGGTACAGCGGGCCCAGATGCGAAACTAAAAAATCAACCTTATTGGATTTCTTTCAGTGTTCGTTAACCGTTTAGACTTGTTAGAAGTTGAGTTGAGCATTCATTTAAAGTCCTAAGTTGATTTGCGTTGAAGATCATCTTATCAGTCTGTTAGATTCAGTCTCCTTTATCTAATTTGTATAAGGAGATTTTGTTTGGGTGCTAATTGAATAGATTTCTTTTTAATAGCATTATTCTCCTATAAAAACTTTTTACAAAACAAAAAAAATATAACCGACTTCAATGTTAAAAAACACTGAAAAGTACAAAATAACTTTAATTTCGGAAGTCGGTGTTTCTATAATAGTTTTGTATCTTCGTTATTTAACACCGACTTCCGAAATTAAAGTTATTTTGTACTTTTCAGTGTTTTTAACATTGAAGTCGGTTATATTTTTTTGTAAAAAGTTTTTTATTTCACAGTTTTTAGTTATGGTACCACCACTAAAAAGTACCTCTCAGCCAAGCTTAAATACCTTATAGCCAGAGAGCATCTCATAACGATTCTAATAATCCCAGACACGGTTAGATTACATTAATTTACCTTCTGGCTTCATCATCAGATCAGTCCGATACATCCCCTCCCCTTTTTCCTTCAGACAGTCATCGACTACACGTATAAACGAAGCAATTGTACTTGTTACGACAGTTCTGCTGTGATCCTATGAGGAGTTCTGTGCCATATCTTCGAAGTTCATGATCAGATCATAACAATATTTCAATGGGACCAACTTGGAAGCATAACCTTTCAATCAAAAAAGAATTTTCAAAATCGGTCCACAATTGACCGAGATATCGGTGAAAACACATTAAAAAAAAAACATACATTCAGCCGAACATAGAACCTCCTCCTTTTCGAAGTCTGTTAAAAATCAACATTGTCTTCTAAATCACTAAGTCAGCCACAATTAACAAGCGTCTTATCCACTAGGCATCTTCTATCTATGGATATTGATACTGTTTTATAAATAGAAATCATTTATTTGCAAATAATTGTAGGCAGACATGGTGTTGAGTTATGGAGAGTACCGTCGCCGCCGTTTTTCTAGTTATCTTATGTTTGAGTATGAGCTTACGTTTAACCGCTATCTCATCTGATGGTAAGCGATGTTGCGGTCACCGATTTTTTTTAAGCTGGTAAATCATCCTATGACTGCTTTGCTCCATCTTTGTTTCTGAATAAAACAATACCTGTGTAATTCTGTAACTCTACGTACTAGGACCACGAATTTCGTTTTCAGGAAATTCCCTGCAACCGTAGCAGGTATCCGCCCCTATTTTTTTAATGGTGGGTAAATCATCTAATGACAACCCCCGCTCTTGCGCGGAGTGGGAGATAGAGTCAGACTCTTACTGACTAAAAACCCACCCCGTTCCTTCAAGCCTTCATACCGGGGCTCGAGCTATCTTTCGAAACTAACCCTGGCCTCAGTAGGCTTCGACCCAGCTGGGTCCCTGCTGTTGCTGGCAAAGTGACAACCCCTTGAAGCGCGCGGGAACAGTCGACGGCTTGGGCTCGGTCCGGACAGTTACCGGACGGTCGGACAGCGAGCTACCCATAGCTCGCCGTCCGCAAGAGGCATCCGCCCCACAGGGCCCCTACGGTTTGCTGACATTTATTTAAGGAACATGCGCAAACACACAATGGTAAACTTGGGCGTTTCTTTTGCCTGAATCCGGTGCGAGAATCTCCCAAATTTACCATATCCAGTGAAGACCTGCATCATGCAAAAGGTGAGGATGCCGTGACGCCTCTTCAACTACTCCTCAAAGAAGAAATTTACCACCATAATTATGGTGAATTCAGATGGAAAACGCTTGCTTAAATGTGGATAACCTGAGTCGGTTACCCGCTTTTTTTTATTATTGATAGGCTTGCGTTTGACCACCATCTCACCTGATGGTAAGCGCTTTTAAGAAAGCGTGTTTTGCTACTGACTAAATTAAAATTGATCCAATCAGACCATGTCTTTTTTATGTGGGAAATCATCCAATAACTTCTCTCGCTACAGGATGGAGCAGGAGTGCGTGTCAGATTTTTACTGACTAAAACCCACTCCCAAATTCCTTCTTCGCCTTGCGTTCTAGGACCCTGGGTTTCCCTTTCGAAAACCAGCCCATGGCCACAGTAGACTTCGGCCCTTCTGGGCCCCTACGGTTTTGCTGATACAATTACCGTCACGGATCTTTAGCGCTCGGCGTCAGAGTGGCGATCGCTTTGCGCATTCCATACATTGGCGAGCCAATCGTCGTCGTTGTTAGATACATGCAGCAAACGCAGGGAACGAATCATGAGTGACGTCTATGACGCGATAGTGCGGCGAGCCAATCACTGACACTCCCCACCCCCGCGTCTCACTTCGCACCACTAAAGAGACCGAATATTTGACTTCTGCGCAACTTGAAGCCAGCGCTCAAGATCCGTGCCGGCTATTGTATCTCTTTGAGGCGCATGTGAAACACTACGCACCATTGGCGACTCGGGCTTGATCCGGACGGTTACCGAACGGCTGGACGGTGAGTTGCCCATTGCTCGTCGTCTGCAAGTCAACGCCTACGGTGGCTGATCCAATGATGTCTGCGGTGTAAAGTTGTGTTACATAATTAACTTTGACACTGTCGTTAACTCTACCAGGACAAGATACGTTGATACGAACCGGTCCAATGACCCTAAATGAATAAGGAAATTATCGGTTTTTCTTTCCAGTCCAAGATAGGGGAATGTAAATAAGCTAACTTCTACGTGACTGACATCCTGAAAAAGACGTGTGGCACTCGGGGACTGCCGCGGTAAAGCTATTGCATAGCATTTTTATCAACTTATGCAATTATAATTATTTATTTATTTTATTTATGCAGTATTTTTTTTCTTTTGTTTTTTTTTCTTTGATATTAATTAAAGTTTCATACATTGAATTGAATTTTGATTGATTGTTCACTCATTTGTTTTCTTATCGGTCACCACGCTCAAAAAACAAATGAGTGGGGGGTGTTAGGTTATTTTCGTTACGGAATTTCTGGATTCGGTCTCCACGCTCAAGGCCCGCGATAGAAGCTATGCAATAGCTTAAAAAATTTAATCGGTCAATTTATTTTATTTAGTTTAATTTTAGGACATCTTTCTCTGTGGTACTCACTTATAGTGGCCGAGTTTGTTTTAGTTTCAGCAGAAATGTTACAAATCAAAATGTTACAAAACCATCCAATGACTTCTCCCGCTCTAGCGTGGAGCGATAGGTATGTCAGACTTTTACGCACTAAAACCACACCTATGTTCCAGGATAACGGATTCTGACTATTTGAAACCAGACAAAGACATTTCACATTCCCTCACAAAAGAAACGTACACCCTGTCAACAACAGAGAGTAAATAAACAATAGGTAGAAAGTAATCAGATTGTGAGCAGTCCACACACAGTTTACATAAGACCAGGCTCCTGCCGGCATGCCGTAAGCTAATTATAACGGACTGAGGTGCTCAAACTTGTCTATATAACATGGATATTAATATGTCACAACTACCACACAACGCCGTCTAGTCTCAAGCTAAACAGAGCTTGTGTTATGAGTACTAGACAACTGATAAACATACTTATATATTTCTAAATACATACATATTATAGATAATTACACCCAGACACAGAACAAATGATCATGCTCATCACATAAACATTTGTCCTGGGTGGGAATCGAACCCACGACCTGCGGCATAGCAGTCAGGGCCACTAACCACTAGACCAACAGGCCAGTCGATATGATACATAAAGTACGGGTACAAAATTAAGAAAAAAAAGAAGAAGAGTTGAAGAGAACATGATAAAGAGTACTGCGCAGAGCATGCAATTTTTTATAGTTCAATTCTGTCTTCAACGTAGTCATTAATCTAATATGTTTTTTTTTTATTATTATTGATAGGCTCGCGTTTGACCACTATCTCACCTGATGGTAAGCGATGATGTGGCCGACGATAGAGCACGCTTACCTAGAAGTAACCTATTCACTCTTGACTTAAAGACCCCTAGGTTGTAGCTATCTATAAGAAAACACAGACCCCGGCAGGGAATTCCACTCCTTAGCAGTAAGCATAGTTTTTTTTATAAGTATTTATGCTAGCCGGTCGTTGTGGCAACGCTTGGGGGAGGCCTATGTCCAACAGTGGACGTCTTTCGGTTGATATGATGATGATGATGATGCTAGCCTTTACATACTAAAGTATGAAAATGTGAGTGAATAGTTTTTTTGAAGTGGGCAATAAACGAATAACTGCTTTTATTCTGGATGGAGTGGGAGTGAGTGTCAGACTTTTACTGACTAAAACCCACCTGTGTTCCTTCAGTTGTTTTTTGCGTTCTTGGGCCATGGTAACTCATTTTAACAATCTAGTCCTGGCCTTTTAATCTCTGAGCATATCCATCGAAAGGTTTGCTATTAACAATTCTGTCACAGCGACCTTCCGTGTGATGCAGGTCCTCACCGAAAATGGTTGGTTCGGGAGGCTCCAGCACCGGGCTCGATCCTAACCAGATGACTAGACGGCGAGCTACCCATTGCTAGTCGTCCGTAAGCCTGCGCAAGTGTGCATAGAGTGGCCAGGTATTTCCTTACGATTTCTGACGCCCGGGGCATTTCTAGTCACCATGGCTGCGGAGAGTGAGGATATCGGTTTCCTCACGTTTGCGCCCGTTACCTTTGCAAACAAATACCAATGATACAGGACCAATTATTCAGGATTAATTCTTAAAGTGGTGGTGGTGTGGTGAGTCGGTTTTTTATAAAAAAATAAATTAAATAAAAATCGTCACTTGCGCTAAAACCGCAAAATAGATAGGTACAGAAGACAATCTCATGTATGTACTTCACTTTTTATACCTACGCTCGGTGGACGCACACTAATGAGCGTTTGAGCCGGAATTGTTCGACGATTGATCCGAGACGCGACCGAGACATCGTGTCTGTGAGCGGTGTCTTTGTGTGCGCTGCTCGAACGCGCTTTATATGTAGATTGACTTCTGTACCTATACACCGCTAAATTTTAATCGTTTTAATCCCGTGGAGGGTCGATCCAGTACATGAAACACTATCGATTTGTAAAGATAAAATTAAAAAATAAAGTACCTTTTTTTCAAAACTCGTATTAATTTACGCATGTAGGAAATTAATTTCTTTAAGAAAACATCAGCTGAACGAGTTTAATGACCTGTAGGTAGTTTGTACGGAACGCCGACTATTAACTAAATCTATCTTTACAAATCGATAGTGTTTCATGTACCGGATCGACCCTCCACGGGATTAAAACGATTAAAATTTAGCGGTGTATATTTTGTGCTAAAACTTTGAGCACCACATCGCCGTTGTCCGAGGGAACGACACACGCGCCCCGTCCGCCGCCGTCTCCTCACAATGTCAGCGTATTGCCTCGCTCGACTTATTATTAGATTATTGTCACTTTACCAGTATGGAAACTCTGCTAAAATTGTACTTTATTATTTAGTTTGAGGTTTACGTTATAGAGAATTTATTTATAGTTTATTATTAAAATGTTAGGGTTTGCGTTTGAATGGAAAACCCGGGGTCCTATAAGCGAAGCAAAGAAGGAACATGGAAGTGTGTTTTAGTCAGTAAGAGTCTGACACGCTCTCCTGCTTCGTCTTAGAGCGAATGAAGTCATTGTATGATTTCTCTCCTAAAAAAAAATAAACGTCATAATGGCGGGACCAACTCTTGTAACCGAATGATTCTACCACGTACCTATTACAAGAGTCGGTCCCACCAATATGACGTTTGTAAAAACAAGCTTTTAATGAAAACCATTTTTTCATAGCAAGCTTTTATAGCTCGTTATACCTTTATAAATAAAACTCGTCAAGACGTATCATACGAGGCCAAAATCGATGGGATTGTTTGGCTTAGCTACCGAGTTCCTATGGCCACCTTCCAGTTCCATGATCAGATCAGCTCCATATCATAATAATTTTATATTGTCATCTGATTTACACATGCATGCAAAATTTCAGCTCAATCGGTAACCGGGAAGTGGATCAAATTTAATTTGCAAGATTTGATGACAGACAATCATCGGGACAGGTGAAACTAAATAAAAGCTTGTAAAAAAGGTTTGACAGAGCAGCGGGGTTGTCCGTAAGAGTTTGTGGTAACTCTTACGGACCATGGGACTGTGCAGTTGAAGAAACACAAGTAAGTTTCAATCAGTAAAAGTCTGACATGCCTCGCTCCACCCTAGAGCGAGAGTAGGCATTTGGTTACTCATCTCAAGAAAAAAATCTGGTCATCTCAAATATGTATTTAATCTACACTCATATTAAAAAGTTCGTTTTTTTTATTATTATTATTATTTGTTTTTAGGATAATAATATAATCAATCTATTTAGATAGATAAAAATATAATCTTTGAAAGTACTGGTCCGATTGCAAAAAAATTTTTTCACCGATAGAACGCTACTTTATTCCTGAGTGACATAATTATGCTATATTTTATGTACGCGGACAAAGCCATTTTTTTTTATGGTAGGAAAAAGTCATGCATTGACATCCCCCGCTCTTGGGCGGAGCGGGAGATAGTGTCAGACTCTTACTGACTAAAAGACCCACCCTGTTCCTTCTAGCCTTCATACCGGGGCTCGAGCGCCCTTTCGGATAACCCTGGCCCCAGTAGGCTTCGACCCGGCGGGGTCCCTGCTGTTGCTGACAACTCCTTGAAGCGCGCGGGAACAGTGCGCGCCGTCGACGACTTGGGCTTGGTCCGGACAGTTACCGGATGGCTGGACAGTGAGCTACCCATTGCTCACTGTCACGCGGACAAAGCCATGGGCAAAAGCTAGTAGATATGTATATAATTTCTCCTGCTCTGGGTGTAGCAGGAATGTTAGACCTTTACTGACTAAAACCAAACTGTGGCCTTACCATGACGTGTACAAGTCAAGCGTTCGAGCGAAAAAGACGGGCTATAGACACTATAACAGGGTGACTGGTAATTAGTGAGCGATACACGTGATTATACTCATGATTACGAACAATTTTCCAAAAAAACTTTATTTATACTTATTAGTTTTATCACCTTAACAAAGCTTGCCAATTAGCTGCGTGACACCGTTGTCTCATGTACCTTACCTACAATATTGATAGAGCACCAGTGTTCGCGAAACGTGAATACCGATGGGCGGGCGGGAACCGATGGATGACCGCGGTGGACTCGAATTTACACGAACAGTTGTTTTGTTATTATGATGAAACTAATGAGTATAATAAAAAAGTTTCTTTGGGAAAGTTGTTTAAAATCATGAGTACAATCACGTGTATAGTTATCGGTCACTAATTACCACGATACTTAAACACGTGATTGTGCACATTATAACCAACAACTTTTACTATGGGAACAAACCTAAAATCGCGAAAAAAAATCAGCTGTTCAGTACATTTATGTTTGCCTGATGTACTGAACAGCTGATTTATTTTTTGCGATTTCGGCTTTGCTCCCATAATAAAAATTGTTTGTTATCATGAGCACATTCACGTGTATAATTATCGGTCACTAATTGCCAATCACCCTATATAGCTCCATCTCTTTAACTGTTCAGTTTAGAGTCGAAAGGATCGCGTTAAGAGGTCGTGGTTAGGGCCTGTGAGTTTCTTTAGTTGATGTATGCATTCCAAGGCCGCAAAAAAGGTAGAAATACACTGCACACACGTGTATCACACACGCTGAACTACACGCGTCGGTCTCCATATATTTTATATGGAAACTAACCTTGTAGAGCTGCACTTGATCCACGCCACGTGACGTCGTTCTACATACAAACCTTAGTTAGATAACGCTAGTAAGAAAACTTCTAATGTACGAGAATGACGCCATCTCAACGCACAGACACGTGGTCAAAACAAAAGAATCGGTGGCGTGAAACGGTTGTAACTTGGCTAGGGGGCAGGCGTGTTACACGTGTGCGTCGGATTAATGTAGTACTAGCTCAACTCTTCCGAACAATCCCGCAGATATGCGAAAAACTAGCGTTTACCAACTACTTCCTACTCATAATTTCGTGTAGATCCCTGCACTTGTACAAATATTTTGAAACGGTTTACCAAGAGCGGTGTCCTAAACATTAGATAGGGCGTTCTATTTATAGCCAAAATTTCATAGTATCATGTCGTACAAAAGCGTCTTAAAATTTCATAACTGTAGGTACCAAAACCTCCTGACTGAATTTCGACTACGGTGGTCCATTTCAAAAGAGCTGATGGAGATAAGATATTATCTTTATAGCAATACAACATCATGTCGATGAGGTAAGCGTTGCTAGGGTACTTGTTGATTGTGTTACTCTCTGAAAAATATACTGTGACTGGTGACTGGTAATTAGTGACCGACAATTATACACGTGATTGTACTCATGATTGCAGACAACTTTCCCAAAGAAACTTTTTTATACACATAATTTTACTTAGGTATATTATTTAACCGGAACATGTGGGTACCTATACTAATTACATACACCGATGGATTTGCAAGCGGCGCGGGTGCACTATCACTATTATGTAATTATAGTGATAGTGCACCCGCGCCGCTTGCTTGGTATTATGTAATTATAGACAACGGCGCCGTAGAATTACGCGGCTAACAGCCCAGCACGCTTAGCCAAGTTGTTATTCTGCAATCGTTAACGCTGTAGAAAAGTGATGAAACGTATAGGAATGACGTCATCTCAACGTAAAGTCGCGTTGTCGGAACAAACGAATAGAAAATTCGTAGCCAAGTTCACATCGTTCAAAATAATAGAATGAATTTCTACAACGTTTAACGCTACATCCTTTGATAAACAAACGCTACATTGTAGAACGAGCGGCCGACGCAGGTGTGTCAACATAGCTACCTACTTATCGTTTTTTACAATTGCTGACACCGAAGCGTTACCGATTGGAGAACGGAATTCGACTCGATATGGGTGTAACTTGGCTAGGGGGGCTGGGGTCGCAGGCGCGCGCGCGCAAGTTTTGTATTTTGTGATAAAAGTAATGAGTATAAAAAAAAGTTTCTTTGGGAAAGTTGTTTGTAATCATGAGTACAATTACGTGTATAAGTATCAGTCACTAGCCAGTCACTCTATATACGCTCGTGATACAAGCTGTGCTGTGTTTGTTAATTAAAAGCCCACTCTGCTAAATTACTCAGATATTAGCGTCCCCGCATACGAGCCTAAAAAAAAAAAATGCCGCCACATAAAAACGCTAGAAGCCGCCACAAAAAAAGCTAGAAGCGGCCGCAAAAAACAGCTGAAGCGCGCGACACCTTGTGTCTGGAGAGAACCTTGAAGTCGCTTCAAGCGTTTTTTTGTGGCGGCACCGCTGAACACAAGGTACTGCTGAACACGAGCCACAAAAAAGGCCGCCTCAAAATAAAGCTTGAAACGGCGTTTTTTGTGGCCCGTGTGCGAGGACAGTTATTATACAAAATAATAAGTACGAAGGAGATATTATAGTGCACAAGTGTGTGCGCAAACACAATCCTACACGACCGGAGAGAGATCAGGGAGCCAAGTCTGCTATTTTTATAAATTTGTCATTTCAACACGATCCCATTGTCATTTAGCTAAAAGTCTGTAATCTGCTAATTCATAATGATCGATCATTGATCGGTCAATGGTCTTGTGACAATACCGAGCTTATTAAAAGCACTAACTGCGAAATGACGTCGTAGTGGTAGGTCACTGATCAAAGGAACTGACAAAATTTTTGCAGATTGCCGCATACGTCAGATATTCATTTGTCATTATGTGGGTACGAGATTACCATTCTATGCCATTTCTTTGAATATGTGTCAGTGGTTGACCATCGGAAAGTCATAATGATGACGCCATTATATTAGTAGATTACCAAAACTTGTCAAAATCAACAATTATGAAATCAATGATAGACCATTCTGACACTATTGTAATAGCAGACTTGAGGCCCAGGCGCAAGGCCAAAGGCATTACGTATTTTCCGAGGTACGGGGGTGCTACACCCCCAACTTTCAAACTCAGGGCTGCTCTATGCTTGATAGAAATTCCTAATAGCACTTTTTGCCTGAACCGGGCATTGAACTCAAGCCCTCAACAGATCGAAGAAGCAGTTAAAACTAAGTTTATAACTATACTATCACAATAGTTCGCTAATATCTAGTGTCGTTTGTCCGTGAATATCTCTCGAATAGTTGCTTATCACTGACCTGATTGATGACTCCAAATTGCTTCTTAAATACTCAGATAAGGCCAAATAAGGCTTCAAATACGACATTTTTGCAGCAGTTGGTAGGTATAGCTTCGAATTTCGTAAAAAATAACATTGTATTTGTGTTAAAAAAAAAAATTCTACTATAAATTATTGTAAACGACAAAAGTAAAATTTAACCGGAATTAGAAATACTCTTTATTGTAAACATAAATAACATTACAGTAGTATTTATCTAGGTTACTATCTCTCTAAAATATATACATCTTAATTATTAAATATTATAAATTAATAAAATAAAAATAAAAAATTATAATAATATTTTATTTTTTTTAAATTAATTTCTTTAAGAAGTCAGCTGAGCGAGTTCAATGACCTGTAGGTACTTTTGTACGCAACACCGACTATTAACTACAGGTCATTGAACTCGCTCAGCTGACGTTTTCTTAAAGATACTAATTTCGTACATGCGTGAATTAATACGAGTTTGTAAAAAGAGGTACTTTATTTTTTAATTTTATCTTTACAAATCGATAGTGTTTCATGTACCGGATCGACCCTCCACGGGATTAAAACGATTAAAATTTAGCGGTGTATATGACTAGCTTTTGGCCGCGGCTTCGCCTGCGTACATAAAATATAGTCTATGTCACTCAGGAATAAAGCAGCTTTCTATCGGTGAAAAATTTTCGAAATCGGACCAGTACTTTCAGAGATTACCTCCTTTTGAAAAATAGAATTTTGGAAAATCCTCTCTTAGTGTTCGCGTACGTCATAAAAGGAAACCTTGTGCAAAATTTCACGCTTCTAGTCCCAGTAGTTTCGGCTGTGCGTTGATATGTCAGTCAGTCAATTTCTCCATTATATACACCGTTAAATTTTAATCGTTTTAATCCCGTGGAGGTGACCTGTAGTTAATAGTCGGCGTTGCGTACAAACTACCAACAGGTCATTGAACTCGCTCAGCTGATGTTTTCTTAAAGAAATTAATTTCGTACATGCGTGAATTAATACGAGTTTTGAAAAAGAGGTACTTTATTTTTAATTTTATCTTTACAAATCGATAGTGTTTAATGTACCGGATCGACCCTCCACGGGATTACAACGATTAAAATTTAGCGGTGTATAAGAAGTGTATTTTACAAGCTTTTATTTAGTTTCACCAGTCCCGATGTTTGTCTGTATATAAATCTTGCAAATTAAACACCCACTTCCCGGCTACCGATTGAGCTGAAATTTTGCATGCATGTGTAAATCAGATGACAATGCAAAATTATTAAGACAGAGCAGATCTGATGATGCACCCGAAAGGTGGCTATAGGAACTTCGTAGTTGAACGACACAACCCCATCGAGTTTGGGCTCTTATGATTCGTCTTGACGAGTATTAATTATATAGGGATACCGAGCTATAAAAGCTTGCTATGAAAAAATGATTTTCATAAAAAGCTTATTTATATCACTGAGCTATAGAAATGAAAATGTTGTAATTGTCACGTACAGCTACGTCAGACCACTTGTGAAGCAATTATTTTTAATTTTCATCTTTCGATAAAATAAACACAATCAATTGGATGGCAAGGCTGTTGATATAAACTAGTGCTTGACTGCGATCCCACCTGATGATAAGCAGTGATACAATCGTTTATATTGAGGCGCACTAGTTTATTAAGAGCCTAATCACTCTAGTCTTAAAATAAAATAAAAAATAAAATAAAATAAAATAATCTTTAATTCGGATAAGTGACATCCATATGGGTTAGTAAACAATTGAGAGAAAACTTATAACCTATGTTAGTAACCTTAATGATATATTATTTTAAAACAAGGTGGTTGTTCCTAAAACATCGGTGAACAACATCACCTAACAAAGGAGAATCGTACCTGTCCGCTATGGTCTTCAGGATGGAGTTGGAGCTAGCCCGCACTCTGCAGAGCAGAGAGGCTGATTTCTGTCTAACGATGGCGTGGAAGCCATCGACGTGCGCCTCTGCAAACATACCTGATGCACTGCAGAAGCGGGGCAGCCCCATCAACATCCTGAAGCCGTTATTATATTGGACCCGCATGGCGCTGATAGTCCGCTGAGTATAGTTAGTCCACAGGCTGCACGTGTAAAACACTTGACAGTAGGCTTTAAATAGTGTTATTTTAACTTGTCCACTACACCGCGCAAACCTGCGAGCCAACATATTACATCGGACTGCCAGCGCCCTACGTTCCCTCTCAATATCCTCTTGGTCATTAAGGTCGTCGGTGACGTAATGCCCCAAGTACTTAAACATGCTTACTTGCACTATATCCTTCCCATTAAGTTTAATGGGGGGAACATACTCAGGACATTTACCACCGACAGCCTTAAAGACCATGAACTCGCTTTTTTTGACATTATAAATAAGGCCATGCTCCCGAGCATAGCTTTCACAGCAACTTAACAGCTCTCTTAGTGCCCTAACCGTTGGGCTCAGTAGCACCATATCGTCAGCATAACTGATGTTATTGACACTCATGTCATCAATGCGACACCCGATTTTCTTGCTACTGAGGTCAACGATCAGATCGTTAATATACAGGTTAAACAACTTTGGTGATGTTATCCCCTCCTGTCTAACCCCGCACTCTAGTCCGTAAGACACAGACAACCTATCGGCCCATCTTACACAATTTTTCTGGTTATAATACCAATACTGGAAGATACGCAACAGCTCCGCCGGCACTCCTCTCTCCCGTAGCTTTTCCCACATAACGTCGTAAGAAACAAGGTCAAAGGCACGGGAGAGATCTAAAAAGCAAGCATAAACTGTTGTCTGACGTTTCGCATAATATTGTACCGTATGTTTGAGGCCGAGAACCGCACTTTCAGTACCAAGGTCACGACGAAATCCAAACTGTGCATTGTGTAATTTGAGTAAGCCATCTAATCGAGCATCCAGCTGGCTGTCGAGTACCCTCGCGATTATAGTAGCCAGGGAGATGGGCCGATAGTTACACTTATCAGCAACGTCACCCGTTTTATTCTTTATAATAGGAACGACAATAGTTCGCATGAGATCACAAGGGAGGTACGAGTGACACATACACAACGAGTAAAACATAGCGAGCACTCTAGCTATGTGAGGACCAGCATGTTGCAAGTGCTCAATGCTTAAACCGTCGTGACCGGGGGACTTCCCTCTCGTCATTTTTTCAATCGTGGTCGACACTTGCTTGGCCGAAAACCGGACCAGATCCGAGTCACGACAGCATCCGTCATCGAGCACTCGCAACGATGAGCCGAGCGCTGAATCCACTTTGAAGTGGTCCATAAACATGTTGGCGATGCTATCGGGCTGATCAGCACCACCGACACTGACGGGAAGGCCAGGCCTAACATCTAGTTTTTTAGTGGCCTTCCAGAACTTTTGAAAATTGTTGGCCTTGCGGAGAGAAGTTAAAATATCAAGCTTAATTTGTTCTTGATGAGTCTGACACCACACCAACCTACTTTTAAATATCTTTCGTGTGAGACACATGTCATTGTAGACATCACCAGAAGTTGGTTTATTGTGCCACACCCAAAGCTGAAATTTAAGCCTCGCCGTCGCGTGTGCGGCGCGTACGTGCTTATTCCACCCGACAACACGACCAACATGCCTACGAGGCCGAGTTTCCACTTGGCTCTGTACCGCAGCTACTGACAAAGTGGTGACAATACTTTCATACATTTTGTCAAGAATTTGCCTATGTTCAGCATTGCTACAGTGTCCATTACTGCATAAACCAAATTCCTGAGGGTAATCAATTAATTTTAATTTACTATTACATAATTCATAGTATACGCTTATTTGATCGCTGTCCCTCTCTCCCCAAATTACTCTGTTATGTGATGGTTTATGATCGACTAACTTAGGTTCAATCCTATCCAACCTACACTTAACAAATATAGGGCAATGATCAGACCAAAAAATATCGTGCACTATACCTATCTCAGTAACCGTTAACCAGGCAGATTGTGTTACTATACAATGGTCAAGCCATCGCCTACAACCGTGCGCGTCACTGACAAAGGTATAGCTACTTGATCCTAAACCCAATTTTTCAATGTCCGCACACCTCCACTTTTGTTCATTACAGAATTGCAACAGTTCACAAAGAATAATCGGACAAAGATTAAAGACACCCAAATTATAATCGGACGGGAAGACTGCAGCAGGCAAATTGTTGCAGTCCTTCGATGTACGCGGTATAAACGACGAGGCGAAACGCTTAGTCCGGACCGTAGAGATTTTAACAACGTAAGGGTGGATACTCACCGTACGTCAGGTTGTTCGATGGTAGAAATGAGATGGTGGAATCAAGTCATGCAATTCCTGCGCACATTCTCCAAAATCCATCCTGTAATATACCTGTTTTAATATTTAAAAAGAATTTGACTATAAATAGATTTGACAATAAACAAATAGGTTACACTGGGGTAGATATTGTATGCATTATATTCGAAGACACTTGCGTGCCTGAGACTTGAATAGTGTTGTGGAATAACATTAAAACGTATATCGATCAAAGGGTCTAAACAGACGGACCGCATTTCAACTGCAATCCAACTGCAAATTGCAGTTTAAGTGCAGTTTGAATGCAGTTGATACGACTGCAGTAGAACTGCAAACACGACTACAAACCAAACGTGCAGTCCGATTGCAGCCGTGTGAACTGCACACCGACTGCATCCGAATTGCACCATGCGCGGGAGGGCGGAGCGTGCGGGCGGGTGGGTATGATGCAGTTCGGATGCAGTCGGTGTGCAGTTCACACGACTGCAATGGGACCGCAAGTTTGGTTTGCAGTTCTATTGCAGTCGTGCCAACTGCATTCAAACTGCTCTTAAACTGCAATTTGCAGTTGGATTGCAGTTGAAATGCAGTCCGTCGGTTTAGACCCAAAAGGAAAACTTTACCGGTATATTTTTTTGCATCCATTAAGTAGCGCGCTTAGGTAACGCGCCTCTGCATCGCTTCATTCCATTTAATGCATTTGTTCTGTTGGTTTGTTTTTTTTTGTTTTTGTACTGTATTTATACTGCATCGTTATCAACACCACTGCGACCATATTGCGTCTGTTCTTATACTGTACTACGATCGTAGTTATGCAACATCGTGGGCTATGGTAGTAGACCAGTAACATCAACCCGACTATATTGTGATTTTATTCCGATTGAACATCATCAAATAACTCCTCCTATGTCAGAGTGTTATTGATTAAAACTCACCCGTGTTCCTTTAGTTGGCTTCTACGTTCTAGGAAACTACTTCGGCGATCTACCTAATAGCAATTAGCTCCTGTGTATATCATACTTCAAATAGCGGATCCATATTTCTATAAGATATTAGCCCTTCAAGATACGTGTGTTTTGCTGTCAACATCTGTTAACTCATCTGGTCCAATAGTCAAATCCTTAGTCGCATTTCTCTGAAGCAAATAAAGCTTGTTTATCGATAGTTTACGATGAATCTTTCTCTTCCTTAACTGTTACAGGATCTGTGATATAAATCTCAGCTCAACGCGTCCAGTTGACGGGCGTTGGCTCATATTATACAATATATTTTTAGTTGCTAACGAAGAGGTAAAGTTTACTATCTGATGCTATAAATAATTTTGTTGTGGTGGGTGACTGGAGAAAGATCGTCTTTAGTTGTTGCATCTCGTCTAGTGTACACATAGCCCACATGCCACAGTCACAAATGCCGCCACGGAAAGCTTGAAGCGGCCACAAAGAAAGCTGAAGCACGCGACAATCACTTGTGACAGGTCGCTGCTACTTTTTTCACAAAATAGATAGGTACAGAAGACAATCTCATGTATGTACTTCACTTTTTATACTTACGCTCGGTGGATGCACACTAATGAGCGTTTGAGCCGGAATTGTTCGACGAGTGATCCGAGACGCGAACGAGACATCGTGTCTGTGAGCGGTGTCTATGTGTGCGTTGCTCGAGCGCACTTTGTATGTAGATTGACTTCTGTACATATATTTTGTGCTTTTTGTAACCCATACGCACAGTATCATAATGGACTCTGATGAATAAGGTTTAAAAGCGCGGGCAGCATGTGACGGCGTTTTGTATCGCTTAGTGGCCGGTGCGAGCTACAAGAAGCGGACAGCGGCGATTTGTAGCGTATGGCGGCCATCGGCAACTGAAGGACACACACGTGGTTTTAGCCAGTAAAATTCTGACACGCGTTCCCGCTCTACCTTAAATACAGGAGTAGTTCCTAGTGTGGAACAACGTTAGGTACCTAAATAAAAAATTAAATATCGTTATCAGCAAACAACAACAAATCATTGCGTTTCATATCCATAACAGGCACTAGTGCATCAATGTTGATTAGTTCAACTCCATATCGCGTCATTAGCTGATCAAAGGCTCCACAAATCGACTCTGTTCATTAGTCAGTGAGTGCCGATGATTCACAATGGTCACTCATGGCCACAGGGGAAGTTTGTTAGGGTAGGTGGGGCATTACATGCATGTATCCCTAGTATTTTTATTTTTTTGAGATGGGAATCATGTAATGACTTCTCTTTTCGCTTTAAGGGCCAAGCGCCCGAAAAGTGCCATAAAACAGTGATTTTCTGAGGCCTACTCCTCCGTAACGGCTAAGTCAATTGGTTTGAAAAAAATATATGTTTATTATAGATTCATGAACAATAATATCAACATTTGATTTTTTCGTGCAATTAATACTTTTGTCAAAAAAATATTTAGCAATTTCGCAACTTTTCGCAACTTTTCCCTACTCCTTCGAAACGGCTTGGACCTTTAGAAACATTTTTACACATAAAAATTGGTGGTTAAATATTCTTCAAAGTGAACATTGTATATGTAAATCAATCAATATCTCGCAGAGAAAATGGATTTAAAGCGCTTTCCGGGCGCTGCTGGCCGCAAATAAATGCACAGATTTGCGTACTGCCGCCTAGGCGAGTGCGAGAGTTGCTTTCACATAATTTCGGTCAGATGGTTCACGGGACTATACGCCTTAAGGTGGAGCGTAAAGGTGTGTGAGACTTTTACTGACTCAAACCACAACTATATTCTTTCAGTTGCTATTTGCGTTCTAAGACCACGGGTAGTAAGCATCGGCCATGCTGCCCTACATTTAAGGCGCGGGCCCACCGCAGCGCACGGAGAGGCTTCGCACGTGTATTAAGCTTCCCTCTGTAAGAAAATGTATGTGATTGTGTCCACAGCAACCCACGGAAAGGCTACGTATGAATTGACGTCATTGATACATGCGTGACTTGCTCGAATAGGCGGTTACATAGCTCAACGCTGTCGACGTGGGTCTACGTTTCCACTGCAGTACACGAATATGACCCACGACTATGTACAGCTCGTTTATCGCAGCGCAGTTTTCAGTCATAAACCTCCCGCAGTGAAGCCCGTGTCCGTGGATTGCAGTGGTTCGTGCGTAGTCTCTCCGTGCGCCGTGCCACGCTATACATAGTCGTGGGTCTCGTGTACCTACTCCAGTGGAAACGTAGACCCACGTTGTTAAACAAATTAATACACGCAGCTAAAATGCGCCGCGTGCCCGTGCACAACATGCGCCGCGGTGGGGCCGTGCCTTTATGCTGATTTTGAGACGCGCGTGGCTGACGACTCGGGCTTGGTCCGGCCGGTTCCCGGCCGACCGGAAGGCGAACTACCGATCGCTCATCATCCTCAAGTCCAATAATCGCTGAAACTACTGAACCGATTCTGAAAAATCTTCCACCAATAGAATGCTAATGCTATTTGTTTTCTCTTTGAATAACAAATGAAATCTTCAAAAACTGTTTTAGATTTAAAAAAAAATGTTTTCAGGAGATGAAGGATATTTTTATCAGCAGAATTGTCATATATGGATTTGAAATATTAAATTAACGCCTTAAAATGTTTTTTTTTTATTCATTTATTAAAACTTTATGCACTAGTGAGTTACATAGGCGGACTTAGTGCCTTTGGCATTTTCTACCGGTCGACCGGCAGTGCAGAAATGAGACATGAATGGTACAACCACGGAGTAGAGAAAGAAGGGTACAACTAAATATAGTTATTTTTGTATTACCAATGAATAATGTTTTTACGCGCTATACATAGTCGTGGGTCTCGTGTACCTACTCCAGTGGAAACGTAGACCCACGTTGTTAAACGTTGTGTTCCGTTTTATCCATTTGTGATACAAATGGATAAAACGGAACCCTTATAGGATCACTTTGTTGTCCGTCCGTCTATCTGTCTGTCTGTCAAGACCCATTATCTCGAGAACACGTGGAGGTATCAAGTTGAAATTATATCTATATTAGTATATAGGGACCGCAGACCTAGTGGTCTACAGTGGTACAAACTGAAAAAATTAAACTTCTAAGCTAACGAATAAAAAAGATACGGCCGTTAAAAAAGATATGTCGCAAAAAACGTACCTATACTTTGATACTCTCAAAGATCGAAATTTATAGGGTGCTTCCCGTTGACCCAGAATCCTGAAATTTGGCACAAAGCAAGGTCTCATAGCACAGGTATAGGAAAAAATCTGAAAACAGTAAAGTTGTCACACAAGTCAAAATAAATAATTATTTGCAATTCGGAAAAACCTTCGAGACTCTATTCGGGAATTGTAGTTTGCACGGAACCCTCACGGCGCGAGTCAGCACTTGCCCAGTTTTTTACAATTGACGTTTCCATTGCGGATATGAAAATATGTTTTCTAGTTAGAATTTGTGCTGTGCTGCGGGAACGAATCCAAGAGTTACCGGGGTCCTCGAACGCAAGGGCAACTGAAGGATACAGGAAGGTTTTAGTCAGTGTAATCTAACAGGACCCTTCACTCCACCCAGGGTGGGAGAAGTTATTTGATGATTTCCGACTAAGAGAGAACTCAAAATATAACAATTGTTATGAAAACCAATCTAAGTTTATAAACTTGTCTAAGTCCATTCCGTGATCTCTGAAAAGCTTACTTATCTTAATGACGTCAAATTCTTGTTAACTTCAAAATGATTTGTATGATCAACTATTTGGAAGCTAAGAAATTTCTACGAATCCTTAGGATTGTTAACAAAAGCATTTATGACACGGTACGACTTAATCTAGGAGTAATTAATAATGAGTTAATCAACTAATGTAATTTCAACTGCCAATAAACTATTCCCGGGGTAGTTCCTCTCATTTTACGTCTTGTACAAGACTTCGGCATAAAATAGATAGTTACAAAAGTAAATCTCATGTATGTACTTCACTTTTTATACTAGCAACCGCGCTAGGGTCGGCGCCGTTCTGCCCGAGCGCGATCGGGCGCGGCGATATATACCTAATTTATATTGTAAAAATAGTACACGCCCACAAACTCATGCAAGTGCATTACCCTTTCATTTCTACCCAGAGGACACGGTGGAGCATGCGGTGGAGGTGTGCCCCGCTTGGGCGGAGCAATGCCGAGTCCTTGTGGAGGCAATCGGAGGCAGCGACATTTCGCGCCGGGACCTGTTTTGGGCTATGGTCCGGAGCGAAGCTTAATGGCAAGCAGACGCCTCCTTCTGCGAAGCAGTTCCTAATGCTAGCGAAGGGGTGGGCTACACGCGTAAGGGAACGAAAGTTCTCATGCCCCAGCCGCCGAGATTCCGACCCCGACTAATAACGATTTCTGATTTAAGCGTTTGAAGTTGAGTATTTCTCAAACTCTACTTTAGCATGAAAACCGTTTAACATTTGGTAATAAAGGAGGGTTGGAGACGTTCTTAACTAAAATTACTTAGTTCAGGAACTCGACCGTATTCTGTTTACAGTTATCACTACCGAGAACAGGGGTTCCCAAACTTATTTTGTCTACTGCCCACTTTGAGAATAAATTAATTTTTAACGCCCCCATTTTTTCACCTACTTAAAAACCACTATAACTTCAAATTAAATTAATTAATTGTTGTAAGCTATATTAGCGGAGATTAAACATTCATTGTAAAAGAGACTTTTACTATAATCCGCAAGAGTTAACTTGAGACCTGAGCATAGTAGGTAGTACACAACGGCACTCAGGTCTCAAGTTACTTAACTCTTATGGACTACACCTGCCAATGAGAATGATTATTGAAACTCAACTTTATAGTATTCAGACAGTCTCTTTTATTCAAAAAAAAAAAACATAATCGATTCTTATATAAAAACTAATGTGAAGGATGAATCTGATGCTGTTTAACCTCTCGAGTGCCGTAATTAGAGACACAATTAAAAAGACATTATGTCTCGCGTGGATTCACGTTTAGACATACAACGGGTTAATAAGTCGATGAAATTACAAATCGCCCCCCGAAGCCTCTACACAAGGGGGTCTGTAGTCGTTTGGGCCCGCTCGGTTTGGGTCCGCGGGATCAATCGACACAGTCCCATTTTGAAGGTGTCGATTGGACCCACCGCCCAATTTTATTATAAGTACAGTCATGAAAGAAAGTCAAATCTTTTAGTTTTATTTTATGACTTAAAATATGTATATAGGTACCTAATATTATTTATATTACTGAGAATATATATTTTTGATTTATTCAATTACGTACTTACACTTACTTGCCACACTTGTCTACAAACATTAAAACTACATATTTTTTACTGTAATAATACCTAAATTAAGTGTACGAGCACTACTAATTTCAAGGCCAAGCATTTGGGCCTTTTACGGATTACCTGCTCGGGTCTTCCAATCATAGGCCTGCTTTTTTAATATCTTTAATAAACTTTTAAATCTAACTGAATTGCGTTTTATTATATTTTGACTTACCACTTTTGCACTTGACTGTATCCACCAGTAGCTTTAAACAATGGATTTTTTTTTAAATTTGTATATGGGCCCAATCGACCACCAAAAATACATAAAATAAATTGTGTGGTCGTTTGGGCCCGCGGGACCAACATCGAGCGGGCCCAAACGACTACAGACCCCACAAGGCCCCCATTTTTTTTCTGGGTCTCTTACCACCCCCGTTTAGGCCTGCAGCGCCCACAAGGGGGCGATATCGCCCACTTTGGGAAAGGCTGACCTAGAACAATGTTTAACGTAGGTACCTATGTCATTCATTTTTACCAACAATTGCTTATCCCCTCGAAAAAATATGTCAATATCGTATTCACGCTTGGTACTTTTAAACTCAATTCTTTTTATTCTATGTTTATCAAGGACATAGCATAACATTGCATAGCAGTCAGGGCCACTAACCAATACACCAACAGGCCAGTCAAAGTATGTTATCAGCTGGCTAGTACTCATAACACAAGCTCTGCTTATCTTGGGACTAGACGGCGTTGTGTGATCGTTTTGGAATATTATTATATTATTATTCGATGGTATTAAATTGTATAATAATATTTTACCTTTTTTTGCGTTACAAAATTGACGAAATATACCTCCGTCATGCTTTATTGTACTGATAAAAAAAATCTCAGATAGTAAATTTTATTCAATCTATAATCAAAATATTTCCAGTCATAAATAAATAAAAACAGACGACTTATTTGTGACAGACACATGCATCCTTTTCCATTTCCCGGCAGCTTCCTGCTTTCATCCATACAATAGATTCACTAGCATTGTAAAATTGAATATTCAATGAAATATTTTTAACTTTCCATGCGACTTGATGATAATAATATAATAAGAATATTCCACAACTATCACACAACGCCGTCTAGTCCAAAGCTAAGCAGTGCTTGTGTTATCGGTACTAGACAACTGATAAACATAATTATATATTTCTAAATACATACATATTATAGATAAATTACACCCAGACACAGAACAAATGATTATGCTCATCACACAAACATTTGTCCTGGGTGGGAATCGAACCCACGACCTCCGGCATGGCAGTCAGGGTTACTAACCACTAGACCAACAGGCCAGTCTAAATGAAAGTGACGATGTGTTAAAAATGTATTAAAAGTCCTTATAATATTGTAATCTAAGTACCATCGTATAATTTATACAAAAAAGACGACAAAATACTCACAAAAAATATTACTAAAACAGGGGATCGAACTCGTGGCAAATGTCGTTCAATACCGACATTTTGGAATATTGCGCTTCATAGCAAATAGCGTGATAATTTATAGCCTATGTCCTTTCTCAAGCTCTAGTTTAACTTTGTACCAAAATTTCATCAAAATCGGTTCAGCGGTATAAGCGTGAAAGCGTAATAGACAGACAAACAGATAGGGTTACTTTCGCAATTATAATATTAAGAATGAAATAATTAATAATATTAATATTTAGCATCATACAATTAGAACAGACTATGAGCTTAACATGATGAAGAAGATGCAGGTGATGATTGAAATTTCGATGAAATCTTCTAGTACATTTTATACAGTTTTTTAACACATTCAGTGCCGCTCTACTCATCTGTGTTCGGAAAAACAATTGAAGGTAGTTGTCCATTTTTGAAGGCTTTGTAGACGAGATCAGATGGGCGGTGATCGAAAGGTTCCAGAGTGGTCAACACTTTCCGGAAGACACAGTAATATAAGGCTTTCTAGGACATGGTCTGCACAAGTACTATCATTATTGCACCAGCCTTTTTAATGTTCTCACTGTTGGGACTCAAGCCTCCTCTCTAGGAGAGGGAATGGGCCGTAATCCACCACGCGAGCCCAGTGCGTGTTGGTGAATGTCACACGTCTTCAAATTTTGGTTCTAGGACATGCCGGTTTCCTCACGATGTTTTCCTTCACCGTTTTGAGAGCAGTGGTGATGAAATAAATTACACAAAGTAATGCGCCCGGCTGGGTTCGAACCCGCGACCTACAACTCGTAAGTCGGGGCCGTTACCACTCGGCCACCACTGCTCCCACATGTACCAACATGTACCAAGTTTTACCGAAATCAGTTCTGTCGATCGAACGTGAAGATATAACAAACACATAAACTTTTAGTTTTATAATATTAGTGTGACTGAATGTCGCCAGGAAATGAAAACAATGTTACTAAGGTGGACTTTATATTCTAGGTGTTCTTCCTACCTCTTTTTTTAGGTGGGAAATCATCCAATGACGTCTCCCGCTCTTGAACGGAGCGGGAGGGCGTATCAGACTTTTACTGACTAAACCCTCTCCTGTTCCTTCTTTGCCTTCGTTCCAGGGTCCTGGGGTTGGGCTTGCGGACATTGAGCAAAGGTCAGGTCTAAAGGACATCTACCATTTATTGGTAGGTTTATTTTTATACATTTTTTATACATTATTTTTAGCATATTATGCTAAATTTGAATATAATTTGTTCAGAATCAGTAACTAAATCGATTCCAATCATTTTTACACCATGTCATTTCATTTTTTTTTTCCGAAAAATATTTTAAAAATGTCACAAGTTGTACACCACCAACACTAATTACAACACAGGTCACAGCAGGTCATAGCGGGCATCAGGTGCCAGCGCACATCCGGGTGCGGGAGCAAAACAACTCCTCAGTCGCTCGTTTGGCCCGGTGACCGTGTATTTGTGCGGACAACCAGGTAATATAACGAGCTTATAACTTTGTGATTTTTTATGATACAGTTATGAAATTTTGTACATAGGTTCTTTACATAAAAATACTAGACACTTGTTTTGGGTTTTGCGTTAATTAAAACTAGTGTTATATAACCTGTTTTTTTCCACGAATTCATAGATTACTATTTTTATTGTGCTGTTGGGTACAATGTTAACCGGTCTACAATCCTATCGTGGTCTATAATGTAATATGGAAATATTGTAGAATCAACCATATCCCTGAGACCCCAAGCATTTAAATAGGTATAAATACGGATAAATAGAAAAGGTTGCTTATTTTCAAAATTTACCGACTATTTTATGAAGAATTTCTTATTTACATTCTTAGATACATAACCAATAAATAAAGCTCAAAATTTTAATAATCTACGTGGACTTTTAATAATATTAGTGTTCAACCATATGGCGCGAAATCATGCGCGAACGCGGGCGTTCGCGCGAACCGGCGTTCGCTTGGGGTTTGAGAGAATAATATAATGGTGGCAATTCCACCTACACGCACAAAACGTTTTGGGAACAAATTCATTGTCATCATCATCATCATTTCAGCCGATAGACGTCCACTGTTGGACATAGGCCTCCCCCAAGTGTCGCCACAATGCACGATCTTGTGCGTCTCGCATCCATCGGATTCCCGCAACCTTCACCAGGTCATCGGTACACCTTGTAGGAGGCCTTCGGACGCTGCGTCTTTCAGTACGCGGTCGCCACTCCAGAATCTTTAAAACCATTCCTCATTCATTCATTATTTTTTCATTTTATTCCTTCGAAATTCATTGTGCGTACAGCTACAGAGTGGAATTCCCTGCCAGAGTCTGTGTCTTTCCTGATAGCTGCAACCCGGGAATCTTTAGTCAAGAGTGAATAGGTTACTTCTAGGTAAATGCGCTTCATCTTCGACCGCATCGTCGCTTTCCATCAGGTGAGATAGCTGTCCAATCAAAAAGAAAAGAAAATCTATCAACAATTAAAAAAACATGGAGTTTTTTCCGGTTTTTCTCGTAACCAGGACATAAAATAATTTTGATGTATTTTTTTGAGTTTTGAATGAATAAAATTATGTTGTGAAATTCGAAAGAGCACATATCAATATGGCTTCGAAAAAATGTGAAATGTAAATTATCTATTTCAAACAAATTTAAACTTTCACAACGAAATTATAATCGTGCTCTTATCTTTCCTTTTATTTCCAAAATAATGGATTTCTGTACGAGTTGTATTTATTTAAGGTCCAAGTGTTATTTTGTCCCTTTTAAGTGCCTTTATTAAGATCTGATTGAAATTCTATTATTATAAAAAATGGGACTTATTAAAACTGAACGAACCGGGATCTGCGCCTGGTCAGTGTCCAAAAGACTGGCTTCATTGCCACTCTGTATTCAATGATAATGCTTATCTTGTGGCCAAGGTAAAAGCCAGCCCTTCGGTAACGCGATGCATCAGCAAGGCGTTTAGGTATCCTTACACAATTTCTGAGCACTGGCATCAAATGATCCAAAAGTTTCAACACCAAACGGTTTGAAAACAGTTGTTAACCTTACCCCCAAAACTCGTTAATATAATAATAATAATAAACGTTTATTTCGGACTTTTCCGTCCTTATGTAATACTTCCAACATTTATACAACACACACAATATTAATACTACACACAACAAAAAATAAACCAGTTTATAGTCTGTCTAAAAAGTCAACCGACTTGGGAATTTTGTATAATATTTAATTATTTAAAAAATATTTATATTCGATACGTTTTATAAGGTTCTTCTAGTAGTAAACAATGATCAATATCTCTTAATCAACCTTGATTATTGAACCAACGTTGACTACATCAGATTTCGTTTTACTCTTATAATTACAAAAGTCGATTGACTTATTAGACAGACTCCACAATACACAATTAAACAAAAAAACAACAACAATATAACTTTAGTGGTAAACATTTTAATTCTTAACATTAATTCTTAAAAAAAAAAACTTCGACCCACTTTAGAAATCACTCCTGTATCACGGGTGCATTCACAATCATGTAAACTCACATAACAAAAGAAACCTAGACCCAGAAAACTATCTGTAAGCCATAAAAATAACTGTTTCGTACAGGAATCAAACCCATGACACGGTGCAAAACAGCCAATCGGCCAACCGTGTCATCATCACCATTGTACATGAAGTAATTCCTCCAGGAGATGCCATAATCATTTAATTTCGCGAGTAAGTCACAGAAAGCAAATAACAATTTATTTTTCTAGGACTCCACAAGACAATACAAACAATAAATAAATGAAAAACATTGACATTTGAATCAATTGTTAATTAAAAGATATCTTCAAAGAAATTGTAATTGAAAAATCGAGTTTTTTCTCTCTTTTAAGGCAAATGCTGGTTGATAAAGGACTTAATTGATTTTGTAATTTCCAATCAGTTTTAAAAGGCCAAAAATACAGAATTAGAAAAGTAAATGGATTTTTTCTACTTCACATTAGAGGCTACTTTTATCCCAGGAATAAATTTGGCTGTTTCTGTCTGCCCTAAGGGCATCTCAGCCATCCATGTAAATGTGTAACTCACATTTAAGGAAATAAAAATATATGGAGCCAAAACAGAGATATACTATATCCGCAGTGTGTTTTTTGCGTCTTCATAACTTGGTTATAGTACAGCCGTTGCACAAAAGTACGGATGCGACGCATGCAGGCTCCCTATCAATTATTTAATGTTATGTTTGTTAACTAGTTTTAAGATTGCGTCTTTTTTCGCGTAAATAAACTGTTTTTCTTTCTTTCTTCTTCTTCTAGCAGTCCCGTAGTATTAAGTTCGTAGCAAGTTTGCAAAATTTTCGTAGTTGATCCGTAGTAAGATCGTTAAGTTCGTACCATTTTCGTAGCACCTCCGTAGCAGGATCGTAGCAAAATTTAAATCATTTTCGTAGCACCTCCGTAGTAAGGTCGTAGCAAGTTCATAACATTTTCGTAGCACTTCTGTAGTACGATCGTCGTAGCACGTCTCTATGGAATTTATAACATCTGCTAGGGCTGCGACTGCTGCATAGTTCTAAAGAGTTACAGCGGCCATGAAATGTAAAGGCCAACTGAACAAGGATGTGTTTTGTAAGTTCTTACGTTTCCTCTCGTTTCGCCTGCGTAAAGTAGGAAGTTTTTTCAAAGGTAGATATTCCCGGAATAAAAAGTATCCTATATCCTATTTTAGGACATGGTCTAATGTACCATATGTATTTCATTCAAATCTGTTCTGCAATTATTTATATTTTCGACCTTATAATATTAGTGAGACTTAAAAGGTCTTTTTTTGCATCCATCGACTTCAGTGAACTTCAACTCAGCTTACGTGGCTAACTAAATTGCAAGAGTCAATGTAAAACAAAACCTAACTAAGACAAACTTTTTAATATTTTTATGAAAGTTAACTGCCATGCTGCGTTGCTTACAGGCGACTGAACTGAACTACTGGGTGAGAAAATATTTTCTAGTCCATTGAAGAATATTTTAATAAAGTTGAAAAAAACGGATTTTTCTGGTTCCCTGATCCGGTGTTGCACAGACCTAGTTCTCAGTAATAGTGGGTTGCTCTTCGAATATTTTAATTTGAATAATTTTTGAACTACACTGTCTGCTCCATCATCATCATCATTTCAGCCGAAAGAAAGAAAGAAAGAAAAACATTTTATTTGCCGGAAAGGCCAAAAAGTATTTACAAATTCTAAGTAAATTTAAAGAATAAAAAACTTTTTACAAAAAGCCACAGTGCATCTCATAACGATTTTAATAATCCCAAACACGGTTAGATTACATTAATTTAATTTTTTTCCTTCTGGCTTCATCACCAGATCAGTTCTATACACCCCCTTTTCTGACAGTCAGTCATCGACTTTACGTATAAACAAAGCAACTTTACTTGTAACCAGTTCTGCTGTGATTCTATGAGGAGTTCTGTTCCATATCTTCGAAGTTCATAATCAGATCATAACAATATTTCTATGGGACCAACTTGGAAGCATAACCTTTCATAATCAAAAAAAGAATTTTTAAAATCGGTCCACAATTGACCGAGATATCGGTGAACATACATAAAAAAAAAGTAAAAAAAAAACATACATTCAGCCGAACATAGAACCTCCTCCTTTTTGAAGTCGGTTAAAAAGAAGACCTAGACCTCTCCCAAGCGCGCATCCATCAAATCCCCGCGTTCCTTACGAGGTCATAGGTCCACCTTGTGGGAGGCTTTCCAACGCTGCATCTCCAGGTGCACAGTCGCCACTCTCAATCTGGCTGCTGCGCTCGTCCCTTCCGATTATAATTTGAGTGCCTTCAAAAAAACTAATGCGCCTCACCGTCAGAGATTGCATCACTGCTTACCATCAGATGGGATCGCAGTCAAGCACTAGTTTATATCAATTAAAAAAAACCCAATTGTTTCTTAAATCCTCCTCTAAAGTATTCTAGCAACAATTGAGCATAAAGATCAACAAGAGAGGTTTATACTGCTAACTGCACGTCATACGATATTTACTCAGCAGAAGCGCCAATTAAACCTTTAACGGAGACATAATACTGTATTTTACGTTACTGCTGTCATACGACGCTTAGTTATTGCTTTTACGACTTTTTGATGCTGTTTTGTTTTGTAAGAAAATGCCATCTGCCTGTCTGTCGGACTCGCGCACCGAGGGTTCCGTGCAAACTACAATTCCCGAATGGAGTCTCGAAGATTTTTCCGAAATGCAAATTTTTTTTTTGTGACGTTGGTAACAAATTTACTGTTTACAGATTTATTCCTATACTTGTGCTATAAGACCTTGCTTTGTGCCAAATTTCAGGATTCTGGGTCAACGGGAAGTACCCTATGAATTTCAATCTTTGAGAGTATCAAAATGTATGTTTTTTTGTGTCATTAACGGCTGTATCTTTTTTATTCGTTAACTTAGAAGTTTGATTTTTTCACAGCTTGGAGAGACCGCAGACTTGAGTATATGGTTTTAATTTCAACTCGATACCTCTACGCGTTCTTGAGATAAAGGGTCTTGACAGACAGACAGACAGATGAACGGACGGACAACAAAGTGATCCTATAATGGTTCCGTTTTTCCTTTTGAGGTACGGAACCCTAAAAATAAGATGTTGCCTTTAGAAATTGCTCCTGAGTCTAGTGTCATAAACAAGTAATCTCACATACACAAGACAACTTACTGTAATATACATAATATAGCATAATCAGCCTTGTAATGTTCCCACTGCTAAAACTCAAAGACTCCTTCCTAGGAGAGGGAATGGGCCGTAATCCACCACGCGAGCCCTGTGCAGGTTGGCGGATGTCATATGTTTTTGAATTGTTGATTCTAGGTCATGCCAGTTCCACCATGTTTACTTTCACCGTTTTGAGAGCAGTGACGACGAAATAAATTACTTACTACTATATATTTGTTCCATGCGGCAATCGCACTCGCGACACGCAGCGCTGTAGTCAATCGCTCCCACTTCGCTAGTTAGCATGGTTTAACTATGCCGTCCTAAAGTCTGTTAGTTGAAAAGTTGATGCTAGTATTTTAACTTGTGTTGTTGAGGAATGTAATTACCTTCATCACCATTTCAGCTAAAAGACGTTCACTGCTAGACATAGACCTCCCTCAAGCGCCGCCACAACGACCGGCCCTGTGCTTCTCGTATCCATCGGATTTTTACGACCCTCACCTTGTAGGACCTCCACAATAATTCGACTCCATCAACAATCCGATCTGCAAGCAATGTGATCTGCCCTCTGACTTATGTTCAGCCAATTTTTAGACTATGTCGGTAAGCCGTGGTCCTCTTGCTGATAACTTCGTAGCTGATTCAATCTCGCAAGGAAACTGGACTAAAGGAACACGGCTGGGTTTTAGTCAGTAAAATTCTGACACTCCCTGTCGCAACCACTCAAAGCAGTAGAAGTTATTTGACAATATCCTGCTCTCACTCAAACTCCGAGCGTGATTTCACGCCATTTCGGTTAAACGGCGGCCATCCGCATAGATTATAAAATATTGAGCATTTTATTTTAGGGTATTTATAAAAAGTTCTTCATGAAGTATTCTGTAAATATCGAAAAAATAAGCAAATCTTTCCATTATTCCCTTTATATCTACCTATAGATATCGAAGAGTTAAAAAAAATACATATTTACGTTAACATAATTCCATTCAAATAGCGAGCGATACTCTCGCTGGTCCATTCCACATAATATAAAAAACTTGGATTGAATATTGCCCTCAAGAACTTTCATAATAGTGGTACATCATTAGACCCATATTCAGAGGCAGATGGTGAAGTAACTCTTCCCATGTTCGCACATACTTATGAATGTAAAACAGGGCTCTAAACATAGAGTAAGTTAGAAAGAATAGAAGCGACACTCTCGCTTTGAATGCTTTTAAGTTCCAATTGTCATACAAACGAAAGTCCCACATCTTATTCATCAGTTGTTCATGTTCTTAGTTTATTTTAGTTCTTAGTCATGGTAAGCCATGACGGATTAAAATGTCAGGCGTACGATTGAGAAAGAGGGATGGCGCTATATACCCTATATAGCGCCATCCCTTTGATAGTTCAATTTCGGTCGTCAAATAGATCGCGTTAAGAGCTCGTGGTAGGGCCTCTGGTGTAAATGGTGCAACCGTACAGTGCACATGAACGAAATGAACTTTGTTGTTTGTTTTGATCTTTTAGTAGTAAGTAAACACGTCGGGTTGCCGTAGATGTGCAGATCTATCGAATAGGACGCAATCTACATAATTTGGAGATCCGACCGATTTAGATATCTGCCCCCCCCCCCCCCCTAGCCAAGTTACGACCGTTTCGTTTCGATTCTCTTGCGGCTAACGCTTCGAGTTGGCCACGTCTCCGATTCCTTTGTTCTGACCACGTGACTGAGCGTTGACATGACACCAGAACAAAGGAATCGGAGGCGTGGCCAACTCGAGGCGTTCGCCGCTGGCGAATTGAAACGAAACAGTCGTAACTTGGCTAGGCCTGCTGAACTAACAAAGCGACGTACTTACTGTACTAACATAGCGGCTATGAGCTTGGAGCTCTTAACCGCTCAGAGAGCCAAACGCGGTAAACGTTTCGATCACATGACGAAAAACAGACTCACACTAGGCACTCTGAACAGAATAAGTTATCAAGTATTTGTTTTTTACGTCTACTGTAACATGTTTAACCATTTTAAAGAATTTTGTCTATGCATATTATGAGTAGTAAGGTAGGAGGTATTTGTAAGTTGGAACGTAGGGGGTAATCTTTGATAATACTGAAACGATTCAGAAAATTCTTTCAATAAAACTATTCTTGAGTTTTAAAGGCTATAAATTATTTTCATATCACGAGTTTTTTGGGTAAAGCCGCTTGCAGAAGCCAGTGTAAAATATTTTTGACGATAGTGAAGGTCCTGCACTAGTTTCCTAATCTGTTTCAATTATTGTTCTTTGGTGGAATTACATAACTGCAGCTTTGGCAGATCGTTCAATATGATTTTTGTAGTAAAACTCGAAATGTATTGTTAATGTTAAGAAGATGAACGTGAGATAAATTCGTAATTCATATTCAGACATTGCTGAGGTTGTTTAACACCATTTACTCTTTGAAACTTAGGCCCAAATCACACTGGTGAAGAGTCGAAACATCGCGTCGCATCCATTTTAAATTACCAGTTTAAGGGTCGGCGAAAACAGGCCACCGACCACAACTATAGCCATACCAAGACCACAACTATAACCACAACTATATATATACTAGATTTATATAGAGGGTAGTTGCGCTGTCACCCGTGTGAACATAAGCTCCGTATATAAAAATTGTTTAAAAATAACTTATTCGTAAATAAAGTGGAAAAACATCTTATTTAGTGGAAAGACACTTCAGTATACATGGTACATTGTTATGCAGTGATTATTGTGACAATTTGTGAAGAAAACTAAAAAAAAAATATGTGTAAATCCAAAAACCATACTAAACGCGCGCTACCGCATATATGTAACAGTGTCAGAAGCGGAGTGACAACCACCAGGGTTCGAAAGGCACCACATTTTATAACCCACTCCTTGCCGCGCAGTCTTACGATGGACGATACATATATGTATTTAATAAACATCTAATCTATCTATTTATCTAATCATCCATTGAGGCATCGCGTCGTGCTTCTTAGTGACGCGTACGATACATAGAACGGTTAACTGCGCTGGGAGTGGAGCAGTGCGAGAGTAGCGGAGTTTTGTGTTGCCCGTAGCGACCACAAGTGCCGAGTAGCAGACACTATAGCGAGTGGCCGCCATCGGCTACACAAAATATATGAAAAAGTATGTAAAGTGGCTATCGCTGGCCACCAGTGGCTGTGTCGGTGGCTCGCTTGCGCTACCCTTACGACAATGCGTTGGAAACACGCGTTGTTGCGCGACGGTGCTCGTACTAGCGCGCTTGAGTCACAGTGCTAGGATAGTTTAGAGACTTTAGAACATTCGTGAACAGCGCTAGTACTCGACAGCTTACGAGTCATTGAGTTTGAGTAACACACGGCGACGCGCGTAATCGCCCGTTTCTAACAGCATTTACGCGCGATTAAATATTTGTAGGTATAACACAAAGTACCTTAATATATGCCGTACTAGCTTTTGTCCGTAGCCTAATATAGGCCTATGTCACTCAGAAATAAAGCAGCTTTCTATTTGTGAAAAAAATTTAGCAATCCAGACCAGTATTTTCAGAAATTACCTCTTACAAACAAAAAAAACGGTATAACAGAGCGGTGTAGACTACCCAAAAGCACAATAAAATTATTTCGAAATGGAAAAACTTTTCATCTTCCTGTTCATCGATCGACTTTCCTACTTCCAACAACGTAAAATAATTATTAAAAAATAAAAAAAAAATAAACTTTACCTCTTTATTATATTAGTGCAGAAGTGGAAATGGTGTCGGAGATAAAAAGTACCATCCCATTTCTTCTCGTGGGTGTTGTAAGAGGCGTCTAAGGCACTTTTTAAGACTTTGCGCACTATTAAACACCTCACCATGTGGTAGTGGGTTAACCACTAGCAATAGCATTCCCAAGCAGGGTTAGCGCCAGACTGGCGGCCGACTGTAAAACTGTATCCAAATCTATTGCAATATGTTTGGTAAAATACCTTCATCATTATCATTTAAGCCGAAAGATGTCCACTGTTGGACATAGGCTTCCCCCAAGTGTCGCCGTAATGACCATTCCTGTCAAAGTCATCGCTTCACCTTGTGGGAGGGAGACTTTTCAACGCTGCGTCTTCTGGTAGGTACGTAGTCGCTACTCCAGAACCTTTTGGCCCTTTACCTTAATGAATATTGAATTTTGATTTGTAATATTTATAACTAGCTGTGCCCGCGACTTCGTTCGCGTAGACTACAGGATATTGAATTTATTTTTTCTAAAATAAATGTAGCCTATGTTACTCTTAATTTATTACATCAGCTACCTGCCAAAAAATGTCCCGTCAAAATCGGTCCAGCCATTTCAGAGATTAGCCTGGACAAACAAACAGACAGACAGACAGACAAAAATTGTAAAAAATGTTATTTTGGTGTATGTACCGTATATAATATATTCATATGCATGTAGTAAAAAGCAGTTATTTCAATATTACAAATAGACACTCCAATTTTATTTATATTTATAGATAAACAATAACTGTTAGGACTTTTGAAATATCAAATCGCTCATTAAGAAAGTCTGCCTTCATTAAGACGCAATTAAATTCAATTTTAATGTTATAATGGCGATGTAGATACTTCAAGTCTGAGTGTATTTTGTTTCTGGAGGTATAAAGGTTAAAAACATACGTAGTAATGTTGAATATTAACAGTAAGTTAGTATTTTCTTCATCATTTTTTTTTTTCCACAACTATCACACAACACCGTCTAGTCCCAAGCTAAGCAGAGCTTGTGTTATGGATACTAGACAACTGATAAACATACTTATATATTTCTAAATACATACATATTATAGATAAATTACACCCAGACACAGAACAAATGATCGTGCTCATCACACAAACATTTGTCCTGGGTGGGAATCGAACCCACGACCTCCGGCATAGTAGTCAGGGTCACTAACCACTAGACCATCAGGCCTGTGTGTGTAGCTCTATATGAGGCCAACAATTGAGCTGTACAGGTTGCCAAATATTGGTCAGAAGAAGTATAGTTTGAGATTTTTATTTATTTATTTATTAGACTTACATACACCTATCATTACAGACGAATCCAATGCGATAGTGTAGTCAAAAATTATTAATTACAATTTTAATTTCAAAGTTATTAGGTAAATCCAATTCCACTTCAAACAAATAAATAACACTTTCAAATACATAAATAACAGATAGGAAACAAATCAACCCAGTGCGACAAAGTTGTCATAAAATAATAATAATAAATAAACAATAAGAATTTCATGTCAATTTGATTAAATTCATAACATTTACCAAAAAACAGTAATAATAATTAATAAATTAACCAATATAATAAAATTAATAGGTATAACATACAATTTCTCGCAAAATGATAATGTCAATTTCGATGTCAATTTGAATATCAATTTCTATGTCAATTTTAATATAAATTAAAAATCAATTTCAATGTCAATATCAATGTCAATTACAATGTCAATTTCCATGTCAATTTCAATGTCAATTTCAATTTCAATGTCACAATAAATTATTATTATATATTTTCATTATAACATAATAAGTGTAACGTAACTTTTGCGAACTCACTCAGTGAACATGAGAATATATCAACTTTATCAGCAACCTGGTTCAGCGTGCGCTCTGCCCTCGAGAATGGGACGTTGGCTATCAGCTTGGTGCGACCGCGTGGCAGAGCGAACAAACAACAAGATGAGAGCATCGAAACGAAAAGATGAAGAACCCAAGCTCTTATAGCTTAGCTTAGCTTGGGACTAGACGACGTTGTGTGATAGTTTTGGAATATATATATTAATAATATATTTTTCTTACTTGAAGTGATTCTGTTCTCTTTCATAAAGGATAACTTTAACAAGAATGTCAAATGTTTCAGGAAAATAAACTGGTTTCCTTGTAAGTTATTATAGGTAACTTTTAGGGTAGTTCTCTGATTTCGGTCCGATTTGAAAAAAATTAGAGAAATTTTAGATTTTGAAAATCTTACTGTGAAACGAAAATATGACTGCTTATAAGTACTATATGTAAATATTTTCGAATTGCATCGATAAATATCCGAGATATAGGTAGCTGAAGTTTTTATTTGTGATGGTAATGATTTTTCGTTTTATGGGAATGATTATTGATTGTTCTTTGGCGAATATGTCCTACACAAAAATATTTTTGAGAGACAAAAAATCTCCAAAAATCTTAGCGCTACATATAAAAAGTCAACAACAATAAATAATCAAAATATCAGCAAATCATCGACGTCATCATCTTCATCTCCATCATTTTCTTTTTCGTTTTCTTCGTTCTTTTCATATCTCCCTATTGCTTGCTTTTTCTGATTTCCCAAAAAATATCTGTTATATAAATGACTAGTTAACAATAGGCCTCTATCTTTCAGGGTAATGCAATTTTTTTTTTCATAATTTTATAGGTTTTATAGTTTTTCTTCACGAATTTTCGCAACCTTCGGCATAATTTTAATTAGAAATAAAAAATAATAACACGCTGAGCATACTACTTTGGACTATTCAAAGTTATTTAGACGAAAAGACGAACAAATAAGCTGGCAAACCAACAAACAAATGGACAAACAGACAATAAGATAAACGGACAAACAGAGAAACCAACAAACAAACAAACAGACAAACACACAGGCAGAAAAACAAACAGACAAACAGACAAATAGACAAACAGACAAACAGACAAACCGACAAACGGATAAACAAAGTAAATAAAACAAAAAAAATGGTGCGTTGCTTTAAAAACTGATGGTAAATTATGGTAAAGACTATCACGGTAGTGACATTTTGGGTTATTTTGATTTTTAAATTAATTAATTTAAAAGCTATTTGTATACATATTACTGTCGTAAAAATAGTCATCAAAACAAACATTTCAATGGTGAATTAAACATGTAAATCTTGTGACTAACATCAAGTTTTTCACATACGGTGAAG
The DNA here is from genome assembly GCA_910589285.2 of Mythimna ferrago. Lineage (NCBI taxonomy): Eukaryota > Metazoa > Arthropoda > Insecta > Lepidoptera > Noctuidae > Mythimna > Mythimna ferrago. Next base: position 13,263,312 of record OU342676.1, on the reverse strand, counting down.
ATCACTAAACCCGTACAAACGTAGTTTTTGATCACAATTACGTAATTATTTTTTATTTCTCGAGCGCACGTGTTTCTTCCTCAACGTTTTTGGAACGACCGTCCGCGCTGCTGAACTGCGCAAAGAAGGGTAAAGGAATATGGATGTCAATATAAAGAGTTTTTTTGAGTTCTTTTTTGCTTACGGTAATGATTACTTTTTCGGTGACAAAGACAAAAATATTAAAAAAAAATTAACTAATCGATTCGTATTTGTGATAATGGAGGCAAGTAATCCCTAGTATTATTTTAACAACATGATTAAATTACAGACAAATAAAGCTGTAACTTCTTAGAAATTTTGAACTCTATTTTTATAAAATTATGTTAAGGACACCGATGGTAAGGACATTTGTGACTCTTTTTTATTTTTTTTTATATTCGTTTTTATACCTACGGTTTTCTATTGTGGGATACACCTAGCTAAATGTCTTCAAATCAACCAACTGTACTCAAATCTCCCAAAATTGTAGTACCTATTTTTTTATGTAACCAGACATGTGATTGGTACGAAATGAGAGAATCAACCTTTAACTGTAACTTATTCTTACAAGTTTATATGTACAGTCACAGTAAGTAATTGTTCGTCATTTAATAAAAAAATAATATTTACTAGTAGTGTCTTTTTTTGATGGTGGGAAAAATCATCAATGACAACCCCCGCTCTTGGTCGGAGCGGGAGATAGTATCAGACTCTTACGACTAAAAGCCCACCCCGTTTCTTCGTGTCTTTCGTACCAGGACCGAGCTTCCCTTTCGGATAACCCTGGCCCCAGTAGGCTTCGAGCCCCTGCTGTTGCTGACAGCTCCTTGAGGCGCACGGGAACAGTGCGCGCCGTCGACGACTTGGGCTCGGTCCGGACAGTTACCGGACGGTCGAACAGCAAGCTACCTATTGCTCGCCGTCTGCAAGCCCGCACCTACGGTGGCCGAAAATCGGGATCGGAATCACGGCGGCGGCGTCCATAGTGTCCTACAGCTGGGTAAAGGCAACCCGCCATTTCTGACAACGGTCACGAATTTGCATTTCTTTCTATTTCATAAGAAACATCCAAGTCGTCACGCCATCTTCTTCATTCAAAACCACTATTTTTTGGCCAGCACAAAAGCAACCTATTTAATTGTGTACCTTTCAGGAAAAAAACTCAACAAATACCTTTAAGGCATTATTATTTTTCCCCAATATCAAATCTACTACAATATCTAATTTTACATCATCATTAAAATCTAAGTAACTTTTTCATAACATTGTTACGTCCTTCTTCATAAATAGTTAAGTTTACGTAAAACCCTTTAAATTGGACAGTATTATAGAATAAATAGCGGACTCGGGAAATGTGGTTCTGCCAAATGAATTATCAAAGAAAAAATGGAGGGTGTAGCAAGTAGAACAAAAATAGCTAACGACATTTTCTTAGACTTATCAAACATACACAAAAAATAAAATCATACCAAAATCGGTCAAGCCTTTTCGGAAGACTTCGATAACAAACACTCTGAGACGACATTTGTATATATTACTAGCTTTTGCCCACGACTTTGCCCGTGTACATAAAGTAGCCTATGTCACTCAGGAATAAAGCAGCTTTCTATCGGTGAAAAAATTTTAGCAATCGGACCAGTATTTCCAGAGATTACCTCCTACAGAAAAAAGAACAAACTTCACCTCTTTATAAATTAGTGTAGATTAAAGGAAAAAGAAGGTTATAATGAAGTGATCAAAACTATATCGATATACTCCATTTTATTATTTAAATAAAATATGAAAAGAATGTTCAATCATTACACAATAATGCTTTATTTAGTATTGCAACAATTCAATACATGCTATTTCATTAACATCGATTTAACATTTTAAATACATAATATTTTTAGTAATCAAATTTTAATGTAGCTATGAATAAGTGTGGGCATCTGAAATTGAAGAACACCCAGCCTATATTTCAGATGCAGACACTTTAAGTGTACTATTTTCATTTACATTTAAGAGTAATTTTAGGAAATAAATGAGTTTAAGGAAATAAATATGACTGTTTATAAATTTATTTATATGTTTAATAAAATATTTTTTATACATTTTGAGACCCACTTTACAACAGCTAATCATTCTAACTACATCAATAAAATAACACTATAATACCTATTTATATTTGAGATCAAAATATTATAAGCGTATTATGCTTCAAGAGAAATATTTTTAGAAGTAAAATGTTTAACTGACATTTTTTTTTCTAAAATTTAAACCTATAAATACTTATTCCATTTTTATATTTTTTAAAACATCAGTGCACCACATAGTTTAGCCTCATTAGGAAACTTTAGCCCGTCCAAAATATTTGGGAAGAAGAAATACATAGAATGAAAAACCGCAGTATGAGACACGCGCTACCCACTTATTTCACAATTTACAGTATTAAAATTGACAGATTAAAATACAGGCATTTCTAGCAGTTCAAAATAAATATATCGAAATCACTACCGAGAATTCATGCAAACAATCAATTATTCAAATCTTGGAATCAACAACGTATTTGTTAAAAATAACTGCTATCTATTGCCTGTTAGGTTCACAATTAAAAATCTCATACGGCGGTTAGCACAGCAATGTAAACGTAACAAAGAGATTACGACTGGCAGTCGTGACACGCTTCAGCGGACCTCTTCCTTCTGCTCTCTTCAGTTTCCTCAAACTCATTCTCATTGACCTCTTCGCTGTCCCTGCCGAGCCTGATGAAGTGATCCCTCGCTCGGCTTTTCCTCTGAGGGTATCCGCTGGCGGCTAAGTCAGAATTTTGCTCAAAAGAGTTCTTCTCGTCATCTGCAGAACGTCCAAGGCGGATGAAGCTGGGATCACGTCCGAAACGAACGAAGCTTGCTGATTTCTTGGTCATAGGAGTGTCATAGTCCTCTTCGTATGCTCGTAGGATGGAGACCAGGTCGTCGGTGGATAGGGTGAGGGGCTGGGAGCGACCGAAGCGGAGGAAACTGTCGGCGCGCCGAGTGGACCGCTGGAATGCTTCTCTGAGGTCAGCAGCTGAAGGTTCTGCGGGATATGATCTGCCGAATCTGTTGGTGTTAAAGAAAAACTTGTTAAAATGGCACATTTAAAATTTTTTGGAGACAGTCTGTGTACGGTGAACCCGCATTTCATTTGTATAATACACCAACACATACAACCCACACATATACCTACTTAATTACACAAATGTGCGGGTTCACCGTACAGTCTGAAACAACAGAATACTTTGTATCCAGAAATGTTTTGCGCGTCTGATATCCAACGGATTACCGCGACCCTCACCAGGTTATCGATCCACCTTGTGGAAAACCTTCAAACGCGGCTTCTTTATTACCTTTTGGCCGCGTCAACCAACCGTCTTCGGCACAAAACCTGACTCCGAGTTACTTTTGGGAAATTTCAGTTAAAAGACCTATACTTGCCAAATGCGGGATTTTAATTCAAATCTTATCTAGCATCATTGCTAGTCTCTTTGGCACTACTATGAGGAACACACATTGTTATTGTTTTTTTAATAATTGTTTATTGTTCCGGCAATTTGCAATTTGGGTTAAAGCATAACACCATTTAAATCAAAACTTGAGAGATAAGTGGCATCCACCAATCTACATTGGACTCGCGGAATGGACTATGAATTGGAGAGGACACCAGCAGCGGGAACATATTAATTTTTTTTTCTATTGTGTGTGCTTGTTGCTTGTGACTGTCACCAAATAAATATTTTTCTTTCTTTCTTTACTTGTCTTGTACAGCAGTAGCACAAGAAACACAAATTACCAAGTTCATGATATAGGTACAAACCTGATCATACTCCTATCGATAGCACTTCTGCGCCTGGCTTCAAGGTCTGGAGATCGTCTGACGGGAGATGAGGAGGCTCCCACGACCAGCCACAAGGCTGCCAGCAGCGCTACGGTCCGGGAACAACTCATGGTTGGATGTGGAAAACTGGAACAAAGGAAAATTATTTAAGGATGTTTAGAATTTTTAATATTTCTACACTTCTACACTATGATATAATAAAGAGGTAAAGGTGTTTTTTTTTGTCTTTTTTGTTTGTAAGAGGTAATCTCTGGAAGTACTAGTCCGATTGCTAAAATTTTGTCATCGATAGAAAGCTGCTTTATTTCTAAGTGATATATGATATTATATATGATAATTTATGTACGCAGGCGAAGCTACGGTCAAAAGCTAGTTTTTTATATTGTGAGAACTCAAAACCTGCTTACGGTGGTCGTCAGAGTGTCTATACAAGATTCTACAATACTTCGGTCACATTACAAGGAAAGATGATGGCAACCTCGAAAGGCTTATTGTGACCGGTAAAGTGGATGGGAAAAGGACTCGTGGACTCAGCCTAATACGTTGGTCTGACCAGATTCGCACCGCTCTTGACTCCACGCTATACAATGCCCTTCTCACCGCCAGAGACAGAAATAGATGGAGGAATATCATTCGCATGAAAGAGATGAAGCGGGGAGGTCACGACCCACAGCAAGAGATATTCAAGGCTTGAATGACCTTGAATATCCCTTTATCATAAGTCTTCTCTCCTCCTCCTTGCGTTGTACTCCTCAATACTGAGGGTCGTGACCTCCCCGCTTCATCACTTTCATTCGAACGATATTCCTTCATCTGTTTCTGTGAATAGACTCTTGACATTTTAACAACCTACGTCGGATATACCCGACCAACACTCTCGGGTTAATTCTGTCAGGGTCACACATCTACGACCTGATACTCCATCTCGTCAGCTCTTCTGTCACCTATGGAGATTGAAGAGTTAAACGAGATGGAGTACCTAGTCACAAACACGTTCTGGTGAATAGAACACGGAAACACTCGTCGAAATGCAGTCAAGCAGAGTTTATATCCGTAAAAAATTGTGTCCCATAGTAAAACGGACTCTTAAATGGATAATAATAATAATAATAAATATATTTTGAAATTTTTTTTATATATATATTTGTTATGAAAAATATTTAAAAATATGTATTATAAAAAAAATAAAGGAGATAATAATAATAATAAATATAATAATAATAATATTCCACAACTGTCACATAACGCCATCTAGTCCCAAGCTAAGCAGAGCTTGTGTTATGGGTACTAGATAACTGATATATTTTTAAATACATACATATTATAGATAAATTACACCCAGACACAGAACAAATGATCATGCTCATCACATAAACATTTGTCCTGGGTGGGAATCGAACCCACGACCTGCGGCATAGCAGTCAGGGCCACTAACCACTAGACCAACAGGCCTGTCACATGCGTCGGATTTAATTTAACTCTTTACTAGGCAGAACAATTTGACAATCGAAAAAAATAATTCTGGAGATAGACACAGTTATTCCTTGAATAAACAAGGTTTTAATGAAAAATCATTTTTTCATAGCAAGCTTTTATAACTACCAATATAATTAAAACTCGTCAAGACGAATCATACGAGCCCAAACTCAATGGGGTTGTGTCGTTTAACTACCAAGTTCCTATAGCCACCTTCCGGTTCCATCATCAGATCAGGTCCTTGTCATAATAATTTTGCATTGTCATCTGATTTACACATGCATGCAAAATTTCAGCTCAATCCGTAGCCGGGAAGTGGGTCTTTAATTTGCAAGATTTGATGACAGACAAACATCTATGATGAAACTAAATAAAAGCTTGTAAATACCACTTATAATAATGTGGGTAATTATTTTTCCGATACGTTGCGTTAGGTAACGGGACACGTAACGCAACAGTCAATCACTCAACCATTGTGTCAATCATTGAACCGTCGTATGTAAAAGTAAAGCTAGAACTACATTAAACCGACACACATATGTCACACGCCTGATTTGTACGTAGAACGACGTCGCGTGGCGTGGATCACGTGTAGCTCTACAAGTCTAGTTTCCATAGAAAATGTATGGAGACGGACGCGCCCATATCGGTGTAAGTGGCACACGTTTGCGCAGTATAGTACTGTTATCTACACAGTATAGTTGTTTTTTTTTGTTTGCAGGAGGTAATCTCTGGAAGTACTGGTCCGATTGCTAAAATATTTTCACCGACAGAAAGCTGATTTATTCCCAAGTGACATAGGTATATACATATATTTTATGTACGCGGGCGAAGCCGCTGGCAAAAGCTAGAACCTTAATAATCGCCAAGCTTTTGTACAATATGTATTTTTTACTTCAAAGTTTGCGATCAAAATTGTCTTTTTATGTACCTTTAGCAGTGTTTCTCAACCTTATGTCGCTAAATTCGCCAGGATTAAGTACTTTGTTTGTTTGTTTTCGATAAGCTCTGTAGTAAATAATGCTATCTGGCAAAATTCTGTTCTTTTTCTCTGGGATTAGGTCATAATACATGAATTCGTAACTTCATAATTTTTAAAGTGTATTCCTATGTACCGAAAACGTGAGGAGGAGACAATCCTTACACCGGAGGCACGGGCTTATGAACGGCGAGCAATAGGTAACTCGCCGTCCTATTAGTAATTTAGTAGACAACTAGGGTGGACGTCCCGCTAAGGCCGATGCCTACTAGAGCTGATGGAACACAGGTGGGATTTAGTCAGTAAAACTCTGACAAAGGGATCTCACTTCTGGTTCGCAAAAAAATACGTGTTTGCAGTACATTAGCAGGAGTAGGGGCCCAGCAGGGTCGAAGCCTACTGGAGCCAAGGGTCTGCTTCTGAAAGGAACATTCGGTATGAAAGGCAACGAAGAAACAGGAGTAGGTTTTTAGTCAGTAAAAGATAACACCATCTCCCACTCGGCCCAAAGGCGCGGAGATGTCATTGGATGATTTTCCCACCTACAAAAAGTACATTAGCAGGTAAACATTAGACAAGAAATCAACAACATTCCAAATCAACTTCTGAGAGGCGTTTTCTTAAATGTTGAATAGCTAGATATCATATATACATATATATATATATATGCACCGCTAAATTTTAATCGTTTTAACCCGTTGTGTGTCTAAACGTGGATCCACGCGAGACACAATGGCTTTTTAATTGTGTCTCTAATTAAGGCACACGAGAGGTTAATCCCGTGGAGGGTCAATCTGGTACATGAAACACTATCGATTTGTACAGATAAAATTTAAAAATAAATTACCTTTTTTTTCGAAACTCGTATTAATTTACGCATGTACGAAATTAATTTCTTTAAGAAAATGTCAGCTGAGCTTTGAAAAAAAGGTAATTTATTTTTTAATTTCATCTGTACAAATCGATAGTGTTTCATGTGATTAAAACGATTAAAATTTAACGGTGTATATATATATTTGTATCTGTGCTCCATTCGAAATAAGTTTAGATATTTAAACAAACCTTTTTTACTGTTCGTTCAACCGGTTTTGACTTCTATTTCGTAGGCATAAGAATGGCACTTAAAGCAAAAAAAGTGGTTAAAATACCAACTATTTACTGCAGCCGTTGTCGACCATGCCACCAACGCAATAAATGTCAAAATCGGTTGAATGGACAGTAAAAAAAGTTTGTTAAAATGTCTAATCTTATTCTATTTACGTTTGCGCGTCCATGAATAAAAACTGAGGAATTTCACTTTGATCACAGTCTGTGTAACCTAGTAACAGTTCTATAAAAAGGTAAATCTGGAATGCCGAGCGAAGCACGGATGACATTTTTCAGGGAGGAATTATCTTATTTTCAGGAAAATTCAGGTTTAATTAAGACTTTAATAGCTATGTTACTGTACTATCGAATTCCTTGTCAAGAGGTCGTAAATTCGAAACGTAGCCTTTGACTTTAGCGTTGCGAGTTTGTTTAAAAGAGATATTTAAGAGAGTTAATGTAGCCTTGGAATGCAAAGGAAGAAAAAAACAGGACAACTGAAGGAACACAGGTGAATTTTAGTTAGTAAAAGTGTGACACTGCCTTTCGCTTCACCCAAAGTGGAAGAAATTATTTGATGATTTCACAACACTAAATAAAAATAAAGCCTTTGACGTAGTGTTTTTGCCAAATTAATAATCTTTTAGCACGTTAGGTTCGCGGACAGAAATGGGATCTGAGTAGTACTTATCTTCTTCTTCTTCTTTCTGCCCTTATCCCATATTATGTGGGGTCAGCGCAAAACGTTTTTTTCTTCCATTCGGTCCTGTCACCCGTTACCCTATTACTATCTCCCTTTTCTTTCATATCACTGAGTAGTACCTACTTATACAAAATAAAATTAATGTGAAATCAAACATTCTTGTCTACAATAGGTAATATGTGATGAGAATACACACAAGTACTCAGGTCCTATTTCTGTCTGCGGGGTTTAAAGTAAAGCCTCTATTTCCGGATGGTCATAAAAATAACCAGAAAGGCTAAGGTAGGAGCTCCGCTCCACTCCCGCCTTCGCCTTCTAACCTAGCCTGTCATTATCGGGGTGCCATAAAAGTACGTCACCTACTTCCCTGCTCTCGTTTTTTACACACATTTCCGGCTGTATTAGGTATTGTATAGAATACCCAGGCAAAGTATAAAATAAATAATATTTCACACATTATCTACACGTTTTAGGTATTGTGTACAATACCGGATTATAGATATGTATAATCCGGCAATCTTGCCGGTAACATTTATTAGACCTTCTGCCCGCGGCTTCGTCAAAGTCGAAGACAGATAAAAAGTAGCCAATGTTCATTCTTGAAGTGCAAGCTTCCTCCGTCCCTAACTAGCTTCTGCCAGTGGCTTCGGCCGCGTGGCAATCGGTTTCTCCATACAAACTTTGGACCACCGTTTCATTCCCATAAGGGGTGATTTCGGAAAATTCGAAAATTCGTTCTTAGCAAATGTCTACACCGTATAAAGAAACTACCTGCCAAATTACTACAAACTACTAAAGAAACTACTGTTTCTGAGATATCGTGATAAATCAGTGAGTTCTATTTCGCTTTTATATATTTAAAAGATAAGTAAACAGTACCACTATTTTCTACGATTTCTAATTAATTGACACGCCTACAGTGTAGTTTACACGTGGACAATTATATGGTTTCACTAAACATCCTCTATTAGGTACTAACCGTTACAGTATACAGTTATGGTGTAACTTTATTAGTTCGATGCGAATATGGTAGGTCGTTTATAAATTGTCTGGTTTTACAAGAGAAAATCTAAAATACATGTGTTTCAAGGACAACTGAAGGAAGACTGAATGTGCGCCTCAGCATCAACGATTGCATCACTATATATCTTTTTATATCTCTATTGTTTTTTATAAGCTATATTGTATATTACAAAACCTCACAAGGATTCATATATATTTATTATTTCCCTCCATACCTTCCTCCCACACTCCTCACTTCTACACTCAACCTCTCACTTACTCACCACACGTGCCTTGCCAGGGCTACTCCCTGGAGGCACTTACTCACTACACTCCCTCTTGCATTCGCGTACTCTTCCTCTCCTCTTACTATACACTTACACTTCTTACTCTCACTCTTCCTCTACACTCCTCACTCCCATACTCCTCCTCCTCATCATGTAACAACTTACTCCTTAGTGTAACGTAATTCTATTACGTTACATTACGTTACTATCAGGTGGGATCATAGTGAAACACTATTTTATAACAATTAAAAATATATCTATAAATCATTTATCAACACTAATATAATAAAGAGGTAAAGTTTGTTTTTTTGTTTGTAGGAGGTAATCTCTGAAACTCCTGGTCCGATTTCTAAACTTTTTTCACCGATAAATAGCTGCTTTATTCCTGAATGACATAGGCTATAATTTAAGTGAACGGGCGAAGCCGCGGGGAAAAGCTAGTTTCTGATAAACAGACTGTCCATAGGTAAGGCAAGGTTTGTTAGTAACAAAGATTTTATTTATAATTTACTAGCTTTTGTCCGCTGCTTCGCCCGCGTACATAACATATAGCCTAAGTCACTAAGGAATAAAGCAGCTTTCTGTCTGTTAAAAAATGTTAGCAATCAGACCAGTACTTTCAGAGATTACCTCCTACAAACAAAAAACAAACTTTACCTCTTTATTATATTAGTGTAGAAGTGTAGATATATTTCAGACCAACAGACCATCCAAGGAGGAGGCCGAACGCATCAGGCAACGGCGTTATCGCCGCCGCCGCCGGCGCCGGGATACTGATCCCGATTTCCGGCCACCGCAGGCGCGGGCTTGTGGACAGTGAGCAATGGGTAGCTCACTGTCCGGCCGTCCGGTAACTGTCCGTATCAAGCCCAAGTCGTCGACGGCGCGCACTGTTCCCGCGCGCCTCAAGGAGTTGTCAGCAACAGCAGGGACCCTGCCGGGTCGAAGCCTACTGGGGCCAGGGTTATCCGAAAGGGCGCTCGAGCCCCGGTATGAAGGCTAGAAGGAACGGGGTGGGTCTTTTAGTCAGTAAGAGTCTGACACTATCTCCCGCTCCGCCCAAGAGCGGGGGTTGTCACTGAATGATTTTTTCCCACCATAAAAAAAAAGACCATCTAGTGTCTATGTGTCACGCCGGCGTACTCCAATCGTATGATGACAAATACGCGTCTATAAAGCTACGCGACCGTGGTAAGTACGCCTTACTCTTTAATTCTAGCCAACAAACGGACAAACAGATTAACAATATTAACATGGTAACGACTTCTTTACATAGGACAGGTTGCAAACTGGACATTATGGGGATATGAATGAAAGTTTTCCGGCTATTGCGGTCAACTAATGTTGACAGTAAAATAAGGTTGTTTTAAGGGGCCGGCGACGGATGAATTTCCATACAAACGTAATACCACGTTCATTTTCAGTTGGAGCATATTTCCAACATATTATAATGATATTCGGTTATAGACAATATTTATCTAGGTTCTTACGTCGAGTATATTAGAAATATTGTTATTTTTAATACAGGAAAAGCCAAATGGCATGTTTTGCCATTTACGATGTAAAAAAAGTGCGAAATACAACTCGCTTAAATTTCTTTTTATTTTTTCAAAAAAGAAAGACGTGGAACCTAGATAAATATCGTCTATAACCGAATATCATCATAATATGTTGGAAATATGGTCCAACTGCAAATGAGCGTGGTATTACGTTTGTATGGAAATTCATCCGTCGCCGGCGCCTTAAGTAGGATTTTATTAGAAAGGTGAATTGGTGCTTTGGACCCAATGCTGTATCAACTTGTGTTATGTCATTTGAAAGGTCACGATAATAGCTTTGTTTTATTGTACGGCACTAACAATTAAATTCGTACAGGGAAAGAATTATTACTTTACGTGTGAAAGAAAAGATTTTTTTTATCCTAAAAAAATTCTTGAATATTATAACATAAAATTACCTGGCCCCCTAGCCAAGTTAAAACCGTTTCTCTTGCGTCGAACGCTTCGAGTTGGTCACGATTCTTTTGTTCTGACCACGTGACAGAGCGTTGAGATGACGTCATTCCCGTACATTTGAAGTTTTCTACTAGCGTTAACGATTGCAGATTTTCAACTTGGCTAGGAGTACTGACATTGATTCAGTAGCCTATTATGGACTTACATCTACACTAATATTATTAAGAGGTAAATTTTTTTTTTTTGGTTTGTTTCCTACTCTCTGAATACTGGTCCGGTCGCTAAAAGTTTTTAACCGATAGAAAGCTGCTTTATTCCTGAGTGACAAAGGAGATATTATATGTAGGTAAGTGGGCGAAGCCGCGCGCTAAAGCTAGTATTAAATATTTTTAGGTCCATCGTTTATATTTTAGTCTCGTTAAAAATAAAAGGCTCGTTTTGATATCTAAGAAAGACCCTAGAATGTAACTTGTAACGAAACTGAAAGAAACAATGAAATATCTAATAAATTAAGAATCTCGTGTAGTAGTATCTAATTTAGGGTGAGTTGCACCATTTAAGGCGTATAGTCCCTTGAACCATCTGGCCGAAATTATGTGAACGCAACTATCGCACTCGCATAGGCGGCAGTACGCAAATCTGTGCATTTATTTGCGGCCAGCAGTGCCCGGAAAGCGCTTTAAATCCATTTTCTCTGCGAGATATTGATTGATTTACATATGCAATGTTCACTTTGAAGAATATTTAACCACCAATTTTTATGTGTAAAAATGTTTCTAAAGGTCCAAGCCGTTTCGAAGGAGTAGGGAAAAGTTGCGAAAAGTTGCGAAATTGCTAAATATTTTTTTTTGACAAAAGTATTAATTGCACGAAAAAATCAAATGTTGATATTATTGTTCATGAATCTATAATAAACATATATTTCTTTCAAATCAATTGACCTAGCCGTTACGGAGGAGTAGGCCTCAGAAAATCACTGTTTTATGGCACTTTTCGGGCGCTTGGCCCTTAACTATAACGATAACCAAACCATAACCAGCCGTGAAACGGCCGCCTATTGGTCAATTTGACGATTTGACAGCTGTTAACGGCTTTGTTATCGTTATAGTTAAATGGTGGAACTCACCCTTAGTGAATTTATTTATTTATTTATTTAATTCTTTATGCACAAAAGAGTACAAAGGCGAACTTAATAAAATAAATAAATAATCATCATCATCATCATCACATCAGCCGAAAGACGTCCACTGTTGGACATAGGCCTCCCCCAAGCGTCGCCACAACGACCGGTCCTGTGCATCACGCATCCATCGGATTCCCGCGACCCTGACCAGGTCATCGTTCCACCTTGTTGGAGGCCGTCCAACGCTGCGTCTTCCGGTACGTGGTCGCCTCTCCAGAACCTTTCGTCCTCATCGACCATCTGTTCTGCGTGCAATGTGCCCTGACCATTGCCACTTAAAATAAATAATACATATCTTTATTTCCCAAAACTTACAGAAGGTAGTAGTATCTACACTACACTGAACAAGCCGCTTGGTAGTCAAAATACAAATGTCAAAACGACCTTATATTTTTTGTCAACTTTACATGTTGTATGTATACTTATTACATAAAGATTATTCGCCAAAAATATCGTATAAGTATAATAATGTTATTTTAGATAAACAGTAATCGTATTCTTTAAGTAGGAAGGTATTGCGTAGGTTACCTGCCTACTACAAAAAAATGCCTTCGTACATAAAGAATTAGTACACCTACGTAAAGAGTTATTTTTAACCGACTTCTTGAAAAGGAAGAGGTTCTCAATTCGGATGTTTGTATTTTTTTAAGTATGTTCTGTAATTCTCGTGAGGGCCGATCGGCGGCGGCGATCTCTCGCGCCGAGCCTCGGTACAGGTCATACTCCGGAGCGAGGAGGAGTGGCAAGCAGTCGCCTCTTTCTGCGAAACAGTAAAGCTAGCAAAGGAGGAGGCCGACCGCATCAGGCAACGGCGGCGCTCATAGCGCCGCAGCCGCACCCGGGACTCCGATCCCGATTTCCGGCCGGACGGCGAGCAATGGGTAGCTTTCTGTCCGACCGTCCGGTAACTGTCCGGACCGAGCCCAAGTCGTCGACGGCGCGCACTGTTCCCGCGCGCCTCAAGGAGCTGTCAGCAACAGCAGGGGCTCAGCCGGGTCGAAGCCTACTGGGGCCAGGGTTATCCGAAAGGGAAGCTCGGTCCCAGTACGAAAGGCACAAAGGAAAAGGGTGGGCTTTTAATCAAGTTGTTGGGTGGGTTGTCATTGGATGATTTTTACCACCATAAAAAAAGTATGTTTTGTAATTTAATTTTGTAGGATTGGTAAGTTAAATACTGTTTTTTAGTTTAAATATCATATAATTTGGTAAGGTCTATAAATATATTAAAAAAACACTTTTGGTATTTAATACAGATACCAAGTGTTTTTTTTTTAACTGTTAGGGGGCACGGCAGTGCTAAGCACATGTATATCACAAGAAATTAAAATTATTAAATGTTTAGTCCGATTGCCAAGTCAATCTAGGTCATCAAGGTCTGGTATTAGGTACATGGATCTTACACCTTTTTTCGGTAGAAGAACTGAGTTGCAAGCCTTGGGTTTTTTACAAGTTATGTTTTTGATGGCATTTACGTTTAGCAAATAAATAAGTAAAACATGTAAAAACCAACTCAAATATATATACATAAATATCATATATATTAACTAATTACGAGTATTTATAAGTTAATTATGCTCTTATAAATATGAACTAGCTTAATTAAGAAAAGATCTTGTGATGTCTTAATCACAGATTATTATAAATAGACTAACGGTCACTACAATGCTTGTAGTGACCGTTATATTCACGAAGTTTCATCCGTATCAGTCAAGCCGTTTGGGGAGAAATATATGACAAACACACGTACAGAAAAATGATGTATATAAAGATATATACATTAGAAAGGGCTATGCTTGGAGTTTCCATGCGTGTTCGCATTAAAGTCGAAGATATTATCCGCAGGAGAAACAATGTTACCGATAAAGCCCGAATAAGCGGCAAACTTAAATGGCAGAATAGATAGTCTGTGGGGCCCCAAGGTTCTGGAGTGGCGACCGAAAGACGCAGCATTTGAAGACCTCCCATAAGATGGGACGACGACCTAGTAAGGGTCATGGGAATCTGATGGATGCGAACGTATTTCGGCTGAAAGGATGGTGAAATTCAAGCTAGAACTACATTAAACAGTCGCACACGTGTTACACGCCTGATTTGTACGCAGAACGACGTCGCGTGGCGTGGATCTAGTGTAGCTCTGCAAGTCTAGTTTCCATGTAAAATGTATGGAGACCGACGCGCTCAGTAGCCTGATTCACGTAATGAAAACCGTAACGATATCGTAGCGATTTAGTCGTTCAAACTTTAGACCATTTCCGTATTCACATCCATCAATCGAGTTTGAACGACACCTATTTTAAAGTCATTTGAAATTCGTCGATTAAAAAAAAAACTGTATTACATTATCCTGGTAGAATACTTATTAATGTAACTGGAAATAAGTCGATATATCGTGAATACCGCTTTTGGATAGGACTTCGATCGAACGACTATAAAACTTAAACGATATTTGGCTTGTTTGATTTTACGTGAATCAGGCTACTGATCAGCGTGTGTGGCACACGTCAGCGCAGTTTCTACCTTCAGTCAGTATGATACGTTTGATTGTAGGTACAGACTTCACAGAACCTTGTGTCAATTTCATCGAAGCGAGTAAAGTAAGTAGATTAGTACCTATGTAGTCTCTGTTAATCCTCGTACTTTTGTCTGACACGTAATTAAGGATGAGACTAATTAATACATAGATACTATAACGCTCTTAGTGTTAGAACCATACGGGATAGTAGTAGACTGAAAATATTTGATTTACGCATCAAATACTGTTTTGTTTCTTAAAAAAAAAAACATAAATTGCCTTACACTCAGGGTTTACTGGGTAAGCCATAATCATGGCAGTAAGTCCCTTCTTAGAGGATTGGCTGAAGAGGAGTCATGGCTTCCTTACATTCTGCATAGCGCAGGTTCTCACCGGACATAAAAAGTACTGGAGTTTCCTGCATCGAATTCAGGCGAAAGAACCATACGGGATAGTAGTAGACTGAAAATATTTGATTTACGCACCAACTATAATTGTTTTGTCTCTATAAAAAAAAACATAAATTTCCTCACACTCCGGGTTTACTGGGCATGCCATAATCATGGCAGTAAGTCCCTTCTTAAAGGATTGGCTGAAGAGGAGTCATGGCGTCCTTACATTCTGCATAGTGCAAGTTCTCACCGGACATAAAAAGTACGGGAGTTTCCTGCATCGAATTCAGGCGAAAGAAACTCCCGGGGGTGACGGGTGTGAACCACCCGGAAGACAGATTGATCAAGCGCGAGCCTATTAATAATAACAATAAAAAATACAAAATCAACCGTCCTTGATTCCACAGCGAAATTAATTGTAAAAGAACAGCTTAGTTAACTTTTCTTTGATTACCTACTCGTACCTATTCAGGTTTTTCAATATAGGTATGTATTTCCTTATATAACAACCACACAAACACACTTACCAAAATACTTCCCATAATTAACCGCTACCTAAAATTGTATAATCATATACCTAATTGACCGATGACCTGGTGATGGTTGCGGGAATCCGATGGATGCTGGACGCACAGGATCGTTCATTATGGTGACACTTGGGGGAGACCTATGTCCAGCAGTGGACGTCTATCGGCTGAAATGATGATGATGATGATATCTAATTGTATTGTTAACATCAGACTGATTGCACAATTGTTCATACTGGGATGTAAGGATGTTAATGGGTGACATGTAAACCTACCCGAACTTTTTATTCTTTTACTGTCTATATTTTATGAACCTTGAAATTAAACAATTTGAAACGTTTTCCCAAAATCGCAGGTATATGGCATGACATATCATTTGCTATCAAATTTTCAGGCACAGGAAAACCTTCCTTATTATTCATAATCACCGAAATCTCTCAATCAAGCTACCAGATCTAATTCCCCTGATTAGCAAGAGACATGGTAATCACTAGCATACTTCCAAGCTATGATACATCCACAAGGTCGGGACAGCAGACAGCCAGGCGCCAGAGTGGGTGGCCGTTCGACCCGCCATGCAAGGACATTACAGTAAGTTATGTCAACAAAATTGTTATAAATATTTCTAGAAGGATTTTTCGTATATAGTGGGAGGGAAAACTATTTGGCTTGTCATGGGGTGATTTGTAAGGAGTTCTTTTAAAAGATTTGAAGGCTGTACAGTTGGCGTTATGGTTGAGCGATTGACTGCTTTGCTGCGGGTTGTGGTTTTGATTCCTGCATAGAACAAAATATCTGTATGGCTTGCAGATAATTGTTCTGGGTCTGGGTGTCTTGTGTCTGAGATTACATGTTTTTGAATGGACCCACAATGCAGGAGTTATTTCTTATTGTAGGTCAACATTTAAAATGGATTGGTGGACATGTGAAAAGCGTATGTTTCGACTTGTTTTAGTGGGTTCTATAACCTAAGTGAAATATTGTTTTAGGCAAAAATCGAATCCACCAATAATTAAGTGTATTCAAGTGGCTACTTAAAGGTAAAAAGACGCAACGGCACTGGACCTTTAGGGCTAATTTTGTTTCAAGCGTTTACAAAGTAGCGACATAGCGAATAGAGTCATATTAGACGAAGCATATCATATTGGTGACAAGCTCCATAACAAGGTAGCAGATATATTATTATTGTTCAATACGTTTGACCCAATTTTAGTCGTATAAGCATCTACTGAAAACCTACATTCATTGATTTTCATCTGTACTCTCAAAGGTTCTGTTGAAAACCAGTGTCAGGCAACTGCTACGTAGTTGTCTGGTATTATGCTGAATTGGACCTATTTGGCAGAGCCGTGAGACAAACAATTTTTTTTTTCTGTTTAATTTGGGTATCAAATATACATACGTGTTTTATTTTTCTTTCTTTACATGCTTTTTTGCTGCGGAATTGTTTGAAAAAAGTTACCAAGAGCAGGAGCAGGAACACAGGTGGGTTTGAGTCAATAAAAGTCTGACACTGTCTCTCGCTGTACTCATAGTCGGAAGAGTTATTTGAAATTCCCCCCCAAAAAAACATCTTTTTGGCTATAATAATTACGATATATTATGAAAACCAAACTCTAAGAGCTATGTATATTTTACTGGAACACCATGGTGGCACAACCAGTTTCGCCGCCATGGTTTCCCGGTGAAAATAGGCTTAAGCTACCTAACTAGACCCCAAACAGACACCAGAGCGGCCACACGTCCGAGCTGGTCGCGCCACCAAATTGGTTGCGCAACCAAACGGTCACCTGAGTAACTCTCTATAGAGCATACATTTAATTGGTAGCGGTGACTGAACGCGCCGCCATGGTGTCCCGGTGAAATGTAGCCCTAAAACTTTATCCTATAAAATAAGATAAAAGAGGCATTGAACTACTGCTAAATATCAGACACAGTGGCTTACAAGCTCTAAGTAGAATTGTTTTATTCGTAAAACGCCTGAGTCATGTCCGTTACATTGACCCGCAGTTGTTTTGGCAAGGAATATGGCATGACGCTTTGGACTGTGGCGTAATAAAGTAGATCAAGGTTTTATCCAGCTCTTTTTTTTTTGTTTTCGAGGGCGGAAAACCTTCAAAAGGTGCCTGGACTTTTGGGGGGAAGACCAGGGAGTGTCGGATTCTTACCTAACTAAAACCACCATGGAAATTACAGTCAGCACATGGAAAGGACCCCGTGACCTCTTTAAAGACCACCCCGGAACTCATTAGGTCTCCTTGAGGAGACTGTGAGGTCTCTCCCGTGAGCCTCGTTGTGTACGACAGAACGCGATCATTGTGCCATCGTCTTTCCTGAAATCACTCGGTGGGCGGGCAGAGTCCCCACTCTGAGAGTCCATCACCTCGGAGTCCCGCCTACGTGCCTTCAGTTGCCCTTTATCTAGGACCACGGGTTTTCAAAAGTCGACCCATGGTCCCAGTAGGTTTCGGCCCTGCTTGGCCCCTACGGTGTTACTGACATTTCTTTGAGGCGTGCGTTGAACATTACGCGCCGTGAAAGTCCCGGGCTCGGTCTGTTCGGTAACCGGGTAGACTGCGAGCTAACCATGATTGCTCGCCGTCCGCAAGCTCACGCTCTTTATTCTTAGGTGCCAGATAATCTACAGTAATATTATAAAGAAATAAGTATTTGTTTTTTTATTCTTTGTTTGTAGGAGGTAATCTCTGAAAGTACTGGTCAGATTGCTAAATTTATTTCACCGATAGAAAGGTGCTCAATTCCTGAGTGACATATCCTATATTCTATGTACGTGGGCAAAGCCACTGACAAAAGCTAGTCTGTCATAAATTCTGTTTAAATGTTTCATGAGTTCTTTCAGTTGTATTTTGCAGTCCCAATCCTGCAGCCAGTCAACAAATACCTGGCTTTACAGTTCCTAACAGACACACAAATTCGTAACGAATTAACCAATAAGTCCTTTAGATTATTTAACACTTCCTAACCTCTCAAGAGGATAGGTCTAAGGTTACTAAACGTAATAAGGTTACTTTCTCTACAACACTACAGGGTGACGTTTTATTGGATTAAAGTCATTCAAATAAAGATGTACGGCACTTGGCGTTGGCGGTCAGCGTTTGGGCTAATTTTATGCGATTTTTATGGCAGCCTACTGAAGTAAATCTAATGGGAAGTTTATGTTACTTTGTTGGTTTTGGGACAAAGTGTAAAGAGGGTTCAGTTTATGAAGAACCAGATTCTGGCTTTTGCCAGAGCCTTGTAGCCGATGCTTGTCACTGATGCTTGTTGCGAAGATAGTAGAAAATGGTTATTTATTTATAAGCATATACTGTTCCACTGCTGAGCAAAGGCCTCAACCCAACTTTTTCCAGGTATTCTTTTCTTGAGCCACCTTGAACCAGCCCCTGTGGTCGTCACCTCTTGATCTCAGCGGCTTCGTCCATCACCAAGAAAATTGTACCAAAGAAAAATAAACCTTTTACTCGTATGTGCTGTGCCAAGACATTTTTTTTTTTTTTTAATTATTTCATTTACAGTTTTCGTTGTTATATACATAATTTCCTCGCCAAACTTTACAGTTTGATGGCGAGATACGCTCGCTTTTATAACTTAAACAACAAAAGTCTACAAAACAACAATCCAACCAAAACCATAGCTACATTCGGTTAATATTTTAGCACAATGTTAAAGTGGGTAAGCATAAGCATTCAGCGCGTCCGGCAAAGTATTCGCGCCATTCGGGCAATACAAACTGTAACTTATTTACTTTTAGTAAAGGTCATTCTACGATGCCCAAGTAACGTAAGCACCCGGGTAGACACGCCGAGTGCACCACTTGCTCAAAAAACAATAAATATTTTACCTACACTAATATAATAAATATTTTACTTACTACACTACGTAACTACGAAATCTTGTCGAGGAGACAATTCTTCAGCTTTGACTTTAAAATGCCTTGACTTAAATTAGGTGACATGGTCTACCTTGTGCCAAATATACATATCCGTTAAGCATTTCGAGCGTGAAGAAGTACTAAACTTCAAACATACAGACAAACTTTCGCCTTTATAATATTAATGGGACTATGTATCGCCTTTATCCGGGTGATAGTAGACCATTATACATAGGTAACATATTCCTGAGATAAAAACCATCCTATATGCTATTCCTTTACCCCTAGCCAAATTGATGTATAATCTGCAATCATTAACGCTAGTGGAAAACTTCAAATGTGGGGAATAGCGTCATCTCAACGCTCAGTCACGTGGTCAGAACAAAAGAATCGGGGGCGTCGTCAACTCGAGGCGTTGACGCAAACGAAACGGTTGTAACTTGGCTAGGGGGGCAGAATATGGTCAGTTTTAATCGTAATTTGTTCAGCGTTCGAGTTTGAAATATAAAACATACACAGAAACTTTCACTTTTTAATATTAGTGAGAAGTGATAGTGTGAAGTGTGATGGCTATAAACATCGAGAGACTAGAATAGATGCCTCTTCAAACGGAATCAGAATCAGAATATTTATTTATTTCTCTAGTTTTATATTACATATCACTTAGAATATTTCATTTCACAATAACGTGTTTCATTTTGTCCGTAGAGTAGGAGCTTTTGAAACCTATCCTGGTCATTTCCTCTATTTCTAGTGCTCATATAATTTTACGTGAGGATAACAATAAAGCAGTGGGGATTAGCCTCAGAGGTAAGCCGCTTATCACTGTATTAAGGCTTATAGTCCCTTGAACCATCTGGCCAAAATTATGTGGGCGCACCTCGGGCACCCGCCTAGGCGGCAGTACGCAAATCTGTGCATTTATTTGCGGCCAACAGCGCCCGGAAAGCGCGCGGCTGACCTTTAAATCCATTTTCTTTGCGAAATATTGATTGATTTACATATGCAATGTTCACTTTGAAGAATATTTAACCACCAATTTTTATGTGTAAAAATGTTTCTAAAGATCCAAGCCGTTTCGAAGGAGTAGGGAAAAGTTGCGAAATTGCTAATTATTTTTTTTAGACAAAAGTAATAATAGCACGAAAAAATCAAATGTTGATAATGTTGTTCATGAATCTATAATAAACATACATTTTTTTCAAACCTATTAACCTGGCCGTTACCGAGGAGTAGGCTTCAGAAAGTCACTGTTTTATGGCACTTTTCGGGCGCTTGGGCCTTAAGTGACTCTACAGTCAGAGCCTACGCTGTCGGAAGGAGGCCAGTCGTCTAAAGAGTGGCTTGTCCCTATCTTTTTTCTTAATGTACAGAATGTCATCAACTCTAGTAGCGAAAAGAAAGGGATTGTGCTGTCCATAGCGCGTGTACACCGGGCCATGTTCTTGTAGCCCCTCGATCGACAGAGATTTTAGACGTTCTATCATGTCGCCGTGCGGATGATGCGCACCAATGTACCCCGGAGCTTCAAACGGAGAGGACGCTAATGTAACCCTATATTCTATTTGAATATGTAAATAAAAAATCTTTACAGTCGTTATGAATATTAAAATTTTTCAAAATTCCGACAACTGGTACGATTTTTATAACGTAAATGATGTTGTGATTCTGTGCAAATATTTTAATGAATTTATTGAATTTTCTGATATCTGAATAGATTTAAAGCCAACTCTAGAATAAATACAAAGGAGGGAAAATTATCATCATCATGTCAGCCAACGACATCCCTATGTTGTTTAAAGGCCTCCCCCAAGAGTCACCACCACGACCGATCCTGTGCTTCTCATCACCAGCCTTTTTAATGTTCCCACTGTTGGGACTCAAGCCTCCTCTCTAGGAGAGGGAATGGGCCGTAATCCACCACGCAGGCCCAGCGCGTGTTGGTGAATGTCACATGTCTTCGAATTTTTGGTTCTAGGACATGCCGGTTTCCTCACGGTGTTTTCCTTCACCGTTTTGAGAGCAGTGGTGATGAAAAAAATTACACAAAGTAATGCGCCTCGCTGGGTTCGAACCTGCGACCCACAACTCGTAAGTCGGGGCCGTTACCACTCGGCCTAATTGCTTCTCGCATCCATTGAATTCCCGTGACCCTCACCAGGTCATCAGTCCAAATTATGGGAGCCCTATCAACGCTGCGACTTTTAGCATGTGGTTGCCACTGTAGAACCAGGCCCTATCGACCATCTGTACTGCGAGCTATGTGCCCTGCCCAATACCAATTAAATTTGGCAATTCTTCGGATTATATCGGTAACCTTGGTTCTAATGCGGATACTTTAATTCCTGACAAAATTGCTGATTGGATGTTCTACGCGCACGGTAGTGCGCAGGCCAAGTTCCAGCAACAGGCCGCGTGCATGCCGTGCACTATTTACACGAACCGTTTTGACCCACTTTTGACCCCCTGTAGCTCAGTACCTATTGCAAGTACAGAGATAAAATTGTACCTACGTAATCATATACTATTTAAAATTTACAAACGTCTATAGGAAGTACAGCCACTGGCGACACATGGAAGAGGCATATAGAATAGAATAGAATAGAATAAACTTTATTGTACACCAAAATAGTAACAATTTCACAGAAACTTAAACCTATGTGCACAGTGGCGGTCTTATTGCTGAAAGCGATGTCTTCCAGACAACCTTGGGATGGAATATAAGAACTTAAACTAAAAAAAAAAAAAACATATGCCTAACTTATTTCGACTGATACGATCATGATGATAACAACATATAATATTATCATATATTTTTTTTTTTTAATGTAGACAGAGAACACTGAAAAGTATGCTATTATTTGACAATTTAACCCACAAATGCTAGCCTCTTGTACCATGTTCTAAAGGTATTTCTATCGCTAAATGTTTAAGCGTCTTAACACTAACTTAAAATGAAGTTAGACGGCTGGGATATTCAGTAGTGAGTGTAAGAATTTCCCCTAAAATAAATCCCATGAAATTTTCAAACTAAAGAATGAGGCGTATTTTCCCTAATGTGATTGTTGTGCAAAGTGCCTGAGATGCTATCTAGTTGTCACGCAAGGACATAATCAGAGTAATGGTGGATTTTACACAAAATTACGCGAAAGTAACGTGATCTTTTAGTTGACCTTGACCTTTTTAGAGCATGATGGGCTTGGGTTCAAACCTAGCCAGGCGCATTAACAACAACAACACATTTCATTACTGTTCTCAAAATGGTGGAGGAAAATATTCTAAGGAAACGAACGAAATGTTGCGAGATGAGTTGACTTTTACTGACAAAAACTCACCTGTGTTTTTTCTGTTACCAATTGTAGCCTAGCTCCCTCACTTCACTCAGACGGAAAACAGAACTTAGGAGCCCCCAACCCGTAATACTATTCCCAGGTATATAGCCATTGTTACGTGATTATGACGTCATCACACATCTTTCTCTACATATTTTGGTAATACAGATATCTTGTGAATATTATCTACTAGCTTTTGCCAGCGGCTTCGCCCGCCTATATAGAATATAGTCTATGTCACTCAGAAATAAAGCAACTTTCTATCGGTGAAAAAATTATCGCAATCGGACCAGTACTTTCAGAGATTTCACTCTACAAACAAAAAAACAAACTTCACCTCTTTATATTAGTGTAGATGTAGATTGTAATCAAAACACAAACCGGTAAATAACATTGAAAATCAACTAAAAAAAAAATATACTATGAAAACCTTGTATATTGAATTGAAATTCTAATGACGCATTTTTTCCGATAACTATTTTTTTTTAAAACATGCTTTGTGAAATATATGAGCGAGTGACGGAAGTTATGGAATACCAACGTAGCGGTCAGGCGTTTTATCTCTTTTTTCGCTTTCTCTTTTTAACAAACATTGCGCTGGATGAAACAACAAGCTCTTAAACCTGCTCTCGTTGGCGATAGACGAATATAGAAAAGCACTCTTAAGTACTGATTCTCGACCAAAAAAAAAACCTATTATCTAGCTAAATTATACGGCAAACTAAACATATTCATATTCCTAAGACGGGTTTTACTCCACTTACAAATTCAGACATCAGACAGGAACATAACTGTTTGAGTGTCAGTAGAACGAGACGTCATAAACGATTTGGTTATGAAACATGTGCTTTTACGTATATGCCTTTACGACTGAGGTAAAATAAAAAAATACAAGAATAATATGAACTCTTTCTTTTTGAGGTGGAAAATCAACACAATTCAAAATCATTTTATTTCACACTAGCTTTTACCAGCGGCTTCGTCCGCGTACATAAAATGTAGCTTATGTCACTCAGGAATAAATCAGTAGCCTGATTCACGTAAAATCAAACAAGCCAAATATCGTTGAAGTTTTATAGTCGTTCGATCGAAGTCCTATCCAAAAGCGGTATTCACGATCTATCGAATTATTTCCAGTTACATTAATAAGTATTTTACCAGGATAATGTAATACAGATTTTTTTTTTAAATCGACGAAATTCAAACAACTTTAAAATCGGTGTCGTCCAAACTCGATTGATGGATATGGAAATGGTCTAAACGACTAAATCGCTACGATATCGTTACGGTTTTCATTACGTGAATCAGGCTACTACTTTCCATCGGTGAAAAAATTTTAGCAATCGGACTAATAGTTGCATAGATTACCTTCAACAAACAAAAAAAAATATTATTATTAATAATGTAGACTAGTGTAGATAGGCCTACTTAGGCCCTTATAAAACATCAGAAGCTAGTACACGGCTTGACCTTTTTTACCCTACGTTTTTCTTTGCGTTTAGTTTTTTGTTTTTTTTACGCACAAGACCGGTCGTTGTGGCGACCGCGACGCTTGGGGGAGGCCTATGTCCAGCAGTGGACGTCTTTTGGCTGGTATAATGATGATGATGATGATGATGACCTTGGTGGGAAACTTGTGGAAATATTTTCTTCTTTTTTTTTATTTAGTAGTACTATCACCCGATGGCGTTTTTACAATGTTAAGTACAAACCTAAGTTTACGTTTAATAACTCCCACGAATAGCACTAAATAATTAAAGGTTTTCTATAAATGTCACACAAAACAAGATATCTGTCCAAGATAGACTTGTTAAAATATTTTTGTTATTTTTTGAGACAAGTTACAAAAGGTCACTGGTGTTTCTGCTTACGCCTTTGGGCATGGCATGTAGCGTTGTCTTCGAAATTCAATTAAGTTAAACCCACATTCCATTTATTTATTTTAAACTACCTTTTTACTGCGACTTCCCACGTGATACTAGAAAATTATCCTAAAGAAATGTCAGCAATACCGTAGGGGCCAACAGGGTCGAAGCCTACTGGGGCCGTTCCAGGGGCCTCCTGGTCAAAGGAGGAGGCCGAACGTCAAAGGAGGAGGCCGATCGCATTAGGCAACGGCGTTCTCGCCGCCGCCGCCGGGATTCTGATCCCTCAAGGAGTTGTCAGCAACAGCAGGGACTCAGCCGGGTCGAAGCCTACTGGGGCCAGGGTTATCCGAAAGGGAGCTCGAGCCCCGGTATGAAGGCTAGAAGGAACAGGGTGGGTCTTTTCAAGAGCGGGGGTTGTCATTGGATGATTTTTTCCCACAATAAAAAAAAGGGGCCTCCTGGTACGTAAGGCAAAAAAGAATTGGGTTTTAGTTATTTATAGTCCTCACACCTTCCCGCTAGTGCAGGAGAACTCATTGGATGATTTCTCACCAAAAAAAACCCAAAAAACACTCTCAGAATAAATATTATGTCCTTACATAAGAAATTAGCGTTTTGTCGTACTGACCACTTTGATCTGAAATATCTCCTCTTTGGTTAAGAATTCCAAATTCAAATTTATACATTCACTAGCTTTTGCCCACGACTTTGCCCGCGTACATAAAATGCCTATGTTACTCAGGAATACAGCAGCTTTCTATCGGTGAAAAAATTTTAGCAATCGGACCAGAACTTCCAGAGATTACCTTACAAAAAAACAAACTTTATCTCTTTATTATATTAGTGTAGATTTAGCTTGTACATTAATTTGAATTTTGAAAACAGTCATTCATTTGTTTTTTCTTCATTAGTTTTGCGTCGCTTATTACCGCAGTGTGGACAACATGAAATATCGGTATATTTACCAGTACGAGTTCTACCGTAGCACCAGTGCTGCAGAAACAGCTTGAAGGATTAATGATGTGTACAAAGCTGGTATCGCAAAAGAAAGCACGGTACGTTTTTGGTTTCAACGTTTTCAACTACATAACAAGCTTATAACTTTGTGATTTTCTATGATACAGTCATGAAATTTTGTACATAGATTTTTTGCATAAAAATACTAGAGTCTGTCTAATAAGTTAAACGACTTGGGTAATTATTAGGATTTAATTAAATCTGATGTAGTCAACACAGGTTCAATAATCAAAGTTGATTAAGAGATAGAGATCATTGTTTACTATACTCCATTTGTTTAGGTAGTTAACTAAATGTAAACAATCTTAACATGTCTTTTATCTAAAAAATTGTCTAAAAAATTTATTCAAAAATGTTTACATTTAGGTATTTACCTAAACTGATGTTAGGTAATTTACTAAATTTAAATGATCTTTGTATGTCTTTTATACGATTTATTTTAAATAAAAAGTCATATCAAGATTGTTTACCTTTAGTTAACTACCTAAACAAATGGAGTATAACAGAAGAACCTTGTGAAAAGTATCGAATATAAGTATTTTTTATTAAATGATATACAAAATTCCCAAGTCGGTTCACTTATTAGACAGACTAGACACGTGTTTCGGGTTTCGAATAGGTATACTAAAACTAAGATCGTATATTAGATTATACCGACCTAATTTTATAATAGGTAAGGGCTTCTTCACACGTACCACAAACACACCTCAACCACACCACGTGACTGGGCGTATATTTCGTATTGAAAATGAATGGGACTATTCACACGTAAGTACCACATTTTGCAGTCGTTATCGATGGTGTGTGTGATACCGACCACATCGCAACCACAACGCAACCACTAGCGACACTGCGAACTAGTAGCCGACCACATCGCAAACAACGTTGCGTCGACGCAACAACAGTGCGTAACCGTGTCTGCACACCACGTAACCGCACCGCAACTATTGGCGACAATGCAATCACCTCGACATTTTGTCGGTACCACAACGCAACTACAAAAAGCTGCTGTGACACTATTCACACATATCCAATGCATCACAGCATTTTGTCGTTGCGACGTAGTGTGGTACGTGTGAAGAAGCCCTTACTAAAGTCAATTCTGAACAAATTGCTTTCAAGATGAGCGTATTTTTATTATATGTTGTATACCTATGTACCTACTAGTATAATAGTATTATTTCACTTGAACGCGCAAGTAAAATAATTTAATTCAATATGCGAACCTCTTCGTGTTGATTCGTTACTCTTGCCTTCACATTCAAATCAGTTTAATTTTGTGTGTAACTTGAAATTAAACACAATTTCACAGACCATTACCATGGTTTAAGTTTTAACAAATTTTCTTACTGTTTTACCAATTTATAGTGATCTCTGGGTTCTAGAGGTTGTTTTTTGTATAGGTAACCATAATTTTTGTCAAGATATAAATTACATTCTTGACTTTTACCCCTCGAATCCTACTGGTGCCAAGAGAAAAGGAAAATCCAGGCCTGGTATGAAGGCAACGAAGGAACAGAAGTGGGTGTTTAGTCAGTAAAAGTCTGTCACACCCTCCCATATCGGCCAAGAGCGGGAGATGTCATTGAATGACTTTTCCTACCTAAAAAAAACAGTAAGCAACTAAGCAGTGATGCAATCTTTGACAATGAAGCGCATTAGTTTATTAAGAGCCTATTTACTCTAGCCTTGAAGACTCTTTAATTAAGTACAATCGGACAGGAAGATGTCGTCCGAGACTAAATCCTGTGATGTACGATAGTAAATGTGATATAAACGACGAGGCGAAACGCTTAGTTCGGACCGTAGAAGTGCCTCGTTCTTATAATGTTTTTAATTCATTGGAAATTAGGGGATGAAAGTATAAGTTCTACTACGACATCAACTAGGCAACATGAAGAAAAAGGTCTCTGCTGTACCTATTGATTCATGGTTGACGCAGTGGTTGAACGGTTGGCTGCTGCGCTGCATGTCTCGGATTCGATTCCCGCATGGTACAAATACTTATTTGAAGGGCCTACAGATATTTGTGAGAGCAGTGGTGGCTGAGTTGTAACAGCCTCGAGTTACGAGTTGTAGGTCGTGGGTTCAAACTCAGCCAGGCGCATTACTTTGTGTAATTTATTTCATCACCACTGCTCTCAAAACGGTGAAGGAAAACATCGTGAGGAAAGCGGCATGTCCTAGAACCAAAAAATCGAAGACATGTGACATCCGCCAACCCGCACTGGGCCCGCGTTGTGGATTACGGCCCATTCCCTTTCCTAGAGAGGAGGCCAGAGTCCCAGCAGTGGGAACATTATAAGGCCGACTATGCTATGCTATGCTACTAGATAATATTATATTATGTTCCTAAACTAAAATAGATCTTAAGAATATTGTTACTAACACTTATATGGATCTCAATCCGAAATAAATGGAGTTTATTATTATTTTTATAAATGTTCAGCATTAAAGGTATTTTTACAAGTTTCAGTTCGACAAGATTTTTCCGAGTGTGGAGAATTTATTTAAAAAAATAATTTTTGTCAAACTCGACCAAATGTTGGAACCAGCCGATGTTTTTTGGCGGTTTCAGCTGACCAAAGCAAAACTTGTGCATATTTATGAGTACTTTCGGTCCTTAAAAAATATATGTTTTCAAAGCCACCCTGCGTATCTAGTATTACAAAAATAGCGTATTAGATTAATGCTATAGGATTGTTCGAAAAAGTTATACCATAGTCTTGAAATGCAAAATGCAACTCATGGAATGAAGGTGTGTTTTAGTTGGTAAAAGTCTGAACCTTGCTCTTACCAGAAAGGTCATTTGATGGTTGTCCACCTTAAGAGAATTGGACAGAGCGGGGGTTGTCATTGGATGATTTTTCCGACCATAAAAAAAAGGGTATTAGACCTATTATTTGTATTAGTCTAAGATCCGATTAAGAACGACCTTCACCGGTCTGTTTAATGGATGAAACGTATTTTATGATAAATTAAGTATATTAAATAATATAACGCGGGTGGGTTGCCTAAGAAATTCCATTCCACAAGATTTATTTTAGTCACATTTTTTAAATCGTTTCGAAACACTACACTGCGCTCCAAAACGCAAATCGTTGATGTGACTCAAAAAACTACTCTACAGTGGGACTGAGCAGGACATGACTGCCGTATGTCTAACGAGCTGTGGGGCCGTAAGACACAGGATTAGTGCCCAGATGTAGTGACACGAGGCCGGGACAGACCACAAAGGAGATGGGACGACGACCTGGATATCTTCCATGAGAATAGGAAACAGAAAAAGAGGAACTGTGATCGTTGGAAAGAATGGTGCCTTTGCCCACCTGTGGACAAGTACTATATACACCACAAATTTTTAATTAGTACAATTAATTCAAGGGCTTATTAAAAATGGTCTTGTTATTATTTAAGTAAAGTCTCAATAAATAATATTCATAAACAGCAAAGTTATTAGTATTTGTTTATATCCTAAAATGTCACTCAATTTATGGAAATATTGTACTTACTTACAGGCTATTGATTATGAATGAATAAATGACGATCAAAATAGAAAAAACACTGCGCGTAGTATTTTTCAAAAAAAACATAAAAACAAAAAAAAAACTTTACCTCTTTATTATATTAGTGTAGATAAAAATAGACACAGTAAAATAGCTCCATCAAATCTAAGACAGCGCTAAATCTTCAAAGCTCATACATTAACTGAAAAACAAAACAAAATCACTGTTCTCAATACAAAACCGACCGGTTACAAAGCGGATCGGATACGGTTATTGTAACGCTGTGAACCGGTGACGGGCCGCACCGTAATACAATATAAATGCAGTGTCTTCACTTGCCGGATGACGTCGAGTGACGTCAGAATGGCGGAACTAGCCCCCATACTGTACTGTGGGAATAAAAGGTGAATAATAATAAGTAGGAATCTTTAGGACTTATGAAGTTTATGGTTTAAAGTAAATACAATTCTTCTGTACTTGTGTTGACATCTTCTATCACCCCTACATTAGCATCTTTTACAATTGGATAGACAATTGCGCTTCTTAGACAATTGGACAGACAATAAATTGATCGTACTCATCAAACAAACATTGTCCTGAGTGGGAATCGAACCCACGACCTCCGGCATAGCAGTTAGCGCCACTGGCCACTAGACCAACAGGCAAGTCAAAATATTTTTATGTACAAATATTTATTTTTTATGCCAAGAATAAATTAAGTGTCTGTGTGAAAGGATTCCATTTCAGTTTATCCGAAGAAGTGAGATAAAGTAATAGGGTGTTCAAAATAAAGGGTTGAGCTGGAAGTCATTAATCGTGTCTAAATATAGGATTGTTATGGCCTCACCCTTTATCCGTATTGTAAAGGTTACAGCTCTGCTAGGGCCACAGGATTGTTTGAAGAAGGTAAGAAGGTAAATGCAAAGGGCAACTCAAGGAATACAGGTGGGTTTTTAGTCAGTAAGTCTGACACTTCCATTTGCTGCACACAGAGCAAGAGAAGGTATTTGATGATTTCTTACCTAAAAAAAAATAAAAAATAAAGGATTGTAGCTCATCAGTTCATGTACATTGGCACGAGGTGTAATGCTACTGTCATAAAGAGTTTATCTTCAGAAAAAAAAACTCTAGACATATCGTTTTAATCTACATACATCTATTATAAAGAGGTAAAGTTTGTTTTTTTTTGTTTGTGAGAGGTAATCTCTGAAAGTACTAATCTGATTGCGAAATTTTTTTTCACCGATAGAAAGCTGCTTTATTCCTGAGTGACATAAGCTATATTTTATGTGAAGCCACGGGCAAAAGCTAGTATTTCCTATTTTTGGCACTCTCTCTGTTTTATTGTCTATCAAAAACTGACTTAAGACAGTTCAATTATTTTCCTATTAAATTTAAATCTCAGTCTAAATTTACATAAACCTTTAAAAGTAACCACAAGACGTATGCAATGATCCGTCGGTACCTAAATGGTGGATGGGCATCCCACCCATACGCACAGAACATTTTGGGAACACATTTATTATTTGTTATTCTTTAGCTGTACGTTAAAGAATGGAATTTCCAACCGGAGTCTGTGTTACCTGATAGCTACAACCTAGAGATATTTAAGTCAAGAATGAATGTTACTTCTAAGCAAGCGTGCTGCACCGTCGACCACATCATCGCTTACCATTAGGTGAGATAGTAGTTATTCGTCCGGACTCAAGACACATTGAAAGACCACTAAGTTTCTTATGCGATCTTCTTCGATATCTCAGTACCATCTACACTAATATTTTAAAGAAGTTTGTTTTTTTTTTGGTAGGAGGTAATCTCTTAAAAATACTGGTTCGATTACTAATTTTTTTTTACCGATGAAAAGCTGCTTTATTCCTGAGTGACATAGGTTATATTTTATGTATGCGAGCCAAGCCGAGGGCAAAAGCTAATTCTTAATAAAAACTACAATATCTTCTTTATAACATCTTGGCTTTTCACAACAAAGACATTGTAGATTTACGTTCGATAAAACATCGATTTATGACGAATGTTTAGGAAGCAATAAAGAACAACTTGATAATATTTCATGGCTACCGTAAAACTTATAGAGAACGCATAAATATTTGTGCGAAGGCATATAAAATTGAATGATTGTTATGCTGAAATTCTAGATTTTACGAACATATAATGGTATTTAATGTATTATTTCCATGTAAAAATTTTCCCGTTAAAGATGAATACACGACAGTAGCACAGCAGTAGCTTAGTTTTTTATACAGGGTGTCTCTGACATTGACGCACAAACGAATACCATGGATCCAGTACATGATTCTGGACCCCCAGTGGTGGAATTTTTCGTCGGCATTTTCCTAATTTTTGAAAAAAAATCTGTTCTTTTTTTAATTTAATTTAATTGGATGCGAGACGGAGAGCAACGGTCGTTGTGGCGACGATTGGAGGAGGCCTATGTCCAATAGTGGCCATAATCTTTCGGCCAAAATAATGAATCTACTACGTACTGCCCACGAGAAAGTCATATACTGAGTGAGATTTAACAAGAAAGTAGGTGGATGAGTAGGTACACCTAGATATCATGACTAATAGTAGAATAAACATACAAGATAAGTATTGAGAGAAATGAAACGTTTTCATGTGTTTATACAAATAAAATATTTAGAGCGGAAAGATACTCCGACTTTTGTGGCGAATGTTATGACATTCACCACATTCTTTAACTGCACTAAAGATATATGGTTGAGCAGTGGTAGCGGAGAGGTAACGGCCTCGACTTACGAGTTGTAGATCACGGGTTCAAACCCAGCCAAGCTCATTACTTTGTGTAATTTATTTCATCACCACTGCTCTCAAAACGGTGAAGGAAAACATAGTGAAGAAACCGACATGTCCAAGAACCAAAAATTTGAAGATATGTGATATTCACCAACCCGCACTGGGCCCGCGTGGTGGATTACGGCCCATTCCCTCTCCTAGAGAGGGGGCCTGAAGCCCAGCAGTGGGAACATTAGAAAGGCTGATTATGTATGTACATATGTATGGTTGAGTACTGCCGATCTATTTCTTACGAGTTTTAAAGAGAACTGAAGAGTTGTTGGTATACTAAGTTTACAGTTGTATGGGGTTCTGTTGCCGTAGGCGTGTGGTCGACGAGCAATAGGTAGCTCGCCGTCCGGCTGTCCGGCAATAGACCAGACTGAGCCCAAGTCGTCGACGGCGCGTAGTGTTCACACGAACCTCATAGAGATGTCAGCAAAACCGAAGAGGCCAGACACAGAACACATCGTGCTCATAACACACATTTGTCTTGGGTGGGAATCGAACCCACAGCCTCAGGCATACCAGTCAGGGCCACTAACCACTAGGCCAACAAGCAAGTCAATATAGCTTATTCAAATATGGCTGAGTATAGCTTACAGCGTCATCGGATATTCTCAAACCAGTTTCAAGTACAATATTAGGTGTTATGAAGTCGATAGCCCTCTCAGGCTGTTAGGTCGAGCTCACTATCAAGATCGATTGCATTTAGACCCTTCACCCACGAAGACTTTTTGTAACGATGCAATAGCGATGCTGTCGCGCGTGCATCGATATAGTCGCGGTGCAGTCACTAGCGGTTTGCGCTCGCTCACATCACGATTCTCAGTCGCGATACAGGCCTGTTGGTGTAGTGGTTATCGACCCTGACTGCTGTGCCGGAGGTCGTGGGTTCGATTCCCACCCAGGACAAATGTTTGTGTGATGAGCACGATCATTTGTTCTGTGTCTGGGTGTAATTTATCTATAATATGTATGTATTTAGAAATATATAAGTATGTTTATCAGTTGTCTACTACCCATAACACAAGCTCTGCTTAGCTTGGGACTAGACGGCGCTGTGTGATAGTTGTGGAATATTATATTATTATTATATTATACTGTCGCGCTTCTGTCGCGATGCAAACACGTTTCAGTAACAAACATGAAGTTTTTGTATGTAGAATGTTTCACTACCTCCGTTTTCTCTTCAATATCGTCCGTCACGGTCGCGCGTTTGCTTCGCTACAGTTGCGATGCTGTAGCACGTTGTAAATGCGACAACGCGCGTTAGTAGTGATGCTGTAGCGCGTTTACAAAACGCGCGTCAGTATCGCTACAAAAAGTCGCCATGGGCAAAGGGCCTTAGAAAACGCGATTATTTCTGTCAACGTAAAATTGTATCTGCAAAGTACGAGTAGATACGGCAATTCTAAGTCAACAGCATTCTTAGCATGATCGCTAGTCTGCTGGATTGTAGTTACATTGATATTTTTCGTGCCATTTGTCATGGAATGGTGCAGTAGTGATTATATTGAGTTTACTTTCTTTTTTCTGGGTATTTTTAAGTATTAATAACACTAGTTTATAAAAACATTGTTATCTACTAACAAAATGGTCACCATGATCTGAAATAATGTATTTATTTATTATTTATAAGTCAAACTACATGCTAAGTAACTATCGCGACCTTGGAATGCAAAAGGAAAATAAAGGAACACGGGTAGGATTTAGTCAAAAAAATTCAGACAGTCTTCTCTCGCTCTTAATCAAACCTTCTCCCGCTGTGTGTGTTTGATTGAGGATTGCAATCCGGATTCTTCAAAATTCGAAAATAACTGAAAAATCGGGTTTTTCTTGACTTTTTGAAATCCGATTCTTAAGACTAAAATTCGGTTTTTTGGGATTTAAGTCAAAACTGATTTTAACAAATAACATTTGTATTTATCTACAAATTTCTGCAGAGATGCCACTATTCTAACAGCCGATAGCACTTTAATTTTTTTTATAAAATCATTAGACAGCTAAAACATGATATCTGGAACTGGCAAATTCAAATTCGAATGAATTTTTGAATGGGACTGAGAATCACAGAGATAATTTGTTATGTTTTAAAAAGCCAAAATCGAAGAAATTAAAAGTGTGTTCTATCAAGCTGCATCCATGAATGTTAACGATTGTACAACCACGTCGACGAATATGAACTCAATTGAAACACTGTGTGAATCTGGTTCCGATCCATCGCCGCTTAGTTTTTAAAAAAGCTAAATTGTCAACTTTCTTTTGATCATCATCACCAGTCAACGAGTAAGATCAACGCAACTGATTTGCCTTTAATGATTATCCTTTCATTTTGACTTATGTAATTTTTTTGTCTTGAGGATATTTCAATTAAGTATCTAAAGTTTATGTTACATTATGGTTATGTAAGTTTATAACGGGAAAAATGCCTGATTCATCAGGCATTTTTCGGTCATGACCGAAAATTTTGTTGATTATTTTAGTTAATTTTATTCTGTCGTGTCTTTGAATTTGACATTAGAGAAGCTATGGAGGATACCAAGATAACTATTTTGGTTTTAATAGATTTCTCAAATGCCTTTAATGCTGTCAGTCACGATATCCTCCTATCTATCCTTTCCCATCTTATGGTTTCGTCTGAGGCGCTGGAATGGTTCTCTTCCTGTCTTCGGGGACGTCAGCAGTCGGTTCGCGTTGACGAGAATTCCTCGAGTTGGCGTGATCTGGATTCTGGTGTTCCACAAGGCGGTATTCTTTCTCCCTTACTATTCTCCATCTTCATAAATTTTATAACTCTTTGTCTTCGGTGTTCGTATCATCTTTATGCCGATGATCTTCAGTTATATACGGCTGCGCGGGTAGAAGGTTTGTCAGACGCTATAGATGATGTAAATCGGGATCTGGAAGCTATCAAGGATTGGTCTGATAGATTTGGGGTGTCCGTAAACCCCACAAAGTGTCAGGCTATTATTATCGGAAGCTCGCGCATGATGGGTAAAATGGTGGTTAACTCCCTTCCTCCTATTATGTTTAATGGTGCCATCATCCCCATCAGTCCTAGTGTAAAGGATCTCGGTTTACATCTTGACTCGACGCTTGGCTGGCAAAGTCAGGTTTCTAGTGTCTGCCAAAGAGTCAACGGGACTTTGCGGTATCTGTATCGTCTGAGGAACTTTTTGCCCGCGAAGACGAAGACAATGCTTGTGCAAACTTTAATTTTACCTATAATTGACTATGGTGACGTGTGCTACTTTGACCTGAACGCGGTGTTGCTGGATAAACTAGACAGGCTCCTCAACAACTGCATTCGGTTCATATTTAATCTTAGAAAATATGACCATATTTCTACTTATAGATCTGAGCTTAAATGGATGCCAATTCGCCAGAGAAGAAATGTGCGCGCACTGACTACACTTTTCTCTCTGCTCAACTCTCCCACGCCTCCATCCTATCTCATAACTCACTTTCAATTTCTTTGTTCTTCACACGCAAGGAATCTGCGTTCTTCAAACAATCTCCTTCTGCTCTGTCCTTCTCATACTTCTGATTTTGTTCATTCTTCCTTCTATATACAGTCCATCCTTCTGTGGACTGCGCTTCCTCTCGATATCAGGACGGCCGAAAGTCGGTATGCATTTAAGCGGAAGTTGCGGAATCATTTTTTACACCAATAGCAGAATCGTCTCAAAACTTCTGTCCTTACTTTATATAAATATATTTATGTAGTATGTATATTATATTAAATATATATGTATGTGTATTTTATCTATAATTATGTATATTCTTACTCTTGTTTTAATACCAAAATTTTCTTTTTGTACGCCTACCATATTGTCTCTTCACCACCCTAGGTTGACTGGTAGAGAATGCCTAAGGCATTAAGTCCGCCTATGTACTTTTTGTTGCATGAAGGTTAAATAAATAAATAAATTTAGCGAATAAATACATAGGTACTCGTATTTTAAATAATTTATGGTATTTATTTCAATTTTATCAAGTGAAAAGCAAAACACTGAAAAGTTAAAAAAAAAATCCGGATAATCTGGATTTTTATCGGACGAAAGTACAGAAATTCGGATTTCTAAAAAATAAATGTTGTCCTTAGCCACTTTGGTGGCTTAGTATGAGTACTATTTAGAATAACGGTCATTTTCTTTCCTTTTCCTTTTGATATAAAGTTCCTCAAGACTCAACTCCACTCGACTAAATCGCCATGAAAACACAAAAAATACCCTCCATTAAAATAAAAATTAAGAAGTGGAATTCCCTGCCGTAGTCTATGTTTTCTAATAGCTGCAAGCGTGCTCCATTATCGACCACATCATCGCTTACCATGAGGTAAGGTGGTGGTCAAACGCGAGCCTGTCAATAATAAAAAATAAAAAAAAACCAGTAAAAACAAGTTATATCTGTCAATTTTACGAGTATTGTAGAAGGCTGTATCGAGAAGTGTGAAGAGAATGACATAGAATATAGGGGTAAAATGACACCCTGCATTGCAAATACCTAAATATTATGAGGTTGATAAAAATGTGCTCACACGTAGTAACATAATAACCTTATTTGAATATATCGATAACTTTGAGAGAATAATAACCATTTTACCTATATAGGGAAAAAGTGTACGAGATGATTCACTTAGAAGTAGAGGCAAGAAGGGAGAATTTTTTGCTTGTAGTTTAAACGATATTCGATATAATGCTGATGTAAAAGCGTTTACTCATCTATTAATACTAATATTAATGAGATTTTTATTTTTGCTTGAAATTAATATACTGAAATACTGTTGGACCCATTTTTTTTTAATATTTCACTAATTAAATGCTACTTTATCACTAATTGACGCAGATTATGTATTTTCTATTGTCACGCGGGCGCGAAACTACTAGTACAATCTTGTAGTATCTAAATACATATATTTATCTATCTGTAGTCAACCTTTTGAGATCTAATTGTTATAATATACAGTTTTAAAGTACTACCAAAAATATATTGTACAGTATCCGACATCAACATTTATATGCAATGTCCCACAAATTAACAAATAAAATATAATTTTGTTCATTAAATTAGCATATATTTTGTTTTTGTTTTAATTATACGAGTAGGTTTTCAAACGTTAAGTACCAAAAGTAAAAAAAAAATACTACAAAATGCAATAAGCAAACGTAGTAATATTTGAATGTCCTGACGCATATTTGATAGAAACTTAAAGGCGACCTAACCTAAGATCAAAGTCATGTAAGCTAGGTATTTTCTACGAGTATAAAAAAAAAGTTAGCTGTCGATCGCCATTACGCTAGGCTGTGGCAGGAGAATATCAGGTACTACGTGCGAGATGGTTCTAATAGTTTAATTTCAATAAAAAGGATCGTCAAACCCCAACGGATCATTTTATACTACACCTTACCTCTACCTACCTACTACACGTTTAATTTGTTCCCACAGGTCCTTTTCAAAGGGCTCTTTGGTCCTAAATATCCTTTTAAAGGGACATTGACACATCAATCAACTATAATATACATAGAGTACTAAAAATAGAACAGCTAGTATTTTCGTCCTAAATATCTAAAATTACTCCTTGTCATGCTCTACGTAAGTACTCGTAGGTACACTTAAAACGTAAGCCTTTTCGAAATTAAACACAAACTGTTTTCAATGAAAATGTCTATGTAAGGGACAGTTAAGGTCGGTTCTTATGTGAGGACATTTCGGATTGAAACGATTAAGGCCTATTTGGGAATCTGATGGTCCGTGGATTTATTACTAAAGAGTTTTATATACAGTATTTCGGGGATTTGCTGTCATAGACTGTTTTGCGAGTATTTAAAATGAAGAGTAACGTTCGTTTGGTGAATCCGTTCAATACTTATGTTTGTGTGAATTCGGTGAATTTTGGCCTAAATTTAGGCTTGATTTTGTTTCTTTTAAAGCTTATATAGGCTGATGCTTTGCCACAATTTTAACTAGTGTTTTGAGTTTGGCAATGTCACCATTCTGGGCACACTTCCACTTGACAGCGATCGAAAATTTTAACGATAGGAAAACTTAGTTAGGAGTTATTGTTTTACTTTAATATGTTTATAGTCGAGATAATTTATTTTATAAATAATGTATATTTTTTTATAAATATTACCTACCTAGAATATCTAAAACTCATGTCATAATGTTTGTTAGAGAACTCCTCTGAATTTCTTGACTGATTTTTATTAATTTTTTTGTGTAGATTCAGTTTGTTTGAAAATAGGTCGTAGGGTATTTTATACGGTCTTACCTTCTTTGATCTACACTAACATTATAAAGAGGTACAGTTTTTTATTTTTTTGTTTGTAAGAGGTGATCTCTGGAAGTAGTACACGTTCCAAATGAGAATAGGACCGATTCCTATGTTTTGACGTCTCGTCGTACTGTCAAATCGAAGAAATTTTGGCAAAATTGAAGAACTTAGCGATAAGTAAAATTTAAGAACTGGATTCTGATTAAACTTTTTTCGTTCACAGTTCATAAATAAATTAATTTTTTCGTAAATTAATTAATGTTTAAAAAATTCTGTCCTCTATTTGACAGTAAGTCGTGATGTCACAACATGACGGGCGATCCTATTCTCATTTTGAACGCATTGTACTGGTCCGATTGCTAGGTAATTTTTTTCACCGATAGAGAGCTGCTTTATTCCTGAGTGACATAGGCTATATTTTATGTTCGCAGATGAAGCCGCGGGCAATAGCTAGTTATTTATATGATAGAACAACGTTTGCTTGTTAACGTATGTTTATTGTTTGTTTATTATAGTTATTATATTCTGTTGTTAATATAAATAATATACTGATATTTATTATACGTTTCTGTTATAAACCATTAGACTTTACGAAAATTTTCATAAGAAGTTTCTCGAATTTTTGGTACCTAATGAAGCAGAATGTCAGCTATCAAAAGAGAAAAAAAATAAAATTACTGTAGGACTATCTATACACCGCTAAATTTGGATCGTTTTAATCCCGTGGAGGGTCGATCCGGTACATGAAACACTTTCGATATGTAAAGATAAAATTAATAAATAAAGTACCTTTTTTTCAAAACTCGTATTTTAATTTACGCATGTACGAAATTAAGTTCTATCGGAAAACGTCACCTGAGCGAGTCCAATGACCTGTAGGTAGTAGTCGGTGTTGCGTACAAACTGCCTACAGGTCATTGGACTCGCTCAGCTGACGTTTTCTTAAAGAAATTAATTTCGTACATGCATAAATTCACAACAATTCAAACCTCCACGGGATTAAAACGATCAAAATTTAACGGTGTATATGTATACCTACTGCAATTTATCTACCTAGGTAGATGTATAGCTTTGCTATGTAAACAGTAAATGACTGCCGACTAACAGAAGATGCAAAGTTTGATCCGTTCACAAATAGGTACGTTCAGGTACTTTTATGCCTTCATTGCAGATAATTTTACGAAACTCGGTAGATAATTTTAAATGAGATTAATAATATCGGTCGCATGGATACATCTAGCTGTCATACCGATCTAATAATCCTTGAAACAGGTACTAACTAAAAACAAAACATAGTTTTACAAGTATTAACATGATGTAGTGAGTTGGAAACTTAGTAGCGAACCGACCTTCACGCATGTGCTCAGAGCGCCATCTATCAAAAGTTTTTGGCAACTTTCCAACAAATGTGATTATTGACGATTACTTTATACATAGGCTGCGATAATGTTCGAAAGAGTTAACGTGGTCCTGGAACGCAAAGGACAACTGAAGGAACACAGATGGGTTTTTCGTCAGTAAAAATCAGGCACTACCTCTCGCTGAACCCGGACCTGGAGAAGTATTTTTTTTACTTCTTAACCCAAAATTGGTTTACTTGTGCATGTAAAATTCATAATTTTTTGTCCGTCAATTATTTTGTATGAGTATCTACTCATCAAATCCCAGGCTAAACTCTTGGACCTAGAAAGCTGCAATTATGCTCAAAAGTTCCTTTCATAATGTATACAAAGAATAAGAAATGATTTTGTACAATTCACTCCCAAAGGGGTTTTTTTTGGAGTGTCAGACTTTCACTGACTAAAACCACACCTGTGTCCTTCAGTTGCCTTTGGATTCTAGGACTACAGGTTTCCTTTTCATTTCCCCGTGGTCCTAGCTAGCGGGCATCGGCCTTGCTGGATCCCTACGGTTTGCTAACATCTCTTTGAGGAGCGCGTGGATAACTAGGTACGCGCTAAACACCGGATGGGCGGACGGCGGGCTACCCATTGCTCGATGTCCGCAATCCCACTGTGGCCGGTAGTTGGGGTTGGAATTTCAGCGGCTGGTTCGTGAGTAAATTCGTTCCCTCACACGTGCGGCCTCCTCCTTCGCTAGAATTACTGCTCAGAAGGACGCGAACGCCTGCCGTTCCTCCTCGCTCCGGACCATAGCCTGAATTAGGGCCGGCGCGAAAGGTCGTTGCCGCCGATTGCTCCGGGGGTAGAAACGAGGGTAAAATCTGTATGAAGAAACCTAGTCTCAAGCGAGCGAAGTCGATAGCAGATTCCGAATTAAAGCGGAAGTGACGCCCGGGTGTCGCCACTGTGCGGAACGCCCGGAGGACACGGTGGAGCACACAATCGCGGTGTGCCCTGCTTGGGCGGAGCATCGCCGTGCCCTCGTGGGGGTGATCGGCGGCGGAGACCTCTCGCGCCGGGCCTTGGTCGAGGCCATGGTCCGGAGCGAGGAGGACTGGCAGGCGGTCGCCGACTTCTGCGAAGCAGTAATGCTCGCTAAGGAGGAGGCCGACCGCATCAGGCAACGGCGCTCTTGCCGCCGCCGGGATTCCGATCCCGATTTCCAGCCACCGTAGGCGCGGGCTTGCGGATAGTGAGCAATGGGTAGCTCGCTGTCCGGCCGTCCGGTAACTGTCCGGACCAAGCCCAAGTCGTCAGCGGCGCGCGCTGTTCCCGCGCGCCTCAAGGAGTTGTCAGCAACAGCAGGGGCCCAGCCGGGTCGAAGCCTACTGGGGCCAGGGTTATCCGAAAGGGCGCTCGAGCCCCGGTATGAAGGCTTGAAGGAACGGGATGGGTTTTTTAGTCAGTAAGAGTCTGAAACTATCTCCCGCTCCTCCCAAGAGCGGGTGTTGTCATAGGATGATTTTTCCCATCGGAAAAAAAAAGTCGATAGCAGAAGATAGGATTTAATAAGACCATGTTTTCATGCCTTCAAAAGCGAAGGTCAGTCCGTTTAGTCTTTAACAAAACAATTTTCTATTCATTTTTTTTTCCAAATTTCTTATTTTACATTACTTACAATATAAAAATCCACTTTTTATTAACACCGTAGTTCATTATTTTTTCACCGAATTTCGGGTAAGGCAAATTACTTTTTCCGCTTTATTACGTAGAAGTGGAATAAATTGAATTATTATAAAGCACAGCGTACCTACGCATGTACAATCATAGATCAGCGTTATTTTTATCCTGAAATATTCAACTGTTTTATTGTAAGATCTTTACATTTTCCTGGTTTTAAGGAACTTATTTAAATCAACATAAATAATTGTTGATTTGTACTAAATGTGCGTGAATGATAGATAAGTGAACAGCTGACAAGGAAAAATGAAATAAAATAACATCATTGCTTTGACATAAGAAGCTTCGGACTAAAATAGGCAAGAATATGGCAAGAGTATGGAGAGGTCTACTATGCTCAAAGTTTCCTCGTGATCATATCAGGAATGAAGATGGACGGCGCGTAGTATTCCACGCGCGCCTCAAGGAGTTGTCAGCAACCGCAGGGTGGAAGCCTACTGGGGTCATGGGTAATATGAAAGAGACACCCAGGGCCCTGGAAAATTGGCAAAGAAGGAGTGGGTTTTTAGTCAGTAAAAGTCTGACACTTTCTCCGCCCAAGAGCGGGGGATGTTATTCCCAGCTAAAAAAAAAATCAGGAATGAAGATATCTGCAATAGAACCAAAGAAATTGATATACCCCGAACCGCCAAATGGCAATGGGCTGAGCACATTGCTCGTAGAACAGACAGTCTATGGGGCCGAAACATTAAATAAGATTAGTTGGAAAGGGAGGTTTGCGGGAGGTCATGTCTGGTGGGCAACTGCCCGGTGGATGATTTCGGGCTGTTCTATACTATAATTGAGAATTGCGCGATGCAGGATTAGTTCTTATGTGACGCCATAGATGTCGCTTCGCTAGTCTTATTTTTTAATTCCATAGCTGAAACTTAATATTAGGGTCTGATACCTATACTTGCATTGGGGGCATGCACTGACAAACTATCAGCTTTTATAAAATGATAAAAGTCTGGTAGCCACGGGCTCTCACGTCTAGTCTCGTCAAATTCTTACTGACTAGCCTGTGTTCCTTTTTTTGGTTCCCTTCAAAATGGTTAAACTAAGTGGTGGTGATATACAACATTATTTTTAGTATATGCGGAACCTGAATAATAGGGTAGTTTCGAGGGTCAAAATAATTACATTTTATTTAGTCCGTATTTTAGATCATAAAAAATATTGGACACGTATTTTTTCTTTTTTTGATTAAACAAAAATAACAAAGATATAGCCCATTAAAGTTACGTGTGACGTCACCCCGTGCGAAAAAATGCAGCACGGCGCCGGCGTGACGTTACACGTAACTTTAATGGGCTAAATCTTTGTCATTTTTGGTTTAATTTACAAATAAAAAAATACGTTTACCTTATTTTTGAATAATCTAAAAGACGAACAACTAATTACATTTTTTACGG
The DNA here is from genome assembly GCA_910589285.2 of Mythimna ferrago. Classification (NCBI taxonomy): domain Eukaryota; kingdom Metazoa; phylum Arthropoda; class Insecta; order Lepidoptera; family Noctuidae; genus Mythimna; species Mythimna ferrago. The sequence continues at coordinate 13,220,148 of OU342676.1, read as the reverse complement.
CAACTAGCCTACTATGTTTTACTTTTTTCCAATTTAAAAAAAAAATCACAATTTGGACGCCACTGACACATGGGTCACGGCAGATTATAGCGTACATTAGACACTAGCGCACAGCTGGATGCGGCAGTAAAACAACCCCTCAGTCGCCTAGGTGGCCCGGTGATCATGTATTTGTGCGGCCAACTAGGTAACATAACAAGCTTATAACTTCGTGATTTTTCATCGAACAGTTATGAAATTTTGTACACAGATTTATGTAAAGATAAAAATACTAGACACGTGTTTCGGATTTCGCATAAAAATATTGTTATGTACAGGTCATGTTCGTGAACGGGTGTTGTCAGGTGAGACTGGTCATCTCTTAGCTGCCAGTGGTTTATTATTTGGTTTTTAAAATCTTTATTTAGAATTGATTTTTTAACTTTATTAATATTGTACTCACATAATATAGTAGCGGTAAGAAACATATTGTAACATGATTGAAAATAGAGTTTCTTGCAAATTCTTCTCCATATCGATTTACGCTTTGGGATCTTCAAAGTAATCATTTTCTGACTGACTGACTTCTTAGCATTTCAAATACTTTGAGTCTTGAATCTTGAATTAGTTGCCCTTTACATTCCAAGACCGCGGTAACACTTTTGAACGACCCCGCAAAACCCTGTGATCAAAACTATTATCAAATTCACTTTATCTGTTGTAAAAGACTCCTCGAGACTTTATTTCGGGGTCAATATCTAATCTAATACACAATATAACAAGAATAACTCAGCTGAAACACAATACTTGACAAACATTCTTGATATTTGAACACAGATTTATAACACAACTACCTTTCTTCTATTATATTTTCTTGGTAACTTGAATCTTTCTGCGTGTACTTCGGGATCCGTCCGTTTGTTTAGAAGGTTTTATTTTCATCGGAGAGAGAAAGCCGTTATGTACACAAGGTACCTTTGAAATAGATTGACGTCTGACGTCAGTCTTCAGGATTTGCAAAATATTGATGTTTCTTCCAGAATTTTGTTCACAGAAAATTTACGTATTTATTCCATGAACATTGGCAGCATCGACTTATACTCTAGTGATAGACAAGCCCCATGGAAACTATTTGTCAAAATACTGAAAATTGAAAACAAAAGTTCGCTGCAGCGCTACATTGACATTATGCCGTCTAACAGAACTATTAAAACATGCAGCGCTAATATAGCTTTTAGAGGATACTTTCTGAAGCGCCATGAATTTCGTGGCACCTGCGCGTTTCGTTCAACATAGTGTAATGTTCAAGGTGTACAGTCGACATTATACCTGAGTCGACTGAAGTGAGTGTTCGGCACGCCTAATCTAGTGAGAGTACATTTTATCAATGGTTGGCAGGTTTGTGTAACTCGGAACGTTGCAAATAAGTAGGTAAGTATATTTTTTTTTAAGCTATTGCATAGCTTCTATCGCGGGCCTTGAGCGTGGAGACCGAATCCAGAAATTCCGTAACGAAAATAACCTAACACCCCCCCCCCCCACATTTGTTTTTTTGAGCGTGGTGACCGATAAGAAAACAAATGAGTGAAAGCAGCTGTCGGCGTTTTGGATGGGTGGGGTTAAGCAGCTGTTAGCGAGGTCTGGTTTTTGATGGAAGAGGTTAAGCAGCTGTTGGCGAGGTCTGGTTTTGGATGGAATAGGTTAAGCAGCTGTTGGCGAGGTCTGGTATTGGATGGGTGGGGATAAGCAGCTGTTGGCAAGGTCTCATTTTGGATGGGTGGGGTTAAGCAGCTGTTAGCGAGGTCTGGTTTTGGATGGGTGGGGTTAAGCAGCTGTTGGCGAGGTCTGGTTTTAGATGGATGGGGTTAAGCAGCTGTTGGTGAGGTCTGGTTTTGGATGGGTGGAGTTAAGCAGCTGTTGGCGAGGTCTGGTTTTAGATGGGTGGGGTTAAGCAGCTGTTGGTGAGGTCTGTGTTTGGATGGGTGAGGTTAAGCAGCTGTTGGCGTTTTGGATGGGTGGGGTTAAGCAGCTGTTAGCGAGGTCTGGTTTTAGATGGATGGGGTTAAGCAGCTGTTAGTGAAGTCTGGTTTTGGATGGGTGGGGTTAAGCAGCTGTTGGCGAGGTCTATTGCATAAGTTGATAAAAAATGCTATGCAATAGCTTTACCGCGGCAGTCCCCGAGTGCCACACGTCTTTTTTTTGTTTTATGGTGGGAAAAAATCATGCATTGACATCCCCCGCCCTTGGGCGGAGCGGGAGATAGTGTCAGACTCTTACTGACTAAAAGACCCACCCCGTTCCTTCTAGCCTTCATACCGGGGCTCGAGCGCCCTTTCGGATAACCCTGGCCCCATTAGGCTGGCACGGTAGAATTGACTTGAGCTTGCCATCCAGCTGTTCGGTAAAATATGTCTACGTTTAGAGAAACCAAACATGAGCAGAGGACGATCCAAGCACAAATTATTCGTGTAAACTTACAAGCCTCGAACGAGCGTGCTCTAAGTGGTTGATTCGTGCTCGACTGTGCTCCACCTATCGTCAATTTTTTACATACATAGAGGGATTTGCATCGCTGAAAACTAAGTTTGGGGACAGTGATTGTTGCAGGCTCATTGTACGTCCTCACTTGACACCGCAAGTACAACGGCTTGCCTTGTGCTCAGTTCCACTAAGGTAGTTGCCAGATAACCGTGGAATAACGGTCATTGACACTTCTAAATTTTTGATATTCTTAAATTCAAAAACAGAAATAAAGCCATAAAGCTGTCTTGAATCTTTATGTACCGTGATCCTTTACATGATTTGGTAATGAAAAGCAGTTCATTGTTTGTCTTTCGTAGTACCTACGCAGAGATATTAGGAAAAGGTCAATGTACTTTGTTCCACGGTTATCTGGCGTCTTCTATAGTCTACACCGGGGTTACCATAACGTTCAAAGTAAGATTGTTTTAATATTGTTTCCGTGTGGGTAAGAGATGGCGCTAGACAACCTGTATAGCTTTGTCTCTTACCCACACTAAAACAAGATTAAAAAAATCTTACTTTAAACGTCATGGTCTAGGTCTAGAGGAGCCGAGCACACGCCGCGCGCCTTCAACCCGGAGCGATCCTTAATGTGGATGTAGATCCACCTTTAGAATCACGCCCGAGTCTATGGTGCGTTGTATTCTACGCTCCTCAAGCTTGTTAGCAAAACTGACTAATTTGTTCGACAACTTTATCTTCATCACATAAACTTTACTATTATGCTGCAAACAGTAATTAGGTCTTCAAAAAGATATAAACATTTTATGTTATAATAGTAGATTACTTGCTTCGAGGGGAAAAGCAATATTTTATGTCACTGGCGCCATATAAGGATTCTAGAGTTGACTCCCGAGTGGAGTAAGGTGATTAATATAGAATCTCTGAGAATTTTTTTCTTTTTTTACGTCTTGTCTTCGTCGTCTACTGCAAGACAAGCAAGCCATGAGGAGCGGTGGCTGGCCACCATTGTCAGGTGTGCAGAGGCCCTATCACGAGTTCATAAACTGAACTGTTAAAGGAATGCCTACGTCTATATAGGAGATGTATAACTCTATCTCGCTCGCACGCCTATTATTTTAAACCGTCATGGTCAGACCCATGGTCACTTGATAAAACTTTTCATACGAATGTTTTTTTTTTGTTGGTTTTGTCTTCGCATGGTTTGTGCATTTAGCCAGTGTCTTTAGGAACCATTTAGTTTTCATAGCCATTTTGAGTTCCCTTAGAATGTAGATGTAACACATTCTAATATCGTATTATGTAGTATTTGGCAGCATCTATCTACTCGTATATATTAAGCAAGCCTTCTCGACAAACTTTCATGACTGAAGTGGTCAAAAAAAAAAAGAAAAAAAAAAGAAAAATGGTCAGTTGCATTTTACTGCGCCTGTTTCAATGATTCTGCATATTTTCCAGTCGTGTACTTAGGATACAATACTACACCAATTTTACATCTCAATATTCCCTAGGAATAAATTTGCGAATAATAAAACATCCAACTGATCCCAATCAAAAAGTCACCATACAAATGTTTAGTTGACCTTCAAAATTCAAATCAAATTATTGACTAGCAAATTATATGTAAAAAATTCGGTAAAACGAGGGTTCAAACTAAATTACCAAAATACCAACCGTAGGTGTTCCCGACCCAAAGCTTCGGGTAATAACGCCTTAGATTAGGTTAGGCTTGTATGACGACATTATCGTTTACCAATAGGTGAGATACTGGTTAAACGGCTGACTGGCAGTTCGGGCACAGTATCCGAATGGCATAGTTAAAAAAAAAAATATCTAAGGGCTATATTTCACTGGGACACCATGGTGTTCTAGTGAAATTTAGCCCTAAGCTACCAAATTAGACACCAGAGTCGCTATACGTCTAAGCCGCCATCAAATTGGTTGCGCAACCAAACGAACACCAAGTGAGTAAATCTATAAAGAGCTGTAACATTTTGTTGGTAGCGGCGACTGGTCGCGCCGCCATAGTGCCTCGTTGAAATATAGCCTTAACTGTATCAAACAGCTTCAATAAATTTCGAGGTTAAACATGAGCTTATCCATAATAATGTAAAAAGAATCTTTTCAGCTCGACTATCATTAGAAATACTCACTTTGGATTCACATACTTTGCAAAAAGGACAAAGGCTTCGCAAAGATCATCCGCCCAGAGCCTCCTGACTGTTAAGACCGTTCCTAATCCCAGGAGCCTACTCCTCAAGCCTGAGCTATAGTCCTTACATTACTAGCAATGGTTTAATTGAGTCACGTACAGTACCTAAGTAATCGTTAAATGCTAACTGCCTAAGGGAGGGAACGATGTTCCTTTTGGAGCTTTTTTTGTGCCATAAACACAAATAACAGTGCCATTGTTTTAGTCATAGACTAGTGACATGTTTCAGCGTGGCACGAGTGCAAATTAAATAAGTAATTTAATATGTAACTGAAACAATACATAATAACCATCCACATACACACCCATAAACACCCCAATCCACGGGCAATGTGAAAGTGAGATCCGGGGTCGTGGGACGATGGCAAAGAAGGAACAGGAGTGGGTTTTTTGTCAACAAAAGTCTGACACGTCCTCCCGCTCCGCCCAAGAGCCGGGGACGTCATTGGATGATTTTTCCACCTAAAAAAAAAATAATCGGAAAATTCAGTTAGAACTTGCCGCTTAAACCATGTTGTCAATTTTTTTTTTAGCTTCTTTATCCAATCACTTCTCCCGCTTTAGAGCGGGATAGCCCAATGACAACCCCAGCTCTTGGGCGGAGCGGGAGATAGTGTCAGACTTTTACTGACTAAAAACCCACTCTTATGTCCGTTCTTTGCCTAGCTTCTAGGACCTCAGATTTCCTTTTCCGAAGCTAACCTCGTTGGCACAATGAGTTCACTAAATCATGATGGTGTATTAAAGAGGAAATTCTGAAAATTTCTCTCCTAATGAGGTCGAACTTTGTATGAAACTTCGTGATTTCACCGATGAGAATTCCCAACGGGCATACGACTTGTGTAAGAATAACAGTACTGATGGATGAATCAGAAAAGGAAAAAGGCATAAAAAATATTTGTCGTCTAACCACTTCCTTCCTTATCCTTATTATAAAACAGTCTGTGTCTCTGTATGTTCGCGATAAACTCAAAAACTCAGAACGGGTTTTCATGCGACCATTCACTAAAAGACAGAGTAATTCATGAGGAAGGTTTAAGTGTCTAATACCATATGCATATTATAATAGAGAATAGCAAAGTATTCTAATTTGCATGCAAATTTTCTATCAAAAATCATCATCATCATCATCAGCCTTTTTGATGTTCCCACTGCTGGGACTCAGGCCTCCTCTCTAGGAGAAGGAATGGGCCGTAATCCACCACGCGGGCCTAGTGCGGGTTGGTCTTCGAATTTTTGGTTCTAGGACATGCCGGTTTCCTCGCGATGTTTTCCTTAACCGTTTTGAGAGCAGTGGTAATAAAATAAATTACACAAAGTAATGCGCCTGGTTGGGTTTGAACCCGCGACTTACAACTCGTAAGTCGGAGCCATTACCACTCGGTCACCACTCGGCTCGAAAATAATCAAAAATATATAATATTATCAAAAATAATTAGGTAATATGTATAATAACACAACTCTCACACAACGCCATCTAGTTCCGAACTAAGCAGAGTTTGTATTATAAGTATAGTGTGTGTGTATGTTTGTAATGAATAAACTCAAAAATTACTGTGCCAATTTCAAAAATACTTTCACCATTGGAAAGCTGCATTCACCCTGAGTAACATAGGCTATATTTATTGCTAGAAAAGAAAAACAATCTTAAGTCCACCCGTGCGACGTCGTAGGTAAATTATACCCAGACAGAAATAATGATCGTGCTCATCACACAAACATGGGGTGAGAATCGAACTCACTAACTACCTCCGGCACAGCAGACAGGGCTATTGACGACTAGACCAACAGGCCAGTGAAATCAAAAATAGGTACTGTCAAACTGTGAATCTACATCTTAAATAAAATTGAAGTGTCTGTTTGTAACATTGAAATAACTGCTTACTACATGCATATGAATATACAAGGTGTCGTTTTGAAGCTGCAAAATATTTCAGGAGGTAATTATGTTAGTGATTCTCGACCCGAATCAATAATAAAATAAGTAGGTAATTTTTTTTTTTTATAACCGCGCTTTTTTTCACACACACAAACACGGAACAATAAAGGGCGTTTTCACACACACTAACTCGCAACGATAGTTTCATAAATAATGTATCATCCAATCATCATCCCGCACGCCACACCCTAGCCACGCCCCCGCGGCCATCGATCAATCGATTTAGTTTAGTGTAATTAAAAAATTAAATAACAAGTATTACTGATTATTGACCAGGTATCGTTTTTTTATATGATTATTTATGAGTTTTATTACAACCTCCAGAAATATTGTGCAGTTTTAAAACTGCACCTTGTATATACGGTACATACACCAAAATAATATTTTTTTAAATTTTTGTCGGCCTGTCTGTCTGTTTGTCCGGGCTAATCTCTGAAATGGCTGGACCGATTTTGACGGGACTTTTTTTGGCAGGTAGCTGATGTAACATAGGCTACTTTTATTTTACAAAAAATTAATTCAAAATCCTGTAGTCCACGCGAATGAAGTCGTGGGCACAGCTAGTATAATATTAAAACTAATCGAAAGCAAAGGAGATATAACCATTTTCAACAAATACATCTGCCTCTCCCGCAAAAACGCTATTCTCTTTAGCTGCCACATTGGCGTAGACTTTGACGTCAGCATCCATATCATACTTCTCTTTTTAATTATAAGCCTTGAACCTTTATAACTTCGTCGTTGATGAAGATGTTTTTAAAATTCTTTCATATAAGTTTACCAAAATTAATGAGTATTTTAATTAGAACTTTAAAAAAAAATGTAGAGCCTGCTCCCTATTCCGGTAACTCTTAAGTTTCGCTGTTAAGTATTATCTAATATTGCAAAGTAAAGAGGTTTTACGTGTTTACTCAAAAATTTGAGCCGTGAGCGCTGAGGGTTGCCAACACCGTTATCGTATTACTATCGGATATTATGCTCAAGTATCTATACCAGACCCAAGTATCTCCAGATACAGCTGTACCTAGTATAATCTTTAACTTTGCATTTCGACGATGAAGTGACAAGAACCTTTATCTACCAGAACATAATTTTACAGGAAACGAAAAAAACGTTTTATTTATTTTAAACGCAAGGTATGAAAAATATTATTATTGGTTATATAGGTTGGTTATCGGGTATATATAATATATAACCAATAATAATATTTTTCATACCTTGCGTTTAAAATAAATAAAACGTTTTTTTCGTTTCCTGTAAAATTATGATCTGGTAGATAAAGGTTCTTGTCACTTCATCGTCGATTTGCATATACAAAAACTACTACTACTCCTCCTCTACTACTTTTTTGACGATTTTTTGACCAAACACTCAACAAATACCATCGAGCAGCCACCATATTCGCCAGATATGGCTCCAGCTGACTTAAATGAAATGCCAGCTTTCGTATAGTACAATGTCAATAGGGACCGCTAATCTACGTACATAAAAATGAATCCCTATTTCCCTTGGTCACGTTATCACGCGAGAACGGCAGGACTAATTTCGCTAATTCTTTCTTTGTTGTGTTTGTTATTGTCAGGAGAAGATTCTTATGAAAGAAAAAATAGGAATGTTGTTCAGAAAATTAGAAAATTTCAGAAAACTTAGACTTCCATTTAGGCATTTTTCAGACCAAACGAATTGTCGGCCGCTGAAAGTGAGCGCGCGTAACACAGTTTATCGCTTTTCTATAAATTATTATATTATCTGCTCGTTCACAATGAACCGACTATACGCTATTACCTAGTGCGTTTTCGCTGACTTTCGGTGGCCAATTATTAAACCTACTCTATTGTTCACACAAGTAAAGCATTCTACAATTTTACGTATTGTCGGTTTGGTGAGAACGCATACCGCAGACCACAGAAATGATGAAAGAGGTTAGAACCTTGTGGGCGGGGCAAGCGTGCCTCAAAATATGATCATGTTCACAATTGACACAACCAATAGAAAACTTGCGATTTAAGTGTGCGTGGTCTTTTAGTTGCGTAATGCGCGTTCGCATTGGTTTATTTCTTGTAGTGGAGTTAAAGGGTGTGAGACAAGCGGCGACACTCGTTGTTGTACAAATCGGAAAGTATTTTCTTTCTAACTTCTTTCATTTTTTCTGTGCCGCAGACTGTGACGATCACTCTGGGGCTCACAGTGAGCATACTCACAATCGGCGGCAGACTATACGTTTTAAGTGAATGATACTCTTCACACGTTTGACAGTTCATAGCTACGAAAGAACATCTGTCGGGTAAGCTAGTATTATAAAGGTATAAGATATTCAATTTCCTCATATCGGCTACCATTCGACGTATCAACCCTTTTTAGGAAAAATATCGTAAGTGACAGTTGACGTTTTTTTAAAGGAATGGGTTTTCCTTTCCATAATTAAAATGTGTTCGTTGTGGCGACACTTGGGGAGGCCTATATCCAATAGTGGATGTCCTGCTGAAATAATGATGATGATGAATTAAAAAGTATTATAATGTTACTTGCTGACCCGGTAAACTTCGTATCGCTTAACAGTCAGTGAATGTATATGTATGTATGTATATCTTTTAATATATTCAACCGATTGCGACGAAACAGAGGCTAAGTAATATGCCAAATTACACACTATTTTAATGTATAAAAGTTATCTACATCAATTTCTTATATGTAATAAGTGTAATACTTATATTCTACAGATTTATTTTATGTAAGTATTAAAAGGATAATTATATAAATAACTACTGATCTAATAGAATATAGTTGCTATTAACATATTTTCGTAAATACTTTTTAAATTAGAAAAAAAACATGTTTGCAAAAAATTAAAATTGTCGCCTAATACAATCTTCCTGAAATGCTTGATTTGGCATTGACATTTGACAGTCATTTTTTTGTTTTTGAGGTAGAAAATCATACCCTACCTTCTCCCGCTCTGTGTGGAGCAAGAGGGCGCGTCAGAGTTTTACTAACTAAAATCCACCTGTGTTCTTACAGTTGCCCTGTGCGTTCTAAGGCTGCAGTTACCCTGCCGTCCATTTCCATTCAAAGAATTACAACACCCATGCAGGAGCGAGACTTTAGTTATTATTTAGCTGAAGAGTTTATTTGTTTGAACGCCGCAATCTCAAGAACTGCTGGTTCGATTTGGATAATTATTTTAATGTTGGATAGCCCATTAATCGGGGAAAGCTACAGGCTTTAATACGAATAACAGCACGCTATGACTAGAATCGATGTGGAGCAGTAACCAAAGATGCGGGTCATACTGCACGGACAACTATTTATAAAAGAATGACGTATCCAAAATTAAAAAGCTTAAATTATTTAACTGAACAAGAGTCAAGCCAAGAATTTTATTTGAAAATTCAAAACAACATAAACCTGTTTTCATTGTACTGGAATAATAATAATACGGCGATATTAGCTATATATCAGTCACTACCCTACTTAATACCATTCTTTCACATTCCCTCTTCTAATTAAGTCCCTTACCTTCCATACGACACCCACAGGTTTCAGACAGTACATAAGACAACCAATTTTATGTGAACCACAGTATTTTCCTCATGTTTATTGTTCCTGTAATGACAATAACATAAACATAGAGATCGGATTGAGCCAATACCTTCACGCACCTTGACTGCCTTTGTACTATTTGTTAAGACCGAAACACGTGTCTAGTATTTTTAACCGACTTCAAAAAGGAGGAGGTTCTATGTTTGGCTGAATGTATGTTTTTTTTTTTATGTATGTTCACCGATATCTCTGTCAATTGTGTACCGATTTTGAAAATTCTTTTTTTGATTGAAAGTTTATGCTTCCAAGTTGGTCCCATAGAAATATTGTTATGATCTGATCATGAACTTCGAAGATATGGAACAGAACTCCTCATAGAATCACAGCAGAGCTGTGGTACAAGTAAAGTTGCTTTGTTTATACGTGTAGTCGATGACTGACTGTCAGAAAAGGGGGGAGGAGGATGTATCGAACTGATCTGATGATAAAGCCAGAAGGAAAAAAAAATGTAATCTGACCGTGTTTTTCGTTATGAGATGCACTGTGGCTATAAGTTATTTAAGTTTGTCTGAAGGGTACTTTTTAGTGGTGGTACCATAACTAAAAAGTGTAAAATAAATAAATTTTTACAAAAAAAAAAATAACCGACTTCAATGTTAAAAAACACTGAAAAGTATAAAATAATTTAAATAACAAAGAGACAAAACTATTATAGAAACACCGACTTCCGAAATTAAAGTTATTTAATACTTTTCAGTGTTTTTTAACATTGAAGTCGGTTATATATTTTTTTTGAAAAAAGTTTTTTATTATGCAAAGAATCTGTGTACAAAGTTACGATGAAAAATCACGAAGTTATAAGGTTGTTATGGTTGTTATTGGTTGGCCGCATAAATACATGGTCACCGGGCCACCCGGGCGACTAAGGGGTTGTTTTACTCCCGCATCCAGCTGTGCGCTAGTGTCTAATGTCCGCTGTGACCTGTGTTGTACTTAGTGTCGGTGGTGTCCAACTTGTGACCTTTTTAAATATTTTTGGAAAAAAATATAACATGGTGTAAAAATATTGTAATCGATTCAGTTACTGAGTCTGAAAAATGCTGGTTTCTTCACGACGTTTTTTTTCGCCGTTTTGAGAGTACACAATGCAGATGAAATAAATTATTTAAAACAAAGCGGTTGCACTTATGTACTATAAACATTTAGGTAGTTCCAAATGTTGAGAGGAGAAGACAGAGACAGATTTATTCCATTTTAATACCAAACATCTAATACCATTAGTATTACTTTGAACACATTTTTTTTTGCCTATTCTGAACGGAGACCACTCTTTAAAGAATTTAATGTAATGTAAGAACGCAGACTAGTGACTTAAAGTTAGTACAGTCAGCTCAAGTCAAACCTTATCAAATTTTGGTTGCCTAATATTTTTATACGATCGTAATATACAAAAACTTTCACTAACTAATCACTTTTTTTTTAATATGTCTGAGGAAGCTATAATCCATCCTCAACATCTTGGGGAAAACAGAAAGCTTGACTTGCATTAAAGAAATGGTGGCGCTTGTTTTTATTTACAGCTGGTTATCAGAACACAATTTATTATTAAACTATATATTTGTTTTATTTAACTGAATTTTATTTCAATTAAAGGTCTTATACAAAACATTTTGGCTGACTGTACTTTAAATTATTGAATTTATTTTAGTATTAGTTGGAACAATGGTATCCATTCAGAATAGGCAATAAACACGGGCTCAAACAAATACCAGTGGTATTAGATGATTGGTATTAAAACGGAATAAATCCAATATTTTTAAAACAAAAAACATAAAAGAGGGAAAGCATTGTGTTCGTGAGCGTAATTTATGTATTATAAGGTTACTTATGATTGAATTCAGAATGGAAATCCATCAAACGTAAAATGGTTGGAAAAGTTGTATTTTTTTTGTCTATCATACATTGTGTGTGCTTCAAAACACATTTTTTATGGTTTGATAACCTTGGTTATAACAAAGAAAGCCGTGAAGCGTCGAAAAACCACTAATTATAAATAATATGTTTCCAATTAAAGTTCGTGACGTCGCTAGAGGAAAGAATCAATAATTTTAAGTAATTTTCTTGAATTAATTATAAGATTTCACCTAATCGAAAGTTAGAGGAAGGTGCTGACAGTTTGAGTTGGTCGATTGTGAGTGAACAGAGAAATTTGGAAAACCAATTCCTACAAACAATTATTAGTGTTCAAGTAGGTATTGTGAATTAGTTGATGATAATGATACTTTAATGAAAGGGACTCAAGCCTCTCTAAGAGAAGGAATGGGCCATAATCTGCACACGCGGGCCCAGTGCGGGTTTATAGATGAATCTGGAGCAGTGGTGGTCGAGTGGTATCGGCCCCGACTTAGGAGTTGTAGGTCGTGGGTTCAAAACCAGCCAGGCGCATTACTTTAAATAATTTATTTTCATCACCACTACTCTCAAAACCGTGAAGAACAACATTGTGAGGAAATCGACACGTCCTAGAACCATATATTTGAAGACATGTGGCATTCACCAACCCGCACCGGGCCGGCGTGGTGGATTACGGCCCATTCCCTCGCCTAGAGAGGAGATCTGAATCCCAGCAGTGAGAACATTAAAAGGCTGATCATGCTATGCTGCTGATAACTGCCTGTCTGACCTCCTCAAGCCAGTAATTGGGTAGACTATTGGGTATATAGATACCTCTAGGCAAGATTGATTATTGTACTGTACATATGAATTGAAAAATTAACATTGGTACTTCTCCGGTACCAATTGGAACCCGTAACCTCATGCATGAGAGCCGGGTGCCTTAATCACTGGGTCACCCAGAGAGTAGGTTCGAGATAAATTTCTACTGTAACGCGGGCGAAGCTCTCATAAGTTATGCCATGCAATGAGTATTGTAAGGAGCGATAAGACAGAGAATAAGTGCAAAGCATTCAGGACATGCAACATTTGATCTTAATAGGTATAGGTCCAGTGTCCACAAATATACAAGATCACTTTGCAAGCACTTTGAGCCGTTAGTTTCCGCTGCCATTTGTACATCTTTGACAGATAACGGGATCACAGCAAGGATATTGTGGATATTATCCAGTTACAGTATTGCAGAGGTATGCAGCCACATCTGGGCAGACTAGAAGATGACCCTTGCATATTAGAAAAAGGCGAGACAGATTGATTAAAAGAATCACCTTGTTATCGTAATATAAAGTGTAGGGATTTTTGGTCCTTCGAGCCGGATGACTCCTGCGAGGCTGAAGATTGTCATTTTGGTTTTTATAATTTTCTGCCGTAAATAATCAAAGGTTGTAATATAAATGCCGTCAAAAATATTTTGCAGTGTGCTCAAAATAAGAGACGATTAAATTCGGCTCACCGACAACATTATCTTAACTCAAAAGTATTTTGTTTTTAAAGTAGTAAACTGAGAGGATTGAGTGCAGATGAAAACTTCTAATAGAGTAGTAGGGGTTTAATTTTAATATTGAACAATTGTACTTATGCTTTTTGTATTATAAAAACCGCCAATACCATCAGCAACGATGAAAAAAAATATCTTAGATGTTAGTTTTACAATACTAACCAGCTGACATTTTCTGTTAATCTCTGTTCTAAAACGGTATGTCTAAATTGAAAGTTCCGATAAGACAAAGCACAATGAAATACCTGAAATACAGAAAGAAGCGCAGCTGAAAGGATTTTATTAAGGCACTCCAAAATCAACTTTGAACTTATTGAAATAAAGTGCATATAAGCTTGAACCTGCTAAAAAAATTTATTTTCAAGATACGCTATAATATATATTTAATGATACGCGGGAAGCGTATCTTCGATATACGCCATCCGTCAGAAAATACCCGAGACCACACGAGAATTATTCCTCTCTGTCTGCGTTGACCCTTAATCAACGTTTAACATCAACATTTTCAGTTAACAACGGTTTTGATCTCATATCTATTCCGTTTTAACAAACTATCGTAAATGGTAGATTGAATATGAGTAAGTTTATAAGTAAGAGCTGAACTAGTCAGTTTTCGGTAATATTTATTTAAGATCAAAAGATCAATCGACCTGCTCATTTTTGCCTTTGTTTATCTGGGATATCATCCAATGATCACCTCCCGTTCTGGAGTGAAGTATCGTAAAGTAATTTTATTTTTTTTATTATGTATAATTCAATAATACAAACAAGCTTTTCAAGAACTACTAGGTAAATAGGTAATATCCTACTACAGATATGTTTCTCCTTGATAAAATCTATGAGAGATGTATAAAACCCAAGAACTTGTGCATTGGCTGAATGCCAATCATAGTGTCCTTGCTACACTTATACAGGGTGATGGTAATGCGGATAACTCGTGTTTATACTTTTTCGAATTTTATAACAATTGGCGAATAGATTCATAATTAATGGAGATCAAAATTAGGAGAGGTAATGGTAGACGTAATAACATTTTGTAGACTACATTTTTGTTTGTAATGAGTAACCATGGAAGTTTCTTGTCGGTTTTTCTTTATAAGTAACGACCAATTTGGAACCGTGCACTTGCTTCTGACTTCTTACAAGTGCCTCTATAGGCTTAGGTAAAATAAAAAGATTTAGAATTTTTGAACTGCATAGAATAAACTCAAAATCTACTAGACCGATTTTAGAAATTCTTTTACTTGTAGAATCATTAAGTGCCATTGACAGCAAACCGTAGGGGCCCAGCAGGGTCGAACCTACTAGGGCCATAAGTTAAGTGAACATGAACCACGGGGCCCTGGAACTCAAGGCAAAGAAGGAACAAACGAGTGGGTTTTAGTCAGTAAAAGTCTGACAACCCCTCCCGCTCCGCCCTAGGGCGGGAGATATCAGATGATTTCCCACCTTAAAAAAAATATTGAGTGACATAAGCGAGTTACTGACGATTCGGACGGTGCCCTAATTGACACATTTTTATTTTAATATTTTTTTCACTGAAGATTTGGGCACACACTGTTTAGAACAGCCAGATAAAAGTTGTAAAATATAATAATTATACAGAGACAAAAGCTTTACCAAAACTACGTATATTAGGATTGATTTAAAGCGGCAACTTTGTGTAATTTTCTTTTAAATATTATAGCTTCAATTTTGTTGGTATCCAAATCGTTATTGAAAAAGATTAAAAAATCTTGCCCGAATCGTCAGGAACTCACGTTATAATTATTTTCTATTTTCAATTTTAGGGTGAAACTGGTAGCAGCAGCTTAATATAGTAATATAGAGTGTAGGGTGATTAGGCGCGGTAGGTGACAATGGGGTCGGCCCTTATTTCATGGGACTAGAAGATAAGTGGCGAAACATGAGTGCACATCATTAATTACACCTCAGGCTTAACCCTCGGATAATATAGGCGTAATCTTATATTATGTTTTCAAAGATTGTAATTAGAAACTAGAACATTGAGTCCACAATTGTTTTCTGAGTTAGGAGCTTAACTAATAACTCGTCCCGTCTGGCGGATTGAGAAAGAGTGTCAGACTTTTACAGACAAAGACCCTCCTGTGCTCCTTCAATTGCCCTTTGTGTTTCACAGCCATGTTATAACTCTGTCAAACAATTCCGTAGCATAAGTCTAATACCCCATTTTTTTGTAATACTAGAAATACAGAGTGACTTTAAAAATAATAGTAATTTTTTGGGAACCGAAAGTACTCATAACTTGAGCAGAAACTGCTAAAAAAACATCGACTGTTTAATGCTGTTTATAACAGCGACTGTTTCAAAGGTATCCCTTATTGAAGGTATGGCAGTTCCCTGCCATGCGGCGGCATACCTTCAATTTAGTTTCCGACTATATTTTTTTTTTAGCCGCAAATAACACCATGAAGTTTCTTGCACGTTCTTCTCCATAGAGATCTACGCTTTGGAACGTGCAATTTAACTTAACTTTTTTTTGATTGACCGACATTTTGTCAATTCAAAAAGTGCCTGTAATTGGTCTATTTGAAATAAACGTTTCTGATTTCTAATTTCCCACTCAATGATAAACCGACAAAAACCTACTTTTATCCTCACACGCTACTCGAAAGAATTAATTTTATTCGTGTACCTACATAAATAATTCAAGATCGGCTTATGAAATCATATGAAGACATCGACTGTTGATCCATGATAAGCGTAGCTTAGGAAAATAATTAATAATTGTGTTCATTTTTGGGTGTACTCGTGTAAAATTTATAAATACTTTATTTTTGTTTAATTCTTGTCCCTGATAAAAACTGTGGCCGGGCAAGACGGCATAAATTATTTGTAGTGCCACGTTGCCGTACGAATGCACGACGTATGTCGCCTGTTCCGCGAATATTATTCACACTCAACGCTCTTCTTGAATCCAGTCCTAGACTAGATCTATTTGCTGCTTAATTGAAAGAGATATTGACCGATGTCTGGCGATGTGCGAGAAGACTGAATAAGAGGTTTAGTAATATTATCTGTTATATTTTCTTTAATCAGGTTTTACATAATCTGTATCTATTGTAATCAGTGTAATGGGCATTCTGTCGTTCTGGTTAAATAAATAAATTTATATGTATTATCTTTATACAGGAGAAATAAATGACTGATATTTTAACGCACAGCCGAAACTACTTGCACAAGGTTTTTTTTTATGGCGTAAGCGACCACTAAGAAAGGATTTTTCAAAATTCAACCCTTAAAGAGGTAAAATGGGGGTTCAAAGTTTGTATAAAGATACCTATTTTCACGTGGGCGAAGCCGCTGGAAGAAGCCAGTGTGTTATAATTTTCTTATGCCATATTGTATATCTTATTAGAAAACTGCGAAGAAGTATCGACTCATTTATAGTGAAATATTTTAAGCAAACCGCATGATTGATTTAAACAACATAAAAGTCTTTAATTTATTAATTTGTTGATAAAATATTTTTTTGTTATGGTTAGTTATTTTCAAACTCGAAAACCTTAACTCTAAAATTTACCCAATGGTAATACCTGCTTTCATTTAAAATCTAAATCCCTAACTTTACGAAACAAACTTCCAACTTTTTAGTTACAATACCACTGTTAAAATCACCATAGAAGAAAAAACCACATTACAAAAATATACAAAATCACATACCCGAAAAATCACTTGAGATCGAGAGAAGTTTCGCGATTGTTGCGTAGCGCGTCTGTGCCGTAGCGATGGTTCTACGGTTTTGGTCTCGTAGCGAGCGAGCGTAGCATTTTATGCCGTAGCCGGGATCACCGTGTGACGTCACTTTTGCTACGGATCATGGCTCGTGGGATGGGAGTACTGTTGCATACATAACTTACTGTTTATGCTATCCTGGTACAATCGAGCAAAAAAGGCGTTTTGAAGTAAAGGTACTACCCACTCAAAATATACTTCAAAGAAAAACATGCGATAATACATTAAAAATAAAAGGTTTCATTTTAACATTAATATGAGATTATTAAAATCCTTTGATTTTTTTTATTGTATTTCATGAAATTCAATTTCACTGCACGCCTTGCAAAAGACTTCAACGAAAATATGTACTTGAACTTTCTAATGCAGGGTTTATTCTTCTCCTTGTCGTTCTAAATCCTTGATTGTGGGAAGCCTATGTTCAACAGTGGGCGTTTTTCGATTAAAGTTATGATGATGAATCCCACGGTACGAATGCGCAATGACTGACCTGTTGGTCTAGTGGTCAGTGGCCCTGTCTACTATGCCAGAAGTTATGGGTTCGATTCCCACACAAAACAAATGTTTGTGTGATGAATATATATTTTATCTAAGTATGTTTATCATTTGTCCAGTAGGTACTCATACCATAAATCTGCTTAGTATGGGACTAGATGGCGTTGTGGAATACTATCCATATGGACATATGGATAGGTTCGACTGATATGGAACATTATAATTATCTCTATATAAAAAAATAAATGCCACTTTTCATTGTAATTTTATAACTCAAGAACGGGCTCACCTATCCAAACCAAATGTTTAGGCTTTGTTCGGACTATTTAGTAGCTGGCTTATGTGAAGTTTGGTAGGGTAGAGTAGGGTATAGTAGGGTGGAGTAAGGAAGAGCGGGAGCGAAGCCGCGCGGTCAAAAGCTAGTATAGATATATAATGTTCGTTGTTGTGTGTTGTTAATGTTAATTATATTATATCTATATATAATGTTCCACATCAATCAAAACTGCTTGACCACGTGACGTGTATAATGTAATAACAATATATTTATTTGCTAAAAACACGGTATAAAAGGTGATAGAAAAGTACAAATGGGAACAAAATGTTTCACTGAGTATTTAGCATGGAAATAAAGCTGAAAGGCAAAAAAAAAAAAAACGAAAGTATGTTTGTGTGCTTCTCTAGATTCTGAAATAGCAAATGACAGTTTTATCGTGGGTGTATATTTTGTTTCCCTATATTTTAATACTTGAAAGCGGGTAAACCCGCTGGTAGGGGCTAAATCACTGAACTAATTTTGATATTCGAGGATAGTTGAGAGAGTTGAGTAGGAAATATTAAACCATTTAAAACGACTTAAAATGCTTATTATCCTGGGAATACATTCGGGTAGCATATAGCATAGTCGGCCTTATAATGTTCTCATTGTTGGAACTCAGGCCTTCTCTCTAGGAGAGGGAATGGGCCGTAATCCACCACGCGGGCCCAGTGCGGGTTGGTGGATGTCACATGTCTTCGAATTTTTTGTTCTAGGACATGCCGGTTTCGTTACGATGTTTTCCTTCACCGTTTTGAGAGCAGTCGTGATGAAATAAATTACCCAAAGTAATGCGCCTGGCTGGGTTTGAACCCGCGACCTACTACTCGTAAGTCGGGGCCATTACCACTCGGCCACCATTGTTCTCATTCATATACATTCGGATGCTTTTTGAAAATCACGCGAGTGAAATCGCTGCCAACACTGTTAAGTATCATTATCATATTTCTATAAATACGATGAAATAAATGAGAATATGTCTTAGTGTCTTATGACTCAGCTTTTAGCTAAATAATAAAAGCTATTTGTAACGCCCACAAATAGAAATAAGCTTTGACTTTCAAAATAAGTCATAACAGTTAAACAGGAAAAGATATTGTGACGGCACAGTTGGCACAGTGGTTGAGCGATGGACTGCTGCGCTGCGTGTCGCGGGTTCAATTCCCGCACGGGACAAATATTTGTATGGTTTACAGATAGGTGTTCCAAGTCTGGGTGTCTTGTGTGTATAAGTTTACATGTTTGTGAACACACCCACGATACAGGAGTTTTTCCTAGTGTGGGGAAAAGTTTAAAAATAATTAAGTATTTATACCCCGCCAAATTTTGATCGTTTTAATCCCGTGGAGGGTCGAACTTTCCCCACTTGTATCAAAATGTACTATTCAAAACCACCATGCAATTAATTAAATAATAATAACAATAATATTAAAAAAAAATAAAAACTAAAAATTATAATAATAGTAAAAACATAAATAATAATTGAATAAAAACAGATTCATGTCAGAAAAGAACTTATTATTATAAGTATTGTCGGCTCACTTTGCCTCCGCTGGTAAAGCCTGATGGAACACTGACTCATACGGCAAGAGAGAAAGCAGGACTCTTTGCATCTCTCTTTGCCCATAATTCTCGCCTTGACACTAGCAATGCTGCTTCACCGACTCTGCCTCATGGAACTCCTCAATGCAGGAGGTTCACATGAGGAATAGAGAAGATCTGAGAGAGCTGCGTCGTCTAGACGTGAATAAAGCTAGTGGACCAGATGGCATACCAGCGATTGTTCTAAAGGCTTGTGCGCCCGAGTTGTCTCCTGTACTGACGCGCTTGTATCGCCTCTTATTTAGGACTGGTATAGTGCCCAAGTCCTGGAAGCTTGCCAACGTGCAACCCGTGCCCAAAAAGGGCTGTCGTGCCGATCCTGCCAACTATCGGCCGATTTCGGTAACCTCCATACTCTGCAAGATTATGGAGCGTGTGTTGAACTCGCGCCTCATGGCATACCTGGAAGGTAACGATCTCCTCAGTGACCGACAGTACGGGTTTCGCCGCAAGCGGTCTACTGGGGACCTACTGGTTTATGCCACCCACTTGTGGGGCGAGGCCCTCGAGAAGAATGGGGAAGCGATTGCCGTTTCCTTAGACGTCTCGAAGGCCTTCGACAGGGTATGGCACGCTAGCCTTTTGAGTAAGCTTCCAGCGTACGGCATTTCCCCTAGTCTGATTAACTAGGTAAAAGACTTCCTGAGTGAACGGTCTCTCCGAGTTGTTGTCGACGGATGCTCATCAGAGCCCAAGACGACAAATGCCGTAGTTCCTCAGGGATCTGTTCTCTCTGCAACTCTCCTCCTGTTGCATATCAACGATATGCTGGTGCCCGGTATCTATGGGTATGCAGATGATAGCACAGTTGTAGAGAGATACCTGCCCAGTGCTCAGGCTAATAAGGAGCTAATCCGGTCTGAAAGAGAGGCTATGGTAGAGCGAACGAATATCTCCCTTCAGGCAGTCTCCAAGTGGGGTGAAGCCAATCTGGTGGGATTCAACGCCGCCAAAACACAAGCGTGTCTGTTCACCGCCAAAAGGAGCCCGTGCACCTTGGTTCCTACTTTTCAGAATTTATCCCTAGAGTACACCGACCGCCTTCAGCTCTTGGGGGTAGAAATTCCCTCAGACCTTAACTTTGGGCAGTTCATTGAGTCCAAAGACAAGGTAGCTGCTAGGAAACTAGGCGTTCTTGCAAAGGTGACCATCAAAGATTGCATCGCTACTTACCATCAGGTGGGATCGCAGTCAAGCACTAGTTTATAACAATTAAAAAAAAAAAACTAAATTTGAAAATATTAAACTAGGGAATTGATCACTGTCTTCATAATATGGCCAGCTAAAACTGGCCAGATCGTTTCAACGTTAACATTTGATGATATGTCAATCCTCGTCTGGTCGTATCATTGATATAGGATTTCTATGATAATAAAAAGTCTAAAGAAAATAAACCAAACGAAGACAGAAAGAAACACACAGACCTATTAAATACTATTGATCTTTTTTTTCTTACTTTTTGCTGCTTTAATTCACTTAACCGAACTTTTAGTCAACCATGTAATTCGTACCTATCCAAGATTATTTAATAATTTTCAAATTTATTATCGAAATGCTAAGAAAAAGATTGATGTCTTAGTCCTAGTAATATCTAATTTAACAAAATAATATCAATACTTCGAAACTATGAGTAACAATGGTTACAATATAGGTTAAAGTGATGATAAATCAAATGTATTTGTCACAAAACCTTCTTTTTTACGTAGGCAGACGTGGGGTGGACGAATCCCATGGATCGTAGTGTGTGGGCAGTCCATTCATGACCAGACATGGAGTCGTGCCAAAAGACTAACTGACGCTTACTATAGTAGTTGCGTTTTAGCAAGACATTAGCGCCCATAACACGCCAATACGCCTCGTATGTGTTTTCCTTGCGGTGGAATACAGTGGTGTTTAGATCTACATTAATACGTGGTCATTATGACCTTGTGCCGCACTTACCTAAAAAAATGGTTTTAGTTTATTAAATGTTACGGGGTCTAATAGGTCCCTGACTGCCATAATGATAGTTTGTAAACGAGGTCATAAACGCCCCGCACCGCAGAAATGGGAGTAACACGAAAATAAAGACAAAAGGAACAACAAGATCAACGCACACATGGGCCACTCCTGATTTGTACGTAGAATCGCGTCGCGTGGCATGAATCTAATGTAACTACAAGTTTATTTGTCATATAAAATGTAAGTATGGTGACTGACGACAAGCCCAGATTAGCATACGTGGCTCACGTGTGCCAAATGTAGTTCTGCCTTTAAAGCCATCTTAAATCGACATCTATCGTGAACTTCATACCTAAAAACGATACACAGTTTATTTAGATCGGGTTCCTACCTATAGGTATTTTTTTTTTTTTTTTTTTTTTTTTTTTTATGGTGGGAAAAAATCATGCATTGACATCCCCCGCTCTTGGGCGGAGCGGGAGATAGTGTCAGACTCTTACTGACTAAAAGACCCACCCCGTTCCTTCTAGCCTTCATACCGGGGCTCGAGCGCCCTTTCGGATAACCCTGGCCCCAGTAGGCTTCGACCCGGCTGGGTCCCTGCTGTTGCTGACAACTCCTTGAGGCGCGCGGGAACAGTGCGCGCCGTCGACGACTTGGGCTTGGTCCGGACAGTTACCGGACTGCCGGACAGCGAACTACCCATTGCTCACTGTCCGCAAGCCCGCGCCTACGGTGGCCGGAAATCGGGATCAGAATCCCGGCGGCGGCGGCGGAGGCGATAACGCCGTTGCCTGATGCGTTCGGCCTCCTCCTTTGCGAGCATTACTGCTTCGCAGAAGTCGGCGACACCTATAGGTATTTGAGAATGGGCAGTGACCCCTATTGTTTTGCTAAAATGAAATGACTATAATTTGAGTGTTGTTGAGTTGTAAGTAATGTTGTAGCAAAATGTTAGTACAATTTACATTAATTCAAGTGGCTACAAAAGAAGATCATGCCATTAGTCTAAAAATAATAAAGTATATACTTACTTTATACTAGCTTCTACCTGCGGTTTCGCCCGCGTGAAAGAAAAAAAATATAGGTACTTATGCCAATATCACTCGATGATAAAACAGCATTCTACTGGTTAAATAATTTTTTAAATCAGTCCAGTAGTTTTTGAGTTTATTAGTAGCAAAAACAAAAATCCAAAACAAAATCTCATAAAACTTTATAATTATAGATTCATCATCATCATCATATCAGCCGAAAGACGTCCACTGTTCGACATAGGCCTCCCTCAACCGTCGCCACAACGACCGGTCCTGTGCATCACGCATCCACCGGATTCCCGCGACCCTGATCAGGTCATCGGTCTTTATTGGAGGCCTTTTAACGCTACGTCTTGCGGTACGTGGTCGCCACTCCCAAACCTTTCATCCCCATCGACCATCTGTTCTGCGTGCAATGTGCCCTGCCCATTGCCACTTAAGTTTGGCGATTCTTCGAGCTATGTCGGTAACCTTGGTTCTCCTGCGGATAAAATTATAGATTGCTGTTTTAAAACAAACGAAACATGTTAACTACTTTTTGGAACAAAAATTTTTCAATGATTCATATTTACATTAATTGAATATTTTGCTGATCGACCTGCTGAAGGCTGATGATGGCAAGTGTAAGTGCACATAAGCCACGAACTCATTCGAAGTCAGCGGAATGACACGTGATCATTCACGAATGCAGAGCTTCGGTGCGCTCGAAGATACGGCAGATTTTCTGCCGAAAGTGGAACTGAAACTTGCCGAAAACAAATCTTTGGTCTGTCACTAAAGTACATATATATCGACGGTCACTAATTATTATGTACGTGGATGCCGAAAGCCAAGGATCTTGCTCCCGTCCAGATCCTTAGTTCAATTCTTAGGGTAGACAAAGTATTTTAAGAGTGAGAAAGCTACTCCTCCAGCTTTGGGTAAAGTGACAGGGAAGAAACTGTTGCTAGTGTGGGGCAACGTTTTTTTTTTTTTTTTTTTAAACTTATTTTGGACCTGCAGCAGCATGCTATTAAAAGAAAGTATTTTTTTGCTAATGGTAGAAGAGCCATTAGTTCTGTATTTTTCGTTCTAAAACATACTAATATTTGATCTATTTTATAGTAACTATAAATAAACTGTTTTATAGTATTAGTAGTATATAGTAGTGGTTAGGTAACCAGTGAATAGAAACTAGAAGCATAGATCACACCCAGATTAGGCGGTCCACAGACGTTTCAACTTTTCGTCCGACACTTTAGGGTTATATACCTCTATTTTTAATTAGTACAAAGAAATCCCCTCTCCTAGAGAGGAGGCCTGAGTCCCAGCAGTGGGAACATTAAAAAGGCTGCTGCTGATGATGATGATGATAATGTGTTGGATTTGTTTTTTCACTACAGCATTGTTTATTTATATGTATGTATCTAAGTATGTATTTAATATTGTATAAATTTGTTTCTCTTCTGTTTTGTCTATTTATTAAGTTGCACCTGCCATGTTATGTTTCTGCACCACCCTAAGGTCGACTGGCAGATAATGCCTAAGGCATTAAGTCCGCCTTTGTACAGTTTTTTTGTGCATAAAGCTTTAAATAAATAAATAAATAATAAAAATGGGGCTCTATCCGTAACCCTTACTGATCATATTACGAGTAATGTAGTCCAAATTAAATTTTATTTATTCGATATCCCAAAATTATCCACGAAAATTCGTCATAATTGTTACCAATTTATTCATAATAAAATAAATTCAAAATAAAAATTCATAATAGAATCCATCATTCATAACAATTGCTACTAGAAAATACTATGCGCAGTGTTTTTTTCCATTTTGATCGTCATTTATTCATTCACAATATTTCCATAAATTGAGTAACATTTTGGGATACAAACAAACGCTATTAACTTTGCTGTTTATGAATATTATTTATTGAGACTTTACTTAAATAATAAAAAGACCTTTTCTAATAATCCATTTAAATATTTGTACTAATTAAAAATTTGTGATGTATTTATCTTTGTGCTGGGCTCCACTGTGTCAGAGGAGGTTACAGTGAAAGTTTGCACCGCTTGAGCGGAGCACCACTGTGTCCTCGTAGTTCAAGCGATTGGCGGTAGTGACCTCGCGTTCTACTCTGATTCCATGGCCATGGTTTAAGGCGAGAGGAAACGTGAAGTGGCCACCTCCTTCTGCAAAGCAGTAATGTAAGTAGTGGTCCTGGAGTGGAAAGGGTAGCTAAAGGACACTGGTGGGTTTTAGTCAGTAAAAGTCTGACATTACCTCTAGCTCTGCCTAGAGCTCGAAAAATAATGTAATGGTTTCCTATACCTAAAAAGAGGCTTGTATTTATAAAAAGGTAGGTAAAGCTTAAAGGAAAAAAAAACTTTTCGATTCTATTCGGATGCTTAAGGTACCGAAAAGCGGTTTGCTAGAATGTTCGAAAGAGTTACCTTGATCCTAGTACGCAAAGGGCAACTGAAGGAACTCAGATGGATTTTAGTCGGTAATAGCCTTACGCTCTCAATTGATCCACCCAGAATAGAAGAAGCCATTTGATGATTCCTTGAAAAAAAGAGTATATCTATCAGTAAGTACCTATTAATATTACGAAGCTAAAGAGTTTGGTTCAAATTGAAAAACTATATGCAGTTTTTCAATTTTCAATTCAATGAATGATTTTCCCTTTTGGAAATGGAACACTGTCGTCTTCCTCCTGGAGGTGGGCGTTAATAGCTGCGACACAGTTCTTGCAACTAATGTAGCTATTTTCGTACGCAAACAATTTGTAAATGTTTTTTCTGTTCCAATAAAGATTATTATTATTATTAAAAGGAGCCAAAAGGATACCAAAAGAAGCGAAGCAGTAACCAAAGACGCTGGTGAATCCGAGGGATAGCTAGCTAGCTTTTTTATATGTTCTAGATTTTAGTACCTTACTTATGTAATATGTGAACGTATACAGTAGCAAGGAAAACATAAGTATCAGGCTTTTAGCCGTGTTAAGTAAAAAGTAAATAAATTACTCTATCTCCGAAAAGTTGACCTGTCTGTAGCCAGCCTAATTCGCCCAGTGCCCAATTAAAATAGTGTCCTAAATTACATTCGATAGAACATTATCTTCATAAGTAACTATTAGAGTCGGGTCACGGCGCCTTTCCGTCGGCAAACGATACCTGTGTCAGTTTACAAGACATAACTAACTGAAGACTGTAATTTAAGGCGTTTAAATCTGAAAGATGTGGTCGAAGCCCACGCTTGTATTTTAGATATATTTCATTTGATACAGAAATATTCTTTGTGTCTATAACTAACGGTTGCTCGTTGGTTTTCCCGCATTTTAGGAAAACGATTTCATGTCCTGCCTAAGATTTTTCTGTACGTACATGTGGTCATCATCATCATTTCTGCATAGGCCCCCCAAGAGTCGCCACAATGAACGGTCCTGTGCGTCTCGCGTCTTACCAGGTCATCAGTCCACCTTGTAGGAGGCGTTTCAACGCTACGTCTTCCAGTACATGATCGCCATTCCAGAACCTCTCGGTCCCAACGGCCATCTGTTCTGCGAGCAATGTGCCTTGCCCATTGCCATTGTCGGTAACCTTGGTGTTTCTGCAGATATCCTCATTCCTGTGGCAATCGAGGTATTTGTGTGTCATTTGCGGGAACGTATGAAAAAGTGACCAGGGCTCTGAAACGCAAAGAGCAACTGAAGGATACAAGTGAGTTTTAGTCAGCTAAACTCAGAGACACTCCACGCTGTGCTGTGTGGAGTGGTGGATTATTAGATGATTTCTTGATTTAAAAAAAACCTGTGTCGTCCGAATACGTTCAGCCTGTCTGTTTAGGTAAAGCTATATAGAACAAACATTAAGAGATAATATCTGAACTTTAAAAGATATTAAGATCTTTTTTTTTATCAGTGGAAAATCATCAAATAATCTTTCTTTTCTTTTACTTTTACTGATTAAAACGCACCTGCATTCTAAAAGTGAGTTAATTACTTTTTAATTAAAATTACATTTGAGGTTGATTAGGATAACGATTTCATCTACTTATTTATTTATTGCATGCATGTTATCAATAGATGTTAGGTACATGATTTTAGTGTGTCAAACATGGATCTGGAAATATTGTAACACCAACCACTTTTTTAAAAAGAGTAACCATGGATATTCTTGCCGGTTCTTCTCCATAGGAAACGACCAATTCGGAACCGTGTACTTCTGACGTTTTGTAAGTGCCTTGTAGGCCTAAGGGAAATAATAATAAAAAAAAAAATTAATTTGGAATTTTGATCCTATTAGGTTACAGTTTTAAAGGCTTCATACACGGTACGATTTGTCTGTACGATCCGTCGCATCGCTTCAGACAATCATAACTACGAATCGATGGTAGTTCTCAAGTTAAATCTTAACGATCTTGACATACAAAATTTGTCGCTTACGATCGGTCTGAACCTGAAGCGGCGGATCGTACAGACAAATCGTACCGTGTATGGGGCCTTTTATATAATATTAATTTTTTTTTTCTTAATTTGAAAAACGCTGATAAAAGTTCTACTACGGGGGGACGTAGAATCATGTGCCTACTTTTTTTTTTTTTTTTTTATGGTGGGAAAAAATCATGCATTGACATCCCCCGCCCTTGGGCGGAGCGGGAGATAGTGTCAGACTCTTACTGACTAAAAGACCCACCCCGTTCCTTCTAGCCTTCATACCGGGGCTCGAGCGCCCTTACGGATAACCCTGGCCCCAGTAGGCTTCGACCCGGCTGGGTCCCTGCTGTTGCTGACAACTCCTTGAGGCGCGCGGGAACAGTGCGCGCCGTCGACGACTTGGGCATCATGTGCCTACTGGTTCCGTGGTATATGTTATTTAAAAGTGTTTGTTTTATATTTTGCAGATATAAATATTAAATATTGTTCGTAAACAAACTGAGAAATAGTATTAAATCTACTAACATACTATAACAAATGGAACGCCAAACATTCTACTTAACGTACAAACTAAGATATCAATCAATCAACTTTCCAAGCTAAGTGGTATCTCACAAAAAATAGATCAGTGAGATGGCTCCGTGATTCCGTGAAAAGGAACGTAATGCGGGTGTAAAGTAAACGATTTAGAACCCCTACCAGGGAAACTCAGTTTTTATTTTCTTCTACACTAAGTTGATTTCCGCGACTGTCTGTTTCTATACGCTAACTCCTCCATGGTACCGTATGTGTCCGGACGTAAAGATTACCACCATCCCATCTCTTCCCGTGAGTAACGTAAAAAACGACAGAGGGACACACCAGAGAAGCAAGCAGCATTCTCTGTGCATTGCAGTAACCACACTGCTGTTGCCAACCCGCTTGCCTATCGTGGCGATTATGGCAAACACCCCCACATGAAGAGCACAACATCAAAATGGCGACTAGTGCCTAGCAACCTGTCTACCCTTGACTCCGGTAGCGGTGAAGGTTACGGTGAGGAAAGGAGTGCTGAGAATCTCCGGAAGAAATCAGGTTACGCAATCGGAAGGAGTAGTGTTGGAAGACCTTCCACAAGGTGGATCGATGACCCAGTGAGGGTTGCAGAAATCCGTTGGATGCGAGACGCACAGGACCGGCTGAAATGATGATGATGATGATTAACTCCTCCAAGACCTTGCAACGGATTTTGCAGCGGTTTTTACTAATCCAAAGTAGTGACTGGCCGAAGATTGGGTTTCGCAGCCGTATCATATAACACGTCGTATTACAAGTAGGCGCGCTGGATTGAAAAACGCCGGTGTAGTGTAATGCGATTAACTTGTTGATTAGACTAAGTCATTTAACTGATAATTTGGATTCAATTAATTATTGCTGTCCGTGACTTTCTCCAAAACCATACAACGAATTTTGATGCATTTTTCACTAATGCAAAGGAGAGACTGACCGAAGATTGGGTTTCAATTTCGGTTTCGGCTGCTTCGGTTCAAACTGCAGCCGAAACCAGTTTTTTTGGCCGAATGCCAAAAAAACTGGTTTCGGCTGCAGTTTCGATTTTGGCCAAAAATTGGCCGAATATTTCGAAAGAAAAAGTAATAAGTGAGGTAAAAAATCCCACAATCTTTGATCTTCTCAAAAGTACAGCCTTTTGAAGGATTCTCCGTGATAAAAACGCACTTTGGTAATTTGAGATTCATTACATATTCGTAATCAACCTGCCTGAAGTACTGTAATATTGTATAGTCTGTCTAATAAGTCAACCGACTTGGGAATTTTTTATAATATTTAATCATTTAAAAAAATACTTATATTCGATACTTTTTATAAGGTTATTCTGTTAGTAAACAATGATCTCTATCTCTTAATCAACCTTGATTATTGAACCCATGTTGACTACATCAGATTTAATTAAATTCTAATAATTACCAAGTCGTTTAACTTATTAGACAGACTTCTAATAGGTCTTGAACTTTTTGAATAATTCCATAGCGTAAAAGGTCGCCTTAAAATAGGCAGAAATCTATTAAGCACGAATGTTTTGTACTACCCACATGTCAATTTCCTACAAGTATAAAAGCCATGATAAAGGAACGTTTATGTTGCAGCCGTATCATATAACATGCCGCATTACAAGTAGACGCGCTTTATTGAAAAACGCCGCCGTATTATAATGCGGCTACCTTGCTATTTAGAATAAGTCATAGATCTGTTATTTTAACTTCAATTAATTAATTGCTGTCTGTGCAGCGCTGCTTGTGGCGATTATCGGAACTAAAACTTTCAAAGCGGCGTATCGATGATGCACCCGTTTGTATTTGGGCTCAACGTTACTAAGCCACTTTGTAGAACGCGAAGTGTGCACACAATGCGGCGTTTCAGCCGAATTGTAATGTAGCTGATTATAGGATAGCCGCATCACATTATAGCGACGTTTTTTAATCAGGCGCGCCTTCTTATAATATGGCGTGTTATACGATATCGTATCATACGAAAAAGGAGTAGGTTAATAGATACTTAGCAAACGTAATTTTACGTATTTTACCGTTGCAGTTACCACGGAACAAGTTACCTATAGTCGGCCTTATAATGTTCCCACTGCTGGGACTCAGGCCTCCTCTTTAAGAGAGGGAATGGAATCCACCACACGGGACCAATGCGGGTTGGTGGATGTCACATGTCTTCGATTTTTTGGTTCTAGGACATGTCGGTTTCCTCACGATGTTTTCCTTCACCGTTTTGAGAGCAGTAGTGATGAAATAAATTACACAAAGTAGTGCGCCTGGCTGGGTTCGAACCCGCGACCTTCAATTCGTAAGTCGGGGCCTTTACCACTCGGCCACTACTGCTCTCAGCAGTGCAGCAGCAGTTACATAATCTGGCTAAATCATTATGAGTAGGTAACTATTAGGGTGTCCCAAGCTTTAAGGGCGAAATTTTTTTTTCCGATTTTGAATACGCATACCCTCTATTTTTTTTCTATTTGACCCTAAGAACTAAAATAATAAATATTATTGGTATCGGATGACGATAACCCGTGCCGACTTGATGTCAAACTTTTAGCAGAAAGTTTGTATGAAAACTACAGAGGACATTTTAGAACTTAATTTTTATTCAGAAAATAAAACATTGCTTTACCTGTATCTTTATTTTTCAAGTATCTTATATTACTAGGACTTAATCTTTCCAAATTTTGATTTTTACACTCAAGCTAAACCTATCTATCTGTTCTTGTACACAACATTAGAAAATATGCTTTTGTTCGGTGTTCCTCTTCAGTAGTGATTTTGCTATGAAAGTGCTCTCAGAGTCAGCACCTGTTTTGTAGCATGTTGTAATGCATTACTAGACCATGAACTGCATTCTAAACTGCTGATGCCTATTTACTTCCTGTAAAGTTGTCCAGTTTTGGCACCACGACAAGTTGTTCTATAGGACTGTGTCACTATGCGAAATAACTAACGAAGAGGCATTATTCTTTACATTTGCGCACATCTAAAGCCGAAAACAGTTTAACATCTGTGTCAATCGACAGTTTATAATCGTACCAGTACCTACCTTGTTTTGGAAATCGACTTTAATAGCTCCTGCACGCTTTTTTTCGATTCTCCGTACGAATTATTTGAATTGAGGACTTGCTTATGGGAAGTTCGTCAGTGTTGTATGCAAGTGTCTCAACAGTAGCTTTTATAGCAAAATTCTGTGTTTATTATTGTTAACACAGAATTGCTCATATTTAACTGTTCTCTACTCAAAGCTGCAACTGTCTTTGGAGTGATAAAATTTTTCCCCACGGAACTTTTATTCGTATGGGGCTATGTACTCTTAGTTGCTATGAGTAGATTTTCTTGTAAATCCATCATTTCAGAATCTGAAGACGTATTTTCGTGATAAGGTGATTACAAAGCAGTTAAGGAGAAACAATTAGTAGCCAGATGGCATCAGTAGCCATATGGTTCCTAAATATTTCTTAGGCGCGCTTTTTTTTTTCGAATTTTTGGTCCCCTCCATCTAAGTAACCATATCAACCTGACTCTCTCTGGCACTACAAGAAGATTTTATCTTTTATTAATGGAAACGCATCGGCATGTGCAATGTCAAACAATTTGTCTAATTTTATTACAAGCTCATGTCTTTGCTTCTCGAATACTTCTTGTGTTTTGTTCGCATTTTTTGCAGATCTCTCCAAAACTCTCAAGTTCAAGTTTTTAACACAGATAATACTTTAATTAGGAAATGTCACGTATGTTGTGCCTTTCCCAATAAATAACACACTTTCGAATAGTAAGATTCACGATTTTCAGTGACACATAAATTCATTAAAGGAATGTTGTAAAACAGTACTGCCAATACTCGTCAATTTTATGATACGTATCCCATGTTCAAAATATTTATTTTGTAAGACTTCGTAATCCTACTGACATGTAGACTGAAGGAAAATTATGCGTTTACTAGTTAAATAAATAAATAATAACGAGCACTTGATACGTTAGCTGCTTCGCGCCAAAGTACGAATTTCTGATATCTATCGATGCAAGTCGGCACGGGTTCCCTTGGTCCTAAGTACTTAAATTTTATTTACAATTGTTTTGACACTATTCAAACAAAATTAGAGGGTATGCGTTGTAAAAAAAAGAATTTGATTTTTTTGGGACACCCTAGTAACTATGCTATAAAGTTATGAAAGAATGTTTATTGTGTATTCGTTTCGAGTTTCTAACATCATGCCTGCTTACTGTTCATTACTCAGGATCCTACCACACAACAGTGACTTCGACAATTCACGTCTCCTCACGTACGACGCGTCCAAAGAAAAGTAAGACTTGTCTTGCTCATTCTAATTGATGAACTTGAGTAGGTATTAAATACTTACGCCAAAAAGCTAAAAAAAAATACTAGGTACCTATTTCTATCTGTACGAATATCTTCAGATTCGCCAGTAGGTACGACGATTTACAATATACTCGTACATACTTAAATATACATACCTAATACAAATAAAGTAACGTCAAACGTCTTCGTACTAGTCTATAGGTATAGTCTGTCTAATAAGTTAACCGACTTGAGAATTTTGTATAATATTTAATCATTTAAAAAATACAAATATTCGGTACTTTTTATAAGTTTCTTCTGTTAGTAAACAATGATCTCTATCTCTTAATCAATCTTGATTATTGAACCCGTGTTGACTACATCAGATTTCATTAAATCCTAATAATTACCCAAGTCGTTTAACTTATTAGACAGACTCTATACCTAAAATTCTGCGAGATTGTTCGAAAGAGTTTCCGCGGCCTTGGAACTAGGGTTGCCAGATCGGAACTTACCTACCGAGTCCGGGACAATTCCATGTGTCGGGCCTTGGCTATAGCTATGATAATATAAATTACGGGATATCTAATTTTATAATTTTTGTATTTATTTTTAAAGGAAAACTACATTTTATTTTTCTAATATATACTTTTATTAGGTACTCCAAATAAAAGAAGTTTATAAGAAAATCACCATTTTTATGTTATAAAATTGAGAATTTTGTTTTTATATTAGGTAAGCAATCAACAAGTACCTACCTACCTACATAATATGATGCTCTGTTTTATAAACTAAGTAAAATCAGACTTTTTTTTTGATTAAATAGATTTTTACTTAGCTGCTTGCCGCCTAGCCGTGTCATTTGTTGTTATTTTTTTTTTCGGAATCCGAGATAATAGATCGAATTACTGAACACGAGACCAGGCGAAAAATTCCGGGACTATCCCGGAAATCCTGGACATCTGGCAAAATTACTTGGAACGCACAGGGCGACTGAAGGACAGCACAGGTGAGCTTTAGTCAGTTAAAGTCTAACATGGCCCTCACCATACCTCTCAGGCACATCAAATAACCTCTCCCATAAGCTATTCAATGACTCCCATCAAAAGTCTAACACGCCCTGTCGGACACATCAAATAGCTTTTCCCCCTCTCGAAGAGGATTAGGTAGACCGGTGCTCTTTCTTATGCTCTTGGAGTAAATGAATACTTACATAGCCTATTCAATTATGAAAGAAGCTACACGCTTCTGCTGAGTGCATCTTATGGTAGATAGGTGACCTATCTACTTAGGACCCACTCATTTTATCAGGAGTAGGTAGTCACATTTATTTATTTAAACAGGAAAAAAATGAAAAAATCAGACAAGTGTGTGAAGTGCCATCTATTAGCACTATGTAAGAAACTACTAAGGAACCAAGTAGTGACACCTATTGCCTCAGTAGGTAATCAAACAATTGTGTAGGTACCTATGCAAATATTGTTTTTTTTTGCATTGTAAAAAAATGTCTCTTATTTTAATAGATCTGAAATAATTTGAACTACTTTCTTTTTCCAGTGAAAAAAAAGATAAATGATCAAAAGCCTGTGAGTCAAAGCAACCATAAACAAAGTGTGGCTGTCAGAAAAAGTTTGACTTTGACAAATTGTCAATTCCAATTTCATAGTCATCGTCGTCGGCTTCGTTTGCTGTAAATAAAACTTAAATAATTTGTGAAATTTACATTTAAAAGTTAATTCCAAGATGGTAAGCAATTTCCAATGCATTACTAGAGCCTTTAGTAGTAAGAATTAATTTGATTTTAACTTAATTTTACCTAAATTTGTCGATTGTGCTCTGTCATTGCCGCTACCAAAAGCTCTTTATTAGCATTCTTACGATGTTTCTGTCTATTTTCTTATGATTTGCGTCTTCTAAAGTTCTTTCTTAGTTTATTTACTCATGTAATTGAAATACAGACTTAACAAAAACTGGTTTGGATTGTACAATCATAACCTAAATAAAATATTTGAAATTACCTATGTATTTCTTTAAGCTGTCTTACTGCTTTATCTAATAACCGTATAATCGAATGTTTAGAAAAATGTAACATTTAAAAAATTCCTTTGCTTTGGTCACCTAACTTAATTTTTTTTATCAAAGCAAAGAAATCATCATACAGCCTGCTAAATTACTTCACCTAAAAACCTTTTTACAGTTCAGAAATCAGTATGACAGTGACGTCACAGTATGGAGCCCCCAGGGCCGTCTTCACCAAGTGGAGTATGCTATGGAAGCCGTCAAGCTTGGATCAGCTACTGTGGCCATGAAGAACAAACAGTTTGCTGTTCTCATAGCCCTGAAGAGGGCCGTGAGTGAATTGTCTGCGTACCAGAAGAAGATTATTCCTATTGATGAGCATATTGGCATTTCTATCTCTGGGTTGACTGCTGATGCTAGAATGCTGAGGTAACTATGAAGCATATTTCTTTATTTTAATCAAAATAAGCAGTAGTCACTGACCTGAATGTTCCTACAGGAATGCCTGTGTATTGGTTTAATGAATTAAGGCTCTTACAAACTTTGTCCCAAAAAGACCAACACAAAAAAAAGAACTACCAAATAGGTTGAGTAGTTTTAAAAAAATGCTTCAACATACAATACGTGAAAATAGATTTCTATTCCCATATAATTCAATACCTTCTTGATACTTTAAATGAACAGAATGACAAGATAAGAAGAAAATTACAAAAATAAGTGTATTTTTGTTGTCCGTTACAGTCGTTTCATGCGCACCGAGTGCCTGAACCACCAGTATGCTCACGATGCACCAATGCCAGTTGGCAGGCTGATTGGTTTGGTCGGCAACAAGATGCAGATCTGTACACAGAGATATGACAAGAGGCCGCTTGGAGTTGGTCTGCTGGTTGCTGGTTATGATGTCAGTATAAAGTTTCTTTCACAAATTCCCGCTTTTCATCATGGAAATACTATCACAAGGTTGCGATACTATGCTTTGATTATGTTGTGCTATCACTTTCAACAATGCTCCTTATTGCTACACTATAAGGTATGGGCCCTAGCATTGCCCTTTTTTTACAAGATGGTGAGGAAGTCAACATTTCAGTTTATTATGATTTTAGTGTATGAGGGAGCAATAGGTATTTGCTAAAATCGGATATTTCCATTTTATTGCTTCAAAATCCACTCATTCCAATAAAGACTAACTATAGTGGTCTAAGTCAAATTTAAATTTAATTTTGATTTTATTATTTCCTTTTTTTACATAAATGATTTCAATTTAATTTTTGTGACTATTAGGTACTCCTGTTTTGATTTTTTTTTAATGTAAATATTGTCACTGTACTAGCACCATCTAGCCAGAAAATGGCTACACTCAGGCACATAGAGTTCATCTTAAGAGACACAATAACCCCCTACCACGGAACAGTAAAAACAGTGGAAGTAGCTTGAGAAAATGTTTGTTCCAGAACCGGTGTCGCCAAACTCATACATTTACAATTTACTCTTACTGCAAACCTAAAAATATGATTGGCTGAAAACAAAAACAGGGCGTAGACGAAATGCAAAAAAAAATTTATACGAAATGCAACTTTAATTTCAAATGACTATAAATCAAATTGACAAAAACAAGAAAGAAATACATCTTTGACTACCAAGTACTGCCACTCGTCGCTAGATGGCATTGTTCAGTATATAGTATTCAGTATGAACTGTAAGTACCTACGTAAAAATAAGATTGGTATTTGAATGGCGTATCACTGACGCGAATGCGCTCGCTGCTACTCAGATAGGGAAGTGACCTTATTCGATCGAAATATGTATCGATTGTATGAAAACGTATTTAAAACATATCATGCAAAAAAAAATTGTATGCGATAGTGTGATAGTATTAAAAATATGAAATTAATATGATTAAAGACAATTTTTAAACGTAGTAAAAAGGGTATTTATTTCCATAGTACATCAATTATCATCATCTCAGCTGAAATCATCGTCATCGCCCACTGCTAAACATAAGAATATTAAGTATAATTCAAACGCCCTATGTTGTTCCTAACTCTTTAACTAAATTTATTTAAAATACATCACAAATATCATACCACAATTTTTATTTTATTATATTTATTAATTTAATAATTATCTGTATTATATTACTTACAAAAACTATTAAACTATAATATATATTTTAAAAAGGCAACGTAATACCTATTATACAT
Source organism: Mythimna ferrago (assembly GCA_910589285.2). Taxonomy (NCBI): domain Eukaryota; kingdom Metazoa; phylum Arthropoda; class Insecta; order Lepidoptera; family Noctuidae; genus Mythimna; species Mythimna ferrago. Next base: position 13,183,911 of record OU342676.1, on the reverse strand, counting down.
ATCGATTGATTTTATCGATAAAGTCACGCACTATTTGGATAGCGTCAAAAGTATAGGTAGACTAACGAATATTCCAGAAAAGCTTATAACCGAGAAAAGAAAATCAACTTTGTTTTGATGTAAGTAAGGACTAGTTTTGTTTGTATATCCTGCGCAATGTTTCACGTAATTTTATTTTTTCATTTTATTAAAATAAATCTGAAAATAATACTTTTCGGTGGTATGATACACCTCCATGAGTTAGATTTTTAGTCAGACTATGGTTTTTAAAGTACAGTATGGGACAATAAGGCATTTTAATATTATTTTTCGTTAATTATTATGTTGCGCAGTCTAGTTAGAGAATGAGAGCGCTTGAACAGCAAGTGCGCAACGCGATTCTTACTAGCGGCGACAGTGCCACGCCTACTTACTTCTTCCACTGTTTTTACTGTTCCGTGCCCCCTACTAATTGTCTAACTCATCCTTAAATAAAAATAATTAAACTATTTATACAAATTAATTGACGCTTGAAAGTTCAAGCGCCAATTAATTTGTAATATTTTTATTTTAAGGATGAGTTAGGTTTGATTTAAAGTAAAATTTTTTCAAGAATAAAATTGTTTTTTAAAAAAAGTCAGAATTAGATACTATTATAATGATTTTAATGGTTTAGATATCTAAACCCAACAATTTCATCAAATAACTTTTGCCTTTTGCCTTTCAATCGTCCATGTAGTTTTTTTCTCTCTCTAATATACTATTTTCTTTGCATTACAGGATCAAGGCCCTCATATCTACCAGACGTGCCCTTCGGCTAACTTCTTTGACTGCAGAGCCATGGCCATCGGAGCCCGTTCCCAGTCAGCCCGTACTTATCTTGAGAAGCATCTGGCTACATTCATGGAATGTGATCTCCAAGACTTGGTGGCTCATGGTCTACGTGCTTTGAGAGACACCCTACCGAATGAAGTGGATCTTAACACTAAGGTATAGTCAAAAAACAATTATAGTAAATTAAATATACTTAGTTAAAATATTTATTGTCAGCTAGTTCAATTCAAAGGCAGTGTTTTATCATCAAAGGCGTTGTTTATTAGGGATGCAATGGAAGCCATCTTAGCCTAAGGAGATAAAAAAAAGATGCAAAAATACATATAAGCTTAATAAATATAGCAAATAAATGATTTTCATCTAGTGTGATCTAATAGCTATATATGTATATATAACTTAAGAAAATATTTTGGGTAGACACCAGTACCCCTAGCCAAGTTGCTAATCTGCAATAGTTAACGCTTGTAGAAAGCTTCAAATGTACGGGAATGACGTCGTCTTAACGCTCAGTCACGTGGTCAGAACAAAAGAATTTGCGACAAGGTCGACTCGAAGCGTTCGGCGCAAGCGAAACGGTTGTAACTTGGCTAGGGGGGCAGGCTTTTCAGCATTTAGTTGCCAATGTTACCTTTGTCTCCCTTCTTATACAACAATACTTTGATTGATTTAGTTCCATTTTCTGATGCATATTCTGTTTCTGTTGTTATTCACAAGGTGATAGTTTGGGTTTAGGTTTTAATCTTTAATTTATAAAAAAAAAAGTCTTTTACTACAGCCTTGCTGTCACCTACAAATATATTTTGTTCTCTGAAAAAAGTATCGGTTCTTGTGAGATATCCTATTCAATAAGAACTGTAGGAGCTAAATTCTGGAAAAAAATGTATCCCACCCATACGCACAAAACTACGCACAGCTACAAGTTAGAAGAATAAGGTTCTTTAAATCAAGAGTGATTAGGTTATTTCTAGGCAAGCGTGCTCCATCGTTGACCACATCGTCGCTTCAGGTGAGGTAGTGGTTAAGCGAGAGCTTATCAGCAATAATAATAAAAAAGGTAATCATTCAAAAACACCTACCATATGAACTGACCAGGAGGGGATCTGGAGCGATGGTCTCTAACCAATTGTGCCGGTCCCCTTTGGTTAGCTGCGTGGTTGGCTACGTGAATGCACACATATGCAAGCGGAGCGATGGTGGTCCTCGACACCGGGATGCAGGCAGGCCAAGGAGGCCTCCTCATAGAGGCGGCCTGCGCCTTGTGACGGGGACCATCACCGTACACTGCACATTGAATAAGCACCTCCACACAATAGGCATAACAGACAGTCTCCTGTGCAGAGCATGCTTGGAGGGGGGAGACAATTGCGCATGTGCTCCTAAACTGCACAGGTGTCACTGAAATACGCACACGAACCATAGGATCCCCAAATTCCCTTATGAAGCCCTGAAAAACCTGAAAGGCCTAATCTGTTTTTGGAGAGAGGTGGGCTGGCTGGAATAAGCCCAGTCAAGGTTATGGCCGCTATGTCCCACGTACAATGGTCCGCATAGGACTAAGTGCGGAAACCATACTCAGACATAGACAATACCTACCATGGAGAAATCTAGCATAAGTTTTTTTTTACAGAATGTCTCCATAGCCATCGTAGGTCCGAAGACTCCTCTCCGCATAGCTGATGAGGAAGAACTGGTGCGGTTCCTGGCCCTGGTAGAGGGAGAAGAGAGGAGGGGTGGTACTGCTACTGCGACAGGTGACGCGGCGCCCTCTGACCGCGATCGGGAGGCTCCGGGGGACGACCCACAGGTGGCTGTAAGTCCTCACTTTATTTTCCTTATATGTTGGTCTAATTTACCCTTTGAGAATAGAAAACCGAGGGTTGGGAAATAGGTACCATAACCCTTTAACCGCCAACTTCAGATATATCTGACTCACGCCGGAACAGCTATTCAAAATGGAGTATGCTTTCATCTTTGAGATGGATCTGCCTGATACCCGTTTGATGCACTTGAGACAAATGAGAAGCAAGTCAGAAGGATAATTATCAATTATGCACTCGTCGAGTCGTGGCTTCAAAGTCTTGAGCATCGATGCTGAGTTGCTAGGTTTTCGGTTGCATTTCAGGGAGTGCTTTAGAATTGCATAACCTAATTCCGCCTAGTTCGTTCATCGTTCCATCATCGGACCACCAGACGTTCGACGATGCGCCATCGGTACATGGTGGACATCAGTGGCGTGCCTAGGGTTTCAAAATAAGGCAAGCCCAATAAAATTTTAACCGATTTCAAAAAAAGAAAGTTCAATTTTCGACTGAGTATGTAGGTACCATCGCAATTTTCTCATAAACTACTGGTTAGGTACAATAAATAAATTAAAAGTGAATTCATCCATCTTCTTCTTTCTTCAATTTCACTCTTGCTTGTCGTGCGGTGAATGAGGTAACCAAAGCTCACTGAGGCACGCTAGTGCTAGATTGAATATAATAAACATATCAGCAATTGCATACCTCCGGTGGCTTTAAAAAAAGTCGTTTGGTTTTCTTCATTGCTTGAGGGAACAAAGTTATGGTAAGTACCTCAGATAACTGGCGTGATATAGATGTCTCAATTCGTTCAATTCTCATAGGTATAGGTAAGCCCCACCAGTAATTTTATTTCAGTTTTGTTTAAGAAGATAAGGTATCCATATTTTAAGACAAAATGTCATGTAAATAGTATATAATGTAGAAGATTGAGCAATAATAATAATAAAAGAACTAATAAGCAAAGAAAATATACATTTTGTAAATATTATTAGATTGTTACTAGATAATAAATTTATAAATAGGTGACCCGTTTATAGGTAATAAGTAATATAGGTTATATTGATATAGATCATATAGCATTTAAAAAACGTGCAATGTTATTTCGTAAATGTTGTAAATATTAAACATTCATTTATGAAGCAATACCATCTCGATTATAATAAAAGATTGTTATTAGTACTTATTATAACGACTATTCAATAGTAACATGTGTACCTACTTAGTCAATATTGTTCAGTAGGAGCAACAGTACTTATTTTATTAATATTTGTATGCCGCTTACTGTGGCAGGACACAGAGATACCTACATATTTAAAAACTTTTGTAACAACTTAATTGTACCTGTGTGCACAAATAAACGTTTTGTATTTGTATTTCGTTGTTTACCAAAATTACCGAAAGAAACCATTGCACACAGGTGTGTATGGGAATTTGCGTGCCTTTTAATGGCGCCAGATATGTTATTTAATGAAGAAATTAACTGTTTTTTCTGAGCAAAGTTTAAAGATTTTACCTTATCTTCGCCAATCAAAACTAGAATGCATTTTAAATCCTCTCAAGGTACAATTGCCTCCATCGTTGTAGGTAAGTCACCAAAACAATTGTATCACTGAGAAAATCTAAGAAAACACACAAAAAACAACAAACCACAAAAAACAAAAAACCTATTTTCCACTCAAGCAAATGAAACTGAAGTGAGTTGCAAACAGAGTTGCAGTGTTGTCATTTAGGCAATAAAAAGTCTTCAGGTATATGAAAAATCTAGCTAAATGTCGCAAATTTTTTATTTTTAATATATTGCTTGAATATTTAATTTCGTTGTTTTTAAAAGTCGCTAGTTTTTATTGTTGCTAAATCTTAAAAAAAGTTTCCAAACTCGTTAAAAATCTCCAAGATCTCACAACGTCGCTAAAACGGCAACACTGCAGAGTTGGCAAGATGACAAGGTCACGCATACGCGAGCAACTTCATACGAATGCCCGGCTTAAATCTTCCATACTGATCGATTTGTAGACGCACAAGGTACTAACTCGTTATACGGCACGTCGCCATAGGTGCGAAAGAGACAGAGATAGTATTTGAAAGCCCGGCAAAAGCCGGTACGTGTAAAGATAGCTATATGTAGATGCTGCAAATGCGAAACTGCGCGCGAACAATCGCGATGTGTAGTACGAGTGGCATAGGTAGATACTTTGTGTTATTTTGATAAGAATTAAGCGCGCGAACTTTTAAATAGTTCGGGTTTGATATTGATTCTCTATCGAGCATTTTCGTAAGGCATGCCGCTTGGCTTGTATGAAGGAACCGCCACTGGTGGACATCCCACCTACACGCACAAAAAGTTTTGGGAACACATTCATTGTGCGTACAGCTAAGGAGTGGAATTCTTTGCCGGAGTGTTTCCTGGTGGCTACAACCCGGGAATCTTTAACCCGTTGTGTGTCTAAACGTGGATCCACGCGAGACACAATGGCTTTTTAATTGTGTCTCTAATTACACATGAGAGGTTAAGTCAAGAGTGAATAAGTTACTTCTAAAAAAAAAGACTCACGTTTATTCCACTACGGTCGCACATTCACGACTAAATACTCCATCTCGTCAGCTCTTTTGTCACCTATGGGAATTGCAGACCTTAACAAGATGGGTTACCCAGTCGCAAATACACGATCCTGCCAAATAGGAAGCGAAAACACTTGTCATAATCATAATCGTTTATTTGCTAATGTGGGTAATTACATAACATCGACATAAATTTTCACTGTTTTTCATACAACCGTTCTTACGCGATTATGACGTTATTACAATGCGTTCCAAATGAGAATAGGATCGCCCGCCATGTTGAGACGTCACGATTTACTGTCAAATAGAGGAAAGAAATTTTTAAACATTAATTAATTTACGAAAAATTCAATTTATTTATCAACTGTGCACGAAAGAAGTTTAATCAGAATCCAGTTCTTCAATTTTACTCATCTCTAAGTTCTTCAATTTTGCCAAAATTTCTTCGGTTTGAGAGTACGACGAGACGTCAAATCGTCGACCCAATAACAAGCGGCAATCAGCGAGACATTTGAGTGAGCACGACAAACTCTCACCTACCATGCTCGTTTATCTCAAACAAATTACAGCCTAGTAAAAATGCTCCATGGTACTTCACATTTACAAAACTTGAAAACAGGGCTTCTAAATAATACAATGCTATTATTTCCAAATACAAAGAGTAATAAATGGTCACAAGCTTCATTATACAAATAAAATAATACTGGTATTGTTCGTCGATTCGTTGAGCTCCTATAGCCCTGAGTTGAGCTACATGAATACTGACAAATGCTTGGACTGACTGGATATGTCCACAAATCTGTGAGGTAAAGAACCTCAAAAGACCATCTCACACACCATCTGCATGGTTCTCATAAGATTTGGTACCATTATGTATATTTGTTGAATGAACTGTTACAATTGCCGAAACGGATCTTGAGTGCTCGGCGTCAGAGTGGGGATCGCTTTTCGCATTCCATACATTGGCGAGCAAATCGTCTTAGTTGTTAGATACATGCAGCAAAGCAGGGAACGAATCATGAGTGACGTCTATGACGCGATGGCGCGGCGAGTCAATCACTGACATTCCCCGCCCCGCGTCTCACTTTGCACCACTAAAGAGACCAAATATTTGACTTCTGCGCAACTTGAAGCCAGCGCTCAAGTTCCGTGACGGCAATGTAAAAGAGACTTTGACCCCTGAGTTTGTTTCAGTGTTACTTTTCTTTTTAGGAAACACCGGCCTCAACTGTATTCCATTCGCTATTGCGAATTATTCTTAGATTAGACGTCTACACAAATTTTTTTTGTTGTCCTGAGCATCCTTAGTATGGAATAAATTGACTTGACTATCAATTTAAAACTGACTCGAAACACTTTATTGCACTGTCTGCGTGCCTGTTAATACAGTAGGTATAACTGGTCCACATATAGTTAGTAGTAAAATGTGAAAGGTGAACCACGTTTAAAACCATGCATAACAAAGATTCAAGTTACCTATGTGCTTCAGAAATACGAGCGAGCGGTATGGCAAAATTGACTCGTGGAGCAAATGCGAAGTTTTCGTATCAATTCATTTCTTAGCATAGCATAGGCCATAAAATGTTCCCACTGTTGGGACTCAGACCTCCTCTCTGGGAGATGGAATGGCCGTAATCCACTACGCGGGTCCAGTGCGGGTTGGTGGATGTCACATGATGTTAATCATTTCTTTTTTTTTATTATGAATAGGCTCGCGTTTGACCACTATCTCACCTGATGGTAAGCGATGATATGTCAGTTATTCTGTCCATTCTTATTTTAGTTTTAACTAGTTTCTGCCAGCGGCTTCGTCCGCGTGAAAATAGGTTTCTCTGTACAAACTTTGGATCCGCGTTTCATCCCGTTGGGGGGTGAATTTTGGAAAATCCTCTCTTAGTGCTCGTCTACGTCATAAAAAGAAACCTTGTGCAAAATTTGACGCTGCTAGTCCCAGTAGTTTCGATTGTGCGTTGATATGTCATTCAGTTAGTTTCTCCTTTTATATACACCGCTAAATTTTGATCCGGTACATGAAACACTGGATTTGTAAAGATAAAATTAAAAAATAAAGTACCATTTTTTCGAGCGAGTCAAATGACCGGTAGGTAGTTTTTACGCGACGCCGACTACTACCTACAGGTCATTGGACTCGCTCAGCTGACGTTTTCTTAAAGAAATTAATTTCGTACATGCGTAAATTAATACGAGTTTTGAAAAAAAGGTATATATACTTAGATGAATAAATACTATGATAAAAATCAAGTCATAATTCATACTTAAAATATTTTTTACACCACCTGCTCGATAATGTCGTTTTATACGTCATACAAACCTCACTTAAAGCAAGTCATTCTATCCCTAGGGAGATAATGCAGTATGGCCGATCCCTAGGGAATAATGAGATTTGAATTTGGAACACTAAAAATCGTCAACATTGTGAATTAAAATGTAGGCGCGTCGAACAAGTTGACTTGAAATTCAAACCAAAGAGTATGTAATCACTATGATTCAAACTGGCCAACAAAAAAAAGAAATAGAATAAAACGTGCGTACTGACGGGAGCGTTATCAGCGTTATAAAAAATTGAAACTATAGAATCTTGGAGTAGTGAATTTTGTTTGTTTGATGAACTTGTAAATACTCGTATAAAGTCTGTCTAATAAGTCAACCGACTTGGGAATTTTGTATAATATTTAATCATTTAAATAATACTTATATTCGACACTTTTCATAAGGTTCTTCTGTTAGTAAACAATGATCTCTATCTCTTAATTAACCTTGATTATTGAACCCGTGTTGACAACATCAGATTTAATTAAATCCTGATAATTACCCAAGTCGTTTAACTTATTAGACAGACTCTAATACTTATATTTCTCTAGTATATGATTTGGTCGACCAAATTGTCTTTTAATTATCTCACAGATGGTGTAAAAAGTAGAGTATGCAACACGGGGATAAAGCTGTCTTTGTCTTGGGCGGTTTGAATTCCTCACTTCACTCAGGTTTCTTTATTAACTCCCTCGCGATGCTCGGGAGTTAATTTTATAAATCCCTCACTATCGTTCGGGATTAATATCAACAACCTTCGTTTCGTTCAGAATTCAACATGCCGCCCGCGACTTAAAGACACTGCTTTATCCCCTAGTCACATAAACTACTATTTTAATCTCGCCGCCGTATCTGTATTGTCAGTATAGACTCATTCATTACTGTCAGTTCTAACTGCACATGTCAGTCGCGTCTTATAGTTTGTTTCTAGCTTTAAACGGTGCTTCCCCTATTAGTGTCTGCCTGTATCTAGAACAGGCTAATCAGAATATAAAGGTGAATACACACTTTATCTGATGTGAACTCTGACCTATGGTCGCATTATTGTATTAAGTTTGCTTTTGTGCCAGTAAGTAGTTACTACTATTGTACAATACCTTTAAATCTATACTAATATTATAAAGCTGAAGTTTGTTAGTTTCGCTCTGATGTCGGGAACGACTAGTAGAATTTAAAAAAAATTGTGTTTTTTTTTTGAAGTGGGAAATGATTTCTTCTGCCATTCTCCGGACCGGGAGGGGCATGTCAGACTTTTACAGACTAAAACCACACCTATGTTCCTTCTGTGCCCCTTTTAGAAGTCAAACCATGGCCATGGTAGGCTTCGGCCCTACTGGGCTCCTAACATTTCTTTGAGGTGCACTTGGAGCACTACGCGCCGTCGACGATTCGGGCTTGTTCCAGACGGTTACCCGCGCCTATGGTAGCTGGAAGTCGGGGTCGAGGTCCTGGCGGCTGGTACAGTTGCCATCACGGATCTTGAGCGGTTACGCAGAAGTCAAATATTCGGTCTCTTTAGTGGTGCGAAGTGAGACGCTCGCCGCGCCATCGCGTCATAGACATTACTCCTAATTCGTTGCTGCATGTAACTAACAACGAAGACGATTGTGAGCCAATGTATGGAATGCGCAAAGCGATCCTCACTCTGACACCGAGCGCTCAAGATCCGTTTTGGCAATTGTACGTGAGGATGTCCGTTCTCTCACGTGTGCGTCCACCTCCTTTGCTAGCATTATAGTATTGGATAGCTCATTTTTCGAAGAGGGCTATATAACATAACGCTACGACCCATGTGAGCATAGTAGTTTAAGACAGAACAAAGTAAATACATGATAATATCAAATTAGTTTGTTTGACTCGCGTAATTGCTTGAGTAATTCAATTTTAATGGGTTGAATGGCATTTTGATTATTTTTTTTCGATAAATTTTGTACTGTATTTTGGAATAATATTAAAAATCCAGAAACACTATTACTCGTACGACCAAATAATAATAATAATATACATTCGGAAACAAACGGGAAGAGAAAAAAAGCGTTGTGTGCAAAAAAAAATCGTCTGCATCGCTCTGAATAGGAAAAATAGCTAAAACACCGACAGTATATTATCATTTTGAGTGACAACGTTTTAATTGAGCAAAAAATAATTTTATGATAAACATTTTTTCATAACAAACTTATCGCATGGTATGTAAAGTACTCAACTCAACAGCTCCAAAGATTTCCTATATCTTAAGTATAAGATTTTTTTCCAAAATCTGTAAAGATGACCTCATCAAGAACGGCTTAACCTCGGACTTGACGGGTACGGCTGCTATTATTTTAGCCATAAGCTCATCATTCAAACATACTGAAAAAGTAATTGTTATGGTCAAAGGTACGCAAATAAAAGTTACATGATTAAATGCTATCTGTCAGTCAAACAAAAATTTTAATTAACAAACCAAATATACTAGTAACACAAGCGCATCCGGCACATAAGCTTGTAAATATAATAAGAAAGCGATAAGAGATACTCGGAATATATCACTTAACCGTTTGTTATCGAGTGACTTGAGACGAGGGTCAATTTAAACATAAGTAGATGTTGCCGTCAAACTAAGAAACGAGGATATAGGATTATTTCACAATGGCTAGTCAAATTCTTCCAGACAAAAAAAATATCTGCTGTACCTTACATTTTATATTTAGTCAAATCATACAAAACACAAATTAAGTTTCTGTGTAATTGTTACTATTTTGGTGTACAATATTTATTCTATCTATCTTAACAAGAGAGTGCTTAAGAAACACCTCTTACAGTTTTCAAAATATCTAAAGGGTTGACTGGTAGGTCTGGTTCTAAAAGGTTACTAGGTTGACTGGTAGAGAATGCCCAAGGCATTAAGTCCGCCTATGTATGTATGTTGCATGAAGATTGAATAAATAAAAATACACCGCACTGGATAACACAAAAAAAAAATTACGAAGAACATAAATAGATGCGCCAACAGTTTCACCGCGAGATATTTGTGAACCTATCCTTAATTTCAAGAAATTCAAAAAAAAATGTTCAAATCTCTCAAAAACGTTTAAAACCGTCAAAGTCGACTTTTTCTATTTGCAGGAATAGGATTTAGGGTAGAATGTATTATATGAATACTTATCTTACCGAATAGCAAGAGTTTATCATAAAATCTTATAATATTTAAGCGATTTAAGAATTGGCATCCATAATTTAATCCACGTAATTCTAGAGTATTTTTCCAAATTTCTATTATAAGCTAGTACTTTAACTGTATAGTAAAACGACTTGGGACATGAACAATACTCTATTAATACAAATTACAATGACTGTTCTATACAAAGGTTAGTTTAACACTGCACAAATAACATCTTAATATTTGATGGAAGCACTGGGTCTTGCTACAGTTCCCATGCTTAAGTCAAGAGGTTAGCGGATGTTTTTTGTCGGGTCTCGGGGTACCGCAGCCCAAGCACTTGAACTGCCATGCCGATCCCGTGACGTCACTCAGCATTCCTACGCCGTCGCCGTCTGTCGATCACCCTCAGCCTCGCCAGCACAGCGATCGCCAACACTATTCAATGAATTTCATAATTATCGCAATTTCACATTAATCCTTATTTGAAAAATTGGACATCAATGAGCAACTTTTTTTTAATAGTGTCTGTTGACAAAATATCTGTCATAATGCAATCAGTCCGGGTTCTGGATAGTTTGCGATGTAACCAATTTCATATTCATTCCGCGGCTTATTCAATAAAATTAAATTACACTTTTGTTCCCGGCCGGCAGTGAGACTTGGCCAGCGTCATGTGGCGGTCCATTGTATCAACGCTCCTTTTAGGAGCGCTCGCGTCGGCTATAAACTTAAAATATTTAGACCCCACAAAACTACAAACCGTGGCATCACCTGATATACAAAAACGTTCAGCATTAGAAATCATTGCGCAATACTCTAGTAACGTATTGGTCGAAATAGATCCTCTCCTATTCAAAAATAATAAAGACACTTTCCGCTTAAAAACACATAATGGAGTACTGAACATCAAAGCTAGCTCGGGGGTAGCGGCAGTGTGGGGTTTCAACTACTATCTCAAGAAGTATTGCAAGAGTCAAATTGAGTGGCAGACCAAGAATGTAAGGATACCTGGTCTACTACCAGAAGTTGATGAAATAGTCGTTGCCAACGACAGATTCCGGTATTACCAAAACGTATGTACCGCGTCGTATAGCTTCGTTTGGTGGAACTTGCCAGACTGGAATAAACATATAGAATGGATGGCACTCAATGGAATCAACTTAGCACTTGCGCCGGTAGCTCAAGAATCAGCTTGGGCCCAAGTCTACCGCCACCTGGGCATGACGCAAGAAGAAATAGACAGACATTTCACCGGACCAGCGTTCTTATCGTGGCTTCGAATGGGTAACGTCCACGGCTGGGGAGGACCCTTGCCGAAGTCCTGGCACAATTTGCAAACCGATATCCAAAACGGTATCATCAACAGAATGCGCAATCTCGGCATGGTTCATGTACTACCCGCTTTCAATGGACACGTACCGGTTTCATTTGCTAGGTTATTCCCCAACAGTACGTTTCATAAAGTGGATCAGTGGAATAAATTTGGGGACGAGTACTGCTGCGGCCTTTTCTTGGACCCATTTGACCCTTTGTTTTCTGTTATCGGGAAAATGTTTCTGGATGAAGTTACTATACAAGCGCCTGTGAGTCACATCTACACAGCGGATCCCTTCAATGAAGTTCGTATGACGTTACTCTCTACACCGTTTGTTCAGGAGACAGCTAAACAAATATTTTACACACTTGCAGACTTTGACAAAGATGCAGTGTGGCTTATTCAAAATTGGATGTTTGTGGATGCTCCTCTTTCATGGCCAGTCAGCAGGGTGAAAAGCTTTATAAATTCAGTACCAAATGGCAGGATGCTTATACTCGACCTGCAGTCGGAGCAGTGGCCTCAGTATGACCTTTATCAAATGTATTTTGGACAGCCTTTCATCTGGTGTATGCTGCACAACTTCGGTGGAACACTCGGCATGTTTGGTAACATGGTGACTATAAACAAAGATGTGTATGAAGTTAGATCTCGCACCAACAGCACTATGATCGGCATCGGCCTTACTCCTGAAGGCATCAACCAGAATTATGTGGTTTACGATTTGATGTTGGAGTCTGCTTGGCGGAAAACTCCAGTGCAGGATCTCGAGGCGTGGGTCGCTGACTATGCTGAGAGAAGATACAGTTGTAACGCAACCGCAGAAGCTTGGAAGTATTTGCTCAAAAGTGTTTATAGTTTCAACGGCTTGAATAGAGTAAGAGGCAAATACGTTACAACTCGAAGACCTAGTTTGAAAATAAAGCCTTGGGCTTGGTATAAGAGCTATGACTTGTTTGCGGCGTTTAGAAAGCTTGTGTTCCTCAATGTTGATGGATGTACCGACACTGAAGGTTATAATTACGACGTGGTAGATGTGACGCGCCAGGCTCTGCAGTACAGAGCTGAACAGCTTTATGTGAATGTCGTCAACGATATGTCTTCGAACACTTTCGTTTATGACGCATCCATTAAACGGTTTCTTGACGCGCTGAACGATATCAGTTTGATATTGTATGAAAGTCCATATTTCTCTGCATCTACATGGTTCAAAAAAGCAAGGTTTTTAGGGGCTGATCCTGACGAAGCTGATTTATATGAGTTTAACGCAAGAAACCAGATCACTCTATGGGGACCGAATGGGGAGATTTCAGACTACGCTTGTAAGCAATGGGATGAGATGTTCAGATACTATTACTATCCTAGATGGGCAACGTTCCTATCTGCTACGTTGAAAGCGAAACAAGCTGGTGAAGAATTTAATGAGAAAGATACAAGACGTGTTGTAACTGCTAACGTTGAAATACCATTTGTTACCAGTCGAACTGTAAATTCTCTTATGCAGTCTTATTCTACACCTCAAACTTTGGCCAAGGATATGTACAGAAAATGGGCGTCTGCACCAGACGTAGAAGACTTACCGGTCATAATTATTAAGTCAGATAATTTCAAAAGGACAACTATGGCGGACGTCGACCCAGGAAGCGATGAAACAAACGAACCACCTAGTGTCATCATTATTCCTACTACACCGGTGAATTAGTATCGATTCTGCTGCAAGATTTTGATTGTGAGTCTCATAATTATAACTTTTTTAAGCTCGCCACCTGTTGTGAGTCGTTTCACGGCAATATTAGTACGATTTTTTTTTTCATTTTTACCAACCGGATTTTGGGAATTGTGTAAAAAACACGCGACATCGGTTCTTGACTTGCATTTTTATAATTTTATATCTTTTCATTTTTGAGTAACCGGGACTAGTAAATTACAAAAACAAAAATTACTTGTTTCAAAAAAATTGTCGACCGCAAAAAACGACTAAAAATACTGCTTCGAAAATGACTTGTTTGCAATTCTAAAGCACCGTAATGACGCTTTGCTGGACGGCAGCGTATAGCGCACCAGCGTGCCAGATGAAATTGAACGAGTTTTTTTGCTAGTAGTTTGTAATGCCAAGTAGACGAAGGGAATGAGAGACATAGAGAAATTATGAACGAGTTGCACATTTTTTTTTTTTCTATCTCTAACTCAGTCTATCTGATATATAAGGGGCACACGCTGGATGAAAAGTTCGTCGCGCGAATCCGACAAAAAAATAATGTTTGATAATTTTTTTTTATTGTTGTGCATCGTGCACGCGATTGATGGATTTGAACCAACCAATAACTGCATCAGACACCTTTTTTCTATATTTAAGCTAATGATTTAATACATTTAAGCATTTTTGTAATCGTCTCCTTGAGCCCTTTCTTTTGACATCACACATGTCTGTTTACTTATGTACCTACATGACAGCGGTTGCAATTTTGTTCTTTTTACTTCAAAATGAAATTTTTCAAACTCTTCAATCTGTAAGCAGCCCGCATGCGAGCCTCAAAAAAACGTCGCCACAAAAAAACGCTAGAAGCGGCCGCAAAAAACAGCTGAAGCGAAGAATGTGTGTCTGGAGAAGCTTGAAGCCGCTTCAAGCGTTTTTTTTGTGGCGCCACCACCGCACACGACCCACAGAAAAAAACTGCCTCAAAAAGAAGCTTAAAGCGGTGTTTTTTTGTGGCCCGTGTAAAATTTATAATGGAAGGAATGGAATTTATTATGGAAGGTTTGGCACGTTCTTAACTTAAAATACTTATTCCAGGGACCATGTGGTCCATATAGAATAAGTATTTTGTATTTTTCACTCAATATTGAGTGAATTATGAAAAACGGCACTCCAGTTTTTAACACCGATCCTGTTCCTTGTCCTTAAAACAAGTTTCTAAGCTGAATTTCTCTATTTTTCCAGGTGGCAATGGACACGGAGTAAACGAAGAGCGTCTTCAGGTTTCTGGCGATGCTGACGTAGCCATGGGTGACGGATCCATCAGCGATTTTCCACGTTGTCATGGGAACATCAGCCTCGCTTGTAGAGATACTGCATATCAGTATCTACCTTCCCGTTGCGTTCTTAAAGGTCTGCCTTGGCCAGTGTTTGGGTTCAGTTCGAGATTAGGTGCATGTTGCTAAACTTACTTTTATCGATGGCAAAACTAATTAACCTTTCGAATACTGTCAATTAGAGACAATAGAAAGACAATGTCAGAGCGAACGCCGGCGTTCGCTTGGGATACTAAATACTGATTCGGCCACAGCAATGCCGTCCACTGTACTTTTATAAAAACGTGACATACATCATCATCTTTGTAGCCTTTTCTTTAACTCAATTAGGTTTGGCTGCCTACAATACAGTCATTGAGTTAACACGCGAGAAGTAAGTAAGACTGGGTGTCAGATATTTGAGCTTCTGAAGTTCTGACTACTCGTAACTACTATTAAAGTTCTACGATTGATATTCGGGACCACAGAAAATCATTTTCAAGAGGTTAGAATAGAAATACTTTCTGAATTGTACTATAACTAGTGTCACCGCTTGTCTCACACCCTTTAACTCCACTACAGGCAATAAACCAATACGAACGCGCATTACGCAACTAACAGACCACGCACACTTAGATCGTAAGTTTGCTATTGGTAATTGAACTATGGGCATTGCCGTACTTTGTGGCACGCCACTCCCACAAGGCCATTCGAACCTCTTTCATCTGTTCTATGGTCGGATCCATTAGCTTCACGTGCTTTCTAAGCTTGTTGGAGATTCGGTATGGACTGATCCGCGGATCCTTCGAATATCTAGGAACTCCGGTTATGTTTACGGGTTGACCTTCGGTAAAAAACGAATATTTCATCGATAAATAGATATAAACACAGTTTAAATTAAACTTCAGAAAAAATAGCGACCAATGGTGATCGAATAGTTATGTGGCTTCAGAGTGTACTAGTAACAGTTCGTCGCGTTGTTCTTATGTGTAATGTGTGTACAGGTGTTCGTAAGGACTAGTGACGGGTTACCGGGTTGTCACTTAACCCTTAGGCCTTCAAGTAAAAATATAAAATTATAGTTAGCAACATCTTCCTAAGTTATTTGTCCAAACACTGGCCAAGGCACATGAAATTAAACTGTCGCATTTTATTATATTTTTCAATTTATATATTCAATAAAACTTTTGCTTTATTATTTATTTAATTTCTTTTGATATCCTGATTATGGTCCCTAGTACTCCAGAATGACCGTTTTTCAATTTTACTTTAACAACAATCGTTATAAAGTAGTAAAGGAACAAATCGATATGGGCGTTCCGGCGAGAGCCAAAGGTACAGGATTGGAGAGACCGCCGAAATCGCAGAACAAGTACTTGGTTTTGGTTCTACGAGGCGAGAGTGACACTGAAAGTTCTTAGAAAATCAAAAACTGAGCAAGTTGTTATTTTTAATATATCTTTTTAAAATAGTTTCCATTCACATCAATGCATCGTTGCATTCGATAGAACCACCGAGAAAAGCACTTTGCCCACTCGTCCTTAGGGGTCTCTTCGATGGCCGACGCAGCCACTGCTTCCTAGGCGTCTATAAAATGTTTTCCTCGAAGTTTTTTTAATTATATTCTTTAAAAGTGGCCAGTTCTAAAAAACTTTCAGTGTCGCCCTCGTACTCAATTCTAGGCCAACACTCTGCAGTCTGTGCCACCACACCTTCAATCTGTTCTGGACTTCTAGGCCACTCTCGGCAACCAGCACAATGTCATCGGCAAACATTATACAACAGGGAGCTTCTTCCTGAATGTCCGACGTCATCGCGTCCATTATCATCAGGCTGACCGACGACCCTTCAGGTAATCCGACAGTCACATTGAAGCTTCCTGTGGTGCCCACTATGGACCGGACTTGGGTACTGCATCGACTGCACATTGCTCGGATCAACTGCACATACTTCCTTTCTCCTTAAGGGCCCACCACAGAACCTCACGAGGTACTCTGTCGTATGCCTTTTCGAGGTTAACGAATACCATGTGCAAGTTTTTATGCGCTTCTCTGTATTTCTCCCACACCTGGCGTAAAGCGAAAATGGCATACGTTGTACCCCGACCAGGCTTAAAACCGAATTGGTTTAGTGAAATTTCAGTCTCTTCTCTCAACCGCTTCTTAATAACTTTATCCCAGGCTTTCATAGAAATGTGATATTAGCTTCATTTCTCTATAATTGTTGCACTCAAGCAAGTCACCTTTGTTTTTATAGATAGGCACCAAAGAACTGTTGTACTAATCATCAGGTATGGCTTCCTCCTGGAACAACTTATTGAAGAACAAAGCTAACCACGTCCATCCATCCACCTGCAATAACGGGTTATTCGTTCAATGGATAAATTAAGTCCCAGATACTTCACCTAAAGATGAATTTAAAAATATTAATATTTTGACTGTGCCATCCATAGATATAAGAAAGGAGGAGATATGTACCGGAACAAGATGTCTCCAGTTTCCCCTTCCGCCACCGAAACTACTACACATGCCGAAATAGTTACACAGTCGCGCACACATCCGCAATTGATAAATCAGACCACACTACACAGCTAATTATACACTTTATTGCCTTATACTCAGTGTGTCCATGCACCGTATAAATTACACACATTTAAACGTCGATGTCCTGTTAAAGCCATCTATTTTACATTTCATCTATTTTTTTTGCTTGAGCAAATAAGCAACTGCGTTCTTTATTATAGTTCTAATCAACTTTATTGAAAGTGAGCCCTATGATATAAATAAACGATTTATTATTATTATTATTTTATTTACGATAATGATTGAAAATAGTAAAGTTATCGATTTTTCCATTTTTTGTTGTGCTATTTTTATGCAGATGCAGGCTATTGCAAGTATATTTTTACCTCAATCATAATATCTGGCGGCCGTAGCATCTAAAGAATTCTCTTCAAATCTTAAATTCAACATGTTTTGCACAAATAACAAAAATATAAAATAAAACTTTTGTTAGTTTGAGTGATATAGTTATATAGTTTTTCCCGCGCTTTACCTTTGTAGGAAGCAAAGGTATCAAACCGTATACATCCTACAATAAAAAAATAAAGAAATTCAAATACTTTTGAATTTAGAACACTGATCATTGTTATTTGTTGATAATAACGAATTAATGTGTAAATAATCATATTTATTTATCATATTCTGTTCATAAGCACAATTTAAATTTTCATTAAATATTGAAACCTTAAAAATCTACACCTCTTTGCTTTAAAATAAAATCACAGTTGACCGTGAGGATATAGGAATGAAAAAGGCCCTTGTTCTGATAAATTAAAAAAGACACGAGGTTGATAAACTTATCATGTTGAACCTAATCGTAGTGCGATAAGAACCAGTTTTCGAGTAAGTGTATTGAAAAAAAATGTGTTGGACCCATCGTGCATTAATGTTTGGGCATGCGAAATCTGTGTGCAAAGTCAAGTGGGTGCCGCGGGTACTCTCTTACTCTGGTAAGATTAGGACGTGAACACGACGTTTGTGAAGTAGAAGGGGCCCCACATGAGTGAGCAGTACACGAAAAGTATTTGTGGGCGAGTTATTGCGCCTTAGGTATAGCAAATGGTACGTAGTTGGATTTCAGTAAATTGAGTGTAAGTAGGTTTGAATTAAGCCAGGTCATTATGGTACTTAATGCCAACTCCGCTGTAGTTTTATTTTAACACTATCCTATGTAAGTAGGTCCATAAACTATTAACGCCGTATCGTCAGGGTAAGTACAAATTTTACATAGTAAAAGCTAGGTCATTTATATATATTTGGAATAAACTAGGCCCCGAAATTCAACCCTGTGGGACGCCGAGGGAGACAAGTGCTTCGTCACTGAGATAAGAATTGATTTTGACACGTTGCGTGCGGTAATTCTAGTAGTCTTTAAATATTTCTAGAGCAATTCCTCTCACACCAGGCAATTCCAGCTTACTGTTCAGTGAGGAAACAGAAACTGTGTCAAAGGCCTTGGACAGGGCCAGAAATACATATCAAGGCATTTAGTATTGCTATCCAGGTTCTTCGCTACATGTTGCGTCAAGTCAAGTAGGTACTGCATCTTCCGTTGATATTCTTATCCGAAAGCCGTACTGATTCTCAGCGATTATTTTACATCTATCCAAAAATCCTTAAGGCGGTTGTTACTTAGTAGCTCTTCAGGTCAGGTACCTATAGTTTTAGTTTTCCATAGCTCTTTCAGTATAGTTTTCCATAGCTCTCTAGGATTATTTTTCGTTCTCTATAATTCACTTTTTTCTTAGGAGATTTTTAACTTGCGGAGTAAGGAATTACAAAAGTTTCTATAGCGAGTATAGGTTAGCCTAATTGTAAGTATTAGATTATCGGGTTCCAAACTTATAACACCCCTCTTTTCCGTCGGGGGTTAATTATGTTCTATTATAGGTATAATCCACTATTCAGCAGCGCATACATATCAATAAAAAAAATTCTGCTGCATGTTATATTTTGTTATGGTTGGTTCAAGATAAACGTGGAATAACGGTCATTGACCCTCTTACATTTGTTTACGTTCTTAATTTCAAAAACAGAAATAAAGACAAAAAGCTGTCTTGAATCGACATGAGTATTGTGATACTTTACTATGATTTAATAATGAATACAAAATCAAGGGACGTACTCAGAGATATTAGGAAATAGTTATTTGTTATACAAGAGTGCAAAGTTGCATTTTAACCGCGCGCTCAATTTTGATGACCGAGCAAGCGAAGGATTCTAAAATTAGAATCTTGAGCGTGCGTTAGCGAGAGAATCAAAAGAGCAAGAGGTGCAATCAAAAAATCTTTGCACTCGAGTGCAACACGTAACTTTTCATCCCACCTCAGCGAGGAAATGACTAAAATAATGCAAAAGAAGTACACCAAGGAGGTTCTGAGTCTGAGATTTTTACAAATGAAAAAAAGTTATATGACTTATTTTGTACCATAGAGGTAGAAGTAAATAGGTTTAATGATGTTTTGAATTCATAAACTTAGTGCACGCGATTTTCTAAATTCAATTTACTTTATCTCTCTAGAGAATAAAAACGGCTTTTGCTCTCAGATATCGAAGAGCAAAAATACTCTTTTTACACCACCTGCTCGATAATGTCGTTTTATAGGTACGTCATGCAAACCTCACTTAAAGCAAGTCATTCTATCCCTAGGGAGATAATGCAGTATGGCCGATCCCTAGGGAATAATGAGATTTGAATTTGGAACATTCAAAATCGTAAACATTGTGAATTAAAATGTACGTGCATCGCCCAAGTTGACTCGACATTCAAACTGGCTACTAACAAAAAAAGAAAATAGAATAAAACGTGCTTACTGACGGGAGCATTATAGAAAATTGACTACTCCAAGATTCTATATCTTGGAGTACCTAGCGAATTTTGTTTGTTGGATGAACTTGAAAATATAATACTTATATTTCTCTAATAAATGATTTGGTCGACCAAATTGTTTTTTAATTATCTCACAGATGGTGTAAAAAGTAGAGAATGCAACACGGAGATAAAGCTGTCTTTGTCTTGGGCGGCTTGAATTCCTCACTTCACTTAGGTTTCTTTATTAACTCCCTCGCAATGCTCGGAAGTTAATTTTATAAATCCCTCACTATTGTTCGGGATTAAAATCAGCAACCTTCGTTTCGTTCGGGATTCAACATGCCGCCCGCTACTTAAAGACATGCTTTATCCCCTAGTCACATAAACTACTATTCCGAGATGGGGGGATGAAATAGTTTATGTGACTAGGGGATAAAGCAGTGTCTTTAAGTCGCGGGCGGCATGTTGAATTCCGAACGAAACGAAGATAGTGAGGAATTTTGAAATTAAGTCCCGAGCATTGCGAGGGAGTTAATATGGTTGGTAGGTTATTTATAAAAAAAAATCCTCACACGTACACGTGCACAGAATCACCTTGTGTCCGATTTTCCAGTCTCTGATTGGCAAATCACTTGGCACTTTTAGACCACTTAAGCATATTGCACTCAATTTAAACCTTTAGGTAGGTACAACGCAACTACGTTATTTTGTTGGTATTCATTATTTGATTCAAGATCCTAAAATACATTTCCAGATTTTTACCTTATTCACCGTAGGTATATACAAATTTTTACAAAAATGTTAACTGGTCAATTGGACATCATTGAACCTTTTTTTTTAAATTGATTACCGAATTATAAGAAAGTGTTTCAATATCTGTACCTAGTTGGTATATCTATTGCGAAGATATCAGTTATAATACTGTCATTCCGTTATCCGGATAGTTTGCGATGTAACCAATTTCATATTCAAACCACGGGTTATTCAATAAAATTAAATTACACTTTTGTTGCCGGTCGGCAGTGAGACTTGGCCAGCGTCATGTGGCGGTCCATTGTATCAATACTCCTATTAGGAGCGCTCGCGTCGGCTATAAACTTAGAATATTTAGACCCCACAAAACTACAAACCGTGGTTTCACCTGAAATACAAAAAAGTTCAGCACTACAAATCATTACGCAATACTGTAATAACAGTTGTAAAGTATATGTCGAAATAGATCCTCTCTTATTCAAAAATAATAAAGACACTTTCCGCTTAAAAACACATTATGGAGCACTGAAGATCAGAGCCAGCTCAGGGGTAGCGGCAGTGTGGGGTTTCAATTACTATCTCAAGAAATATTGCAAGAGTCAAATTGAGTGGCAGACCAAGAATGTAAGGATACCTGGTCCACTACCAGAAGTTAATGAAATAGTTGTCGCTAACGACAGATTCCGGTATTACCAAAACGTAAATACTGCGTCGTACAGCTTTATCTGGTGGTACTCGCGAGAATGGAATAGACATATAGAATGGATGGCGCTAAATGGGATTAACTTGGCTCTTGTGCCAGTAGCTCAGGAATCAGCTTGGGCCGAAGTCTACCGAGAACTAGGCATGACGCAAGTAGAAATAGACAGACATTTCACCGGACCAGCGTTCTTATCGTGGCTTCGAATGGGTAACATCCACGGCTGGGGAGGACCCTTGCCGAAACTCTGGTACGACTTACAAATAACTAACCAAAACTTAGTCATCAACAGAATGCGCAATCTCGGCATGGTTCATGTATTACCTGCTTTCAATGGACACGTACCGGTATCATTTGCAAGGCTATTTCCCAACAGTACGTTTCATAAAGTCGATCAGTGGAATAAATTTGGGGACGAGTACTGCTGCAGCCTTTTCTTGGACCCATTTGACCCTTTGTTTTCTGTCATTGGGGAAATGTTTCTGGATGAAGTTACTATACAAGCGCCTGTGAGTCACATTTACACTGCGGATCCTTTCAATGAAGTTCGTATGACGACACTCTCTACATCATTCGTTCAGGAGACTGCTAAACAAATATTTCGAACACTTGCAGACTTTGACAAAGATGCAGTGTGGCTTATTCAAAATTGGATGTTTGTGGATGCTCCTCTTTCATGGCCATTTAGCAGAGTGAAAAGCTTTATAAATTCAATACCAAATGGCAGGATGCTCATACTTGATTTGCAGTCGGAACAGTGGCCTCAGTATGACCTTTATCAAATGTATTTTGGACAGCCTTTCATCTGGTGTATGCTGCACAACTTCGGTGGAACACTCGGCATGTTTGGTAACATGGTGACTATAAACAAAGATGTGTATGAAGTCAGATCTCGCGCCAACAGCACTATGATCGGCATCGGCCTCACTCCTGAAGGCATCAACCAGAATTATGTGGTTTACGATTTGATGTTGGAGTCTGCTTGGCGGAAAACTCCAGTGCAGAATCTCGAGACGTGGGTCGCTGACTATGCCGAGAGAAGATACAGTTGTAACGCAACCGCTGAAGCTTGGAAGTATTTGCTCAAAAGTGTTTATAGCTTCAACGGCTTGAATAGAGTGAGTGGTAAATACGTTACAACTCGAAGACCTAGTTTAAAAATAAAGCCTTGGGCTTGGTATAAGAGCTATGACTTGTTTGCGGCGTTTAGAAAGCTTGTGTTTCTCAATGTTGATGGATGTACCGAAACTGAAGGCTATAATTACGACGTTGTAGATGTGACGCGGCAGGCTCTACAGTACAGAGCTGAACAGCTTTACGTGAATGTCGTCAACGATATGTCTTCGAACACTTTCGTTTATGACGCATCCATTAAACGGTTTCTTGACGTGCTGAACGATATCAGTTTGATATTGTATGAAAGTCCATATTTCTCTGCATATGCATGGTTCATACAAGCAAGGAATTTAGGGTACGATGATGACGAAGCTGACTTATACGAGTTTAACGCACGAATCCAGATCACTCTATGGGGACCGAATGGGGAGATTTCAGACTACGCTTGTAAGCAATGGGCTGAGATGTTCAGATACTATTATTATCCTCGATGGGCAACGTTCCTATCTGCTACGTTGAAAGCGAAGCAAGCTGGTGAGGATTTTAACGAGAAGGATACAAGGCGAGTTGTAACTGCTAACGTTGAAATACCATTTGTTACCAATCGAACTGTACACAACTCTCATAAGCAGTCAAATTTTTCATCTCAAACTTTGGCCAAGGACATGTACAGAAAATGGGCACCAGACGTAGAAGACTTACCAGTCATAATTATTAGGTCCGGTGATTTTAAAAGCACATCTATGGCGGACGTCGACCCAGGAAGCGATGAAACGTACGAACCACCTAGTGTCAACAATAACCCTACTACACCGGTGATTTAGTATCGATACTGCTGCAGCATTCTGATTGTGAGTCTCATAATTATATCTTTTAAAGCTTAACACCAGGTTTGGAGTCACGGCAATGTTAGTAGGTACGAGTTTTTAATTTTCTTTGCCAACCGGATTTTTTTAATTGTGTAAAAAACAAACAATGTTGATTCTTGACTTGCATTTTTATATTTTATATCTTTTCATTTTTGAATAATTTGGAGTTCATTATGAACTACGAAAACAAAAATTACTTGTTTTAAAAAATTGTCGACCTCAAAAACGACCAAGAATCTAAATATTACTCTTTGCTATAAATCATGTCTTCCGGTACGCGGTCGCCCCTTCAGAACCTTTCGGCCCTAACGGTCATCTGTTCTACAAGCAACGTGCCCTGCCCATTGCCCCTTAATTTTGGCAATTCTTTGTGCTATGTCGGCAACTTTAGTTCTCCTGCGGATATCTTCATTTTTGATGGACGCAAGGAAACCCCGAGCATAGCCCTTTCCATTGCCCTTTGGGTGACTAAGCCTTCTGATCAGATACTAAAAATACTGCTTCGAAAATGACTCGTTTAGAAATTAAAAATGGCCTTAAACCACCGCACATTATATCGAAGTATTTTGTCTAGAGTTTGTTATTGTCATTGTAACGAAGAATTGCACATATTTTTTTATATCTATAGCTCAGTCAATCTGATATATGGGGGCACACGTTGGATAAAAAATTGGTCGTGCGAATCCATCCAAAAAAAATAAAAAAATTATTGACGATGTCAAGCCGTGTATTTTTTTTTTATCCTGCATCCTGTGCGCACTTGACAGGATGCACAGCAAGATGGATGGTGATGGCTTAAGTTCACTCACGGATTGACGCAACCGAAGAAAAAAGAAAAATCCTTTATCTACATCAGAAAGTATTTTTCCACGTTAGCTAATTACATATTTAAAATCGTCTCCTTGGGCCGTTTCTTTTGATAGGGGCACATATCTAAATACTTCTACATAACGGCGATTGCAAGTTTTGCTCTTTCTTCTTAAACTCTCAAACATGTCTAAATTTTACAATTTTGCAGGGATGGAATTGACACCATATTGAATGAATGACTAAAAACGGCACCCCAGTTTTAACACCGAACCAGTTCTTTGTTCATAAAACAAGTTTCTAAGCTGAATTTCTTTATTTTTCCAGGTGGCAATGGACACGGAGTGACATGAAGAGCGTCTTCAGGTTTCTGGCGATGCTGACGTAGCCATGGGTGATGGATATATCAACGATTTTCCATGTTGTCATGGGAACACCAGCCTCGCTTGTAGAGATACTGTATATCAGTAGGCATTTCCATTGCGTTCTTAAAGGTCTGCCTTGGTCGGGTGTGCTATGCCGAATCGAATGCCAAATAGTCGAACATCAATTAATCGAACACTTTAAATCGAACACCTGAATACCCGAACGTTCATAATATCGAATGGTTAATAAATCGAACACTCAATACGTCGAGCGTTCAAAATATCGAATGTTTGATCGGAGGTGGGCCCGGAGGACATGGTGGAGCATATGGTGGAGGTGTGCCCCCGATTTGGCATAGTACACCCGCCTAGGTCAGTGTTTGGGTTCAGTTCGAAATTAGGTGTATTTTGCTAAACGTACTTTTATAAAACCGTCATCATTATCTTTGTAGCTTTTTCTCTAACTTAGGACTGACTGAAGACTGGGGTCAGATATTTGAGCTTCTGAATTTCTGACGAAGTAATCGTAACCACTATTAAAGTTCTATAATATAGAATTACGTGCTTTCTGAGCTTGAAGGAGATTCAGTATGGATCCATTCATGGCCCGATCGCGGTAATTTTTCGAGTATCTAGGAACTCCGTCTTTTTGATTAGGGATTATTACTTTCGCAAAAGCGAAGATTTCATCACTAAATAGATATAAACACAGTGTACCATAAACCTTAGAAAAAATAGCGACTAATGATGACTAAATAATTGTGTATGAGTGTTCAGCGCAGAGAGCAGTGGTGGCTGAGTGGTAATGGCTCGGACTTACGAGTAGGTCGCGGGTTCAAACCCTGTCAGGCGCATTACTTTGTGTAATTTATTTCATTACTACTGCTCACAAAACGGTGAAGGAAAACATCGTGAGGAAACCGGCATGTCCTAGAACCAAAAATTCGAAGACATGTGACATTCACCAACTCGCACTGGGCCCGCGTGGTGGATTACGGCCCATTCCCTGTCCTAGAGAGGAATCCTGAGTCCCAACAGTAGGAACATTAAAAAAAAGGCTGAAGATGATGAGATGAGTGTACAGCGACAGTTCGACGCGAGCGATGGATTACCGGGCTTTGTTTTTACTGAAGTTAAAATATAAAAATATTGTTAGCAACATCTTCCTAAGTTTTTTTTCCAAACACTGGCCAAGGCACGTGAAATTAAACTGTCGCATTTTATTATTATTAATAATATTTTTCAATTTTTATCAATATAACTTTTGCTTTATAATTTTTTTTTTATCTTGATATCCTGATTTTCGTTTCGTTTTTCCTTAGTTAAAGTTATTTGCACCCCAATGGGCAACACTCTACTAGCACAATTCGAAGGATTTTGAAAGAAATTCCTAATCTTTCATGTTTCACAAAGTATGATTGACAATTTCAACATAGTCTCTCAGACTATGTTGAGGATGAAATTAAAACTTAAGTTAAGAAAATTACTATTGCTATACACTCTAATATTCAAGCTTGGGCCTTAATTGAATAGCCGACCGAAAGTGCCATAAAGCAGTGACTTTCTGAAGCCTACTCCTCGGTAACGGCCAGGTTAATAGATTTAAAAAAAAAAATGTTTATTGATGAATACAGTTTGTTCAGAATCAGTAACTGAATGGATTCCAATAATTTTTACACCATGTTATATTTCTCCCAAAAAAATTAAAAAGGTTACCTACAAGTTGGACACCACCGACACTAAGTACAACAAAGGTCATAGCGGGCATAATTAGGCGCCAGCAAACAGCTGGGTGCAAGTGCAAAACAACCCCTTAGCGCCTGGCTGCCCCGGTGAGTATGTATTTTAACACGCTTTTTTTAACCGACTTCGAAAAGGAGGAGGTTCTATGTTCGGCTGAATGTATGTTTTTTTTTCCATGTATTTTCACCGATATCTCGGTCAGTTGTGGACCGATTTTAAAAATTATTTTTTTGATTGAAAGGTTATGCTTCCAAGTTGGTCCCGTAGAAATATTGTTATGATCTGATCATGAACTTCGAAGATATGGAACAGAATTCCTCATAGGATCACAGCAGAATTGTAGTAACAAGTAAAATTGCTTTGTTTATACGTGTGTAGGCGATGACTGACTGAAAGAAAGGGGGGGGGGGATGTGTCGAACTGATCTGGTGATGAAGCGGGAAGGTAAATTAATGTAATCTAACCGTGTTTAGGATTAGGTATTAGAATTGTTATGAGATGCACTCTGGCTATAAGGTATTTAAGTTTGGCTGAGGGGTTCTTTTTAGTGGTGGTGGTACTATAGCTAAAAAGAGAAAAATAAAAACTTTTTTACTTACAAAAAAAATTAAATCGACCTTTTGAATGTCTTAAGTTACACAGTTCGACATAAGCAATTTTGTATTTCTATTGTGTCGCTAATTACGGCATTCGATGAGTTAATGTAAAAAAACACTGAAAAGTACAAAATAACTTTAATTTCGGGAGTCGGTGTTAAATAACTAAGAGACAAAACTATATATTATAGAAACACCGACTTCCGAAATTAAAGTTATTTTGTAATTGTTAGTGTTTTTTTTTGAAAAAAGTTTTTTATTGTTTATAACTTGGTGATTTTTCATGATACAGTTATGAAATTTCGTACTTACATAGATTCTTTATATAAATATATTAGACACGTGTTTTGCGTTTCCCTACTAAAACAAATGTAGAAAATATACATTTGTGTATTTTTTCTTAAATGTGCTCTAAAGAGTTTGTATCTAATGTAATCATTGTAATTGGCATTTTGTCGTTCATTTGCACACGTGTCTCAAAAAAAAATAACACACGCCGCCGGTAGGGGTTAGTTGCGCAGCAATTCCGCCCGGCAATCCGCCGCCCTGGGCCATAGCCCTGTTGGCCTAAGGCTAATAATAAATACATTTACTACTCAATGAAAAAATGTATTTTTGTCACTATACCAACTGCTTACAGTTTATACTTAATACAAAATTAAATTTTTCAATGAAGTCAGCAGCAATTTGTCATCAATTATATGCCGTCTTAGGCAATGTCATGTTATTGTTCTAATGAATAGAATAAACAAACATACCAAAGGTACAATGGATGGCCAAGCACTCTGCGTCTCAGTATGTAGCGGGCGTTATTATGTGGCTGTCCTTAGTTTCAACAGTGTTTTTGGGAGCAGTTCCAATATTAACTCTTAATTTGAACTATTTAGATCCAACGATATTACAAACGGTGACACCAGCGCGGGTTCAAGAACACGCAGCTTTACAAATCATACGACGGTATTCCAAACTAGTGACAGTCGAAGTTGACCATGATTGGTTCCGATATCATAAAGATTTCTTTCGTTTAAAAACAAAAGCTGGAGTCTTGCACATTAAAGCCAGCACAGGAGTTGCGGCAGTGTGGGGATTCAATTATTATCTCAAGAAATATTGCAAGAGCCAAATTGAGTGGCAGACTGAGAACGTTAACATACCTGATATTCTTCCTTACGTCAAAGAAAAAGTTGTCGCTAGTGACAGATTTAGATACTACCAGAATACTGCTACCGTCTCGTATAGCTTCGTCTGGTGGGACGTTCAAGACTGGATGAAACATATAGAATGGATGGCACTCAATGGGATTAATTTAACATTGGCTCCTGTTGCTCAGGAAGCAATATGGGCGAGGGTTTACCGCAGATTTGGCATGACGCAAGAAGAAATAGACAAACACTTCACTGGACCTGCTTTCTTATCGTGGCTACGAACGGGTAACGTTCGCGGCTGGGGAGGCCCTTTGCCAAAATCATGGCATGAATTGCAATCTCAAATACAACATGCTGTTATTGATGCCTTGCTCAACCTTGGCATTGTTCCAGTACTGCCAACGTTTAATGGTCATGTACCGGTGGCGTTTTCAAGATTATTTTCTAATGACTCGTTCTTTGAAGTAGGACCATGGAGTGATTTTGACCTTGACTACTGCTGCGGCTTATTCGTGAGGCCAGTAAGTGCTCTGTTTAAAGAAATTGGAATAAAGTTCTTGTTGGAAATGGGTAAAATACCTGGCTGTCATATCTACATAGCCGATCCTTTTAATGAATTAAATTTGCCTAAGTTCAACATTAAGCTTGTAGCCAACACGGCACGCAGTATATTTGAGACTGTTACGACGTTTGACGACCAAGCAATATGGTTACTGCCGAATTGGATGCTTATCAACAGTTCTAAAAAGTGGCCAAAATCAATGGTCGAAGCATTTTTGCGTGAAGTGCCCATCGGGAGACTTCTAATACTTGACATGTATGCTGAAAGATACCCAAGATACGATAAATATCAGATGTATTTTGGACAACCTTTTATTTGGTGCATGTTGCACAACTTTGGAGGGACACTAGGCATGCATGGTAACATGGTGACCATTAACAGAGATGTCTATGAAGTCAGGTCTCGCAATACCAGTACTATGATTGGCATCGGCCTCACTCCTGAAGGTATTAACCAAAATTATGTGGTGTATGATTTAATGTTGGAATCAGGCTGGCGAAAAACCCCAGTACAGAATCTTGAGGTGTGGGTCGCTGACTATGCGGAGAGAAGATACGGGTGCAAGATCACTGCTGCAGCTTGGAAATATTTGCTCAAAAGTGTTTACAGTTATGACGGTTTTGGTAAAGTGGATGGTTTATACATTGTAACTCGAAAACCAAGCTTTAATTACAGTCCTTGGGCTTGGTACAGCAGTGCTGATTTAATTGAGGCATTCAGGAGTCTAATTTATGTCAATAATAGCAGCTGTGACTCTGAGGGATATCGCTATGATGTAGTGGATGTAACGCGTCAGTTCTTACAATACAAAATCGAGCAATTGTTTGTTGAACTAGTGAGTGAACGGAACACAACCAATTTTGGGGTTACGGTGCAAACATTTCTGAGGGCGTTTGACGATATGGCATTAATGTTGGCTACAGACGTTAACTTTCGTGCTGCTGGTTGGTTTGCCAAAGCAAGAGCAGCAGGAAATAACAGCAACGAAGCTGATTTGTTTGAATACAACGCTTGGAATCAGATTACCATGTGGGGACCTAACGGGGAATTGAATGATTATGCAAATAAACAGTGGTCTGAGATGGTCTCCCATTACTATAGACCTGAATGGGATAAATATTTAAATGTTGGTTTTAGAAATGATCATCCTAGAGATACTAAGCGACCGATAGATGATTTTAACCTTGGAAAAAAACAGAAGCGGCCTTACGGTCTGGCTCAACGCCTATATTATAAATGGACGGCAGGTCTTGAGATTCAAGATCTGCCCATTGTTAGGCAAACTATCAAACCTTGATATAAAGCTTTTGTAGATCGAAAACATTAAAATTTGGGTTACTTTTTTATTTGAAGTGCGAAATTATCAAGCTCTAGGTGCAGCGAGATGGACATGTAGGACTTACTGTCTAAAACCCACCTGCGTTCCTACAGTAGCCTGTTGCGTTTCAAGTTCGCGGCTACTCTTTCGAACCATCCTGTAAACTGGGATAAATCATAATATTGTAACAGTCAGGAAAGTAGATTTAAGAACCTAAATTAGATTTCAAGAAGTAGGCAATAAAATGTTAATTTGTCTAGGCCCAAAT
This sequence comes from Mythimna ferrago, assembly GCA_910589285.2. Taxonomy (NCBI): domain Eukaryota; kingdom Metazoa; phylum Arthropoda; class Insecta; order Lepidoptera; family Noctuidae; genus Mythimna; species Mythimna ferrago. The sequence goes on along the minus strand of OU342676.1, from coordinate 13,153,322 downwards.
ATTGAATTCATTATGATGATTTCATTATGTAGTAGGTATATTTTTAAATAAAATCACATGTTTCTTTATAATCGTTGTATATTTGTATTATGTACACTTACATAAACATAATTAATAATTATATAATTTTTAAAACTAATTTGGGATGGTTTACAGAAAAAAAATTACAATAATCAGAGCTGATAATTTGGGAAAAAAAAATTTTCAAAAATTCGGCTGAAACAAATGCCTCATTTTTTTATTTTAACTTTGTAAAAAGTACATTACAAAGTTACCTGTCTTTTGTACTGAATAATAAGACACCTTGACAGTTAAAAGTATCGTGTTCTGATGCGATATTGCCATCAGAATTCCCTTGTGAGAAGAATAGTCTGATTCGCCATCTATAACTCTGTATCTCTATAACAATTTTGGAAGTAATAGGTCTTAGACCTCAAGCAAGTCAGTGTTAGTCTACAACTTTGCTTACCTCCCTAACGATATGAGCTTATAGCACATCAATGAATCTTATGGCTTAGTTGTAAAGAATTTATCAAACACGGTCAATATTTAGTTAGATTTATCGCTGTCGGAAGATAATTTGACTAGGCTTAAAATGTACTGTGATTGGTGGTTTTTATACATATTTGGTATTCAAATTAAATATAGGTTTATTTATTAAACATACTTTCAGAAGGAGATAAAAACAAAAATTATCTACTTTAAGTTCTTATAATCTATTTAACAATCCCTAATTTTGGTTACATTAGGTAAGTCTTAGCACCGATGTATTGTCATTGTTACTTAAGTAAGATTATAATAAAATTTCAGATACATGCGTGTAAATAATGTTTATAATAATCTAGAAACTCTTGCATAACCTTAATCCTTTGCTGCAGGTAAAATTGGAGGGAGTATTTTGTTCGTAAGCTTTCTGTGAGATCCCAATAGTTATATTTTCGATTCCAGCATCTTATTTTTTTTAATTGCATTGATTGTCATTTTCTTTCATATAGGTAAATATTTATTTGAAAGCCATGATAAATGTCGATATTTTATGCCTCTCACTCTCATCTCACATTTCATTTTTTTATTTTATGTTAAGGTTAGATTTTGTGATTCAACTTACTGCTACTTACGATATGGTAATTTGAAAATAACATCTTTGGGACAATAATTCCGATTTTAAGCCTATGTCATACTAACGTGTCGAGGACATAACCAGGGCTTCCGTAATTAAACGTCGGGTTTAAGTTAGTTTGGTCTAAAACAGGTACATAGCTGTCTTGCAGAAGAATTGGTTGACGACTGGACGCTTCGTTAAGCTGCCTCTCTAAAACTGTGTTCTGTAATTCTTCTTCCTCTAATTCTAGCGTCAATTCATCAAGGAGTTTCATTCTACTTTCTATTTCACTGTCAGCTTTTGCTAACTCTATAGCGTTATCCTGCATCTCTTTTGCGGTATTCACTAACTCTTGGTCAATTTTGTCCAGCAGCATTGTCACTTGAGATGCATTTTCGCAGCTATTTGCCTTGTTTTCGTCCATGTATCTTTTGACTTTAGCTGTTAGTCTTACAACCAGTTCCTCTTCTCGGTGTAGTCTTTTGTTTACTATTGCTAATTTCTCCAGCATTTCTATTTCTTCTCGTATCCTGGATAGTTCATCGGCTGACGCTTCGGAATCTGTATCGTTTTGTGTTTGCATTAGTCTTTCGGAGTTCACTTGGCATATGTCCGTAAGTTCTTTAGTGAAGTAATGTTCTCTCATGAGGTGTCTTTCTCTTCTGGATTTGTGTTTGGTGTGTCGTCTTGGTGGGGTGCCGCTTCCTACGCCAACTCCGCTGTCACTGTTCCCTGCTTGGCTGTCGTTGACTTCACTACACCTGCCAAGGTCTCGGAGGTAAGATTCGAGAAGGTAGTTGGTGCCATGTTTCTCCATTCGATTCTTGTGGGTCTGATCTTCTAGGTGGTCTATGAGCTTTTCTTGTTCTCTGTGTGTGTAAAATAAGAATTTCGTTATAAAGTATTCAATTTGATTTTAACAAAAGTACTTAATATTTTTGTATTGTTTAAATGACATTTCTTATCAATTTGATTTCTAATTTGTATTCCACAAATAAATAATACTAAGTAGACTTGGTCAGAATCTGATAATTTGTTTCTTATTAGATTATAAAATGTAAAAAAAAAGTTATACAAGGTGTAAGGGACAGCCCTCCACAAACTTTAAGGGCTTGCTCAGTAGACGAAACTGAACAACCTTCCACAATTTTTTTTTCAGGAAATGAAAAAAAAAATCGGCCTCGCCATACAAATTGTCCAATCAAGTTTATCATTTTGTATGGTGAGAGTTAGTTTCCTGTAAAAAAAATTTGTGGGAGGTTGTCTACTGAGCAAGCCCTTAAAGTTTGTGGAGGGCTGTCCCTTACACCTTGTATAGGTACCTACCTTAACTTATCAAGCTGCTGATGTATAGTCCTGGTCTGATGGTGTATGACAGAGACGAGCCTGGCAGCCGGGTCCTCACTCCTGGCTCTGGGTGGGGGAGTGGCTGCCCTCAGCCCTCGTCTTCTCCGCCTTCGTGCTCCTCCTCTACTTCCACCGTCACTATCTCGACCTGAGTCGTCCTCTCCACCACTTGAAACTCGACGAAGGGCTAGACGAACCTGGAAGAAACACAATTATGGTTGGAGAAAAGCTATTCTTAAATTTTGCCTTTTGTTTTTTTGGTTTCAAATTCTCAGGTAACTTCTTCTGCCCTGAATGGAGCACGAGAGCATGCCATACTTTTACAGCCTAAATCCCGTGTTTCTACAGTTACTCTTAGCGTTCCAGGGCAGCTGTGATTCTTTTGAACAATCCACTTAGCACTTTCAGTTGCTCACAGTTTGATATTAGCAGGTTACTACTAACTTATCAATATTGGAAAGTAGCAGAAACAGCATCGACAAAATTTAGCATCAAGAAGTTTACTTTGATGGTGAAATTCGCTTCATCAATGGATTTTATCTAAGTTTAAACAAAGGTCTGCAATTAAAATGAAGTCTAAGATGATTCTTAGGATTTATTTTTAGTTCGTGAGACTTTTATTTAATTTATTTGATCATTTACAGACAAATTATAAGTAGGTAGAAGTCAAATCACCTTTGAATATTGCTAGAATGAAAATTTATAGTCTAGTTGGCTCTGGTGGTCTATAAATAATTGGCATAGAAACAAACCTCATGCCTGGCGTCTCCCCAAGCCGCTAGCACGTGCAGAACTGGTACATCTGGTGGCAGTGGTCTCTCGACTCCTCGCCATCTCTCTGCCAACACCCACTCGCCTTGCTCGCTCACTCCACCTCCTGTTATCAAACAAACAAAGGTACTTATTAGCATCATCTGAGACTCACTGGCTTATCAATGCTCAACACGAACTCTTCGCCATAGAACGTTGAAATGCACAAATTACGTTCTTAGCCGTAGCGTTCGCGACTAAAATACCAATGAGGCGGTTGAGGCTTTTACATAATGTTCCTCCTTCTCGAGTCGTATTCCTCATTACTGAGGGTCGTGAAGTTCCCGCTGGATTAGCTTCTTACTGGTGGTGTCTTGCCATCTGTGGCGATTCTTGGCGTCATGAAGAACGAGCTAGTCCGCCCACCTTTTTGGGTTGCGACCTCTTGGTCGTTTTCAGCTATTCAAGGCTGTGGCCATTTTTCCTCGTTATGTGGTAAAACTGTAGTATTCTGCGCATAAAGGTGGTCGACAGTCTAATCTCAATGTTCAGTTATCGTAAGATTGAGATGTCTACGGAAAGCGCATAACGTATATTTTGTACATAATGTACTCAAGTACCTACGTAAAAAATCAGCTGTAAACCAGGCGAAAATATATCTTCCTAAGTGTGGAGTAGAAAGGTAACGGCTAATTACATATATATGGGAACCTTAAACAGTTACTTATAAAACTATTAAAAGAATGTTCTAAAACCTAAGTCATCTACCTATTCAATAAGTTGCCATTAGTTCATCAACCTACCTTCCTAAATGGCTATAAACTTATAAAAGAGGGGTAATAATTTTGAGAATCAGACTTCACTTGTCAAAAACTTTGTGACATAGTCGTAAGGTACCTAGAAGTGAAGAAAGTCATACTGAAATCTTCAACACCTTGGACCTTGGAGAATCCTGTGTGTTTCTACAAGATATGGAACTCAGTACATCATAGGAGCCTAAAATTTTAGGGAATAAACTATATCCCGTTTAAACCAATCCATCTTTCCGTACGCAAAATACGCGCTTTTGTCGTAGAGTTGCGGAAAACAGCTCGTTGTACTATACTATAATAATAATAATAAATCATTTATTATCAGGCATCTTGGCCCATAGATATATACCTTACAGACTAACATATGTATAGAGTAAATAAAACTTGTCGTTAGTAAATAAGACTTAAGACTATGTTAGTAACACTTCACATTGCACTAAGTTCACTTCGTGCTGTTCTGTGGCACCTGTCCGCGGAAGCGACGGAACACCACGCCCTGCGGCCAAAAGTCTTCCTTCAACATGAGGGGCAGAAAAGTGTTCGGGACTCGCACCACGAACGCCTTGAAATTGACGTTACGGTGCGACTCCAGCAGCTGTACCCTCAGTGCGAACTTCGTCTTTTGGCGCACGTACACCACGATATCTATACTATACTAAACCAATCCAAATAAGCTTTGAATTTCAATATGTCTTCATCATCATCATCATTTCAGCCGACAGAAGTCCGCTGTTGGACATAGGCCTCCCCCAAGCGTCACCACAACGACCGGTCCTGTGCGTCTCGCATCCATCGGATTCTAGTGACTCTCACCAGATCATCAGTCCGTATTCTTGGTACTTACCAAAACCTATTCTTGGTAAAAAAAATCTTTATATCTAAACGTTAAATCTAACTACAGAAAGAGGGCGCATTCTGGTACAGCTTTTCAGTCCTTACCTTCAGGAGCGTCCTGCAAGGCCCTCACGATGTCCGCACAAGTGGTGTGGGACCTGACTCCTCGAACCCACAGCTTCTGACCTCGCGCCAGGACCCCAACCTCCTCGTCGCTGTAGTCTGATGATGAACCTTCCATGGTTAAAGCCTGAAATGGATGAAAAGATTTTATTTGTTAAAAGGAAATGAGGCATCAAGCGGTTTGTAAAGCAGCGTTTGCTGGTGCTTTTGCTTTTTTTTTACCTAAGTTAAACAGGTTTAAGGTAAGGTTTTCACAGTACTTTTCATTTTTTAAGGTTTTCCATTTTGACTTTTTATGAATTAACCTTTCAATCGTGAGGATTACAGACACAATAGAAAGACAATGGGTGCGCTCGCTTAGATAGAGCGACAATGGGTGCGTTCGCTTGGGGTTTAATGAATTAATAATATAATATAATAATATATATAATATAATAGCCATTTAGTTGAGTTAGATGAGCTGGGAGGGTTTTACTAAAGATTTTAATTATTATGAATTCGTAAATAAATACGTTTACAACCGTTACAATTTTGAATTTTTCAGTTTCTAGCCTAGTCTGACATAAGCTTATCTAAAACTCAATTCGTAGTATAATTTCGGTATAAAACAGCTTTCTCCTGAGGTGTTTAACCCCTTTACACTCGTCTAAGATATAATGTAAGTCCTCGATTGTTGCAATTATTTTTTCGTGAAGGTGTGGTGAGACCCATGAAGGACGTAAACTTTCCCTATGGGCTGTGCTGTAACCGAATTGTAGAGATACCTACATATATATACTTACAGGTCATTGGACTAACTGATTAGGTCTATCTAAAAATAACTAGTAACAACCGATTGTAAGTCGGTACCTAGAATTAATAGTTTTATTCTGGGTACATAATCTGCAATACTGTGATAAGTAATTTTCCTTTAAAAAATATACCCATATCGCCTAGAATGATATTAGAGCAGTGGTGATGAAATACTCTTATTTACAAATATATAATTCATAACACAAAGTAATGCACCTGACTGGGTTTGAATCTACGACCTAAAACTAGTAAGTCGGGGTCGTAACCACAGGGATACCACTGTAGTCAGGGACTAGCCTGGAGACTATAAACTACCCTAAAACCGGTAAAACCGAACCCTAGAAACTTCCAGCAATCTGCCAATAAACCAATTTTACAATACCTATAAAACAAAACAAAAGCACTACTAAACTAGGGGTCGTCACACACAGGTACGGTTTCCAAGGAAAATTCTCAAGCCAACAACATAATGGCTTGGCAAACTTTTGATACGTAACACGGAACGTTGCATAAGTTTGCACAATTTTGGTGCCAGCCCGTGGCAAGTCTGGCAGGGGTGGCTTTGCCAGGAAACCAGCTATTACCGGCTCTATTGGACGGTTCTGCATGTAATGCACTCGCGAAATGGATGTCGATTAGATTTCGGAAATGTATTAACATAATAAGTGAGTAGGGGGATATTCTGGCATGTCTGCAAGTCTAGACTATCTGGTTTTTATTGCCGAAAGATTCGTGTTTTGTTCGTCATTACAAGTTGCGTGCAGCAAAAGTATTTTTGTGAATTTCGTTACAGCTGTATTGGCTATAACAACTTAGAAAATTTTAAATCCTACAAAAATCTTCTAGTGTTGCGGTTATATATATTTTTAAGGACCTAATTATGATGTAAAAATTAATTAATTATAGTCTAACTACATACATATAAAAAAAAAAAAAAACTTGACAGTTGTGTTAGCTTCAAATAATCTACCTCTAAACTAATATTATAGAGAGGGAAAATTTGTATTTATGTGTGTATGTTGGTAATGAATAAACTCAAAAACTGCTGTGTCGATTTCGAAAATTCTTTCACTATTGGAAAGCTACATTCACCCTGAGTAACATAGGCTATATTTATCGCTACTTACTAGACTAAATTTTCTAACAAATGTTGATAAATATGGGCTCTATAGGTAGAGACGAAAATCTGAATTTAAAAAAAAAACCAGTAAAGCAAGAACTACAGTGGAATATTATATTATATTATAAGAACTACAGTGCGCACACGTGTGCCACGTACGCCGATCTGGGCGCGTCGGTCTCCATAGATTTGATAGGGGAACTAGACTTGTGGATCTACTCTTGATCCACGCCACGCGACGTCGTTCTACGTACATATCAGGCGTGTCACACGTGTGCGTCGGACTAATGTAGTTCTAGCTTTACTTTGCACTTATGGATCGTTAAACAAGTGATAGGTTTCCTATAGCTTAGAATCAACAAGAAGCCATGAATACTATTGATGATAAGTACCTAATCCTCGAAACAAAACTATTTTACCTAACAAATACAATACTATAGTACCCATTACCGACCACACGATTCTCACATATCTACATATACTTAAAAAAAAAACCACGAACCCACCCACCTTTTACAGGTATTTCAGATATTGTAACCTAAATCACGAATAGCGTGTCAAAACAGCTTAAACCTACCTACACTAAACATTATGGCTACTGACGAAAAAAAACCCATATACTTCCATATATTTCTAGAAACTCTGGGGTGGTAATTTGGGGTGGTTCGTGACAAACTACCATTAGGAGTTTCCGCCACCCCATGCCGCCCCTATTTTCCAACCCCATTTAGGACGTTGCCCGATGTTTTTATGTTAAATATTTTCCTATAGGGTGTCTGAATTTTTGGCGCCGCCTTGGTTTATAATGTTGGTTTAAAAACTTTAGAAAGCTTTCTTGTTAGTTTGATATGGGTGTGTTGACAGGTTTGTGGAAGCTTTAAATTTTTTTTTTTAATAAGTAATTATAATTTATTTCTTGGCTTAGTTACCTAATAATTATACAAAACTAGTTTAATTCACTCATGTTAATAATGACCTATTGATATAATATGTTTGTACTGCCATTAAAGCTTGTTTATTAATAAAGAAAAAAAAAAGAAAATAAAGAAAAAAAATATTATTATAAAGCGTGTTTATTAATTAAATTAAATTACAAGAGATAAACTCAGGAGTTTTCCTACAGCTCATATCTTGTAATTTTAAAGATCCATGCCTTTGCCTGGAACCCTACCATTACGAGTTAAGGTGATTTCTCCAGAGTACGTTAGGTACTCTCGAAATTCATTTTTTTGTAGGATTTTTTTTTTTTGATCCTTTTTATTTAATCTCCAAGCGAACGCCGGCGTTCGTGCATATATTGACTTTCTGTCTCAAATTGACGGTATCTGAAAGGTTAATAAATTATGGGATTTTCATATGCTAATGCGACGAGGTAAATCTCGAGATAAAGGATTTTGACAGCCAGACAGACAGCCAGACGGACGGACAACAAATTGATCCTATAAGGGTTCCGTTTTTTGAGGTACGGAACCCTAAAAAAATATCCAACGGTTTCTCCCGCTCCAGTCAATACAATGTTGCTGCAACAATAATAACTTGTAATGGATGATATTAACAGATATAACCACTACTATGTCTTATCAAATAATGATAAGTTTAGACGAAGCGCACCGATCGAGCCGCGATGGACTTAGAACGCCCTTCGTGCTACCTTTTACCTGTAAGTCAAGTGTAGTCTTTATATCGATAAACGACCATGGATTTATCGACGTTACTTTTTATGGTTCCGTGCCCAAAGGACTCCCACTCTACTGTTCCACTGTTTGTCCGTCTGTCTGTTTCTCCGTTTGACACCAGGGCGTCAAGTCTGCTATTACAATAGTGTCAGAATGGTTCATCATTGATTTCATAATTGTTGATTTTGACAAGTTTTGGCAATCTACTAATATAATGGCGTCATTATGACTTTCCAATGGTCAACTACTAACACTCCAATGGAAGTAGTAGCATATAATGGTAATCTCGTACATATTGACAAATGAATGTCTGACGTATGCGGCAATTTACAAAAATTTTAACAGTTTCTTTGATCAGTGACCTACCATTAGAACGTCATTATGCAGTCATTGCTTTTAATAAGCTCAATATTGTCATTCTACTACAACTTATCACAAGACCATTGACCGATCAGTGGTCGACCATTATGAATTAGAAGATTACTTACTTTTAGCAAAATGACAATGGAATCTTGTTGGAATGACGACTTTATAAAAATAGCAGACTTGGGCCGACTCATAAACTGTGATACTTAGACAGTTAAAATTTTCACCGATAATATTTAAGGGGACTCCCATACAACAAACGTGATTATTTTTGCAATATTTTGTTACGGGCGGTACGGAACTCTTCGTGCGTGAGTCCGACTCGAACTTGACCAGTTTTTCACGTAGGCAATTATCAAATAATATAATAATAATAACAACCTTCACACAACGCTATCTGGTGCCAAACTAAGCAGAGCTTGTGTTATGAGTACTAGACAACTGATAAACATACTTATAATTATATCGCTAAAATACATCCATTATTATAGATAATTTTTTTCTTTCTTATATCCAAAGATCTATTCAGTGAAACTCACATCACTTTAATTATGATTCGTATTTGAGAAATTGTTGTCTCATATAAACAAAAAGTTGATTAAATCATTATATTTTAATTTATCGACATTCGCCATCACTAGTGCGCAAATTATCGTTAGTCCTTGCTCGACGTAATAACAGACCGAACGCCGATCCTGCACGCAAGGACGAACTGAATTACGTGCTACATACAGACTCAAAAATCGGGCAACAGACAGCCAATTTTTTTTTTTTGTGCTGGGAAATTATTAAGTAACTCCTCCTGCTCTGAGTGGAGCGCGAGGGACTTAGACTTCTACTGACTATAACCTACCTGTGTGGTTTTAGTTCTGTTCAGGTCCAAGGTGTATCTTTTAAACGATTCCACAGCCCAGTTTCTACCGATCCCTTAGGTAAATAGAATGTTATGTTATAACACCGATTAATACAACACGATATTTGTCGATTTTCATTCAACAACTTTTAAGACTTTGTATGTGTCTTAGTTTTTGAATGGGAAAGTAAAAACTAAACATCACATCACATAACACACTCAGCCTATAACGTCCCCACATAGCCTAGGTCATAGAATTCCTCTTTGAGAGCCCCGGAACACTAAATTTATTTTTACTAAATGTATTTTTTTAATGTAAATTAGAACCAGAATCAGAATGTCTTTTTTATTTTTATGGGCCTAGGTTATAATAAGTACAGATGTTAAGACTTAATTATAAATGATAGTTCTCTTATATCCGGCTAGACAGGCATACAATAATTACAGATTAAAGTAACATAGTTTACTTATTTTAAATATTTCAAGTGAATCGTGTCAAGACTCAAGAGAATTATAAATGTCAAAAACCTACGAGTACATCTACACTAATATTATAAAGAGGTAAAGTTTCTTTTTGTTTGTAGTAGGTAATCTCTGGAAGTACTGGTCCGATTGCTAAATTTTTTTCACCGATAGAAAACTGCTTTATTCCTGAGTTAGTGGCTATATTTTTATACGCAGGCAAAGCTGCGGGCAAAAGCTAGTACATAATAATTATTCAATCATTTATGAAATCCTAGATCGTATAGGGAACTTTGTCAATTGATTATCATCAGCATCAGCCTTTTTAATGTTCCCACTGCTGGGACTCAGGCCTCCTCTCTAAGAGAGGGAATGGGTCGTAATCCATCACGTAGGCCCAGTGCGGGTTGGTGAACGTCACAGGTCTATGAATTTTTGATTCTAGGACATGCTGGTTTTGCTCGCAATGTTTTCCTTCACCGATTTCATAATACTGGAAGGTCCCTTATTGCTCAAAATGTCGAAACGTATTAATACTTTCTTTTCCATAACAAAATCGACTTTACCGGAAAAACTTGTCGAGCGCCATGACAGTTTTACGGTAAGAATTTGATACGTACCTAGTTTGGGGTTCCTATGCGGTTACCAATTAACTTAATTGACAGCCTTAATGGCTATTAATAATTGCGTAAGGGGTGTGTTGTTTGTCAATATACTTATACTACTCATTTATAATTTTTAAGTCCTGTATTCAGTAGGTTTACTTCCAAAAGGGAATTTCGGAGTCCCAGAATGCAAAGGCAAAGAAGGAACATATATGTGATTTTAGTCAGTAAAATTCTGACGCGCTCCGTCATAGAGCAGGAGAAATCATTGGATGTTTTTCCACTTTTAATAAAAAACAAACATATTAACTCCCTCGCAATGCTCGGGAGTTAATTTTATAAATCCCTCACTTTCGTTCGGGATTAAAATCAGCAACCTGCGTTTCGTTCGGAATTCAACATGCCGCCCGCGACTTAGAGACACTGCTTTGTCCCCTAGTCACATAAACTACTATTTCATTACTCATACTCTGAAAGTAGGTCTGAAGTTGCCTGAGGAGCGGGCTGAAAGTGATACTTTTCATCCCTAGGGAGTTTTACTTAACAACTGACCGCTGTCAAATTATTATTAAAAAAAACTAGTTCTATCTTTACATTTCTATTGAACCATGTTCCAATTTTCCATACAGCCAGGCAATTACAACGCGATATAAAATTGAAATAACTTATAGACAAGTATTAATTAAATAATGTTATATTTTAAGTGATTTATTTGTTCAACTATTTCTTTAAAATACTTTATTTTTAAAAGATTACAAATAATATCTAATTTTTCATTAATGAGGCCGAAAAGCTGGCCGGCCGCAGAAAAAAAAAACAAAATGGCGGGAAAGTGGCAATCAGTCGTTGGTTTTTTCGAGTTTTGTTTACATTTCCATACAACAGAGATTTGTATTAATACGTTATGTTTATCAGATTAAAATAGTGATTTAAATCCTAATTTCGTAAGAAAAGAGGCTAAAGCAGTAGTGGAATACCTTTTACCGCCTAAATCAGAAGAAAGATACTTACTTAAAATCATAGGTACGACGACTCAGGTTTTACAGACTTTTTATTTTATTTTTAGTTTCCTCGTATTCGTAATGAAAAGCACAGTGTTTACCTCGGGGTGAAAGCAACCCATTTAACCCCTCGAATTAGCGACCTCGCTGCGCTCGGCCGCCAACTCCTTCTCGGCACGAAATGAGTTACTCTCATCCCTAGTGTAACAATGTACTATTCACCCTCCTACCCCCACATTACGCAGCCCAAATTTTTGTTTTTTAGTATTTTTGTTACGATTTATATTTACTTTCGATTTCCTTGATAATTTATATGCCAGAAAAACTTTTGTCAATAGTAACATGTGTACCTACTTAGTCAATATTGTTCAGTAGGGGCAACATTATTAATATTTGTATGCCGCTTACTGTGGCAGGACACAGAGATACCAATATAAAAACTTTACCTGCCTGCCTGTGTGCACAAATAAACGTTTTGTATTTGTATTTGTCCCAGCTCGTAATATCTATTCTAGTAATTATTCATGTACCTACTCGTTTTTAGGACATTACAAAAATATGTAGGTACAACCATTGTTTCAATTTAAATAGGATCGATGGACGCACTGGATCGTTCATTGTGGCGACACTTGGGGGAGGCCTATGTCCAACAGTGGACGTGTATCGGCTGAAATGATGATAATGATGATGAATAATTCTGTAATCGGGTTTTTAACTTTATGTTATATCAAATAGTTCTATTTTAGCTTGACAATCTTTAAACCCGTATAGTCCACAAAAAAATAAGTATTGTAAACAAAGGCATATGAGTTTATAATCTCCATGAGTAAATGCACAATTTGCGGAATCGGTAGCAGATGCATCCTGTGTTAAAACACCCTAAATTTCTTTGAAATGAGGCAAAAACACGACGCAAAGTTGTTTGACTCATCCCATAGGTTTTTTGTTACTAAATGGTGTGTTATTCGGGATGTTCATCTTTTCTATCGACGACTTATCAATACAATAAAGTGTTGCGGAGGCGAGACTACCTACTACCAGTAGCCTGATTCACGTAAAATCAAACAAGCCAAATATCGTTAAAGTTTAATAATCGTTCGATCGAAGTCCTTTCCAAAAGCGGTATTCACGATATAGCGACTTATTTCCAGTTACATTAATAAGTATTCTGCCAAGATAATGTAATACAGATGTTTTTTTAAATCGACGAATTTCAAACGGTTATAAAATCGGTGTCGTTCAAACTCGATTGATGGATGTGAATACGGAAATTGTCTAAACGACTAAATCGCTATGATATCGTTACGGTTTTCATTACGTGAATCGGGCTACTGGGGCTTTTACCTCGTGACAGTATAAAATGATCCCAAAGGAACTTACTCCTGAGGCAAAAAGTATCCTATGTGTTATTCCAGGACATGGACTACCCTTATACTAAATTTCATTGAAATCCGTTCAGCCGTTTGAGCGTGAAGAAGAAACAAACACACACATACTCACAAACTTTCGCATTTGTAATATCTGTGTGATTTAAGGCCATTGAATGGTAGTAGGTAATGAAGAATCGCCAAACTTAAAAGTGACAGTGGGCAAGGCATATTACTCTCAGGACTGATGGTTGATGGGGCCGAAAGGTTTTGAATTGGCGATCGCATATCAGAAGACGTATCGCTGGAAGACCTTTTTTTATGGTGGGAAAATCATCAATGACAACCCCCGCTCTTAGGTGGAGCGGGAGATAGTGTCAGACTCTTACTGACTAAAAACCCAACCCGTTCCTTCAAGCCTTCATACCGGGGCTCGAGTTGTCTTTCGAAACTAACCCTGGCTCCGGTAGGACTAACCCTGGCCCCGGTAGATCGTTGGAAGACCTAAAAAGGTAGGCCGAAGACCTGGTGATGGTCGTGGTAATCTGATGGAAGTGAGACGCACAGGACCGGTTGTTGTGGTGATACAATCCGTGTATAAATCATCTAGTTAGATAATAAAAAGCCAATTTTTTTTAATAACTACAAGAATCCTCGTGACTACTATCTCCTAGAGAGCAGTGGTGGCCGAGTGGTAATGGTTCCCACTTACGAGTTGTAGGTCGCGGGTTCAAACCCTGTCAGGCGCATTACTTTGTGTAATTTATTTCATTACCACTGCTCTCAAAACGGTGAAGGAAAACATCGTGAGGGAACCGGCATGTGCTAGAACCAAAAATTCGAAGACATGTGACATCCACCAACCCGCACTGGGCCCGCGTGGTGGATTACGGCCCATTCCCTCTCCTAGAGAAGAGGCCTGAGTCTCAGCAGTGGGAACATTAAAAAGGCTGATGATGATGATGATGATGATGATGATGATGATGACTATCTCCTGTGATTGTAAGCAATGATGTAGTCGACGATGGAACAAGCTTGCCTAGAAGTAACCTATTCACTCTTGACTTAAAGGCACCCAAGAAAAAACATCACTTAATTTACCTCCTTCTCATTTCAATATTCTTTTTTCCGAGAACCGGTAACAATTTACTTAAATGCGTGTTGGTGGCACGAGCCAAAATTATTCTCTGTTAATAAACTTCTAAGAACTGGAACGATTTAGTAGTTAACTACTTTACTGATTGGGTAGTTAACCTTTTTTTTCTTTTTAATGTTGCCTGTGGCTTGGTGCCTGCCTAAACCGATTGCTTCTGTCTGGATTATGAAATTACTAACTCCTTAGCTTATAGTTTAGGACGGAGCCCAAGTCGTCGACGGTGCGTACTGTTTCCGCGCACCCCAAGAAGTTGTCAGCAACCGTAGGGCCACCTTGGCCCCAGTAGGCTTCGACCCAGCTGGGCTAGAAGCCTACTGGCGCCAAGGGTCTGCTTCTGAGAGGAAGGCTCGGCCCTGGTATGAAAGGCAACGAAGGACGTAACGAAGAACGTGGGTTTTTTATTCAGTAAAAGTTGGACACTATCTTCCGCTCCGCCCATTGACGGGGGATGTCATCATTATGATAATTCACCAACGAAAAAAAAAAATTGTCCTAAGAGAACATTTTCCCTGGCTAAAACAATATAAGCATTTCATCTACATCCATTCAGCCATTCGTGTGTGAATTTGTCTCAAAGATACACACACACACGCACACATACTTTCATAAATTTTCGCCTTTATAATATTAGTGTGAAGTGTGATTTTTGGGAAAAATGTTTGTTGGCAAACAAAAAAACAGCATTTATAGGTACTATAAATTAATGAAAGTCTTCTCAAAATCAACCTGTCTCCCAGTGATGTGACACGACATTTTTTACCGATATCGACCTTTTCCCACGAATTCTTATTACATCGTCATTAGGGCCTTATCTCAGCTCCCAACTGTACTTAACCGCTTTGATACAAAGATATAAGGAAGTCACAGCATTGTGTACTAAACTGACTCCCATCCGTCTAGCGATCACTTACAAAAAGGTGGCGCGTTTGGCCTTGAAATGAGCGGGAGACATCTTGGAATTTGAAAACGCTGTCTCTAGCTTACCCTATTATAATTGTTACAAATTTTGTCTCCTGTGAGGGTTTTATAAATACGTAGTGGCTACTCACGTATCCAAATAAAGCAAAAATCTTAAGTCATTTTGACGACACTATTAAAATGTTCCAAAAGTTGTTGGTTAATCTAAAAAAATACTGTATCTTTATTGTGGTATTTTTTTTTTCTTTACAATGTGTAATATCAGCTGGTTACTGGTTTACTGCTGGTCATACACCTCTTCCAATACAATGAAGTCACAAGCAATCAAGGAGAATTGGTGATTCCGATCTACCAAGAAAAAATATTGCCATGTTCTGATGCGATGAGTAATTTAAACTTTAAACGCATTGTAGGTAGGTATTTCTATTAAAAATAAAATAAATAAGCTCCAAAATAAAATAGTATTTTGCTGTAGGCACGCCAGTTTTATTTGTTATTAAACTCATTAACCTAAAATACCTAAATGGATAAGATAGGTAGTAAACAAAAGCGATACCTTATTACTCTCCGATCATTTCATAGCCCCACACTCCCATCAATCAACTGATGACTCCGTTTTTCGTAGACATAGCGTTCATCGATACTACGTTTCACTTCTCTATCTTTATTGTGAACTTTATTACTTAGAAATATGATTATGGAGTTAACCTTTGAAGGGATCATTAACCTGCGGTACTATTGTCTAAGAAAACAGCCTTGAGCGCAGCGCTGGCCGCAGCGACGAGTCGAGAGTGCAGTACATTGAATTAACAATCCAATGTATATGTCCATTAGATTGTTAATCCAATGTGCCTATTTGGATTTCTTCGCTGCGGCCAGCGCTGCGCTCAAGACTGTTTTCTTAGAGAATAGTACGCCTGGTTGGTCCTGACTGACATTCGTAGATGTTTCAGGTAGAACCAAATTGTATTTTTGTATTAACTGTCTAAATTGTCTTAGTCTGTAGTCTGTCACTGTACCTACTTATTAAAATAAAATAAAAAAATTAGCTCATATCTATCACGTATGCATAAGGTACATAAAATTGTTTAATTAATTAAATAAAAAAGACGTGTGGCAGTCGGGGACTGCCGCGGTAAAGCTATTGCATAGCATCACTCATTTGTTTTCTTATCGGTCACCACGCTCAAAACAAATGAGTGGGGGGTGTTAGGTTATTTTCGTTACGGAATTTCTGGATTCGGTCTCCACGCTCAAGGCCCGCGATAGAAGCTATGCAATAGCTTAAAAGACGTGTGGCACTCGGGGACTGCCGCGGTAAAGCTATTGCATAGCATTTTTATCAACTTATGCAATTATAATTATTTATTTATTTTATTTATGCAGTATTTTTTTCCTTTGTTTTTTTTTCTTTGATATTAATTGAAGTTACACATTGAATTTAATTTTGATTGATTGTTCACTCATTTGTTTTCTTATCGGTCACCACGCTCAAAAAACAAATGAGTGGGACCCTGTTAGGTTATTTTCGTTACGGAATTTCTGGACTCAGTCTCCACGCTCAAGGCCCGCGATAGAAGCTATGCAATAGCTTAAAATAAAATAAACCCTTCTAAAAAGCGTCTAAGAACCAGTTATTTGATGATTTCTCGACAATATAATTCAAACAGCACACAGCAGTTTCCAGTGAGACAGAGCGAACAAGACAGTTTATTTAGTTCTTCATACATTCGGTACTTAATTTTTTTTTTTTGCGGTGGGTAAAAATCATCCAAATTCATCCTCCGCCCTTGGGCGGAGCGGGAGATAGTGTCAGACTCTTACTGACTAAAAAACCCACTGCCTTTCGGAACTAAACCCTTGGCCCCAGACATTCAGTATTGTTGTGTTTAAATGTACCAGCCAACTTTATTTCAAAGTAATGCTAGATTGCAGTTTACCTATATTAGTCTGCCATCGTTTACATAATTTTGTATAAGACGAATCTTTATCAAAAAACTAACATTTAATCCCATTTCTTCCAATTGTAATTAATGTATTCTGACATGATCTAATTGTTATTTGTTTTTGTAATTGTATAATATTCTTATTTATTTTTTTTTTAATATTAGATCTCAATTTAATCTTTTTTTTTATAATTTATCCCACTGACATTTCGATGTAATTTTTAATTTAATTTATTTTAATTTATTACAATGCAGTTTTTAATTATTTTTGTTTTAATTATTTTATTGTATAAGTGCTGTGCACGCCTAGTGACAAATCCACCATAATGTTTGTTTGTAATGTTCTTTTATTTGTAATGTTACTCGGTGAATGCGTCGGTGGTGTGTCAATTTTTAAAATAATAAATAAATACGATTACAGCTTACTTCTATTAGATAACTTTGATGACTTTAATTAAATAATTAAAAATGATTGCATCCGCCATAAATCATGGTAGAACTGCAAAACGTTTATTTTTGTACGTTTTATTAGTTTTGTTGCTTAATTAAAACATTAGTTGATTTTATGGGAATATCTGGTTTTACTAATTGTAGTTTAAATATTCGATTTTATAAAAACTATAATGTCTAGAAAAACCCGAACTTAGACCACCTCTGTGAATCATTGGATGCTTGGTTTCTAAGTCCAAAACCATAAACGATAATTAAAGATACTTAGTGCTAATACACACAAAAACGGTGAAGGAAAACATCGTGAGGAAACCGGCATGTCCTAGAACCAAAAAAATGGACGACATGTGACATTCACCAACCCGCACTATGCCCGCGTGGTGGATTACGGCCCATTCCCTCTCCTAGAGAGGAGGCCCGAGTCCCAGCAGTTGGAACAAAAAAAAGGCTGATGATGATGATGACTTAGTGTTAAATGTCTGTATTATATAACATGTACTACCATAACAAACGTACATCACGTTCAGTACCTCTACCATGAGTTTAAAGCAATAGTATTTGTCGATACTCGATACCGACTACGTAAATATTTGTATGGCAAATTTTGGTTCCGTAAGTGATCGCTAGAGGCGCTGTAAAATTTCGGAAAATAATTTTACCAAAAGCGTCAGGGAACTTTAGAAGATCCTCCATGACATGACATAGCTCAAGTATGCAATAATTTGAAGACACAGACAGGGTAGTAAGACAAATATAATATACCGGATATGTCGAAAAAAATCCCTAAAAGTTATCCTTTAAATTCTTCAGTCAAATAACGCAACGTTCAATTACTAAAGATGAGAGTTCTATGATAATATAAACTTGTATACAAAACACATTTCCGGGCGGTCGACACCACACAAAAACGGAGACAATAACCAACCGTTAGCAGTAACGTTAGATCATCTGTTACATATGGATTACAGGAGCTAACCGACGATTAACTTTGAATAGGGTAACAATCGGTTCGTGTGTAACTGTAACATCTATTGGTTTGTGTGGTTAAATTCAGGAGAATTAGCGAGTTCGTATGCGAAGATATAACTTATGAACTGTTCTTTTTTTGTATGCAGTTTTCTTAAACAATTGTTGTACCTACAAGTAAATTAGTAACTGTATGAATGTTGAGTATGTTATCTTATTTGATAATAAAAGAACAAATAAATGTACTTTTTTGTTTCTTTTCTTCTTTTCTTTTCCTTACCAAGTTATTGGTTTAGATACGTGGCCATAATTACAAAACATAGAATAAACTTAATTGAACTTTTTGTTGTACAATAAAGTTTATTCTATAGATTTCAGATTTTCTGTACATTAGGAATACTTCAGTTTAGATTTTAAACAAAAATCTATTAACAGCATAAATTTAATAAAAAATATTGTTTTTCCTCGAAAATTAAAACAGAATAACATGAAAATCTGAAGAAACCATTACTTACTTCTTTGATGTCGTCAAACTTTGAAATTTTTTTATTGCTAGGAACTTAAAGTTAAAATAGATCTAAATTAACTTATTGAATCAAGTGAAGTCAAAAGAGTTTTTTTTTTAATTCTGGAATATTTTCTAGCGTAATTTCTGTAACTTATAACTTGACGACGCAAAGAAAAAACATCTCCATCGGAAGACAACTTGTAAGGAAGTCTCCTTATAAAGACAATATGCTACACACGGTCGCACGGGTTGTCAATGCAAACCAATTTGTATGACATTTGCATGTTTTATAAGTAATCACGGAAACAATGTTCGTATGGGATTAACTAAGTTACTAATAAGCTATTAGTATATACGTGTGAAGAGTTTCGCCGTAAATATATCATGGCTCAGTAAGTTATAGAAAAAGTTTGGTTTTGTAGAGCATTGTCTCTATCGCTGCATGATAGTCTCACATTAAGTGCAATCACACTAATAATATAAAGGCGAAAGATTATATGTTTTAGCGTAAGTGGGTTACCCCTTCAAAGATTTAAATACAATTATTATTTAACACAAGACCATGTCCCAAAATAGCACATTGGATACTTCCGATCCCAGGAGTTAGTTCCTTTTGAACATTTTTTTACTTTTACGTGGGTGAAGCAGCTATATGAAGCTAATCACATAAATAAACGATTGGGTACTATTTGTTTATTGTTATTACATTGTGGCAAACATATGTAGGTAACAAACAAATTTTAAGTAAATGGTGAAGCAAATACCGTGTAATGAACAAAAAAATCAGTAAAACTCGATATTTTTCTTTAAAATAAATTAAGAAAATATTGGAAAATATCTTCATCGCACAACTTTACAATGCGTTAAACTCATTAATAACAATAATTAACATTCACCGTGTAATCTTTTTCCATAGTCTTAGTAAAAAATAGTACATTTTTCATTTTAATTACTTCGCATTATCTCTCGCCCATTAATGTTGCGAGTAAATTAATTACACTACCTCACTAATTAAATTATGTTTACTGCGACTAAAAAATAAAATGATGCATGTTTTTAAACTATGATGTCGTTGGGCTTGTTTCGTTCAAATATGGAATGGAATTTTAATATTTTCTGGCAGTTAAGTTAACCAGAGTTTAGAAGGTGGTGGAACGTGCCCTTAGTCTTCTATTTCGTTAAATGTAAGTCTGTATGTTTATATGTTTATCGAATCCTTATGTTTTTTCATTTTGTTTATATGTTATGTTAACAGTCTTCAAGTCTTCATCCAACGTTTTTGCTGTGCTGCAATAGACCGCATTGAGCTGAGGCATCAGGAAATTCACGGGTATATTAAAAACTCCTGTGAATTCTCCCAGTGCCAAGGCACAACAAGGTCTTCTTCTCTTCTGTCTTCTTGTAGACATATCTTCAATCTTCTCTCCATGTCATAAGCTTCTAGATTTGACGATAAACTGGAAATCTAATAGTGTGTGTATCTGTTGATTCAAATTATACGACGGTATCACACTGATATTATCAAGGGGAGTAATGAGTCTGTGTTTCCTGATAGCTGCAACCTAGGGGTTTTTAAGTCAAGAGTGAATAGGTTACTTCTGGGCAAGCATGCTCCATCGTTGGCCGCATCATCGCTTACCATCAGGTGAGATAGTGGTCAAACGCAAGCCTATCAATAACAAAGAAAAAAAATCTTTGTTACTCCTTCACGTTGAAACTTGAAACGACTGAACGGCTTTGAATTAAATTTGGTGCACGTATACCATGTACTGGGGCCCAAGTCTGCATTTTTATAGATTCGTCATTCCAACACGATCCCATTGTCATTTTGCTAAAAGTTCGTAATCTGTTAATTCATAATGATCGATCATTGATCAGTCAATGGTCTCATAATAGAGTTGTGGTAAAATGACAATATCGAGCTTATTAAAAGCACTGACTGCACAATGATGTTCTAATGGTAGGACACTGATTAAAGGAACTGTCAAAATTTTAGCAGACTACCGCATACGTCAGATATTCATTTATCATTGTGGACAAGATTACCAGTCTATGCCATTTCTTTCAATGGAGTGTCAGTAGTTGACCATTGGAAAGTCTTATTGATGCCATTATATTACTAGATTACCAAAAATGTTTAAAAATCAACAATTATAAAATCAAGTATAGAACATTCTGACACTATTGTAATAGCAGACTTGAGGCCGGAATAGCAGATAAGACTAGAATCTTTTTATTCCTGGAATAATATTTTGTCTTGAGATAATTTTCCACTATTAAATACGGGCTAAACCGCTGGCAGAAGTTAGTTGTACTATAATTATTCTCGAAAATTTTTCTATTAGAAATAATTGGTAGGTACGACAAGTGAAATTCATATCGAGTTTTCCTGCAGATAGAATCAGAAAAAAAGGAAATGAATTAATTTGGTACAACACAAAACACACAAACAATAGTTTGGTACACACACAACAAAAACGAAACCAAAAAAGAAGCCAAAATATAATTTGTGTGACTCACGACTGCACCAAAATAAATCCATTTCTCCATGAAGAATGTCAGAAAACTTACTAGTTGCCTGACATGAAAAACAGCGTCAGGCACTCCTGACGCTGTTTTTCAACGAAACCTGCCCCCCTAGCCAAGTTACAATCGAATTCCGTTCTCTAATCGGTAACGCCTCAGTGACAGCAATTGTCGAAAAGAAAACGATAAGTTGGTAGCCATGTTGACGCGCCTGAGTCGGCCACTCATTCTACAATGTAGCGTTTGTATAAAAAAGGATGTAGCGTTAAATATTGTAGAAACGATTTTGAACGATGTGAACTTGGCTACGAATTGTCTATTCGTTTGTTCTGATCACGCGACTTTACGTTGAGATGACGTCATTCCCATACATTTTATCACTTTTCGACAGCGTTAACAATTGCAGAATAACATCTTGGCTAAGCGTGCAGAGGTTTTGGCGTAACGGGTGCAAAAAAGTTTTGATGACATAGTTATTTTTCCTGAACTTGCGGTTTCAGCAAACAATATTTTTAAAACCTAATGCGTTTGCCCGTGACATTTTAGGTAATCATTTACGGTTATTCAGTGGTTTACCGCAAATTTCCGTATCATCAGCTGCACAATTGGAGCACCGATATTGTCCGCCATTATTATTGAAGCATCTTTCATGGCCGCGGTTGGTTGACAGCGATGATCCAGCACTCCGTTATTTGGTATAAATTGGAAACAATTTAGACGAATATAAAGTTACCTGTCAAACATTGCCTATATGACTGCCTGTTTATGCCAAGGTTAGGGGCCTTACGATGACGTGTTAAGAGAGTCCTTTTCGAGGTACATTCTCATACAACCTCTGAAAATCGGCTATTTTACGTTAACTTCGGCCCTCTATAATGTATTTGTACTTATTATACACCGCTAAATTTTAATCGTTTTAATCCCGTGGAGGGTCGATCCGGTACATGAAACACTATCGATTTGTAAAGATAAAATTAAAAAATAAAGTACCTTTTTTTGAAAACTCGTATTAATTTATGCATGTACGAAATTAATTTCTTTAAGAAAACGTCAGCTGAGCGAGTCCAATGACCTGTAGGTAGTAGTCAGCGTTGCGCACATACTATCTACAGGTCATTGGACTCGCTCAGCTGACGTTAGATGAAGCAACCAGCTTGTAAACCATGTTCGATGTTGACGATAGGCGAGTAGAAACGGACCTTCTTAAAACGTCAGTCGTGCAAGCGAGAAGGTTTAGGCCGTAAAATGGATCGCGTTAGGAGCTCGTAGTAGGGTTTCTTTATTAAATATAATTGACAATGTGACGTATTTGTCAAAATTAACAAACTTTACGTGACTAAATGAAGTCTTTGATGAACAGACATTTCGATGTATCGTAACAATTGAAACACCATTAATCTAAACAGTTTCAATTTAATTTCCGTCAGATTTTCTATATTTTTTTTAATTTAAAAACCTCGTCCAGACAATTAAAACCAAACTAAAAAGACACCCAATTCTATCGTGCCGTTCTCTAGTGATGATCATTCATACATGCGGTAATTGATTATTACATATTAATTGTAAACATATTACAAAGAGGCTTACCTCTTATGTTACTGCTTTATGTTTTTGTTATGATCTGAAACAAAAGAAGAATTTCATCATGAAACTGAAGAATAGGTAAATAGATGAACTATAATAATAATAACTAATAATAATAATAATAATGATTGGGCTGTCATTGTGCCGATTGTCGTGACCGTCAATGGCCTTATAGCCAAAAGCTTCGACGACCATCTGTCGAAGCTGTCGTTGCGCGGATGGATCAAGGGCCTGATACAGAAGGCAGTATTCCTCGATACGGCTCGTATTGTGAGGAGGTTCCTGTCTCTGGAGCCCTAACCACCGGTAGCTTGGACCCTGCTCCCGACACCGGCGGACAATAATTTATTATATTTTTAATTTTTTTTTATATGTTTTTTTTTAATATTTAAAAATGTAAATGATATGAAAAAAATACAAATAAAGGAGATAATAATAATAAAATAAAATTCTCCGCCTAAAATTCTCTATTTTTCTCTTCTATAATTTACATTTATTATAACCTTTCTCATGAATCACTCTGTCTGTTGGTAGAAACTGCATGAAAAAATCTGGTCAGTAGTTTTGATATTATCGTGACAACACAAACAAACAGACGCGGTGGGAGACTAATTTGTTTTATAATATGGAAGGTTGTATTCTTGACTAAGTATAAAAAATAAGTTAGGTACGTTTTTTTTTTTTAATATTACAAAAGAACACAGTTCCCACAAAAGCTAAATAAACAAACATTAAATAGGTATGACTACTTAATATTAAAAACTTAAACCAAAATTAAAAGTTAAAGCATATTTTTAACATAAAACTAGATCTTCTGGCCCTCCTATAAGATATTTAAACTTAGAAAATGAAGTGAAATGAAAAACTTTTTACAACTATTACAATTTAATTTGCATATACTTGCCGAGCAGTCGGACGATATAGGCTAGCTATAATAATAATAATGAAGTAATTATTGAAAAATAACGACTAGGTTCGAATGTGATAAAAAATTTACTATGACTTTCCATAAGCAGCTTTATTGACAACAGAATTTACCTAGTACAATATATTAATAAAAAAATTAGTGCATATTCCACAAACGCTTAAGTATAAAAATAATCTACTGATCTTAAAAAAAATCCACATTGCTGTTACTGGAAGAAGCGTCCAAAGAACTAGCAACTAGCTGCCTCAAAGTATGGAAATAATAAGTCCATAAGCATTTCTCCAAAACAAACATCGACCAATATATTCCTCTACTCTACCCAGCAGCAATTATTTCCAAATAACAGTATTTACTTCAGAAGGTACCGCGTTATCAATATAATTTATGTGTTTCTCACATAAATATGTATGAAACATGTTCACGGTGTCATTAGTGTCAAATTAAATCTACTCGTTTGTATATCTTGAACTATTCATAATTTTGTATAATAGTGGTTTGACTGTGCTGTATAATTTCTTGTAAAGGACATGTCGAGGGAAAGGGGGCATACTTTGTATTACAAAATGGCGGTTGTCGGTTCGATAGTAACGTTTTTCATTCTAAAATTAGCTTCGACTTCGCCTGCATGAAAGTAGAAAATTTTTCCAAGAGAATAAATGCCCGGGATAAAGTCTACGGGTGTGTCAAATTTCACCAAGTTCAATCAACCTAAGTAACAAACATAGGCAAACACACACAAATTTTTACCTATAATATTAGTGTGGTATATCTCACAATTATTAGAAGTTTTTTTTTTTATAAAAAGGTAATATAGCACGGGATAGTACTGATCAAGACCGTTCCAAAGAGCTCAAACTGACAAGCTCCACGGTTCCATGTATCCAAGTTACATAGGTATACCAAATTTCAGCTCAATTGATTAGGGATAACTGTTTTAAAATCTCTTAAGCGAAGCCCTAAACAAACATACGAACATTGCAAGGTAAACAGAAGCTAAGTTGAAATTACTGGAATCGCTTGGTATTTCTAACTTGAAGCATGAAATAAAGACAAATCAAATTATTTAAACAGTTTTCAAAAATCAACTAAAACTTAATAGCAAAAAAAGACGTGTGGCACTCGGGGACTGCCGCGGTAAAGCTATTGCATAGCATTTTTATCAACATTTGCAATTATAATTATTTATTTATGCAGTATTTTTTTTCCTTTGTTTTTTTTTCTTTGATATTAATTGAAGTTACACTTTCACACATTGAATTGAATTTTGACTGATTATTCACTCAAAAAACAAATGAGTGGGGGGTGTTAGGTTATTTTCGTTACGGAATTTCTGGATTCGGTCTCCACGCTCAAGGCCCGCGATAGAAGCTATGCAATAGCTTAAAAAAACACAGCTTCCCTTCTGGCCTGTCTAACTATGGAGTAGCATCAACAGTGTTCTGAGCGCAATTTCTGTACGTTTTGACCGTTCCTTTCAAAATAAAAATGGGTCATGACTTGTATAGGTGTGGCCAATCATAGCAAATAAAATTTGTACTGAAGATTGCTATAGGTCTATCCAAAATAAAATTATAATAGGCCAAAGACACTTATCGTCGGATCCACCTTCAATTTCATGAAGACACCATATAAACAGATAGTACATAAATAAACATAGTTACCTGAAAGCACCCTCTTATAAAATTCATGCGTCATCGTGCCATCAAATTAACGTGAAAGTGTGGGGTAGGGGGGTTGTAGTTCATTGTGTAAGGCCACTATTGTATAGAATGACTGATGACGTACGTAATATATAGGGTGTTCTCTTTTAGTGATCGACATTTGTTATTTTAAGTGTTGTCACGTAGGAAAATTACAAGTGACAATTACAAGGACATGCTTAAAAAGTTTATTGGAAGTAAATAATAAATGTACTTCATAGTTACCGTAAGTCTAACGTCAATCATCATCACCATTTTAGCCAAAAGACGTCCATTATTGGACATAGACCTCCTTTAAGGTCCAGTGCGTTTGGCATCTATCAGATCCCCACGACCCTCAACAGGTCATCGGTCCATTTGTGGGAGGCCTTCCAAAGATTTGTCAGCAACAGCAGGGGCCCAGCTGGGTCGAAACCTGGGGCCAGGGTTAGCCCCGAAAGGTAGCTCGACCCCGGAAGGAAAGGCAAGAAGGAACGGGGTGGGTTTTTTAGTCAGTAAGAGTCTGACACCATCTCCCACTCTGCACAAGGGCGGGGGATGACATTTGGATGATTTTAACCCAATAAAAAAAGGCCATCCAAAGACGCGTCTTCCGGTACGTAGTTGCCACTTTATGACCCATCGCCCCTATCGGTAATCTGTTCTGCAAGCAAACCTACCCACTGTAACTTAAGTTTGGCGATTCTTGGAGCTTTGTCGGTAACTTTGCGTCTCCTGTGAATACCTATCTACATTTCTGATGCGATCAGGCGAGGAAACGTAACGTCAACACATGTATGTAATCCAGGGCAGTGCCAGATCATGCTAGCGCGGGTACTATAACAAATTCTACTACAGGGGCCCCTAAATCTCCTTTGGTAGAACGACGTATGGCTTATGTTTTATTTTTACACTAGTTTTTAAGTTCGCCGGGTCAGAAATTCGTACCGCCTAACAGTCAATGAATGTAGTAAGTATATCTCTCGATATAGTCAAACGATTGCGATGAAGCAAAGCCAAAAAAAAAAAAAAAAAAATAAGAAATAAAAATAAAATAATATCTAATAATTAATATATTAAGATACACACAATTTTGATGTATAAAAGTTATCTACATCGATTTCGTACATTTTACGTGATGCGCGCACAACTAAAAACTTCTAAATATTTATTATATAGATTTATAAACAATTTAAAATTTCACTAACGTTAAAAAATGCAGATCGGTTATTTTGATCAGTATGTCACAGCCGAAATAGCTCAGTTGGGAGAGCGTTAGACTGAAGATCTAAAGGTCCCTGGTTCAATCCCTGGTTTCGGCAGAACACTCTTTTTGTGATAACACGCATTTCAGTATTGACAGTTAAAACGCAAATTATGATATGTATTTGGCTGGCAACTGATAAAATTATGATGCAAATCTGTCTTATGCACTACATTGAAATCTTTTTCTTTTTGTTATAATTTTTTATCATGTAATCAGTCACGAGGACTATAAACAGATGGTATGTAGTCTAGATGGTTTGTAGGGTGCTGCCCACTGTGGGGCTTGCCTTTCCTTAAGTGTAGTCACATAATTATGTGTAATCAATATAATACAATATGCCCTGAGGTAGACTTGAACAGTTTTAACGAATTTAGAAATTGTTTGTATAAATTGTAACTACATTAGTTTCATTTGTTAACTTCTCCATAATACTTCACCTTTCTGTCATTAATGAAGCACATTAAGCATTGAATGCTATGTACAATAATAATTGGATTTCAGATTTATGTACTGTGTTTTGCATTAACTGTCTAAATTGTCTTATGTAGTCTGTCACTGTACTTATTAAAATAAAATAAGAATAAAATAAAATAAAAATATAGGTGACTTGACTTTTCTAGTCAAAGATGTCACGCCTCTCATTCAGTCGGCGAATACTTTTAGGGATAATAAGCTGTCCTGCTAGCTGGTTTGGGCGCTTTTGGAGACGTGGCTTGTAACTGGCACCATGGCATTTGATCACTTCTACCATTGGCACATTCAGGATTTCATGGATCTCATCTGTTTTGATGTACCAGGGCGCATTAGATATCAGCTTGAAAATGTAGTTTTATGCCTTTTGTATAATCATAGTACTCAATACTCAATTCTTTATTGCATTCCACAATGTAGGCTCAGCTGGTAAACATGTCAAAACAAACAATCATGGACTCTGTCGGGCACAGCAAAAGAAGGATACAATAAGCGGAGAAGAGGACTTATCATTTAGGCATGTCATAGTCTAAATTAATCTAGTATAATTGTAGTCGCATGTTGAACCCTGATTAGCTTAATTTTTTATCCGACTACGCCAAAAGAAAGATTATGTTTTTCGAATATATGTATGTGTATCTATATTTCTTTAGTACGCCCTGAAGCCTAAATGTTCCGAAAGGTTCAGTTGAAAACCAGCGTCAGGCAACTGCTGCGGTTGTCTGACAGTATGCTGAACTGAACCTATTTGGCACTACCGTGAGACACATTGTTGCTGTTTGTTTTTATTTATTTATTTCTATTTTTTTTTAAGTTTTAGGTTTTATTTAAGTTAATTAATGTTTCAATAAGTACTTGTTTTGTTCATTGTGTGCTAAATAAACATGTTTTCTTTCTTTCTTTCTATATTTTAGCTTGAGAAGTGTAGTTAGATTCGTCTTAGTTGTGAGAGTGACACTGGATACCCTATATTAAAAGTATTAAAACAATTAAATGGTGGATTTTATTATGAAATATAATCTATGTATATCTCTCTTATAAAGGAAATTTTGGATGACGGGCATATAGTAGCAGACGTGATAGATTTTGACGTCAGAGTCTATGTCCGACATCTATTTCTAAATATCAGTTTTAAAGATATTTAACATTGTATTTGATAAAGATTTTTTTTTTAATTCTTGAAAGTTTACCAGAGATCATAAGTATTTTATTTAAAGGTGTAGTAAATACATATTCATTTCAAATAAATATAGTAATTCCAATTTTGATTGATGTTAAGGGGCTGTTACCTCACAGAGAGACGAGTGGTTTCAAACGCATAACATTTAAATAAGTTAAAGGAAATTATGACTTAATAACAAGAAAACCTTTCACGTTTCCATACATTCCATCAATTACTATTTTCAGTAATAAAATATTCAGGCACGCGCATTGTTCGGGAAGCAATTACTTATTAAAATTCCAACTCTTAAACGAAACTCCACCTTATTACACTGACACAAAGCTCATTTCACCTTAGCCTAAGTTTATGTGAAGGTATATGCTATTGTTGTCACCCAGTTGCCATGGTAACCGACTGTAAAAAAACAAGTTATGAATCAGGTCGTCGCCTGTGTTTATTCTGCTTGCCTTGCTTTGAAATTCAGTGGTTTTTATAAGATTTCCCGACTAGTTGACAAGGTTGATGGTTGATAAACATATTTTAAAAGGTTATACTTTATTCGATATTTAATATGCTTGCGTTAATATACGTGGTTAGCGTAGCGATGTGGAATTTAAATGTGTTTTTCGCTTAAAGGTTGCTCCTACATGGTTTCTATTCGTTCAGAACTTCGGCAATTTGGTCTGGCTAGGCGAAAGACCATCGTTTTCAATTCAGAGATTGGAGAAATTGTTTCGGGTTTATGGTAATTGAAATTGTCAACGAGTTTATAGTTCTGGGTTTTATAACACGACAAAATTAGCTTTGAATTACAAGTCAATATATTTAACGTACAAAAATGTCCTAAAAAAACTTACTAAGCTTACTAAAGGCTGATATTTTTTTACAGAAAATCTATACCTTCATCTATTCTATTCTATATTATCTTCAGATACCAGTTAACTGACTATTAAGATATCCGGCCGGAAAAGAACCGGAAAGAAACTCGATGGGTACACTTTAAAAAAAAAACATGATATAAATTATTTGGCTCGAAAAAAAAAGCCTGAAATTGACCCTAACTTACGATTTATAACGTAATAAAAAAAAGGATCTGGCAAAAACAAAAATCTTGAACAGGTAGGTATGTAGTTACATGGTAGTTACAATATTTTTTTTATAAAAATCAAATCGCTGTTACGGGGCCACGAAGTCAACATATAACCGCCCAGTAACTACAAAAAACTCAGAGACTACAACCGGCTCATAATGTTCGTTTGATTTTCTTTACAATTTTCCATCAATCAATCTACAAGCTTTTTCACTAAACATACAACAGAAAACATCGCGTGTTCGAAATCACAGGAAGTAGTGACCACCCCCTTAACACCATTGGGTGACTTATAGGTCACCCGTCCACCCCAAACAGTGTTGCGTTATTAAAAAAACATTTGTCGTGATTTAGGTTAATTTATTTTTATGGTAACACCGTTAACCTTTGCTTGACATTAGTGGTGATGTGTTTGAAAAATAATTGAAAAAAATGTGGTTTGTAATGGGTTTTTTACACGACGCCTGATTTTCATGGCTATTTTAAGAGCTTAAGTAGGATGGGTTTATTTGAACTGTATTAGATATCGGTCCATTGCAGTATAGTTCATAGAAAACCATTAATCGAGAGCGCCTTATTAGTCCTGAGTTTGAGATACACAAATACTGACAAATGCTTGCACTGACCAGACAGGTCCACTCAAATCTGTGTGGGCCTTTCTTCAAAAGACCAACTGAGACATTAAACTGCATGGTTCTCATATGATTTGATCGATTAATTTTGAATGTTGACGTGATAAGATAAAAATAACTTCGAATTAAATGGTCTAAGTTATTTTGTAAGTGAAATCCTGGCTAAGTTTTATGTGTTAGGATTTATTATCAATATTATTATTTTCAGTTTTCAATTCAAAAAAAAATATATATATATCCTATATCTTGCATGCTTTTGTATGTATACAATGTTTAAACAAATAAAGAATATCTTATCTTATCGTTACATGTTTACTGTATGGATTTTAAAAGAGACTGACCTCTGCGTTTGTTTCGGTGTATCTTCTTTGGGTCAGCTAGAAAACATCGGCCATCGGCATTTAAGTGATGTGAGTGTTTTGTAACCTATTTGCTAAACAAATGTCATTTATCATATAATGTGTAAACTGGTCGATTTAATATTTCTCTTTCATAGGAAACAATGACTAATCTAATGAATTTCGTTAAATTGGTAAATGATTCGATTAACAAATTGTTCCATTAAAAAAAGCCCTTGATGTTTGTTTAGCTTTTTAAAGTAGGTAATCATCCAATCACATCTCCTGCTCTAGGGTGGAGCGAGAGAACGTGTCAGACTTTTACTGGCTAAAACCACACCTACGCCCTTCAGTTGCCCTTTGCGTTCTAGTCCTAGAACCATGGGTTTTCTTTTCAGAAAAATCTCCGTGAATGTTTATAAGGCCGAACATCTCTTTATTCTGTTAGGTTCTTGGGGGGAAAAGAGCTTATTATTTTATACCTATAATAATAATTAAAAATTAAGAAATAATATAGGCACTGTCGCTGAATATTGTTGAAGTATCTAGGCGATAATAATTATGACCAATTAGTGACACCTGGCTCCTCACATGGGCGAATTATACGAGGTTTGACCACTATATACGAAGACATGGCTTAAAGGACTTAGTGTCCAATTCAAAGACATTAAAAAAATGACTCCTTTCGTCTTGTGTGGAGAGAAAGGTTTTATACAGTAAACCTACCTGTAGTCTTTTAGTTTCCCTTTGCGTTCCAGCTGCGGTAACTCTTTAACAATCCCGCATAGCTGCAATCCAGTTTTTTGCTACTGACGTATGCTTATCTATACAGTTAAGGAATAACTTGCATAATTTGTGTACCTGACCGTTACCCACGTGTGACGGAGCTATTTTATTTATAATTACTCAAAGGGTGAGTGTTATGACTGTGGGAACTATCAACGGTTCTTGCTAACAATGGGAAATGGATTTTTTTTTTGTTTTCTTTGATCAGGAGGGCAATTTATTTAAATAAGTTTTCAATTTATTTATATAATAAGTAATTAATAATTGCAGGCTATAAAAGATGGTGATGTTTTGTGTCAAAGAGATTAACTGCAGCTTTAAGAAATTAGTGTTTAATCTAAACGAAACCTTTTTTTAAATTTAATAAAACTCACATTATTTTGCAATGATTATGAATTCCACCGTGAAAACAATGCGTCTCAAGCGGTATGCATTATTGATGACGTATCCGGCCTTAAAGCTGCTAATGAATGGGATGTCTATTTTTGTTTTAATCACTTTCACGTGGAAAATTTTTTCACACGAATAACTTTTCTTCTCAGGGCGGCTAAAAGATAAAAACGAAAGAAAGCTATTAAACCAAGAACACAGAGTTCTTTTTTCAGAAGAAAGTCGTAGGTGTGCCATCGAGGTCATTGTTGCCTGATCATTTAAAAAAAAATCGCTTGAATCCTGAGGCTCGGCGATAAACCAAACCCTTTGGTATTTCAATTAGTTTTCGTTTCGTGTGCAAGCAAAAATGAACTTAGCGGTGGTCAGGCGGAAGTGTCTTTAATGGTACCTCATTAATATTGCTTGCCTTTTGAATTGCAGTTTTTACGTTCGAACTCTTAATACACAAAAACTTTTTGTTTAACACTTCAAAGCAACACGTTTGAAAAAGCGGCCATTTCATACGTTAACCTATCATTTTTTTGTAAAAGATTGATATTTTGATATTAAAATGTTTTTCATAGTAGAAAGATGCTATATTACTGAATGATATCGGGATCGAAACCGTGGTACAAATACTTTTAGTATATTTTATGAAAAAAGTAATGTAAAAGTATGAAAATACAAAAAGTGTGTTCTGCCGAAACCAGGGATTGAACCAGGGACCTTTAGATCTTCAGTCTAACGCTCTCCCAACTGAGCTATTTCGGCGATAAACGCTGATTTAAAATAATCGATCAACATCGATTGATGGAGCATTTCATATTAAATCACAGTCATTTTATTAAATCTATTATCTGCATTCATTAAA
The DNA here is from genome assembly GCA_910589285.2 of Mythimna ferrago. Lineage (NCBI taxonomy): Eukaryota > Metazoa > Arthropoda > Insecta > Lepidoptera > Noctuidae > Mythimna > Mythimna ferrago. The sequence continues at coordinate 13,120,462 of OU342676.1, read as the reverse complement.
CTGATAAATTAGTTATCACTGAAGCGATTATAAAATTATTTATTTTATATTTATTTCAAGGTTAAAAAATGTCTCAATTATAGTTTTATGTTATTTAATGTAGGTTTTTTACTCGTATGTATCTTTTTAATATAAATATAATAAAAACTCGCCAGCTGCTCCATCAGAAGCCAAAATAAGCAATTTACATATATTTTACAAGAAAACAGATGTTTCTCGGAATAATTCTGGAGAAATTGTTTTTAAAACTGGTTTTGCGAAATTCCTGGGACATGGTTACTACAGATCATCTGCGAACAAGTAACATTTAGTTTAAAGTATGTTGCACCGTTCTTTTATTTTGTAAGCTATTTGGTAAGACAGCTGTTCGTGGCTCACGGTATGTCAGCAATCTATATGTATAAAAGTAAAAACTGACTGACAGACATATCAATACACAGCCAAGACTAAACTCGGATCTAAAGTTATTGTTTATGATGTTAGGAAGATAGTCCTTTTTTAGGGTTCTTTTTATGAAGTAGGCAAGTATTAAGGACGATGTAACAGGAGTGCAAAGTTTTTATGAAGAAACTAACTTTCAAACGGGTGAAGCAGCTGGCAGATGCTAGTAGTTGTTTAAAAGGAGAAACTGAATGCACTGACATGTCAATAGGCATATGTCAATATTGATATGTTACTGCATTCATCATTCTATTATGTGCATTGGCACAGCCAAACTATAGGGACTAGGAATGTAAAATTCTGCACAAGGTTTCCTCTTATGACGCAGGCTGCTTGCCCCCAAGAGAGGATTTTCCAAAATTCACGCCCTAAAAGGGATAAAACGGGGGTCCAAAAGTTGTATGCAGAAACCGGAACAGCAATCTATTACATTAATATTTTACAGGTAAAAGTTTGCAAGTGTGTGCGTATCTTTGTTACTTCTTCACGCCTAAACGGCTGAACGGATTTCTATAAAACTTGGTACACGGGTAGACCATGACCTGGAATAGCGCAAAAGGTGCATTTTGTCCCGGGAGTTTTATCCTTGGGATAATTTTCTACTATCTACGGATGAAACTGTTGGCAGTAGCTATAAAGACCATAAAAAAACCCATAGGCCATAAAAATATTTATTCCGTAACCCATGACACGCATAATAGTCGCTTGCCGCTTATCCAATGCACCAATTGTGTCTTCAACTTATTTGTATAAGGTTTTAAGGTCGTATCAATGTATGTTTTATCTCCAAATCAAACATAATTAAGTCATAAAAAACATATAAAGTTTGACACCTACAAATTATATTATCAATATACATTGTTAGGTACTCCACCATAAAATTGGACTATAAAAATAAAACCTTAATGGTATGGAAAACTTTATTATTGGTGTAGGTTATAAATTAAAATGCCACTGTGTATGCCAAAAAGATGGAGGAGACTGGTTTTAAGCCTCATGATGTCATCATCACAGGGCAGAAAGGCAGACTGCAGGAAACTTCAGGTATAGCGACAGTCACATCTATCTTATCATCATTTTTTTTTTTTTGGTGGTGTAAATCATCCAATGACAACCCTCGCTTTTGGGTGGAGCGGGAGATACTTACTGACTAAAAAACCCACCCCGTTTCTTCAAGCCTTCATACCGGGGCTCGAGTTCCCTTTCGGAAAACCCTGGCCCCAGTAGTCTTCGACCCGGCTAGGCCCCTGCTGTTGCTGACAACTCCTTGAGGCGCGCAGGAACAGTGCGCGTCGTCGACGACTTGGGCTTGGTCCGGACAGTTACCGGACGGTCGGACAGTGAGCTACCCATTGCTCACTGTCCACAAGCCCGTGCCTACGGTGGCTGGAAATCGGGATCGGAATCCCGGCGGCGGCGAGAGCGCCGTTGCCTGATGCATTCGGCCTCCTCCTTTGCGAGCATTACTGCTTCGCAGAAGTCGGCGGCATCTTATCATCATCATCATCATCATTTCAGCCGAAAGAAGTCCACTGTAGGACATCCCCAAGTGTCGCCATAATGAACGGCCCTGTGCGTCTCGCATCTATCGGATTCCTGCGACCCTCACCAGGTCATTATTCCACCTTGAGGATTGCCTTCTACCGTTGCGTCTTCTGACCGTGGCAAGTTTGGAAAGTCTTCGGTTTAGGTCGGTGACCTTGGTTCTTCTGAGGGTATATTCATTTCTGATTTGATCACGCAAGGTATATCCGAGTATACAACATAATTTTTAGTTTTTGCGAAACCTGAATACTGTTTGTTCAAAATCAGTAACTGAATGGATTCCAATAGTTTTCACACCATGTTATATTTTTTCTCAAAAATATTTAAAAAGATCACAAATTGGACACCATCGACACTAAGTACAACTCAGGTCACGGCAGGTTATAGCGGGCATGCGCCAGCAAACAGCTGGGTGCAAGTGCAAAACAACCCCTCAGTCGCCTGGATGGCCCGCAGACTATGTATTTTTGCTGACATAACAAGCTTATAACTTTGTGATTCTTCACGATGCAGTTATGATGTACTTAGAATAGAATAGAATAGAAAAGAATAGAATATAATAAACTTTTTTGTACACCAAAAGTAAAATGACATAAACATAAATCTATGGGTACAATGGCGGTCTTATCGCTTAAAGCACCTTCTACCAGACAACCTTAGGATGGATTGAAAAAAATAAATTATTGATTATTATTAGTATTGATTTATTTTTTTCAATCCATGTCTGCGGTGTACTGCTAATAAATAACTTTGAAATAATACATATATATTTCAAATAATATTTCTATGCCATCCTAAATATTATATTATACTTTCATATTATAATATCTTACACAATTTCATCGAGTAAAAGGGGAAAAAAAACATAGAGACAAAAATAAATAAAATAAAATTAAAGTAGGGTTGCTGAAAGAAATTGAATTAAATAGAACCAGGATAGCATTAGAGAGAAAGAAAATGGTCTTTAACTTGATTTTTGAAGGAAACTAGTGACTGGGCTTGCCTAATTGGTAACGGCAACGCGATCCACAAACGCACCGCAGAATCTTTAGATAAAAATACTAGACACGTGTTTCGGGTTTCGCAAAAACGAATGTTGTAAATAGCCCTCTCCATTGCCCTTTGGATGACTTGCTAATTACTATGTTTAAGAAACACTATAATCCGTACATAATTTCAACTATAATATTGCATACTCATAGCGGTAAATGGTACATTTAATTTAGATACGAACATCCTGTCCATAAGTTCCAATCAGATTATTAAAGTATTTAATGAAGACTTCATACCGTTAGGTGCAATTAGCTGCAAGTTACAAGTACGGGAAATATATGTTTTTTTTTTTTTTTTTTTTTTTTTCGATGGGAAAAATCATCTTATGACAACCCCCGCTCTTGGGCGGAGCGGGAGATAGTGTCAGACTCTTACTGACTAAAAAACCCATCCCGTTCCTTCAAGCCTTCGATACCGGGGCTCGAGCGCCCTTTCGGATTACCCTGGCCCCGGTAGGCTTCGACCCGGCTGGGCCCCTGCTGTTGCTGACAACTCCTTGAGGCGCGCGGGAACAGCGCGCGCCGTCGACGACTTGGGCTTGGTCCGGACGGTTACCGGACGGCCGGACAGCGAGCTACCCATTGCTCACTGTCCGCAAGCCCGCGCCTACGGTGGCTGGAAATCGGGATCGGAATCCCGGCGGCGGCGGCGAGAGCGCCGTTGCCTGATGCGGTCGGCCTCCTCCTTAGCGAGCATTACTGCTTCGCAGAAGTCGGCGACCGCCTGCCACTCCTCCTCGCTCCGGACCATGGCCTCGACCAAGGCCCGGCGCGAGAGGTCTCCGCCGCCGATCACCCCCACGAGGGCACGGCGATGCTCCGCCCAAGCAGGGCACACCGCGATTGTGTGCTCCACCGTGTCCTCCGGGCGTTCCGCACAGTGGCGACACCCGGGCGTCACTTCCGCTTTAATTCGGAACAGGAACCTCCCGAACTTGCCATTTCCGGTGAGGACCTGTGTCATGCGGAAGGTTAGGACGCCGTGAGGTCTTTCCAGCCACGCCTCAAAGAGGGGACTTATCGCCATAATTGTGGCGTGCCCATGACGGGGTTGCGATAGTCGCTGACGCCATTCCACCATGAGATCCCGCCGGAGCTCTGTCCGCCATGCCGTGACCTGTTGCGGCAGAGGACTTTCACCCCGGCGTTGCATCTCCACGCGCATGTCGTGCATGTGTGCAAGGACTGTTGCCTCCAGATCCCACGGTGGTAGGCCAGCCAGAAGGCTCGCCGCTTCGCAGGAAATCGTGCGGTATCCCCGCACCATCCGAATTGCCATGACCCTCTGGCAGGCGTTCAGAATGGCCGCGCGTCGCTTTTGCAGCGACGGCGCCCACACCGGCGCCCCGTAGAGGGCCATGGACCGAACGATCCCCGCGTAGAGCCTCCGGCAGGAGGCGTCTGGACCCCCAAGGTTGGGCAGGAGCCGCTTGAGAGCGGCCCCAGTCCGGTTGAGTTTGGGAGCCAGACGTCGGAAATGCTCCACGAAATTCCATCGACTGTCGAGGATGAGTCCCAGGTACCTCATCGATGTCCCGACGCCGATGCGAACTCCTCCTACCGTTAGTTGGGAACCCGACGGTGGCGCGTTCCGACGGCCGCGACCGTGAAAACACATGGCCTCGGATTTGCGCAGCGCCACCTCGAGTCCCAACTCCTGGATCCTACCAACGACTATCGCAACCCCGCGTGTCGCTAATGCGGCCGCCGCCCGGTATGACTCTCCCTGCGCTAGAACCAGCGTGTCGTCTGCGTAGCAGACCACGCTGACCCCGTCAGGGAGGTCGCCCCGCAGCACGTAATCGTACCCGATGTTCCACAAGGGTGGCCCTAGTACCGACCCCTGCGGAACACCGCACGACATCTCCCGACGTTTCCAGTCTCCCTGGTGACCGGGGTAGACAATATACCTGTCCGACAGGTAGGCCTCGACTACTCGACAGAGGTATTCGGGCACCCGGTGGTACCGGAGTGCCCTCCGGATCGTACTCCAGGGCAGGGAATTAAAAGCGTTGGCAATGTCCAAGGACACTGCCACGACACGCCTACCCTGGGACACCGCATCCCCCGTCGTGAGGGCTCGCACGCGCATGATGGCGTCCACCGTCGAGCGCATCCTGCGAAAGCCGAACTGTCCGTCCGAAAGGTCCGGCCCCACCCGTGAAAGGCGCGCGACGAGGCGGCTCGCAATCACTCTTTCAAAGAGCTTGCCCACCTCGTCGAGCAGCACAATGGGCCGGTACGCGGACGGAGAGTCCGCAGGGCGCCCTGGCTTCGCGATGAGGACCAGTTTCCCCGTCTTCCAGCGAAGTGGGAACTGGCCCCTCTCCAAGCATGCGCTGAAGAGCCCTCTCAGTCGAGGCCCGAGAGCCTCCATGGCCAGGACCCAGGCTTTCCCAGGCAAGCCATCGGGTCCTGGGGCGGCGTTCTTGGCACTCAGCCTTTGCACCGCCACTCTCATCTCTGCCTCGGTCACCTCTGGAGCATTATCGTCGTCGTCGCTATTGCGGTCCGCGTCAGACACCGCTGGCGGAGGCGGAGCCATGGGCGGGGGGGAGTGTTCCCCTCGCGCAGGGAACAGAGCGCTCACCACACCCTCCACGAGTTGGGGCCGGAGACTCTGAGTCAGCGGGGGAGCCCAGGGGCGCAGTTTCTCCCGTACCAATTTGTACGGGCGCCCCCACGGGTCCGCGTTCAGAGACCCCAGCCACACGTCGCGGGCCTCGAGTTTGGCCCGCTTAATCTCCGCTCGGAGGGTGTGTTTTGCCTCTCTGTAACCTTCGTACAACTCCGCCTCTCTGGCCTCCGCATCCGGCGCGCGGATGCGGCGCCTGCAGTATCTGGCGTACCGGCGTCGCGCGTGATTGCACGTGTTGCGCAGTGCAGCGATCTCCGGCGACCACCAGTACACCTGGCGCTTAGCACGTCCTGGACGGACTCGGGGCATTGCCGCATCGCAAATTTGCGACATGGCCTCCCGGAACCACTCCGCCTCGACGTCGATGTCGACAGGCCTGTCCGGTGCTTGCACCCAGGCCTGTACCGTCGCGGCTTCCAGGAGGAGCTCCCGGTCCATCTGCTTAAGCGCCCACCGCGGACCGCAAGGGCTCTGTCGGACCGGCGCGGCCGAGGTTTCGGCGGAGACGTCCAACCGGATATACCGGTGGTCGGAGTACGTCTCCACCTCCTCCATAACGCGCCAGTCGACGACACGCGGCGACAGAGCGGGGCTGGCGAACGAAAGGTCCACCACTGATTCACCCCGCCTCCGCACCAACGTGGGGACAGAACCCCGGTTCAGGACGACCAGGCCCAGCTCCAAGGCCCAGTCCTCCACCAACCGACCCCGTGTGTTCGTGCGCCGGGAACCCCAAGCCGTATTCCAGGCGTTGAAGTCCCCACAAACGACCACGGGGAGGGTACCAAACCCAGCGACGACGACACTTAGCTCCATAAGGGAGACATGGAGTTCGTCGGGAGTTCTGGTCGGGGACAGGTAGACGCCTACCACTGCAATGTCCCCGACCCGTGCTGCCACGCAACCCCGTCCCCTCGCAACAGCCTCGAGGGGCGGGGGTACCGGCGGCGGCCGACGAAATTAGCGTCACCGAGCCGTCTAGGTCCTGAACCCAGCGGGGATGGACGTAGTACGGCTCGGAGACGACGGCGACATTGATCGACCACTGCGCCATGCTCTGGAGCAACAGATCCTGAGCGGGGGCGCAGTGGTTGATGTTCGCCTGGAGGAGACGTAATGGTGTCCTTATTGACATTCCATTACAGTCTCCTCCCGAGCCCCCTGTGAGGGCACCGCCGCGGCGGGAGTGGCGGCGACAGCGGCGGCAGCCAAGACGGTGGCTGCTGCGGTGAGGGTGTCAGGGTGGATGGGCCTGACTTTGCCCTTGGCCTTGGCGGGGGGGTCGCAGGACCTGCCCCCAGCCCGGTGGTCGGCCGGCTTGCCTGCAGCCGCACATGCGTAGCAGTGCGGCTTTGCACGGCATTCAACGGCCTTGTGCCCGGGCTGTCCGCACTGGTGGCAGCGGTCACTGCGGTCCTCTGCGGCGCAATAGGCCCCCACGTGGTGCCCCACGTGACAGCGGTAGCACCGCAGAGGTTTGGGTTCCAGCATCTTGACTTGGGCTGAAACCCAACCCACCAATAGTCTTCGGCCCTCGGTCGTGATGGCCTTGGCCGCCGACACGGGGCAGCTCACCGTAACGGCTCGCATGCCCGTGCTGTCAGCGCGGATGGTGCCCGCCCGGACCTGATCGGTCGTGCACCCTCCCGCCCTGACGATGGCGGCCACCACTTCCTCCACCCTAACGGAGTCGTCCAGACCCATAATGCGCATGTCGATGCACTTGGTGGGTCTGGACACTCGGGCCTCCTCGGCGTCCAGGGACGCCCTGATCTTTACGGCCAGAGCGTCTGCGAGTTCCCCGCTATTTGCCCCAGGGACCTCCAGCATTCGGGCACCGGTAGCGGTGCGCCTCATCCGGAAGCCCTCTGAGGCTCCGAACTCGCCGAGGTGACCAATCACCGCCTGCTTGGCTTTTGCCATGACTGCGTCGTAATTGACGCCCTTCTTTTCCGCAGCTGGCTGTAGTGTGATCACTACAGCTGCGGAAGTCGGGGCGCGAAGTCGAGCAGCCATGGCCCGCTTTTTGCGGTCTTGTCGCCGCCTTCTTTTCTTGGCCGCCCTTGCCGCCTTGCTCGCCTTCTTTTTGGCACCGACGACCGTCCACTCGGCGCCAGCCGAGGGGTCTTCGGGCGTAAGAGGCGGCAGGCGCGACCTAGTCGCCGCCGCGGCGGGAGGCCCCGCCGGTTTGGTGGCAGCCGCCACCCTACCCTTCGGGGGAGGGGCAGGCTTCCCCTGCCGCTGCTGCTTGGCCGCCGGGACCGGCCTCGCAGGCCCCGACGCCGCGGCCACGCGCCCGGCTTGCCCCGAGGGGCCAGCCCTGGGTGCTGCAGCCGTCGTGGCCGCGGTGACGGTGGCATACGACGCCGTCCTCTTCTGGCCGGAGGCCGCGAGAGGGGGGCGCAGGACGATGCCCTCCAGGACGGAGAGCTGGCGCTGGATGTGCCCCTGGAACTGCTGCTGCTGCTGCTGTTGCTGCTCCCTAAAGGCAGCCAGCTCCTGCCGCAGCAGAGACACCACCTCCTCACTATCCGCCTGGGGCGAGGGCCGGGATCGGCCCTGCTCCTCCCTGCTCCTCCCTTCGGGACGAGAGTCCTGGAGAGTGGCCACGGCTGCCTCGAGCCGGCCAAACCTCCCGCTAAGGGTGCGCTCGTAGGGCTCGAAAACGAGCCCCAGCGCCTCCTCAATAGAGGTGTTGGCCAGCTCAATGGAGCGTTTTTTGGCCACCCTCTCCCTCTTGTTCGCCACACTCGTGATGGCGGCTGCCACGACCGCTCTAAACTTGGCCATCGCCTCCTCCATTCCTTCTGGTAAGTCCTCAGGAATCCTCGGCACCAAGGCGCTGGCCTGGCGTCCCTCACTGGCGGTCTCAGTGGGGAGCCCTCTCCCTCTGCCCGACTTTCGGGCCGCACCCCGCCCCGACGACGAGATTTTTCGGGCAGGTCCCGTCTCGTCGTCGGACACGGAGCGCATGGCGCGCATGAACGCCCTCCTTCCGTTGGATGCGGACTCCTCCACCTCCATCGAAAGGAGGGGCTCCCGCACCTCCAACTCCGACTCCTTCCCGTCTGAGTTGAGTAAAGACGCGGCATCTGAGTCCGACGCCGCGTCTTCACTCACCTCCCTGAGGCCAAACCTACGGCCGGCCTCCATTGGCATCGCGGACGTGCTGGGAACTGGTCCCAGGGACTCCGCGCTGCCGAAGTGTGAGCCACCCTGGCTCTGTGCGTCCACGGAGGACGGAACAGGGTCCGAAGACCCGAGGCGATGGTTGCCCCCCCCAGAATACGAGGGGCAGCCCGAGCTCTGCTCGGGGAGGGATTCTCCAGATAACTGGTACCCTCCTGGGGTAGTTGTTTCTTTTCCATGCGCGCTCATAGTGTGCTGAACTCAGCTTTGCCTTTTTGTTTTAAATGGGGTGGGGTCCCCATTGCACGTTCGCCATCCTGGTCATGTCTGCTGAACAGACACGTACCGGAGGCGAACCCTATCTCCCCGACATCGCTATCCAGAAGGCGCCAACAGCTGTTGTGCCAGCGCTTCTGGACAGCGCACCCTCCGGGCGGTCCGACTGGACTCCGCCATATGTTCCTCTTGGTCTGGTCTCTCGCTTGAGGCCTTCCGGCATGAGTAGCTCTACCGGCATAGCCCTCAAGGTCACTGAGACACGCAAGCCCCACCACGACGACAACGTGGGAACACAGTTGGTGGGGGGAAATATATGTTGTATCTATCTAAGTATATCGATTGAATAAAGGTGGGTCTACACTAGAGGCACCGAGCACGAGATGAGCACAAGCCGATTCACTCTACTCGTGGTGTCAAGTGTGGACGTACAACGAGCCTGCAACGAAACCCTTTGGCTAGAGCTACACTTGACGAAAATTTCCGTCAAATGTAGAGGCTAGTTGCCGTAAAAAATGTGATTAGTCTGTCTTTTAGATTATTCAAAAATAAGGGACACGTATTTTTTTATTTGGAAATTAAACCAAAAATGACAAAGATATGGCCCATTAAAGTTACGTGTAACGTCACGACGTGCTGCATTTTTTCGCACGGGGTTGACGTCACACGTAACTTTAATGGGCTAAGTACATCTTTGTTATTTTTTGTTTAATCGAAAAAAGAAAAAATACGTGTCCAATATTTATTTATAATCTAAAATACGGACTAAATAAAATGTAATTATTTTGACCCTGGAAACTACTCTATTTTACCGATCGATTGTCGACGACACGGAGCGACCGATCTTCCGTGTAGTGTGCCCGTCAAGTATGGCTCTTGGCCACACTTGACAGAAATCCCGTCACGGAATTACGAAAAATTACTAATAGCGGGCTCACCACGCGGAGCGACCAATCTTCCACGTAGTGCCCGCTATTTGTAAACATGCAATAACATGTATTGGCGTTCCGTCGCCGATCTTCCGCGACGGGATTTCCGTCAAGTGTGGCAAAGGTCTTAGTGTTCGTCAAGAAAACGACAAAAGGCGGAGCACAGTCGAGCATGAACCAAACGCTCGAAGCGCGCTCTTTCGAGGCTTGTAAGTCAGTCCACACTACACGAATTTGTTTTCGGCTCGTGCTCCGTTCGTGCTCGGCTCCTCTAGCGGCGATCCACCTTTACACATCCTGTGTATATGTCGTGGTCAGATTTTAGAATTGATCACTTCATGATATGGCCAATAATAAAATAACTAAAACCAGCCAGATAGTTTAAACGTTAACATTTGATATGTCAATCCTCGTTTGGCCATATCATTGATGTAGGATTTCAATGATGATAATAAGGTCTAAAGAAAGTAAGCCAAACGAAGATTGAAATATCATCAAACTTTAACGTTTATAGCGATCTGCATCCCTAGCCAAGTTGTTAATCTGCAATCGATAACGCTGTCGAAAAGTAATGAAATGTCAGTTTTACTTAGGCATATCATAAAGTGTTCAATTTCTAAGATTTGGCCACGACATATACACTGACAAGTAGGTTGTGTTGCAGAAATCTTAAATGATTGATACCTATCAAGAGAATTGTTGGCGAAATATTGATTTGTTGTACAGCGTGATTGGAATAGACAATGCTTTTTAGTAGAACTAGAAAACGAAGGTGACCCATTCTAATGTTTTTGTAGTGTTTGAAAATGCAAATGTATCCAGGGCTTCGGGGATCTCTTTCGCATCACCCATGGCCCCAGTAGGCTTCGACCCTGCTGGGCCCCTACTGTTGCTGACAACTCCTTGAGGCGCCCGTGGAACAAAACGCGCCGTCGACGACTTGGGCTCTGTCCGAATGGTTACCGGACTGTCGGACGGCGAGCTACCCATTGCTCGTCGTCCGCGAGCCCGCGCAGTTGCAAACACTTGAGATACAAAACTAAACCAATTTCAACACACAATGTCCACTAGGAATCAGTTAGCGAATAATTAAAACAACCACTGAACTTCGCTCGAAGAAATCGCGCCAAACGACAACTGTCAGCGCCATCTTGGATTCGACGGTTTAATAATAATTAACAGTTGTATTTAATCGTCTATGGCAGTCACATCCTTGATCTATAAGCTAATAGTGGCAAAGATCTACTTGAAACGACCGCCACTGGTGCAGAAATATATTGATAGTATTTATTTCAACAAACCTAAAGTATTTAATATAGGACACCGTAAAGTGACTGTGTAAATAATATACAGTAATTTAAGTTTGCAATATATCGATTCTGAAAGAACTCAATATCAAAGAGAGATTATCGTCGTCTTTGCAAATATGAATCCTCAAGTTCTTCGGGCATATCACCAGTAATGAGGACTCGATGGAACGTTTGGTGGTGCAAGGGAAAGTTGAAGGCAAAAGATCTCGTGGACATCCAACACGGTGGACGGACCTCATCAAAACCGTGACACATTCGAGCGTAAATGAAGGCTCCCAATACGCCAAACACAGAGCTGCATGGCGTCGTATCGCGAGAGAGGCGCTGGTGTGGGACTCGACCGAGACATGACTACGACCACTCTGTCAAGAGTGTACGACTAAGAAGAAGAATTTTAGTTTACATGAACCACATTTGATATCCTACCAACGAGGAGGTAATGATTGCTAAAAATGCTTGGCCATGGGATTCACCTTTTTTCAAGCTGGAAAATCGTCTTTAAATGACTTCTCTCGCTATAGGTGGAGAAGAGGTGTCAGACTATTACTGACTAAAATCTACCCCTGTTCGTACAGTTGCCATTTTCATTCCAGGGCCGCAGTTTTTTTCAAACAATCCCAGACTAATGACTATTGCGGTATTACTTCACAAAATGAATTTAATTAGCCCACTGTCTTTCATCTGCACTGTGTCATAAACCCGTGCGCCAGCGCACCGTATAATTTAAGGCGCAGCACTCAGCTGACATGTGTTTCCTATCGATAATTTAGTATCCTGTCAATAATAATAAACCACTCTTAATTATCTTACGTGGACACGTAATAGGACTGTGTTTAAGGAGAATAAAGAGGAATACGGTTTATTCTGTTTCCGTTCATATTATTTGTTTATTTTTTTTACTTCATCCTGCATAAGTGTGTCCAAGTTCTCACTAGATGGCACTGAACTTTTTTTTTACAGTTCCGTACGAAAAGGGTAAAAACGACACACTATTGCTAACACTTCACCGTCCGTCTGTTTGTCATCAGGCTGTATCTCATAAACCCTTGTTGCTATAACAACCTTACAACAAACGTGACTTTTGATATAACGTTTGATATCTGACGTTTTTTTTTTGATATTAATATTGTAAATAGTTCTTTACTTGGTCGGTTTTTATTTTATTTGGTATTAAGTATTATATCTTATAATTATGGGAATATTATAAAGTCGAAAAAGTTAAATTGTTGCCTCAAAATCCATCAAATTCAGATCTCATGAATTGCGTGATAGTGCTTATGTATTGCGCTTTACTTAAATGCTATAGTTAGAGACATGAACAGTCAAGTAGGATGTCCGTAATTTATATGTATGAAGCTACTACATACATATAAATTACTACTTTTGAAGCTAATGATTTGACTAGGTACCAATTAATAACGTAATCTACAAATCAAAACACATGCAGGAAAACTGCTACACAATCAAAAAAACAAAATGGCCGCCACATATCAAAATGGCCACTACGGAACCAACACATGTCATCACGCCATTATATTACAACACGGAAACCTACCATTAAAAACTAAAGGAAAGTCGGAATCATGATTGATCGATGCATGTCAGTAAAATTGTAACAAATATGATTTATTTCTTGTGCATTGATGCAGTTTAGAGATAATATTGATATTTAGTTACATGCTATATTAAATGGGCTATTGCGATGCCCATTTCCTATTTAGGTACAACCGCTCGCACGGGTCTCCGTACACTTTTGCTTGCGCCCACTTTACGCGTTTTCAGGCCTCAAGCTTGTGCTATTGTAAATATCGTAATTTTCTGAAAGTCGTTGCGATACATTTTTTACTTAGCGTTCGGGGGAAATGAAACGTTCAGTAGCCTGATTCGCGTAAAAAAAAGAACAAGCCAAATATCGTTGAAGTTTTATAGTCGTTAGATCGAAGTCCTACCCAAAAGCGAGAACGACAACTCAACTGGCTTGAAACTAAACGATCTATCGACGACTTATTTCCATTTAAATTAACAAGTATTCTACCAGGATAATGTAATACTGATTCTTTTTTTTTAAATCGACTCTTCGACCAAACGACTCTAAAATCGGTGTCGTGCAAACTCGATTGATGGATGTGAATTCGGAAATGGTCTAAACGGCTAAATCGCTATGATATCGTTACGGTTTCGATTACGTGAATCGGGCTACAGAACCTGCAGACCAGAAGGAGAATGCGAACTTTCATGAAAAAAACAAATATTTCGTTATTTTCAAGAAAGGCTGCCTAATTAATATTGTTTTATAGAAATTATTTGTTCGGTTTTGTCTTTTGCCTTCACAATTGGACATTGAAAAAATCCAGAGTACAAAACTAAGTCATGTAATGAAAATTCGATGTAACAAGTTGTTTTACCAACTTTTACGACAGCAAATAAAAATCACACTTGAAAACATTTTATCTTGTTGTATTCTCGTAAAATATCAGTAAGATACATTAAACTTTTTATCACCTATTGATTGCTTAAAACGTGGTATCGATGTTTTACATTTTATTTATTCCTGTCATTAAAATTTAAATATTTTATTTCAGATAAACCCACAACGACGGTCCAATCATGTACCTACAATAGGTATCAAATAGTTGCTTTTGCTTTCCATGAAATAACAAGTACTGAAGACTCTACTGAAGATGCCCCAGGCACGATAGGCACAGGCTTGCGGACGGTGAGCAATGAGTAGCTCGACGTCCAATAAAGACCAGGCCCGGATCCTTATCACCTTAAAGAGATGTCAACAAGATTGTCGACACCCATCAATGCTGATACCTGCCAGGGTTGCGGGTTTGCTAGAAAGAGTTACTGTGACCCCTAACCATGTAGGGCAATTAAAAGAACCTAGGTAAGTTTTTGAACCGTCACCATCGTCGAGTCGAATCAAAACGTTACAAGAACATAGCATAGTCGGCCTTATAATGTTCCTACTGTTGGGACTCAGGCCTCCTCACTAGGAGAGGAAATGGGCCGTAATCCTCCAAGCGGGCCCAGTGCGAGTTGTTGGATGTCACATGTCTTCGAATTTTTGGTTCAAGAACATGCCGGTTTCCTCACGATATTTTTCCTCACCGGTTTGAGAGCAGTGGTGATGAAATAAATTACACAAAGTAATGCGCCTGGCTGGGTTTGAACCGCGACCTACAACTCGTAAGTCGGAGCCGTTACCACTCGGCCACCACTCCTCGCTCTTCTGTTGTTTACAAAAATGAACGAAGTTTTATTGACATCAGTCTTCGCCTTAAATCATGAAACAAAGTAGCGGGTAACTCGAAATTAGATTGGTCTAAATACTAATCGTCGTGTTTGGACATAACAAGAATTATGTGACACCAAACTGTTTATGTAAGGACATTTTGTCCAAATTAGTGCTTTGAAATATCACCATATAAAATCAGATTACTGTAATAAAATCACATCTCATGGCTATTCAGTTTTAACAAGACCTTTATCAAGAAAACGAAAATTGAAAAAAGAGATCTTTGTTCTTTTTTATTATGTACTTCCTCCTCCTGCTCCAGTCGTATTCCTCATTACTGAGGGTCGTGAAGTTCCCGCTGGATTAGCTTCTTATTGATGGTATCTCGCCATCTGTGACAGTTCTTAGCGTCATGAAGTGCGACGTGCAATTGGGTGTCCAGTGTGGAGCGGACCTGATCTGCCCATCTCATTGGGCTGCGGCCTCTTAGTCATTTGCCATCAACCATGCCACATTTTGTAGGTACTTACGCATCTTGAAATCATGAGCAAGTGGGACGATCAAAAGGAGCCCAGCTGGGTTGAAACCTACTGAGGCCAGAGTTAGCTCCGAAAGGTAGCTCGGCCCCGGTATGAAAGGCAAGAAGGAACGGGGAGGGTTTTTTGTCAGTAAGAGTCTGACACTATCTCCCGCTCCGCCCAAGGGCGGAGGATGTCATTTGGATGATTTTTACCCACCAAAAAAAAGTGGAGTGATCAATGATTAGGTATGCTTGATTTTGTAGTATAAGTGAGCCTATCCTTTAAAAAAAAAGGATGAGTTGACTGAGAAACGAGTCAAGAAGATCATCAGCAATGATGACTCGTCGAGTCAAAACTTCAGCAGCAGTCTTGAACATCGACGTCGAGTTGCTAGCCTGTCGGTTCCTTATCGGTTACCTTTCGGGGAGTGTTGCATCAGAATTGCACAAATCAGAGCTCAAGACGTACGGCGATGGACTGCCGCCGGTACATGGTGAACACATCCATACGAAAAAAAGGTTTTAGGAAAACTTTGATTTTGACAGTAAAATGGAATCCTTGCCGGAGTCTGTACTTCCTGATAGGTAGTTACAAGCTAGGTCTTTAAGTCAGGATTGAAAAGGTTACTTCTAGGTAAACGGGTTCTATCGTTGACCACATCATCGCTTACCATCAAGTCGGACAGTGGTCAAAGGAGAGTCTCTCATAAAAAAAATAGCAGGTAAAATTTATTTATTTATTTTATTTATTTATAAGCATATACAATTGTTTTAACAGGTATACCTACCCAAGGTAACAAAAGTAGTCGCAAAATAGCCTTGCACTCAGAGATACCACCCACAAACTGTTCAGATATCCATTAGTGCATGCAACATACATACATAATGAACAGTCGATGTTCAGTCTCAAGCAGCACCCTGGATTGGTAGCCAATCAGCCTTAAGGCCCCAGCTACGCTACACAGACAGACAGCTACCAACTAATAGCCTTCAGGCCTACAGCTCAATACATGCAGGTGTCGATAACTAGATCAATTATGTTCAAGCCATTATTATAAGTGGTACAAACAGCTGGGTGTCTTGTATTGTTAATTTTGTTGTCAGTAGCAATGGCATGTTGGAACGAGATGTCGAGTCTTTATTCCTGGGTTGTTTTGTTGGTGTTGGACCAATGTTGGCGCTTGCTAGGCATACCTATATGAGACGAGAGCCAGGTGCGATGGTGGCCAAGGCAAGCCTATACTATAATAAAAAAAGTCAACATGTTTACCAATTTTGGATCAAAAAATTTTAAAGACATGTTTGATTCTGATACAAGGATTGAATGTCGTAATAAAAGACTTTTACTTGACTAAACCATTTACAGGCATTTTCGAAAAGTCAAAAAGTCAGAAAAAATTATGCTAATTGCACATTTCGAAGCGAAAAGAATGTGCAAGAAACTCCATGGCCACTCTTCTGAATTTTTTAACCTAAAAACGCGTTTGCTACTTCATCATTCATGTTTGACAGTTTATTGATACCTAGTTTCGAAATTACAGTTTTTTCTGTATATGGATAAAGATTTGAAGCAAGAATGTGAACTTGAAGAAAACGGTTCTGGGGCGTGGACACTCGCTGCTGATAAAGTTTAACACAATGCAAACAGCTACTAAAGCATATTTCTTCAGTTGTCCTTTGTGTTATGTTTATTTATTAATTTATATACACACACAAACACTTCAAGAAATTAAATTGACAAATACAGAAAGAAGAGTACAAAGGTACTGCTAATTTCAAATGAAATTTCTTCCAGCAGACCTGCGACAGGAGAGTTTAGTTAGTGAGTGAGAGTTGGTTAATGTAGTCTTAGACACGAAGTATCAGACATACTTCTTCACGCCCACCTTGAGCAGAAGGAGATATTTGATGATTTTTCGCCTCAAAAAAGGCACAGTTGCCTCCGAAGGCACGTAAAACCGTTGATCCTGCGCCTTACCTTTCACCGGTCATATTCCATCGGACTATTACGGTAGGTAAGCAAACAGAGAGTATACAGTGTTTGCGCACTCATGTGCACTGTAAAAAGTTCCGTTTTCTTGGTTCATCGATTCGCTTTTGAGATTGGCCATCGAGGATAATTATGATTAATAAATACGAGCAATTTTTTAAAATTGATATAAACTAGTTTTTTAGCAATTAAAAAAAAAAACATATCGCCACGCCATATCACCTCTGGGCTCAAAGGGCTTAAAGCACAATGCCTCAAATGTGTTATACGTCCTTTGAATTCAGAAGGTTCGATATGTTAATTTCAAACTAATATTGGCCGCAACATTATCCTATGCTAAAAAAAAAAACAAAGGCAATCCCAAAGAGGTCCAAGCTTGCATAGAACCTTCCACTCAAGACAGGACAATTGAAAGTCATTGAATGGCTATAGTCCCTGTAATTACTGGAAACATTGCAATAAATCACTAATTAGCGACGATTAGTCGTTTATTTTCTTAATTGCGAGTACTGTGACCTCCCTTTGATTCATACCGTTGCTAAGTAATGCGAATTCTCCTTGAGTTTACTGTTTTAATTTGTATTATTTAGGTCGGTGTGGCATTGGCTTATCTTTTTTTTAAATAATAATATTCCATTAGTATCATACAACGCCATCTAGTCCCTAACTAAGAAGAGCTTGTGCTATGAGTACTAGACAACTGATAAACATACTTACGAGTATATATTTCTATGAAAAGACGAATAATGAAATTGAAGAATGGAAAGACTTGTGGTTCACGGTCGCGTTGAAGGTAAGAGAGCCCGCGGTCGATCTCCGACTCGTTGGATCGATCTCATTACCAGGGCTACGCAGTCGACAGCAATACAGTGTGCGCGTAATGCCAACAACCGCCAGAAATGGAGAGACATCGTTTGGAGGCAAACGACGGCGGCGCGCCACAGTCCTGTTCATCAACAGCCACGACCATTCTGACAAGAGCGCCCGACTAAGAAGAAGATATTTCTAAATTCATACATATTATACATAAACTACCTACACCCGGTCTTCTTGGTTCATCTGCAGCCGATACTAAGGTGGAAGTAACCACCATACGGCGGTATGGTTATTGGGTGGAAGGGAGGATGTTTTGCCATATTCCCGATCGGAATTTTATTGATCGCAAAAGTTACCGCGCCCCTGGGGCGCAAAGGGTCTGAAGGAAGACGGGTTGGTTCTAATTCCAACCAGTAAAAGCTAGCCCTCTCGCTCTACATAGACCAGGAGAAGTTATTATTACGTATACCTATACTACTAATTTTTAACGTCCCCTGCGTGCTTGACGCTTCAGGTCTTAGCAGGTCTGATGGGAAGAGGCCGGATGGGCTGACTCTGGTGCGATGGAAGAACGGGAAGTGCCTGATCTGGGACGCAACTTGCGTCAGCACTGTCGCCGCCAGTCACCTGAGTCGCACCATGCACACTGCTTCTGCTGCCCGCTCTAAAAAAAGGCTGAAGTACGCTTCCTTGGAGCAGCTTTACCATTTTGTGCCGGTTGCTGTGGAGACTCTGGGCAGTTGGAGTACGGAGGCAAGGTGATTTGTGCGGGATTTGGGCCGTAGGCCCGGTGAGGCAAAGTCAAAGTCAAAACATTTATTTCAAATAGACCATTTGCAGGCACTTTTGAGTAGTCAAATGTAGGTCAGTCCAAGAAAAGTGAAACTAAATTATTAAAATGCAACGGGTGACTCCCGGTCCAGGTCGTTCTTGGTGCAAAGAATGGCCATCGCTATTCAGCGAGGTAATACGGCGTGTGTTATGGGCACCTTTGCACAGGGAACGATCAGGGGCGGGTTATTTATTGACATTTGACTTTTCCTTTGTGTAATATTAATTCTTTGGTTTTTATTGATTAAATTGTTATTTTTAATTAGTACAAATACATAAAGGGCTTATTTAGAAAAGGTATTGTTATTATTTAAATAAAGTCTCAATAAATAATATTCATAAACAGCAAAGTTATTAGCGTTTGTTTATTTATATCCCAATGTCACTCAATTTATGGAAATATTGTAAGTACAGGCCATTGATTTGAATGAATAAATGACGATCAAAATGGAAAAAAACATTACGCGTAGCAATTGTTGTGATTGATTAATTCCATTATACATTTAACAATTATGACCAATTTTCGTGAACATTTAGGGATTTCATTATTTTTTTTTACTTTTGACTAAAAACGTATGATCAGTAACGGGTACGGATAAAGCACCATTTTTTATTTTTGTACTAATGAAAAAATAGGGGTGTATATGTATATAATTACACGCCTACAAAAAATACCTAACATACCAACAATAGGGTAGTTTCCAAGGTCAAAATAATTACATTTTATTTAGTCCGTATTTTAGATTAAGTATAAAAAATATTGGATGCATATTTTTTCTTTTTTTGATTAAGCAAAAAATAACAAAGATATAAGGCATTAAAATTACGTGTGACGTCACCCCGTGCGAAAAAATGCAGCACGGCGTGACGTTACACGTAACTTTAATGGGCAATATCGTTGTCATTTTTGGTTTAATTTACAAAAAAAAAAAAATGTGTCCCTTATTTTTGAATAATCTAAAAGACGGACTCATTACATTTTACGGCAACTAGCCTATTACTGTAAGAACGCATTTTAAAATGTAATAAACGCACGTTCGCTACATCAAAGATACCGTACGGCTTACATACCTACGAAACAAAGGATCTCATTTTCAAGCCAATTAAGTAGCCAATCGAGTCATCCTTCTCAAGACCGCAAAAGATAAAAGACGTAAACATTTTGATCGGCACAGACCTAGTTATTTAGCTTCAGGTAATTTGCGCCAGCCAGCAGTTCACTAGACGTGACGACCTCTCAATCAACTGGCGATACAGGTTGTTTAAAATATATTTTATAAAAATATAGTTCGTTTTCGTTTGCCCGTACTTAGTGTAAAAAAAATATTGACACACAAATAATGTCTATCTGTACATAAAGTTATGGTCACAGTGAGGTTTAGCTAGCTAATACTTAGCTTAGCTTACTAAGTTAAACTAAGCTTTTTTATTATTGATAGGCTCGCGTTTGACCACTATCTCACCACCTGATGGTAAGCGATGATATGGCCGACGATGGAGCTTGTCTTAGTATTAGATAGAATTAGTGTTTCTGAAACAAAGCCTATCGAAAAGGTAAAACTTGTTTTTAACCGACTTCTAAAAAAGGAGGAGGTTCTCAATTCGGATGTTTGTATTTGATGAGGTGGAACTGGTGAAGAAGACCAGAAATTGAACTTGACATGATGACACAATACTTACAGACCCTGTCGAAATAGCATCTGCTTTCAATAACCAGTACCTCAACTTGTCACACAAATCATCAACAACAACAAAAACAAAAAATAGCTGTGTTACCAATTCTACTCACGGTTCGATGTTTCTTAGACCGGTATCGGAAAAGGAAGTCAGAGCAGAAACAATGTCGCTAGCTAACACTAAATCAGAAGGTTATGATGAAATTAGCACAAAAATGATTAAATTATGCATTAATGAAATAGTTGGAATTCTTACACATTTAATTAATCTGTCTTTTTCATCTGGTACTTTCCCAGATATATTAAAACGTTCCATAATTAAACCACTTTATAAAAAGGGAGAAAAAGATTGTATAAATAACTATCGACCAATCACCTTAATACCTATTCTGTCAAAAATATTAGAAAAATGCATGTACAAAAGATTAGTTGATTTCTGTAACAAGTTTGATATTATTAATGAAGATCAATATGGCTTTCAAAAAAACAAATCTACGTCATTAGCCACCTACACTTTGATAAAAAACTTTTTATAAAAAAAAATAAAACCGACTTCACTAAAAAAACACTAAAATGATCAAAATAATTTTAATTTCGGAAGTCGGTGTTTTTCGTTATTGTTTGTTCCTTATTTAACACCGACTTCCGAAATTAAAATTATTTTGATCATTTTAGTGTTTTTTTAGTGAAGTCGGTTTTATTTTTTTTTATAAAAAGTTTTTTATTTTTTTACTTTTTAGTTGCAACACACTTACAGCCAGAGTACTTTTTTCTCATGTCAATTCCAATTAACTCAAACCCTGCTAGACATACATCATTTTCATATGAAGTTCCCGTGTCTACCTTCCACCTTCCGGCTCCATCATCAGATCACTTCGATAGTACCTTATAGCCAAAGTGCATCTCATGACATTTCTAATAAGCCCAAACACGGGTAGGATACATTGATTAATTACGGAGTTCCGGTGCCTATCTTCCAGCTCCATCACTATCATCAGGTTACTTCGATGATACCATTTTCAACATAACTATTCAGAACTATTCATTTATTTGTATTGTCATAGTCGCTTAACTATGTTCATTGTGATATTTGTTTGAGTATGAAGTTCCGTTGGCAATTTCTGGTCTTCTTAATCAGTTCCACCTCATCAAATGTCACTTTTTGACTGTAAATGCTTAATTCCTTGATGAAAATATCAAAATGACTATATAGTTGCCTATAATATTTGAGGAGTTCCCTCGATTTAGCCAAGATTCCATCATCAGATCCCGACTTGGTGACTATGGGACCATTTGGGAAGTATACCCTTTCCAACAAAAAAAGAATTTTTCAAATCAGTTGGCAAGCGACGAAGTTATGCCCGAACATACATAAAAAAAAAATCCTCCTCCTTTTTTAGAAGTCGGTTAAAAACAATACTATCCAATCTTAATAAAAAATATCTGACTACAGGATTATTCTTTGATTTGTCTAAAGCGTTTGACCTAGTGTCACATGACCTATTACTACAAAAGCTGGAAGCAAACGGAATAAGGGGACATACACTGGAATGGATATCGTCATACCTAAAAAACCGCCAGCAATGTGTTATTATTACAAAACTAGACAAACACAAAGTCATGACATCATACTCATCCGAGTATAAATGCAATAATTGTGGTGTCCCACAAGGGAGTATTCTGGGCCCAATACTGTTCCTGCTCTATATAAACTCTATTACAGATATAACACATCATAAATGCATACTGTTCGCTGACGATATTTCCATTATAGTGACGTCCGATAAAAGAAATAATACAAGTTACGAACATGAAACAGAAATTAACAACACGATTGAAAAATTAATTGAATGGCTTAATATGAATAAATTAAAAATGAATTTAGAGAAATCTGTATACATACAATTTAATAAATGTAACAATAATAAATATAATTTGAAACTTGACATACCAAAACTTAATGAAGTAACACAAACAAAATTTCTAGGAGTAATAATTGATCAAGATATAAATTGGAAAGCACAAGTAGATGATATATCTAAAAGAATAAATAAATTCGTATACGCGCTAAGAAAGATTAAAAATATAACAAATTTCAAAACTGCCATCACTGCCTATCACGCTTATGTTGAATCCATAATACGCTACGGGCTCGTTATGTGGGGCAACAGCACAGATAAAAATAGGATATTTGTTG
This sequence comes from Mythimna ferrago, assembly GCA_910589285.2. NCBI lineage: Eukaryota > Metazoa > Arthropoda > Insecta > Lepidoptera > Noctuidae > Mythimna > Mythimna ferrago. The sequence continues at coordinate 13,097,871 of OU342676.1, read as the reverse complement.
CACAAAAGAAATGTATTCGTGCAATATATGGGCTTCAACCTGATGAATCTTGTAGACCAATATTTAAAGAACTTGGTTTGTTACCGCTACCGTCTCTCTATTTATATGAAGTATGTATGTTTGTTAAAAAGTATAAAGACTTATTTAAAAAAGCAAAAGATGTATACCCTCGAAAAAGGCGGGACCCTCATGAACTTGTATTGAGCGATCTGCCAAGACTGGCGAAATATAGCAAAAGCTGTTTGTCCATGTGTGTTAGGATATTTAATAAAATCCCAAGTGACATTAAAATTTTAGATCTTAGACTGTTTAAAAAAAAACTATATACATGGTTAAGCACTCATAATTTTTATAGTTTAAAAGAATTTTTTGACATGTAATGATATTATATTTTTTTTTTATTGAAATGTAATATATATTTTTTTTTTTTTTGACACAATAATTTTTTGACATGTAATATTTTTCTTTTGATATCAAGTAATAATTTTTTGGACATGTAATTTTTTTTTTTATATGTAATAATTTTTTTTTTTTGACATGTAATAATTTTTTGACATATAACTAATAATTTTTTCTGTGACATAATAATTTGCAAAATATTTGCGTGCTGTGATATAAGAAAAACATGTATGCTCTAATAATTTTTGACATAACACCATTGTACACCATGTTTTATGCAAATAATATTGATTGATTGATTGATTGATTGACAAATATCACAATGAACATAGTTAAGCGACTATGACAATACAAATAAATGAATAGTTCTGAATAGTTATGTTGAAAATGGTATCATCGAAGTGACCTGTTGATAGTGATGGAGCTGGAAGATAGGCGCCGGAACTCAGTTACTAATCAATGTATTCTAGCAGTGTTTGGGCTTATTAGAAATGTTATGAGATGCACTTTGGCTATAAGGTACTATTGAAGTGATCTGATGATGGAGCCGGAAGGTGGAAGGTAGACACGGGAACTTCATAAGAAAATGATGTATTCTAGCAGGGTTTGAGTTAATTGGAATTGTCATGAGAAAAAGGTACTATCTGGCTGTAAGTGTATTACAACTAAAAAGTGTGAAATAAAAAACTTAAAAAAAAAATATAACCGACTTCACTAAAAAAACACTAAAACGATCAAAATAATTTTAATTTCGGAAGTCGGTGTTAAATAAGGGACAAACAATAACGGAAAACACCGACTTCCGAAATTAAAATTATTTTGATCGTTTTAGTGTTTTTTTAGTGAAGTCGGTTATATTTTTTTTAGGGTTCCGTACCTTAAAAGGAAAAAACGGAACCCTTATAAGATCACTTTGTTGTCCGTCCGTCTGTCAGTCTGTCTGTCTGTCAAGACCGTTTATCAATATTGCCAGCAATATTCCCATATTGCCAGCAACGGCACATCTCTAGTCGTGCCGTCTTCGTGTCGTTGACGTTTCATCGATACAGTTTCACGAGATAAATAAAAAAAAAATAACTTAAAGTTTTGTCTGTTTACGCAAAAATAATAACAGTAGGTAAACACACTGTACACATCTCAGTGAGCTGCCTGTCTAGTTTTTGTGGGCACAATTTTTTGGCCCTATAACTGACTCCGCTGCCGAAGAGAGATGGAGCTATGCACTAATAGCACTATCTCTTTTTCGCAGCGGATCCATGACGCACTGTCATAGTAGGTAGTTTTGCCCTGCCTTAATATGAAGCACGTTGCTGCGTTGACCAGAGTAAATATAAATAAACATTTTTTTGTCCACGCTACGCCGGTTTGCACAGCGTGTAACTTGATCTAGATACGTAACCCTTTCTTTTGTTTTTATTTTGTTGTTGTTATTAGTAACGGGATTTGTAACTGTTGTATTAAAGTTTATTTTTAAAAGTTTCGTTTTTCTTTACTATTATTTTTGTTTTATAGGGTTCCGTGCATCAAAAGAAAACAAGGAACCCTTATAGGAACACTTTGTTGTCTGTCTGTCTGTCTTCAAAGGTCCTTTATCTCGGGACTGCGTGGAGGTATCGAGTTGAAATTAAAACCATATACCCAGGCCTGCGGTCTACGGGCTTGCGGACAGTGAGCAATGGGTAGCTCGCTGTCCGGCCGTCCGGTAACTGTCCGGACCAAGCCCAAGTCGTCGACGGCGCGCACTGTTCCCGCGCGCCTCAAGGAATTGTCAGCGACAGCAGGGGCCCAGCCGGGTCGAAGCCTGCTGGGGCCAGGGTTATCTGAAAGGGAACTCGAGCCCCGGTATGAAGGCTAGAAGGAACGGGGTGAGATTTTAGTCAGTAAGAGTCTGACACTATCTCCCGCTCCGCCCAAGAGCGGGGGTTGTCATTGGATGATTTTTCCCACCATAAAAAAGAAGGCCTGCGGTCTACACAACCACGCACATACAAACTTCTTTACAAAATTAGTGGGATATATTTAGTTAGATCCAAAGTTTTTTTACTTATTACAATTTTACAATCCCTTTCTGACGATGAGGTAAAATATTGATATTGGGTATCGCAGATGAAAAAAAAAAACAAAAAATAACTTGGTCGATACTAAATCTTTATCGGTCGATGTCAATAAATGTGTTATTTTGTGTCCCCTGTTTACCTGAATCAAGGTTTTAGGAAAATAAAACAAAAATGAACTTGTTATTTAGGATGTTTGCTAAACCTGCAACTCGTTTACCTAAAGTTTTTGCAACGATTCACTTTATAACATTTTTTTTTTTAATAAATGCGTTCCCCCGCACTAGGAAAATGATGATACTAATGTATCGTAGGTGCACTCACAAAAATTGACACTCACATACTTCATAATGAACCATTAGTACAATTACCGTCACGGATCTTGAGCGCTCGGCGGCGGCGTCATGGGGATCGCTTTGCGCATTCCATACATTGGCGAGCCAATCGTCGTCGTTGTTAGATACATGCAGCAAGAGCAGGGAACGAATCATGAGTGATGTTTATGACGCGATGGCGCGGCGAACTAATCACTGACACTCCCCGCCCCCGCGTCTCATTTCGCACCACTAAAGAGATCGAATATTTGACTTCTGCGCAACTTGAAGCCAGCGCTCAAGATTCGTGCCCGCAATTGTAAGTTAATTGAAATATCATCATCATCATCGTCATCATCATTTTAGCCGAAAGACTCCACTGTCCACTGTTGGACATAGGCCACTCTCAAGTGTCGCCACAACGACCGGTCCTGTGCGTCTCACATCCATCGGACTCCAGCGACCCTAACCAGGTCATCAGTCTACCATGTGGGAGGCCTTCCAACGCTGCGTCTACCGGCACGCGTGCGCCGCTCCAGAACCTTTCGGACCCAACGGCCATCCGTTTTTTTTTTTTTTTTTTTTTATGGTGGGAAAAAATCATGCATTGACATCCCCCGCTCTTGGGCGGAGCGGGAGATAGTGTCAGACTCTTACTGACTAAAAGACCCACCCCGTTCCTTCTAGCCTTCATACCGGGGCTCGAGCGCCCTTTCGGATAACCCTGGCCCCAGTAGGCTTCGACCCGGCTAGGTCCCTGCTGTTGCTGACAACTCCTTGAGGCGCGCGGGAACAGTGCGTGCCGTCGACGACTTGGGCTTGGTCCGGACAGTTACCGGACGGCCGGACAGTGAGCTACCCATTGCTCACTGTCCGCAAGCCCGCGCCTACGGTGGCCGGAAATCGGGATCAGAATCCCGGCGGCGGCGGCGGCGGCGATAACGCCGTTGCCTGATGCGTTCCGCCTCCTCCTTTGCGAGCATTACTGCTTCGCAGAAGTCGGCGACCGCCTGCCACTCCTCCTCGCTCCGGGCCATGGCCTCAACCAAGGCCCGGCGCGAGAGGTCTCCGCCGCCGATCGCCCCCACGAGGGCACGGCGATGCTCCGCCCAAACACCTCGACTGTGTGCTCCACCGTGTCCTCCGGGCGTTCCGCACAGTGGCGACACCCGGGCGTCACTTCCGCATGAATCCGGTGCAGGAAACTCCCGAATGAACCATGTCCGGTAAGGACCTGCGTCATGCGGAAGGTAAGGACGCCGTGAGGTCTTTCCAGCCACGCCTCAAAGAGGGGACTTACCGCCATGATTGTGGCGTGCCCAGCACTGGGTTGCGATAGTCGTGACGCCATTTCACCATGAGATCCCGCCGGAGCTCTGTCCACCATGCCGTGACCTGTCGCGGCAGCGGACTTTCACCCCGGCGTTGCATCTCCACGCGCATATCGTGCATGTGTGCAAGGACTGTTGCCTCCAGATCCCACGGTGGTATGCCAGCCAGAAGGCTCGCCGCTTCGCGGGAGACCGTGCAGTATCCCCGCACCATCCTTATTGCCATGACCCTCTGGCAGGCGTTCAGCATGGCCGCTGGTTGCGTTTTCAGCGACGGCGCCCACACCGGCGCCCCGTAGAGGGCCATGGACCGAACGAGGTTTTTAGGGCTTGCAAACACTTGAGACAAGATGTCTTAGACAGAACAGTCTGAGACGTCTCAGACAAGTCTGAGACACTGTTTTGTCTACGGCACGGGGCGCTAGGGCTGTTGATAAAATATCGATATATCGAAATATCGATATTATCGCAGTACTCAAACAGCTGAACATATAAACATGTATTTGTAAACCACTTGAGAAATATTGGTACGCATAAATGGTGCTTGTGCTCTAATGAGCGCAGGCCCTTATATTACTTATTAAATTATTGACTTACCTCGACTGACTGGGCTCGGTCACGGGGACATTTTCGGTGGCTCTATCAAGAGTAATCTGTGAACAAGAAAAAAACTGTTGTAAGTTTTATTTACAAGGTGGGTTTTTTTTTAATTTATTATTCTGAAAAATTCGAAGAGTCCCCCAACTTAAAAACAGAAATCGGCTGATATGATGATGATGATGATTCTGAAAAGGAAACCCGTGGTTCTAGAACGTAAAGGCAACTTAGGTTTGGTTTGTTTTTTGTAAAAGTCTAATACTATCTCGCTCCACCCTGAGCGGGAGGAGTTACTAGAATATTTTCTACCAAAAAAACGGTTTCGTTGCTTATAAAGTACAGTTGCCATAACGCATCTTGAGCGGTTGCGCAGAAGTCAAATATTCGGTCTCTTTAGTGGTGCGAAGTGAGACGCGGGGGCAGGGAGTGTTAGTGATTGGGTCGCCGCGCCATCGCGTCACAGACGTCACTTCTAATTCGTTCCCTGCGTTGCTGCATGTATCTAACAACGAAGACGATTGGCTCGCCAATGTATGAAATGCGCAAAGCGATCCCTACTCTGACGCCGAGCGCTCAAGATCCGTTGTGCCTACTGTACCGTGTTACTTTAATGTCTTCTTAAACATAGCAATAGGTAAGCAAAATAATAACTCTTAGTATAAGCATATTATAGCATATCAGCCTTACAATGTTTCTACATCTGGGACTCAGGCCTCCTCTTTAAGAGAAGTAATGGGCCGTAATCCACCAAATGGGCCCAGTGCGGATTGTTGGAATTTTTGGTTCTAAGACATGCCGGTTTCCTCACGATGTTTTCCTTCACTGTTTTGAGAGCAGTGGTGGTGAGATAAAGTACACAAACTAATGGGTTTGGTTGGGTTTGAACCTACGACCTACAATTCGTAAGTCAGGATAGTTGCCACTGGGCTACCATTGCTAGTTCAAGTTTTATCTATGAAAAATCACCAGTTATTACCAGCTATTGCCTTAATCATAATTAATCACAAAAACTAATAAAGTTATTGAGTGCTAACTGATATTTTACGATCAATAAATTTTGCGACCTCTATTTGCAAAGTAAATATCAATTTTTCCGTTCACCTGCCAATAGTAGCGGAAATGGTGATATATTAAAGATTTTACAATTAAATCGATAAAATCACGTTCAATTGAATTAAACGTTTCATTAGATTAATGTGTTTTGTGATTGCTAGTTAACTGTGAAGCGGGAGTCGTAAATATAGGCGTTGCGGAAAGTAGGGCTTGACGTAATGAAAGTAGTAAACCTATCTAGTATTTCTGCGGTAAAAGCAGAGTTGAAAATGTTTCTGGCGATCATGATGAAGAGAGGTGGTAAGAGTTAACGCTTAACTTATTTTAAAAATGTCACACAGGAACTAATAAGAACATCATCAGCCACAATTTACAATTAACAGAATTCAAAAAGCGGTATTTATCTCAAAACTTTTGAAAATTCTGTTTTTATGCCTTAATTCCTTTAGACTCGTTCAAAAATATATAATAGGATTTGACATTTGAGAAAGAGATACGAAAGTAACTTAAACTATAAAAAGAGAGAATGTAACTTGGAACGAAACTGAAAGAAACAATAAAATAATAATTAGCAATTTCGCAACTTTTCCCTACTCCTTCGAAACGGCTTGGATCTTTAGAAACATTTTTACATATAAAAATCGGTGGTTAACCACCGATTACTATATGAATACTTTGAACTTTTACTTTTCTTCTTTTTTGTTCTTTTTCTTTTCTTTTTTACTTTTTTTTTATGTTCACTTTGAAGAATATTTAAATATTCTTCAAAGTAAACATAGCATGTGTAAATCAATCAATATTTCGCAAAGAAAATGGATTTAAAGGTCAGCCGCACGCTTTCCGGGCGCTGCTGCCCGCAAATAAATGCACAGATTTGCGTACTGCCGCCTAGCCGGGTGCGAGAGTTGCGTCCACATAATTCGTCCAGATGGTTCAAGGGACTATAAGCCTTAAAATAGAAATCTACACCAACGCCGCGTAATGTTCCACGCGCGTCTCAAAGAGATGTTAGCAAAACCGTACGGGCCCAGCAGGTAGCTCGCCGTCTGACTGTCCGGTAACCGTCCGGATCTAGCCCAAGACGTCAACGGCGCGTATTGTTCCACGAGCGCCTCAAGGAGCTGTCAACAAACCGTAGGGACCCAACAAAGTCGAAGCCTATTGGGGCCACAGGCAGTGTGAAAATGAGGACCCGGGGCCATGCGACGAAGGCAAGGGAGGAACGGAGAGGGAGCAGGAGCAGGTTTTTAGTCAGTAAAAGTCTGAGACTATCTTCCGCTCCACCCAAGAGCAGGGGATGTCATTGGATGATTTTCCCACCAAAAAAAGGCCCAGCAGGGCATCGATCCACTAGCTTATTTCTGATAAAGAAACCTGAGGTCCCAGAACGGAAGGGCAACTGAAAGACAGCGGTCTGGTTTTAGGGCTGGGTCACACGATGCGTTGCGGCGCCGCACAGCAAATATTTTAACGAATCGGCGGGCACACGAGTGACGCCACCCCGCTCGTACGGCCCGCCGATTCGTCGAAATATTTGCGGTGCAGCGCCGCAACGCATCGTGTGGCTCGGCCCTAAGTCAGTAAAAGTCTGACACGCGGTCCCACTCCATCCTAGAGCGGGAGAAGTCATTAGACTATAACATCTATTACCCACCTTAAAAAAATCTCTCAGTACTATAGACTACTTTCCTCTCCAGAAATATACGTGGTTCTTGTGAGATTGCCTATGAAAGACCATCGTAAGAAGCTAGTGCATCATAAGTACACAACTTAGTACTAAACAAGTCTAATCCGGACTGTCATACTAGTCCGACATCTAATTTGAATCCTGTGGCAATATCCGCCAGTCTCGTCCACCGATGTAAGGGCATACCCTACATACTGCAAGTCTAATCGAGAAGTACAGACAGCAGCAAAACTGTGTCGTAAAAACTATTTTGTGCAGTTATAAATTAATTTGTTGTCCCTCGCGGTTTCATTTGCGTCTCTGGGATATAGCCTTCTTTGATAAATGGGCTATTTAAGACTAATTTTTAAGCTATTGCATAGCTTCTATCGCGGGCCTTGAGCGTGGAGACCGAATCCAGAAATTCCGTAACGAAAATAACCTAACACCCCCCACTCATTTGTTTTTTGAGCGTGGTGACCGATAAGAAAACAAATGAGTGAACAATCAATCAAAATTCAATTCAATGTGTGAAAGTGTAACTTCAATTAATATCAAAGAAAAAAAAACAAAGGAAAAAAAAATACTGCATAAATAAAATAAATAAATAATTATAATTGCATAAGTTGATAAAAATGCTATGCAATAGCTTTACCGCGGCAGTCCCCGAGTGCCACACGTCTTTTTTTTTTAAATCAGATCAGTAGTTCCTGAGATTATTGTGTTCAAATAAAGAAATAAACAAACTCTTCAGCTTTATGATATTAGTATAGAAGTATACAAGGTGTAAGGGACAGCCCTCCACAAACTTTAAGGGCTTGCTCTGTAGACGATACTGAACAACATTCCACAAAAATTTTTTTCAGGAAAAGGAAAAAAAATTTGGCCTCTCCATACAAACTGTCCAATCAAGTTTATAATTTTGTATGGTGAAGCGGATTTTTTTTTTCGTTTCCTGAAAAATTTTTTTGTGGAATATTGTTCAGTATCGTCTACTGAGTAAGCCCTTAAAGTTTGTGGAGGGCTGTCCCTTACAATTTGTAGATATTTGGACGAAACATGTAAAGGTATTTATAATTTCTGGTCCCGTCCACCTGACAAGAACTTGAAAATTGTTAAAGTTCGATTTCTACTTCAAAACATTTGTGGCAATCTTTCTCGGTAAATAACGTTTTGAATCAATATGACTAGTTGCGGACGACTAGCAATGTGTAGCTCGCCATCTAGTCGACCAGCAACCGTTCGGCCTGAGCCCGAGACATCGACGGCGCCTCAAAGAGATGTCGGTACAACCGTATCAGCAGACCCGATGTTCATTAGGACCACGGGAAATTTCAAAAAAAAGAAAGACGTGTGATCCTACAACACAAAGGGCATCCGAAGGACACAGTGGCTTTAGTCAGTAAAAGTCTACGCGTTCTCCCGCTCCAGAATAGGGCGGAAGAAGTCATTGGATGATTTCACACCTTAAAAGAAGGGCTTAAGGTAGAACTACATTGGGAACACGTGAACCACGTATTCCAATCGGGGCGGTCCGATTTTGCTACCACTACACCGACCACAAAGTCTCGAGCGATGTTGTCATACCTCATTTTTTCTGTCAGAATTAAACTAATTAATAAAGATTACGCCAGCTCACAGTAAATAGGTCTCAGAATCCTCGGCGACACGCTCATTACTCGATTCTACTCGAATTTATATCGATTTAGGGCGTGGTCACATGGGGTAAGTTTTGTCGACAGTAGAAACGAAAAGAAAAGAGAAATAATAATCAACGTTTTGTTGGACTTATATTCACTATTGCAAAAATGAGATTATAAACCTTATAGTACAGCAAAGCAAGAAGAGTTATGTCATCCAGTTATCAATTTATAGCGGGTTTCTATAAAAAACGAGAAAGTTTTGAAAATTTTCATGAACGCGACCGTTTTCTTTTAAGGTGAAAGTTTTAGGCTAATCCGCGAAACTGATAAACCTAGCCCATTTTTAGAAAATTTCTTATTTCTTTTTTTTAATGAAATAACTTACTCTCGCTTTGGGCGGAGTGCGAGAACGTGTCAGATTTTTATTGACTACCTAACCCTGCTGTGTTCCTTCTGTTGTTCTTTTTGTTTCAGTCCAGGGTCACGGTAACTTTTTTGAAAATTCCCACAGCGAGGGGAACAAAACCTAAACGAACACCACAGCAAGGTAGTGGAATTCTCTACTGGAGTCTGTGTTTCCTAATAACTAAGTACAACCTAAGGAGCTTTAAGTAAAGAGTGACTAGATTACTTATAAGCAAGTATGCTCTACCGTCGACCACATTCTATCAGGAAAGATATTAATAACGCGCAAGACAGCAAAAAAAAATCACCACCATTTTTACTATCGTTAAACTGACCGTATATGGTCAAGCCCTTAGAATAGATATAGAGTTTCATTCGATTGCGTAACCATGGTGGCGACTTCTCGATTATAATCGGACCGTGTAAACGTTTTATGTTAGTATTAAATTACTCGGGATTTGAAATTAATATTGTACTTTATTTGTGTCAAAGTTTCGTGTGGCGTTGAGAGCGTTTCTTGCGTAAGACAGATGGTAGATTTGGATATGAAAGCTAGCTTATAACCGCAGTTTAATTTGTAAAGTCTAAAAATTTAGAGGAGGAAGAAGTTCAAAGAAAATATGGATAGATAGTGTGAGAAGTGATATGAAAGACTTGCTTCTATCAGCGGCTTTGCTCACGGAAAAGTAGATTTCTCCATACATAATTTGGACCTCCGTTTCACTCCCTTAAAAGTTGAATTTCTAAAAATCCCTTCTTATTGCTCGCCTACGTCATAAAAGTAAGCCTTGTGCAAAATTTTACATTTCTAGGTCTAGGATCTTTAGGCTGGCGTTGATATGTCAGTCAGTCAGTTTTTCCTTTTTTAAATATAGAGTGATGACGTAGCAGGATAGGACAGAATGGAAGGAAAAAACATGTTGCGCCGACCCCAATTAACATGGAGTAAGGGTTGGAAGATGATGATGAGGATTTTGTAAAGTCTAAGGTTTTACGAAAACCGGTATTCGGTTGTTTAGATATTTTTCTAATCAGTCACATCTCAATGACTGAACGGATTCGGATGAAACGGTTAGACCATGTGCTCAATTATGACCAAGAATACTTTTTGTCCCGGTAGTTTCCTAGGTATATTTTTGGATTTTCACGCAGACAAATCAATGGTAGAAGCTAGTAAAATTAAAAAGTAAACAACTGAGACGTTTAAATTAACCGTTTGATACAAATATAATTATGGCTATACCCGAGACGTAAAAAAAGACCACTTTTAAAGTCATGGCCAAATATATCATAATTTAATATCATTTTTATTTCTGCCTTTTAAAAAGCAAACTCTTTAGCCATTATCATTTCTAAAATATTTTCATTCAAAAGTTACATTTTTATTAAACCAAGTTATAATGACCGAAATTCCTATACTTAATCCAAAATCGTACAAAAACATCTAGCACCTAAAAGGCAAGGAATTCAATAAAATCGTCTCGTAAGCTATAAAATTCGTATTTGAAACGTATAATAGAAATCAAATAGCTTCGATGTTGTTATGTGATTTTACGACACCAATAAATCATAGTCAAGCAACATTGTCACTTAATTGTCTATTCTCCAATCTTTTAATCTTTGTCCTACAAATGTCAAACATATGTCAAAACTACCCACTTTAATTTGACATTAGAAAAAATGTTGTACTTCTCTGTGCAGAGGTCAGGAATGATTGGTTATTTTTTCGAATATTTCATGTACTTAGACTACTGGAAGTGTTGATAATTAGTCGCTAAAAGGTACAAAGATTGCGTGAGATAGGATTATAAATTATGGACGTAGGCCACCCTTGACATAGATTAGCGGGTGTCGTATCTAGTGGAGTTGTTTATTATTATATCTTTGTCGTTTATTGTTTCTCACGCTATGGTTTGTAATCTATGACAGGTTGACTGTTTCGTTTTAATGAGAGGCCGGTTTTGAAGTGTAGTGGTCAGATTGTATGGTTTAAATTTATTATGATTTACAAGTATTAACAATATAAGTTTGGTTATTGCTACAAGTTTAAAGAAAATCAATGGGAAATCCTTCTTATGTAGATTAACAAGTAATCTACATAAGAAGGTAAGAAGGTATCCTAAGTGATGAGCAGAATATGAAGTTATTGTTTTCATTTACTTAATTATTTTTCTTTTGTAAGTTAATGATAGGTACTCGTACTAATCAAGACTTCTTTTATGTCACAAATAGGGGTTATTCATTACATTTATATTTATTCTATTATTTATTTATTATATACTTTATTGTAGTTACATAAAGAAACACAACAAAGAAAAAATTCTTTTTCTTTCTTTATTTTTTTTAAATATTTCTTCACACACAAAGTTTCTTGTACGTTCTTCTCCATAGAGATCTACGCTTTGGAACGTGCAATTTAGCTTCACTTTTTTTTTTTACTGTCTCTGACAATTCAACAGTGACTATTTATTGGTCTATTTGAAATAAACGTTTCTGATTTCTGACACTAGGATTTGCTCCTGTATCATGGAAGTGTTTACAAACATAAATAAACTCACGCACACAAGACACTCAGATCCGAAAACACTATTTGCAGGTCATACTAATATCAGTTCAGAGCGGGAATCGAACCCGCGACAACCATGCCGCTGGTATCATCTATTTGCTATAAAGGTTAAAATAATAAGGTCATTACATAAACAAAACTCGAACAAAAACCATGACGTAAATAAGAAAGCTAAAAAAAATCTTAGGTTAAAGCATCAATTACCGTCCGCCTAATTAATAAGCATTTATTGTTCTAAAAGGTTAAATCACGCCATTATACGAGTATGCGACCCGTGGCTAGGGCCATGCAATAGTCGCTCAATTTTACTGTTCGAATAATTCGAATAGTTTTTTTAACTATTCGAATATTTTTATTCAAGTTAAAAAGGTGTTTTTATTAGTCATTATTGATTTTTATGAGTAAATCAAGACCATCTATTTATAGTGATAAATTATATTATTTTGAGATTTAATGTTTGTAATAAAATTTGATAAAAAAAACTATGACTATGAAGCCTTTTTTAAGATGGAAGTACCGCATCGCCGTGCCCTCGTGGGGGCGATCGGCGGCGGAGACCTCTGGCGCGGGGCCTTGGTTGAGGCCATGGTCCGGAGAGAGGAGGAGTGGCAGGCGGTCGCCGACTTCTGCGAAGCAGTAATGGTCGCAAAGGAGGAGGCTGACCGCATCAGGCAACGACGCTCTCGCCGATTTCCAGCCACCGTAGGCGCGGGCTTGCGGACAGTAAGCAATCGGTACCTAGCTATCCGACCGTTCGGTAACTGACCGGACCAAGCCCAAGTCGTCGACGGCGCGCACTGTTCCCGCGCGCCCCAAGGAGTTGTCAGCAACAGCAGGGGCCCAGCCGGGTCGAAGCCTACTTGGGCCAGGGTTATCCGAAAGGGCGCTCGAGCCCCGGTATGAAGGCTAGAAGGAACGGGGTGGGTCTTTTAGTCAGTAAGAGTCTGACACTATCTCCCGCTCCGCCCAAGAGCGGGGGTTGTCATTGGATGATTTTCCCCAACAAGAAAAAAGATGGCAGTTCCTCAAATTACAAGAAAAAAAATTTGTAAGTTTTATTTACAAGTAAGGTAAGTACTTATTTATTTTAACCTTTCAAATACTGTAATTAGAGACGCATTAGAAAGAGAATGAGAGGTTTAATGAATTAACCTTATGTTACGTACGCATGAAAGATTTACTGTGACTTTGGAATGCAATAGACAACTGAAGGGACACAGGTGGGTTTTAGTCATAAAAGTCTGATATTCTCTTGCTCTGGATAGAGCGAGAAAGTGTTGTGTTGGGTTCCAGGGCAGCGGTAACTCTTCGAAAAATCGTACGACTGTATTATGAAAAAATATTTGCCTTGCGAGTATTATTCGAATACTAAATTGAGTGAATAACTTAATAATACGAATACTCGAATAGCATGCCCTACCCGTGGCACACTACACGAAATCTCATAGTGACGTTAATCAAAATGGCTATAAAATACCGCATGTGTGGCACGCGCCCACCCATACTATAAATTAACTATGTTGAATTGTTGGTACATAACTTTTCTATAGATATCACGTTGCTTTGTTCGAAAAATCGTAAAAACTGTTGAGAGTTTTATATTATTTAATTGAATATTTTAGAAAAAGTTGACGTTTTAGAGTTTGTGACTTTTTTTTGTGTTTCTTATTTATTTTGTAAGAAATAGCTACTAAGCTAGCTATAGCTGCTAGTAAGGTCATTTTTAGAGTTCCGAAGTCAACTAGGAACCCTTATAGTTTCGCCATGTCTGTCTGTCCGTCCTCGCTTAATCTCTGTGACCGTTAGTACTGGAAAGCTGAAATTCGGTATTCTGTTCGGTGGAAAAAAATGTTTTATTAGGGTAGCCCGCCCCCTATATGTAAAGTGAGAAGTGATTTTTTTTTTAATTTCAACCCTAACGTGTGATATATTGTTGGATAGGTATTTAAAAATGAATAGGGGTTTACAAAAAATCATTTTTTGATAATGTCAATAATTTCGGAAATAATCGCTCCAAAAGTAAAAAACAATGTGTGTAGTAGGATTTTTCCTGAGTTGATGGGGTCAGGTGTTATCGAATTGTTCGGTTGGTCTGTCCTTGGCATTGGCGGTATTATCTTATAACTACATAAAACTTCTATCAGGAACATGCTAAGGCAATTTAGAACAAAACTAAAATTCATTTTTTTAACGCCATCTATCAAAATGTTAAGGTAAAAACCAGTTCATAAATGGTTCGATAGATGGCGTTGCGTAATGACGTCATATTTTTAAAAGTCGATGTTAAGATTTTCCGTGCTTTCATGACCTACCGTGGTATAAAATCATTGCTTCTTATATATATTCGTAATTTTACGAGTGCACAATCGCTGAAATTTCTACTACTTGCATACTGTTTTAGTTATCACCGTCCTTTGTGGGCCCGTTTTTAGGGTTCCGTATTTATTAGAGTTCCGTACTTAGTATGTCAACGTAACAAGTATCCTTTTTTTAACTCATAAGTGGGAAAACATATTGTGACGGATGGGAAACTACGGAACCCTACACTGAGCGTGGCCCGACACGCTCTTGGCCGGTTTCATTTTAAAGGAGCATTTTATCATATGTTGCAGTTGTAAGTACCTATGTCTAAATGTTCACAATGGCGTGCGGGGATGTTGAGCTTGATTTATTTACAAAAAGTACTCAGAAACTTAAAAAGGTTTAGGTACTTTTTTTTTTTTAACTTTCAAATATATTTTATTTTTATTTATGTTTATTGTATTCAAATATGGTTATGGTTAACTCTCACTGTTTATACCGTTCTATCAATTTTATACATAAGTTTATACAAGTGGAAACTTGTAATTGGTCGTTTTCTACTTAATTATATCGTCTGACTACTCGAATGTAGAAATTAGATGTAAGTTTTCTTAAAATTAATAAAATTAAAATTAAATCCGTCAGTCGTTATTCAATGTCTTTTTTCTTACTGCGTTTCGGTTGATAAATCATTATACTTCTTCTTCTCCCTTGCTCTTATCCCAAATTACTTGGGGTCGGCGCAACACGTTTTTTTCTTCCATTCGGTCTTGTCACCCGTTACACTATCACTAACTCCCTTTTCTTTCATATCACTCCTCACACAATCTATCCATCTCTTCTTTGATATATCATTATACCATATAAAATTGATAGCAAAGTGTGCGCATGAGTGAGTTCAATGAACTTAATTGCGTCAATCAATATTTGAAAATGTAATTAAGGTATTTGATTTCTTTTATTGATTTAATAATACGAGAAGTTAAGCATTTTCTTGTGTCATACAAGCAAATAAAAAATTGTGTCTTGACATTTCTCTTTTATGAAAATAAGCTGTTTAATTTGAAACAGAAGGCGTTCAAAAAATAAATATTAAATTTAGATAGTTATTCAATCAAAATATTTATTACGGCACAGTTAGCACAGTGGTTGAATGATTGGCCGCTTCATAAGACCGACACACACGTATAACACGCCTGATTTGTACGTAGAACGACATCGCGTGGCGTGTATAAGTGCAGCTCCAAAAGTGATATAAATTGTATAAAATAAAAAGACATAAAATGTTTAATGTAATGTGATATAAAATGTATGGAGACTATTGGAGACCGACGCGCTCAGATCGGCGTGCGTGGAAGACGTGTGCGCACTGTAGATAGTTTTTACCTTTAGTCGCGACTTTGATAGCCGCACGGAACAAATATTTGTTTTGTATATAAATTACTTATTTATTTATAAACTAGATAGCGGCCTGTCCCGGCTTCGTACAGGCAATAAATATAGCCTATGTTACTCAGGGTGAAGAATTTTTTAAATCTGCACAGTAGTTTTTTTATTCATTACATTACATTAGATGATCGCTGAAAGCTCAGAGTCACCAGTGTGGGATAGGTTTATAAAACTGCATGTTAAACGGGCAGTTTTATAAACTCATAAATTAACTTTTTGTTTTTGTGTGTTATGTTTGACAGTATTATGATTATTGTGTTTTTTAGAATGATTTATTGTAATTTTATTTTATGAATGAATTAACTAATAATTTAATGCATTGGAATACTATTATACTAACGTAGTTTTAAGTTTCAGTCACTAACATAATATGGACATTGAAATTAGTCTGAAATATTTTTTTTTTTTTTTCTTTATAATATTAATTATTTTTTTTATAAACAGATTTTTTGAGTCTTGTGCATGTTTGTTTGTTTTCATGAACGCACTCAAGATACAAGAATAATATGTGAGGTAATTTGATTATAAAATCAGTTAAATGCACGACTAATTTTGCTTGTACAGGTGAATATTACCAAAACAAACCTTGGTTTTGATCGTAAACAGTTTAATTGATTCAGGTAATAAAACTGTGATCTAGTTACCTTAGTTTAAATATATTTATTATATTAAACTAGCTTATGCCAGCGGCTTTGCGTGCGTGAATGTAAGTTTTTGCTTACAAATTTTAGACCTTCGTATCATCCCCTTAGGGGTAAATTTTGAAAATCCACAGTAGGCCTCTGTTATAGGGGCTGAATTTTGAAAAATCGGGTAAATTTTGAAAATCCACAGTAGGCCTCTGTTATAGGGGCTGAATTTTGAAAAATCTATGATGTAGGATCATAAAAGCAAGCCTTGTGCAAAATTTCGCGCTCATAGACCCAGCCGTTTCGACTGTGTGCTTTGATATAGAAGTTAGTCAGTTATTTCTTTTACATAATATTACAATTACCGGCACGGATCTTGAGCACTGGCTTCAAGTTGCGCAGAAGTCAAATATTCGGTCTCTTTAATGGTACGAAGTGAGACGCGGGGGTAGAAAGTGTCAGTGATTGACTCGCCGCGCCATCGTGTCATAGACGTCACTCGTGATTCGTTCCCTGCGCTTGCTGCATACATCTAACAAACATCTAACAAAATGTATGGAATGCGCAAAGCGATCAAGATCAAGATCCGTGCCTATGGTCTATGGATCCGTGGTAATTGTATATAGACTAGCTTCTACCAGCGCCTTCGCCCACGTGAAAGTAGATTTCTCTACACAAACTTTGGACCCGCGTTTCATCCCTTTAGGGGGTGAATTAGTGCTCACCTACATAATAAAAGGAAGCCTTCAACAAAATTTCTTGTTCATATTTCATCGCATTACCATTCATTGCATTATTTAGCCTACTTGTCAGAACCAGTGCGGTACCGCGCTGGCAGGACCAAACATGCTGCTGCGTCCAGCAGTGCCCACGACGCAGCTGTACGTTTCGAGGCTACATCACACCACGAAGGTTGAGGAGATCGTGGAGTATGTTCGAGTCAAGACGAACTGGACTTTGAGAGTTGAGCAGCTGGAGCCGCGCCATAACACTAATTTTAAGTCGTTTGTGGTGCGGGTGCCGACTCATCATTTGGACACCTTCCTCAAAGGAGAGTTGGCCGAAGGGTGTCGTGTATCGACGATTTCGTGGAAGGATACCGACCTCGCAGCGGAACACGACGCCGTCACTTCATGTGCAATAGTTTATAGTTTAATAATGATTAGTTATATTATCTCTTTATGTATTAGTTTATTATTTTGTAAGATTATTTTTGTATTTTATCTATGGGCCTTAGATGCCTGATAATAAAGAATTTTTATTATAATTATTTCAGTTTCGACTGTCGTTGATATGTCAGTCAGTCAGTTTTTCCTACTATATGTTTAGTTCACGAGTTGTTTTAGCTAATGAACGTTGTTTTAGCGAATGAATCGATTTCTTAGTAGTAGTAGAACATTCATAACATTATAATTAACTATTAAGTTCTGAACCGACTTATTTAAGTTCATGTAGTTAGTAAATAATTTTATTATAGTTTACACTATTCATTTTATTATATCTGTTTCACGAAATCCTAGTTAATACCTAGTACACACACGGCCCGACAGTTAAACTGGTTTTTGTTTGTATAAAGGCCGCTGCATACGTGACGGGTTTTTTCACGGACGGGACGGAATGGGAAATTTTGGAAATATCGTTTCATACAAAATGTATATGAAAGCGCATATTTCACGAAGACACGGACGGGACGGGAACGTTAACATTCGTATGAAACGATATTTCCAAAATTTCCCGTTCCGTCCCGTCCGTGAAAAACCCCGTCACGTATGCAGCGGCCTTCAGTTAGAGACAGATTGCCGTTGCAGCCAAAAGGTTCAGTAGGCACGTTCATAAGTTCACGTAATATCAAACAAGCCAAATGTCGTTGAAGTTTTATAGTCGTTCGATCGAAGTCCTATCCAAAAGCGGTATTCACGATCTATCGATTTATTTCCAGTTACATTACTATGTATTCTACCAGGATAATGTAATACAGATTTTTTTTTAAATCGACGAATTTCAAACGACTTTAAAATCGGTGTCGTTCAAACTCGATTGATGGATGTGAATACGGAAATGATCTAAACGACTAAATCGCTACGATATCGTTACGGTTTTGATTACGGGAATCAGGCTACTGGAGTGGTGACCGCGTACCGGAAGACGCATTATTGGAAAGCCTCCTACAAGGTGGACCGATGACCTGGTGAAGGTAGCGGGAATCCGTTGGATGCGAGACGCACAGGATCGTTCATTGTGGCGATATTTGGGGGAGGCCTATGTCCAACAGTAGACGTATATCGGCTGAAATGAAGAGTTAGGGACAAAGTGATCTTTTACTATCGTGTTTGACCACCATCTCACCTAGATGAAACCTAGCCACTATTGAATTAAAGACCCCAAAGTTGTAGCAATCAGGAATCACAGACTCCAGCAGAGAATTCCTCACGTTAGCTGTACACACAATAATTTTATTTCTAAAACGCTTCTAACGTATGGGTGGGATGTCTACCATGTACTGGTAGCACAGCGCCGTACGTCTTGTGGTCCGAAGATGGAACGGACTTGGCCGTATTAGATTGTGCAATATGGGCAAAATAAAGATGTTTTGTTTCTTTCTAAATCAAATTTAACTGAATAATTTCAATAATAATGTAAATCTATATTTGAAATTTCTTTTCGTTTTACTGGTTTAAAATGAAGAAGTAAAGACTATTTTTTGGGTCTTTTTTAAAAGTCCGTTTTAATATTGTTCAATCACTGTAATATAAGTTTAACGAAAATAGCTGCTACTTTATTTTAAACTCACGATATTTATTATAATCCCATGATATATCCATTGCTTCTGTAGTTCAAAATTTTAACATTATATAACAGACGATGGTACTTAGCCAAAGAAGCAGATTTTCATATAAAAAAACAGACATATCAAAATAATATCGACACTTAAAAGGCAAAATGATCTAAGCGACATTGATTAAACTTTACAGGAGAGTGATTAAAAGAAAAAAATGTTTGTTAAAAAAAATTTAGGTATTACAACGATAATAATATCTAAATCCGATTATTTCGTTTTTTTTTTTTTTCTAAAAAAAAATAGACGCAAGGTCTACAACCCCAAACCCCGAGTAACAATGTTTGAAAAGTCACAGTCATTTTAATTATCGTCCCCATAAAAGGGTGGCCAACCCTATTCGGATACCTCTACTATCTGGGGTTGTATTTCAAAACTATAAAAAGCCTGCAATAATCGTTTTAGTAGAACCACCCCTTAAATATTACGGATAGGTGAGGCAAAACAAATAGCGTGTGTCGGTGAAGCTTGTTTATTTCAATTTTATAAACAGTGTTTGTACACGTAACAAGTGTAGGTATTTAACAATAAAATAAGTGCAGAAAACAAATATAAAATCAATAAAAATGAAGCATTTTTAATCTAAATCTACTTTACGGCATTGCGCACGGCATTCAGAAGTATTGAACGGTAAGTCGTGGTGTGTCGCAAAGTCGTTGCAATGGAAACTATCTCTAAACACATCTTACCGCTTTCCATGGTCAGGGTTGGGTGGCGTCCTGTGAAAACAATTGGAATCTGTTACTATTTGTGTTTAGTTGTCCGTTTTGTAGTAATGAAAATTGTTAGGACGAGAATTGGAGAAGTCACCCTAGAATTTTTGTATTGAAAGATTTTTTTAGTACTTATTTCTTAATATGCCAATATTGAAATTAATTATTATTATGGTTCATTGATTAATAGTATGTGGTATGCACCATTAAGATTTAAAAGAAAACTGTTTTTTATTTATTTTAAAAATAAAAATCATCTTTTAATATTATATAATCATCCAAACACTGTAATAGGTACATAAACTCTTAAAAGCTATCTTAAAAATGCTTACTTCATTCACAAAATGAATATTCAGCAAATATTTATTTAAATGCGCCGCCGGGATCACGAACGAAATTCAAAATGGCGGTACTAGCGTAGGGAAAGTTAAACGGAAAAACTGCGCACACACCTATTACATACTTATAAACGTAATTATTTAAATAATAATGCATTTAATCTCCTTAATGGTTTGTAAGTATTATAGATAAGGAAAAAGCCACTAAAATAAAAACTATGACGTAATTCAAAAGGAGGTTGACTTAAAATTTAAAAAAAGAACTTACATGGTGGTTCAAAAGACCAGTTTCCAAAATGGTTGCCCCCAAACACGAACAAGTCTTGCTCCCCTGCCATCTTTTACAAGAATGAGCAGTGGGTTAATACCACGGCATGAGCGATCCCATGGGGTGATACCACCACCACCAGGTGAATACCATCACGCATGCGCTTTGAGGGGTGGGGCTGGACTCTATTGATTATTTCAACCCCTATTTTCATGATGAACTGATAAAAGCCGTATTCACGGCGAGGTAGACAAATTGCCAGTGGGTGGTGATTTCTGAGCTGTACTATTAATTATGTAGTACACGGAATGATTGATAGGGATTGTCCTGAAGTTTGCGTTCGAAAGAATTATGGAAGGTTTCTAAGTATCGAGTCTTTGAATCGAGTGAGTGACAGGAATCGATATTGTGGAACTTAGATTGTATTTTTATTTAAGCATTCATTTACTAAATAGTTTTGGAACGTAAAAGGATTTTTAATATGCTAAGGCTTTTAAAGAAAGTTTGATGGAAAAAGGGTAACAATAGGCGAAGCTTTTTAATGCGTGGAAAAGCTTTCAGAGGTTACTAATATTAATTGCTTTTGATAAAAAGTTATATCGATCAACATAACGAATTTGAATTATTATATTTTACTAGCTTCTTTCATAGATTTTAAAGATAGAAAATTTATAGATAACCTATGTCACATAAAGTAGCATACAAGTGAAAGAAATCTTAAAATCAATAGACTAGTTGTTGTGTTTACTCTTTACAAACAAAAATACAGATCTGTTGTCTTGATACGAGTTTAAGTAGTTACATTGGAAAGCTTCAGACAACATTTGTAATCCAGACTATGAACCCTGAGCTGAAAGAATTTTCGAAAGAGTTACTGCAGTCATGGACCGCATAAGTCAACTAAAAAAACACAGGTGGGTGTCAAACTTTTACTGATTAAAACCCACCTGTGTTCTATCAGTTGCTATTTGCGTTTTAGGAACACGTTCACTCTTTCAAATGTTCCCGCAGAAACAAAGTTACTATCCAATCAGTAAAGAAGTTACAAAACTAACTACCCAATCATTATAGAAGATACAAAACTAACTACCCAATCAGTAAAGAAGATACAAAACTAACTACCCAATCATTATAGAAGATACAAAACTAACTACCCAATCAGTAAAGAAGATATAAAACTAACTACCCAATTAGTAAAGAAGATACAATACTAACTACCCAATCAGGGAAGAAGTAACAAAACTAACTATTCAACCAGTATAGAAGTTACAAAACTAACTACCCAATCAGTAAAGAAGATACAAAACTAACTACCCATTCAGTAAAGAAGATACAAAACTAACTATCCAATCAGTGAAGAAGATACACAACTAACTACCCAATTAGTAAAGAAGATACACAACTAACTACCCAATCAGTAAAGAAGATACAAAACTGACTACCCAATCAGTAAAGAAGATACAAAACTAACTACCCAATCAGTAAAGAAGATACAAAACTAACTACCCAATCAGTAAAGAAGATACAAAACTAACTACCCAATCAGTAAAGAAGATACAACACTAACTACCCAATCAGTGAAGAAGATACACAACTAACTACCCAATTAGTAAAGAAGATACAAAACTAACTACCTAACCAGTAAAAAGGTTAACTTTTAATTCGTTCCACATCTCGGATATATTTTATTACGAATTTCCTCAGGATTTGTTTCGATTTTCGTCCGGGTAAAGTCCCTAGCAGTAGGTAGTTTTATAAACAAAATGCGTCAAGTTTTCTATCGATTAAACCCCACATGGGCATCGCAGGTAGTTTCGTAGTAAATAGGCGACGGACTGGCGACCTGTATCGACAGGCATTTTATATAATATAGCAGTGTATGTCACTGCATGCAACCATTTTACCTAACTAGATGTAATTCTTATGAGGGTCAGCGCAGTGGGAAGGCTTTTTAATTTGGTATTAGAGTCCATGTGGCAGGTGTTTGGATTTGAATTAAGGACTTTCAAGGTTTAATGAAAATGTAAAAGTTATGCGAATACATAACAACGGCCCAGCAAGGCCGAAGCCTGTTAGGGCCAGAACAATTTTTAAAAGTGGTTAAGGCAACTGAAGGACATATGTAGGTTTTAGCCAATAAAAATCTGATATGTTCCATCCGGAGCGGGAGAAGTCATTGGATGATTGTCCACCACAAAAAAAAAGTCGAATACAATAACAAAAACTAGCCGAATAATCGTTTTTAGGTACTTGTTTTTATTGAACTACTCAGCGCTTTTTCAGATTCTACATTACACAAGTTTGAAAACCAGTGCATGGGTTTGTTACTTCTTCAAGCTCGAAAGGCTAAACAGATTCCGATGAACCTTAGTACACAGATAGAACATGCCTTGGAATAGCAAATATGATACTTCTTTATCCCGGGATTATGTTTCCTTAAAATAATTTTTCACTTCCACGTAAGAGACGAAGAAAAAGAGGCAACGAAGAGGCTTTAAGTTTTCGTATAACTTTCCTAAGCAGCTAAACTAAAGCTAGAATTACATTAGACCGATGCACACATATAACACGCCTGATTTGCACGTAAAGCAACGTCGCGTGGTGTGGATCAAGTGTAGCTTTAAAAATCTCATCATAATCATCATCATCAGCCTTTTTAATGTTCCCACTACTGGGACTCAGGCCTCCTCTCTAGGAGAGGGAACGGGCCGTAATCCACCACACGGGCCCAGTGCGGGTTGGTGTATGTCACATGTCTTTGAATTTTTGGTTCTAGGACATGCCGGTTTCCTCACGATGTTTTCCTTCACCGTTTTGAGAGCAGTGGTGATGAAATAAATTACACAAAGTAATGCGCCTGGCTGGGTTTGAACCCGCGACCTACAACTCGTAAGTCGGGGCCTTTACCACTCGGCCACCACTGCTCTTGCTCTTTAAAAGTCTAGTTACCATATAAAATGTATGGAGACCGACGCATCCAGATCAGCGTACGTGGCAATATGTGTGCGCTGTGTAGAGTTGGTTCTACCTTTAAGCTTTTAAAAGTACTAAACTACGCAGTAGCTGCGAATTTAGCATCTATCTATCAAAGTCGGTTTCAGACCAAGAACAGGAAACTCCTGGCTTTATCTAGAATCTAGACTGCGCTGTATTTGGTGATTCCACGTAGTAGGTAATTACGTGTGTTAGGTAACAAACACAGATCTTTTTTGAGGTTAGAATTCAACAAATAGGTCTGGTAGTCTGTATTTCTTGCGTTCTGGTTTTTTTTTATAAGTTGGAAATCATGTAATGACTTCTGCCGCTCTAGGGTGGAGATGGAGGCCGTGACTAAAACTATGCCTACTTTACCCAGGACCACGAGTTTCCCTTGGAAGTCAACCCATGGCTCCAGTAGGTAGTAGGCCCTGGTCGTCGACTCGAGCCCGGTCCCGGTCGGTTACAGGACGGCTGGATAGCGGGCTACCTATTGCTCATTGTCCGCAAGCCTGCGCCTGCGGTGGCGGTGAAGTCAGGGTCGGGACTACAGCTGAGGCGTGAGGATGGCCATTCCCTCACGCTTGCGGCCGCCACCTTCGCTAGTATTACTGCTTCGCAGAACGAGGCAATCGCCTTCCATTTTATTTGCTCCAGACCATGGCCTGTACCGGGGCAAAGGGTGAGAGGTCGCCGCCACCGATCGCCCCCACGAGGATACGACGATACTCCGCTTATACATCTCTACCGTATGCTTCACCGTGCTCTCCGGGCGGTCCGCACAATGATGACACCCGGGTTTGTTCTGGTTGGAAGGAGTGTCAGACTTTTACTGACTAAAATTCACCTGTCTTGTCAGTTGCCTTTTGCGTTTTAGGGCTTTTATGAACTCCAGTGTCTTGCAGCGGTCATGTCGCTATGGGAATTTCTCCCAGCTTTTTTTTTTATTGATAGGTTTGAGTTTGATCACTATCTCACCCGATGGTAAGCGATTATGTGGCCGACGATGGATCACGCTTGACTTAAAGACCCCTAGGTGTAGCTATTAGGAAACACAGACTCTGGCAAGGTAATTCCACTCCTTAGCTGTGCGCATAATGAATGTGTTCCCACAACGCTTTGTACATTTGCCATCACGGATCTTGAACACTTGCGCAGAAGTCAAATATTCGGTCTCTTTAGTGGTGCGAAGTGCGACGCGGGGGCGGAGAGTGTCACAGATTGGCTGGCCGCGCCATCGCGTCATAGACGTCACTCCCGATTCGTTCACTGCTTTGCAGCATGTATCTAACAACGAAGACGATTGGCTCGCCAATGTATGGAATGCGCAAAGCGATCCCCACTCTGACGCCGAGCGTTCAAGATCCGTGATGGCAACTGTAAGTATGGGTCGGATGTCCATTATGTGTTATTCTTTTGTTTTTCAATAATTTCCAAATTTTTGCATTCGAACGCTATAAAAAAAAAACAACTGAAAACTGCATTTTCCGAGTAAACCATTTTCGTGTCAATTTTAACTTAAAATTATATAGTTTTAAAGTCACAATTTGTATTTGTGGGCGGGGGTGAGCGCAATGCGGCATACAGGCCAGAGGTTTTGTACCCGTTCCTAGAAAACATAGCGTAATAAGACTGAAACAGGGTTATTACGGGTCGATTATACATTTTATTTTTCCAGTTATTGACGATTGTATAACTTATTTTGTATAATTTGTGAGGTTTTGTGGTAAGTATTGGTCAAGGTTGATTGTAGATACGGACAAATATTATAGTAGAAGTTTCTTTGATGTTGATTCAACTGTGGAAGTTAATGTCCTACACCTACCTACCTGTAATGGCCTACATGGGTATTTATAAAACGTCAGAAGTTTGTGCACGTTTCCAATTGGTCGTTTCCTATGTAGAAGATCTTATCAAAAAATATGTGAGACTGAATGAATAAACGAATATTTTGACCTCATTGGTTTTGATTAAAACGACTAATTAAATTATTAACAGAAAGAAGCTCTCGTTTTTAACCGACTTCAAAAATGAGGAGGTTCTATGTTCGGCTGAATGTATGTTTTTTTATTTTCTTTTTTTATGTATGTTCACCGATATCTCGGTCAATTGTAGACCGATTTTGAAAATTCTTTTTTTGATTGAAAGGTTATGCTTCCAAGTTGGTCCCATAGAAATATTGTTATGATCTGATCATGAACTTCGAAGATATGGGACATAGAATCCCATAGAATCACAACAGAACTGTGGTTATAAGTAAAGTTGCTTTGTTTATACGTGTAGTCGATGACTGACTGTCAGAAAAGAGGGGGGGGGGATGTATCGAACTGATCTGATGATGAAGCCAGAAGGAAAAAAATAAATTAATGTAATCTAACCGTGTTTGGGATTATCAGAATTGTTATAATAATAATAATAATAATAATAATAAATCATTTATTATCAGGCATTTTGGCCCATAGATATATACCTTACAGACTAACATATATATAGAGTAAATACAACTTGTCGTTAGTAAATAAGACTTAAGACTATGTTAGTAACACTTCACATTGCACTAAGTTCACTTCGTGCTGTTCTGTGGCACCTGTCCGCGGAAGCGACGGAACACCACGCCCTGCGGCCAAAAGTCTTCCTTCAACATGAGGGGCAGAAAAGTGTTCGGAACTCGCACCACGAACGCCTTGAAATTGACGTTACGGTGCGACTCCAGCAGCTGTACCCTCAGTGCGAACTTCGTCTTTTGGCGCACGTTATGAGATGCACTGTGGCTATAAGTTATTTAAGTTTGTCTGAGGGGTACTTTTTAGTGGTGGTACCATAACTAAAAAGTTAAATAACGAAGAGACAAAACTATTATAGAAACACCGACTTCCGAAATTAAAGTTATTTTATACTTTTCAGTGTTTTTTTATTAACATTGAAGTCGGTTATATTTTTTTTTTTTTTGTAAAAAGTTTTTTTTTTTTTCAGTTTTATGAAAAGTTACAAGCCTCCGTTGTAGAAATTCTATGAGTTGAAAAGAAACAAGCGAGTCGGTTTTGCTGCGTAAAGAGTTCCGAATGAGTTTTATTTATAAAATATACTTTTTTTTACATATCTGTAATAGTAAGTAATGATAAGGTGCTATTTTTTTTATAATTTACATTCATTCAAGACAATTTGGTTCACAACTTCACACCAAACTACGAACCCTAAAAATGAAATATTACACTTCACCATTGCATTCGACATTAATTAAAAATACTATAAATTAAATTCCTCGACTATGAAAAAACTAAAACATTTTGCTCATAACAAAATCATTTATACAAAGGAATTTTCTCATTTTTTTTTCCCTTAACTTAAACATGAGCATTCTTACGAATAATTCTACAATTATGTAACATTAAGCGTACGTGCTTTACTGAACGTTCATTATAATATTGAGCATTTATTTTTTGCTCTGAGCATACTGATTGTCATTGTAAAGTTAACTATTGATTCTTAAGCAGGCGGCGCCTTTTGATGTGCATTCAAATGTAAACAGTGAAGGATGAGTAGGTTAGGGTGTCGATTCACTGATGTGTAACATTCGCGTAACGCGTAATTTTTTTCTTGTAATTCTAATTTGACTGGTAATCTAAGGGAAACAATATTTGCTGAGCTACTGGATACTGACTGATTATTTATACTAAACCAACTATGTACATATATACAAAACTAAACTATGCTTGGTGGTCAAAGTACTCCTCAGTAATTATTTTTTTGTTTTTTTTTATTTGATTTTATAAATGTTTATTTATTTATTCAGTTATGTACATATAAACACTTAAAAATTAAATGAACAAATACAGATAGAAGAGCAGAAAGTGGTTGTTATTTCATTGTGTGCCAAATAAAAGTGTTTTCTTTGTCTCCTCCAGATTGTTATCATCCGGAAATGACACTTTAAATCAATGCTAATATAATAAACCCTTCTGTCACTAATGAAGCACATTAAGCATAATAATTGGATTTCAGATTTATGTACTGTATTTTGTATAAACTGTCTAAATTGTCTTAGTCTGTAGTCTGTCACTGTACTTATTAAAATAAAATAAAATAAAATAAATAAAGAGGTAAAGGTTTTTTTTTGTTTTTATGTTTTTTTGTTTGTAGGAGGTAATCTCTGAAAATACTGAACCGATTTCTAAATTTTTTTCACCGGTATAAAGCTGCTTTATTCCTGAGTGACATAGGCTATATTTTATGTACACGAGTGAAGCCGCTGGCAAAAGCTAGTGGTCAAATAAAGTTTTTACCAAATTAAGTAATTAAGTTTAGCTGGTCAGAAATTCAATCTGATTTGCAACAGCTAGAAAATGGTTTAACGGCGATACTAATCAAAACATCGACAGTTATTGATACAAATCTAACTAACAAATTGAACCACTATAAATACACCTGTATTTTCACAGTCATAGTAATAGCATTTTGGTGAGAAGGGATTATTGCAAGTCATAAAACGTTACATTGAATTAAAAACACATAACATCTTTAGACAATGTCAAATCAACATGATTAGAAACACATAAAAAGTATAATTAAATAAAAAAATCACAATAAATTACAGTCAAATTAATTTTTCTATCACAGTTCGAGTACTCATAAATTCGTCAAAGGATTATTATAATGCTTGCACAACGAGCTTTGAAACTGATTTTTCGCATTTGAAAAAAAAGTACATCAGATCTGACCCAGTATTAAAAATTACATCTGTTTCATTTTTTATCGTTTTATTTTAATTCTCAATTACGTTTCCGATTAAGTTTTGCGCCCCACATTTCTACACGTAACTTAAAAAAAAAAAACAAAATCCCATCAAAACATGCAACAATGTATTCATTCTACCACCTACCTTACCTCACAAGAATCAACCTACCGTACAAGTACTGCACCTGCCATCAATGTACGCGCACCTTAATTAAATACATTTAAATAATCCCCGATTAAGTATCACTATTTAATGAATCGCTAATTTCGTTTTTGTTCGTCAAGAAGTTTTTAAATGGAATATTTTAAGAGCGGAGTTGGTTTAAAAGGGGAATGAATGTTTATAGGAATATTTTTGTTATTTTGATGGAAAAAAATTCTAAGAAAAATATATAAAGAAAATAAAAAACACCAAAATTTTTTGGCAACTCCCAAAAGTACTACTTAGGCTAGGTACATAGGTAGTTATACTGGGAGTTGATACAAATTTTTACGCGCGCAAACGTATCTACTTTTCAACATACTAATATTAGATGACACTTATTTCTATAGTTTTCATCAAGGTGATATAGTAAAATCTGATTTTAAACCGACCGTCCGGTAACTGTCCGGATCGAGCCCAAGTCGTCGACAGCGCGTCCCGTTCCCGCGCGCCTCAAGGGGTAGTCAGCAGCAGCAGGGGCCCAGCTGGGTCGAAGCAGTAGGCTTCGGGGCCAGGGTTATCCGAAAGGGAAGCTCGGTCCCGGTACGAAAGGCAAGAAGGAAGTAAAAGTCTAACACTATCTCCCGCTCCGCCCAAGAGCGGGGGATATTATTAGATGATTTTCCCACCGCGAAAAAAAAGGGCTTACAGGACTGGACAAATTTGCTTGCTGCGGTCTTCCCATCCGATTATAATTTGGGTGTCTTCAAGTCTAGAGTGAATAGGCTTAATTAATAAACTAGTACGCCTCACCATCAACGATTGCATCACTGCTTACCATTAGGTGAGATCGTAGTCAAGCACTAGTTTATATCAAATAAAAAAATTAATGAGGTTTCAATCTTTATTAAATGTAATCGATATTCGAAGAAACAATTAGTGCATTGACGGCATTGTTTTAATCCATGACAAGCTAATTAAAAACTTATCACTGGTTCATTAATGAATCAGCCTTTTACAGAAATAAGGTGTGGATATATCACTTATCTAGAACCTCTTGGTATTATTTTGCCTTAATACGTACAAAATAAACTATGTGAAACCTGAATATATTTTGTTCAGAATCAGTAACTGAACCGATTCCAATAATTTTTTACATCATGTTAATTTTTTTTCCCAAAAATATTTAAAAAAGGTCACTAATTGGACACCACTGACATCTCTGGCTCTCTCTCATCTGGCTTGCGGATAGTGAGAAATCGGTAGCTCACTGTCCGGCCGTCCGGTAACTGTCCGGACCAAGCCCAAGTCGTCGACGGCGCGCACTGTTCCCGCGCGCCTCAATTGTCAGCAACAGTAGGGGCTCAGCCGGGTCGAAGCCTACTGGGGCCAGGGTTATCTGAAAGAGAACTCGAGCCCTGGTATGAAGTCTTGAAGGAACAGGGTGGGTTTTTTAGTCTGTAAGAGTCTGACACTATCTCCCGCTCCGACCAAGAACGGGGGTTGTCATAGGATGATTATCCTCACCAAAAAAAACACCACCGACATAGCATACCATATGCATAATCAGCCTTTTAATGTTCCCACTGTTGGGACTTAGATCTCCTCTCTAAGAGAGGGAATAGGCCGTAATCCACCACGCGGGCCCGGTGCGGGTTGGCAAGTTGAACACCACCGACACTAAGTACAAAACGGGTAATAAAACAATGAGTTAAGAAAAAAATGTAATTTTTTAGTCTTCAACTACCTTCAATTCGTTAATAATTTATTTAGTTAACATCTCATTTATTGATAGTTGTAATTATTTATATTTTTCTTGCTTTTTTTATGACCTCTTTGTTATAATGTGAATGTGAGAATACTGTTGACTCCACGAATTCTTAAATTGCTACCTATTACAACTCACTTTTTTTTTAATAAGATTATTTTTATTGTGCTTTTGGGTCAAATATTGACTGGTCTACATTGTTTTTACATCATCATTTCAGCCGATATAGGTCCACTGTTGGACTTAGGCCTCCGACAAGTGTCGCCACAATGAACGATCCTGTGCGTCATGCATCCATCGGTTTCCTTCTACCTTCGTTTTTAGATACTCGTAATATCTATTAATACTGTAATATGGGAATATTGCAACATCAACCACTTTTTTTAAAAGAGTAACCATGCAGTTTCTTGCCGGTTCTTCTATGCTTTTGAATTAAAAAAATATATATTTCAACTAGATATCCGATACTGAGCTGCAAATTGCTAAAAAAACTTTCGAATATTTGGGTCTACCCAGGAGTATTCACCTCGAGATCAGCAGACAGTTGATGCCACTTTTTAGACCCAATTACTTTGTAGACCGAATCATTAGTTTCCAGTCAAAGATCAAAGATCTCGAAAGTAAATCTATTCTAATCTAAATCTGCTTGCAAAAAGTCACTTTGATGTTACTCCACAGTGAGTCACGATATTTAAAACCAGTAGCAATATTGTATAAAGAACATAATTATCTAATAAAAACTACTTCAATGATGTCATCGTTCTTCTTCGTTGTTTTTAAGTCCAGAACGTGTTGCCGACTGCCTCGTCGATTCTGCCGCGTGCGATCGTGTTCTTACTCTCTTTCTTCCTCTTATAATTTTTTATTTATTATTATTATTATTGATAGGCTCGTTTTTGAGCACTATCTCACCTGATGGTAAGCGATGATGTGGCCGACAATGGAGCACGCTTGCCTAAAAGTCACTCTTGACTTTAAGACCCCTAGGTTGCAGCTATCAGGAAACACAGATTCCGGCAGGGAATTCCATTCCTTAGCTGTACGCATAATGAATCTGTTAAATGATGGTTCTGAGTGACAAAAAAGAATAGAAGCATAGGAAAGTGCGATTCGATGCGACCAGACCAAGGATCTTACCATGACGTCTTAAAATATCACTCGAGCGAGCGAGAAAGAGAGAAGTAGCTATGTACTCTATATAGCTCAATTCCTTTAACAATTCAGTTTAGGTCGTAAAATGGATCGCGGTAAGAGCTTTAGGGCCTTCAGTCAGTCATCGACTATATGTATAAACAAAGTAATTTTACTTGTTATGACAGTTTTCCTATGAGAAGTTCTGTTCCATACAGAACTCTTCATAGGATTCATAGCAGATCTTTGAAGTTCATCATTAGATGATAACAATATTTCTATGGGATAAAGTCGGAAATAAAATCTTACAAAAAAAAATAAACAAAATCTGGCCACAATTGGCCGAAACATCAGCGAACAAAATACATACAGCAGAATACATGACATCTCCATCATCGCTTACCATTAGGTGAGATAATGGTCAAATGCAAGCCTATCAATAATAATTAAAAAAAAAAATATACATATTAGAAAGAGAAGATAAAGATTTGAATTTTTGTTTGTAATCAATTAACTAAAAATTACAGCTAAGTTACAACCGTTTCGCTTGCGTCGAACGCAACGAGTTGGCCACGCGCCCAATTCTTTTGTTGACAATGCGACTGAGCGTTGAGATGAAGTCATTCCCGTACAATTGCCGAAACGGATCTTCAGCGCTGGCTTCAAGTTGCGCAGAAGTCAAATATTCGTTCTCTTTAGTGGTGCGAAGTGAGACGCGGGGGCGCGGAGTGTGAGTGATTGGCTCGCCGCCATCGTGTCATAGACGTCACTCATGATTCGTTCCCTGCGCTTGCAGCATGTATCTAACAACGACGACGATTGGCTCGCCAATGTATGGAATGCGCAAAGCGATCCCCACTCTGACGCCGAGCCCTCAAGATCCGTGACGGTAATTGTACTTTTGAAGCTTTCTATTAGCGTTAAAGATTGCAGATTAGCAACTTGGCTAGGGGTAGTAGGACCGATCTTAAACATTTTTTCAACAACAGAACGCTAATTTATCATAAAATTACTTAAGCTATTCATTTTTTAAGTTAACACCGGCAAAACCGCTGGCTAAAACTAATTGTCGATAAAATAAAACAAAACAAAATATCTAACTAACTTTTATAGCAAATTGATTAAAGTGTAAGTTAGTTTATTTGATGTTTTATCTATTTTAGTATGGTTGTAACTTCAGTAAAATGATACCGAATAAGTTTCTAAAATGGCTGCAGTAAAAACGTAAACCTTTAAATGTTAAAGTTCGATCTAAGTTACAATTAAGTTAGTTTAAAGAAAAGGTCAAAAGTTTTGTTACAAAATTACATTATTTTATCAGTAAGTAACTACTAGGTTCTAGCGGCTTCTCTTAAGTTTTTTTTAAGGTTTCAAGTCATCCAGTGACTTCTTCCGCTATGAAGCTGAGGGGCGTGACAGAATTTTACAGACTAAATACACACCTATTAGTTGCCTTTTCCAAAATTCCTCATGGCCCGAACGGGCATCGACCTGCCGGGCCCCTACGGTTTTGCTGACATCTCTTTAGAGACGCGCATGGACCACTACTAGCCGTCAACGACTCAGGCTCGTCCGGACGGTTGCTAGGCGACCGGATGGCGAGCTACAAATTGTTCGTCGTCCGTAAGCTCGTGCCTACGGTGCCATTCCCGACGCCTAAGTCTCCTGTCGCTGGGGCGTGAAGATGTCCGTTCCCTCACGCGTACGGCCGTCTCCTTTGCTGGCATTACTGCTCCACAGAAGAAGGCAACAGCATTCCATTCCCTTCTATATCACTCAGTATATAGAGTAGTATCCTACACTGGTGAAAGAATTTTTAAAATCATTCTAGTAGTTTTTAAGTTTATACACAAACAAAAATATAAAAATTCAAATCTTAACAGAATCTTGACGGTTTCTCACCTCATAAAAAAAAACACGCGACCAACGAGGCGCCAGTATAATACTGCAAAGACATGTATAAATACCTATATAATCTCAACTATATGTGTAGGTCTATGAAGAAACATGTAATCCACATTAGCTAATACCGCATTACTTGACTACATATCAAGAACGAGCTTAAACGTACAAATTACCTAAGTTTATGAAGTGCAAGACACAAATAACACATGTATTAATTAAAATACATTATTGATACATGATATTGATACCAGAACAGGTCGACACGACCAGTAGCTGATTGCAATAAACTCTGTCGATATTAAAACCTGGCTAATGACATAATGCTAATCAAAATGATTCCATTTAAATGAATTTCCTATCAAATATTGCTTGCCCTGTCATTCTGTCGATAGCTCCCTAGTGCAGAGACAGACTCTGCATTAATAAATACCAGTTTCGAGAATAAATTTTAATTATTTATTAGTCGTATATAAAATGTTTTGTGTATGAATTATTTAGTTTTATTGAGAGGCTAAGTGATATCTTGAGTTGTGGATAATGTATTTTATTTGATTTGTTATATCTATTGGTTTAATCTTAAATTATGGTAGGATAACAAAACTCAAGGTGAAGTGGGTATTGTACTAGTTGAAATGCAATTTATTTTAATTTTATTATTTATCTGCACAGTAGAAATATTTTTTTTAGTTTTAGAAAATAATAAAATATAGTATGCTTTAATTCTGCAATTCTATAGCTGTTTTGTTTTGCTACGTTCTTAAAACAGCGAATTCAATTTATATGTTAATCTAAAATATTACGTAAAAGTTCTTTCCACACCACGTAGCGGGCTACATTAAAAGCGCATAATACGAGATTGCTACCAAACACATTCATATGAATGGACGCCTGTCCGAATTAATTAAGATCCCACTGAGAAACTCTGCAGCCACCGGTGCAGAGACCGGACACGCTTGGCCTCGGCACAGTTTTTAGTATCGGCTTAATATATGATACCAGCTCGACTAACTTTTAATTAGAAACAAAACTAGTTTATTCGATTGTTTGAATAAACAAAATATCTGTACCATAAATCAATTGAAAATCAATGTGATTTATCGGACGAGAATCCGTGTTTTAACTTAGTTCAAACATTCCTTTCTATATGTAACTGTAGTTATATTGATAATAACAAAAGCAATGTTCCATAACTTTTAGTGTTTTAAAAGCAGTGATAACTGTATATTTACGCACGCACTGTAGTTTTAATCTTTCCCATAAAACTGTTTTAAAGGAAATGGTTTAGTATGTTCATTATTATTATGACGGTGTTTGAAAAATAATAAAGGGTTTTACTGTGACTAAAGGTTAATGAACTGTTTGAAGTGACGACTTTTTCACTGTTTCTTATTTTTATAAATAGACTCACGTTTAACAACTAAGTACTAGTGTAGTCGGGTTACTTTTGCCTAAGCTTATTAGCCGATAGGAACATAGAACAATGAGTTTACTATGAGTCTATTGTTTAACAAACTTGGGCCAAAGTGTCCTGACAATACGGTATCTCACATAATAGTTAGTGATGATTTGTGGTCGACGTTAGAGTACGCTCGAGAACTTATAGTGACCCAAGTTATAGCTATCAGGACACACAGATTCTGGGAAGAAATAATAATAATAAGTAATTTATTACACCACAATATACATTTTGCCAGTTAAAATTGCTCATAATTATGATATTGTTACATTATAATAAATTTTTGCATAAAATTTTGCCTAATTTAACATGTGCTGCCAAACTAGAGCTTAGAGCCTATATTTCGGCACGCAGCACCTCAAGCCTTGGAATTACTGGTCTGCCAATAGCATGAACAACAAAACAACAACAACAGTTAAAAAAAATACCACCTTCAAATGTTTTTTTTTAAATTTGGTATCGGTCACAATTTCGGTCTCTGCCGAAACTGGAAGTCGTCGCTTCCCCACACTACTTTATGGTCATATTAAAGTCAAGTTGGAATATAATTATTCGTTTATTTTGCATAATTATTGCTAACTAGATTTAATAGTTTTAGGTGTAACCTAATGAATAACAAGTGAGGACAAGTGTTTCAATTTGTTTCATTTTGTTTTTAAACAGTAGCCTACGGTTTTATTGAATTCGTTATAAATATAGAAATGATCTCACTTTATTTATTTTTTAGAAACTTTACCTACACTGGGATTTAGGTACTACAATATCATGACTGCATCCACAAATATTTATGCTCACTTACACAAGACATCTAGATCCGAAGCAACTATCCTTAGCCCATATAATTATTTGTCCTACCACTATTTTTATTATATTTAATTATTACCTGTCTAGACAAAATTACATAATTTCTAGAAACGGTAAAAATTGGCAAAATGTATAAAATATATGAGATTGTTCAATTCCTACAATTTTTTTGAGGTTCGTCAATCGTGGGAGCTGATTTGAATTTTTAAGTACAATTTAGCTTGTCTTATCTCATGGGGCAATAGATATCATAATAATAGACAAATAATATGAGCATCGACGCACTAATATTGGTATGTATGTACGTATTGTATTTATTTCCCTACAAAATGATTCTTGTTTAGGGTAAAATATTACCTATTTTAAAAATAACGCTAATGGTTTCGATAGCCGATTCTGAACTTAGTACTTTCAGGATGAGTGTTTTATTTAATGTGGTATACATAGCAGTAGGGGCTAGGGAGCCACCACAGCTGATGGTGTTGATAATCATCACCATCATTATAATTTATTATATATGTATATATTCCACAACTATCACACAACGCCGTCTAGTCCCAAGCTAAGCAGAGCTTGTGTTGTGGATACTAGACAACTAATAAACATACATATATATTTCTAAATACATACATATTATAGATATATTACACCCAGATACAGAACAAACGATCATGCTCATCACATAAACATTTGTCCTGGGTGGGAATCGAACCCACGACCTCCGGCATAGCAGTCAGGGCCACTAACCACTAGACCAACAGGCCAGTCAAATATGTTATCAGTATTTCGTCCACTTCACGTCCACTGTTGGATATGGCCTCCCCCAAGTCTCGCCATAGCGACTCTCACCATGTCATCGGTCTACCTTGTGGGGGGCCTTCCAACGCTATATCTTCCGTTACGTGGTCGCCCCTCTAGAACCTATCGTGCCCATCAACTACCTGTTCTGTTAACAAGAAATGTGTAACCAAGAATACATACATATGTATTATGATTTAAAAAAGTGTCCATGGAGTTTCTTGCACGTTCTTCTCCCAAAAGATAAAACTTTTGACTTGACTTGACTTGAAAGTGTATTTCAAGTCAAGTCAAGTCAAAAGTTTTTTATTTCACATGGCCTACATGGGCACTTATAAAACGTCAGAAGCTAGTGCACGGTTCGAAATTGGTCGTTTCCTATGGAGAAGAACCGGCAAGAAACTCCATGGTTACTCTTTTAAAAAAACCGGCCAAGTAAGAGTCGGACTCGCCCATGAAGGGTTCCGTAGCAGCAAGTAATATAATATAAAAGTTCTTGTAATGTGTTGTAACTTTGATCGATGTTTTAACAATAGTGTATTTTTTTCGATTTATGACGCATTAAAAAAAAACTACTTACTAGATTTCGTTCAAACCAATTTTCGTTGGCAGTTTTTATAGTAATGTACATCAT
This sequence comes from Mythimna ferrago, assembly GCA_910589285.2. Classification (NCBI taxonomy): domain Eukaryota; kingdom Metazoa; phylum Arthropoda; class Insecta; order Lepidoptera; family Noctuidae; genus Mythimna; species Mythimna ferrago. The sequence continues at coordinate 13,060,961 of OU342676.1, read as the reverse complement.
ATATTTTTTTTAGTTCTATCATTCGCTTATTTTAGAAGTTAGAGGGGGGGGGGGACACACATTTTACCACTTTGGAAGTGTCTCTCGCGCAAACTATTCAGTTTAGAAAAAAATGATATTAGAAACCTCAGTATCATTTTTGAAGACCTATTCATAGATACCCTACACGTATGGGTTTGATGAAAAAAAAATTTTGTGTTTCAGTTCTAAGTATGGGGACCCCCAAAATTTATTGCTTTTTTTCTATTTTTGTGTAAAAATCTTAATGCGGTTCACAGAATACATCTACGTACAAAGTTTCAACAGCTCTTATAGTTTCGGAAAAAAGTGGCTGTGATATACGGACGGACAGACAGACAGACAGACAGACAGACAGACATGACGAATCTATAAGGGTTCCGTTTTTGCCATTTGGCTACGGAACCCTAAAAATGGTTGTACTTACAATATTTCCATAATACAGTATTAATAGGTGTTATTTAAGAACAGCTTGTAAACCGGTCTATATTATACTCAAAAACACAATAAAAATAATCATTTTAAAAAAGTGAGTCAAAATATGAAGTAACCTAAGAATTCGCATTTACATTATAAAAAGAGGCCATATAAAAAAAAACTTTGGAACGTGTAATTTAGTTTTTTTTTTTATGGACTGACTGACATTTGACTATTCAAAAGTGCCTGTAAATAAATGTATATTTGAAATAAATGTTTTCGATTTGATTTGAATGTGCCCTGCCCGCTGTCATTTAAGTTTGGCGATTTTTAGAACTATGTCGGTAACCTTGCTTCTCCTGCGGATATCTTCATTTCTGATGCGACCACGCAAGGAAACTCCAAGCATAGCCTTTCTATAATATACGATGACGATATAATAATTGTCCACTTAAGACGAATCAAAACATAGAGACAGTTCATACCACAGTTTTATTAATTCATATGCGACAAATTCATTAAGAGCCGGATACATAGCAATGAATACATTTATGGTTTAGCATTCTCTCATGAATTATGAGACGACTGTGGGAATTCATTAAGATTCATATTACGTTGTGACTTGAAGTGATATTCAATTAGAATTGCATTTATAAACTGTTAAGCTTTAAGCTCTGTTTTTTTTTGTCGCTATTAATTGAATTGGAGTTGTGGTTGTAGGTAATTTTTTTAGGTATTTATTTTTGATTTTTAATGGGTTGTAGAATAATGGAAATATCAGTAGATATAGTCTTAATTATTCTGTGCGTCTCTTTTCTGTTGACAAAGTAAAAAAAAATAATAATAATTTACAACTATCACACGATCGCCATGTTTGATACTAACTAAGCAAAGTTTGTCCTATGAGTATACTAGACAACTAATGAATATACTTATATATTTCTACATACCCCTAACTTGTAGCTATCAAGAATTACAGTCCTTAGCAGGTGTGTGCGTACAGGTGGGATGACCTCGTATATCGTGGTGCATCGCCAGTCGACTGGTGATTCGATGGATGGAAAGGGGCTTGCGGGATCAAGTACCTACCTGCCTAATAAAAGTAATAAGCGTCTATATTCGTCGATAAATTAGAAACAACTCTTTAACACTTTTTTTTTTCCGATGGGACAAATCATCCTATGACAACCCCCGCTCTTGGGCGGAGCGGGAGATAGTGTCAGACTCTTACTGACTAAAAAACCCATCCCGTTCCTTCAAGCCTTCATACCGGGGCTCGAGCGCCCTTTCGGATAACCCTGGCCCCAGTAGGCTTCGACCCGGCTGGGCCCCTGCTGTTGCTGACAACTCCTTGAGGCGCGCGGGAACAGTGCGCGCCGTCGACGACTTGGGCTTGGTCCGGACAATTACCGGACGGCCGGACAGCGAGCTACCCATTGCTTACTGTCCGCAAGCCCGCGCCTACGGTGGACTCTTTAACACTAGAAGTGCAAGCGTTCCATTTCTGACCCATCCTTGTGTTCTGTCTGTGCTAGTATTGTTTTGCATAGAATCATAAAGTACACTAAAATATTTGTAATACATACATAATAAAAATATTGTATTATTATTTTCCAGTATCATTTGTTTACCATCTCACCATATTATTGTAGCAAAAATAAAATGGCTAAAATTGAATTTTATAGTTCGCGCTTCTAGTGTTAAATTGAGCTCCAGATGTTTGATAAATGATACCTAGGTAGATATCACTCAAACATTACGAAAACAATAGCAAGTACTCAACCTTGTAAATAGATCTGATATTCACGAACCCTCACGTTTAATGTATTCCAATTTATATGAAAACAATATATCACCTTTGGCATTTCAATCAACGATAAATCTCCAAAAGATTAGGATCAGAATAAACCGTTATTTCATCTTACAATCTCGATACCCACTCATACAAGAATTGTGCAGATAAAGTTCCTAAATCCTAGTAATTTGGTCCCATTGAGGCCTTCAATCCGCATACAAAATACATACATTTCGATCAAAACTGGCTAACAGAGTAAATTAAAGCAACTTGGTTGCAAAATGTTAATTTACTGAGATTTATTAAGATAAATAACGTGAATAAATTGCTTTAGCAAAAAGTTTAATGTAATGACGGTATGTGGCTGAATCGAAATTGTAATATTAAGGTTAATATCCACTGAAATATACATATGAAGTTTATATTATTCTTCATTTTTATAGTTGGCGAATATAATGAAGTATATTTATTTATTTGATTCTTTAAGCATTTTGGTCTTAGGCATTTTCGGCTTTGAGTGTTGCAGATAGTAACTGTGGTAGATGTGTATAATATTTAAAAAAATACGAGAGAGATATACATATAAATTATAAATACAATATAATTATATAATATACCTATACAATCGACACTTGAATGGCAAAAATAACTAAAGAGTTAGTTGAGTAAAGTTTACAGGAGAGTGGTTTATAGTTAAAATTTTCCGATTAAATAAACTGTAACCTAATAATAAGACTGTCAAAATTTGTTTTACAAAACTACTCCCAATAGAAAAATTTAGAAATTTCGGAAGTTATAGATTGTAGGGAGGATTCTTATTTCTTGGGTTAATAAACTTGCAAACTTGGCACTAATTTTGAAAGGGCGCTCGAGCCCCGGTATTGAAGGCTTGAAGGAACGGGATGGGTTTTTTAGTCAGTAAGAGTCTGACACTATCTCCCGCTCCGCCCAAGAGCGGGGGTTGTCATAAGATGATTTTTCCCATCGAAAAAAAAAAAAAAAATAAAAAATAATAATAATAATAAGATGACCACCAGAACAAATAGCCTATTATAAACCCTTCCCTATTTTATCTACTAATAGGATCTACAATTCTACAGTGAAATCTTCGAGATTATTAAACAATGGAGACCTATCAATCAAACATGTACCAAGAAGTAACTCCAACAGATTTCCATAGACATAATTATGTCGGTACTGGTCAGTGTGCGATTTTCGTCTAACGTAGGCTTGGGTTTGCAGACGACAAGGAATAGGTAGTTCGTCATCCACCCGCTTGATGAGGATCGGGGGTGCTATTCTCTAAAAAAACAGTCTTGAGCGCAGCGCTGGCCGCAGCGATGAGTCAAGAGCGCAGTACATTGGATTAACAATCCTTCAAACAGAAATCATTTGATGACTTCCCACCTCAAAAAAGGTACTGGTAAGTGTGCCACATACTTAGAACAATTATGAAGGGGGAAACCTTCTCCCCTCCTTACATTTTTAAGTCACTCTTTCACTCAGTCTCACTCTCTTGTCTTTTACTGTATCTACAAAGGCGGGAAGTATACCTTTAACCTATAAAATTCAGGAAAACCTTTGAAGCGGTTAATACAATTTAGTAAATATTTTACACGTTTTTTAAAGGGATACACAGTATATACACGTAGGTTACTTGCATTTTTTTTTTTGTATATACTAGTGCTTAACTGCGATCCCACCTGATGGTAAGTAGCGATGCAATCTTTGATGGTGAGGCGCACTAGTTTATTAAGAGACTATTCACTCTAGCCTTGAAGACACCCAAATTATAATCGGACGGGAAGACCGCAGCAGGCAAACTGTTCCAGTCCTTCGACGATTTCTCTGGCTAGTGTCTGGCGCTAAGTGCTCCAGATAAAAGAACCTCCTCACAATGCGAGCCGTATCAAGGACTACTGCTTTCTGTATCAGGGCCCTTCTTCTAACTACGCAACGACCGCTTTTACAGATGGTAGTCGAGGCTTTTGGCCATGAGGTCAGGACAATCGGTACAATAGTACACAACTAAGTACACATTCCGAATATCGACAACCACGTGTTTTTTTATTTTTTTTTATTAATGATAGGCTTGTGTTTGACCACTATCTCACCTGATGGTAAGCGATGATGTGGTCGACGATGAAGCACGCTTGCCCAGAAGAAACCTATTCACTCTCGACTTAAAGTTTCCACTAAGTCGAATCGTTATTATCTTTCGATTTATTCGTAGGATTTTAAGAACGTGTCTATGTGCAAATATAGTAATGTATATTCGAACAGATAAAAAATAAAAAAAAAAACGAATGTTAAATTCAAACTTCATTTTCATACTTGAAGAGATATCAGAGATGTTAAATTTTATTATTTTTTGTGACCATTTTCTGATAATTTCTAAGTACCTATGATTTTCGTAGTTAGCTTCCAATTGTTCTGACAGCAATCAACCCAAATACCTACGTGATGAAGCATAGATTTTACTTAGGAATATGGAGAGATTGCATAATTATCTCCTTGCTCCTGCTGGAAAAAGACAGTGAAATGACGTTTTACTTGAACAATGTACCTATTATCGAATCGTACTCATTAGAATTAGAAAAGCCTACTTATCCTGGTGCTATATAATATAATATATATAATATAATATTCCACAACTACCACACAATGCCGTCTAGTCCCAAGCTAAGCAGAGCTTGTGTTATGGGTACTAGACAACTGATAAACATACTTATATATTTCAAAATACATACATATTATAGATAAATTACACCCAGACACAGAACAAATGATCATGCTCATCACATAAACATTTGTCCTGGGTGGGAATCGAACCCACGACCTCCGGCATAGCAGTCAGGGCCACTAACCACTAGACCAACAGGCCAGTCATCAGTCAACAGGCCAGCTATGGAAAAAGGTCTAACAGACCAGGTTATTCATTAAGGACAATGTTATTTCAAAACGTCTAGAATTTTTATTTTTGTCCACAGCAAAATTTAAAAAAAAGTTATCTATAGTCACCCACAGATAAAAAAAGTTATGTCACTTTTTCAAAGATGGCCGCCTGACAGTCCAAGTAAATAAAAGAGCGAGACATTGACCCCAAAACTTTCCTACGATTTAAAAAGGTACAAACACTCTCCTAACACAATACTTCCATCTAAGAAAAGGCAGGAAACACAGCTAGCATTGTTTACAGCCAGATGAATTTAAAGTAGGCTCGCTGGCTGGTAACGAATTCGCGGTACTTGACGCGTTTCCGCTTACGAAACTGTTAAGTTGTACTTACTAATACCATGGTTTTTAGGTCAGCGGTATTAAGCCTGTGAGGGGTCACAGGTTGCAGGTTAGAGGAAGGTCAAAGAAAAGATGGGTGGATTGTATAGCATAGTCGGCCTTGTAATGTTCTCACTGTTGGGACTCAGACCTCTCTCTAGGAGAGGCTATGGGCCGTAATCAACCACACAGGCTCAGTGCGATTACGGCTCATTCCCTCTCCTAGAGAGGAGGCCTGAGTCCCAGCAGTGGGAACATTAAAAAGGCTGATGATGATGATGATGAACTATGCAAGATTCTTGCGTAGGCCACACTAATTACTATCCTAAAAATTCTTCGTCAAAATATACCTACGTTACTAAAGTGCTAAGTGCTTTCTTCATAAAAAGACTTTTCCAACCACACACGTCGTATGTAAGTGAAGGAAATTCCCATGTACAGTAACTTAACTTTCTCCACTGATGGCCACAATGGTAAAAAGTTTCTTTGCGTTTGCTAGTTAAGTAAAAGTAATATTAACACTATACGTTGAGAAAACTCAAGTTTGGAAACAAGTTTTTAATGAAAACCATTTTTTCATAGCAAGCTTTTATAGCGCACTATACCAGGGCCTCGAGTCTGCTATTACAATATTGTCAGAATGGTCTATCATTGATGTCATATTTGTCGATTTTGACAAGTTTGGTAATCTACTAATATAATGGCGTCATTATGACTTTCCAATGGTCAACCACTGACACTCCATTGAAAGAAGTGGCATAGAATAGTAATCTCGTACATATTGACAAATGAATATTTGACGTATGCGGTAATCTGCAAAAACTTTGACAGTTTATTTGATCAGCGTTTTACCATTAGAACGTTATTGTGCAATTATTGGTTTTAATATGCTCGTTATTATCATTCTACTACAACTCTATTACGAGACCACTGACTGATCAATGATTGATCATTATGAATTAGCAGATTACGAACTTTTAGCAAAATGACAGTGTGATCGTGTTGGAATAACGAATTTATAAAAATAGCAGACTTGGGCCCCAGTATAATTCTCGTCAAGACGAATCATACGAGCCCAAACTCGATGGGGTTGTGTCATTTAACTACCGAGTTTCTACGGCCACCTTCCGGTCCCATCATCAGATCAGTTCCATGTCATAATAATTTTGTATTGTCATTTAATTTACACATGCATGCAAAATTTCAGCTCAATCGATTCGATCGATGGATCAAATTTAATTTGCAAGATTTGATTACAGGCATTATTATTACAACCATCGGGACAGGTGAAACTAAATAAAAGCTTGTAATGAGTTTTATTATCATTGTATGGCAGAAAAAATATAAGATATATATACACTTATTTAATAATTGCTGTATATTATTTACACATTTAATAAAAATAAATTACGTAACTATATATTCGTATGTATACACTAAAACGAATAAAAAAACCTTAACTAATTCAAACTAACTAAAAAACATCTTAACAAAATAGTAAAATTATTATTTTTTTAAAACCCCCGACGCATAAAATCTATAAAAATTAAAAGATCTGGTTAAAGACGAGTCCAATGAGCCCAAACTCGACGTGTTTACCTACTAGTAGGCATTCCAGGGTTCTATTAACCACCTCCCAGACTCCCAGTTATAGCATCAGGTCCTCGTCATCATGAAAAATATTTAGAACTGGTTAAGACGAATGTAATGAGCCCAAACTCGATGTGTTTACTATAAGGCATTCCAGGGTTCCATCAGCCACCTCATAATTCTAGCATCTGGTTCTCATCGTCATGAGAAACGAACATAACTATTTTTAAGATAAATTTAACTGGATGGTTTTAATAATAGGCAATCCGAGGTTATATCTCTTACCTTTTCCATCATCAGACCAGCTTGATAGCTTGGGGGTATATGAATATTTCAAACATTAAAAGCGTATAAGATCCCTGCCACAGCCAAGAAATGAGCTGACGACCTTGAACACCTGAACAGATCTTCATAAATTGTATCTAAGAACCATCTCGATAATATCAGCTTTCAAATAAAAAACCGCATCAAAATCGGTCCATTCGCCGAGAAGCTACGATGCCACGGACAGACACACAGACACCTCAAACTTATAATACCCCTCTTTTCCGTCGGGGGTTAAAAAGAGGTGAGCCTAACCCATTGATTCATCAACGCCCTGCCTAAATTTTTGGAGCTAGTAAGCTCAATATTTTGAAAAGGGTTATTTTCCAACCTCTTGTTAATAAGTCAAAAATACCAACCACCTTACGTAAACCCACCATCTACAGTCTACTATTAAAGACAAAGAACCATCTTTGACTTAACACTACAAAACTCCCCGTCACTCAGCACCTACGTTTGATAGTAAAAGTAATTTACACGCGGTAATTCATTGGATCCTCAGTCCTCGGTAACAATAGGCGGAAACTGCGTTCGCTCCACATGGCGGCACCGCGTGACAAACTTGTGAAATACGTGGTGACACACTGGCGGAACGAATGGATAGCGCTGGGAGGATGTTGCGCAGGCGGCAGCATTGTGTGCGATATAATTGCACATGCCTATCAAATGCTTGTATTCTCTGCAACCGGTGAGCAAAATGAATATGTGAGGTGTAGGTGCACCCGCATTTTATCAGTTATTTTTTTTTAAGCTATTGCATAGCTTCTATCGCGGGCCTTGAGCGTGGATACCTAATCCAGAAATTCCGTAACGAAAATAACCTAACACCCCCCACTCATTTTTTTTCTTATCGGTCACCACGCTCAAAAAGTGTAACTTCAATTAATATCAAAGAAAAATAAAAACAAAGGAAAAAAATACTGCATAAATAAAATAAATAAATAATTATAATTGCATAAGTTGATAAAAATGCTTTACCGCGGCAGTCCCCGAGTGCCACACGTCTTTTTTTTTTGTATATTCTAGGAATTTCTCTCGTTAATCTCACATGCACACAACATCACATCTGAAAAAAACTATTGATGTTGGCCTTACAAATATTTGTAACGAACTAGAATCAAACCACACAGCTTTTTATCACTTTTTATCCCGTTTGATATGTCCCCTTCGGTTCATTATCTACTTTCACGAAGTTTTTGTTTTATATGACTGCGTTACTGTATTAAGGCCCAAGCGCCCAAAAAGTGCCATAAAACAGTGACTTTCTGAAGTGTGCATCTGGATTGAGGGCCCATTTTTTAAATCCTTATGAAACGAAACAAGATTTACAGGGAATTTAGTTAAAAATTAGTAAAACTTAAAGCAATGAGCCATAAATTTCTTAAACGTAAAATAAAAAAGTTATGATTAAATAACGTGGGCCCTCAATCCAGACGCTTGCATAAAGAGGCATAGTCTAAATCTCGGAAAGTACGATGTCTGGGTAAATAATGATTATTCAGGAATTTAGTTAAGAATTTCTTAAATATTTTAAGAAATTCTCAAATCTGTAGAACATCACATTACAGATTTATTGCGGTTTTCCTTGGGCCCTCAATTCAGTAATGTCATTTATAAAGAATCTGCAAAAACTGAATTTATTTGACAAAATACATACGTACGACTTTATTATATTCTAATTAGATACCTCTATGAATTAGTAAAAAAGAAATAATGAACCAAGAGCTAATCGTTTAAAAGTAAATGAGAGTTGAATTTTACTGAAACGTCTGAACTGAGGGCCCAAGATTTTCGGCTTTATTGACTAGACTAAACGTCATAGATTAACGCAAAGTAGATTAAAATTTCTTACTATTTTTTAACTAAATTTTAACGTATCGTCCGTTCTTCTAGATGCTATAATTTAAGAGAAAATTAATTTTCAATTTTGTATAGGAGAACATTTTGTAGGGTGACCATAAAGTTTATCGTACCATAGGTACATTTTGTAAAGCACAGAGTAAAATTCATACACATTTGCATATAAAAGCATTATAATACGTTTTAAAAAAAAAAACTACTTACTAGATCTCGTTCAAACCAATTTTCGTTGACGGTTTGCATGGTAATGTACATCATATATTTTTTTTTAGTTTTATCATTCTCTTATTTTAGAAGTTAGAGGGGGCGGAACACACAGTTTACCACTTTGGAAGTGTCTCTCGCGCAAACTCTTCAGTTTAGAAAAAAAATATATTTGAAAGCTCAATATCATTTTTGAAGATCTATACCTACCTATACACTCCACACGTATGGCTTTGATGAAAAAAAAAAATTGAGTTTCAGTTCTAAGTATGGGGAACCCCAATTTCTTTTTCTATTTTTGTGTGAAAACCTTATTGCGGTTCACAGAATACATCTACTTACTAAGTTTCAACAGTATAGCCCTTATAGTTTCGGAAAAAAGTGGCTGTGACATACGGACGGACAGATAGACAGACATGATGAATCTATAAGGGTTCCGTTTTTTGCCATTTGGTTACGGAACCCTAAAAACACGAGGGTATCCTGTTTTTGGCATATACATATACATGGCATGTTGAACCTAGTCATAGTGCGATAAAAGTCAGTTTTCGAGGAAGGCTATAATAACAAGGTGCAGTTTTGTAAGACTTATTGGTCTGAAGGACTTTGGTTGAGAGTATTCCTTCTTACCGGCCTTTGGGATAAAACAGACTTTAACCATAGTACATTTCTCTGGTATATATACCCAGGCAAAGCTTGCTCTGAAGATTTTGATTAAAATAGGGATGAGTATAGTCTTCCCTTGCTGCAGAAGAGCTGGTTGTTGAATGTTTAATGTTTAATGTTGGTTGAATGCTTAATGTACATTGTTACAATAAATAAAAAATACTTTAAAAATATTACATAACCATTAATTTTGTAACTAATTAGGAATTATACATATATATATTTGGATGCTGGTCCCAAAACTTGGTAGAACCTGTATCTGGGAGATCCGAGTTGAGATAACTTTAATTTATAAAGTTATTATCATTGTATCGGGCGGACATGTAGAAATCCGGTTTTATAAAAATAAAAATAGGATAAGAAACAAGCTAACTTAAATTAAAGGTTTTTGTATGTAGTGTATGTGCGCACATAAGTATGCCAAATACGATTGCTGTATTATTGTTGTTTATCGCTTGATTGGAGAATTTCTGTGTTACTTTAAAATGTACTATTAATTTCTTATTTCCTCGATTTTCAAGTTAAATTTTTATATGAAGTAAATAGTTTTGTTATATTTACATCGATCGTGTTTTATTTATTGAAATTAATTTGATTGTTTTACGGATTGCGACATCTCTGGTGCTTCAGATACGATATGACTATTTAAAACTTACAAGGTACCTAGTTACAGTACGCCCGACGGATCTTGGCGAGCCTGAACATAAGCTTTGCGTATCACTCACTCTCTCTCTCTCGTCGTTCATGGCAAACGATGACGGTTAATTTATCTTTAAAATATTGAAGCTAAATAAATGTACTTATTTGTTTTAGGCATCTAGGCCCACGGTATAAATCAGACATGTAACGGAAGTTCGATTCCGAAAAGTCGAAATTTGTGATTGATTTTGCATTTTAAGATATTCACACAAAAATAGAAAAAAAATTGGGGTTCCCCATACTTAGAACTGAAACTCAATTTTTTTTTCATCAAGGCCATACGTGTGGAGTGTATAAGGATAGGTCTTCAAAAATGATATTGAGCTTTCAAATATATTTTTTTTCTAAACTGAAGAGTTTGCGCGAGAGACACTTCCAAAGTGGTAAACTGTGTGTTCCGCCCCCTCTAACTTCTAAAATAAGAGAATGATAAAACTAAAAAAAAATATATGATGTACATTACCATGCAAACCGCCAACGAAAATTGGTTTGAACGAGATCTAGTAAGTAGTTTTTTTTTTTTTAAAACGTATTAAAATGCTTTTATATGCAAATGTGTATGAATTTTACTCTGTGCTTTACAAAATGTACCTATGGTACGATAAACTTTATGGTCACCCTACAAAATGTTCTCCTATACAAAATTGAAAATCAATTTTCTCTTAAATTATAGCATCTAGAAGAACGGACGATACGTTAAAATTTAGTTAAAAAATAGTAAGAAATTTTAATCTATTTTGCGTTAATCTATGACGTTTAGTCTAGTCAATAAAGCCGAAAATCTTGGGCCCTCAGTTCAGACGTTTCAGTAAAATTCAACTCTCATTTACTTTTAAACGATTAGCTCTTGGTTCATTATTTCTTTTTTACTAATTCATAGAGGTATCTAATTAGAATATAATAAAGTCGTACGTATGTATTTTGTCAAATAAATTCAGTTTTTGCAGATTCTTTATAAATGACATTACTGAATTGAGGGCCCAAGGAAAACCGCAATAAATCTGTAATGTGATGTTCTACAGATTTGAGAATTTCTTAAAATATTTAAGAAATTCTTAACTAAATTCCTGAATAATCATTATTTACCCAGACATCGTACTTTCCGAGATTTAGACTATGCCTCTTTATGCAAGCGTCTGGATTGAGGGCCCACGTTATTTAATCATAACTTTTTTATTTTACGTTTAAGAAATTTATGGCTCATTGCTTTAAGTTTTACTAATTTTTAACTAAATTCCCTGTAAATCTTGTTTCGTTTCATAAGGATTTAAAAAATGGGCCCTCAATCCAGATGCACACCTTTCTGAAGCCTACTCCTCAGTAACGGCCAGGTTAATAAGTTTGAAAAAAATATATGTTTATTATAGATTCATGAACAACATTATCAACATTTGATTTTTTCGTGCTATTAATACTTTTGTCTAAAAAAAATATTTAGCAATTTCGCAACATTTCGCAACTTTTCCCTACTCCTTCGAAACGGCTTGGATCTTTAGAATCATTTTTACACATAAAAATTAATGGTTAAATATTCTTCAAAGTGAACATTGCTTAAGTAAATCAATCAATATTTCGCAAAGAAAATGGATTTAAAGGTCAGCCGCGCGCTTTCCGGGCGCTGTTGGCCGCAAATAAATGCACAGATTTGCGTACTGCCGCCTAGGCGGGTGCGAGAGGTGCGTCCACATAATTTTGGCCAGAAGGTTCAAGGGACTATAAGCCTTAATAGAACATTGATATAATCTATCTATAGTGAAATGCGCAGTGAAACACTCGTGAAACAAAATGAATAACGCTGGGAGGGTGCTGCGTTTGGCTTGTGGTTTGGCCCTTTGCAAAGGCAATATTTTATTTTTTTGTAAATTTATACACATATCACATCACGCCTGTAAGGATGAAGGACACACTGGTGGAAAAAATGAATAACGCTGGGATTGTGCTGCGTTTGGCTTGTGGTTTGGCCCTTTGCAAAGGCAATATTTTATTTTTTTGTAAATACACATCTCACATCACGCCTGTAGGGACCTATCAATTTGCAAAATATTCTACATATTTATGGTTGATAGTATAGCATAGAGTTCTTGACATTCTGCCTACCTATCCCCTTTTATCTCCCCCCCCAACTTTGTTTGGTTTTCAATTGATATAAACTAGTGCTTCACTGCAATCCCGCCTGCACCTGCTGTTAACTTGCAGTTAACGGTATATATTTGTAAATACCAATATTTATCGTAATTACTACTAACTACTACTACTTGTAACGTACCTTGTTTATTAATGTTTGTAACTACCAAGTTACACAAAGACACATAAACAAGTATATTTAATAATAGCTAAAACTAGCTTACACGATTGGTCATTACTCCAATCTGTGTAAACTAGTAGCTGCAGACACAAAGATATTAGGTTTATTTTCATTACTAATATTATAAAGAGGTAAGTACCTATAAAGATTCAGATTCAGATTCAGATTTATTTATTTGTAAACATAGGTTACAGATACACATGAGTGTGAGATGTTACATTTTTGTTGGTTCTCTATGCTTAGCCATTAGGCGTACAAATGTTAATATTTAATCATTTCATTGTTTATTTTGCAGTATTTAATAGAAAGCACTACAGTTGGATAGATTAAAACAACAAATAAAAATTACAATGTCAAAATAAACACCAAACTAATAGGATAATAAGAAATAAAAAAAAAATGTCAATTACACCCAATTAAAACCAATAAAAATTACAGAATCAAAACAAATACCAAACTAGTAGAATTTTTGAAAGATGTCAATTACATGCAATAAATAAAACTAATAAAAATTATAATGTCAAAACCACTAATAATAAAACAATAGAATAATTCAAAAATGTCATTAACAAAAATCTTAGTTAAAATAGATTTGTCAAAAGATAAAATAGAAAATGTCATTTAATCGAATTAATACAAGAGTGTCAAAATAAAAATAACATCTAATAATAAAGAGGTATACCTAAACAGAAAAGTGTTTTTTTTTTAGTTTGTTAAAGGTAATCTCTGAAATTTTTTCACCGATAGAAAACTACTTTATTCCTGAGTGACAAAAACATATTTTATGTGTGCGGGCGAGCGCAGGCTTGCGGACAGTGAGCAATGGGTAGCTCGCTGTCCGGCCGTCCGGTAACTGTCCGGACTAAGCCCAAGTCGTCAACGGCGCGCACTGTTCCCGCGCGCCTCAAGGAGTTGTCAGCAAACCTTAGGGGCCCAGCAGAGCCAAAGCCTACCGGGGCCTTGGACCGGGTTCTGAAATAAAGGTCCGACCCTGCTATGAAGGGCTAAGAAGGAACAAGGTGGGTTTTTTAGTCAGTAATAGTTTAACAAGCTCCGCCTAAGGTCGGGAGATGTCAATGAATTACCTAACCGAAAAAAAAAGTTGCGGTCACATATACATATGCAATAAGTGACACCTCAAGAGACTTGTATTAAAAAACCGCCACCCATCTGCATGCAATCACCTCTCATATACCTAAAAGTATATATTTTAGCCATGTACAAATCATGAAAACAGTTACGTAAAACAGTAGAATTGAAATTCAATTTCTATGCAACATATTCTATACTACCCGACCGTAACGACTGTGTCGTTGCGAAAAACATAGATGTGTTGCCGAGATGGGCTTACGCATCGGCGCGTGCGCTACATATCGAAAGCAAAATTAGACTTTATTATTTAAAGATAGAATTGGTTATGTAATGGTACCTTTGTAATGATGATGATTTGATCGATCGTTGAAAGACAGTTATATTACATGCTGGGATAATATTATACAAAGTGAAATTTTCCTTCAAGCTGACTGCAATTAAGAAGAAATCTGTTACAAGCACCTCAAAGATGAAAAAGGTTAGAAAGGAAATACTTTCCGATTTGTACTACAACGAGTATCGCCACTTGTCTCCCACCCTTTGACTCCACTACAGGCAATAAACCAACACGAACGCGCATTACGCAACTAACAGACCAGGCACACTTAGATCGCAAGTTTGCTATTGGTTGTGTCAATTGTGAGCATGATCATATTTTGAGGCACGCCTGCTCCGTTCACAAGGGCATTCTATCATCTTTCATCTTTTCTGTGATTGCAAGCCACTGCTAAATTGGACAAGAAGACGATGGACACCACTGTAACCTTTTTGTTTTGTAGGATATCAATAAGAGGCTGCTTTTCCACTCGCCTATCGTAAACATCAAGCATGGTTGAAAAGCTTGTTACTTCATCTAACGCAATCCAACGCGATGTTTGACGAAAAGGCAACGCGAAAAAAGAGAGATGATGCTTGACTCTGTTAGCATTCGGTAATTCCATGATTTAACCGAATATTTTATAAAACTTGTTCCAGGAAATACATGTTTTTTTGAAACCCTTAAAAGTTTTTGAAAAACATTGTTATTATTTAGAATCTTGATAAAATTTGCTAGGCTTGTATGGATGTACTTTTTTGACTTTTTAAATTTTTGAGTAAATTATGAAGTGTCAAAGTTCATGCAAAATAGCAGATTTTTAGAGATCTTAACTGGATTAGTTTTACAAAAATTTATAAATTGATTTCCATAGAAGCCTAGATAATATCTACAAGATACTGTGTTTTCAAAATATCTAATGAAAAATGTATATAACGCCATAATCGCGTACGAGCGGTTGTGTGAAAAACAGTGAAAATGTATGTGTCGAGATGTATCCCTTAAATAGCTTGTTCCGCTGTGACTGGATAGAGAGCGAGTGTCAGACTTTTACAGACTAAAACCGACCTGTGTTGCTTCAGTTCCTTTGCATCCTAAAGCGAACGGACCACTAGAGCAACTCGTTTGAACAAGATACTACGAGAACTAGATATTTTCATTATTAAAAAGCTATACCTACTATTGCTAAAAGAGAGAATTGAATTTCAAAGACATTGCAAATAGCCTAAAACAAACGCAGATATCCTCAAAACTGTGAAGGTGAAGGAACACCTGAAGAAATCGACACGTCCTAGAACCGAAGTGACATCCACCAACCCGCACTGGGTCCGCGTTGTGAATTACGGCCCATTCGCTCTCTTATAGTAGATGCCTGAGTCGCTGAAGTGGGAACATTATAAGGTTTATGCTTATGTATTATTGTACCTATAAACGCAGACATAATATTGCGTTAATAACATTAACTAACTGAGAAGTCGTTTAGAGTTACTGTGGTCCTATATATAATGATCGTTTAAAAGCCTCTAACATAATCTGCCAGATAAAACTAACGATATTGGTCAAGATAAGTGCACGAGTCTTTAAAATATAGCTGTCATCCGGTGTATCGGTCACCCATCTAATGACTGACCTAGTTAGGGAGTTGCTTAACTCTACTTAGTGAAGGATATCAGTATATACATGATACTTAGTGTGGTTGGAATGGCTCTCAATCTATCTAGCCTTTTTTCAACTACGCTTTTTTTTTGAGGTGGGATATAGTCTTTGACTTTTCCCACTCTTGGGTGGATCAAGAGAGCATGTAAGACTTTTACCACAAAATAGATAGGTACAGAAGTCAATCTCATGTATGTACTTTTTTTTTATGATGGTAAAATCATCCAATGACAACCCCCGCTCTTGGGCGGAGCGGCAGATAGTGTCAGACTCTTACTGACTAAAAGCCCACCCCGTTCCTTCTAGCCTTCATACTGGGGCTCGAGTTCCCTTTCGGATAACCCTGGCCCCAGTAGGCTTCGACCCGACTGGGTCCCTGCTGTTGCTGACAACTCCTTGAGGCGCGCGGGAACAGTGCGCGCCGTCGACGACTTGGGCTTGGTCCGGACAGTTACCGGACGGCCGGACAGCGAGCTACCCATTGCTCGTTGTCCGCAAGCCCGCGCCTACGATTCATGTATGTACTTCATTTTTTATATATGATATAAGATCGCGCCGACGACCGGGCGATTGAGCCGAGTTATCGTGTCCGTGAACAGTGTCTATGTGTGCGTTGCCCGAACGCGCTTTGTATGTAGCTTGTCTTCTGTACTCATCTGCTTTTACTGACAAAAACTACTCTACATTGCATGTTGAACTTAGTCGTAGTGCGATTAGAGTCAGTTTTCGAGGAAATGTTTTTCAATAGATTAAGATTGAAAAAAAAGTTACAATTAATAGTGATAACATGTTTTCCTCATACTTTACAATCGGAAAAACTAATTTCCTTGCACGTAAAAACCTATAATTCTGTACTGTAAACAATAAAATATAACTTGTAGCAACAAAATGCGTGTTCACTTGCACGATTTTAGTATCTTGTGAAATTTGCGTTTGCGCCGCTGACAGCGAACGCAGCGCATCGTAAAATTTAATAAGGAAATATTTGAAAACGTCCAATATCGTAAAATTTTATATTTTCGATCAGCGATGAAAATCTTACATTGTGGTAGTAATGAGTTTCTGGGTGTTTAGTACCACTACTAACAATTATATTGGGTGTGGAAAACATCGTGAGGAAACCGGCATGTCCTAGAACCAAAAATTCGAAGACATGTGACATCCACCAACCCGCACTGGGCCCGCGTGGTGGATTACGGCTCATTCTCTCCTAAAGAGGAGGCCTGAGTCCCAGCAGTGAGAACATGAGATGGTGGTCAAACGCAAGCCTAACAATAATAATAAAAAGACGTGTGGCACTCGGGGACTGCCGCGGTAAAGCTATTGCATAGCATTTTTTATCAACTTATGCAATTATAATTATTTATTTATTTTATTTATGCAGTATTTTTTTTCCTTTGTTTTTTTTTCTTTGATATTAATTGAAGTTACACTTTTTGAGCGTGGTGACCGATGAGAAAAAAACAAATGAGTGGGGGTGTTAGGTTATTTTCGTTACGGAATTTCTGGATTCGGTCTCCACGCTCAAGGCCCACGATAGAAGCTATGCAATACTTAGCTTAAAAAAAAAAAAAAAACATTATAAGGCCGACCACGCTACATACATGCTATTTTGGGGGTGTCCAAGAGGTGTGTTAATATTTTATTTGAATTATGCTTCTGCCTATTGAATTGAATAAATTACATACCTGTAAATTCTCAATAAAACCTCACATGTTAATTGTGATCAGCTGATGCGAATGCACATAACCGGTCATTGTGGTGATACTTGAGGAAGACCTATGTCCAGATAAGGCCCTAACTCTCGAGCAGTGCTATAAAACAGTGACTTTCTGAACCCTACTTCTCGGTAATGGCTAGGTCAATAGGTTTGAAAAAAAATATATGCTTTTTACAGATTCATGTAAAAACATTATGTATGATTTTTTCGTAAGACAAAAAAAAATTAACATGATATTTTTTCGCTTGTTTTCCGTACTCCTTTCAAACGGCTTTGATCCTTAGAAATATGTTTACACAAAAAAAATGTTAATTATTTTCAGAATGTAAATAGCATATTTAAATCAATCAATATTTCGCTAAGAAAATGGATTTAAAGGTCAGCGAAACTCTATCCGGGCGCAGTTGGCCAAAATTAAATAAATAGATAGATACGCGTACGAGTACCTGTATCTGTGTACGAGTATCTGTGCATTTAATCTCGTCCAGATGTACAAGGGATTATACGTTTTATGTAGTGATTATTTTCGGCTGAAATGATGATGATGAGAAGTGGTGTGAAGGAAAAGGCTGAGTTTGAATAGTATAGCTCTGCAGGACGAAGACGGATGGACGGCGTCCTTCTTTCCAATTTTCCTTTCTTCTGTAATATCAAGAAGTGAAAGTAATACCTACAAGAGGAATGGTGTTATATATTGCCTTTCTTCTAAAGAATTACAAATTGATGTAATTCCTGGCAGAAGTTACTATTATTTGATTGATTCGAGAGTTTCTATTGAACCTTGCAATAATGTATGTTTGCTATGAACTCATTAGACTTGCATTGTGTACGGGTATCGACCAGTAACTTCACAAGCAGGACACTGTTCCCACCAGTTACTTTAAAGATTTATAATATGTACAACATATATTGGATTTTTAATGGACAGATGAGCGGATAGCGGCTGCTTATATATGACGAGATCTATATTCCAGAAACGAAGATCCAAAGGATTTCAATCATGACACAGAGTACTAGAAAGATGATGATGACGTTGATGCAATTTGAGCTTAGGAAGTTTAGACTAGGCTGCAAAATTGTTCAAAAGACAACTAAAAATTTAAAAGATTTATACTCTCTCGCTACAATAGAAAGAGAATTCACTTGATGATGTCACACGTAAAAAAAAGAATCTAACAGTTTAGTAGTTTAGACGGCAGTGACCAATTTTTGGGTTGATTACCAAACCATAAATCCGATAATATTCGTTCACATAGATGTATTCTTGAATGAGACCGCGAACATTACGAGTGTTGCCAACAATCCAGATAAATGAGAAAATCAGAAATCAGAAACGTTTAGTCCGAATAGACCAGATACAGGAACATTCCAAATGTCAAAATGTCGGTGAGTCAAAAAAAAGTGAAGCTAAATTGCACGTTCCAAAGCGTAGATCTCTATGGAGTAGAACGTGCAAGAAACTCCATGGACACTCTTTTAAATCATAAATCTTGGTTACATATTAGGTGCGATTGAAGAAGCCTGTAGTACATCAAACAGTAGACAGTTTTAGGCTGATAATCATAATCATATATACTTACCACTCAAACCTAATTGCTAGAAAATTTCTGATAGTCACTCTTCTTCATAATCATCATTTGCATTTCAGTCAGGGCCTACCACTACCACTTCGTATCGTCCATTACGGTTCCATTAACAATATTGATCGTAAGAGCCTTTGTGTAAACACTGATTAATATTACAAGGACGACTACTATATGATTGGTTTCATACATTATTTTGTGATTGTTGCTATCTTCGGTTAGGACGCTTTATCTGATGATGACCACACCTCAGATGAACAGCAGAGGTGTACCTAAAGGCACTAGGTATTTTTTCAAGGTGTGAACCCTACGCGTAGAGATGATATTTCCTGTGATAATGTTTCAAAGAGTTAGTACTGCGGACCGAAAATGGCAACTAAAAAAACACGGGTGGGTTAATCAGTAAAAGTCAAAAAGCTGTACTTAGAGACTGCTGTTCGATAAGATATCCTACAGTTTGATTGAAACTAGCTTTCGTATTCATCTACCGATGTTCTTTTTAGATCATATTATGGAACACTAGCTTTTATCTCGGCTTCACCCGCGTACACAAAATATAGCTTATATATACTCAGGAATATAGCAGCTTTCTATCTGTGAAAAAATGTTAGCCATCGGACCAGTACTTCCAGAGACCTCTTAAAAACAACAAAACATAAAAACAAACCTTACCTCTTTACAATAATTAGTGTAGACAAAAAAAGAAAAAGTTAACATTTGCCTGAGGGTCGAAATAGTTAGGGTTGATCACGTGACATATCGTACACGTGCCTAAACAAAACTATAGTTAAGAATCCAAATGATTTATTTGATTGAAACATTATAAATATATAATTCTGTCCAATTTAGTAATTTGATAAAATAATAACGTTAATGTAAGAAGTCATTGGGTAGTGTAATAGCATTATTGATTTTATGATTGACATAACTTAAAATAGTCTTATTGAGCACATTTGTTTATTGATCAACTTTGTTAATTTGTTTGTGGAAAATTTTCTTCCGACCAATTTAAATTTATTGACTTCTAATAAAAGTTGCTTGTAAGTGCTGGTATTAGTTATGTAGTTACTCCTCTTTCTTCCTGGTTTAGATAAGTGAAAATATTTCAACTCAACCTTGTTTCAAAGCCTAATAATACTATCTTCCTACCATTACCGTTCTATGAACTGTTTGCTTCTGAGAAACAAATAATTTCTATATTCACTATTTGCGTATTCTCAAAAAGTTAATAGAATTATCAGAGCACTGATCGGTTGGATTTGTTTTTTCACAATAGCGTTGCTTATTTATATACAGTATGCATCTAAGTATGTATTTTCTATTGTATTTGTCTTGATCTGTTTGTCTATTTCTTTAATTGCACCTGCCATTTGTTATGTTTCTGCACCACCATCGAATGGTTGAAAATGCCTAAGGCATTAAGTCCGCCTTTGTACATTGTTAGGTGCATAAAGAGTTAATAAATAAATAAATAATATTATATAATTTTTGAGGTGGGATATCATCAAATATTTTTTCTCGCTCTAGGTCAAGAGAGAGTGTTTGACTGTAACTAACTAAAACTCACTTATTTTCTTTCAGTTACGTTTTGTGCTCTAGGGCCACGGTAACTCTTTCAAACAATCTCACACAGCCCTAATAGATTAACTTTGACCACTGTATAATAATCAACCTCCAATCATCCACCATTGATTATTATAAACTAAGACTTAATCCTTTTACTATGAACGTTAACTAAATTCTCAGCACCAATAACTAATCTTAATTCAATATTTTCGACATCCTGTCCTCCTTCGGCTCTGCCTACATCAATTCTTGTAACAGTATGAATATGTAAATCAGATCCCACGTTCCCATCGCTCTGATCAATGGTATTCTTTCTCATACATTCTTGGAAAAGGTGACCCTGAGATTTTTGCAGATCGGTCTCAGAATATAAAGAGGTACTTACTGTATTTAATTTATTGCTTTGTAATTTGAGTGTTTTTAGGGAGGAATGGATTACATAATGTCTATTTTTGATACGAAATTTGTAACTAATACGTCTTGTTTTTCAATATTTTTAGGAACATATCCCTTGATATTTTGCTGTGTCATAGCTTGTTAAATGTTACTCTATTTCAATATATCACATTCTAAATTTTGGCAGATATTGGGTAGATTTATGCATTGGTATACATTAATGCACAGATTACTAAAGGCTATAAATATTTTATCGCTGTAAAATTTAATCGTTTCTCATATGTAAAAGTCGTCTCTAAGTACCTATTACGTAATTCTGCACCTACTCCTTTTATTATCATAACAAACTACATTTAACTGTCTTCATCAAGTATCTATACGATCAGTTTATCTCAATAAAAGTCGAGAGTCGGAAATAATTACCGTCCATTGCTTGACAACCTGTTACTGAGGTTGTTTTATGCAATCAAGTACTTTTCATTCAGTGTTGCATTTCAAATAAGTTTTTCCTGACCTCCTTATTTGCAAATATTGGTCTTAATTGGTATCTATGGTTTTGTGAGGTTACACACTATAACAGTCCGAAGAATTTTGAAGAAATTTTCCACCACCAAACTCCATGTGTCCATTATGTCTATGCCCTAAAATGTTCTGCTTATCGTAAGCAAGTAGTGCACTATATAATTTTGTTGTAGAATCACCAGAATGAAACGCAATATGCGGTATGCGGTCCAGATAAATAAATAATATTAAACCATGAGACCCTCTGATTTATTTTGTGATTAGTACTACTACTACTGTATTAAATTACAAATAACCAGATATAAAGTGTATTAATGAAGAACAGAATAGTGTTGTTTGTTTTGTAAATATAAATACAGTAACTATACGGAGATGAACAGTAAAAATTACAGCCATATTTTTTTCAGAAAAACGCCATTTGACGCTAAAGTCAACAGAGATTTTACTAAAATATTCATAAATCTCATATTGATCGTAATCACTATATGATGATCAGTCTGATCATTTGAGAACTCTTTCAGTTAGAAATTAGTTATGGTATCTTTATCACGCTTTGTCAGGTAAAAAGCTTTGAAACCTATTTTTAAGACATTCTCCTTCTCTTCTATACTGAAATTAAACTGAATATTCTTCATTAAAACCGATTTACAACTACCTGCAACAACGTTATAACACTATTCAAATGATACAAAATTAACGTTTAATATTAATTCCGCCATCATTATCGCTTTCATGCTCAAGGCGCGACTCCGGGGCAGCGTCACCGATGACGTCATCATACACGGTCTACCGCACATCAATGAGCATGCGCTTCGCCCATCTATCACTGAGTGCTATGTGGGAATTGTGTAATGTGCTCGCTTTAATCGTAATGTTGTGAATATTTGCAAATAATGTACACGAATATGTGAGGCGAATATGAAAAATATTGTGGCTCAAAAAAATTATTTGCAAATGGGAAGAAAAAAAAAGGATTTGAGAGGCTTATCTAACTTACAGAGGACGCCTTTCGTCTGAAATTTTGATAATAATAACCAAACAGTAAAGAAAAAAAAAGATTAATTCGAGAAAACACCTAACGTTTTTACAAGCATGCGATTTCACAGTTTGAGTGTAATAAAAACTTTGATGAAGTGTAAGAAGTGTAATAACTTAGACCATTACAACTTCATCTGTCTATCAAGCAAAGCTATCAACGCAGGGTAAAATAAGTAAAACATCAATGCCTCTGAGTTACCTAACAATGCTATTATACATAAAGTTAAAAAAGATGGAATATAACATAGACACTTATCGACATAAGGAATACCTATAAACAGACAATTAATGTATTAACAATCATTAATCGTTTGCCTTATTCCATTGGTATTTACCCAGCAATAGAAAATTGCGTAAATATGATGGCTAACTTTCCAAGCCACAAATCTTTTGAATATTAGCTTCGTGTTGCGCAGTCGCAGCGGACATCACATTGGATATTGTAATATTGTGCGAGCATTCTGTAATGTGAACTATGAAATGTGAGGCTGTTACTTACACCGACAGGTTACGATAAAAAGACTAAATATTTTATTCATTTTTAAGTTTCCGCTTGGGTTTTGTGTCATCATCAACTTCTTTCCCTTCTCTCATAATACAAGTATCAGGTTGGCCATCTTCTTTCATTCTTCCCTGCGAACCTTTGCGTTATTATTATACCATTAATAACCACCACCTCATTCCTCTTTGACCACCTTCGTCTTCATTAATTTCTTATGGCCAAATGCGTTGTAACTTTCTCCACCACATGCCCATAAAACAAACGCTTCCCTTTCAGCTTGTCTAGCACTGGTGTCATTTTCAAACCTCCTGTAAGTATACTAAATTCGATAAACCGTAGTCATACCGTACAAATAAATATCCAAACACTCAAATCATCACTGCGTGCAATATTTAATTCGTCTTCTTTTAATTTAATTAACTGCTTTATTTATGTCATGGCTTTCATTGGAAGTTCAGCTAAGGAGTGAAATTTGTGTTTCTTGATAACCTAGGGTTTTCAAAGCCAAAGTTTAATTGGTTACTTCTAAGCAAGCGTGCTCCGTCGTCACCCACATCATTGCATGGTAACATCAGGTGAAATTGTGGCCAAAGATGATTTAAATAATAAAAAAGAAAATAAAAAAATACACGCATAGAACGACAAGTTCCATTGCTTTACGACGTGTCTAAAAGCGTGTAAGGTACTCTAAATTGCTAATAAATATTTATCACGAATAAAATAACAAACAAATTACTCATTAAGTATGCAGCTATGAGCGAAAGAGTGCACCTTTTGAATGTTAATTACAAGAAAACGACAAATTTTTCGGCGTACGTTGCAAGCATATCCGAAACATTGTGGCACGTTGTACACGTGTGTTTGAAGAATCCTATTTATTTTTAAATATCTGCTCTTGTAGGACCTGGTTCTTTGACCTTATTATTGTTCCTAGTAGTTTTAGTTTGAGGAGCTTATTACTAAATTGCAGTTTTTGATTTTTATTATATCATGGGCCTTAGACAAAGTTACATTCTACAGACATATCTATAGCACATTTCAATTCCATAAATATGGACTCTAGGCAATACTCATATTTCAATTTCTTTTCAACCACAAACGTATAATTTGATACGCTCCGGTGTAACAAAATCCAGTTAATTGCGGGCCATGTCAGCACGCCACGCCATGATACTAAATGAAATAACCAGATTCGTGATAGAGTAAAATGTGTTCGTTCATCGGGAAACGTACCTTCTAAAGTGTTATATAGAGGCAGGAGCTAGCGTGGGTGTTTGTGTCCATAGTTAAGGAGATTACAGCGGGCACCTAGCCCTATGGCTAACCGTAGCTCCAACCTAATTCCTGTTTTCACAAACCACTGTCCGAATCATGCTTAATCATGTTTATTACTCAAGCATTTTCCGAAGCAACTAAAAAGCTTTGTAAACAACATTTTTGACACTTGTCTGTGGTTTACTAATCCAAATTAGGTGTATGTCAACATTTTTAGAAATCTGTTGATAGGTAACCTGATTTTTTTTACTTTAGCCGTTTAATTAGTCTGGCTTTGTGGTTTTTGAAATATCTTGTCGCAAAATGTCGGTGAAAAAGGAGTGATGAGTGACCTAGATAGCAAGCACTCATCTATTGCTATACACATTTGTCCTCTACTGCTCGCTACAACAATTCATGATTCCCTTTATCCCTAGGGCAATCTGGTTACATCTATTACCGCGCTCGCTACCGCTCTCATCACCAAGCATATACCCTGGACGTGGCCTATCTACAGCGTTTGATCGTGCTCTTGTTATAATTATGAGTGATTTAGTAAATGTTAGCGTTATAATTGTGTTTTCATGACGATGAAAGGGAAAGATATGGTATTGAAATGTATGATTTACAGTAATTCGCGTGCAGTTGGTTTGAAATTTCTAGAATTTGGTCAGACTTTGTTTGAAGTGCCGCAAGTAGCTGTTTTGGGTCCAACATTACTTACAAACAAACATACATGTAAAATTTTTGTTTTTGTATATTCTAGCATGAAAATAATATTAATATTAAAATTGTCCTTTGCAGGTAGCAGACCAAAGCAGGGTAAGCTGATACTCGAAAAGATGTTAAGTTCAATAAAACAAGAAAAATATCTTATTGAAATTCGTTGTAGTAAAAGTACAATAAATCAAACGGTAACAAATCACAAAGACTGACATTTCTGACTCACATCTCCTGAGTCACACAAATCCAAACAACCCATTTTCGTACACGAATATATTAATACCTAATGTACATATTACTTATGTAAAACAATAGATAGTTCCCACATACCTTTCACGTAAAGGTGCGAACACACATGTAGATGGTATCCGAATAATTAGTAACACTCTACGAAGAATTATTTGAAACAACAACATTTTTAACAATGAATACGGTTCATGTAGTATCTAGTTGACTTAATTATGTTTACAGTGGGAAATATGTAATTGGGGCTAGAAGATGAATGGCTATATAACTGCAAATAGTGTGAGTATGATTAAATCTGGAATATTCGATTGTTACAGATATATTTTTGAAACAATTTTTTTATAGGTGGATGTGATAATTCTGGTGAACCAAGTTGGGCTATGAAGGGCAGTTTTCAAGTAAACTTCTAGCATTAATAGAAATAAGTTACGCAGATGATATTCCAGCGACGATACCTTAGTAATATTACAATTTCCACCAAGCAGATTATTTCACGGCACTTGTCCCCCTCTTTAAGGAGTGGCTGGAGTGGCAACACGGCATTCTCACCTTGTGCATGACGTAGGTCCTCACCGAACATGGAAAACCCTTTTGCTCCACCCAGAGAGGAAAAAGTTATAGGATGACTTCCTCCCTTAAAAGTAAATGCTCAATAATTCGTCGCAGTATTTCAGCTAACTATAACCCTCAATAGTTATTAACTTGATAATGGTGAACAAAAAGCAAATGAATGATAAATCACAATTAAGTTAAAACCCTAGATTGACAAGGAAACATGGCATAGTTTAGCAACGTGAAATCTAGATACATATGTAAATAGGTAATGCTAAGCTAGGAGATAATAACACGGAAGGCAAAGGCGAGATGAATTGAGGATTACATTACAACTAGGACAAAATTATTTATTCAAAACCCAGCAGGGGACTGAAATATAGTAGTAATAGTAGTTGGCTGATGAAGTTTCACAGCATTAAGATCGCATCAAAAGGACTGGAATAATATCCTGCTGCGATCTTCCCGAGCGATTATAATTTAAGTGTCTTCAAGGCTACAATGAATAGGCTCTTAATAAACTAGCGCACTTTACCATCAGCGATTGTATCACTGCTTACCATTAGGTGAGGTCGAAGACAATCACTAGTTTATATCATTTTAAAAAAAGACCATGGAAACTAAGGTAGATCGATGATCTGGTGAGTGTCGCAGAATTTCGTTGAATGCAAGTCGCATAGGATCGGTAGTTACGGTGACACTTGGGGGAGGCCTATGTCCACCAGTTGACGTCTTTTGACTGAAATGATGATGATGATGCTGATAGATTTTTTCTTTTTCAAGAGATTTTTATAGTACCATATTAACTATCTTTGGTGGTTTTCTTATTCCATTTTCTTTCCCCTGTCATTCTATCCACTCCCTTTTCTTTCAGTGAATTCCTCACACAAACCATCCATCTTTTCTTTAGCCAAATATCAACACACCGCAAATTAACTACCAACTTTATAACAAAACAAACGTCAAAGAACATTACGTTTCCAGTTTCTCCTGTCTTGTGGCCACCATTGAAGTGTCTACCAACCTAACACTTACTAATTAATGGTACCTACTTAGAAATCAAGAGTGAAACTACGTGTGAGTTATCGTACCCATTATAATAGACAATAGCCATAGGTTATAGAGGTTTTAGGACACGGAAATTTAATTCCGGGTAAATTGGTTTTAAAAGGTAAACCAAACATTAGTTGATTCCGTATTTATCTATTCAGAAAAAATAGGTGTTAAATGTACAGTATTTTATAATGAATAACAAATAATATTACTGCCAAATGCCTGCACTTATTGGCAGGTCCACTCAAATCTGTGTGGTTCTTTCCTCAAAAGTTCATCTCAGACACTAATCTGCACGATTCTCATATGATTTGAACTAATGGTCAAATGTCACATATTTGCTGTATAATTTAAAAGAAATGTTGCCCCATGAGTTTGTTTCGGTGTTTATTCTCTTAGGGTAGCTAGGAAACACCGGCCTCATCTAGCAATTCAGCAATCTAGGAATTAACTTTATCTAGGGTATTATGTACATCTCTGGCCTAGCTGTTTGCAAAACATAAACATGACGCCTTAAAGTAGCTTTAGTCAGCAGCTTTTGCTCGTTGAAGGGCGACGTAAAATACGCGTTTTTTTTTTTAATATATAAAATATGCACTATCTCATCTAATATCATGGCCCTTTAGTTTGAAATACTTTGATAAGCATTAAGAAGCTAGAGAATACACAACTGCACCCTAACATAACATACATATTATGTAACTTATAACGAAAAGAACACGTATTTTATGAATAGACCTTTGTATAAAAAACCTGGTGATTTTATTTTATTAAAAAAAAACTAATTGAATTTAATTTAAACTCTTCTGTCATATTCATACTCCATAAGTTATTTATAATATGGACGTTTCGACGCACATAACTTCAAAATTTATGTTTTTTTTATAGTCTTGCTCTTATACCGAGCTAGATGATGACAAATCCAGTAGATTTTATTTTTTTGTTGTTAAATTAAACCGTAAAACGATGAAGTTATCTCCATTCAGCGTTTGTATAGAAGTATGGTCGACTAAGGCGCCCTTAAGGCACTAACCCAATATTATTAGCAATAGTTTATGGTCCATTACTTCAATTCTTGAAACATGATAGTTGGTACCGAGATTGTTCTAATCAAATTGATACTATACTGTTTATGTCAGATTACATGATAAGTCCAATTAATTATTTAGATATATGGTTGGTTATTATGTTTCTAACTAAACAGGCGCAAAATGGCCCCATAGCTGGAACTCAGACCTCCTCTTTATAAGAAAGAATGGGTCGTAATCCACCACGCGAGCCCAGTGTGGGTTGGTGGATATTACATCTGTACATCATCATCATCAGCCTTTCAATGTTCCCACTACTGGAACTGAGGCCTCTGCTCCAGGAGAGGGAATAGACCGTAATCCACCACTCGGGCCCAGTGCGGGTTGGTGAAAGTCACATGTCTTCGAATTTTTGGTTTAAGGACATGACGGTTTCCTCACGATGTTTTCCTTCACCGTTTTGAGAGCAGTGGTGATTAAATAAATTACACAAAGTAATAGCCTTGGGCATTGTCGTTCACTTAATGGATCTAGTTCATCAAATCTCGTTCCGTGAAGTGAACTCGTTCCGCTAACTCGTTCCACAGTTCATTTCGCTCCTTGACTTGGTACGATATATAGTACTACTGATTCAAAGAGCGAAATGAACTGTGGCATAGACATGTTTTCGAGGAACTTGTTTAGCTATTCGTTCATAAACTGTGAACTATAACAATAAGATACGTCACCTATGAAATTCAGTTATAATTGTCAAAGATGTCACTCACTCAACGCAATTCGACTCTCTAACCAATTTAAAAAAACCGACCTCATAACGTAAACAAAGTTGTATAAAATAGAATGTTAATCTAAAATAAACTTATTGCTTTATGAAATAGAGACCAAAATAGTTAACATCTCCAGAATATCGAATATTAGGAAAGCTAAACAATAATTGTCAGTGTGTGTAAATGCGACAACGAATCAGATCTTGCTAAGTGCATGTAGACGACTAGACGTGTACAACAAAGGGCTCTCGTTCCTACCTACACACACTGACGCGGGCTTAGACTTTCACTGTGTTTGAGCAGTTCATCGGAACGAATCGCTCCGGAGTTACTCAAGTCTGTAGACTAGAGACGCGGGAGTATTTTGAGCCGGTGAACTATGGAACGATAATTCCGCACAGTACTGAACGAGTTCAGTTCGTTCACTGTGTTTGAGCAGTTCATCGGAACGAATCGCTCCGGAGTTACTCAAGTCTACAAAGTAATGCGTCTGGCTGAGTTCGAACCCGCGACCTACAACTCGTAAGTCGGGGCCATTACCACTCAGCCACCACTGCTCTCATATGTGTACAATGGTGATAAAATAAATTACACAAAATAAAGAACCTGCCTGGGTTTTAACCCGACAACTGTTGTCCTATCAAACATAGTGCTATCACTGACCCTTTTCTTTCATAACACTCCTCACACCATTCATCCATCACTGACAGGAGGCCAAAGATGGATTGGTTCCCATCTTCTCATCATCATCATCATCATTTCAGCCCATATACGTCCACTGTTGGACATAGGCCTCCCCCAAGTGTCGCCACAACGAACGTTCCTGCGCGTCTCGCATCTATTGGTTTCCCGCAACCTTCACCAGGTCATCGGTCCCATCCCATAATACTTCAAAATACATTAAGCTCTAAGCGGACGCCGGCGTTCGCTCACTCATTGTCTCTCTATTGTGTCTCTAATTATGGTATTACAATGGTTAATCAATTTTAGCACACTTTGGCTTGTCGGAATAAAATCAGCAGCGCACTAAACAAACACTTTTTACGTTCTAACTTTAAATGGATCTTTTAAGGGGCCGGCGGAGGATGAATTTCCATACAAACGTAATACCACGCTCATTTGCAGTTGGAGCATATTTCCAACATATTATGATGATATTTGGTTATAGACAATATTTATCTAGGTTCCTACGTCTTTCTTTTTTAAAAAAACAAAAAGAAATTTAAGCAAATTGTATTTCGCACTTTTTTATAGCGTAAATGGCAAAACATGCCATTTGGCTTTTCTTGTATTAAAAATAACAATATTTCTAATATTCTCGACGTAGGAACTCAGGAGGAATCACTCAGTAACATTTTTATGTCTTCCTACATAAAAATGGTATTGTCTGCAAGATTCAATTTTTTCTGAAGTTTTTTTCATTTTGAAATGATGATTCACCTGATCGCAAATCATATTTTAATGAACATAGAACGGGCCCAAGTCTGTTATTTTTATAAATTCGTCATTCCAACACGATCCCATTGTCATTTTGCTAAAAGTTCGTAGTCTGCTAAATTCATAATGGTCGATCATTGGTCAGTCATAGGTCTCGTAACAAATTAAAAGCAATGGCTGCATAACGACGTTCTAATGGTAGGTCACTGATCAAATGATCTGCCAAAATTTGTACGTTAGATAATCATTTGCCATTATGTACGAGATAACCATTCTTTGCCATTTCTTTCAATGTCAGTGGCCATTGCAAAGTCATAATGACGCCATTATGTTAGTACATAGATTACCAAACTTGCCAAAATTAACAATTATGAAGTCAATGATAGTAGTAATAGTAGAAGTATATGACTGGCCTGTTGGTCTAGTGGTTAGTGACCCTGACTGCTATGCCGGAGGTCGTGGGTTCGATTCCCACCCAGGACCAATGTTTGTGTGATGAGCACGATCATTCGTTCTGTGTCTAGGTGTAATTTTATCTGTAATATGTATGTGTTTAGAAATATTTATGTATGTTTATCAGTTGTCTAGTACTCATAACACAAGCTCTGCTTAGCTTGAGACTAGATGGCGTTGTGTGATAGTTGTGGAATATTATATTATTTGTACAACTCTTACACTATTGTATAGCAGACTTGAGGCCAAATGCAAAAAAAAAACTTAAATAAATTTTAATTTCGCGGCTTCCTTCTTCCCCACAAAAGCTCCACAAATCTATAACAAGTAAGAATGGATAGATAGATCCCTAGATACTTATCCACCTCTAAACCGTTTGGAATTCTGCCCACCGTGTACCATAAAAGCGCGCGAAGCTACGTCGGTATGTCCATCTGAATATTCATGTTGGTACCACCATACATCCGATGGTGTATTGTGTTCGCCGTATTCCCATAGTTGTCCGAGCAATTGTCTTTTTGAATGGAACTGACAAGGTCATTTTTGTATGGGTTTAATTAGGTTTAAGTGATTTTGTATGACTAGTGTTTTGTAAGTAGATTTTAGATGGGTTTTTTAATGGGGCTGGGATTCATTATGTAATACCGTGATACCGAGCTCTTAATGCAATCCATTTGACGACTCAAACTGAACTGGTGAAGGGGTGGAGGTATATAGTTTCATCCCTCTTTCTCGCTCGCACGCTTGACATTTCAACAGGTCATGGTAAGGTCTCAGATGGTCGGTGGAGCTGAAAAGGTCTAGAGTGGTGACCGTATACAGGAAGGTTCAACATTGGAACGCCTACCACTACCACCAATACCACTACGCTTTTTGCGTTGTGGTCTCGGCATTATGCTGAGCGTTCGGTCATTTTGCTTGGAAGTGGCGCATTGTTTCCATTAATGTAGGTTTCTGTCATTTGTGAATACTTTTCGGTCTTTCCGGCAAATAAAATATTTTTCTTTCTTTTTAGGGTTCCGTACCTCAAAAGGAAAAAACGGAACCCTTAAAGGATCACTTTGTTGTTTGTCGTCCGTCTGTCTGTCAAGACCCTTTATCTCGAAAATGCGTGGAGGTATAGAGTTGAAATTTTATATACTCAGGTCTGCGGTCCCTTCAAGCTGTGAAAAAATCAAACTTCTAAAATAACGGATAAAAAAGATACGGCCGTTTATGTCGCAAAAAAACGTATATTTTGATGCTCTCAAAGACCGAAATTCATAGAGTACTCTCGTTGACCCAGAATCCTGAAATTTGGCACAAAGCAAGGTCTTATAGCACAGGTTTATGGAAAAATCTGAAAATAGTAAATTTACTTACGTCACAAAAAAAAATCCAATCCGGAAAAATCTTCGAGAATTCACTCGAGAATTGTAGTTTGCACGGAACCCTCAGTGCGCGAGTCCGACTCGCACTTGCCTAGTTTTTTTAAATGTGGACCGATGACTTTATGAGAGTGGTGGGAATCTGATGGATGGGAGATGGACACACAGGACCGCGATGTCAGTCAGTCAAAAAAGAAAGTGATGCTAAATTGAACGTCCCAAAGCGTAGACCTCTATGGGGAAGAACGTGCAAAAAAGTGATTTCTTTTATATTTCGCAATCGGTGCTACCTTAAACGATCCTCTGACATATTCTCTATCAGAGCACTTTCATTTCGCTCATGAGAAGCTTTTGTTGTTTTCATCACCATTCTACCCAGACATGTGTAGTTTTTCATCATTCTTCAAACCAGTGCAGGTAGAGCAGTGGTGGGCGAGTGGTAACGGCCCCGACTTACGAGTCGTAGGTCGCGGATTCGGACCCAGTAAGGCGCATTACTTTGTGTAATTTATTTCATAGCTAATGCACTCAAAACGGTGAAAGAAAAAAATCTGAGAAAGCCGGCATGTCCTAGAACCAAATATTCGAAGACATGTGACATCCACCAACCCGCACTGGGTGGATTACGGCCCATTCCCTCTACTAGAGAGGAGGCCTGAGTCTCAGCAGTGGGAACATTAAAGGCCGACTATGCTTCAAACCAGAAGTATTATAATCCATTCTCAGGTCAAACCAATAAATAACTCAATTTTTCCCATACAAAATATGTTCCTCTAAGGCAAAATTTATTGTGGTCTAGATTCGTGTGGTATTACCGTACGAAATAGGACTTTATTCTACGAACTTGCCTACGGGCTACTGTCCGTACCAGTTACGATTGATTACCTTAAAACGTGTTACTATTTTCATTTCATCGTATTTCCATTGGTGTTTGGAAATTCTGGCTTAGTATAGCCGAGTAGAGTCCTGTGTTTCCACTATTTGCTTTTATTTTTGCTGAACTGGACCTATTTGGCGCCGCCGTGAGACACACATTGTTAATTGTCTCTTTTTAGGGTTCCGTAGTCAACTAGGAACCCTTATAGTTTCGCCATGTCTGTCTGTCCGTCTGTCTGTCTGTCCGTCTGTCCGTCTGTCCGTCCTCGCTAAATCTCTGTGACAGTTAGCACTAGAAAGCTAAAATTTGGTACCAATATGTATATCAATCACGCCGACAAAGTGGTAAAATAAAAATTCGAAAAAAATGTTTTATTAGGGTAGCCCCCCTATATGTAAAGTGGGAAGTGATTTTTTTTTTAATTTCAACCCTAACGTGTGATATATCGTTGGATAGGTATTTAAAAATGAATAGGGGTTTACTAAAATAATTTTTTGATAATATCAATAATTTCGGAAATAATCGCTCCAAAAGTAAAAAACAATGTGTGTGTCCCCTCTAACTTTTGAACCATAAGTTTAGAAAATATGAAAAAATCTGAAAAGTAGAACTTTATAAGGACTTTCTAGGAAAATCATTTTGAACTTGATGGAAAGAACAGTTTTTGTACAAAAAAGACAAAAAGGTTGTACAAAATAATTTCTGGATTAAGTTTGTAGTATAATCGTATATGCAAGCATTTTTTTAAACTCAATTGGGTACACTTATTGTGACGGACGGGAAACTACGGAACCCTACACTGAGCGTGGCCCGACACGCTCTTGGCCGGTTTTTTTTATATAATAATAAAATAATTCTAGGTACATGTTTTCTTTTCATTTATTTTTTTATTTATGTACACACAAGCACTTAACAATGTTGTTAACTACATTGTGTGTATCTACGAGTGTGTATGCCAAATAAAATAGTTTTCTTACTTTCTATTAAAACTAATATTGCGCAGTGGTTCGGTGAAGGACTGCTGCGCTGCGTGTGGCGGTTTTGATTCCCGCATGGAACAAATATTTTTATGGCCAATTAATAGTTATTCTGGATATGGGTGTCCTGTGTGTGTGAGTGTACATGTTTGTGAATGCAACCACGATAAAGGAGTAATCCGTAGATTACTACGGCTAAAAACACAGAGTCGCATGTATTCCCGTACCTATTAAAAAAAAACACTATTTTTAAGCTATTGCATAGCTATCGCGGGCCTTGAGCGTGGAGACCGAATCCAGAAATTCCGTAACGAAAATAACCTAACACCCCCCACTCATTTGTTTTTTGAGCGTGGTGACCGATAAGAAAACAAATGAGTGAACAATCAATCAAAATTTAATTCAATGTGTGAAAGTGTAACTTCAATTAATATCAAAGAAAAAAAAACAAAAGAAAAAAATACTGCATAAATAAAATAAATAAATAATTATAATTGCATAAGTTGATAAAAATGCTATGCAATAGCTTTACCGCGGCAGTCCCCGAGTGCCACACGTCTTTTTTTCTTCTACTTCCATTAAATTACTTCTATTATATAAATTGTTCAAAGGAGCGAAGCCACGGATTAGGGTATGCCGATCGGGGCGCGTCGGTCTCCATACATATAATATGGAAACTAGACTTGTAGAGCTACACTTGATTTACACCCCGCGACGCCACGCAACGAGTCGCTACGTACAAATCAAGCGTGTTATACGTGTGCTTCGGTCTAATGTAGTTCTAGGTTAATAGCCAGTTAAAGTTAAATACTAAATAAATTAATTACTACAATAAATTGTAACTAAAAGGAATTTTATGTAACGTTTTACGATTTACCTAACTGGAAATAAATATTTGGAACGTTTCAACTTTCACTATGAATTAGAATTCCATTTAAAGTAAACTTGCGTAATCTGAATTGTTTCTGGTCATATGTTACACGTAACATTCATATAACATGTATTAAATAAGTTGAAATAACTAAAAACTACACTATAGTGTGTAAACTATACGGTGTTATAAACTAAAAACAGCAATAATAATTAGCTGTACCTTTGTACTCTTCTATCTGTATTTATTCTTTTCTTTTCAATATTTGTGTGTACATAAATAAATACCTAATTAATATCAAAAGACCTATACCTAATTGATTTTAAAATATACATTGCAAGCTGATGCTTGTAAAATAAAAACTATTTTAAATTATCATAGTCAACTTTATAAATACTAATTAATTCCTCCACACACTCCACTAATGACAGAAACTTCAAATAAACCCATTTTTAAAATCCCCCTACCTAATACTTAAGTACATAAAGAATTCGTCTAAATATTCCGCTTAACTATTCACACAAAAGTCATTTACATTCTAAAAGCGATTGCTGTTTCTTTTGACAACCATTGACTCTGTACAAAAACGTATTGAGCAAAATCATCATTCCATTTGGCGACGACTTAAACAGTTTTTTTTTAACCAAAACTAATTCACACGCCGACGGTAGCCAAGACATAGTGGAATGAAATGAGTAGGATAGGCCTGTATAGCTCTTGAATTTTTTAGGTTAATTAAATATCTGTCTCATTTTATGAGTCTATTTTGATGTACGAGTATGTTTCCAAAGAAGCGCTATTTTACAGCAATTAAGCTTACATCACAACCAAATTCTGTATTTTTGTGAACACTGTATTCTCTTAGATGCCACATTCTATCTCAGTGATATTATATCTTACCCTTAAATCTTTTACCCTTAAATTTATAGCAAATATGTATACGTGAAAAATCAGCCCTTAAGTAATTAAATTTAAAAGATGTACCTATGAAATAATGGCAATCTTTCTCACCCAAAAAAGTAAGGTTTGAGGCAGGCACATTCAATGACATTCTCTTGGCGTAAACGATCATCGAAAGTTTGGAAAATATTAGAATTGATCACGTGATATTTCGAGTAAGCTTGTCAGTTCCATATCTACAGCATAATATCAACCCTTTTGGAAAGAACTTCGGATGCTACATTTTGCGTTTTTGCTGTAATTGGTTTTTTCTTCTTTAATTAAAAAGCATTAATAGGTATAATACCTTTCCAAAAACATATTTCTTATTTTTTATACAACTACTGATCTATTATTATAGTTCCTATTAACTTATTATTTTCTTTTTTTCAATGTGGGAAATATTCCAATGACTTTTTCAGCTCCAGGGCATTAATGAGTTTTAAAACCAGGAATGCTGTAATACTAACATAGAATTTAAGACCTTTGTTACTTCAACTCTTAATTAATGGCCTTTGTGGAACCTTTGTTACTAATATCTATGGACGATTAGACATTATTTAAGTCCGAAATAAATGTATTTTATTTTGATTACTTATTTATTAACTTATCATGATCATGGTAAGACAGCTATATTGAACTTATTGGCAATCGTTACAGCTCATAAAACTTAACTTTGTCTTCTTGACTTACTGAACCATCTCTACTGTGTCTCGCCTACAATCACGTCCTTGCGTGTACATAGCGGCACGTTGCTAGGCAACAAGTGTTGGGAAACGATAATATCGATGTCGCCTTCCAATGACGAACACTGAAGTGTCAACTTAGGTAGGAAAGTGAGGTTTATTCTGAGGACTAGATATCAACAGGCTTAGACAAATGACTTTTCAACACTCTTACTATAAACCCGCTCTTATCCCTACCGCTTTTAGCACACAATTTGCTGATTTTCGCACTAGTGGAGAAAAGTGCACGAGCATGCCATTTTTTATCGTATCAAACTGAGCGCTAATCGATCCTCGTTTATGTATATCTTAGTGAGTGATACACGTGGAAACTTGTCACTGCAGCACGAGTGCTGCAGTGGACTTGAGGTCCATAACAATTCCAAATTCCACCTCGGTCGCAAATTCGCAATGACAATCTTTCTCCATTTGTATCAAAATGTACTATTTCTTTTTCACCAAACGCTATGTACAAAATGTATGGCAATGAAATGTCAATGCCATACAATTTGTAGCAAGTGATGTGAGGTAATGTAATGACTTGTCACGTAACTTTTCCGCATAGAAAAGTCATTTATTTAAGCCTGACAGTTGTCAAGTAGTACGTAAGCTTCAAATGGGGGTCTTTGCTTTGTTTGTTTTTAATTATATGTGGTACGGCCGGGCGTGGTGGGTTCTACACGATGATTATTTTAGCAATATTTTTATTTTTTGCAAGATTCATAAAATTCCTTCTTTATCAGCTTTATAAATATTATCTATGAATTACAATGTAAATGTTATTGTAACCATAGGAGGTGAGGTAAAAGATTTGCTTACTTTTTCTTACAAGGGAGAGGGAAATCCACAATTACTTAAGTTAGTTTAAACACAGATTAAGAAAACCTCGTCAGATGAAATCTTTCTCGTCAAATATCCACCTCCTAAGAAGAAAAATGGACATGAAAATTCACGTCGTTACCCCACAGAAAAGGTACACACAAATTTCATAGATAACCTTCCACGTTAAATCCGTTTGAGTTCAAAAGTAATGAAGTGGAACGCAGTAAATAAAAATATAAAAACCAGTAACGCTGATCACAGCAGAAATTCCTACACAATGAAATATTTAAAATCTAAAAGAAGTAAAATAAAATAATGATGAATACCTGCCGGTACCGCTTGCAGGTCGTCTTACCTGCAAAAAGAAAACACACAAAGTTAGCCACAAAACTGTTTTAGTTTCAATGCTTTAGTACTAAAAATATAATGCTTGATACTTTTTTACAGAATTAGAGAAATATAAGGAAAGATATTCAGGGAGAGTTTGCCGTGAAAGTAACAGGCTCACCAGTTGAACGCACCCTAAAGGGTCATGATCATCCGAGGATACCGCACAGTCTCCTGCAAAATACTCGGCCTCCTTGCCGGTTTGATAAAGTAGGATCTGGTAGTACATTCTTGCATCAACATATGAGTGGCAAAAGGAGGCAAGTTAAGGCGTAACTTTACTGCCGCGAAAAATTTCGGCACCAAGGACAGAGTTCCAGCGGGATCTCACAGCACTATTGAGAGAGACTGTCGCAACCTAGGCACGTCACAATCATTGCGATAAATCTCAACTTGGTGGAGTGGTTAGAAAGGTACCACGGCGTCTTCACTTTCCTACTGACGCAGATCTTCACCAGACGTGGTTGTTTCCCAAAGTTCCTGTTTCCTGATACGGTGGAGCATTCTCAACTTTCTGCTGCAAAACAGCTATGTGAGTAAAGGAGATGGCTTGGAGCTTGAGAGAAAGGTAGTTATCATGCCCTTATCGCCGCAGAACCCTAGCCAACTGGAGTTAAAGGCCGATTCCTAGTCGCTTGATGACGGCAATCAAATGCCATTCTCGTTTGAGGTCTGTGGGATTGTTCGAAACAGTTACCGTGACCTTGGAACGCTAATTGATACCCAAAGAAACTACCCAGAGCGGGAAAGTTATTACCTAAGTAGATGAAAAAAAAAATCGCGATAACTCTTTCAGTCCCGTAGCTCTGTCCGACATCCATACTCCAGTCTTACATTTTATTTCTCACAAACGTACAATAATCCAGGCCAGACAAGTTAAGCAGTGGACAATGGATGATTTCTGACAGATAGACGACTCAAACCGACAACAACCGAACGTGCTACGATTGCTAACGACGTAGTGAATGAACTGACGCGGTCTTAGTGGGTGTGTAGGTAGGTAGGTATGTGGATTATTGTGACAGAAGGAATCAAAGTGATGTTTTACTTGTACTTCTACTAGACTTGTCCGTGACTTCATTTGCGTAAATGACATAGATTTCAGATAGCATATTAATATTATGATAACCGATGACTGACGGCCTAGTGAGGGTTACGGGAAACCGATAGATGCGAGACGCACAGAACCGGTCGTTGTGGTGACACTTGGGGAAGCCTACGTCGAACAGTGGGTAGTAGTAGGTTACAACTTATTTTTATTAATTTTTTTGACATTACGAGCATGGCAGTTGAGAGTTTGTCATGCTCACTCAAATATCTCGCTGTTGGTGGCACGTGTTATTAGGTCATTCAGTTCCCTTCAAAATGCTGAGTGGGGCTGATGCACGCGTCATGCTCGTGAACGAGTGCCGTCAGATGAGACTGGTCATCTCTTAGCTGCCAGTGGCTTAATTCAGTTTCTATTCTCTCTTCTTTTAATTATTTTACATTTTTATTTCATTATCTACATTGTGCTCACATAATACAAGCAACAAGTAATATGTAACCAAGCATTATATGTAACACATAATATGATTTAAAAGAGTGTCCATGAAGTTTCTTGCACGTTCTTCTCCATAGAGATCTAGGCTTTGGAACGTGCAATTTCGCTTCACTTTTCTTGGACTGACCGACATTTGACTATTCAAAAATGCCTGCAAATGGTCTATTTGAAATAAATGCTTTGACTTTGACTTTGAGTGGACGTCTTTCAGTTGAAATGATGATGATGACTAAAATTATAAACTACCAGACTAAACATTATTATGTACCTAAGAGTGCCTATACGTACACAGAAGGATTGAGATTTTCGCCGGAGGATCAAGGTTATAGACATAGCCCAAAAAATTGGCAAACTTAGGTGGCAGTGGACAGGACACATTGCTCGCAAAACAGAAAGTCGATGAGGCCAACAGATTCTGGAGTAGCAACCGCGTACCGGCAGGTTTGGAAAGAGTCCCACCTCTCACAAGATGGACCGATAACCTAGTGACTGGGGAAGGTTATGGAAATCCGATGGATGCAAGATGCACAGGACGAGTCTTTCACGACGATGATACTCTCATGTTAACTAACATTTTGACGATCAAGAGTTCGTCAAGAAGAAAAAAAAATACAATGTCCAATACACAGTTGAAAAAAAAAACATGTCCTCCATTTACTAGGAATATTAACCCTGTAACGTGAATGCATTTACAAAATTTACAAACTTGACATTCAGAAGATATCCAGACCCGGGACAACAATCTGTAAACCATACAAATAATAATGGAACCTGCGACACGCAGCGTAGCAGCCTATATTATCGTCCAACCACTGCGCCAGCCGTACCGTCTTTGATAGATAAATCGTTATAATGATATTATTTTCAAAGTTACAATATGTTGAATATATTTAGCTTCTAATTTCAGCTTAATAAGCCTCAACTTAGATGCTATAACATTAAAATCAATCAAACATAATTCAACGTAACCCAACCTAAATTCTGATCGAAGCATTCTCGAATAACTCCAAATGAAAGTAGCCCCATAGGGCACGAACATATCACTATATATAGGCAACATTAGGCTTTGCCGTATGTTCTAAATACATTACATAAATACCTATTAAGGTCACATGTGCTCATATAGATTGATTTATAACTTAATTCAATATACTACATTGTATCATTGGTCTTATTAGAGACGGGAGGTAAAAAAGTGTTGGATATGAATTTTTTATAATTTATTAATTTTTGGAGGCCTTATGGGAGTATTATATAACCTCTCAGCCCGTAATTGCGCCAATGCAACACATGTTACGCATTCGCGAATGATTCTCGCGCAATTTTGGCGCGTCTGATTAAAACAATGATATCTTCAAAACTACGTCAGTTAGCTCGCTACCAGTTATATCATTTAAATCGTTATTAAATTACCTAACAAAATATGTATAGATTAGTATAGTTTTACTTTGTAATGTATTAGTAATTGTCGTGTATGTTCAGGGTGAGGGAAACCGTGTAAGGAAGCCGAATCGGCTCTCCCACAGACGGCCATTTTTATACAAGGTGCAGTTTTAAAACTGCACAATATTTCAGGAGGTTGTAATAAAACTCATTAATAATCATATAAAAATACGATGCCTGGTCAATAATCAGTAAAACTTGTCATTTTTATTTTTTAATTTTCACCGTTTTTCAGAATAACTCTCTAAATAAACTTCTTAAAAAAAAACAGAATCACCCGTTGCGATTTATCGCACGCCGTGTCACTGTGTGTGTGAGTGCATCAACCTGTACGAGGCTCCGCCCACTTATTTTACGAAATGAATAATTTAACCTTAGATGTAGATCGAATTCGATGATCATAATGTACATTAATGTCTTAAATTTCGCTATTTAATTACTCACTTTTAAGCATCATCACAATGTGAAAATCTTTTAAAAAGTCACGTTGACGTCGCTTCGATAGGTACTTACGTATCAGCTAATGAATAAAATGTTAGGCCG
The DNA here is from genome assembly GCA_910589285.2 of Mythimna ferrago. Classification (NCBI taxonomy): domain Eukaryota; kingdom Metazoa; phylum Arthropoda; class Insecta; order Lepidoptera; family Noctuidae; genus Mythimna; species Mythimna ferrago. The sequence continues at coordinate 13,019,409 of OU342676.1, read as the reverse complement.
AGATCAATAAACCTTATAAGGCGTCCGTGCCTCCGTCCGTAGGTATCATGGAGCGCACGCGCGCGAGATTTAGATACGCAGTGGTACATGAACGTACCTACCAGACGCAGTCTGTAGGTAATGTCATTCTCAAGGTCAGTATTCCGTAATAATTTCGTTTTTATTTGTAGATTAAATTGGTGGATGTGAAATTTCCCTTCCTACTTTTTAAAGGGCTGAGGACCGACAAAAAACACTTCAAGATAATTTGTGCTAGTTACGTAGATAGGTAGATTTTTAAGTGATTTATCTTGCCTGTTAGGTAGGTATTTTTACCGTAGTTAAAATTTTTAAATCAACTTATTTACAGTAATCAAATTGATTCGGCTAACAACGTATTTACAAATGACTTTTTAAGTACTTACTAATAAAATAAAATACCTAAGCAGGTACTTATGTTACCTGGAGGTGTTGTTCAAACAGACAGCAGTCTAGCACGACGTTGCTGATTTTCTTTTAATTTCGTAGCACAAACACATTCGTTTTAAAGTGTCGAAAGCACTAATCACTAGTGATCACCTTTTCACGTAACGTACTTGCCGACCGTTGTGAGGAAACCAAACCGTAGACCAGCATCCCGCGTGCTGGCCCGTGGCTCTCGCTTGAAGTATTCCAGGATATTTTACTGCAAGGCGACAAGCAGGCCTTCGTTGCCGCGACCGTCAGCAAGCCGGGGAACGCCGAATCGTCGAAACTCGCGGAGTCTTTGCGTAGCAGCCAGCATTACCCTTTGAGATGGACGTTACGATGTTTCCACTGATAGCAAACAAGCAGACTATCTCCACTAACTCTACATTGGAGTATTGGTCTGTCATCTTTCATCACTAAATACCGCAACCGTTAACCGAAGGCGCTGTGGGCGAATATTGCAAGCGCGTGTATGCACACGTCGGCGGCATCAGTTACACTAAACTTGATCGATTGATCGATGGCGCGGGGGCGTGGCTAGGGTGTGCAGTGCGGGAGATGATTGGTGCTTTACGTTGCGTGTATGTGTGTGAAAGCGCAGTTTAAATAATGGTGCGTTTGTGTGTGTGAAAGCGCGGTTATAAGGGAGGTATCAGACTGGCAGCGTCTTAAAAAAAGGTAGTTCACACATACCGATTTCCATAAATAAGAAAAAAAAATAAAAAAAATACCTACTCATTTTATTATTGATTCGGGTCGAGAATCACTAAAATAATTACCTCCTGAATTTTTTTGCACTTTTAAAACTGCACCTTGTAGAGAGCCGGATCGGCTCTGCGCCACAGACAAGAAAATAACAAAGTTATTGACTACGTATCTATCTATGTGAACAAGATAAACATAAAAATCTACTGAATTTATTTTCTTGAGGTTTTCACCTATATTCGGTTCTTTTTACGTATGTGGGACTTTCGTGCGTAAACCGGCATGTCCTAGAACCAAAAATTTGAATACATGTGACAGTCACCAACCCGCACTGGCCCCGCGTGGTGGATTACGGCCTATTCCCTCTCCTAGAGAGGAGGCCATAGTCTCAGCAGTGGGAAAATTAAAAAGGCTGATGATGATGATGATGTTATGGGACTTTACACCTTGTTCCGCATACATCTAAATAGTTATTTGATGATTAACCTATATATTGTTTCACAACAAACATAAAAGACGTCTAAAAATTCTGCACTCACAATTTTATTAATACCACTTCAAAAACCAATTTTTTCCCATCATAAAAGCACTATAAATAAGCTATCCATCATACACAACGAGTATAGACAAGACCCGTTAACTTTTTCTTTATTTAGATCAGAGACAAGTATCGACTATTATCCGGTAGACACCCGTTTGATGGGAATTGCGGAGCCGATTCCGCTCTGTGTTTTTGTATCGAACAAGTTGTACTAAATTGGCATTAGTGACAAAAAAAGTGCGCTATTTTTATATCTTGTTCTATGTTTAGGCCTATAAAAGAGATCGTAGTGTAATTTAAAAGGCGATAAATATAAATACCGATTTTACCTTTTTTTTTTTCGATGGGAAAAATCATCTTATGACAACCCCCGCTCTTGGGCGGAGCGGGAGATAGTGTCAGACTCTTACTGACTAAAAAACCCATCCCGTTCCTTCAAGCCTACATACCGGGGCTCGAGCGCCCTTTCGGATTACCCTGGCCCCAGTAGGCTTCGACCCGGCTGGGCCCCTGCTGTTGCTGACAACTCCTTGTGGCGCGCGGGAACAGCGCGCGCCGTCGACGACTTGGGCTTGGTCCGGAAAGTTACCGGACGGCCGGACAGTGAGCTACCCATTGCTCACTGTCCGCAAGCCCGCGCCTACGGTGGCCGGAAATCGGGATCGGAATCCCGGCGGCGGCGAGAGCGCCGTTGCCTGATGCGGTCGGCCTCCTCCTTAGCGAGCATTACTGCTTCGCAGAAGTCGGCGACCGCCTGCCACTCCTCCTCGCTCCGGACCATGGATTTTGAGCGTTTTATTTATTGGTTATGTATCTAAGAATGTAAATAAGAAATTCTGCACAAAGTAGTCTGTAAATTTCGAAAATAAGCAACCTTTTATTTTTCCCGTATTTATACCTATTTAAATGCTTGGGGTCTCAGGGGCTAAGTTTAAATTAAACAGTATCTCATATAACAGGCCGAAAAGTTTAGTCCATACATATAGCAGGGACCCACCAAACAAAAGTCCATACATATTAAACTGTGGATTTATTTCATCACCAACCTTTAAAGATTGAAGGAAAACATCGTGAGGAAACTGGCATGTCCTAGAACCAAATATTCGAAGACATGTGACATCCACCAACCCGCACTGGGCCCGCGTAGTGGATTACGGCCCATTCCCTCTCCTAGAGAGGAGGCTTTAAAACCCAGCTGTGGGAACATTTTAGGGCCGATTAAGCTATGCTAAACTGTGGTCTCTAGGGTATATTATGAGGTGAGGCTTTAGGGTTGAGCAAGAGAACATGTCAAACTTTAACTGACTAAAACCCTCCTGTGACCTTCAGTTTCCCTTTGCGTTCCAGGACGGTGTCGCTTTCAGAAATTCCCCGTGACCCTATGGGGCCTATTGGGCTCCTACGGTTTTGCTAACATCTCTTTGAGACGCGCGTAGAATACTACGCGCCGTCACCAAGTCGGACTAGACGGCTAGCTACATACAGTTGCCATCACGGATCTTGAGCGCTCGGCGTCAGAGTGGGGATCGCTTTGCGCATTCCATACATTGGCGAGCCAATCGCCTTCGTTGTTATATACATGCAGCAACGTAGGGAACGAATTAGGAGTGACGTCTATGACGCGATGGCGCGGCGAGCCAATCACTGATCCTTCCCGCCCCCGCGTCTCACTTCGCACCACTAAAGAGACCGAATATTTGACTTCTGCGCAACCGCTCAAGATCCGTGATGGCAACTGTACCTATCGCTCGTCATTCGCAAACTTGTGTGGTCTCTATGGTTATGGGTCATCTTAACAATTTATAAGTCTAACTTCATGGTCAATTTACATGTTTACATATGCCATATCCCTACCGTTTTAATCTATGAAAATCGCCTCGATTAGATTCTACTCACAAAGTAACTGAATTATGAAAGATAATTGTAACCATTTCCTGCTTTACAAGTTAATCAATGTAGATTTCTAATCCGAAAGCAAAGTCATAAAAACAATAAAAATGAAAAAGGACCCTTAAATAGCAATGTTTATTTTGATCCAGAACTTCTCTAACTGGATTGACTTGACTTGTAATAACCAGAAAAACGTCCTCCACCGTTAGCGAGACGAGTCTTGCACATTATCGTATTGTGAGGCTTTTCCATAAACAATAGTAGAAAAAAAGCTAGTCAAGTGCGAGTCGAAGTGTTGGACTCACGCATCGACACTTAGGCACTGCTGCGTAGGTACTTTACCTGTGTGCAATTAGATTCCCGAATCTTATCTCGATTTTTTTTTAACAAATTTATAGCTTTTAGACTTTTTTACCATACTATGTACCTGTAATATGGTCTTGATTCATGCTAGGTTTCAGGATTCTAGGTCAACGGGAAGTATCCTACAGAATTCGGTTTTCTTGCGAGTGTCAAAATATGCGCATGAGTGGAGCTTAAACGGCGTCTTTAGATTGGGTTCACTTAAAAGTTTGATTTTTTTCATTGTTGCCTTCTTCTTCTTTTTCATTGTTAACTTCAGCGTTATACCTTCACGTATTCCTAAGAAAAAGAGTACAACGGACAACAAAGTGATCCAATAACGGCTCCATTTTTTCTTATTAAAATACGTATCCTTAAAATGGCATTGCATGTATTTTAAATCAGCTGGTTTATATTAAATTTGCACTTCATTACTTAATAGCTTTGCTTTCCAAACACAAATAACCGTGAAGCCGCTCTAGAAATATTTATAAGAGGGTAGGATGACTTAATTTGTCAATACCGTCGTCCTGTCCGTCTGTGGACAATTCTATTCTAAAATATTTATTTCTCATAGGCCAAGGCATTCAAGTGGTCCATTTTGTGTGGTCCAATTTGCGCAGAAAAGTAAGTTGACAGTGAAATGCTCGATAATTTGGATTTTTTGTAGATTATCGTTTATCTTAGAGGTAAGAGGCAATACTGTACCGGCTTTTTTCTCGAAATTGCCTATTCAACTCTAGAAAATATTTGTAATTGACCACGGAAATTTCGGTATTATTATTATTTATTATTATATAAACTAATGACTGCGATCCCGCCTGATGGTAGGCAGTGATGCAATCTCTGATGGTGAGGCGCACTAGTTTATTTTAACGAACTGTTACAAAAATATTTAGTATCTCTGTGTTTTGCTTGCTATGACGGAAAACAGAGACACTTGTTCCAATGTTCGATCCAGGCCGTTTCTGGCTCTTCTCCCCAGCGATGCCATAAGCCGAGGTCTGTACCCCACAAAGAGTTCCCTTTGTGTGTAGTTGGTTAGTTTTTAGTCGTTTTGTGTAAATACTGGCTGAAGGCTTTTGTTATTATTAAGATAGCGAATGAAAACCTGACCAGCGAGAGCCCAGTCATTACGAATGCCTCTGGCATACAAACATTAGCACGTATCAATTCTTAAACATTTTAGACCTATTGGAACATCGGTGGATAAAGATTACATCTAGAACATTGTTTTGTGTAGGCTTAGACTAGATTTTGTTTTTTTGTGAAAAAATAAAACGACTTCTTTTGCAAAAATTCATTTGTATTCCTTCAGTTGTCTTTTGCTTTCCAGAACCCCGGTAATTCTTGAAAAATTCTGCAACCTGTCTAACTCAATCCACTACTAAGACAGCACACTAGAAATATCGATTAAAAAATTAAAATAAAATGTGTGATGTTAGTTTGTTAATCACATTTACAAGCAGTTGTGTTAAAATCAATAAATAACGTCTGTTAACAAGTTTCTTCCGGAAATCACCTATAATAAAGACATAACGTATAAAGTTATGACGGATATCTCAATCACATAATAACCGCGAAATTACGAGTAGCGGATATACCTTTCTCTTTCTTTGAACCAGAAACAAAATCAACAGTTTTTTTTTTATTAAAATTGACACTGGTGTAAACCGTTGCAGAATGGCACTGTATAACATTACAACTTCAAAACGGGTACTCGTCTTTTAGTTCAATAAGAAATGGGTCATTTACTCTGTGGTCGTTTAATTAAGGCCAGGTTCTACTCATTTTAAACTTTTTTAAACCTCTGGAAATCCACAAATATGAAAGAAAACACCATGAAAAAATATTTTATTAAAATTGACTCTATGACCAACCGCCGGGGAAAAAATCAAAACATGATATGAATTAGTTGGCCCGATAAAAAAAAATCGCGAATCTGACCCTAACTTACGATTTCAAACGTGTATATCTACGAGATTACGTCACGGAAATATTTGAAAATGACAACTTATTGTATAACTTGTTTTTCAAAGGGCCTTGCAAAAACAAAAATCTTGAATGGTTTTTGTTTTTTTTTATATGAAATAAAACCGCTATTACGGGGCCGCGAAATAAACATAGACCCGAGCGGAGTTCATGCAAAATAGGTACTCAGTGACTACAACCGGCTCTTAAGCGACCAAACAATGTGCAAACTTTTAGAAATATATTGAGGTAGGTACTTATGGCTCTTTTCCGAAACGGCCTTATTGGCAGTGTGCGTCGGCGCAGCTCAAAGATGTGTATGCCGTGTGGCGGCAGTCGTGAATAGACTTGCATATCCCGTTTTGAACAAGTGTTAACAAATATCATTGAAGTATCGAAAAACAAGTAAGTGTAAGTCATAATATAAACTTGTATGTCTTTGACATTTTTTTTTTTTATAAATATAAGTAAGCTGTGCAATGTTCCAGCTGCTGGGGACTCAGATCATATGGGTCGTAATCCATCACACGATCCCAGTGCAGGTTGGTGGAGGTCATGTTTTCGAAATTTTTGGTTCTAGGATATGCTAGTTTCTTCATGATATTTTCCTTTATCGTTTTAAGAGCAGTGGTGATGAATTAACTTACATAAAGTAAAGCGACTGCCTGAGTTTGAACCTACGTCGTTACCAATGGGATACCGCTGATTATTTGCTAATAATAGGTAAAGAAATAAATAAAATGTTAAAATGAGGACAAAAGTATTAGACATCAAAACGTACATATATTAGCAATCACAAACACACATACACAAATTAGGTATCAACCCAAATCGTGTTCGATTCGACCTAAATCTATCAACCATTTAATTATTCTAATAAAGTATAAAATCACCGTTCAAATTATCCAGCCGAATCATTAAAACAAATGCCAAGTAATTAAAATTAAACAATGTCACGAAAACTTTTAATTGAATGGCCTCATTAACATTTTAAGCGAGAGTAATCAATTTGATGCTGTTCAGTTACAGTCAAAAAATAATTTTGAAGAGAAAAATTGTTCGTCGAGGCGCGGGCGTATAAAGAAGCGTGAAATGACTTTGTTTACGACGAAAAAAGCCGCTAAATGCAAGTTTTTAGATAAGAAAACAAGTGAAGAGCTTTAAAAATGTCTTACTGATGATTCGGACAGTGTCCGAATTGACATATTTTTATTTAAATATTTTTTTTATTGTCGAATCGTATTTCAAACCTTTTAACTGACAATCTTGATAACAGTACAGTATTCGGAATCTTTTATCTGATTATACTAAAGTACAATCAGATAAAAAGATTTTAAATAAATACCCAATACATGGGAAAAAAGCGTTACCAAAACTATTTTAGGCTGGATTTGAGGCGGCAACTTCAGGTAATAAATTTCTTTATATTATATTATAAGACTTTTTTTATCTGACTTTACTAAATAGCTTCAATAAAGGTGGTGTCCGAATTGTCAATGAAAAAAAATATTGAAATAAAAATCTGTCGTCAGTAATCTTAAAAATGTAGGTCCAGATTTTACGCTACATTTAAATTGAGATTCTCGCTGTGCAAGAAAATCTGGACTGTAAAAAGTGATTATGACTGAGCTTCTTATTTTAACTTTTCCTGCATTTTGGGGTTCTGTACATCATTCGACATAACGGAAACCTTCTTATAGGATCAGTTTGTTGTCCATATGTAGACTATCCATCGGTCAAGACCCTTTTTTAGAAACACGTGAACGCTGAAATTGGAGCAATAAAAAATCAAAATTTTAAACTATTATATGGGACTTCCCGTTGACATGAAAGGTAATCATAAAATTTTACAAGAAACAATGCCTCGTAGCACAAGTGACGCTAAAAATTCCATCAACCTACCTACCAATTAAACAAGGCAGTTGGCGCAGTAGCTGAGCAATTGACTGCTGCGCTGCGAGTCGCGAGTTCGACTCTCGCACGGAACCAATATTAGGATAGTTATACTAGGTTGTTCGTTAGGTTCGTTCGTTGTTTCTAGGCTGTTCGTTTATATTTGTTAACGCACAATGCGGCAGAATTTTGTAGCGTGAAACTTAGATTAAATAAAAACCATCGTTACCGTATTCAACGAAACAAATGTCAAACAAAAACTAGCAATTAAAAAACTAAAGAAAATCAATTATCCATTCATTAGCCTAAACCACTAACAAATAAAATTTTCCATTATGAAAACCCCGCATTGTACACTAAGAGGTACCATTATACTGAAACTTACAACTGGATTTTGAGTCGCCGTACCTTTTCCTGTATAAACTGACCTCGTACTGTACAAACTTTCTGCATAAAGACGAGTCTACTTATACTGGGAATAGTAGCTTGATTTGTACCGTCATGATACCTTAGGTACTTCTTGACTATTACTCATAGGATTATTCACGGTCTGAGCATTCGACTTCCCACTGTTAACAATGACAATATTATCTTACAAAACATACAAATGTATGCAGAATCAATGGACACATCATATGCTGGATGTATTTTTAGACGAGTGGCGAAGGTTGACACGTAGAAGACACAATGGATGAAATGTGTACAAGATGATGTGGCTAGAATGAAGGTGACTAATGAAAAATATGCTACCAAAAAAATATGGATGGACGAGAGGTTATGCTCGCTGGGAGAGCTTTGGCCTACTGTGCACGGACGTGAAACTTCATAGACGCGTATTCAAAAGAAAGAAAGGAAAGAAAAGAAAGAAAGGAAAGAAAAGAAAGAAAGGAAAGAAAAGAAAGAAAAGAAAGAAAAGAAAGAAAAGAAAGAAAAGAAAGAAAAGAAAGAAAAGAAAGAAAAGAAAGAAAAGAAAGAAAAGAAAGAAAAGAAAGAAAAGAAAGAAAAGAAAGAAAAGAAAGAAGAGAAAGAAAAGAAAGAAAGGAAAGAAAAGAAAGAAAAGAGAGAAGAGAAAGACAAGAAATAGAGGAAAGAAAAGAAAGAAAGGAAAGAAAACAAAGAAAAGAGAGAAGAGAAAGACAAGAAATAGAGGAAAGAAAAGAAAGAAAGGAAAGAAAACAAAGAAACAAAGAAAAGAAAGGAAAAAACAAAAGAAAGAAAAACATTTTATTTTCCGGAAAAGGCGCAAAGGCTTTTGGTGCCGCATACAGATAGACTGGAAGCCGACCTCGAAAGTCTAGGAAGGTGGATGGATGAGGGAGATGGTTTGTGGATGGTGAACAATGAACAGCTCGTCGTCCGAAGAGGACTAAACTCGGATCGTGGGCACGTTGGGTTCTACGCTGGCCATAAATAGATGTCAACGTGATGAACGAGGGACCTCTAAGGCCCTCTAAGGCCTCTAAGGGACTGTCAGGGCTGCAAGATTGTTCAAAACGGTTTCCCTGGCTCTGAATTGCAAAGAGCAACTGGAGGATCATGGGTGCGTTTTAGTAGCAGTCCCTCTCACTCCACCCAGAAAGGAAGAAGTGATTTGATGAGTTTAGGAATAATACTGTCGCCCAAAAGCTGAATTTTGTTGATTTTTTTAATATATCTAAAAGTTTTGTCCATAAATGGTTAGACCACAAATCTTAGATATTTGTCTTGTATTTAAATTGAGTCTATTTTTATAGAAGAATATTTGATATAGAACTGCCTGTCGGAGTCTATGTTTCCAGCCCCCTTAGCCAAGTTACAACCGTTTCGCTTGCGTCGAACGCTTCGAGTTGACCTTGCCGCCGAATCTTTTGTTCTGACCACGTGACTGAGCGTTGAGGCGGCGTCACTCCCGTACATTTGAAGCTTTTGAAAATTTTAGCAATCGGACCAGCCCCCCTAGCCAAGTTACAACCGTTTCGCTTGCGCCGAACGCTTCGAGTTGGCCGCGTCGCCGAATCTTTTGTTCTGGCCACGTGACTGAGCGTTGAGGCGACGTCATTCCCGTACATTTGAAGCTTTCTACAAGCGTTAACTATTGCAGATTAGCAACTTGGCTAGGGGTACTGATAGCTATAACCTGGAGATCTTTAAGTTAAAAGTGATAAGGTTATTCCTAGGCAAGTGAGCTCCATCGTTGACCACATTGTCGTTTATATCTACACTAGTATAACAAAGAAGTAAGGTTTTTTTTTTAATTTTTTGGTTTGTAGGAGGTAATCTCTGGAACCCCTAGCCAAGTTGCTAATCTGCAATCGTTAACGCTTGCAGAAAGCTTCAAATGTACGGGAATGACGTCATCTCAACGCTCAGTCACGTGGTCAGAACAAAAGATTCGGCGACGCGGCCAACTCGAAGCGTTCGGCGCAAGCGAAACGGTTGTAACTTGGCTAGGGGGGCTGGTCCGATTGTTAAAATTTTTTCACCGATAGAAAGCTGCTTTATTCCTGAGTGACATAGGCTATATTTTATGTACGCAGGCGAAACTGCGAGTAGAAGCTAGTCTACAATAAAAAATGTCGTGCTAGTCAATAGGAACTGACTGGGATTTATAGTAAGCACATAATAGGATATATTTCTACAAAAACAGATTTGGTTCGTCAGATTATATTATCAAAAAAAACCTGGACACGATTTTAATCTTTTGTCACATTAGCAAAAAACTGGGCAAGTGCGATTCGAACTCGCGCACTGAGAGTTCCGTACAAACTTACTTATGAAAACAGTTCAATTACCGAATTGAGTTACGGAAATTTTTCCGAATCGCAGAAAAAGTTTTTAGATTATTTTTCCTATACTTGTACTTGCTTTGAGACCTTGATTCTTGCCAAATTTAGGATGCTACTAAACGAACACGAGATAAGACGAGTACGAGTAGTAGATCTACCTAGGATACTCCCTATGACTTTTGTTTCCCTTGAGTGTCGAAATATACGTTGTTTTTAGTGACATAAACGGCCATATCTTATGTTTCGTTAACTTAGAAGTTTGATTTTATCATAGCTTCAAAGTACCGTAGACTTAAGTTTATGGTTTTAATTTTAACTCAATACCCTCACGCGTTCCGAAGATAAAGTGGCTTGACAGGCAGACGAACAGCAAAATGATCCTGTAAGGGTTTCGTTTTTTCCTTTTTAGGTACGGAACCTTAAAAATGAAGACTGTTGAAAGTTGCGTGTTGACTGTTATGAAGGTAGTTGAATTGCGCATGACGTCACTCCATAGTACACTTTTTACCTAGAAGTGACATCACAATCCCTCACAGTTGGACTTTGAAGATTCGTTAAAGCAAAAACATAAGTCCAATATTTTTAGAAGGTATTCCTTGCGGACACACGACTTGCGATCTTTTTTTTTTGAAGTGGGAAATCATCCAATGGCTCTCCCGCAGCGGGAGGCAGTAGCGTAACTAGCATTTTTTACGTCCAGTGCGAGCTTCTCTAACTGCGCCCCTAGAAAAAAGTACAATACGAACGAAAGGACTATTAGATATTTTTGCGCCCCTCCAGGGACTGTGTCCTGTGCCAGGGCACCGCTGGCACCGTCCTAGTTACAGCACTGGCGGGAGGGCCTTTTTCAAACTTTTACTGATTAAAACGACATCTATGTTCTTCAGTTACTTTTTGCTTTCTAGGACCATGGGTTTCCGTGAACTGGCGGGCATCGGCCCTACTGTATGATTTGGAAGATAGTGTATTGAGTCAATCATTCATCCGTCTTTTTCTTTTTCTCTCAGTATTATTTTAAGAGCAATATAGATACTCACACCTCACGTTCTCTCTTTTTCTTAAAATGCTAAAGGAACTTCATTTCTGACGGGGGTTGGAGTGATATTCTTACTGAAGTACCAACAGATTTTTTTTAAATTGATATAAACTAGTGCTTGACTGCCATCCCACCTGATGGTAGTGTAAATAGAGATGTAATCTTTGATGATGAGGCGCACTAGTTTATTAAGAGCTTATTCACTTTAGCCATGAAGACAATAAAATTAGGTATTGGCTTCCAGTCTGAAGGAAGACCGCAAAAGGTAAATGGTTGCAGTTTCTCGATGTACAACTACCGGCGCGGATCTTGAGCGTTGACTTCAAGTTGCGCAGAACTCAAATATTCGGTCTCCTTAGTGGTGCGAAGTGAGACGCGGGGGCGGGGAGTGTCAGTGATTGGCTCGCCGCGCCATGGCGTCATAGACGTCACTCCTGATTCGTCCCTGCGCTTGCTGCATGTATCTAACAACAACGACGATTGGCTCGCCAATGTATGGAATGTGCAAAGCGATTCCCACTCTGACGCCGAGCGCTCAAGATCCGTGCCGGTAATTGTACGCTGTATAAACGACAAGGTGAAACGCTTGGTTCACACCGTAGAGGTTTCAACAACGTAAGGGTGGATACTCACTATTCGTCAGGTTGTTCGATGGCATTATGATGATGATGGTATTAGTTTTTATTTCGTCGATGATGAATCGTTTTCTTTGATGACCATTATCATTTAAACGATAAAAATGAAGCTTAGTATTACTAAAATATAAATGTCTTCAATTATCATTAACATTTTAATAACATATGCCTCGAATACTGCGCTTAATGCTCTCCTAGACAAAAACATAGATTTTAATGTGTTCGCGGAAGATTGAGATAAATGTATGACTGTATCATGTTTATTAAATAGGTATCTAGATTATAAAAGGTCTTACTATCTGACCCGGCGAACTTCGTACCGCCAAACAGCAGTGCCGTAACTATAGGGTGGCAAGGCTGGCAAAATGCCACGGGCACCTGGCCTGGTGGGGCCCCCAATCTGACGGATCGCGATTTTAAAAGAATTGACCTAACATTTTAACAAAAATAAGTAAAAATTATGATAGTAGTTAAAGTCTAAATAAATTATAATAATTTCGAATAATACAAATTTCCCATGGTATTTTGCCAGCTTGGTAAGTTATAGTTACGCTACCGGGAAGCCACGTTCAGAGACAAAATAGAAAAATCTTCGTGTACCTATTAGAGAACTTTAATAAATAATAAAGAATAATTTCACTATTCCAGTGATTTATCCAAAATAAATTACAACGTGATCATTTTTTGGGGCCCTATCGAAGCCGTGCCCTCGTGGGGGCGATCGGCGGCGGAGACCTCTCGCGCCGGGCCCTGGTTGAGGCCATGGTCCGGAGCGAGGAGGAGTGGCAGGCGGTCGCCGACTTCTGCGAAGCAGTAATGCTCGCAAAGGAGGAGGCCGAACGCATCAGGCAACGGCGTTATCGCCGCCGCCGTCGCCGGGATTCTGATCCCGATTTCCGGCCAACGTAGACGCGGGCTTGCGGACAGTGAGCAATGGGTAGCTCGCTGTCCGGCCGTCCGGTAACTGTCCGGACCAAGCCCAAGTCGTCGACGGCGCGCGCTGTTCCCGCGCGCCTCAAGGAGTTGTCAGCAACAGCAGGGACCCAGCCGGGTCGAAGCCTACTGGGGCCAGGGTTATCCGAAAGGGCGCTCGAGCCCCGGTATGAAGGCTAGAAGGAACGGGGTGGGTCTTTTAGTCAGTAAGAGTCTGACACTATCTCCCGCTCCGCCCAAGGGCGGGGGATGTCAATGCATGATTTTTTCCCACCATAAAAAAAAAAAAAAAAAAAAAAAAAAAAAAAAGGGCCCTATCGAATTATTTAGCCACGGGCCTCAGATGGTATAGTTACGCCCCTGCCTAACAGTCAATGAATGTAGTACATCTTTGGATATAAATTTAGTCAGCCGATTGCGATGAAACAAAGCCTAAGTTATATGCCCAATTACACACAATTTTATTGTATAAAAGTTCTCTACATCGATTTCGTACATTTCATGTGATGCACGGACAACTAAAAGCTTCTACAAAATTACTTATGTATAATTTAACTTTTTTTCTTTATAAATGTACCTATATATTTTAATTTAGCTTTTGTTATTTATGTTTTTTTTTTAGATATAGATTTCAGTGATGTGTATTTTATATACGTACGTTATACACAACAGTCGTTCAATTAAAAGATATCTTTTAAAAATACTATTTAGAATTATCTTGCCATCTGGCATGTATTATCATAGCTCTACTACCAATTTAGAATGAAACACACTGCTACTGTCATATTAACTCCCAAAACTGACGTACCTAGGTAACTCAAAATTCTGTCAACAATGGTCATAAAATTCATATTAGTCACAGAAGACGGACCATAAACAGACTTCAAATAAAAAAACGCATCTAAAATACAGAGTATGTAGGTAGGAACCCCATTCATAAGTCGTTAGCCATATTAGTAGGGGTCAACGACCTGGTGAATTGTGATCGACTCACGCGCAACTCTATAGTTTGTATTGTTGTTTTTAAGGCTTGCTGGGTTATGGTTGAGCTTGAGAACTTTAGTAGGATTTGTGGAGTCGGTTTTTTTTCTTTTTTATTTGCTTTTACGTATATCTGAAAACAAATTCTTACTTCCTTAGGTTTTTTTTTAAATTGCATCTTGCATAAAGTTACATTTTTTTTTTTAAATCGTTGATAGGCTCGCGCTTGACCACTATCTCACCTAATGAAGAGCGACGTTGTGCTCACGATAGAATGCGCTTGCCTATAAATAACTCACTCTTGACTTAAATATCCCCAGGTTGTATCTATCAGGAAATAGACTCCGGCAGGGAGTTCCAATTTTTACTCCTTTTTTTAGTTTTTAAGAATTAAGAAAAGCTTTTTAAGTAAGTTAAAAAGGTACCTGTGCGTTCCTCAATGGTTTAAGCAGAGGTACTTCGAGATTTTGCCAATTATTTATTTATTATTTATTGTTTACTTTATTGCAGTTACATAACAAAGAAAAATTTATACCTAAAACTTATATCATAAAAATTATGTTTATATCCTATGTGGTAGCGAGTCTCATCAATCAGGCACAAATATTACAAAAATCAGACACTCCCTCTTGCTTCACCCAAAGCAGGAGGAGTTATAATTTAACTCACCTCAAAAAAGGCACAGATATCAACAACACTTTGCCTAACACGGGAACCAAACCCAGGACCTCATGCCCCACTACACCGAAAGAGCAACATGAAAAACCAAAAATACGTTCAAATAACTATTCTCTAGTACTTTACGTAATAGTCCATGATCTTCATCATCACGCTTGCTGCTCCAGATGATTGGTACATTATGGTACAACTGTGTGGCCACTAGAATAGCGGTTACCATCTGTCATTTCCGTTGTAGTACTTTTGTTTGTATTCAATAGAACGGAACGATGACTAATTAGAGTAGAATAGAATAGAATAAACTTTACTGTACACCAAAATAGTAACATAATTTGTTTTTTTGGAACGAAAGCATAAAAGGAATTGGAATAGGTATTAGCCAGTAAATCTGAAGCGCCCTCACGCTCCGCCCTAGAGCGGGAAAAATCAATCTAAGATTTCCCACCTTAATAAAAGCCACTAAGTAGGCAAAATATTAATGCGTATAATCTCATTAATATTTTTAAATAAAATAACTATTCAGTATAATATTGTTTTTAAACATATCAACGATTTATTGACACGGTATTAAAATATACTTAAATAACCATGGACCGTGGGCTTGCGAACGGCGAGCAATGGGTAGCTCGCCGTCCCGCCGTCCGGTAACCATCTGGACCGAGCTCGAGTCGTCGACGGCGCGTAGTGTACCACGAGCGCTTTAATGAGAGGTCAGCAAAACAGTAGGAACCCAGCAGGGTCAAATTCTACTGGAGAAGCAGTGAGTTTTAGTCAGAAAAATCTGACTCCCCTCCCGCTCCGCCCCAGAGCGAAAGAAATCACTAGATGATTACCCACCTAAAAAAAAATAAAAAATAACTATGAACGCATTGGTAGATCACGCTAACTGCACAAGAAAATTACTGCGCATTATGGCCCTACCGTGGCGTGGCCATGAGAACAGCGGTGGCCATCTGTTACATCCGTGATTTACTCTTTAAGGCTTCAAGCTACGATATTTTAGGGTTTTTATTTAGTTAGACTTTGTTTTTAGGGTTCCATATCCAAAGGGTGAAAAACGGAACCCTATTACTAAAGACAACACTGTCCGTCGGTCTGTCACCAGGCTGTATCTCATGAACCGTGATAGCCTGCCAGATATTGTCATTGTCTTAGTTTTGTAATTGCTGTGATATTGTGGTGAGAAAAAAAAAAGAAACGAACGAAAAGCTAGATAGTTGAAATTTTCACAGATGATGTATTTCAGTTGGCGCTATAGCAACAAACACTAAAAACAGTATAAAATAAATATTTAATGGGTACCCATACAACAAGCGTTTTTTTTGCCAGTTTTTTTTTCTTTGAACGGTACGGAACCCTTCGTGCGCGAGTCTGTCCCGCACTTAGTCGGTTCTTTTTAACAGCTGTTTAATACAGGAAGTTGAAGTCAGGCGGTGTTAAAGGATGCACAATTTGTGGTTTTTAAGCTTTAACTTTTTGTTGCTAATGCGCGGACGGAACTGACTAAGAATTTACAGTTAAATGGACGGTGGGAAACCATACCAGGATTCAAATGTTAAGACTACTTTAAATATGTAATTCTGCTAAGTTTTCATGAATGAACTGCAACAATTTTGACGAACAAGTGAATGAGAAATTACAAAGGGTTTCTGTTTCTGCTAGACTCGCCCAGTTTAATTTACCTGAATTTTCGCTGAAAGACGACCACGGCTGGACATAGGTCTTCCCCAATTGTCGCCACAACAACTAGTCCTCAGTGTCTTACAACCATCGGATACCCGCGATCCTCACCAGGTCTTAGGTCTTCCCTATGGGAGACCTTCAACACTGCGTCTTGCACTACGCGCCTGCCACTCCAGAGCCTTTCAACCCAATTAAGCATCAGTTTTGAGAGTAATATTATGTGTTCTGCCCACGGCTACTTAAGTTTGTCATAACTTCGGGCTATGTTGGTAACTTTGGTTCTCCTACATACCTACTTAAAATCAAAGAAACATTTTCATAGGGCCGCATTTACCACAATTTCCACTCACTCAATTGAATGCAAGAAAAAAAAAACACAGTAACAATTTACGTAATATCAAAAAGCGCTTTTCTGCAGCTATCAGATACGCTCTCATCGCCACGCTCAATGCTCGCGATGATTGGCAGACGAGCATTATGGCTTCACCGCAGCGTGCCCACGAGAACCGCGACAATTAGTCGCTTCCGCTTGTTTCGTGGCCCCATCCTGTACTTATGGGAATTTTACGATGGTGGTTTTCTCTATTGTTAGTTCGTTAGTTTGTCTATCAGCGAGCTATGTATATGCTGTATCGTGTGCATAAATCATGAAGTTCCAGAAATGGGGGATAGTTTGAAAGAGTTACCGTGGCCCCGGAATGCAAAGGGCAACTGAAGAAACACAGGTGCGCTATAGTTAGTAAAAGTCTGACACTCTCACTCCGTCCAGAGTGGGAAAAAATATTTGAAATTGTCAAATAATTTTTCTCATAAAAAAAAATAAGGGTGTGGGTTTTAATCAGTAATGTGAATGTTTACTCTTGTTTCACCGAGAGCAGGAAAAATTATTATATATATATTATAAACCGACTTCAATGTAAAAATACAATCAAAAAAATAATTTAAAAAATCGGTCCACAATAATTGACCGAGATATCGGTGAACATACATAAAAAAATACCATATTTTCAGCCGAACATAGAATCTCCTCCTTTTCGAAGTCGTTTAAAAATAAGACAGTTCTTTGAATTTTTCAGTGTAAAACAAACTGTAAAAGTTTTTAGTATTGTCACTCTAACATCTAATACATAAGTTACCTAAGTGATTTTTTTGGTTTATGGTACAGAACCCTTTGTATGAAAGTCCGACTTACAGTTGACCGGGTTTTGTAAAAGATATTATTTCTCAGCTTCTCTCAATTTATGTGGATATGAGTTTAGGATATTACATGAATCTTTTTGATTTCTTTGGTAAGCAACATTTAGAAAAGACAACGGCTTTAGTCACGCGATATTTCGACTAGTTTCGGAACAGAACGGAAATTATATTCATGAATTAATCACGAGTAATATGAATATAAATAACATAACATCACAACACGCCTGTATTACCTAAAGAGTTTTGTAGACTTGATTCAAGATCCTTTGTGATCCATCTGTTGACACAGACCTAGCTGGTTTTGGTTCTAGCGTGAGACCAACATGGAATTGACATTGAACTCTAAGATTCAGTCAGGTCGGCACAGTTGGTAGAGAGATTGGCTGTTTGTGAGATTACCTACATGTATATGACCGCACCCACGATAGAGTAGTAATTCCTTGTGTAAGGCAAACTTTTTCATAAGGCATTAGACATAAGACAAGGTCCTGGATCTTTGGAAGCCGTACGAGGAGCTAAAACCAACTCACGGAGGCTCCTTAGACGCTTTTCATGGAACGTGGTACCAACCGACGCCGACGGCGATTATCAATGTACGCGCTATGCTAGTGCACCCAAGGACAAACCCCGGTTGGTGGGAAAGTATTGCGACATATAGAAAACAAAGATTTAAGGTTTTAGTTACCTTTATATATGTATAATTTTTCTGCACGTATATTTGTTACTTAACTCCTCCTAAACAGCTTGACCGATTTTGATGACATATTGTAGGTTTATTTGAGTGTGTCCCTGGATGGTTTGAAAATAAAATTGACCCGTAGGTAACGCTGCAAATTCTCAAATTTCTTTCTGAAGAAAAGCCAGCTTCGAACAGGGCAACATTTGTCGGGACCGCTAGTATAAAAAATACAGCATTTTGCAAATTTTTCCCATCATTAAAATTCTCGCAGGACATCCACAGTCCTCGACCTTATTCGGCTACAAGTTAAATGAGGCGTAAACAACCAACATATTGTATATATATGTATAGTCCATGACCCACTTTAGGGCTCGCCCTAACCCGTGTCGCAATCAAATGACGTCATATATGCACTGACCTTTATATGTTTAGGGTATTTTAAGGTGATGCCTATCCTTGGGGAGATGGAAGGGTCTCATTCCTGTACTCATAGGGGAAAAAAGGAGACAAATAGGTAATTTCTAATAACCAACTATCAATCATACTAAACGCACGATCACATTTATATTGTAAAGGAAAGAATTTGTTTGTGTGTGTGGGTATGTTTGTGATATCTTTACGCTGAAATAGCTGAGCAGATTTAGCTGAAATTTGGTACACGGAAAGATTATATCCTAGAATAGAATGTAGGATTATTTTCATCAAGTCATGTTTCGGAACAAGAGCGTATGGGAGGCAGTTACCTCCTGCAAAGCAGTAATTCGGTCCACGTATCTCAAAGAGATGTCAGCAAAATCGACGGGGCCAGTTAAAGCTGATGCCTGCCAGGGTTGCGGATTGTTGACCGTGGCCCTCTCAAAGGGCAACTGAAGAAACGCAAAGAGGCCACTTTTCAAACCGGGATATTAAAATTCAAAATTAATCATATTTTTTTTAGTTGGGAAATCATACCCCGCTTGGCAATCTTGGGCAAAGCGGGAGATAGTGTCAGACTTTTGCTGACCAAAAACCCTTCGTTGCCTTTCGTACCGGGGTTGAATCTTCCTTTCAGAAGCAGACCCTTGGCCGCAGTAGACTTCGACCCTTCTGGGCCCATACGGTTTGCAAACAACGCGTGCGGCCTCCTTCTTTGCTAGTATTACAACTTCGCAGGAGGCCACCGCCTGCCACTCCTCGCTCCGGACTCTGCGCGAGAGATCGCTGCCGAAATTAATCATTATATAATCGTAATTGTTTGGCTTGTGTCGGCCGACGTTACGAACGACTAACACAGCCGAGCGTGACGGCTCAGTCACATTCAATACTCACAAAATAAAACTAAGGCCTATATTTCAGCGGGACACCATACAAACACCAGAGCCGCCACACGTCCGAACTCCGAGCTGGTCGGGCCACCAAATTGTTTGCGCAAGCAAACGGAAACCAGATGAGTAACACTTTATAGAGCTGTATACATTTTGTTGGTAGTGGTGACTGGTCGCGCCGCCATGGTGTCTCGGTGAAATATAGCCCTTAGAGCTCAGCGCGGCTAAAGCCATTTTTACTTTAATGACAAGAATAGCATAAAGACGTTAGGGACTGACTTCCACGTAACGTCAGGTCATCGATCGATTGTCATTATGGAACTATCCTGAGAATCAGCAGGTGACAGCTGGTATCATGCTGTCATTTACCGTCAGCCTGAAGAGTTCAGGACATGAATAATTTACTCATAATAACAATATGTATGAGCATGACCAGTGAAAAAATTGCAGCTTGTCAAGCTCCCACTAATGGTTAAAGAACTCTCTCCGTAGTAATATATTATGGCTATTATAAATGATAAATTATTTTTATTTTGCAAATGTCCAATGTTGCAATCTTCAAGTTCTTCGGGCATATCACCCGTAACGAGGACTCGATGGAACGGTTGGTGGTGCAAGGTAAAGTCAAGTGCAAAATATCTCGTGGACGCTCTCCAACACGGTGGACGGACCTCATCAAAACGGTGTCACACTGCAGCGTAAATGAAGGCTCCCAAGCCGCCAAACACAGAGCTGCATGGCGTCGTATCGCGAAAGAGGCGGTGGTGCTCAACCACGACCACTCTGTCAAGACGGCGCGACTGAGAGAATTTTGCAAATTGATTATTTAAAACACGTTTACACGTCCATTTTTTCGTCAATTCAAACTAGATGAGGCCGGTGTTTCATAGCTGACTATCCTGAGAAGAAACACCGAAACAAACTCAAAGTCTCTTTTAAAATCCATTCAGCAATGATGTAATTGTCAAATCATATGAGAACCATGCAGGCTGAAGTCTGAGATGACATTTTGAAAAAAAAACACATTGTTTTGAGTAGACCTGTCCGGTCAGTGCAAGTATTTGTCAGTATGCGTGTAGCTCAACTTAGGACTACTATTGATGATCACCGCGCTATGTATTGCAAATCCAGTTGGTGACTGTTCCTTCATAAGGTAGAAGGTCTCAACTCATGCAAAGAAACAACAAGCTTGGTTCGCAATGGTTGAATCTTTTTCTCTTTCTCGGTCAAATCCATCCAAAGGTGCTTTTAGCGATAAGACCACACATTATTACACCCTATTAATTTTAAGTTCCTTAGGTAATTTTTATTTTTATGTACAATTAAGAATATCTCATTTGGTGTACAATACGTTGGTGAACCCTCAGTGCGCAAGTCCGACTCACTTTTTTTTTAGTTGACTTCCTATCGATATATTTAATCATAAAAAATAATTAGATATTGTTACTTACACAATTAATAAAATGATTCTTAGCATTTGTTCAGTCAATTTACTTGCTGTTTCAGGGAGAGGGGTGTAAAAAAAAATGGACCAATATACCTCCTGGAAATATCCAGAATCGTAATCTGCATGCTTTTCTGAGTCCAAAACTATTCACAGAAGGTGGTCTTCATATTTTGCACACTCCTTTGGTGTCTCCTCTAAATGTCTTTCGTAGTGACAATGGAATACGCATGTAACATTTTCTAATGCTTTGTAGTATTTGATTTTATTTAATTAATTTAATATTTTATTTGAAAAATTAACAGCCACTGAATTACATTCGAATAAATCAAATCAAAAAAACCGCGCGCATCCTAAAATGGCGGCCATAGACATAGAAAAAAACAATTTTTATTTGAATGTACGATTTATTTACTAAATGTTTTTTTTATTAAATAAATCGTTTGTACAAGTTAAAATTGCATGAAATAAGTAAGACACTAATTTTTACCACTGAACGCAATAACTTACGTGAAATTTTTTCGTACTCAAAATTTGTTTTGCGAAAAAAGAGGTTGAACAAAAAGGTTTTAACTACATTGTAGCACGAGTGCGTAATGGTAATCAAAATGTCACAGTTTGATAACAAGTGCCTTTACATACTTAAGTGCAGTGCAATAAGAGTCACTTTCTGAGCAGGTGTATTGAAAAAGAATTTTCTCACATTGTTTTCACACAAAGAGTATATTAGCATTGAGTAAGTATATGAAGATTGGTTATTCAAGACTTATATTAAGTACTATCTCACTAAAAACATACCTGTTAGAGGGGGCCAAGTTCCTATCGGCTAATTGTTCGCCTAAAAAAGGGTTGAAATCAAATCCAATGCCAAGTTTAGATGCACTTTAAAATCGATCATAATCATCATCATCAACAGCCTGATCATCATTAAATTTAAACTTGGCAGGTTTTCGTGCTGTACGTAACACTTGATTAATTGTATAATTAAATTTATTATTTATATAATTAAATTAACCTGCCAAGTTCAAATTTAATGATGATAAGGCGTGCCGATTTTCATATCAATCCGTTCAAGCGTGAAGGAGTAACAAATATAAACACCTACAAACTTTCACCTTTATAATACTCAGTTTAAGTTCTTATAGTCCATCCCAAGGTCGTCTGGTAGATATCGCTGTCAGCGATAAGACCGCCACTGTACCCATAGATTTAAGTTTCTGTTAAATTGTTACTATTTTGTTCTACAATAAAGTTTATTCTATTCTATTCAGTGTGGTATGGTCCAAACGGTTGCACACAAGCCCAAGGTATGGTCACACACCGTAACCTACCATTGCTGGATCACTCAAGTGAAAACCTATTTGTATGGTAGTTTGCAACATCTTCTCTATTGTCGGTGTTCGTCCGCTGTTAAACTTGCCACATAAGATTTTGTAATATCGGAATTGTTTCATCCGACTTTGAAATAAAAAGGTAATCGGTCGAGTTGCTGACGAGTCGGACACAGTGTCCGAATTGACTCATTTTTATTTTAATATTTTTTTACTGATGGTTTGGAAACACACTTTAGTACAGTCATAAAGATTTTTAAAATAAAATATATGGGGATAAAAGCGTTACCAAAACTTTTAGTCTGAATTTTAGGCAACACCTTTGGGTATAATATAATTAAAACATATATCTAAGTGTAGCTTCAATAAATTTGGCAGTGTCCGAATCGTCTTTATATTGATTATAAAATCGTGAATAGTTCGTGTAATTTATAATTAGAAGCTTTTCTTTAACGTGCAATGTTTTTTAAGTGTGTTCTAATTGTTTAAGGCAAATCTTGCAAATGGATTATGAAACAGTTATCCCTTAGCGATTGAGCTGAAATTTGGTATACCTATGTAACATAGATTATAAAATTTAACATAAACATAAGCTTGGACCTGGAGTAAGACTTAAGATACTTTTTGACAACATTCCAAGCGGGCGAAGCCTCGCCGAAACTCTTTTTAACCGACTTCGAAAAGGAGGAGGTTCTATGTTCGGCTGAATGTATGATTTTTTTTTTTGTTTTTGTTTTTTTATGTATGTTCACCGATATCTCAGTCAATTGTGGACCGATTTCGAAAATTATTTTTTTTGATTGAAAGGTTATGCTTCCAAGTTGGTCCCGTGAAAATATTGTTATGATCTGATCATGAACTTCGAAGATGTGGAACAGAACTTCTCATAGAATCACAGCAGAACTGTGGTTACAAGTAAAGTTGCTTTGTTTATACGTGTAGTCGATGACTGACTGTCAGAAAAGGGGGAGGGTGATGTATCGAACTGATCTGATGATGAAGCCGGAAGGAAAAAAAATAAATTAATGTAATCTATCCGTGTCTGGGATTATTAGAATCGTTATGAGATGCACTGTGGCTATAAGTTATTTAAGTTTGTCTGAGGGGTACTTTTTAGTGGTGGTACCATAACTAAAAAGTGTAAAATAAAAAACTTTATACAAAAAAAAAAATATAACCGACTTCAATGTTAAAAAACACTGAAAAGTATAAAATAACTTTAATTTCGGAAGTCGGTGTCAAATAACGAAGAGACAAAACTGTTATAGAAACACCGACTTCCGAAATTAAAGTTTTTTTTTTTTTTTGTACAAAGTTATTTATTGACATTATGACGATATATGGCATTATAAAATCCCTAAATTTTCGAAACTATCTTTGATTGAACTACCGATTTTTGACTACCGAGGACAGTTCACTTCCTCTCAGTTTCCTTACCTACTCATCTTTATTTAAAGTGTTCCTTCAAAGAAGCAGCAGCCTTTAATTAATATACGAAGGTAGGTATATAGCATATGCTTATAATACCTGTCGGGACTTAGTCCTCCTTTCTACGCACACTATACGCACTCTAAAGTGAATGCGTGATAAATTAAAACCACGTAAACCAGGTTGGTGGGTGTCACATATTTTCGATTTTTTTGTTTCTAGGGCATGGTAGTTTCTTCACGATATTTTCCATCATTATTTTGAGAGCAGTGGTGATGAAATAAATCACACAAAGTAATGCAGTGCCTATGTTTGAATCCACGACATATACAATTCGTAAGTCGAGACCACAGAAAAGATAAAATGGAAATACTTTCCGATTTGTACTAAAACGAGTGTCGCCACTTGCTTTAACTCCACTACAGGCTATTATCCAATACGAACGCGCAATACGCAACTAACAGACCACGCACAATTAGATCGCAAGTTTGCTATTGGTTGTGTCAAGTATGAGCATGATCATATTTGGCGCCTGCCCCGCCCATAAGGCCATTCTAACTTCTTTTATCTGTTCTGTGCTCGTGACCATTACCACTGAGCCATCACAGTACAACAAAAATACATGTTTTGCTATAAAGCTCAATCAAGTACAATTCAAAAACACCACACAAAAGAAAAATCCAACAATCGCAAGATTTTCACACTACAATGAATTATTACAAAATATAGCCATAATGGGCATATTACGTCATACGTAATTTCATTGTGTTTGCTAGTGTTGTGTGAATTTAAAATGTACTTGCTCCTGCTAGCGACTGCGCTCGTGTGCTTTTTATATCGTTTTTTATGAGCCTGTTGTGTCCCACTGTAGGAGAAGGGAAAGGTAGCCTTTGCCATCCTTTCTTTCTCTCTCTCCTCTATGTCATTACACGATAGGTTTTGCTGTCAGTTTTGCCACAGTCAATATTTTGATTGAACGAAAAACTTACCGTCTAATGCGATGATTGACATTTGCATAGGACTGACTGACGAAAACCGTCATTCTATATTGATGGAATTGATTGACGCCTGCATGACCGTGGTCGCTTAAGCCACATCTGGCCAGTTGTTTAGGTGGAAGTTCAACTCGTTACGCCATCTCCTTCTAACCCGCCTGTTGGTCAAAAAATATAGTAAGGGAATTTATATTGTAACAAGAAATGAGATATTTGGAAAAAGAAATGAGATATTATTATATAAAAATCACTTTTTTTCCAATGTCATTGTTCAGTTGTGCAGCTACTTGAGATACAAATCTACACCGATAACTTTATATCGCAATATCCATTAAGAAAAGGATAGCTAATAATTTTGAATAGCTAAATTCTTATTTTTTCTCTTGATTAATTTTTATTTTAAATTCTAAGAAAATAATAATAGTTAAACTAAACACAAAACTGCATTAATTTACTAATTTATTAATTTACGGAAAGGACTGGAGCCTAAGTACCTAATATTCTCTGTGTTTTCTACTAAAGTTTTGAACAAATAAAGATAAACGGCCACTGATCTGAAATCGGAAAATCACGCCAAAAGCCGGCCTATAGTCGAGTTAAGGGCCAGCTGTAGTCACTGAGTATTTTATATGAACTCCGCCCGGGTCTATGTTGATTTCGCGGCTCCGTAACAGTGGTTCTATTTTTATTAAAAAAAAATACCATAAATATTCAAGATTTTTGTTTTTACGAGGCCCTTTTAAAAAGCAAGCTTTATTATTTTTGCAACTTTCAAATATTTCCGTGACGTAATCTCGTAGACATACACATTGGAAATTGTAAGTTAGGGTCAGATTCGTGACTTTTTTATCGAGCCAATTAGTTTATATCATATTTTGATTTTTGGCCGCCAGTTGGTCACATACCTAGTCAATTTTAATTTAAAAAAAATTCTTGGTGTTCTCTTTTATATTTGTGGATAATCAGAGGTTAAAAAAAGTTCAAAATGAGTAGAACCTGACCTTAAAAACTGACAGAAAGACAGTTACCTCCGCATTGATAATACTGCATGGTATTAATGAACAATGTATCTACATACTCGTACATTATGTATGTGTGCCATGTAATGACATGCACATTGCATTATTATAATGTTACTAGCGACATGTTTATGACAATAATAGCATTTAATAATTCACTATAGTATTGTTATAATAGGTCAAGTCATAGGTGTAGAGGAATAATTTATTAAATAATGTTACTTTGTATGCTTCGTTATTAGTATATTGAAGAATTATTGTTCCCTTTCAATACTACCTTTATAATGGTAAGAAACAATCAAATAACTACTCTCACTCTGGGTGGGGCGAGAGGGAGTATTAAACTTTTATTGACTAAAACCCACCTATTTTTCTTTCAGTTGTCTATTGCGTACGGCGTTATCGCCGCCGCCGCCGCCGCCGGGATTCAGATCCCGATTTCCGGCCACCGTAGGCGCGGGCTTGCGGACAGTGAGCAATGGGTAGCTCGCTGTCCGGCCGTCCGGTAACTGTCCGGACCAAGCCCAAGTCGTCGACGGCGCGCACTGTTCCCGCGCGCCTCAAGGAGTTGTCAGCAACAGCAGGGACCCAGCCGGGTCGAAGCCTACTGGGGCCAGGGTTATCCGAAAGGGCGCTCGAGCCCCGGTATGAAGGCTAGAAGGAACAGGGTGGGTCTTTTAGTCAGTAAGAGTCTGACACTATCTCCCGCTCCACCCAAGGGCAGGGGATATCAATGCATGATTTTTTCCCAACATAAAAAAAAAAAAAAAAAAAAAAAAAAAAGGTCCACAGTGACTATCAAAAAATCCTGCAATTATGTTCAAAGTAAATAAAGTAGGGTGAACTTTTGATAAAACTCACAGTTCGTTTTAGTCAGTTAAAGTCTGACACTTCCTCTTGCTCCACCCAGAGCGGGAGAAAAAAAAAAGGATTAGAAAACAGGACCTTTTTTTTTATGGTGGGAGAAAATCATGCAATGACATCCCCCGCTCTTGGGCGGAGCGGGAGATAGTGTCAGACTCTTATTACAGACTCTTACTAGACCCACCCCGTTCCTTCTAGCCTTCATACCGGGACTCGAGCTCATACCGGGGCTCGAGCTCATACCGGGGCTCGAGCTCATACCGGGGCTCGAGCTCATACCGGGGCTCGAGCTCATACCGGGGCTCGAGCTCATACCGGGGCTCGAGCTCATACCGGGGCTCGAGCTCATACCGGGGCACGAGCTCATACCGGGGCTCGAGCTCATACCGGGGCTCGAGCAGAAAACAGGACCTGACATATATATATTTTTTTTATTGATATAAAACTAGTGCTTGACTGCGATTTAACCTGGTGGTAAGCAGTGATGCAATCGTTAATGGTAAGGCGCACCAGTTTATTAAGAGCCTATTCACTCTAGCCTTGAAGACACCCAAATTATAACCGATGCAAATGATATTTTAATTATAATAATAATTCTTCCTTCCATGCGAGACGCACAGGATCGTTCATTATGGCGATACTTGGAGGAGGCCTATGTCCAACAGTGGACTTATATCAGCTTTTTTTTTTTTTCCGATGGGAAAAATCATCTTATGACAACCCCCGAAGTGATGATGATGATGATAATGATGGTCTATTAGTAACTAAAGACATTCCAGTAACATCCGTCACAAAATCAGTCACTATCATAAAATCATATCTCAGTAATTTAACCTAGATTTCAAACACCGCAGATCCTCTTGGCGATCCAGCATCATATGTTCCAGAATGTGAGGTCCCGCAGGCACTTACGGGACCTCGACCGGCCACAATCAGAACCCTCAAGGCTTTAGGTCGAGGGAAAGCTTTCTGTACCACTTGTGATGGAGACGATAACGCGATTATACGATTTATGATACCATTGTTTTAATTGGTTAGTGTGAAATATTTGAGGTGAAATGCGGGTCGAAATGTTACTAGTTAGATTCATTTTCGAGGAGACCATCTTTATTTGTTTATTTATTTATTATATTCTTTAATGTACGTCGCTTAAACAGGAGTGACAAATAAATGTTACAGTTGATCTGAAAAAAAGATTGTCTCATACTCCGACTTCTTATGTTTTTTCAACTAAATGAACTGAGAAATTAAGTATTCTCACACACGGGCCACAAAAAAAAAGCTTCTAGCTTCTCCGGCCAGAAGCTGTCGCGCCCTTTAGCTTTTTTTTTTGTGGCCTCTTCTAGTTTTTTTTTTTTGTGGCCCGTGTGCGGGGACACTTAATGTTTTACAGGTGGAATATCTATTTATATTATTATCGTATACAGTACATAATTAGTCATTTTTGGATCCAAGTATTTTACTATAAAAAGTCGAATTGAATTCAATTTTTAAAAGCATTAACCAGAAAGAACTCTAATAAAAAATTCACACACCTTACATAATAAAAACCGGCCAAGGGCGAGTCGAACTCGCCCATGAAGGGTTCCATAGCAGTAAGTAACATAATATAAAAGTTCTTGTAGTTCGTTGTAACTTTGATCGATGTTTTAATAATAGTGTATTTTTTTAGATTTATGACGTATTAAAAAAAAAATCTACTCACTAGATTTCGTTCAAAACAATTTTCGTTGGTAGTTTGTATAGTAATGTACATCATATATTTTTTTTTAGTTTTATCATCCTCTTATTTTAGAAGTTAGAGGGGGGGGGGACAGACATTTTACCACTTTGGAAGTGTCTCTCGCGCAAACAATTCAGTTTAGAAAAAAGTGATATTAGAAACCTCAATATCATTTTTGAAGACCAATCCATAGATACCCCACACGTATGGGTTCGATGAAAAAAAAAAAATTGGGTTTGAATTCTAAGTATGGGGACCCCCAAATATTTATTGTTTTTTTTTCTATTTTTGTGTGAATATCTTAATGCGGTTCACAGAATACATCTACTTACAAAATTTCAACAGTATAGCTCTTATAGTTTCGGAAAAAAGTGGCTGTGACATACGGACGGACAGACAGACATGACGAATCTATAAGGGTTCCGTTTTTTGCCATTTGGCTACGGAACCCTAAAAACCAAGTTTAAAAACAGAACCAGTCATTAAAAAGTTCTAAAACCGTTACAAAGTGATAAATTGATAAAAATAATCATGGCGTCAGTTGCGCGGGCGCGGGGCTGCGCGGTTGAGCGCACGCACTCGCTACGTCACTTCCGGTCCCCCTACCGACTTCCGGCCACCATAATTAGCCGTCATTGGTAGGTAGGGTTGCCATATTGCGTACTTACTAAGTTTTTATGCGATTACTGAACTGTCAGACATCTATATATGTGTGTACAACCTTACTTTTAGTATGTGAAACCTTAAACACATATATTTAGTATTTTTATGTAAAGAATCTATGTACAAAATTTCATAACTGAATCAGGAAAAATCACAGAGTTATAAACTTGTTATGTCAGCAAAAATACATCGACACCGTGCCCTCCATGCGACTGAGGGGTTGTTTTGCACTTGCACCTACTCTACCCTACTCTACCCTGCCCTATCCTACCCTATCCTACTCTACCCTACTCTACCCTACTCTACACTACTCTACACTACTCTACACTACTCTACACTACTTTACAGTACTCTACCCTACTATAGGTACCCTACTCTACCCTACCAAACTTCACATAAACCATCTACTAAATAGTCCAAATAAAGCCTAAACATTTGGTTTGGATAGGTGAGCCCGTTCTTGAGATATAAAATTACAACGAAAAGTAGCATTGATTTTTATTTATATAGATATAAAAGGAGAAACTGACAGACTGACATAAAATCAACGTAAAGCCGAAACTACAGGGCCTAGAAGTGTGTTTACCACAAGGTTTCCTTTTATGACGTAGGCGAGCATTAAGAGAGGATTTTACAAAATTCAGGAGATTTAAGGATATAAATCGAGAGTCCAAAGTTTGTATGGAAAAACCTAATTTTACGCGGGCAAAACCGGTGGCAGAACCTAGGTCTATATATATAGGCATAGAATTTACAGCCGTATGCTGTAAACCAGCGGTAGCTACAAGCCGTATTATAGTATATATTATAATACTTTATGAACCTTATTCCTGGCATATTTCCAGGGTTTACTTTAGTTAGGGGAAGTCATTACCAACTGCACGACATGTTCCTAGTAGTAGCAATAACGGACGATAGGAACAGAATGTACATTGTAGATAAATTGTACCTATGTAGCACGAACGTCAGGCAAAATAGAACTTAAACAACATTTTTAGTATATGCAAAACCTGTATATACTTTATTCAGAATCAGTAACTGAATCTATTGCAACAATTTTTATATTTTTTCCCAAATTTTAAAAATATTGTATACAGCGGACACTAAGTGTAACACAGGTCACGACTGGTCATAGCGGGCATTAGAAGCCAGCACACAGCTGGGTACAGAAGCAAAACTACCCCACAGTCGCCCGGATGGCTCTATGACCATGTATTTGTGCGGACAACCAGGTAACACAATAAGCTTGGATCTTTGTGATTTTTCGCGATCCTGTTAAGAAATTTGTACATTGATTCTATACATAAAAACATATGTATAGTTGCTGTTATTGGGTCGCCAAACTCACAAGCGACTGCTAATTTGCATAGAAATTAGGTATAACATCACGAATTTGAGATTAAAGGAGTACTTGCATACTAATCTTACTGAAAGGGCCCAGTAGAGCCCATGCTTAAATGCTCGAAAACCTTGGAATGTTTGCGGAGTGTTCGAAAGAGTAACCTAGAATGCAAAAGTCAAATGAAGGAACAGAAGTGGGTTTTACTCTAGAGCTGGAGAAGTTATTGAATCACAAAAAAAAAACTTACTAATCTTGACACGAGAATTGATAGCGAGAAAAACATTACAATAACTTCGCAAAATCGCAACGCTGTTATTGTAGAAGCTTTATTTGCACATGGAATGTTTAGTAATTTGGCCGCCAGCTAACATCTCTAATCATCATCATCATCACAAAAATCATTCAACTGATAGATGCCCACGGTTGGACATTGGCTTCCCCTAAGTGTCGCCACAACGACCGATCTTGTGCGTCTCATACCCATCGTATTCATGCTATCTACGACTATCATCTGGTCATCGGTCCTCTTTGTGAAAGGCCTTCTAACCTCGCATCTTTTGACCCTATAGACCATTTCGAAGGCTTCCTACAAGTTGGACCGATGACCTGGTAAGGAAATCCGATAGATGCGAGACGTACAGGACCATTCAATATGGCGACACTTGGGGGAGGCCTATGTCCAACAGTGAACATCTTTCGGCTGAAATGATGATGATGATGACCATTTGTGCTGCAAGCATTGTGCCCTGACCGCTGCCAGAGTTTGGTGATTCCTCAGGCTGTATCGGTAGCTTTTGTTCTCATGCGGACGTCTCTATTCATATATAGTACAGGATACGGTTAAGAACGACCTTCACCGGTCTGTTTAATGGATGAAACCTATTTTATGATAAATTTAGTACATTAAATAATATAACGCGGGTGGGTTGCCTGATAAATTCCTGGCCAAACAATTTTTTTTTTTTTTTGTAAAATGCACTGGTGTGTTTAACGAATAAATTTAATACTAACCAAAAGAGTGAAGCCTTTAGAACATAAAAATGTTGGGTTGCCTATTTGTTTCCTGGCATAGCTATGGGTTGCCAGGTATAAACAGGTATGCATAAACAGGTGTGTTTTTTTTATATACAACAAATTCTATATCAAAATAAACGCTGTTTCATTACGAATACGATGTTATAGTGTTGTCTGCAAAAAAATCTGGTATGGATAACGGTTGTGCATTTTTCTAAAAATAAAATAAATTTTCAATTTTTAATTAATAATAGTCTGGCCAGGAATTTCTTAGGCAACCCACCCGCGTTATATTATTTAATACACTAAATTTATAATAAAATACGTTTCATCCATTAAACAGACCGGTGAAGGTCGTTCTTAATCGGATCTTAGACTAATAGAAAGCTTTGTTACATTAATTAATTCAAAGCTTCGAATAAGCCGAAATGAATTCCTAGTTAGGTTTATAACTAAATCTAGACTTCATCAGAATAGTACTCACCAACTCTACGCAGAATTGAATTAGCATGACAATGAATTCTATTGACATAGAGGCTGACTATATTGACAACTTTAAACTAATCTTAATTGTGAAAGATAAGTTTGAAAATTCTTTGGCAATTCGAAACTGCAATATCTACGTTATATCTACACTAAAATAATAACAAGTTTTTAATGAAAATATTTTTTTCAAAGCAAGCTTTTATAGCACTGTATAATACTTATATAATTAATACTCGTAAAGATGAATCATACAAGCCTAAACTCGATGGGGTCGTGTCGTTTAACTACCAAGCTCCTATAGCCACCATCCGGTTCCATCATCAGATCAGCTCCATGTCATAATAATTTTGTGTTGTCATCTGATTTACACATGTAAGTAAAATTTCAGCTCAATCGGTAACCCGGAAGTGGATCAAATTTAATTTGCAAGATTTGATGACAGACAAACATCGGGACAGGTGAAACTAAATAAAAGCTTGTAAAAAGGTACAGTTCAATCTCTGAAAGTACTGGTCCGATTGCTAAAATTTTTTCACCGATAGAAAGCTGCTTTATTCCTGAGTGACAAAAGCTATATTTTATGTACGCGGGTAAAGCCGCAGACAAAACTAGTTTGTTAATAAGTTACAGAGAAGGTTCTTGGGACTTCTGTCCTCCGAAGCCTATGCTTCGACCCTGTTGGGCCCGTACAATTTTGCTGACATCTCTTTGAGGCCCGCGTGCAGTATTACGCGACGACTCAGGTTCGGTCCGGTTGGTTCTCGACTCATCGTCCGCAAGCCCACGCCTATGGTGGCTGGAAATCGAAATCAGGATCCCAGCGGCTGGGTCGTGAGGAAGTCCGTTCTCTCACGCATGCGACCACCTCTTTCACTAGCATTACTGCTTCGCAGAATGAGGACCGTATGCCGGTTAATTAATGAATGATTCCCATGTAAACCCCACAAAAGTTACCAATCCTCCACACCCCATTGGCGCCATTACAAAACCCGATTAAACCGAATCATTTCGCTAATTAAATGCTTCTCCACCATGTTATGCACCATCTCATACAAAAATCGATATGACACGCCGACATATACAAAATAATGGTGAAATATTTAACGATTCGTTCCTTTTAGCAACGCCGGGTATTTCAACGGAACTGAGTACAATAATGCTAACACGCAACGGGTTCAATGGATAGAAATATACTTTTGGTATTTTAAAAGGTATGGTTCCTGGTTTTGGGTGGGCTCAATTCTCATGGGATTTATGGAGTTGATTGTGGGACTCACCATGAATTTTTGTCCATGATGTTTCAATTCAAAATATTACATTTGACACAGGCCTACATAGTATACATGTGGATGGATGGAGGGGGAGAGGGAGGCCAAAGAAAAGATGGATAGATTGTATGAGAAAGCATATGAAAGAAAAGGAAAAAGTTAGCCATAGCGTGGCAGGTCAGGAAAAAATGATAACGAGCAGGATGATGATGTATGGCCTACATAAGCACTTAAAAACGTCAGGAGCTAATACACGGTTCCAATTTGACGATTTCTATGGAGAAGAAGCAGCAAGAAAGTACACGGTTACTCTTTTGAAATGTGTTGGTTTTTAACATGTTTTATGTTACATTTATTAATAGGTATAAGAGGACAGTGGTAGACCAGTTAACATAGTACCAAGTACATAACAAAACGTCGAACGAAATAGAAAATAATCAACGAGTCTAATCTATGCAGTCTACTCTC
Organism: Mythimna ferrago; assembly: GCA_910589285.2. Lineage (NCBI taxonomy): Eukaryota > Metazoa > Arthropoda > Insecta > Lepidoptera > Noctuidae > Mythimna > Mythimna ferrago. Next base: position 12,985,684 of record OU342676.1, on the reverse strand, counting down.
ACATTCACATTAATAAAATATATACATATAAATATAAAAAAAAAACCTAAAAATTGCAATTTGTGGAAAATGAGCAAAAAAATTCTATTATTTGTATCTAATTCCGGGTCTTTTCCACTTAGGATTTTAGAGTATACTTTTGAAATGGTTGATGCAGGGTCGAAGTCTACTGGGGCCAAGGATCTGTATCTAAAAAGAAGATTTGGCCCCGGTACAAAAGGCAACGAAGAAACAGGAGTGGGTTTTTAGTCAGTCTGACACAATTTCCTGCTCCGCCAAAGAGTGGGGGATGTTATTGGATGATTTTTCCACCTAAAAAAAATGTCTGGTTTCTTTTTGTATGTGAACACACCCACGATAAAGGAGTCGCAAGTGCACGTTTTCTATTAAATAAATAAAATAAAAATCTTAGAGCATAACATTTCTATTTAAAAGTTCCTCAAGTGGCAATACAGCGAAGTCTCTCAAAAATTCAGTAACACTTGTCTTCAAATCCCAGAACCGATTTTCTCATCACTAATTCCCATAAACCTTATTTCTTGCAGCTTCTAGCTTCTCACATTACGTCATAAGTAATTGTGGGTACTGTCGACAAAATAATTTCGTATGCGGGCAATAAGTAGGTAACTTTACTGTGTTTATATTTCTATGGTGTTTACGCTTCGCAGGCTATTCCTAGTCAACTTTATTACTCTTCTTGTCTTTGTATTTTCGTTCTTTTTAGGGTTCCGTACCCCAAAAGGAAAAAACGGAACCCTTATAGGACTACTGTGTTTGATATACAGCCTAGTGACAGACAGTGGAGTTTTTTTAGTAACAGGTTCTCGTTTTTACACTTTGGACACGGCCGTGTGTTGTATGTGAATATGTTGTAACGCCTATTTTTACGAGGGAAATCATTAAATAACTTCTCTCGCTCTGGGCGGAACAAAAAGTCAGATTTTTATTGGCTAAGACGATGCAGACATTGAAAGGGAGCGTAGGGCGCTGTCTGTTCGCGCTAATATGATAGCCCGGAGATTTGCTCGGTGTTCGGAGGGCGTTAAAATAGCCCTATTTAGGGCATTTTGCACGTCCTTCTATACCGGCAGTCTTTGGATGGACTACACGCAAAAGCAGTACAGCGCTCTACGCGTTCAGTACAACAACGCGTTCAGGGTGCTCTTGGGGCTGCCTCGCTACTGTAGCGCATCGGGGATGTTTGCGGAGGCGCGTGTGGATAGTTTCCACACAATCATACGCAAGCGATGCACATCCCTGGTGCGTGGGGTGCGGGCCAGCCGCAATAGTATCCTGAAAGCCTTTGCCAAACGTGTCGACTGTCAGTACCTGAATCACTGTTGCATGGTTCACGTACTTAATAATTTTCAAATATTATTTTAATTTCAATTATTTATTAAATTCTATTATTATTATTATTATATATATTTTTTGTGACGTATACGCTTGTACTTATGCTTGACTTTTAGTTCAAATTAATTTCAAATGTATTTTGTTCAAGTGTATTTAATCATACTTATAACTATTGTTGTTAATGTAATTCTATGATCCAATGTTGATTGATATAAATAAATAAATAAAATAAATAAAAACCCAATTCCAGGATATTTTCTAGACGTGTGCTAAACATCTAAATCCGTTGACCTGTTTAGGCGTGAAAGATTATCAAACATTACGTAAATACGGCCACCTATTTTGCCGACCGTACATATTAAAGTCCTACAACCACTTATCAGCCTAACTGCTCGGTTGGCAAAGTACAGACTTCGTGTCTAGATCGTAATATAACAGTAAGTCGTGAGTACCTGTGAGCGCTGAGCCAAACCATTGGTAGTGTTTACTTTCAATTTTAAAAGTATATAGTTTAGTGCATGGTGCAATATGGGATGAATTTTACTATAAGGCTCTTGCAGACAGGTCAGACAAAGAACGTTTTATTAGAAATTGATCTGATTATAATAATCAGATTTTTTATTGTTCCACTGCTGGGACTCAGGCCTCCTCTCCCTCCAGGAGAGTCTGTGAATAGAATAGAATAGAATAGCATTTATTCGGCACAAGCCTGTGGGCCTTAATCTGTATGTGCGGTTTGGTAAATGTCCCATGTCTTCGACTTTTTGGTTCTAGGACATGCCGGTTTCCTCATGATGTTTTCCTTCACCGTTTTGAGAGCAGTACAGTAATAAATTACACAAAATAATGCGCCTGGTTGGGTATGAACCCGCGACCTACAACTTGTAAGTCGGGGCCGTTACCACTGCTCTCTCTCATCTACGGATTATTTAGGTAACATTTCTGTAGGGTGTAACTGAAAGTAGCCCAATTTTAAAAATTTGCTTCTACCCCTTAACAATCCATCAGAAAAAAATCTGGTCAAGTGTGAGTCAGACTCGTGCACCAAGGGATCCGTATTAACTTACTTAAATTATGTAAATAGTTCGATTCCAGAATTAAGATTTGAAGATTTTTCCAAATTGCAAAAAAAGTTATTATTTTGTATTGGAAATAAAAAATATTAGTTTTCACGATTTTTCCTTTACGTGCGCCAGACCTCATTCAGTTTTTTACATCACGTACGCTCAGAAGTTTGATTTTTTCACAGTTTCAAGGGACCGCAGGTCGCACTCAGATCGAGTAATAGTTTTAATTTCAACTTGACACCTCTACGCATTCCCGGGGTATTGGGGCTTCAAAGTGATCCTATAAGGATTCCATTTTTGCCTTTTGAGATATGGAACCCTATAAACACAGACGTGTCAGGAAAATAAAACCATTTTTTGACCATTTTTGTAAACGACTATTACAGCAGTGAATCACAGGCCGTCGTCCTTGATATAAAAAGTGCGTGCGCGAATGGTAAAAAATCACAAAATGCTAACTAGAATCTATTGTTGGCCGGATTCTAACGCCATTGTAGGCTTTGAAGAGGAATAAAAAACTTTTTGTCTATGATGTCGCGCCATATTATAAATTTAATACAGTTGCCATCACGGATCTTGAGCGCTCGGCGTCAGAGTGGGGATCGCTTTGCGCATTCCATACATTGGCGAGCCAATTGTCTTCGTTGTTAGATACATGCAGCAACGCAGGGAACGAATTAGGAGTGACGTCTATGACGCGATGGCGCGGCGAGCCAATCACTGACACTCCCCGCCCTAGCGTCTCACTTCGCAACGCTCAAGATCCGTGATGGCAACTGTACATACATAAAAATGTCGTATCACAGAGTTTGCGAACTTGTGCAAAACGACTCGACTTGACTTGTTACCTACGTCACAAAAAAAAAACTTTTTTGCAATTCGGAAATTACAATTCGAGACTCTATTCGGGAGTTGTAGTTTGTACGAGTCCGACTCGCATTTGCCCAGTTTTTTTTTTTTGTTATTTGGTAGGTCTCAGATTAGATGGTATGCTATTTTTTACCCTCCTCCCACCTCCCATTACTTACCTTGACAATTAATATACCAGGATAACAGGTCAGCTAGTTGGCCAATAAAAAACTACAAACTCCGTACATTTTTTGGGCCACCTACTAGAGGTGGTTACGAGGACCTGGTATTTCAAGTGTTACAACTGCACTTGAAACTCCAGGTCCTTGGGCACTTGGAATGGAACACTCCAACGTGTGGCTCACCTTCTGAACAGGAACACTGCATTCACATTGCGTATCCGAAGTATCTATAAAATTTAAAAAAAAAATCAAAATATTTTATTTCACACTAGCGGTCTGTCCCGGCTTTACACGGGCAATAAATATAGCCTATGTTGCTCAGTGTGAATGTAGCTTTCCAATGACGAAAGAATTTTTGAAATCGGCAGTAGGATTTGAGTTTATTAATTACAAACATACACACAAAAAGCCAAATTTCCCTCTTTATAATATTAGTAAGCCTACATGGGCACTTATAAAATCCCATTTCACCATGTAGTGCCCACAAAGTGCCCGCCTTTAGCACAAATTGGTGTTGCAGAGCATTCTCTAAAAACGCCAATACGAACTCAAATAAATAAAATAATCCTAATCATTGTATATTTTCCGTTAATCCGCTTAAAACCGTTTAACATACGACATGTAAACATAATAAAGATAAACATGAACATAAAAATAATCTTGTAAACAATTCTGAATAGTACTTGGTAACCTAGTTGCATATATCGTGTAGTAAAATACTATGTTGTGGCTATCACACAGATATGACTAGGGTATGCAATAAGTACCGAGATACCGAGATACCGAGATTCCGGGAAACCGGAACACTGATATTTCGATTTTAGGTATAAACTGAAATACCGGTAGGTATACCGTATCCCGCGTACAGTGTATGGAACTACGGAACTAATACGTATACGTAATTTGTACGTGATAATGCGCGCGATTAGTGGTATTGTTGAGAAGCGAACAAAAAAAAAAGTATAAAAAAGTAAAAAGTATAAAGTTTTAAGAGGAGAGTTCCTAAGAAACACCTAAAAAGGCACTTACAGATTACAAAATTTCTAAAAATTCACCGCACTGAATTACACAAAAAAAAAGAACCTAAGTAGATGTGCATTGGCACATCTATTTAGCTTCAACACGAGATATTTGCAAACCATTCCTTAATTTCGAGAAAAACATTGTTCATATCTGTCAAGAACAACTAAATCGATCTTTTCTATTTGCAGGACTTACTAAATTAAAAACAATTTTTTTTGGTTTGAATTCATTCCCTCTCCTTCCACCGATGGCGAAAAAAGTAATTTGATGATTTACCGCATCAACAAATAAAATTATGAGATTGTTCGAAATAGTCACCGTGGTCCTGAAACAAAAAGGCAACTGAAGAAAGACGGGTGGGTTTTAATCCGTGTAATTCATTCCCTCTCCTTCCACCGATGGCGGAATAAGTAATTTGACGATTTCCCGCACCAAAAAATAAAAAAATGAAATGGATTGTTCGTAAGAGTCACCCAGAGCGAGAGAACCATTTAACTTACTTTTTTTTCTGTAACGATTATTTCTACAACCGTGAAAGCAGAACGAGAATTTTTCGCTGCTAGTCATATGATTATGCAAAATCAGAAACCGGAACGATAAAAGTAACTGCAAGGTTTTTGGAAAATACCAGTACCTAAACGGGATTCAAAATATCCAGTCCCGTAAATATCGGGATTGACAATTTCTTACGGGAAGGCCTAGGTGCGACTGTCGGTCGCTACGTAGCAACATTTTATGATGTGTTACTTGACGGACCTTAGTGTGTGATTGGCCTTTTCAATGTTAGGTCAAAGTCATGCAAGCAGAAACCTCGGTCACTGCTTTGACCTAATTGAGATCATCATTATTATCATCGTTATCATTTACTGTTGGACATAGGTTTCCCCCAAGTGTCGCCATATCGATCGGTCCTATGCGGCTCGCATCCATCGGATTCCCGCAACGACCTTTACCAGCAGGTCATCGGTAAAAAAATAAAAAAGGTCATCGGTCCACCTTATGGGACGCCTTCCAACGCTGTGTCTTCCAGTACATGGTCACCTTTGTCCCCATCAACCATTATTTGTTCTGCGAGCCCACTGCCACTTTGGTGATTCTGCAGGCTGGTCGCAGCAAGCAGTGATGCAATGGTTGATGATGAGGCGCACTAGTTTATTAAGAGCCTATTCACTCTAGCCTTGAAGATACCCAAATTATAAACGGACGGAAAAACCGCGGAAAGCAAGTTGGTAATTGAATTGTTTCAATTTGTTTAGTAGTCTGAAATATAAGATTTTTTTACAGGTACAAAAGTGAGTGACACACCGCTAGATTATTATCTATTCATGTAGAACAAGCTTACTTACGCAAATATGTTGTTACGAGTATTTTCCTAAGCCATTGCTAACGGTCGCATCCTCAATTAGTAGCCTTAGCAGGAGCAACTTAGCAGATACTTAAGGTATACCTTGAATTACTGTATTAAGATGGACGCCACAGTCCACATATTTTTTTTTGTTTTAATTGGTATAAACTAGTGCTTGACTGCGATGTCACTTGAGTTTAAGCAGTGAAAGAAAGAAAGAAAGAAAACTATTTAATTTGGCATACACACTCGTAGATACACACAATGTAGTAACAACATGTAGACACTAATAAATTATTATAATTGAAAAAAAAAAGACAACTAGCAATGTGTGTTGATGCAATCGTTGATGATGAGGCGCACTAATTTATTAAGAGCCTATTCACTCTAGCCTTGAAGACACCCAAATTATAATCGGACGGGAAAGCCACAAAAGGCAAGGGCGAAACGCTTTGTCCGTACTATTATCGTATATGCACAAGTTTTTTGCATTTTGCAAGTCTCAAACTTGCGAGCTTGCCCCTGCTTGCATGCGTAACCCCCACAAATGTCCAATTCATAATAATGCGTGAAATACGCACGCGGGGCGCGTTTTATTGCATTATGAAATTTTCTACATGCGGTTTAATCCCGCATGCGTGATGAAATCCGCTTGATATTAAAAACTCTCAAAATAAATCTGTGGTGGGCTTTTTGGTATGATCTATGTGACATCTTTAATGTACACTCTCTACTCTGTGACCAATACTAGGAAACAGATCCTTTTTAGTTTCAAATAATTTAAAATATAAGAAAGAAAGAAAAACGTTTTATTTGGCAGAGAAGACGCAATCTTAAGACTAACTTACATTATTTAACATTATTTAAAACATCACTATTTTATGATAAAGTCAATCAATAGAATTAACAGAACTAACAGGGATGTATTGATATATGATTATAACTCAGTAAAGACATATTTGTTACGGTCGCTAATCATGTTTTTAATGAACACAAAACCTGATATTGACTTGCAAAATGAAAAAGAGAGAGAATCCCCCTTAACGCTTAGGATACTTAGCTGAGTACTTGCCAGAGTTCCGTCTTGTGAGGTAACGGATCAGATTCCGGTGTGGAAACTTAATTATTCATAGTCGTATGGTTGACATTGAAGAGATAGTGAGATTAGGTTTAATTTTACCTTATAAATATAGGTAGACTTTTTATTACGAACTAGTGATCTGCCCTAGTTTCGCACGGGCGTTGCAAATCTTCGAAGTACTCGGGTTTTTCTCTACTTTATTAAGTATACACTTAAATCTTCCTGAAGAATCACTTTGTATGTTGCTGAAAACCGCATAAAAAACTGTTCAGCAATTTTTAAGTTTATCGCGAAAAGACGTACAAATATTGTAGAGAGACTGCCTGTTAAGCCACATTTAAGATTGGTCTCTAGTGGGCCTGTTCAATTATGCTCTCTGGCTCTCTGGTACTCACCAATGGCAGTCTCGTTACTCCCTTAAAATCTATAGAGCTACTGAATCTGAATAATTCTAAGCTAACTCACCTCTTCTTCCACAAACTCAACAGTGCGTAATTCAGGCTTATCAGCTTCGAATTCGCGTCCGCAATAACCGACAGACACACAGACGAAGTCGAGGGCAACAGCTAGCTGCTAGTAAATCACTGTTGATAAGTTTCCCTCAGCAAATTATAGCTTAATGTAATTTTAAAGACAGCCATTGACCAGCTGCCGTTTAGAAAGTGGCTTCAAGAGAAAAGACCGAGGTTTTGCACAAAAACAACCTATTGAAATGAAATCTGCACTAGCATAGCTGGAAGCGTAAGTATTATTATGGTTCTAAGATATCTACCGGCAAAATTCCGAAGTATTTTAGACTGTAAGATAACGCCTTTCCGCCCACTGCTTTCAACAATAATTCGTATAATACCTTATTTCAATATAGCATAGTGTATCCTGAGATTATCATGCACAGACCACAGACCTTGACTGTCACTTATGCCTTGATCACACGTACCGAGTAAAAGGGCGAGACAGTAAAATTTTGCTCGGCCGAGACAGTTATGTAAGCGAGTTATAGAGATAAGCGCTCGGTCGAGCACTCGGCGCTTTGTTTATACGTACCGAGTACCACAGGGCCTCGAATGAATTTCAGCAGTAATTTGCAGTCAATTCTTACCAGCATCGCGTTCCTAGATATTATTAGTACCTACTAGTAGTAGATGGCGCTGAGCTCAAAAATGTTAGTTTTTTTAAGTATTTTTAAGTTAAGGGACTTTATTAAATTTAAGCAAATTATTGCCTCAAAACTTACCTAATGCTGACTGTTCATGTCTCTAACTTCTATACTTAAAATAGCGCCATCTAGGGAGTATATAATAATAATAATAATTATATACTTTTATTTATTTAAAGACAACTTTTGGTCCACAATTAAATGTTAATATCCCTTATTTTATGTTCAGGCCCTCAATAATATTACACTGTTTTTGTATTCTTCCCATAAAATTACATACCCAATTATTAAAATCCATAACAATTGCCACTAAATTAAAAGCCATAGAATAACAATTAAAAATGTCAAATAAATAAAATATCATTGATTAGGACTTAAATTTAAATGTCAATAAATTAAACGGCATTCAAATAACAAATAAAAATGTCATACAATAATAATAAATCAGTAAATTAAATGTCATGGAATAGAGATAAAAATGTAATATAGCAACGGCCAGGCCTGTAACTCTAACTTTAATGGCGTCTCGCGCCAACTCTCTGGTCTATGGTACGTTCCAAAGAGATTTTCATAGTGCCAGTAGCATACGACATGTGTTATCTCCAACGGTACATACAAGTCCTTGAATAAAATTGTAAACAAACGCCAATCGGCAACTCGTGGGCAGATTCACCCAATAATATAGCACTAAGCAATACTGTACGTCTTTTTATCCACGGCAAACCTTAAAATATACGATTCTAAACACAGATAGTAAACATATTTACATTTTGCCAAGTCCCTCCTTATATTATATGTCAAAGATAGTTTTGAACCGTGTATAATGTAAGAACTTATGGGGAATTGGAGTTGACAGTTTACCAAATTACTAGTTGTAATATAACTGGAATCTGAGAAGTAACAGTTAAGAAATAATCTTCTAGTTTGGTTCTGAACCTGTTTCAACTAAGGTCGGGATGACTGATGAGGCTGTACATCTGTTTATTACGGAGTATAGTACAGTCCTGACCTCTTGAATAGTAATGCTATGATAGTTTATGAGTGACATAAAATATGATAGGGACGGTTCTAACGGGGGTCTGTGGAGACGTTTATAAGCTGATGTGGGAGATAACATTCCTTCATTCATTCTTTCTTTAACTCCTCATTTCCTGTTTGTATTAATGTTACTGATCGATCTGGCGCATCTTTACAATTGCCGGCACGGATCTTGAGCGCTGGCTTCAAGTTGCGCAGAAGTCAAATATTCGGTCTCTTTAGTGGTGCGAAGTGAGACGTGGAAGCGGGGAGTGTCAGTGATTGGCTCGCCGCGCCATCGCGTCATAGACGTCACTCATGATTCGTTCCCTGTTCTTGCTGCATGTATCTAACAAAGACGACGATTGGATCGCCAATGTATGGAATGCGCAAAGCGATCCCCACACTGACGCCGAGCGCTCAAGATCCGTGACGGGAATTGTAGATGTCGGAATTGACTGTAGGTATGACTTGATTTCTTTTATACAATATCTACAATCTTATTTTCAGTAAATACGAAACTTGTAACACATATCTAGTATTTTTATGTAAAGAATCTTTGTACAAAATTTCAAAACTGTATCAAGAAAAATCACAAAGTTATAAGCCAGTTCTGGTACCTGGTTGGCGACATAAATACATGGTCACCGGGCCACCCGGGCGACTGAGGGGTTGGTTTGCTTCCGCATCCAGCTGTGAGCTGGCGCCTGGTGTCCGCTATGACCTTCCTTAATCAGTTTTGTACTTAATGTAGGTGGCGTCCAACTTGTGACCTTGTTAAAATATTTTTTAGAAAAAATATAACATAGTGTAAAAATTATTGAAATCGATTCAGTTACTGATTCTGAACAAACCAAGTTTCACATAATTTAAAAATAATGTTTATAAATAAAATGGAAATGTCTGTTTGTATTTTTTTTTTGATAAGTATGTACTGATTGCATAGCCATGAAAGTATGTATATTCGAAACTTATAAGCCATGACTTCCCCAGCTCTAGGGCGAAGCAAGAGAGCGTGTCAGACTTTTACTGACTAAAACCTACCTGTGTCTTGCAAAGTAAGGCTACTCTTTAAAAAAATCCTGTGGCCGTAGTGGACATCGAACCTACATGGCCCGTATGGTTTGCCGACTCGCGCTCGGGCCTTACACGGCGGCCGGACGGCGGGCTACCCATTGCTCATCGTCCGCAAGCCTACTTCTACGGTGACCATTGATCGCTCTGCGACTCCTGTCGCCCGGTAATATTATAGTCTCTGCTTCTACGTTTTGATCTTGTACGCACTACATTGAAGAGTGAAATGAAATTCTAATAGAAGTTATTACTGAACTCTAGACTTGCGCGCCTCAAGCCCTCAAGGAGATGTCAGCAAACCGGGCCCCGCAGGGTCGAAGCCTACTGAGGTCTGCTTCTGAAAGGAAGACTCTGGCCTGGTATGAAAGACAACGATGGAGCAGGGTTTTTAGTTAGTAAAAGTTTGACACTATCTCCCGCTCCGTCAAAAACCGGGTGATGTCATTGGATAACTTCCCATTAAAAAAAAAATCCAGTGTACGTTTCTCATTAGCTAACAAAATTGCTAACATCGATAGAACGAAAAAGATTTAGTAATGAGAAAAATCGTAAAAGGAAACAATCAAATATCATTTCATTCCTTGGCTTTCCTTTTGAGACTACTTCTTTCAACAAATCTTTACATATACATGACATATAAATTTCGCATAACACAACGCCATATACAGGTTCCTAATTTAAGATTATGCTACTAATACACAATAATGCATAATTTAATAGCGACGGAACCATTCAGGCTTCTTAAAATTTACATAACGATTGAAACTGCAGACCTCCTGGTTTGATGTGGAGAGTGCCTGACCATAAAGTTATAAGAAAAGTAGTTTCACTGAGTACAACATTCTAAAAACTACTATTACTCTACACAATACCGACCATTCACTACACTACTTCTGGCAAGAAGTATGAAGGTATCCTTGCAGGCCTCCTACAAGGTGGACCGATGACCTGGTGAAGGTTGCAGGAAACCGATGGATGCGAGACGCACAGGAACATTCGCTGTGACGACGCTTGGGGGAGGCCTTTGTCCAAGAGTGGACGTATATCGGCTGAAATGATGATGATGATGATGATGTAGGTGAATAACATACTTCTTACACCAGCTGCGCGATAATGTCTTTGAATATGTCATACAACCCTCACCAAAACAAGTAATTCTGTCCCTAGGAATCTAATATAATATTCTTTAAATCACATTACTCTCTAGGGAATAGTATCCATCGCAATGATCGGGAGTTGATTATATAAATCCCTCATGGCGTTCGGGTTTAAAACTTAACAACGTTTGTTTCATTCGGAATTCAATATGCCACCCACGACTTAAAGACACTACTTTTTTCCCAGATACATAATCTACTATCATACCAAAATCTACACAGCTTAGATACTATAAATCTTCCCGTTTACGATATTTCTGTGATTAAAAAAGATTTTGCCACTGACAATTTGTCTGTGTGTGATACAAAAATATATGCATCTTACAATATAGACCTTCTCATTTGTAATATTTCTGTGAAGTAAAGGATCTTACCAATAACAATTATCTATATGTTAACATGCCTATCGAATATGAATCTAGCATTTAGCGACTTGTTCGGCCTGTGTAAAGTTGAGAATACACGGTTGTGAGGCGCCAGGAAAAAGGCATTAGGATTATCTTGCGCAAATAGTTTCTGAATAATTCTTATAGGAGCTTTAGAACAGATGTAACGGTAGCTTAAGGGCGCCCAACTCGTAAGCTCCTATAAAGAGTGCTGCTACATGATTATAACGTTATTAATCATCTTCCTCAAGATAATTTAGAAATACAGTAATCTTGTGGTTAATTTCTAGGTTTCTATTGAAAATAGATAGACAGATAGATATATACTTTGTTAGTACATCAAAAATAAAAATTAAATGAGGAACTTAAAATTAATAGGTTGTCACAATGGACGGTCTTATCGCTAAATGCGATTTTTTTACTGACAAAGTTTGGATGGATTTGACAGAGAAGGAGAAAAAGATAGGCAGGTAGTCCGTGGTGAAACAATAGTATGTCAAATTAATCCAGTAACGGCATCTGAAAGTCTGCTCTTTTGTACAAATTTTACATGCCTTTCGTAATGTCATCAATTAAAATACCAAAGGAAATTTTTATGGGTGCCTTGCACATTAAATCGTGGTTCTAAATAACAAATTTTTCCAATAACTTATAATTTAAAAAGAAGTACGTATTTCCTAAAAAAAGTTTTGTGAAATGAATGAGCAACGGAAGTTAACGGATGCACAAACACTTAAAAGTGAATTACTAATACTCATAGAAAAAACAAGTGCTGTTTATTTTAAATGAAATTGCCTATCTGTGACAAGAATATTGATGAAAGATAATAATAATATTCCACAACTTTCTCACAACGCAGAACTAAGCAGAGCTTGTGTTATGAGTACTAGACAACTGATAAACATACATATTTCTAGATACATACATATTATAAATAAATTATACCCAGACACAGAACAAATGATCGTGCTCATCACACAAACATTTGTCTTGGGTGGGAATTGAACCAACAACCTCCGACATAGAAGTCAGGGCCACTGACCACTAAACTGACAGGCCAGTCAAAGTACTAGGTAGATGCAGTAATCTATCTATAAATAGATTATGAAACCTAAAATAGAATATCATACCTTAACTAAATCATATAGCTATCACAAACAAATGTATGAAATAGGTATATTAATTATATTAAAATATCAAATTCCATATCTACATTAATATAATAAACAGGTAAAGATTGTTTTTTTTTTTTTGTTTATAGGAGTTAATCTCTGGAAGTACTGGTCCGATTGCTAAAATTTTTTCACCGATAGAAAGCTGATTTATTCCTGAGTGATTTATAGGTATATATTTTATGTACGTGGATGAAGCCGCGGGCAAAAGCTAGTCAAAAATATTAGCATAAGTTCGACATTTTGGAGCTGGCTAGGGCTACCCTCATGCGCTACCTGTGAATGTAGGGGGTCCAGACGCCTTCACGACGGCAGAAGGCATCCGCATAGACGCGGGGATAGTGGGGTCCATGGCCCTCTACTGAAAGTGCCTTAGAGGGTCATAGCCATCCGGATGGTCCGGGAATACCGCATGATCGCTTTGCGGGAGCAAAGCGGCTAGCCGCCATTTTTATTTAGGTTGCAAAAATCATTCAATGACATCCCCGCTTTTGAGCGGAGCGGAAGATAGTGTCAGACTTTTACTGACTAAAAACTCACTTCTGTTCCTTCGTTGCCTTTCGTACTGGGGCCGAATCTTCGGCTAGCCGCCATGGGAATTGGAGGCAGCAGTATTTGCACGCATGCACGATTTGCATGTGTAGATGCAACGCTGGGGCAAAACTCCGCTGCCGCGGTAAGGCGGACAGAGTTTCGGCGGAATCTCATGCCGATATGGCGACAGTGGCTGTCGCAAGCACGCCAATAATTATGGCGGTAAGTCCCTTCTCTGAAGAGTGAATGGATAAAAGTCACGGCGTCCTCACCTCCCGCATTATGCAGGTTCTCACCGGACATGGTAAGTTCAGAACGTTTCTACACCTGATTCAGTCGGAAGAAACGCCCGGGTGTCACCATTGTACGGGTTGCTGTACTGAATTAACACTTATCGCATTTAATATTGTGCATGTTACCTTATTATAAAACTAGGGCCGCAAGGTACGAAATAAAAAGCACGTGTACCGTCAGCACTAGAATCCTACATAATACATTGTAAACAAAAGACTAGAATCATGTTCATAACCTAAAACTGTAAATAATTTTCATAGTTATAGCCCCCCATAACTTAAGGCTATAAACACACAAACCTCAAAATACGAACATTTAACATGTGCCTCACAAACATACGTTATAATGCCTCGTCAGCCGTTCATGTGCACCTGCCATATAACGACATACATTGTACACAGCGCAACTCTACGCTCTTGTGATCTGCCTTTATCTCGCGACATTTTGAATGCAAGTGAACGGGATATTTTCTTATTCCGTTACTTTTTAAACTGTGTATTTAACCAAGGCTAGATATGATCCAACCTCAACATAATCAGGAAAGCAATAAAGATCCAAGGTGTGTGGTGTTATAATTAAGAACACTGATGGGGAAATGCTGGCCATATAATTAGCATAATAATAATAGCATAATCAGCTTTATAATGTTTCTACTGCTGTGACTCAGGCCTCGTCGCTAGGAGCGAGAATGGGCCATAATCCATCACACGGGTCCAGTGCGGGTTAGTGGAGGTCACGTCTACGAATTTTTGGTTCTAAGTCATGTCGGTTTCCTTACGTTGTTTTCCATGATCGATTTGAGATCAGTAAAAAGGAAATAAATTACACAAAATAATTTGCCTGGCTGGGTTTGAAACCTTCTTCTTGTTCCTGCCCTGGTCCCACCTTATTCGGGGTCGGCGCAATACGTTTTTTTCTTCCATTCTACCCTTTCACTCGTCATGTTATCACTAACTTCCTTTTCTTTCATATCCGTCTTCACGCAATTCATCCATCTTTTCTTTGGCCTCCCTCTCCCTTTCCACCCATCCACATGTATACTCATAACTCTTTTAGTAACATGCATTTCATCCCTCTTCTTTCCATGACCATACCAAGACAAACGATTCCCCTTCAACATGTCAGTCACTGGTGCCACTTTCAAACTTCCTCTAATATACTCATTTCTCACTTTATCCAATCTCGTCACACCACCACTGGCTGCGTTTGAAACCATGTTTGAACTTTTTAGTCGGGGATGTCACCAGCCACTGAGCCATCACTGCTCATATAATTAGGAGAGAGGAGAAATTATGAACGCACCTGGGTTTCAAGAGTAATTCCGAATGAGGAGAAACTCTTTTATAATAGTAACGTAATCAGTACCTCTACCATGAGTTTAAAGCAATAGTATTTGTCGATACTCGACTACGTAAATATTTTGTATGGCAAATTTTGGTTCCGTAAGTGACCGCTAGAGGTGCTGTAAAATTTGCCATACCAAATATTTACGTAGTCGGTATCGAGTATCGACAAATACTATTGCTTTAAACTCATGGTAGAGGTACTGGAGTCTAAATACGGTTCAAGTGTCTATATGCTTCTAATTTTATCACTATAAGAAACATACCTTTTCTCATTCCATCCCCGTGCGTGCGTTACGCGTTGTCACGGACACTAAGATCGCTTTGAGAGCTGCAGTTGCGACCTGAAAAGAGAAGAAAATGGTTTTGAACATCTGCCAAGGATGACATGACAACATGATGGCTATTTAATAGTCTAGATGTGTTGTGCAGCACCTGTATCTTGCTGAAGTGGTAAACACCCAAACCCATACCTCCATGTGAGTTTCATTATCAACATGGATTATGCCATTCTAATTCTTATTGTACACACAAAAAATTTAACCTAAATACATTGATTAGACAATTTATGTACAAAGGCGAGCTTAACTCAATAATGAATTTTCTCCCAGCAAACCTTTGAATGACAGAGAGAGATCACATGCGCGGGTAGGATCCAGTGTGCAACATAAATCTACATTAAAATGTTTAAAATATATTATATACACCGCTAAATTTTAATCGTTTTAATCCCTTGGAGGGTCGATCCGGTACATGAAACACTATCGATTTGTAAAGATAAAATTAAAAAATAAAGTACCATTTTTTCAAAACTCGTATTAATTTACTCATGTACTAAATTAATTTCTTTAGGAAAACGTCAGCTGAGCGAGTTCAATGATCTTTCGGTAATAATCGGCGTTGCGTAAAAACTACCTCCAGGTCATTGAACTCGCTCGGCTGACGTTTTCTTAAAGTAATTATATAGATATTATAATATATACTGATATTATGTCAATTGAGAAAAGAAGTACTCTTTAATTTTCCTCTTAAAGACATCCAAAGAAGGGCTGTCGCGAAGGGAATGCGGGAGAGTTCCAGAGACGCACTGCAGCTACAGTAAAGGAGCCATCATAGCGGCTGGAAGTGTAACGCGGAGTACGAAAGTTCTCTAATAATATTGGTGTACACATCGATCACTAATAAGTAGTGATCGATAAGTGTTCACCAAAGTAAATTGTAAAAAAAAAAATACTAACAAACTTTAGTTCCGCTAAAGTTTACCCCAAACTTGAATGTTCTTCCAGCAAACCATTGAGTTATAGAGCGATA
Organism: Mythimna ferrago; assembly: GCA_910589285.2. Taxonomy (NCBI): domain Eukaryota; kingdom Metazoa; phylum Arthropoda; class Insecta; order Lepidoptera; family Noctuidae; genus Mythimna; species Mythimna ferrago. The sequence continues at coordinate 12,969,340 of OU342676.1, read as the reverse complement.
TCACAACAGTGGGCAGGATCTAGTGTTCAATTTTAGAATTATAAATAATACGAATAAAATAATCCTCCTCCTTGCGTCGTTTATCCTCAATGCTGAGGGTCGTGACCTCGACGAATAATTTTCTTGTGGACTATATTTCGCCATTGTCGTCCTATCTTCGGCAATGTGAATGGCGTCGCAGACTGTGGTCTCTAGTGTAACACGGATTTGGTCTGACCAACGTAACGGACTCCTGCCCCTGGGTCTTTTCCCAACAATTTTTCCTGTCAGAAGCAGCATTTCCAGGTTATCACCTCTCTTTCTGGCAATGTGGCCAAAGAAATCAAATATTCTTCTTTGGCATATGGTGTAGAGTCTCATGGGTGACCAAAATAATACATACATAAATATATAAAGTATCTATCTACATACATATAGGTGCCACGTGATTACTACGTGGGGTTTCACGCTATCACGATATTTTTCTTTCATTATAAGCTTGAGAGTAGTGGTGACCTAGTGTTTACGAAGTCGTGAGTTTGAAAGCAGGTATTCTATTTATTAAAATGGTTGCCTGTCTAGAAGTAGTAAATATATAAATTCAAGTAATGTAAGTAATGTGTGTGTGTTAGTTTTATGTTAGATTCAAATTATGTGTTTAATTTTTTGTTGTACATTTAAAATTCCTCAAATGCAAATATTCTAGTTTACATGGTTTGATGTAACGAAACCTAGTTGTGGGTTAAGCTCGCCAATGTAAATCAACTGTCCTATTTTTATTGTATGTTAAAATTGTATGTACAATAAAGAATACAAAAAAAAATATTTCTTCTTTTCTACTTTGAAGGAAAACATCGTGAAGAAACCGGCATGTCCTAGAACCAAAAATTTCAAGACATGTGACATCCACCAACCCGTACTGTGCCCGCATTACAGCCTAACCTCTCTCATTATAAGGAGGCCTCAGTCCCAGTAGTAAGAATATTATAAGGCTGTATTTAAACTATAAATATTAACTTCTTATACCAGGTGAAATCATAACACGGCCAATACATCCAACAGACGTAATACACATACAGACCTTAACCCAATAATAAATTAAATAAAAACATATTACAGTTTATAACTTGCCAATATATTATACGATTACCTAGGACAGACGCGTAACGTGGACTAGCTTAGACGAGGGTGAAGGTACGATCGCGGTCATTTCTGACTGATCACTTAAAAAAAATTTCACTTCAATCCTGCAGCGCGGCGCCAAACCAACCCTTTGAAGTTTTCGTTTTGAGTGAAAGCAAAATGAACGTAGCGGTGGTCAGGCGGAAGTGTCTTTGATGGTACATCAGCAAGGCATTTTTCTTTCATAAATTCGAAAACGAGACAGTGACTGTTGCAACTCAGTGTTCGATCACATCGTCGCTTACCATCTGGTGAAATAGTTGTCAAACGCGAGTCTTTCAATTATAAAAAAAACTCTCGTTCTTTTTATATATATGGAGCGCTCACGCTCCACCCAAAGATCATAGTGTCAGACTTTTACTGACTAATAACTCACTGCTGTTCCTTAGTTGCCTTTCGTACCGGGCCCGAATCTTCCTTTCAGAAGTAAACTCTTGGCCCCAGTAGGCTTCGACCCTGCTGGGCCCCTACGGTTTGCTGACAACTCCTTAAGGCGCGCGTGGAGCAATACGCGCCGTCAACACTCGTTCTTAAAGAGTCCTTGCTTACGCGAGCCCCTTTTGGATGCAAAGCCGTGGGCGAGGGCCCCCTTCGCCACGTCTCGCTACGCTACTGACCTAGGTTATACAAGAGCTAATCCATAAGCCTCATGCATTTGTATCAAATGTGTTTGTCATGGCCGATGGAAAGGGCGTGGTTATGTGGGACAATCATGATACAAGTGCCTTTGAGCTGTAAAGGTCGGTTCGAACTGTGGTAGTTCTGAAGAATACAGGACTAGAATTTAATGATGACATACTTATGATGTTTTTTTTATTATTATTATTTTATTCAGTAAATTTATGTTATTTTGAATTTTTTGATGTGCAAATTCTATACTATAAAATATAAAGCATTATAAGTGTGTTTATGGGATTTAAAGAGTTGAACTTAATGAACATAGGACGACTAAGGAAGTATAACTCCACAACTCCAAAACTAATTTCCCAAATCGTTCCAGGTCGTCTTTGAATAATCGGGAAAAATACAAAAAAAAAAAAAAAACCAAAAAGATCGACGAAATAAGAATCTTATCTTTTTTCAAAAAAAATATTAAAAAATAATAATGTGAAATTATAAAGGTATCTAAATGGAGAAAAACTTTTAATAACTGTTTATGACATTTTCTGACTAAAAACTACCTTTTTCCAAGTGGAAAATCATCAAATGATTTCTCTCGCTCTAGGGTAAAGCGAGAGAGTGTCTGACTTACTGACTAAAATCAACCTCTGTTTCTTCATTTGCTCTTTGTGTTCGAACGATCCCGTAGCCCTGCGACTCCCAAGACCCGGGGCGTCGGCTGACACATGAGAAAGTCCGTTTTCTCACGGTTATGAGCATCTCCTTCGCCAGCATTACTTCTACGTAAACGAGTTAACCGCTTTACCATTCCCTTTCACTCCGGGGACCATAGCCTGAGCCAGGGCACGAGAGGCCACTGCCACCGTCGACACAGACCCTAACTTTGCAAAAACATGCACTAAGTTAATATGAAGTATTCGCTTAGCTCATCTTACATAGTATACGATTTACGATACCTTCTCAATGTTCAATTAAGTAATGAAAATGGACATTATCATCTTTATAGACTTGCTTTATGGTTGTAGACATTTTAGTATTATATCTTAATTGTTAAGTGATGAGGTTGTAAATATTCACCTTTGATCTTTTTCAATTCAAGCTGTTTGCTAGTTTATTTTATCTCTAGGTCAAAAAAAAATTTCTGGGGGGAAAACGGCCTAGCTCAGGCGCAGTTGCTCATTGTTAGGTTTTCGTACCTCATTTTTATATTGCTTTTCTGCCCCCCTAGCCAAGTTACAACCGTTTCGCTTGCGCCGAACGCTTCGAGTTGCCCTTGCCGCCAATTCTTTTGTTCTGACCACGTGACTGAGCGTGAAGAAGACGTCATTCCCGTACATTTGAAGCTTTAAGTTAAGTAACGCTTGTAGTTAACTATTGCAGATTAGCAACTTGACTAGGGGTTTAGTTTTACACTAAGAACAACGGCGAGGACATTATTCAGTGTCTACATCATTGATTTAAAGAACCCTTATATCACCATGATATATAGTTGCTAGAAAATCTACTAAGGACGAGCCTTTATATATTTACAACTAGCTTTTGCCCGCGCGGCTTCGTTCCCGCTCTTCCCTACTCCACCCTACTATACCCTACTCTACCCTTCTCTACCCTACTATACCCTACTCTACCCTACTGTACCCTACCCTATGTGCCTTACTCTACCCTACTCTACTATAACTTACTCTACCCTACCCTACTCTACCCTACGCTACCCTACTCTACCCTCCTCTACACTACCCTACACTACCAAAATTTTCATTTTTTTTAATCTCACAATAACAAACACTACAAAAAAAGAATTAGCGAAATCGGTCCAGCCGTTCACGCGTGATGGCGTGACCAAGGAAATAGGGATTCATTTTTATATATAGATATACTCGTATCTGTGTTTCCGAAATATCTAGATTTGTAATAACGTCCTAATCACGTAAGAGCGGTTGTATGGAAACGTATGGAAACGGTGGGCTGCCCGACCAGCGTAGTCGCGGGCTTGCGGACGACGAGCTATGGTCAGCTCGCCTTCAGGCCGTCCTGTTACTCCGAACCCTAGTCGACGGTAGTGTTCGACGCACACCTTAAAAATATGTCAGCAAAATCGTAAGGCCCCAGCAGGACCAGACTGCGAGGGTCGCGGAAAATTTCGAAAGAGTTACCATACCCCTGGAACGCAAAAGGCAACTGAAGAACACAGATGGGTTTTAGTAAGTAAATGTCTGTCACAACCTCTCGCTCCACTCTAGAACGGGAGAAGTCATACGAAGATTTCCCATTTAAAAAATATTTATATGTCGTGGCCAGATCAAATTGATCACGTCATGATATGGCCAACTAAAACCGGCCAGATCGTTTGGTCTACTTTCTTTAGACCTTTTATTATCATAGAAATCCTACATCAATGATATGGCCAAAAGAGGATTGACATATCATCAAACTTTTGGGTTTAAGACGATCTTGCCAGTTATACCTACTTGGCCATATCATGAAGATGATCATTTCGTAAGATCTGGCCACGACATATACGTGTGTGGTGTGTGCAGTGGCACGCTGAGACAGACCCCAGGGGTCTAATTGTGTGCCTTTTTGTAAACCTAAGAAAAACCTTTGTTTTTATAAACTTTTACATTTCATATTCTAATAATGTAGGTACTTATTTCATATCTGTTTTCCTAATCAGCGCCAAGACCTAAGCCTCCATAAAGCTGAATATAAAGAAAATAAAGTAATCAATCGATGTTTCGACCATTAAAATTGACCCAATTTTCACACCAAAATCGACCCTTAACAACGGCATCCCACAACTAACACATTACTTGACCAGAAACCTTTACACGATCCTTTTAATGACCTATACTGTAAATGAGATGGAGCTATATGTGTGTAGAGCTCCATCCCTCTTTCTCGCACGCACGCTTGATATTTTAAGGCTTATAGTCCCTTGAACCATCTGGCCGAAATTAAAGGGACACAAGTCTCGTACCCGCCTAGGCGGCCGTGCGCATATCTGTGCATTTAATTGCGGCTAGCTGCGCCCGGATAGTGCGTGGCTGACATTTAAATCCATTTTCTTTGCGAAATATTGATTGATTTACATATGCTTTGTTCACTTTGAAGAATATTTAACCACCAATTTTATGAGTATAGTTATATGTTTCTAAAGATCCAAGCCGGTTCGAAGTTGTAGGGAAACGTTGCGAAATTGCTAAATATTTTTTTTAGACAAGTATTATTCACACGAAAAAATCAAATGTTGATAATGTTGTTCATGAATTTATAATACACATATATTTTTTTCAAACCCTGGCCGTTACCGAGGAGTAGGCTTCAGAAAGTTACTGTTTTATGGCACTTTTCGGGCGCTTGGGCCTTAACACGTCATAGTGAGGCCCACGTTTATTTTAGACCAAATTTAGTGGAAACCTCATGAAATATTCATGTTATTTCCCTTACATATCGAGCGGCCGTCCATCGTTCCAACAATTTGTGGTAAAAATACATTTTAATGGTTAACGTACTTAGGAACAAAGATTTTGAGTAGCGATAGCTAGCTTAATGAGTTTCTGTTGTACAGGTTTTGTAATGGTGGTTTTTTTCGTTGAATAATTAGAGTTTTCAGTGTGCCACCATAATATTTATTTATTTATTAAATAGTTTATGCGCACAAAAGTTCAGAGGCGGACTTAATGCCTCACTGTCCCCGCACACGGGCTTAAAAAAAACGCGCCTTTTTTTGCAGCTCGTGTGCGGTGGTAATTTAAGTGGAAGTGGGTTCGGCACATTGCTCATAGAACGGATAGTCGATGTGGGCGAAAGGTTCTGGAGTGGAGGCTTTCCACAAGGTGGACTGATGAAGTGGTGGGAGTCACGGGAATGTAATGGATGCGAGTAGCACATGACCGTTCGTAGTGGCAACACTTGGGAGAGGCTTATGTCCAACAGTGGAAGTCTTTCGGCTGAAATGATGATGATTATGATAATGATGAGACCTATACCCCTAGCCAAGTTGCTAATCTACAATAGTTAACGCTTGTAGAAAGCTTCAAATGTACGGAAATGACGTCGTCTTAACGCTCAGTCACGTGGTCAGAACAAAAGAATTCGCGGCAAGGTCAACTCGAAGCGTTCGGCGCAAGCGAAACGTTTGTAACTTGGCTAGGGGGGCTGATTCAGTAATAACAGCCACACCATATCGATCCTCGGGTTCTGTACAAACTTACCTATGTAAGTAAATAGTTCAATTTCCAAATGGAGTCTCGAAATTTTTTTCCGAATTGCAAAAGAAGTGTTGTTTTTTTGTGACGTAACAACAAATTTACTGATTTCAGATTTATTCCTATACCTGTGCTATAAGAATTTGCTTTATACCAGATTTCAGGATTCTGAGTCAACGGGAAGTACCCTATAAATTTTGATTCCCTTAAGAGTGTCGCATTATACGTTTTTTGCGACATAAACTTAAAAGTTTGACTTTTTTTACAGCTTCAAGGGACTGCAGGCAACTTATTTCAATATTAATTTCAATATCAACTTATTTCGATACCTTCACGCGTTCCCAAGATAAAGGGCAAAAGCTAAAGCTAACCTTGCTTAAGCCTTCACTACCCATTGCGCGCCATTTGGCTCAAAAACTATGATTTTCAAATCTGTTTATATCCATAAATGACTGATTGTACAAACATGTGATTTACTAATAATATTAGGTAATATTCTTGTCTAAATAGCTAGATTGGATTCAATTTAAATTAATGGCACACTTATGAACTATATTCACATTATGTAAACAGAGTTTTTTTTTTTTTACATTCATAGTCAATTTCGAATAAAGTTCTTACAGAATTAAGAAACAAAAAATACAAGCCTATATCTAGAATCCTCAACAAAATAGTTATAGAAAAATATTTACTAATTTAGTTTCATAATTAAGAAAATTAAAATAAAAACAATGTCAAATTATCATTTGCACTGATTTATCATAATATTAATAGCTTATACTAATGGAGGAACATGCCCTTTAAAACATACCATTTAAAATTTGAATTTAAATTTGCAGTGAACGCTCTTAAGGCTCAAGACAACAAGTGAGAAAGACAGACAGCAGTTTTTCCTTTTGAAGTACGTAACCCTAAAAAAATCACTAATTAAACACTCCTGTGTCCGGATTTTTTTTTACGTACCTTGTTCTTCTTGAATATAAAAGATCTACTTAAAACAAACTTAACACTAACTTATTCAACATTTCAAGCGCATGTTTTTCGTCATTCACACCCACTTTGGTTTAAAACATTCATATTGATTAAGTACATAACTGCTTACTCACTTAAGTGTCACTTATCCACCAATATCAGTATTTTGAGCTCCATTACTGGCATAAATCTTTAAAGTTTAAGTGTGAGTTAAGTTAGTTTGGGTCGTGCTTAACGTAGCTACTTGACTAAGTAACTCATTGTCGTGTCATAACAGTTTTGGTGTGTTTTATGTTAGTTGTAAATGGAAGTCAAGAGTGTGGTTAAAGTGAAAACAGTCGCAAGACGTGACCTCCAACGTTAAGCAACACTTGCTGAGGTCAGTTTGTAGATGGGTGACTGTCTTAACATACGTGCTGTCACGAAAAGCCGTTGGTCCCGGCTCTCATCTGCAGGTCTTTGACAGTCGTTAGAGAAGCCAGGAGATCAGCCCCCCTAGCCAAGTTACAACCGTTTCGCTTGCCGCCAATTCTTTTGTTCTGACCACGTGACTGAGCGTTGAGGCGACGTCATTCCCGTACATTTGAAGCTTTCTACAAGTGTTAACTATTGCAGATTAGCAACTTGGCTAGGGGTGTCCTGCTACCCAGTTAATGGAGGTCGATACAAAATGTTGGTACTTAGTAGCCTAACTGTAAAGTTAGGCTGGAAGCCGATCCCAATATACTTGGAAAAAGGCGCTTGCCTTTTTTTCAACTAAGCTGTTGATGAGATAAATTAAAGTCGTCTTTAATTTGTAGCTATGTGTGTAGGTATATGTTAGCGGCTTCGTTCGCGTGAATAGAAATCATCCCACGGGTACATGTTCTCAGATATAAAAATGTATCCTATGTCCTAATCCAGGACACGGTCTACCCATGTGTCAAATTTTATACAAAGCCATGCCAAACTTTCGACTTAATATTATTACTGTGATGGAATAGAACAGACCAAGCTTTATTGTATACAAATAAAGTTACACAACTTATACACAAACTTAAACCTATGGGTACAATGGCAGTCTTTTCGTTAACAGCGATATCTACAGTTGCCATCACGGATCTTGAACACTTGCGCAGAAGTCAAATATTCGGTCTCTTTAGTGGTGCGAAGTGCGACGCGGGGGCGGGGAGTGTCAGTGATTGGCTGGCCGCGCTATCGCGTCATAGACGTCACTCCTCATTCGTTCACTGCGTTGCTGCATGTATCTAACAACGAAGACGATTGGCTCGCCAATGAATGGAATGCGCAAAGCGATCCCCACTCTGACGCCGAGCGTTCAAGATCACAACCTTAGGAAGGATCGTAAGGACTTAAAATAATACAGAGGGTAATCTAAGGTGTAATCTGAAAGTCTGTATGTTTGGACGGAAGTTTGCAACCAAGTGGAAACCGCCCAATTGGATTCTTCAAATGCATCTAGAACAAAGTAGCGAAACTAGTTTCATTCTTTACTAAAAATTGGACCAAAAAACCAGGATGTGTCATTAAAATCGTGCCTTAAAATAATAGTCAATGAATTTAGAAAATGCACATAAATCTTATCTAGCTCATTAATGTTGGACTAGAGTTTAATTATACAATAAAACACACGTCGTTTATCAATCCAATCACTTATGTTAATCTAGAATTAATGGAAACATTTTTTGGCGATATTTTTTTGATCGTAAGACATTTATTCGTTTGTTCCTTTTGATTATTCCAAGTTAGCATTGCTGGCAAAATGCCACGGGCCCCTGGCCCGGTGGGGCCCCCGATCTGAGAGACCACGAAAGAAGTAACCTAACATTTTATTAGGGTATTTAAATTCAATTAAAAATATACACAAGTAAATACCTAAAGACAACATCAAATAAATTATTAAGGTTTATTAAACATATTCACAAGAAAAAGATCAATTTCCCGTGGCATTTTACCAGCTAGTCACTCTATAGTCTCGCCACTGGAACGTGAGACGAAACAGAAAAGTATTCGTGTATTAAAGAACTTGCAATTTATTATACCTATAAACATTCCTTTTATGCCTGTACTTCAGTGATTTATTCAAATCAAATTACATCATGACAAGTTTTATGGGGCCCATCCAATGATTTTGCCACGGGCCTAAGATGGTATAGTTATGCCACTGCAAGTTAGCTTAAGAATTCGGCTAGATAATGTAGAAGAGCCTCCTCTTCGAGTCGTATTCCTCATTACTGAGGGTCGTGAAGTTCCCGCTGGATTAGCTTCTAATTTATGGTGTCTCTCCATCTGTGACGGTTCTAAGCTTCACGAAGTGCGACGTACAATTGGGTGTCCAGTGTGGAGTGGACCTGATCTGTACATATTTTTAGGCTCCGGTCTCTTGGTCGTTTGCCATCAACCATGTCTTGTAACAAGATATTAGAACACTTCTTCTTTCTTTCTAACACTTGAAAACTATAAGACGATCGATTTAGATCAGTGGTTTTCAAACTGTGGTTCGCGAACCACGGATTGGTCCGTGTTCCTCCAATTACTGACTCTTTCAAAAAACCCACAGCCCTAGCATTCATCGGCTCCGTCTGGCCTCGACAATTTCACCGACAGTGCTTTGAGTACTTTGTATAGGCTTTAAAATGATTATCCTTAATCAAATTAATATAAAAAATGTTTGGAACTAACTACTTTTCTATAACGCATGTCAATCCGATATATTTTAAATTTTTTGACAATCAATTTGCTTGCTGTGGTCTTCCCGTCCGATTATAATTTAGGTAACGTGGCTTTAAGGCTAGTGTGAACAGGCTCTTAATAAATCTCTATTCGCTAATTGTTGTCCGCTTCAGCATCAACGATTATATCACTATCAGGTGGGATCGCAGTGAAGCACTAGTTTATAACAACAAATAAAAAACTGGGCAAGTGCGAGTCGGACTCGCGCACTGAGGGGTCCGTACAAACTTACAAATGAAAACAGTTCAATTTCCGAATTGAGTTACGAAGATTTTTCGGAATCACATTTTTTTCTATTGACCTAACCACTAATTTACAGTTTTCAGATTTTTTCCTGTATTTTTGCCATAAGATGCATCAAGATGCTTCATGCCAAATTTAGGGATTCTAGGTCAACGGGAAGTACCCTATGTATTTCGATCTTTGAGAGTATCAAAATATAGGTTTTTTTCGACATTAACGGCCATACAAACACCGGCCTCATCTAGCATTAATTGACGAAAAAAAAAAAATTGACGTGTAAAAGTGTTTTTATAAAACCTACTTGCAAAATAAAGATCATTTATCATTTATAACTTTTTTTCTCGTTAACTTACAAGTTTGATTTTTTTTACAGCTTCAAGGGACCCACGGAGCAAAGAGACCACAGATTTGAGTAGATATATGGTTTTAATTTCAACTCGATACCTCCACGCGTTCCCGAGATAAATGGTCTTGACAGACAGACGGACGGACAACAAAGTGATCCTATAAGGGTTCCGTTTCTTCCTTTTGAGGTACGGAACCCTAAAAAGGACTGATTTGAAATTACCACTAAAAGACACGGGAACGAAGTAGTGGTATAAAACTAGTAACATACAAAAAAAAAATACAAAAAGTGTATTCCGCCGAAACCAGGGATTGAACCGAGGACCATCAGTCTAACGCTCTCCCAACTCCCAACATAACAATTTAAAAAAAAAACACTATTGCTGATAGAATCTCATAATATTTGAGCCTTTTATTAGCCATTTTTATTGTGTCACGCTTTTGAAGTACCTTCCTTATTATTTAGACAAATTACGAAGTGTGACAAAGACCATTATAAAAATAATAAATAAAATTAAAATGTCAAATCTAATGTCGACTTACCGAAAATCTTATCGCCACGGGGGGCTTAAAACCTTGCGTGACGCATACGTAAAGTAAATATACGTGTAATCAATAAAAATGTTAATGTGCAAATTAATTAATTGTTTTTGTATTATTTTTAGATGGCTGCCATTATGGTGTGATCACTAATCGCGGCTTAGCATGCAGGGACGTACTCGGTGGAACATGATTTTTTTTAATGTATTTTTTATTTGATATAAACTAGTGCTTGACTGCGATCCCATAAAATCATAAAATGTATCATCACCAGCCTTTTTAATGTTCCCACTGTTGGGCCTCAAGCCTCCTCTCTAGGAGAGGGAATGGGCCGTAATCCACCACGCAGGCCCAGTGCGTGTTGGTGAATGTCACATGTCTTCGAATTTTCCTTCTCTAAGACATGCCGGTTTCCTCACGATGTTTTCCTTCACCGTTTTGAGAGCAGTTGGTGATGAAATAAATTACACAAAGTAATGCGCCTGGCTGGGTTCGAACCCGTGACCTACAACTCGTAAGTCGGGGCCGTTACCACTCGGCCACCACTGCTCCCAAAAAAATTATATCAAGTACATACTAACACTTTTCAGGTAAAAACTAAAAGCCAGTATAAAAAAAAAAAACATTTCACCTAACTAATCATATACGCATGCCGTTGTCTCCTGTAAGACCTGTAACTGAAGAAGCACACGTAAAAGAACCCGTATCGTAGTTGTGATCTCTGTTGTAACTTTGTGGCTTTTGTTGGACATCCAAATATATAAATAAAATATAACTAAATTACTGAAGGAGGCATTTTGAAATTACTCGAACACTAACTAAAGAAATGCATTCCACTTTGTTCGTTGACAAATCTTTCACAATTGGAATGCATAACCCACAGAACACAGTGTGGCGTGCTCAAATGCTACCAACGTTCAAATAAGGATCAATTAATACCTATCTCTTTTTGTTCTCTTTTCTCAATTATACATTTTTGATATTTATTAGTATTTATATATTTCGGTAACAGATTGCTCTGTGTGATAAGACCGCCTATTGTACACTTGTTTTATTCCTGTTTTATTTTAAGGTGAGCAACAAAGTATTACATATAAACTAGCTTCTGCGAGCAGCTTTGCTCGCATTAAATTTCTCCATAGAAGCTTTTGGACCCCCGTTTCATTCCTTTACTTGGTCCCATTTTAAAAATATTTTCTTAATGAGCACATACGTCATAAAAATAAACATTTCGGCAATATTTTACGTTCTTTATACCAGTAGTTACGGCTGTACGTTGATATGTCAGTCAATTCGTTTATCCTTTTACATGTATAGATAAATAAAAAGATTTTACGGTAAAGAGGAGTGCAAAGTTTTCTGAAACCGTACTTCTTTTGCAACCAATTTCAATAACAGAATTTTAAACCTCTTTTGGTATTAAATTAGGAGATCACTCATTTAACCATCTTTATTGACAGAAGCTTCTAAATTAACTGCTTAGCTAAAATCTCATCGAATCACGTATAAGCGTAAAGAGCATGTCTCCGAGACGTGTAATTTACGAATAAATCGAATCTCATTAAATATTTGTTCAATTTATTTATTTTAACTCGATTCCGCGTTGAAGATTCACCGAGACACCTAATCCAAACTAATATTAGAAGAATTTAGAATTGGTTGTTCGTATTGTAGGAGATAAATCTCTGAAAGTACTGATCCAATTTCTGATTAGATTTTCTATTTATTTTATTTTGTATTTTCTGTACTTTTTGGGATTTTGTTCTATCTTACGGAAAGCGGTTTGGTCTTGTTTATGTGTGGAATCACGACGACATTTTTTTCTGCTCGGTATCATACCAAATAGCCTAAAATATTATTTCTGTGCGCGTAAATCTACAAGCATATCCACATTGAAACTTCTTCTTTGAAACCCTTTCTTTGAAAATCTTTGAAACTCTTCATAAGAAAATCTTTTTTTGAAACTCTTTCTTTAAATCTGTTCTTCTTAGTAAGCTACTCTGTTGACGAGTATCACAAGCTACTTTATTTTTTTTAAAATACACCAGTTCTGGGGGATAAGCTACAGGAACGTAGCTGAAGGAAAAGCTGGTTAACACATTCATGAAAACTTTTTCTCAAATCAAATAGTAACGAACTTTGTGGAATTACACTACCTTGAATAAATATACTCAATACCAGTAAATATTTTATTATATTTGTTTAACGCCTACATGTTTCTGAGGAAAACAGAACCGAGAATTTATTGATGGCTGATTAATGGTAGGTAATATTTGTACATTATTAATTTCCATAGAAATTGGAAAAACCTATGATTCGATTACCGTAAGTTGGATAAATATTTAAAGTAGGTAAATAAAATAAAGGAATTGGCAGACGTAAACCAAAAGGACAACAATATTTCACTCCTTATTCCAGACAGAAAAACCCGAAAACACTACACTCGAACCGGATATCAAAGAAAAGAAATTATGCCCAAGACTAGCTCTTCTGATAATAACTAATAATAAAAACTCCAGTCGGTTCACAAAATAGATACAACAATAATATAATTTAACATTACATATTTTCAAACTTCAAAAACGTTGCATCTGGATTATAAACATGGTGTGGTTCTTAGACAGTTGTAATCCATTATTTCAAAAATCTAAAATTCTTCGACTGTCCTGTATATATTATATAAAAGACTAGCTTTTGCCCGCGGCTTCGCCCGCGTACATAAAATATAGCCTATGTCACTCAGGAATAAAGCAGCTTTCTGTCGGTGAAAAAATTTTAGCAATCGGATCATTACTTTCAGAGATTACCTCCTACAAACAAAAAAACAAACTTTACCTGTTTATTATATTAGTGTAGATTTGCATTTTCAGCACGAAGCACATGAATTACTTTAAGCAACGTAGTGAGGTTCTGCCGAGGCATGAAAGAGATAAATTCCATAACCTATTGTATCAACCACCCAGTCATAAAGATATTCAAAAACACCTAAACACAATAATAGTTCGTCTAAATCCGTTCCTGTTCTCCGAGATCTCACAACGGATTAAAATATAATCTCTAGAAGCATTAGACCAGTAGTAAGTCCAGTATTATAAATAATTATAATGCCTATTAGATCTAAGATAAATTTATTTAGGTATTTAAAATGCTTTAGTTTGTATTTTTAACAGCAGGCCAGATTCAGTGCCGTAATTAGAGCGGTGCTAGGCCCAGGGCGAAGACCCTGATGGGGCGCAAAAATTATCAAACCAAGGTTAAGTTTTGTATCATTCATTTCATCAGAACAAGGTTGCTGTTTCTCATTGTCATTGTCTCTCGCTTCGAGGCAGAGTCGGGCACTCGAGTCATCATCGCTGATCGCCCCCACGAGGACACAGCGGAACTCCGCACAAACGGGGCAAACTTCCACCATGTGCTTCACCATGAGCTCTGGGCGATTCGCACAATGGTGACACCCGATCATTTATTCCCGCCAGATCCGAAACAAGAGCCTAATGAAAAGTGTTTCGTCAGGCTCTTGTTTCGGATCTGGGCCGGTGAGGTCTTTCGTCAGACGAGTAAAACTCAGCTCGGACTTTTTTTTAGGGGCGCAGTCACAGAAACTGACACCGGACGTAGAAAAGACTAGTTACTGCACTGGGGTACATTATCTTAATCTCGGGGTTTGGAATAAAACAATCCTAGATTGTACTCAACGCTCGATTCGGAAAAACATATTATGTAAGTAGCTATAGTCAAAAGATAAAAATAGGGAAGCTTTCAAAGGGCCATAGGTAACTCTTTCGAACAATCCCGCAGTCCTGGAACGCAAGGGGTACCTGAAGGAACCCGGGTGGGTTTTAGTCAGTCAAAACCTGATACTCCTTGCAATAAGAGCGAGACTGATAAATCACACGTCCTTTCAATCGTCATCAAAAAAGAACAAAGTTCTCAGAACTGAACCCACGCTTAAAAATCTAAAGAATTAAATAATATCACGTCACAAGCAACGCCGCATGCAAAACCTTTACCACAGACTATAACAATAGCAGTTAAACAACTCCCACGCAACAGGAAAGTTCATTATGTTCGCAAATCCCTGTTAATTTTATTGATGACACTAAAAAATTCTAACACCACTATAAATTAAGCGAATATTTTGACAATGATTCAAACTTCATTCTTTTGTTTTAAATTAATGGAATCGTGAATGAATTTGGTCAACGCGTTTATGTAGTTTTTTTTTGCATGACGAGAAGGTAGAACTACACTGCGCATACGTGTGCCGTGTGCGCACACGCCGATCTGGGCGCGTCGATCTCCACACATTTTATATGGGAACTAGATTTGTAGAGCTACATTTGTTTTTTTAAGCTATTGCATAGCTTCTATCGCGGGCCTTGAGCGTGGAGACCGAATCCAGACATTCCGTAACGAAAATAACCTAACACCCCCCACTCATTTGTTTTTTGTTTTTTGTCATTTGTTTTTTTTGACTTCAAGTAATATCAAAGAAAAAAAACAAAGGAAAAAAAATACCTACTGCATAAATAAAATAAATAAATAATTATAATTGCATAAGTTGATAAAAATGCATTGCAATAGCTTTACCGCGGCAGTCCCAGAGTGCCACACGTCTTTTTTTTTCATGACGAGAATAAAGGTAAAACTACACTGTTCACACGTGTGCCACACACGCCGATCTAGGTGCATCGGTCTCGATCCATTTTATATGGAAACTAGACTTGTAGAGCTACACGTGATCCACGCCACGCGACGTCGTTCTACGTACAAATCAGGCGTTTTACACGTGTGCGTCGGTCTAGGAGTTCAATAACAAACGCTAAGACACGAGACTTTTATAAATTCTATTTAGATTTTTTGTGCTCTTCATATATTTAGAAGTATTTTCTTTTTATTTCTACAAAATTAAAAAAAATACAGCGTTAAATTTTATGGACACTACTCACGCCATTCTGTATTAATTTATAAGTATCACTCTAATATTATAAAGGCGAACCTTTGTATGTGTGTATGTCTGTTACTCCTTAACGCTCAAACGTCAAAATTAATTTCGATGACACTTTATAATAATATAGCTACATCAGAATAGCACATAGGCTACCACACTAATATTATAAATGTAAAAGTTTGTGTGTGTATTAGTTTGTGTTTGTAACTTCTTCACGCTTGAACTGCTGAACAGATTCGAATGAAATTTGGCACAAGAGTAGTCCATGTCCTGTAATAGAATACTGAATATTTTTTTCCCGGAAGTATGTCTCCTTGGGACGATTTTCTACATTCACGCGGCCGAATCCGCTGCAAGTAATGTACAATTGCCGAAACGAATCTTGAGCGCTCGGCGTCAGAGTGGGGATCGCTTTGCGCATTCCATACATTGGCGAGCCAATCGTCTTCGTTATTAGATACATGCAGCAACGCAGGGAACGAATCAGGAGTGACGTCTATGACGCGATGGCGCGGCGAGCCAATCACTGACTTCACACCATTAAAGAGACCGAATATTTAACTTCTGCGCAACTTGAAACCAGCGCTCAAGATCCGTGACGGCAATTGTATAAAAGAGAAAAGTGAAAAGTATTAATTCCACGCGAATGAAACCACAGGCAGAAACTAGTCAATTATTCACAGCATAGATTACTACACTACCATGCAGTAGTTTACACACTGATACCAAAGTACAGTTTACAACATCAAGTGTTGACCCACTGCATGAACAAGAACATTAGTTACTTTGTACTTATCACTAATGAACCCCCACTCTTAAATCAACGCTACTTCACCCGAAGGGGTTAATAAGCTTATTAAGTAAGGTATGCCTGTGTTTGCTTGGTCAAACAAACAGACGAACAAACATATAATTTCACACGCTGAGCTTAGATAATAATAAAATCATACATCTGTAGGGTGATCTTGGTTTTAGGGTTGGACAGGATTATTTTTTTGGAGTATTATCAAATGATTTTTTCTGCACTAGGGTGGAGCAAAAAGCATGTCAGACTTTTACTAACTAAAACTCACCTTTGTTCCTTCAGGTGCCCTTTATGGACTAAGCCTATAGTAACTCTTGCAAAGGTTCCCGTAACCTTGTTTAGGATAAATCCTCATTAATGTTCATGTCTCATTAATGTGTGTGTTGTTGTTGTTTCTCATTAATGTGCATGTTTTCTGAGACAGGTAATACTTTACTAATTATGATGACACCAAAGACGAATTTCTAATTTATAAAATTAACGGTATTTATAATACACTAGCATTTGCCCACGGCTTCCCTATGTAACTCATGAATAAAGCAGCTTTCTATCGGTGAAAAAATTTTAGCAATCGGACCAGTTCCTCCAGAGATTTACGTCCTACAAACAAAAAAAAAACTTTACCTCTTTATTATATTACTGTAAATGTAGATTTTTAGATATAGCATAGGTGTTTGCTAAGTCAAAATGTATGAAATAATAATGAATGAACTCTATAATTTTCGTTTTCATTATAGTTTTATAGCCATTATTAAATTTTATAACAAGCAAATATATGTAAAATTTAGCTCTTTAATAATGTGAAGCAGAACGTATTTTATATTTAAATCTAAAGACTGGAGAATATAAATTAATAGACAGTAATTAAACCATAAAAATGTTAAGATCAATATTAAGGATTCTTTTGGCATAAATTTTAATGTTTAACAAACGATTTTATATCCTTTGGAAATACATAAACGTTGATAAAAAAAGTTTACTGTCATACGCCCACATTTGTCCAAGAATGGACTAAAATATTTTATCTAAAAAGAGAAATCAATCCTCATTTATATTGCATAGTTAAACCAACTTTCTCGCAGACAAAATACCTAAATCAGTCAGTATTTTATAGCATTATTTATTTATTTATGTTAACTTCATGTACAGTAGACCACTACTACGAGTATTATATACAATTATTACGTGTATTACCAATATAAGACACTTAATGCAACAAGATTTTCTCTACCAGTCAACCTTTGGGTTAAAAAACATACATTCAGCCGAACATAGAACCTCCTCCTTTTCGAAGTCAGTTAATAAAGACAACACTATAGTAGGTGTGCATAATAAACTAAATAAACCTAATAGATATTTATAATAGAATGAAGTATCATTAAATTAAGGAGCTTATAATAATAAAATACATATTAAAACTGTACTAGAATAGTCGGTCTTATAATATTCCCACTGTTGGGACTCAGGCTTCCTCTCTAGGAGAGGGAATGGGCCGTAATCTACTACGTGGGCCCAGAGCGGGTTTTTGGATGTCACATGTCTTCAAATTTTTGGTTCTAGGACATGCCGGTTTCCTCACGATGTTTTCCTTCACCGTTTTGAGAGCAATGGTGATGAAATAAATTTCACAAAGTAATGCGCCTGGCTGGGTTTGAACCCGCGACCTACAACTCGTAAGTTGGAGCCGTTACCACTCGGCCACCACTGCTGTCTATATCTTAATACTATACTGAATGATACGACATCTTTTAGCACGATTTTACCGAAATAAGACTTTCATTAAAACCCATATCTCTTATAATCTCCATTTTTATTTGCCTTAATTTTCTTAAGTAACTTATGGAAACCCTACTCCCTTTAATGTTACCTTGACGTCATTTAGGTGTTAACTTCAGTAGCGCCAGGCAGTTGTTGTATCCCATATTTGTAACAGATCCTTATTAGGATTCTTTTCCTTATTATAACACCTAGAGACATGTCTTATGTCAAAGTAGATATAGCTCCTGTCACTTTTTACAAATACGAGTAAGTAAATATAATTTCTCGTATTACAGTTGAAACTGACCTAATATAAAATGTTGTTTGTAAAAAACTACTGAACAGAATTCATTGCGATTTTCACCAATAGACAAAGTGATTCGTGAGTAAGGCTTAAACGTATAATACATGCATATAATAGTAGAGAAAAGCTGTATATTTCAAAGATTTGTAACACCGGGGCGGAGTTGGAACGGATCGCTATCGCACTTTGTTTCTTGTTGAAGCTTAGATAAAACATAGATAGAGTTTTGTTTGAATAAAAATGATCGGTCTAGCCTCTTCCCAAATATGTTGAAAACGGCTTCCGATTTAACCAGATGCAGTCAAATACCAGTACTTTCCACACAACCCAGTAACTGAGTAACAAGGGCTAATTATATATAAAAATGCCTCCCCACTCCCCCTCTTTTCGTCGTTTATCCTCAATGCCGAGGGTCGTGACCTCAAAGAATAACTTGTGCCTACACTACTATTTTTCGCCATGGACTGATGATGACGTCGCAGACTCTGGTCTCCAGTGTAGCAAGGATTTGGTCTAACCAACGTATCTGACTCCTGCCTCTGGGTCTGTTCTCATCTACCTTGCCAGATCAAGAAATCAAAGATTCCTCTTTGGCATATCGTGGTAAGTGTGATGGATGACTTGAGTTCGGCCATTATGAAGTCGTTGGTCCGATGCTCTCTCCAGTGGATTCCGAGCATTTTCCTCCAACACCACATCAAAAAGCGTCAAAGATGCCAAAGAAACTCACTATTCTTCAAACAATAGTCACAAAATGATATTTCCTATTCAAATCAGAAACTTCATACCATACGAGGCGGCAGCGGTGACTCACAGGTCAACGGAACCGTGACCTCGCGCGTGCTAACAACGATTTATTAATATGCGTACGCGCATGTTTTCCGTTCGGTTATCTATGTGGATTAGATTGATCGTCCGAGGTGTTAGATTCTAGTATTGTTCTGTCGTTGATTGTATCCTGTAGACTTTTTATAGTGCTTCTATATCGCGGCTACTAATGTTGATATTATCAGAGATGTATCAAACTTTAGATAACTATTATAACAATGTAACATATTTCAATTTAATAATTTACAGGCATTTGAATTATCAAGATCGGTCAGTTAAAAATGATGAAGCCAAAGCTGATCAATCAAAAATAAATGACGCTGAGGCTGACGATGAAGATGAAGCACTTTTCAAAACGCAAATGTCTATAGAGAAGAACGTGCAAGAAACTCCACGAACACTCTTTAAAATCAATTAAATAGTTAAAAAATATAGTTACACACGTTAATTTAGAAATTATAGTACACAATATGAGAACGATGTAGAAATACGTGCACGTTAAAAACATTCGTGGTATATGGTGAGCAGGTGAATATGTCGGATATCACAAATTGGAATATTTTTTTAGACAAAATCTCTTTATTTCTTCATTAATACAAATTATCAAGACCATGGAAAGTCTTAACTCCTAGATATCCATGAGGATTCGATCGATATTTCAACAATGGCTTCGGTGGTTTTCATGTTAAATAGACCTAAGGTTATCGATACTTTGTGACAAATCTATAAGCACCGCTCAACAAATTGGTAAAATTGTGCGTTTACTCTGCGAGCGAGGCTTAATAAACAAATACAAATGATACAATTCATCTTGACAGAGTTTTTAACAAGTCGATATACGATACCTACTTATATCTTAATTAAAATTGCCTGTATTTCTGTAAATGTATATCTCAACCAGCAATAAAATGCCATGTATTTTAATAAACGTAAAATAGCAGCTATTACCACCGTAATATTATTTTTGAGCGTCAAATTAACCATTGTCTGAGCTTAAACAAATTCTCATTAATTGAGATTAATCTCCTCTAAGAAAAGAACCGTTTTTAGAGATCCTTTGTCAGTGAAGATTTGCTTACCGATCATTCACCTGTTTTGTTCTTTAGTAAAACCTTATTCTCTTGTCCGTTCATTTGAGTACCTTTCATTTGTTTATTACCTTCTCTTTTTTGCTTGAGTTTGTCAAGATTATTTTTTATTTGTTTAAATACGTTATTCAAATCTTTATTTTCATTATCATTATCATCATTAATATGATTATCATCTTTTATGGGTCCAGTTCTATCAATATCATGTAGCCTTGCCCACACTGAGAATTCAAAAACGCAAATCAATGTTTCGCCACTTGTACAAACAAAATGATTCATTACTTGATAAGTACCTAAGTACTTGGCAGTACTATTAACCAATATCCATGAACAATCTGGACAAAAACTACAGCTCTCTCCACTGACCTTTGCGTAACTTTACGCCTTCTGATCAAGCCCATATCGAGACCGCACATCGGCGAAAATTTCGTGAGTCGCATTCCATGAGTGGATCTATTGAAGGTAGAAGGTCTAGTCTGAAAGCGGAAGACCCGGTGTTATAACATAGCATAAGAAAGGCCTATGTCCAATTATGGGCACTGGGCAGAGATAAGCTGATTGGATAATATGAACTTACAAGTCTAAACCGTCAACATACTTTTCCCAAGTATCAGGACTTCAGGAGTCGCAGGGTGAGAACTGGGGAGCTCACTGTTTGGTAAGGGTTAAGCACGAGTCGACGGCGCTTTGTGTTCAACACCTGCCTCAAAGAGATGTCAACAGCAAAAACATGACATACAACGTTAGTTTTTTTATTTATTTTTTTTTTTTGTGTTTTATGTTTATTAAGTTTCAACTTGTTTTTGTTGTCTACAATGTTTTGTGCGCCAAAATAAATATTTTTCTAACAAAATTGACGAAACCAGATATGGTGACGCGATTGATCGAAAGATCTAACGTGGCTGAACGCAAAAAGCAACGGAAGGAACAAAGTAGGGTTTTAGTCAATAAAAGTCTGATACTACCTCTCACTCCACCTCGATCGAGAGGAATTATTTGGTGATTTGCCACCTCAAAAAAAAACATGCTTCTCAGAAAAAAATTATTTTAAAATTTCGAAAGAACCCAATCAAATAACACAAAGTAATTCTATTGATCTAAGTACCTTAATAATTCAGAACCGACAAAGACAAATTAATGCCTCAACCCACTGAGACGTACCACCATTATTATTATTGTATCGTCTAGAGCAACACGCAGGCCATTCATAATTCTTCACCTTTTTATTAGCTCGCTAGTGTATTATTATAAGTTACGCCTCAGTGGATAACGGGTTTAGCATACGGTAGCTCATTGTATATATATATGGGTTTTATAAGTTACTCATTAGTTTGAGCTGGAATTTTTATATAATTATTTGTTCTTAAGGGGACTACATGAGCTAATCACCAGTTTTATAATGCGCAAAAGCATAAGGTCCACTGCAGTAAACATAATCAGAAAAGTCTAACTTATTTTTTAAATGCTAGATGAGAGAGTGTGAATTCAAAACATAATACAGCTAAAATTGTATAAGTATTTACGTTAGAAAAAAAATCACGAATATGCCTGTGAAAATTACTTTTATCAATTAAAAATCGGACTAATAGCTATATATGCAATCATTCTGATTGTTTGTCAGATTATTCGAGCAACTCTACAAGCAACGTTTTACACTTATAGTTTTTCTAATTTTCTTTCTTTTATTATTGATAGGTTCGCGTTTGAACACCATCTCACCTGATGGTAAGCGATGATGTGGTCGACGACGGAGAATGTTTGCCTAAAAGTAACCTGTTCACTCTTGACATAAAGACCCCATATATATGTTTTATAATAAAACGTGTAGACTATTAGTAAATCGCTAAAATAGTTCTTATTTTGAAAGCATTTGTCTTTGCGCATCTCTTTCTTTTAAATACAGTCCGAGAGTGACCGCACTTTAAGTTATATGGTCCCCTTAAGAACATAACCCACGTAAAATTAGAAATTATACCTTTTTTTAGGTGGGTAAATCATTCAATGAAATTTCCCGCTCTTATCCCCATGAAGCGTACTCTCGTGATAAGAAAGTAGGTACCTATCTTATGTCTTATTCCTGGACAGGACCTAGCCGTGTGCTGTATCAGAATCTGTTCAGAGATTTGAGCGTGAAGGAGTAACAAACTTACAAACTTTCGCCTTTATAATATTAGTATTCTAGCTCTATATTTTTTTACTACCTAACAACAAAAAATAATGTTCTTATTCTATGTAAATAGTTGCTCAGTAGACCAAACTTTTTTGTATGCAAATGAACTGGACATTAATTTAAAAAACTCTGACGTAATCGACTTACAATAATTATTTGTTCGCGGGTCGGACCAGGCAACTTTGTTGCCAGACAGGGATTATGAACCGACTGGGTCATATTACAGGAAATTCAAAATTTCATTAAATTTTCTTGATATAATTAATTGAAAAAATGAGGAACTCCACATTGCGCCAAAAGATTGGGATCATGTTTACTAGGTTGTTACTGTTACTGTTTACTGGGATGTATTTACTAGGTTAAGTTTATATTTAATTATTTCCTTTATTCATTTTTTTAACATGTTACAATTTATTTTTAAATATTTCTTAAAAAACAATTAAAAAAAACATTTAAAAATATAAAAAACAGTATCCCACCGGTATCGGGAACAGGGTCCAAGCTACCGGTGGTTAGGGCTCCAAAGAAAGGAACCTCCTAACGATACGAGCCGTGTCCAGAAGAACTGCTTTCTGAATCAAGCCCTTGATCCAGTCGCCTAACGAGAGCCTCCTAAGGTGTTGGTCGAGGCTCTTGGCTATTATTATTATTATTATTATTGTATTTTTATAGTTGTATTATAGTTGATTTTAGATAAGTGTTAGTTATAAGATAATTGATTTGTTCCTATTGTTAAAACCACTATTGTATTGGGTCCAACCTGTAAAGATAGTGTGTGTTTTTAAGAAATAAATAAAATAAAAATAAAAAAAATCATGGACGTAGGAAAAAAGGCTGTCAGGCTAAAATGGAATTAGGCTAAATAAATAAAAAAAACTAATGTTATTATGGATTGTGCTTGCGTTACTATACAAAGAAAACGTTATATAGTACTACGTAAAGTAGTTGACAATTATACAAAAGCGAGCTTAACTGAGAAAGAATTTTCTCTCAGCAAAACTTTGAGTGACGGAGAAGGATCACATTCGAGTGTAGGAATCTAATGTACATACAATATAAACCTACATAAATAATCTCATAAAAATACACACACATGATATACTAATATTTACAAATATTATGTCAGTTTTAGAAGGAAGAGCTCTGTAATTTTCCTTTTGAAGACCTCCAGAGATGAACCGTAAAAAAAGATATTTTTTGTTTATTGGTTGGAAAAAAAGGGAATTTTGCACTGTTCTTTTTTGTTAATACATATTTTTAATGTTTTAAAACCATCTTCATATTATATTGCCTTTCCAATAAAACCGGTTTGGGGGACATCGATTGGATGGCGTCAAAGTCTATAGGTAGAAATATTTTTTGTTCTATATACCTTCACCTATCCTCCTCCTGCTTGTGTCGTATTCCTCAATGCTGAGGGTCGTGACCTCCTTGCTTTATTACTTTCATTTTTGTGATGTTTCTCCATCTATTCCAGTCTCTGGCGGTGTGAAGGGCCTGGTACACCGTGTGGAGTAAAGAGCGGTGCGGATCTGGTCGGGCCAATGTATTGGGCTGCGCCCACGAGGCCTTTTTCCATCTACTTTACCGGTCACGATGAGCCTTCCGAGGTTTCCACCTCTATACATAAGGAGGGAAATTAGTTCCTACTGAGACGCTATTGAAACACTTCACGTGATCCAGTAACTGGATTTTACTCTGTTCTCGGACATTAGGCATTGCTATACAACATAATCAGCCTTACAATGTTACTATTCCTAGAAATCAAACCTTTTCTCTAGAATTTTTCGGTCGAATTTTTTTCATGATTTTTTTCTTATTGATGATAGTTTCGTGCTTGACCGCCATCTCACCTAATGGAAAGCAACGATGCGGTCGACGATGGAACGCGCTTACCTAGAAGAAACCTATTCACTCTCGACTTAAAGATTCCCGGGTTGTAGCTATTAGGAAATACAAAGATGATGATGATGATGAAATAAATTACTTACATAAAGTAAATCACTACACTACATCACGATGTATGCGCACTCCATTAAGATTACATTTTTGTACCCATTTTTCAAATTAATGTTCTTCATTAACCAAATAATTATAGCGTCTATTAGCAGAACCATGACCTCATAAAAAGTTACATCAAAAAGTTCAAAAATAAAAAATAATACTCAACGAAAGGTTCTCCACCCCTGTTTGAAGTATCGATCGATTGCAGCTTGGCATCGAGATCTCGTCGAAGCGATACCACACACGTTATACAATAATGTATGGACAGCACATAAGGGGGGTTCCATAGGATACCGAAGTGCATTTTGTATGAGGGTGTCATCGAATGCTGTAGTCAAAAAACATGACCCTCTTTTTGGAGCGATCGAGTAATTGTGATGCCAAAATATGGATGGCCTGGAATGCAGGTGAGTTATTGTCAGTAGAAGTCTGGTACTCCCTCTCACTCCACGTAGTGTGTGAGAAGTGGTTTGATGATTTCTCAACTCAAAAAAGGTATGAAACTTGTTCTTCTTCTTCTTCTTCGTGTCGATTTGACTCAAATGTTGTCCAACCAAAATTTAGCTACCTGGACAGCTCTGTCGAAAGTTGTTGATGTTAAAAGAGTTTGCGTTTTCATAATATTAGTTTAAGTACAGTAAGGCCGCAAAAGTCCATAGGAACGCTAAAGATTACATTGCTACGAACCGAGCGAGCGCGATACTTCCGTGCGTATGTGTGCGCATGTATGAGTATCCACATTCCACAGATAACACACACTAAGGAACTGTCGTCGCAGTGAGCTGTTCTTACCATAGCATTGATAAAATTCGTGCCAATACGTCATGTGCTGGTGTCATGTAGTGTTGGATTCGCAAATCACGTAACCCGAGTTCAAATCATGGTCGGTCCGTTGCAGTTATTTCTTACTTTGAAAATTCCTAATCTATATTGATATAGTTGTTTTTTTATATTTCTATGAAAAATACTATTGCATTTTTTGCACTAAATAGTTGCAAATTACGAATGTGATCTATTAACCACAAGAAGAATCACATTCGTAATTTGCAATTATTTAGTTGTTACATCTTTTCGATGTTATAAGGTGGAAATAAAAAGACGTGTTTAATAAAAATGTTTATTCTTTATATTTACAAATTAAACATTTATGAGAATTGTGACGTCGAATTGTTACCTAGACAAAAAGTTATCTTGTAACCGTTATCTATGTTACGCCTAAGATTGTTTGTTGGAAGTATACCCACTTAGACCATTCATAATATGAATAACGTAACAATGAACGGATATTCAAATTTTAATAAAATAAAATATAGGTAATTGTTTATATCCAGTTATTTATTGAAAAGTGATATATGATTTGGAATTTGTAAACATTTTATTTTTGTGTAACGTCACAATGAATGTATTGAGGTCATAGCTTAATTGTTCATTTTCTTGACGAAAAGAAGATTGAAACCAAACCTCAATTTCTGTTAAAAGAACTTTAGTTCTCACAAGATAATCGTCAATTAGATGAGAAAAATAAATTGAACTATAGTATTATGTTAAAACAGTGCGGGTAGAAGAATAAAAAACGAAATAGACTCATGATTATTGTCAACAAAATTGATAGCGAGTTCACTGCATTCTTAAGATGAGGCGATGGCACAAGTTAAAAGATATAGCTGTTTTAAACGAAAGTAAACACAATATAATACAGTGTTTGTTAACGAATAATCACAGATATGTTAAAATAAAATGGTAGGCCATTTAGTTTAGTTAACATTAAATATTTAGTGCGAAACGTAATCGTTTTTGTTTGTGCCTCTCTGTCAAGTACGGCTTTTTAGCAGGTTTTCTGTGATGCACGCCTTCAGCGTGAAGTGCACGGCGAACAGTATCCATCGAGGTGTCATATAATTCCGCAAAATGTCTCGTTGGTGCGAAACCATTCGTTTCGTATACGTCCACCATATGTCGTCGCTGCGCCTCGCTAATAAGCTTCGGTCTCCCACTTCTCTTTCGACTAGCAAGGCTACCTTCTTCCTCATATCTTTTTAGCCAAAGATTTACAGTATTTTTCTAAAATAAAAAAATATATATATTAGGCAGCTATACCTACTTCACTTCATTTTCATTATATAAAATGTTAATAATCATAATTATTGAATATAATTTTAAAATAAAACTGCATTTATTAATCCAATAACCAATCCAATAAACCCAACGATTTACGTATTTCTCTTTTAAACCTCATAAAGATACGATGAATGGATTCATAAATGGCATACGTTTTAATTAGAAGATTAATTTGTAATAAAGTTACAATTCATTAATAGCTATTATACTCACATTCAGTCCGGTTTCTTCAGATATTTGTGTTTTATTAAGACCACTTTTATGCAGCCCAATGATAGTCGCCCTCACTTCAATACTAATATTAGCCTGCATTTTGCGAATATTACAATACTGTCAACCTCACGTCACTAACCAACAACTACAACCAAACGACAGTTCATTTCGGTTAAGTTAAAACTCATGTCTACCTCGCAGAAATCTAATTCTTTATTTAGTTTTTTTGTGATCTACCTTTCTAACTCTAAGAAATGTGTGAACAAGTTAAAGAATAATTTAAAATATGTAATGCAAATACATAACTTCCAATCGGGTAAGAACTTACAAAAAGTCAATAATTGCGTGGGATTTGAACTTGCGGCACACTGATTTGCGCTTCAATCTGTGTGCCTATACCACTGGGCCATCTTGACTTATGATAAGTTGATGAAATTGTGGATTTCAATCATTTGTTGGCGAAACTTGAAAATAAAAGGTCGTGAGTCAAACTAAACGTCAAACGAATAAGTTTTAAGAATTCTTATGGACTTTTGCAAGTGATAGTACAGCTACATCTGGCATTATTTATTAAAGCAATGCAGCAAAACCCAGATCAGAATAAACTTACCATAATTTGGTAAAAATGTAAAAATATTCAACCACAACATTCACTTCATTCAAATCCCAACACTTTCTGCTAACGAACAAGGTTCAAAATTGTATGGAGCTGATTTCTCCCATCCCTTTGAACATCGTCGGGTCTGAAATAGGCCTTACTGCGCCATATTGTGGCCTAGTGACCTCAGTCAAAGAGTAGCAAATTAAACTCATATTTGTTTTCTGCCTACACGAACGCTGCTTTTTAGGGTTCCGCACCCGGTTTCGTGCAAACTAGACCCTATTACTAAGCCGCCGCGCCGCTGTCTGTCCTTCCTTCTGTCCATCTATCTGTCCGTCAGTCAGTCAGCAGGCTATATCTCATAAACCGTACGAGATAGATAGTTGAAATTTTCACAGAATGTGTATCTCAATAGTCGCTACAATAACAAGTAATAAAATTAAAATAAAGTTAAAAAATTTAGGGTTTTCCCATACAAGAAATGTACCTTGGTTCATGGTCCTTGGTTGATTAGTAAAGATTGCCTAAGGCATTAAGTCCAGCATTTGTACCTTTGCGTTGCATTAAGTTTTTATAATTGAATAAATAAACGTAATTTTGGCTCGATTTTAATATTATAGTACAGAACCCTTCGTATTTAAGTCCGACTCGCACTTGAGAAGTTTTTTATAGACTCGCTAATTTGTGAAGTACACTAGTGCACATTACGCAAGTTTATACTTACCACAGGTGTACACTAAGTCAGAAAACTGTGCTACTTAAATTCTACCTTTTATGGTATGATAAGTACTTGGGAACACAGAAACTTGTCAAGCAAGAAAATATGGAAACGTGTGACAGATATACAAAGTATTAGATCTTTGCCTATGACATTACCATTTCTGAAACTTTGATATGTTATGAATTCAAATTGACTTGTGCAAAGGGATAAATAACAAACCCATGAGACAAATTATTCCGTAGAACAATTTTTTTTTTCCGTAGAACAAATTTTGAAATTTTAAATCCGATTTTTACAAGTCGGCCGAATTTCGGCCAAATTATTAAATTTTTACCGATTGTTCGGCCGAAGTTCGTATTCGGTACAAACCACATTCGGCCCATCACTAATTAACATACAATTTCTTAGTATTGTTCATTGAAAAAGATCTCTCTGCGTCAACTGAGGTAAGGTTAACAAATTAATACAATTCCTCCTCCTCGTCATTAATGCAGGGTCATTTTTTTCTGCTATATGTTTCATTCAGGGTCATTTTTTTCTGCTATATGGTTGTCTTGGTATGGTCATGTGAAGCGGAGGGATGAAGCGCATATTACTAAAAGAGTTCTGAGTATACATGTAGATGGATGGAGAGGGAGAGGAAGGCCGAAAAAAAGATGGATGGATTGTGTGAGAAGTGATATGAAAGAAAAGGGAGTTAGTGATAGTTTGACGGGTGACAGGACAGAATGGAAGAAGAAAACGTGTTGCGCCGACCCCAAGTAATATGGGATAAGGGCAGGAAGAAGAAGAAGATTTTTTTCTGCTATATTTCTGATAGTGTGATAAAAAAAATGCTCTTTAAACTTAATTTCGTGATTTGAGGCACATCCACTTTATATTTCGCTGTATGAAATCGCGTGTGTGTTGCTTACAGGTCGAATTTAGGCTCTTAGAAATATACAGGAGCCTAAATTCAGTCCCATATGTAACCAAGGACCATTATGTAAATATCTGGTCCTTCTGACCTCACATAGTACTTGCTACCCATAGTTTTATTACTTGACGGCTACCGTGGGCGCTACTAATTGCTAAGTTACAGTATTTTATGGCCTCATTGTGTAAATTATAATTGACGGGTAGCTGTGAATTTTATTATTGATTTCTTTTGATAAGCACTTTTTCGTGTTTTGTGGAGAGAAATGGTTTTATTTTAGTTTAGGAATAAGAAAGATGTCATCATAGTTTATTTGTTTAATTTGAACTAATATCTTAAGGCTTTTTTTAGGTTGGAAATAATCCAATAACTTCTCCTGCTCTTGTGTGAAGCGCGATGGCGTGTCAGACTTTTACTGACTAAAATCCACTCCTAAGTTCCTTCATCACCTTTGTTCCAGGGCCCCGGGTTTCACTTTCACATAACCCATGGTCCCTATAAGCTTCGGCCCTACTAGGGGTACCCCTACGGTTTTGCTGACATCTGTTTGAGGTGTGCGTAACGCTACGCGCCGTTGGCGACTCGGGCTTGGTCTGAACAGCGAGCTACATTTCTTGTCGACCGCCAGCCCACGCATACGGTTTGACTTGAGTTCCTTATCAGTAATTCTTTGCCTTCCAGGGTTGCGATGACTCTATCCAACGATCCTTGAGCCTAAAATTCACTCCCCTTCTGGTTTAGTCGGGCCAAATTGATTCTCGCTGTAGGCAGAATACTTTCTCGCCCCACAAGCAATCAAAAGACATTCCTGTCTTTAAACCCCGAGCCCCAATCAGCCATTATTAGCAGCGGGAAGTGGATACGCCCACGACTCGCCTTGGGCATCCCAATCTTTAGGAAACTCACGATTTATCTCCAACACATATTAACACACGAACATTATAACTTGCGATGAAAGGCGCCGTTGCTCGCGGCATATGTAAATTTTTTCTCGACAATTACTGCGCCAGAATTGATTGGACTCAACTATACGTATAACTGCGAATGGTGGAGAAATTTGCTAGAGGCGTGGAAGAATATTCAGGGAACAAAATGTCTTTTTCTTTAGTATTTTTGTCATTTTTGAATGTTCCTTGAGGGAACTATTAGGTTCTGTTGACCCAGAATGTAAATTCGTGAGGTATTTGTTAATAGTATAATCAAAACTTCCAAATTGCTCCTTCAGGCTCTCCATATGTTCTGAGGATTGGAAGGTTCAATTGCTGCAGTGATTTATTGAACATTACAAAGAACACCGTTTTTCGATGGACGGTAGACAGCCACCCACCATGCAAGTCTGAACTCTTCAATGCTGATTGTGATAAATTTCAACCTGTTTTTTTTTTGTTAAGTTTTTCTGCTTTATTGAGACGTGTTAACGCTATGAGTATAGATTTACTGTTGATTATAATGATAAAAGATATTAAACGGTTAATTTGCAAGAAAGTGGTTTGCTTTTCTCTAAAAACACAGACTTTTTTCCGAACGGGTGTTTACAATATTATGAAGATAAAGAAAACTCTATACTAGAGTCATTAATTCTAAACATTTCCTGTAAAATTGAATCTAGTAGGTATTGTTTGAAATATTCTCACACCCGAATTTCAATAATGGTGGTAGTCAATCTCAACAAGTATTTAGGAGATATTATAGTGCACAAGTGTGCGCAAACACAGGTCCACTCTCTGTTCCTTTACTTTCATAGTCCGATGTCAATTTAGCACGGCCAGAGAAATCAGGTACCTCAACAATTTAGCACGGCCAGAGAAGTCAGGTACCTCAACAATTTAGCACGGCCAGTGAGATCAGGTACCTCAACAATTTAGCACGGCCAGAGAGATCAGGTACCTCAACAATTTAGCACGGCCAGGGAAGTCAGGTACCTCAACAATTTAGCATGGCCAGAGAAGTCAGGTACCTCAACATTTTAGCACGGCCAGTGAGATCAGGTACCTCAACAATATAGCACGGCCAGAGAAATCAGGTACCTCAACAATTTAGCACGGCTAGTGAGATCAGGTACCTCAACAATTTAGCACGGCCAGTGAGATCAGATACCTCAACAATTTAGTACGGCCAGAGAGATCAGGCACCTCAACAATTTAGCACGGCCAGTGAGATCAGGTACCTCAACAATTTAGCACGGCCAGAGAGATCAGGTACCTCAACAATTTAGCACGGCTAGTGAGATCAGGTACCTCAACAATTTAGCACGGCCAGTGAGATCAGGTACCTCAACAATTTAGCACGGCTAGTGAGATCAGGTACCTCAACAATTTAGCACGGCTAGTGAGATCAGGTACCTCAACAATTTAGCACGGCCAGTGAGACCAGGTACCTCAACAATTTAGCACCGCCAGTGAGATCAGGTACCTCAACAATTTAGCACGGCCAGAGAGATCAGGTACCTCAACAATTTAGCACGGCCAGGGAAGTCAGGTACCTCAACAATTTAGCATGGCCAGAGAAGTCAGGTACCTCAACATTTTAGCACGGCCAGTGAGATCAGGTACCTCAACAATATAGCACGGCCAGAGAAATCAGGTACCTCAACAATTTAGCACGGCTAGTGAGATCAGGTACCTCAACAATTTAGCACGGCCAGTGAGATCAGATACCTCAACAATTTAGCACGGCCAGAGAGATCAGGCACCTCAACAATTTAGCACGGCCAGTGAGATCAGGTACCTCAACAATTTAGCACGGCCAGAGAGATCAGGTACCTCAACAATTTAGCACGGCCAGTGAGATCAGGTACCTCAACAATTTAGCACGGCTAGTGAGATCAGGTACCTCAACAATTTAGCACGGCTAGTGAGATCAGGTACCTCAACAATTTAGCACGGCCAGTGAGACCAGGTACCTCAACAATTTAGCACGGCCAGTGAGACCAGGTACCTCAACAATTTAGCACGGCCAGAGAGATCAGGTACCTCAACAATTTAGCACAGCCAGAGAGATCAGATTCTTCAACTATTACGGTTCGGACCACGGAACAGTAAAAACAGTGGAAGAAGTAAGTAGGCGTGGCACTGTCGCCGCTAGTAAGAATCGCGTTGCGCACTTGCTGTTCAAGCGCTCTCATTCTCTAACTAGACTGCGCAACATAATAATTAACGAAAAATAATATTAAAATGCCTTATTGTCCCATACTGTACTTTAAAAACCATAGTCTGACTAAAAATCTAACTCATGGAGGTGTATCATACCACCGAAAAGTATTATTTTCGGATTTATTTTAATAAAATGAAAAAATAAAATTACGTGAAACATTGCGCAGGATTTACAAACAAAACTAGTCCTTAGCAACATCATTACAAAGTTGATTTTCTTTTCTCGGTTATTAGCTTTTCTGGAATATTCGTTAGTCTACCTATACTTTTGACGCTATCCAAATAGTGCGTGACTTTATCGATAAAATCAATCGATGTGTATAATATGTATTACATTGCCTTTTTAAAATATATATTATAGTTTAATAGTTTTTGTAAGTAATATAATACAGATAATTATTAAATTAATAAATATAATAAAATAAAAATTGTGGTATGATATTTGTGATGTATTTTAAATAAATTTAGTTAAAGAGTTAGGAACAACATAGGGCGTTTGAATTATACTTAATATTCTTATGTTTAGCAGTGGGCGATGACGATGATTTCAGCTGAGATGATGATAATTGATGTACTATGCAAATAAATACCCTTTTTACTACGTTTAAAAATTGCCTATAATCATATAATTTCATAATTTTAATACTATCACACTATCGCATACAATTTTTTTTTGCATGATATGTTTTAAATACGTTTTCATACAATCGATACATATTTCGATCGAATAAGGTCACTTCCCTATCTGAGTAGCAGCGAGCGCATTCGCGTCAGTGACACGCCATTCAAATACCAATCTTATTTTTACGTTGTTACAGTTCATACTGAATATTATATACTGAACAATGCCATCTAGCGACGAGTGGCAGTACTTGGTAGTCAAAGATGTATTTCTTTCTTGTTTTTGTCAATTTGATTTATAGTCTATTGAAATTAAAGTTGCATTTCGTATAATTTTTTTTTTGCATTTCGTCTAAAAACAGGGCGTTTTTGTTTTCAGCCAATCATATTTTTAAGTTTGCAGTAAGAGTAAATTGTAAATGTATGAGTTTGGCGACACCGGTTCTGGAACAAACATTTTCATAAGCTACTTCCACTGTTTTTACTGTTCCGTGGTTCGGACAGCATCATCAACTGGTTATCCTTTTTTCACTATAGCATATAGCATAATCAGCCTTTTAATGTTCCCAATACTAGGACTCAGGTCTCATCTCCCTAGAAGGAATGCGCCGTAATCCACCACGCGGGCCCAGTGCAGGTTGGTGAATATCACATGTCTTCGAATTTTTGGTTCTAGCAGGACATGCCGGTTTCCTTACGATGTTTTCCTTTACCGTTTTGAGAGCAGTGGTGATGAAATAAATTATACAAAGTAATGCTGTTGCTAGTCGCCTGGTTGAATTTGAACCCGCGACTTACTACTTGTAAGTGGAGTCTAGTCATTCGGCTACTACTGCTCACATCCTTTTTCTAATGTATTTTAATGTAAGAGGGGTACCCATTTAATAGACCTGTCTGTACAAACAAAGCTTCTAATCCGATGACGAAACTACAAGAATGACAATTTTTAACCAAAAATAACAGTCAGTAAGGCATTTGTAATCTGCCTACCTAAGCAAAACATAACGACAAGGCACAAAGTACTCAACTACCCACTGTGAGTTATGCGAAGTATGTTGATAACCGCGTGAAGTAACATCCGAGAGAATATTGTTGCATAAATACATAACTGTGTCCGCTACCAGTCTCTTAGCTGAAGTAAACTTCGTCCACACTAGAACTTCGAATAACAAATATAAATAAATTAGTACCACTAAAGACCGCCCATTGTGACACCCAATTATTTTTAAGTTCCTACCTAATTTATTTTGAGGTACACCACTTTTCTAATAGTCGGCGTTGCGTACAAACTACCGGTCATAGAACTCGCTCAGCTGACGTTTTCTTAAAGAAATTAATTTCGTACATGCGTAAATTAATACGAGTTTTGAAAAAAGATACTTTATTTTTTAATTTTATCTTTACAAATCGATAGTGTTTCATGTACCGGATCGACCCTCCACGGGATTAAAACAATTAAAATTTAGCGGTGTATAGAAAATTGACCCAAAAAAAATTCATTTTCAGGATAAAATGTATCATGTGTGCTATTTCAGGACATGTTCTACCCGTGCGCCAAGTTTCATCGAAATCCATTCAGCCGTTTAAGCGAGAAGGAACAACAAACACACACACACACACTAATGATAACCGCTACAATTTTAATGCGATTCATTTGAAAAATGACGACAACTGGAGCATTGAACTTATGACCAACTACACTGTTTTTACAACTACTCTGAGCTATGCTACTTATGTATCTGAATCGTCAGTGATAGTCATCGTCATATACTTAGTGAACTTTGTTTACTCCTTTCAGATAGCGTCAATTTGAGTCACAATAGTAAGACAATAGATGCGCGAACGCCGGCGTTCGCTTGGGATTTAAGGGCCAACCGCCCGAAAAGTGCCATAAAACAGTGATTTTCTGACGCCTACTCCTCCGTAACGGCTGGGCCAATTGGTTTGAAAAAAATACATGTTTATTATAAATTCATGAACAATAATATCAACATTTGATTTTTTCGTGCAATTAATACTTTTGTCAAAAAAAAATATTTAGCAATTTCGCAACTTTTCGCAACTTTTCCCTACTCCTTCGAAACGGCTTGGACCTTAAGAAACATTTTTACACATAAAAATTGGTGGTTAAATATTCTTCAAAGTGAATATTGGATATGTAAATCAATCAATATCTCGCAGAGAAAATGGATTTAAAGCGCTTTCCGGGCGCTGCTGGCCGCAAATAAATGCACAGATTTGCGTACTGCCGTCTAGGCGAGTGCGAGAGTTGCGTTCACATAATTTCGGTCAGATGGTTCAAGGGACTATACGCCTTAATGAATTAACAGAATTGGACAGCAATATACGTTTTACAGATCAACTTTTATTTTAGTCTTTATTAAGGAGCTTAGCTCAATATTTAACTATGTCACTCAATCATAGCAAAAAACAAATTTTGAATTTTAAGTTATTTTAAATGATTATTATATAATTTTATAAGAATGAGGTCCACTTAAAATTCTATCATACCTTTTAAATCAATATTTTTTTGAGAAGGAAAGCCATCAAATAACTCCTCCTACTCTGGGTGAAGCAAGAGGTATTGTCCCACCCCACCCACCTATATTCTTCAATCTCGCAGTGAATCTTTTTAAATCTTCGGTGGTGGTGACCGCTCGCGTCGCACCCTGGTACAGGCCATGGTCCGGAGTAAAGAGGAATGGGCGGCGGTCACCTCTTTCTGTGAAGTAGTAACGCTAGCGAAGGAGACGAGCGCACGCGTGAGCTACGCCCATGCCATCGAGATCCCGACCCCGTCTACAAGCCACCGTAGGTGCGGGCTTGTGGACAACGAGCAATGAGTAACCTATTGTCACAGGGCTGATGCATATTAAGGCCATGGCGTGACTTCTGACAACGTTACCCGTGATCCTAAAATACAAACGGCAACAGTTTAAACATAGGTTTTAGAGTCTGTAAGCCTGCTGGTCCCGCTCTGCCCCAGAGCTGGAGACGGCATCAGATGAATTCCCACTTTAAAAAAGCCCACTTTTTTAATCTTTAAAGTTACTTTTAGCGATTGACGAGCTTGAACGCATAAAAATAAAGGTTCTACACAAAAGGAAAGCCGCTATCAAAAAACTTTACGTTTAGAATACCGAGTAATTACAAATTAAAATTACCACGCTACTAAAGACTTAACAACTAATTAAATTCGTTTAGCACACAATACTAAACAATTAGAAAATGGAAAGTGACTTTCTCTTGCAGTGTATGATTCACTGCGCCCACTGCCAAACCTCTTTTGTCGAGAGCTTTATGGTAATGGAGATATGCCCTTTTGGCGTTGTTTTTTTTTTAAATGTGATGCGGCTTTAGGCTTATTTTTTTTTTGTTTAGTTTATTCTAGAAGCTATTCACGTTCACAACAAATGTATCTTGAAACCAAATTATAACAATTGCCACGGCTGAACACTGTGTCCCAAAATACAAGCGAAAGCTTAGTTTGGGAACCAGTATCTGCAACTTCTGCGATTACTGTACCTATGTTTTACTGGACTTATAATATTGTGAATGGTTATTTTTGGTACCATATTTTTAGGGTTCTGTACCTCAAAAGGAAAAAACGGAACCCTTATAGGATCACTTTGTCGTCCGTCCGTCCGTCTGTCTGTCTGTCTGTCTGTCAAGACCCTCTATCTCGAGAACGCGTGGAGGTATCGAGTTGAAATTATAACCATATACTCAAGTTTGCGGTCCCTTCAAACTGTGAAAAAATCAAACTTCTAAGTTAACGAATAAAAAAGATACGGCCGTTTATGTCGCAAAAAACATATACAAGGTGTGAGGGACAGCCTTCCACAAACTTTAAGGGCTTGCTCAGTAGACGAAACTGAACAACCTTCCACAAATTTTTTTTTTTCAGGAAACGAAAAAAAAAATCCGCCTCGCCAAACAAATTGTCTAATCAAGTTTATCATTTTGTATGGCGAGGCTGATTTTATTTTTCGTTTCCTGAAGAAAAATTTTGTTTAGTTTCGTCTACTGAGCAAGCCCTTAAAGTTTGTGGAGGGCTGTCCCTTACACCTTTTATTTTAATACTCTCAAAGATCGAAATTCATAGGGTTCTTCCCGTTGACACAGAATCTTAAAATTTGGCACAAAGCAAGGTCTTATAGCACAGGTGTCGGAATAAATCTGAAAACAGTAAAGTTGTTACGTACGTCACAAAAAAAAAATTCATTTTTTTTAATATTCTTTATTTTCTATATAAATAGCAAACAGTAGCCAATCCGTTTAAGTTATACAAATAACCAGACAAAAGCCTTATTTCTCCATAATCAAAACAAATAAACTTAAAAATACGATACAGTCACATTAGAGCTGCGTGCCATAAAACTTATACCGCATGCAACCAATATAAATTATAACACTACTTAAAATTCTAAAAATAAAACATCACCGTTTTCATATTTATGAGCCGGTTGTTATCACTGAGTATTTTGTATGAACTCCATCTGGGTCTAAGATATCGATTTCGCGGCCCCGTAACAGCGGTTTAATTTTTATATAAAAAAAAAAAAAAAACAATAACTATTCAAGATTTTTTTTTATGAGGCCCTTCTAAAAACAAGCTTTATTATTTTTGTAACTTTCAAATCGTGACGTAATCTCGTTGACATACACGTTTGAAATCGTAAGTTAGGGTCAAATTCGCGATTTTTTTTTTATCAAGCCAACTTATCTTATTTTCATGGTGTTCTCTTTTAAATTTGTGGATTTTCAGAGATTTAAAAATGTTCAAAATGAATAGAACCTGGCCTTAAAACGTTTACAGCTTAGTTAAAAAATAAAGATAGTGACGCTGTCATAAGTTTACTGTGTTTTCATACATTTTACACTCTTTTGTGGAGTTTTGTGACTTGCAACATGATGTTACTATGGGTACATTAGCGTTTCACATGCATGACCTCTTTGCTGTGACACACGGGAATAAAGAACGTCAAACTTAACTTTGCCTTTTTATTATATACTTTATTGTACACTTCACAATGTGAACAGAATAAACACGTACAAAGGGCAGTCTTATCGCGCAGGGCAATTTATAGATAAACCACTATACTTAAACCAAATTTAAATTTAAGCACCATATTTAGGTAATTCAACAAGTAGAATTAAATAGATTTAAATACCTAATATAAGATGTCCGTTTTGAGATACCACTTATGAGATACTATTTATTTTGGAAAGTCCCAGCTCACGCGGAACGCGAGTTTTGCAGTAGCGAGTTGACGAACAAGTTATTTTCTTCCTGCTTCGACAAGTTGTCCATTCTCTCGTACCGTATGTCTCCCAAGTGTCAAGTGTCCAAACGAGTAAATTCAATAATCTCAGTATGTTTGTCCAACAGTTATCGTATTCGCGTGTCGATTGTAGCGTCTTGTCGTGTCGAGTCGTATAACGGAAGAGGACATCAACCATTGTCGTGAGCTGCGAAGGCAGAGGGGACAGATGGTACCGTATTGAAGTGATTTATGGACATCTGTCGTTTTTTAGTACGAAGTGTATGACTTATAAGTTTTAGATGGTATACTGACTATGTTCTTATAGTGTGAACAAGGAGAAAGCAAAGAGGAGAGCAAAAACACGTCTTTTTTAGGTTCCGTACCCATGGGGTTTTTTTTTCGGTGGGAAAATCATCTAATGACATCTCCCGCTCCGCCCAAGAGCGGGGGATAGTGTCAGACTTTTACTGACTAAAAACCGACTCTTGTTCCTTCGTTGCCTTTCATACCGGGGCTGAGCTATCTTTCGAAACTAACCCTGGCCCCAGTAGGCTTCGACCCAGCTGGGCCTCTGCAGTTGCTGACAACTTTTTGAGACGCGCGGACCCACTCCTGTTCCTTCGTTGCTTTTCATACCGGGGCTGAGCTATCTTTCCAAACTAACCCTGGCCCGAGTAGGCTTCGACCCAGCTGGGCCTCTGCCGTTGCTGACAACTCCTTGAGGCGCGCGGGAACAGTGCGCGCCGTCGACGACTTGGTCTCGGTCCGGACGGTTACCCGACGGTCGGACAGCGAGCTACCCATTGCTCGACGTCCGCAAGCCCACGGTACCCATGGGGTTAAAACGGGACCCTATTACTGTCTATCGGTCTGTCATCAGGATGTATCTCAGGAACGGTGATAGACAGTTGAAAATTTCACAGATGTATTTGACTTTGACTTTATGACTGGCCTGTTGGTCTAGTGGTCAGTCGCCCTGACTGCTATGCCAGAGGTCGTGGCTTCGACTCCTGTCAGGGACAAATTTTTGTGTGATGAGCACTATCTTTTGTTTTAATTGTGTCTGAGTGTAAGATATCTGCACTAATATTATAAAGAGGGAAAATTTGTAGTTTTGTGTGTATGTTTGTAATGAATAAATTCAAAAACTACTGTGCCGATTTCAGAAATTCTTTCACCATTGGAAAGCTACATTCACCCTGAGTAACATAGGCTATATTTATTGCCCGTGCGAAGCCAGGACGGGACGCTAGTCTATAATATGTCTATAATATGTATGTGTTTAGAAATATAGGAGTATCTTTATCACTTGTCTAGTACGTATAACACAAGCCCTGGTTAGTTTGGGACCAGATAGCGTTGTAAAAAAAGTTACGTAATTTTTGCACTAAATATGCGTAATGATATTAATCACTTGACAAACACAAAACCCCATAGTCATAAAGCAACCTGTTGAAAAGCGGAATATACAAACCGCCATAGACATACCGCATACGTACAGGTACCTGTTACAAGTATACATTAAACAAGTTAACGTGATGCCGTCTTACCTCACAAGTACAGGTAGGCACAGTAGAACAAACTGTTTGCTGTACAGGCCAAAACATTTATAATTCTATTACACAACTATATACACCGTTAAATTTTAATCGTTTTAATCCCGTGGAGGGTCGATCCGGGATTAAAAATTAAATTTTATCTTTACAAATCGATAGTGATTCATGTACCGGATCGACTCTCCATGGGACTAAAACGATTAAAATTTAGCGGTGTATATGTACCACTTCTAACACGTGCGTAAGTAATATTCAGTACCTCTACCATGAGTTTAAAGCAATAGTATTTGTCGATACTCAATACCGACTACGTAAATATTTTGTATGGCAAATTTTACAGCGCCTCTAGCGGTCACTTACGGAACCAAAATTTGCCATTCAAAATATTTACGTAGTCAGTATCCAGTATCGACAAATACTTAAACTCATGGTAGAGGTACAGGTTTCCGTACCCAAAGGGTAAAACGAGACCCTATTACTAAGATTCTGCTGTTTGTCCGTCTGTCTGTCTGTTTGTCCGTATGTTACCAGACCTTATCTCATGAACCGTGACAGTTAGAATGTTGAAATTTTCACAGATGATGTATTTATGCTGCCGCTATAAAAACAAATACTAAAAACAGAATAAAATAAATATTGAAGTGGACTCCCGTACAAAAAACGTCATTGTTTGCCATTTTTTGAGACGGACGATACGGAACAATGCGCGAGTCCGACTCGCACTTAGCCGGCTTTTTAAGTTTATAACCAGAGATCGGAATAGGTAAGGCTGTTTTATGTACTTGCCACAGGTTAGAATATGGATATTCCCCGAGTCCCGGGATTTGGTTGGATTTTAAGTAGTAAAATTATAAAAAAAAAACTATTCTTGACTTCGGGACTAATGAAAGATCACACTTCCTTTCTGTCGGGTTAATATTAGAAGGACGGGATTAAGATTAATAAATAGATAAACTAAATTCATTAAACCACTTAGATCTATTTTTTTACGTAACAATTTCTTATTCAAGAATCAACAATCATTTAAACATTTTTATTCTGAAGTTGTACAAAAACATATTAATAATCCCGTGGAATATCCATATTATAATCAATGTTTGCGGTCAATGAACCTAAATAGCCCTACCTATTCCGATAACTTTTTATAACATACACAAAAATAATTAACTTTTTGAAGACAGATTGCTAATAGAAAGTTACTTTGTCTTGCTAGGCTGCGGAATTGTTTATAGGAGTTACCGCGGCTCTGGAGCGAAAAGGCAACTCAAGGAACAAAGGTTAGTTTTATTCAGTAAAAGTTTGATACTTTCAAGAGTCATAAGAGTCACAGTGGTCCTTCAACGCAAAAGGCAACTGAAGGACCACAGCCGGGTTATAGTCAGTAAAAGTTTGACACTCTCCCTCTCGCTCTACTCAGAGTAGGAGGAGTTATCTAATGTTTTTTCATCAAAAACAAAACAATCACTTAAGAGAGTGATGTAAAACAATTTTTTAGAACTTAAAAGAGAGTTTAGTTGGTTTTGGTGTTTCTTCTCAAGGTCCACTGACGTATACTGAATAAACGTCATTTGCCCGCCAATTAACAAAGTCACCACTCACAACATAGACAAAAAATAATAACAAGTTAGTTACCCGTACAGAAAACGACTAGTTCTTGTATACAATAAGTTACAAGCATCATATCAAGTCATAGAGCACGGTGCGCGCTTCATAAACATTCTGCGCACGCGCTGGACGCCGTCACCCCTCTCCTCCGCGCTTCCTCGTCACTCACGCGCAACACCCTCCCGATAGTGATAATGGTAGGCGCACATAGGAAGCTGTGCGATGCTATAGTACTTAGCCACAAATATTGCTCAGCAACAAATTAAGCTATTTGCTTCAAAATTACTTCTTTACAGTAATCACTATTCTTTAAAGGTAATTATTTGCCTGCCTTCACACAAGGATATCGTCGTGGAATCGATCAAACCAATCCTATTTTCATTATTATCGCATTGAATTTTCTGAACCAGTTACGTTCGAAGAGTTAACTACACGCAGAGGGGCATACAGCGTTCTGCGTCTTCAATACAATAATGCGTTTAGGGTTTTGATGGGGTTCCTGCGCTACCAAAGTATGTACGGTATGTTTGCAGAGGCAGAAATTGATGGCTATCATGCCATTATGCGCAAGCGATGCGCCTCCATCATGCGCAAGGTACGCGTCAGCCCCAACATCATCCTGAAGATAATAGCGGACAGGTGGGACAGTCCCATACTGGAGCATAGGGTACGCCTGCATGCCCTTGTAGCGTGTAATACGTAAAAAATGGTTTCCGGTAGTTATAAGTATTAACACTTGTTTTTTAGTTGTGCGTGTGTATAACCAACTATGGACTTTGTCAGAAATATATAAAAAATAGAACTGTTTTTGTAAAGCGAGTCAAAGAAGATTATTATTTTAGTACATTTTAAGTTTTTAACCTGTGTGTACATGTCGCACCCATCTGGTTAAAGTAGCTAAAAGTTTTTAAATATTTGCCTTTACATAAATGCATTAATAAATTTAAAGACACCTTAAATCACTCATTTTGGTTCCCATATTCCCATGTTACCTGGGATCGATTTTTCTTCCATTCACTATCAGGCTATCACTAACTTCCCTTTTCTTTTATGTTACTCTTCACCATTTATCTTTTATTTTTTTAAAGATTGGGAGTCCCTAATCTTATAAAAATCTCAGCACAGTAGAAAGTCTCACACCGCTCTAATACTATAAAGGCGAAAATTTACGAGTGTGTATATGTTTCACGGCTGAACGAATTTCAATGAGACTTGGTACACGGGTAGTTTGTGTCCTGGAATACCATATTACGAAATTATTTACCTAGTGAGTAGGTATGTTCTCTTAGAATAATAGTTTCTACTACAACGCGAACAGCAGCTATCTTTTAAAACCAACTACTACTTTGCTATAAAAAACTATCGCCTCTCTATCAGTGTAGCGACTACCTAAAATAGATAACTCAAACAAAACTGGTGTGGTAGCAACTGACAATGGAATTCCCAAATTGTAGCACGTTTGTACCGTGTAATAACGCAAACATGTACCTTCCAGTTTGTCCAACAGTGGGACTACTAAAATAAAAATAAAAGTTTCAAAGAAACCATTTTGGTTTATATTTTGAGAAGCCGTGATTGGCGGTTTTTTGAGTGGAAGTTTTTACTTAGACATGAAACAGTTTTATTATTCATTTATTAAATTTGTTCTCCGCAGTAACACATAACACTTTTATTGTTAAATAATTGCTAATAAAATAAACTGATTAAAAATAAAACCATAACGATATAAAACAGTTTTATTGATTTATATATGCTATGCTCCCAAAACATTATTTACACTTTTAAAAATACAATTTAAAGTGAAATTAAAAAAAAAAAGTTAAATATACTACCTACATCAATGCCTATTAATTAATGTATATTCATAGCAGCCTTATAATGTTCCAACTTCTGGCCCTGTGCGGGTTGGTTGATGTCACATATCTTCTTATTTTTGGTTCTAGGACATGCCGGTTTCTTCACGTTGTTTCCCTTCACCGTTGAATGAAATATATTGATAAAATAAGTAGAATAGAATATTATCCACCAATATCTTCACATCCAGATGCTGAGCAATCAATTCGTTAAGCAATGACACCGCCTTAATCAC
Organism: Mythimna ferrago; assembly: GCA_910589285.2. Taxonomy (NCBI): domain Eukaryota; kingdom Metazoa; phylum Arthropoda; class Insecta; order Lepidoptera; family Noctuidae; genus Mythimna; species Mythimna ferrago. Next base: position 12,925,750 of record OU342676.1, on the reverse strand, counting down.
ACGAATGTTATAAATTCAAAAGTTTGATTGGTAAAAACAACAAAAAACAAATAAAAAAAAGCTGCTGCCTTGCAGTGACTTCGATGCCTGAAAGTAAAAAATTATCCCAAGGGAGCATACTAACGAGATAAATAGTATCCTATGCATCCCAAGACATGACCTGTCCATTGGCTGAATTTCATCGAAGTCAGTTCAACCATGAAGCAGTAACATACGTATCGAATAACAGTCAATGAATGTAGTGTATCTTTCGATATAGTCAACCGATTGCAATGAAACAAAGTCTAAGTAATATGCCAAGTTACACACAATTGTATTGCATAAAAGTTATCTACATCAATTTCGTACATTTTACGTGATGCGCGCACAAATAAAAACTTCTACAGGTATATTATATTTGTATCAGCGTGCTAGTGTGATGAATGAGATGAAAATTAATCTTCATTGCGAAGAAAAGACATCAACGAGATGATGTGAATATGAACTATGTTTAACTTTTTCCGAAAGAGGCGGCCGCTCGCGTTCTGAAAAGGACTTCCTCACGCCCCAACCGCTTGGACCCCGACCCCGACATCCCAGCCACAGTAAATGTGGGCTTGCGGGCTACAAGCAATGTGTAGCTCACCGTCCGGCCGTCCGGTATCCGTCCGGCATAGTGTTCAACGCGCGCTTCACAGAGATATCAGCAAAATCGTAGGGGCCCAGCAGGGCCTTCAAAAGGCCAAAGGCCAAAGGCTTCCTTTAAGGCCATAGATCAACTTCAGAAAGAGTTACCCGTGGTCCTTGGATGGAAAGGGTAACTGAAGGAACATAGGAGTAGTTTTAGTCAGTAAAATATTTTGGCACATCCTCACGCTCCGCCCTAAAACCAAAGAAGTGGATAGATGATGATGACAATGGTCAATAAATGAGGAGGGAAATCTTAAAAAAAAACCGGTTTTCATATAATTGATGATTGATTACATATATCTGATGACCCTGGTTACTTATATACTTTGTTGACTGTACCTACCGTAATTTAATTATTTATGCATTCAACTAGATAAACCACAATTTTAATCAAAACTATTGTTACAATACAGTCGATTGTCAATCAAGCAATATAACGAGCTTATTATATTTGTCATATTACAATGTTTATCTTTATTTATTTGACACCTAGTCAAATATAATGTCCATTTAAATATATATTATCTTAATTTATTTCATTTGAATAATATTTGTTAGGTTTTTTGACAGTAGTGGTCTACAAGCTTTTAATCTACGGCCCGCCTCTGCTTCGCACGTGCGGTACAAATCATTAGAATTCATGGCTTTTGTATATTACTAGCTTTTGCCCATGGTTTTATCCGCATACATAAAATATAGCCTATGTAACTCATAAATGGGTGAAAAATTTTTTGCTCTGACCAGACCCCTAGCCAAGTTACAATCGAATTCCGTTCTCTAATCGGTAACGCCTCGGTGACAGCAATTGTAGAAAACGATAAGTTGGTAGCCATGTTGACGCGCCTGAGACGGCCGCTCGTTCTACAATGTAGCGTTTGTATAACAAAGGATGTAGCCTTAAATATTGTAGAAACGATTTTGAGCGATGTGAACTTGGCTACGAATTGTCTATTCGTTTGTTCTGACCACGCGACTTTACGTTGAGATGACGTCATTCCCATACGTTTCATCACTTTTCGACAGCGTTAACGATTGTAGAATAACAACTTGGCTAAGCGTGCAGTACTTCCAGTGATTACCTCCTACAAACGAAAAAACAAAGTTTACCTCTTTGTAATATTAATGTAGTGTATTTTCCATGATTTTCATAGGTAAGTTTAGGTCCTTGCCTGTGCGGTGGTGCAAATCCAGATTCAGTTCTCTAAAACTCAACAGTACTACAAGAAAATCTACTTTTACTTCCCTTGTTACAATATTTCATCTCATAACAATACAATCAAGTTCCAAAACAATACGTTATATCGACGGATAAATGTTGAAATGAACGTAATAACTACCTGAAACATTTGAAATGTTCGTGTGTTACGAAAAGTCATTATTACTGTGTCATTACACTTTGATTTGTTATTAGTGATTTCTACTGTCTTTACTGAAAGCAATTTCAGCGTTTATATGCGGTAATAACTCAGTGGTTAAAGTATGGATTGTCGAATGGGATATCGTGACTTCGATTCCAAAAAGTGGTAAGATAATTCTTAAGGCGTAGAGTCCCTTGAATATTTGGCCGGAATTAAATGGACACGTACTGGCGCCTAGGCGGCAGTACGATTATCGGTGCATTAATTGCGGCCGGCTGCGCCCGGATAGAGCCCCGCTGACCTTTAATTCCATTTTCTTTGCGAAATATTGATTGATTTACAAATGCTACGTACTTTCTGAAGGACACTTAATCAGCATTTTTTTTTATGTATTATATTTCCAAAAATCAAAGCCGTTTGAAAGGAGTAGGGAATACAAGCGAAAAAATATCATGTTGTTACTTTTTGGCAAAAGTAGGCTTACGAAAAAATTATACGTTGATAATATTGCATATGAATCTATAGTAATTTTCTTTTTTTCAAATCTGTTGATTTAGCTTTTACTGAGGAGTTCTTCAAAAACTCACTGTTTTATATCACTGCTCGGGAGTTAGGGCCTTAAGGTGAAAGCGCCAGGGCAACGCTTTCAGATCGTTTTATCCTATTTTATGGCTATTTCATGAAATAACCATTCAAAAGGGGTTGTATTGATGATTTTAATTACGAGTATAATAATTCCGTCAACAAATTCGTATTAAATGCCTGCAAATCAAAATTTAAAAAAACATCTTTATTATGACCTACAAAATGTAAAAAAAATTAGAAAATATAATTTCTTGGGCGGCCTTTTACTGTCCCCTTTAACCACCTCTAACGGAAGTCAGTGATTTTCACTGCACAAACGGTTATCATATGGTCAATAAAAACCAGAAGTTGGATCTCGCATAAATACTCCTTACATAAGTTTTAATTAAATCAAGAATACTCGTAAAACCACAATATGTATTCAGACACGCCCACACATATCGAAAGCCAAAAATAGTACATAACGAATTAAAGGTCATTGACCAAATCAACCAAGTACTACCTAGACGTGGGAGTACTTCCAATTGGTTTCGTACATCAATTCAAACCAAATTTTTTTTATATCGACCCTAGAGTAAAAAAAAACTTGTTTATACTGTTTTAATTCTTTTTTTCTTTAGATTTTTATTCACAAAAATAATATTTGGCTCCATGTCAAAAAAAAATTACCTTACTACAAGCAAGCATACAATCTGGCAGACAATATACTTTTTAGTATGCATTTTAAAATAACGAAATAAAGTTGTCAGGCTGTTGGTAGAGCAGAGATACGTTTATAATAAATAATAGTAATAATAAAATTATATTTAAGTATAAAGTAAGTAAAATTATGATTTACAATAAGCAAACGAGAAAAAAGTAATTTTAACTGTAATATAGACCTGCCTCATCTAGGTTAACAAAAACCTGTGTTCAAAAATCAACTGCATTTGTACAGTTTATGAAGAAACAAACTTGAAGATGCGAAACAGAAGTTTACACTGTGCTTTGGGGCTCCATAATTCAAAAACCTTATATACTGCTATTGTAATCTATAACCTTGCTACAGATATAGATTACAATAGCAAAAAGCGCATATAACTCATGAATGATAAATCAAAAATTAATTAATTAAGACATAATTATAATCCATTAATGCTTTTGCATGTTTATGTTTTTTTTTTTTGTTAATCTCTTTTTATCGAAACTCCTATAACAGATTTTAAAGAGCTTTGCTTAACATACGAATACTAGCCCAAGGAACATTTATATTAGGTAGCACTCGTTTCAATTCCCTTACAGGGATGGGCGTTGTCCTTTACTCATCAGAGACATTTGTAAAACCACTCAAACATAGTTTATTTTACTTCTAGATAACTCGACTCTAGTAAATTCGAGAGTCAGCGCAATTCGGGTGCTGTTCTACAAAACCAGTACAACGACACCTCTTTTGGACAGGCCTATAGCCAGCAGCGATTTAACAAGAAATTATACTCGTAACAAAGCTATTGTGCCGGAGATTGGCAAAGCCTAGTGGTAATCACAATGATTTATTATACCATTCACACCTCAATATAAATAATAGAGATGTAGGTAATGTAAAAAAGCATCGATATAGGTATTTAGCCATATTATTATTAGTAAATATTTCGATAATTGATTATTCGATATCACATATTGACACTTTAAAATGTAGTGATAATGATATCGATTAATTGAGATTCGAAAAGATAATAAATCAAAATTTTTGAACATATATCTATGTAGTAAGCTTTAATTTTTTTATGCGAGCTTGTGACGTTTTTTATAAAGCCTAATTTTTCGAGATGGGTTGTCCAAATTATGTCTGGATTCATTCATTGGAATGTAAAACATCGTCAAATATAGTGATATGTTGAATGAAAATTACAATATATCGATACATCGATACTATTTCCGACAAACCTAATAAAGAACACAATAACATAATTTATAAAATCGACAGCAAAAATGACGCCCACGTAAAAATTACAATGTTCAGATTTTTGGCCTAGTCGTAAGTCTAAAAATCTTTAGGTATAATAATATAAACAGTTTAGCCTCCGGGAAAATCATAAACAACCAGCATCTGTTAATAACGAAATTATACGTTTATTTAAAAACGATTTCGCAATGTAATAAAATGTATAGAAATATTGGATTTGCAATATGCAGATTATAATTTATTTTATTACGTAGGCGAGAGAAGATTCTACAGTGTATTAGGAAACAGAACGTTTCAACTGTTTTATCAATGAGCATGGATATAATGTCAGTAACTTTCTGAATGGACTGCGGGATTTTACGAATGAATCATGATCGGATTTAATCTGTAAAAGTCCACCCCCACGCTGTACCTTTTTTTTACATGGGAAATCATCAAATGACTTCTCCCGCTCTGGGTGTAGCGGGAGACAGAGTATCAGACCTTTACTGACTAAAACTCACAGTCTTCCTAAAGTTACTTTTTTTTTGCGGGGGCTACAATTGGCAGAACTGGCCAGCATCGACATTAACCGGCCCTATCAATTTTGCTGACATATCTTTAAGAGGTTAACCATCACTTTTCCACAGAAACCGTGTTTATTTTCTAGGTTAAAAACTTTTTTTTTCGTAGTCATATCTGTCAATTCATTTATTAAAATTAAAATTGCTCTTAATTAAATATTTTGTTTTAGCTTTAAGTCAAGAGTGAATAGATTACTTCTAGGCAAGCGTGTTCCATCGTCGGCCACATCATCGCTTACCATCAGGTGAGATAGTGGTCAAACGCGAGCCTATCAATAATAAAAAAAAAAGTTGGTTTCAAGTTCAAGAGTTTAACCAATATATAAAACAGGAAACTCAGTCAACACCTAAAATGTTCGACAAAAATCACTATTCTCCTATCTAAGCTTCCATAACAATCATCCTTTCATCTCCAAACTATGCCATTACCGTCACGACTGTTGACAATGCACTCTCATTACGACCAGCTCATAGTAACAGGTGCGTATGACAGGTCTGGCTTGTTCTTTAATAGTGAAACATCAAGTAATGAGTCAGAAGGTAAGAAACCATCGTAAAAACTTTAGCGTAGTGTAAACTAGTTTTGAATGTTAGTAGAGTAGTCGTAAATAGATTATAAGATGGCATATGAGCCATGTTTTTGAAAGGTGGTATTCTTGTAAGGTTTGCTTTGGACCTCACTCAAGTTTGCGCGCTTGCCTTTATTTGTTTTTGTTCAATATTTTGTTTGTACTAAACAAGAGATAATACTAAAAATAAATAATTATCTGAAAGCCGCTATAAAATCACATTAATACGAGTATTACAAAGGTGAAAGTTTGTGTGTTTATATATGTTAGTTGCTACACACACGAACGGCTGTATTTTGATGAAATTAGTCACAAGGGCAGACTAGATCCTGGAATAACCCATAGTGATACTTTGGGACAATTTTCTATTAAGGCCCTAACTCCAGAGCAGTGCTATAAAACAATGATTTTCTGAAACCTACTCCTCGGTAACGGCGAGGTCAATAGTTTTGAAAAAAATATATACTTATTATGTTTTTTGTAGATTCATGTACAATATTGTCAACATATATTTTTTTGTAACAATTAATACTTTTGCCAAAAAAATAATTTTAACAGCATGATATTTTTTCGCTTGTTTTCTCTACTCCTTTCAAACGGCTTTGATCTTTAGAAATATGTTTCCACTAAAAAAATGCTGGTTAAGTGTCCTTTAGAATGTACATAGCATATGTAAATTCAAAATCAATATTTCGCAAAGAAAATGGATTCAAAGATCAGCTGGGCTCTATCCGGGCGCAGCTGGCCGGAATTAGATGCACAGAAACTATACAGCACGATTATATGTGCATTTAAAATTTCGGCCAGATGTGCAAGGTACTACACGCCTTAACACGTGGCTAAGCCACTGGTAGCAGCTAGTTGATTATAAAATGAAACAGCAATTAGCATTTCAAATATTTCTCTAAGGAAGATTGGGCGCGAGGTAACGCGCAGGCACTGAACGAATCATATTTATGTGCAATTGCAGGATTCAATTTGGTTGCTTCACCAAAATTTAAACGCCTAAGTAAACCATGCAATCCTAACGTCAGATTATACTTCATTGCCTTTAATTGACGCGTATAAGTGCCTATCATAAGCTATACACACCCTACAGGACATACGATTGCTCCAAAAAAGGTAGCATTGCCTAATAGCTGCATACCTAACACGGTGACTAAAGGTGCCTAATTTGATTGCAGATCTAGAACTAGACATTTTGGTTTCCTTTCCTGTAGAATTGTAATGCCTTGGCTATTATTATCTTCCTCGGCTATCAGCATAATGTTTCTTAACTATTGCAAACTCAAACATTGCCTATTTCGAATGAAAGGGAATATTTGGCAAATCACACTACTAATATTATAGGCGAAAGTTTGCCAATGTGAGTGTATGTACATATGTGTGTTTGTTATTTCTTTACGCTCGAAAGGATATAGAAGGGCACATGCATATACCATATCCTGGAATAGCACATAGGATGCTTTCATCCCAGGAGTATGTTCCCTTAGCACAATTTTCTGCTTTTACGCGGGCGAAACGGTTGACAGCAGTTTGCAATTTTATTATTTTCAACGAATGACGTCCACTTGGACAAAGAATCTTTCCAAAGCATCTCTTCATCGATTGGTCTTATTCTTTTAGCTTCATAGTGATTCCTGCAGCCCTCTCACTTTATGAAACGCCTTTCAAGGCTACATCTACAAGTAAGCCAGAAGCTTGCGAGGAGGTTCCTGTCTCTCGACCCCTAACTACCGGTAACTTGGACTCTGCTCCCGATACCAGAGGAATGAGAATTATTGAATAATGTAATAAATGTGTATAGAAGAATAAATAAAAGAAATAATCAGTCATAGGAATAAATGTCATGATGATCATGATCAGGATTGTTGCAGCAGATTAAAAAAATGGAAGAAAATCATCACGATTTTTTTTAGGTGGGAATATCATCCAATGACATCCCCGCTCTTGGGCGGAGCGCGAAAGCGTGTCAGACTTTTACTGACTAAAAACTGTTGTTGTTTACTGCTGTTCTTTCGTTGCCTTTCATACCAGGGCCGAGTCTTCCTTTCAGAAGCAGACCCTGCTGGTCCCCTACAGTTTGCTGACAGCTCCATGAGCCGTGCGTGGAACAGGACGCGCCGTCGACGACTTGAGCTAGGTCCGGACGGTGACCACCAGACGGTCAGACGGCGAGCTATCCTTGGCTCGCTGTCTGCAAGCTCGCGCCTACGGTGGCCGGAAATCGTTCAATAGAGCAATCACATATTTAAACCTTGGAACACGAGGTTTTATCATCATTTACAATTAGTTTACACACATTTTTATAACAAGCAATAAACCTAGATGTTATATAAACGAAACAATTAGATAATGAAGTAAAACCCATTGACCTAGAAGCACAACCTTCAAGCGAAGTAGATTAAATCAATGATTTTTACTATTCTTTTAAATCTTTTCGAAAGGCTTTATCGGTTACTGTATTTCTTCATACGTAACTAAATAACGTGCATAGATTTTAGCGTGAGAATTTTGTTAAAATGGTCTTCTATATAACATTTTGGCCAAGATTCTGCATTCCCAGAGGCGCGTGCGCAGGTGTAGGGCACATTGCTCGCAGAACAGATGGTCGATGGGGTTAAAATGTAGCGACCGCGTACTGGAAGACACAGTGTTAGAAGAGTTCCCACAATGTAGACTTAAGACCTAGCGAGGGTCACAGGAATCTGATGGATGCGAGAGTCACGGGACCAATCGTTATGGCAAAACATGAAGTAATATAATTTAAAAACTTATTTGTTGAGATTTAATAAAATAAATTAGAGAAACAGCTTTGACATCAGCAGAAAAATCTTTTCGAAACCAGAGACAACTTAACCAATGACAAAGAAATCGACAGAAAACCATAAATTATTCTAAATCGATACCATAAATCTTCTCGTAAAACGTTTGGCACAGGTAGTAGCCACGTTCAGCCTATAGTTAAATCTAGTCTGACAGCTAGCACTCTCAGTGCTCTGAAAGCATTATGGTCTAAGTCTAGAATTATAATTTCAAATGCGTGGGTTTCCTTGATATAGGTATCTTCTGTCACCTTGAAATTTGTTTGATTGAGTTGTGTTTTGTGTTAGAGTGAGTATGTGTACCTTATGTGGGAAATCCTGGGAAATATTTTCTAGTAGGTATTATCATCATTTCAGCCGAAACACGGCCACTATTGGACATAGACCTCCCTCAAGTGTTGTCACAACGATCAGTTCTGTGTGATTCGCATGCGTCGAATGTCCAGGACCCTGATTATGCTTATCACAATCAGCCTTTCAATGTGCCTACTACTGGGACTCTGGTCTTCTCTCTAGGAGAGGGAATAGGCCGTAATCCACCACGCGGGCCCAGGTTTTTTTGACTTAATCAACAAGAATACTCTTAGGAAATATTTACCTACAATCATTATCCAGCACGTATTGCAAGACTATTATAACATTTTAATTATGTCCAAACACTAGTAAATATTATATTCAAAACCAACATTATCAGCTGAATCTAGCAAGTTATTACAACTCTAATTGACTTGAGATATTGCCATTTGCAAACAGAAATAGTGACGGATTTATTTATTATTTCACATTTATTCTGATAATTAACCATTATTATCAATCATTTTTGATATCAACCCTTTATTGCGTTACTACTACGGGATTCGGCCCTGACTCGCTTGAGAAGCCCCAGGCGCCGGCGTCACGGGAAGATTACCCGCCACCTTAGGGCACAGGCTTTCAGACGGCAAGCTAAGGACATCACGCCGTCCGCAAGAAAAAAAAATAAACAGACATATAAAAAAAAGCAGGAAAATAAATCAAATTTTTTTAAGAGGAAAAACACCTTTTACTGTTTTAAAAATTTCTGTAAATACACCGCACTAAATTACAAAAAAAAAAAACAACAATGAACAATACCTAAATAGATGTCCCAACAGTTTCACCGCGAGACATTTGCAAAACAATATTTAAATAATTGAATTTTGATTAAAAATATTTGAAATTTTGAAAACTCTATGTACCTTTTTAAACGTTTCTTCAGGACTCTCCTCGTACGTAAGTAGGATAGCGTGTAAGATTTTTGTAAGTAGAATAGAGTGTGTAAAATTGAAATCTATACATTAACATTTAATATGGAAGGTTTGTACAAGCTCGTACCTCCAAAACTGCTGTCCCTGAGCTAATGAGTGAGACCCCGTGTAAATATATCTGGTGATTTGCAAAAATTGTTGTGGGTTTTACACACACACAGCAGTCTTGCTTATTATGCTACATAATTTCGTCAAAATAAGACATAATATTATTTCCAAAACACGTCTCCATATAAAATTTTAAATCACGTAGCAACCAGACAATGAAGGACACACAGAAAACTACACCAATTAACTTAATACTAAAACTGCTTACTATTTTTGTACCCGGTACAAGGTCGGCACACACTGCAGTGAGTCAGCGAGCATCCATCATAATTGTCTCAAATTACCCCCATTTAGACCAAAGGGAAGAAATAAACGAGTTGCTGATGATTCGGACACAATATATTCCGACACAGTGTCCGAATCGAACCATTTTTTTTTCACTGACGATTCAAACACTATATATTCGGACACAGTGTCCGAATCAAAACATTTTTTTCACTGACGATTCGGACACCATCAAAATTGAAGCTGTTTAGTACAGTCAGATAAAAAAAATATTTTTACACCACCTGCTCGATAATGTCGTTTTATACGTCACACAAACCTCACTTAAAGCAAGTCATTCTAGCCCTAGAGAGATAATGCAGTATGGCCGATCCCTAGGGAATAATGAAATTTGAATTTGGAACATCAAAAATCGTCAATATTATGAATTAAAATGTACGTGCATCGCACAAGTTGACACTAATTCAAACTGGCCACTAACAAAAAAAAAGAAAATAGAATAAAACCTGCTTACTGACGGGAGCATTATAGAAAATTGAAACTATAGAATCTTGGAGTAGTGAATTTTGTTTGTTTGATGAACTTGTAAATATAATACTTATATTTCTCTAATATATGATTTGGTCGACCAAATTGTTTTTTAATTATCTCACAGATGGTGTAAAAAGTAGAGTATGCAACACGGGGATAAAGCTGTCTTTGTCTTGGGCGGCTTGAATTCCTCACTTCACTCAGGTTTCTTTATTAACTCCCACGCAATGTTCGGGAGTTAATTTTATAAAACCCTCACTATCGTTTGGGATTAAAATCAGCAACCTTCGTTTCGTTCGGAATTCAACATACCGCCCGCGACTTAAAGAAACTGCTTTATCCCCTAGTCACATAAACTACTATTAATACAAAGAACGCAAATAACCTAAATCCACCTCTTTTTTTCTCATAATTGTATTTTAAAACTTATTATCTGACTGTACCAAACAATATATCCACAAAAAGTCAGTGACAAAAAAAATTTAAATTAAAACGTGCCAATTCGGACACAGCGTCCGAATCGTCAACAATACAAATAAAGGACCCTATAGATCCTTGTAGAAATAAAAATGGAATTCTGTACTGTAATCATGTCTCTGGTTCTCTGCTCTTGTTTTGAGAATTATAGGAAAAATATAAATTACTAGTTTGTTGCTTAATGTTGAGTGTCGATGACTTGTGGACGGCGGATCAAAGATTTACTAAGTGGTGATGCCGGTTTGGGTCCTGATTTTGGTATTTTTTAAATTTTTTGTTTGAGTTGAGTTAATTTTAACAGTTGAAAAGGAATATTTATTAACTTCATGTACAGTAGTGGTACATAGGTGGACTTAATATTGTGTAATAATAAATGATATTTATTTTGCAAAAACATTTTTACACGTCAATTTAAACTAGATGAAGCCGTTGTTTCCTAGCTGAGAAGAAACACCGAAACAAACTCAGAGGTAAAAAAAAAAAACAAATTGTGCCTACTCATCATTTAAATTATCTGAAGATTTAGTAAAGGTTACAAAGAGATGAGAAGAATTTAATGTGAATAGAACGTATTTTTACTTTGACTTTAGAGAAACCTCTAGGAATATCGTATCTATATTTCGAGAAATTGACAATTTTTATTTCTGACCAATATTTGGCAACCCTTAGAGCTCTCTTATTAGCCTCGTATTAATCCTGAAAAGTTCAGGTGGCTGTGCAGGATGGGCAGCATAGCAGGTGACGCATGTCCTGTGCAGTGGCTCCACACTGGCACTGTGGCCAGATTATTTTTACCGTGGCCAAAGCTGATTCTGGTGAATGATTAAATAGCATAGCATAGTATAGTCGGCCTTATGATGTTCCCACTGTTGGGACTCAAGGCTCCTAGGACAGGGAATGAGCCGTAATCCACAACGCGGGTCCAGTGCGGGTTGGTGCATTCACATGTCTTCAAATTTTTGGTTCTAGGACCTGGCGGTTTCCTCACGATGTTTTCCTTCACCGTTTTGAGAGCGGTGATTGGTGATGAAATTACACAAATAAATTTTATAACATTTATTAGAAGTTTGACTGATTTATGTCTGAGTTTTAGAGGGGTATACAATAATTTCATTAAGTAACCTATTCATACTTTTCAGAGACTTACGCTTTCAAAGCAACGAACCATGTAGAATTAATTAGCATTTATAATTAATATGGAAAAGGTACTAACATTAATGTATTCATGTTGAACTTTGATCGAAATGCCCTTTGAATACACCCTTGAGTCATAACCACGTAACAATTGTAATTATTTTATTATTTTCTCAAGCAATTATCATTTAAACAACAGTCTAGAATCATTGAAAACAGCAAGTTGGTCTTAAAAGTTTTTCATTTAGGGACCTCTTGAAAAACACTCATTTCATTATGACGCCAAAGTTTGAAAAGTGTATGAAATTATAACCACTTATTTATTTAGGGGCATCTTGAAAAGTGTTGTTCCATTTCGCCCCTACGTTTCAATTGAGGCCATGGGTTTACTTCCGAAAGAGAAACCCGGACTCCTGGAACGTAAGGCAAAGAAGGAACACAGGAATGGGTTTTAGTCAGTAGAAGTCTGACACAGGAAGGAAGATCAGAGGAAGAAGAAGATTGGATGATTTCCTATTAATTGACATTTAATAGCATTACGCTATTATAAACTGGAAAACAATTCGTCCATTATTCACAACAGTTTAGAATCTATCGTAATTATCAAAAACATCGCTGAGTTTACGTTTAGTTTATATTCAAAACTTGATTGTGAAAGTGTGACTTAATTGTTTACGTTTCGCAATACGATTATAAAACACCATTCTTAGGATTAGCTTCGCCTCCTATAACGCGAGGACAATACTGACATCATAAATATAATTGACTTAGCCTATTTATGGTAACGACAATTATACTAGTAATTATACCGTAGGAAAAAATATTTTCCTTATAATAGACACGACAGACATACCTAGAGCCAAGAAAAAACAAGTTCTTACTATTATTATAGAGGGTCGTGGGGCTCTTTGGACCGGGACCGCGGTCCCTATTTCCACGTATTTGTTTTAGTAGTAATTTTCCCAAATTAAAAGGGCACAAGAAAAAGGGCATGAAAGTACAGTTACCAAAAAACTTTATTTATTTTATTTGTGGTCCCAAAATACCACTAAAAAAATATTATTTTAAAGGTTGTGACCGCGGTGTCGGACCAAATAGCCCCATGACCCTAGAAACGCACACAATACACAAATTATCTATATTCAAGCATTGAATTCACGTCGTGACGATGCCATAACAATAAAGCACACCCAATTAAAACTAGCTTAAAATAATAACTTACCGAAAATGATCCGAGATTTTTCAATGAATTTGTCGAAATATCCAAAAATCGATCGAACACAAACACACAACACACACACTTTGTATTTTTCAATTTTATGTACGATTACACACAGGCACAGACACTTTGAAAAAATGTGTTTTTCAAAAATACGTTCACGTGATTGGTTGGCTGCGGCGGCGCGCGACCAACTCCCGCGCAAGTTGGTTAGAGACTGGCGCAAGCGCGGTGTGGCGCGCACCTGTCTCACTAAAAAACAATGGCAAACAATAAACATAGTAGCATGGAGGTAAGGCTACAGCCTTATAGAGTGCATAGTTCAATAATAATATTGAGTAGGTCATTTGTTGGAGGTTGTAAAAGAACATGTTTTAAGAATACATCATATTATATCTCCACATTCTTTACTTACGTAAAGAAGCTAGTGGCTGAAATAATAACAGTCGCACGGATCGATCTGCAAAGTTAAGCAACGCTTGCCGAGGTCAGTCTGTGGATGGGTGACTATCTCAACATACCGATATTCCTTCAACCCTTTGGAATCATGTTAAACCGTTGGTTCTGGCCGTCAATATTAGACGGAATAGTCACCAGAAAATCAGATGTCTTGCCGTGGGATATCGTGTTACCCAGTTACAGGGTTTTGGAGATAAGGAAAACTGGAAACCGACTCCAACAAAGAAGTGAAAAGGTTAGGCAGATTGATTATTATTTACTTCCACAGCTTCTCTCTCTCTCGTCTTATTTATTTAGTTACTAACTAAATCACCTCCTTTACCATCTTCCTCGCATTGTCCCTTGTGTGGTGACCATCAGGTCTATCACAACACTTTTTTTATTCCATTCTCCCCTGTCAACGTATTAATCATTATTATCACTCCTCGACGTTTCATCGCTCCATCAGAATATCTGCCTTCGAATGCAAACTGCAATGGCCAATCTGGAAATCACTTAACAGACTGTGGACCCAAGTTTGCAACTGCTAAAAAATCCAGCTAAATGGGACTTCCTTGATCCATCCCAAACATAACGGCAGTGTCGAGCTATTTCACAGGACATGCGTCACCTGCTGTGCTGTTCGTGTGTCCAATACCTACCAGAATACAGTATCTTTATATTTTACTAGCTTTTGCCCGCGACTTCGTCAGCATACTTAAAATATATGCCTATGTCACTCAGGAATAAAGCAGCTTTCTAACGGTGAAAAAATTTTAGCAATTGGATCAGTACTTCCAGAGATTACTAACTACAAAAAAAAAAACTTTAGCTCTTTATTATATTAATGTAGACTAGTTTTTGCCCGCGACTTCACTCGCGTACATAAAATACAGCCTTTGTTCTTTGTTACTGAGGAATAAAGCAGCTTCTTTCAGCGACCAGTACTTTCAGAGATTACCTCTACAAACAATAAAACAAACAATACCTTTTTACAATATTATTATCTACACTAATATCTTATAAACCATCTCCTAAGCGTTTTCCAGCAGCTCTAAATATTTGTAATGACCAGAGACACCATTACGTACCACAGCACCTGTCGTCTCAAGCATAAATTATCGGGTCTAGGTACCCTCCGTTTCTAAATAACCTGTAATTGTCAATAGAGTGGCTTTTTGCATATTTTACGTAAATGGTGTGAAGTTAATGATAGCTTAGGATACCATCTTTCTTCCTGACGGCAGTCGAAAGGGATTTAAAAGTAAATAAACTCAAGATAAACGTTTTAAGTCTTTGTAAGCTCTGTGTAAACTGCTCTCCGTGTTTGAAAGTAAATTGCTTGTTTTTTATTTTGTACTTAAGTGATGTCGAAGAGAACACACAAACTATATCACAGTGATAATGTAAAGACGAAAGTTTTTTCTTTATCTGATATAAAATATTACTTGACTGCAATCCCACTTGATGGTAAGCAGTGATGCAATCGTTGATGGTGAGTTTATATGCACTTGTGTATGTTTGTTACTCCTTCACACTGAAAAGACTATTATTATTATTAATTGGCTTTTTCCCGCGACTTCGCCCACCTACATAAAATATAGCCTATGTGAAAAAAAAATCGCAATTGGATCAGTACTTTAAGAGATTACCAAAAAAAAAAACTTTACCTCTTTATAACATCAGTGTAAATTCAGTTTTTGTTTTGACGTTACATAAAAAGTCAAAGATCTATCATTTTATTTAACAACTAGAGCCCCGTCCCGGCTTCACAGGGGCAATAAATATAGCCTATGTTACTCGGTGAATGTAGCTTTCCAATGGTGAAAGAATTTTTGAAATCGGCAAAATAGTTTTTGAATTTATTCATTACACACAAAAATACAAATTTTTCCTCTTCATAAGTGTAGATAAATAACTCTAAATACCTTCATGGCATTTAAAAATGTCAGAGGTGCTCCCAAAATAACTCTTTCTCTTTACCGAAACTAACACCTCTCGTAGACAAACTAGTTAAGTAATTACTTAAGCTCAAAACATAAATCCAAGTGACTCTGCGTGTAACTTGACTGACAACACAATGGAAGTCTCGCTCTACCACTCAAATGGTTAATGACTCCAAAAGACACTTAAACATGACCATTTGTAACTTACTTATAAAAAAAAAGTGACCAAGTCGGACTTGCACATGAAGGGTTCCGTAATACAATATTAATATCGAGCAAAAACGGCAAAAACAATGTTTGTTAATTTGTTTGTTTTATGGGACCCCCCTTAAATATTTATTTTATTTTAATTTCATTAAAATGATGGATGGATGCGAGATGCACAAAACCGTTCATTGTGGCGATACTTGGAGGAGGCCTATGTCCAATGGTGGACGTCTATCGGCTGAAATGATGATGATGATCATTTATTTTTAAAGTGAATATACAACTAAATATTCTGAGTATATTTCAAGTATCTACCTGTTCCTGTTATTAATATTGAGTAGAAGTCCCACTGATTTGTTTTTAAAGCGGCATCATCTATGAAAATTACAACTGTCTAGCTATCACGGTTCCTGAGATGCATCCAGCCTGGCAACAGACAGACAGACAGACAGTGGAGAAGACCCCACTGTCCGTCCGTATAGGACCCTATTACTAAGAAGTAATAGGGGCCTGTACCCTTTGGGTCCCTCCTCCTCGAGTCGTATTCCTCATTACTGAGGGTCGTAAAGTTCCCGCTGGATTACCCTTTGGATACGGAACCCTAAAGATGACCGTTAAAATGTGGGTTGACTTGTAAATTCTAAACATAAACGGCGTGTATCTCTTTTGACCTTTGGGGTACTAAAAGTTAATGATACTTTGGATATTGACTTAGAAAGATGTCAAAAGGAATAGAAGATTAAATACTTTTAGCATCAAGTGTCACAGAAAGTAACGTAGAAAATGGGACCAAACGAAGGCTTGACTTCTCCAACTCTTGGGCTGAGCGGGAGGGTTTTGTAGATTATTACTGACCCGTACTTGCGACCTCTCCGTCCGCGTACCGGCCCATCGCGTGCTGCTTGACGAGATGGGTAAGCTCTTTGAAAGAGTAATTGCTGACTGCCTCGTCGCGCACCTGGTAGGTAAGGGTTTTTTTTTGAGTCCCACCTCATGCAATAACTTATCCAGCTCTACGGTGAAGTGAGTCAGATTAATATGATATGATATTCCACAACTATCACACAACGCCGTGCAGTCTCAAGCTAAGCAGAGCTTGTGTCATGAGTACTAGACAACTGATAAACATACTTATATTTTTCTAAATACATACATATTATAGATAAATTACACCCAGACACAGAACAAATGATCTCGATCGTGCTCATCACACGAACATTTGTTCTGGGTGGGAATCGAACCCACGACCTCTGGCATAGCAGTCAGGGCCAGTAACCACTAGACCAACAGGCCAGTCGAGATTTTTACTCATTAAAACCCACTTCTATGTTCCTTCCTTGCTTTGCATGCCAGGGCCTCAGGTTTACCTTTCGGAAGTCAACCCATAACCCCAGTTGACTTCGGCCCTGCTGGGATCTACGGTTTTGCTGACATCCCTTTGTGTGTGGAACACTACGTGCCGTCGACGACTCGAGTTCATTCCTTATAGGTCAAGCGGACGGCGAGCTACGCCAACGGTCTTTATCCAGAGCGTGACATGGCCCGATGCCCGCTAGGAACGCAGAAATTTTCGATATAGATACAGAGGTCCTGAAACCCAAAGGGCAACTGAAAGATACAGGTGGGTGGAGGGACACCTGTGTTCCTTCGGTTGACCTTTGTGTTTCAGAGTCACCTTAACTTTTTCGAACAAGACCACAACCGGGTCGTGGGGATTTTTGGACCGAGACTGCGGTCCCAACTTCCACTTATAAAAATAATAATTTTTTTTACTAGTATTTTGGGATCACAAATAAAATAAATCCAGTTTTTTTTTTTGTAACTGTCCTTTAATTCCTTTTTTCTTGTGCTCCCAAAATACTACTACTACTACTACGGGATGGGATTAACATTTGCTACCAAAATAAAATTTTAGTTAAAAAAAAAAACAAATTGAGTCGAAAATATTTCCATTGAAGAAACAAACGACGCGACTGCAGAAAAAAAAAGGTAGACAAATGAATGAATGAATTTCTGACCCCTGGCGACGAACCAGAAATATTAGTCACATATATTTACATTTCATTAATAAGTCTCATATTTCTAAAACACAGTTATGTCCATCACACAGCTAATGACATGATTCTGTTGGTAGGTAAATATTTCCAACACCTATTAGGTTGAAAGGCTTGTCAGAAACAGACCAACAGAACATAAACTAACTTTTGTTCAACTAAAAACTAATTTAACAACCACCTAATATAAATAAATAATCTATATCATTTACGAAAAATATATACAACAAGTCTATTAATAAAAAGTTTAATCAGAATTTTTGATGCAAATTTCACGTGTTTTTAATATTTTTATTTGAATATGATGTGTTCGTTATAACTAAATTATTAGTAACTAGTTTTTTCTAGCGACTTTGCTCCCGATTTTTTGTAGAATTACATACTGGATAAATATTATTAAATTAATAGTAGTAGACAGGGCACATTGCTCGCAGAACAGATGGTCGATGGGGAGGACAGGTTCTGGAATTGCGACCACGTACCGGAAAACGAAGCTCCTTGTGGACCGATGATAGTGAGGGTCGCGGGAATCCGATGGATGCGAGTGTGACCGGTCATTTTGACGACACTTGGGTGAAGCCTATGTCCAACAGTGGACATCTTTCGGCTAAAATGATGATGATGATGAAGGATTATACATACACAAGGACTGTAGTCCGAAGAAAACGGGGAACAAAGTTTTTAGAAAAAGCAGATTATCAATAAATTCACATGTGGTGAACGTACAGTATTTTGTACTATACACTACTGTTTGTTACATTGCAATAGTGTACAGTCTTCTGTGTAGTTATAGTATATTTTTATCAGTGAATGAATTTTATAATAATCAGATATATCTTGCAAAGGAATTTAGAAACGCACAAACATAATTATGATCTTTTTTATCTTTTTATATTTCTGTTTAAAAGTTTATATCTTATTAAAGAATACCATAAAATAATAAATTATCATTGTGTAAATATTTGCAATTTCTAGATATTTCCTTTTACAAACACATTATACAAACAAACGATTTGGGCATTTTTATATTAATTTAGAAGTTTCTGTATCTTTATAAAATTGTAAATTAATGTCTCGTTATTTAAATATTTGTAGACAAAACAGCTGTTTTTTTTGAGTTATTAGGTATGTAATTTTATAGTGTGAACATTTATTGTATTGTGTTTTGAAACGTTTTTGTCTGTTTTCTAATCATTATTATTTGAGAAATAGGTTTTATGATATATTTTAAAGTATTATGATATTTTTTTATGACTTTTAATATTTTTAATTGATGTGTTTCGTTCTACGAAATGACATCGTACATTTATATTAAGAAGATAAATATATAAAACATTTTTTTTTATGACAGAGAAGGACAGCACTTAATTGGTACCAGTTTAATTAAATATCTCAAATTATTTTTATGAGCCACTCCTAGCTGTTTTGGTGGTTTGAGAGTAGTAAATTATCTCAAGGGAACGTACTGCTTATTCCAGGATACGGTGTACCGTTCAGACATTTTATTGACTAAAACCCACTTGTGTTCCTACAATTACACACACAATTATGGTTTTCAGAATCGGCCCTGTTGGGCCAATACCGTTTTGCTGACATCTCTTTGAGGCGCGTGTGGAACACTACGCAGACGCACTGTTGATGACTCGTGGACGGCGAGCTACCCATTCTGTATCTCAGAGGTAAACAAAAGTATGTGCCAAAAAGTAAATTTTACAGGAGAGGCATAAATTCGCGGATAGAAACTTTAAATTTATTTTTGACATAGTTGCCTTTAGGATATTGAAACAAACTCAATTGTATTTTTCATAATTATTAGATGGAACTATTATGTACCTATTACACATAATTACAATAAAGTTTAGAACAACATTAAGTGCGCCTAAAGCTGAGGAGTAAACAATCTTATCATCAATTTAAGTCCTTTATCCGATATTTTTTTGTCATATACGATTGGATATTTCTCTTCCTAGATGTCGTAGGACTTGATGCCCTATACCATTACGTAGAACTGGTTCCTATGATTATAACAGTGCAAAAAAACATATTTTCAAAAAAGTGGAGTTACTATTGTTTACCTCTGAGGTACAGCATTGCTCGTTAAGGACCATCGAGTTAAGCTGTTTTCCGAGGCACGGGGGTGTCACACCACCAACTTCCAAACTCCGCGCAGCTACAGAATAATTAATAATGGAAAAACCTAAACCTTTTCATGACCGCAGGATCGAAACCAAGACCCCACAACACAAGTATCGATGGTCTTATTTATATTATTAGTATATTTAATTTCAATTAAAGGTACAAAGCATTTTTGCTAACTGTACTTTAGACATATGAGTAAATAAACCGTACTTTAGATCTTTGAATTTATTTAAGTATTAATTTAAACAATAGTGTCCATTCGAAATAGAAAATAAACATGGTCTCAAAGAAATATCAGTGGTATTAGTTGAGTGGTATTAAAACGGAATAATCCGTTCAAAATGTTAAGCAAAAACATTCGAAAACATTATGCTGCAACTAAGTTGGACCAAGTAATTTCTTAGTAACTCACGTGTGGTCTTTAGTCCGAGTAATGTTAAGCAATGATTACCGGTATCTTAAGATAAAGTAGCATGATAAGCAACATTTTTTACTCGTAATCTACTACAGAACTTAATTAAATTATAATTATACGAAGACTAGCTTGTACTAGCGGTTTCGTCCATGTGAAGTGTGTTTACAGTTGATAGACTCGCGTTTGACTACCTCACCTAATGTTAAGCGGCGATGTAGTCGAAGATGGAGCACGCTTATGCCTTGATCACACGTACCCAGTAAAAGGGCGAGACAGTAAAATGTTGCTCGGCCGAGACAGTAATGTAAGCGAGTTGTAGAGATAAATGATAGGCCGAGCACTCGGCGCTGTGTTTACACCCGTCCACCAGTCTCGCCCGTTCACTCGGTACGTGTGATCAAGGCATTACCTAGAAGTAAGCTATTCACTCTTTTTTTTTTAACGACCTCTAGGTTTTAGCTATTAGGAAACATAGACGCACGGGAAAAATATTTGTATGGCGTACATATAGTAAATCATCCAATGACTTCTCCCGCTCTAGGGTGGACCGCGAAAACGTGTCAGATTTTTACTGATTAAAATCTACTCCTATGTCTTTGCCTTTTGCGTTTTTTTTGTTGGTGGGTAAAAATCATCCAAATGACATCCCACGCCCTTAGGCGGAGCGGGAGACAGTGTCAGACTCTCACTGACTAAAAAACCCACCCCGTTTCATCTTGCCGTTCATACCGGGGTCGAGCTTCCCTTTCGGAGCTTAACCCTGGCCCCAGTAGGCTTCGAGCCAGCTGGGCCCCTGCTGTTGCTAACAACTCCTTGAGGCGCGCGGGAACAATGCGCGTCATCGACGACTTGGGCTCGGTCCGGACAGTTACCCGACGGTCGGACAGCGAGATCACCCCCACGAGGACACAGCGATGCTCTGCCCGCGGGGCACACCTGGACTGTAGGAACCTGGGGTTATTTCAGACAACCTAGTGTGAGCTAACGTTTCCAAAAAAAAAAACATCCAAATCTGGTCAGCCGTTTGAATGTGAAGGTGTAACAAACAAACACACATACATGCAAACTATCGTCTATATAATATTAGTGTTATACGACTGTACTTTTTATATAAGGCTGTAAGCAGGATATCTAGGGAATGATAAAGTTTTTCTTTGGTAAGTAAATAGTAGATCTTCTTAACTACATAGGATGTTGTCTTGTTTAAGTTAAATAATAGTTATTTGTTATACAAGAGTGCAAAGTTGCTTTTTAACCGCGAGCTCAATTTTAATGATCGAGCAAGCGAAGGATTCTAAAATTTGAATCCTGAGCGTTAGCGAGAGAATCAAAAGAGCAAGAGGTTAAAATCCTTTGCACTCGAGTGCAACACGTAATTTTTCATGCCGCCTCAGCGAGGAAATAAAAATAATGCAAAAAAAAAGTACACCAAGGAGGTTCCGAGCCTAAGTTTTTAACAAATTAAAAAAAGTTGTATGATTTTGGCACCATGAAGAGTGCACACGATGTTCTAAATTAAATTGACTTTATCCTCTAGCAAATAAAAACTGGTTTTTGCACTCAGATATCGAAGAGCAAAAATACTCTTTCCGAGTTGGGGGATGAAAATATTATATATTATTAATAATGAGCAAATATCTAATAAAGCGAGTCTTGCTAAAACATAAATAAAGTTAAATAACTATTCTTTATTAGTGGCTTCGCCTTTATGAAAGTAGAAAATAATTCTAAGTCAATATAATAGCATGTATACAAGGCCCTTCACACCGCCAGAGACAGGAATAAATGGAAAAACACCTTAAAAAGTAAAGTGATGAAGCAGGGGAGGTCACGACCTTCAGCATTGAGGAATACGAAGCAAGGAGGAGGAGGGATAACAGCATAATCTGCCTTTTAATGTTCCTACTGCAGTGACTTTCTTAAGCTTACTCCTTCGCAACAGCTATATCAATAAGTTTGACAAAATATATGTTTATTATAGATTCAACATATGATTCAACGTAAGATATTATCAACATTATGATTTTTTCGTATGACTGATACTATTCCCTTGCTTGTTTTTCTCTACTCCTTTCAAACGGCTATAATCTTTAGAAATAGGTTTACCCAAAAAAAATGCTGGTTAAGTGTTCTTTAGAATGTACATAGCGTATGTAAATCAATCAATATTTCGTAAAGTAAATGGTTTTAAAGGTCAGCGGAGCTCTATGCGGGCGCAGGCAGCAGGGACTATACGTCTTAAGTTTTGAATTCAATAGAAATTTATATCTAGAAAAGGATGTGGAATAACGTTATAATCACTTACAGTAGGCACAACGGATCTTGAGCGCTCGGCGTCAGAGTGGGGATCACTTTGTGCATTCCATACATTGGCGAGCCAATCGTCTTCGTTGTTAGATACATGCAGCAACGCAAGGAACGAATGAGGTGTGACGTCTATGACGCAATGGCGTGGCGAGCCAACACTCACAACGCTCCCCGCCCCCGCGTCTCACTTCGCACCACTTAAGAGACCGAATATTTGACTTCTGCGCAACCGCTCAGGATCCGTTAAGGAAACTGTAAAAGCGGTTGTATGGTAATGTGTCTCGGGGTGTGTGCCACCCCTGTGCTGTGTGATTTTAAGAACGTCAGCTCTTAACGTCATATTTAATTCCTATATAAAAGAGGCTTTTTCATGATGCATCCAAACAAAATACAAGTAAACCATGGAGTTTCTTGCCGGTTCTTCTCCATAGGAAACGACCAATTTGGAACCGTGCACTAGCTTCTGACGTTTTATAAGTGTCCATGTAGGCCTATGTGAAATAAAATATTTTGACTTTGACTTTAAACAAAGTCCCTTACTATAAATTGGTCACTTTATTTTTTGTCTATAATCAATTTGACTGGCCTGTTGTTGTATATTTTTGTTTGTAATGTGTTTTGGAGGTATGCGGAACAGAGTGTTCTAAAGTGGGATAGATTTTTTGACTGACCTGTTGGTCTAATGATCAGTGGCCCTGACTTGTATGCCGGAGGTCGTGGGTTCGATCCCCACCCGGGACATATGTTTGTGTGTTGAACACGATCATTTGTTCTGTGTCTGAGTGTAATTTATCTATAATATGTATGTATTTAGAAATATATAAGTATGTTTATCAGTTGTCTAGTACTCATAACACAAGCTCTGCTTAGCTTGGGACTAGACGGCGTTGTGTGGTAGTTGTGGAATATTATTATTATTATATTATTATTAATCTTCGATACTAAAGCAGTTAACCAATTTTCCTCTAACGAAATACCTAAGTTTTGGTTTTATCTCTATGAATACGGGATTACATTTTTTTGGTTACGTCTAGACAAGTTCATAGACAGCAATTAAAAATAATGACTAAAACTCCAAACGCAATGTATTGAATATAGACATACAATATTATAATATAATGCTTTTAGGTTTAATTTATCCTAATAGTGTTTTAAATGTGAAAGGTCGACTGGATGACTAATAAGCCTCAGATCGCATTATGTTGCTCCCAACATGAATATGACGCGCATAGCCTCGAATACACGGGGTGACAAAATGTCCCCCATTTTGCCACCTCATGTATTCGAAATGGGGCTATCGTCTGTTTCCAAAGGGGGCTCAGCCCCAGGGAAAGGCAGAGAAAGGCAAGAAGGATCGGGGTGGGTTTTTTGCTCAGTAAGAGTCTGGCACTATCTCCCGCTCCGCCCAAGGGCGAGGGATTTCTAGCCACCGAAAAAAAAAAACCTCCTGTATTCGAAGCTAAGGCAAGGGGCCTCATCAGTAGGCTTAAAGTCGCTCAAAGGTCAATAGAAAGGGCTATACTCGGAGTTTCCTTGCGTGATCACACCAGGAATATAATATCTGCAGGAGAACCAAGGTCGCTGACATTGCCCGAAGAATCGCCAAACTTAAGTGGTAGTGGGCAAGGCACATTGCTCGTAAAACAGATGGTCGATAGAGCCAAAAGATTCTAGTGTGGCGATCGCGCACCGGAAGACGCAGCGTTGGGAGGCCTCGCACAAGGTGGACCGATGACCTGGTGAGAGTCGTGGGAATGCGAGGGATGCGAGACGCTCGGGACCGTTCGTTGTGACTACACTTGGGGGAGTCCATGTCCAACAGTGGAAGTCTATCGGCTGAAATGATGACGTATTTGAAGCTTAATTCTATATGAAGCTGCAACGCTGTGCAGTTTCCCGCAACTTGCCCCTTACAACACATTCACGTGGTGTGGGACATGTTAGACAATTTAACAGAGTTGCGCGTCATTTTTGGGGGTCCCAGTGTATCCGAGGCTTTAAACAATGCTAAACCTATGTGACGCTGTAACATTGCCTAGTGTCCTGAAACTTGTCCCCTCAATATTTTACAACGCATTCACGTGATGAGGAACATGTTGTTGAACAAATTAACTGCGTTGCGCGTCATGTTGGGGGACATTTTGTCCCCTAACGCATCTAAGGCTTTAACGGATAAACGGATTTGAATGAAACGTGGCAGATGGGTAAACCGTAGTCCTTTTTTTTTGAGAAAGCCAAATATTCAAATACCTTCTCCCGCTCTAGGTGGAGTGAGAGCGATTGTCAGACTTTTACTGACTAAAATCCAACCGTGTTCCTTCAGTTGCCCTTTGTGCGATGACTCTTTCGAACAAACCCGCATTTCTAGCAGTTATCAGCCCTAGTGGGCTCTGACAATTATACCGGATTAAAAGCAAAATTAAAAGCAACGGAACATTTTTATTTAGTACCCACGACTTTCTCACGAGCAAGGCCGCTGACAACAGCTAGTTTTCCTTTATATAAATCATATGTAAAATAATCATAATATTTGCATATTTGATCAAATAACATTAAATTAAACATAATTAGCTGCTGTTTTTGAATTTATTTATTTTTATTTGCATTAATCTGAGATTGGCACGACGGGTTGATTAAATTAATTTAGATTTATTATTCTGGTTTAATTAGTTTTTTTTTTTACTATTAAACATTAAAAATCGTCGGTGAGTGTATAACTTTTTACAAAAAAAAAAATAACCGACTTCACTAAAAAAACACTAAAACGATCATAATAACTTTAATTTCGTAAGTCGGTGTTAAATAAGAAACAAAGAATACCGAGAAAGACCGACTTCCGAAATTAAAGTTATTTTAAACGTTTTAGTGTTTTTTATCATAAATTCGTCCTTCCAACACGATCCCATTGTCATTTTGCTAAAAGTTCGTAATCTACAAATTCATAATGATCGATCAATGATCGGTCAATGGTCTCGTAATAGAGTTGTGATAGAATGACAATATCGAGCTGTCTTGTAACAAATTAAAATCAATGACTGCACAATGACGTTCTAATGGTAGGTCACTGTTCAAACGAACTGTCAAAATTTTAGCAGACTACCACGTACGTCAGACATTAATTTATCAATATGTTCCATTTTATGCCATTTCTTTCAATGGAGTGTCAGTGGTTATCCATTGGAAATCATTATAACGCCATTATATTAGTAGACCAATTTTTGAGCGCGGCTTCACTCGCATATATAAAATAAGCAGCTTTCTATCGGTGAAAAAATGATCGCAATCGGACCAGCACTTTCAGAGATTACCTCTTACAAACAAAAATACTTACAAAAAAAAACTCTTTATAGGATTAGTGTAGATCTTTAGATTATACGAATGTGTGAGACACGAATAGTTCTTTTTTAGGGTTCCGTAGTCAACTAGGAACCCTTATAGTTTCGCCATGTCTGTCTGTCCGTCTGTCTGTCTGTCTGTCTGTCCGTCCTCGCTTAATCTCTGTGACCGTTAGCACTAGAAAGCTGAAATTTGGTACCAATATGTATATCAATCACGCCGACAAAGTGGTAAAATAAAAATTGGAAAAAAATGTTTTATTAGGGTAGCCTCCCTATATGTAAAGTGGGAAGTGATTTTTTTTTTAATTTCAACCCTAACGTGTGATATGTTGTTGGATAGGTATTTAAAAATGAATAGGGGTTTACTAAAATCATTTTTTGATAATGTCAATAATTTCGGAAATAATCGCTCCAAAAGTAAAAAACAATGTGTCCCCCCCTCTAACTTTTGAACCATAAGTTTAGAAAATATGACAAAAAAACTGAAAAGTAGAACTTTATATGGACTTTCTAGGAAAATTATTTTGAACTTGATGGAAAGAACAGTTTTTGTACAAAAAAGACAAAAGGGTTCTACAATATAATTTCTGGACTAAGTTTGTAGTATAATCGTATATGCAAGCATTTTTTTAAACTCATAAGTGGTTACACTTATTGTGACGGACGGGAAACTACGGAACCCTACACTGAGCGTGGCCCGACACGCTCTTGGCCGGTTTTTCTTTATTTCTTTTTATATAAATAATAATTTTCTTTTCGCTGTTTAGTCGGCATAGCTTGTTTTTGTGTTGTTTCACGTGTGCCTCAAAGATATGCCCACAAAACGGCAGGGACCCAGTAGGGCCGATGCGTGCTAGGCCTGCGGGGACGTTTGAAAGAGTGACTGTGACCCTAAAATGCAACCCAATATACAGGTGGATTTTAGGCAGTAAAATTCTGAGCCGCCCTCTCGTTCCAACCTAGAGCGAGAGATGATTGATGATTTCCTGCCTTAAAAAAAAATTATTCGACAATCTAACATGGTAGGTACTCTTTTTTTGTAAGTACTATTATTTCTTATCCATTTTTTTACTGTATGAGACATATTTATTTGACTTAATTAATTTATTCATTGTTTTTTTCTAGTGACGGTCGTGGGAATCAGATGGACGCACAGGACCGGTTTTATGGCGACACTTGGGGAAGGTCTATGTCCAACAGCGAACGTCTTTCAGCTGAAATATTGATGATGAATTAATTTTATAGAAAAAGTTTCTGAAAATAGATTCCCAATCAATGAGAAAAATTAAACTCTAAGCTTCACCAATCTCTCTTGTCTTCCAAAAATAACCGTAATCTCACAAATCCGTTTTTACAATCAGTTCGGCCTATAACTCATCACTGTTAAAAACCATAAAACCCAATACCCCGCTTAAAACCATACAGTTTCCATAATATTTACAGATCAATCTAAACAAATATCATCAAAGAGGTAAAATTGTTTGTTCGTTTGTATGTCTGCTCCGTGTCGGAAGCCCACGACATTGAGCGAGAAGGAATGGGAAGCAGGCACCTCCTTCTGTGAAGCACTAAGACTAAAGAGGTGGTAGAAAACTTGATAGAGAATAATTCCCGCATAATAGAACCTGGGGGTCGTGAGTCACAGGGCGGTCCGTGGCTTCCGAAAGGCTTTCATGCCTTTTTGAAATTACAGACACAATAGAAAGACAATAGGTGCGCGAGCGGTGCGTTCCAGACGGCGAAAAATAGGCAGATCGCCGTACTTAATTTGTGTATTAGTAAAACGATTACGGTGTATGCTTTTAGTTTTATGGAAAGCCTTGCTATCAAAATGAACGACTTCAGTGGGATAAGTCATTTGCGGGATGGTTTGAAAGTCTCTGCGGCCCTTGAACCCAAAGGCTAAATGAAGAAACATCGTTGAATTTCAGTCAGTAAATGTCTGCCACTCTCTCCTGCTCCACCCAGAGCGGGAGAACTGATTTGATAATTTACCACTGTAAAAAAAAAAACTAGAATAAGCGACGAGAGTAAAGACACGAGAAATACCTACTATTACATTAGTAAGATAATAAATTACGCAGATTGCCCGTGTAACAACTCTAACCGCTTTATAACACATTGTACAAACAGACCAGGTTAATGTGCGTTTAAGTGGACATCGGTGACGGGGAGAATTGATAATGACCGGTCATTATGGATAATTGAGTACAGTGTGAAAGTTAGATGTAGAAGTGAAATGGGTGGTGTTTTATTGAGTTTGTTTATTATTGATGGGTTACCGTTTGACCACTATCTCATTTTTTTTTTAGGTGGGAAATTATCCAATGAATTCTTCCACTCTTGAGCGGAGTAAGAGAATATATCAGACTTTTACTGACTAAAACCCACTCTTATTCCTTCTTTGCCTTGCCTTTGGCCACGGGGATAACTTTCACTGAACCCATGGCCCAAGTAGGCTTCGACCCTGCTGGGTTGCCAAGGTTTTGCTGAAATCTGTTTAAGGCCCGTGTCGAACACTACACGCCGTTGATAACTCGGTCTAGACGGTTACTGGACGGACGGACGGGGTATCAGAAATAAATGAAAAGTCTGCTCATCTCTTTAACTATAATACAATATAATATAATATAATATAATATAATATAATATAATATAATATAATATAATATAATATAATATAATATAATATAATATAATATAATATAATATAATATAATATAATATAATATAATATAATATAATATAATATAATATAATATAATATAATATAATATAATATAATATAATATAATATAATATAATATAATATAATATAATATAATATAATGTAATATAATATAATATAATATAATATAATATTCCACAACTATCACACAGCGCCGTCTAGTCCCAAGCTAAGCAGAGCTTGTGTTATGGGTACTAGACAACTGATAAACATACTTATATTCACCGTTAAATTTTAATCGTTTTAATCCCGTGGAGGGTCGATCCGGTATATGAAACACATAATTTAGCGGTGTATTTCTAAATACATACATATTATAGATAAATTACACCCAGACACAGAACAAATGATCGTGCTCAAACTCTACTCAATTCAATTCTCTGCTCAACAAAATTTAACTTGTTGTGTTAAATGTTATAATACAAGGTGTCGTTTTGAAGCTGCAAAATATTTCAGGAGGTAATTATGTTAGTGATTCTCGACCCGAATCAATAATAAAATAAGTAGGTATTTTTTTTTTTTTTTTATAACCGCGCTTTTTTTCACACACACAAACACGGAACAATAAAGGTCGTTTTCACACACACTAACTCGAACCGATAGTTTCATAAATAATGTATCATCCAATCATCATCCCGCACGCCACACCCTAGCCACGCCCCCGCGGCCATCGATCAATCGATTTAGTTTAGAGTAATTAAAAAATTAAATAACAAGTATTACTGATTATTGACCAGGTATCGTTTTTTTATATGACTATTTATGAGTTTTATTACAACCTCCTGAAATATTGTGCAGTTTTAAAACTGCACCTTGTATAGTCTGTTTTTTTTTAATTTTGTGATAGTTAATAAGCTTAATATTGGTTCAAAATAATTCTAATTGTTAATTTGTATTAAGTTTTTATTTGGTTTCTGTAATAGTAACAATATTTAAAAAAAAATATATTTTACTGTCCTGAGTTCATTAGGTTTAATATTTTTCTTAAAAGGAAATTTGTGACAAATTTTGTAGTTTTGCTTACTATGAGCATCACATAACATATTTTAATATTTGCATGCCAACTCATGACAGAATGTGTCTGCATTATTATATTAAGATACCATCTCCTCTACCGCATTTAATGCAAATAAATGGCTTTGACTTTGACTTTGACTTTGTCTTAGCTGCCAGTGGCTTATTGTAAAATATAATACATTTAAATATTTTGTTAAATTTATATACATTGTTCTCACAAAACACTTAGCGACAAGAAACATGTAACCGTGATATGTGTAAAACATAACATGATTGAAAAGAGTGTCCATGGAGTTTCTTGCATATTATTTAGGTTGGAAAATCATCTAATGACCCTCGCTCTTGGGCGGAGCGGGAGATAGTGTTAGACTTTTACTGCCTACCCTTCCCTCCCTTAGGCTTCTACCCTTTTTTTTTTTTTTTTTTTTTTTTTTTTTTTTTTTTTTTTTTTTTTTTTTTTTTATGGTGGCAAAAAATCATGCATTGACATCCCCCGCTCTTGGGCGGAGCGGGAGATAGTGTCAGACTCTTACTGACTAAAAGACCCACCCCATTCCTTCTAGCCTTCATACCGGGCCTCGAGCGCCCTTTCGGATAACCCTGGCCCCAGTAGGCTTCGACCCGGCTGGGTCCCTGCTGTTGCTGACAACTCCTTAGTGCCTGTAATAGTGCTTTGAATCTTTGAATTAGGCCAATTTTTCTTTCGATCTTAAAGCTGCACATATACTCCAAGATTAAATAAGAAGTTAATTTATTTGTTATAAACGAAATTATTTAGTACGCACGAAAGAACAAGCCTATCAACGCGTCCTCTTTCGATAGAGACAACAGGTGCGCGTGCGCAGCTGTCGCGGCGCGTGCTCTAGCGTAGATCCTTTAGTTCTGGGGCTGCCACAAACAGGGGATGTAGCGGAAACTCATTATCAGGCTTTTTGTGGGAATAGAAGTTTTTTTTGTAAATTACTCCAGCGGCCAGAGGTAAATAATATTAGGGAGGGCGTGAATGAGGGGGAAGTCTATTTTAAATATGATTATCATAATGAGACATAACCATAAGTAATCATTATTATATCATGTATGTTATAGATAAGGTTTCTAATTAGTAATAGTTAAAATATGATTAAAATACGAGTATTTATGTTAGTTTCAGTTTACGGAGTAGAAAAATTTTATTAAAAAATCTTGCCATATTGATACTAATAAATAAGCTAATGCTATAGCTACATTATCGTGCGAAAGAAAGAAAAGACGTTTATCAGTGTCTCACACAATCAGGCTATAAATACTGAAAAAAAAAAAACGAACGAAAAAAAAAATTATAACCAATTAGAGGCCAAAAAGGCGCCTAACTCACACATACTAGAACATGCTGCAGGCCAAAGTATGTATGGATGACGGGCATACTCCTTTAATGTGGGGCTGATTCGTGAGGTGACCAGCCGCTTTACGGCTTTAGCCAAATTAAAACCATTTCTCTTGCGTCGAATGCCTCGAGTTGGCCACGCCCCCTATTCTTTTGTTCTGGACACGTGACTGAGCGTTGAGATGACGTCATTCCCGTACATTTGAAGTTTTCTACTACCGTTAACGATTGCAGATTATCAACTTTGCTAGTGGTACTGAAGCTAATTTTTTACAACACTCTGACAGTTTTCACTTGGACATATACTCATGTGCTACACTTTGCAGGCTCCAGTACTTATCTCATAAGTACCTACTGCATTCTTCCGTCAGCAAAGGTTACTTAAGGAAAATATTAATATCAACAAGTGTACAATATCATTATTACGGCAATTATTTTATGAAATTCCCTCGGTCATTACTGATAGGATATTTCGCCTTGAGTCCTTGTTGTTTTTAAAAGTAGGACGATAATAATTATCTATTTTTATAGGAGAAATAGACTGACGGACATATCAACGTACAGCTAAAACTACAGAGCCTCCTCCTTGCGTCGTATTCGTCAATGCTGAGGATCCTCCCAAGTAGGAAGGATCCTCAGCATTGAGGAATCATCATCATCACTTTAACCTTTATGATATTCCTCCAATTGTTTCTGTCTCTGGCGGTGTGAAGGGCATTGTACGTCGTAAAGTCAAGAGCGGTGCGGATCTGCTCCGACCAACGTATTGGGCTGCGCTCGCGAGGCCTTTTCCCATCCACTTTACCGGTCACAATGAGCCTTTCGAGGTTGCCACCGTCTTTTCTTGCAATGTGACCGAAGTATTGCAGAACCTCGCGAAGACACTCGGACGACAGCCGTGAGGCGATTTTAAGTTCTTGCAAAAAATTTCTCCAGCACCACACCTCAAAGGCGTCGATGCGTTTGCGGTCTGTAGCTTTTAGCGACCAAGTCTAAGCGCCATACGAAAAGATCGAGAAGACGAGTGTCCGTACCAGTTTGGTTTTTTTCTTTACGGAGATGTTGCGATCCTTCCAGACTTTATTAAGCTGAGACATAACGCTCTTAGCCATGCCAATTCTCCTGCAAACTTCCCCCTCGCACGACCCATCGTTCCTAATATTAAAGACATTAATATAAATTAGAAACTACAGGGCCTGGGAGCGTGAAATTTTGCCCGAGGTGTCCTTTTATGGTGTCATCATCATCATCAGCCTTTTTTTAATATTCTCACTGCTGGGACTCAGGCCTCCTCTCTAGGAGAGGGAATGGGCCGTAATCCACCACGTGGACCCACACGTGGTCACATGTCTTCGAATACGACGTAGGCCAGCACTAATAGAAGATATTTTTTTTAAATGGGGTTCAATGTTTGTATAGAGAAACCTACTTTCAGGCGAGTGAAGCCGCGGACAGAAGCTAGTTAATAAATATTTACAATGTGGGTGATTGCAAATTTTTTTTTTGAGTTGGAAAGTCATGAAATAAATTTTCCGCTCTGAGTGGAGCGAGGGTGAAAAAATTTTTGCTTCCGGATCTGTACTTTCAGAGATTACCTCCTACAAACAAAAAACAAACTTTACCTCTTTATAATATAATTATTATAAACTAATATAATTAAAAAAATTATAACAATTATAACTAAAATTAAAAAATATATTAAATATAAAAATTATAACTAATATAATTAAAATATAATTAAATAAATTATTATAAACTA
Source organism: Mythimna ferrago (assembly GCA_910589285.2). Taxonomy (NCBI): domain Eukaryota; kingdom Metazoa; phylum Arthropoda; class Insecta; order Lepidoptera; family Noctuidae; genus Mythimna; species Mythimna ferrago. Next base: position 12,892,548 of record OU342676.1, on the reverse strand, counting down.
ATACGTATATGCGAAACCAGAAACCAAAGCTATAAGCTTGTTATTGTACCTGGTTGTCCGTACAAATACATAATCAACGGGCGACTAAGGCGTTGTTTTGCTGCTGATTCCTAATACCCGCTATGACCTGCGGTCACCTGTGTAGTACTTAATGTCGGTGGTGTCATCTTGTGTCCTTTTGCAAACATTTTTGTGAAAAATCTAACATGGTGTAAAATTATTGGAATCGATTTAGTTACTGTATATTCAGGGTTCGCATATACTAATAATAGCATAATTTAAAAAAAAACCCGATGCTTAAAATTTATAAAAAAGTAAAAGAACTGGTTAAGACGAGTCTAATGAGCCCAAAACTCGACGTGTTTACTAGTAGGCATTTCAGGGTTATTCATAGCCACCTGCCAGTTCTTCTGCCAGTCGCCAGTTTTCATCAGGTCCTCGTCATCATGAAAAATATTTAGAACTGGTTAAGATGAATCCAATGAGCCCAAACTCGATATGTTTACTAGAAGGCGTTCCAGGGTTCCATCAGTTACTTCCCAGTTCTGGTATCTAGTCCTCGTCATCATGAAAAATGTTTAGAACTAGTTAAGACGAATTTAATGAGCCCAAACTCGACAGGTTTATTAATAGGCAATCCAAGGTTACGTCTCTTACCTCCAACCTCCATCATCAGACCAGCTCAATAGCACCGGCATGTAGGTACATGAGTATTTCAAACATTAGGTCACATGTATGTGTTTATTAATAAACTATATCTCCATTGAGTGTTTAAGATCCTTACCACAGCCAAAAAACGAGCTGCTGACGTTGAACATCTGAACAGATCTTCATAAATTGTATCTAAGAACCCTCTCGATAACGTCAGCTTTCAAATAAAAAAAACCGCATCAAAATCGGTTCATTCGCTGAGGATCTACGATGCCACAGACACCTCAAACTTGTAACACCCCTCTTTTTCGTCGGGGGATAAAAATAATGTTGTAGATTAAAACGAGGAGAAGGTGTAAATTGATGATGATGATGATGATGAGATTAAAACACCAGTAGCATAATTCTAAGTTCTCTAAATGATAACAAAAGTGTTCCCACCACACACAACTTGGTAGTCCCGTCTCATGTAGATATGTAGGTACCTTTCATAGTCGAACTGGTGAGAAATATTTATTCGATAACGTTTTAATGTGCTTCCGGTCTTGTAATTAATTAGCGGAAACAAACGAGTTTTGTTCACTAATTATTATTTAGAACTGTTTAAAAGAGAGGTAGCTAAAAGAGATTATTGAATAACTAGGTATATTATTCTTTCTTTCTTCTCGTGTCGATCTGACTCTAATTTTGTCCGACCAATTAGCCACCTAGACAGCACCTAGGCAGCCCCCTCGTTTAGGAGCTATATTTCACCGGGACACCATGATGGCGCGACCGGCAAATATAGCACTCAGCTACCAAACTAGACAGCATATAGACACCACAGTCGCCACACGTCCAAGCTGGTCGCGCCACCAAATTGGTTGCGCAACCAAACGTACACCAGGGCCTCAAGTCTGCTATTACAATAGTGTCAGAATAGTCTATCATTGGCTTCATAATTGTTGATTTTGACAAGTTTGGTAATCTACTAATATATTGGCGTCATTATGACTTTCCAATGATCAACCACTGACACTCCATTGAAAGTAATGGCATAGAATTGTAATCTCGTACATAATGACATGTCTGACGTATGTGGTAATCTGCTAAAATTTTGACAGTTCCTTTGATCCATAGAAATATAAAAAACAGGTGACCTACTATCAGAACGTCATTGTGCAGTCATTGCTTTTAAATCGTTACAAGACAGCTCGTACCACAATACTATTACGAGACCACTGACCGACCAATGATCGGCCATTAGAATTAACAGATTACGAACTTTTAGCAAAATGACAATAGGATCGTGTTCGTTGTCGAATTTATAAAAATAGCAGACTAAGGCCCCGGTAAGTAACTCTCTATTGAGTTGAATCTTCGTTGCTTTAGGTCGGCTTCTTTAGTTTGTGGTTTTCCAATTTTCTATTTGATCAAATCAGATGACGTAGCGTTGGAAGACCTTCGACAAGGTGGACCGATAACCTGGTAAGGGTCGCAGAAATATGATGGATACAAGATGCATCGGACCGATCGTTGTGGCGACACAGGACGGAGGCCTATTTTCAGCAGTGGATGTCATTCGGCCGAAATGATGATGAGCTGAGGAGAGGATTGGTCCCAAGGTCAGGGTTCTTTGTAAACCTTATAATCAATATTTACAGATTACTTTATGAAGAAGATTAATTATTTTAGTAAAATTTAGTTAGTAGGTTTTTTATATGTGAGTTTACATATTTGTGAACACACCCACGATACAAGAGTACCGGCGCACGCTGAAAACCAGAGCTGTAGACTCGTTGCATTTTGCGAGTGGACACAGCATTATGCTGAGCGTACGGACGTTTTGCTCGGACGTGGCGCATAAACTTTTATTGTTTTATTGTTGTTTTGCCTTATATGTAAAATATAAAAATGTACCTATTTATGTAAAATGTTCGTCTTAAGTTTGCGCCTTTTCAGGCAAATAAAATAAAATGTGTTTCTTTCTTTCTAAGAATTTCCTAGTAAGAGGCAAAGTATTAAAAAAAGTAAAAAGCATTGCTCATTCTTTTCGCGAACCGTGTCTTTATTGAATTTATTTAGTACCATACATCACAAAAACTTGTTTTACAGCCTCATTTGTGTAATAAAACTAACATAGCTATGGTATCAAACCGTGTCCAGTGTGGCCTGACGCTAATCACACACGATCGTTACACGGTCCGGCTCACGTCCGTCCGGCGCGGCACCGGACCGTGACCGGACACGATGTGGTGCTTTACTCCTCTGATTGATAACGTGATTTAGATATAAAAAAAAACCGGTCAAGTGTGAGTTGGACCCGTGTCTTGTAGGAATCGTACAAACTCACCTCTTACTCAATTATTTATGTAGTGTAAGTAGTTCGATTCCCGAATCGAGTCTCGAGGATTTTTCGGAATCGCAAAAAGTAATTATATTGCGACGTAACAACAGGCTTTTTCCTTTACTGGTGATGTAAAGCCGCATAGAGACATTGCGAGGCGTGTGTCGCGAATGGTTCGTCATGCATGCCTCAACATGAGGCATACAACGGTACATTTGTGCATGCGTCCCGAACGACACATGCTCAAGCTAAGCACGCAAACAACCACGCATGGTGTTCGTCAGTAGAAAAATGGCTCTGACAAGGCTAGATGTGCAGATTGCAGCTGTTGCCTATGTCATACAAGTGATTCATTCAATATTAAACAAAAAGAGATAAGACGTTGGTGGACAAAATGATTACACTATGGGAATCCATTATACGACGATATCACCTATATCCGTCCACACGGAGCGCACGGCTCGCACTGAGGCAGCGTTTGCAACGATTGTATGACGCGAATGCTCACTGTGAGCACACACGTCCACACATGCACATCCCGAGGCATGCGAGACGAACCATTCGCAACGCACGCCACGCAATGTCTGTACGCTGCTTAAGAACGTGCTTCTTTCCAAAATTTTTCCAAATTCTAGGTCACCGGGAAGTTTCCTAAGTTTTGATTTCTTCAAGACTATGACAATATGCGCCAAACACTGAACATAAAAGGCTTTTTATCTTCGGATTGCGTTGACTTAGAAGTTTGATTATTTGACTGTTCTACGAGTAAATAGGTGGCAGACCGGAATATTTGATTTTAAATTATATCAGCTCAATACCCCTTGACGTCCCTGACATAAAGAGTCTGCACAAACGGACAACAAAGTAATCCTGTAAGGGGTTCCGTTTTTGCCGACTAAGGTACAGAACCCTAAAAAACAATTGAAGAATTTTCTTTTAATTGTGTTGCACTGCTATTTGCATTGAAATAGCCTAAGGAGGGCAATGGAGAGGGCTATACTCGTACTTTGCTTGTGTAATCGAATTAGAAATGAGGAGAAACATGGTTACCGACATAACCCACCAAGCCCAAGCTTAAGTGGCAATAGGCTGGGCACATTGCTTGCAGAACAGATGGTCGATTAGGTCGTAAGGTTCTGGAGTAGCTACAGTATATTGGAAGATGCAGGTGAGGCCTCCCACGAGGTGGATCAATGAAATGGTGAGGGCTACGGAAACCCAATGAATGCGAGGCGAACAGAATCGGTTGTTGTAGCGACAATTGGGAGAGGCCTACGTCCAACAGTGGACGTTTCTGGGCTCAAATGATGATGATGATACGTTTATTGAAGTTTATTCTATCATCTACATAACATCTAACTTTAACTGGCTCGTTGATCTCATAATTGCACTACTTTTGATTTTTGGGATGCGGTCGAAGCAGTAATGCTAGCGAAGGAGATAGCCGCACGCGTGAGGAATGGACATCCTCACACCACAGCCGCCACGAAAAGAAAAGCACCGGTTGTCGCAGAACGATCTCTGCCCACCGTAGGCATGGGTTTGTGGACGACGAGCAATAGGTAGCTCGTCGTTCGGCTGTCCGGTAAGTACAGAGTCCCAGTCGTCGATGGTGCTCAGAATTCAACGTGCGCCTCGAAAAAGATGTGAACCAACAGGGCCGATGCCCGCTAGGGCTAGAACAGATAGGCCTAGAAGACCATAAGTGGGTTTTAGTCAGTAAAAGTCTGGCACGCCCTCTCACTCTACCCTAGAGCAAAAGCAGTCACTAGCAGAGCCCGATCTAAGGGGGGGCAAGCCAGGCATTTGCCTAAAGCGGCAAAAAATGAGGGGTGGCAAAACTGAGTTATTCATATCTTCCAACCTAGCTATCCACACCCAAGTTTCCAGGTTGAGAATTTTATGTGCCACCCTCCAACTTACTTTATGTTGGATAGTGGAAATATAAGACTTATGTATATATTATATAAGTATGTATTTATATATGTAGGTATGTTTATGTATTCATATTATTATTATTTTTTAAATTGTGCACTGGATCTTACCCTCTACTGTGATTTCTCTCTATCACTCAATGGTTTGCTGGAACTCAACTTTGAGTTAAGCTCGCCTATGTACATGAACTCTGATGTCCACATATTTTGTTATTTATCATGGTGTACAATAAAGAATTAAAGACTTTGCCTCATAACTAATATGGTTTTGTGTATGTAAAGGGCGGCAAAAAAAAAAATTTCTTTGCCCAGAACGGCTTAAGGCCCAAGCGCCCGAAAAGTGCCATAAAACAGTGACTTTCTGAAGCCTACTCCTCGGTAATGGCAAGATTAATAGGTTTGAAAAAAATATATGTTTATTATAGATTCATGAACAACATTATCAACATTTGATTTTTTCGTGCTTTTAATACTTTTGTCTAAAAAAAATATTTAGCAATTTCGCAAATTTTCGCAACTTTTCCCTACTCCTTCGAAACGGCTTGGATCTTTAGAAACATTTTTACACATAAAAATGGGTGGTTAAATATTCTTCAAAGTGAACATTGCATATGTAAATCAATCAATATTTCGCAAAGAAAATGGATTTAAAGCGCTTTCCGGGCGCTGCTGGCCGCAAATAAATGCACAGATGCCTAGGCGGGTGCGAGAAGTGCGTCCACATAATTTTGGCCAGATGGTTCAAGGGACTATAAGCCTTAATAGAGCAGCTAGATCAGACCATGATCACTAGACTCATTCCCAAAAAAAAATGGTTGACGTTAAGTGAGTTTTCTAAGAGAAACCAATTAATAATAATTGGGTAGTTTACACTACGGAAAATAAGTAAAAAACCATTTCCTATAGTAGCATAGTAACCACAAAATTACTAGGAAATTTTTAACATTAATGACTTTTCTGTCACAGGAAAACTACAGCCATGATAACAAATGATGCGGCCTTTGTTAAGTAGATACTATTAAAGGTTTGGAACTACATTATTAAATGGATTGCTTTCCGACGCCATTACAGGGATTTTCTTTGTCAAACATTGATTAATTATACACTGGTTTGGTCAATAATACCCTTTGTTCGGTCGTTCTATGGAGCGAACTGGCACCTTGATTTGATTTCGTTTTTCTATATATTTTAAAATCATACACTAGCTCCTGCTTTCGGCTTTGTTTGCGTGAATGTCTATTGCGAATACAAAGTCGAAGTCAAATAAAAAGTAGCCATGGTCAGACGGACACATTGCTCGCAGAACAGATGGTCGATGGGGATGAAAGCTTCTACAATGGTGACCAGACAACATACCAAAAGATGCAACCTGACCTGGTGACCTTTTTTTTATGGTGGGTAAAATCAATGACAACCGCTCTTGGGCGGAGCGTGAGATAGTGTCAGACTCTTACTAACTCCGTTCCTTCTAGCCTTCATACCGGGGCTCGAGTTCCCTTTCGGATAACCCTGGCTGTAGGCTTCGACCCGGCTGGGTCCCTGCTGTTGCTAACAACTCCTTGAGACGCGCGAGAACAGTGCGCGCCGTCGACGACTTGGGCTTGGTCCGGACAGTTACCAGACGGCCAGACAGCGAGCTACCCATTGCTCATTGTCCGCAAGCCCGCGCCTACGGTGGCCGGAAATCAGCGGAAAACGCCGTTGCCTGATGCGTTCGGCCTCCTCCTTTGCGAGCATTACTGCTTCGCAGAAGTCGGCGACCGCCCGCCATTCCTCCTCGCTCCGGACCTGGTGACCTGATGTAAGTGGTGGTAAGGGTTACGAGAATCCGATGGATGCGAGACGAGACACTTGAGGGAGGCCTATGTTCAACAGTGGACGACTTTCGACTGAAATGATGATAATGATGATGATAAAAACAAAAAAGTTTTATGAGTTTTAAGCAGCTCAATTACATAACGTGCCTTTTATAACAAACCAGATTTTGAAGAAACACTAGCTGTGTAATCCGTAGTCTCGTAAATAATTTTCTATTTTGACCCATTTTTTTTAGTGTGCGCTTATTTTGAACTGCGGTGAATGATCTAAACTTTCTTTTCATGCATGTTAATATTGTAATCTACTAATTTTGTAAAAAAAAAAGTATGTTAAGAGTAACCGTGTAGTATCTTATCAATAGAAAACAACCAGTGGAAACCGTGCATCTAGCAACTAACATTTTATAAGTGCCCTTTTAAAATAAAATATTTTAAATTGAATTAAATTCATATACCATCGCTTACGTCGTCGTATTTAAATAACGCAATGAATATTCCTGAATTGTCATAACAACAGCCATTGGCATGACTGTGATAGGCAGCTAACAGACCATAAAATGAATATTGTATACAAAAATAGAAAATAATGGCAGGTAACGTGTACGTAAGAATAAAAAAAATTATATACTTTAGTAGTGTTATTCTGCAAATGTAACCGGTATGACGGCTTTAGTTTTTATCTCACTAAAATAGACGTTATATGACCATTTTCTGTGAGTACCTATATGACGACAAGAATTAACAGTGTCACGGCTGTAGAAATATAAAATTTAAGGCTGTGGAATACACAGGGTAATTGAAGGATTACAGGTAGATTTTAGTCAGCAAAAGTCTGGTACTCCCTCTCGCTCCACACAGAGCGATAGGAGTTTATTTATTTATTTATTTTATTTATACTTTATGCACACAAGAGTACAGAGGTGGACTTAATGCCTTAAGGCATTTTCTACCAGTCAACCTGGAGTTAATGAATGACAATTAAAAAAATAGGAAATAATATTATTTGGTGAACTTTAACGAGCACGATAAAAGCAATTACATTTAGAAAAAAAATCTGATAAATAAAAACTCTTCACGCCACCTGTTCCTACGTTTCAGCTTCGACGAAACAGTATTCAATCTATCTATTATACCATTTTCTTTGCAATTCAGTCACGAACAAATGTTCTTACTGACCGACTTATAACTACAACCGTATTAACTGGAAACTAACTACAAGAAAAACTGAAACCGTTTCACGATTTGGGTAAAAGTGGGAGATATGTCCCAGGGTATAGGATCATAAATGATATTTATTTTGCAAATAGGGTTTTTTAAAAACACTTTTGCTCGTCAATTTTTTCGTCAATTCATACTAGATGAGGCCGGTGTTTCCCAATTGAGTACCCTAAGAAGAAACACCGAAACAAACTCAGGGATTTAACATTCTAACATTTTAAAGGCAAAAGTTTGTAAGTGGGTGTATATTTGTCACTTCTACACGTTTGAACAGTGGAACGAATTTCGATGAAACTTTGGTACACGGATAGACTATGTCTTGGAATAGCACATAAGAGCATTTTTTTTTGGTGGGAAAATCGTCGATGCTCTGCCCAAGCGAGGCACACCTCTACCATGTGCACCACCGTGTCCTCCGGGCGATCCACACAATAGTGCACCCGGGCTTTTTTTCCGCACAAATCTGGTGCAGGAATCTCCCGAACTGACCATGTTCGGTAAGAATCTACGTCGTCTTATCCCGGCGGCCACTATATGGGATAGAAATCCCAAAATAAAAAGATAATATTTTTTTTCATTTGTAGATAAAAAATCAATTTACCTGCCGGTTTCATAAATAAAATATTTTGCTTTTTGTGCTGAGAGATGTATTGTCTCGAACTACTACTAAGCCTTCTCAACCTTACTCTGGTCGTCGTCATAATTTTTATATTTTGAGTTCTCTTAATTATAATGATTATAAATGTATCACAGTATTTATTAGTTTATAATTTTAGCATATTATTTTATATGTATTTTATTATTATGAGAACTTACTTCATTTTATTTGAAACCCCTATTATTTATTTATTGTGAACACGTACTACAAGTTAATATTTTTAACCCAAAAACTGACTAGTAGACAAAACCCGTTTGCATTAAGTCCACTTATGTACCAGTACTGAACATAATCTACACTAATATAATAAAGAGGTAAAGTTTTTTTTTTGTTTTTTTTGTTTGCAAAAGGTAATGTCTAGCAGTACTGGTCCGATTGCTAAAATTTTTTCACCGATAGATAGCTCCATTATTCCTGAGTGACAAAGGCATTTTATGTACGCGGGTGAAACCGCGGGCTAAAGTTAGTATTTAAATAAATAAATAGTATTTTTTAATTATTCCTCACAATGTCCAACTTATTCTGGGTCTTACATATTGTTTGTTTAACTTATAAATGTGAAGAGCTGGTGTCTGTCTTAGACTTAAAATACCATTTTTTAAAACTAGGTCCCAATCCAACAAAAGAACAAAGTCTTTATCTAATACAAATATAGGTAAGACATAAAACTGTAGGCAAAAAGAAGGTATTTAAAAAGTGTGACAACCATCCCGGTCTTACCCTACGTATAAAAACTCTAACAAAAGCGTCGAGTGAAATGTAACTTTATAATAGCGAAGTTGGATTAAAAATGAGGAAAAAAAATCCTATTTCTTTGCGGTAGATTTTCCTTTGGAATTTAGTTGGAGTTATTTTAGGTCTAATCTGGTTCTGAATCTTTCTTTAGCTAACTAGTTTCAACATTGTTACACGATTTAGTTTTGGAGAAGTTTCTTACTTAAGTATTTTGGCCTGGCTTGTGCCACACAAAAAAAAAGTTTAATCAATCCAAACATTTTGATCTTTCAGCGCCAATTTTTTTCCTGAATGCCGCGTCATGTATTTCGTCACGATCTACTAGGTACGAGATAAACCGTATTTAATATAATAGAATACAAATCACTTCGACTATGTCGATTACGAGTATAACTGTAAATGTTTGAACTGGTTGGAAGACCAGGGTAGTGAAGAAAGCTCATCAAAGACGAAGACACAGTTGGTGTAGTGGTTTTGCGGTCGAGTGTCGCGCCACAAAATAGATAGGTACAGAAGTCAATCTACATACAAAGAGCGCTCGAGCAACGCACACATAGACACCGCTCACGGACATGATGTCTCGGAGCGTCTCGGACCACTCGTCGAACAGTTCCGGCTCAAACGCTCATTAGTGTGCGTCCACCGAGCGTAGGTATAAAAAGTGAAGTACATACATGGGATTGTCTTCTGTACCTATCTATTTTGTTGTCGCGGGCTTGATTCCCGCATGGGACAAATATTTGTCTGGCCTGCAGATAATGTTTCGTATCTGAGTGTCTTATAATATAATAATATGACTTTATACTACAGGAGTACCTAATTCTTAGTGTGGGGCAACTAGACTGCACAGATGTCACTGAAACATACACACTAACATTAGGATCCCCGAACCTTTGAAGGTCCTACATCCATAAAAGCAATTTGAAGTCGATCAAACGACTCATCAGGTTTTAGGCAGTATTAATCATCGTACGAAAATGTTCTCGATGCAGATCCATTTTTAAATGAGACACGATAATTTGATTTATCTCTCGAAAAATGTTCAAAATAATTACAAGTGGCCAGTGCCTTAAACATAAAAACTTTTTTTCGCAAAAGTTTCTGAGTGGCCTGGTACAATGTTCCTCAAAATGTAACCTAAAATCAGAAGTTATAGTCTGTCTAAAAAGTCAACCGACTTACGAATTTTGTATAGTATTTAATCATTTTAAAAATACTTATATTCGATACTTTTTATTAGGTTCTTCTGTTAGTAAACAATGATCTCTATCTCTTAATCGACCTTGATTATTGAACCCGTGTTGACTACATCAGATTTAATTAAATCGTAATAATTACCCAAGTCGTTTAACTTATTAGACAGACTCTATCTTTAAATATTTATCTTTGCCCAAAATTAATTACATAAGTACTACATAGCTGTAAAAAAACGGGTCACATAGAAAAACTGTGATATCTCCTAAGTACCAACATAGATCGTCATTATAAATACCATGTTCTAAACAAATTAGTTTTGCTTATCATCAATCTCAAGAGAGGTTTTATTTGCACAAGTTACTACTTTTATAACGGATTTTCTGAATTCAAAAAACTAAAAATTAAAAATCAGAAAAAAAATAATTATTCCGAACTTTTATAATCACAATGAACACATTCTCGAATTATTCACAGTATCTTGTGGTATTTCACGTCGCTAACAACTGAAGAATGTGCAAGAATTATTTTCGTGTAAAAGAAGAAAAGAGTCAGCCTGCTACTACTGGTACCTAAGGCCTAGGAGATTTAGTTGATTCAGTAGTTTCTAACTTGTTTCTTTCCAAACACAGGTACCATCGAAGACACTTCCGCCTGACCACCGCTAAGTTCATTTTTGCTCGCACTCGAAACGAAAACTTCAAAGGGAAGGGAAGTTCGGCGCCGCGCCGCAGGATTCAAGCGAAATATTTTTAAGTGATCAGGCAGAAATTACCGCGATGGTACACCAAGTGCCGTATCAAGACATAGAATAAGTAACAGTCCAAGTGTATTGATCAATTTTTTTTTTTAATTGATATTAACTAGTGCTTGACTGCGATCCCACCTGATGGTAAGCAGCGATGCAATCTTTGATGGTGAGGCGCACTAGTTTATTAAGAGCCTATTTACTCTAGCCTTGAAGACACCCAAATTATAATCGGACGGCAAGACCGCAGCAGGCAAACTGTTCCAGTCTTTCGACGTACGCGGTATAAACGACGAGGCGAAACGCTTAGTCCGGACCGTAGAGGTTTCAACAATGTAAGGGTGAATATTCGCCGTACGTTGGGCTGTCCGATTGTTGTGTGTGTTGATTGGTTGAAGTGCATCAACCAATATTGTTCTGTTTTTCGGTGTAATTAATCTACACTAATATAATAAAAGAAAGAAAGAATTGCCAAACTTAAGTGGCAATGGGCAGGGCACATTGCTCGCAGAACAGATGGCCGTTGGAGCCGAAAGGTTTTGGAGTGGCGACCGCGTACCGGAAGACGCAGTGTTGGAAGGCCTCCTACAAGGTGGACCGAAGACCTGGTGAAGGTAGCAGGAAACCGATGGATGCGGGACGCACAGGAACGTTCGATGTGGCGACGCTTGGGGGAGGCCTATGTCCAACAGTGGACGTGTATCGGCTGAAATGATGATGATGATGATGAATATAATAAAGTTTTTTTTTGTTTGTAGGAGCAAGTACTGGTCCGATTGCTAAAATTTTTTCACCGATACAAAGCTGCTTTATTACTGAATGACATAGGCTAGATATATTTTATGTACGCAGGCGAAGCTGTGGGCAAAAGTATAGAATGTTTATCAGTTGTCTAGTACTCATAACACAAGCTCTGCTAAGTTTCAGAGTAGATGATGTTGAGTGAAAATTGTGTAATATAATTATTATTATCGATTGAACTGGCTTCTCCATCAAAATCTACAATACGTATTTAAATCCTTTAAATTTAGCTTCCAGGTAATTCGATAATACACGCAATATCCAATAACCATACAATAGCTGGCGTTATTGATAACAGCCGCCAGGACACGGTGAAGGGAATGAAAATGAGAGGCGTGTGAGATTTCCTACCGAAGGGGGTGTGGGCGGTTTGAGAGCTGGTATAAATATTTTCTCCAATCTATTTATTCTTTATTGTACAACTGATAAAAGACGAAGAAGCTAACTGCTTCTTTTACCGTCTCTTAAGGCCCAAGCGCCCGAAAAGTGCCATAAAACAGTGATTTTCTGAAGCCTTCTCCTCGGTAACGGCCAGGTTAATAGGTTTGAAAAAAATATATGTTTATTATAGATTCATGAACAACATTACTGACATTAGATTTTTTCGTGCTATTAATACTTTTGTCTCAAAAAAATATTTAGCTATTTTGCAACTTTTCCCTACTCCTTCGAAACGGCTTAGATCTTTAGAAACATTTTTACACATAAAAATGGGTGGTTAAATATTCTTCAAAGTAAACATTGCATATGTAAATCAATCAATATTTCGCAAAGAAAATGAATTTAAAGGTCAGCCGCGCGCTTTGCGGGCGCTTTTGGCCGCAAATAAATGCACAGATTTGCGTACTGCCGCTGTTGGGGAGCACAGCGATCTATGTATATAGTACTAGCTTATGCCAGCGGCTTCGTCCGCATGATTTTGTTAAGATTTAGATGATTTATGATTGTATATTTTGTATAGAATTGTATTTTGATATGATAACTAATTGGATGTAAATAGTGGATGGAGATAGACAGAAATTATGAATACTTACCCCGAACACTACCTCCACCCACCTACGAATATACTTAATAAGCTACCTCAAACATGATTGGTGGATTAGATTTTTGTGTAAGTTGAACACTACCACTACCTCCACCCATGCTCGAGGAGCATATATATAGCCGCCTCACGGCCAAAAGTTGTTCAGTCGTTTTCATCGCCTCCTCCGAAGAAGAACAAATAAATCAAGTTGAAGCCTTCAATCAAGTCTTTTATTCACTTCCTCGGGAACCCATCCACCCCTGCGCCTGAATATCTTACAAAATTGGTCCTTCGAGCCGGATCGTCCCCAGGAAGCTGAAGGAGTCCTGAAAAACTGAAGATTACTGAAGACTACTGAAGACTTATTTCAAGTACGCACGTTTTGAAGACTCAAGATCCAAGAAGCCCAGTGAAGATCAACATGAGTGAACGTAGCGCTATGACCACACGCAGCAAGTTACGCAAGTTGGAGGAGGCGATGAACAAGCGGCGAGCCATGCAGAGCGACTCGGGAGTGCCTTCCGAAATGGCACCGGGGTCACCTTCAATAGCGCCCTCATCTGTTCCTGCGCCGGCACCCGTGATTCCATTGGTGGGGCCCGGTAGAGTTATCGACTATAGTGATGCTGTCACCCCAAGGGAGTCGGAAGTACAACGGAGGCGAGCAGGTTCAAGAGCAAGCCACGTCTCTTCGAGAAGCGGACAACGAAGCGCCGAGTATCTCAGGAAGAGGGTCGAATACGAGGCTGAGAGGGAGTTGGTGCGCTTGAAGGAAAACCTCGTCAGGAAAAAATTGGAAGCCGAGCTAGCCGAAATAGACGCCGCAGTCGACGAGGAAGTGTCGTCAGATGAAGAAGGAACAACCCGTCGAGTAGAAGAGTGGATCACTCGCACAGCACCTCCAAACCCAGTGACCGCGCCCGCGACCTCGCGCGAAGTATCCGAGTCCGCGCCCGCGACCTCACGCGAAACAAACGTGTCCGCGCCCGCGACTTTGCGCGATATGCCCGCGTTCGCGCCCGCGACCTCACGTGATATACCCGCGCCCGCGACCTCACGTGACATACCCGTACCCGCGACCCCGCGCGAGGCACCTACGTTCGCGCCCGCGCCCGCGACCGTGACACCACGCGAAGTGCCCGCGTACGCGCCCGCGACTTACCACGGACTCGCATTAACGCCCCAAGTTTCAGCGCTCCCACATCAGTGTGCGCCCGCGACCGTTCAATTCAAAGACGTAGCGCCCGTAACGCCTAATCCAAGTGCCAGTGTACCGCGAGTGCAAAAAGGAGTGCCCGAATGGGATCAGATCACCACGGAGGACACAGGAAGAAGCTTGCCGCGAGACAGAAAAATAGACCAATTAGCGGAGGCCATATCAAACTTAGCTCGTCCACGGCCAGTACCTAGACAAGCATACGAACTGCCGTTCTTCAATGGGGACCCAGCGGATTGGATTTCATATCGAAACATGTACTGGGATACGACCGCCATGTATAATTTCAAGCCGCACGAAAACCTGGCGCGCCTGAAATCCTCACTGCAGGGAGAAGCCAAGACGGCAGTGGAAGACTTGCTGAGAACGTCAACAAACCCCACGGAAATAATGAAGACGTTGGACGAAGAGTTTGGACATCCGAATTTGATATTGGAATGCGCATTGAAGAAGGTGCGAACGTTACCCAAAGTAACGGAAAGCGGTCGCGAGCTAAGAAAGTTTTCGTCGACAGTTCGAAACTGCGTGTCGCTGTTGAAAAATGTGAACGCAACGGGGTACCTGAACAACCCACAATTGGTGAGCGAGCTACTAAATAAGCTGACACCTGTGCAGAAGGCACAGTACGGAGACTTCGCTATGGGCATAGCTGCATCCCAAGGAATAGACGTGAGGGTGTCGCCGAGTCTCGAGATATTGTCGGACTTCCTGAGTCATCTCGCCCGCGCCACAAGCTATTATGTGCAAATGGAAGTGAACGCTACCTGTCCTCCAGTTAATAAGCCGCAAAAGACCGCAGCAAAAGTCCCTCCATATCGCAACGTGCAGCGTTTACACGTCCAAAGTGACGACGTGGCTTCGAAGACAAAGGAGACGCGGTGTACAATGTGTGAAAGTGACCACAACCTCACCAAGTGCGAGAAGTTTGCGAAGCTAAGTGTCGACGACAGATGGCAGCACATAAAGGATAACCGTTTATGCTTCAAGTGCATAGTGAAACGACATGCGAAGAACTTTTGTCGAGCGAACAAGTGCCCATCATGTGGTTATGCGCACCACGTATTATTACACGCAGAAAGGAAGACCACCGAAAGCGTCACAAACGTGAGTGAATATCACGGAAAGTCACTCCTTAAGATATTGCCAGTGAGTGTGACCATTGGAGATAACACGCATGAATGTTACGCACTGCTTGATGACGGAGCGACGGTATCACTGGTGGACGATTCGCTAGCAGAGAACGCCGGAGGCCAGGAAGAACCTTTAGTGTTGAAAAGTGCTCGCGGACAAGAAATTTCCGATAAGACATCGCGAAGAGTGTCAGTGTCAGTGCGTGGACCAAACAATAAAGTGCATACAGTGAAGTGTCGTACGTTCAAGAGACTGGACTTACCTGCACAATCAGTGCCGGCTGCGTTGCTTGCGGAGCACGCTCACCTGCGCGACTTGGGCTGCGAGGGAATGTATGGAGCCAAGCCGCTGCTGTTGCTGGGACAAGACAATTGGGAGTTGCTAGTCGGCAAGGAATTACGCCGAGGAAAATCTGGTAAGCCCGTTGCTTCCTTGACCGAGCTAGGGTGGGTCGTTCATGGGCCCGTAGGCAAAGGACATAGGCCGGCTGAGGAGTCTGTAAATTGTGTCGCTGAACCATTTTCTGATTTGCATGCACTTGTACAGAATCAATTCCAATTAGAATCGATAGGAATATCTCAGACACCTAGGTCACATAGAGATAATGATAGGGCTTTAGAGATTTTAGATAATACTAGCCGTCAAAACGAGGATGGCCAATGGGAAGTAGGGTTGTTGTGGAGGCATGATAGCCCGCAGCTCCCCGATAATTACGCGAATGCTCGCCACCGCTTGGCGGGGATAGAGCGGAAGTTGAAGCGTGATCCCGAGTACGCAGAGGCCTATATAAAACAAATAGATAGGTTGATTGATCAGGGTTACGCCCATAGGTTGGCGAGCGGTGTCCAAGATCCGGTTTGGTATTTACCCCATTTTGGGGTAAAGAATCCAAACAAACCGGGGAAATTACGATTAGTCTTCGACGCTGCGGCTACGTATCAGGGAACATCCCTGAATGACAACCTATTGGCGGGTCCCGACCTTTTGAATTCCTTGTTAGGTGTCTTATTTAAATTTAGATTAGGACCGATAGGGTTCATGGGAGACATTGCAGACATGTTCATGAGAATTAAAATAAGAGAGCAAGACCGCGGAGCTCAATTGTTCTTGTGGCAGTCGGGAACGGAGAAGGAACCCCAGACTTATGTCATGAGCTCAATGATATTCGGGGCGGTGTCGTCTCCGACCTCTGCGATATACATTTTAAATAAGAATGCGTCGCGATATGAGGAGGAGTACCCCGATGCGGTAATGGCAGTGAAAACCAAACACTATATGGACGACTATCTTGATAGTGCTTGGTCTGTCGCTCAGGCGACTAAATTGATTAATGATGTGACCCATATCCACGCCGAGGGCCAGTTTCACATACGGGGGTGGGTCACGAACTCCCAAGAACTTAGGAGTAGATTACAAGTAGACATGCCAGAGCGCATATCTCTGGAGAGTGGGGATAACGCGTACGAAAGAACTTTAGGCATGATCTGGTCACCGGGAACCGACCTCTTGGCCTTTGACCTCTCCTTTAAGAAAATACCCAAGGCCATCGTGGAGGGGGAAATAGTGCCAACGAAGCGCGAGTTTCTAAGATTTATAATGTCGGTATTCGACCCGCTGGGTTTCCTGTACCCATGCGTCATACAGTCGCGCATTTTAATGCAGAGGATATGGCGTACAGGGATTCAGTGGGACGAGAAACTTGGCGAGGCAGAGGCCAAGACTTGGTTCGAGTGGCTGCACAACTTAAAACACCTTGAAAGGGTGACCATCCCGAGATGGTATGGCTTAAATTTAAACGAAATAGAACTACATGTTTTCGGGGACGCGAGCGAATCCGCTTATGCCGCAGTCGCTTATATAGCGGGAAATGATGAGCTCGGTAACAGGCGGGTTAGCTTTGTGTTAGGGAAAGCCAGGGTGGCCCCTCAAAAGGTGATTTCGATCCCACGTCTGGAATTGCAGGCGGCAGTATTAGCCTGTAGAATAGCTTCCATAGTAGAATTAGAGTTAGGGATTAATGTAAATTGTAAATATTTTTGGACGGACAGTCAAACCGTCCTCAAATGGATAGGGTCCGACGCTACAGACTTCCAGCGGTTTGTGTCCCATAGGCTGTCAGAGATCGACTCAAGGTCAAGGAGGTCCGACTGGCGCTGGGTTCCCTCGGCGTTAAACCCGGCCGACAAAGGCACCCGATTGGATTGGCCTAATAACAGTAGTGAATGGCTTTCGGGTCCGTCGTTCCTTCGCTGTCCACAGGAGCAATGGCCGACGGCTTCCGGGAGCAGCGTAGTGGCGGAGGAGGACCTGGAGCGGGTGCAACAAATAAACGCAATGACCACACAGACCGACCCTATATTGGCGTACGAGCGGCTGTCAACGTGGACACGCGCCGTGCGTGTCGTGGCGCGAATTGCTATATTCGGGAAACTTTGCCGCAAACGACGCGACTCAGCAGCCGTCACCGTGACAGACCTGCGAGAGGCAGAGCTACACCTGCTGAAACTTATTCAAACCGAGAGTTTCCATGAAGATATTAAAGCCCTACAAGAAGGTCGACCTCTACCAAGGAACAGCAGAATAAGAAGCCTAGACCCAATGTACTACGAAGATGGGCTAGTAAGAGTACGCGGCAGACTGGGCGCCTGCAGCGAGCTAGTCTTCGGAGCGCGTCATCCAATAATCTTGGATGGGAGACATGCCCTCACGCGCCTTTTGATATTAAAATACCATGTGGCCTCCCTGCACGCCAATCAAGAGACAATAGTAAACAATGTGCGGGAGAAATATTGGGTGACGAACCTGCGGTCGACCGTCAAAGCCGTAACCGCAAGCTGCCAACAGTGTCGAATTAAAAGAGCGACACCTACAACACCAAAGATGGGAGACCTACCGCCGGCGAGACTCGAAATAACTCGTCGTGCTTTCGTCCACTGTGGAGTAGATTACTTCGGCCCTATGGAAGTAGTCATCGGGCGGCGCCGAGAGAAGAGGTGGGGCGTGTTGTTCACGTGCCTCACCACACGGGCAGTTCATCTGGAGCTGGCTGCATCGCTGAGCGCCGACTCTGCAATACTGGCGCTTCGGCGCCTAATCGCGCGCCGTGGCTGTCCCGCGGACATGTACTCAGACCGCGGGACAAACTTCGTCGGGGCACACTCCGAGCTTCGTGCCGCTCTGCGGGAATTAAATCACGACCGTCTCGAGAGCGAAGCAACTGGCCGGGGCATAGCCTGGCACTTCAACCCGCCTGCTGCGCCACACATGGGTGGCTGTTGGGAACGCCTGGTGCGATCAATAAAAAACGCACTGCGAGCAACTCTAAAGGAACGGGCGCCGCGCGAGGAGGTCCTACACACCCTCCTTGCGGAAGCTGAGCTGGTCGTGAACAGCCGACCGCTCGCTTATGTGAGCAGCGATGCTGAGCATCCGGTGGTGCTGACACCGAATCATCTCCTGCTTGGCACAGCCGCGGGAGATGCTCCGTGCACACGTCGACATGCTGTCGACCTCGATTCGCGACGCATGTGGAGGCGGGTGAACGCGCTGGCCGACCTCTTCTGGAGGCGTTGGCTGCGCGAGTACCTTCCAACGTTGCAACAACGAGGAAAATGGTGTAGTGATGTGCCAAACGTAAAAGTGAATGACGTAGTGATTATTGTGGACGACAACAAACCGCGCAATCAGTGGACAAAGGGAATAATTACTAAGGTGTATCCCGGATCAGATAATGTTATTAGAATCGTGGACATTAAAACCAGTAGTGGTGTTTTACGACGTCCAGTTGTAAAGGTCGTTGTGCTCCCTACCGACGGGACTGTAATCGGCTGAACCCTCTTACGGGGGGTGGGATTGTTGGGGAGCACAGCGATCTATGTATATAGTACTAGCTTATGCCAGCGGCTTCGTCCGCATGATTTTGTTAAGATTTAGATGATTTATGATTGTATATTTTGTATAGAATTGTATTTTGATATGATAACTAATTGGATGTAAATAGTGGATGGAGATAGACAGAAATTATGAATACTTACCCCGAACACTACCTCCACCCACCTACGAATATACTTAATAAGCTACCTCAAACATGATTGGTGGATTAGATTTTTGTGTAAGTTGAACACTACCACTACCTCCACCCATGCTCGAGGAGCATATATATAGCCGCCTCACGGCCAAAAGTTGTTCAGTCGTTTTCATCGCCTCCTCCGAAGAAGAACAAATAAATCAAGTTGAAGCCTTCAATCAAGTCTTTTATTCACTTCCTCGGGAACCCATCCACCCCTGCGCCTGAATATCTTACAGCCGCCTACGCGGGTGCGAGAGGTGCGTCAACATAATTTTGGCCAGATGTTTCAAGGGACTATAAGCCTTAAGTGCCAAGGCACCTTCACACTCACTCTTCCACAAATTTAGAATCAGGTCCAGGTCAAGAGCGAGTCATAAACAAGATCTTTGAAATTAGACCATCGACATAAAAAAATGCTACCTATATGATATCTATTGAGATATTTTTATGGGCTACCAGTCTGCTTCGCAGAAAAAGGTTGACTGCTTTTTATACCGTCTCGTTCCGTATGACCTGACCTGAGCCGGTCACAAAAGGACACCGCTTCCCATCATCAGCACGAAGACAAGGCGATGTTAAAGTGCCCTGTCATCAGTCTGTCCAGATGCAGCTGAAATATAAGTTGGGTTTTCTTAAATTTATGGGGATGTATGTATTGGTGGTTGTTTGTATTTGTGGGGATGGAATCGCTCCCACCTGATGGTAAGCAGTGCTGCAATCGCAGATGGTTGAGGACACCAAAATTATAATCGGACATGAAGACCGCTGTTGGCAAATTGTTCCAGTCCTTTGATGTACCTACGCGGTATAAACGACGAGGCGAAACGCTTCGTCCGGACCGTAGAGTTGCCAACAACGTAAGGTTAGGTAAACGTAGATAAATGTAGGTTTTCTTATTGCGTTATTCAAAGGTGTAAATCTAATTAATTCGCTAGCACTGCGCCCCCAACCTTAGGCGCCGCCAATCCGCGCCGTCCAATATTGTCATTCAAGGCACACCAGCCACATGGGCACATGACACAGCCATTGTGTGACTAGGCCATTGTTGGCCATTATGCGCTATTCTTTATGACCGTTAGCCCATCGGGAGTTATTACATGTTCCTGTGTTGGACTTGCTGGAATTAGGAATAGGGCATTAAATAAGTGATTGGATTTGCATGTGGATTATGTTGTCTATGGACTTCACTTATTTTCACTTATGAAAATATAGTGAGCCAGATACAAAACTAAGGCAGAATGTATCTGGCTCACTATATTTTCATAACATATTTATTTATAATACCTACAATCAAGGCAAATAAACGATTTGATTGATTTGATTTGATTTGGCTTGTTTCTTCTTTATTTCAACGTAAACGTGGTTTAAATCCAGACCAGTGCTTTACTTTGTGTAATTGATTTCAAAACATGGTGAGAGACAGGCAGAGGTCTAAGAACGACAAATTAAAGACATGTGATGTCCACCAACTTGCACTGGGGTTACGGGGTGGACTACGAGCCATTCTTCCTCCTAGAGGCCTGAGTCCCAGCAGCAGGAATATTATAAGGCTAATTATGCTATTACATTATATTAAAAATTAATTTAAAAAATAAAAAAACCCGACTGCGTAAAAAATTACTTTAAATAAAAACTGAAAAGAAAAATAAACAAGTTCAGTCCACAGTTCAGCAACAGTCGGGACCCACATTAGATAGAATGATTTTAGTCTAGATTATTTTAATGGGTCCCTTCTTGCAGTCGGGTAAAAAGAGTTTCAATCTGTTATTATCATTATTATGAGTTAGAAAGTTCCTAATGACCGATTATACATAATATGGTTGGTAATTGCGTCAAATAATACAAAATATAATGACCCTCAAAAACTAACATTATGCTAATGGTAGAAAGAAATCGAATCGAGTCCATACTAATATTAGTAAAACGAAAGTAACTGTCTGTATGTCTGTCTATTACCTCTTCACATCATAACGGCTGAATGGATATCGACGATACTCAACGCATGGGTAAGCCATGTACTGAATTAGGATGTAGGATACTTTGTATTGCATTTGTGGGTGCATACACCCAAAGGTATTTCAGCCAAAATCAGTTCGGTGTGCCCTCCAAAGTCTGAAGTCTGCCAATCAATTTCAATTTTCTGTTTTGAAATTACACCGTCTATATAAACTGACGTAATCGAGCTAACTACCATTTGTACGACAAAATGGCCGACTAGGGTACTATAGTATTTTTAAGCTTGGGCAGCTAGAGTTGATTAGTTTACAATGTAAAGTGAACTTTGCGTTCCAAGTCCACGGTAATTCTTTCAACATTCCGCAGCCCAGTCTCAAATCACCTGTGCTGGTAAGAAGACCTTACTTTACCTACTACACCCAACATCCGGAGTACAACAATCGTTCGGAGTATTCCATGCGTGCTTCAAAGTGTTGTAGCAAAACCGTAGCAGTCCAAAAAGGCCGAAGCCTTCTGTGGCCATAGGTCACGGACCATGGTTCATAGTCCTAGAACGCAAAGGTCAATTGAAAGGTGTGGTTTAAGTCATTAAAAGTCTGACACGGCCTGCCTAGAGCAGGAGAAGTAACTAGATGATTTCTCCCTTAAAAAAAACTTTTAATCCAAAAACATTCGTCCTAGTAATCGAAACAATATCTAGCTACATTAATCAGTAGCCATTACTGGAAGCCATAAGCCGCTGGTCAGGGCAGTAACAGTAATGTTACGAAATTTCCATAATTCGGTATAAATTGTGCCTCCCCCTCCCTCGCTGCCTACCCCCGGCCACTTCCGGGCGAAGCGGCGCATGACGCCGTGGTCACGCACTTCAGGGGTCCAAGGTGGAAGAGAAAGCGACAAATCCAATTAATTCAAATCGTATTATTTGTCACAATGCAGGTAGGTACAAAGATTACAATAGGTGTTAAAATAATAATATAAGTGCTCTGCATTCTACTCGCAAGCATACAATTATAATACACCTATAGTTTTATGGGTTTAATTAAACCCAGCCAGGCGCATTACTTTGTGTAATTTATTTCATCACCACTGCTCTCAAAACGGTGAAGGAAAACATCGTGAGGAAACTGGCATGTCTTAGAACCATAAATTCGAAGACGTGTGACATCCACCAACCTGCACTGGGCCCGCGTGGTGGATTGCGGCCCATTCCCTCTCTTAAAGAGAAAGCCTGAGTCCCAACAGTGGGCACATTAGAAGGCTGACTATGCTATATATAGTATTATAAATATCGGTAGGTATAATTAAAATGTCAGCTAATAAATAGAATAAAAATAGTAAACGACGCCAAAAATTAAAACAGAATTATCAACAATAAACCTAATTATCCTCCATAAATTAAATTGAAGAGTGTTTAAAAGAGTATAGTTTATCGAAGAGTTTCTTAAATAATAACATTTATTAATTAAAAATTGTTTTAAGACACTCAATTTATTGAGTGATCCAGATCCAGACAAACTATCTGAAAAAAAAAAAATATTACGAGCCCCGCGAGCCACTGCGCAGCAGCCACACTGCGCCAATAAGGCATGCTTTGTAAATGTTCTAGGATCATACAAAAAATCCTGGTTGCCAACTTACTACTACAGATGTATTATCGCGAAAAACATTTTCATATTCTGGCTAAAATTAAGCTAGAACTAGCTACACCGTGCCAGCATCAAAGCGTGCAATCATACATGTTATATTGCAACTAGACTTATAGAAGTACACTTTACATAGCGTCGTTTTTCGACTACTTTAGTTTTTAGACTTTAGAACTTCCACTTACGAAGCAACATTGTCGTGTTCCGGTTCGATGGTCCTGAGGTGAGAGCATTTAACGTTGTCTTTGTAGTTCCGCATCAATTAATACATATTGCAGGTGGCTAAATGCGGAAGGGCTCCGTACACCTGCTCCTCATGGTTAGAGGGTAAGAAATTATATAAGATTTCTTAACTACTGGTACATAGTGAACGTCCCACTTATACTCACAAAACGTTTTGGAAACACTTTCATTGTACGTACAGTCAAGGAGTGGTATACCGGAGTCTATCTTTCCTGCTCCAACCTAGGTGTCTTTAAATCAAGAGTGAATGGTCTACTTCTAGGCAAAATATTCAAAACTAGCTGACCCAGCGAACTTTGTACCGGCTTACAGTCAAAGAATGTAGATCTTTCGATATAGTCAACCGATTGCGATGAAACAAAGCCTAAGTTATATACAATTTTGATGTATAAAAGTTATCTACATTGATTTCGTACATTTTACGTGTTATGCGCACAACTAAAAAGTTCTAGAGATTTATTATATGTACATATTATAGATCATTGAAATGTTTATGAACATTTACTTGCACGTGAATCTGAGCTGAACTTAGTTAATTGCTAATAATAAAAAACCATATCTAAATAGAGCTGGTATTAATGTTATAGAGTTGTCTTAATGAGTTAGTAGTAATTATAAGAATAAAACATTTTTTTTTATGTTTTTTATCAGTACGTCTCTTATAACTTGCGCCCAAAAATAATACGTAACTCGTCCTTTGTTATACGCCCTTTTCCACATCTTTTATTTCTCTACTTCACGCTATGTTCTTGAGAAATGCGCAGGATTCCCACTTGTTACAGTTGTTACCATGGAATGATAAATCAAACGAGAAACTGACAAAAACCATTGATCTCGGAGGTAATTTCCGTACTTGCTCTTCAAAGTTGCATGTTTGAAAAATTTGGGAGTACTGGTAGGTAGACGAATTTATTATCTTTCTGATGTTAAAATAGCATTGCCAGTTATACATTTGCTGAAATTCTGTTCTTAAAAAATAAGATCTACTTTTCCTTACCAGTATCACTAATATTATAATATCGTTTCTATGTATATGTGCGTGTGTGTTTCTGTTTGTTACTCCTTCATGTGTAAACGGCCGAACGGTTTTCCATGAAATTTGTTACACGTGTAGACCATCTCCTTGAATAACACATAGGATACTTTCTATCCCGGGAACATGTTCTGTTTGGACAATTTTCTTCTTTTACGTGTGGCTCAAAAGGCTGTTATGAATCGTCCTATCGGCGAACAGTCCAATGACGAATCGGTTGTAGGAGAACAGTTGCACAATCCTGCCCAACGGATATGGGACTGGGCAAGACTTGTCTGCCGCATGCCCGATAGACTGTGGGCCAAAGTAGCATAAAGTTGTTGCCCTGAAACAGTGTGATGAGGTTGCGGCAAAACACAAAGACAGATTCTGTCAGAACCGGCAAGAGGAAGCGCGGGCCCGCGAAAGGTGGAAGGAGTGGAGTGAGGTCTTTGCCCAAGAATGGGACAGAACAGGCTAACACAAAAAACGTGGGTGAAGCCACTGGCAGAATTAGTAGCATGTATATCGTTTACCTTAATGGAGGGAAAGCCCAAAAAGGACAAACTCTGACCTTATGAAATGTCCTTGTGAAAGGTTACGCGCGTAGATGCCCCGAATCCACCCCTGTAAAGTACCTAAAAATAAAAGTAGACAAACGTATTTATAGTTTGAGGGGAATTTTTCACATGGCCATTATGTCGCTTTTTCAAGAGTAGGTAACATCTAAAGAAAACATGTAACTTGTATTGTCTAATGACAAAAAGGTTGTAAACGTTGTAAATAAAGACATTCTGTGCTTTGTATATTTAATATCAGTATTGCACCCGTGCGAAACCGGGGCGGGTCGCTAGTTGTTTATAAATAAAGGTTAAAGAGGGTTTTCAGTCGATTATTTTTAAGCTATTGCATAGCTTCTATCGCGGGCCTTGAGCGTGGAGACCGAATCCAGAAATTCCGTAACGAAAATAACCTAACACCCCCCATTCATTTGTTTTTTGAGCGTGGTGACCGATAAGAAAACAAATGAGTGAACAATCAATCAAAATTCAATTCAATGTGTGAAAGTGTAAATTAATTCAATTAATATCAAAGAAAAAAAAACAAAGGAAAAAAATACTGCATAAATAAAATAAATAAATAATTATAATTGCATAAGTTGATAAAAATGCTATGCAATAGCTTTACCGCGGCAGTCCCCGAGTGCCACACGCCTTTTTTTTCTCACATACATATGTATAAGACTAGCTTCTATCAACGGCATGAAAGTAACATATCTAAAGGTAATATATTCTTGAGACGAAAAATATCCTGTGCGTTATTTCATTACTCGAGTTATACATGTGCCAAATTCCTTTCAAATCTATTCAGACGTTTAAGCGTGAAATAGTAACAAACATACATTCAAGCCCCAAATGCAATAAGGGGCCAAATTTTAATGTCCACTTGCAAAGCTGTCTAATTATCCTACAACATGTCCCGTATCACATGAATACTTCGCAAAATACAGGACACTGGGTAACGTTATGTCACGCAGATTGGGCCTAGCAGGGTCGAAGCCTACTGCAGCCATGGGTTCGCTTCTCAAAGAAAAACCCGGGTTCCTGGATCGCAAAGCATCGAAGGAACATAGGAGTGGATTTTAGTCAGACTCATATGCCCTCACGCTCCGCCCTAGAGCGGATTTGTCCCCTAATACATCTTGATTTCTTGCCGGAGTCTGTGTTTCCTGATAGCTATAACCCAGGGATCTTGAATAGGTTACTTCTAGGCAAACGTGCTCCATCATCGGGCACATCATTGCTTCCCATCAGGTGAGATAGTGGTCATACGTGAGCCTTAATACATAATAAAAAAATCGGAGGCTATATACATTGCTGTGATGTGATACCATTTTCTGAAAAAAAAACCGCGTTATGGACATATTTATAATTTCTGAATATTATATAGCACACTCCAAGCTATATGATTTGGGCCATCAGGAATCTAAGTCATTTTTTACCCCAATTTCATACAGCCAGCTATTATGCCAGAATTGCGTGAATGAAACTGAATTATTACCCCAAAAAGTCGCTACATTATTTTCTTCCAAGACTATTACGAAAACCAAAATACAGTAGAACCCTTAGTTATGATAATGATTAATGGTGTTCTTTTACGCATAAAACGTGGCTGTAAGTGGACGAAAATTCCTAATTAGCTCCACCCCAAGGTGGCGGTGGTAAAAAATATAAATTCTTATAGCTTGAAGTTACAATCTGGGTTATACGAACCGTATCCTGTGGCCGGTGTGCGTGCGTTCGGCCGCTCGATATGACTTGTTCGGGGGATTAGAGTGCGGAATAATTGAGGTTCTTAAACAATATTTAATATGAATAAACCCACATTCTGTGAGTAATATCTTCAGAATCGGCAACTCAATCGATATCAGCGATTTAAAAGAAAATATCCTACAAAAAATGTGGGAGCCCTACTTAAATATTTAAGTATTTTATTCAGTTTTTAGTATTTGTTATTAAAGTTGCAACAGAATTATATCATTTGTGAAAATTTCAACCATGTAGCTATCACGGCTCACGAGATTCAGCCTGATGAAAGACAGACGGACAGCGGAGTGATAGCAAAAGAGTCCTGCTTTTACCCTTAGGGTACGGAACCCTAAAAACCTATTTAAATAAATTCTTGAAAAATGCTGAATGCCCCTATTATTTTCCTACAATTCTGCTATAGTAATGTAGGACTGGCGTATATATTTAGGTAGTTCTAGTAGGTACCTAAGCGCATTTCAGTATTTCAGTGCTTTAATTATTTATTGTTATTTATTTATTTATTTAACAATTCATATACACACTTAACTTATTTAAGAAAAGAAGACAGAAACAGAAAAATAGGTACATAGGTGATGCTTATTTCTAACGAAATCTCTTCCAGCATACCCGCGAAAGGAGAATTGGAAAAAAAGAGAAGTAGACACCGTGTGTAAAAGTGAAAGGAAAAAGAAACAAACAAAACAATTATTATAAGAATATACCTACCATAAATATAAACATACATATAATAGAATAAATATCGCAAAAAAATACATACTAACCATTTATATATTATATAATTATAAATACATACTAATAAGCAACTATGACGAAATAGAAAGATAGTGTTCTTTCACCCTTTTTTTGAAAACCGCAAGAGTTAGAGTTGTTACTTAATTATCTATTTGGGGTGTATAAGGATGTTCATTATTCTAGTTACATGTTATTTAATATTACGCACATACTCCCAGAAGAGCCAGGAAAATGAGATTTTTTAATATCTTCCCCTGGAGGTTCTCATTGGACTAGATCTTTCATTGGCCCACCAAGGTACATCCAAAATGGTGCATGCTAGCACATCAGTCATCCTTTACATTCCAAGAACAGGGATGTATCCATTTTTTCGAAAATTCCCATGGTTTGTAAATGCCACTAACATCAGCAAAATACAATCAGTATTTCTACAGACTAACAGGAACTGGTAACCTTGTAAGTCACCGGAGATACTCACTTAGTTAAAAGATTTACGACATAATCAACTGCCAAGTCCTTAAAAACATAAAATAATAATATAATCATATATTTGAAATTACCATCCATTACCAGTAGACGCTAGTTAGTCATAATTCTGTTCTGTCATATTATTTTAAATCAGCGTAATGAGATGTGGTTACTGTTTTATTGTATAACAGTTAGGTTAAGTGGCTTATTTTCTTACCGTAGTACGAGTAAATGTCACCGCAAATTCTATTTGTGTTTGTAGTTGTTGATTTATTTCTGAATAGTTTACCTGTCCCAGCTTCTAGCTGTCAGAATTGTTTGAAATTCTCGATTTTTCTCTACTATAATATAAACCTTCCTCATGAATGACTCTGTCTTTTGGTGGAAACCGTACGAAAATCTGTTCAGGAGTTTTTGAGCTTGAGCAGACGGACAGACTGACGCGGTGGGGAGCTTTGTTTATGTGAATCATAATGTTTACACAAAGACAACGGTATATTTATTTCGTAAGTTGGGAAGTAAATTGGTTTTCCGTTTTCTCACCCCGTTGGAGAAAATGTCTGAAAAGCTTGTTTAATTCATTAAACCCCAAGCGAACGCCTTCGTTCTCTCATTGTCTTTCTATTGTGTCTATAATTACGATATTCCTATTATTAAAAGGTTAACCAAAACAGATTATAATGAACTTTCATCGCATGGCCTCGCGGACGACCAGAAATGGGTAGCTCCTATTGGTCATCCTCAAGCCCGTGACTACAGTGGCTAGTAAACGAGGCCGGGGTCCCAGCGGTTGGAGCGTGAGCATGTCTATTCCCTCACGCGTGAGGCTGTCTCCTTCGCTAGCATTACTACTTCGCAGAAGCCGCCGCCGCCCATTCGCCTCGCTAAGAAACTACGACCTGTACCAGATCCGAGCGCGAGAGGTCGTAAGTATTAAAAAACAATGTTTGATACACGTGGATATTTGTTACTGTAGTACTCGGCTCCATAACATCCTTTGATTTTGGCGAATTCCGCCTCGGTCGTAATGAGAAACTTTATCCATTTAAAAACTAAATACCAAAATGTCTGCCTTTAAGCTGAATATTTTAATTTAAGCACATTTTGGAAGTAAAAATAAACCAAACCAAACCAAACTAAATCAGCGCCCTATTTCGGTCGCACAACTAAGCCGTCGTTAACTTCAAGTGTAATCTAAGCGATTGTAAGCAAAGATTGGACGATTGGCCCTTTGCGTGCTAAGCTGACCCATACGGTCAACCGCCCGCCATTACTAACATTTGAACTGCAAAAACCACCCTTATGTCAACGAAATAAAGACATTACAACGTCAAGTTTGCTACAATATATATTCGGGTGACCCTACGCAGGTAAGTATAAGTGTTGCCACTACTTCAGCTACATAATTAATTTCCTATTTTATTACAATTTGTGATTCTGAAATTTCGGCTGTGTCGTTAATTTCTATGTTGAGTTTTAATGTGGCTTTGCTTGCGTGAGCCAAATGACTGATGAGTTTTCTGTTTTGGGTGGTTTTGCCTACAGCTCAGATGCATGCAGAGCTTTATGGGATTAAAAGACTCTTATCAAGATCAGAACGTCGAATAAGGTAAGTTTAAGTCCAAGCTTGGAGTTTTTGTGTGGTATTTATTTGAGAGAAGTAGGTACAGTGGTTATGCGACTGTGACGTAAAAATAAATGCCATGTATTCCATGAAAATAAAGACTTTTCTTCTTGTCTTAGGGCTATATTTCATCGGGATACTATGGCGGCGCAACCAATTGTGCCGCCATGGTATCTCGGTAAAATATAGACCTAAGCTGCCAAACTGGACATCAGAGTCGGTCATATATTTGTCACCTTATCTATTTATTTTAGTTTTTATTTATAACTCATCTGTATTTTTAGTTCCTTTTTCCATCCACATCTTTTAGTTCACTGCACCGTTCTTCCGTCTTTATGTCGACACAGCGACCGGCCTGTGCTGAAAACCAACCATTTTGCGTGAGGCCGCAACTTCATGCTGAGCGTTCGGCTGTTTTGCGCGGATGTGACGCATATCAGTGTTTCCTATTAATATTGATGTTATGTTTGTTAGCTAGTTTTAATATTGCGTCTTTTTCATGAAAATAAACTGTTTTTCTTTCTTTCTTCTTTCAGAATCGCCACACGTCGTAGTTGGTCGCGCCACCAAAATGGTTGCGCAACCAAACAGACAAGTAGAACAAACAAAAGGTAAATGGGTAACTCTATAGAGCTGTATACATTTTGTTAGTAGCGGCGACTGGTCGCGCCGCCATGGTGTCTCGGTGAAATGAAATATAGCCCTTAATTAGGAGCCGTTCAAGTATTACGTAAGCAGATTTTTTGCAAATATTAACCCCTTCCTCACCCTCGTCAGCAAAAGTAAGCAAAGCTCTCACCCGCACCCCCCTGTTTACGTAAACATTAGTTTATTAATTCATGAGCAGTAATTGTAAGCCGAGAAATAAGGAACGGGCTTGAAGGGAAAAAAAAAGTTCATTTAAAATTTTGACATTATTAATTTAAATTAATAGTACTCGGTCCATGATACACGAATCCAGGGCCCCAAGTCTGCTATTTTTATAAATACGTCATTCCAACACGACCCCATTGTCATTTTGCTAAAATTTTGTAATCTGCTAATTCATAATGATCGATCATTGATCGGTCAATGGTCTTGTAATAGAATTGTGGTAGAATGATAATTTCGAGCATATTAAAACCAATAACTGCACAATAACGTTCTAATGGTAAAACACTGATCAAATAAACTGACAAAATTTTAGCAGATTACCGCATACGTCAGATATTCATTTGTCATTATGTACGAGATTACCATTCTATGCCATTTCTTTCAATGGAGTGTCAGTGGTTGACCATCGGAAAGTCATAATGGCGCCATTATTTTAGTAGATTACGAAAACTTGTCAAAATCAACAATTATGAAGTCAATGATAGACTATTATGACACTATTGTAATAGCAGACTTGAGGCCCAGTACTTTAAGTCTTTAGTGATATTGGATGTTTGCTGCTTAATGATGTATGATAGAGCAGTGGTGGCTGAGTGGTAACGGCCCCGACTTAAGAGTGTAGGTTGCGGGTACAAACCGGCGCACAGTATACGATTTCGCAAATCTAGGTGGACAATAATCGAAAATCAAAATGTTAGAAATGGTAATTATTTTCACTTGTATCTCATTCTTGAATAATAATAGCAACTCACAAAACAAATCAAACATACCTGGGTCCCACGACCCTTCCGAGAACAAGAGGCAAAGATGCCCTTTCAATAAGAGGTAAGCGAGTGCACGTTCAGTGCGACCGCTAACGTTAACGTGTCTGCATGTCTCTGAGTGTTTTGTGCAATACCAAGTGCTTTTTAGTGATTGATTCTTCAACTAGAGGTAATTATGGTTTTATTAAGTTAAAATATTACACCAAATTACTTTATTAAGATGATAAAATATGATCCTAAAGATACCCCTTTTTAATTCGTTTTCATAACATGTGATTCAAAATGTAATTAGAGATAAAGTACTTAGCAATATACTGCAAAACGGTGGAAATAGTTTTAAATGATTCCTTATTTATTCTATTATTTGGTACAAGTTCTTATATTTTGCGTTTATTTGCGCAAATTAACTTTTTTTCGTATTTTTGTTATAGGTGCCCGTTTGCAACGAAAATCGTTGTTTGAATTTTGGCGTTCAATTTCGGCTAAAGGGTGAGTAACTCAAATGATTGACTTTTTAAAATCAACATTAGGTGCTCCAGTCCTTATTGAAGAAGCTGAACGGCTTTTGCGTGCCTTAATGAAGAATGAATGTGAAAAAATTCCTGAAAAAGGGAAACGGAAGCAAAGAAAGTTGGATTTGTTTCTACGTTCTTGCGAAGAGTGGCTAAATGAAGATATAGTTTTAGATATGATCCCCGAGTGTTCACTATCGAGCTCCATTCGTGGGAGACCGCAAACAAGTTTTGAAAATAGTTCCAAAAAAACCAAAAAGTGTAAAGTCCAACATTTGCTAACTAGTTATAGCCAAGAACAATTATCATATGCTGCTCAATTGAGTGTTCGATCAAGTGGAAGAAGTGATGGGACTTAATGCAGGAAATATCCACGGCTTCACCAAGACGTGCTACTACATATAAGAAAGCTCGGAAACTTTTTTCAACGTCCAGAAGAAGTACGAATTCTGAAAAACAATTACGACCATACACTGCTGAAGAAGCATTAGCCTTGTTTATAACAAATAATTCACAGTCCACACTTACAAAAATATACAACAAGAAGCAAAAGAAAGGGGATTTCCGCTATATCCATGCTACGACCAATTAGCACGAGTAAAAAAAGAGTGTTATCCTCCAGTGGAATTAATCACAGTTAGTGATACATGGGCTGAAATTCAGCTTCAAGGACTTCTTGATCACACAGCCATCAGAATATGTAAAAATATTCTTGAAAATGTATTGGTAAGCTCTACAAATGAGTTGAATTATTTTAAAAAATAAAGAAATTATAAGAGTGCGATTGGAGCATACGCTTAAAACTTCACGTCATCGGACTAATTATGACTTAATAAAATATATGTTAATGTCTTCAGACCCATACATAGCTTTCTTAAGAAAACTGCCTCAAAAAAGCATGTATAAAAACCA
Source organism: Mythimna ferrago (assembly GCA_910589285.2). Classification (NCBI taxonomy): domain Eukaryota; kingdom Metazoa; phylum Arthropoda; class Insecta; order Lepidoptera; family Noctuidae; genus Mythimna; species Mythimna ferrago. Next base: position 12,859,954 of record OU342676.1, on the reverse strand, counting down.
TCAAGATTTGAAATTTTATTAAAAACTCAATAAATATTGTTTTAAAAATAAAATATGCTTTTAAATTTACTATTATACCGTAGATCAATCATTTACAATCATCCAAAAAGCAATACCAGCATTCCCGATTTTTGTCCACCTAGATTTGTCAAATCGTATACTGTGCGGCGGGCACATTACTTTGTGTAATTTGTTTCATCACCACTGCTCTCAAAACGGTAAAGGAAAAAATCGTGAGGAAACTGGCATGTCCTAGAACCAAAAATTCGAAGACATGTGCAGTCCACCAATCCGCACGGGGCCTCGTGGTGGATTACGGCCCATTCCCTCTCCTAGAGAGGAGGCCTGAGTTTCAACAGTGAGAACGTTATAAGACCGACTATGCTATGCTATCATGTGTATCTTCTCACTTTCTGGTAATTTTGTAACATTGACATCGGTCTTCTAAGAAACTAAAAAAAATATATAATGCTGACGTAATACTTTACAAAGCAAAGACCCACCGTCTTTGCTATATATGGTCTTTGCTTACGTAAGCACTACCCCCTATGGTGCTTACGTAATACTTTAATGGCTGGCCTACCAGATCATAAAATCCCAAAAAAAAGTCCACGCTTCAAAAGTAGCGCTTCGACCTTTCATGAAGCCTGTCGTGGTTTGCTTTTAAGTCAGAATTTAAAGTTACGTTGACTTGTTGGGAATGTTCTTCGAAGAACATTCTATTGGCTACAAGTACCTACTTGGGGAGAGTGCCGTAACTAGCCTTTTATATGCCCGGTGATTTCTGAAACTGGTATTTTCTGGTATTTTCAGAAACTTCTTTAAGAAGTTTGAGCTGGATACGTTTAATCAAGCTGATGCAAGTCCTAACCGAATATGAGTGTTTTGGGAGGTACCGGTTTCGGATATGGCGGAAAGAGACACTCGGGCACATGACAACTCAGCTCTTGGTGGAAGTTTGCCTCGCTTGGGTGGAGCCCTGGCGTGTCCTCGTGGAGATGTTCAACGGTGGCGACCTAAGCGTTCGTTTGGCTCATGGTACGGAGCTAGAGGTAATAGGAAACAGTAACCTACTTCTGATGGAATTAATGATACAAAACTTGTTCTTGGTTTGATCACTTCTACGCCCTATCGGATATGCGCCCTGGGCCGGAGCACCGCAGGCTCCGTCCTAGTTACGGCACTGCTTTGGGAAGTAATATTTCAGAGTTATTCTTCTGTAAGTAGGTACATTAGATTTCAAAAGTTTATATACTAAGACTTTTAGGCTGCAGTTATCCAAATTTCTTTTAACTTCCCGGGAATCGAACCCTCATTCACCAGAGTAGCTGCAGTTTCGATCAACTCAGAAAAGGGCATCTTCCTCAATTCGTTTACCACCTCAAACCTTGTATTTTTGCATGGTAAAGCAATCTAATCCATTCTTATTTTTCTTGAGTTAAGGAAATTATTTAATAACTTCTCCCACTGTAGGGTGAAGCGGGAGACCGTGTAAGACTTTTACAGACTAAAACCCACACTTGTGTTTCTTCATGAGCACGCCATAATTAGGTCATCATCGTCATCATTTCAGTCGAAATACGTCCACTGTTGGACATAGGCCTCCCCCAAGCGTTGTCACAATGACCGATTTCCGGCCACCGTAGGCGCGGGATTGCGGACGTCGAGCTAGCCGATCGACCGTCCGGTAACCGTCAGAACAGAGTCCAAGTCGTCGATGGCGCGTACTGATCCACAGGCGCCTCAAAAAGATGTCAGCAAACCGTAGGGGTCGAAGCCTATTGAGGCCAAGGGTCTGCTTCTGAAAGGAAGACTTGGCCCTGTTATGAAAGGCAACGAAGGTACAGGAAACCACCTACAAAAAAACACCTGTATTCCTTCAGCTGCCTTTTGCTTTCCAGGGCTAAGGTAACTCTTTCAAAAATTACCGTGGCCCTAGAGTTCATTTTGCTGGTACATCATTGTTGTATGCAAACGTAGGTAACTAATGTTTGCGCGATACATTATGTCGCCTATCTCTGATTGATCTCGAAGAGTGTGATTTAAGTTTAGATTGTGTTTTAGTTTGTATTGCTTCATTGTTTGCTGCTTGTAACTGGGTTTTGTGTGTGGATTTTTTCGTTATGTAGATTGGTAGACCGTGCATTTATTTGTACGGTCGTAGAGCTAAGGAGTGGAATTCTCTGCCAGTCTGTGGTTTCTGATAACTACAACTGAGGAGTCAAGAGTGTTTAGGTTCTACGCAGCGTGCTCCATCGTCGACCACATCATCGCTTACTTACCATCAGATTAGATATAGTCGTTTTATTAGGTATAGTCATTAAATCATTTAAAAAATACTTCTAATCAGTACTTTTTATAAGGTTCTTCTGTTAGTAAAAATGATCTCTATCTCTTAATCAACCTTGATTATTGAACCCGTGTTGACTACATCAGATTTAATTAAATCCTAATAATTACCCAAGTCGTTTAACTTATTAGACAGACTCTAGTAGTCAAGCGCAAACATATCAGTGATAAAACATTGTCGTTAACACCACTCATGTCTATCGAATTTATTTGGGTATATATCGTTAGTGGGATGAATCTGGACTTTTCCTTCCTTATGGCGTCTAGAGTCGAATGGAGGTTCTTTAAACTGCCTTGGAATATGGGCTTTTTTTGAGGTGGGAAATCATCCAATGAGTTCTCCCTGTTGGGGAAGGGCCTAGAGAGCATGTCTTTTACCGACTAAAATCACAACTGTGTCCTTCCGTTGCCTTTTGCGTCTTAGGATCACAGGTTTCCCTTCCAGAAATTCTCTGTGGCCCAAGCGGGCATCGGTCCTACTGGGCCCCCATGCTATTGCAAACATCTTTTTGAGGTGCGTATGAAACAATACGCTCCGGCAACTAGTCGGCCTCAGTCCTTCCTTACCGGACGAGCGAACGGTGAGCTACCCATTGGTCGTCGTCCGCAAGCTCGTGCCTACGACGGTGGTTGAGTAAGGGCAGTGAAGATTACGTCACTATTTGTAGGCACATAGAGTACCTCGTAGTCATTATTGGGTCCTAAGTTGCCGTCAGGAAAATGTAAAAATCAAACAATGAAATATTAATTTATAATTTTTATTTTCATTTGTATGAATTGTATTGGCATTTTTACAAAATATAATGACCCCTTTATTTTAATGGAAGAATTAAAACAAGGCTTATATTAATTTGGCAAATCCAAATTCACCTCAGTAACAATTACACTATGTATAAAAACTCCAAGTAAATAATTATAATAAAAAATATACATTTTTTACAAAAATGTAACATTACGTAAAGATTACAGCTAAGAGACTATTGTATTCTTGTTATAAAAATACTTAACATCGACTAATATTGCTAAATAATTAATTAGAAATAATAATAGTCATAGAGTCAAAATTCAGATATGCAAATTCTTTTATAAAACGTATTTTTTTATTCAGATTATTTACACAGATTTCTTAAACTAGAATAATAATATTAAATATGATATGTACAAAATGTACAAGTAATGCTTAACATCAATATTGAGTACAAAAATATATCGACTTGTTTAAAAAACCAAACAATTTTTGTAAATTTTGAATGTTTGATCAAAAAATGTAATTTATTAAAAAGTTGATATATTTTTGTTCACAAAATACTAAAAATAATTTCTTTATTTATAAACGCTGATTTAAGATTCCTTTGCTTGATATATTTGTGAGACAAATAAATAGAAAGGTTAGTTTTAGGGTAATCCCCTAAAGTTTCAACGTTTATAATTAAAGATGGCGTTGTTTAATCATAAGAATGATAATGAGTGAGACAAAAAATGTTCAGTACAAACTCAGATCTGTTTACACACATGGAATTATGAGCTATTGATATTACGTTGTATATTGCACGTTTAAAACGACAATGTGCCCGGGTACGCTCGTCAGAGACCTAGAAAATTATAACTTAGATATTTTAGGCACGCGCTGTAATACAACCTTTAATTAAATATGGTGGATATTTGTGAAAACCGTAATTGTTGATTTTTTTTTTTGTAATATCGAATAATTTCTAGGTCAAGTTTGAAACATTGTGTAGGGCAAGTACTCCACATATCTAAAGCCTTATGTACAAAGCTTTCTTTTTGGCCTTTCAAGTCCTATTTATTCGGTGGAGAGAACCCTAATCAGATATAACTTTTGCAAAAATTAAAAAAATGTAATTGCAAAGTTAGTTAAATTGCAATTGATAACTGTTGTGAAATTAAAAGATTCATGTTTTTAAAGAATAATTTTAAAATTTTGCAAAAATTATTTGTGTTTTATTATTTTTTTTTTTATTTTATCTACAGATGAACTTAGTCGGTGGGTCCGCAAATTTACGTATTTTTATTTACAAAGTGACCGTAACCCCACATTATGTTCTAATTACAATAAAAAAATATGTTTGGCATACATTTTGTGACTCATCATACAACTACTTTGTACCTATTCACCCCCGTCAGGCATGCCATATATGGCACAATCGCAGGCTTTATTATCAGGCACCAATAATTAAAAGGCACAATTTTACCCCTGAATTACAAGTAACATATTTTTCGACAACATTTGTAATATCAATAATGAAAATGTGTTGCAAATTTTAACATTTTGTATTACTAGTTTATAATATACAATTTTAAATACATAAGTATACCTATATATGGACGGGATTATATCAAATCATACTTGTTTTCAGGAGTTCTTAACATTCAAAAATTTTGTTCTTTACTTTGTACATACAATACGATACATATTAAGTAGTTTTTAAAAAATGAATAAGATTCAATATGTAATCTTAATTTTATGGCACTCTATTTGCACAGATACGTACATGTATTAGAGTCCGGATATATATAATATAACCAATAACACATAAATATAAGTTCTCGCTCAGTCTTGGATCCAGAAAATCTCAATAGGCAATAATGATCACAGTTATATTTAAATATTGTTTATTTGCAAATTTTTAATGGTGCCATATTTTGCCATAGGCCATACTAGAGCTGTTTTGCATCGATTGGTTTTTAAGTAATTATCGACTGTAATGCGCAGGAGTTGAAACACAAATCGATTTTGTAATTTGTAGTGATTTGTGTCAAAAACAATGAAAGAATCACCGTTTATGATCAAACCACCCAAACAAAATCAAGCCCTATCGCAACTCCTGCGCAACACATTTGAATTTACCTCCAACCAACCGCTGAAAACGGCGCACCTTTCAAACCTGTACACCCAGCACTCTATCAACCACAAAGTCATACCTCACCTCATCAGTCTTAGTGTCATCCTTCACCTCTGTCGGCCCCTCAAGGTTCAAGCAGGGATTCTTGCACTCAACCACCTCGGCCACCTCTTGCGTAGTCGCCGGGAGGTCTCTACGTAGTTCGTACGAGGTTTTAGAAGACCGGCCGTCCGGAGTTCGTCGTTCCTCAATATCTTCTTCCCAGTCATCTTCTGATAGTATTTCGTCGCCATCTTCTCCAGGCAGGAGGGGAATTGTGGTTTTGGTGCGAGTGAAGAAGGCCATTTTTTCTCTGTGGAAAGGAGAATGTGATTGTTAGTTATGCTGTCATTATATTGTATAAAGCTCTTTAAAACTATCTAGCTAACTAGCTGGTTTGAGCTTTAGAAATCTCAGGCTCGTGTTATCTATAATCTATAATATAAAAATGAATTGCAAAATGTGTTGGTAAGCGCATAACTCAACAACGCCTGGACCGATTTCGCTAATTTTTTTTTTGTTGTGTTCGTTATTATGAGGAGAAGGTTCTTATGGAAAAAAAAAATGAAAATTAGGGTAGTGTAGGGTAGAGTGGGGTAGTGTAGGGTAGTGTAGGGTAGAGTAAGGTAGAGGAGGGTAGAGTAGGGTAGGGTAGAGTCGGGTAGAGTAGGGTAGAGTAGGGTAGAGTAAGGTAGAGGAGGGTAGAGTATGGTAGAGTAGGGTAGAGTAGGGTAGAGTAGGGTAGAGTAGGGTAGAGTAGGGTAGAGTAGGGTAGAGTAGGGTAGAGTAGGGTAGAGTAGGGTAGAGTAGGGTAGAAAAGGGTAGAGTAGGGTAGAGTAGGGTAGAGTAGGGTAGGGTAGAGTAGGCTGAAGTAGGGAAGAGCGGGAGCGAAGCCGCGCGGGTACAGCTAGTTATAATATAAAAATGAATCGCAAAATGTGTTGGTAAGCGCATAACTCAACAACGCCTGGACCGATTTCGCTAATTTTTTTTTTGTTGTGTTCGTTATTATAAGGAGAAGGTTCTTATGGAAAAAAAATGAAAATTAGGGTAGTGTAGGGTAGTGTAGGGTAGAGTAAGGTAGAGGAGGGTAGAGTAGGGTAGAGTAGAGTAGGGTAGAGTAGAGTAGGGTAGAGTAGGGTAGAGTAGGGTATAGTAGGGTAGAGTAGGGTATAGTAGGCTGAAGTAGGGAAGAGCGGGAGCGAAGCCGCGCGGGCAAAAGCTAGTTATAACATAAATGTTTTAAAACAATAACAATAGAATTTTGGGAAAGTCTCTAAACTCTTAGTGCTCGCCTACGTCATAACCTTGTGCAAAATTCTACGCTCCTAGTCCCAGTAGTTTCGGCTGTGCGTTTATATGTCAGTCACTTAGTTTCTCCTTTTTATATACAGACAGGGTTATTTGTAAAACACTAATAACCTTGCTGGATTGTATTACTAACATCATTAAAAACAACTTTTGTTCTATGACTTTTTACAAAATAATACATTTATCAAAAATAAACTTTTAACATTGTTCTATCTCACACATTTCTACTCTATATTTTGCTGTACATCTATATGACGCGACGCAAGCGCATTAAGCACCCCCACCGCCCGATTCCACTCCCCTCTGCTATTGTACTATCGTTTGCTTCGCATAAACTTCGTAACATTTAGAACGTTTAATTTTAATATTTTTATTTTTGTATGAAAATCTGATGAACCAATGTATGATAACAAAAAAATTAAGAGGTGTAAAGGGACACCCAGATGGCACGAAGTTCATATATATATATATTCTAGAGAGAGACAGACAGAGAAACATGCGCACGCCGCACGGCTTACAATAGCTTACTATAGCAAAAAGTGTCGTTACAACTTTTCGTGAGAATTTTTTCCGTCTAGCAACCTCGAAAACCATGAAAACGACACCCATGACGAAAAAGTTAATAATTTCTTGCAACCGCCATCTTGGATTTACATTTTGACAGTACTATCGGTTTCAACACCCTCGAAAACCATGAAAACGACACCCATGACGAAAAAGTTGATAATTTCTTGCAGTCGCCGTCTTGGATTTATATTTTAACAGTGCCATCGGTTTCAACACCCTCGAAAACCATGAAAACGACACCCATGACGAAAAAGTTGATAATTTATTGCAGCCGCCATCTTGGATTTACATTTTGACAGTACTATCGGTTTCAACACCCTCAAAAACCATGAAAACGACACCCATGACGAAAAAGTTGATAATTTCTTGCAGCCGCCATCTTGGATTTACATTTTGACAGGACTATCGGTTTTCACACCCTCGAAAACCATGAAAACGACACCCATGACGAAAAAGTTGATAATTTCTTGCAGCCGCCATCTTGGATTTATATTTTGACAGTGCTATCGGTTTCAACACCCTCGAAAACCATGAAAACGACACCCATGACGAAAAAGTTGATAATTTATTGCAGCCGCCATCTTGGATTTACATTTTGACAGTACTATCGGTTTCAACACCCTCGAAAATCATGAAAACGACACCCATGACGAAAAATTTGATAATTTCTTGCAGCCGCCATCTTGGATTTATATTTTGACAGTACCATCGGTTTCAACACCCTCGAAAACCATGAAAACGACACCCATGACGAAAAAGTTGATAATTTCTTGCAGCCGCCATCTTGGATTTACATTTTGACAGGACTATCGGTTTTCACACCCTCGAAAACCATGAAAACGACACCCATGACGAAAAAGTTGATAATTTTTTGCAGCCGTCATCTTGGATTTATATTTTGACAGTGCCATCGGTTTCAACACCCTCGAAAACCATGAAAACGACACCCATGACGAAAAAGTTGATAATTTATTGCAGCCGCCATCTTGGATTTACATTTTGACAGTACTATCGGTTTCAACACCCTCGAAAATCATGAAAACGACACCCATGACGAAAAATTTGATAATTTCTTGCAGCCGCCATCTTGGATTTATATTTTGACAGTACCATCGGTTTCAACACCCTCGAAAACCATGAAAACGACACTCACGACGAAAAAGTTGATAATTTCTTGCAGCCGCCATCTTGGATTTATATTTTGACAGTAAAAGCGTCGGTACAACTTTTCGTGAGAATTTTTTCCGTCTAGCCCCCTTTGACAACGCGCGATAAGGAACTTCGTTCCAAAAGTTGTTGTTTATGATGTCAGTAACACAGACCTGAGAGGTTGCCAGTAGATAGATTAATGCTTTGATTTGACTCCGTTTGCCAGAATCTTTCTGCAGCGGTTAACTTGAGCCCGCAATTGGTTTAGAGATATCCAGATTGTCTAGTACATTTCTGGCTGATGATGAGTTACTGGATGACTCACTTGAAGGTGACGAGGTCAGGCTTCCGTCCGCCCTGGCGCGACTTGCGCAGGCGGTAGATCTCGCGGCACGTGCGGCTCAGCAGGCGCGACGCGCGGTCGGCCGGCGCCTCGCCGCGCGCCACCAGGCGCCGCAGCGTCTCGTCCTCCGCCGCCCACGCCGCCACCGCCGGGTCGCCGCGGCTCCACGCCTCTTCTAGTCTGGAAGAGGAAAGGATACTTAGCTGCTGACTATTTGGAAAGAGGCAGTTTGACAACCGGACCACAAAACCACCCAAGACCGGGGCGGACCGAATCGGTCGTTACGGCGCGGGGACGCTTGTATAGGATAGGCTCCCCGTCTATCAAACCGTGGACGTCAAGTGAAATAGTGAAGATGATGGACGCCAAAAGTCTCCATCGTCTGTATGTTATTCCACCTATGTCAAGTCCGATTTCCAGTGTAACCGCATGCAACTAAAAATCAGTACTTCACAAGGACTTCCTGACTGGGAATTATTCCTGTATCGTAGGTGCATACAACTCTCATACATAAGACACCCAGACCCGGAAGAATTTATGCGCGTTGTGCGATAGCAGAACAGGAGGATGTGTCAGATTTTTATTAATCACAACTGAAATCACACCTATGTTCTTTTTTCGGGTTTCTCTTTCGGAAGCCAACCCGTGGCCTCGTCGGTAGATTTTCCTCTATACGTTTTGTTGACCTCTCATAAAGTAGCATGGATAAGACTTATTGTCAGAATTTCTAGCCTCAATGTTTTTTTTATTATATGAGTTTCTAGCAATTTTATCTATGTATCCCACGACTAATCCACAAAAAACGTGTTGCACACGCCACGGTCACGACTACAAGACAAATTTAAACGTTAATAAACTTTTTAGGAAAGTATTTTTTTAATTGTGTAGTCAAAGAATGTGATCGTCGAGTGTTTGTTGTTTTATTTAATGCAAATAAATTTTATTAAGAAAACATTTTTGTAATGTCTCGATAACATTGAGTAAAGCATCGCTGTTGTGTGTGCGTGTATATTGAAAGCCTTACCGTTTCTTGAGCGCGGTGAGGTTGGCGATGTCGGTGCGCAGGTGGTGCAGGCGCGAGTGCTGCGCGCGCAGGTCCAGGGCTAGGTCCAGCGACGTGCGCGCCGCCTGCCAGCGGCTGGTGCGCGCGCCGCGGCCCATCGAGCCTGAACGACCCCATCTGAGACAAACAAACTTGTATGAGTAAAGGTTTCAAAAAGGATATCACAAGGAAGCCGACAGTACCTAGAACCAAAAACTTTAAAACATCCAACAACTCGCTCTTGGCCTTTTTTTTGGTGTGAGAAATCTTTAATTAGGGGAGAACATATTTGATGATTATAGTGGAGTGCTTTGAGTGGAGCAATAGTGAGTGTCAGACTTTTACTGACTAAATCCCTCATGTGTTACGACTACCCTGGACAGGAGTCGAAAAAATTTGTGTGAATCGTAAAAATTTGTTTTTTCGGTTACCGACTTTATTACCGAGCAATAAGTCGGTAATTGTAAAACAATTTTTTGACAATTACCGACTTTTTGCCTTAGGACGTCGATGTACCTTTTGCGACTCAGAACGCGGTAACTCACTAGGCCTAAGGTGGGAAGTCATCTAATGACTTCTGCCGTTTTAAAACGAAACGATAAGGCGTATTAGACTTTTACTGTCTGATAACACTCGTATGTTCCTTTCCTCTTTGGATCATTGGATATTCATCGTAGGACAATAGGTAACCATTTCAGAAATCGGTCCAAGGCCCTAGCCGATTGCATGCTAAATTATTATGAGAGGAAGTGGTCATTAAACCATTTCCTCTCATAACCTACATACCATACTAAATCCTTGTTATACACTTTACAGGCAGATTATAATGAACACTCTTTTATGTGATCTACGATCAGAAAATTTATCGCGCGCCTCAAGGAGTTATCAGCAACAGCAGGGGCCCAGCCGGGTCGAAGCCTACTGGGGCCAGGGTAATCCGAAAGGGCGCTCGAGCCCCGGTATGAAGGCTTGAAGGAACGGGATGGGTTTTTTAGTCAGTAAGAGTCTGACACTATCTCCCGCTCCGCCCAAGAGCGGGGGTTGTCATAAGATGATTTTTCCCATCGAAAAAAAAAAAAAAAAATCAGAGAATTTAAATAAAAGAAGAAAAAATAAAACCTTAGAAATGTCCAGTTATTTAACTTATAATAAAATATACACACCTTTTTTTATGGTGGGAAAATTATACAATGACAACCCCTGCTCTTGGGCGGAGCGGGACATAGTTTCAGACTCTTACTGACTAAACGACTCACCCTGCTCCTTCTAGCCTTCATACCGGGGCTCGAGTTCCCTTTCGGATAACCCTGGTCCCAGTAGGCTTCGACCCGGCTGGGTCCCTACTGATTCTGAAATATACACACCTAAGCGAACGCCTCTCACGAACACTGCGGTCGAAGGGAATGCCGGAGGGGGGCGGCGGGTGTGACGTCACGCGACGCGCGTATGCAGCCATCGACGAGTCCGACTCCGAACGGTTCAATCTGAGGACAAACAATACACATTCACCATCAGTAGACCATCAGTATGGATTTTATTGAAATTTATATTTACCATGCAAATAAACTGACTAACAATGAGAGATATTATTTGTAAAACTGTCTTGAAAGACTTTTCAGGTCAAATTGAAGATGAAAACGTCTTTTTCACTTTCTATTTCCCATTGCAGAACAGATCAGGTTCTCACAGCCAAAATATAAAACTAGCCACTACGACAAATCATCAAATGACTCTTCCCGCTCTGGATGAAGGGAGAGGGAAAGTCGATATTTAACTTAACTACCCGTATTCCTTCAGTTGCCCTTTGTAGTCAGAGCAACAATAACTCTTTCAAACAATTTCGCATCGGTACCAACTTGCTCCAACTCTCTTTGAGGCGCGTGATAACAAAGTGCTGTTGACCTGACCTTTTGTGGATGGCGAGCTATCTTTTGCTCGCTGTCTGCAAGCCCTCTTCTACTTTGGCCAGGAACCACCCGACAACTTCCAACGCCGAGGCGTCTCGAGTACCCTAGATTTGGTTTTGTCTATTGGAGAAGCTTATACCCAACAGCAGACTGCTGACTAACACTAACCTGCAGATATACTGGGCTTTGGCGATGCTCTGTGGTTGTGGCGAGAAAGTTTGTGACCTCTTGATGGTGGCGAGGGGCTCGGCTAGGCTGGCGTTCACTTGCTGGCTTTTTCTATAAAGATTTAAAATTATATTGTAGAAAAATAACAAGTTTAGCGGAAGGTTAGTATGTGCAAAACATTGATTTAGTCAATTTCATAATCCAAAAATATTTATAGTAAAACAAAAATTTTGATCAAACCTTTTTTTTATATTTTTGAGAAAATATCCCAGAGGTTATGAAATTGACTAAAAAAATGCTAAAAAAAAAAACATAGATACATTCACATTGTGCCACATTTCATGCTTTGTCATGCACATAACACTTTGTATACTTATTTGAATTGAATATAACATGCAGGGTGACATACCCAATTTATTAATATTATTATTATTTTCTATTTATTTTTCACACACATTCATATAAGCTAAAGAAAACAATGTATTTCTTAACCATATTTTTTTTGCTATGATTAGCTAAATAAATGAGTTTTATTAGTGTTTATCCCCCTCTATTCTCAAACGACACTTAATTTTAAAACGGTTTTTAAAATGTTTTGTTCGCCACAATACATCTTAGTGCCTAGTGCGTTTGTTTTACGTTAACGCGGTCGACACTTTTAAGATGCTCGAGCTCGGCACTCCGATTGGCTCGCTCCAATCAGACAGCCGAACGCGGTAAACGTTTCAAAAACGTTGAGATAAAAATAACTCGCACTCAGCACACTTGAATTGAGAAGGACCGCAATAAATAGCATAAAATATTAAGCTAAACAACAGGCTTAGACTTGTCTGTTAGCGTTTCTGTCAAATGCCAAGTACTATTCAATAAGGAAAGATCCTTCGACCAGACAGGTGTTGTGTCAGGTCCGGGCAACAACTCGATAGTTGATTTTGAACTGTTTTATAAGTTTTAATCGCGCAGAGCGTTAAATTAAATTTAAAAAAAAAATCGTTTAGTTCCTATGTGGCAAAAGAGATGTAATGTGTCTAGTGTTATTGGCAACCTAAAATTAAGATACGTTTAAGAATCCCCAAAAAACTATTGAGCAAATCACCCATATTAGGCAAAAACCCATGTTATACCTTATATAAAGCAGCCGACACAATGTAAACATACCTATATACAACTATGTACAATAGGAGCTATAACTATTTGTCTAGCGGCGCAAAAGCGCGCTGCGGCCGGCCGTCTCCTGCGGCGCGCCGTAACTTCATATATCTGGGAGGAAAGGAACAGTTGTAGCCCGACACCAAGGTTAGTAAGCCGAAACCTATTTTAAAGGATTTTTGTACTTCTTATGTAATAGTAATTAGGTTTAAATTAGCCTGCACTATGAATATCCTGCTTGGGTTTTCAATAGGGAACGTCAGAGCAAGAGGGACTACTTCGATCGAGGCAAGATTTCCAAAAATTGTCTCATTTTCAGGTTTGTTAACATTAAAAATACATCTTGCAATTTCATAAATAACGCCGTTTACGACTACAAAGATACCATAAATTGTCATTAAAATACATTTTAGTCAAATTACCAACACCTTATAAAATATACTATAACCCAAAAAAACCTCTTAGAAATACAAGCATAGTTTTAGTTACAATTTTACCCTAAAATTATTCAAATAGACGATTTTTCAGTAGTCAAATAATTTTAAATAAGGAATAAAACAATATTAGGCATAGTTTTTATTTCACATTATTTTCCATACAAAAAATGTCAAGCCACCAATTTTATTCTACAGATAAAGTTATGAAAGACAAGAAAAATTGGCCTTTACTCATACAAGACCGATTCGACTATAGTAAAATCGATCCTAACTTATATGGAGCCGATTTGACTATAGTAAAATTGGCCCTAACTCATTTAGGGCCGATTTGACTATAGTAAAACTGGTCCTAACTCGCTTAGAGCCGATTTGACTTTAGAAAAACTTGTCCTAAATTTAGGGCCGAATTTTGTGTGAACAGCTTATTACTACTTCCACCATGACATGTTATAGTAACGTACCGTCTATGCAGCTGCCTGGCTCCTTCGGGACAGAAGTTACACTCGGTGTTGGTTTCCTTCTCGGCCGTGCTGGGCTGCAGGTACTCCTCCTCTAAAGCAATGTCTTCTTCCGGAATGTAGTCCTCGAATGAATCCTCTTCCACTATCTGTGAGAGGAAAATAAAAAGTAAAAAAACTAAAACTCAACTACGACAAAAAGATGATGCTAAAAAAATATGAAACAAGATTCTCAGGGTGCTGAAATAAACAAGGTTACTGGAGAACTAAGAACAGAAAAAAAAGAAAAGCCGTAGTCAAACACCTATACAAGGTGTAAGGGACAGCCTTGCGCAAACTTTAAGGGCTTGCTCAGTAGACGAAACTGACAACCTTCCACAATTTTTTTTTTTCAGAAAACGAAAAAGAAAAATCGGCCTCGCTATACAAACTGTTAATCAAGTTTATCATTTTGTATGGTGAGGCGGATTTTTTTTTTCGTTTCCTGAAAAAAAAATCTTGTGGAAGGTTGTTCAGTTTCGTCTACTGAGCAAGCCTTTAAAGTTTGCGGAGGGCTGTCCCTTACACCTTTTATAACCCTCTCGTAGTGTGTAGTCAGGTAAAAAGCATAATATAAACTTCCTTTGCCATTTTATATTATTATTAAAGAAAACCACCGATTTTGCCTATTTTTTTTTTTGACCATGTCATTGTGGGAGTATTTAGAAAGAGAGCAAAAAAAGAATTGAATTATGATTTTTATTTGCGTTCATTTTAGCTTGTTTTGGTGATTTTTACTATGGAATGCCTCTTTTTTGCATGTCGATGGCAAAAATTAGTTCTTTTTTTTTATTAAATTCCTTGACTGGCCCAGTATTCGTCCACGACAATGCCGTCCGCTAGCGTTATCATTAGATCCCTACGTGAAGAGCTAACAGGGCATGTGAAGCAAAACGAATGGGATGGCTTAGGACACTGCTATAGATATGTGTGAACATTACAATAATACTTGTGCCCTTTTTGTATGTTATTTCGTTGTATGTATGTGTTATTTACCTGATTCAGTGGCTCTCTAGACTCTTCGTCCTCCGATGCTGAATTGTCACCACAATCAACGTTGCATTCCGCACCCGTCATACTTTCTGGTCCTGCAAATAGAACAGATACATCTTATAGCTTTATTCATCCTGAGTTTTAACATGGTCCAACTTTTGAGGCCGCATTGATGCGTGATGATTCTATCATATTATTGTAGAAAATACTAAATAAGCCTAATAAACTAGTGCGCCTCGTCACCAACGATTGCATCGCTGCTAACCATCAGGTAGGAAAGCAGTCAAGCACTATTTTAGAGTTAAAAAACTGTTAAAGGCACATATGATTCCCGTGTTCTGTGGTTAAAGGGATGGAGCTATACACCGTTAAATTTTGATCGTTTTAATCCCGTGGAAGGTCGATCCGGTACATGAAACACTATCGATTTGTAAAGATAAAATTAAAAAATAAAGTACCTTTTTTGAAAAACTCGTATTAAGGTAGGTAAGCTAGTTAGTACGCAACGCCGACTACTATCTACAGGTCATTGTACTCGCTCAGTTGTCGTTTTCTTAAAGAAATTAATTTCGTACATGCGTAAATTAATACGAGTTTAAAAAAAAAGATATTATATTTTTTAAATTTTATCTTTACAAATGGATAGTGTTATATGTACCGGATCAACCCTCTACGGGATTAAAACGATCAAAATTTTGCGGTGTATAGGGTGTATAGCTCCATCACTCTTTTTTGCTCGCACGTTTGACATTTTAACACGTCATAGTAAGCTCCCTGCGCGCCTAGTTTTCACTAAAAAAATAGTAAATCCTCACCTCTATTTCTAGTCAACGTAGAAGTCTGCGACGATATAACGGTAGACTCATCAGAGCTCTCATCTCTTCTCATGCACCTGAAGCTGAGCACATTGTACCACTTCTGGGACACCGAGTCTGGTTCGAAGTCTGCTAGACTCACTTGGGCACAACCCTGTAGGATAAAAATGAAAAGGTTAGTTGGGGTTAGGGTGAAATGGAGAAGGGCAAATAGTAAAGTTGGTCAGAAGGTAATCGCTCTCGCCTTGTTTGGTATTCACATGGCACTCAAGGCTTGTTAGCCGAATACTCGAATTTGGCTAGTTTTCATCATTTTAATATGTTTTGTTATTTTTTTTGCAATTTGAAGTGTATTTTGAATATATTTAAGTATACTGTTTATAATCTGTTATGACAACGAATTATGAAAAAATCTTTTTTGCAATGAGACGATTTTGGCGCACCTTCGTACGTATATTCTGATATATTATTTGTAATTCAGTAATTAATTCTTAAAAAACAAGGTATTTTTTAACTATACAGTCCTAGGTTAAAATTTCGATTGCTATTTCTTATGAAGTTAAGCAGTTGATATGACATTTGAGAGACTAAATCTAGTTTGAAAGAGTGTTAAGTAGGTTCCCGTCCCGTTGACTCACCAGGCACTCGGTCCCCGCGGTGAGGTTGACCTGCAGCGTGGCGGCGCGCAGCGCGCGCGTGCCGCCCAGCGGGGCCGTGTGCGTGTGGCGCCACGCCAGCGCCGCGCCGCGCCACGCCGCGCCCAGCGCGCCCCACGCCACGCCCATGCCGCCGCCCACCACCAGGGCGCAGCGCACTCCGCTGTGGGGGGGAACAAAACGGTCACTCACATTTTCTACTATAGTCTACTCGCGTTAAGAAAATAGTGACTACAGTCTATTCGCGTTAAGAACATAGTGACTTTGTCTATTTGCGTTAAAAATGTAATGACCAAGTCTATTCGCGTTAAGAACATAATGACCTAGTCTATTAGCGATAAGGTGCCTAGATTAAAGTCGATTGAAAGTACCTACAGCTATTTTGATAGATTCATTCGATGTATAAAGTAATATTACGGACAATCGATAACCACTGAATAGGTAAAGACTAGATATAGGTATTCTTTTTAATCGGGTAGTCGACGTCATTCGACCGCACCCATATAAAAAGCTTAGATAATCAACCTAAATATATATCATACCATTCAGCACAATAATTTGAATGGTATGATATTCTTGTCTTCAATGTTTGTAGATAAGTAGAGATTAAATACTTACACTTGAGTGCCGATATCAATGAACAGTGCGTGTAGGTTGCGCGCGCGCAGGATTCCTATCTCCAACGCGCTTTCTTCTACACAGTAGCGCAATTTGATTTCAATTTGGGCACTGTTTACTGTAAAAAAAATAAAAATTTGACAATTTTTAACAGTGTTATAAAAAAAACCTTTTTTTTTCATAAGACTATTGACCGAGTATAAAAGTTAATAGGAAACTTTATTGTCTTTAAAATTGAGACTTTATTCTGCTTCTAAGTAGGTATATAGGAACAATACTTTAAGACAAACTTCTAAAATCTTCAAGCAAAATTGAACCTTATACTATATTATCGGACAGCTGAAATTCGACCCTGTTCCTTTGTACATAAGGTTGATAATGCCTTACCTGCGTTAGAAGGATCATTGGCCGCCTGCGCCGCTTCGAACACACCAGAGTCGCCCGCCACTGATTCGTCGCTTACTGCCGCTGATACTGATCTAGTGTTTGTTCCTGTAAGTTGGACAAAATATTGTTATTATTTAGTCAAAATTATTATTTTTCTTGAGGTAGGTAAACTAGGTACCTACCAGGTAGGTTTTATTCAGTAAGTCTGATACAGTAAAATGGGGTGAATAGAGACTAAACTTTAAAGGGTATCTTCTCGATATTTGAATATTTTTTGCAGCATTTAACTATATCAATTTTTTTATAAATTGTTATTCTAAAAAATCGATGCTTTGTTAGAGGCCGATATTATAGTATCAAAGTGAAAAACCAAACCAAAAGTTTTGTCTCTATTCACCCCTAAGTCTCTATTCACCCTGTTTTATAGTACCTCCTGCCGTTCGGCTACCAACCGAGAATTGACTTTATTACTCTACACAAACTCGAATGCTAAATCACTAACGGCAGCTGGACTCAATTTAATGACGATTTATTGTTTGGATTAAAAAGTAATAAGTTGATAATACTAACCACTAGACGAGGGAGTTCTAGGCGAGGGTGGTGGTGGCGTCTCTGATATGGGCGATAACGGCTCGCACGGCCGCCCGGGGCCTTGCAGCTGTACTGGAACTAAATAATACATACATATGGTTACAATATAGGTTATATATGGTGAAAGTCGTGGTCATGATGACGGCAGATGGCGCTGATCTCAATTTTTTTTATTGTATGGGCGCATTATTAAGTCAAGGAAATGGTGTTTGCTAAAATTGAACATTACACTTTATTGAACTTAGTCAAGTTATTGCCTCAAAATCAATCTTATTCTGACTGTTTATGAGTTATTTGAGGTCCGCTGTACGAGCGTTAAATGTCTATATTAGCATGGAGAGTGAGTAAAGGTGTCTTTCAACGTCGAAACAAATGCTTGTATGGCCTACAGGTAGATGTACGGTCTGGGTGTCTTGTTTAAGTGAGTGGATGTGAACGGACCCACGATACAGGGGTTATTTGAGGACACGACTGCAATTTTTTTTTTTATCCCTACAACAGTTTAAAAAAAAACATAAACCTTCACTGGGCTTACATAGTAGACACCCACTCCCTCTTGTAGAAAGAAAGCTTGTCTCCCAAGTGAGGGAATGTTATGGGCTGAAGCTTATGCCAAGCTAAATTGTTACTAAAAGGGTCGCAAAGGTTCTTAGGACTTGGGACCGCGATCACAACATCCACCTATAAAAATATATTATCTTAGTAGTATTGTGGGACCACAAATGAAATAAATAGTTTTTTTTTTTGCAACTGTAGGTACTTTAATGCTTTTTTTTTTGTAGTCCCAAAATACTACTCAAAAATAATTAATATTTTTACAGGTGGAAGTCGGGACCCCGGTCGGGGTCCAAAGAACCAAGGTCCACGACCCATTAAAAAAACCATTCATCAATACAAGAAAGTTTATGCATATTTTGTAAAAATACTCGCATATTATCAAACTACTTGTAATTTTTCGATAATGTCATTGATAAAATATTGATGATTAACTTAATCAATGTGCATTTTTTTTCCTGTTTACAAGAGTGAGTCATGTTTTTTTACATAGAAATAGTAATTAAAAATAACTTCTATATTTATAAATATATTTTATGTGTTTTAATGTTATTAAGTTGAAGAGTTTGTTTGTTTGGTTGAACGCGCTAATCTCAGGAACTACTGGATCGAATGGAAAAAATATTTTAGTATTGATAGTCCATTTATTGAGGAAGATTATAGGCTATATAACATTACTCTACAACCCAAGGGATCGGAGTAGTAACCAAAGGCATGAGTGAAACTGCGGAGGACAGTTAGTTAAAAAATAAAAACAATTAAAAATCGATGCCTCCTACGCTTAACGTCGTTAGGCAAAATGTGTATTTTTCCAGGAGAGCCGTTTCTTAAATGATACAAGTAATTTTGTAAAACACTTAACTGATGTTTTTGCATATTATAATCAATATTACTTTAAGATCACAGTTCCAGACGCTAGAAGTAATAAATAAGATTTTTTTATAATACTATTTTACTCAAAAAAATTGTTACTTTATGCATAGAAATCATCCAAATATAAAAATATAGGATTATACTCACTCGTAGCTAATCCTGTGACTTCATTGAGTCCAGTGGCGACCCCTATCCTCATTTCTGCTAACTTCTCTTCTAACTCTCTTTGCTGCCGTCTTTGCCTTTCCACCTAGAACAGAAAAAAAACACATTATAAAACCTCCAAAAGATTACCTTGTGCTTTTAATTCATGAAACCCCAAGCGAACGCCGGCGATTGAAAGGTTAACAATTTTATGAAGTTCACTTTGAAATAGTTCTGGATACAATTCAGATAGCCATTGATATCTGTTCAATAAATAATTATCTAATTATATCCAGACGAGTCTTTTTATTATGGTGGGAAAAAATCATCCAATGACAATCCCCGCTCTTGAGCGGAGCGGGAGATAGTGTCAGACTCTTACTGACTAAAAGACCCACCCCGTTCCTTCTAGCCTTCATCCAGACGAGTCTGGTATTTTACAGGAGTAAGTAATTCATAGAGTGAGGATATAAAGATAAAAAAAAAATACATAACAATTTTTTTTAATCTGATTTTTCTGTAGTTATTGTACTATCGTCTTTTTGCCCTTTTTTCTATCAATCATTACGCTATCACTCCCTTTACTATCATATCACACATTTTTTTTAACGCTAACGTTTTTAATATGGGCTTTGGGCACTCATGAACCGATAGCAGCATCAATAGTACCTAACTACCTTTTCTAAAGTATACTTATAAGTCTGTAATACCCAATAGATACTGCTGTCAATATTTCGGCAAGATTTCTTTTAAAATAAATATTTCTGTCTTCACTACATCTTTAGCAGCGGAAACATAACAGTGACGAATTCTACCGTATGTAGGTACCTACCGGTCTTCTATTTATAAACATTTTTATTACAAGTGTGATGGTTACATCATACAAGTATACTTTCTCAAACAAACATTATAATGACAACAAATAAAACGCTAATCTCGTCTATTTACCGTTGGCAAAGTGAAAGCAATTGACAGGAGAGCCCGGGGCGTTTAGTATGACTTAGCAGACATCTGATAATGTTGTCTTTTGATTGTTGAATCTTTAATGTTTGCCAAAACAAGCTTGCAATGCAGGTAGATAAAGTGTACTTTTTATGTTCGAATTCATCAATCAACTTCTCTCGGTCTGACTGTAGCGGGACAGTCAGACTTTTACTGACTAAAACCCAAACATGTTCCTTCAATTACCCTTTGCATTCAAGGGCCACAATAACTCTTTCAAAAATGGCTGCAACTCAAAAGTGTCATCATATTTATTAGACATTTGTGGAGCCTTCATGACGTGTTAATGTCAGGCGTGCGACCGAAAAAGAGTGATAGAGCTGAATATCCAATACTGCGTTTAACAGTTCAGTTTAGGCGTAAATTGGATTGTGTTACGAGCTCGTGGTATGACCACTGGGCTACTGTAACCCTTTCGCATTTATCGATTTTTATTTCGGCGCATTTTATGGTAGACAAGATGCAACCTGCATTAACACTATGAAACATTAATCTTTAAGTTCTTTGGGTAAAAAAATTGAGGTTTATACAAAAATAAAATCCTCATGTCACTGTTTATTTTAGACACCACTGCTAAGGTTTCAAAATCTCAGAATTAATTGATCGGAATCAATAAAAATCTTACTACATTTTATAAAGGGTCTTATTTGCATAAAAATGCCTTTTTGTTTGTTGTTTTGCATTGTCCGCACTGTTACATACAGACAAAACATCACAGCTCTGCAGTTACCATACGTCACAGATTAAAAACGTCACACATCATGCGCATACGCCGTGTGTAGTGTGTAAATTTTTATATACATTGGTCACACTGCGGTAGAAGCATGATTGAACAGTGACGAACATTGACAAGTGTATACAATCGTGTGTCAATTACAATCACACACGCTTTCATCTTTAAGATAAGGAAAAGGTTGTGTACGTAAAACAGGAAAAAATATTTTGGTATTTTTTTCTGAGATATGGAATTTAACCTTCTAATATTTTCTTTTTTGCTCACCATACTAACCTTGTAATTCTGGCTTTGGGTCTACCTTATGGTCCATCAAATAAATCATTCGTGTAAGTGCATCTACCTAACTATTGAAAATCGATGACACAGGGTTATTGCAAACTTCGTAAGTTTATAAATAGTCGCGTGAGATTATAAAAGTCTTTTGTATAAAAAAGACATAGGTACATTGTAAACTGCCATTTTTGGATGTGATGAAAATGATCTCTCCATCATATTATTTTAAGTTTATTATAATATCGCAGGTTTTATTACAAACTTACAGTGTTTGCAATAATACGTTAACATTAATATAAATCATATTTCCTATTACATCCTTCCACGTTCAATTGCTGTTCCCTCCATTTAGTGCTTTTAATGTTGCCCATATCTCCTTTTAATCCTTTCATCGAATAATTTGTCTTGCAATAATTCCATGTAAGTAACACAATATACATATCCTGAAGCACTAAAAGCTTCTCGTAACTTCCTTTCATCTTCCTACACTTCAACTTTCAAATATGATATTTCTTTTATAATAATAATAATAATATTCCACAAAGTCTATCACACAGCGCCGTCTAGTCCCAAGCTAAGCAGAGCTTGTATTATGGGTACTAGATAACTGATAAACATACTTATATATTTCTAAATACATACATATTATAGATAAATTACACCCAGACACAGAACAAATGATCGTGCTAATCACACAAACATTTGTCCTGGGTGGGAATCGAACCCACGACCTCCGGCATAGCAGTCAGGGTCACTAACCACTAGACCAACAGGCCTGTCAAATATATGGCCTATATTGTCATGCAATGGATTATATATTTTTTTTTTATATTTATATACTTACAGATTTTGAAAAAAAATGTGCATATAATTTACACATTAGAGCTGGGATGGTTTCGCTAGTAAATAATAAAACCCAATTTATCATGTACACATGACAATATGAACATACCTGGTTATAAGATGGTGGTGGCGGAGGTGGACTAGCAGAAGAAAGACTACTTCTTGGAGACAAGGAAGGCTGAGAGGGAGAACTGCTGGCTCCAGGAGTAGCGCTCTCCGCGTTGTAGCTTGTACCACGGAGTAACCTATGGAAGAGGATTGAGATTAAAATGGTGCTCGATCATCGTAGAGTGGCTGGATGCGAGAAGTCATGGACTAATCTAATAGGCACACGTTCAATAGTAGTCTGCTGTTCCCTAACGATTCGAGAAAATAATGAAATTTAGATAACATTGACTGTATATCGTATTTTGTATTTGTTTTAAAAATAACATACTGATAGGCTCGCGTCTAACCACGGCAATAATGTTGCCACCAATGGAATACGTTTACCTAGAAGTAACCCATTCAGTCTTGACTTAAAGCTGAACTAACTTTTTCTTTTGGATTTACTTGGGCGGTTAAGAGTAACAGATTTAAACACCCCAGTCCTCAGTGGTATATTATCGGCCACTTATCTTGAACTTGTAGATGCAATTAAGTAGTCATCAAAGTAAAAATCTAGTTTTAATATCAATACCTAACACAGAAGTCAAGCCCGTAAATCCATCTCTTGTAAACTTTCAAAGTATGAGAATTTATAAAAAACATTAGCTATAATAAGTATGTCAAGACGTGTACAGTTAACCTTACATAGGACAAGCGAAGATATGCAATGTAATGATTTGGTAACTCTAGGAGAAAGGAACATTGCACTACACAATCCTTAAAAGGTTGCGCTAGGTGATATTTGGACTGAGAAAGCAGAATCGAATCCAAGAAAGTTTAAATCATTGTCCAAGTTTAAACTTTAATCATAATCCCACATTATAAAGGTTCTAAATCGACAAATTAACATAAACCTAGCCGGATGACGCATAAATTCACTTGATGTATCGCCAAACGTGTTCATAATAATTTACTTTGACGTTTGAATAGGGAAAAGTATTTTGCACTCACCTTTCAACTCTTCGATGCAAATCGACCATGTCGATGGGCTTGTCAGCTGAGAATGACGTCGCGATTTGCGGTCCACCGTAGATATCAGTAAAACTAATACCGGAACTTAGTGAGCCTTTACTACTGGCCGTGGAAAGGGACCCTAAGCTTGAACTGCTTGAGACTGAGAGCGTACTTGCTGAAAGTGTCTTCAACTGTCCTTCTAAGGTAGTCATTGAAGTTAACGCATCTTTCAACTGTTGTAGTAACAGTTGCTTTTCTTCGTGTAACCTCAGTCGATCAGCGATGCACTTATTCGACATTTCGAAGGCGTTCTTCAGGTCTTGTTCTAATCTCTTGCATTCCGTTTGGATTTCTGTCATCTCTTGTTTAGATCTAGTTCTTGGAGTTATACTCCTGAGTTCTCTAAGCAACTGTTCTTTCTCTTGGAAAAGTAGAAGTCTGTCTTTGTCAGATTCTGCTTGTCCAGGTTGCACTTTGTCTTCTAAGTCAGCGAGTTGTTGCTGTATCTGTTGTATTCTTTTTCTCGCTTCATCGTATTGTAGACGAACACGAGCCATTTCTGCTAATCTCGTGCCGATGGGAACTAAGTCGGCACAGAGGTCAGTTTGGGAAGCAGTGCTTAGTTTCTCTTGCGGGAGGGATAAGGTTGACAGATCTGGTGATGCGTCTCCAAGTTGCAGTCTCGTTAAATCGTCTTTGAGTTTAGCTAAAGACTGCATAAGATCTGCCCTTTCTTTCTCTCCGGAGGTGAGAGATTTCTGAATGTTTTTTAATTCAGTCATGATTGCTTGTGCTTCAGTGATGTTGTAGCAGCCTTGTTGAGCGCTGATTTTTTGCTCAACCCTGTAATAAAAGAACAATAAATAAATGGACGTACTTATTATCTACTATTAATTAATTTATAGTTGACTCCTTATTTACATTTCTCATTAAAAACCTTTGTATCAGTTGAAACTCACTTGTATGTCATGCCATGCAAAGCAACTGCTCCTTCTTACACTTAACATTACATCGCCTCATTTTGAAGATGCTCTTAATCACTATCGTCATTTCTATCTTTACCAAACTTCTAGTCTTTCAAAAACTCTTTCAGCAACCTTTTCAATCTGTTCTTTCCTCCTATCTCCAATACCTAAAACCTAAAGCGGTCACACACAAGCATACTAACTCGGCAAGCGTATCAACTCCGCGGCGTGCGCTGGCGACCTCAGCTCGGGCTTGCCTTAGCTCCTTGCGAAGTTGGGCCACCCGGCCACGGGCTTGCGTCACCTCCGACCTCAGGAGCTCTGGGTCGTGCCGGGACGTGGTGGACGTCGTTGTCATCGACGTCGTGGATGAACACACTGCGATGGAGATGGATCGTTTAGTTATTAGTTGAAGGAAGATCGACACCATTCAGGATTCGCTGCCTAGTAGCCGCAACTACGACAGGTTTGGTCGGAGGATCAATAAAAAAAGACTATTCGTTACACCTTTGTAGTGCATGGAAAAGCTTTCTTTTTTAATATTTCGGTTGCTTATTTGTTTTTTTTTATTATAGCTGCAGTAAAAAAAAATCTTTTCAAATAAGAATTGAGCGTCAAGAACTGATTAACAAATTGTTGGCATTAACGCAGAACAAATAAAATAATGAAGTCAGGTGGACTAATAAAATAAAAAATTACATTCAATAAACGGACACGGATCATAAACATTAAGAAGCAAGTTTTTGTGATAAAATGTGGACACTATCTATGGAATCAGATAAAAATAAAGCCTCATACACTTAAGTTTTATTGGGGAAAAAAAAGTTTAAATCGAAACTCTTGTACACACGCATCGGGGACATTGTACTTGACAGAAATATTACTATTGCTGTGATGAAAAATAAAAGTGGCTTCTTTTGGAGGTTCCGTACAAACAAATTGTTGTTAAAGTTAAATTGCCAACAGAATAAGCAACTCAGAACAGATACTTCTATAGCAAGTTCTCTATAAAGTTCTTTCGATTTCCGACCACCATAAGTCGCAACGGATCCCTAATAAAATAAGAGGACCTCAATCGGCACAACGGGATAAAAATGATTATTTTCAATTTATTCGCATACCTTACTTGAGCATATGCAAACGTATTAAATACTTGTATTCATTACAATTTACTATCTGGACCAGAATACCACGACAACTGGCTTTTTTAGCTCTATATATTATTAATTTATAAGAGCTTTGGTCGATGTGCCTGATGGTTAAGTGGCTTACATTCTCAGAAAGTGTTTTCCATTTTAAAATAAAATGATTCGAAGTAATTTTTTTCAGTTCTTGTTGCCATAGCTCTAGCTGAATTGAAATGCTGAATAGGAAATTAATAACGAATAAATCTTACACATATAAGACCATTTCGGAAAAGCTAAAGTAGTATTAAGGACCCAAACATACGATTGGTAAGTTTAACGATCTGTCAGTAGATATTTATAAAGGGAGGTTTAGTAGGTGTGCATTTATTAGGTATACTTACGACTAGTCCTAGAGGCTGCGAGCGTGGAGAGCGCATTGTTTAAATGCTTGTACTCATCCTGGGCTAAACACAACCTCTGCTTCTTTACATCGTACATCTCCTTCTTCGCCTGTAGACAAAAAGAGACCGAGATAAGTATAACATTCGACGGTGCAATAATAGTGATTCAAAAGCAGCTTGTTTCTGGAAATACAAGAGGATGTTGAAATAATAGCTTGGGCAGCTTCATAAATAAAAAAAATACTTATAATTTAGGTTTATTTTGGCCTTCATAGCTGCGAGTACTGTATTAAGTTACCCCACATGTATTATTATATTATAACAACTGAATACATTGTTATATGGCATATCAGGTAGATACAAATAGTAACAATGATTTTGAACTTGAAATTCTCGTGGCCTTTAATGTCTCTTTACATAACTATCTCAACTTTGTTTTTGTAGACGTCTGCGATCGAAATATGAATGCATAATTTTCATCGCAAGAACTTTTCTACTTTAACATACCAGGGGTCCCAGCAATCAAAATAACTATGTATAAAACCCGTAAACAACAACATCCTGGTTTAATATTTAACCCACTAACTGAATATCCTACTGACCGAATACCAAAGCTATATTGGCCAATCCATCAGTCAATCGATCAAATTTGAAACATAAATTATGAAGACTTATGTACACGGATGTTAAAGTGCCGTACAGATTAATATTGCAAATCAATTCAATTTGCATGATTTGCATCAAGGAAACAAAAAATGGACTCAAACTCTGGCTATGATCAGATACCCATGCAATCGTAAAATTCATAACAGACTGCTTAATATACGTTTCAACAATCAAAATCAGGCTGTAGGTAATCAAGCGCTTATACCATTCAATTTCATCAATAATTTCTTTAAGAGGAAAATACTGAGCTCATTTGATTTAAAAAGGGTACATAATTATGTTGATGAGTTGGTCAGTGAAGTTTTTGTTGGTAACATAAAAATTGATTGAATTACGAGACAAAACTGTATATAAAAACTTAATTATTTTGCTACTGGTACTCAACGATGTTTTTCATCAGATTTTATTGCTATAAAACGTTTCATCGACTGTGAAAAATTGTTCAACTTCTTGACGCGAGAGATGTATACGGTTCGAAGTACGTACATCTTAAAAGTGTTACCCGCCAGTCATCTTTCGACAGCTCAATCAATATTTAACAAATCGTTAAATATAATGTAACCAGCTAAAATAAACTTAGTTCAGCTGCATACGTGTTGGACAAAACGCTAATCTAAAAATCTTTTCGCATAGCAAATTTTGCTATTCAACTTAACATTTGTCAGAAAATATTTGTATAAGACATGTGCTAGAATACGGACATCATAAAAATAATAAAATAACGTAATAATGAACTGAGAATTCTTAAATATGAGGTTAAAATCGCAAGTCCATACGAAATTCATCAAGTCACATACAAAATTAACGAGTCATTAGATCGAAATACCGAAACACGCATTTTTTGCTCTGCTCCCAGCAGCGTTAAATACGGTATTATAAGTTGGGAAATGACTTTTTTAGTTTGGAATCCGTATAAAAACTCCTTCGAATCATCGTACAGTTATATCCTGTTCTGTAAAAAATCATAATTAAATAACTATGAGCATTGTATTCGAAGGAATGACGTCAAATGTTAGGCGTAATGTGAGCATATTTTGAGTGGAAAAAACAAGGGACATTTACGGTAAAAAGTCGCAGCGATCCATTGAGCCTGCATGCTTGCTGCAGCCGACTCCAGGTGTGCGGTGGACATTGCGGGAAGGTTCCATTCCTGCTGAGCACCTGCGTGGCCACGTAACCTTGACCTTCGTAGTAAGCCACTTCGGACACAGGCACTAATCGCACTTCCGCGGAACGTATCTGACGCACTGACAGTATGTTTTCGTAAATAGCTTCGTCCTCTAGGTTCTGACCTTCGGGGCAGAGACGGTAACCGAACTCGCGACTGATCTCGTCGAGGTTAGCGTACTCGGGGCGCTTGCGCATCTCGTCTATGTTCTGGTACTGAGGTTCGTCGCGCACGCACAAGCCGGCAGGACGGACGGACGAGGGGTCGACGCGGACGCCGTATTCGGGCGGCTGCCGGACCATGCGCGCAAGTTGACGGCTGCCGAAACAGCCGCGGCACCAGGTGTGCGCGCGCCCGCGGATCGTCTGCGTTTCGGGCTCAGGGGGAGGCGGCTGGGACCACATAGTGAGCGCTCGCCGCAACGGACACATCTTAACCCCCAAAAGGGCGCGCGTCGACTGGCGCGGGCGCGCGGAGCTCGGATGGCGCGCAGTGGAATGCGCCCGCGCCGCCGAAAGAATGCAATCTCGGGCGCATTTCGGAGGTCGATCTCTCCGAAGGGCCGGGGTCCGCGGGCGCTCCCGCCTCCCGGGCCGCGGCCATCTGTCGTAATAAGTTCGTCGAATCGAAACGCACGGCCCGCCGAGGTGTCGGCGCGCGGCGACGCAGTAACGGACCATCTCTGACCTCATCCCTTCATGCGAAATCATTCACATAATTTTGGTGTTTCTATTTCGAATTTAAATGACTTAATTTAATTTTAGGAGCTCGAGATTTGTCATTCTTCAAAGGCAAAGGTACAATGTCAAAGTGCACCAGTCTAAATCACCACCAAATTCTTCGTTAAGAGTCAATTTGATAAAAATAATAAAATGTCAGAAAACAATAAAGAGATAACTGCAACTAAAATCAAAAAGGAATAATAAAACATCCGCTAACTCCTATTTAATTTCATATTTCTGCATCATAAAACTTCAACACTTAATATGCCATATTAATAGCAATAAAGTGGCAACCCTAAACGTAACAGTTGTTTAATTATTCAGAATCGGCTTAGGCTCGTTAACTAGGCGGCGATAAACAATCGTAATCGCAGCAATCCTCGGATGACCGCGGCGACAACAGCGCTACGGAATGCAAAAAAGCCGAGCAATTTCACATGTGACACTGGCCATGTAGCGGTCACGCGCTCACAGTACTTAGCGCGCGATTTTCTCAGATTTTCCACGTAATCAATTTACATGGTTTAATGGCGGTATGCGAGAGAGGCGCGCGGAGGGGGCTCAGGGCGCATCTGCCGGCTGCAGGTAGACGCGCACATTTTTGTTCCGGAATTCCTTTACACGCATTTGCAATCCCGTCCCGACTCCGAGCCTTGGTATTGACCCGAAGTTCGGAAGTAAGAAAAAAATTAAAAGCAAGTGAATTCAGGTGAAGTGTTTTTCGATCGATGCAGCCTGCAGTTATTCTCACGCTGGATCGATAAATAGTTCGCATTTTTTCTAGATAACTAACCGCATAATTCTAAAGCCACACATGTGTGCACATGTTTGATTTTACAATAGACACGCGAGCACGTTGTTCTGCAATGCGATTTTATGTAAAATACAATACGAATTTCATACTATGAATTGAATACAATGCAAATATTTAAAAAATGCTTTTCCATAACTTCCATCTACATATTCCCTTTTGTCTCGGTGCTATTAAAATTCAATATAGTGCAGTATAAACCGTAGTTAAGTATAGTGCTCTGTCAGCAAGAGCTACAAAATAGGCAATATAATTCATAAAACTCGACGTTAACGAGATGATGGTATACAGGCAGGTAATTTGGCACGGTGCCTACATTCCATCGTGCGGTATGTACGACTAATAGCACCATGTGTTTTTTTGCTAAGAAATACCGGTAAAATTTCAGGTAATGACGAAAATAACACGGATAATGTATCTAAGATAACTAGTTTTAATGCTGAAGTCGAAATTCATTGGAATTTGGTTGAACATGAAGATCCAAGAACGCAGAACAAGATTTGTATGAGTCAACAAATTAGATGCAATTATGATAGAAAGGAATCTGAAACTCTATTTGGTATTGCAGAAACATTTGCTGCAGAAATATTTTAATAATACTAAAAAGTAGAACTCGTTTCGGAGAAAGCCTGAAATTGTTTGTGGTATTTTGTCTACTTATTTTCAGTCAATCGAGAGAAACTTGAGATTTATGAATTACACTTTTATGTTCTTAGACAATTCATTGTTTTCGATACAAAACATGAAAGACTTGAAAACAAAAATCTGTAACAACATACTTTAATTTTGATGATATTATCATGTTACCTATTCCTCATGCTTATATCCCTGACTATATGTATGAGATAAAGCTCCGTACGAAAGCTTCGTGAGAGGTAATTTTATTTCCCATGCGAAAGCCAGAATCTGGATAAAGGCTTTACTGGAATTGTTTTTAATAATTATTTTCTTATTGTTGGAATCTGTAAGTTTGCCGTGGGGGTTTCTAGTGAGAGCATCTGCCTCCCTTGGACCGGTTGCTTTTCGACTCACTCTGCCATACTTGCCTCTCTTTCTTTCTTATACAAGTTTTCTTATAGAGCTGTCCTTATCACACCTGCAGCCTACGGAACTAATTTTACGTCTTTTTCTTCTTGTTGGCTATCTGCTGTAAACGACCGACACATTCGAGTTTTCATTCCCTGTTAAAAATGTTGCATTATTCAAATATCCATCAATTTATCTACAGTAAATTTTATTTTACTCAACCATAAAAGAACAACACTTAAAATTATATTTCCTTATTTTTTATTATACCTACTTAATTATTTTAATTTAATCCATCCTAACTCAAAGATAACTTTGAATTAGCACATGGTTGTTTTTTCTAAATTTTACGCTTAACAACATTCATTGTTCACGAAGCACATTTTGACGCGTTTAAAAGCTTAAAACAAAGCCGAAGGTCTTGCTAGATAATGTCTGTTCATATCCGAAAATTCAAGCAGGTCCGAGGTTCCAAGTTTTGTTTTTATTACATTCGGATGGCGGCCAAAGCGGCCGGGGGCTTGGATGCGATTAAAATTCCTGAGATACCTGACGCCTGCCTTCCCTTGGGCGCTCGATGACCATAGACCGGACAAGCCGTGTAACTTTCCTACGCTATTGTTGCTCGGTACTAACAAATTGCTGATTTTCTGATAAAAATGTTCCTTTTTATAAAACAAGGTAGGAGACCAGGTGTCTGTAGCCACGCTTCAATGTAGTTATTTACGTTTTAAATAAAGTTGAGAAAGAATAGCGTAGGTTTAAGATGTATTTTTTATAAACATTTATAAATGTAAGACTATGTCTTACAGCAGGTTGTTCTAGATGAAAAGGCTATTGTTATAGCAGATGTTGAAAAAATAAAATAATAAAAAGATTATAAATGTGATGTTGTCTTGTCTCAACATTATAAAGGCAAGGCACGCCACGGGCCTCTCCGAGAGCAATCTCCTGCAAGAAGCAAGCCCGTGGGCAAGCACTGGCATTACCATATTACAGAAATTATTACCATTACAACATAATACGAAGCTGTGGTGCGACGCGACCGACACGACGACGGATACTTTTTCTTAATACATGTTAAATATACATACTTACATAAATATATTTTTACTTATAATTTATAATTAGTAATGAAGTAATAGTAATATTCTAAAGGACAATAATGTAAATTGACATTTATAGGTAATTAATTACGCAATAAAATAAGTTTATTTATGAATCAATTTTCCTTGTTATGTTTACCTACCTATTTTAAATGTTTTCCCGTGACGGAAAAATAATTACTTTTGCAAAACCTGGAATTATAATCATAAAGAAATTTACTAAATCGAAAAAAGAAGCAAAAGAAGATTCAAGACCAAAATGTATGGAAAAACTAAAATGTCATATGTGCCCCGCTTAGAAATTCTTCTATGGAAGAAGAAACCTTATTAGGAGACACAAATATTTCTATTGCATGTTCTTAGAAGACCGTGACTACATAGCACACTGTCTGTGGAACCATGCCAGGATCGAACTTGCGACCAACTGACGCGCAGTCGAGGCTTTTTCACCGCTGCTATCCGCGCTATCAACAACTTGACGAAAATTACCTATACATTCAACACATTATTATTATTCCATTCAACTAATAAATACAAATTGTTTAGCTATGAATATATTACTTTTTAATACGGTATGTACTAAAAACCTACTTCAGCATAATAATATTTCAATCAGTACAAAGTTTAATTTGATGGATCGATCACTTATTATTACGGCTTTTTAATTAGCAATTCCCTGTAAAAGTTATTACGACGAAATATAAAATGGACACCATTAAATTTACGATGAAAAATAAAAATACAAAGCGAACGTAAGAGCATGGTACAAAAAAAGTAATGTTACTATCAATACAACAAAAAAAATCAAGGACACGCATTCACACGAGTTTAATCTCATCCATCATACATACAGACGTACGTACAAAGAGAAGAATGTACCGAATATTCATATTAATAAACTCGAGTCGAATGCGGTCTAGCGTTATACACGATTATCCTTCCAGGGGGAAAAGAAAAAACGATGGTAAAAAAATAATATGACAGGAGGCGGTGGAGGGGGAGGCGAGGCGCGCGGGCGCACGAAACACGCGGTTTGACGTATTCGTTTTTTACGCTCATATTCTTATTATTGGGTCCAACCGCTCCCGGTGTTACGGGCGTGGAATGCGCCATAGATTCAACTCTCGCGCAGACGCGGCAGCATTTTATTTACCAATATACTAGTTACAAGTTTGTATGTTTTCATTGTATGTCTGACTCAGTAGGTACCTATAGATTAATGTGGTTGACGCATTACGTGTTGTTAAGCAATTAGAATCTATGGAAACTGCCTGAGAAGAGTAATACAGTATGCGAATATAAGATATTTACTGAAATAGTAACTAAGTAGCGTATCAACTTAAACACATATTATTTATCTGATAAGATCTGTATAATTTCTGGATGTGTGTACGCCATCTATATTCAAATATGATGCTCTTGGATGAAAACTGTAGTTACATTGAAACAGAACGCGAATTAATTCAAGGAATCATTTCCTTCGAAGCAATCAAAGTAGCGTAGCCCTTAACACTCTGTAGTTCAGTGCATCCTATTACAAAATTCATTTCATAGTATACGCTTATTATCAATTCCATAAATATTTTTATAGTAATCAACCTATCAGGTTGGAACGCCAGTCCGCTGGCAAAGTGGCTATTATTACTAGATACTCGTAATTGCACGCACTAAACTTAATGAAATGACATTCATCACTGCCCTTACAAAGGTTGAGAAACATTTTAACAACTAAAGATCTTTGTGATAATATTTTTGATATAATGCCTTCGATTATTCACACCTTAGTATTTGATCAGTGAGAATTCAAAGCTCAGATCAATAAATCATTCGTTGGTTTCTTAAGCAAAAAAAGAGGTTGTGGGTATTACCTCAGTAACACTTTTGAAGATTTTTAAGTTATAAAGGTAGCAAATGGTACAATAATAACACAAATCACCCAGCACTTATTTAATAAAGAAAAACGTAAAAAGGGAAACACACCAAACAAAAATATACGGCCAGGATGCAGATCTATCTACGACCTTCATAACGTAAACATTTCTGGAATTTGTTGAAAAAACAACAAACGAGCGAACACCCTCGTGAGAAATGGTTGAAAAAAAAAACAAAGATCCTTTGTCGTGGATGGGAATCGTGAGTTCCAGGAATTCGCGTGCCATCCATACAATAAATACGTTTGTTCATAGCACAGGCACCGCCGTTGTGTGGAAGAACGCACCAATGACTGCTGGAGACGTAGATGCAAGGAAAAAACCGCTGGAGTTTCAATTAGATGATGAAAATTCCTAGGTTTGTTTTTGTTTCACTTTGTCGGGGTTCCTTATCGTTGTTTAAAAAACTTAGAAGATTCTTTCTAAGAATCCTGAACTACATTATCTTCAATCTTTTGCGAGCGTTCATTATAATTGTATGTGTACTCGAAAGATTGATCTCCTGGAACACTGTTTCCACGATCATCAATTTTGCTCAACGAAAATAGAAAATCAACTAAATTACAATTTACTTGGAACAGGCAAATTACACTATGGGTAACAAGCTCGTAAATCACGCGTGTGCCTTTAGTAGGCAAGCACAAAGACGAACAAATGCTGTGCCTCTGGGCAATGCGTTAAGCATCCCTTTAAGAGCCTTTGTTCCTGCCCACTTGCAATTTTGACTGATCTAAGATAAATCCAGGTTGGTTAAACTTCGAATGTATCAATGTAGATAGAAATATATTAATGAAACTATATACCCGCCTACATTTAATTAAGACTGAAAAACAAGGCTTAACAGACATACTGATATAATTTGTAAGACTTCCAAAAACATTATTTATAAGATCAAGATAATTGTAAAGCAAGGTAACCTTAACACAAACGCGCAAGCGTAGGAGGCAAAAACCTACAAAACGCTGCGAGTAAAGTCAGAATTAAGGACATTCTTCATGGCATTATTTGTGTTATGTTTCAAGTTTATACTTATTCATATGGCTGTACTAAATACTGCCCACATGCGCATAGCTCGCGTAACGCAAACGCGGTTAAAGGCATGAATACACATAATTGCGAGTGCCTGAGTCTCCAAGGTAGGGTTACCAGACAAAGGACTCTGCCTCTGAAAGTAAAGCCAGTTTATGAATTGTATTCAGAGTTTAAGTCATTCAAAGGTGGTTACGCCATTGTAATACTCTAAAATGAACGGCATTTGTTACGGCAAAATACAAGTTTATATCTTGGATGTATGAAAGTCGTATGATAAAATATCTGAAATCATCTTATTTACATGGATGACATATTTAACTTTTAGAATTAATACCCAGACTCCAGAAGAATTTTAAAATTACTATTTTCGGAAATAATTTCTCTGGTAACCCTACTCCAAGGTCCAGCGCGGAGGTCGTCCTGCGCGCACGCGTCTCCCGCTTCGAAAACAATCTCGGGTTACGAGCAGCCAGCTCGTGTGGGCACGAAGTACCTACGACGGGACGACACGAACTCGCCCGATTAACATCCAGATTGATATGCCCGTGCAAAAAATGTATGTCCGAAAATGCGGAGGAGTAACGTTCGTGAAAATATTTTCATGTGCTGTATTCATGATGTGGGACACGTAGAGCAAATCTGATCTATCAAGTGTTTGATTACTGATAATACATTAGTATTCTGTAAACAACGTTGAAGTTGTTTTAATAGTTATGTCTAGACGCTGGGAATGGAACCAACGTAGAAAATGTTTTTAAAACATTCTTGTTCAAGACCGCATCAGGAGTTATGTTGCAGACCTGAGACTGAGACTTTAACTCAACAAACGGGATCGACAACCAAGTGTAATAACTCCAGATTACTGGAAAAACAGGCATGCAAATTCGTAAAATGAGAAAATGTGTCCACCTTGGCTGGGAGCGTTGGTCACGGTGCGCGCACGCAAGTTTACGACGGGTGTAACATTAGCCGGGCGGTGAAACAATGGGCGCACGCGCTGAGGTCGCTTGCCGGGTCGAGGACGGGCCCGGACAGCCTTCCCCGTCCTTCAGCCCTGCCCGCTTTATTGTACGTGTTGCTACGGACCTATAGCCATAAGCTCAACATTTAGGCTCAAGTTGGATTTGTCGTTTCAGCACTTGAAAGCCCATTGAAACGGCTCTATAGGAGATTCGAAGTTGATTTGTAAGATCTCTAAAGAAAAACGTGGCATTATGTTCCATTTTGCTAAATTATATCATAGAAAACAAATCCCAGTAGATACATCAATAATTTAAGCAATGTTCATAAGTATTTAGTATGAAAAACAAATTTTAACTCATATGCCAATGGAAATTAAAAACCCATAAGAAGCACTGTAATTCAAATTCAAAATGAAATTGTGACTCAAAAGACAGTCACGTAACAGAATAATGTCCATAATTCAATTCGTGATGAAACATTTTAGAGTGTTACTTAAAAATGCGACGCCCGGGGACTCATGTCATCTGCTTATGATTGGGAGGACGCATTCCATCGTTGATGCACGACCGACATGTCTTATGAGTGAATACAAATAAGATAGGACATGGATTCTTATTTTTTGTTCATTTTATGTTGGGTTCAATGTTGTGTAGAAGTGGAATTATGTGAATATACATTTCCACCTATTATGTTTGTCACGTTGATTTTGAATAGCTTTGATTATAGAAACGTTATGAGAATTAGTGATCCTATCAAAATAATTTAACATTTATTAGTATTACTTACATTAAATTCCTTCTTGTATGCTTTCATACTAAAGTCTATGTTTGACTCGTGCTTGTTGCAGTTTCAGCTATATTGACATATTTCAGTTATTCAGTTACAGAAGTCATTTGCCTTTAAATTAGCCAATAAGTTTCATCTAAACTCTTAAGGGCTCTCAAATTCCAATATTTGACACCACAAGTTTCATAGTTTCAACTACTGGTTCATTTACATCACCAGAGGGCCCGGCTCTACATACCGCGTCAAACTTGTTTAAATTTTATGACAGAGATTTAAAAGGACAATGTGTTTCGACTACTGAGTTACGCTGAGATTAGATAATATTAAATGATCCTTTGTGTAAACTACTAGCTCTTAAATTTTATTCTTTATGACTATACCGTGTAAGTTGCTATCAATAACTTATGATGTTGACTGTGTAATCTTATTAGGAATTTGGAGATTATATTTTATAAATGTTGCAGTCTGTTTGAAAATATGAGATAAACATTTTGATGTCTTTCTCATTTTTTATTATGTGAATGTCTTGAGATGTTTCTACCAATTCAAAATTCGACACGAATACAACGTTTTAAGTGAGGTTTAGTACTCATCCATTATTCGAAGCATGCGAAGGCGCCAGATCATCTCTGGTAATCTATATTTAATAAGCAACGTAATTACACAATTTAAGAGATAGTAACGTTACATAATTAATTACCATTTCACATTTTGTTCAATAAAGAACAGATAAAAAGTCTGACTTTCACTTTATTATAGTAGCAGATTATCAAAGGCCTCAGGCCAAACAAATACGTAGCTTAGTATGTTGAGCATCAAAGTCAACCAAAAACAATTTTACGATTTTCAATAAGGAAAATGTTAATTTCTATGCTTACCAAAGAAATATCAAAGTAATCGTATAGACCAGCGTGACCTTTAACGGCGTACAGCTTTGACAGATGGTGTCATTAACTGCATCGGCCTATGCGCACGGTAAAAAAAAAAAAAACATTTTAAAAAGTTAGGAACGCGTCTATAATTATAATGAAGCATGAACGCATCGGGTCAAAAGAGTGTGGTAATGTCACTGGTTTAAAATAAAACGTATGGAATGTTTATCAAGAGAATTCTTTAGTTTACGATTTGGGTTGGACTTAAGTGCTGAGTTTGGGGTAGCTTAAGTATTTTGACATCATAAAACTTTTGTCATTTATATCACAAAAGAACGACGACTTTAAAATATATCGTAGAAATCAGAATGTCTTTGTTGATAATAAGTTACCAAACCCCAAAATGAATGCTAGCAATATTAACATACAAGTAGTATAAATACAAAACACTTCGAGAAAATTCCAATCGACTCTTAAATCTTTGACGAGACGAACCAGATGCGCCAAACCTGTATAATATTAGCGCAACATTTTTGTTCATACCCCAACCTACAATTATTGGGAAAAGAACAACCCGTAATTTATATACAGTAGCCTGCACGTACGTAATAATTATTTTTTTAAATATTTAAACCGGCACATGTAAATTGCACGTTAAGAATCCTCTTGAAATTGTATGCATCCTTAGTATTGGTGGTAGAGAATTCAATGTACAAATTTTTTTGTGAATGAGAAATAATTATTCATATACATGAGGCCTATTGAACGCAAGGTTAAAAAAAAAATAAGTTATTTTACTTTGTTCTTACAGGCCATCTCGTGTTACTCATGCCATAGTCCTTGAATGAGTATAACACGCAATATTTAACACGTGTAGTCGTAAAGTAGAACATGTAGCAAAACATTTTCGTCGTTATAAGTTTGTATTCAAAATCAAAGGTAGAGAGGGACTACAAAAGGAAGGGGAACCCCTGCACTTGCTAACATTGAATTTCCATAGAAACATAGCTATTGATTAAATTAATCAAAGAACGAGGACACTATAAAAACAGTGTATAGATTTCGGTAATCGTTAATATAAGAGACCTTAGCTACTACAGAAATCAAACAAAGAAAAACCAGATAGAAAACCAATGCCTAATGTGGATGATTCAAATATTTCTCCTTAAGCAGTAGTCGACGCTGTAATTATATCTTAAAGATAATTTTAAACCTCAATCCAACTTACGTCAGCAGTCAATAAACGTAACGTATCAACTATGTTGGAATTTTCCCATAAAACTCCGAAGTAGATCTCGTCCAAGATAATTTATAATTATACAGTATGTTACAAGAATTGTCGAGAGGAATGCGATATACTCGTGACCCCAACGACCCGAGTGCTGTCAACATTTTTATAGATTTATACAAGACGTTTTATGACAATCGGATTTTTAATACCAAGCTTAAGTGCCAATGGAATTTTAAAACGCGGAGCTAACATTATGGAATGCTGAACGAAATAAAGTTTCACTATTCATTTTACTGTCCTCATTTTTAAAGCAGGACTAACCAAAACAGCTTAATTAAATGCCAAAATTCTGGTAAATTTTGACATCGATCGCAAATGTCCAATCAGCTCGTAAAATAAAACATACGATTCCCATATTTTATTTATCTCGAATGCATCGATCACATTTCTCTTGTAAGCCATTACCACAAGTTTGGGCCCGAAAATGTTCATTCACGATTACAAGGTGAATTTTAAAACGCTACCGGGTGAAACATCGTGGTCCACGCGACTGTATCGAGAGGTACTTCTTAAAATTCCAACATTCTCATGATAACGATGGCTTTACTCGTTAATGTTATGGCCGTTACATGTTTTATACGAGCCAACGATAAAACTGTGGATTTTAAACAAAAGCCTTTTATATTTGATTGCACAAGACACTTAAGTTTGCAGGAAAAAATATGGAACGAAAGTTAAAATAAGTTTAACAAGTTATAGTGTTGAAAATTGGCATAATTGGGAAGGAGGATCCTTAAAAAAACAGTTTAATATTGACGTTGAAAAAGTTACGCCATGCAGAATAAAGCGACGTAAAAACATTCTTCTGAAACTTATGGCTTGGTTAATGTACTAAATAAGAAAATATAATAACTGATTAAGGATTTAATCATTATTAATTTAATAATTATGTACTGCCAATACTGCCACTTTTAGTGATTTAAGTCTTCAAATGTTTACCTTTGAAGACTAAAATGTTACAATAAAAATACGAAAAAAATTTTTACCGCTGGATGCTCTGTCATCATATGGTACTTTCAAGCTTTTTATTGTACAACTGATCCCCATTCTGAACATTCCAAGGGTATGACTGTATGATGCACGTGTTTTAATGGCTGCAAAGGATTGAAAATGGTATTTGAATATGAAAGGGGATTTGTTCGTTGGTCTTTTGTGAGGTTGTCAACTCAATGTAGAAAGATGATATAGTCGGCAGTGAAGTAACAAGACTAGGAGCTTTTATGTTTCAGTCTCATATTAATAAGTCAGGAAAATTTTGCAACACTTATAAGTAATAAAGATCTTGATTGAATATGTAAGTTTGAAGTAAGAAGACTTTAATCGTAATAAAATTTATTTAAAAAACACAAAACT
Source organism: Mythimna ferrago (assembly GCA_910589285.2). Taxonomy (NCBI): domain Eukaryota; kingdom Metazoa; phylum Arthropoda; class Insecta; order Lepidoptera; family Noctuidae; genus Mythimna; species Mythimna ferrago. The sequence continues at coordinate 12,820,325 of OU342676.1, read as the reverse complement.
TGAAACGAACAATATAAATTAGCTTATCATTCCAATGATTGATGAAAAATACAGGTAGAATATTTTCATAGTATAGATTATAATCAAATATTTAAATCTGCCTACACTGACGCGAAGTTACGCTTGCATGGAGATTAAAATACATGTCATTGGATTCTTATGACAAATGCGTAGACTCAGACGATTTATATCGACGGTATGTTAATGGATTTAATCAATTCCTCTAGTGCACGGGTGCGTTTACGATGAAAAATGGAAGAAACGCTTTGCATATTATCTAGATGTATCGTTCCCAACTGCTAGAGAGAATGTCCATTTATTATGGGACGAATTGAAATAATGCTTTTAAACTTTCTACGTGTAATCTGTGAATGATAGATTATACAAATTAGTAGCTATCAGATGACCTGTGCAATTAGTTAACTAAAATTTTCTCCATCCATGGCCCATGAAATTGGCGTAATAACCCACGCATCCTCGTAAATTTACAGCCCGAAGGCTGTATAGGGCGAGGCGGCGTGTAATACGAGCGGCAGATATATCATAATCAAGCCAGCATCTAGAATCAATATATTATCTGGGCGGTAGCCAGTCGAACGGTAGCCCAACGTTGCATTACATTAACAAACGACCCGTTTCTAACTCAGCGGCCTTTTATTATAATATTATGCGATATTGTACATCCACTGTAATTACGTGTTGACCTGTTTTATGGTCAGCTAGTATCTAGCTATCGTTTTGCCTGTGCTGTCGTTTATTTCTAGATTATTAATTTCAATGTTGGTTTATTTTAGTATTTTATGGCTATACTTATACTACAAACTGGTTTCCTAGTCCACATGCTTTTTCAATCTCAAATGCTAATCCTTCCCTGACTTATACGTATAAAGAAACGTTGGTTCATGGTAAGGAATAGCGCTCAAGAAAGTTTATGCATGATGCTGCAACAGACATATGTGTACCACCGACCAGCCTGTCAACCTGACAACTTTACGACAGCGTTCTTCTTTACGATTTCCGATGGACAAGACCAAGATCGGCTGTATCCAATTAGCAGGTACATCAATTTCTGTGTCATGGTTATTACTGCCAATTAGGGATGGGCGATACCTACGTCGCGGGACCGCATACAGATCGACTTTTTAGAGCAAGTCGGGATATAGATCGGCTTCATATATGTCCGTTTACGCTCACGTTTCCTATCATTAAATATTAAATACTAATTGTATTACATGCTATTTCTCATATATTTTATTGAAGCAGTATTAATATCATTAGTATACATTTTTTTCAATATAAATGTAAGCACCATGTTCTTTTACCTCTTTTTTGTCGAACACATTACTACTTTAATTATATATATTGTAATGTACGTCAACAATGAAAGTCTTATTTAATTGCCCATGCCTACCATTTTGAATATTCATTTAAGTATTACGTTCATCGACACAACCAACTAGCTTATCTAACATCTCGTTAGAAAGAATCAATTTACGGGGCACAAGGAGAAAATTATTCAATTTATGACTAATTACTGTAATATCTGATTTAAATGAGTGTATTCGAATGATATGAAATTTTATTGTATGGATAGATTGGCTGCTGGTTGCCGGATGCTCGGTTATATAAAAGTAACAGGATTTTCGTAGCCTACAGATATGATATTAAATAATAATTCTAAATCGGGTTTTGTTTTGATCTAATGTTGCGTAATATCTTAGGAACCGTTTTCTGTGTTTTTAGAATATAGAGGACCAGGCAGTCAAGCGCACGTAGCTTGTTGTGAGTGTTAAAACTAAATATTCCATAGAATCAAAGATTGAAAAAAATTAACTAAACGAAGTCCGAAATCAAGTCAAAGCCACGTCAGGTCATGGCATCATACATTTTACGCGAACCATATGAGCTTTCCACCCATGTGTTACTTTATTACCTAATACTGATTGCATAAACATATTTTATGAGGATTGACGTGGTCTAAAAACGGCTTATCGTATATCGTAATGTGCTACGATAATAGTAATGTTGAAGAGAAATTTTCTTTGTTGTTAGTGTTTTCAATTGCACGGATTTAGATTTAAGTACGTTTTTTAACTTATGACTATGAGTCAGTGGGAGAAATTATTCGATGAAGCACAAAGAAGTCAGACCTATGACCTGAGATGCTTATGAATGGAACAATAGACGAAGTAGCATTGTATGCGGAAGCCATAATAAATAATTATTACACTATAGATTCTGTTCAAAGTATGAACCAACATTGACAATGCTTTGTCCTAGAATAACTACAAAAACATTTTACATCCTAACTTTGTTCTATAATCTGCAAGAGATATTAATAATATAGATAACTACAATAATTTTTCATACCGAAGCGATGTCTGTAACGAAGAGTTTCAGCCTATAAAGCAAATTATTCTCGCAGAAAATATTGTCATTGAATAAGATTAATGAATAGGATTACGACATGAGTAATAACAAAAAAAACAATGATGCACCAACATTTAGTCATCATCGCATCATACTCTTGTTTGTATTGTTTGACGTAGAATTAAAGTGAAGAACGTCATTGCAGATCACAAACATGTTTCTAATGTTACAATTAACTATATATATCATTTACTATAAATGTTAAAGTCAACACCTGCTGTTTTTGCGAATGACAAGTATAGATGCCACTAAAAAGTAATTGAATATACATATTTCGAATCCAAAAATGCAGTTTCTAATAGATTTACAAGATTGAAATGAAGTAATGTCAAACAAGGCGATTATTACAGCTATGTCCTTCATACAAGGAAGTGGGTGCTTAATCAAATGTAAAGGCAAGTAGTTGGCATTTACCGCCTTGTGGGTAGGTTAGGTGCCATCCCACAAGAAAGGTGACATTTTCTAGCGTCCCATCATTTCATCATAGATATTATAATAACCCAGAATAAATGAAAAATCCAAAACGTCACAGACGGCGTTGATATTTGAAGAAATTGCTGTAGTAAAATTTTCTAAGCCGACAAGGAATACCCAAAAAAAATCAAAACTGGATTGACTAGAATTTGATGAATTTCCAATCATTGGAATTCCAGCAAATGTCTTACGACAGATGGGGATTTTCTACAGATTTTCCCATGTCTTAAACCTGTTATATGCTCAAGATTTATTTAAAACTTTTTATTATTAAATGTTCTAAAGCCTTACAATTATCTAGGTTCTCAACCACTGGCATTACGTGTCTTCAAAATACAGCCTCATTTGTTAGGATCTAATAATACCGTGTTTCATAAAAAGGCTACATAATTGCTTGTAGCGATGCTAATTTTCTTTTTTAAACCTCTAAAATTGCCTGTGCTAGAAATAGACTCTGCAATTAGGACCAATGTAGTTGAGTCCTATAACCGGTTGATCGTATGTTCGGACCGTTAAGACATGGGACTCTGATTACCCCTTAGTAAATTAAGTATCCTATGTGTCATATTAATGTATTATATTGCCTTACTGCTTGTTTTCTTTACAGGATGAGCAAACTTTATCAAATGTCAAGCTTAGTGAATGTTTGCCATTCGAGGAGTCTCGAGTTACGACCCAATGTTTTCTTATGAGGCATGGCATAACTTATGACCAGGGACAAATACTAAAGAAGTGGAGAACTATCTTAGCAATATCATATTGAATTATGAGCCCAATCACGCACTAGAAATTTACGGATTTTTGTAGACGATCTTGTCTAAAAAACGATTCTGATCAAAATTTTAATTACGTTAAAAAGCCAAAGTACTATACATGGCTACCTGGCACACCTCGAACATTACTGTTTTCTTTTTTCAATTAAAATGTTTCGAAACCCAAAATCGAACGCGGATTGGGATTCCTCGGTTGAAAGCAATACTTCTGATAAATTATCGACTGTGTCGTTTATCACCGGCAACATTGTAGAGGTAATAAAAAACTGTCGGAGCAAAGATGTGTATCTGTTGCTGCTGCGTTCGAAATCTGAGGTAACGCGAAAGTTCTGGTTTTAAAACAAAATAATGTTTTGTGATATACTTACACGCGACGGTCAAATTGTTTATGATACTGATAGTGACGTTGACAAGTTAGTAGAAAGCAAAAAAAATTCAGCAGAGGCTTCACCATTATTATTTTAACATCATCGCACCCAGCGAATATTTTGTGCATTTCTTTTTATCACATCTATTATTCTTTACATCACCTTTTCTTAATCATCATTGTATACATAAAATTCACCCCTGATTTCTAACGTCAATAGCATGTCTATATTCAAATTAACAAACATTTCTTTTATTCCTCCATCAATCTTGAAATACATTACTGTATCATCAGACAAGTCTTTGTCACAATTCACATGTCCAACAAACATTTTCCTTCATTTGACCGATAAAACAAAGTGCTTGCCACATCGCCCCGTGTACCTCGCACACGGACCTCCATCGTCCCTCTCATACTTTTTGCTTGCAGCGTAACCTGGTGGCTGTATCATAACTATTATTTATGGACGGTTTGTTTCGTTTTAAATTTAGTGTAATGATGAGTCTTGGCCGCTGCCGTGCACACTTCAGTTTAATCGCTGCCCGTCTTGGTTATGCAGGTATGGAGTTAGGTTTCGTTTTGTTGGTGTACTGTCGTTTAGGTTCGTGGAAAATGTGTAGAGAGAAGTTTTTGAATACCATATTAATGTTTTGCTGTTAATGAATGATTGTTTTTGCCCAGTAACTGGGTTATGGAGGTCTGACAGGCAGTGGCTCGATGCTAAACAAGGGTATTCAGCCGTATTCGATTAGACAATCGAACTCCACACTAGTTGGAAGAAGGAGCTAAGGGGATGAATAATTATCGTTTTTGAAACACAGATAAGTACTAATCGGTCCTAAACTTTACCATTAATTTATGAAAGACGTTGTCGTCAACTACTGGATTTAACTTTTCAACAAGCTTTTCCACAAGTTTTCCACATAGAACCTCTCTGTGTCCAACTTCATGTATAAACTTGAATCAAATACAAGATCAGAATCATCCGGAATAGATTCTTTAGATCTCAGAAATTTGGCACACGGATAGTCTTAGAATAGGATATAAGATATCTAACCTGGAAATATGTTCCCTTGAATTTTCACACAGGCAAAGCCGCTGGCAGAATCTAGTATTTAATACATTAATTTTAGACCCTTTACTTCAGAGACTCCAGCCCTGGATTGTTAAAATAACTTTGTAACTTTTCTCTACAGAATTGTATTCTCTTTACATGGTCCTATAACTTTTACTGCTTCTTTTACGATTTTGGTTTTGAACAGCAGCACTGCCTCCGGTTAAGATATAAAATATAACTTGATATATGTGAGCCTTGATTAATTTCCCTGGCCCAACAATTTTTTTATCTATCGACGTTTGAAAGGCAAATATTACGAAGCGATATTGAGTAAACTTTACAGGAGAATGGTTTAAAGTTAATTTTTTTATAAAAAATACGAAACGACGAAATAGTTGGATTTAGATATTATTAACATCATGGTAATAGTATCTAAACCCATTTTTTTTCTTCTAATAATGTTATCTTTAAATAATAATAATAATATTTCACAACTATCACACAAAGTCGTCTAGTCCCAAGCTAAGCAGAGCTTGTGTTATGAGTACTAGACAACTGGTTAACCTTTCAATCGTGAGAATTACAGACACAATAGAAAGACAATGGGTGCGCGAACGCCGGCGTTCGCGCGGGTATTAATGAATTAACATACTTATATATTTCTAAAAACATACATACATATTATAGATCACCCAGACACAGAACAAATGATCATGCTCATCACATAAACATTTGTCCTGGGTGGGGATCGAACCCACGACCTCCGGCATAGCAGTCAGGGCCACTAACCACTAGACCAACAGGCCTGTCTAAATCACTCTCCTTTAAAGTTTACTCAATGTCACTTAATAATTTTTGCCTCACAAGCGTCGATATAATTATAAAAGAAGAAACTGATTGACAGACATATTAACGCACAGCAAAAGTACCTAGGAGCGTGAAATTTTATAAAGCTCGCCTACGTCATAAAATTTCCTTTTATGATGTAGGCGAGCAGTTCTTCTTCTTCTCTCGAGTCGATGGCTTTCCTTTCTCTCAAAGCTTTTGAGCTCAGTAGGTTGCCACGCTGGCGAGCACTAAGAGAGGACTTTCCAAAAGTCACCCCCCAAAGGGTTGAAACAGAAGTCCTAAAATGGTATGGACTAAGCCTACTTTCACGCGGCCGAAGCCGCTGGCAGATATTACTTTCATACACGGGCCAAGCAACACAATGTGTAATACTCTATCAAAAGTATAGATGTGACGAATAATTTCTTGTACTAAAGCTTTTAAGTGCATGTATGTAATTTAATTGCTAATGCTATCATCGACTTCAAACACATACGCATACCGGCTTGTAATAGGAAAGTTATAAATAGAGAACTTATCAAAGTTCATGTACAGCCACTCTGTCTCATTGGACAAAGATGAGTACCTATGGAATGTCAGTGTTTCCTGTTATTTTATATTTCTGTGGCTACGCAGTTAAATACAATTGTGTTTACATAACATTTATATCTTTTCATGTTCCTCATCCTCAGTTTATGAGCTAATATTGTCAAGAAACGAAAGAAGTGTTCCTTTAGGGAATCTAAGCGTAGGCGTAGGATTGACCATCTGGTTAAATATGACACAGCAATGCCACTTTCATGAAAATATCAAGCAACACATCGATGAGTAGATACTTCCAACTTTCAGAAAGGATAAAGATAAAAGAGTCAGATTAAAGTGGCAACATTATTTTCAACAATTTCTGACACATTTAAAGTAAAAAAATAGGACACCGACATTGTTTTAGGGCCTTGCTTTCAAGATTAACCACGTATGTTGACATTTGTGAGTTTGTAATGATAATGACCGTAATCGGGCGTTTCCGAGAACGTGGACAGAGGTGCCTCACACAGGAAAGAGCCTTATACAGAATGCAAAGTGGACATCTTTTATGTAATATATGTTTTTCACAAAAACGTTGAGGCAGGTTAGAGAACTTGGCATTTTTTTTTGGAACCCCTTTAAAACATAGGTATTACGAAGCCGGATCGGTTTTTTTTAACTCAGTTTAAAAATCAGCTACACTCACCACTATTTCATAGAAAAACAGGTTTTGGTACGCTGCCATCAACATCAGACTGTACCCAAACATGCCTTTAACATCCAAACCATATCATTATAGTTCATTAAATAAAGCTACCATAAACCCGTATTCTCAACCTCCGAAACATCAAAACAACCTTGTCTATGGTTAAAAAAAAGATCTGGAAGCTGCCCCTCCCCCTCATCTGTGGTGCCTGAGGCTACGGTCCACGTCGACCTTGGTTCCAGGAACGACCCGGGTCAAAAATAATAACCGTTCGCAGCAACCATCAATTTACTACCATCACAATCAAAATAATACAAATTATACTTATCCCTTTTTAGGGTTCCTTATAGGAACTGGTGAGCTGTATTAGGCTCATGTTCGTGATTTGAATTTGTAGTGAGTTTTAACTTTTTAAGATTGTTTCTTTAACTTAAACTCTTCCAATTTTAATTATTGTTGCACTTGGTATCACAAACGCTCACATTTTCGTATCGAATGAAAACTTTGAAGACTTAACTTTATAAAGTGTTTTTTTACGTGCATAGAATCAAAAGAAACTGTTACTCAAAACTCTCATAAATTACTTTTTTTCACCTTTCAAAATCTACACGGGTCCCTCAAACCATAGAATTGGTACAAAATCCTTTTTTGAAAATTCGATTTCAAAATTGTTAGCCCCATAACCAATTGTTACGGCGCACATTAAATGTACAGGGCGTGCTCAATTAAATATGTATTAGCGTCTGTTACTGCTCAGCATTTGAATAAATGCAATGCTAAACAGAATTTGCAGTTGCCTGCTGACAATGAAGCCAGGAGAAGTCTTCGTTGAATGGCAAAGTTTGTAAATATAGGGAACAAAGATCCGTGGAGTTGCATTTGAGAATGTAATTGTATTAATTAGACAAATCTTCACGCTGTTCTCGGCTCTAAATCTTTATTCAATAAGGCAATTAGAAGGGCTTTGAATAGTAAGCTGCTTTGCTACCCACTCGTCATGTTGATTTCCCTGATAAAGATTGTCAAGAAAGGGAAGATTTTAAGCAAAGCCAGCTGAAGTGATTATTAAATGAAGAAATCAAAAATTTAAATATAATTGAAGTTGCATATGTAAACAAAACAGTTCTTTCTGATGACAATCAAATATGTTAGAAAATTCTATAGAACGGAACTCATATCATACATCTACACATCATTCCACACCAAGATTAAATTAAACAATGTTGTATTAACATACCAAAGGCATTTCATCTAAAAAAGATAACGGACAACAGTTAATGATACTGTTATAGGTTAAAAGAAAAATACATTACAATGACCACAATGACAAAGATAAAAAGTAAATATGGGCTCTATTGTTGGAGTAATACTAAACAAAGGTGACATCACGGTGGTACCGAAAGTGACGCTGGATGATCGAATTACTGAAGTGGAGATATGAAAACAATAGGCCTGTTACGGTTTAAGCCGGAATGCTGTAATAGACAGGAATGCTTTAGCTCCTAATATGGAAACGTGTTTTAGTATTCACTTTGAGAAATCTTGATGAAGCATTTTATGTGAGGCTTATCAGAACTGGCTTTTAGACATGCAGTTTTTTGCAAGAAGAGTTTTAAGCAGTCGTAAATATGGTTTTTATTATAGGAATTGAAAGACCCTTTATAAAATTTTCGAACGTTTGAAAGAGATACTTTGGTTTTAGAAAACAAAGGTCAAATGAAGGAACAAAGGTGCGTTATAGGCTATAGGTCAGTAAAAATCTAATGTTCTAACTAACGCCTGAAATAATTTATTGACTTCTCACCTCAACAAAAAAAGAACTACTTATATCTTGACAACCTAATACAAACGCGTGATTAGTTAAACAAACACTCACAATAAGATTAGGGCAAGATTAGAAACAATGAATAATACTTCTTTTGAATTGTTACAAGCACCTGCGAAGCTAAGGTCCTTTGTAATCGGATAGCGTAGTGGCACACGACCAGTGGCGCATGCGCCCACTTCGAAGAACAAATCTGGCTGGATCCTTCCCGGAAATATTTTTGACTACCTACTATAAGATTAACTGCTCAAAGGGTTTGGTGGGTCAAGATTATTATAATTGGAGGAAGGAAACAAAAAGGTAGATGGCATTCTTAAAGTAGATCTCTGTCCTGCAGTGTAAAATGAATAGGATTACGATCATTTGATAAATATAAAAAGTCAGAAACTAACCTAGTATGTGGAACGACAAATATTATTCAGATATCCGGAAAATATTTATAGTAAGACCTCAATATAATTCAAATCAGAATAATTGATTCATAACATGCAAAAATATACATAATTCTACCTGCCATTTACCTAGTACATTAATTCCCAAAAGAGTGAAACATTTTTCCTTAGCACACGCAACCGCATTCCATGTTACAAAATTAGTGGCATGAGTAGGTTCTAGGAAGCGACACGAGAAATTTTATGCTTCTGCGAAGGACTGATGTCTTATAGACCAAGTCTAATTCTGTAATCGCACGATACGACGGAAATACCTGGAGTGTATGCAAAAATACTGTGAGTGCAGGACTGGATACAAAAACTTTAGATTTTGTAGCCAAAATTGTTTGAGTTCTCTAAAATGCTTCCTAAATTTTATTTTTAAAAATCATACCAGGTTTTGAATACGTAACTCGATATTTCTTACTTGTTTTGCAATATACTTTGCCCTAAGCAATGTTCTCTTTCTCAGTACACGATTGAGTAGATTTCATCACTTAGCTCTCATTAAGGCCTTTTATCGAGCACAAAATACAATCGTCGATCAAGCTTATAACAAAGATTAATCCGTTACTTTATTTATCACCTTTAACAAGAACAATTATCACAGCTTGTTTCTAGGTTACGTAGGCGACGACGTTCCAATTAGAATTCTATACGAAAGTTTATTTGCTAATTAGTAAGCACGATTTTATTCATATTGCTAAACTCTTTGGGTAGTGCTAGTCACATCTTCTTTGCGCAAACGCGTCCATACTAGACTTGAGCATGTATACGATTGAGCAAAGTTAAATTCTCTGCTCGATTTTTTTTACATTCACTTTATTCTTCGGGTGATAGAGGTTCTATTTGCTTGAAGCGTATGTTGTTTGATAGTAGCGTTTTGTTTTAATTGTGTGCACATGCTTGCACGTCCCTATAGTGGCGAGGCTTCTGTACTATTATACTCGAGATAAGTCGGTGAATTTTTATATGCCACTCGCATGCTCTCTGCCATGTTAGAATCGAACGACTTCGTTAATACATAGTATAAGGATGGTAAATATAAGTGTTTTATTGTGAAATGGGACTTGGTAGATTTAAAATTCGTAACCGAAATATAAATTCAATAAGTATATTTTAAAAGCATAAAGTTACACTTTGTACCTCAAAAAGTTCCAAGAAAACCTTGAATAAAATGACATAATACAAACCTATGTGAAGGAACTCACAAATACAACAAAACCCATTTCAAAAAGCTATAGTCCACTAGCATTATCGGTTCAAAGCTCCAAGACGATTTGCGACTCGACTAGACGTGTCCTATCTACAGCTAAGTGACTTTGATGGCCTGTTCAACTATCTACTATGATAAAACTCTCGTAAAACGTACAATATGCACAACTTTACTGCTCATGTCTTTGTTATCTTAAAAGTATGAAATGGAGCATCAAGTGTCGATACCGATTTACGATGTGTCGATCGTTTATGAGGTCATAAAAGAGCCTCTCGGTTATTGGTGTAGCTTCATATTTTTTTTTACTTTATTTTAATATTTTAAATGAATATCCTTTAATTTTTCGTTTTCTAAAGGCATCATCAGTTTTTTCAGTATCTTTTCTATGTATTATATTTTTATTTTTATCACCAGATTTTTTTAATACTGTCCAGTCTTGCTTGCAACGCCTCAAACATACACCAACTTAACCTTGACTTTTTCCAACAATTCCCAAAAAGAAAAGTCATGTTTTACACCAAAATTAAAACAGACGTGAAAACCTGCGCACGCGTCTATTCGCGGAACAACTCGCTACGCAGAATTGGAGCGCCTATCGAAAGATTGACTCACGCATCGGAACGCAATATCCGATCACTTCGATGTGTTTGCACGCAACGTGTATTACAATTTCGTGGTTAACGTGTTAGAAAGGTATTTGACCATTGCAGAAGATGTTTGGGCGGTCCAAAGCATTAATCTTTATGGTCTTCGTCAATTTTATTGTCTTTACTGTTCTATTCTTATGGCCGAATCCAGACTTATGGTGTATTCTTATGGATAGGACCTGCTACTAACCTCGATATCACCTTTCGGAAAGCAACCACCGATGTCTACTACAAAGCGAATATACCCAGAAGACCCAATGTATAACAATATTCGTATTAAAGAATTGTCGAGTAGATATTAATTCCATTCGCTCCAATCTAGCCAAAGCTACTAAAAGTTCTAGGTCTTACAGTTGATATCACAATCTAAAGCAAACTCTGACCAAGACGGCCATATCATAAATCCTCGACTACTATATCCTGATGTGGCTCGCTTTTACAGCGTGTTTGACCATCTGATTCATACAGGTTGTTTAACCTAATAGCTTGAAGAGTTATGAGAAAAGATACCGTTGTATGTTACAATTTCCTGGGCAGATATTTTCTGTGCCTACGAGAATGTGAATAAACTTGAGTTTGATATAGTAGTGTAACCGTAGAACACAGCCTAACAAGTACATATGGATAGCAAAAGCATGAGCTCTATCATTGATTTTTTTTTCTTTGAGACACATTTCTTCAAAATTACCAATCCCCAGATTAGAAATGTTTTGTAATTTCACATTTTTTTTATAAATATTTCTCAATTATCTAACTTGTAAAGGCAATTCTGTGTTAGTTTAGGTATGCTCACCCCTTCCGGCCACAGTTTATCTTGCGACATCTACTGTTTACATATTTTTGAGCACCAAAACACGTGGGGATTACATAAATGATGCTAGAATGCCATTTTCTTGGTATTATGACTAAGCAAACGTGTTATGCGAGCTTTATAGCGAGACAGAATATCTACAAACTATTTTACAACATAGCTTTATTGTTAGAAAACATTGAGTCATGTTAGAAGCTCAAATGTCATCGTTTCTAAGTAAAATGTGGAAATTGCAGAATTGAAACTGAAAGGGTACTGAATCAAAGCAAATATGACTCCAAAATTAAAGCATAACATTCGTAATTTAAAAGTAATCAAACTAACAAACCCAAACAAAAGTAGCACATATATTGCACATCGCTCATCCAATATGAGTATATAACCGAGAAATTATTAACCGTACGACATTTTGACAGAAAGCATCTAGCAGACATGAAAATAATGACGGAGTACATTATAATCTCCCTACTTCGAACAGATCCACATCAATTTGCGCTTGCGCAGGTCTAAGGTCTTGGGTTACGGTAATTGATCACTCTAATGTATCTTTTTGTTTACTTGCACCGGAGTTATCAATCAATTGACGTCAATTGGCAGAATGAAGGTTATCGTTGATGACTGCTGCTAGTCTATCTAGCGACTGTGACGTCTGTCGCATTCCTATTAGAAATTTCTGTGATGATTGGTAGGTATTTGACGTATACTTAGGTATATAAAAACTATTAGAGAGCATTGTTATTGAGAATATTCGGAGTTGGGGCGTTATGTAAAATTTACTCTGATACACCCGAAAATATTCAGATAAATTGAATTTTATAGCAGAAACAAAACATTCCGCACCTTTTAAAGTTATAATTATCTACGTTGTAGCAAATTCTGAAATGTCTCGGACATAACAGCCTTAATATTTTGACAGTTGAGAGCAAACTAATTGGAGCTAAATATCAAGGTTCATTCGTTGAAAATATTTTAATTTAAATATCATTTCCTTCATGCTGTAGAATTTGGTCTACAGTATTGTTAGTTAGGTCAAATTAGGTCATTTGGAATATTCAAGTCCTTTTTAAAATCGTGCCTTAATTGGAACTAATTCCTAAAGTTGAATTAATTAGCCAAAATGTATTACTATTAACTTCGCCTTTTGAATCTAGTCAATTTAATTTTGAACGCAATAACAAAACAAAAAAATAATCCGTAGATTAAGTTTTTATGAGACTCACGATTCTAAATAAACATCTCAAAAATACATTGCGAAGGTAAAATCACGTATGTTCTCGCTAAACGAATGCAGATTCGTCGTGATAACGGTATTCGGAGTGCGAATGTGGACGTGAGATGTTTGAAGTCCATAACCTAGTATTTATAGGTAACAGGAAACTATTCCAAATGGCCTCCTATATGTTTTTATTATTTTCTCTGATTTCACGCCAAACCCGAGAAAGTTGAAGCAAGAATTTCTTCAAACTTAAATGCCAGATAGAAATCAAGATAACTATATGTAAGTCTATACAATAATTTGGAAATTAATTCAAGCACATACCGAAGAATTTTAAATGCAGTTGCAATGACACAGAAATTAAACGACAAAATATAAATTAACCCTGATTACAACAAAAGAAATATTTTGTTGTTATAATCAAAATTACAATCAGTAAGGAAGTGTTCTTAACCTTTGCTTGTCATTACAATTGCGATAAATATTGTACAGGTAAGCAATTCTTTGTAAAACCCTTATATTATTGTTATTAATTTAATTATCATTGATCTTAGATCAACAAACGACTTTAACCTTCATATGCGTCAACTTGAGTGCTTTTAAATTCTATTATCTTTGGATTTCTTTGGATGATGGATAGCTATTCACTATTCAGTAATCTTTCAAGCATACTGTTGACTTTTGAAGCCAAATATTGCACAAAAATTACATGAAAACACACAGCATCTTTCAGAAATTGACTTCCACCAACCCAAATGACAAGTATCTTTTACCCCACGTTATTATTTAATTCAAACGATGAGAAATTAAAACTGAATTGCGTTCAACTTCGCTTCCTGACTGAACTTTGATCCATCAAGTCTCGTCTCATTGCGTGCTCAATTCGAAACAATACCGCAACCACTTATCTCTTATCTCTATATCAGCGCACGATCGCATTCCATCGTTATCTGCTGGAGAAGCCACTAAACGAGTGTTTAATATGCCTTTGAGCACATAAATTACGGATAGCCCAGTTTCATTTAGTTTCATCACATTTTCATTATTAGGTTGAACTTTATTTGGGTTTTTTTAATCTTTGTTACATTTCTTTAATTATAACAGCATCATTTTTTTCTTCTTCTCCTGATTCAAATATATATTTGATTAGTATATTTTTTTTCGTATTGTATGTATGTATTTGTGTTAATGTATCTTATTAGTATTATTTCTGATGTTTGTACATTGACAACCCTAAATCTATCTCCTTTCTTTGAGTCCATCCAAAGGTTGTCTGTAAGAGATCGTCCTGTGTTTAATACTTTAAGGCCCTGTACGATAAGACCGCCCATTGTACACTCATTTTTTTAAATGTTTGTCCTGTATTTTTGTGTAAGTGGTGTACAATAAAGAATATAATAATAATTAAAATCATCAAGTGGTACAAATTTTTTTAAGATATTTCGAATTTCGTCTACAACTAAATTAATATGAGTAACTCATACTATAGTAACTCATTCGTATAACAACTATGTAGGTACATTTCAATACATTTATATGCATTCGAGTAGGTATGTCTCTCGAGCGAGATAAGACTTCAACCTTTGACAATGGCAATATACATTGTATTTATTGTTCACTATTAACTTGCATAATAGACAGTAGAGCGATATTATCACGTTTCCACTCTAGATAACAATTTCACATGAATACGGTGCTTGAATAATTTTATATTCATCAACCTCTCATTACAGGAAACACTCGAACCAAAGTGCTCTTGAATGGTTCATTGGAAGTAGATTCTGCCAGCGACTTTGCCCACTTAAAAGTAGAAAATTACCCCAAGGAAACATTCCTGGGACAATATGTAAGGATACTTATTGTTCAGGGCATAGGATGTGTAGTCCATGACATGGACTATCATCATCATCATTTCAGCCGATAACTATCAAACATACATATAAACTTTTGCCTTTATAATTTTAGTGCGAAGACTACGTTTTACATTAAGTGTCAAAAAGTTAAACGGGATGGAAGTTATTGAGCGTTTAGCAACAGTAGGCAATGTTACGGTGAAAATACATAAAAAGGGTCACGGCAATGCCAAATGACATTTAAATCCATGAACTTGATGGTCGTGTACCGCTACAGAAAGTCCAAATGACATACAAAACGAGGCTAATTCTGTTTTCTATTCCCACCGCTGTCAATATATTGTATTCATGTACAGACGCTCCTCCCCCGCGAGTGGGCAGAACTTTATGATACTCAACTGTGTTTTCCATACCAAATACAGTTTTCTCGAAGATACTGAGAACTTGAGTGACAAATCCACTTATAGTTCGCGATACTAAATAATTGCAATTAAATTAAACACGTCTTCACGATTAACAGATAATGTATACTGACCACACATTGATCGTGAGCCCCAAGATTACATCAAAAGCAAATAAGGCGAGCCAATTTCTCAGCCAACGTCATAAGTTTTTTTTTTTTTGCTATTTTATTCTGTTCCACTCCTGGGTAAAGGAGCGAAGGGCGACTCCTTCCACTTATCGCGAGCCCGCGCTTCCTTCGACATAAGTTAATTAAGTTAAAATTAAATCCAATGACATTGCTCCAGTGATACAAGCTAAAGCGTTTATCGATGGATATCCGATAAGTAACAGCTGCCCTCGATAGACGATGAAGTCAAGTTGAAATTATCGACAACATTGCCTTCGTATCAGCACATTAAAATGAAACTGATCGATTGATGAACCAAGATAAACCATTAATACGATACAAAGTAAGTGCTTTGAGACCTGAACGGCAAATTATCGCGGGAAACACACACACTGGTAATGTTAAATTAATTTTTAGCAGCTCAAGGTATGATTAAGTTAAAAATATTTATGTAAAGACCACAGCAAATATATAATAAATTTGAAGGTTTTCAAGTTGTTTTAACGATTTTAAACTTGTTTGAATGTAAGAACATAGATGACAAACTAGACACGCATTATATTTTGGTAATTATACAGTTTTTTGTTGATGTACCTATTAAATATTTAGCTTATTTTGCTTATTATGTATATGTTTTAATGGGCTTTCAATTGAAAATGTCATCAGTACAATCGCTATTGGTCTGAATAATCCTCTGATGAATTCCAAGAAGGAGGTACTAACCTCGAGAGCCTCCTGTGCTGTGTGGAGGTACTCCCTCAGCATCGCTTCCTGAATGCTGAGCCATTCTAACCTCGGGTCTTCCAACTGCGTCACCTCTGTAACAATTTTTATCATTATTATCAGCTTTCTATAATACAATTAAGATTCGCGTTTAATTTGTCTAACAATTTTAAACTATTCTTAAGAACGCCTACATTTGACGATAGATCTATGCTTTCTGTGTCGCGCCATTCATCATTACTTCAAAAGGTCAAACTTCATGGCTTACCCAACATTGTTTTTCTTAATCTTACGTAGTTATTACTTTGAAAATCTTGACCTATTTGATCAGAAATTACTCAAAGCAAAATTTTAATCATTCCGATTTCTCCGTGCTCAATTACTTGAGACAAATAAGCGGTAACCGCAAGCCAATATGCGAACGAGATTAAGGTCCTCTTACTCATCGTCAAACTATGCGATACGGCTGCCGATTACCAGCCGATTAATGACGAGACCGAGGTAGTGTTTGATAATGGTGGCATTCAATAAACACTGATAGCGATCGCTTTTACAGCCGATAGTGACATTTGGTACGAGGCTTGGCGTGATTGTAAATTCACGGTCGTTTATCTGAAAAACTGATTGCAAAGTTGACTGTATTTTTGGTAGTCAATTCTATGTTGATGATAACTAAATTTTTTTCAGATTATTGCCATTTCGTAATTATCACAAAAACCAGAGAAATCAAACATCTCACACGGTACTGTCTCCTGCTGAGCTTTAGACATTTACTCTGACAAAATCATCTTAATAAACATAACTACTCTTACTAGCTGTATCAAATAAAATGACCTACACTAAGCAAATGATCCACATTTAGTCACAAAGCACATAGCGACAGGAACCAATCATAGAGTCAGCCATCATCGGGCAGCTGCATTCCGCCATCATTCGCAGACCGCGTGACATACAAAGTACGCATGCGGCGATCTTTCAATTATTATTCTCAATTCTGAACCCGACAAGGCCGGAACAGGCAGATTGTTACTCACTTTATATCAGATTAGAGAAACAATGCCGTCGAAATTGCTATGTAATTTGGCTACTGTTCGCGATGAAGGTTAAGTGATACTGGTTAATCAAATAGGTAACGAATAAGCAACTCATGATTAATGATTCTTTCTGATCTATAAGAATTAAAATCTGATTGTTGTTTGGTAGATGACTACTAGACTCTTTTGCATCTGAAAAGCTAAATAGTAACCTAGAGTACGTTACGTTTTACCGTAGACATGAAATAAACTATATCACTAATAGAATCCGATCCTATGTCTGGCGAGAAAAGACACGGACAAAACGTGCCCTGAAAACATTACTATAACACAAATTTTAAGGTGTGAACAATGAAATCAAAGTCACGTCGCATTTAATTATTCAAAGTGCTCCTTTCGAAAACCGATAATAAACAATATCAAAGTTGAATCAAACCCGAAGGACCATAAACTAGTAAAGCACGTGACTTTGATTCCTTTGACGGTAGAGATTGACCACACACAGTCAAAATTATTGATATTCAACCTCACGAAGTTAACGCACCTATAAACTATGTGACTGATGTGACTCCTCTAAAAAGACATGCAAATGCAAGCGATGCCACCATTGTTGAATAATTAGTAAACAATCAATGAAAATTCTATCATAAACATCGTGGAATTCTATTACAATTTTAAATGAAGTCCTGACGCTGAAACTGGTAACGTATAAATAATATTAAATGCAACCAAATTGAATACCTACTACTCAATTCCAATTAACCAAGAAAGCGAACTCAAAGCATCAAATGAAATTCTCAACAGAGCGCGGTGTAAAATAAAAGCTGGTATGAAGCGTATAAATATTGCGGGCTTATGCAGAAAATAGGTATGGGGGAGATCGCATACCTTGATAAAGAACATGGATGCTGTAAACTAAATATGTAAAGTGGTGGAGGCATTAACAAAGTAACATATGCATATTTACACAGGTATGCAAACCACCAGGTTCAAAGACTTAAATACTAGAAAAATATTAAAATTAATTGCACCGCTCATTTTAAACAAGTTCCAACTTCATTATTGCTTGTCCTTTTCTACTGACAACTGTGATACGATCGTTAATGAGTGTGTCAATGTTTTGTTGATCTTGTAAGATTATTTCATTGCCAATTTGTCTTTGAATCGGCATGTTAATATTTATTTTATTTATGCTATAATCTCCATGTGATAATCTTGGTCGGTCTCGGTTATGGATGTTACTTAAATGTCAATTATTTCTCATTCGCTTTGCTCTTTCATTTGCAATCAATGCTTTACTTACTGTAAATTAAAATTACTTTATTACTTTGTTTTTATCTGCAAGATTTGAATTATCTGTTTGCCAGTATGCCTTCAGCAGAATTATTTAGTTACTTGAACACGGTGTGCGCGTAGGAAATTTTCTCAAGCAAGTCCTAACATTCCAGTGAATTTATATTGACTCGCATACAGTATCTAACAGCGCAGGCACAAAATATATATGGTTCTAGAAATATAAACTAGGATCCTTAAAGCTTTGTGTAGGAAAATGTTCAAGACACGGCTTGTCCGAAACCCCCAGCTCCGAAGCACGTAGAATCTAAAGGAGACGTATTATTTGAATGAAAGCTATCAAGATCCCATCTGAATACTGGGAAACTTGAACTGGGCAGCGTGAACCTCTTTAATCATTAAACGCTATATTTAATGCGAAAAATGCATAGCTAGAGGAGCTTCGAAGTAGATTGGCTTTTATTTTCATTATTACGCTAACGACGGGCCACGTTAGTGATGAATAATGTTATCCGCAAGGCATTCTTCAAGAAATGAGCTTTTAAATGATGGGCGAAACATTTGTAACGTCGTGCATTTTCATATCTAATTTGACCACATTATTTAGCCGTTTTACTACGCCACTTCCAATGTAATTCGCTATTATGGCGACGTGCTTAACTACGTAAGAGATATAATTTCGTACGTGTTACTGTTTTATCAGGAATTTCTTTACGATCGGCATATATTGTAAGACTGTAATGGTACGGTAAATTCCTTTGGGTATGCTGATCGTGAGGTTCGACTAATAAATTCACATATTTCATTTATCCTTTAGATACCGTCAATTTGAGACAAAATAGTAAGACAATAGATGCGCGAACGCCGACGATCGCTTGGGGGCTTGGGGTTTAATGAATTAAAATAACTTGATAAACATTTCATTATTTTCTTTACATTTTTTTTTTATTGTTGATAGGTTCGCGCTTGACCGCTATCTCACCTGATTACTTCTATAAATGAATTTTAAAATGGAAGTCATCTAAAAAACTCAGTTTACTCCTGAAAATTTGTTTTCGACAGCCCATTTTACCTACACTTAATCAACTGGATTCAGAGATTCGACTATAAATAATAATAGCGTTGCAATTGCACAAACAGTAAACGAAACAACCATAATATGTAATTAAAATCAAACATTAAACGGCAATAGAAGAGAATCTTAAAATGAGTAACACAGTAGTATCTAATAAAATACAATCAAATAAATATTTTTAATTATCAATTAACATTGAGGAGAATTTATGCGATGGCGTCGATGCTATGGGTAAGCTATCAAGCCATCTACACGCGTAAAACACCATAGGTACCACAAACGAGTTGGGAGTCATTTGCATTTTGTATTGAATATTGCAAATGGACACCGTAGGGCTACTGTGCAGGAATTTATGAATATACAAAGCGTTTTTGAGTTATTTTTGCACGAGAGTTGGATGTAGTGAGTACTGACTGTATTTTTACTTGGCCAAGTAAAATGTATGTAGTCATATGGAAGGTAGTCATTATTTCCATGAATATAATAATTTTAGTTTTCATTGATGCAAATTACATGTGAGTCACAGGAAAATATAAATGAAATTGTAAATATGTATTAATAAATTCTATTCAATTGCCTTGACTTATCTTTAAAGCTTGTGGTATTTCACTTGAATTGTCATTACGCATCATAATTTTTTCACTGTATATAGAAATTGTTTGACTAATAAAATGAATATAACATAAAACAGTAATAACATCGTCGACATAGCAACCCTATAACGATATAAA
Source organism: Mythimna ferrago (assembly GCA_910589285.2). NCBI lineage: Eukaryota > Metazoa > Arthropoda > Insecta > Lepidoptera > Noctuidae > Mythimna > Mythimna ferrago. The sequence goes on along the minus strand of OU342676.1, from coordinate 12,799,739 downwards.
AGTAAATGTGACACAAAGCTGCATGCACTCATGTAGCCTACAACTTATGAGAACAGCACTCTACACTACAACACACTAAATAAACATCCAATTTTCTCCCAACACGTTTAAATTTAGTTAAAAATATAAACTGTAATAAGTTTAAGTAATAACAAAAGTGTAAATTGTTATTTAAATCGTGTTTAATTTAAAAAGCGCGCAAGCCTGTTTCTCTTTTGTGATAGGATCAGTAATGAAACCTATTTGAATTCTTTCGCATAATTTGTTCTGGATGCCTTTGTATAAATTAGCTGAAGACAAAATATTCTAGTTCTTGTAACATTACCCAGCAAATGCTTTTAATGAGCTCAGAGGATATATTTATTTGCTGGAATTTACACGTTTTACAGTCGACGACATAGATGGCAGCACGCATTTCTAAATTGCTACCGTACAAATGTTTCAGATTAATTTTAGTACACGTCAATGATGCGAAAACCCAGATTTTAAAGCAAATATTTATTGTTGCAGGTTACAGTTCAATGTTTATTTTCGAAAAGTCAATATTGTTTCTTGTAAGACAAAGTTACTTTGTGTTATTCCAATCAACATGAAAGACAACCTATACAGTAACGTTGGCCAATCCGCTTTTAGAAAAGTAAAAAAAAATACAATCTCTTTAAGTTAAGGGTATTTAATTGGACAAGTCAGGTAATCATGATATTAAAATCTGTCAATAACCTTTTCTATTAAGATCCAGTAGCGACAAGATGTCTATAAAAAAAAAAACAGTAGATATTCTATTTCCTTCAGAAAAGGTAAGGTAGTCACAAAAATTCGGAGAATCGTATCAAAAATATTTTTAATCTTATCAGAATAAACATTGTTGATAAGTTACGTCGCAGACTGTACTTAAACAATAATTGCTGCATTCATACCTATTAATTCATAACAGCATTGATTAATATCACATGACGTACTTTCATCATCGACTGGAGTAGTAAGAGTAGTATTAACGTCCGTGGAAAATTAGATGACATAACATTTTAGAGTTTTTCATGCAAATGAAACGGTCTTACTCCTTCGACTCGTAAATTCTCAACGCTAGCCACCATTACTGTAGAATACTGCAGCGAGCGACGCGACTCCTCAGAAATTAACACCGAAAAAACATAAAAACTAACAAGCTACGATCAAAAGCCGATCCGATCAGCAAGAGTTGATGGGTGGTCTCAAAAAAAAAGTAAGAAAATGGCGGAAAAGTTCTACGGTCTTCATAAATAATGCATAAGAATGCGTGAGCGTCGTGCGAAAATGTACAGCGTGCGTTTGCGCACACCGTTATCGGGTGTTCGCGGGTCGTCAGATATCGCGCGTTTTCCATCTTATAGCGCGGTCATTATTGCCTTTTTACCTTTTATAGCGTCGTGTAGATAGATAACTATATTGTCGTGTTGAAAGTTTTTGACAGTCGCCATAAAGCCTGTTAGAAGTCATTTATAAACTGGATTTAAGTTGCTTCTTTAAGAATAATTTACTGTTGTAAATGTGATTATCTTATTAGTTTGACATTGCCGAGCCCAGTTTTAGTATGTTCTCAGCTTTGCTGTAAAAGGCGGAACGAAATATGGTAATGGTAAAGCTGTAGGAACATTACTTTTGCCATATTTTTTTTTATAGAATCTTGGCACTAGTTACCAAGGTTTTTAGGCCATGACTTATGCATTTTAAATTGTTCGTTTATAAAATCTTCGCAGTTAAGTACTGTGTAGTTTAGATTTTCTGCTCAGGAACTCTTTATTCATATTATTCATACTGGGCATTACGCATTATAGAAATGTATTAAAAATTCAAAACAACACGTTTATTTTATCTGCATGTGAGATTACACGGTAGCAAAGCAATATCTATGCAACGACTAATCAATTCAATACGACTCACGAAGATACATTTGCGTAAATAAACGATACGTAAGCATTCCATTCATAACACGACTTATTTAGTGCTCCGCCATAGAATAATCTAAGGATTCACATAAAAACATATTATATCCACGAGTCACGACTGCACGGACGTGCATCCCAACATACGCGCAACGCCATCTATTTTTCGTAGTGTGACGTTAAAACTCTTGCGCATTTCGATTTCAAATATCGAATTCAAGATGGTGGCCGCAACAGTCGCAACATTCTATAGGCTAGACATGAATCAACCTGTTCAATAATTCATAGGGAATAACTAAAGCACCGTGGTACTTCATAAGCCCCCCGCGTAGTATATTTTTCACTCGACATACTGAATTATCCAGGGGATAATAAATAAGAGTTAGCCTGTTGTAACCGGTACAAACAATTCATTGTGCTAAAATGAATTATTGCATTGTTAATACAGGCCCAGTATTTTGCTACTCAATAAGCTAATCTTGATATAGGTAAATTTCTCGGACGAAAATTCGATAGACATGCCAAGCAATACAACTGGTTTTTAAGATATTGTCAATGTCTAAAAATACTTTCTTATTAGTATGCAATGAACTCTCCCAAATGACGAAACTATATAACAATATATGTTATATTTTAACATTATATTCTTAAAGACGATTAATCTCAATATTCAAAACACATGCTACTACAAAGAATACTGAGAACAGATTAGGGATCTGTTTTGTTGTAAAAACTGCCAAATAAAACAACAGGTGTTACTCACGATTGACATGATTGATGTAATAACGTCCAATCTGTGGATCGTAGGCCTCCTCCCATCCAAGAGGTAGCTCATTGCCAATGCAGTCCGCGAATGTCTGTGGCTTAGTATATCTGAAACAATAAACGTTTTTTGTTGAGTCTCGGAAACGCTTGCGTACTGTGATCCTAGAATCGAGGCTAGTTAGGAATGTTTTCTTGTGATATTGGAACAGATTGCTGATGAGAGCTTTTTGTGGCACAAAAAAATTTATCGGTGTTATATTAGTTGGTTCTGCATCATATTTTGGCATTTAATTAAAGTAAGCACAAGTTTCCGAAAGCTTTCTTGACTGGAACAGTAAAAAATGCTTAACTCTTATTAAAAACAGAACTTAATTTTAAAACTTACAACACGCTTAAGAACAGTCGAGCAAGTACAAAACAAAAAAAGCTTCCCATAGAAAGCCTTACATCAGCGTTCTTCCCACGAACAGGGGCGAGCCTATTACTGAGCTTCTATAACTATCATTAAGGTAAAATAATAATAAGCTCCAGTTATTATTTCGAATCTTTCGACTGGATAATTTCACTGGCCATTCGGTAACGTGGACTGGTTGGAACGATTCCGTATTTACTCTGTGTGTAAACATGCAACTGGCCTCCTTTAAACCAACCAATTTTGTTTTAGACGTCTCACAAAAATTCGACACCGATATCTTATGTCTTTAAGAGCTACCAGTTCGAAAATAGATTAATCACCAGACCGTTCAAATCGTTTAGCCTTCAATCAATTTAGAAGTTACGGGATCAAGAGGACGCGGTCAATATCATTGGATTTATACCAGTCGAAATAGAACCTCGTTAGTCAATCACATCGTTCAAAATAGAGGCAATTAGGTTACGAATTGCTGCATTATATAGGACGAAGAAATCGCCATGAGTATTAAAAGCGAGAATATATTTTACATTAAAGATTTTCAGATTCAAAATGCAATTTTACGAGCGCGATGGCATTATAGATAAAACATAGTATCGTACAAAAAACAGGTGCAAGTTTCTAGATTCAAGTTGTGCCTAGGCGTGCAGATAATACAGGCAGGTTGTGGCATGAGAATAATTAATGATGGGCGATGCGGGTGCCCGGGAGCTGGCGCGCAGGGCGTGGTGCGCTGGCGCCGCCGACCTGCTCCACTGCTGCTACAATTTCGATCATGATTCACGTACAACCAGTTCACCAACAAAAAGCGGACACACTCGCATTTCCGATAGTGACGAAATCAACCGAACGCCGCGTCTCATACGCATCCCACTTAACGGTTTTCGTGACTTTTAATATGGCGTTTATACGGTAGTCGGTTATTAAATAAGATTCTTCGGTTAATTGGCCACGTTTATGTCCAGTTCGGTGTACGTGCAACTTTTGAAATCGACGTTTTCGATGTTCGCGTGATTCTGTTTTACCGTTTGCTGGTTGTTTTACAGTAAGCAATCAAGTAAAGGCTGTTTAATGAGTGCGTATAACTTCGTGTAAGGTTATATTCACATGCAATTATAATAAACACCTTACAGCTCAATTTAATAAATATTTTAATATGTACATACATACATTCATAAACAATAGCACAAGCATAAAATATTTAAAAATTGTTAGAAATCAAGCGTTACAAAAACGCTAAGTATACCTAAATCCTTTATTTGCGTTATAACAACATATTGAGATAAAGTCGAGAGGGGTAAATCTTCAATGGAAATTCGTTACTCCTTCCGCACAGCTACCGAATGCGGCGTCCATTTCAAAACACGATCACTCTTATCGAGGTGAGGGGATAGAGGGCGCGTGCGTGTGCGCATCCAATGCATCGGTGTGGGAGCAAGAGGGAGATACAAGAGTAGTAAAAGTGAGCGAGACAAATAGAGAAACAATGTTGCTGCGTTATGGGAGAACGGCAAAACCAGTCCTGTCAGCGGGACGTCAAGACGAGTCGAGTTCTCGGAAACGGTGACCCGTGTCACGGAATCCCTAGCCGCACACACAGGCACACTTTCACACACACGCGTCGCGCCCACGTAAACGAAACACCGACTCCAATCAAATACCTCTACGACAGAATTATTGGTGCTATAATAGATAAACATTTAATTGTTTCTGGTTCTGTGTCACTAAATCTGCAAACACCTTACCGAGATTTATTGCAAATGGTTAGCAAGCAACTCATTTTTACACATCATAAGGTCGCATTCCTCGGATAGTATTGGAAAAAAATTATCAACGAATAATGATTGTATTGTTACATTCTATTTGTAGATAGAAATGGAAGTGTTAACGTAATCTTCGTAGATAATATTTTACACTTCATAATTATCTTGAATGGAATTCCAATAATACTTATCGGAAGCAATTGTCTAGAATATAAAAACTATTGCCAAAAAGTAGTTTTAGTAAATCAAAACTTTGTTTTATTAGATATGTTCTTAATACTTATTTGAAAATCACGCCATCTATCGAAATATGTTAGAATTCGGCTACCTGTCTTGAGCGCTATGTTCAAGCAAAAGTCAATAAGAGCTATGGCTAGGGCCAAAGGCTCTCTCTCATGGTCCTTCATACTGTGATATTCAATCAGTTGGTTACAGATTTGAGATTTAAACATACCTACTACATTCCGTTGTTTGTATAATATATAGTAACCTAAAGATTGTATAAAAGATATACATATTATTAATCGCTACAGTGAACTTCATAACGATCAGTCAAAATTCTAACAAATGTGGAAGTCATTAAAATTCTAAATGTTTTGTTTTGGTTTTTAATTGGTGAAACAATTAGGGTCTATTAAATTACAATTTTACATCAGTTAGTTGCTACAATATTGTAGTAAGAATGCATAAAGCATAAACAACTGTACATTATACATATTTTGAAGAAAACAACATTGTCCTCTATTTTTTTGCAATCACGTCCGACTCACAATTATATAATTTGTTCTACTTTACCTCACTCTCTGTACAAGTTTTCACATATAATACAGTTCGCAAGAGAATTGAGTTCACACACAGCTGTATCGCGTAATCGATGCGAATAAATCCGCGAGCTATGCCGTGCGATATGCCAGTGCATCACAGTCTCATTGGAAAATAGCGCGGGAGAAGGCCAATGTACCGCCGTTCAGCAGCCACAAATAGAAACACGAAGGTTGCTGCCCGCTTTGGACTATTTAGTTACATGCCCCTGCAGATTTTAACGCCATTGCAGGTGTAAAACCTCTACCAAGTTCCTATATTCTTAAAATCCAAACGTTATTTCAAAATAATATATCAGTCAAATCTCGTTAATGTCTTCTCAACACGCCAAAGAACCAAGAGGCTCACCGTAAATCTAAATGATTAGACTATTAGTCATGTGTTATCCAAGTATCATTTCGAAAGTCCAATGACCAAATCCTGGATTACGACAAACTTGGGGCACGTCTGGTAGGAGGCGGTGCCATGCTGTCTCACACATATCGACCGACCGACAGACGAACACGCACACCTACTAATGCTCTATAAATACCGCCAGGGAAATATTTTAATCCGGATGGCCCGTTTAATGCACATTCCTTGGGCTTCGGAACAATCCCGATTTTTTTACTCCTTTACTCCAAGAGGGCATTGCCCTACTTAGATTTTAGTCCGTAAGATAATCTGTCATATGAAACTGTGTCAGTAGACACGGCTAAGGATAATTATGTTAGGTGAATAACCTGTTCCTTACAAAGTTATAAGTAGGTACCTAAATTCCAACGACGTGATGTCACGTATCCTATGTGCTTATTTAAATAAATCCTTATGTGCTGTTGAAATATACTCACGGACAGGAAGATTACAAACCTTCCAATGGCCAAAAAAGGAATCGAGTTAGGGGTCAACGTGATTTCCTCTCGCATTCCGTTCGCCTGACACATTCGTACAACGTTATAATCGAATTAAACACAACTTGCAATTAATTCGTCGAAGCATGCCGACCGGATGATCCAATGCGTGAATATAAAATTTATATCTGAACCGAACCATGCATTAAAGTAACCACACATATAAACATTGTTCGCATCTTGCGTCACGACCAATCACCAAATTTATCCACCAAATTGCCTGAGCAATCATTCGAAAGTGGTAATTATGTATTGATGGTAAACGCAGCAGGCTAATGTGACGCTATGACGTCATACGTTATTCGATCATTGACAAACGGACATTCCAACGCCTAGTGTTAACTGTGTTGTTGAAACGCACGTCACGTCATTCCCTCCAAGGTCTCATGCTCGTCTTGAGAGACTTGAGAATATACACATATTAAGTGCTCCGATCTGAATAATAAAGCTCTCTTGACCCTAACTGCCTTTGAAATCTCGAAATCCTTCTTCTTATTTTAATGAATTATGAGCTTCATTAGCAATATTTCAAGTAAGGAAGTTTAAAGCTGTCATTAACAGGTTATTTTCCATTACTTTTTGTCTATTATTTGAAATAATTTGAAGTATAGTCAAAATAAACTCGCACATCGATCGTAATTTATACAATTCAATGTTGCATGCTGTCTGTAGAAGTGACGGACGGACGGACAGCGGGTTGCATAAACACTGAATATATAGGGTTTCCGTTTGAATCACGCCGCATACCAGCCGCCTTCGTCACGCCGCCAAGCGGCGCGTGCGACACAATATCATGAGTATCACGACTCCGCTCACAAACATTCGATAATACGATACCTAGTCTAAATAATGTCTATACAGAATGACGAATTATCCGCCGCCCGCTTATAATATCGCCGAGACTCAGGAATTTCTAATTGATATTGCATTGTGGTCACTCCCATTCTGCTGCTTGTTTGAGTAATAAGTACCTACAGTTTGATGAAGGAGATTAAACGCTATAAATCTCGATACAACTCGGACACGACGTTGTAAAAATTGTCGTAGTAAATCAGCTAGTACTCTAATTCGCAGGAACAAAACTTTATGATCGTCGTAATTTATTATTGTATTTTTGTTATTTTTAACGATGCATGCTAATTAATTAAGCGAATGTTATAAAAACTACCCATTCATCGACTTGACTGACCGGTTTTAAAATTTAGATACATAAAACAGAAGGGTACGTCTAATATTGAGAAAACATACACATACATCAATTTTGATGATATCTGTGGCATTCAAATCTTCTCATTATGCAAATATGCAATAGTTACAGAATGTAGAAAAGCAATCACAAGGAATTGCTCGTTGCAACTTCGAATACCGCCCTCGAAGTATGGCAGAAATGTTGCTAATGGCTTGTAACGATGTTTGCCGGCAACTTCACGACTGCACAAATGATACTTTCCCAGCGGTAGAAAGTCAAACATTAGGTAGGAATGGCACCAAAGCGGCTCCATTCACATATCGTTGTTATTAGAGCGGTGTCAAGACCGGAAAGTATGGATTAAACAGAGGACAAACAAGCAGATATCAATGTGCGCGAACGCATCGCCAATGAATGGGAGGCGCCGGGCTTCTGCGAATGTTTGTTGAGGAACAAAATTCCTCGCTCCATTGTTTCGTGAATGATCGACCGCGTGGAATGGGGTCGGGGAAATATTTGCGATTTTTACTGCTACACACTGTTGCCAATTTCGTTGGTAATACTACAATGCAGCAGGAAAATGTATTCAGCATTGTAAATGCATGAAGGCGACTAGAAGCATCCATTGCAAATGGAAAACAGCGGAAACGAAGCGTTGACAAACAGTAAAATAAATCACAATTTGCATGGCAGACTATGGGAAAACACAAGCAAAGGATTTAAAGCTTGCTCTAATAAATAATCTAGCTGTAATAAAGGTAAAGACAAGGGAGCAGCTTGATTTACAAATACTATAGAAAAGTTACCAAATGAATATACTGTAAACACAATCCATCGCCGCAAACAACACTATCACCTAATCGCTATTAAATACAGGTGTTTTCGCATACCACACCGCTTACGATCATTTTCAAATTCACAAACCCAAATAGCTTAGTATTGCTAAGGAACAAGGTACATATTGGAATGAGAAAATTGTTTATCTGTTGTCGCATATTTCGCCCACGCCCAAATGGCGGGTCGTCAACAATTTATTCAAAATCAAGGATTTGTGCCAGTTCGCCTCACTGTGCCTCTATTTATGGACACCTAAAAATTAAACCATTCACGGTATTAACTTCGGCAATAGGATATAAGAATGTACAGATATAAACCATATAATTTGAGAGCAAATAAATTGGAATGAATAAAACGAAATAACACCTGCTCGAATTTGCATAAGTTTTAGATCATAGTATATCAAAACCTTGATTTATATCTATCTCAATTATTGCAGAGAACATGAATGTTAGTGAATTTTACTATCACCGTAGTCAGGTATCTTCTAAATATCAGGATTACTATAAGAATTAAACTCGTAAGTATCATCATAGACAAAAATTGCTAACGAACATCAGTCACCTTATTAAGTGCGTCGTTAATTACTTTCCGATAAAAAAAAGACTTTCTTTAATGAATACGCCCGTAAATAACGATATTAATTTTTATTAGACGTTTTTAAGTCGAATAGCGGTAAAGTATCGGTTTCGTTCCATCATTCGACAGATTGGTATCGTACATTTTACTGTAGACATTAAATCGTCCCAAACGTTTATAGAGGAAATATTAAATAGGCAACATTCTTAAGCCAGCGACGTCTGGGCGTCCTCCGATAGCTAATCAAACACTCTTATGCAAATCAAGCAAATAGTTACACAATTTTATGAGCGACGACTATCGTCAATTTATCACTCCCTATATGGAGGGACAAACACGCAGAAATTCCATCCGACCATTCTGAGGCCCGCTATGTCGACACACCATATTTTGCAAGTTTATTATTGCTTATGCTAACTTCATGAAGTTATGGAGCGGCCGATACAAATACACGTTAAACCATTTTTATAGATCCGAATGATATAACTAAACAAAAGGTGTAACGTTGTGAAGATACGAAAATTAAAATAGATGTGCACAACATTGAAAAAGTCGTTACAAGTAGGTAAACAACTGCGTTATGACGGCATATAGATAAGAGAGGAATGCCAATTTTGATTAGAAACGAGAGCAGAACAGCTTTTATCGCATACTCACATAGATAACTTTTAAACAAGCGTGATTTTAAACACATTTTCGTTATAATAACGATAACTGCTAAACGGATTTCGATTCACCTTCGAAACACGTTACACTACATCAGGACGAAGAATCGACGATTGTATATTTCCATAATTAGAAATATCTTTACAATTTCTTTGGATGTCAGGTGTTAATAAATTAATTGGATATAGAAGTGCCTCTACATTGGTTTGGCGCGTCGAGATTCTAGACTTTTTAACGACCATTCGTCTTATTAGTTGTTGGAATCAAAATAAATGTGCAGTGTAGCCGGTGTCGGCGGCGGCGGTGTCGACGCGCGTCTGGGTGTATAAAATCGCCAAGGACATATTTATCTGAGAGGAATGCGTAGAATAAACAATGTTGTACGCTATTTCGCGTCCGTTCGCCGCCACGCGCCGCACCCTGCGGTACACGCTAGAACAAATGTTTTGTAAATCTTCTTTGCAAAATATACATACATTTCTTGCACCTAATCAAATTGAATGGGCTCAAAAGTGAACCAATAAACCTATTTAAAACGCAGTCGATTAAAGTCAAGAAACGTTGTAAAATGCCCAGCCCCTTCGTCGTTACGCATGAGGGAGCTCAGAACTTGTGCAGTGCGTGGGAAGCACATACTTGGGTTACACAATCTTGTGAAGATACCTTCGTTAATCACGATTGACTTTATATATTAAATCTTGCGTTAGGAAAACTGTGCAGATAAGATTTACGTTTCTATGAACCATGGAAACATTGAAGAAGATATTGCGGTAGCTTTTGTAATTCAAGGGTTGGAGTCGTATCTTGAATTAGGTACCATAGTCTCTTCAACGTAGTCGAGTGTATAAGGAACAATTACATTATAAAATTAGCCATCACGCCACCAGCTACTCAACCGCAGACATGCAGATCGCATTGAAACATTCCAACGCGAGCATCCTTGTATTTCCCACATATAATTTGCGTGCACCTAGGCAAGAACGCATAGACAGCTAACGCAGATTTCACTCGCAACATAGAATTATGCATTAACGATCAACTGAACGCAACACTCTGGTATGCAGTAGAACAATGTACTGGCTTAGTGAAACTGCATTCAACCGATACAATTAAAGTAATAAACACCGGCGAACACAGGTATAAGTTCCCATTCGCTTGTTAATCGACGCTATCATTGTTTTCACCGCTTCCTTACTTAAAGACACAATGAGTAGTTTTTCCTCTGTTCACAATGCGTAGCTGTCGAACATTTCTATGTAGTTTAGCTTTTTCATAATTATTTATGCCGCTCATCTAGTTATGTATCGCACTTGCCTTTGAGATCTGCGAAACCCGCAAAATGCTCATTCGCACGCAACGTCTCGTTACAGAAGCATTTGAGAAGCCACTTATTACCGTAAATGTATAGTCTCAGCGCCCAACGACACCATAAAGATCTTTATCTTGTTAAAACAGCCATATATATATATTGAAATTCAAGGGCAAATATTTCGTTATAATCGACGATCTCTCGTCGTCAAAATGAGACCATTACATCTGCATGTAAAAAGCAGGTCTACTAAACTGACAACATTCTTACGGTAGGTAAATAATTGCATTCTGCCAAAGGCAGTGACGGACTGCACATTTTTCATAGTACAACGTTTAGGTTCCGTATAAGGTTAATAGCGTCGTATGCGCCCGAGACGTGGCCGGGTTATTTTTAGCATTCATAAATTGGCTTAGTGGCTCGGTTTATTGTGTGCGCGTTTCGCACAAGTAGATGTCGACGTTGGAGTGACATCCGCGGTACCTCCGCTCCACACACCAAATTCTAGGTCAATTTTGACTGCCGTTGCTCTTTTACTATCCACTTGGTTCTTTCAAAACAATGTTCTAAGTGGGCAATTTTGCGATAGTAGCCATTTGACCCCAATTAACTCCAAAACTTTCAGTAATAATCATTCAAGTTTCTTAGATCTTGAGCTTTCCATTACTCATTTTTACCTTCCAGTGGGTTGGTTCGGTTATCATGCAAACATGATAACGAAGAACTACAAACAGAAAAGCCACATCGTCGTAAGTTTTGGTGTGCCAAGTTGGTTACCACGTCTCAAATATCATATTGTAAAGTCGACTGTATGGAATGCAGTTTGCCAAAAGGTTCAATAAAAATACCACTTTATGTTTCCTGTGTCAGCAGCGAATTTTATTGTGGTGTCAATGTACCGGGACCAGATTCTCATGTGCCTTCTTAACTTGAATCAATTTAATCCACATTCGCATATTATACAGTATTTGTTCAATACTTAAGTCGGTTATAAAATTAAATATTACCGAGATTCCTCTGTGCGACTATAAGTCTGAAATGAAACACAAAATTGTATTAATTCGTCCTGTATTAATCGTTAACTTCAGACGTTTGCATTGAGTGTCCATTTGCAACTTGACGTTGTAAGTTCATTTGCAATTAAACTGCATTTTATGTTATAAATCTGCAAAACATTTAACGGTATTTTGTTTGTATACCACAAACTTTATAGTAAATCTTATTAGCCCGTTATACAACACCATTAGAAACTGACGGTTAGCCTTTTAGGATGTCTCATTTTCCTAATGGTACAGGCATCACTACTGCTAATTGTTACGCCGTTTAGCATCACCAAAGTGATAATTGGCCGGTTTTAACTGTAACCATGCATTTTCAAGTGCAGGTGTACAGTTTTTAAGGTTAACTTTTAAAACAATGGTGCAGGTGTCGGTTTAACTATGGTAAATAGATACGGCTAGAGACATGATCGGTATTTAATAGGGATGTGTTGTGCAGCACCTGCAGCTTGCTGAGGTGGTGAAGGAGGGTGTGGGGAGACGCGGGGCAGCGGGGAGGGGGAGTGCGCCGCTTTAGAAAGGCGCGACCATCGCCGCAGGCCCGGGCCGCATTCTACGGCCTGTCATTCACACCGCGCAACTTGCCTATGCATTGCATTCCATCTCCCACCGCGTTCTCCACGCATCGGCACCATACACACACGCGCACCTTACGAAACCACCGACCGCACCACCATCTAGACAACATGCCACATTCATTCTTAACACATAAACGCTTCATCGAATTATTTCTGCGCCAGTTCAGCCACTAACATTGCTATGAACCAGTTCCGTGGCCTCATTAGTCGCGTACCGACTGCTCCGCTCACCAAATACGAATCTATACAAAAACAAGACCACAGAACACATTCCAAAGGATAACAAATGATAACCATAATTTGTGTTTAGCTCATTTGTTGTCACTAAATAGTGGAATGTCGTGTGAAATCGAGGTTAACTCGCATTCTTACCACCAGAGAGCAGCAGAGTCGCGGCGAAGGAACAGTTTGTTTTTCACGATTTATTCCATTTTAAAGTTATGTTTAACACTTGTAACTTCAACAGAACCAACTATATCACGTGCACTCCCGATATGTACGACCACAACACTCAAATTCAATCAGAAAACATTAGAAATCGCATTGGAATGTAAAGTTTTGACATGGGGCTCTTACGGGTTAACACTTCTCTTTGGAAAACTTACCTGTCTCGCGGGTCGATCCACGTCGTTTTTCTACTGTTGTGATCGATGAAATACAGTTTTCCGTCAAAGTCCCTCGCGTAATCCCATCCGTCGGGCAAGGGTATCTCACCGTTTCGTCTCCTTGGCATATTTCACTGATTAAATCCATTCAAACGAGTAACGAAGCACACTCGCGAACTAGCTACACGGCCATGTTGAATACCTCATTACGAGGTGTGACGTCACGCGGGATCGGCCAATAGCGGCGAAGGGCCCCCACGATGGAATGCGGCGCGTACGCGAGCGCGAACACACGAAGCGGTTCCGTACGTCACTCGAGCGATAGGAACGATACACGCGACCGCACCACGCGACCCCGCGTCGCCGACTAAACCCCGCCGACTCGCAGCCACGTTATCACCGCACATGATAATATTCACTACCAGCACCTACTGTCTAAATGCATTCCTCGACCATCTAATGTTTACATTACATGGTCTACTAGTGCCGACTGACTGATGCTATGTACGGTGCGGAGACTGTGAAACGAACTGGCAATGTAAGCAAAAAGTAGGTAGGTACATACCCATTCAATCTATTTACGATTCCGCTGTATAAATATGTATAGACGGGCGTGTATACGTATAGATCGCATTCCACAGCGTATGTACGTATATACGGGCATACATACAAATTACAGATATGTACCTAGATAAGTATGTTTATCTGTCGTTATAATAATATTGTTGCCATATTATATACAACTTACTGTGTTGTGTTATGATTATCTTGTAGTTTTATGTGACCTACTAATTTTGATCTAACATAAAAACTTAGAAACAAGGTTACTACTGAGTTACTGACATTCTTTTGACGGAAGTACCTAATATTTTAGCATTTAGTGTTGAAGACCTATTAACATTCTTTAAAAAGTTTAAGAAAAACAATAATAAGTTTATTTTAAGCCTACCTTTGTTTTAGAAACAAAGCACTAATGAGCCAATTAACCAAACAAAACATCTAGGTACCTATTCATACAAAAGCATTTTTATCTTATCGAGGTTTACAAAAATACTTGTTATTGTTTATATTCCACAAATATCTCAACTGCGTTCTTCTTTCATATTAGACTTATTTGTATTTTTTATTAGTTTAACCAATCGATTTAAGCGATAGCATACGTGAAGGATTGTAGAAACATAAAAATGATTAATTTTGAGTTGTAAACGTTCGCTTCAATTAGTTTCAACCATAAAAGTAACAACAATGGCATTTGACTACCTTTTAATTCTTATTGTGATTATTTAATAAGTTCAGGAGTATTTTGCAGGGACAGTTATGTTTAACCCTTAAACCGCTTGCGTCAGATTGGTCCAACGAGTCTTTTTGTGTCCTATTCGCAAGGGGCGTGTTTGCGAGTTGCCCACTCGCACTCGACTCTATCTTACTCCATCTCGTTTAGCTGACAGAAGAGCTGATGAGATGGAGTATTTGGTCGACAATGTGCGGCCCTGGCAGGAAACGCGAGAGTATCCGTCGGATATATCCGAGGTAGGCGGTTAAAAGGTTAAGGTGGAAGTGCCAGGGTAATCCGGAAAAATTGTTTTTTTTTTTACATTTTGCAGGTCAGTGGTAAAATGTATGTCGATTAAAATACCATTGGCGGCTGTAACTCGTACCAATTTATTTACGGAATATTTATAATCATTAAAATCACCAATACAATCCTCTCAGTTCCCCTAACCCTATTGATAAGCTGTTTTTTGAAAAAGTTCACCATCCACCTTAAAGCACACGAGTTAAGTAAAGTCCACCTCTACGCGAATTCAGTTGACAAGTCTTGGTCTATCTCACCAACCAAATATTTAAAGCTACTTAATTAACAGTTTCAGGAAATTATGATCTCGTCTCCTTTTCAAGGAAATTTCACGCCGACTGATCGACACTTCACGTGACCAGAGGGCTGGCTCGTTCTTCGCCCAAAGAATTAGCATTGCCATTCAACGTGGCAATGCTGCCAGTCTTCTGGGCACATTTCCGGATGACAGCGATGTGGAGGAGTACTTTGACGCCTGAGCGTACTTTGTCATTTTGTATTATATATATGTACATAGTTAGGTTTTAGTATAAATAGTTTATTTAGTATTTAAGTTTTTTATGTACATATGTATTAAACATATAGAGAATAATTATGATTAGATACTAATTTAACAATAATTATTTACCTCTTTATCAACTTATAAGAATATTGTTTTTGTTGTCTACCAAAAGTCCCCAGCAAAACTCTGTCTGTCTATGTGTAAGTTATCGCAAAAATATTTGTGATAAGTAGGCATATCATATACATTTTTTATGGTACGTATGTATTCCTGTACAATGGAATATGTCGTAACCTGTATGGTACAGTTGCGAATGTGCTAATTAAAAATTTTACAGGGGAGAAAAAAACTCAATTATTTTTTTTTTTTAAATAAGCTGTTTAATATAGCGACCGTTTTAAAAAATAAGAAAAAGGAGTTTCAAATGGAACGCTTTATTATTTGAACTTCCTTCTTTTTTTTTTAAAGGAAAAAAAAAACAAGAAAAAGCTTTTTCTTTCCTGTAAAATTTGTAATTACGCTCATTCGCAATTTCACCATACAGGTGACGATGTATACAATATTTTGTAGGTAGAGTCTGTGCGGAAAGTAAACCATCGTGGGATTTGAGGGCGCTGCTGTAGATAAATATAGTTTTTGTTATGTAAGCAACATTGTGACGTCATTATAGTACGACTGTTAAATCTTGATATTTTGAAACTATGTTAGACTAGCTTCTTCCAGCGGCTTCACCCTATAATAAAAATTATCCGATTGGCTGAATTTTCTCACCTAATGAAACTGCAAAGTTATAGCTTATGTGCTATATTATTGCAATGTTTATGATTAAGTTCATCTGTCTAGTAGTTTTTGCGCGACACATCCATACATACGACTACCTCCATCTATCTTTACAAACTTTCGCATTTATAATATTAGTAGCCTATTTATTGAACTTGCTGACGTGATGAAACTTAGCAAAAATATAGGTTATAAGCTATATTATTGCAACGTTTATCATTAAATTCATCCGTTTATAAGTTTTTGCGTAATGCCGTTAATTGTGGAGACACCTGGGGGAGGCCTATGTCGAACAGTGGACGTCTTTCGATTGTAATGATGATGAACATTTAAATGCAAACACGAACCGGTAAAGGAAAATAGCGTGAAGAAACTGCTGTACTGCTTATCGAGGTAGGTTCCACCAACGACCACTTACCCAGTTCCAACGAAAATAGTTCTATCACTTTAACTGGGATCGGTCTATTATCACTGACTGGAATATTGTAGCTAGCAGCAAGTTTATGTTTACCCTAGTTAAATATAAAGGTAAAAATGGGACACACTACCACTTTCTCGTTGTCTTCCTCAGTGCATTTTTCCCTTTTGCTAATCAATGAAAAATATGAACTTAATGACTATGAAAATAAAGTACACTTCAGAATTTGTAATGTTGCTTCGTAAAAAATCTATTTAGCCTGTAAGGGACCATCTCCTATATAAGATCTTTGGGATCACTTGGTTGTCCGTCTGTTTATCTGTTAAGACCTTTTAACGCTTGGAGGTATCGAGTTAAAATTAAAACCATACGCTCAAGTCTGCGGTCTTTTGAAGTTGTGAAAAAATCAGACTTCTGAGTTAACGAAAAAAAAAAATACGGCCTTTTATGTAGCAAAAAAACATATATTTCTATAATCAAGCGAATCAAAGTTCATAGGGTGAATCCCGTTGACCTTAAATCCTGAAATTTAGCATAAATCAAGGTCTCATATAACAAGTACGGGGAAAAATCTGAAAATTGTAAATTTGTAGATACGCCACAAAAAAAATTGTTTGTAATTCGGAAAAATCTTCGTAACTCAATTCGGGAATTGATTTCATAGGTAAAGTACAGAATCCTCAGTGCGCGAGTCCGACTCGCACTTGCTCTTTTTTATTTTAGTTACTGTATCCGTACTCAAGCCTGAAAAGAATTATTCTAAGTTAGTCGAAACGCATTAAAAATTTAAAGTATCAATACTCTTTATACTAGCCATAGAAAATATTGACCAAAACAAAATAAATAAATATCGTCATGTTTAAATGAATTTCCATTTAATTTATACATATTTGGAGATAACAGGGACAGGAGTTTATCTAGGAAGTCTAAAAACATTAAAATAAAAGTGTTACGTACCAAAAAAACAG
Source organism: Mythimna ferrago (assembly GCA_910589285.2). Taxonomy (NCBI): domain Eukaryota; kingdom Metazoa; phylum Arthropoda; class Insecta; order Lepidoptera; family Noctuidae; genus Mythimna; species Mythimna ferrago. The sequence continues at coordinate 12,782,100 of OU342676.1, read as the reverse complement.
CATACTAATGTTTCCCAAATTCGTGACTTTGTTTTGATCAATAATGGTGTGATTTGCCATTTGTTATCTTTGGAAAAACTGTAATATATTAAATATTATTTCCCTTGCAGCTCAGTGAAATTTTTTATCACATTTCTGAAGATTTCAATTAAAAATCACAATAAAATAACATGATAAACAAACCGGTGCCAAAATTATATGACGTTTGGCATTTGACGGATGGCTGGGTTGGGTTGCTACTTAAAATCTTTAATGTTGTTTTCACTTTACGCCACGACGGTTCTTTTATCGCACAGACAATATTTGCTGAATGAAATAATTTTTGATGAAAGAATTTTTTAAATATCTTCATCAACAACGAAGTTATAAAGCTTCAAAGCTGCCAATGAGAAAGAAAAGTCCAACATGGAATTTGACGTCAAAATTCATCACGCCTGTATGCCCTGCGTTCAAAAATAACCAGAGTAGAGTAGAGTTGCAACCCAGGGTTGTTCTTTTATAGCTCGAGTAGCTACCCTAGAGTTAAACCAACTAACTCTTAGTTTTTATCTCGTTTGCTTTTCTACCTATTTTGATATTGTTTTCACAATTAATATTCTATAGTATATTTATTGATAAACTAGTTAAAAAAATATATTTTTTGAAGCATATTATTTTAATTGTGTACCTAATTAACCCCATTATAAATAGACACTGGTGTGGTTTAAATCGTACGATGGGCGTTGTATTTATAATTAATTTAATAGCCATCTAATAGTTTTGTAATTATGTGGATAGGAAATTTAATTTGCTGTGTCAATATTACTAATGCATTTAGTAATCATGTTTCTGGTGTTGATCTTCAACGCTTGTTTGCGTCTACTAATGTTTCCCAGCCAATGGAAAATCGCTCAGGTCATCATGGTTCTAAAACCGGGCAAACCATCCCAAGAAATGTCTTCGTACAGACCCATAAGTCTGCTGCCAATAGTTGGAAAAATCTTGGAAAAAGTCATACTAACAAGAATGAGGAATGACCTTGAAGTTATTTGGCCTAACCATCAGTTTGGATTTAGAGAGGGTCACGGTACTATCGAACAGGGCCTCAAGTCTGCTATTACAATAGTGTCAGAATGGTATATCATTGACGTCATAATTGTCGATTTTGACAAGTTTGGTAACCAGCTACTAATATAATGACTTTCCAATGGTCGACCACTGACACTCCATTGAAAGAAGTGGCATAGAATAGTAATCTCGTACATAATGACAAATGAATATTTGACATATGCGGTAATCTGCTAAAACTTAGTTTATTTGAACAGTGTTCTACTATTAGAACGTTATTGTGCAGTTATTGGTTTTAATATGTTCGATATTATCATTCTACCACAACTCTATTACAGTGATCAGTGATCGATCATTATGAATTAGCAGACTACGAACTTTTAGCAAAATGACAATGTGATCGTGTTGGAATGAAGAATTTATAAAAATAGCAGACTTGGGCCCCAGGTACATCGGTTAGTTGACACCGTACAAACGGCCCTGGAAAACAAACAGTATTGCTCGGCTATTTTCCTGGATATAAGACAGGCATTTGACAGTCTGGCATGATGGTCTGCTTTCCAAAATAAAACAAAAGCTCGCACACCCCTACTATCAACTTATCAAATCATACCTGGATAAGAGATGTTTTGAGGTAAAACACAATGAAAAATTGTCAATGCTACATGAGATCAAAGCCAGAGTGCCGCAAGGTAGTATCTTGGGACCAATACTAAACCTAATCTTTACGGCGGATTTACCAACACTCGACGAAATCACCACCACTGCTACTAATGCCGACGACACATCTATTCTATCTGTTCATGCGAACCCAGAAACAGCATCAAGAAACCTCCAAAAACATCTCAGCTTAGTCGAGGAATGGTTTGTTAAATGGTGCATCAAAGCCAACAAAGACAAATCTGTCCACGTTACCTACACTCTCAGACGTGAAACTTGCCCATTCGTTCTTTTATATAATGAATATGTTCCACAAGCTAATGATACAAAATACTTGGGAATGCACCTTGATCGCCGACTAACTTGGCAAAAACATGTATGGACCAAACGCAAACAGCTTGATACCAAAACTCGAAACCTATACTGGCTGATTGGACCAAAATCCCAACTCACTTATAACAGTGTAGCGACATCTATGGCGCCACATAAGAACTACGAGGAAAGTACGAAATCCTGCATAGCGCAATCAAAGTTCTCCGCGCGATTTGAACATATACGACAGCCCGAAATCATCTATCGGGCAGTAGCCCACCAGACTATAACACCTGTCTGGTCGGAGGATCCTCCCTTTTCAACGGAGGTTTGCGGGACTTTACTCTCTGTTCCGCCTACCTCCAAACTGGTGACCCCGACAAAGAACGTCAGCGCAGCCTTCGTGCAGCTACTACTTCGTGACGTCATCATCACTTCCTCAAGCTTTCGAGCAGCGAGACATACAGCCAGCACCCACGGCTATAGAGGGAATCCTGACCACCAGCATGCCTACCTGGTCATACCTGGTCATCACCTTCAGCCTCATCAGCGACCTTAGTTTGGCACACCGCACCTTCGGCCAGTCACATGAAGAGCTATGAAGAACCTCTCCTGGTCGACGCCAGCAGTCAAGCCCTACGTCGCACAGCACCGCTCCGACTCACTGGAGCCAGCAGCACTACTCCGACTCACTGGAGCCTGCAGCATCATCCCGACTCACTGGGACAGCACCACCCCGACTCACTGGGGCATCATCCCGACTCACAGGGATAGCAACACCCCGACTCACTGGGGCATCACCGCAGACAGTTCCGACTCACCGAGAACTATGCGGCATCGGTTCCGACCCACTGGAACCAACCTACGCTGGCCTTGCACGCATCAAGAACCATCGATCTCCGATCTCCGGAGGGGAGTGATGTAGCGACATCTATGGCGCCACATAAGAACTACGAGGAAAGTACGAAATCCTGTATCGCGCAATCAAAGTTCTCCGCGCGATTTGAACATATACGACAGCCCGAAATCATCTATCGGGCAGTAGCCCACCAGACTATAACACCTGTCTGGTCGGAGGATCCTCCCTTTTCAACGGAGGTTTGCAGGACTTTACTCTCTGTTCCGCCTACCTTCAAAATCCTGGTCTACAAATCCATCATCACGCCCATTTGAACGTACAGCAATTAGCTTTGGGGCTCAGCAAGCAACAGTAATATTGCAATACTGGAGAGATTCCAAAGCAAAACTATAAGAGAAATGCTAAACATCCCGCAGTACGTTAGCAATCAGTTCATGTATGTTCATGTATGTAACGGTTTTCAGCTTGATGTCCATGTGGACATCAAGCTAAAAACCGTTACAGAAGAAATTGAGCCATATAGCAAAAGCTATCAAATCCGACTGTGTAAACACAGGAATGAACTAGCTTCGAATCTGCTAGGGCCTGGGAGATTCACTTTCTACCGATTGAACAGACATAGCGTCCAGGAGATAGCGGAAAGGTTTGCCAAATAAATTTGAGCGATGCATCGCTGGACACATCTACTCACCACACCAAAGACAGATTTTAGTCAGGACATTGGATTATTGCTCTCGAAGCAGATTGCCAATTAGCAGTAAAGAAGAGGGAAAAAAATAAATAATTAGATTCCATGCGACTAAACAAATAAATTGAACATTAAAGTAAATATTGAGCCGTAATAGGAAAAACGTCGTAAGTTGTAAGTAACAATTTGTGCTTTAAGCAGAAAGGGTCTTTTCATTCGTAATTTAAAAGTATGGTAATAGCGCTCAAAAAACGTTATAAGACGTGTTATTTATAAAACTACTGATCTATTACAATGAGCATTATTGGTATTTTATCACAAATACATTTTAATTACAACAAAAAACACCTGCATGCAAAAAAAAAAAAAAACAATACTTAACACGAAGTTAGAACATTGTTGTGATTTTTTTTGCGATACTCTTTCAGGGCTTATTGGTTATGAAATAATGTTATCAATAAACAGACATGCAATCCCGGAAGATTTGCTAGCATTTATCGAAGCGTTCCAAGTTTTATCTCCGAATATTTTCATCAAATTAAAATGGGACCACTTGGATGTAAAGCTTTTCCAAACGAAAACAAAATCATTAAAACAGGTTAACTATTTGATGAATGTATTGCTGAATAAAAAACTCGGACGACTTTAAAACCTTATTTTCTAGAAGTCGATTGGAAAATACAAATACAAAATTGAAATTACGGAAATCCTAACTAATATTATAAATTTGAAAGTGTGGATGTTTGGATGTTTGTTACTTAATCACGCAAAAACGGCTGAACAGATTTGGATGAAATTTGGCATGCCTATGTTCTTTTCCATGTCAAAGGCTATACCTTTGACATGGAAAAGAACATAGGCTACCTTTTATCCCGATTCCTTAAGTACCTAATGCCATGCGGGCGAAGCCGCGGGCAAAAGCTAGTCGGTAATAAAACAGAAACGCTAATTCGTCCTGATAATACCGTTTTTAAGAAAAAATTTGGTCTATATCATAGCGTTTTTTCAAGTAATTTTGTAGGTTCAGGGATAAAAGAACAGAATTTATATTTCCGCTGACTAATCTACGGCGAATCCATTAAGGAATAGCTGCGATATTGTCCTTCCGTTCCGTAGGTGTGTTTCAATTAAATTATGAGTCACATACAAGGAGAATAAGTTAGACGAGTTATTTCTAATATCACTTGGAATAAAGTCAAAAGTCAAAGCATTTATTTCAAATAGACCATTTGCAGGCACTTTTGAATAGTCAAATGTCGGTCAGTCCAAGAAAACTATCCAAAGACACACTTTTAAATCATATTATGTGTTACATATAATGCTTGGTTACATATTACTTGTTGCTTCTATCATATGAGCACAATGTCGATAATGAAATAAAAATGTAAAATAATTAAAAGATAGAAACTGAATTAAGCTACTGGCAGCTAAGAGATGACCAGTCCCATCTGACGGCACCTGTTCTTTTGCTGAAGTGATCTGAATTTCCAGCAAATCATTAATCAAGTGGTGAGTAAGAGGAATACCATCATTGGTATGATCGAGAGGTTGTTTGTTTGGAGCATCGCCGTGCCCTCGTGGGGGCGATCGGCGGCGGAGACCTCTCGCGCCGGGCTTTGGTTGAGGCCATGGTCCGGAGCGAGGAGGAGTGGCAGGCGGTCGCCGACTTCTGCGAAGCAGTAATGCTCGCAAAGGAGGAGGCCGACCCACATCAGGCAACGGCGCCCTCGCCGCCGCCGGGATTCCGATTCCGATTTCCAGCCAGCGTAGGCGCGGGCTTGCGGACAGTGAGCAATGGGTAGCTCGCTGTCCGACCGTCCGGTAACTGTCCGGACCACGCCGAACAGCAGGGGCCCAGCCGGGTAGAAGCCTACTGGGGCCAGGGTTATCCGAAAGGGAACTCGAGCCCCGGTATGAAAGCTACGGGGTGGGTTTTTTAGTCATTAAGAATCTGACACTATCTCCCGCTCCGCCCAAGAGCGGGGGTTGTTATTGGATGATTTTCCCCACCAAAAAAAAGAGGTTGTTTGTTTAAGTGGGAAATCGTTGAATTACTTCTCCCACTCTAGGGTGGGGCGTGAGGGCGTATCAAACTTTTTCTGACTAAAACAAGACATGTGTCCTTCAGTTGCCCTTCGCGTTCCAGGACCAGGTTTCCTTTTCAGAGAATACCCGCGGCCCTAGCGGACTGGCCCCCTACGGTGTGCTTAGTGCTTACCATCACCGTGTAATCGGTCCATAAACGACGGAACATTAAAAAAAACGAATTAATAACCTCCTTTTATGAGGGCGGTTAAAAATAAGTTGTCTCGATGCGGACACCAGTGTGGTCACCAATACTTCATCTAGGTATCAGTTAATTCTTATCAAGTATTTCATACCTCCCTAAAACATGACGTAAGCAAACTTAAGAATTAGATTCTAGACTACCAAATAGTGACTATCGATCTGTCTTATGAAGCGCGTAGGTTATTCATAAGTATCCACAAATACCGATCCATTTTCCGTTATTCGAAAAACTATTAGAAATTATTTACATACTTCCAAACTACGTCAGACGTAAGTTTGACGTAATGTCATTTCCATTTTATGTCAAATGACGCCTTTAATCCTGATTTTACGATCCCTTCAAAACAACGAAACAACAATCAACGAAAGGTAAAGAGCACTAGGAGCACATTATTAAAAGCAAGTAGATTTTGAACGTTCAGCGCTGAGTATAGCGTCACAAATCCAACAGCGCACTTTTTACACGACTGCCCCAAAAAAGGAGTGTTATGTTTTCAGGGTTCATGTATGTTTGTATGTATGTGAGTTTCTAGACATTCATTTAGATGTCTCCTAGAATCAATGAAAACGGGTATTGGTAAACTGAATTTATACCAGAAAAAATTATCGGCCCTCTTAGACCCGAAGGTTTTTCCGATATCTGGCGCGCGTGGAATACTACGCATCGTTAACTCGGGCTCGGTTCTTACCGGGTAGCCGTACAAAGTCGCCCATTGGTCGTCGATCGTCGGTCGGGATTGCGGACGACGAACTAAGGAGGCGCCAGGAATCACCTTGCGACTACCGACTCCCCGGATGTCTCCAGTGGCGACGGCTCGGGCATGTTGTTTCCCTCACAGTAGCGCCCCATCTCCTTCAGTCGCGTTACTACTTCACAGGAGGTGATCGCTTTTGCCAGTCCCCCTCGCTGCGGACCACGGCCCTAACCAGGACCAGACGTAAAAGATCGCCGCCGCCGATCGCCTCCATGAAGACACGGTGGTGCTCCACCCAAGCAGGGCAGGCTTCCATCCACTGTATGCTCTACCGTGTCCTCCGGGCGTCTTTTATCCAGTGAAGGGTCAGTGGGTCGTCTTAGGGGTAGGCCTGCGACGGGTAGAAAGTGAGGATGCCGTGACGCCTCTCTAGCCACATCTCAAAAAGGGGACTTACCGACGCGATTGTGGCGTGCCTAAAGATCCACTCACAGTCATAGTCCCAACAAAACTACTTAGGGATGTACGTATTTACCTACATAATAAAAACCCTACAAAACGTGGTACCTACCTAACCGCGACGCGTGATTTTTAAATAAAGAGGTAGGTAGTTGAGGTAGACGTATTCATCACAGCAAGCGGTTGTTGCCCCTTTATTTAAGGCGTATAGTCCCTTGAATCATCTGGCCGAAATTATGTGAACGCAACTCTCGCACTCGCTTAGGCGGCAGTACGCAAATCTGTGCATTTATTTGCGGCCAGCAGCGCCCGGAAAGCGCTTTAAATCCTTTTTCTCTGCGAGATATTGATTGATTTACATATGCAATGTTCACTTTGAAGAATATTTAACCACCAATTTTTATGTGTAAAAATGTTTGTAAAGATCCAAGCCGTTTCGAAGGAGTAGGCAAAACTTGCGAAAAGTTGCGAAATTGCTAAATATTTTTTTTTGACAAAAGTATTAATTGCACGAAAAAATCAAATGTTGATATTATTGTTAATGAATCTATAATAAACATATATTTTTTTCAAACCAATTGACCTAGCCGTTACGGAGGAGTAGGCCTCAGAAAATCACTGTTTTATGGCACTTTTCGGGCGCTTGGCCCTTAACACACCTTAGGGAAAACAGGGTTGCCTATACGTAAACAGCAAAAGCTAAGGTTAGGTATTAATGCTCCGCAAGACGACCGCTACTCGGCCATGCGACTATGATGCATGAACAGACATGAGAACGAGTTGTCGCATCGTTTTACTAGTGGCGTCGCACCTGTCTGTGGTAGCCTTAAGAAACAACAAAGTAAGTAAATAAATTGACTCACACAAAAATTTCTTTGTCCTTGATGTCGTAGGTACCTAATGCGCCTATTATACACTACGCGTTATTCAGCACACGATACACAGACTCTCTTAGGTCTAATTTTTTATTCGGAGTCAGACAGCCTGACCATACGTATTACACTACGCTACATAGACTAAGGTCGACTTGCGTCGTCTGTTTTTTATTTTTTTTATTTTATACATGACTTTTCCATTAATAACAAGTTAGGTAATGCATGATTTATCTGTAGCTGAAATTAGGCGGTCGTAAGCACAACACAATGGAAAAAGTAAACGTTCACCCAAAAAAATAATATTCTCGGAATATCCTGCCAAACTGTGAACAATCCAAGGGGCTAGAACCGTGCTAAGCTAGGTTTAGTTAAGTCAGGTAGATTTTCTGTTTTATTAATTTATCATCGATTATCTAGCCGCCCTACGACTGTCTGAATATAGAGTATTGTAGACACTTTTGGCAAGTTTACTACGCGTTCCAAATGAGAATAGGACCGATTCTTATATTTTGACGTCTTATCAAATGACGTCAAATCGAAGAAATTTCGGCAAAATTGAAGAGCTTAGAGATGAATAAAATTGAAAAACTGGATTCTGATTAAACTTCTTTCGTTCACAGTTCTTAAATAAATTAAATTTTTCGTAAATTAATTAATGTTTAAAAATTTCTTTCCTCTATTTGACAGTAAATCGTGACGTCACAACATGGCGGGCGATCCTATTCTCATTTGGAACGCATTTTACTTCGTTGCAGTTCGAGTATGGTTGAGTGATCGATTCTCGCGTTCTCCGCACTAAAATTACCGTCGAATTATCATAGGTTGATTTGAGATTAAATTTTCAAGACGACACGAAACGAAATTCAAATAATTAAGAAACTGCCAAAATACCAATGATTATTTTTCCGACCCAAATATCGACCAATAGAATTGCACCATTCGACGTCACGTGGTACAACCTACATGGTATTATACTGATAATTTTTTGAAAATTTTCTCTGGTCCTTGACATATATAAAAAACAAAACATGATCACTGACAGGTTGAATTCAATTGTGAAAATTGGAGATTTTGCGACATTTGGGACGGAAAAATAATCCCCCGAATACCACACGAGCTTCAAAATTATCTGGCGAATATTTCCCTCAAGGTTCCCTGCAAACAAATAAAATCGTCAAGTTTTTCAGGAAAAATCACTCGCGCCGCTCGTGATTTTTTAACCTGAAAAACTTGACTCCTTCATTTGTTTGCAACGAACCTATCGGGAAATATTCGATAATTTTGAAGCTCTTGTGGTATTATATATGACAATTTGAAAGAGATATCATAGGTGATTTTATTTATTGTAAGTCATAAGTTATCAAAATTTACGTAAAAAGAATTACTAAAAAGGTTACAAATTACTTACTCTATGTAAGATTATAGGTAGGTAATGAACTTGTAAACAGTGCTGTAAAAAGCGTTTAAATTGCGTACGCTAGCTAGGTAGTCGGAATCATCATTTGCATCATTCATTCACATCATCATTGATTTTGTGGACTAATCTCTTCACACAATTAAGGTCGATTAACGAACGTACTGCATAAATATTTAAACCAAAGAGACATACGAAGAAAGAACTCGAGGGTATATGTAAGTAGGTACCACCTACCCTGTGATTTCGAAAACTTGATAGAGTTCGAATTATCTTCATCACCACGATCACAATAGCCACAGGTATATAAAATTATAAACATGCAAATGAAATTGATTTAACGACTAAGTACCAAACTTATAATAATAACAACTGTACATATCAAGAAACACTTACGAAAATTAGCTGTTCAAGCGTTTCAAGCAGTGAAACTTTGAATCTTCTAGCAAAAAAACAAGCTTATCAGAAAGCACGTTAGTAAAGCAAGCATGCGAACTACAAAACACAAACACTAGATTATTTTGACCAAGTAAATCAATTGAATTTTGTAATTAGTTAACTGAAATAACATTCGATTTCATTTGAATTTATTTTCCCGTCTTCTTTTCTTTTTGACCAAAAAAAAAACACGCAATTGCATTGTCTATTCAGCCTAACATTAAAATTAAATGAAACGTTTCCTTTTATTTTTATAAGTAACAATTAATAAAATATTAAAATTAAAGTAGTTGTGTGCCTACGGGAGTATTGTTTTCAAAATTAGCAAACTCGCATTATGATTTTTATTTTTAATAAAACTATTAACTATTCATTTTCATTATGTTTCAAATATATCAGTTTTTTTTTTTGCTCCGTTTTACCCAGGTTAGAGCAGGAAAAAAGTAATGCATTATATTACGATTCTTACGCTACGGAACGCGATCATATGTCAATGTCATGTGTTGGCAGTTTTGTCAACACGTAATAAACTCGCCAGATTTCTATTTTTTTTTGTAGGAACTCATCTAAAAGTAAAACAGCTGTAAATATAAAAAATAAATAATATAGCAATGCCTACAAGTGACAGTGAGGACTTTGAAAGTGCTGATGAGGGCCATGGTAGCCCAGAAAAGAAGGAAAGAAAGAAACGTTTGTCTTCTTCAAATTATAGCGACAATGCATTGGAAACTGAACAAAAACCTTTGAATACTCGAATAAATTCCGGAAATGTTCAGAAAGTCGTAGAAAACGTGGTATGTATTATAAAAAAAAAATAAGTTCACGAAACGCAGTCCCCTACTGGATAAGCCTCATCTTCCATTTGGTTGGTTCCAAACCACCCAACACACTATAATATAATTTATAATGGGTCTGTATAATCCTCATAAGTACTAGGTAGACATTTTTGCTATCTTATCAAAAATTAATGCTTTTATAAAACAGCAAAATTGGATAAAATCACAATCATTGTTTTAACAACAAATTATTTTAAAATATGTCGTCCTGACCTTGTGTGACAGCATTTGGTTTGCTAATTACTTTATTTCGAACATCTGCTCAAGTTTATTGTTCTATAATGAATATTAATATATGAATTCAGTAATGATTCAACAGAATATTTTGGTAGTTTATGATATATATTCTATCATTGTTAAATGTTTTGCCTCAACAACATATTTGTAATTATGTCGGCGAGGTTTCAGGAGAAGCTAGTTAGGCAGCTGTTAGTTCTCTGCATTAGAGCTGTGGTGGCCCAGTGAAAATAGGTCTGACTTATGAGGCAAATGTCCCACATTCAAATCCTAGCTGCTTTACTTTGTATAATTTATTCTATCACCACTGCTCTCAAAATTGTGATAATATATTGTGAGGAAACATACCAACCACACAACCTCCACATCACTACTTCGAAAAACCAGGAATACATGATGTAATGTTGTGTTGTGTTGTCGGAAGACGCGACATTGGAAGATATATATATTATCTTTATATATAATAATATAGAATATTATTATATATTATCTCACACGTGGTGGACCGTTGACGTTACTACAGCCATGTAAATGCAGTGGGTGCGAGACACATAGGAAGGTTCCTAGTGGCGACATTTCGGGGAGGCCTATGTTCAACAGTGGATATCCTTTGGCTGAAATGATGATGAATGTTGTGCATAATAAAGTTACATTCATTGTTCCAGAAAGATGCTGATGGTTGGGATGACTTTGACATAGATGATGCTGAACCCATAACTCCTGAACCAGCTGCAAACAGTAACATACCTGAGAAGACTAAAACCAAAGCCGAGAATGTGTCTAGTGTTACAAAGGACAGCCAAAAGTCTCAGGATACAGGCTGGGATGCGTTTGATGATTGGGGAACAGAAGATGTGTCTTCAGATATCCAAAAGGTACTTTTTTTTGTTAAGGCTTTCACACAAAGCTGCAATGCAATCGAATACAACGCAACAGAGAACACTATGATGATTAATTTCATGTGGCAAAGCATTGGTTCAGGTGTTTCTTTCACAAGTACTTGCAATGTGTTTTGCCAGCTCATACATTTTTTGCGATACGACGTCGTATCTCAATTTTGTGTTTATACCCTAACTTATGTTTTAACCTTTTAACCGCTTATGTTATACATATATATCCTACAAACACATGTGTTTATTCCGCCTGGTCTCACATCCACGACCAAATACTCCATCTCGTCAGCTCTTCTGTCACCTACGTGAATTGAAGACCTAAACAAGATGGATTACACAGTCGCAAACATGACCCTAGCAAATAGGAAACTCAAACACTTGTCGGACCAAACCAGCGCTAGCAGTTAAAATTCCCTTACAGAGCAGCAGGAATTACTCCTGTATTGTACCTGTGGGTAGGCCAAATATTGATTCGACATGCGGTGCACCAATGACCCAACTGTGCTGTTAGTACCTGCATCATTAGTCTATTGATTGCATGCACTACTGAGTAAATGGCTATAATTTCTGTGTCAGGCAGATTATTACTGGGTTTCGTCCATCTAGAAATGCTCAGTAGTACAGTGTAGTGTGACAGGTCATTCTCAATAGATTTGATGCCTATTTTATGTATACCTTTGCCTGAACTAAATAAATACTTCTATCCAAAATTACAGGTTGACCCATCAAAACCACAACCGGTTCAATCTAAACCTATTACCCGACAACCGGTACCTAACATCCAAGAAGTGACAGACAGAATGGCAGCAGCATCCGCTGGTGGTAGCAGCGGGTGGGGTTGGGGCTGGAGCGTGGACTCTCTGCTAAGTACGGCCACAGCTGGACTTAGTTCTGCTACTGCTGGTATTAGTAATATCACCAGCCAGGTGTCACAGGTAAGGTCTTAGTAAAAATCATAAAGTCACATTTTCTCTTTCTGGAAAACATTTGAATTTCCTGTCGAAGATTGTGTTTCATGATAGCTAGAGCCTGGCATTTAAGTCAAGATAAAGAAAAGACAGTAAGAAAGAAATAAGTTTTTTTATGACAAAGATGATACGTCATAAAATAAAACGAATAACAATAACCACTCTACATAATAAGACAGTAGTAAAAGACAATAGAGAAAGAGTCAAGAGTAAACAGTTTATTTCTAGGCAAGCTCCATTGTCAACCATATCATCGCTTTCCATCAGATGGAGTAGTGGTGAAGAGCAATCCTATCAATATAAAAAATAATAAAATAATTTGAACAACACAAAATCCTGTTGGTAGTGATTGGATTTGGATAAAATTTTACACACAGGTAAAGCAAGTCCGGGTTAGGTTATAAAATGTTTTATTGTAGAATTTTCTCTATTGTTCACTTTCACTCAGGTGAAGCCGCTGACAGAAGTCAGTTGTTCCATAATGCAAATCTTCACTAATCACCATGTCGATAATACAATATATGAATATGTTATTCCAGGGCTTATCAACAGTCTTAGAAACTGGTATAGGAGCTCCAGAACCAGAAGAACTGGCCAGGAAAACATCCAGAGACCAAGAACCCAGAGTCACTAAGCCTGATAATGTTCCAACTGCTGATAAACTAACAGTTGTCAGAGATGAGCAGGCTTCGGCCAGTACTGGACCCAATGATGGAGCCAATGCTGGCGATGCATTCCAGTTTGGTAGTCTGTTCTCTGGTGTTACTAAGTTCGTTGAAACTACTGGTAAGAGATGTTTTATTTAATTTACATTCATACAAAACCTTTCTCGTTTATCGCTCTTTCTTTCTGTTAGTAATAATACCATCAAAATTCGTGTATTACTTTGGAGGAATTAGCGGATAAACAGATGCTGAAAGCAATTTTATTTTATGTACCATCGAAGACACTTCCTGTCTGACCACCGCTAAGTTAATTTTTGCTTGCACTCGAAACGAAAACTTCAAAGGGTTTGGTTTGGCGCCGCGCCGCAGGATTCAAGCGAATTTTTTTAAGCGGTCAGGCAGAAATTACCGCGATGGTACAGGGTACCATGATGTGTTATAATGTCAGGTATGTGAGCAAGTAAGATTGATGGAGCTATATACCTTACATCTATACTTAGCTCCAAAAGTTCAGTTTAGGTTGTCAAAAGGATCATGTTGAGAGCTCGTTAGGGCCTCAGTTATCTATACATAAAACAAAATTGCTCTCTGTGTACGTTCACAATATGTAATTAAATACTAGTTGTTCCCTTCGATTTCACCCGCGTTTTTAGTTACTGCTCCGTTTTCGTGGGTCGTAGCGTGATGTTAGCCGTTTCGTTTGACACAACAATTTTTTTTACCAATTCTAGCTATTACTTGATATTCCTTATTATTCCAGAGATAAGCGCCTTAAAACTTCCACTTTACTATAATCACTCTAATATTATCATTTTCACCGCCGACGTCGGATATATCCGACGAACACTCGCGTTTATTTCACCGGAGTTGCACATCCACGATCAAATACTCCGTCTCATTAGCTCTTCTGTCTCCTATGGGGATTTAAGAGCTAAACGATTGGGTAGTCGCAACAACACGACTCTGGCGAATAGGTCACGAAAACCACTCGTCAGACGAATGTGTCGCATACAGGTAAAGGAAAGGTTGTTACTCCTTCACGTAGAAACTGCTGAAGGGAATTGGAAAAAAATAAAGCACACGAGTGGACACTATTCTGGAATAGCAGTTTAGAATTAAGAAACAATGCGATGGTCAGGCTGGCTTGTTAACTTAGTTTTTAGTTCAAATAATTTAGTTTTTTAGTTAAAAGCGGTAATTATTGTGTTTGGTGAGTAAGTTACTTTTAAGTAGGTAACTAACAATAAAGTTACGCATGAATTGCTGCACTAGTCTATAAGTTTATTCCATGTATTTCATATCTTTGTATGTGTGTAGTCAATTGTTGGTGAGCCAAATAAATAAAATAAAATAGCACATGTATCCTATGTGCTTTTATCCTGGGAAAATGATCCCTTGGGATATTTTTTTACTGCCGCTGCAATAGGGTAGTTTCCAGGGTCAAAATAACTACATTTTATTTAGTCCGTATTTTAGATTATAAAAAAATATTGGACACGTATTTTTTCTTTTTTCGATTAAACAAAAAATAACAAAGATATAGCCCATTAAAGTTACGTGTAACGTCACCCCGTGCGAAAAAATGCAGCACAGCGAGACGTTACACGTAACTTTAAGGGCTTTAACTTTGTCATTTTTGGTTTAATTTACAAATAAAAAAAATACGTGTCCCTTATTTTTGAATAATCTAAAAGACGGACTAATTACATTTTTTACGGCAACTAGCCTATTGCATCATTGTATAGATTGATCTTCTTCTCAACATTTCAGGCACAAAAGTAATACACGGTGGCCTCGACACCCTAGAAACCATAGGCAAGAAAACCATGGAGGTTCTCCAAGACGGGGACCCTGGGCTAGCCAAAAAGCGCGCCCTTCTCGGCCTGGGGGCTGGTGACAAGCCAGTCCTGTCGCAAGTCCTGAGGGAAGCCAAGGCCAAGGCAGAGGAGGACGATAGAGTGAGGGAGGAAAAGAGGGAAGCAAAGGAGGTCCATTATGAGAATCTGTTTGATGATTTTGAAGGTGAGGTTTCTTTGCTCGGATTTTGTGAATCTTTATTATAAGACAATATGCCGCCGCAATATGTCTAAGCCCGCCTATGTATAAGCAATTAATTTAACGCTAATTAAATTTTTTTTTTTGTCGTCTGAGTACTAGTTAGTGTTCCAATACCTACATGTAAGAAAAAAAAAACTTTATCACAGATTTATTCTAAGGATTTCTACAGGCAATTAAGTCATATAACTGCAAAGAACAACATACTAGTAACAAAGGTAGGAAGGTTGATAAGGGGCATTTTTTCGCCATTACACACTCGGAAATAAAAGTTTCTGATTCCGACTATTTTTAAATGCTTGGACAGTTAAAGATACCTATTTTTTTACGTACATTGAAAAACCGTCAAATAAACCTGTTATTTCTGAAACGAGCGCTCCATGAACCGTATTCATTTAGAGTCTTATTCATTAAACCTCAAGCGAACGCCGGCGTTCGCGCACCTATTGTCTTTCTATTGTGTCTGTAAATTCCACGATTGAAAGGTTAATAAACGTTTTTTAAACTTATTAGTGAGTAGGTAGGTACTAATTTATTTTTGGTACACTGTGCGCGTCTATATTATACTGAAAAATATACCTACTCTGTGTATCTATCTTCGTGCTTGACTTAATAATACTTCCTACTAAAACGACTACTACTAACGAAACGCTAAAATTTCGTACAATTACCGGCACGGATCTTGAGCGCTGGCTTCAAGTTGCGCAGAAGTCAAATATTCGGTCTCTTTTGTGGTGCGAAGTGAGACGCGGGGACGGGGAGTGTCAGTGATTGGCTCGCCGCGCCATCGTGTCATAGACGTCACTGCTGATTCGTTCCCTGCGTTGCTGCATCTATCTAACAACGAAGACGATTGGCTCGCCAATGTATAGAATGCTCAAAGCGATCCCCACTCTGACGCCGAGCGCTCAAGATCCGTTCCGGTAATTGTACATAGGTTCCTTTTATAAATTTATAGAAAGAACTATTTCTAGTTCTTTCTCGTTTTCTAACATTCATCCTCTTACAGCCAGTTTTTTCATCAACAACTAAAACTATCAGTAAAAGTATTAACTTTTACTTGACTGTTACTGATATTATAGCAAATGTGTTTCTTCATCCAAGTAACAGCTAAACTAAAAGTCAATAGAGTTACCATAACACAAACGGCATAATTACCCCAAAAAAACGTGGGGAGCTTTTTTTACGCATGACAACATCGCAATATCCACTGTCAAGTAGTGTCAAAAAGTCGAATGTCAGTTGATTCTGTTTATACGAACGCCAACGAACGAATTTTTTTAGAATTGAATTAATTGAAAACATAAGTAAGGCGATTAACACACGGCACCGCGCACCGCCGCGGAGGGCGGTGGCGGTGAAGCGGATTTCTTAGCGGTGCTCCGCGCGGTTAGGCGGTTTATACGCCCAACCGCGCGGATGGATTTAACGCAATTTTGACCAGTTTTATCACAGCCACTGGCGAAAATTGACTCTGAAGTGGTGGCAGCATCTGGCTTTTATGGCGTAGAAAGAAAAAAGTAAGAAGTTATTGAGTTCATCCATTTTTACGTAGCAGAACTCTAAATGGGACTTTCATGTTATCCTACAAAAGTTTGAGAAAACACGAAAATATTTTTTTTGAACTATACACGAATGTCCACTTCTTCATTTGATTATTTGTTAGCAAAGATAAATTGCAACACGTCCTGCATCCACAAAAATTCGCGCGGTTTTGCGGTGCCCCGTGTGTAAGCGCGCTCCACCGCGCGGAAATCAGCGCGGAAGAGCGGTGGTTGCGAGAGCACCGCTCGACCGTGGCTCGACTGCGCGGTCGGGCGGTGTACGTGTGTAAGGTATCAACGGATTTCTAAGTGACCATTGTAACATGAGATCCGCTTCACCGCCAACCGCGGCGGTGCGCGGTGCCGTGTGTTAATCGCCTAAATGATTTAAAAAAATTAATGCTATTAGTTGTTGTTATTGCTATTAACAACTGTTATCGGATTTTTTTTTTTAAACCGTAATTTTTATACGAGTAGGTACACAAGCGCTAAAGTTCGCAGAGCCTAACTTCACACTCGCCAAGATAGAACGGCCGTACTGTACATTAGTTAATTTAACGTAGTCTTATTAAATACAAACTGAAAATAAACTTAATTTTCTGTGGTTGGCGTAAGTTTATCTTGTAACAACAGGCTGAGGTATGTAACTGTTTCCTTTGAAATTCTGTATCGGAACAGAAAATCAGCGTCGTCCCATACGAAATGATCTTTGCGAACATTAAACTTTTTACGTCTACGCGTTAAATAACTAACGATAAGTTCATCGTCTGATGATCTTGAACTTTCACTGGACGAAGTTCGTGAAGACATATTAGTGAAACCTAAATAACCTACAACTTTGTCAAAATGACAGTGACTTTAGCTTTAACAGCCCCCTAATGAGTAGTAAAAGTTAAAGGCAAAAGTAACAGTTAAATCAACAGTTAAAATTTTGAAGAAACGAATTTGACCGTTACTTTTACTTTATGACGTTACTTTGGCTGTTACTTTAGATGAAAAAACTGGCTGTAAGAAGATGAAACGGTGGTCTAAAATTTGTATGGAGAAAATTATATTCACGCGGGCGATACCGCTGGCAGAAGCTAGTGATGACCATTTACAAGTACTTTTGAATAACCAAGAAGTTGGTCAGTCAGAAAGCTAAAGCTACAACATTTTAAAGCGTAGTAGTATAGAAAGGAACGTGTATGACTCCATTACTCATTGACCATGGGGCCGTTCAAGTATTACGTAAGCAGATTATTTGCAAATTATGAAACCCTCGCTCCCCCTCGTCAGCAAAAGTAAGCAAAGCTCTCCCTCCCTCCCTCCATGTTTACCTACGTATATATTTGTAAGTATCATGCATTTTTCACTGTGTTCGGGCAGTAGTTATAAGTCTAGAAACTAGGATTAGGCTTGAAATAGAGGAACAAAACAACCTTCATTAAAAATTAAAAATTTTGGCATATTCATTCAAATAAACAGTCCTCAGCACATAATACACGAATTTATGACTCTAACAGCCAGTTTTTTCATCTAAAGTAACAGCCAAAGTAACGTCATAAAGTAAAAGTAACGGTCAAATTCGTTTCTTCAAAATTTTAACTGTTGATTTAACTGTTACTTTTGCCTTTAACTTTTACTACTCATTAGGGGGCTGTTAAAGCTAAAGTCACTGTCATTTTGACAAAGTTGTAGATTATTTAGGTTTCACTAATATGTCTTCACGAACTTCGTCCAGTGAAAGTTCAACATCATCAGACGATGAACTTATCGTTAGTTATTTAACGCGTAGACGTAAAAAGTTTAATGTTCGCAAAGATCATTTCGTATGGGACGACGCTGATTTTCTGTTCCGATACAGAATTTCAAAGGAAACAGTTACATACCTCAGCCTGTTGTTACAAGATAAACTGACGCCAACCACAGAAAATTAAGTTTATTTTCAGTTTGTATTTAATAAGACTACGTTAAATTAACTAATGTACAGTACGGCCGTTCTATCTTGGTGAGTGTAAAGTTAGGCTCTGCGAACTTTAGCGCTTGTGTACCTACTCGTATAAAAATAACGGTTTAAAAAAAAAAATGCAATAACAGTTGTTAATAGCAATAACAACAACTAATAGCATTAATGTTTTTAAATCATTTAGGCGATTAACACACGGCACCGCGCACCGCCGCGGTTTGCGGTGAAGCGGATCTCATGTTACAATGGTCACTTAGAAATCCGTTGATACCTTACACACGTACACCGCCCGACCGCGCGGTCGAGCCACGGTCGAGCGGTGCTCTCGCAACCACCGCTCCTCCGCGCTGATTTCCGCGCGGTGGAGCGCGCTTACACACGGGGCACCGCATAACCGCGCGGATTTTTGTGGATGCAGGACGTGTTGCAATTTATCTTTGCTAACAAATAATCAAATGAAGAAGTGGACATTCGTGTATAGTTCAAAAAAATATTTTCGTGTTTTCTCAAACTTTTGTAGGATAACATGAAAGTCCCATTTAGAGTTCTGCTACGTAAAAATGGATGAACTCAATAACTTCTTACTTTTTTCTTTCTACGCCATAAAAGCCAGATGCTGCCACCACTTCAGAGTCCATTTTCGCCAGTGGCTGTGATAAAACTGGTCAAAATTGCGTTAAATCCATCCGCGCGGTTGGGCGCATAAACCGCCTAACCGCGCGGAGCACCGCTAAGAAATCCGCTTCACTGCCACCGCCCTCCGCGGCGGTGCGCGGTGCCGTGTGTTAATCGCCTTACTTATGTTATCAATCAATTCAATTCTAAAAAAATTCGTTCGTTGGCGTTCGTATAAACAGAATCAACTGACATTCGACTTTTTGACACTAATTGACAGTGGATATTGCGATGTTGTCATGCGTAAAAAAAGCTCCCCACGTTTTTTTGGGGTAATTATGCCGTTTGTGTTATGGTAACTCTATTGACTTTTAGTTTAGCTGTTACTTGGATGAAGAAACACATTTGCTATAATATCAGTAATAGTCAAGTAAAAGTTAATACTTTTACTGATAGTTTTAGTTGTTGATGAAGAAACTGGCTGTTAGTCACTATCACTGAGCAGCAAACATCCAATGTCTTTGAAGACATTGGATGTTTGCTGCTCAGTGATATGTGTCTGCTAACTTTCGTGTGATTTTAGAACAGCGACATCGTTATCTTAAAAAAATATATACTGCTGACCATCAATCATCATCCAGACCCCACATCCCCCATGTCATCAAAAATAAGCGAAGCAAATACCTCCCCACCCCTCTGTAATGCTTACGTAATACTTAAATGGCCTCCATGACCAAAAATAACCAATTTCTTAACACCTTGTGCATTTTCAGGTCTAGTACATTTAGAAGCTTTAGAGATGTTGTCGAAGCAAGTGAGCATGCGTATAGAGGAACGCATACGCAGCGTGGACGCTGACAAGAGACAGGACATCAAGGAGACGCTTCAGCAAGTAGCTGGTAAGATACGAACTTGATCGTTATTTATTTCATCATCATCATCATCATTTCAGCCAATACACGTCCACTGTTGGACATAGGCCTCCCCCAAGCGTCGCCACATCGAACGTTCCTGTGCGTCCCGCATCCATCGGTTTCCCGCTACCTGTTATTTATTTCAGATGAAACTATTTTATTCATTCTTTACGACATCTGAAAAAGTAATGCTTATTTGTAACTTATAGGTTTTGTTGTGCTATTTTTAAGGTTAGAGTGAATAGGCTCTTAATAAACTAGTGCGCCTCACCATTAATAATTGCATCATTACTAACCATCAGGTGGGATCGCAGCCAAGTACTAGTTTATATCAATATAAAAAAAAAAAATTCTTAATAATTAATATAATATAATATAATATAATATAATATAATATAATATAATATAATATAATATAATATAATATAATATAATATAATATAATATAATATAATATAATATAATATAATATAATATAATATAATATAATATAATATAATATAATATAATATAATATAATATAATATAATATTCCACAACTATCACACAGCGCCGTCTAGTCCCAAGCTAAGCAGAGCTTGTGTTATGGGTACTAGACAACTGATATAAACATACTTATATATTTCTAAATACATACATATTATAGATAATTGATTACAATCTATACTAAAATACTAATATCTAATTTAACTAGTGCTTATTAGTAGTTATACCAATAAAAAAATTAGTACTCTCTTAGAGCCTGTGATGAAAACACTTTATGTGTTATATGTATGCACAGCATTTATCACTTTATGAACTAACTTTAAACACCACACTAATTGTAATCTTTCACTTTATCCAAAGCAATAATATCAAAAAAGATCTTATTCTTATAATCACAGAATATCACAAATCAAAATCAACAGCTCAGATCTTTTTATTGTATTCTTATATTCACAGAACTATGCGAAATGCCAGAAGAAGATGAAGACGACGAAGAATCTCCAAGCGAAGACCTGTCAAAGTCAGACGCGTTCCTCGAACGGCTGCAAACCGCTACACAAGACCTGGGTCTGAAGCTGCAATTCCAGCCGCTAGTCAAGTATGTTATTGCACAGCAGTGAGTTAACGACTACTGAAAATGAGCTATATGCGACAGTCGAAGCCCATTTTCTGTGGTCGTTAACTGGCCTATAGCATACTTAAACAGATATCTCCCATTTCCCGCATGCGGGCCATATCGACTAAAGAAAACTACTAAAAAATGCGGTCCCTATGGCGTACGTGAACAAACCTCCCACTACTCGAATGCGAGTTGTAACAACTAATGAAAATGAGCCTCCAATGATGATGAAGACGAAGACAGAGATGTCTTACTACGAAGATTCGTGAAACCCATTTAAAGATTCATTAAAGAGTCACCAAAGATACTTGATCAAATCCTTATAACTATTATTTTCTAAGATCAGAAGAAAACATCAGAAGATAGTTCATGGTTCCAATTAGTTGTTTGCTATAGAGAAGAACCAGCAAGAAACTCCATGGTCACTCTATTAAAAAAAAAATATATTTTATAATATTTTCATGATAAAATATTAATAGGTACGAGAGGACAGTGTTGATTAGTCAATATTGTACCCAAAAGCACTATAAAAATAATGATAATAAATAAGTGGATCGAAATAAAAAGTAAGCTATGAATATGCGGAGTCTACAGTTCTCACATCGACATTAAAAAGAAGCTATAAAAAGTAATTTTGCATATTTAAAGTACCGTTCTTTGCAGGCAATACAAAGAAATCCTCGACTATATATCCTCCGTAGACTCCGAAACGCCAGTTAAAACTGTGTACAAGCGTGGAGTGTCAACACTAGCACAGAGTACAGCACTCTCAGTGGAACAGTACCACAAGGCGGCCGAGATGTTACTCGTCAAGTCGCGCCGGTCCACCGCCGATGAAGCCGACGCTCTCACACAGTAAGTAACCAGGATCCACTATTGTACTTTTTTTTTAGGTGAGAAATCATCTATTGACATCTCCCGCCCTTGGGCGTGTCAGACTTTTACAGACTAAAGCCCCGAGGTTCTCTTTCGCATCACCCATGACCCCAGTAGGCTTCGACCCTGCTGCTAGCTATGGTTGCTGAAATCTCTTTGAAGCGCGCGTGGAACGCTGCCGTCGACGACTTGGGCTCAGTCCGGACGGTGACCGGACGGTCGGACGGCACTATTGTGCTTTGTGATTGACTATAATGTTCCCGGGCGTCGGAAGTGGCAGGGTGATCCCTAGCCACAGTAGGAGCGAGTTAGCTGACAACAAGTAATTGATAACTCGCCGTCCAGCCGTCCGTAGCAAGAACGGAGCTCGTAGTAGGCAACGCTCGCCTCGAAAGACATCTCAGCTAATAGTGTAACAGCCTGTGGCTGCCAAAGTTTCATCATGTGTCCACCCTTAACTTGTTAACACCTCTACGATCCGGACTAAGCGTTTCGCCTCGTCGTTTATACTGCGTACATGGAAGAATTGGAACATTTGCCTGCAGCAGTCTTCCCGTCCGATTATAGTTTAGATGTCTTCAAGGCTACAGCGAATAGGCTCTTAATAAACTAGTGCGCCTCACCATCAACGATTGCATCACTGCTTACTATCAGGTGGGATCGCAGTCAAACATTAGTTCGTCTTCAAAAAAAAAAAGTATTAACTGAATCTTATTTCTATTTTTCAGAATGACAGTGGTACTAACAAAACACATCAGCGAGCTAGCGACGCTGTTCACAGAGAAACTGAACGCACTCCCTTCGGACAATAAAGAACAAGTTAACACATACATCACCAATATATTTTTAGAGGTAAATATTTTTCACTTTAATATACGAACTGTACTTCAGGATAAAGTTGAGAAAAACGTTTGGCATAAATCACACTAATATTATAAATGTAAATATTTATGAGTGTATGTATCACAGAAAAGATGAAAGAGGTTAAAAAGGAAATACTTTCCGATTACAACAACGAGTGTCGCCGCTTGTCTCACACCCTTTAACTCCACTACAGGCAATAAACCAATAAGAACGCGCATTACTAACATACCACGCACACTTAGATCGCAAGTTTGCTATTGGTAGTTGAACTATGAGCATTGCCCTACTTTGTGGCACGGCTGCCCCGCCCACAAGGCCATTCTAACCTCTTTCATCGGTTCTGTGGTATGTATATTGTTTGTTTGTTACTTCTTCACACCCGAATGGCTAAACTGATTTAGATGAAATTTGGTGTTGACTACGTCTTGGAATAGGGTAGTTTCCAGGGTCAAAATAATGGCATTTTATTTAGTCCGTATTTTAGATTATAAAAAAATATTGGACACGTATTTTTTTCTTTTTTCGATTAAACAAACAATAACAAAGATATAGCCCATTAAAGTCACGTGTGACGTCACCCCGTGCGAAAAAGTGCAGCACGGACGGCGTGACGATACACGTAACTTTAATGGGCTATATCTTTGTCATTTTTGGTTTAATTTACAAATAAAAAAATAAGTATCCCTTATTTTTGAATAATCTAAAAGACGGACTAATTACATTTTTTACGGCAACTAGCTTATAGTAGATCCACATACTTTTATCCCGGAAATATAGAAGTGTTCCCTTTGGATAATTATCTATTTTCACGCGGGCGAAGTCTCGAAAAAACAAAAGCGAAAGCAAAAATAGACAGAAAAAGAGAAATCTTTCTCCTTTGTGTGTCCATAGAGTTTCTTGCACGTTCTTCTCGATAGAGATCTACGCTTTGGAACGTCCAATTTAGCTTCACTTTTTTTTTTACTGACCGACATTTTGGAAATTTAAAAGTGCCTGTAATTGGTCTATTTGAAATAAACGTTTCTGATTTTTGATACAGGGATAGCATAATCTAAACTTAAAAGTTTTCCTTTTTTTTCAGGCTGGCAACAGTTCCACATACATCCAGAACGCGTTCCAATTGGCTCTGCCGATTTTGCAAATAGGCGCTGTTTAAATAAACAATAATTATTGATAATAAACTTTACATTTTGTGATATTGGCGCCGATTCTCTTGTACACCAATTACAGTTATTTCAAACTATCGTTCTCTTTTACTAATCGTTAGAACTAGGGAGACAATAGCATATCTCTAATTGAATAGGTTACTTCTAGGTAATCGCGGACCAACGTCGACCATATCGTCGCTTTCCATCAGATGAGATAGTGGTCAGACGCGAGCCTATCTTTACATATAATAAATCTGTAGAGGTTTTTTGTTGTGCACGCATCACATAAAATGTACGACATTAACGTAGATAACTTTTATACATTACAATCACCATCAACTATTGCATCACTGCTTACCATCAGGTGGGATCGCAGTCAAGCACTAGTTTATATCAGATAAAAAAACCTTGATATATTACTTGGGCTTTATTTCATCGCAATCGGTTGACTATATCGAAAGATACTACATTCATTGACTGATAGGCGGTACGAAGTACCGGTCTAGTCAACAATAATAAAAAAAATACTCCTGTCAAATTAGTCAGAATTTCTTTTGCCATACAATTTTAGACGTGATTACAGAACGTGTACAGTACAATTCACGAATGATGGCAGCCGTGAAGTTAGCCTTTGCGAACTTTCGTGCATACTACACTCTTGTCGCACACGCACGTCGCCATTTGGTTCCTAAAACACGTTACTGCGCAGCCTTCTGCGCAAACTTGCAAACACGGCCGCCATCATTCGTGAATTGTACTGTAGATTAAAAGTTGGGTAAGAATACAAACAAGAGCATCACGTAAACTAATTTGACGGGAGTAAAATTATCGCTATCTCTTTCTAGTTTTAACGATTAGTAGAGAGCGATAGTTTAAAATAAGTTTAGTTGGTGTACAAGAGAATTGGCGCTGTTGTACGTTAATATGTTGTTACTAATCTGTACGGTTCAAATTTTATTCGTCGATGTTTGAAAGTTTAAGGGAGGTTCAGGTTTTGTAACTAATTGTTTAGACAATAAAGTAAAACAGTCATTTTGAACTAGGATAGCTTTTGAAGGCACGGTTTGCGCAGCAGTTGAGCGGTTGACTGCTGCGCTGCGCATCGCGGATTTATTTTTTAGCGGGTAAATATCATCCAAATGACATCCCTCGCCCTTGGGCGGAGTGAGAGATAGTGTCAGACTCTTACTGACTAAAAAACCCACCCCGTTCCTTCTTGCCTTTCGTACCGGGCCGAGCTTCCCTTTCGGATAACCCCGGCCCCGGTAGGCTTCGACCCAGCGCAGGCACAGGCGCGCAGGAACAGTGCGCGCCGTCGACGACTTGGACTCGGGCGCATCGCGGGTGCGTTTCTCGCATGTAAAAAAAATTTGTACGGCCTACAGATGGTTGTTCCGGGTCTGGCTGTCTAGTGTATGTGTGTTTACATATTTGTGAACACATCCCGATACAGGAGTAATTCCTAGCGTAGGGCAATAATGATTAAAAAAAAAAAACTTCAGGTTGACTTTAAATAAATTTAGTACTCGTATTTCCTAAACTTATAATTTCTAGTAACATTCCCGGTATATTTCCAAAGTTGTCACAGTTCAAAGTGTACAGATTAACAATAAAAAACTGCGTTTTCATAAGGGTTTTTAAACGTGCACTGACATAAAACCCAGCGTTTTACAATCATGTGTCCTTCGTCATTACATATGAATACAATCCTCTTAGGATTGTATTCATAACTTACCGCAAGGCGGCCGCGTAGGCCGCCAATTGTGTGTTTTTTATTATATGGTTTCCTTTTTGTTAATTTATAATCTTGATGTGCAATAAAGTATATATAAATAAATAAATAAACTTACTAAATTTTTGTTACGGTTGTAAATCATTGAACGTCGCGGGCTATACTGGAGCATTCACCTTAACGCTCTTCAATAAAATTAGGTTTGTGTTTTGCTAATAACCTTAAAACTATAAAAGAGTATTGAGCATCAGCATATTAAACATTTCAAGCACAATGTTATGTTTTAAGACAATTGATGGTCGATAAAAAGGAACGTCTCATATTTAAACTCCTACCAGTTAGTTACATAACCTGCTTAGTAAATATACGAGTATAATAATTGTTCAAAATGTGGGTCTTAAAAAAATCTTCAAGGGTGATCTTATACATGTCATTATAACAATTAAATAAATAAATATATTATGTCTCGAAGACTTGCGGGCGATTATCTCAAAAAAATAATATATCTATGAATATGCCTAATATATGATGCATTTAATAGTAAATGTTTTTTTTTTATTATACGTTGTTTCATTTAAACCAGAATCGAAAACAGAATACGAAGACACCTGCGGACCTCAGCTACCAGGACTGTGGGAGTTGTCGAAAGAGTTATCTTGAAACACGATGGGTTCTGAGGGAACACTGGAGTGTTTTAGTCGGTGAGAAGTCTGAATGAATGTCTGTGTGGTGGTGAATATAATAAATAAATAAATAAGTCTAACATATCCTCTCGAACCAGCACCCCTAGCCAAGTTGATACTCAGCAATCGTTAACGCTAGTAGAAAACTTCAAATGTAATGACGTAATCTCAACACTCAGTCACGTGGTCAGAACAAAAGATTCGGAGGCGTGGCAAACTCGAGGCGTTCGACGCAAGCGAAACGGTTGTAACTTGGCTAGGGAGGCACGAGAAGTTGCAACATCACATTTAAACTAAACTATCAGTGTATCAAAAACTAATGTGGAGAGATTACCAATACTATTTCGAGGCGCAGCCTCTAATGTGGTAGGTATTCTTCCTAAGAGCCATCGCGCTCCTGGAACGCAAAGGGAAATTGAAGGAACACTTGCTCCACGCAGGGCGGGAGAAGTTATTGTCTCACATTGAAAGACACTGCTTCTAATAGCGTCTCCGATTATTCCCGATGTCCACCACTTGTCTGGCCACCACTGGGGGACAGCGAGACAACTTTAAAACATTATTCTCGTTGTCCACCACTGGGGGACAGCGTCAAAACTTTGTAAATTATTTCCATTCGCCACCACTGGTGGACAGCGACACGGATTTTTTAACATTCCCTATGGCCGCCGTTGGGGGACAATGGCATAACTCTTTTGATCCGATTCCCACTGGCCATCAATTTAAATTGTTTAATCTAGAGACTGGTAAGGGATAGCTTAATATACTTACGGATTTGATTTTTAGCAGGGTTAAGGGTAAGACTAATTTAAATATTTATAAATTATATGGTAGGTAAATAATAGTCATATTCTTGAATCAACTTTTATTAAATGTTTCACTCAAGTATTAAAAAATGATCCTACTACTTAGTATTATATAATATAGCTTTGATTGCTTATTTTTTATTGAAGTGGGTAATTAACCGACTTAATTTCCACAGCTAGTTGACAGGCTACAATTTTTAAAATCGACTAGAACATTACAATCATAATCACAGTTTTATTATCCTATTCCTCGACGGAGGAATAAAAATTAAATATAAATTAATCAACAGTTTTAAAAATCACATATGTAATTAAACAAAAAGACAATAATAATTTATCACAATATCTAGAAATTGGGTATTATTAGTTTGCACAAAACTATCCTTTCTGCTTTTTTATAAGTTATTCTTACAAGCTGTCAGTGCTCTTATGGTCTATTTAAAGAAATATTTAGACTTTATTGTAGACAAAAGCACACGAAAACAACAAACAAAATAGAATATCCACTATCGCAAGTTCAAAGCCAAACGAAGCGATGGTTTTTGTTTGACGTTTGATGTCACATTGACACGAGTTTTACGTTGTTGCCTGTATAATAAAAAAGTATAATGACTGTCAAATCGATTCGTTGATCAATGGGGAAGATTTTTGCCATTTTTTCCCGCTAGGTGTCGCGATTCTTATGATCCGTTATCGGATTATCTATGCAGCGATTTTATAACTTTTTGGCATTCTATTAAATATAAATAATAAAAATGACGAACTGTGCAGTGCCGGGATGCAAAGAAAATGGTAATCATTTATTCCCAAAAGATAAAAATAGAAAAAGATTGAGGGCTAAAGCAATAAAACTACCAGAATTCGTAAAATCCCAATCTACATATTTACGATTATGTGGGCATCATTTTACAGAAAATGATTATAAAACTGTGTTAAATTAAGTAAAATAACACAGCATACTTTTTTCCTGCTTATGAAAAATGATCATAGAAAGGCACAAAAAAATTATTAGATGAATAAACTCACTCTCCACAATATTCTTTTTTTACACTTATTGTACAATTTTACTATATCAATTAATCTAATAAATAATAACTAGGTATATATATACAAACTTAAAATAATAATATGTACAAACGAGTAGAAAAGGCTGAAAAACGGGGAAAACTCAGAGGGCATTTTTTTTTTTTTCGATGGGAAAAATCATCATAAGACAACCCCCGCTCTTGGGCGGAGCGGGAGATAGTGTCAGACTCTTACTAACTAAAAAAACCCATCCCGTTCCTTCAAGCTCAAAAAATTCGTCCATATCGATGTCAATGGGAATATTCCACAATATTCTTGTATTTGATGTTTATTTAATGGTGGCAATGGGATACCTCATTGCTGTTTATATCTTTATAATAATCGTCTTTTGGTATGTCCATAACTTCGGTTTGTACTGTTTCTGAGGGATATGAATTATCGGTGAAGTTAAAATTTCTATCATACGCCTCTAACCTACAAAAACAGAATAGCATAGATTTTGATTTACACAAACAATAATAAACAAGTGGATAAAAGTTCATAGGGTCAGGAGTTTATTGTTAATCAGTAAAAACATTCACCAAGAAAATATAAAATACTGCAGTATTTTTTTTACTTTTATTTACCAACCTCTCTACAAGGTCTGCCTTTCTTTCACTACTGGTCGCACCCCTCTTCTTTAGTTCCTCTTTTAGCTGATTTAATTTCCACGTACAATACATCGTCAATACAAAAATATTGAATATTTCATACAATTTCATAAGAACCGCTCCGAACCACAGAATGTAAATAGATCATACGCGTGGCGCCCTCTGAACACAAAATCTTCCCCATTCGTTTTATGACGTTCTTAGAAATGATGATAGATAATAATAATATGATTAAGTCCTCATTTTAAAAGTTTTTGAAACCTAATCTATAGAAGAAAGATTGATTCATTTTCATTATTTTGTTTTCTATTTTTATAATAATTCGATTTATCGATTGAAATAAGTCGGTTAATTACCCACTTCAATAAAAAATAAGCAATCAAAGCTATATTATTATATAATACTAAGTAGTAGGATCATTTTTTAATACTTGAGTGAAACATTTAATAAAAGTTGATTCAAGAATATGACTATTATTTACCTACCATATAATTTATAAATATTTAAATTAGTCTTACCCTTAGCCCTGCTAAAAGTCAAATCCGTAAGTATATTAAGCTATCCCTTACCGGTCTCTAGATTAAACAATTTAAATTGATGGCCAGTGGGAATCGGATCAAAAGAGTTGTGCCATTGTCCCCCAACGGCGGCCATAGGGAATGTTTAATCCGTGTCGCTGTCCACCAGTGGTGGCGAATGGAAATAATTTACAAAGTTGTGACGCTGTCCCCCAGTGGTGGACAACGAGAATAATGTTTTAAAGTTGTCTCGCTGTCCCCCAGTGGTGGCCAGACAAGTGGTGGACATCGGGAATAATCGTAGCGTCTCATATGCTCTATGATTTACTCGTATGCTTAAACCACAAAGAAAACTTATGAAATCCTTTATTTTCGTACTGAAAAGAATAAATCAATAAATATTGTTAAATTTTACACACAACAGAGGTATTCAGTGCATACAACTGTGCAAATTAGTGCACACACCTCTAAGAGGGATTTGGCCACTATAGGTATAGTAAGTCTAATCTAATCTTATTAGCCCATTATGTCCCACTGTTGGACGAAGCACTGCCTTTTCCTTTTTCACAAATATCGGTCTTCTGCCATTGCTGGCTCATTCCTCAAGTTAAAGTTCAACTTCATCTCTCCATCCTCGTTTTGGTCTTGGTAAATATACATAGTACTTATAATAAACATAATACACTAACATAATCTCAAAATTAAACACAATAACAAGGGAAAAGAAAGCAGTCAATAATAATAATGGCGGATCACGGCGCGAATATCGGCCATTGTGCCGACACCTGTTGCGCCTGCGCATCTAACGGACTAAGGAGTAGTGTGGATGCGCTTTATTGTTTGTTAGAAACACGTTACTTTGCTCCCATATTTTTAACAGACGCAAGAGCTTTTAATTAAACTTGTGGCTAGCTTAACCCTTTCCTAACTGCCCTGCGTTCAAAAATAACCAGAGTAATGTTGGGTTGCAACCCAGGGTCGTTCTTTTATAACTCTAGTAGCTACCCTAGAGCAGGGACCGATAGCGCTTTCCTTTTATAGGGTTTTACCCCGGGTTTTGAAGGGCTAGGATATTTTAATTCAATTAAAAACCCCCATGGTTTTGCTGGATAGTTTTTTAGGTAACCTTCTCGAGGGTAACCCATTCATTGACTATCCCAAAAAATTACCTGGGTTTTTACAGTCGAATACAAAAAGCGCTAACAATCAGCTATCCCATTCTGAAAGGGAAACCCCTTCGTAAGCGCTAACCAATATATTAATTCAAGCGAGTTTGAACCGTATTTTTAGCTAAATACGGTTCAAACTCGCTTCGCACGTGCAGACGAATTCGGCAACTCTAAGGCACACAAAGATAAGCCTACCGATCACCGCGTTATGCTAAAATATAACTTATGATCTTTCCTTTAAAATCTATCGTGTACCGTGCGTCGTGTCAGTGAGTGCAGCGTTGGCGCAGCGCGTGTTTGTGTGCATGATGTTAGAATAGAATAGAATAGAATAAACTTTATTGTACACCAAAACAGTAACAATTGAAATGATTGATAATGATTGTTTTTTTTTTTGTTTTGTGTTTTTTTGATTGATTGATGTTGTGCTTCTTTACTACATACTAATACGTCACGGGCACGGTAATAATATGATATTATTACCGTGTAATAATATGATAGTATTACCGTGTCACGGGCGTACCTACAGCCATTTTTGCGAGAGGCGAAAGCATTCGTCATTATTACCTACTATTTACCGCATACGAATTACGATGCGCTCACTCTAATTTGTGCCGATAAGGTTAATTATTTGTAGTGTTAGTGTTCTTACTAGTGCAGTGACTAATTCATAAATAATGCCTCAGTCAAGAAAATGCATGCAAATGATGCAGTGCATAGATATTTTCAGTATGACGAGACAAATAATTCCAACAAATAAATAAAAAGTACCATAGCTAAAAAGTGTAAAATAAATAACTTAAATTTCGGAAGTCGGTGTTTCTATAATAGTTTTGTCCCTTCGTTATATAACATCGACTTCCGAAATTTAAATTATTTTGTACTTTTCAGTGAACATTGAAGTCGGTTTTATTTTATTTTTTTGTAAAAAGTTTTTTTCGATATGTACAGACTACTTTATAAAGAACTTTTTGATTACGTTCTTGGATAAATAATCTTTATATAAATCCTCAATATTTTATAATCTATACGGACGCCGGCGTTCGCTTGTTGTTTAACCGTAATGGCGCGAAATCACGCGCGACTTGAGTGGGGTCTCTGTCTGCATATGTAACGGTATAATATAAAACCTAGGACGGGATGTGAATGTGACGTGCATTATTAATAATGCTTAAAAATATATCAGGTTTTATAATAGGTACCTAAGTAGTTAAGTACCTAGTAGGTAATAGTAGTAGTAATAGCTTGATGTAGAATAGTACCTAATGATATTATTTCATTACTATTTTAATGTTTATTTACCCAACTTTTTAGCGAAACGAATACGGATTGCCTCGTCGTCAGACGTTTTTGAATTTGAGAAAGCGAGAGGTAGGCATCGACAACAGTTCCGCAAGTCCACCTTAAGTAGGTACAACAATTGTACAGGAAGGCTCACGGTTCGATCTCCAAATTTATGGGTTTTGGCCAATAGGCTGGCACAAAGCGTATTTTAGTTGTGTGCGTATTAATATAATGATGTACTAGCTGTGCCCGCGACTTCGTTCGCGTGGACTATGCCTCTGTGTATAGAAGTGTGATGCGTACACTAGGTACAGGCTATGCTAACTTGTTTTTTAGATTATTTTTCATGGGGGCGGCCAACGTGAGCTCTTTATGAATTCGCTAACAAAAAAAACTTTTGAAATGTATAAAGTGCTCCTCAGCCAAACTCATTCATCTCATAAGGATTCTAATAATCCCAAACACGGTTAGATTACATTAATTTACCTTCTAGCGTCATCATCAGATCAGTTTGATACATCCCCTCCCCTTTTTTCCAGTCAGTCATCGACTATACGTATAAACAAAGAAATTTTTGTTGTTACGACAGTTCTGCTGTGATCCTATGAGAAGTTCTGTTCCATATCTTCGAAGTTAATGATCAGATCATAACAATATTTCTATGAGACCAACTTGGAAGCATAACCTATCAATCAAAAAAAAAATTTTCAAAATCGGTTCACAATTGACCGAGATATCGGTGAACATACATAAAAAAAAAACATACATTCAGCCGAACATAGAACCTCCTCCATTTCGAAATCGGTTAAAAATAAGCAAACCATTCCGTTATTCTCTATATAATATATACCCATAAGGTATAGATATTCACAGGATAAAACCTATGAGGTCAAAGAAGAATTCTAGCCTGCCTACTACTATTTAAAAGAGATAATTGCTAGCGGAAGAAAATACTCTTTTATTAAGTGGAAAGCAATAAAGCATTTGGGTTACCCATTAAAGGCTAGGTTAGCGCTTACCCTTACGATTTCGCTTGGGTTTCCTTCTCAATCGGCTTTCCATAGTATTTCGCTAAGTATTCGTACAAGTTTCCTAAATAAAGGGATAGTCGATCGTAAGGGAAACCCCTTCAAAGGGTTTTGAAAATTAATCCGCTCGTCCGGTCCCTGCCCTAGAGGTAATCCAACTAACTCTGAGCAAGGTAGGTTGGAGTACAGGTCGCGCGGTGAATTAAGATCGCTCGGTGAAAGTAGTGGGGGCAATCGGCGCATGTGTACAATTGCGCACAGAAATTCTTAGTATGTTAGGATTTTATTTTTAATTTCGTATGTTTGAACCTTAGTAACATAACTTATAATAACACTAGTTTTTGCTTGTAATTTATCTTGTAAGTAGGTAAATTCAGAATTTTTTTTTTTTTTTTTTAATTAAAATAAAAAAACAATTTCGTTAGTTTCTTTCTTAACGTAACAAATCACGTCGTAAACCATTTTTCTGGCTTGCCGTTTTAAAACTTTAATTTTAACGATTTTTTTACGACTACGTATTACTAATACGATAACACAAGCTGTACGCAACAGTACCTAAGTACAACAGTATCCAATGAGACGCGAGAACGCAACGCGGGAATTGAAGAGCGACTCTATCTACCAATGACGTGTCGCCGTCGGCGCACACCCGCCCGAACGTCGCCAAATAGACCTTAGAATTGAGTACTGCGCATGCCCCTTCCATTTTTGCCGAGCGATCTTGATTCACCGCGCGACCTGTAAGCGGCCATACTATTTACATTATATTAGAGTTAACTCTATACACAAATTTGAACGCAGGGCTAACGGTACTAATTTGTACCGGGTGATTCCCGTCCATTACGAGTTTTCGACAATACGATCGAGTATTGCTTAATCGATATAACTGACGATCCTTTTGAGTACAACTACACTAGCCAGTCACAGTGATTTGTTTTAATTTTGCCTATTTACCGCTAACAGCAGTCATCAAAGTTTGACATTGCGGCTGAGGTGGAATAAACTGGTCGTTATGGAGCCGAGACACATGTATCAAACGGCGTTTTTCAACACTCGAAAATAATAAGTTAAACTTCAAATTACATATATCTAATATATTTAGATATAAATTATTATGAGAAATAGCTGGCCACTTGGCGGGAGAATACCCGGTGACCAGCCTGATAACGCTGCACTTTTTGGCACTAGTGCGAAACACACTTAATTTGTAATCCTTTTTATGCAAGTCTTATCCACTATTCTCTGTCTTGAACAAAAGCTCCCGAAACTCCCAAAACCGGTGGATCGTACTCCATAGTCCGGAGCGCATCTGTCTCGTCATGGAATTCACAATGGATGCAAGGGTTGCTCTCTTTACGCCGTTTCGCCAAATATTAAGACCTTGACATGTGCATGATTGATGGGGCCTTGGGATCCTTTGTTGGTTGCAACTGTTCTGTGATTTTTGAGCCATATTTTTAAGGAAGGTTCGATCCTGTAAGTCAAAAAAATGCTGTGTGAAAAATGTTTATTATCTTACAGTGTAACACAAACAACTATCACACAACGCCGCCTAGTACCAAGCTAAGCAGAGCTTGTGTTATGAGTACTAGACAACTGATAAACATACTTATATATTTCTAAGTACATACGAGTACATATATAGATAAATTACACCCAGACACAAAACAAATGATCATGCTCATGACAGAAACTCTTATCCTGCGTGGGAAACGAACCCACGACCTCCGGTATATCAGTCACGGTCTCCAACCACTAGACCAACAGGCCAGTCAGATACAATGAGGCAGCACCTAAAAAGTATCTTTAACCTTAGGTACATATTATAAAAACTCAAGACCAAGCGTCATGTCTGTCTGTCCGCGATAACTCAAAAACTACTGAATGGATTTTCATGCGGTTTACACCAATTGACAGAGTCTTCTTCTTTGCGTGTCGATCGCAAAACTAATTAAATTCCATGCCTGGCCCATCTCCACATATGGGGTGGGGGTTCTTGCCTCTTGGATGGTTCCGACTTCCGGCCTTCAGTGTTTGTGCGGCGTCTTTCCGCAGACCATGTCCCACCTTCCATCCTGCATATTGTATTACCTGTTCACGTAGGGATCTGATGACAGCATCAGTGGACGGCATTGCCGTGGCCAAATGGACAGAGTGATTCACATGAGATGATGGTGATCTCTCTCTGTCACTCAAAGGTTTGCTGGGAGAAAACTCATCTACTCGCCTTTGTAGCCTGTAGAGGTAACTACATGAATTAAGTATTTATTATTATTTTGAAGATAAGGGGCTATGCATCACCACAGTGTGGGGGATGTAGTCACTGCGACCTAAATGATCTATTGTGACTCGCCACCTTGTTAGAGTAACTCTTTTAGAGTTTTAGCCCGGAGGCTTCCAAGAAATTTAGAATACTCCTAGCTTATGAATTGAGTAACTTACGTTAATAAACAATTAAGAATTGAGTAACGTTTAGGTGTCTCTAGGACTACCAGTACCTATACAAGGTGCAGTTTTAAAACTGCACAATATTTCAGGAGGTTGTAATAAAACTCATAAATAATCATATAAAAAAACGATACCTGGTCAATAATCAGTAATACTTGTTATTTAATTTTTTAATTACACTAAACTAAATCGATTGATCGATGGCCGCGGGGGCGTGGCTAGGGTGTGGCGTGCGGGATGATGATTGGATGATACATTATTTATGAAACTATCGTTGCGAGTTAGTGTGTGTGAAAACGCCCTTTATTGTTCCGTGTTTGTGTATGTGAAAAAAAGAGCGGTTATAAAAAAAAAAAAAAAATTACCTACTTATTTTATTATTGATTCGGGTCGAGAATCACTAACATAATTACCTCCTGAAATATTTTGCAGCTTCAAAACGACACCTTGTATACATATTATAGGTAGAGAAAAGCTATTAATTTATTGATAATTCATGCTTTCTAATACCCGTGCGAAGTTGGGACGGATCGCTATCGCTAGTCTTTTTTAAAATGATTTAAGCGTATGATTTATCGATTATCTTCCAACATTTTTACATTCATAGTTTGTTTGTCCGGCTATAATAGAAATAAGGTTTATCTTCTTCTCTTTGTTTCCTAAAATTGGATTAGCAGATTAGGTAGGTACTTTACAAAAGATTACAAACAACCGAAGAATATTGAAATCCCTTTTGTATTGAGTAATACATTGTCAAAAGGCTTTGCTTGAGACCAAATACTGAAATCGTTTGAATAACAGGCTTAAACTTGTCATTATTATTGTCAGAGTCATAAGCTCACAAAAAATGGGAAGTTATGGTCGCGTGCCGTGCTCCATTTTGTCATTAATAATCAAAATAATATGTAATCACGATGATTGGTTATTTTCTTCTTAATTATTTTTTAAACAAAACTATTCGGCCAATGCATTTTCTCATTTATAAATCTACAGTTAAGGTATACTTTCGAATGTACGATATATTTTAAGCATACCTACCTATATAATTTTTTGGTTCAATGATTTTGTAATGGTTGATAGTGACACGTGTTTTAATGTATTTTGGAAAATGGTATGGCACCCTTTGTTTATTTTGCTATAGGTACAAGTAAGTACTTATTAGTGACAACTGTTATATTAGGGAGCAGTACTAGTTTAACCTCTGAGACCCCAAGCATTTAAATAGGTATAAATACGGATAAATAGAAAAGGTTGCTTATTTTCGAAATTTACAGACTACTTTATGAAGAATTTCTTATTTACATCCTTAGATACATAAGCAATAAATAAACCCTCAAAATTTTGATAATCTACGTGGACTTTTAATAATATTAGTGTTCAACTAAATGGCGCGACATATGGGTAATCGATCCACGAAGAATTTCTGAAAAGGAAACCGAGGTCCTAAGACAAAGAGCAACTAAGACACAGGTATGGTTTTAGTCAGTCAGTCTTAGGCCTGGCGCCCTTTATCAGCATCGGCAAGGAATAGGACCTTCGGCATCCCTACATGCATGTCAAGGCATATAAGTTTTTAATAATGTGCTGTTGCATGTAGGAATGCCGAAGGATCCTCTTTCTTGCCGGTGACCTAGAGCTGGAGAAGACATTAGATGATTTCCCACTATAGGTAGGTACGAATAGGTAGTCGATAACCAGTGGTCCAGAGAAATTGCATAAAGGAAGGTGCCCATGAACAACTGAGCAACTTGTTTTTATCTTGTTCTCTAGAATTTCTCATACGTAATATCCCCAATTTTCTTAAACATTTTTAAAGAAAGAAAGAAAGAAAAGAAATAAAAGAAAGAAAGAAAAATAATTTATTTGGTACAGCACAAATCTCAAACACAAAATTTACAATAATACGTATCAAAAATAAAACAGGCAAAAAAAAAAAAAAAAAATTTAGTTGTTGTGCCTCATGGCTGCACCAAAATAGGTACCAGTTCAGCATGAATGCCAGACAACTAATGCCTGACGCTGGTCCTTCAAAATCTTATCTTCTTTATTCGCTTATACACCTTTGTTTCCAGCTAAGGATGGAACGAAAGGGACCGTCAAACTTTACTGACTTATATCTGTCCGTGCCTTGAAATAATATGGTGATTTCTAAAAAGTCAAACGACTTGGAAATGTATACTTATATTCGATACTTTTTTATAAGGTTCTTCTATTAGTAAACAATGATTAAGATCTCATAATGAACCTTGATTATTGAACCAGTGTTGACAAAATCAGATTTCTTTTTATCCTAATAATTACCCAAGTCGTTTGACTTTTTAGACAGACTATATCACATGTATATTTTTTATAACACTGATAAGATATAAAGTGATAACACTAGGTACCGTGGGTATATGCTCAGAATCAAACTTTCACTCAAAAAACCATCTATAACACTGTAATATTCAAAACGTAAGTAACAAAAAGAAAACATCAGCACAACTTCCTTCTAAAATACAAACACCGATGTCACACATAAATTAACTACTATTTTTAGTACCGCCACTGTACCAGTAGGCCTATTGTTTTATTTTCGTGCCGTATTTGGCAACATTTGCCCGTGCAGGAAGCTTCAGGCCGTGCATCGCAATTAGTTGGATCCGCTACACTTCGGTGCTTGTTAAATAGTGATAGCAGGATAGCGCTGTCGTACAATGTCGGGCAGAAATATGTAGCTAGCAATAGAACAGTATCTAGTGCGAGTTGGTTTAATAAGGCGGTCAACGTGTTTATGACGTTTGGCGCTTTGATTGGCCCGCTCCAAGCTCTTAACCAATCAGACAGCCAAATGCGGTGAACGTTTCGATCGCGTTAACGTAAAAACAACTCGCATTAGGTGCTCAGCTCAGACTACATTTGCTAAATGGCAAGTACATTTTGATGCAAGTGGACAAAGGTTGTCATTGTAGCTGAGATGGATTTATTCGGCTGTCTTGAGTCCGACGTTTTACAAAACTCGAAAATCAATACTCTATACATACATATAAATAAAATTGGAGTGTCTGTTTGTAATATTGAAATAACTGCTTTTTACTACATGCATATGAATACGGTACATACACCAAAATAACATTTTTTACAATTTTTGTCTGTCTGTCTGTCTGTTTGTCCGGACTAATCTCTAAAATGGCTGGACCGATTTTGACGGGACTTTTTTTGGCAAATAGCTGATGTAATAGGTCCAATTCTATATATATTATATAATAAATTCAAAATCCTGTAGTCCACGCGAACGAAGTCGCGGGCTCAGCTAGTAATAAATAAAACTTCACAAAAATATTTAATATTTAGACATAAATAGTTAGCGACTTGGTGGGAGGCTACCCGACAATCAGCCTGATACATTACATACGTATAATAAAGTTTTGGTGAGCAAGCCCTGGCACTTTTCGACACCAGTGCGAAACTGCGAACACACACTACAATGCGTGATACCTTAGTAACAATTTTATTATCTATAGCTATTTGCTCACCATTGAGGTAGGTATACAAAATACCTACTCAGCCAATAGAAGTAGATGACTGCATAATTTGAGTGTTTTATAGGAATTTCAATAGGTAACTTACAAACCGCAACCCATATTTCCGACCCTATTTCATGATCAGTCAATCACACAAAAGACCGCTAAGCACTTGAAATAGGTACACATTTTCCCAAAAAATCGGTTTTTAAAATAGACAAATATCCCACAGCCACTCAAAGAAACACCTTAGCCAAAGGTGTGCACGAACATCTGTGAATAATCCGTTAAAGATTGAAGAGCCCGCATGCTATGGCCTAGTCCCATAAATCATGAAGTCTTTTATATAAATACTCAGGAATCGGAAGGAACTGTTGCCAAAGTACCTCTTATTATTTTATTGGTCTGTAATAGTCGGTGAGTTTTTTTTTGGCCAGATGTGTAGTGTAGAGGTGAATGAATCATTTTGGCTTTAGAGTAGTGGTTCTCAACCTGTGGTCCGCGGTGCCCGGTCTAGTGGTGGACCCCAAGACCGTAAATATGGCCCACGAAAAGTTGCATTGATGCGAACTGATTTTAAGCAGCTCATAAAGAATATCTATAAACTATTACATATTGTCATAAATATGTATAACACAAACTTTTAATCTTAATGACTAAATTCTCAAACAATTTGGAATGTAATTTCTTTTTAATTAAGATAGGTTTTCTTCTGGACATCTAAGGCCCTGCCACGACCTCTTAACGCGATTCGTTTAATTACCTAAACTCTGTTAAAGAGATGGAGCTTTATAGAGTGTTATCTCTTTCTCACTCGATCGCCTGACACATTTACACATCATGGTAAGAAACCAACGTGGGCCTCGGTCAAAAAAAGGTTGAGAACCAATTCTAAAGAGTGATTGATTTGCCGAAATAGTGTGGAAGGCACGTTTTCGGAAGTTACATCAGAGTCGATTAGATCAGCTGCTACTTTCTATTATCTACGATGGGTACTTATCTACATACAATGTGGACACGACAATACATGAATAAATAAAAACACTGGCAATAGAGTCTGTCTAAAAAGTCAAACGACTTTGGTGATTATTAGGATACAATGGAATAAAATTGATGTAGTTGACATTGGTTGACTAGAAACGCACAGACCTAATCATTATGGCGACACTTGTCGGCTAGATGAAATTATTTCAAAATTGGGCCTATCTAATCATTTGAGGTTTGTCTCCACAATAATACCTATAAAATTCGCAGAACTTTAAAAAAAAACTTTTTCTGGAGAGCAATAGAGATACCTAGGAAACATATCAAGGGAAATTTCCTAAAAACAGCCATTCCCTTTAATAACACAATAATGCCGCCTAAAAATCTTTTGGTGTAAATAACACAGCATGGTGTTTTTTGCAGCCAACATCGGGTCTTCAAGAACAGATGTTTTATTTTTTTCAATACACTTCCTAGAAAACTGACTCTTATCACACTTCGATTAGGTTTAACATGCAATGTACCTATATCACTCACGTATTTAGAAAAAAAATCATTCCTGGACTGGAGATCTTGGGTATCCGGGCTGGGTATCATCTTGAATCTATTGTGCCTTAACAGACATTTAAAAACAAGGTGATTTTTAATATTCTTCTCTTCCTAGTACTACACTATAGACCGAGTGATCGTGGTCATGTCTCAGTCGAGTCTTGCGCCATCACTTCTCACTTTGAGAGTTGACATTGAGGAGTGAGTCACAGATTTGATGGAGATGGAGAGCTTCCACGGGATCTTTTGTCCTCGACTTTCCTTTGCACCACCAATCGGTCCATGAAGTACTCGTTACAGATGATATGCCCGAAGAACTTAATAATGGTACTTATTTAAAGTACCTATAATTGCCAATCAATTATTTTATAACACATTCAATATGAAAAATTGTCTCTCAGTTTTATATTTGTATAATTATAATTCAACCAGATGTAGAGGAAAGCTGATTCCAAATCTTCAGAATGAGTCCATACTGAACATTGTTTATTTTATATTATTTACATATTACCTACATAGGTAGTTATTAAATAAATCGTTTCTTTCAATCTCGGAATGAAACGTCGTCAACGAACTAAAAATCATCCTGTCTGTCTTCTCATACAGAGATGGTTAACTCCTCCCGCTCTGGTACGAGAGGGAGAGTAAAACATTTGCTGACTTAAACCCACCCCTGTTCCTTCAATTGCCTTTTGCGTTCTTGAGCTGATGTGACTTCTTTTTAACAATCTCGCAGCTCCAACCTAAACCCTAATAATCCCACACAAATACACATTAGGCCATATTTCTTTCCCAGCCATACGAACTACCTACTAGTTATATCTAGCTCATTAAAATCATTGGCACACAAAGGTACGATAATTATAACCAGCCCCATATAGTTACCCATATCCTGCACTATCCTGTTCTGTAGTAGCATGGTCGGCAGATGTCCAGCTTCAGTTTCCTTTACAACCGGTTTAGGTAATTAAGTTATTAAACTATCAATAAGCTTATTATATTTATGGATTTTGATAGCGAGTATTTTGATTCTGTTAACTACGAAATTTATACAACAGCCTTTCGGTGTTTTACAGGTTGCATTTTGGAGAGTGTGCGCAGGAATTACATGAATTGATTCCGCCATGTCATTTCTACCATCGGACAAACCGAAGTACAGCGAGTATACCCTTACGTTGTTGAAACCTCTACGGTCCGGACTAAGCGTTTCGCGACATCGAAGGACTGGAACAATTTGCCTGCTGCGGTCTTCCCGTCCGATTATAATTTAGATGTCTTCAAGGCTACAGTGAATAGGCTCTTAATAAACTAGTGAGCCTCACCATCAACGATTGCATCACTGTTTACCACCAGGTGGGATCGCAGTCAAGTAGGTATTAGTTTATAGAAGATAAAATAAAAACTAATGCTTTAAAGAAGTATTTGTAAGTTTATATGTAGGGAGGAAAATTCTTTCTATAAAGTAGAATGCCAAGTATTTCATCAATGAGTGACAATCCTTTTCAACTTTCTGGCAGGCCAAGCCACTGCCAGAAAAACACTGTCAGAAGGTAGGAGTGAGTAAATAGCAGTCGATATGGAGTATGCAAAGGTAGCAAAAATCTTTTCTTAATTTTAATATACACCGTTAAATTTTAATCGTTTTAATCCCGTGGAGGGTCGATCCGGTATATGAAACACTATCGATTTGTAAAGATAAAATAAAAAATAAAGTACCTCTTTTTCAAAACTCGTATTAATTTACGCATGTACGAAATTAATTTCTTTAAGAAAAAGTCAGCTGAGCGAGTTCAATGACCTGTAGGTACTTTGTACGCAATGCCAACTATTAACTACAGGCCATTGAACTCGCTCAGCTGACGTTTTCTTAAAGATACTAAATTCGTACATGCGTGAATTAATACGAGTTTTGAAAAAGAGGTACTTTATTTTTTAATTTTATCTTTACAAATCGATAGTGTTTCATGTATCGGATCGACCCTCCACGGGATTAAAACGATTAAAATTTAACGGTGTATATCTGGCATAGCGTAATACTGTAATTACGAAATCAGATGAAACTGGACCCTATAATACAGTTAACACTAGTTTACGGACCAGGAGATTCATACTTAGGTATGTATATCCTTTATGTCAACTTTTTACTTTTCGGCCTTTCCGACAGGTTTCACCTGTTTTTTTATCTTTCTTTTTCTTTTCTTTCTTTTTATTGTTATTATTAATTGCAACATCCCGGAACCTCATGATTACATTAACTCGTACAGACTCGCACCAATAAAGTTAGTTCTCTTTAAATTGCGAAAAAGAGACATCATCATCAGCCTTTTTAATGTTCCCACTGCTGAGTCTCAGGCCTCATCTAGGAGAGAGATTGGGCCGTAATCCACCACGCGTCACATGTCTTCGAATTTTTGGTTCTAGGACATGCCGGTTTCCTTACGATGTTTTCCTTCACCGTTTTGAGAGCAGTGGTGATGAAATAAATTACACAAAGTAATGCGCCTGGCTGGGTTCGAACCCACGACCTACAACTCGAAAGTCGGGGCCGTTACCATACGGCCACCACTGCTCTCCAAAAGAGACAATGGGGTATAAAAAAGGCCCATTTAACTTAGCATTAAAGTGCAAACCATGGCGCGGACGGGGAGCGTGAGACAATACGCCACCACTTCCGATTCTGACAATGTTTGCAGGTAAAACTTTGAGTACTGGTCGGCACAGAAGTGTTGGTGAATGTCAGCTATTTAAATGGAAGTTTCATGATGTTTAATGAAATGTATTTCAAAAATTAAAATGGTTATTGGAGTTTTTTATATTAATATTGCATGACAAGTACAATTTTGATTAATTTTGGTGTTTTTTTTTTTAGAAAAGCAGCAGTACGAGTACTTGTCCATTTAGTTCTAGCCTGATATAGTACATTCTGAAGAACACTTAGCCAGCATTTTTCACAATAATGGTAAAGGGTCGTGTGACGTCACACACAGAAGCGCCGCGCGAAATTAAATTATTCTTGCTATATTTAAAAATGAAAACTTTTTCATAGAATTTATGAAGAAGTTTTTAATTGTTTTATATCTTTGTTAAATATCTGACTATACATAAAATTCAGTCTTAAATGAAGCGTTCGGCCCCTACTTTTGAAAGATTCTGTTATGGAGTAGCGACCACTTACCGGGAAACGCAGCGTTGGAAGACCTCCTGCATCACATTACCGCGGCGCTCACCAAGTCGTCGGTCTACCTTATAGGAGGTCTTCCAACGCTGCGTTTGGAGACGTACAAGACCGCTTATCGTGGAGACACTTGCCATATATCCAGCAGTGGACTTCTTTTGGCTGAATTGATGATGATAATGATGAGAGGCAGTAATACTAATTCTTTTTACGTGGGAAATCAAAATGACGCCAATGTTTCCTGTCGTTAAGGGTGGAATGTGAGTGAGTGTCAAGCTTTAACTGACTAAAACGGACTAGCGTTACTTCAGTTGTAACTGTTTCGAACAGTCCCGCAGCGCAGTCCTGTAAGTACATATTAAATAATGAAATAACACAAATCTCAAAACTTCCAACAGAAAAAAAAATCTTTCACAGCAGGTGTCTCGCTAACACTTGACCGCGCGACTGTATCGGAAGTCGGAGCGGTGTGAGCACTCATTGTGTCCGTTTCCGCCATCCGCCCCCTCGCGAGATGAATGAACTAGAAAAAAATACGCAAGTACCCTCCAATGTTACAGATAAATGCAATACGAATGAACGAACGAATTTCTTTTACTTACCATTTTATTCTGAGAGGAGAATTGGTGTAACCTATTTCTGAAAATTATCAATAAGGTGTTTTTTTTTTAATAATATAAATTAGTGCTTGACTGCGATGTGAGGCGCATTAGTTTATTACGAGCCTATTCACTTCAGCCTTGAAGAGACCTAAATTAAAATGGGACGGGAAGACTGCAGCAGACAAATTGTTCCAGTCCTTTGATATACGCGGTATAAACGATGAGGCGAAACGCTTAGTTCAGACGGTAGAAGTTTCAACAACGTAAGGGATAGTCGC
Source organism: Mythimna ferrago (assembly GCA_910589285.2). Taxonomy (NCBI): domain Eukaryota; kingdom Metazoa; phylum Arthropoda; class Insecta; order Lepidoptera; family Noctuidae; genus Mythimna; species Mythimna ferrago. The sequence continues at coordinate 12,737,261 of OU342676.1, read as the reverse complement.
CGTACATCGGGTTATCCGATGGTAGAAAAGAGATGGCGGAATCAGGTCATGCAAATCCCGCGCACACTCTACAAATGCATCCTGTAAAATACCAATAGGCTAGCTGCCCTGTACTTGTTCTCCAGGCTTCGTAGATCACCATTTAGCCTCTTCGCACGGCTCACTACTGAGTCCAAAGCTGCTAGAAGCACTTTGCAGCACCAGCCCATATGTGCAGTCCTCCACACACAATTGTGCTTTATATAACATATAAGAAGCTGTCCCTGTGTGAAGAACCGCCGGACTTTTACAAGAATGCCGAGTTTCCTAGCAGAATGCCGAGATTCCTAGCAGTGTTATAATTTTTACAAGTGTTGTAATATTAAAAGGTAATTGTAAAGTCCTCAAGGCTGATAATTTAGGCAATAAAATGTGGAGGTAAAATATCTTTAGTTTAATTGTATAGATTTTCTTTGAAGATTTATGAATGTAGAAACAGGGTGCTTTGTTGCTATTAGTTTTTCTTAAAGTTGGCAAGCTTTTGTCAAGTCATGTGAAGTTCATTGAATTCATTTAATAAAGACCATGCGGAGCACAGACAAAGTAATGGTAGTTATGGTAAAAAGGCTAACCTATGCCATAGCATAGGCTCTTATGACTATCATATCTATTTTAAAATAAATCACAAAGAAGAAAGATTTATATAGTTTTGTTTGTAATGTGTTTTGGAGGTATGCGGAACAGTGTTCTGAAGTGGGATAGAGGTTTTGTTATACTCCAACAGTATGAACCAATAACGCACCCAATAACAATCAAACCTGTCATTACACAATAACATTGGCCACATATTATGCGTAGGTAATTCTGTCCACCCCCTAACACACATAATGCCACTCACACGCACGCGTCACAAGTCTAAAATTAATAAACAATAATATTCGACCACCTAATTTGTATCGGAAATCGTTACACAGCGAAAATTAATATTTGACAACTGGGCAGTTGATTTGATTTTAGTACCGTGAAATTAGGGGCCAATGAGCCAGCCAATCTGTTCAGTATATTATTATAATGACATTTTATAAATGATGGAGAGTAATGACAGTGTATCCGGCTGTTAGGTTATTGTTTTCATGAGTTATGGCACGCGATTGGTTTTGCAATTGATTGTTTTGTTGCTAGTAATTTTTCCGTTATTTAGAGTGATTTTGTTAATGTTTATCATGTTCACATTATGAACTATACACCGCTACACACATGCGTAAATTAATACGAGTTTTGAAAAAAAGGTACTTAATTTTTTAATTTTAAGCTATTGCATAGGTTCTATCGCGGGCCTTGAGCGTGGAGACCGAATCCAGAAATTCCGTAACGAAAATAACCTAACACCCCCCACTCATTTGTTTTTTGAGCGTGGTGACCGATAAGAAAACAAATGAGTGAATAATCAATCAAAATTCAATTCAATGTGTGAAAGTGTAACTTCAATTAATATCAAAGAAAAAAAAACAAAGGAAAAAAAATACTGCATAAATAAAATAAATAAATAATTATAATTGCATAAGTTGATAAAAATGCTATGCAATAGCTTTACCGCGGCAGTCCCCGAGTGCCACACGTCTTTTTTTTATTTTTACAAATCGATCTCATGTACCGGACGGATCGACCCTCCACGGGATTAAAACGATCAAAATTTAGCGGTGTTTAATTCATAATGTGAACAGGATAAACATTAAAAAAATCACTATAAATAACGGAAAAATTACTAACTCTCATAGTTCCTATATGGGGAAAAACTTTCCCGCGTCGTGGTTTCGTTCCCCGCACGATTAATATAACATAAACGTAACATAATCAGCCTCTTTAATATTCTCATTGCTGGGACTCAGGTCTCCTCTCTAGGATAGTGAATGGGCCGTAATCCACCACGCGGGCTTAGTGCGGGCTAGTGAATGTCACGATGTTTTCCTTCACCGTTTTGAGAGCAGTGGTTATAAAATAAATTCACAAAGTAATGCGCCTGGCTAGGTTTGAACCCGTGACCTACAACTCGTAAGTTGCCGCGCGATTAGGTTGCCCGGATCAGGCTCAACAGTCAACACGCTTCTGGTCTGAGGATCCTTCCATTTCATCGGAGGTCTGTAAGACTTTAAACCCTGTTCCGCATACCTCTAAAAAGAATCTTTTGTGACATCATGACCGCAGTATATTGTTTCATTATATTTAGTAGCACTTCTCCAATAAAGGTGGAGATGGATGGAGTGCGAGAGGGAGGCAAAAGAAAAGATGGATGGACTGTGCGAAGAGTGATATGAAAGAAAGGGGAGGTAGTGATAGTGTAACGGGTGACAGAATGGAAAAAAAAACGTGTTGTGCCGACCACAAGTAATATGGGATAAGGGCAGGAAGAAGAAGAAGTTCTCCAATAAAGGTTCGCCAAAGTAAACATACTTAAATTCAGTGTCTTCGTAACTTTGAGCGGAGAACAATCAGTAATAACTGCTTCGCGACAAGGCTACTAATTTATTGGCCCGGTGGCCAACTGTCTCCCGCTGGTGAGTTTACAGCCTACATTTATTATAAAGGTGGATGATGATGAGATGGTTGCAAGCCAACGTCCCAGCCAAGGTGACCTTGCTAGTTTCAATCCGCGCAGACAGCAGTTGTAAACCGTGACCTTCAACGCTCTTGGTTGGGAGGCGTATTTTCCCAACCACCGAACGTGTTGGCGCGTGGTTTACATCCATGTAGCCGCCACACAAACCAAACACATAAACTAAGGTGACCTTGGTTGGGACACGATTGGGACGCTAGTTTGCAACTGTCTGGTCACCCCTTAAATGCAGTTAACGCAAACATACCCGAAGCACTGCAGTAACGGGGTAGCCCCATCACTGCCCTGAACGCGTTATTATACTGGACGCGGATGGCATTATAGCTTCTAGTCGAATAGTCAGCCCACAGACTACACCAGTAGAGTGATGTACAGTACGCCTTAAATAGCGTAACTTTCACCTCATTAGAGCATCGTGCAAATCTGCGAGCTATCATATTCGCCCTCACTGATAATGCCCTCCGCTCCCGTTCCATGTCAGCATGATCCTTGAGGTCGCTAGTCAGAACATGCCCTAGATACTTAAGGTGCTCAACCCTTTCCAGAGGGACACTATTCAGTCTAACCAGAGGCACGTTCCCAGGGCATCTTGCACTGGCGGTCTCAAAGACCATCCGCTGGCTTTTCTTCACATTATATAACAACCCGTGGCCACAAGCATAGATACTCCTCACATATCTGCATCAGCTTCCTGGGTCCGCAAACCGACGCGCTCAACAGCACCATGTCGTCCGCATAACTCAGATTATTGACGCTTACACCATCTATGTGGCAGTCGACATGCTGACTGCTGAGCGCGACTATCAGCTCGTTTAAATATAAATTAAACAGGGTAGGAGAAGTTAAAACACCCTGTCTGACTCCGCACTCAAGCTGACAAAGAAAAAAAAATTGATTAATGCCTTGATCACACGTACCGAGTGTACACAGCAACCGAGACAGTGCTCTCGGCCGAACACTCAGTACGTATAAACATAAACAAAGTGTCGAGTGCTCGGCCCGTGTTATAAAATTGTGATGGACAGTATTTCATGAAGTGACCGATGATTTCGTGAAATGATCATGAAGCTTCTGGTTTACTGAGGTTTTAAAGTACCTAGTAGAAACAGGGGGGTCACGACCCCCAGCATTGAGGAATACGACGCAAGGAGGAGGAGACACCTAGTAGCCTACACCTACATTTTTTTTTTAGGTAGGAAAATCCTCCAATGACAACTCCGCGCCCTTAGGTGGAGTGGGAGATAGTGTCAGACTTTTACTGACTAAAAACCTACTCCTGTTCCTTCGTTGTCTTTCCTACCGGGGCCGTATCTTCCTTTCAGAAGCAGATCTTTGGCCCCAGTAGGTTTCGACCCTGCTGGGCCCCTACGGTTTGCTGACAACTCTTTGAGGCGCGCATGGAACAATACGTGCTGTCGACGCTTAGCCTACCTACAGTGGAATATCATCTGAGGTCCGTGGCAAAGTCATTGGATGGGGCCCCCGAAAGATCAGGTCACGTTGTGATTTTTTTTTTTTTTTTTTATATGTTGGGTTACTTCCTTTGAGCTCTTGGCTTCTAAGACCTGGGGCCCCGTCGGTCCGGAGTCCCTTGGCATTTTTCCAGCCTTACCGCCCTAGCTCTGCCACTGCCTAGGCCTACCTACCTGTTTACTTTTGAAGTTTTTGTAACTATAAAAATTGTAGGTGTATACCTAGAATTGTATCTTTTTTTCATTCTCAGATCAACATAATCAGGCAATTTGTATCCAAATTACGCGAAGGTTGTCTTATGACATCATTTCTTGATTTAATCGTGATAAAAGCCGTTTTTGTCCTTAAGTAGGTATCTCTTGGCGCAGTGAGACATTTTGTAGTGGAGTCTTGCCGATTTTTTTATTTATATAATTATAGATTTGGAGATAATTATGTCAATGGTCAGCCCATTTTAGACTGACCTGTTGGTCTAGTGGTTAGTGACCCTGACTGCTATGCCGGAGGTCGTGGGTTCGATTCCCACCCAGGACAAATGTTTGTGTGATGAGCATAATCATTTGTTCTGTGTCTGGGTGTAATTTATCTATAATATGTATGTATTTAAAAATATATATGTATGTTTAACAGTTGTCTAGTACCCATAACACAAGCTCTGCTTAGCTTGGGACTTGACGGCGTTGTGTGATAGTTGTGGAATATATATATATAATATATAAATATAATATTAACGCCGCAAGAGCGAGGGAACGTAAACTATTGACAGAGGACACTCCAGGCGACGGACAACGCAGAGCAATCTCCAGCCACCGTAGGCGCGGGCTTGCGGACGACTAGCAACGGGTAACTTGCCGTCCGCTCGTTCACGCGCACCTCAAAGAAATATTGGCAAACCATAGGAGTCCAGCAGGGCCTTTTCTCTCTACCACATGACTATTTACTGGCCCTGACTACTATGCCGGAGGTCGTGGGTTCGATTCCCACCAATGTTTGTGATTAAAAACACGATCGTTCTGTCTGGGTGGAACTTATCTATAATATACATATGTATGTATGTATGTTTCGTAAATCTATCAGATTTTTAGTACCTACTCAAAGTATCTACAAGCTCTGCTTAGTTTGGGACCTGATGGCGTTGCGTGATAGGTGTGGATTAGCCGTGGAATATTATTATTATATGGACAGGGCACATTCCTCGCAGAACAGATGGTCGTTGGGGCCGAAAGGTTCTGGGGTGGCGACCGCGTACCGGAAGACGCTGCGTTGGAAGGCCTCCTACAAGGTGGACCGATGACCTGGTGAAGGTTGCGGGAATCCGATGGATGCGTCGCACAGGATCATTCATTGTGGAGACACTTGGAGGAGGCCTATGTCCAACAGTGGACGTATATCAGCTGAAATGATGATGATGATCCATCACCTCTACTTCCCAATACAAAGGCAATAGTAAAAAAACTACAGAAGCCAATTGGTCGACTCATAAAACTAAAATAATTGACTTTAGCACCCACCGTAGTGAGTAGTGACGTCATCGTTGTCCGAGATAATTAGAGGTCGTTTGTTAGGTATCCTGGTATTATTACACCTACTGTCTTGACTGTATTGACTGTATTGTATTTCATTGTTCTATAGTTTGACCATTGGTTGTGGGTAAAGTGACCATACTTTCCGTTTTGAGCGAGACTGTACTTTTTCTCCAACATCTGTCTTGTTACCACGTATTCAAAACAACTCGAAATCATAACCCTCATTTACTGTAGTCAGAGGAACTTTCCTTTACTTAATAACTGGTCATTTTAGTTTTCACGTATAAAAAAATATTATATACATAATTTAATCAATATGAATATAATAATTATAATTCCTAACTGTAGCGAAAAATGTTGTTATGCCATATAAATTGACAAAAAAAAATGGTGGTGGCGGAAGGAGAATCAAAAGTAGCCTACAAAATAGGTCATAGGCTGCTTTTGATTCTCCTGGGTACCTGTTACGTAAAAACAAAAAAAAAGACCTGCTAATAATAAATACAAAAAAAGAAACATAAAAAATCAATCAAGCCGTTTCGCGGAGGATTTTGGTAATAACCACTGTGACACGAGATTTTTGTATATTAGATAGTGAACATGAACACTATCAAAATAAACAACTTTAAAAAGTTGTGTCTATTTTCATTGTAAATTGCTAACTGGCGTATATTAAACCCACGTCCCGTTTTGTATTAAAAAAATCATGGTCTATTTAGTTATGGGTTTGTGATTGATGTCATGGACATTATCGGAAGGGTTAAATTCTGTAATGCTGACATCGAACTAAAACTGTATTTTGTGTAGTTTCTGCCCAGTACCCTCATGGAAAAAAGGAATTGGTAAGAACTGTCACATACTTAGACCAATAAAACAAGACAGTGATTCGTTATGAAAAACATTACTGAAACTAACAAGATCTTAAACGGATGTTTTCACATAAACCTTGAACTTCAAATTATATAAGTAACACCACTTGTTTACAACCCAAAATAAATACGGTGATCTCATTTCAACTTGAAACACTAGAGAGAAATAAAAGGGCCCAATATAGAAACCCTGAGAAACTCCCGTTGGGCTATCCTACTATTGTGTACCGAATAAACATGATTTCTTTTTTTTACCCTTCTAACTGTACCTGTCCTTAGCTTACAGGAGTGTTAGTGACAAAATAAATGCATAAAAAATATAATTACCTGAAGGTACTTAGTCTGTATTGATACTTTATCTTTAAAATGCTAAAATCGATATATTTTCTATAGCAGGAACAATCACACAGGCGTCATTCAAAACAGTACCACGTCAATTACTACCAATATCTTAAGAAAATAATCCACTTAGAGCCTTGATGATTATATTTGAAAAAATATGATGATTTTCTCGTTGAAAAAATATAGATTACTTGTATCCCATAGGTTAAAACTAAAATGGGAAAACTAAACAAACAAAAAGCGGACCCAACATACTACCCTGGGAAACTCCTAATGTATGACCGAAACTGTTTACTTAAAAATGTTGGCTTAACCATTCTAGCTATACCTTAGCACACAGAAGTGTCAGTGTCAAGATAAATACAAAAAGAAATATACCTACCTGTAGGTACTACGTCTGTGCTGACAGCAGTAGTAACCGGTTCCGCGGCGTAAAACTAGGAGCCAGTAATATGTTTACGAGTTGTTTTGTACAAAAACTGATACATATAAATCTAAAAAGCCATTAGCACTTAAGAGATCTCACTGAATGCATTAAGTGTAGATAGTATTAAAGACACATGATAGTCAACATTTAGTTAGTTTAATTTGTCATTATATGAAGAAGACTCCATAAATATCTCCTTAAAATTTAAGAAATATTAAGACGCTGACAATTTCAGACGTATTAGATTTGAATAACTAAAGCTACCACAAAATTACTTAAATAACTCAACTCCTATTGAGGACATTGTGACAAATACTACTGGTACCAATTTATAAAAAAAACATACTTCATCTCAGTCAAATCAAGTCTCTATTTGTACAAAAATGTTCGTTAAAACGTCTGTTATTGACTGAAGCCTTATTTAGTGGCTGAGTCATAACAAAGTTCGTTAGAATTTTAAGGTAGGCGGGAAAACATTCAGTCTCGATTTGGCGGGAGAATTGCAAGGCCAAACAAAAGTTAGGCTAAATTGCCTGCCAGCTGTGTGTGCCTGCAAGCTGCTTTATTTTGGACTTAGATTAGTTGTTTAAAATTTTATTGACCTTGGATAAGTATATCAATATGTTTATAACCCTCATTCTGTTTCTTATGTTCCGGCATTTCTCGCCTTTTGCATGTCTGTGCGCGATTCAATTATTACTTGTTTCATCTATGAATTTGCATGTGGCTCTCCATCATAATTTTCCTTTTCATCTTTTGAGATGTTGTCAAAAACTTGTGTACAGTAAGGCCGCAAAAGTCCATAGGAACGCTAAAGATTACATTGCTACGAACCGAGCGAGCGCGAAACTTCCGTGCGTATGTGTGCGCATGTATGAGTATCCACATTCCACAGATAACACACACTAAGGAACTGTCGTCGCAGTGAGCTGTTCTTACCATAGCATTGATAAAATTCGTGCCAATACGTCATGTGCTGGTAGCCGTGTGAACTAAGTGTTGGATTCGCAAATCACGTAACCCGAGTTCAAATCATGGTCGGTCCGTTGCAGTTATTTCTTACTTTGAAAATTCCTAATCTATATTGATATAGTTGTTTTTTTATATTTCTATGAAAAATACTATTGCATTTTTTGCACTAAATAGTTGCAAATTACGAATGTGATCTATTAACCACAAGAAGAATCACATTCGTAATTTGCAATTATTTAGTTGTTACATCTTTTCGATGTTATAAGGTGGAAATAAAAAGACGTGTTTAATAAAAATGTTTATTCTTTATATTTACAAATTAAACATTTATGAGAATTGTGACGTCGAATTGTTACCTAGACAAAAAGTTATCTTGTAACCGTTATCTATGTTACGCCTAAGATTGTTTGTTGGAAGTATACCCACTTAGACCATTCATAATATGAATAACGTAACAATGAACGGATATTCTCTTTTGCCAGCGATCACTGAACCTACAAGAGGGCGTTCCTGTCTCGATCACATTTTTATAAAAACAAGCATAAAATCAGTAGGAATCATTGGCAAATCATCAATCACGGATCATGATATTGTTATGGCTGCCATATCACAAGAAGAATACTTAAAAAAGCCTTCTAGATCCCGGTGTAAATTTGTAATTGACGAAGTAGCAGTTGCTGCAGAACTGAGCAACGTGGACTGGTCAGAGATATTTAACACAAATTGTACCAACAGTTCCGTAAATTCATTAATCGATACAATTTCAAACTCAGTTTCCAAGAACTCCCGTACAATTCAAATCAGTCGTAATAAATATAACATTAAACCTTGGATAACACAAGGCCTTATGAGGTGTATAAGACATCGCGATAAACTACATTTGGACTTGAGATCTCATCCCAATGATGAAATGCGACGCCTAGTGTACACCAGGTACAAAAACTTCTGTAACAACTTGCTGCACAAACTAAAAACTAATTACAACAGTGAACTAATCAATAAAAACCAAAACAACCCAAAAAAACTCTGGAACACAATCAAAGGTATTTACAATCCAATCATAGCAAAAGATGACTCTTCTAAACTATTAAACAACGCACAAGACCCCGTCGAATCACTCAATAAGTGTAACGCGTACTTTACCTCACTGGGCAAAAATCTCTCAGATACCATATTATCACGGTTATCGGAAACGCAAGAATCCTTAGCCAACAATTACAAGCCAAGTGATACCCCTCTGAACTCGTTCTTCTTTCGAGCTACTGATGAAACAGAAATAGAAAAACTCATAGACCAACTGAAAATTGACAGCGCTCCAGGACTTGACGGAATTACTGCCCGTCTTATTTCATTTCTAAAAAAATCACTATTAAAACCACTCACTCACATATTCAATCTAAGTATGGAAAATGGTATCTTCCCTGACCGCTGGAAGGTTGCGTGTGTTCGTCCTATCTATAAAACCGGTCCCACAGAACTACCCGAAAATTATCGTCCCATAGCACTGTTAAGTATATTATCAAAATTACTAGAAAAAGTTGTCAATAACCGCCTAATCAACTATTTAGAAGACAACAATTTTTTATCTGAAAGACAGTTCGGCTTTAGGAGACACAAGTCAACCGAGGATGCTGTAATTTTATTAACTAACTCTGTAGCCACTTTTATTGAAAACGGAGAGCATGCCATGGGAGTTTTCCTAGACTTAGCTAAAGCGTTCGATACAATATCCATTGACCTCCTCCTATCAAAGTTAGAAGGAGTAGGAATAAGAGGTGTCGCGCTTGAATGGTTTAAGTCCTACCTCTCAAATCGCCAACAATTAGTAAAAGTAGGTAACAACTCAAGTTGCCTTCTGCCAATAAGCTTCGGCATCCCTCAAGGCAGTACTCTTGGCCCAACCCTCTTTGCTTTCTACATGAATGATATACTTAACTCTTCAATAGGTAATGCTGAGATAATATCATACGCAGACGACACGGCAATTATATTTCATGCTAAAACCTGGGAACAGGTATACCATCTTGCTGAAAACGGTTTACTTAAGATTGCTAGGGTACTTGATAAAAACCTTCTTACTCTAAACGTGAAAAAAACCAAGCTCATCACCTTTTACAAAACTACTGCTTCCAGCCCTCCACAACATCTGACACTTAAGCTTCATACATGCTGTAGCAATCAGGATCCTCCACTTACCGACTGTTCCTGCACCTGTATAGAACGCAGCTCTTCTCATAGATACCTTGGTATTATATTAGACGAAAATATTTCTTTTAAACCCCATATACACCAACTCTCGGCTCGTGTCAGAAAACTCATTTATATTATGAAAAAGTTACGTGACTGCACTCCTCTTAAAACTCTTCGGATGATATATCTTGGGCTTTGCCAATCAGTACTCCAGTACGGTATCTCCGTCTGGGGTAGTGCTGGTAAAACCACATTCATAGAAATAGAGAGGGCCCAAAAAGCTATTATTAAAGTAATGTTAAAAAAGCCTTTCAGGTTCCCAACAGACCTGCTTTATAATGAATTCCCTGTTCTTCGAGTGCGGCAATTATTCATTCTAAATGCAACATTACGAACTCACAAAGCTTTAAAAAACAGACCTGATTATTCAAACCTTCTATCAAAACGCGTTCTACACGTTCCACTTCCTTACGCAAAGAGTCTTCTGGCTAGACGTTGTCCTTCTTACTCTCACACTCATGTTTATAACCAAATTGTCAAATCCTGTGACATCAAAGGCTTAAACGACCGACTATGTAAAGCAATCTTGAAAAAAATGCTCGTCACGCTATCATATGATGAAACTGAGGACATGATCCACTAATATTATATATTTTGTGCTAAACAACCAACAAAATTGTATACGGGTAGGTATAACAGGTATAACGACCCACAAACATACCCACACACTTTCAACCACAAACCTCTTAGACACACACTCTTTAAATTACCCTATTATATAAAGGAATTATTTTGTCTTCTATTTTATTATAAGGTAGGTAATCCACAAAAAGAAATTTGTATTTTATTTTTACGATAACGCAACTCCGGTCCCCAAGATACAGGCACCGCCTAGTTTGGGGGCCACTGTGAACTGTAATAATTCTGATAAATTCAACTCCTGTTACCGATATGTAACTATGTTATAACTATATTTAAGAAAACACTTGTAACAATGGTTAAATAAAGTTATTGTTGTTATTGTTGTTATTCAAATTTTAATAAAATAAAATATAGGTAATTGTTTATATCCAGTTATTTATTGAAAAGTGATATATGATTTGGAATTTGTAAACATTTTATTTTTGTGTAACGTCACAATGAATGTATTGAGGTCATAGCTTAATTGTTCATTTTCTTGACGAAAAGAAGATTGAAACCAAACCTCAATTTCTGTTAAAAGAACTTTAGTTCTCACAAGATAATCGTCAATTAGATGAGAAAAATAAATTGAACTATAGTATTATGTTAAAACAGTGCGGGTAGAAGAATAAAAAACGAAATAGACTCATGATTATTGTCAACAAAATTGATAGCGAGTTCACTGCATTCTTAAGATGAGGCGATGGCACAAGTTAAAAGATATAGCTGTTTTAAACGAAAGTAAACACAATATAATACAGTGTTTGTTAACTAATAATCACAGATATGTTAAAATAAAATGGTAGGCCATTTAGTTTAGTTAACATTAAATATTTAGTGCGAAACGTAATCGTTCTTGTTTGTGCCTCTCTGTCAAGTACGGCTTTTTAGCAGGTTTTCTGTGATGCACGCCTTCAGCGTGAAGTGCACGGCGAACAGTATCCATCGAGGTGTCATATAATTCCGCAAAATGTCTCGTTGGTGCGAAACCATTCGTTTCGTATACGTCCACCATATGTCGTCGCTGCGCCTCGCTAATAAGCTTCGGTCTCCCACTTCTCTTTCGACTAGCAAGGCTACCTTCTTCCTCATATCTTTTTAGCCAAAGATTTACAGTATTTTTCTAAAATAAAAAAAAATATATATTAGGCAGCTATACCTACTTCACTTCATTTTCATTATATAAAATGTTAATAATCATAATTATTGAATATAATTTTAAAATAAAACTGCATTTATTAATCCAATAACCAATCCAATAAACCCAACGATTTACGTATTTCTCTTTTAAACCTCATAAAGATACGATGAATGGATTCATAAATGGCATACGTTTTAATTAGAAGATTAATTTGTAATAAAGTTACAATTCATTAATAGCTATTATACTCACATTCAGTCCGGTTTCTTCAGATATTTGTGTTTTATTAAGACCACTTTTATGCAGCCCAATGATAGTCGCCCTCACTTCAATACTAATATTAGCCTGCATTTTGCGAATATTACAATACTGTCAACCTCACGTCACTAACCAACAACTACAACCAAACGACAGTTCATTTCGGTTAAGTTAAAACTCATGTCTACCTCGCAGAAATCTAATTCTTTATTTAGTTTTTTTGTGATCTACCTTTCTAACTCTAAGAAATGTGTGAACAAGTTAAAGAATAATTTAAAATATGTAATGCAAATACATAACTTCCAATCGGGTAAGAACTTACAAAAAGTCAATAATTGCGTGAGATTTGAACTTGCGGCACACTGATTTGCGCTTCAATCTGTGTGCCTATACCACTGGGCCATCTTGACTTATGATAAGTTGATGAAATTGTGGATTTCAATCATTTGTTGGCGAAACTTGAAAATAAAAGGTCGTAAGTCAAACTAAACGTCAAACGAATAAGTTTTAAGAATTCTTATGGACTTTTGCAAGTGATAGTACGAGTTATAAAGGCCTTTTGGGATTTTCCACTGTTGATTTTGACTTTCAGGAGATACAGAGTCTCTGTAAAAAAAACTTAGCATATTATGTCAACTGTTTTGGTAGATTTTAATCAAACTGATATAAATCATAATTATACGTGTGTCTTTACGATTGGACGAAATTGGATAAACTTTAAAGCCATGCCTTTATACCATAACCTGGAATAGCACATAGGATACTTTTAATCCCATGAATATGCTTCCTAGGGAACCCTACACCATTCATTGTAGCGGCGTCCTCAATGCGTTATTCCATACCTTCCCCTTACATTAAAGGTACATTTTCAGACACCCATGACTGACGAAAATCACTACTTGTATTACCGCAAGCCTGCTATTTAGAGTTTTATGTCCAACAACATGTTCTGCCGCATACAATGGGTGATAAATGAAATTGCTAGCTTCGGTTAGTTCGGTCACTTCTGAGGTTGCTCAAGATTTTTCAGTTATGGTTTCACGGTATATATTTAAGGATTTTATAGACATTACTACTGCGTCAGGTTAGTGGTTGGAAGCGCTACTGCTGAAAAGGAGACTTAGGGCTTAGGGTTTGAATCCTGGGTTAGGCTAAGCGTAAGGTCTAACATCTAAAAATTCTCCGTAGCAGGCCTTTTTTGGGTTTCGTACCTCAAAAGGAAAAAAACGGAACTTTTATAGGATCACTTTGTTGTCTGCCTGCCTTTCTGTCTGTCAAGACTCTTTATTTCGGGAAAGCGTGGAGGGATCGAGTTGAAATTACTGCGGTACCTTGAAACTGTGAAAAAATCAAACTCGACAAAAAAGATACAGCCTTTTATGTATCAAAAAAAAAACGTATATTTCGACACGCTAAAAAAATCTGAAAATTTCTGTCGTCACAAAAAAAAACTTATTTGCGATTTGGAAATATCTACGTAACTCAATTCGGGAATTGAGTTAAGAACTGTATACATAGGTAAGTTTGTACGGAACTCTCAGTGCGCAAGACCATAAAAAACCGATGAAGCAATGACACTTGAAAAATCTCGGAGAAACCCATGTTGTCTCTTCACCACCCTAGGTTGACTGGTAGAGAATGCCTAAGGCATTAGTCCGCCTATGGACTTTGTGTTGCATGAAGATTAAATAAATAAATAAATAAATAAACCCTTCAATTGTCTTCCAAGACAGTTGAAGGATTTCTCTGACAACTTATCAATAAATAAATGGCTAGCCTGGGCCACCACCCAGTGGTAACGGCCCAGACTTACGAGTAGTATGTCCTGGGCCCCAAGTCTGCTATTTTTATAAATTCGTCATTCCAACACGATCCCATTGTCATTTTGCTAAAAGTTTGTAATCTGCTAATTCATAATGATCGATCATTGATCGGTCACTGGTCTTGTAATAGAATTGTGGTAGAATGATAATTTCAAGCATATTAAAACCAATAACTGCACAATAACGTTCTAATGGTAAAACACTGATCAAATAAACTGTCAAAGTTTTAGCAGATTACCGCAAACGTCAAATATTCATTTGTCAATATGTACGAGATTACCATTCTATGGCACTTCTTTCAATGGAGTGTCAGTGGTTGACCATTGGAAAGTCATAATGACGCCATTATATTAGTAGACTTGTCAAAATCGACAATTATGACATCAATGATAGACCATTCTGACACTATTGTAATAGCAGACTTGAGGCCCAGGGGGCAAACCCAGCCGGACGCATTACTGTGTGAAATTTGTTTCGTGACCACTGAAAGAAAGAAAGAAAAAAAACTATTTTATTTGGCATACACACTCGTAGATACACACACACAATGTAGTATCTAACAACATTAGAAACTAGTAAATTATTAATTATAAAAAAAGAAGAGACAACTAACAATGTGTGTCTCACGGCGGCACCAAATAGGCCCAGTTCAGCAATAATGCCAGACAACTACGTGGTAGTTGCCTGACGCTGGTTTTCAACTGAACCTTATTTCGAGTGTACGGTTGAAAATTGGTTTATTTTTTAGTACTCAGTTATTAGTGATTATTATATTTATCACTGCTCTCAAAACGGTGAAGGAAAACATCGTGAGGAAACCGGCATATCCTAGAACCAAAATTTCGAAGACATGTGACATCCACTAACCCACACTGGGCCTGCATGTTAGATTACGATCCATGTCCATCTCCTAGAGCGGAGACCTGAGTCCTAGAAGTTGGTAACAGCATTATAAAATAGTTTTTTTTTTTGGCGGGTAAAAATCATCGAGATGACAATCCCCTGTCCTCGGGCGGAGCGGGAGATAGTGTCAGACTGACTAAAAAACCCACCCCGTTCCTACGTTGCCTTTCATGGGCCGAGCCTCCCTTTCGGAAGTAGACCCTTGCTGATTATGCTATGATATATGATGCTAAGTTACGTAGCTACATTACGCAAAATACGCGCTTTAGTCGTGCAGTTGCGGACAACAGCCCATTGTACCTATACCTATAAGTAGCTACATTTAGTTGTGTTTTCTTGGTTATACCACAGAATACCTATCTATTTTGTATACTTATTGTACCTACTATTTGGCCTTCTAGCTCCTTATCCAACTACATTGTAGAAAGGCCAAGGTCCTGCCACTTATTGTCTTATAATTTAATCACGCACCATGGTCGAGCGATCTTTAATTATAATAATTTGATATTTATCATAGTTATTTGATTATTATTTTAGCATATATCCTATATCTTTCCACCAAGTCCGTTCCATCATCGGACCACTAAATACGTACGTCGTACAGTGTTGCCACCGGTACATGGTGGATATGGGTGGGACCCATACATCAAAAGCGTTTTGAGAACAGATTTATTGTGCGTACAGCTAAAGAATGAAATTCCCCGTCGGAATCTGTGTTTCCAGATAACTATAACCAAGGGGTATTAAGTCAAGAGTGAATAGGTAACTTCTAGGCAAGCGTGCTCCATCGTCAGCCAAATCATCGCTTACCATCAGGTGAGATAGTGGTCAAACACGAGCCTATCCATAATAATAAAAAAAAATATTTGGTACCCTTAACTATCTAAAATAACTGCAGAAGCCAACCAACGATATCGCATTTATAATTGAAACAAATAGGTACAATATATGCAAATCTGTAATCGTAGTAAAAGTTGGCGCAATAAAATTATTTAGTTTATCTTTAAATACCTACTACCAACATAAATTGAATGCGGAAATCGTAATAAAAATATCGGTCAAGTGCGAGTCAGATTGGCCCCGAGGGTTCCGTAAAAACTTATCTATGTAAAAATGTAATTTGATTCCTGAATCGAACTCAAAGTTTTTTTCGAATAGATCAAAACAAATGTTATTTTGTGATGTAAGGTGTAAGTATACATTTGCAGTTTTCAGACTTTTCCTTTAGCTATGCTATGAGCACAAGTAAAGGTAGGTGGCCAGGATTCTTGGTCAATGGGAAGTATCCTATAGGACTACCTATATAGATTTTTTTTTCTTGCGAGTGTCAAAATATGCACTATAAGCGGAGCCTTATCTTTAATTAGTTTGCGTTGACTTCAAAGCTTTTTTTAACTGCTCTAAAAGATCTCTTCTCTCTCACCTCTTACTACTTAAAGGTACTTACTTATTCGATATTAATTTTAGCTTAATATCCCTTCGCGTTCCTTAGAAAAACGGCCTTGACACTTGACAGATGGACAAACGGAAAACAAAGTGATCCAATAAGGGTTCCGTTTTGGTCGACTGACGTAAAGAACCCTAAAAAATTGCTTAGATTTTAATACATCAAATTGGAGCATAAAAAGCGAAATGGAGAATAAAATTTTTGCAGTGATTCCGAACAAAAATTGAAGAATTGAAATTAATAATAAAAAAAAAATATAAACAGGTTTTTTGTGCAGTAGACATTGTTACAACTTGCACCAAAACCCAATTATTGACTTTGTCATCTAAAGTCCTGTGCAATAAAATACCCAATTAAAGTCCATGGCATTTGACACGAAATGTTAACATATAAATGCACATAACAAGAATCAATCGATATTACCTTTGCATTTAGTACCTACCTACAACCGCCGCGACGCGACGGTCGGCCAAAACCAAGCAGTAACCTGCTTAATAGCAACCAGAATTTATAAAAAAATCAACCTTGAATTTGAACTAAGACCTGTTAAATACTTAACCCATTACACCAAAGTATGTATATTTATCAAAAAATATAATTGGTACTAATGTTCACTTTATCTCGACAAGACAGAGATAAGAACGTCACGCACAACTAAAAATAAATCGCGCGGGAAACGGCCCCTATTCCTGAAACGGCCATATTTCAATGGCGAATTCTAATATTTGTACTAAGTATTCTTTTCTTCCCCTTTAGGAGTCCACCTGTATCCCAGCACAAAAAGCGTCCTTGCTTCCATTGTTAAGGTTTGCGCGCCAAGTGGCTGCCAAAATCGGCGCACGCGGCGATGCGCGGGAAAACACCGAGCGTCAGTCGTAGTCGGGCTCGGGAGTAGCGCGCGCGCATACGCCAGCCACGCCGCGCTTATAGGTTAGAATTGGCGCGTCCCCGCCAGGTGCGATCCTCGCCCGCTCTAACGCACGCGCACACCTATCCTCCCTCTCACACCTTACCTGTGGACAGCTGTTTTCTCTCGGGAGATTAGTCAGATGTTTCTCGCTAACCAGTCAGTGCTCACCTGACGCGCGATACGGTTATGGCTGCCGGAGGACGTACACCCAAGCAGAGGAGATTTGAGATGTCAGCAGGAATGGCTCTGAGGACTTCCAACACTCCGAGAAGGAGACGCGGGAGCTGCAAGTGCTTGTTTGGCGCGCCGGATCGGGACGAGACGAGACGACTAATGGCCGAGCAGTATGCCAGAGAGAGGAAACGTTTCATCAGACGCTTTAATTTCGACATTGACACAGAATGCACGTACAAATCCGCGAAAATGGACTCTCCAGTTAAATTTTGCGAAGAGGACAAGGAGAATGCGGAGAGTCCTGTAAGGATGGCTACGGAAGCGCTAGCATGTGTTGGGAATACTACTGACTTGAGGGTCTTGGGGTCACCATCAAGAAGGAGTGCTGGTAGTTCTACGAGCTCGCCACGCACCCCCCGCACCCCCAGAACACCCCGAGCCGCACGCACCCCGCGTACCCCTCGCACCCCCGCGTCGAGAAGACAGCTGCAAATGACAGGTCAGTACACACTATTGTTTCAAAAACTACTGTAAACTTGCATACATTGTCCAGAGACAACAATTGAGCCAATTTTTCACTTCGTTATTTATAATCCCTTGTCAATCTTCCCCGACTCATTTCGTATTCAGGCATCGTCTTGCATAATGCACCAGCCAAGGGATTGATCACTGTATTTTTATTTTATGGGGCCATGTTTGTACTCGGAATCATAATTGTGAAATATGGGCCAGGTTGGTGATATCGTAGAAATTGTTCAAATAACTTGAATAAATATTGATAGCTATTGATTATTTTAGTGGCTTCTGCACTACGCTTGTGGCAATATTAATAAAGTTCTTAGTTATTTTGTTCGTCTGCGTTACATTTTAATGTCCTGGCTATGCGCCAGAATACATTTTCTAACTACAGTCTAAGTGTATTTTACATTTGTGAATACTTCGTTTTCTATTATTACCTCAACATTTAGAACTCCCGATTTATAATTGTCGATTTCTTTGTTTCTTACCAAATTATTTTTAAGTCAAAGTAATTTGTTCGTGTCACCATTATGTGTATGTATGCAGTGTTGGAACCTTCACAAAGTAACTTGCCCAAACTTAAATGTCACATTTAATGTTCTGTCACTTTGACCTTTAAACTGCATTCTATACCGGTATCATTATTCATTTGCCCTCATTACAGATACCAAACATGCCCTTATACATTCCGTAGGAAATTATTTCAGAATTTACTCCAACATTGAAAATAATTTATTTCTCATTATAATATGACTGCATAAGAACATAATTTGATCTTTTAAACTCAATATGGATGCTCTATATGAGTTCCACTGAGGGTCAATGCCCTCTGTTGATCTGCTGATGCTACTGCTACATCTACACAAACAAATAACTATAGTAGGTACTGTTAATGAAAACTACACATCAAATATTAATATTGATGACCACGAAATAGAAATAAGGAAAGAAGCATTAGCTAATAAAGGGTGACTTAAGAATGTTTTAAAAACAATATCGTGCCTCGGTCGAGCAGATCACCTTATACAGACTGGACGCGTCACACCACACGTGACTTCCAAACCTACCTAAACACTTATCTTTGGCAACACGTGAGGTTTTTATTTACGTATTCCTTCATTACTCATCCATCAAACGAATAAAGCTTTAGTATAAAATAAAAAATATAGAAACTCGTATAAGGAAACTTTTATATATATTTCGAATGTTAAAACAGTAGTTGCTCTAACTAAACTATGATATAATCTAAAAATCAAACAATTTACTTAAAGTTCATAAATGTTAAATAAAAATGGTGCCTTCGATAATCCAGCTTATTTTATGGATGCAGCTGAGTTATTTACTGCATTAGGCGATACACTCTTTACAAATGATATGAGCACTATCGAATCCAATTAAGTCCAACCAAACAAAATTAAATCAAGAGAAAACACCAGTAGTCGTAAATGTTTTGAACCAAATTAAAGACGAACAATTTCAGAAGCGTTAAAATGTCTATCATCTGCTGATGAAGCATGATGTAACAGCAAAAGTAGTTAATCATTACATCCAAATAATTAACCCTTGTTAAGAGAAAAGTAGGTAAATATGAGTACGTGAACAAAAAAGGACCATATTACATGATTATGTTATGACTCAGAGTTATAACCGGCTCTTTAACTACGGTAGTGGGTGTGCATTCTACAGTTTCATAGGTTTATGGACGAGGATAATTAAATAGTCATATTGAAAATACTTTTAAACTGACTATCTATAATAGACATGAGTGATGATACAAACAGTTTCAAAAGTAACAAAAAAAAAATTCAATCAATGCTTTGGTAAAGATTTTTAATCGAGTTTATGTTGAGTCCAACAAGCTACTGGTTTCTTATTTTAAACATCCACTCTGATCCAAATTACTTTTACATTTCCGCTTCCGTTCGTGTTCATTTCTTGTTGGCAATTAAGTTCTGTAAGATAAACATACTTTGCTAAATTCATGAAATAAATAAAGATGGACCAGATTTCTGAATCATAAAAAGCATTTCCTCACAATGATGCCAGTCTTTAGGGCACATATTCGGATGACAGCGATACTTCGACTCCTGAGTGTATTTTGTGTTTTTGTACATTGTTAGGTTTATTAAGTTAATTTAATATTTCAGTTTGTTATGTATGGACGCGTACCACGAGGACTGGTTTGAGACGGCGCAGGAGAAGAAAGTTTGGAAGGACTTGGGCCTTTGCCCAGCAGTGGGACAGCAACGGCTAGAAAAAAAAAATGTATTGTTAGAAATTGTACATATGTTAGAAATGAATATGAAATAAACTTAATGCTAGAAAATGGATCAAGCAAAGCTGCAACAGATAGCTTACTTAAGTATGAGTCCACTCACGGACACTCATAGGGTTTATTCCAATCTAAAATGCTTCAAAGTTAAAAATACCCATATGTACTTAGGTTTAAAATTAAAGAAGTACAATACAAGTCATCAAAGTAACTTTAAAAAATCGTCACGGTTGGCTTCTTCCGGAGTATTCCGAGTGACTGCTACGAAGGAATCACGTTGTCCCTTCCGGTTCAAACTTATAAATTAGAAAGCCCAGAAGTTCTTATTTTACACTGAGTTAAGTTTTAGCGTTTAAAAATTTCTATCCTTGTTAACCAATAACTACTAAAAGTTGGTAAAGATGATGATGATGACTCTAACTCAGAAATATGTATTTAATATTCTCAGTCAACTTTATTAATTTGTAATTTTTACTGGTTTCTATGGCTTTGAAAGTGCCCTGAGAAAAAGGAAAACCCTTCCATCTATCATCATCATCATCATCAGCCTTTTTAATCGTCCCACTGCTGGGACTCAGGCCTCCTCTCTAGGAGAGTGAATGCGCCCTAATCTACCACATGGGCCCAGTGCGGGTTGGTGAATGTCGCATATCTTCGTGCCGATTTACTCACGATGTTTATCTTCACCGTTTGAAAGCAGTGGTAATGAAATAAATTACACAAAGTAATGCGCCTGGCAGGGTTTGATCCCGCTACCTACAACTCGTAAGTCGGAGCCATTACCATTTTGCCACCACTGCTGCTCTCTCTCTTCCATCTATAAGCTCGGATAATTACAATTTATACATATAAACATACCTCTACCTATACAAACAATATCAGAAACCAACTTGACAGCATTTGGCTCGCTAACTTGAAAGTTGCGCCTTACCTATACATATAGCTTTTCTATACGAGTCTTTTCATCTCTCTCATCAAAGACTTTTTTGAGTTTATCATCACACTGCTGGGAAAAGTCTTCCATTACTTTCCACATCTCTTCATATGAGATCATTCTTTCGCCATTGCTGAAGTTATTGACCATAAAATGACGTAAAACTTTTTTTTCACCCATGGGTCTATGAACTACTATGTTGATCAAAATATAATATCTCTTATACAATGATCAAACATTCGAGTCATGGCATTCGATCAGCTCATGGTGTCCAGGTCATTGACCCGTTACGTCATCTAAGCCCAACATTTTTTGTTTCACCCGTGGTACCATCGGACAAAATTATTTTTTGTTACAATAAAAGTTTTGTTGCACTAATTTGGACCTTATCGTAAGTCAATAAGGGGTTCGTGAGAGCTTTTGGGCTGTGCTTACTTTTATTGTTGATAATAACTTAGTAAGTTTTTGAAATATTGAAATTTAAGGGATAATTTGTAAGTTTATTATGATTTTGAATCCTGTACGTACTAAACTGGCTACAATGCCGATCATTGTAGAATCAAAATCTAAGTACCATACTAAAAAACGTATTGTTTTATTTAATATACGAAAAAATTATTAGACAATCAACGCAATAATGGCAAAAAAGAAATTGAGACAGGGTAAATGTACGAAAAAGCTTACGAAAACCGTCATCAAACCATTCGTTCAAAAATCTTAAATAAAAAATAAGTATATTTATAAACAAGTTTGAAAACAAAAAGCTAATTTATGGAACATCAATTACTTTCAAACAAAAAAAACTCAGAAACAAAACTCAAAAAAAAAAATTGGAGGAGTGCCCAACAATTTGAATATAAATACTTTCTTACGCAACTTACAAGCCAATGACCTACAGCATAGACCATCCTCCTATGAGTTACCAAAGATAATTGAACTTTTTGTTGGTCCTTCATCTTAAGTTTCAAGAGGCAAGCTGCTTAAATTAACAAGTACGTTGTTAAATTATGGTTCATCGATTATTTTGAAGTCATCCTTCTAAACAAGAAACTAAGTTTAGTGCCCGGGCTGGTTCCTTTGTTTTATGTGCATAAACTTAGAGAGCTAGGTGTTTTAAATTGTAAATATGTCACTGGATAACAGTGACCACCTAACGGTGTTCACTGTTATCATCATCATGTTCATGTAAAATTGTGAATTCTGAGTTTTGAATGAGACTCGGAGAGATTGTAAATTATGAAATTTGTATATATATTCGTAATTTATCGAGAGTTCGCTCTGGAAAGATTTATTTAATAAATATTATAGTATTAAATAAATAAATTACTATTTTTTTATATTTATATTTTCGGTGACAATTATAACATAGTCAATATGTCCAAACTTTCAGATTCAATTTTTACGTGGCACGTTTTTGTTCTTTTCTCTTATCATTTCAATTTCTTCCTAGTCGTTGTAGTTTTTGAACAGCATTGTATCAACAACTTCTGCTAATATCAAACTTTTATCCATTTTACCCATACAATTTGACCCATTACTTGAATATTTAATTATTTCATAAACGTGAACTACAGCGGACGTGAAACCGGCTACAGGCACTGCACGTTTAAAATTTTACTACTTACTTATCTAGCTATTTCAGGTGACAATAGACGCTTCGTCTAGACACAAGTCATGCAAATGTCTAGGTTCCTAGACGGTCGTGTTTATCACTACCTTGCATCGAAACTATTCAACATTGAAGATTTTATATCCTATATCAATTGAAGCTAGCCGGTAATAAAATGATCGTAAATTGCCAATGTTTGTGAAAGGAATTGTAATCATTAAAACATTAAATTAACCCCTTATTGAATGTTTTAATTATATGGTTTCATTTACTGTTTTAATGTTTTAACGTTCTGATTTAATCTAATGTTTAATTAATTTATTTACTATAAAGTTTATTTTTTTTTATGTTTAAATGATTTCATATGCTTACTTTTATTACATTAATAATGACAATCAATTTAATTGAGAAAAAAAGTGGAAAGCCAAGTTAATGCAAGATAAACCTTAATCCATATTCCATATAATAAACTCAAAGAAACAGAAGAAAACTCATCTTTATTCTGACCCCTGAAAAAATATAAACAATAAATAAAAATAAACAAGCAAAGCTATGTACACAACAAACAGAATATAGATACTAAAATGACTGATCGGCTAACCTAAATACTGATCAGATAAACGCAATAAGCCAAGTTTTATAGAAAAATGTAAATATTTACTAATGATAAATTCCATAGTAGGTTAAACCACTAAACAAGGAGATGCAAAAGGGCCAACTAGATAGAATATATTCTCAAACTGATAATACAAATCAAGCATTTTATAGATACCATTAAAGCTTTCAAGTATAATATTTGGATCGAATATCCAATCCTCATATAAAATTTTCCAGAAATTACAAATTTGTCAAGTATATCCTAATATTATAAACGCGATAGTTTGTATATATAGATGTTTGTTACTTTTTCACGTAAAAACTACTGCATGGATTTTGATGCAGGTGCGGGTAGACTATGTCCTGGAATAACACATAAGATACTTTTTATTCCGGGAGTAGGTTCCCTTGGGATATTTTTTTACTATCACGGAGGCGAAGTCGCTGGCTAGTAGCTAATATACATTATCAAGTCCATTGCTCATTTCGCTGATTAGGTATAGAAATAGTGTTTCGTGTGCATACCTACATAAGCATGTATTCAATTTCTTCTCTTTTGCTTGCGTTATTTTGTCATCACTAATGTCTAGTGCACCTTCTGCGACACCTTCCTTTCAGTACCTACCTTTATCCTATAAAGTTATGGCCAAAACAAATAAACATGTTACGTTCTTTGGGTGTGCCTGCTTGACCTCAATCGTTTGTCAGTTTGCCAATTGCAAGTATTTAGTATCAATATCACACCACTTTAGTTGACTTAACTTTTCTTGTATAAGAAGTGGAAATTTGACTTTCAATTGAGTCAATATTAACATTAGTGCCACACGTTTTTTTTTTTTGTTATCATGTTTAATTCATTTTCTTAAATGATCATCCCGGATACCTACAAAAACATTTAAGTCTTAAAAAATGTTTTCGAATCTAGATTTCCCGTTGCTTTGTGTAACGGTATATGTCAGTGGCTTCTCATGCGTGGAGTTATTTCACTCGAGCCTACCAGGAATGCAGTGAAAGCATTATAACGAATAAAATTACTCCGAATGTGATTCAAAACTATAGATATAGTCACGGAAAATTGGTACGAATCAAGTTTGAGCTAATAATTTTTAATATCTTTTCTACTTTTCCGTATCTTTCTGTTGTGCCAAAGCTATTATCAGCTTTATTACTTGTACATATGCTCTCGTCACCGTCTATCTATGGTTTGAACTCGTTAAAAGGTACATTATTCTCTTGACTATCTCATTTCACCCTCTATGGTTCTTTGACAACACAATTATTTACGAAGTCACCTGTTCGAACAAGTTCAAACCTCTGCTCTGACTCATGAAGCAAAAAAAGAAACTTTCGTTAGATCATCGGTTTTGTCATCGATAATAATGTTTGAGAAATTTATTTGCTTTAATGGTAGTAGTTTAGTTTAACGACAATTACTTGATCTTCGATATTTAGAATACAGTATGGTATCTAACAGATACATAGAAAATATAATTTGCAATAAAAGGTTGTTTTGTTATTAAACTTAATAAGGCAGCTCACGTTAAATTTTCAAGGATATTGCCTTGCTAGCCGACTGTTTGACAATGTGTGACCAGAGAACTGGCTCGTTCTTTGCCCAAACATTCAGCGTTGCCATAGAACAATCTTCTGGCAATGTTTCTATATAACAGCGACGTGAAAGAGTAGTTCGACATCCAAATGTATTTTGATGTAGTTTTAGTATAAATAGCTAGTTAT
The DNA here is from genome assembly GCA_910589285.2 of Mythimna ferrago. Lineage (NCBI taxonomy): Eukaryota > Metazoa > Arthropoda > Insecta > Lepidoptera > Noctuidae > Mythimna > Mythimna ferrago. Next base: position 12,711,864 of record OU342676.1, on the reverse strand, counting down.
TATTCATATTGTTTGTGATATTATCGTTATAAATAATGTAATTGATCAAGTTGATTGAAATAAATTTATTTTACCATAAGAAAAAGTAAATCTAAAATTCGATGTTGCATTTTAGATTTATAGACTAAACCAACGATATTTCACTTTTAATCCTGAACCCAGTTGGATATAATTATATTTATTTTTCTCCTGTATTTTGTGGGCACTGCTAACGAAAAATAAAGTCTAATCTCAGCAAGAAACTTACATAAATTTTACAACTGTAATCTTAATGTGACAAAAAAATAAGTACAGTAGAATTTTCCTTACAAAATCAGAAGGAAAGGACTCCGATGCTATCAGTTCACGAAATACAAAAAGCGCTTGAGAAATATGTGATCCTGTTAACAATAGAACAATATCAGGACATACATGTCGGCTTTCGGTACAAATTATAGACTGAAGACACATTTTTGACGACTTAGAACATGGTATAGAATATATCGAACTAAAAAATTCTTTTGTCAGACCCTATTCTTTAAAGATCGTGGATTTTTTAACAGCGCACCTGTTCTCATGGCAGATAATTTTGAATTTATTAACATAACTTTGTTTGGAACTTGGGAGAGAATATTTAGCATCTGATAAGACTAAACTTTATTTTTAACCACATAACATAAAACCTTATAAAAATAATTTGAGAAATTAGAATGCTCCAAAATTTCGATCCTTACCTAAAGAAGTCGAACTAACTGTTACGCTCCGAGTCCCAAATCTTAGTTACTTCCCAACGAATCTTAATCAAACCTTGGATAGCCTTCTATTGTACTTTCAAATCCAACAACTTCTACGACCGCTGAGCCAATCAGCTGTCCGTATCCATTCCCACCAACCAATAGCGTCCATTCTTTCCTTCTTTGACCGTTAAATTTCAAAAAGCTTCTCATAGTAATAAGAATGAAGCATTAAAATTCTGTGGTTACTTCAACCAGAACAGGCCACCTTCATCCGTGACGGTTTCCCTACGCAGCCAACCGTGCCCTATGGGAGCACTTGACGATACTATTATTATTAGGGACTATTATTAACCGAAGTGTCTGGAATTGGATACACCCGCATTTTTTGAACATTAGATGTCATTGGTCTTTACTGTCGATTATCTTCAATAAACTGCTTCCAGAGTTAAGAGCGGTGTATTTCTGATAGTACTTAAGCTTTGATTTGATTGAGATGCAATCTATCCAAGGTTTGATTAAAATAATCCAGTTGTATTCTATTTTTCTCCTATAGCCTTTGGAACTTGGTAAATGTTTCTGCCATCTTATTCTCTCTGTCTTATAAAAATACACGACCACTATCAATGTGATCAGTTCGTGTGTTGAATGTGTTGATGAATGGTTCTTAAATCCTTTAGAAATATTATGCACCAGGTTCGACGATTTAATCGATTAGATTTTTAATATTTCTTATTATGTGGTCTGTTAGTGTCTTCTCTCCTCGTAGCCAATCAGCATTCGGTGAACGTGGAACCATACTGATTACCATGGAGATACACTTTTACACACAACTTTTATATTTTGTTAGTAGTATTATCCAGCTGCGTTTAGCAATTTTATAGATCAAATCACCAATACATCAAAAATTACAGTCTAAAATTAACATAGCAGTCAATAAAAAGGATATTAAAATCTCACTGTCTAGACCTCCTTGTAATAACCAGACTGACCTTTTCAAACGAGATGGAATCTTACTTTAAGCAAGTCAAAGTTAAAAATTGACTGTCAGTATATTCTTGTGTGATGCAAAATATTGAAGTTTGAAACCTATTTGTGGTCGTTATTACTTATACATTGCATTATTATAATAGATGGACAGGTCACGTGAGATTTTAGAAGTGCAATGAACTGGTTTATCATATTCGTGTATTATGTCATCGTTAGCTAACTGCTGACGTTCAAGTGGCAGGTAGGAACATACGCTTGATAAAGGTTGAAAACTGTTCCGGCGTGAAGTGCCGTCTCACTGTATCTAAGATCCTTAATTTTTGGCAGTCAGTTGAGCTTTTGCCTCGATGTAGGCCCAAAATTTAGCGTAGACGATAACGTTAGCCCAAGAAGTTTAATGTGGTCGGTTACCAAGTATTGTGTGATATTTGATAATGATTATTATATAACCTATTATGTTTTCTTGGTCGTCACCAGCAGATGACAGGACTCTAGAGTATTCTACGAGTAATATCTCCAATTCTACCATGCACATAAATCATTTAAATTTCAACACATTAAATCCCGTTACCTCATTCGGACTTTATAATCAAGTAGACATGACTCCTGATTTTCTGAACACAAAGAAGTTACTCACACGCTTCGACTGAGTCTTTTGCATCTGATTAAACCAACATGAGACATAGCGTGATAGCCTTTTACTGCGTTTTAAATAACTCTAAACATGCAGTGCGACACGACAGGACAATTTAGTGGATCCAATCGCATAATGTGTGCCGGAACTTAGGGATAATTTTGGAGGAATGCTGACGGTTGCGTGAGATTTCTTACTATCATGCTTTTGTCTACTATACAGAAGAAGGTCAAACTCATTTAGAACTCCAAATCATCATCAGTGGCCTGTTGTTTTCTTGAATTCATAGTTTTCTTTTTCTTCCATACATGCTAGAGTATAGCTGATAGGTTTGCCTGTGCAGTTGAGGTGCACAGGTAAACCGGAACTTGTATGTTGCACACCTGTGCAGGTTTCCATACCAGCTCACCAGACAGGTATAACAGTGCAGGCAAAACTGTCAGGTATAGCCTAACGTGCATGGCTACCTTGGAATTTCTTACTTCTTTTAGAAGAGTGCTTTCAAATTCTCAAAAGATAATACTAAGTCTAAGGACGTCATATCATTGAAAGTATCTTTTTTTTCATCAAATAACTCCTTACGCTCTGGGTGGGGCAAGAGGGTGGCAAAATTTTAATCACTAAACCCATCTATGTTCCATCAGTTTCCCTTTGCGTTTCAGTGCACTTGTGGACAACATGTAGTAACTTAAAAATACCCAACAAGAAAATTCAAAAGTTATTTTGTATAGAGGCTTTAACAAAAAAGTTTATAACAGCAAGAGGCAAGTTTAAACTGATATTGTTAGTAAAACGAGCGTAAGTACTACAAGGACCGTAACTAGGGTGGTGCCCAGACACAGGCCAACGTGGTAACGTCCAGGGTCTCAAGTCTGCTATTACAATAGTGTCAGAATGGTCTATCATTGATGTCATAATTGTCGATTTTGACAAGTTTGGTAATCTACTACTATAATGGCGTCATTATGACTTTCCAATGGTCAACCACTGACACTCCATTGAAAGAAGTGGCGTAGCATAGTAATCTCGTACATATTGACAAATGAATATTTGACGTATGCGGTAATCTGCTAAAACTTTGACAGTTTATTTGATCAGTGTTCTACCATTAGTACCACAACTCTATTACGATGCCATACTACTGACCGATCAATGATCGATCATTATGAATGAGCAGACTACGAACTTTTAGCAAAATAACAATGTGATCGTGTTGGAATGACGAATTTATAAAAATAGCAGTCTTGGGCCCCAGGTGATGATGACGGCACGGTTGGCCAGTGGTTGAGCGATTGACTGCTACGTTGTGTGACGCAGATTCGATTCCCACACAGAACAAATATTTGTATGATCTACAGATCGGTGTTTCGGATCTGGGTGTCTTATGTATGTATGTGAGTTTTGAATTACATGTTTGTGAAAGCACCCACGATACAGGAGAAATTCCTAGTGTGAGGCAACAATCTAAAATAAATAAATAATAAAGGGTGCAGACCCTTGACGGCACAGAAATGAACAAAGCAGGGCCTAAGTTTTGTATTATGCTTTGTAGTTAGTAGCATACATACTATAAGATCTTTTTATCATGTAACCTATTCTAGGCAGGGTGTTAAAATTTTCAAGCGCTCTTGTACTGGTAAAAGAATTTAAATCTATACTTAATTTTGGTAATACATAAGTTTAAACAAACCCTTTTACTGTCCGTTCAACCGATTTTGACTTTTATTGCGTTGGTGGCATGATAAATGGCGGCTGCAGTAAATAGTTGGTATTGTAACCACTTTTTTGCTTTTAATGCCATCCTTATATCTACGGAATAGAAGTCAAAATCGGTTGAACGGACAGTAAAAAAAAGTTTGTTTTAATGTCTAATGTTATTGGAATGAAGTATTTAGTAACATTAAACTGAAAGGGGCGCAGTTATAAAAGTTCGCACCGGTCGTATAAAAGACTAGTTACGGTACTGGGTACTATCAGTTTTTAATCTTTTGCATATCGATAATGTAGTCAAAATGGTTATTATTATGGTACCGATTATAGTCTAGTAACGTGCCGAGACGTGAGTTACATTTTTAATGCTTAAATTAATGAGAATGATGATACATAGTCAAAACGGTTTGAGTTATAAACGGATAGAGAAAAGTTTGAAAAGACGGGTTATCCTTATTTGGAAACCTAATTACTGTAATTAATATTGCAATTACAGTAACAAACAAAAAATAAATGTAAACAACATGTATAATTCACCTTTGACAGTACTTCTGACAGGTCAATAAAATCGTCTTCATCCTCAAACAGAGCAGAGCAAACATATGTAATATATACAACATATTATGCTATTTTGAATGTGAATTTTCTGAATATAAGACACCATGAACACCACGCACGCAAATATATTTTTTGTTACCAGACTTGTATAATATATTATGTCATCGGAAAATTGCAAACACGCCGTAAGGTTGTGAAATATCGCGAGAAATTGTAAACTATTTTTTTCTAAATAAACCACGGCTATTTTGGAAACTAATGAATTTGGATGTGATTTATCGTACACAAAACGATTTTTTTCATGATACATCGAAAAATTATTACCTAATAATGTATTACAATCTTACGGAGTGTATTTCGGTGACACATAGTAAATTGGAAAAAAAACCTCGCGAAAATTTCAATAACCTGCCTTACTCAGACTAAAACCTAAAATTATGTATTTCACATAGGCATGAGCACATATAAAACGTCAGAAGCTAGCGCACGGTGGTCGTTTCTTATGGAGAAGAACCGGCAAGAAACTCCAGGGTTACTTTTTTTAAAAAAAGGTGGTTTCTACAATATTTCCATAATACAATAATAATCTACACTAATGTAATAAATATGTTTGTAGGAAGTAATCTCTGAAAGTACAGAAGTAAAGAAAGCTGTTTTATTCTTGAGTGGCATGGGCTATACCACAGGCAAAAGCTAGTAACAGATATAAGAGGACAATGTAGACCGATCAGATTTGTACCCAAAAGTACAATGAAAATTATAGTCCATGAATCCTTGAAGTGTCAAAACAAAAATGTCAAGTAGGTTCTATTGACAAATTACCTAAAGGGCGTATCGCCATGACCTCTTGTTCATGTAACACAGGCTGGTGAAAGGTATCCGAGTTCGATGCCCGCCCGTGGCCTGATAACTGTCGGCTTCCTTGTTTGACTTTATCCGATAACATACAATGACTCGGCATTCGTTGAGAAAACACCCTCCATACATACATACATAATGTTCATACAAGATGTATGGGTAGCATTTATTTATGGTTCATTTGAATAAACAAAGCAAATGTTTGGGCTACCTATTCAATTCGGGAAGAAGAATGGACGGATAATATTTAAATTCCTTTTATTGGGTCAACTGTGTGCGTAGGCGCATGCGGATAGCGTTTATTGATGGACAAACGGTATCAGAAACCATGCTTAATCTTAGGTTACTTTTATCTCATCACAAATAGTACTAAAACTTCTTTTGACAAATCTATCTTTTCTATTGTTCATGCTTGGGATTTACTAAATTCGATGTAAACATTGATAAACGATCTTGAAATTTATTGAAATTTAATAACAAACACATATCCTCAAAAATAGTGTGTTTAGATTCGGCTATCGAATCGATTAAAGCGGTTTTCCTAAGACTACCTATTAAGAATTATAATTTCATATTTAAAAAAAATCTTGATAAGATTGCGTCACTAAAGTGTTGGTGTGAGCGATGAGCGTGTGTAGATACCAATACCAGTGCACAATATAGGGCGTCGATGCCAATAGTTTGCCTACAATTAAATAGAATAACAAATTTCTTACAAAACACTACCTAAGTAAAATTTCAGGGCTTGAATCATGATTGCCAGTTAACTTAGTTTTGTAAGTGGGGTGCATAACGGTGTGCACTATTCCAATTAAATGTTGTATAACTAAAATCTACTATTTATCGCGATCATATCAATTAATCTGAAGTTATGTCCAAACAAATTCTTGGGAAACGGTTCAAGACCTCAATTAGCAAGTTCTTGTCTAAAACTCAATACAGTCTACTTCCTCATTTTGCCCACAATACAAAGTAATGTTATAGCTGACTGCCTACACGTTCATGCTTTGGGCATTTGGATCCCACTTCTGAAGAAAGGCTCGGTTCCAGACATTCCACATTCGTCGTGCTCACGGTTACACCATCTTGTTAAGGCTTATAGTCCCTTTAACATCGGGCTTGGACTTAAATGGATATAACACTCGTACCCGCCTAGGCAGTACGAGTATCTGTGCATTTAATTCCGGCCAGCTCCGGCCGGATAGAGCCCCGCTGACTTTTAAATCCATTGTCTTTGCGAAATATTGATTGATTTATATGTAAATGTTTTTTTGTAATAATATTTTTTATGTTCACTTTGAAGAATATTTAACCACCAATTTTTATGTGTAAAAATGTTTCTAAAGATCCCAGTCGTTTTCAAGGAGTAGGGAAAAGTTGCAAAATTACAAAATTTTTTTTTTTTGACAAAAGTTTTATTCGCACGAAAGAATCAATAGTTGATAATGTTGTTCATGAATCTATAATAAACATAATTTTTATTCAAACCTATTAACCTGGCTGTTACTGTGGAGACAGTCACTGTTTTATGGCACTGCTCGGGCGCTTGGGCCTTAAACTGATTCTCCACGCTAGTACCCTATATAGATCATATGTGAGATTACTAAGGCCTACTAGGTCTATCTTGGAAGACCATTGTCGAAAAAAAAACTATGGGTTCTAGAGGAAAAAAAATCGAGGGCCGAGGGCCCGCGTGGAGGATTACGGCCCATTCCCTCTCCTAGAGAGGAGGCCTGAGTCCCAGCAGTGGGAACATTAAAAAAGGCTGGTGATAATGATGATGATGATGATCCACCAATAGGCACTGGGCCCGCGTGGTGGATTACGGTCCCTCTCATATAGAAGAGGCTTGAGTTTCAGTAGTGGAAACATTATCAGACTGATTTGTCTATAAGCAACCTTCGTAACAGCCGTCTATCAATTTCACGGATTAATTTCTGATCCTGCACATTGAATCAAAATCTTAGGTCCTTATAAGGTATCATTATAGGAACCATTATCTTTAGGAACAGTTGCTCAGTTGATCGTTTCTTTAATTCTTCGCGATTTCTACTTGATCATATATCCTTGTCTGATGTGGTAGGTTATGAAAGATCTTTTATAATGACCCTCAGAACATCAATATGGTGGAAATCAATTTTAACTTTTATTGAAAAAGTAGGTAAGGTAGGATTTAATTTTGATGGCGTTACTATCGGCTTTGAAAGGGCTTTTTAATTAAGATTTTTATTGCTAGCTCCTTTTAAGGTATGACAATAATACGTAGGTATAATAGAAACTATACATATGTATATCAATTATAACTTTTATTGGGATTGATTTGAATGGTTTTAAATTCAGGTTTTCTAACTTAATCATTTCAAAAATGGAATTTCAAAATTCCAAAACAACGCTGTCACATCTTGACATTCCTATTTGGTAGGTTATTTTATTTTCATTTTTATACACCAGTACATTATTGCCTAATTTGTCTTAACTTTCATAAATATCCTGTATTGATCATGTATCAATTTTTATTGTGTTTTGAAAATACTTCAAAAATTATGCGATACGCAGTGAAAAGTGTTTATTTTACATTTTATTATTATAACTTAATTTTTCATTGAATCGCCGAACTTAAGTGGCAATGGGCAGATGGTCGATGGAGACGAAAGGTTTTGAAGTGGCGACCACGTACCGGAAGACGCTTCCAACGCTGCCTCCCACAAGGTGGACCGATGACCTGGTCAGGCTCTCGGTAATCTGATGGATGCGAGACGCACAGGGCCGGTCATAGTGGCGACGCTTGAGGGAGGCCTATGTCCAAAAGTAGATATCTTTCGGGAGAAATGATGATGATGATTATGCACTTTTTCGGTGAACCATAACCCTCAAAACTGAACCTACTAACCAACGAGTCTATAAATTAGTTCGATTTCATACTCAATTATTTAATGTGGATTAAAACTCAGCTAAGTCAAACCGGATTAAGTTTAATGACACTAAGCTCAAATAGCTTATTTCCTGCTTTTAGATACTGTTAGTCATGTTTTTAGTCTTCTGATATAAATTAGTCATAAATGTTTGTTCATTTAAATAACTTCTCCCTCTCCGGGCAGAACGAGAGTAAATGTCAGACTTGTACTGACTAAAGCCCACACGCCTTCAGTTACTCTTGGCGTTCTAGGGACTTGGTGATTTTTTCGGAAAATTTCGTTGCCTAAACCAATGGCTGAACGAATTTAGGAATTACCTATTTTTATAGATCTTGATTAGCGTGTATGTGTGTGCCTGCACTGAAATTTGAAATAAATCAATAGCGATGCGCTATCTATTAGTATAACTATAATTTCTTAATAGTACATTATGATACAAGTGTATAACGTTGGTGATTACCGCTGAGGCGGTATCTTAAGAGAGCCGAGGACGGTAATCGCCAATATTCACGTGTATCATACGACGTTTTCCGACTCACTTGATAAGAAAAATTTTACAAATTAATTAATTATTGCTTTATCAGCAAAACTGTTTTTTTTTTTGTAGTATTGCGGCAAAAAATTGTTCTTTCTTATGCGCGCGCATCCAAAATGGCGGCCATAGACTAGCTACTCTAGCTAGACTGTTTGAATAAAAATAAGAATGAGGTTGCTTATGTTTATAAGAAGAAAAAATATTTTTATTTTATGAAAGGTTTATTTAAACACAAATTAACATAAAATAAGCAAGCAAGACACTAATTTTTACTATTGAACGCAATACCTAATGTATTTTTTTTTCGAATTCAATGTTTGATTTGAGAATAGAGGTTTAAAAAAAAAAGGTTATCACTACATTATCACACTTGTGCATAATGGTAATCAAAAAGTCACAGTTTGGTTACAAGCTACATTATATACCTAAGTGTAGTGCAATTATAGTCAATTTGTGCGAAGAGCAAGTGTGTCGAAAAATCCATTACCTAATGGATTTTTCAGTCAGTGCATCAAGCGCTCTCTCATTGTCTTTCTATTGTGTCTCTAATTACGGTATTCAAATGGTTAAATTATGATTGCAACTTAATTGTATAATTGGTACGTATAATTATAACATTTAAGTAATAAACAGAATCAATCAGTAACAATCATTTTTGGTCACAAATGATTGCAAACCACAATCACCGATTATGATGCCCTGAAAATTCAAAAACTAGTTCAACTTTTAAACATATAACCTCATCAACTCTTTCGTTCCCAACCTATATTACTTTTAAGAAAGGTCTCAAGTTTTCAACTTTGTTGCTTAATGAAAATTATACAAAGGAATCAACATATTATTTTGTATCTTGTTTACTAACATTCGCCATCGAGTATCTTACCGCTAACGGGAACTAGGGTGAACAACCGAGCTATGTAGATATATATATGTATATGTATGGTAAATTTTGCAATGCTTAAAAACTTGTCGAAACTAGTTTTAGCAATAGAAAAAAAGATTAAGAACTTTTTCTGACAAGTTTTAAAAGCAGAATTTACTTTTTGGAATAGATTTTATTTATTTTCGTAACTTAAACCGTGCTTAAACCTAACTTAGTTTAGGCAAAGGGATTTTTTGAAAGGATTATTAGGAGAATTTCTAATTGAGAATTTGTCAAAGTTAATTTTACCATCTAGGGTTGAGGAATTGGTCAAAATAGTTACCGGCTAAGGACCGCAAAGGGCAATTGAAGGAACACGTGAAGGTTTTAGTCAGAAAAAGTCTGACACTTCCCTCTCGCTCCACCTAGAGCGAGAGGAGTCTTTTGATGATCTCCTACAACTAGAAAAAACCGGCCAAGTGCGAGTCGGACTCGCCCATGAAGGGTTCCGTAGCAGCAAGTAAAATAATATAAAAGTTCTTGTAATGTGTTGTAACTTTGATCGATGTTTTAATAATAGTGTATTTTTTTCGATTTATGACTCATTAAAAAAAAACTACTTACTAGATTTCGTTCAAACCAATTTTCGTTGGCAGTTTTTATAGTAATGTACATCATATATTTTTTTTAGTTTTATCATTCTCTTATTTTAGAAGTTAGAGGGGGGGGGACACACATTTTACCACTTTGGAAGTGTCTCTCGCGCAAACTATTCAGTTTAGAAAAAAATGATTTTAGAAACCTCAGTATCATTTTTGAAGACCTATGCATAGATACCCCACACGCATGGGTTTGATGAAAAAAAAAATGTTGAGTTTCAGTTCTAAGTATGGGGACCCCCAAAATTTATTGCTTTTTTTCTATTTTTGTGTGAAAATCTTAATGCGGTTCACAGAATACATCTACTTACAAAGTTTCAACAGTATAGCTCTTATAGTTTCGGAAAAAAGTGGCTGTGACATACGGACGGACAGACGGACAGACAGACAGACAGACAGACAGACAGACAGACAGACAGACAGACAGACAGACATGACGAATCTATAAGGGTTCCGTTTTTTGCCATTTGGCTACGGAACCCTAAAAAGGCCTAGAGCGAGTTGTTGTTGTTTTCCTTACGATATTTACTTTAACGCTTTGAAATCTTTGCTCATGTAAGTTATTTCAGTCATTTCATGATTTCCCATTGAAATTAAAAAAAAAAAACAAAACGTTTTTTCACTTGACAAGTTATATAACTTCAAGATCTACTAGGCAAGTGTGCTCCATCGTCGACCACATCATCGCTTTCCATCAGGTGAGATAGTGGTCAACCGAGAGCATATCCATAATAAGAAATAAAAAAATCTCTATTAAAAAATCCGGTATTAATCGTCGCGTCGCAAGCTCAAGTTAGGAGCGCATTAAGCACTAATATGGTGGCCGCAAGTTAATAAAACTTACGCTAGTAAGTACGTTAAGTTACTACTGCGCTTGAGTAGCTAAATGACCTACTTTCGTGCAAGTTGTGCGGAACTGTTCGCAATAACACTCGGCTAGGTACCTAGACAGGGGCGTAGCGTGGACAAAAACTAGAACTACATACTCACACGTGTGCCCCACACGCCGATCTGGGCGCGTCGGTCTCCATACATTTTACCTACATGGAAACTAGACTTGTAGAGCTACACTAGATCCACGCCACGCGACGTCGATCTACGCACACAAATCAGGCGTGTTACACGTGTCCGAAGCACACGTTATCTAATGTAGTTCTAGCTTAATTTAGACGTGGACGAAGTCACTATAGCGATGCCTTTTTCTATCATACATTCGAAAACGAGACAGCTACTGTCGCAAATCAGTGTTCGACCACATCGTCACTTACCATCAGGTCAACTGCGAGGCTATCAGTTTAAAAAAAAATCCTCGTTCTTAAAGAATCCTCGCTTGTGCGAGGCCCCTTTGGGTGCGGCGAGGCCTGGGGCGACGGCCCTCTTCACCCACGTCTAGTTACGCTACTGTACCTAGTTATAGCTTTTTCTTAGTAGAAAGCCTCAGGTAACAAAGTTTTCTCGGCTTGGGTCTGGAAAATGGCAGGTTGTTGAGGAACATTTTAAACGCTGTATTAATGCCACATATTCTTTTAATACTATCCACACTAATTATAATAAAGAGGTAAAGTTTGGTTTGTAGGACGTATAATCTTTGGAAGTACTGGTCTGATTGCTAAAATTTTTTCACCGATATAAAGCTGCTTTATTCCTGAGTGACATAGGCTATATTTTATGTACGCAGGCAAAGCTGCGGGGAAAAACCTAGTAATATTATAAAGAGGTAGTTTGTTTTTATGTTTTTTTGTTTGTGGAAAGTACTGGTAAGATTGCAAAAAATTTTTCTCCAATAGAAAGCTGCTTTACGAGTATTCCTAATCGATATAGGGCATATTTTATGTACGCGAGAGAAGTCGCGGGCAAAAGCTAGTATCAGATATTAAAAAGTTAAAGTTTTTTTTTTGTTTGGTTGAATGCGTTATCGCAGAAAACTCTGGTCCGAATTGAAAAAATGTTTTAGTTTCGGGTAGCCAATTTATTGAGGAAGGCTATATATAGCCAGGTTTATTAGGAGCGAAGCAGTACTATAACTAAAGACGCGGGTGAAACCGTGGGACGCAGATAGTTTTTATATTTGTGATTTTTTTTATAGTTCTGTAGGAAGCTTTCGACGATATGAGTTCAAATTTTTTTGTAGTATTCGATTTAAAATTATATTGGTCCTTAAATAGAGTATGTTGCCATGCTGGTGGAATATTTTTTTAGCAATACGCAATGATGATACATATGAAAAACCATTTTACACAATTATAAAGCGACCCAAGATTCCTTTAGGTAAATATAATATATAAGCTCCGGGCTTCCGTTCTGCTGATTTTATAAAACGCTAATCGTAAAGGTTTTAATAATCTCACGCCAATGCTCACATAACGAATTGTCCCAAATTAAAAATCAAATGACTTTTGTATCAGTGTTCGAGCACGCTTCGCAGAAACTAAGGCTGTGGCCATATGGCACGATCGGTAGCGAATTGTGTAGAAGTAACTGAGAGAGCAGTGGTGGCCGAGTTGTAACGGCCTTAACTTACGAGTTGTAGGTCGCGGGTTCAAACCCAGCCCGGCTCATTACTTTGTGAAGTTTATTTCATCACCACTGCTCTCAAAGCGGTGAAGGAAAACATGGTGAGGAAACCGGCATGTCCTAGAACCAAAAATTCGAAGACATGTGACATCCACCAACCCGCACTGGGCACGCATGGTGGATTACGGCCCATTCCCTCTCCTAGAGAGGAGGCCTGTGTCCCAACCAAACAGTGCTGACATTATAAGGCCGACTATGCTTTGCTATATAGAAGTACCTGTACCCTTAGCCAAGTTGATAATCTGCAATCGTTAACGCTAGTAGAAAACTTCAAATGTACGGGAATGACGTCATCTCAACGCTCAGTCACGTTGTCAGAACAACAGAATCTGAGGCGTGGCTAACTGGAAGCGTTCAACGCAAGCGAAACGGTTGTAACTTGGCTTGGGGGGCTGCAGTATAGGGAGACAGGGCAAAGCGTTTCGCTCGAAGTTAATTTTTATTTTAAATTTTAGTGGTTTATTCATTTGTAGCAATAGCAATATTGAGTAATCAGTTGATAAGATTCGTGTGAATTATTTTTGAGGTAAACCGCACGTTCATCGCGCATTCTGACACGCCCTCTCGCACCACCCAGTGCAGGAGGAAGTAATTTGATGATACAAAAAAAAATACCTCTGAGTTTGTATATTAAAGAAATCCAGTAGTAATATAATCGCCCGTATCAAGCTCCTAACGCTATGTCCGTACCTTTATACACGGCCATACTTCAAATTTTAAAAAGACTGTGTTTGCCTTCCTGGAAACATTTGGCAACACTTGCAAGCCCTTGCATAATTTTATGGCTAACGTTAAGCATATCTTATCTGATTCTTACTGTGTTACACGACATTTAAATCGAAGGTATCTTTTTATGGTTCTGTACCTAAAGGATAAAAACGGGACCCTATTACTAAGTTATCGCTGTCTGTCTGTTGCCGCTATAACAACAAATACTAAAAACAAAATAAAATAAATACATATTTAAGGCCCCCCAACCCCCATACAACAAACCGCTCCCGTACGGCGTTGCGTCACCTGTACATGGTGGACATCCCACCCATACGTACAGTTGCCATCACGGATCTTGAACACTTGCGCAGAAGTCAAATATTCGGTCTCTTTAGTGGTGCAAGTGCGACGCGGGGGCGGACTCAGGGAGTGTTAGTGATTGGCTGGCCGCGCCATCGCATCATAGACGTCACTCCTCATTCGTTCACTGCGTTGCTGCATGTATCTAACAACGAAGTCGATTGGCTTCGCCAATGTATGGAATGCGCAAAGCGATCCCCAATCTGACGCCGAGCGTTCAAGATCCGTGATGGCAACTGTACAAAGCTTTTTGGGAACACATTCTTTATACGTATTATACGTACAGCTAAGGAGTGGAATTCCCTGCCGGAGTCTGTGTTTCCTGATAACTATAACCTAGGGGTCTTTAAGTCAAGAGTGAATAGATTGCTTCTAGGCAAGCGTGCTCCATCGTCGGCCACATCATCGCTTACCATCAGCTGAGATAGTGGTCAAACGCGAGCCTATCCTAATATTGCCCGAAGTATAAATATTGGTGGCAATATTGCCTGAAGTATGAATATTAGTGGCAATATTGCCCGAAGTATGAATATTTGTGGCAATATTGCCAGCAAATTTCCCACTTCGGGCAATATTGCCAGAAACGGCACATCTCTAGTCACAACCTAGGTTTGCTTAGTCAGTGTGTGTCTAGAACTTTAGTCTCTAGACGAATTTGCTCAAAAGTGTGTTTGCACGTATTCACACGTCTGAGATCACTGACTTTGACATGTCATTTGTCAAGTAAAGTAAGCAACGCGCAAATTACTTGCCTGTGGTGAAGCGGCAATGTTTATCTACCTATAAAACTTGTTTAAGTTATGACTTACCTACTAAGGTAGGCGCCAAATAAACGTGGAATAACGGTCATTGACCCCCCTACATTTATTGACATTCTTAATTTCAAAAATAGAATTAAAGACATGAAGCTGTCTTGAATCGACATCTATCGCGATCCTTTACCTTTTCTGAAAAACAGTTCATTGATGGTTTTTCGGGTACCTTCGATATATTGCGCCTTGTATATGAAATATAACTTCTGCCAGCGGATTCGCCCGCGTAAAAATAGAAAATTATCCTAAAAGAACATAATCCCTGGATAAAAAGTATCATAATTGCTATTCCAAGACTTGAAAGAAAGAAAGAAAAACAGTTTATTTACGCGTTAAAGACGCAATCTTAAAAGTAGGTAACATAACAAAACATCAATAATAATTATTTAATAATTAATAGGGAGGATATGCGTCTCCTCCGCGCAAAATAATAATGCGTTGAGCTCACAGCGCTGGTTTTCAGCGTGGGCCGGTCGCTGTGTGGACATAAAGACGCTGGAACGGTGCAGTAAATAAACGTAACTAGAAATAAGTATAGAAAACTAATAAATATAAATAAAATAAATAGATAAGGTGACAAATACAATTTTATAAAGTTTTATAAAGCTTGCTAGCTTGCTATCCTTCTACCAAATTTCATCTACGTAAATGTTCAGTTTACAGTGACAAACACACACAAATACAAACTTTCGCCTTTATAATATTAGTGTGATGTGTCAAGAGACGTTTGTCAAAAAAAAGACTATTATTATTTTTCAATATAGGTACTTAATCAAGAACCTGCTCTTATCGCTTTTAGGCACGCAATTTACTGTTTTATGCACTAGTACGAAAAAGTGCGCGAGCTCGCCTCCGCCATAATTTGTTACATTTATCGTAGCAGGCTGCACGCTAAGCAACCCCCACGAGTTGCGCGTTAACCCCCGTTTATTTATTTCTTCGTAAGTGTATTGAAAAACGTCGTTTGTCCATGTGGAATTCTGCCTCGTTTGAAATGGCATACATTCTCCACTTGTATCAAACAAAATGTACTACATATTTAGATTTTATTATTTCGATTTCTGGATCATACATCGAAGGTACCAAAAAGTATTGACAGTACTATTTATCGTATGTGTGCCCTGCCTACCCCACAAGCACTCGCGTGATAACACAAGAAATAAACAATTACACAAAATCTGGAAGCTATCTGTTACGCGGCGGAAACAGGGAAACTGTACCAATTATCTGCGTGCTTTTAATTAGTGCAGGACTTTTTACTACTTATAATTATTGGGCATTTTTCTGGGATTTGGAATTACGTTGTCGTTTACCACTAAAGATTTTTACTTGTGCCAATTTTTAACTTCTCAATTTAACGTGTAAGCATTTGCACAGTTAATGAAAAAAACAGTTTGAAGATGAGAACCTATATTACGTTATTGCTATAAGATCTTCAAGTCTCCTTAACTGGAAAATATTGTACCTAACACAATATAGTTTGACCACAAAGGCAAGCATAAATCAACGAAAAACTCACAAAAAAAAAGACACTAGTGAATTGACACATACTTATTCACTTACCTTAAAAGAATTCTATGAAATATCTATCAAACGCAGGCACATACAAAACACACGGCTACCTTTTTAAAAACATTCTTTTATGGGACAAACAACACTTACTAGAGATGTAACTTACATATAAGTATACAGAAATCCTTCCTTCTATGTAAATCGTGCGACGGCTCCATAAAAATAACATAAACAATAACACTGGTATACCACGGTCGCCATTGTTGAACGAATGTATGCGTAAAAAATGAAACGAACGGTAAAATAACCTGTTAGCAGTCGATACGATGAGGAACACTCGTCTTTTAATAAAATTTATTCAGTTTAAGAAAACGACCATGTACCTTTTGTTTTTTTTTTGCATGAAATGGTCTGGTCATTTTAGAAAACAATCTACGTCTACACTAATATTATAAAGAGGTTAATTTTGTAGTTTTTTTTTTTTTAATTGTTTGTAGGAGGTAATCTCTGAAAGTACTAATCCGATTCCTAAATTTTTTTTAGAAAGTAGCTTTACTTTTGAGTGACACATTATATCACAAAAAAAATACTAATAATTTAAAACCGCAAAAAAATATTGAGTAACAAAAAACTAAAATAAAATCGACCGCACGATAATTGGTATAGCTACCCTACAAACAAAGTTGGGTTCGCGTAACCCAGGTAGCTGTCCGCCTGAGCTCAATAAATACGTCCGTAGAATTTTTTTTTCTTTATTTTTTTCCATCTCGGTGTCAGGCGAAGCAGTGGGACAGAACCTGTTTTTATTTGCGAATAGTGCTATCTCTTTCTTGCTTCTTAGATCCTTTTTTGTTTATTTTCGAGTGGTCAGTTCACACTTCTTCAATTAAAGAGTGGAGCGATTATAATTATATTGAGAGGCAATTTAGTGAGGAAGGTTTCGTTATCTGATTATTATTATAAAACAATTTTGATACTTAATTTTATAAGATATTTTACACCTACTACTTTTCTGAATTCATAACTAAAAGCTTAGAACATCAAACTCTTATGAATTTGGTTTTTTACTCGCCTGTTCTCAAAGGCCATCCAATCTTTCTATTTTTGGCGGGCCCGGGAACTCCTCCCAGTTCTGGTGAAATGTGTCCAGTTCATCCTATCATCTCCTCTATGTTCTGCCAAGGCCCCGTCTCAATGTTAGAGCACGAACTTTGTCCTATTTTGGACCAAAGTTTCCAGGCAGGGCATGCACAAGACTATGCTATTTAAGTTGGGTGGCCACATCAGCTATGCTGGTTTTAAACTTAGTCAAATTATTGCCTTAAAGTCCACATAACTCCGTCTATTCATGTCTGTAGGTATAGCGCTAAACTTAAGCAGAAAAACAATAGAATAGCTTATAATTAGAGACATAGTATGAACATTAATGAAGAATATGGCCACACTCGCTTCTTTATTTCTTTCTCGAATTCGTTGCTTTCATCTTACTCAAGAAGTAAGAACACATAAAATAGTACTTTGAGTGTAGCAAAACCATCGAAGCTCCATCAAACATCCATTTGTTTAACCACTGCGACAGAATAAGTAATAGTACAAGTCCACAGTGCACAATAGTCAAAGCTCATCTTTCTCAATACACGCAATTTTTTTCTTTCTTAGCTAACAAAACGCCGACATAAAGCTGGGTACAGACTAGAGATGTGCCGTTGCCGGCAATATTGCCCTAAGTGGAAATATTATAATATAGTACTTTGGGCAATATTGCCACCAATATAGTACTTTGGGCAATATTGCCACCAATATTCCCACTTCACGGTAATATTTCCGACAACAGCACATCTCTACACAGACAGTACAGACTAACGTAATACGCAATGAAATAATTTGTCGTCCACATTGTCACAATGTATCGTGTAATGTAACAGAATCCCCATAGTGGGGACATCTTGCGCGCGCGAACCGTGCACTCTACGCGTGCGAACAGAGCATTTATACTATGTGAGTAAACTGAAACATGTTCGGTTCGTGCACGCACTGCGTCCACACATACAGGGTGTAACCTGCTCAGTAGACGAAACTAAAAGAAACAAACGAAAAAAAAATCGGCCTCCCCATATAAAATTATAAACTTGGTTGGACAGTTTGTATGAAGAAAATGACATTTTTTTTTTTCGTTTCCTCAATAAAGTCTTGTGGAAGGTTGTTCAGTTTCGTCTACTGAGCAAGCCCTTTAATTTTGCGGAGACCTGCCCCTTACATCCAGAATGAAATGCTCCTTTCATGTTACCTTGTTTGTTAAAATAATTATTATGCATGATAATAATTATGTATGATTTAATTTCAGCTAAATACTTTATAAACTAACATACATAACTATATTATATTATTATTCGTTACGTTGCATTGTTACGTTACAGCAGTCTGTACCCAGCTTAACAAAACAATATGTATGCGTAGTACAAGAAGAAACGCGAATATCACAAATAAGCGTTCTTATTGTTCCGAGACAAGGCGTTTTAAATATCGCCTGAAATCGACACCATCGGTGCCTTGTGATATTGTAACCTGCTCCTGCGTATTATGAATACCTGCGTATGTTACGCCATTTTTTCGAGGGACTTTTGAGTTGTTAAAATCATTGGTGTATTTAGGGTTATTTTTTAAATGGGGGTGATGGGGAGGGGCTTTTTTTTATTTATTTTTTATGGTGGGAAAATATCATGCATTGACATCCCCTGCTCTTGGGTGGAGCGGGAGATAGTGTCAGACTCTTACTGACTAAAAGACCCACCCCGTTCCTTCTAGCCTTCATACCGGGGCTCGAGCGCCCTTTCGGATAACCCTGGCCCCAGTAGGCTTCGACCCGGCTGGGTTCCTGCTGGGAGGGGCTGGCTCCATACATGTTAGATTTTTGTGTGAGCTATTAGCATTTTGGCGTTTATCATAGAATTTCGAATCAGTAGCTCAATATTCTAGGATATGTGCTAGAACGTACTGGACTCGGCCCTAGTGATCAATACTTTAATCTGCAAAGAATGATGCCTGAAAAAATTTAAAGTATGCCTTAAAAAAAAAGTTTTATCTTTTCTCTAAACAAAAATGACACTAAATTCTAAGACTCACATTCTAATATTATTTTTTCTTTTTTTATAGATTACTGGACATTAAGAAAACACGCGGACGGTGCGTCCAGCGACAAAGAAAATTAGCTAAAAAATTAATTTAGTTACAAAAGTTATTATAAGTTTTAAACTAATTTTAAATTTAGGTTAGTCGACTTAAAGTTCAACCTTATGTAAAAAGCATGCGTTTTCATAAATTATTTAAATAAATATCAATTTTATTTGTATTTATAAATAAATAATTATTGAATTAGCATACATGTTAGGTGCCCAGTGTACCTAAATAAAGCTAAATATATGTATATTTAAATTTTGTAGCATGTGCTTGTAACCTTTTTCAAAATTATATTATTATAAAACTAAAAAAAAATAATTGTAATAGTTTGGAAGTGTCAAATACTTTTGGATAATTAGAGGCTAAAATTATTTGGAAAAATATATTAAACAAAATAATATAATTATAATTTTAAGTGTATTTGTAAGTATAGGTTCCAAGGGAAACCTCAGCTGATGTAACCAAGAATGGAAGTAGTTTTGTAAATACAATTCATAAAAAAATATTACTTATATTTTTTTTTGTGAAAATGTGTACCTAATCATCGTTCTTCATAAGGAATTTCATGTAAACCTATATATAGATACCTAGATATTTTTTGTAAATCATTAAAAAAATATATACATATTTCGTTTTGACGATCCGGTTGGTGCAGTGGTTGAGTGATTGGCTGCTGGGTCGCGGTTGCGGGTTCGATTCCCACCCATTTGTATGACCTACATATAATTTTACGGGGTCTGAGTGTAATGTATCTGAGTTATCATGTTCGTGAACGCACCCACTATACAGGAGTAATTCCTATTGTGGAGAAAGATTTTTTTTTATGTTATAAACTTCACCACTGATGCATTTTGTATTTTTGTAGACCAAATATGTCTCATATCGTTGTCTCTTTTTTATATTGTGTAGCTAATGGGTACATGCATCAGGCAGGGTACCCAAAAAGTACCTATTAAGTAACATCTCATAATATTGTAGTTTTTAAAATCACATTAAAATGCTGGAAGGAATCTTGACCCTCCTTCCAGGCTTGTCCTAATAGCCGCAGTATACCTCTCCACTCCTCAAGCACCTCAGGATATGTTGCCCCCTGCTACGTCACTACATGCATGACCGTTTTTGGGGGTCCATTTATTGGGTATGCAAGTCACCCCCCTGCCTCTTTTATTGATGTATTTTAATAATATTTTTCAGGTATAATATTTGCATACTTATTGGTGTGAACTAATTACAATAATAAACCATATGCTTTAAGTGGTCAAACCTCCCAAAATCATAACCATATCATATTAATGTTTTCCACCAAACGGGTGTTGTCCGTGGGTGTACTTGTATTGACAGGGATAATTGTCGATTGGTGTCTCATTTTATAAAAGCGTCTGGGGGGTCTCTATGAGTTGGCTTCCACCCCTTGTACGTCTTCCAAAAGTCTAGGGTCCTAGAGTCCCAGGAAATCAGAAAGATCCAATTTAATCATCATTATCATATAATCCGATAGATGTCCACTGTTGAACATATCCTTCCCCCAAATGTCGCCATACCGAACGGTCCTGTGCGTCTCGCATCCATCAGATTCCTGCGACCCTCACCAGGTCATCGGTCGTCAGTAATAAATTATGCAAAATATTTAGAACCTAGATTTTTCAAGATTGTATAAAATGTCAATTAAATAAGGCTTTATTCATATTAATGTCAACACAATAAGACAAATCGATCTTATATTTGAGATATCGAAGATCATATCGGCTTTGCCAAAGTATGAATCGACCCTTATTTTTTTTTAATAAAGACCCAGTTTCTGAACAGGAAATTATCGTAAAATTAGAGTGACAAACTATCAACCACATGTCGGCTGCTGTGATTGATAGAATCAGTAACTAGACGCATAATTTTTTTGATAATTTCTTTTCCGAAACCGGGTGTAAATTTTAATGTTATAATTACCTATATCAAACAGTCATTTCCTTGACTGATTCAAGATCTCATTTAGTTTCTTGACTGTCCAATTTTTTTTTGTCAAACTTATATGTCTATTTCATCACTTCCCGATACCTTTACAGATAGCCTAAAATCTACCTTCGTTGTAATGAGGAGACCTAAGTACGTCTTGGCTACGATTGACTGTGGTCTAAGCTAACTTGGACCTGCGAATATATTTGTCCCTATCTGTAATTTTATCAGAAAATGGTGAAACATTCTTTAGTTATTTAGTGCTATATTTTTTTTTTTATAATTACTTTAATACATATAAATCAGAGCCAGTAAATTATTGCAAAATGAATAAATTGCAATTTATCATACTCGTATTAGCTTCTTTGGTAAAATGTTTTTTTTTTTTTAATTGCTTTACTTGACTGTCATGTCGATACTTACTTGGTTTTCAGAAACTATAACTAAACCTAAAAATTAATTCTGTTAACACTTTCAGTGCCAAAAATATACAATAAAGCCTCAGACATATTAGGGGACAAATTGTCCCTCAATATGACGCGCAATGTTCCATACGTAACGCAACATTGCCAAGTGTCCCGCAACTTGTCCTCCAACATTTTACAACGCTTTCAAGTGCCGCGGGACATGTTGGTGGACGATTTGACAGACATTGACGTAGCTTGTCATGTTGGGGGTCATTTGGTCCCCTAATGTATAGAAGGCTTTATTCATAAGTAGTCCTTGTTACACGTAGCTATTGTTAAATTGTGTTCATGCCCAACCCGACTAGCGAGTCTAAATCTAAATATGCTTAGAATACTTTCCCGTAATTTCTGAATTCAGCATTTGAAGTTGAGTGTTTCTTAAACTCTACTTTCGCCTGACAACCTGTCTAAGGCAGGTTTTTGAATTGAGTATTTTGAAGTAAGAGCGTGTCAAACCCTATTTTGACAGGTTTTCGGGCTGAAATAGAGTTTGAGTACTCAACTTCAAATCGGAAATTGGGGAATGATTTTAAAAGTCAGTTATTATTATTATTATTGTTAAAATATGATTTGAGACGTTCGTAATAACAAATAATGCTCACTCAATTCAAAAACCTGGCATTCGATTTTTTAATTATAATTTTCAACCACCAAAGTTTCAACGAAACATTTTGACTAAATTCCTGCAAAGTGATTCTCTTAATTTTTTAAAACTTAAAAAAATGCAGAAGTAATAGCCAAGTACCCCTAAAGGTTGTAAAATAAACTAATAATATTAAGCTATTATAAGTATATTTTCATGTAGAATCTAGTCTATGATCTCTGCAATAACGTTGTCTATGGCCTCTCAGCGGTCCTTGCTTCCTAATAATCTGTCCTTTAGTTTTTAGTTGTATTATATTTAGTTTATTAAAGTTTTTTATTTAGTGACTAGTATCAAATGTTAGTATTTTGTGTGTCCAAATAAATAAACTAAATGGTATTTTATATTATAATTTTTTTTTTTGAACAAACCCTAACCTTTGCAACATAAAAAGAAGGCTATTGAAAGTTGAAAGTTGCATTTATTAGTAAATTTATTCATATCGGCCCGTTTACCGTTTTCCGCTGCTGTAAGTAGGGCGGCGAGCGGTAACATTAAAAGTATGAAAATGTTTGAAGCACGCCACGAGACGCCGCTCACTCATAGCGCCGCTCGCCGTTATGACCGAAGTCGAGACCAGCCCTTCTAGCCAAGTTACAACCGTTTCGCTTGCGTCGAACGCTTTGAGTTGGCCACGCCCCTAATTCTTTTGTTCTGGGCCCCAAGTCTGCTATTACAATAGTGTCAGAATGATCTATCATTTTTTTCACAATTGTTGATTTTGATTAAGTTTGGTAATCTACTAATATAATGGCGTCATTATGACTTTCCAATGATCAACCACTGACACTATTGAAAGAAGTGGGATAGAATGGTAATCTCGTATATGTTTACAAATTAATATCTTACGTATACGGTAATCTGCTAAAATTTTGACATTTCCTTTGATCAGTGACCTACCATTAGAACGTCATTGTACAGTCATTGCTTTTAATAAGCTCGATTTTGTCATTTTACCGCAACTCTATTACGAGACCATTGACCGATCAATGATAGATCATTATGAATTAGCAGATTAGGAACTTTTAGCAAAATGACAATGGGATCGTGTTGGAATGACGAATTTGTAAAAATAGCAGACTTGGACCCCTGACCACGTGACTGAGCGTTGAGATGACGTCATTCCCGTACATTTCAAGCTTTCTACTAGCGTTAACGATTGCAGATTAGCAACTTGGCTAGGGGTACAGTCCATAACTCTAGCTGCTACCAGCGGCTTCGAAAATTGTCCAAGGGAACTTTTAAAATTTTCGGGATAAAAATGAAGGTTAAGCAACGCTTACCGAGGTCAATCTACGGATGGGTGACCGTAACAAAGCAAGATTCTACCGTGCTTTGGAAAGCCCATTAATGCGGCCATTAGTTCCAGCAATGTTTATCGATTTTTGTCAGCCGTTACGAATAGTCACAAGCTGGGCTATCTGACACTGGTCTTGCCATGGGGTACTACCCAGTTGCTGGGTTTTGGAGGTCAGATGGGTAGTCCATGTACTGGTATCCAGTTACATCAGCTTAGACTGGAATCTGACCAATGAGGTCATTGGGAAAAGTTTAGGAAATAAAAACAAAACTTCATCATCATATCTGCTGGATTGTTCAAAAGAGTGACCGTCACCCTGGAACGCAAAGAGCAATTGAAGGAACACAGGTGGGTTTTAATCACTAAAAGCGTGACACTCCCTCTCGCTCTATCCTCGAACGAGAGAAGTTGTTTGACGATACCTCCCCGCTTAAAACAAACATAATTGGCGCAGTCGATGAACGATTTGCTGCTGCGTTGCGTGTCGCGGGTTCGATTCCCGCACAATACAACACTAGCTTTTGCCCGGGACTTAGTCCGCGAACATAAAATTGCGGTTGCATTTCGGGGAGAGTGCGTCGGGATTGCATAACCTAATTCCGCCTAGCCCGTTCCATCATCGGACTACCAGACGTACGGCGAAGCGCCACCGGTACATGGTGAACATCCCACCCACACGCACAAAACATTTTGGGAACACATTCACTGTGCGTGCAGCTAAGGAGTGTAATTCCTCTGAGTCTGTGTTTCCTGATAGCTACAACCCGGGAATATTTAAGTCGAGAGTGAATAGGTTTCTTCTAGGTAAGCGCGTTCTATCATCGACCGCATCGTCGCTTTCCATCAGGTGAGATGGCGCGAACCAATCAATAAAAAAAAGCCTATGCCACTCAGGAATAAAGCAGCTTTCTAACGGTGAAAAAAATTTAGCACTCGGACCAGTACTTCCAGAGATTACAATTATATACATTACAAACAAAAAAACAAACTTTACCTCTTTATTATATTAGTGTAGATTAGTTTTATTATGTGCGAAGCCCGAAACATGTGTATTTTTATGTAAAGAATCTGTATACAATTTCATAACTTTACGATGAAAAATCACGAAGTTATAAGCTTGAGCTTACCTGGTTGGCCGCACAAATACTTGATCATCGGGCCACCCGGGCGACTGAGGGGTTGTTTTACTCACAAATCCAATTGTACGCTAGATCTAATGCCCGCTATGACCTGTCGTGACCTTAATGTCGGTGGTGTCCAACTTATGACCATTTTTTATTTTTTTTGGAAAAAAATATAACATGGTGTAAAAATTATTGGAATCGATTCAGTTACTGATCCTGAAAAAACTATATTATATATTCTGGTTTTGCATAATACTATAAATAATCTACACTAATATAATAAAGAGGTAAAGTTTCTTTTTATGTTTTTACTGTTTTTAGGGTTCCGTACCTCAAAAGGAAAAAACGGAACCCTTATAGGATCACTTTGTTGTCCGTTCGTCTGTCTGTCTGTCAAGAACTTTTATCTCGAGAACGCGTGTATCGAGTTGAAATTAAAACCATATACTTAGGTCTGCGGTCCCTTTAAGCTGTCAAAAAATCAAACTTCTAAGTTAACGAATAAAAAAGATGCGGCCGTTTATGTCGCAAAAAGACGTATATTTTGATACTTTCAAAGATCGAAATTCATAGGGTACTTCCCGTTGACCCAGAATCCTGAAATTTGGCACATAGTAAGGTCTTATAGCACAGGTATAGGAAAAAATCTGAAAACAGTAAATTTGTTGTACATCACAAAAAAAAAATATTTTTGCAATTCCGAAAAATCTTCGAGACTCCATTCGGGAATTGTAGTTCGCATGGAACCCTCAGTGCGCAAGTCCGACTCACACTTGCCCAATTTTTTTGTTTGTAGGAGGTAATCTATGGAAGTACTACTGGTCTGATTTCTAAATTTTTTTCATCGATAGAAAGCTGCTTTATTCCTGAGTTCCATAGGCTATATTTTATGAACGTAGGTGAAGCCGTGGGCAAAAGCTAGTGTTTTATAAAAGGCAAAATCCTGACTCACACCAAAGAAATCCCAGGCATGCACATTAATTTCTGTAATTGATTTTATTAAAGCCGACAAAGCAAGCTACAATGCTCGCATTTTGATTGATTTATGGCGTTTAGAATGAGATCTAAGAAAACTGCTTTGTCGTATTGTCTCTCGTGCCTGACCAAGTCTTAACAATGCTATAAAAACGCTGGATCAAAACAACGTGGGAAAACTGAAATGACCTGAAACAATTAATTCAGAGACACTCAAACCATCCAACCACGGGCCTTACCGTAGCGTGTCTGGCGTGCGAGCGAGAAAGAGGGATGGATACTGTACTCCCTAATAGCTTCATCCCTTTCCAGTTCAGTTTTGATCGTGATAAACAGAGATGCACAGACTTATTGAGACTATGGGCTGCTTGGGCAAATGATGCTAATAGCGTGCCACCTGAAAAAATAAAAGAGCCAAAAAAATCATAAAAAAATAATACATTATTAATTTGAAGCGTGGGTCTGCATGTGCTCACAATCTTACTCACGTATAATTGCTGCCAAATCATTTGCATTTGCAGTTTTATTGCATTTTTCAGCCATTTTCTTGTTATTGGAAAATTATTTTTTTGCGTGAAATCTAAAAAGAGCTAGCTTACTGGCGGACTATTGACATAATGCCAGAGGGCTGCATGCGGCTCGCGGGCCGCGGTCTGTGCATCTCTGTGAGAGAGAGTCACTGAGTATTTTGTATGAACTCCGGCCGAATTCATGTCGACTTTGCGGCCTCGTAAAAGCGGTTTAATTTTATAAAAAAAAAAAACACACAACAAGATTATTTTTTGCAAGACCCTTTTAAAAAATAAGCTTATTATTTTATGTAACTTTCAAATTTTGTCGTGAAGTACCATCTTAATTTAGGTTCAGATTTGCGATTTTTTTTTTATCGAGCCAACTAAATTATATCATGTTTTGATTTTTGCCCAGTGGCTGGTCATATGGTCAATTTAAATATGAAAATATTTTTTCATAGTGTCCTCTTTCATTTATGGATTTCCAGATGTTTAAAAAAGTTCATAATGAGTAGAACCTGGCCTTAAGAGCTCGTGATATCCCTGAGTTCCATCAATAAAACGCAAACTCATAAAAATAACGATGTATGCACTCCCATGTGCCTCAGGAACCACAAGTGTGATAATGACACATTTATATTATGTGTCGTAATGAATAAATGCAAGACCTATTGTCGGACATAACAATTTACGGAGGGAACCGGCTGACCTAGTGGTTTCTTGCTGGTGATCTGCCAACAGAGCTGGTATGAACTAGGCATTTTAATGAATGCCACTAGTATTTACCTTATTGTTACTGTAAGTCTATACGATTGCTAGTGAAAATGGCGGCCGACCGCGCGAGGGTACGAACGTCCTCACGCCCTTGCCACCAGGATCACGACACCGATTTCCAGACACCGTAGGCCTGGGCTTGCGGACAAAGAGTAATGGGTAGCTCGCCGTCCGGCCGCCCGGTAAACTTTTCCACGCGCGCCTTAAAGAGATGTCAACAAACCGTAAGGACCCTGCAGGGCTGAAGGCTACTGGTGTATTGGGGTTACTTCCAGAAGCTAAAGCCGTGGTCATGGAACTCAAAGGTAAAGAAGGAACATAGATGTGTATGAGCTCTAGTAAAAATCTGACATAGGACAAGTCATTAGAAAAAAAAGTCTATATTTAAATGTTAAATATTGTTATATATTTTATTGTTCTACAAAAACCATAGCGTAAGAACTTCTACGCCTGTGATACAGGTTTATCCTAGTACAGGTAAATAACATAGTCATACCTTTGTAATTATCCCTAAGATTTTATGTAACTATTTTACCAAACTTTAACTCTGAATAAAATATTATTATAATTATTATTATTATATATGATCAGGCTGGATATGTTTCAAGGATGCTGGGCTGGCAAGGAAAAGTCTAAACCTTTAGGCTACATCTACGGCCTAGACAACACTCAAAGGCACTGAGCACGCAGTGCAGAGGGTTGCAGATATTTCAGAACCTCTGTTTTACATCGCTATAGGTATCACTCAGTCGCTTCAAGACGTTAAGCAATCCCCTTTAAATCGGCAGCGATCTTCCGCACCAGGCCTTAGTTCCGGCTATGGTCCGGAGCGACAGTGAATGAGAAACGGTCGGCTTCTGCTGCGAAGCAGTACTTAATTCGAGCGAAAAAGATGAAGACTTCCTCATGCCTCGGCTGCTGCCGAAGGAGATGCCCCGGGCATCGGGAGTCTTGCGGACGTCAAACAATGGACAGCTCACCGACCGTTAAGGATCAGGCAGTTGTCCACGTGCGCCTCAAGATGTCAGTAAAACTGAACAGCAGCGGAAACCTTTAAAAGAGTTACCGTGGCCAAGAAAGAAAAGGGCAACTGAAGGACTCAGGTGGGTTTTAATCAGTAAAATTTCACCCCAGAGTGGAAAAAGTCATTTGATGATAACCTTAAAATAAAACCCCTTTCAGTCTAGACGTTGCCTTCGAAAAGTTCTTTTGCCTCAAAATTAACGGTAGGTGAATTCGAGAATCAAATTGGTATGTCTGGGAGTTTGTCACTTCTTCACGCTTGAAGGGCTGATCGGATTTCGATGGAACTTGGTACAAGGGTAGACCATATCCTGTTATAGCACTTAGGATACTTTTTATCTAGAGAGTATGCACCTTTGGGATATTTTTTTTCTATCATGTGAGTAAAGCCACTGGTACAGTTGCCATCACGGATCTTGAACGCTCGGCGTCAGAGTGGGGATCGCTTTGCGCATTCCATACATTGGCGAGCCAATCGTCTTCGTTGTTAGATACATGCAGCAACGCAGGGATTGAATTAGGAGTGACGTCTATGACGCGATGGCGCGGCGAGCCAATCACTGACACTCCCCGCCCCCGCGTCTCACTTCGCACCACTTAAGAGACCGAATATTTGACTTCTGCGCAACCGCTCAAGACCCGTGATGGCAACTGTAGCTTTATTCCCGCACAAAATCAATCTTCATTTCTTGTACTAATCATTTCTTACAGTGTACAAAAAATACGTAGGTATTCTCTCAATGAAACTGACTGGCACGTAGACGGATAATAACATGTTTCGATCTATAACTGATACCAAATGACTTATGTCTGAGAAACAGGTAGCTAGTTGAAGTCTAGAAATCTAACTATAGTTTTTAATCACTAGTCTTCCTTCAGTCTCGTCATAAATACTAAGAATCTTTACGTAATTGGTTATAGTACAGGATACGGTTAAGAACGACCTTCACCGGTTTGTTTAATGGATGAAACCTATTTTATGATAAATTTAGTATATTAAATAATATAACGCGGGTGGGTTGCCTGAGAAATTCCTGGCCAAACCATTTTTTTTTTTTTTTGTAAAATGCACCGGTGTGTTTAACGAATAAATTTAATACTAACCGAAAGAATGAAGCCTTTAGAACATAAAAATGTTGGGTTGCCTATTTGTTTCCTGGCATAGCTATGGGTTGCCAGGTATAAACAGGTATGCATAAACAGGTGTGTGTTTTTTTTATATACAACAAATTCTATATCAAAATAAACGCTGTTTCATTACGAATACGATGTTATAGTGTTGTCTGCAAAAAAATCTGTCTAAAAATAAAATAAATTTTCAATTTTTAATTAATAATAGTCTGGCCAGGAATTTCTTAGGCAACCCACCCGCGTTATATTATTTAATACACTAAATTTATAATAAAATACGTTTCATCCATTAAACAGACCGGTGAAGGTCGTTCTTAATCGGATCTTAGACTATTATGCTTCCTGTAAGAAAAATAATTATGTATACTAGCTTCTCTCTCCTAGAGAAGAGTCCAGCAGTGGGAACATTATAAGGCTGACTATGCTATGCTATACTATTTTCTACCATCGGAATAAAAAAAGCAAAAAAAAAAGTTGTTGTGTGCCTCACGGCTGCACCAAAATTGGTCCAGTTCAGCATGAATGCCAGACAACTAGTGCCTGACGCTGGTTTTGAGAGGACCGATGATACTTTTAACGTCAAAGTTCATCACATACATACGATTTGACGTGTATTCAACTGTTCTTGAGCATAATAAATAAAAAAAAAACACCCAACTGTAGCGTGCAAAAATCTCATTCACACATTCATTCTACAATCTACAATCTGAACTTAAATCGAATTAAACCTGAATTAAAAATAATTATCTAAATCCAAGTCCCGAAATTCTTCGCTCATTCGACTTCCTACAAGTTACAAACCCATGGGTTCCAAAATTTGGCAGCACTCCCACGCAAGGAGCGGAATATGCGATGCATTCGGAAAAGGGTTCCGCATCTTTATTACTAATATGGAAACTTATATTTATTCATGTAGAATTATGATTACTTAACATGATGTAACTACAAGAAATTTAACGGAACATTTGATGTTTGTTTTAATAAATACATAATTAGGTAGTAAGTAAATGGTTTTGATAAAGTCGTTAAAAAAAGGCCCGTTGTTACATTTGATGTTTTTATTATTTACGTTATGTAACCTTTTAAATTACATTAGGTATGTAATTACATTAAAACACTTTTATAATTAATTATTATTTTATTGTTTCTTTTAGTTTCGTTATAAGTTAAATTCTAGGGTCTTTCTCAAATGTTAAAACGGGCTTTATATTTTTTAAAGAGTTAAATATGGAAACACGATGTAAGTACAGTCAACAAAGGAAATAAGTAACTAGGGTCGTCAAATATAGTTGAAGGTTTCATGGAAGCCAATGGATTATTTTCTACTATCACGCGGATGAAGCTGCTAGTTATATTGCAAGGACAAAAAAAAAAAACAAGCCAAGTACGAGTCGGAAGTCACGAAGGATTCCGCACCATTATTATCTACACAACATTAGATACTATAACATTTTTTTTAGGTTCAACTGTCCCGGTGCTTGTTTGTAAAAAATCACGTCAATCAATCAATCAACTTTACATAATCTGTGAAAATTTCAACTGTTTAGCTATCACCATTCATGACATACAGTTTGGTGACAGACAGACGGACAGTGGAGTCTTAGTAATTGGGTCCGGTTTTTACCCGTTGGGTACGGAATTTTAAAAAGCACACGACTAACGACACTAACCTCTGGCTATTTAGAATTATACCACTGCAGCAAACGCAAGTTTTATAGTTTCTAACATAAATTTTACGATAATTTTCTTCTCAGAAAATGAAACTAAAACAGTTAGGTGTCACGCTTTTTTGAATATAAAGGTTTTTGTGATAATACTGGCTTTTGCTAGCGACTCCTGCGTGAAAGTAGGTTTCTTCGACTTTAAAATTCCCTGTCATCCCCTTTGGCGGTGAATTTAGGTAAATCCTTAGTGCTCGCCTGCGTCACAAAAATAGGTACAGAAGACAATCTCATGTATGTACTTCACTTTTTATACCTACGCTCGGTGGACGCACACTAATGAGCGTTTGAGCCGGAATTGTTCAACGAGTGAGCCGACGCGACCGAGATATCGTGTCCGTGAGCTGTGTCTATGTGTGCGTTGCTCGAGCGTGCTTTGTATGCAGATTGACTTCTACCTATTTTGTGCCTGCGTCATAAAAGGGAACCTTGTGCAAAATTTTATGCTCCTAGTCCCAGTAGTTTCGGCTGAGCATTGATATGTCAGTCAATCAGTTTCTCCTTTTATTTAAATAGATAATTAGCCGATAACATTCATTCATTGCAATATATAAAGCATAACAATCATTCTTCTCGATTACAATTTAAAAGCTGTGTAACAATGTAATGTCTGGTAGCAAATTCTTTCCAATTAAACACAACAGCAGCATTCCTCACACCACATCCACATTCCTACCTTTCTCTTCACAATACACGTATGACTCATTGAATAAACATGACAGAAATGACTGATGTGTTACAGGTAGGGAATGCAAAAACCGCCAAAATTACAAACCGGTTTTTTTTTTCGGTTTTTCTAAAAAAAACCGGTTAACCGGGTAACCGGTTTTAAAAATAGTTTTTTTGAAATTTATTTTTAAGTGAAAATTTTAATTTTTTTTGCTTGTTGTATTCTAAATAAATATTTTAAAACTTATCTTGGAACTTATCTATTAAAAAATATATTGTATACCTAATATAATCCTGTTAAAAATCTCAACTTCATAAAAACGAATGTCTCAGAATGATGTCATACGTAGAGAATCTAAGGTAAAAGTTAATATATCGACGGTGAAGTACCAATACCTTCTAACTGACACTTAGAGAAAATTACTTTTTAGCGCTTATAATAATTTAAACGTGTGTTTCCGCATGTTTTTGTGTAATCTCTGAAGCAGATATTTAGTTGCAACTGTATCAAGATAACTCTGGAAACACTTCCTAACTAAACCAAATACTTCTACTCAAAATATCCACCACTAGCTTTTGCCCGCGGCTTCGCCCGCGTACATAAAATATAGCCTATGTCACTCGGGAACAAAGCAGGTTTCTATCGGTGAAAAAAAATTTAGCAATAGGACCAGTACTTCCAGAGGTTACCTCTTACAAACAAAAAAACATAAAAACAAACAAAAAAAAACAAAAACAAAAAAAACTTTACCTCTTTATTATACGGGTATTAGTATTAGTGTAGATTAACCTTAACACAGGCTTTTAAGCGTTTAGGCCACGTGTCATCTGTTTAAGCATGGTGATCATTGGAAAGTTGTCCACTGCTGATCGTAAAGAATTTTTAAGGATTTTGAATTATTGTTACATGCAGCCCATGCTCTCTAATATAGATCTCAATTTGTAGTTCACGGGTTGAGGTCTTTTTTTTATGGTGGGGAAAATCATCCAATGACAACCCCTGCTCTTGGTCGGAGCGGGAGATAGTGCCAGACTCTTACTGACTAAAAGACCCACCCCGTTCCTTCTAGCCTTTATACCGTGGCTCGAATTCCCTTTCGAATAACCCTGGCCCCAGTATGCTTCGACCCGCCTGGGTCGCTGCTGTTGCTGACAACTCCTTGAGGCGCGCGGGAACAGTGCGCGCTGTCGACGACTTGGGCTTGGTCCGGACAGTCACCGGACGGCCGGAAAGCGACCCATTGCTCACTGTCCGCAAGCCCGCGCCTACGGTGGCCGGAAATCGGGATCGGAATCCCGGCGGCGGCGGCGAGAGCGCCGTTGCCTGATGCGGTCGGCCGCCTCTTTTGCGAGCATTACTGCTTCGCAGAAGTCGGAAGCCTCTCCACTGCCACTCCTCCTCGCTCCGGACCATGGCCTCAACCAAGGCCCGGCGCGAAAGGTCTCCGCCGCCGATCGCCCCCACGAGGGCACGGCGATGCTCCGCCCCAGCAGGGCACACCTCGACTGTGTGCTCCACCGTGTCCTCCGGACATTCCGCACAATGGCGACACCCGGAAGTCACTTCCGCTTTAATCCGGAACAGGTACCTCCCGAACGTGCCATGTCCGGTGAGGACCTGCGTCATGCGGAAGGTAAGGACGCCGTGAGGTCTTTCCAGCCACGCCTCAAAGAGGGGACTTACTGCCATAATTGTGGCGTGCCCAGCACTGGGTTGCAATAGTCGCTGACGCCATTTCACCGTGAGATCCTACTGGAGCTCTGTCCGTCATGCCGTGACCTGTCGCGGCAGCGAACTTTCACCCCGGCGTTGCATCTCCACGCGCATCTATCGTGCATATGTGCAAGGACTGTTGCCTCCAGATCCCACGGTGGTAGGCCAGCAAGAAGGCTCGCCGCTTCGCGGGAAACCGTGCGGTATCCCCGCACCATTCGTATTGCCATGACCCTCTGGCAGGCGTTCAGCATGGCCGCCGGTCGCGTTTGCAGCGACGGCGCCCACACCGGCCCCCGTAGAGGGCCATGGACCGAACGATTACCGCATAGAGCTTCCGGCAGGAGGCATCTGGACTCCCAAGGTTGGGCAGGAGCCGCTTGAGTGCAGCCCCCGTCCGGTTGAGTTTGGGAGCCAGACGTCGGAAATGCTCCTCGAAATTCCACTGGCTGTCGAGGACGAGTCCCAGGTACTTCATCGTTGTGATGTGAACTCCTCCTACCGTTAATTGGGAACCTGATGGTAGCGCGTTCCGAGGGCCGTGAAAGCACATAGGATTTGTGTAGCGCCACCTCGAGTCCCAACTCCTGGATCCTACCAACGACTATCGCAACCCCGCGTGTCACTAGAACTATACAATGCGTGTAGCTATCACTATGGTACATAAATATTCATAAGCAAGCCTACGGCTGATATCAAGCCTCAAGAGCGTTTGAATTTGAAAGGAAAAAAAAAACTCGAAAAAACCGGTTACTTGAAAAAAAAAACCGGTTATTTTAGTCATTAAAAATATGCCGAAAAACCGGTTTTTCGGTTTTCGGGTTAACCGGTTTGCATTCCCTAGTTACAGGGAACCCTAAAAAGAGCAAATTAAAAAACGTAGCAGTGAGGGTGCGCGTGAGTCACAGATTGACGGGAATGCTCTGACTCATGGCCATCGGCATCAGGCCATTTCGTTACTAGCTGACACCGTGTTTCGTAATATCGGTAATATTAAGGCCCTTGCTCCCATTAAGTAGCATAAAACATTGATTTTGTAAAGCTTACTCCTCGGTAACGATTGGCTTAATAGATTTGAAAAAAATATTGTATTTGTTATAGATTTATGAATCTACACTAAGTATAAAAATATATATATTTTTTTTATTTTTACTACTTTTGATAAAAAAAAAACTTTAACAGCATGATATTTTTTCACTTGATTTCCCTTCTCCTTTCAAATGGTTTTGATATTTAGAAATACACAAAAAATGTTGGTTTTTTGAAGAACTTTTGGTCTTCAAAATGTCGTAGCATAAGATTATTCAATCAATATTTTGTTAATAAAATGGTTTTAAAGGTCTGCGGGCTCATTACGGGCGCAGGCGGCAGTACGAGTAAGTGTGCATTTAACTCCGTCCAGATGTTCAAGAGACTATACACCTTAAACTGTAAAATTGTACGTGTAAGTACCTTCGATATCACACAAATTGATATTATTAAAATGAAATTTTGTGTGTGTGTATGTTTGGTTCTGTGGTTATTTGGACCCACTCGATTTGGGTCCGCGGGATCAGTCGACCCAGTCTCATTTTGAAGGGTTTTTTTTTTTTTTAATAATTTAGAAACAAAAATATCTGGTAGGGATTCTAACACTTATTTTTCCAAAAATCCCCACTGAGATGAATTTATTTAGCTAGTGGGGATTTCTGGAATAAACCATATTTCAGTTTATCCGCTAACTTATACTATGCCACGGATTGTGACTAATTGAAAAAGCGATAGACAAACATTAGTCATTTCTAGTTCTACATCGGTCCACCTGACGTACGGTGAGTATCCACCCTTACGTGGTTGTTGAAACCTCTACGGTCCGGAATAAGCGTTTCGCTTCGTCGTTTATACCGCGTACAACGATGGACTGAAACAACTTGCCTGCTGCTGATTTTCCGTCCGTTTACCTATAATTCAGGTGTCAGTTGTGTGGTATTATTAAGCTAGTGCGTCTCATCATCGATATGATATCATCACTGCTTACCATCAGGTGGGATCGCAGTCAAGCACTAGTTTATATCAATAAAAAAAAATTGGGTATGTGGTATGTGCATTATTACTCCTGTACCAAATACTCGCCTCTTAAATAAAATAGCGACATCTAGTATTATAATTCGGAACTGTTTAGTAGTGCGAGTAAACCAAACCAAATGGGCAGCAACTGCATTAGCTGATGCGGTAAATTTTGTTCTGCTGGATAAATTAATAAAGAAAAAATTGGGTAACAAATAGCCTACGACCTACTCTCAGACCTACCAAATGCATACAAAAAAACTTCATAAAAATCGGACGAGCCGTTTCGGAAGAGTTCGATACCTAATAAACACTGTGACACAATATTTAATTTTAGACATTAGAATTGTCTATTTAAATTAAACCTCGCGAAAAAGTAGGTTCTCACTTAACCCATACTTACTCGAATCCATCAACGATTCCAATATAAAAGATAGACTAATGCCGTTGATGTTAATATGTTGACTAAGTTTTTTATCAACCCTTCCTGGAATACAAGCACAGGTGTGGCGGTTGCTTTATTCCTAAATATTATTATTAGAATTGGAAACAGAATTATTTGTGGATTGTTTTCCCCTTTCGGGATTATCTAAACTGATGCGTCAGCGTTTCTGGAACCCACGCGACGTTTCAGGAATTTTATAATTTCCGACTAGTTGGGTGATTCTTTAGAAATTCGCTTCAACAGTTTCGCATATTTTTCTGGCTGATTTTTGTTTAAATTTATGTTTTAAAATTTAACAGCTTAAAAAAACAACAGTTTTATTTTTATTTACTATTAATTGTAATTTCATAAAAAACAAAAACAACAAAAAGAAAACTTATATCTAAAACACAAACAATGGGCGGCCTTATCACATTTCGCGATCTCTTCCAGGCAACCTAGAATGGACAGTAATTGTCAGAATATGATAATATTTTTGTGATTTTTAAAGGGCCTATTACACTGTGCTGAATAACGAGAGCGATATTCAGACTCGTATTATTTTTCATTCATAGAAAGACAGTCTAACCCCTATTACACTACACGATACGTCGAACCATAGACAAAACGAGTTTGAATAACGCATAGTTTAATAAGCCACTATTAGGAACGATTGTCTACTTAAAAAAGTCTAGGGTTAGTGGGTAGGTATATATTTACTAGCTTCTGAAATCTAAGTATGCCTGTGCATATGTCACTCTGCACTCTGTGATGAATTGGCGTTTTACTAGTAAAAGAATTTTTTAAATCAGTCCAGTAGTTTTTATGTTTTTTCATTAAAAATAAACCGAAAAACCTCAAATCCTTCCTCTTTATTTTGTTTGTTAAATAAATATCTAAAACTGTTTATCTATAAAATATCTACTATATTAAATCAAAAATTTACCATTAGATTCTTTATTTTTGTATAATAATAGTAATCTTTATTTGCGAGTAACAATTAGACTTATTTAGTGTTAGTAATAATAAAAGAATATAGAATGTCCAATGCTTTTAAAATTGCCAGCGCGAGCGCCTTTTAGAATCATCCAAGCAACCAAGACAAATGTCTTTGGCTGCTAAGAAATCGTTAGGCGTCTTAATTCTTGGAATATTTTCAGTACGCAAGATTAACTTGTTTGATTTAGTTTATAATATTACAACATATTTTTAGTAAGAAAAAGAAATATGATAACAGCTGTTAATACTTCCGTTTGCGTAAGTTAAGGTCACTGGTTGTATTCTAAGCATTTCAAAGCAATAAGATCGCCTTAATAAAGAACGTTAGCAATGAAGACGTTACTCTTACTGTCATAATGAGCATAACGAATCATAAGGCGTTTTTAGCACACATAGCATTATCAACTTTATTAGCACATATAGCACAATAAACTTTATTATTTTCCCACAGCTGGGACTCAAGCTTCCTCCCTAGAAGATGAAATGTAATCCGTCACGTGGGCTGAGTACGGGGTGATGGATGTCGCATGTTTTCGATTTTGGTGGTTCTAGGACATGTTCGTTTCTCCTTCACCGTTATAAGAAGAGATGAAATAAATAACACAACGTATAAGTCATATTAAATCGGAGCTTTTACCACTGGGTCATCGCTGCTCTTTGCAGCAGTGATGAAATTAATAACAACAAATAAGCACCTGCCTGGATTTGATTCGTAATCGCTTTTACTTCCCGGCCACCAAAAACATCTATAGAATACACACTATACTCATAATTTCAATTAACTTAAAGCTTCTCCGAATGGGTCAGATCTTACCCGGTAATCGGGTAGTGCACAGCAGTAACCTATACTGTGAAGGACCACATATTTATTCATTTATTTGATAAACATTTATAATGACATGAATAAAGCTAATTTGATTGCTTTGTACTGTAAGCACGCCAAAACGAAACCAGTCAGTATATTATTTTGTTAGAAT
The DNA here is from genome assembly GCA_910589285.2 of Mythimna ferrago. Classification (NCBI taxonomy): domain Eukaryota; kingdom Metazoa; phylum Arthropoda; class Insecta; order Lepidoptera; family Noctuidae; genus Mythimna; species Mythimna ferrago. The sequence continues at coordinate 12,673,835 of OU342676.1, read as the reverse complement.
GTCACCTTTAAAATTTTTCATTAGTTGATGGGACTGTGAGTCTAAAAATAGGTCAATCAAGCCACCTTGTACTATCAACAATGTTCCTTTATTAACAATAATGACTATCAACAAAAGGCATTGTGTGCACAAGTCACGCTATCACGTAGGGAACACTGCGATACTCCAACCAAAGTAACAGGTTTTTGATTAAGGTCTTTGTAACCTTTCCCTATGCAAATGGAAAGGTGGAAAGGTTACATAGGTGTTGATAAATACTGATTTGTTACGGCTTATGTGAGTGGTATGTAATTGACCTGCGAGCGAGCTGTAAACGTGCACCGTGGTTACTTTTTGTATAGTTGATGATGTTTGCAAACCCTTTTTTAACCTTTCAAATACCGTCAATTAGAGACACAATAGAAAGACAATGACAGTGCGAACGCCGGCGTTCGCTTGGAGCTAATATAATAATGCGGAACAAGCTGTAAAGTCCCACAAACCTCGGTTGAAAAGGGAGGATCCACCGACCAGAAAGGTGTTATCGCGGAGAACTCTAATCGCGCAATGCAAGATTTCGTATTTTTAGTTCTTATGTGGCGCCATAGATGTCGCTAGATAGGTAAAAGTAAAAAATGACAGTCGCTGAATAGTTTGTCTGATACGCCTTCTAGCATCACCTTAGAGCAGGAGAAGCCAATGAAATCCGTATCATGGTTGCGTTTACAAACCATTGCAACCCATTTATTCAGAGCTGGAATCGAGCCCGCGATACAAGCACAGCAGCCAATCGCTCAACCATTGCGGCAATCGAAAGATTGACTGCTGACGGACAGACTGGACTACTAATAAAAGGTACTGCGCACACTTAAGACAGTCTTAAGTTTAGAGACTATTGCTTTACCTACAAAAAATATGAAGACGCGCACACTTGAGACAAGACGTCTAATAGACAAAATTGTCTAACAACAATAAAAACTGCACAGCCACAGACAGGTCTGTCGTTGTGTTGCTTGTCTATGTGAGACAAGTCTGTCTTGTCCATTTTTATATCTATGGTCTAGCTCTAGTCTCAAGTAGTGTGCGCAGGCCCTAAATTTATAATAAATGTTTGGATTGGACTAATAAATGTATGGACCCTAAAATATAATGCTACAAAGAACACAAGTGATGTTTCGTACAAAGTAAAATACCTCATTAATTTTGTATTGTCGTCAACCAGTTCATTTATACCATTGTTTATTCACAACAAAATAAAAAAATATCACATTTGTTGTAAACGTGATTTTTTCGCCCTTTTCTTTTTGCTACGGACAGTAAACCCTTCGTGAATGAGTCCGACCCACACTTGACCGGTTTTTCCTTTAGTAAAGCGTGGCTCGTGCTGAAGCACTTCGTATTCAACAAATACTTCAATAGGCAAATTAACTCCCGTTTTATTTACATGTCAATGCAAAATGGTGAAGTGTTGTCTTGAAAGACACATAAAAAAAGCAATTTTGATATCTGTCAGACTGTCATCGTAACCACGTTTAGTTTAAATTTTAGGAATATGACTTTTGTACTTTGGGGTTGCAAATAAATAATACTATTTTAAGTACTAGTATCAATAAAGAACCAGGGCTCCAGGTCTAGTTATTAAAAAAAAAGTTAAATTCCTTGCCTGGCGCAATATTCGGCCATGACAAGACCGTCCGCTGAAGCTGTCATTAGGTCCCTACGACAACAGGTAACAGGACATGTGCTGCTGAGTGGAAAATGAGACAGTCTGGGGAGAGACGCCGTACAACTACTGAAGATCGGAACCAACCCAGAATTGCCACCTGTGGAGATTGTCTTTGCTGCGCCCAACTTGGGTCCAAAGTCTGTTTACAGTTTTCCTGGTTGGCCATGGCAAATCAGATTCAGATGTCCAATAATATCTAAGTTATCATAGGACCCCAGTGTCAGTAACATTAATAATACATGACAAATAAATACCTAATGCAAAAAAAAAAATACAAAAATACAAAATATTTATTTTTCGTATTATTTACTCGTAACATTGTAAGCATGAATAAATTGAGGCAGCCCCAGTAAGTTACAGGAGTACTTGTGTTGAGGCTTTTTTTTGGTGTGGTAAATCATCCAATGACAACCCCCGCTCTTGGGCGGAGCTGGAGATAGTGTCAGACTCTTACTGACTAAAAAACCCACCCCGTTCCTTCAAACCTTCATACCGGGGCTTGAGTTCCCTTTCGGATAACCCTGGCCCCAGTAGGCTTCGACCCGGCTGGGCCCTTTCTGTTGCTGACAACTCTGTCTATTCTTACTTGTGTTGGGGCTGTCGCGCACTTCTCTTTTCAGCTAGCTGAATAATGTTCGTGTTACCAATCAATATAGCACAGCATAGTCTCTGATATTAATGTTCCCACTGCTGGGACTCAGGCCTCCTCTCTCTAGGAGAGGGAATGGGCCGTAAACCACCACGCGGGCCCATGCGGGAATGTCACATGTCTTCGAATTTTTGGTTCTAGGACATGCCGGTTTCCTCACAATGTTTTCCTTCGCCGTTTTGAGAGCAGTGGTGATTAAATAAATTACACAAAGTAATGCGCCTGGCTGGGTTTGAACCCGCGCCCTTACAACTCGTAGTCGTTACCACTCGGCCATCACTGCTCTCAATTATTTTATATTTAAAAGATTTACAAATAGTAATGCATTGTCCAACTATCGTAACAAAGTATAGGTACCTAACTGCGCAAAGTACAGTTACCATAACGGATCTTGAGCGGTTGCGCAGAAGTCAAATATTCGGTCTCTTTAGTGGTGCGAAGTAAGACGCGGGGGCGGGGAGTGTCAGTGATTGGTTCGACGCGCCATCGCGTCATAGACGTCACTCCTGATTCGTAGCCTGTATCTAACAACGAAGACGATTGGCTCGCCAATGTATGGAATGTGCAAAGCGATCCCCACTCTGACGCCGAGCGCTCAAGATCCGTTGTGCCTACTGTACGGAAACCGGACCCTTATAAAAATTATTGAAGGTTGAGTATGAAGGAAGTTTCGTATTTTACTGTGAAAGTATATTTAATGTTCCCGTTAATTTTATCGTCTATCAAGATAGAAGCAGCTCATCATAACAATAAAGTGGCAATTCCCATTTTATGATTATAATTTAATGGTTTAAAGTAAGCAGTTAAATTGGCTATTAAATAGAGATAATAAAAAGAGCTTCATAAAATTGAAATCAATAGTGTGGGTTAGAGATCGAACATTTTATCGACTTCATAAAACTTCTTATGAAGAAGGAAAATCTGGCAATATCTAGCTTCATATCTGAGTAGCTCGTTTAGAAGTAGAAAGTTACCTTATCTAAGGAACTAATTCATTTGATAAAAATATACATATTACATATTTAGGTACTATTCCAGGGCATGCTTCACCCATGTGTAAAATTTCATCAAAGTCTCCAGATCTTAAAAATCTATCAACTTTTTGTTTTTTTTTTTTTGGCTAAAAATCATCCAAATGGTATCCCCCGCACTTAGGCGGAGCGGGAGATAGTGTCAGACTCTTACTGACTAAAAAACCCACCCCGTTCCTTCTTGCCTTTCATACCGGGCCGAGCCTACCTTTTGGAAACAGACCCTGTTCCCAGTTGGGTACCGGATGGTCGGACAGCGAGCAACCCATTGCTCGCCGTCCGCAAGCCCGCGCCTACGGTAAATTGATCACTTCATGATATGACCAACTAAAACTGACCAGATCATTAAAAACGTTAAATTTTGATGATATGTCAATCCTCATTTGGCCTACCTAAGACTTCTTTAGACCTTTTAATATCATAGAAATCTTCCATCAGTGACATGGCCAAACGAGGATTGACATATTCTCAAATGTTGACGTTTAAACAATCTGACCAATTATAGTTGGCCATAATTATTATGAAATGATCAATTCCAAGATCTAGCCACGACATACACATAAAAAAAAATAAACACAAATAAACATTATCATTCTTTCAGGGCCCTAAGTCTGCTATCTTTATAAATTCGTCATTCCAACACGATCCCATTGTCATTTTGCTAAAAGTTTGTAATCTGCTAATTCATAATGATCGATTATTGATCGGTCGCTGGTCTTGTAATAGAATTGTGGTAGAATGATAATTTCGAGCATATTAAAACCAATAACTGCACAATAACGTTCTAATGGTAAAACACTGATCAAATAAACTGTCAAAGTTTTAGCAGATTACCGCAAACGTCAAATATTCATTTGTCAATATGTACGAGATTACCATTCTATGTCACTTCTTTCAATGGAGTGTCAGTGGTTGACCATTGGAAAGTCATAATGACGCCATTATATTAGTAGATTACCAAACTTGTCAAAATCGACAATTATGACATAAATGATAGACCATTCTGACACTATTAGCAGACTTGAGGCCCAGTTCGTCCCACCATTTTTCATTTAGAAAAAGAAATCAGAATAACCCTAAATGAAAATCGAGACAATCCCGCGAAATTACAACATCTGGCGTTCCTAACACGGTATTAAAACGTTGAATTAGAAATGCGTGGATGAGTGATGGCGCATGCGCAGGGCACGGGCCCTGATTGGCTATTGTGTCTGCAGCTTGACTGCATCTGCATTTTGCTCTATTGAAGTCTCAAAACGTAAATATTATTGTTATAAAGATTTATGTTCTATTTATTTTGATATGTTTTTAATGGATGCGCTGTTTTTTGCTGTGTTTAACTGGGTTTTGTGTGTATTTAGCTTGACAGTATAATTGTTTACATAACAAGCGTGGCAAGTAAGGTCGTTCTACTACGAGTATTTCAGGAAACTTACGGTGATGATACAAAGTTTAGGATTTTTTTTAATATTTTTTATTATTTTTATTATCCTATACTGTCCCACTGCTGGGCAAAGGCCTCCCCCAACTTCATAACTTCAATAAGAAATCATAAATTAAAAAAAAAGAAACATGGACCGTTTATTTGGTGGTGAGTTCACAACTCCCAAATACAGTTGTTTGAATAAATACAAATACAACCAAAATATCGTATAGGATGGGTAAGTACCTAAGTAATAAAAAACAATTTTCTGGTGAAAATAAAAATCTATTTTCTTTTTCAGTAGACATCGGGTAAATCTTTAAGTTGAATCAATCGCACTAGAAAATCTAAAAAAAATAATCACACAATCAACATTTGGCGAAAAAAAATAACACGTTAAAAAAATTATACTAGAATTCAAAACTCAAAAATAACATTTGTCAAGTACCCCTATTCGCCAACAGATGTCGTCACTTGTGGGATCATCGACCTTTGTTTCGGCTTGTCACCACGGGAGGGCTCTGAACAACGCATTTAGAAAGAAGAATAAACTCCTGGTGAGATGAACGCTGACATATTTTATATTATCACGCTTTAGTCTTCAAGGAGGTGTGCAGTTTAAGTGGCATTGTGTTCTGAAGTGCCAGATTTTATATGGTAGTTTTTGGTAGTTTAATTGAGCTATAAGTCACCTTCTTTAGAGATGGCAGGGAGGTTTTTATTGTAGTAAACTTATCAAAGCATTGTGGCTCAGGAGGGTACTTTCAAGAAGTGCAAAGCACGAGTAATGATGTCTCCATATCGAATATCTACTTATAAACTATTCTAGCAAAGAAATTATGTAAGTATGTCAATCCTTCACAAAGACTAGATCAAAGTCAACATCAGTCTCGTCCTGTTAAAATGTCAAGCCTGCAAGCGAGAAAGAGGTAAAAAAAAGACATTTATTTGCGCATTACACAGCCAGCAACTCACTCAACAAAATCATTTAAAATTATAAATATAAAGTATGGAGCAATGTATACAATCAGATATAGCTCCATACTTTTAAGGCTCGCCGACTTCTGCGAAGCAGTAATGCTCGCAAAGGAGGGGGCCGACCGCATCAGGCAACGGCGCTCTCGCCGCCGCCGCCGGGAACCCGATCCCGATTTCCGGCCACCGTAGGTGCGGGCTTGCGGACGGCGAGCAATGGGTAGCACGCTGTCCGACCGTTCGGTAACTGTCCGGACCGAGCCCAAGTTGTCGACGGCGCGCACTGTTCCCGCGCGCCTTAAGAAGTTGCCAGCAACAGCAGGAGCCCAACCGGGTCGAAGCCTACTGGAGCCAGTGTTATCCGAAAGGGAGCTCGAGCCCCGGTATGAAGGCTAGAAGGAACGGGATGGGTTTTTAATCAGTAAGAGTCTGACACTATCTCCCGCTCCGCCCAAGAGCGGGGGTTGTCATTGGATGATTTTCCCCACCATAAAAAAAAATCCTTTTAAGGCACTAGCGCCCTAGCAGTGCCATATACCGAGTTTCTGAAGCCTACTTCGTGGTAAGGGGTAGGTTAATAAAAAAAAAAATATATATTTATAAATTCATGAACAACATTATCATGAACAACATACATATGATTTTTACGTGCTTTTGTCTATGCACTAGACGACGCAGTGTTGGAAGGCCTCCCACAATATGGACCGATGATCTGTTGAGGGTCGCCGGAATTCGATGGATGCGGGACTTACAGGATCGTTCCTTGTGGCGAGACATACAGGATCGTCCCTTGTGGCGAGACATATAGGATCGTTCCTTGTGGCGAGACATATAGGAACGTTCCTTGTGGCGAGACATATAGGAACGTTCCTTGTGTCGAGACATATAGGAACGTTCCTTGAGGCGAGACATACAGGATCGTTCCTTGTGGCGAGACATATCGGATCGTTCCTTGTGGCGAGACATATTGGATCGTTCCTTGTGGCGAGACATATAGGATCGTTCCTTGTGGCGAGACATACAGGATCGTTCCTTGTGGCGAGACATACAGGATCGTTCCTTGCGGCGAGATAAACAGTATCGTTCCTTGTGGCGTGACTTAAATTACGGGGGGCGGAATAAATTACCTAGCTAAATTATGTTATGAATCACTATCTAGCAATTATCCAGACGGATAACATATATTTTCCTGATTTTGTTTACTGCGGACTGCGGTGAATCATAAACTTTTGCGCATTATGCAACTCGCAATTAACTCCTGTAGTCCTATTAATTGGCAAAAAGGAATCTACAGCATCATATTCCACCCTTCATAAGTTCAATAAAACTACTTCACCGCAGGCCACGAACACCGTCTGCTTACTCCCTTAGTCTTGAAGCGTTAAATTTATGCAACGATTGTATTGCAATAAGGGGAGGACATTGGTTATTGTATCAACCGCTTGTTTACCTTCCTACCAGTTGATGACTATACTCTATTCGCGTTAAGATTAGACATCTGAAGAAAACTTTTTTACTGTCTTTTCAACAGATTTTAACTTCTATTTCGTAGGCATAAGGTTGGTATTAAAAGCAAAAAAGTGGTAACAATACCAACTATTTACTGCAGCCGCCATTTGTCATGCTACCAACGTAATAAAAGTCAAAATCGGTTGAACGGACAGTATTAAAGGGCTTATGCCTAATATTATTTTGAACAGAGTAGATTATAATAATTAATAATATTCCACAACTATCACACAGCGCCGTCTAGTCCCAAGCTAAGCAGAGCTTGTGTTATGGGTACTATAGACAACTGATAAACATACTTATATATTTCTAAATACATACATATTATAGATAAATTACACCCAGACACCGAACAAATTATCGTGCTCATAACACAAACATTTGTCCTGGGTGGGAATCGAACCCACAACCTCCGGCATAGCAGTCAGGGTCACTAACCACTAGACCAACAGGCCTGTCAAAAGTGACCGGACATGATTTATTTGTGAAAAAAAAATACTCGTCAGTCACTAGAAACCCTAAAAATACTTAAATAATGATCTCCACCTCATTACACAGATCCCTGTAATTGCCGCTATCTGTACTAAAGACAATCCGGTCGATGGGCGGTCGATACGACCCTCGCACTTCGGCACACACCTGGTGGAAATGAAGCCTTTACTGGCAAGAATACACCTGGTAATGACGAGCAAGAAATAGGTTCTTAGTGGAAATTAAATACCTAATAATTGAAGTGTCTGTTTGTAATATCGAAATAGGTAATTTTTTTATTAAATGCATATGAAAGTTACATATGTATGTACTTGATTTACCTATAGCAAAATACAATTTTTAACATTTTTTTTTCGGTCTGTCGCTTTATTCCGGACTTTCACTGGTAGATAGTTAGTGTATAGGCTTTTTTATTTTTGGAAAAAAAGGTTCTTTTCGTTTTTAAAAAACGAATAGAACCTTCTTGAAAAATGATCAAAGGGTTTTTATATGTGTGCTATATAATTGTGCTGCTATATAAATGTGTTATATAATTGTGCTGTTATTATACGTGTTTGACGAGGACGCAGTTGCGTGCACCAACTAGTTATTAAAATAAAATTATTCAAAATTTAAAAAATATACAATAATAAAGTAAGTGAAAAAGAAAACACACAATTTCCAAAAAAATTAGATATGCATATTGCCGTCACTTTTTTATGAAACACACACATTATTTCTAATAAAACACAAAATCACATCAATTACGAGCATTGTTACAAAAGATCGCACTGACGCCCATTTATTCTAAACTTTCAATAAATCACCAATAACAACAATCTTTAACCAATCAAAACCTTCCCTCCATAAAAAGTCGCACAAAAACGAAAACCCAATAATTATTTCCAAGGTTGTATAAAACGAACCCTGTAATTGTCTGTATCAGTAAGACAATGGTCTACCGGACCCACTGCAGCACCTGGCGTGACCCTTACTCCCTCGCATGCATCTGGACACAGAGCTATGAAGGGTTAGAAAGGGGAATAACAGTAGGGTTGATGTATACGGTCTAATTCAAGTAGGTATACATATTTTTTATTTAATATAAACTAGTGCTTGACCGCTATCCCACTTGATGGTAAAGTGATGCAATTGTTGATGATGAGGCGCCTATTCACTCTAGCCTTGAAGACACCTAAAATATAATTGGACGGGAAAGACCGCAGCAGGCAAATTATTCCCTAGTCAACTAGTCCCTCGATGTACGAGGTATAAACGACAAGGCGAAACGCTTGGTTCGGACCTTAGGGGTTTCAACAACGAATTTTTCGAACGAATATTTGATAGACGAACAACATTTTGATGATGATAACAATTTTATTCGGATTTAAGTTCTGCCTTTTTACATGGTTTTTGTAGATACATATTAGGTACTATGATATTTATGAGTAAATCAAATAGGACACGAACTTTTCAGCATGTAAGCTGGTCAATCAAAATTATAAATTAAATTAGCGGATTTACCTTAGATCTAACTTTAGGTTATAATATTCACAAAAATATTATACTTAAAGTATATTTGTGTTTTGGTTTTTCACGTTTCCTTCGAACGTCTGAACGGATCAGGATGAAATCTGGTACACGGGTAGACCATGTCTTTAAATAGCACACATTTTATGATAGTTTTACTATCCATAAGTATATATTTCTGTCTATACATTTTTAACTCTACTCAAAGGTCGCGTCTTCATTACGGCGCGCCCTCAAGACAGCAGAGGGTTAAAATTAACTTTTTGTCCAATTTCCCCGACACCTGGAGTGTGGCTTACCCCGCAAGATGTAAGGCACAATGCTGCATCGTTAAGTGTTATTTATAGCCCTAATAATGTCTGTTTAAAAAGGGGTTTTTCTTATAAAACGGTTAGGCACACAAAAGTCTAATAAAAGCGGTAAAACGGTTACTTCCAGGACTAAGGGTTAAGCTTAATAGCATAATCAGCCTTATAATGTTCCCACTGCTGGGACTCAGGCCTCTTCTCTAGGAGAGGGAATGGGCCGTAATCCACCACATGGGTCCAGTGTTGGTTGGTGGATGTCACATATCTTCGAATTTTTTATCGCTACACCCAGAGCGAGAGAAGTTCATGATTTGCCATATATACACCCTAATTATTTTTAGTTATTTCCATTTAAATATAGTCCATCCAAAGATATCACTGTCAGTGAGAAGACCAAGTTCATGTCAAAGTATCTTCTTATGGTGTGTCTAGACCTGGCGAATACGCCGCTTGCAAGCCGCTCGCGAACCGCTTGCGAACGGCGCGCGTGCATTTCGCGCTTGGCATGTTCGTACAAAGCCCTTGCGCCGCACGCGCTTCGTACGAACATGAAATGCACGCTCGCAGTTTGCAAGCGGCGCATTCGCCAGATCAGGGGCCCAAGTTTGCTATTTTTATAAAGTCGTCATTCCAACACGATTCCATTGTCATTTTGATAAAAGTTCGTAATCTGCTAATTCATATTGGTCAATGGTCTCGTGATAGGGTTTAGGTAGAATGACAATATCGAGCTTAAAGCAATGACTGCACAATGGCGTACTAATCGTACTAAAGGTAGGGTCACTGATCAAAGGAACTGTAAAAATTCTTGCAAATTACCGCATACGTCAGTTGTCAATTTGTACGAGATTACCATTATATGCCACTACTTCCAATGGAGTGTCAGTGGTTTACCATTGGAAAGTCATAATGATACCATTATAATAGTAGATTACCAAAACTTCAATTCAACAATTATGAAATCAATGATGAACCATTCTGACACTATTGTAACAGCAGACTTGAGGCCCTGGACGCATCATAGCCGTACAATACAGCATTATTCTAGTTTATCCAATATCTTAAGTTCCCAACCGTCAATGTTCTCAATAAAACTGCCATAACCAAGATCCTGCTATCAGCAAGACAATCATATTACACCCAATTTGTACCCCCTGACCCTAACCATCAGACCCTGTCATTATAATTGTGCTTATCTCAATTAAAAATAATTATTTTAGAGCCGTTAATAGGTACTGGGTCTTCTTTAGATCTAAAAATATTAAGAACTAAATTAAATTATTAGGGGTTGTTCTTTAAAAGGTAGTTATTTATAAATTAGACAAAGTTAAAAATAGGTTGGGGTGGCGTTCCTAAGGGTGCCGACTTTGGTATTTTTATACAATTCTTGAAGTCAATCATCATCATTTCAGCGGAAAAGCGTCCATTGTGGGATACAGGCCTCTCCCAAGTGTCGTCACAACGAACGGTCCAGTGCAGGGCCTGTCCAGGATAACCTGCGAAATTTTTTTTCCTTTGTTTTTTTTTCTTTGATATTAATTGAAGTTACACTTTCACACATTGAATTGAATTTTTCCTGCGAAATTAATTTTTTCGACCGTTTTATTCATTTGCAGTTAAGTATCGGAAAGGAAGGTAAAAAATATAGTAAGTACATTGTTACCCTAGTTGAAGTTGCTTTCATCCCTAGGGTAACAATGTAGTATTTTTTGTAACTTTCAAATATTTCCGTGAAGAAATAACCGATATTTTTTTATCGAACGAACTAATCAAAAAGAGGATTTTTTTTAGGTGGCAAAACATTAAATAACTCCTGCTGCTCTGGGTGGAGTGAGAGGGTGTGTCAGACTTCTTCATACAGGCGGTTTCGTGAATTGTAACTTACATTATTTTACTGCATCATCCCCAAACCGTAAAACACGGCCACAAACTGCCCTCTGGCCTGTTATCATCGATCACAAACCGTCTGCATTAGAAATGTAAATGATCTACGGCAACATCTGCCACGCCACCTGGTGCCGTACCACTGAATTAATTATTAAAGGCACGCGCGCAAGCGCATCCTATGTTTAAATTAGCCGTTTATTGGTGACATTAGGCGGAGGATTTTATTAAAATGACGATGCGATGTGTTATTATTTGTGTCAAGTTCGATTAGTCGGTGAATTACGTGCACGGGTTTTAGACCCAAAGCAGTCGAGCAGAGGACAGTGTCAGTTTTTTTTTTGTAGGTGGAAAAACTATCCGATGACATCTCGTAATAGTGTCAGATTTTTACTGAACAAAAACCCACTCCTATTCCTTCACTGCCTTTTGTACCGGGGCCGAATCTCCCTTTCAGAAATAGACCCTTAGCCCCAGTAAGGTTCGATCATGCAATGACATCCCCCGCTTTTGGGCGGAGCGGGAGATAGTGTCAGACTCTTACTGACTAAAAGACCCACCCCATTCCTTCTAGCCTTCATACCGGGGCTCGAGCGCCCTTTCGGATAACCCTGGCCCCAGTAGGCTTCCTGGCCACAGTAGGCTTCAGTAAGGTTCGACCCTGCTGGGCCCCTACGGTTTGCTGACAACTCCTTCTGGCGTACGTGGAACAATACGATAACTCTCAACTTAGGTAACACGATATCCCTAGACAAGACTTTTGTCACATTTCCTGGCTTCTGAGCAGACGTGACAAGACTCCTTGTGCTTCTAATTAGTATTCAGCTTTTTCTAACTAGATTTACAAGTCCTGATCAGCAATGATGAGCTTTGCGCTTCTTTGTTTCCATTGACTATTTTCAGAGCCCGAAACATGCCAGAGTACCTGAAAGATGTAAGTCAAATTCAAGTTATCAATTTCAAATAGGTTTTCTTAACTAAGTAAAAAGTAACCCGACCACGGTAAATACAGCTGTGGATTCGTTCCATCAGATCCCGTCTCACCTGACGGCTCGTGACCACGACTCCTCGGTATTTCCTCCATTTTTTCCAAATCCCGTCATCCTTGAAAGGGCTTAACGAAAGTGAGAGTAAGTCTGATAGTGGAAGCGTTTATAATTTTTGTACTTAAATCGTGGAACTTAAAAGTGAATCTGGATTGAATGACATAGCAAGAATCTTTTAATCTCTTTATAGTTTTATTTTTTATTATTTATGGCTCGCGGTTGACTGTTATCGCATCTGATGGTAAGCCACATTTTTTTTTAGGTGGGAAATCATCCAATGATAGGAACCACTGGTTTAGATAGAAAGACAGAGATACGGAGGCAAGCTAGTGTGAACATTAGAATGGCTTGCTCCGACGATTTCAGCAGATCTGAAGAATATTTTAATAAACACTTAATTGCGTGAAAGTGGAAACATGCTATTCCAAGTGACTGAAGCAATAGGCGGAAAATATTTATGTTTTAGTATTGTTTCTAAGAAAATGATGACACGGTTGGTGCAGTAGTTGAGCGATTGACTGCTGTGCTGCATGTCGCGGGCTCAATTCCCGTACGGAACAAATGTCCGTGTAGTTACAGATAGTTGTTGCGGATCTGGGTGTTTCTGTATATGTTTGTAAACGCACCCACGGTAGATACTGGAGAAATTTCTAAAGTAAGTAAAAAAAGCATGCAGACAGTGCTTTGTGGTTGTAATAAGTACTTTAAACTAGTATTCTCACTTTGCAATTATGGATAAAATTTATGCGGTCAGCCAAAGATACCTAATACTACTAATTGATCTGGACACACAAATCAATACATGATGTGTCTTTTACTATAGTTGTGGAAGTATCTTTTACTATACTACACTCTAGATAATTTTAACTACCCCTTATCTTCCCCTAAAAGTTCTTAATTACAGCCATATACATAACTAACTTCTTAATTAGCATGACATTGCAGCATACGGCATGGTCACCCGATGTGACGGTAAAACGGTATGGTCTTGGACATTATGGTCGGGTGTATGTGACCCTCCTTTTAAGGAGTGTGTCATTATTATTACTGTTATTTTGAGTCTTACGGTATTTATATAATTAGGGTCTAAGGACGAAGGTACTGTTAGAAAAAATTAAATCGATGTAGTGAATAATTAGCTTCTATGATGAGAGATCTCTAAATGTGTTGCCTACTGTGTGATATATGAGAGAAAATCAGCAGATTCTTTTTATTATTAAATTATATTAATTTATTTGAAACTAGCTTCTACCAATGGCGTGATAGTAGAATATATATATGCCTATATCTCTTAGTGATAAAGTACCATTCTACTAGTGAAAGCACATTTCAAATCGGTCTACTTTTTGAGTTTATTCATCTATAGCTACACTAATATAATAAAGAGGAAAAGTTTGTTTTTTTGTTTGCAGAAGGTAATCTCTGGAATTACTGGTCCGATTGCTAAAATTTTTTCACCGATAGACAGCTGCTTTATTCCTGAGTGACACATATATATTTTATGTACACGGGCGAAGTCGCGGGCAAAAGCTAGTTACAAATAAAAATGCAAATCCTTCGTATAAAATATTAATAAAGATCGTTCAAATAGCATGTTAAACTCCATTTAAATTTATTAAAAAAAACAGCGAGAAAAACTTCACAGAAATACGTCAAAACTAATATAAGTATTTGAATGAACTAACCTCGTTCCAAATTTAAATTTGGAATGAAAAAAATAAATGAATGTGTGTATTCTTAAAATAACACAAAAAGTGTCTTTGACATAAAGAGCATTTATAGGAAAGCGTGCTCCATCGTCGGCCACATCATTGCTTACCATTAGATGAGATCGTAGTCAAAGGCGAGCCAGTACATAATAAAAAATAAGAGCTATAAAATTAATATTTAAGTAAATAAAAATTCAAATCGAACAAAATATTCAAACATGCATCAACAAAATAAATTGACATAGCAAAATTACCATTAGCTATGCAAGTAAATGCGACGAGTAAATTACTGCGCGCGCGCATCTGCATACAATGGCGACTATTTATTAGATCAGCCGTGCGATACCGTGCACGTTTTGTTTACTACAATATTAAAATAAACATTTTTTTTATCTGCACCTATTTACCAGAGTTTTTTGTTTAAGAGGCTGCTTTTCCACTCGCCTATCACCAACATCGAGCATGGTTTAAAAGCTTGTTACTTCATCTACCGGGCCTCAAGTCTGATAATACAATTGTATCAGAATGGTCTATCATTGATGTCATAATTATCGATTTTCACAAGTTTGGTAATCTACTAATATAATGGCGTCATTATGACTTTCCAATTGTCAACCACTGACACTCCATTGAAAGAAGTGGCTTAAAATGGTAATCTCGTACATATTGACAAATGAATATTTGACGTTTGCGGTGATCTGCTAAAACTTTGACAGTTTATTTGATCAGTGTTTGACCATTAGAACGTTATTGTGCAGTTATTGGTTTTAATATTCTCGAAATTATCATTCTACCACAATTCTATTAAAAGACCACTGACCGATCAATGATCGATCATTATGAATTAGCAGATTACAAACTTTTAGCAAAATGACTATGGGATCGTGTTGGAATGACGAATTTATAAAAATAGCAGACTTGGGGCCGTCGCATGGTTTAAAAGCTTGTTACTTCATCTAACGCAATCCGACGCCATGTTTGACGAAAAGGCAACGCGAAACATTCGGTAATTCCGTGATTTACTCGAATATTTTACTAAACTTGTACCAGGAAAAACGTGTTTTTTTTATACCTTAAAAGTTGTTGAAAAAAATGTCGTCATTCAAAATCTTGATTAAATTTGCAAGGCTTCTATTCTATTGTATTTATGTGAGTAAATTATGAAGTGTCAATGGTCTAACAAAATAGCAGATTTTTAGAAGTCTTTACTGGAATAGTTTTACACAAAATAAATTTATTTCAATAGCAGCCTAGATAATATCCACAAGATACTTTTTTTTATGGTGGGAAAAATCATCCAATGACAACCCCCGCTCTTGGGCGGAGCGGGAGATAGTGTCAGACTCGTACTGACTAAAAGCCCACCCTGTTCCTTCTAGCCTTCATACCGGGGCTCGAGTTCCCTTTCGGTTATCCACAAGATACTGTGTTTCCAAAATATCTAATGAAAAACCGGCCAAGTGCGAGTCGGACTCGCCCATTAAGGGTTCCGTAGCAGCAAGTAACATAATATAAAAGTTCTTGTAATGTGTTGTAACTTTGATCGATGTTTTAAGAATAGTTTATTTTTTTTCGATTTATGACGCATTAAAAAAAAACTACTTACTAGATTTCGTTCAAACCAATTTTCGTTGGCAGTTTTTATAGTAATGTACATCATATATTTTTTTTAGTTTTATCATTCTCTTATTTTAGAAGTTAGAGGGGGGGGGACACACATTTTACCACTTTGGAAGTGTCTCTCGCGCAAACTATTCAGTTTAGAAAAAAATGATGTTAGAAACCTCAGTATCATTTTTGAAGACCTATCCATAGATACCCCACACGTATGGGTTTGAAGAAAAAAAAATTTTTGAGTTTTAGTTCTAAGTATGGGGACCCCCAAAATTTATTGCTTTTTTTCTATTTTTGTGTGAAAATCTTAATGCGGTTCACAGAATACATCTACTAACAAAGTTTCAACAGTATAGCTCTTATACTTTCGGAAAAAAGTGGCTGTGACATACGGACGGACAGACAGACAGACAGACAGACAGACAGACAGACAGACAGACATGACGAATCTATAAGGGTTCCGTTTTTTGCCATTTGGCTACGGAACCCTAAAAAGGTGTTATAACGTCTTAGGCCCGGCGCCCACTATCGGTGGGCATCGGTGCGGCTCGGTAGAGCTCGAGCGCTTTACGCCGGCTTCGGGCGGCTTTGGGCGCCTTAGAGCTGCTTCGGGCGGCTTTGGGCGCCTGAGAGCTGCCTCGGCAGTCGTAAACACGCCT
This sequence comes from Mythimna ferrago, assembly GCA_910589285.2. Taxonomy (NCBI): domain Eukaryota; kingdom Metazoa; phylum Arthropoda; class Insecta; order Lepidoptera; family Noctuidae; genus Mythimna; species Mythimna ferrago. The sequence continues at coordinate 12,657,322 of OU342676.1, read as the reverse complement.
AAGGACGCCGTAGCTGATTTTGGGTAGCCTAAGAATAGTTCTGGCTGCAGAAACATCGCAGAGCAGTCACTCGTAACGTTTCGTGAAAACAGTTATGTGTGTGTATTTATATGGTGGATTGGGACTTAGTTCTCATTGTTCATCTTGCTGAAGAAGAAGAGAAACTTGGAGCCTTAAAACAGAGTATTAGGACATTTTTATTAGTATTTTGGTTTAAAAAAAAATGCCAATAACAGTTTTCTTTACGAATGTACATGCGCAGAAGTTCGCAGAGCCTATGTTCAGGACTGCCAAGTTATTTTGCGTCTACTTGTACGATACGATAATGAAGGCGTGTGCGGTGATCGAAATGACTGTTCTGCGACGTGTCTGATCCGAAAATGCCACCCGAGCTACCCGAAAACCGCCTCGGCATCCTTAGCCATGCTTACGGCTGCCGAGGCCGCCCGAAGTCGCCCGACGGAGCTCTAAGGCGCCCTAAGCCGCTCGAAGCCGGCGTAAAGCGCTCGAGCTGTACCGAGCCGCACCGATGCCCACCGATAGTGGGCGCCGGGCCTTAATCACGTAAGAGCGGTTGTATGATAAACAGTGAAAATGTATTGTATCCCCTTTTCAGGCTAGAAAATACACATCACTAAATTAAGATTCAGGGAAAACATCGTGAGGAAAATATGATACTTATTGTCTTAAATCTTTTTTTTTTTTGAGAGAAAAATCATCTAATGACTACTCCCGCTTTAGCACGGAGTGGAAGGGCGTATCAAACTTTTACTGACTAAAACCATACCTACCTTATTCCTTCTTTTTCTTCAGTTGCATTTCAGAAGTCGACCCATGGCTCTAATAGGCTTCGACCCTGCTTGGCCCTTACGGTTATGCTGACATTAATTCATTAAACCCCTTTTTTTTGTTGTGGTGGGAAAAATCATCCAATGACAACCCCCGGTCTTGGGCGGAGCGGGAGATAGTGTCGGACTCTTACTGACTAAGAACCCATCCCTTCATACCGGGGCTCGAGTTGTCTTTCGAAACTAACCCTGGCCCCAGTAGGCTTCGACCCGGCTGGGTCCCTGCTGTTGCTGACAACTCCTTGAGGCGCGCGGGAACAGTGCGCGCCATCGACGACTTGGGCTTGGTCCGGACAGTTACCGGACGGCTGGACAGCGAGCTACCCATTGCTCACTGTCCGCAAGCCCGCACCTACGGTGGTCGGAAATCGGGATCAGAATCCCGGCGGCGGCGGCGAGAACGCCGTTGCCTGATGCGTTCGGCCTCCTCCTTTGCGAGCATTACTGCTTCGCAGAAGTCGGGGACCGCCTGCCACTCCTCCTCCCTCCGGACCATGGCCTCAACCAAGGCCCGGCGCGAGAGGTCTCCGCCGCCGATCGCCCCCACGAGGGCACGGCGATGCTCCGCCCAAGCAAACTCTATACCTACCTGCAGGCTTACTCTTGAGTTCAATTCCGATCGGTCGACATTGAGATTGTGACGTTTCGTACCCTTTATTTCAATGCTAGCGCCAAATTGGTTCAACATTGCGTGACCATTTTGAGAACTAAATGAAATCGTATATGTTGACAATATTGTTTTCAAGAGTACCAAATCACGTAACATCAAAATTGACATTGCAATCGGATTGACTTTAGATTGAAATTGAAATTAATTTGGAGAGTACCTAAGCCTGCTGATGTCCCACAAATCCGTCATCGCGTTACCTAAGTTCTCCGCGTGATTTGACCACAATATACAACAGACAGAATACAACTATCGGGCAGTTGCCGTGACTATACACAACACCCGTCTGGTCGAGAGGTCTTCCCTTTACAATGGATTTTACGCTGTTCCACATACCTCTATATGTCTGATGTATGACAATATACCCGCAGGAAACATCTCTGTAACGGTTTTTAACAAACATCACAAAATCTATTGGATTTAAACTGTTCGAATAACGTAAAAAAAACAATGAAAAAGCTTCGTGTCGTATCATTACGATCGTGGCGTATTATCGCGTGTGTTTCAGCATAAATAAAGATGTCATTATTTGTGTTATGACACCTCTGCGGGGCGGCAGGAATACTGTCTATGCGCAGGAGTGGCACGCGCCGTAAGTTCGGTTAAGGGGGTGATTCCACATGCACACCAAAGTTTTTACACTAATATTATAAAAAGAGGTAAAGTTTTTTTTGTTTGTAATCTTTAAAAGTACTGGTCCGATTGCTATTTTTTTTTTTACTAAAACATCCATTTTGTCACTTTTTTGTTATTTAAAAACTGAAATTACTATTTTACTTTTGTTTTACATTTTTTCTCACTAGAAATTACTCCTGTATCGTGGGTGCGTTCATAAACACGTAAGCTCACACACAAGACATCCAGACCTGGAACACCTATTAATAGACCACACAAATATTTGATCTGTGCGGGAATCGAATCTGCGACCCACTGTGCCGTCAATTCAAGTGGTAATTAAAGTGATCGTTCATCTTTTACTGATAACATTTCATTTTGATGAAGAACTTTAACATTATTTCCAATATAATAAGCGTTGGATTTCGTTTTCACGTACATAGTTACTTCGTCTTTAGTCTTCACAAAGTCTGTACATTCTTTTAGTTTAGAAACAACAACAAAACATCCCTCGCTCTAGGGCGGAGCGGGAGATAGTAAGACTTTTACTGACTAAAATCCCACTCCTGGTGTTCCTCCTTTGGCATTGTTCCAGGGCCCCGGGGATCTCTTTCGCATCTTCCATGGTCCCAGTAGGCTTCGACCTTGCTAGGCCCCTACGGTTGCTGACAACTCTTTGAAACGCGCGTGGAACACTACGCGCCGTCGACGACCTGAGCTCGGTCCGATTGGGCACGCCACAATTATGGCGGTAAGTCCCCTCTTTGAGGCGTGGCTGGAAAGACCTCACGGCGTCCTTACCTTCCGCATGACGCCGGTCCTCACCGGACGATTCGATTCGAGCGGAAGAGACGCCCGGGTGTCGTCACTGTGCGGAAAGCCCGGAGGACACGGTGGAGCACACAGTCGAGGTGTGCCTTGCTTGGGCGGAGCATCGCTGTGCCCTCGTGGGGGCGATCGGTGGCGGAGACCTCTCGCGCCAGGCCTTGGTTGAGGCCATGGTTCGGAGCGAGGAGGAGTAGCAGGCGGTCGCCGACTCTTCCGACTCAAGTCGTCGACGGCGCGCACTGTTCCCACGCGCCTCAAGGAGTTGTCAGCAACAGCAGGGACCCAGCCGGCTTTTAGTCAGTACGAGTCTGACACTATCTCCCGCTCCGCCCAAGAGCGGGGGTTGTCATTGGATGATTGTATCCACCATAAAAAAAAGCTCAGTCCGATGGTTCGAGGCGGCTCGAGAAAAGAATACATGCAAGAAGTTAGGAAGGTCTTTGCCCAGCAGTGGGAAAGTATAGGCTAAAAAATAAAAACATAGTTCGTATTTTTTGTCTGCTCTGAATAATACATCCAATCTTAATTTAAATCTCAATTGATGTTGATGATGGTTACTGTTGAAACAAAACACAAATTAAACTAACATTGCGTAAGAAAACATTAAAGAATTTCAGCTACCATATTATTAACGCACTTCCACTTAACACTTGCACATGAAGCGTGCGCGTACGCAGATCGTATCGATATGAGGGCGCATCTGCCGTTACCCTCTTTTTGTCTATGGTAATGACATTATCTCTGAGGAATTACGTTAATTTGTAATGTGGTTGGAATTTTTATGTTTTAGTGTGATCAAAAAATGTTGGTTTTATCCATGTATCATCCAAATGTAGTTTTATTACAAAAAAGCATAGGGTATTTATGATATTTTTATATCTGTCCTACTGCTAAAAAAGAGGGACGGACTTAGGCTGTTCTGCCATCAGAGATGATCTTTTCCGTAAAACTATTGAATTATGAAGCTATTTTATTTTATTACAACATATAAAATTTTTAATCAACAAATTAAAATGTAACTACGTGTAGAACTGTCAAACGGTACTTCTTAGACTTGCCGGACTTTAATTATATAAAAAAAAGATTAAACATCGCTCTACATCCATCAAAACTTCATCAAACCATCCCACTACATTACCCACCAACAAAGGGCCAACCAACACCAAAGAAAAAAAAAACTAAATTGTAACAAATTCGTTACATTAGAAATTTCGTCACGCATTTTGCTTGCGCTCTTGTAGACGATTTACTTTAGTTGTTATATTTCGTCATGTTAGTGGCAACACTGACAAGTGGAATCCACTAGGTATGGCAACATTTAGTTGATACAGTACACTAGACTGATTTGTAACATTACTGTAAGTCACGATTTTGTACGCGACGTTTAAGTTAAGATGTAGTGATGTGCATTGCATCTGCTGCACAGATAAAATATTGTTGAACTTGTAGAAATTTTCAATAAAACATGCAAGTAATACAAGTGTATGTACAAAATAAACCATTACACGAGTGTAAAAAAACTTACTAATCGGACAAACACACTAAATTACGCAGACACTGAGCCACATTTACATAAAATAGAGTGAAATACAAACATGCTCTGTCTAAGTTACATAATAATTAATTGTATATTACTGTGGAAGGGCGTGGTCTCCTAATACAGGCATTACTATGGAGGCTCCAATCACCAACTTTTTGGTTCAAAAATAAAGATATTGTATTTTTTGTGCTTGTAGTTTGTTGTCGTTGATTTTCTTTCAATTTCTTCTGAATAGCGATTTTTGGATCGACGGTCTACTTATCTTATATCTACCAGGTTTACCTCAAGTGGTGTCACATGACCGGTCATCTCAGACCTCACTAGCTAGGTCACCTTATGGGAGGCCTTTTAACGTTACGTTTTCCGGTATGCAGGCAATATTCCAGAACCTTTCGGCTTCATTGACCATCTGTTCTGCGAGCAATGTGGCCCTGCCCACTGCCGCTTAAGCTTGGCGATTTTTTGGATATAATTTTGGTAATCTTAGTTCTCCAGCGAATATTTTAGCTGCTATATATATTAATTTTTTTTTTATAATATATACCATTTGCTAAACAACTTAATTATTTTTCACTTAGAGTCGTAGGTATCAATAACATGTTTTGAATATATGCCAAGCTTACACTTTGATTCTAGATAAAAAGCACTGTCGAGGCGAGTCCAGGAATAGGTGGCCCCTTGGTTGAGGCCATGATCCGGAGCGAGGAGGAGTGGCAGGCGGTCGCCGACTTCTGCGAAGCAGTAATGCTCGCAAAGGAGGAGGCCGAACGCATCAGGCAACGGCGTTATCGCCGGCGCCGCCGCCGCCGCCGCCGGGATTCTGATCCCGATTTCCGGCCACCGTAGGCACGGGCTTGCGGACAGTGAGCAATGGGTAGCTCGCTGTCCGGCCGTCCGGTAACTGTCCGGACCAAGCCCAAGTCGTCGACGGCGCGCACTGTTCCCGCGCGCCTCAAGGAGTTGTCAGCAACAGCAGGGACCCAGCCGGGTCGAAGCCTACTGGGGCCAGGGTTATCCGTAAGGGCGCTCGAGCCCCGGTATGAAAGCTAGAAGGAACGGGGTGGGTCTTTTAGTCAGTAAGAGTCTGACTCTATCTTCCGCTCCGCCCAAGGGCGGGGGATATCAATGCATGATTTTTTCCCACCATAAAAAAAAAAAAAAAAAAAAAAAAAAAAAAAAAAAAAAAAGGAATAGGTGGCGAGATATTTTAAATGTGTAGGTACAATGCGTTCCAAATGAGAATAAGATCGATCGCTATGTTGTGACTTCACGATTTACTGTCAAATCGAGGAAAGTAATTTTTAAACTGTAATTAATTTACAAAAAAAATAATTTATTTATAATCTGTGTGCGAAAAAAGTTTAATAAGAATCCAGTTCTTCAATTTTACTCATCTCTGAGTTCTTCAATTTTGCCAAAATTTCTTCGATTTGACAGTACGACAAAACGTCATTATATAGCAATTGGTCCTATTCTCATTTGGAACGCATACTACCATGAAGACTGATTCAAGACTGCGCGAAAGAAGACTTTCTGGAAGAAGACACGCGTATATCGAAGGACTAGAAGAATTTGCCTGTTACTGTCTTTCCGTCCGATTATAATTTTATTTAGGTGTTTTCAAGGCTAGAGTGATCAGGTTCTTAATAAACTAGTGCGCTTCATCATCATCAATTACATCACTGTTTACTTAAAGTGGGATCGCAGTCAAGCACTAGTTTATATAAATAAAAAATAAAAATATCTCAACATTTCTGTGAAAAAAAAAGTATTTTTTTCTTCGTTACATCTCTACTTCCAGAGCGTTTTCTTTCACATCTAAATCAAGGCAATTATCAACAATAACGTAAACGCACCGTGACATCCAAATAACGCATACAGTACACGCGTTTTAAACACAAAGTCGATTAACTTAAACTAAAATACAATGCATTCGTCGATTACGATTATTCGTTAAGTTTAAGTTAAAAAGTAATAATAATAAAAATATAAGAAGTACCATACATCTGTCGATTACGATTAATCGTTCGGTTTAAATTAAGTTAAAAAGTAATCAGTCACTTTTTACTTTTATTTTTTTATTTATGTAAATTAATTGTTTTTTTTTAGATCCTTATCTGCTCATGTACGGCTGTTCTGAATTATGATAAATTGAGATATTATGTGAATTTTATCGGTGGTGTGCAGAAATCTTTTTTTTTTTTTAATAGGTAACAAATAACCCTACGTGTTATTGTAGTAAATGTACTTTATGGGCAAGGGAGCTACACCTTATTTAGTTCCATCTCTTTAACAGTTCAGTTCAGGTCGTAAAATGGAACGCTTTAAGAGCTCAAGGAGAGGTCATTTGATAATTTCCCACTAAACATAGCCACTTAAAAAGAGAGAATTCATTACAAATCAGAAAGTCCTTAATGATCACTAGATCACCCCTCGGTGTTAAATACACCAAGTGTTCGAACAAAGCCCCCATACTTAATGATAATGTGCCCGTATAGATGGCGCTGGAGTAGCGGAGATTTTTATTCATTTAGGTTTAATTGTGATAAAAAGCGGGTGCATACGGGGTGGTAGGGTTGTATTCTTTTTGTTATAGACATGATTGACATAATTTATCAATGTTATTGTGAAGATTTTATCTGGGGAGTCGCACGTTTATCTAACATCGATTGTTTTTTAATTGATCGCTGAGTTTGTTTCGGTGTTTCTTGTCAGGGTAGTCGGTAAGGAAAAATCGGCTTGTAGTTTCATTTGGCGAAAAAAATTTCGTGTAAAAGTCTTATTTATAACCAACTAACTAGCTTCTGCCAGCGGCTTAGTCAGTAAGTAATAAAAAAACCCAAGAAAACATAAAAAATATCCTATTCCAGAACATGGTCTACGACCAAAACCCGAAATCCGTTCAGCCGATCGAGCGTGAAGAAGTACTATGCGTTTCAAATGAGAATAAGACCGATTCCTATGTTTTGACGTCTCGTCGTACTGTCAAATCAAAGAAATTTTGGCAAAATTGAAGAACTTAGAGATGAGTAAAATTGAAGAACTGGATTCTGATTAAACTTTTTTCGTTCATAGTTCATAAATAAATAAAATTTTTCGTAAATTAATTAATGTTAAAACATTTCTTTCTTCGATTTGACAGTAAATCGTGTCGTCACAACATGGCGGGCGATCCTATTCTCATTTGGAACGCATTGTTATAACTTTCACCCTAATGGTAGTAGGTAGTGTGATTTGCAAAATGAATATTTATTTATTAGTAATGCTTGATTATGTGTATTAAATATGTAGACTATTCAAGTTTTTAGTGTGATGTTTGGAAAATATTAGTCATGCTACCTCCGTGCGTCCTGCACAGAAATGAGGACATTTAAGTCTGAACAAGAAAGAAAGAAAAATATTTTACTTGGCACACATAGATACATACAGTGTAGAAAAAAACTTGTTGAAACCTAAGATAACAGAAAAACTAACATCGCGTGTCTCACGTTTGCACCAAAAAGGTCCAATTCAGCGAAAATGCCAGACAACTACAAGGTAAGTAATTGACGCTGGTTTCAAACTGCTAGACTGACATTTTCCGATGACTAACCCAGCTAAAGGACAGAAACAGCAAGACTACATTACAGTATGCACGGTATAGAAAACAAAAGATGTATATCAGCAACTGCTACAATAAATAGATCATCTAAATTGATTCAATTGAACTAAATGGGTTACCAGGCCACTGTGCGAAGGGCTGCCTGCTAACTGAGTATTTTATACGTTATGTAGCTCCTTGATGGACCTATGACAATGTACTTTTTTATAGGCTGTTGGAACTGTGATTATGCTAATTTTGCTAGTAGATTAACTTCTTTAATTAACTGCGAAGCAACAGATTTGATAGATAGAGACTCGTTCGAACAGAAATTATACAATCTACACACTTTACTTTTAAAGAAGATACCAAGGTAGGTTTAGACCCTATGGTTGTTTTTAATATTGTGCGTTTTTGATCACGCATGCGGAATTTCTCCGCAGGCGTAACCCCCGCAAATGTCCATTTGATACAAGTATTTATTGTAATGCATGGAATACGCACGCGGGGCGCGTTTTATTGCATTTTGAAATTTTCTGCATGCGGAGCTAACCCGCATATGCGATGAAATCCGCACGGTATTATAAAAACACCCTAATTCTCAATGCTGAGCATTTGCTCCAAATTTTTTAATTCAGCGTATTAATCCCAACTGTTATGATTACGTAATCAATTTAATTCACACTTTCAGAAAAAAGTGCAAGGGTTGTTTGAGACATACTTAGATATTTTGAAGATTTGCAGTAAATAACGTGTAAAACCTTACTTTGACGCCATATTTTAATAGGTGCAAGTGCCTGGATAGTTCTTGTAAATCCTACTTAGGTACGTGAAAAATTAGCCCAAGATGATGAATGTTTCAACTACTCGGCAATAGATGGCGTTCTGAGACTGTCTCGCAACGAATACTGGCTCACTAAGCCAAAAAGCGATAACTCGATGAAAGTGAGTTATGTGAAAAAAAAAAACGGGCGAGTGCGAGTTGGACTGGCGCACTGAGGGCTCCATACAAGCTTATCTATGAAAACAGTTCAACTCCCGAATTGAGTTACGAAGGTTATTTTTCTAAATTGCAAAAAAAAAAATATTTTTTTACGTTAATACAAATTTGCACAACCACTTCGCACAGGATCGGTCGTTGTGACCTATATTCAACAGTGAAAGTCTTTCGACTGAAATGGTGATGATGATGATGACTATACTTTACAGTTTTCAGATTTTTTTCTGAAAACTGATTAAAAGCTTCTACTCCCGGCTTCACCGTCTTGGTATGTTGATAAAAGGAATCCCAAGTTTTTTCCGTGTCTTAGACTATGCCCCAAGTTAAATTCCATTTAGCTTGGTGTAGCTGCTTATGCATGAAAACGTAACAAATAAACAGAGTTAATTTCGTATTAAAAAAAATAAAAACAACAAACTCAAAGGCGAAGTGTTTTATTTTTTTTAATATTCCAATAAAGATATACAAGTACCTATACGAGTAGGTAGATAGCCCTTTTTTAAGATAGAAAATCGTTTCATGATTTTTTCCGCTCTAGAGCGGAGGAAGGCAGATTGTCAGACTTTTACTGACTAAAACCACACCTATGTAAGTTCCTCTGCCATTTACGTTCCAGGACCACGATTTCCCTTTTGGAAGTAAATATTTGGTCTCATTTGAGTAGCCAATGTGATACGGAGCGTTTTAGGCAATACGATGCAAAAACAAAAACAATTTTTTTTTAAATTTGAGTTACCACTTTTTAGCTTAATACGGCAGAATAATGGTTTATTTATGTTATTTTTCGGCAAATCTGTAAGCGATAATGGCTACAAGTTTATTTTAAATATTATCACGACCTTCGTGTAGGTCAGTTACCGATAGCATTACAATGAGTGTACGTTATTTTTAGACTGCATTTTGCAGATTGCTTTATTCGTCATATAGTTAGGAAGTCCTGTGTTCATTTGCTACGCTCTAACAGGGTTTTGTATCTATTAGGTAATTTAAGAGGGCCCGACCCGAGATTATTTATTTATTTATTTATGGTTTTACTTTAACAAAAACGGCTATCCGCCAATTACATTAGTTAAAGACAATATACAAAAAAAATCACACACTCATCTCACAAAACTCCAGACACACTGACATGATCGTCTTCCATTCGTCCGCGAACTCATCACAGTCAGGGTGCGTGTCCAAAAGAGTGTTGAGCGCAGAAACTGTGCGAGGGACAGGAGACTGGGCTCGCGCAACACTGTGACTCGCAGGCACAGCGAACAAGCTGTGTCTCCTGATGCGGCTGTACTTGACTGGGGCACATAGTTGAGACAGTTCGGCATGCAGCTCTGGAGTATCAGTTTTTCCATGAAGGATTTTACACATGGTTAATATTTGCTCATGTTTTCTTCTGACCTCTAGTGAATTATACCCTACACAACCTAAAAGAAACTTAGTAGGGTACATAAAGGGATAGTATCCATAGATACGCTTATAAATATATCTAAGGTAAGCTTTTTGCACTTTCTCTAATATCAAAGCATATTTTTTCTCATATGGATTCCAGACGCACGCACTAGACTCAAGCTTACTTCGAACAAGCACGTTAAAAATCGACTTGATAGCGCTTGTGTTCTTGAAATCTTTAGCATTTCTCAAAATGAAACCCAAACGCCTAAATGCATCTTTTGCAACTGCTAAAATATGATCATGGAAGTTTAGTGTATGATTAAATGTGACACCTAGATACATTTCCTTTTAACTTAAGTACTCATAAATTACAAATATAAAAAAAATAAAAATAGAAAGACAAGAGGTGCGCGAACGCCGGCGTTCGCTTGGGGTTTAATGAATTAATCAAGATTCTGAGACGCGAAATTTTTTTTCCAAAAACTTTTAAGGTTTTTATTAAAACATTTTCTGGAACAAGTTTTGTAAGATATTCGAGTTAATGACAGAATTACCGTATGCCAACAGAGCTTTCAGGAGTTATCTCTCTTTTTCATGTTGCCTCTTTATCAAACGATGTGTTGGATTTGGTTGGATTGCGTTGGATTAAACAACAATCTTTTAAACTAGGGAAAAGTGAAGCTAATTTTAGGTGTACTTTGCGTTCAATAACAAGTAGTAAACTATAATACTTAATTAAAAAGAAGAAAATTTGCTGTAATTATTAATTTATTACCCATGTACGAATTTCCAGAATCAATCATGTGTTTTTATTATCTCATCATATTAACATTAAAGGCGAAAATTTAAGTAAGTAAATAAGTAAGTAAGTTACCCCTAAGTATATATAATTGTATGCTTGATACTTCTTTACGTCCGAACGGCTGAACAAATTTCGGTGAAATTTGGAACACGGGTAGATCACTATGTAGAGATACCAATATCAGAGCGCTAGTTAGTTGGTTATAACGAGCCGGACTCAGTGCGCGAGTCCAACTCGCACTTGACCGGTTTTTTTTTTACTGTCATAAATTGCTGCAAAATACTACCTGCTGGTCTGTTTCGCAGTCCTCTACTTCAAATGATCTATGACCTTAACAAAACAAATGATCAGAAAAACCATAATTTTTTTTTTGACACAAACATTTTTTTTTTTCGCCCTGTCCCGCTTCCATCGGCACTAACATAAATCATAGAGAATACCCATTGAATTATAAAAACCCAAGAAGCACAGTCTCGAACAAAAGTGACACTCCAAACTGTCCCTAAACATTCAAAAATTCTAGATAGGTAGTTATAATCATAACATAAACATTTTTTTTGCAAATTCAATCTTACTCGAATTGCTTAAAGTTGTTTTTACAATGCAGTATACAGAAAGCAATAAAATTTTACGACCGAAGTTAGCCGGCAGAACAAATCATGGAGTGGAGACGAATATTTATATAGTTTTTATTTTTATATGATATTGAATTAGATTGTTAAATCGTGTTCTAAACACATTTATCTGAGCGTAAATATGTTTTGGGTAGGATATGTGTTTAAATCAATGAAACAAATATTTACTGGTAACATTAATTATTATTATTTGGTTCAAAGGTGAAACTGAGTGGGTATTTATTAGAAGGTGATTAGGTAGCAAAATTGTTAGGGTATGATTTATTCGGTTTAAAAAAATCTTCAGTCTTTGTCGGCTGACGATTGACGTCCATTCTCCGCATCGTATTGGGTCACGAGGAAAACTAAAATATAAATTATGAACCTAAATAAAACAACTCTACAACAACAACAACGTACAATACTATCATCATCATCATTTCAGCCGATAGACGTCCATTGTTGGACATAGGCCTCCCCCAAGGGTCGCCACAACGAACGATCATGTGCGTCCTGCATCCATCGTATTCCCGCTACCTTCACCAGGTCGTCAGTCCACCTTGTAGGAGGCCTTCCAACGCTGCGTTTTCCGGTACGCGGTCGCCACTCCAGAACCTTTCGGCCCCAACGGCCATCTGTTCTGCGAGCAATGTGCCCTGCCAATTGCCACATAAGTTTGGCGATTCTTTGTGCTATGTCGGCAACCTTGGTTCTCCTGCGGATATCTTCATTTCTGATTCGATCACGCAAGGAAACTCCGAGCATAGCCCTTTCCATTGCTCTTTGGGTGACTTTAAGCCTTTTGATGAGGCCCATTGTGAGCGACCACGTTTCGGATCCATATGTCATCACTGGCAACACACACTGGTCATAGACTTTCGTCTTGAGACACTGTGGTATGTTGGATGAGAAGATACCGCGTAGCTTCCCGAACGCTGCCCAGCCGAGTCGGATTCGACGGTTGACCTCTTTCTCGAAATTCGATCTACCCAACTTGGGCACGCCACAATCATGGCGGTAAGTCCCCTCTTTGAGGCGTGGCTGGAAAGACCTCACGGCGTCCTTACCTTCCGCATGACGCAGGTACTCACCGGACATGGTTCGTTCGGGAGATTCCTGCACTCGATTCATGCGGAAGTGACGCCCGGGTGTCGCCACTGTGCGGAACGCCCGGAGGACACGGTGGAGCACACAGTCGAGGTGTGCCCTGCTTGGGCGGAGCATCGCCGTGCCCTCGTGGGGGCGATCGGCGGCGGAGACCTCTCGCGCCGGGCCCTGGTTGAGGCCATGGTCCGGAGCGAGGAGGAGTGGCAGGCGGTCGCCGACTTCTGCGAAGCAGTAATGCTCGCAAAGGAGGAGGCCGAACGCATCAGGCAACGGCGTTATCGCCGCCGCCGTCGCCGGGATTCTGATCCCGATTTCCGGCCAACGTAGACGCGGGCTTGCGGACAGTGAGCAATGGGTAGCTCGCTGTCCGGCCGTCCGGTAACTGTCCGGACCAAGCCCAAGTCGTCGACGGCGCGCGCTGTTCCCGCGCGCCTCAAGGAGTTGTCAGCAACAGCAGGGACCCAGCCGGGTCGAAGCCTACTGGGGCCAGGGTTATCCGAAAGGGCGCTCGAGCCCCGGTATGAAGGCTAGAAGGAACGGGGTGGGTCTTTTAGTCAGTAAGAGTCTGACACTATCTCCCGCTCCGCCCAAGGGCGGGGGATGTCAATGCATGATTTTTTCCCACCATAAAAAAAAAAAAAAAAAAAAAAAAAAAACTACCCAACTGGATTGTCTGCCCGAGGTAGACGTAATTGTCCACAACTTCGAGTATAGAGTCTCCGATCTTGATAGGAGTGGGTGCTACATGGTTGTTTATCATGACTTTAGTTTTGTCCATGTTCATTTTAAGACCCACTCTTTCGGAAGCTCTACTGAGGTCATTGAGCATTGTACTGAGCTCTTCTGTAGTCTCAGCCATGACTACTATGTCGTCGGCAAACCGAAGGTGAGTGATGTACTCGCCATTGACATTAATGCCTAGTCCACTCCAGTCCAGAACCTTGAAGACATCCTCCATTGCGGCCGTGAACAGTTTCGGAGAAATGACGTCTCCCTGCCTCACACCTCGCTGCAGGAGGATAGGTTTCGAAGTCTGGTCTTGAAGTCGGACTGGCATAGTGGCGTTTTCGTACAAACACTTCAGCACCTCGATGTACCGATAGTCAATCTGGCACCGTTGGAGAGACTGCAGTACAGCCCAAGTCTCGATCGAATCAAAGGCTAACCCGTACAACACTAACCCGTATTTAAACGAAAAAAAAAGTTAAATCTACAAAAATCTAAAATAACACTATCCCAATTTAAATTTCATTAAAGAATCCATGGTTTGTCGCTGGAAGTCTTATGGAAGTCAGGGTTAAAAATGGTAAAAAAAAGAGATTAAACTAAATTAGAAACATCGACTTCCAGTTTTTTTTTCTACTCATAGGATTAAAAACTATATTATAATATAGTATATACATATAACCCATAAATATTTGTTTAAAACTTTATTAGAAATAAGTTCAACTTTATTAATAAAAAAAATTAAACACAATAAAAAAAAATCGACTCCACAACTAAGAACAGGAGTTATTTGTATTACACGAACAAAATAATAGTAGGCTGGTAAGCATGGTTCTTACACTGACAATGCGGTCATTGAAATTTGCCGTATTATACTTGGACCGATTAGTGAAATTTTGGGACAAATTAAATCAAAATCACATATTACAGTGTATATTAAGTCATAAAAACAACAAAAACAATTCAATAAACACTTTTACTTACCGAAAATACGATATCCCATCCTTTTTTAACGTTTTTGACGTAATATTTTTACAATTTCTTAACGAACACTCCGACATTTTTAACGAGCGTGCAGTGACGCGGGCGATGCGAGACTATTTGAAAAGAGCGCACTTTGTCGAATGTTGCGCTCTTTTTTCGCGGACGTTTTTGAGACGCTGAGTGTGTATCTTGGGTTTTTTGTATATCAATGAGAATACCACACGTTTTACTTATCTCAATTTTTAGGGTTCCGTACCCAAAGGGCAAAACGGGAAGCTATTACTAAGACTACGCTGTCCGTCCGTCTGTCACTAGGCTGTATCTCATGAACTGAAATTTTCACAGATGATGTATTTCTGTTGCCACTAAAACAACAAATACTAAAACACACAATAAAATAAATAATTTAGGGGGCTCCCATACAACAAACGTGTTTTTTTTTTGTAATTTTTACAGATAGTGCTATTTTTTTAGGTGGGATATTATCTAATAACTTCTCCTGTTCTTGGGTGGTGCGAGAGGGCGTGTCAGACTTTACTGACTAAAACCCACTCCTGTTCCTTGTTTACATTCGTTCCAGAGCCCCTGGGTACACATTCACGCAACTCATGGCCCCAGTAAATTTCGATAGATAATGGTACGGAATCCTTCGTACGCGCGTTCGACTTACACTTGCTGGTTCTTTTTTATATTGTTTCTGAATGCAAAAACGATGGTCACATGCCATGGTCTCGTGTTTCAAACATCTGGGTTGTGTTCTATGTGGTTTAGTGCAGTAATGTTTTTTTTGTTTTGTGGCATTTTCATGGTTTTAATCAATGATAGTGAGTTGCGTTGCCTAACATGAACAGATGTTTTGAATTAGAACTTTTAAAGCAGTTAGATTTTCTTTTCAACCTAGCTATTACTATCTCACTGCAGGGCAAAGTCCTTCCTCAATTCTTTCAGAACATTTATTTGTATTTTTTAAATACTCTTTTTTTTCTTTATTTATTGAAATTATGCTCACACTAACCTAATAGAAGCGACAAGAAATACGTAACCAAGATTTTTGTAATTCATAATTTGATTTAAAAGAGTGTTTATAGAGTTTCTTGCACGTTCTTCGTCTTCTCCATAGAGATTTAAGCTTAGGAACGTGCAACTTAGCTTTACTTTTTTTTGACTGACCGACATTTTGACAGATTGCATTTTGAAGAGTGTGCGCAGGAATTGCATGACTCGATTCCGCCATCTCATTTCTACCATCGGACAAACCGACGCACGGCGAGTATCCAACCTTACGTTGTTGAAACATCTACGGTTCGGACTAAGCGTTTCGCCTCGTCATTTATACCGCGTACATCGAAGGACTGGAACAGTTTGCCTGCTGCGGTCTTCCCTTCTGATTATAATTTAGGTGTCTTCAAGGCTAGAGTGAATAGGCTCTTAATAAACTAGTGCGCCTCACCATCATCGATTGCATCACTGCTTACCATCAGGCGGGATCGCATGAAGTACTAGTTTAACAGACAAAAAAAAATTAAAAATAAACAATTCAAAAGTGCCTGTTATTGGTATATTTGAAATAAAGTTTCTGATTTCTGATTCTTCGCCCGCGCCATCTCGAACCAGTTCCTCAAGGTACGCGTCTAGATCATTTCGCCCCTTCTTTCTGAAAGATTGAGTGATTGATAGATTGACAGATTCGTCCCTTTTTATTTCTTTCCGCACATTTGGTTCACCTCTAGCTAATGGTGTGTCCAGATCGGGCGAATGCGCCACCTCCGAGCCGTTCGCGAGCCGCTTGCGAACTGTGAGCGTGCATTTCATGTTCGTAAGAAGAGCTTCGTACGAACGAGCCGTTCGCAAGCGGCTCACGGACGTCTCGCAAGCGGAGCGGCGTCAGCGCATTCGCCAGGTCTGGATGCACCATAACGCATTGATAGTACCTATGAGTGTGATGTTCTTTTATTAACACGCTTATATTAGCTTCACCTGTATGTTTGTAATCAACGCCTTTGAGCTCGATTTTGACCTACTTTGGGTGATCAGATTTTCATTAAACTTTGCACACCCATCAAAGACCGGTGACAATACAATAATCCGTTTTTTTTAGTGAAAAATAAAAATATAGTTTAAAAAAACTAAAAAAAAACACGCTTTTATATCATATCAAACTAAAAAGTGTAAAATAAATTAACGAAAAATATTAATATAATTGTGAAAAGAGCGTGGGGTGCTCGATTTACGAAAAATATGGCACAAAGCGCCCCACGCTTTTTTCACAATGATATTAATAATTTTCGTTCATTTATCTTACACTTTTTAGTTTGATATGCTATAAAAGCGTGTTTTTTTTTTAGTTTTTTAAACTATATTTTTGTTTCTATCTTCAATCGATTACTCTGTGCAGTGAGCGCTGTTTGTTACTCAGTCACGCATCAGAACTTCAGAACTGTTTCGCATGCATAGAGAACATGAAGGTACAGAAAATTATGTCGTGTTTCCATCGTGTTCTTCTGCAGTACTGTGCCAGCTATTTTATTTATTTATTTTAATCTTTATGTAGGTACAGTATTGAGTACATATACGGTAATATACTTATAATAATAAAAAACCTGTACTTTAAGTGCTAAAATAATAAACTTTTAAATTGTACTAAAACAAAAAAAAACACCAAAAAGACAAAATAGGAGCAAAAACCTTTTGCTCATATTTAAAAAAAAAAAAAATTTTTATTTGTTTTAAACATTAGGGCAAATTGTTTTTTGATCTTTATCATAATGAAAAAATATTCTTCAAAATAATTAAGAGAACTCAAAATGTAATGAATTTTCTTCTTTGAATTGAATTATCTTGAGTTCTCTCTCAAATAATACACTCTAATAACAGTATTATTTTTCATAATAAACTTATCTATCTAAATAGTTCGATTCCCGTATCAGTTTAAGCTTTTCTGTAGCAAAAAGATAAACTCTAATTTGAGGAACAACCATAATTTTTTTGTGTGACTATATTAATAATAATTAATGAAATTGAGTCGACCTATTCAAAATGTGATTGGGTTGAGTGATCCCGTGGGTCCATTTCGAGTGGGTCCAGTTGACCAAAGACTCGCTTAGGAATTCTGCTTTCTCCATCAATCAAAACTCGCTCGCTTATCTCTACATCATCCGAACATATCTCACGAACTACATTACCATAATAGACACGACCTTGTGCCATCCATCTTCATTAGGCGGAGAGCTCAATCCTTCATCACGACCGGTCATTGTGCGGTCTACCCTATCTTCACTGAGGTAACCCCAAAATAGTGAGGCAGGGTAAACATAGGGATCGAATGAAAATTATCGATAAACAATTATACGATAAAATGTTCTCCACTCTAAACAGTGTTGATGTTTGCAATGAATTTAATTTCGACAGGATTAAAAAAGTAAAAATTACGTAACGTACGTTCTTTTAGGTTTGCTTGGATCTAATTCTTAAATGAATTTTTACCAAAAAAAAATAGTGTATTTTCCTGAGTTAGTAAAACATGGCCTAACATACCTAGTAATAAGCTGAATCAACATACGACTTGACAAGTTGACGCTGACCTGCAAAATACAAAAAAACTTGGGTAAAATTGCTTTTCTTTTTGTTGGTTTTGACTTGCACACTAAGTCTTTGAAACCATGTTTTCGTATGAACGGTTAATTTATTTACGATTAGAATATGGCTGTACCTACATATTCTAATTTGTTTGTAGTATTTGGTAGCAAATATATCAAGTCAACCTTCTCAGCAAACTTCACTGAGGTTGTCGACACTACAATAAAATTCCCAGCTCCATGATTCCACATATTGCCCAGTTGCTCTGACCCTTGGGATAAAAAACTGCACCAATTTTACATCACAATAGGAATTAATTTGCAAATAAATAAAACAGCCACTAAGCTTCACTCGAAGAAATAACCGACAAAAACTCAAGAATAATCGAATTTCGTAGGCTACCTTGGAGCACCCTCCTTAAAGTATCGATATCTACTCACTTTTCAGTCATCGAGTATCGACACTCACTACAGTTACAACTCAAACGTCGATACTTTTTTCCATATTCAAAACTCAAAGTTCACGAGTAGGTACAAATCGATTGGCTACGGTTTTGGGATATTTCGGTCCAATAGATGTGGATGCGTGTCGCCGATGTGTCTACCCGGATTAATGCGTAGGGATGTTCATAATGTTGGATTGTTCGGCCTTTGTGTACCCCGTAATGTTGTTATAGTGTTGTTACCGTGACTGTGTTTTGGTACGGGTAATTTGAAGGAATTTCGGTTAATTAAGGAGAGTGAGGATCAAGCCCGCTGTGTTCGTTGTGGTAGAGGTTTTGTTTAGCGTTTTGGGTGCTATCAAAACATTTATTTAGATATTTATTTGTAAAACATTGGTATTACAGAGAGTCTTAGGTATAAGTGCACAGTGTGCTATGTTTTGGTTTTGCCAATATTCTCATACAGATGATTATAGTATGTCAAATCGCATCATGCATAATGATGTAGGTACCTGCCTACGCGGGACACAATGGCGTTTTAATTGTTTCTCTAATTACGGCATATAAACAAATACTTAAAATTAGAAATTGTTGATGGCAAAAAAATTGTTATGTTGTGCCAAATAGATCTATTTACTTTATCTACAAAAAAAAGCACGTGCAGGTAGGATTTAGTGCCCGTACCATTTAATAGTCGCTTAGGTTTGAGATGAGAACTATAATAAAATTAAATAAATGTCAACTTTTTGTTATTAGTAATTTTATCCCCGGAAACAAATATCATAATAGAAAGTAGAAACGCACAAACGGGCCGCCCCTTTATTAAAATTCGCTGTTCCCTATCAAAAAACCATTCCAGATATTGTTTCAACGAGCACCAGCCATTTTGAAAAGTAGGATGTGCGATGAAATAAAATTTTATGCCTTTTATATTGGCTATGTGCACCCCACAAGTATGCAATTGTTGTAAGAACAATTGTTATCTCTGAATAAATTGATAACGGACCCCTATTGTGGACTTATTAAATTAAATAAGAGTTTTTGAAATAACGGTAACCTCATGTTACTTTTTTTACTATTTAATCATCATCATCATCAGCCTTTTTAATGTTCCAACTGCTAGGACTCAGGCCTCCTCTCTAGGAGAGGGAATGGGCCTTAATCCACCACACGGGCCCAGTGCGGGTTGGTGAATGACACATGTCTTTGAATTTTTAATTCTAAGACATGTCAGTTTTCCTCGCGATGTTTTCCTCCAACATTTTGAGAGCAGTGGTAATGAAATAAATTACACAAAGTAATGCGCCTGGGAGGGTTTGAACCCGCGACCTACAACTCGAGTCGGAGCCATTACACGTGATGGCTCAATGGTTAAGCCACCTGCCTCTCATGCCATAGCAAGTGTAACTATGTAAATTTCTCAATTCACATGTAATTTTCTAGGTTTAATTAAGACATTACTGACACCACGAAGATCAGAGACTTTTTACTCGAAGTTGTGGACGATTACGTCTACCTCGGACAGACAGTCCAGTTGGGTATATCTAATTTCGAGAAAGAGGCAACCGTCGAATCCAACTCGGCTGGGCAGCGTTCGGGAAGCTACGCGGTATCTTCTGATCCAACATACCACAGTGTCTCAAGACGAAAGTCTATAAGCAGTGCGTGTTGCCAGTGATGACATTTATTATGGGTTCCGAAACGTGGTCGCTCACAGTGGGCCTCAAAGGGAAAGGACTATGCTAGGAGTTTCCTTGCGTGATCGAATCAGAAATGAAGATATCCGCAGGAGAACCAAGGTTGCCGACATAACACGAAGAATCGCCAAACTTAAGTGGCATTGGGCAGGGCACATTGCTTGCAGAACAGATGGCCGTTGGGGCCGAAAGGTTTTGGAGTGGTGACCGCGTGCCGGAAAACGCAGCGTTGGAAGGCCTCTTACAAGGTGGACCGATGACCTGGTGAAGGTTGCGGGAATTCGATGGATGCGGGACGCGCAGGATCGTTCGTTGTGGCGACACTTGGGGCAAGACCAATTTTACTTGTTACGACAATTCTGCCGTGATCCTATGAGGAGTTCTGGTCCATATCTTCGAAGTTCATGATCAGATCATAACAAAATTTCTATGGGACCAACTTGGAAACATAAACTTTCAATCAAAAAAAAAAAAATCAAAATCGGTTCTCAATTGACTGAGATATCGGTAAACATACATAAAAAAAAAAACATACATTCAGCCAAACACAGAACATCCTCCTTTTCGAAGTCGGTTAAAAAATAGTTAATTTCCGACTCATTGATATTGACTGGCCTGTTGGTCGTGGGTTCGATACCCACCAAGGACAAATGTTTGTGTGATGAGCATGATCATTTGTTTAATCATGTATTTAGAAATATATAAGTTAGTTTATCAGTTGTCTAGTACTCATAACACAAGCTCTGCTTAGCTTAGGACGCCGCGGCGTTGTGGAATATTATTATTATACTCATAAAAAACAGTTAATTTCCGACCCATTGCATAAAACTGACACCCAATAGCAGGTGATTTATGAATCCTTACAAGAGCTTACTTCGCGCCGTTCGCGAGGGTATCCGGTTCGATTCCTGGCGGAAGTACGAAGTGTCGGTCGTTGCCTCATAAAAACGTATCTTCACGCTTGCTTTCGTTTATAGGGGAAACAGTGCTGTCGCTACCGGTATTGTCCGTTACGAAGTTATGTTTAACTGTTCCTGTGTTTAGATTACATAGAACAATTATGTAATCTTTAGTGGTCTACCGCGTCCCCCGCACACTGTTTTCCGGCACTTACGCGTGGTAAGCGGTAGCTAAGCGCGGGGCGGTGAGCGGTATTTTTAGTCTAAGGTTATAGTTAAATAAGTATCTTTTTATGATTTCACAAACTTTTCTTATTTTTACACACTATTGTCTGTATCTCTTCTAATCTCTCCTTTCGCAGGTCTGCTGGAGGAAATTTATTTTTGAAATAAGCGTTTTGTTCAAATGTTTATATTAAAATATCTTCTACCGTATATATGTGTTATTACTGTCATTGTCAGGCAATTGCTGTCCATTCCAGGTTGCCTGGAAGAGATCGCTGAATGTGATAACTTGATAAGGCTGCCCATTGTATGTCTGTGTTTTAGTTTCCTTTTTTTGTATGTGTAATGGTGTACAATAAAGTATATAATAAATAAATAAATATAAATTATAAAATAAATAAATAAATAAATAAATAATATAAAATATTTAAATAAAAATTATACAATAAATATATATCCTAACTAATATTATAAATGTGAAAGTGTGGATGTTTGGATGTTTGTTACTTAATCACGCAAAAACGACTGAACGGATTTGAATGAAATTTGGCATGCATATAGCATTTGACATGGAAAAGAACATAGGCTACCTTTTATCCCGATTCCTGAAGTATCTACCTAATGCTACGCGGGCGAAGCCGCCGGCAAAAGCTAGTTATAAAATAAATAAATAAATAAAATGTTTGAAGCACGCCACGAGACACCGCTCATAGCGCCCCACACCCACTTATCGGTGCCGCACCGCTCGCCGCGCCACTAAGATCGAAGTCGTGGACAGACCGTAACTCTGTGCTTCTTTGGCCCACAATTTGTCGTGTTTGCGTCAGACATAGTCCTACTCAGTCCTATTTAAATTTCCAATATGCATGAAAAAAATATTTATCTACACTATAATATAATAAACAGGTAAAGTTTGTTTTTTTTTGTTTGTAGGAGGTAATCTCTGGAAGTACTGGTCCGATTGCTAATATTTTTTCACCGATAGAAGGCTGCTTTATTCCTGAGTGACATAGGCTATTATAGTTTATGTACGCGGGCGAAGTTGCGGGCAAAAGCTAGTTTTAGAATAAAGCAGATTTCTATCGGTGTAAAAATTTTATCAATCGGACCAGTACTTCCAGAGATTACTCAGGCCTCCTCTCTAGGAGAGGGAATAGGCCGTAAACTACCACACAGGCCCAGTGTGGGTTGGTGAATACTGAATGTCTTCGAATTTTTGGTTCTAGGATATGCCGTTTTCCTCACGATGTTTTCCTTCACCGTTTTGAGAGCAGTGGTGATGAAATAAATTACACAAAGTAATACGCCTGGATAAGTTAGAACCCGCGACCTACAACTCGTAAGTCGGCGACGTTTATACCACTCGGCCACCACAGCTCCTTACAATTAGTAAGTCGAGGCCGCATGTGGCATACAAACCATAGTGTTACTTTCATCTATACTAATATTCATCATCATCACCAGCCTTTTTAATGTTCCCACTGTTGGGACTCAAGCCTCCTCTCCAAGAGACCACGCCACCGAGAATCATCACGCGGCGTGAGCCGTAATCCACCACGCGGGTCCAGTGTGGGTTGGTGAATGTCACATATCTTCGAATTTTTAGTTCTAGGACATGCCGGTTTCCTCACGATGTTTTCCTTCACTGTTTTGAGAGGAGTGGTGATGAAATAAATTACACAAAGTAATGCGCCTGGCTGGGCTCGAACCCGCGACCTACAACTCGTAAGTCGGGGCCGTAACCACTCTGCCACCACTGCTCTATACTAACTGTTGCTATACTAATATTATAAAGAGGTAAAATTTATAAGTTTTTATGTAGGGGGTAATCTCTGGAAGTACTGGTCCGATTGCTAAAATTCTTTCACCAATAGAAAGCTGCTTTATTCCTGAGTGACATAGGCTATATTTTGTGTACCTACGTGGGCGAAGCTGCAGGCAAAGGCTAGTCTTATAAAAAATGAGGCAAAGGGTTAGTCTTGTTCACTCGACTGAAACACTCGGATTTCCTACTCAGTTCTTTCAAATGCATGAATCTCAATTTTATGTTAATATGAATCGTTTTTACTTTCATTTCCGACCAAGGAAGTCAAGTGTTAATATAAATAACCCTCTTATTTGTAAGGTGATTAATCTTGTCAAATCATTCTTACTTTCTTTTATTTTTATGAATTAATTTTTTGTATTAATGGAAGACACATTTTTTTTTGTTTTATTACATCTCCGAGAATTTTTAGCTTAAACATGAATTTGTTGTAATTTTGTTGTTTTGTTGTACAATTGATCGTTCGTTGTGGCGAAGCTTGGGGGAGGCCTATGTCCAACAGTGGACGTCTATCGGCTGAAATGATGATGATGATGATGTTGTACAATTACAACATTACAACATTCTAACACTTAAAACTTTTGTAAACTGTTTTTCGTAAGTACCTATAAATATTTTTCAATACACTTACTCGAAAACCCACCGCTTTAGGCACGTAATGGACTCTTTTCCGCACTAGTGCAGAAAAGTGCGCGTGCTTACCCCGGTTGTAATTTTATTGTAATAAAATTGTTTATCGAATTAGGTTGGGCGCGCGTCGACCCCCACGAGGCATTGGTCAACCCCCACGAGTCGTAAGTGTATCTATTGAAAAACGTCGTTTGACACACGTGCTTTGTCACTGCAGCCCTTGGCTCCATAACACACTCGTCTACGGCTCGTGCGAATTCCACCTCGGTCGCAATGACCACCTTTCTGCACTTGTATATTATTGTTCTTTTTATTTTGTAATCATTTAAATTTACCACCATGAAAATCGCAATTTACATTTTTCCAGCTTATTACTAATTTTTTGTTCTCGGTCAACCACTCAGTGATAAACTATCGCGTGCGCCCTCACTACTCAGTTTTCTCACGGACCCTTTGCCCAGGACATAAGGACGCCCGTACACAGCGACATAAGATATCTACGGAGAGGTACGCCATGTTAGCTGTGCGATTTATTTGTTTGCCAGTCACAATGCGTCACAGTGTCCGCTTGGATCCCGTCTATATCTTATGCTATCCATTATATCGTATTTCTACACAATATTAAATATGAAAATATGTTATCTAGATTTTCTTCAGACTCCTTTCTAAACGGATAAATTTTGGCACTCGGGTAGACTATGTTCTGGATTAAGGCATTAGGATACTATTCACCACAGTGTTAAGTTCCCTTGAGACTTTCACACTTGCCGAAATTAGCTTTCGTGTAAAACAAACCAGTAATAACGGCATTGACTGACATATCAACGCACCACAGAAAAGATGAAAGAGGTTCGAAAGGAAATACTTTCCGATTTGTACTACAACGAGTATCGCCACTTGTGTCACACCCTTTAACTCCAATACAGGCAATAAACCAATACGAACGCGCATTACGCAACTAACATACCACACACACTTAGATCGTAAGTTTGCTATTGGTAGTTGAACTATGAGCATTGCCCTACTTTGTGGCACGCCTGCCTCGCCCACAAGGCCAGGGAAACTACTAGATTTGGGAGCGTGAAATTTTGC
The DNA here is from genome assembly GCA_910589285.2 of Mythimna ferrago. Classification (NCBI taxonomy): domain Eukaryota; kingdom Metazoa; phylum Arthropoda; class Insecta; order Lepidoptera; family Noctuidae; genus Mythimna; species Mythimna ferrago. The sequence continues at coordinate 12,632,236 of OU342676.1, read as the reverse complement.
TCAGTGTCCTTTTATGACGTAAGCGAGCACTAACAGAGGATTTTGCAAAATTCAACCCCTAAAGGGGATGAAACTGGGGCCCATATTTTTTATGGAGACATCTTCTTTCACACGGGTGAAGCCGCCGCCAGAAGCTAGTCCACACTATCTAGAAGTATTTTTTTTTTGTAAAAGTACTGCCCCTCTAGCCAAGTTACAACCGTTTCGCTTGCGTCGAACGCTTCGAGTTGGCTGCGTCGCCGAATCTTTTGTTCTGACCACGTGACTGAGCATTGAGACGACGTCATTCCCGTACATTTGAAGCTTTCTACTAGCGTTTACTATTGCAGATTTGCAACTTGGCTAGGGGTACTGGTCCGATTGCTAAAATTTTTCCACCAATAGAAAGCTGCTTTATTCCGGAGTGACATAAGCTATATTTTATGTACGCGGGTGAAGCTAGTTTATTAATAAATGAAGATCTAAGTAAACCTGCGTAGCTTAGCCACGTATAGCTGTGGAGGAGCGCCCTAACAATCCTTTTTTTACATTCGTCCTCCTTCGTGATGATAACTTTCCCATCGTTTCTAGACATGTGTCTAGTTTTTATATCCCTCGTATGATTGTTGTTATGAGCTTTCGTTTTTACTTGTTCATTGTTTTAGACTTTTGTAGTTAATGAGGTAAATGCCTGTGTAACTTGTTATGTGATAAAAATCATGGACTTGATTTTACCTTTTTATTTATTACTCGTGTCTGCCAGCGGCTTCGCCCACCACGTGATAGTGTAATAATTGGTCATTTAGTTTTTGAGTTTATTCATTACAAACAAAAATACTTTTTTTTTCATCTTTATAATAGTGGTATAGATTATAGTATTACTAGCTTTTGCCCGCGGCTTCGCCCGCGTACAAAAAATATAGTCCATGTCACTCAGGAATAAAGCAGCTTTCTTCCGGTGAAAAACATTTTAGCAATTGGACCAGTACTTTCAGAGATTACCTCCTACTAACAAAAAACAAATTTTACCACTTTTTAATATTAGTGTACCTAGATTACTAGCCCTTATTTTCCAACTGCTGGGCAAAGGCTTCCCTCCATTCCCTCCAACGATCACGATTCCTCGCTTTCTCTTTCCGATTCCAAAGAAGACATCCAGGTCGTCCCGCCATCTTTTCTGTCTGCCGCGACCTCATGTCGTTGTGTGGCCACCAATACTGTGTTAGTCAGACGTGCGACAGAAATATCCCGGTTAGGTCAATTTAAGTTTATCGGCTTTTTGAGCCATACCTATGAACTAATTTTTATTTCATTTTGTCATTTCTAGACCTTCACTAGGTTTTTTCATAAGCAAGTTGTTAAATGTCTAGTGCAAAAGTTACAGAACTTACACGCCTTGCACGACCCAAGGGCTGGTTTTTTCCTATGACATATGATAAGCATTTTTATACAGCGTGACAATGCCGCCACTCTTTTGGGCACATTACCGGATGAAGCGATGTGGAGATGTTTTTCGAGCTATTCTCTGCTTGCTTTCAGACATGAATGTAATTTTGAACCGATTAGAAATTTCCGAGTGTGTCCAGAAAATTAGTGCTTCTTCTCCTGCCCTTATCCTATACTACTTTGGGGTCGGCGCAACACGTTTTTTTCTTCAAATCTATCCTGTCACCCGTCACACTATCAATAACTCCCTTTTCTTTCATGTCACTCCTCACACAATAAATCCATTTTTCTTTGGTATTTCTTTAATTTTGTTAGAAAATAAGTACTGTTAGATGCAAATTGCGCTTTTACCTCTGCAGACCTCTTTTTTGGTAGCACTGTACAGATAAAAAAGGGAAAATTCACGCTACCATGTCAACAGGATGCTAGGGTGCATACGTAATGCGTACCACGAGACGTGACGTCACGCTTCACGTACAGGAAGATGTCCCGATTTTGTACGCATTTATTATGGGCGTACGAACTGTTTCACAAAATATTTCGCTGTTGTTTGATACCACAGACCAAAGAAAGTCTCGGTGGCTACTGCTTGAGAGGGCAGTCAACATCACTCGATCGGCGTAATCAATTGAGTACCACGTTGACTTATTTGTTTTTCTTATTTGTCCAAAATTATCCAGTAAGTTAGAAAAATTTAAAATCTGGTGGAAGGGGATATTGTCAAGTAACAGAAAAAAAGGACGCACTAACTGAAATGTGATGTCATAGCTATAAGGTTACGCGACCACATTCACTCTTTTTCGAATGTATCTCATATCATTACAAAGTTATTCAGTATATTTTCATTTCAATAACGAGCACAAGATATAATAAACATGAGTTAATACCAACTGTTGATGTAATTTCTTTACATAGGTACACATAAATGTCATACATGCACCAACCCACACTGGGCCCGCGTGGTGGATTACGGCCCATTCTCTTCTTCTAGAGAGGAGACCTGAGTCCCAACAGTGGGAACGTTAAAAAGGCTGATGATAATGATGATGAAACATGTATAAGTTTTCTTTTATTTATTATTTATGTTAGTTACACTTAATTTTCTTTTGAATGCCTACATGTTAAAATATGGGTGAACCTGTTTCCAATATTTTTGTACTTATAATTTTTTATAATTACCTATATTTGCAAAATAAAATTATCATTACAACTTAAGTGGCAATGGGCAGGGCACATTGCTCGCAGAACAGATGGTTGATGGAGACGAAAGGTTCTGGAGTGCCGACCAAATACCGAAAGATGCACCTTTGGAAGGCCTCCTCCCACAAGATGGACCGATGACGTAGTGAGGGTCGCGGGAATCCGATGGATCAGGACCAGTCGTTATGGTGATACTTGGGGGAGGCCTGTGTCCAACAGTGGACGCCTTTCGGCTGAAATGGTGATGATCTTCTTCTTCCTGCCCTTGTCCCATCTTATTTGGGGTCGGCGCAACACGTTTTTTTCTTCCATTCTACCCTGTCACTCGTCATGCTATCACTAACTTCCTTTTCTTTCATATCGCTCTTCACACAATCCATCCATCTTTTCTTTGGCCTCCCTCTCCCTCTCCACCCATCCACATGTATACTCATAACTCTTTTAGTAACATGCATTTCATCCCTCCTCTTTACATGACCATACCAAGACAAACGATTCCCCTTCAACTTGATGATGATGATGACATTTATATACATTCTCGTCGTCTATTGTCGACACTGGCGTTCCGAGTTCTGTATTTGATACAATCTTTATGGTAGTTTTCCTTTGTATGGTTAGCAGATTTTTTTATTGTTCCTAAGGGCCGAGGAATTAAGTTACGCATGAATTTTATGGTAAGTTTGTACGCCCTTCGTTTGGTGTAGAAAAACAGATGAATGGATGGTTGTCTGGGAATCACTTAACTTACTATGTATTAGCTGGTGCGAGTCAGATCGAACGTGCGGCTGTATTAAGCGTAGGTTTGATTCCCTGGCCGGGATTTTTTTTAAATGGATTTTCCAAATTAAAAGTATAGTTTGCAAGGGTGTTTCCACTTAGCACGAAAACCCACTATCCTCATAATTTTAATGTTCGTATATCGATTCCACCGCACGCGCTCCAAAAAATTTTAAGTACAGTTGGCAAAAAAATTAAATGTATAACAACTTTAAGTAATATCGCAATGCAGGATTTTAGTTTCTAAGTCATAGAAGTCGTTACAATAACACCTTAGTAACCTATAACTTCTTTATTAGTGATCGTTGGTTCCAACTTATCCAAGATGCAATCACTAAGTACTGAGTACCTACCCAAAACCCAAGATGTACCTTTACTTGAATCTAACTAAGTATATCAAAAAGTGGTTCCTTCGCAAAATGCACAAACAAGCAAATAAACCTACATTATCTGCAATGTCTACAGTTTCAGAATCAGAAATATATCCTTTCAACACGAGCAGAACTAATGTAAGTGGGTAGGTAGATAATAGAACACGTACGATCAGCAAAATAACAATAAGTCTTACAAAAATATCAGAGGATTTGTGAAATATCTACCCTACTATGTATGTAAGCAGTGAGAGAAATGTACGCGAGTGCTAATAAAAACACCAATAATTTTTACAACCCACCAGAAAACATAAAAATCAAGCCAAGTGCAAGTCGGACTAACGCACAAACTTTTCCGAACGAATCATAATCTTTTTAAAAACTTCTTATAGGTATTTCTATATCTGTAATGCCTTGATCACACGTACCGAATAAACGGACGAGATAGTGCTCTCAGCCGTATACTCGGTACGTGTAAACAAAGCGCCAAGTGCTCGGCCGAGCGCTTGTCTCTACAACTCGCTTACATCACTGTCTCGGCCGAGCAACATTTTACTGTCTCGCCATTTTACTCGGTACGTGTGATCAAGCATTAGCATAGTTGCTTAGTATTTTATATTTGTTTCATAATTTTAAATAATAATATAGTACTTACCCGTAAGCATACAGCTGAGGAGTGAAATTCCCTGACGGAGTCTGTGTTTCCTGATGGCTACAACCCGGGAATCTTAAATCAAGAGTGAATAGGTTACTTCTAGGTAAGCGCGCTCCATCGTCGACCGCGTCGTCGTTACCCATCAGGTGAGATAACGGTCAAGAGCGAACCTATCAACAAAAAAAAAAACACCGCCTACCTACGTCACTGGTTACAAGTTTATTACCTACATATCTCTTTTGCTGACCGTACACAGTACCGTTAGTAACAGGTGTAACAAAATCAGTTCCTTGTCAGTGATACGCCTCGGGTCGCGGTTGCAACGGGTTTATCTTAGAATGGACATCGCAGGACGGGCATACCTACAATATCATTTGTTTATCTAGTTTTCATCGAAGGGATTATACGCAAAGGCACGGTTGGTACAGTGGTTGAGCGATTGCCTGCTACACTGAGTATTGCAGGTTCGATACCTGCACGGAACAAATATTCTATGGTTTCAGTGTCTTGTGTTTGTGAGTTGTGGTTACCTGGAGGATCCACCTTGGGCAAAAGATCAGTTTGATAAATTACATTATTAATTTTATCAATAATACTTAAATACTTAATTATAATTTTGTATTCCTAGAAATTTTTTTATAATACATACTTTCAAAATCGTCATCAGATTTGAAATAACATACCTACTTAGATACGAGTAGGGTTGCCAGGTCTTGAAACCGAAAAGCCGGACAGATCAAATAGGCGATTATCACACTGCCACGCATCACGATGCATACTGCATGTCAACGCACCTACGCGCGTACTTGCAGGAGTGCAGATCTGCATCATCATGCGGGTTTTTTACGCACTCACGCGCGTCGGTGCGTTTTGTATGACTTATTTCATACAAAATCACGCACGGCACTACGAGACTCAGTGTGCCATACCTACCTTCAGGGACTCAAACTGTAACCGTAATAATGTGTTTTAACACTGTTTTTTAAAACAGTTTTAACAGAAAAACACTTTTAAATGTAACAGATACAATAATGTTACCGAATCAAACTGTAACCTTTTATAAGAAACCTAATGGACTTATTTTTAAAAGTACCATAAATAAGTAAATTGTAACTTTGGCAACGCTGCGTTTACCTGTTACACTTATTAACACTGTTAACACTTTTATATCTGTTACAGATATGTTACGGTTACACTTTTTTAAGTGTTTTGGGTTAACACATTGAAAACACACATATATAAGTGTTACATTTTTGATTCTGTTACCAATTCAATACGTAACACTTATGATTCTGTAACCTTTATGAAGGTGTTTTTAAGTCCCTGCCTACCTTGCATGTCGTCCCGCACCCACGCACATGAGCGCATATTTCTCCGCTTGTAGGCGCTGGATCTGCATTTTCGGTGTGTTGGACTGTGCGTGTTTTCTATACAAACGGAGAAGTATTTCATCTCTCATCTCTGTAAGTATACAAGCAACGTTAAGACACGCATTCACGCGCTACGCTGCGTGGTGCGTGGCAGCGTGATAATCGCCATATTTTAGCCGGACATTTACATAAAAAAGTTTAGTATTATTGACCATAATATTATTCTATACACCTTATCAAATTTTAAGGAAACAACAATATATTGACTCTTGACAAATCTACAAAATGGAAAATTTTAAAAACCTATCAATAGCCGGACAAACGATACTCCGCCTAATTGGGCCGGAAACGCAACTAAAAAGCCTGACCGTGTCCGGCTTTATCCAGACGCCTGGTAACCCTAGATATAGTACAATTCACGAATGATGGCGGCCGTGAAGTTTGCGCTGAAGGCTGCGCAGTAACGTGTTTTGGGAACCAAATGGCGACGTGCGCGTGCGAGAAGAGTGTAGTGGGTCTGTAGTCGTTTGGGCCCGCTCGATGTTGGTCCCGCGGGCCCAAACGACCACACAATTTATTTTATGTATTTTTGGTGGTCGATTGGGCCCATATACAAATTTAAAAAAAAAATCCATTGTTTAAAGCTACTGGTGGATACAGTCAAGTGCAAAAGTGGTAAGTCAAAATATAATAAAACGCAATTTCGTTAGATTTCAAAGTTTATTAAAGATATGAAAAAAGCAGGCCTATACTTGGATGACCCGAGCCGGTAATCCGTAAAAGGCCCAAATGCCTGGCCTTGAAATTAGTAGTGCTCGTACACTTAATATAGGTATTATTACAGTAAAAAATATGTAGTTTTAATGTTTGTAGACAAGTGTGGCACGTAAGTGTAAGTACGTAATAGGATAAATCAAAAATATATATTCTCAGTATTATAAATAATATTAGGTATATACATATTTTAAGTCACAAAAAAAAAAAATTAAAGATTTGACTTTCTTTCATGACTGTACTTATGATAAAATTGGGCGGTGGGTCCAATCGACACCTTCAAAATGGGACTGTGTCGATTGATCCCGCGGAGCCAAACCGAGCGGGCCGAAACGACTACAGACCCGTGTAGTATGCGCGAACGTTCGCAAAGGCTAACTTCACGGCCGCCATCATTCGTGAATTGTACTGTACGAGTATCTCTTTAGAATAGCGTAGGAGGTCCGACCTACATTATAAATTCCATAGATTGTAGGCCAAGCCACTAATAAATTGCAGAATGACATAAATACTCGACAAAATTAATTGTATTCATTACTTTATATCGTAAAACTTCAAGCTTATTAATTAAACGAGTACATTATCAATGTAAAATTAAATTAAGTTGTAAAACAATTGGCATTAAAGATCTTAATTAAGCTAACATAGTTGCTAATTTTGTTTTAATTTTTGTTGAGAAATCATCAAATTACTCTTCGCGCTTTGGGTGAAGCGAGAGGGAGTATCAGACATTTAGGTACTGACTAAAACCCACTTGTGTTCATTCAGTTGCCTTTTGCGTCCCAGGGCCACGGTAACTCTTTTAAATAATCTAGCAGGTAGATGTCACCTGTTCCATACAACAAGGTTGCTGTCGCTGATCGCCTCCACGAAGCCATTAGATGTCTTCGTGGAGGCGATCAGCGACAGCAGCGGCGGCCGGCGGAGACCACTAGCACCTGCCTCTTGTTCAAGCCATGGTCCGGAGAAAAAAGAGAATGTCACTTTCGTGTGCGAAGTAATAATAAGCGAAGGAAACGGGTGTAAGGGTGAGGGAATGTACATCCTCACGCCCCAGCCTTAAGCCGAGTTTTAAAATGAAATAAATGGTCTAGGATTTGATATTAAACCAACATTAAATAATATCCTTTATCTGCAGTTTTACCCAAACCAGATTTGCTTAAACAGATCATTAGTTGAGAACACTGGTGGTCAAGTGGTAACGGCCCCGACTTACGAGTTGTAGTTCGCGGGTTCAAACCCAGCCAGACGCATTAATTTGCGTAATTTATTTCAACACTACTGTTCTCAAACGGTGAAGGAAAACATCGTTAGGAATACCGACATGACCTAGAACTAAAAATTCGAAGCTAAGTGACATTCACCCGCACTGGACCCGCGTGGTGGATTACGGCCCATTCCCTCTCCTAGAGACCTCCTCTCCTGAGTCCTAATAGTAGGAACATTATAAGGCCGACTATGCTATACAAATTATATCATGTATATCTGACTTTGCCGTTCTAAAATACCTGACAATCTAATAAATCAATTCCTACCTTAAAACTTACTGTAATTCTATTCCAATATTTACGAATCCTTGGACTAAGGCAACTAATGCGGGTGATACTATTTGATCGTTATTTATGTTCCACCGATACCGATACCTCGGTATCGGTATTTGAAGGATAACCGTCAAAGCATTTTATTGTCTATTTTAATCAACACAATTTGTTAACGTCTTTAAAACCTTGATCAAACAAGACCTCTACAGCAAGCTCAGTTTGTGATGAATAATAAACTAATGCGCTTTATATACGTGCGTGCGTTTATTACTAACGATTGCATCACTGCTTACCATCAGGTGGGATTGCAGTCAAGTACTAGAATAGTTTATAATCATTTAAAAAAAGCTGATGAGTAATAAAACATTAATGTGGGTTAACCCTGAACCAATTTATAAAGAAAAGGTATCTACACTAATAAAATAAAGAGATAAAATTTGCTTTTTTTGTTATTATTATTTTTTTGTTTGTAGGAGGTGATCTCTGGAAGTACTGGTCCGATTGCTAAGATTTTTTCACCGATAGAAAGCTGCTTTATTCCTGAGTGACATAGGCTATATTTTATGTACGGGGGCGAAGCTGCGGGCAAAAGCTAGTTGTACTGTTCGTGCACTTAACTTGATATCGGCTCACTGCCTAACTCGCCGCACGCGCGTCCGTCCAGCTTCGTGGTTCCAGGCAAAGTGAGTGAGGGAGGGGGAGCACGCCCCGCTCCCCCACCATACTATAGCGCGCGGCGTGTACGCATGAGACGACAGGACTATATAATATAATCTACAAACACTACATCTCTTCCTTATTTTAATGAAAGTTTTAGATATCATAATAACTTTTATTATATTTAGTAACATCTTCATTTGAGCATCATAACAACCTTCTACATTTTAATTGACATCACAAAGGTAAATTTAATGTACTCTTTAGTTTAAAACTATTTTGATCAACCTTTTTCATTACCTTTTCCATTAACTTTTCAAATATCATAATCAACTAAAGTTTACGATTCAGCATAACATTAAGAGCATCAACAATCTTTCCAATATTCTGGTTTTAACAAACACTTTGTAATAACTAACTAATTTAATACTTCCTTCACTTCCCAATTAATCTTTTATTATTAACATTTAACCTCATAACACTTCGCTTGTTCCTGTTCCTAAATTCCTTCGCTTTTCTAATGACAATTTATCAACTATAACTAACATCATGCTTCCTAGTTCTTAATTTTAATAATAGCCTAAATCATAACATCAGATTTTCATCTATTTTAGTAATTTATTCTTCGTTAGCAAGTTCGTGCTTCTAATTTATTACTTCTTAAACTATAATTCTTCTAGTCCTCTTTTTCTCTTTCTGGAACTTCTGTTTCGTCCTCTCTTATAACTTTCCATTCTCCTTCTACTTTTTTTAGGTGTACTATATTTCGTCTCAAACGTTGTCCTGTTTCCTCGTTTTCTACCTCAACATCGCCTCCCATTCGTGATTTAACTGTATATTGTGTTGGTTCAAAATTTGTACTAAGTTTATTTGCTTTATTCATATCTTTGATATATACTTTCTCTCCTGGTTCTAGGTCAATATCTTGTGCTTTCCTTCTTCTGTCCGCGTACTCTCTCCCTCTTTCCTTCTGTTCTCTGTCCTTGTCTCGTAAGTCCATGTCATCAATTTTATGCTCAACGTCATCGATCATAGGTATTTTATCCCTGATTTTCCTCTGGAAGAACAACTCTGCTGGTGTTTTTCTTGTGACTGTATGGGGGGTATTATTGTACATAGTCAGATAATCGACTAACGATTCTCTCCAGTGAATTTTATTTTCAGCCTGGCATATTCGTAGTCGTTTCAGTATACTTCTGTTCTGGCGCTCGACTTCTCCATTTTGTTGCGGCCAGTACGGAACAGAGTGATATAATTTTATGTCATTTTCCTTACAAAATGACTTAAATTGTTCACTAACAAACTGTTTTCCGTTATCTGCCATTAAGGAAACTGGATACCCGAGCCTACTGAAAATTTCCCTCAGGAGTTTTATCATTTCCTTACTGGATATATCTCGACAAATCTTTATTTCTTGATATCTAGAGTAATAATCGACTACTACCAAAAGATAGTCGTTGGATGGTAATGGTCCTAAAAGATCGATTGCAATATCAACCCATGGGTGTGATGGCAATTCTCTTCTTTTCAAAGGGTGTGGTGCATTAGGTACAGACACGAGTGTGCATCCTTTACATGATTTAACCATCCTCTCCACATCTTGGTCGTATCTAGGCCACCACACTTTTGTTCTGAGTCTCGCTTTCATTGCCACGATACCTGGGTGTCCCTCATGCGCCGCTGATAGTACTCTGTTTCGCAATACTTTTGGTATAACGATTTTAGTTCCTCTGAGTAGAATTCCTTCGTGAAAGCAGAGTTCATTTTCAATCAGCTTGTAACATTTTACAGCTGCATCCCACTTGCGCTCATGAACACCTTCTTTAACTTTTTGAATTTCTAGGTCTTCATTAGAAGAACGCTCAATATCACTCAATGATACCGCTATGGGTCTTTTGTACATAATCGACATTTGGGGCACTATTTTCCGGGGTGAGTTTACATAGTCTAGAAAGAGGGTCAGCAATGTTGTTTTTTCCCGGGCGATAAATAACCTTATACTGGTATGATTGTAACCGGAGCATCCATCTTTCGATTCTTGCACACGGTTTTGACTTTGGACTAAATATCACTTCTAGGGGCTTGTGATCAGTCACCAAGTCGAATTCTTTTCCGTAAAGGAACATGTGAAAGTGTTCTACCGCCCATACCAGTGCTAATGCCTCTTTTTCAGTCTGACAATAGCGGCGTTCACAATCGGTAAGAGTTTTATTTCCAAATGCAATAACACGTGGTCCAGAATCATTTTCCTGTACTAGAACAGCACCTATAGTAACCGGACTTGCATCGGCAAATACAAGTGTTCTATCTTGTACGTTATAATAGCCCAAGTGGGATATGTCAGCAAGGTCAACTTTTAAAGAGTTAAAAGAAGCTTGCTGACTCTCTCCCCACAACTCACGTATGTCAGCGTTTCTACCAAATTTATTACGAAGCAATTGTTTAAGAGGTTCTGTTTTTGTAGCTAAGTTAGGAATCCATTTGCCCACGTAATTTATCAAGCCCATAAAGCTTTGTAATTCAGAAACAGTTGTAGGAGCCCTAAATTTTTCAATGGTACTTAAGTATTTATCTAATGGTCTTATACCCTGTTTAGATAGTTTGTGGCCTAAGAATTCTACTTCGTTTGTACTGAGAATACATTTTTCATGCCTTAATATAACATTATTGGCTTCTAACACTTCAGTGACTTTTTCAAGTCTGGCATCATGTTCTGTTCGATTTTTCCCATACACTAAGATGTCATCAATGAAGTTAATAACCCCTTTACAAGGTAAGAGAATACGCTCAAGAGTTTTCTGAAATATTTCCGGAGCACAAGAAATACCGAACATCATCCTTTTGTACCGGTAAAGACCTTTGGCTGAGATGAACGTTGTGATGGATCTGGAATCTGGATGAAGTTCCAATTGGTGGAAAGCATCACAAATATCCAACTTACTGAAAATAACCGCATCTCTTATCTTCGGTAGCAACTGATCCATCGTCGGTAACGGGTGGTTTTCGCGTTTTATTGCTGAATTTGCTCGTCGCATATCTATACATAGGCGGATGTCTCCATTCTCTTTCAATATGGGAAATATAGGCGATATCCATTCTGAAAGGCCATCAACTTTTTCAATTATGTCTTTTTCAAGAAGTTCATTTATTTTAGCATTAACTTTGCCTTCTAGAGGAATTGGTATACGTCTATAAGGCTGTGCAATCGGTTTTACTTTATCGTCTATTGGAATGTGTATTAGAACATTTTTGAATTTTGGAAATACTTTACTTCGTATCTCATTTACTGCTACACCAATCCTTAATACTCCTAATGCCAAGGCTGTCTCTTTTCCTAATAAATTTCTAGTGCCATTTTCAACTACGTAGAAAACTGAATGCTGAGTTTTTCCTGCAAGTTCTATTGAAGATTTAAAAGCTCCTAATAACTTTAGAGGGGAATCGGATCCATATGCATAAAATCTTTTTCTTGGATTTTGTGTTTGTTCCATTACTTTTATCTTATTTCTCTTCATAACACTCCAAGATTTACTTGTAATCAAATTGTACTTGCAGCCGGAATCAATCAACATGTCGATTTCCACGCCTCCTATTTTACAGATTACAATATCATCGTTGTTCATGTTAAACACATAATCAATTTCTTCATCTGAATTACTATTTTTTTGTTCGTCTATGTTGTTAGTATCTTTTCGCGGTCTCTTGAATTTATTTGTATCTTTATTGCGTGTTTGTTTTGCATCTTCTAGTTTCCTTTTTAGCGGGTTTGTCTTGCACTGCAGTTTGAAATGCCCGATTCTTCCACATTTTGTGCACTTCTTTCCCCTTGCTGGACATTTCTCATCGTATGCTAAGTGATTCCACCCGCCACATCGAAAACATTCTCTTTTTCCTCTTTGATTTTTATTCTTACTGTTACCTTCCACTTGATTTACGTCTTGATTTCTTTTCTGTTTTTGACTAAAATCTTCTAATTGTCTGTTTATTACTTCTAACGCATTTGCTTCAGCTATAACATCTTCAAGAGTCATTTTATCTCCATTTTTTAAGATTTTCTTCCTTAATTCTTCTGAACTGCATCTGTCAGTAATCTGATCCAGGAGCTGGTCGTCTACATCAACGAATTGGCATTTAGCAGCTTGTTGCCGCAACCGGACAACGAATTTTTCAAACTTCTCGTTTTCTTCCTGCTTTATTAATCTAAACACGTGCCTTTCAAATCTTTTACTTTGTTTGGGTGCAAAATACTCATCCAGTTTCTTAATTGCCATTTTAAAAACGTCTGTTTCAGCTTCTGAGGTATTCGTTGCGGCTTCGTCAGGAATGTTATAGAATATTTCTTGTAATTCTGATCCACCCCAATGTAAGAGACTTGCTCGCTTCTGACTTGGTGTAGTAACATTTGCAGCTTCTAGGTATACGTACAAGCTTCTTTTCCATCGTCCCCATCTTACGCACACGGATGTCACCTCACCCTCGCATTCAAATTTTTCTAACGTTAGGTTTGCCATTGTTACCTGTAAATAACAAAATAGGTCACAAAACGGGCACCATCCGTTCTATGACTTCGGAAAACACATTTATGAAAGCTTCCATCATCACTTATCATAATACTTCTGGTCATGAACGGGCATCATCCGTTCTGACCAACAACATTCACCACAATACTTTTAGTCATGAAAGGGCATCATCCACTTCCATCATCACTTATCATAATACTTCTGGTCATGAACGGGCATCATCCGTTCTGACCAACAACATTCACCATAATACTTTTAGTCATGGAAGGGCATCATCCACTTCCATCATCACTTATCATAATACTTCTGGTCATGAACGGGCATCATCCGTTCTGACCAACAACATTCACCACAATACTTTTAGTCATGAAAGGGCATCATCCACTTCCATCATCACTTATCATAATACTTCTGGTCATGAACGGGCATCATCCGTTCTGACCAACATAATTCATCATAATACTTCTACCTAGTCATGAACGGGCATCATCCGTTCTGACTAACCTTTAAGAAAGCTTCAATCATTACTGATCATAACACTTCTAGTCATGAACGGGCATCATCCGTTCTGACTAACTTCCCTATGACCGCAATGTAACCGCAATCAATAGAATAATTCAACCCATCAATCAACACCTTATCACTCGAAATATGTAAACAATACGGCATCAACCGTTTTGTTCTACATTAAAACCATCATCTTTTCAAGTTTTAAGCAACAGACATCATATACTCTGTATTTAACTAATTACGATAAAAACATATTTCAAATAATAAATACTAATTGTTATGATAATCAAAAATCAGCAGATTTAATCGGGGCTCGAACCCGATAGAGTGGTAGTGGGTAGGTAGAATAACTACAGATTTATAATATCCTAATTAACTGTATGTTTATTATTGGTATGCCTGTATTATACATAACTACCATTTTTGTTGTTGTTTGTTTCCACTTAGCACTATATTTGTTAAAATGTAATTCGAATAATGTTTATATATGCTACAAAATGTAGACGTTAGATGGTATTGTTTACATAGTTACGTAACAACTTCCTTTTACGTTTTAGCATGATCTTATCACATGATAAAATAAAAATGTTTAAAACTATATGATACTACCCACGTTTATATAAATAAAAATGACCAAGTTATGCATTATCATCAACGTATATTATAAATATTTAACTCATGTCCTTCTTCCCGCAAAAGTTAATTATCCACAACGACAAAGCAAAGTTTTGTTGAAGTAAATAACCCACGTTAAATTATTATGAACTTGCACCTAATATTAGGTTTTCTTTCTAACCTTTCCTTACTAGAAAAATAAACGTTGACAATTTCGCATTTTTTCAATCAGAAAAAAAAGGAAAACACAGTACTTACAATACTCGTCGCCAAAATGTACTGTTCGTGCACACGGAACAGTAAAAACAGTGGAAGTAGCTTGAGAAAATGTTTGTTCCAGAACCGGTGTCGCCAAACTCATACATTTACAATTTACTCTTACTGCAAACCCAAAAATATGATTGGCTGAAAACAAAAACAGGGCGTAGACGAAATGCAAAAAAAATGTTATACGAAATGCAACTTTAATTTCAAAAACCTATAAATCAAATTGACAAAAACAAGAAAGTAATACATCTCTGACTACCAAGTACCGCCACTCGTCGCTAGATGGCATTGTTCAGTATATAATATCCAATATGAACTGTAAATACGTAAAAATAAGATTGGTATTTGAATGGCTGGTATCGCTGACACGAATGCAGATTGCTACTCAGATAGGGATGTAACCTTATTCGATCGAAATAATATCGATTATATGAAAACGTATTTAAAACATATCATGCAAAAAAAAAATTGTATGCGATAGTGTGATAGTATTAAAATTATGAAATTAATATGATTAAAGGCAATTTTTAATCGTAGTAAAAAGGTTATTTATTTGCATAGTACATCAATTATCATCATTTCAGCTGAAATCATCGTCATCGCCCACTGCTAAACATAAGAATATTAAGTGTAATTCAAACGCCCTATGTTGTTCTTAACTTTTTAACTAAATTTATTTAAAATACATCACAAATATCATACCACAATTTTTATTTTATTATATTTATTAATTTAATAATTATCTGTATTATATTACTTACAAAAACTATTAAACTATAATATATATTTTAAAAAGGCAATGTAATACATATTATACATATCGATTGATTTTATCGATAAAGTCACGCACTATTTGGATAGCGTCAAAAGTATAGGTAGACTAACGAATATTCCAGAAAAGCTAATAACCGAGAAAAGAAAATCAACTTTGTAGTGATGTTACTAAGGACTAGTTTTGTTTGTATATCCTGCGCAATGTTTCACGTAATTTTATTTTTTCATTTTATTAAAATAAATCCGTAAATAATACTTTTCGGTGGTATGATACACCTCCATGAGTTAGATTTTTAGTCCGACTATGGTTTTTAAAGTACAGTTTGGGACAATAAGGCATTTTAATATTTTTTTTCGTTAATAATTATGTTGCGCAGTCTAGTTAGAGAATGAGGGCGCTTGAACAGCAAGTACGCAACGCGATTCTTACTAGCGGCGACAGTGCCACGCCTACTTACTTCTTCCACTGTTTTTACTGTTCCGTGGTTCGTGCACTTAACTTGATATCGGCTCACTGCCTAACTCGCCGCACGCGCGTCCGTCCAGCTTCGTGGTTCCAGGCAAAGTGAGTGAGGGAGGGGGAGCACGCCCCGCTCCCCCACCATACTATAGCGCGCGGCGTGTACGCATGAGACGACAGGACTATATAATATAATCTACAAACACTACACTAGTAATTATCTATAAATCAATTAAAAGGTATATCGATAAATCATCATCATTATGAACAATTTTTATCATTAAAATTTGAATACTTAACCCTAAACATAAAAAAGAACTTCTTTTGACTGTATTCAAGTTTGGTTTTAGAAGAATCATATACCTAGAACATACCTAGTCCATAATACTTTTTAAAATACATAGTTCATAATGTATTATGCAACCTAAGGTTGCCCAGCAGGTGGCCCCGACTTACGAGTTGTAACGTCTTGGGTTCAAACACAGCAAGGTGCATTACTTTGTGTAGTTTATTTTATTACTACTGCTCTCAAAACCTTGAAGGAAAACATCGTGAGATACCCTAGAAGATATTGTGACATCCACCAACTCGCACAGGGCCCGCATGATGGATACGACCCATTCCCTTTCCTATAAAAGAGATCTGAATCCTAGCAGTGAAAAATAAAACAAAATAATTGTTAATATACCAGAAATTGATTTAATTACATACAGCAATCGATTGCAATAATTTAAATAAATAAGTAGAAATTATAAATAATACTTATCACAATGGCTATGTACACAATTTAGAAAAGATATTTATTTAAAGGTACATCTAAAATAAGTACATAAGTTTCTAGGTGTTTCTAGTAGTCACTATGTGAAGCTAGGCAATCCTACGTGGACTTTGGAATATAGCTGTTTGATAAGTTTACATGTAAGGCCCACAAATCAGTGTAACATATAATGTAAACTGTCAGGTAATGTAAACTGTCAGGTAATGTAAGCTGTCAGGTAATGTAAACTGTCAGGTGATGCAACTGCACCTTAGGGTACATATTTATGACTATCAGAAAATAGACCTAATAGTATGAATTTCTGTGATCATTGTTATCATATTAAATTTCTGTTTATTATTTATTAAATTGTACTATTAGGTACTTTTTCTGTGTCGTTTTAGGGTTTCGTACCCAAAGCGTAAAAACGAGACTGTCTATCTGTCTGTCATCAAGCTGTATCTTCTGATACGTGATAGCTATACAGTTGAAATTTTCATAGATGACGATGATGTTGCCGCTATAACAACAAATACTAAAAACAGAATAAAATAAATATGTATACTTAAAATTTCAACTGTCTAGCAAATGTGATTTTTCAACAAACTAACACCGAGACAGATGAAACTAAAAAAAAGCTTATAGAGTCTAATTTTATATAGGTAATGGTACGGAACCTTTCGTGAACGAGTCCGACTCGCACTTTTCAGTATTTTTTTATTTTTAAATATTTTTTTTTTAATTAATACGAGACATTTCACCTGTGTATGAACGTCCATATAAAAAACAAGACAGGTTTACAGTACATGTTACATAATCAAGAACCCACAATAAAACAATTAGAATTAAATAATAATGTCAGCTTACTATTTAAATATTTTTTTTTTAATTCTCCCTGTAGTACCGATATCGACTGTTAAGTTTTTATTCAGGCGATACGCGTCTATGAAGCTACGCGTCCAGTGATCATAGGCCTTGTCGGTATCGGTACTTCAGTGAATACGGACCCTATAATATTTTATTCGTCAATATTTAGTATTAAGAGGTATGTAGTTATTTATTAAGATAATATTTTTAATACATATTACAGAAATTACAATTTCAGTCAATCTTTTATCATTTTTACAAAAGAATATAATTTTGCCTCTTTGCTTTTGTTAATACTTTTTATACGAATGTATGTGGTACTTATTTGTCTGATTTCATGGTACACTTTTTCCAAAATATGTTGTTACAAACCAAGTTATATTTGGCCAAATAATAATTATTTTATGATCATATAACTTTAGGTAAATTTGAATTTATTTTTATTACTTTTCTGGATTTTCTATTATTTTAAAGTGTTGTTTCCTCTATAATATAAATAAAATATTATGATTATATTAGTATGAATGAGATGATTTAATTGATATACTGCATTGATAAATAAAGAAAATAATACTTTGCATGATGCCTTCCTGGCCGAAAGTGACAACAAGTGATAACGAATTTTTTAGGGTTCCGTCTTAAAAGGTAAGACCCCAATTTTGCTACCACACAAAGTACTACCTATATATATTTTTCTATGCATTTACGTCCATTAGTTTCCGAGATCAAGGTTGAAATTACAGAGAGAGTATTAATATCAGAATTTAAGTTTACAATTTTTACTCTAGTAGTTAGTTTACGAGTTAGGTTACGCTAGGGCTGAACGAATATATTTCAAAACGATATCAAAAAGGAGATCGAGATATCAAAATACGAGATTATAGTTTATCACATGAATTATTTTTTTTAGGCACGTGTCCCGCCAAAATTCAGTCAAAAGATTGTATTTTTTTTTGTCAAAATACATTCGCGCAGCTACTAAATAAGTATCACTTTTTTGATAAAAGTACGCTTATATCATTTAAAATCATCGGTGATCACATTCGTCCATTACAAAAAAAAAACTTTTTAAATACTAAAAAGAAACATTAGTCGTTCCTAAGGTATTAAGATTTCCGCAAACATTTGCGACAACAATACATCAGCGCTTTTAAAATGTAGTTCTTAAATTGCTTTTCAAGAAGAAAAGAAACTCCCGAGTTCAGCAACGACACGTTGTGTTCCACGCGCTTCTCGAAGAGTTGTCAGCAAAATGAATGGAGTCCATCAGGGCCGATAGTAGAGGATACGGTTAAGAACGACCTTCACCGGTTTGTTTAATGGATGAAACGTATTTTATGATAAATTTAGTATATTAAAGAATATAACGCGGGTGGGTTGTCTGAGAAATTCCTGGCCAAACAATTTTTTTTTTTTTTTCGAAAAATGCACCGGTGTGTTTAACGAATAAATTTAATACTAACCGAAAGAGTGAAGCCTTTAGAACATAAAAATGTTGGGTTGCCTATTTGTTTCCTGGCATAACTATGGGTTGCCAGGTATAAACAGGTATGTATAAACAGGTGTGTTTATTTTGATATACAACAAATTCTATATCAAAATAAACGCTGTTTCATTACGAATACGATGTTATAGTGTTGTCTGCAAAAAAATCTGGTATGAATAACGGTTGTGCATTTTTCTAAAAATAAAGTAAATTTTCAATTTTTAATTAATAATAGTCTGGCCAGGAATTTCTTAGGCAACCCACCCGCGTTATATTATTTAATACACAAAATTTATCATAAAATAAGTTTCATCCATTAAACAGACCGGTGAAGATCGTTCTTAATCGGATCTTAGACTACGATGCCTGCTAGAGCATTATTTGACATGGCCCTGGAAAACAAAAGGCAACTGAAGGAACACAGGTGGAGAATTATTGAATTTCTCACCTCCAAAAATAATGTATGAAAAATCTAAGAAAACGCATTGTTACATCGCATCTGTCTGCAAGAGCGTTAAAACCATCGGATAAACATAATGGAAAGAAAGTCTTAAAATACATTTTATCCCAAAAAATTACTAAAAACGTGGACATGATCGTAAAATTTTGTGATGTTAGTAGTGGACATTAGAAAGTTCCAATATTTACAAATAAAATTAACAAGATATAAATAAATCTTAAACAGTATTTAACATATAGGGTGAGCCGATATAATACAATAATCAAAGTATTTAAAATAGGTACTTTAAAATAAAATCTAAAACTTACAATACAGCCTAATTGTGGCACTTTGTATAAGCGTATTACGGTACGAACGAAAAGCGAAATTTTGGGCTCCATTCTAATATTATAAGAATTGCTTAAAAAGATGAAGCGAACTGGAATACATAGAAATTACAATCAAAGGTTGTTGAAAATTCAAACTATGTGTAGTAGGTACCTAACAGCTATTAAGATTTTTCTTTTTTCAATATATCTATCTACCTACAATTTTGCCAAAAATATTTCAGGTTTTGTGTGATTTCTATAATATTCTGAGCTCTAGGTAAAGTGAAAATATATTAGCGATAAGGGATATCTAAAGTTCAAATATTTTTTTGGACTTACCTAACTCTTTCAAAAAGTTTTTCGTTTTTATCATTTATTTGATGTTCCCTTCTTAAAAGAGATATTATTATTTCATCTTGTATGATCTTTTGGCTGTTAAAACAATGTATATGCAAGAGGAAACCCAAAATATTCGTGCTTCATAATTTCGTACCTTTAAACCTACCTTGCACATCGTCACGGCAAAATTATAATATTCATATAAAAGGCTTTAAACAAAGTAACATTCTATATCATGTATAATTGGGTCTTGGTTTCCGCACTCAATTCATGATGGAGTAATACAGCGTTACCGGGACATCACATGTTTACATTTTGACATTTTGACAATCGCTATACTTATCACTAAGAATGTCACTTTGCTTGGAGTCTTGGCACAATTCTTTAAATCAGACTAGTGTTTACAAAAAGCAATAAAAATTCACAATTGACCATTGAAAGAAAAGCTTGGGTGTGGTCAAATTGGAAAAGGACATTTTGATTTCCATGTCTTCCACATGTCTTAACTGTTACTTAAACAAACATTGCTGTAGATGATAATGATCGTGATAGCCATTACTTGATCAAATACAATTTGTACGTAGTTGGAGATACAAGATGTGAAGTTCCTCTATTGATTGCAAATAATTCTCCCTCTCCCCGAAACAAACATGGCCTCAAGTCTGCTATTACAATAGTGTCAGAATGGTCTATCATTGATGTCATAATTGTCGATTTTGACAAGTTTGGTAATCTATTAATATAATGCCGTCATTATGAATTTCCAATGGTCAACCACTGACACTCCATTGAAAGCAGTGGCATAGAATAGTAATCTCGTACATATTGACAAATGAATATTTGACGTATGCGGTAATCTGCTAAATCTTTGACAGTTTATTTGATCAGTGTTCTACCATTAGAACGTTATTGTGCAGTTATTGGTTTTAATATGCTCGATATTATCATTCTACCACAACTCTATTACGATACCACTGGCCGATCAATGATCGATCATTATAAATTAGCAGATTACGAACTTATAACAAAATGACAATGTGATCGTGTTGGAATGACGAATTTATAAAAATAGCAGACTTGGGCCCCAGGTCTTGTGCCTGGTGGGCTACTCTACCCAAAGGTTGTAGACGGGTTCTATATATACAAATTGTTAGAAACCTAAGTACAAGAGGAGAAAAAAGTCGACTAAGCGATGAACAGATAGAGAAACAAAGGCTGCAGAAGTTCACCAGGATGTCAAACAGTTGAAAGGTGAATCATAACTGCACTTTCAGAAATCACTAAGATCATGACTTTTCTATTAAAAGTGTTACTACGAAGAAGAAGATCCATATACAATGTGTAGACGAGTATACATTAGTCAACCAGCTTGATGCATCAAATCATTGATAATACTAAGAGTCTGCTAGCTGATTTAGTACATCTAATGTAGTGAAATAGGACAGCAGTAGAGGGGGATCCAATTATTCATATTTCGAATAACAATATTGTAAAACTATATCTAAGTAGGTACAAAGTTATTTTTAGTATATTGCAAACCAGATAGTAGTCTCTTCATGATCATTAATAGGACTAATGATTCACCAAGTGTTTTTGTTCGTTACTTGGTCTCACATTACAGCGTTTACCAGTTCCTTTTCTATACTAAACATAACGTTGTAAATGCATTATTCCTTTTACTAATAAACGTGCATATTAAGAAAACTAAAATGAATTCCTTTTTTGGACAAGTTCGTTTCTTACATGACCATTACAACTCCTGAAAGTCTCAACGTGTTTTTGGTGTCCGCTTCAGATTTTGATTTCTAAATGTTGTGTAGTAGACAAAAATTATGCAGTGGCAGGATCAACACAAAATCGGAGTCAATTAGTAAGAGAATAATAGTTTTAAAATAGTGTTTATCATCCGCTCGGGGAAGAAGCTACTCCATCGCCAACCTCTTCTTGACGTGACCATTTGCAATTCCTTTGTCATCCCTTGGCAACTTCCTCCTTCTTGGAGGAACGCGGTCGGAAGTTTTTGAATGCATGGGTGTCATTTCATTATCATTCACTTCAGTTAATTCCTTGACCTCCATAGGAACCCATCCAGCTCCACTATGATGCATCCATAAGTATTTTCCTCTAAGCGCAACATCGTTTTTAAAGTCGAAGTTATATTTTTCTGTCATTTTCAGCCTGAGTTCCTCTTGTTGTTCTTTTATTTTGTTTCTATAGTTTTCTGTCGCTGCTTCATCGACTTCTCCAAAGTCGAGACGTCTGACCACTTTGTGGTTTAGCGGGATTCTTCTTTCGATGGACATTTTTCTTTGGTTCATTGAGGTAGTCTGTGAAAGAGGAAAAAAAATTGGTGAATTAAAAAAATAATGTACATATAATCTGTTTACTACATCGACTTAGGGGTCTTTAAGTCAAAAGTGAATAGAGTTACTTCAGGGCAAGTGTGCTCCATCATCAGACACATCATCGCTTACCATCAAGTGAGATAGTGGTTCAACATGAGCCTATCCATAATAAAAAAAATCGGCTAAGTGCGAGTCGAATTTGCGCACGAAGGGTTCCATAGCTTCTGTGGCAAAAAACAGCAAAAAAAACACGGTTATTCTATGGGAGCCCCCTTAAATATTTATTTTATTCTGTTTTTTTTTTTGTATTTTTATTATAGCGGCAATAGAAAAAACATTCTCTGTGAAAATTTGAACTATTTAACCATCACGGTTCATGAGATACAGTCTGGTGCAGACGGACAGACAGACAGAAAGACGGACAACGGAATCTTAGTAATAGGGTCCCGTTACCTTTGGGTACGAAACTCTAAAAAGAAGAATTTTACCATTTGCTGGTTTACCCACTACGACCACCATATTGAAAATAAGTAAGTGCGCAAGCAATATTGGAACCGTTACTTTGCATTGCAGCAAAGTATTTTGAAATCGACCGCACTAACATTGCGCGGTGCATTCTAATTTGTTTAGCATACAATCTCAAAATTGTCTGGTGCTAACAGCAAATTCTTTAAATAGTTCACCGGCACTTTGTAAACGAAAACATCTTTATTTTGATTGGAGTTTTTTTTGTCCATCAAAATATAAACTTATAGTATAAAGAAAAATAGTTTGTTGGATTCTTTATAAAGTTATATCGGTAAATACAGTACTGGTTAAGAAAATTCTTTTATTGATAGGAAATTAGAAAGCGACACTATCATCGAGTGGTAGCTACAGAAAATTCACAGTTTCAAAAGGATTCGCCACGGGAGTGACAATTAGTATATTTGAAGATACAATGATCGCGGCTGAAATAAACGCAGATATTATATTATTTTTTAAAGTTGTCAAAAAAATAATAATAAATAACAATAAGAATTTCATGTCAATTTGATTAAATTCATAACATTTACCAAAAAACAATATTTATAGTAACAATACAATCTATGAGGACTGGGTTTTATTTGAAACAAAATTGTCAAATTAACCATGCAATGTAGAACGTCATTCCTATTGGCTTTACATAATTACATATGTGCTTATTGATTAAATAAGATAAATGAGTAGTGCAACTATCATTACAAAACTTACGTCAGAGTGAGATCACCAATATACTTGTGTATGAAAACATTTGCAACATAACGATGCATCTTAGAAATATGCAATGGTGTATTATTTAGAGTGTGAGGAAATCGTTTCAAAAGTGAGGTAAAATCACGTCCAGAATCTATATAATATTGGTCTTTTGCATCCACACTGTTTATATATGGAGCATTACATGTCTGCCCATGGATATTGTCCATAGGTAGAAATTGAAGGCGAAGTATAGTGGGCGGCGGTCGCCTCCTTCTGCGAAGCAGAAATGCTAGCTAAGGAGGCGGCCGCATGCGCACGGGAACGGCCCTTACTCCCCAGCTACCAGGATCCCAAACCTGATTTCTAGCCACCGTAGACATGGGCTGGTACTTGACGGCGAGCTATCCATTGCTCACTGTGCGGCCGTCCAATAACCATCCGGACCGAGGCCGAGTCGTCGATGACGCGTTTTGTTCCACGTGCGCCTCAAGGAAATATGTCAGCAAAACCGTAGGGCCCCAACAGGGTCTAAGCCCACGCCCTCCCGCCCCGCCTTAAAGAGAGACAAGTCATCAGATGATTTCCCACATCAAAAAAAGATACAAATAGAATTGAATAGAGATTGTACACCAAAACAATAACAAAACTCTAACACAGACATAAAACTCAAATTACCATTACTAAACTTCCAACAAAAGAATAAACACAATAATAGTAGTTCTCCGAGATTCCTGTACGCAGTCCGGTAGTCTCTGCAATTTTAAAGCTGTTAAAAAGTTATGTCTCGTAGACAAAGCTAAAGAAAATACACTACGAACAGCTTCTAAAGTGCAGAAACCCGTTAAGAAACTGGTTTGTCAAAAACAGAAGGAAGCAAACAGACAGACAAACAAACAAACGTTGCATAAGGTGCTAAACGTCAGGTTGGTAGAGGTGTACATTGTGCTTCCTACAAGCAATTCGCGGGTGCAGTTAACGGTGCCACCTAATTAGCAAGTACGCGCGAGTTTGTATGCGCAAAGGGCTGGCTTAAGTACGCAGAAATTTATTTTAAAAGACAGTTTACAACAGGCTTGTATTGGAATAGCTAATGATTGAGTTAGGGTCTAAACAGACGGACCGCATTTCAACTGCAATCCAACCGCAAATTGCAGTTTAAGTGCAGTTTGAATGCTATTGACACGACTGCAATAGAACTCTCTGAACTGCAATAGAACTTACTGTCGTAGTGATGCGACTGAATGAAGAGTATAAGCATAGATATGCAGCCTTTTAATGTTACTACTGCTGGGACTCAGGCCTCCTCTCTAGGAGCAGGAATGGGCCGTAGGCCACGGGCCCAGTGTGGATTGATGGATATGCAGGTTTCCTCACGATGTTTTCCTTCATTCGTTTAAGAGCATTAGTAATGTAATTAATTACACAAAGTAATGCGCCTGGCTGGCTTTTAACCCATGACAGGTCTTACGTAAGTCTGGGCCGATACCACGAGGCCACTTCTGCTCTGCATACTTCTATGTGATAGACAAAAGGTTATGTATGTGAAGAGCTACCTATATGAAAAGAGATAGATCAAAGAAAGATGAATAGATTCGTTGAAAGACGACACGGGTAGGAAAGATTTGAGTTATGTGATGGGCTTCAAGCCATCTAGAATCTAGATGGCTTGAAGCAAGAATCTAGAATAAGGTGATAATCACACAATAAATTAAACTGGTCGAGAAAGGCCACAGAATAAGCAAGCTGCTGACAATGAGCTGACTACTATTAGCCATCAAACTGATGAACGATGAAGAAAACGTCTGTCCCAATACAGACGTTTTCTTGATTGCAGATTCCAAAAATAAGGAAACTCTCTTTAGGCCAAGCAGAGCTAGGACCATCGCAAGGTACTCGAGCATAGCTGATGATCTAGGAGTAGATAAGTGGCGCGATTTTAAGGAGCTTATGTCCAGTTGTGGACCGCGCTGTGAGTATAATAAATTAGCACAGTAAGCAACATATTTTTTTTTTCTTAATATTAATAAAATCGTATATTTTTATTGTGTTATTATTTGATATTGTATTATTGTCCTGTCTCTTTAGCTTTTTAACCGACTTCGAAAAGGAGGAGGTTCTATGTTCGGCTGAATGTATGTTTTTCTATTTACGTTTCCGTACTTGAGGCAGCCCTGACAGACAGTAGCCAGTGTTTTGGCTGCGCAAGCGTTGACTCGCTAAACTGTCGTGTTAACGAACGCTTAATTAGTGAATAGATATACCCATATTATCTTACTTACACTGCACAGAGTAAATACAGCATTTATTTGGTTTGAAAAAGTTTAACTTTTATTTAGAGTATTACTGTCCATTCTAGGTTGTCTGGAAGAAATCGCCGAGTGCAAATAAGGCCGCCAATTGTTTGTTTTTTTTTTTATTATAAGGTTTCAGTTTGTAAATTAGTAGTCTTGGTATGCAATAAAGTATATATAAATAAATAAATAGAGTTCTATTTTTTTTCACTTTTGGAAGCTATAAAAGATTTCGTATCCAACGGTTGCCAAGTGCCAATATGATCCTATTACTAAATCTCCGCTGTTCGTCCGTCTGTCAGTGAGTCATAAACCGTAAGAGGTAGAGAGTTGAAAAGTCACAGAATGTGTCTATTTTCGCAACAACAACAAATAAAAAAAAAGAAACGTTATTTTGTTTGATTTTAATATTGTAGTATGGAGCCCATCGTGTACAAATCTGACTCGCATTCAGCCACTTCTTTTTAAAGTTTCCAAAAAAAAAAATTCCTATCTGCTACCTCACTGTATCAGTGCAATAATTTCACAATCATATCACACATCTTTCCATAACACCTTCAATCCACTTACACTTTCACACACAATCGATTCACAACGACAATGACCACGCTCGATGTTTACAAAACAAAATATCTCTCTACACATCGATCGGTTTACAAAACGGCCGGGCGATGACGGACAATACCCGGGAACGTAAACATTGGGCATAACCCGACGATAACGACCAAGGCGAGAACGGATATTATATGCTCAGCGAAATACTTCGTGGCTTCCTCTGCGAATGATTTTGAGCAGCTTCTTAGGCGGGCAATGTTGAAAGGTAACCAGTTAAAGTGGGTAGGAACGTTGAGAGCACTGCCCCCTTGGTAGTAAAGATGAGATGGAAATACAAAATGGAGGAGGAATCAGGATTTTTGTGTAAACAAGTTTGAATTTAAAATGTATATATCAACCAATCTCAGGAAATGACGATGCAGATGCCAATGCAACAGAAAAATATCCCACACACACACAAACTCCTACTAGTGTAAGAAGGACATAAATAAGCTCAATTTAGTTAGTAACGATATGAGATTCTCTGAATTTAAAGTAAAGAAGCATTCAACAAATAAACTCATGACTCAATTCACCGCTTCCCACAAGATGGCGTAAGATTCCACACTAATAAATCAGGAATGCATACGTGCACCAATAAATCAGGAACGTCACTCTCAGATGACTAACCCACATGCCAACCGGAGGTCGTCATGATCCCCCCTGTGTATCAGGGAACCTGGAATGGTCATTTTCCGCCGGATCCCGGGGGAATGCGAGAGAGGAAATGCCCAAATCCTGGGTCGGTGCAGGCGGTTAAAAAAGGAAACAATCATCAAATCAAATCTGTGTAACTGTTCTGCTCGGGGTGAATTTATGAACCACGAATAGCTTAAAACCACGGAAGATGCAATTTGAATGATCGCAAACTTTGTGGATGCTACGGAAGACAGATATTGATTCTATTATGTATATTTTGGAGTTCGTTCCAAAACACAAATAGCAGACGTAGGTAAGTC
Source organism: Mythimna ferrago (assembly GCA_910589285.2). Classification (NCBI taxonomy): domain Eukaryota; kingdom Metazoa; phylum Arthropoda; class Insecta; order Lepidoptera; family Noctuidae; genus Mythimna; species Mythimna ferrago. Next base: position 12,604,696 of record OU342676.1, on the reverse strand, counting down.
AGTCACCAAACTAAAATGAAACTGGACAGACCATATCTGTTGCTTATCACAAAATTGGGCGAATAGGTACCGGCGACGCAGCAGGCTCAGAAGGAGCTGGCGTGATGAGTTGAATTCTTATCTAAAGAGCTAACCAGATGTAGCTAAGGACAGAGAAAAGTTGACGAAAGGATAGGAGGTCCTTGCCCTGTCATGGGACACAAGGCACATAAATAATAATACATTATTTTTGAGGATATAACTGTAAAGAGGTGCTCAAGAAAAGATTATCCCATACTCTAACCATGGTTCAGTAACGGGTCTTTAAAGTTTGTTCGCGGAAGAAGTCGAAAGCATCTGCTAAAAATCTTTCATATTCTTAGAAAAAATAATCTAGAGGTACGCAAAACATGATAAATTTTGTAACTATACCTATATATATAACTATACCTATAAATACGAGATTTACAGATGCATGTCCAAATGCAATTAACATTAAAGCTACCGATGCCGGATAGCTGAATGATCAAGTGTCAACGACCCCAATCAACGAAACGTTTCAACATCGTACATTGACAGCAATGACCAAAACCAGAATACTCAATATAACTGCATCTTCTTCCCAAAATAAACCTAACAATTCATCTAGCTTCAAGCTAGTTAGCAACAATACAGTTTGACCTACATTTCCGTCTATATTTAGCTGCGATACTGAATGACAGATGTGCGAGAGACACAATTGAATGCGTACGCGCATCTCAAAAGATCGAGCGGTCAGGACTGATTTATTACATTTGCATGTTGTTAGGAGGTAAATTGTGTTGTTGTGATGTTTGAGTCTTGTTTTTAAGTTATCGTGTTTAAGTATCTCTTTCATTGCATTATTGTTAAAACAGATTTTACCTTTTTTGGTAAGGCTACTCTTGGTTTCCCCAAAAGCCTAATAATTACTGTTCTTTCTTAATCTGCCTAGCCTGCTTTCAGTATGTAGCGGATTACCAGCAGTGGTCTAGCTAGATGACCAAGGGCCCTGAGGCAAAAACAAACTGGGTCCCTAAATTGCTCAGGCTTTATATACGCTGCTTTATCTTTCATATAAATACCAAGTTATAAGAAGATTTATCATTAACATGCACTCTCAATGATATGAGAACATAGTTGTCGTTAATATGATCGCCAACGATATCTTCCAGAGCTTAATTACCGAATCTTCATGAGTAGGCTTTTCAACCAATACTGCAGTGGTCACATTATTTGACACATCAACAGAAACATTTTTTGTAAAATTTTTCGTTCACTCAGTAAGCGGTATTTTAATCAGGTTTTGGGAGCCCCCCAAACTTGAGGGCCTCGGGGCACTACCCCGCCTAGCCCCTTAGTAGCTACGCTACTGAGTACCAGTCGCAGTTACATGAGTGCAGTGGCAGTTACATCAAGCGACTAACTAACTGAGCTGCATAACCCAGAAATTGGATCGTTACCCATGTCACGCTGATCCGCTCCCAAACAAATGAGGATTATTTTTTAAGAAGGGTAAATGTGCAATGATTTCTCTCGCGAAGCAGGAGCATTATCAAGCTTTTACTGATTAAAACCACACCTATATTCTTTGCCAAGCGTTCCAGGACCTAGGACTTTCAACCCATGGCCCCAGTAGGCTTCGATACTGCTGGGCCCCTATGGTTCTGTCGTCGGACTCGGGCTTGGTCCGGACGGTAACGGGACGGCCAGAAGGCGAGGTACCCATTGCTCATCGTCCGCAAGCCCACGCCTATGGTGGCAAATAAAACAGGATAAGGGTCAGCCTTTATAATGATGATGTAGTGAAAACAGAAGCTAGCTTTGACTACACTAGTGTGTCAATGTTCCTAAGGTAGGTGGAATAACGGTCATTGACCCTTCTACAATTCTTGATATTCTTCATTTCAAAAACGGAATTAAAGACATAAAGCCGTCTTGAATTGACATCTATCGTGATCTTGTACCTTTTCTGAAAAAACAGTTAATTGATGTTTTTTGGGGTACCTTCGATAAATTGGAGAAATTAGGAAAAGGTCAATGTACTTTATTTTAAGTTTATCTGGCGCCTTGTTTATACATATTGAACTTATCTTCACAAGTTCGTCCTCAATCCTCGCTAATCAGAACGCACCTTTACCCCACGAAGTAGGTTACAGATAATCTGCCAGTCTACGGTTACAAAATGTGTTTCACGCTAACCCGCCTGTCACAATCAGCGTCTGTCTGTCTGTAGTGTATGTCGTAACGACTGAATATGAATATTCCAACTGTTTAAATAGTCCTAATTTCTATGCTGGGTTGCCTCATTTCTCACAAAAAAACTGGGCAAGTGCGAGTCGGACTCGCGGACTGAGGGTTCCGTACAAACTTACCTATGAAAACAGTCGAATTCCGATTTTTTTTTTAATGGTTTAATTAATAATTTACCCTTTTCACGTTTTTTCCTATACTTGTGCTCTTATTGACCTTGCTTCATACCAGATTTCAGAATTCTAGGTCAGCGTGAAGCACCCTATGAATTTTGATTCCCTTGAGAAGTATCTAAACGAAAAACACGTTTTTTGCGACCTAAATGACTGTATCTTTTTTTTCGACAACTCAGTAGTTTGATTATACAGCTTCAAGAGACCGCAAACTTGAATATGGTTATAATTTGAACTCGATACCACGACGCGTTCCCGAGATAAAGGATCTTGACAGAAAGATACACAGACGGACGGACAACAAAGTGATCTTGTAAGAGTTCTGTTTTTTCTTTTTGAGGTAGAGAACCCTAAAAATAAACACAAAAATGTCCAATTAGGCAGTAAACAGACATACTGACCTATAGGTGTATTGTATCAGCAGCTATATTTAGTGTTTCTATCTGTTAGGTACGAATAGGTTTACCGTCACAGATAGCGTCACACTACACAAACGCCGTCACTCTGTCTGTCCGTATGAGCCTATTGTTAGATATTACATCGCGTATATTTGAACAGGCCGGTGATTCATTCCACTTACGCTTTTCACTTGTGTCGTTTACACCTTTTTTATTTGACAACAATGTCTATGAAGCTGGAAAGTTGTTTAGATCGAGTTTAGGTTAGTGCGATTGTATTATCTTTATCGTCCAGAGTAGTTTTGTTGTATATTTTTTGCAATTCTGTTTCAAGAATTTAAAATATACTTTTTAGTTACCTATTCATTTGGTGATTTCCAATAAAGGATACACAGATACAATGTTATATTAAGGTCTTGTAAATATTCGGGATTGGCCGAAAAAAATCTTTTTTTTTTTTAATGTAAACTGCTATCCCACCTGATGGTAAGCAGTGATACAATCGTTGATGGTGAAGCGAACTAGTTTATTAAGAACCTAGTCAGTCTAGCCTGAAGACACCTAAATTAAATCAGACAAAAAGACAGCAGCAGGCAAATAGTTCCAGTCCTTCGATGAAGTGGTATAAACATCATATTTTTGATTATCTCCAAAGAGGAACTGACTCCTGAGATACAAGTATTTATTTTACTTAGTTTAGGAGTCAATGAATATTTTTATTTTATTTATATTGATCACTGTTTGTCGATCGTGTATGGAGTACTGCTCTCATCTTTGGGATGGGTCAGCCAAATACCAGCTGGATGCACTAGAGTCTATTGAAAAGCGTGCCAAGAAGATCATAGGCAATGATGCTCTTGTGAAGTCAAAACTCCAAAGTCTTGAGCATCGACGCCGAGTTGCTAGCCTGTCTGTTTTCTATCGTTTGCACTTCGGGAAGTGTGCACTAGAGTTACACAATTTAATTCCGCCAAGTCCGTTCCATCATCGGACCATAAGACGTACGGCGTTGCGCCACCGGTACATGGTGGACATCCCACCTATACGTACAAAGCGTTTTGGGAGTACATTCATTATGCGTACAGCTAAGGAATGGAATTCCCTGCCGGAGTCTGTGTTTCCTGATAGCTATAACCTAGGGGTCTTTAAGTCAAGAGTGAATAGATTGCTTCTAGGCAAGCGTGCTCCATCGTCGGCCACATCATCGCTTATCATCAGGTGAGATTGTGGTCAAACGCGAGCCTATCAATTATAAAAAAAAAAAAAAAAACTATTGTATCTGCTCATGTCATTATATACTGTTACTGTGTGTGTTACATGTACAAAATAAAAATTATTATTATTATTAAAAACAAAAAAAAAGTATTTGCGTTCTAGCGCCACAGTAATTCTTTCAATCGTTACCGCTATCAAAACTGATAGTGAGAATGATTTATGACATGACAAAGGGGTGTTATCTATTAAAACCCCGATGTTTGCCAAAATATTTTTTTAAATAAAAAAACGGTCATCTTTTTCTGATAATTTCTACATATGAAAGTCAATGGCGCCATTTATTATTTGTTTTTTTTTTGCTAGGGTGATTATTATTGTTTATTTTAAAAAGTACAAACACGGCAAATGTGCTACTATACACCCATATGTGTGTGAAAAGTAAACATTATTATTTTAGCTATACAGCTATAGAACACGGAATAGCTAAACACGGAGACATCATTGGCATACGTGACCATTTATATGAATACTAGCGGTCACAAAAGACGTTATCCTGCCCGAAAGCTGCCCATTAGTCAGAAAAAAAAATTGAAAACCCGATTGTAGCGCCACCTACCGGGTTCAATTTTATTACCAAACCATCCAGAGCATATAAACACAAAATTACTTTCAAATCAGTCAAACCATACAAGAGGGAATTAGGTGACAAAAACACGTTCAGAAAAATTATCTGTATTTGTATATGTATATCTAAAGATACGGTGACAACCACGTTAAAAATGGCGCCAGTGACAGAAAACTTGAAAGGGAATCGTTTATCTTCGCAAACCATGTGAAGAGGATGGATGAAACGCATGTTGCTAAAAGAGTTTTGAGGAATTTAAATCTGGATAGATTGAAAGAGAAGTCTAAAGGAAAATGGATGAGTTGGTGAGAAGTGTTATGAATCAAAAGTCAAAAGTCAAAATCATTTATTTCAAATAGACCATTTGCTTTGCACTTTTGAATAGTCAAATATCGGTCAGTCCAAGAAAAATGAATGAAAAAGATTGTCAAGGCAGAATACCAGAAGAACACAGTTTTGCGCTGATTCCAAATGATGTGGACACAACCCCTCGCCGAACACGCCCCAGGTGTCAAGAGTCGCAGAACGAACACCGTAGTTAACGAAGTTAGTAGGTAGCGGACGGCGAGCCATGTGTAACTCCTATAAGGATCAAACCCCGTTTGCCGGTGCGTTGTGTTCCACGTGCGTCTCAAAGAATGTCAGCAAAGTTGATGGTGCCAGTCAGAGTCAACACCTGCCAGCACTGTAGATAAAGGCAGGAAGATGATGATGATAAAGTTCCACCTACTGACTCATTAATAGTTTGCAGGTATTCAAAGCTTTGACAATGCTCTACCAGTGACCGTCGAGTTGTTTCCTTACTCTGTGACCCTATCAGTGTTATCTTTATCATCGCTATAATCCCCTATTGTAGCACTTTTCACACCTTTATAGGGCTAAACGATTGACATGTCAAGTGACGATTAGGAAATGATAGCACTTTTATACGCTTTTGTAGATATAACCGTCAAGTTCCCACATGTTAGATTATGCTCTTTATATGCCAAAGATATAACTTTAGTAGTCGTTTTTCTTTTAGGAATTTGTAAAGCAGTTAGAAAAAATATAAACAATTTATTTCCTTTCATAACTTAAGTCCTAAATCTAGTAGTACTTAACTGTAATTTTGGTCAAAAAGATCACTTCAACCACTAGAATCTAGTAATTAAAGTAATCCTACCAAAACTGCCTGTGTTAGGGCACTTTGCTCAGCTAAAGCTTAGAGTTACTTGCTGTACCAACAATTTTGTATCTTTAAATCCTAAGAAATTCAGTAATTTTACAAACAAAATAAGAATTTTACGTTTATAGTTACGTTTTTAGATAACAGATAAAACAAATTATATAGTGATTGGTTGTTTTTGTAGAATATTCTAATGAACTGAAGGAACCCCTAAAATAACATTACCGTTTGGTAAATGTAACTAATCGGTTTGGTCTGTCGGAAACTGAAAAAAAAAAAAATCATATTATTGAATACGACTTTTTTTTGAGGTGTGAAGTCATCCAATTACTTCTTCTACTCTACGGTGGAGTTGAAGTGTACCCCTTATTTTTCTGACTAAAACTACATCTGTGTCTTTCAGTTGTTTTTTTCGTTCTAGGACCATCAGTGTCCTTTTCAGAAATTCTCCGTGGCCCTGGCGGGCGTCGGCTCTTGATCAACAAACTACTTACTTTGCAGATACGCATCGCACAAACAACATTCGATAAATTCCCGACACTTACAACAACATCCTCTCTTCGACCTTTCCTTTTCATTCCCTATCTTATAAACAAACGCACCCCGAACGGAAACCAGCTCGCTATCCATCTCCAGAGTAAGTGCGTTTCATCCATATTCATGAAGGGCTCCACAGAGGTCCCTATCGAAGATCTTCACGCGTTCCACTCCCTGCGTTTGCGCACCCGAAAGGATTTAATGACTACAAACTAATTTTTATGTTGGTAGTACAAATAGTTTTATTTGAACCTATTGTTTGAGGTTGGAGTGAGAAATTGATTGTGTCAATCTGATAAGACACAGTTTTGTAAGGTTTCGTCAAGTGAGTAGAGAGATTGGTGATGAGAGACGAAGATGAATGTTAAAATGGAAGTCTAACAAGGAGACACAAGAAATGTAAAGAACCTAAAAATCTAATAACAATTATAAGGCGAAATCTATATGAAAATTAGACCATGGTCATGATCTACTTACAAAATTTTGCAAAAGTTAGCAAAAAAGCCGTTGCTGAAGACGATGCAGCTACAACAAAGATATTGTATCTTTGAGAAAGATGAAAAACTTCATGCCTCAAATCCAGACAAACAGCTAGACAATCTAGTTTCTGCAAACAAATCGAAAGGAAGAGTGTACACGTCCCTTCACCCACAACGTGTAACCTACATCATAACAGATCTAATCACACGATCGTCTAGACGCTGTAATTACCGTGGATGTTAATAAATCATGGATGATCGTGTATGGTAAGGTTATTAGACGATTTTTTGTTAAGGATAACACGTTAATATTTACTATGTCACAGTCTGGGGATCTTGAAGGGAAAGTGGACAGGGTTGGCGTGAAGAAGCATTCGACCAATTTGATGATGGTGTAAAAATTAAAGAATCAGATTAAATCGATAGAAGGAAGGCAATTAAGTATAGTATTGATGATGATATTGTTGCCTTAAGTTGCGTTTTAGTTAAATTTATTTTTAGATAGATAAATATTTTTTTAATCAAACAAGACCAATCGTAATCACATTTTCAAATCTGTCCTTAATTGAAACAAAGTATTACAATTTTATTTATTGACTTAGACTTTCTTCGTTGACTTTCGAGCCAGGTTTTAGCTTTCTATCTGTTTCACTTAAAATTGAGTTGTATTTGTATTATACCAAACATAGCTTTTGATACCTTCAACAATCAACATTTCATCAACCAAATCATTATTTTCTTAGAAACGGCAACTTCGTCTGTTTCAACATTGGCATCTAGATCACCATCTTGACTATCCTTTTCAACATTGGCATCTAAATCTCCATCTTTACTATCCCTGCCAACCCTGATCTGCCAGAGCGTGTGAGGACATAAAAATGTAACGTATTATGGCATCACCTCGTTTTGTTAAACGTACTTTTACTATTGAAACCCGCAGTCGAAAGTTATGGCGCTGTTAGCTAGATTGCCGTCAGTAACATCACGTTATTCTCCTCATTCGTTTTATTGTCAGATAAATGTGGGACTTGGGGGAATTTTAATCGGGAAAGTGAATTTGATGGAATATTTTTTATTGGAAAGGATTTGGATTTATCTACCATTCATGTAGAATGATTGGAAATTGGATACGATAAAATAAATTTGGATAAGGTGGACAGATTACCTAGTGAGGGTCGCTGGATTGGAAAGAATCCAATGGATGTGAGACTCACAGGATCGGTCGTTATGGCTACACTTGGGGGAGACCTTTGTCCAATAGTGGACTCTATCGGTTAAAATGATGATGATTAAATTTGGGAGGAAGTAGGTAAGACGTGAAGTCGGATGTTCTGAAAATAGAGCATATACCTATATATGTATGCCCTCTTATGCAGCCGTGGCCCATAATTAACAAGCTTGACGATAGATTAGGATGAGTAACGCAATGGTAGAAAAAGCTTGTGAATCAACATGTTCCTGAAACCAATAGTTTACAAAATGTCACAAGGGATCGCGCGGAAGCGTTCTAAATTTAAAACGTGGGGTGCGCAAGAATCGTAATTGTATTGCGCACGCGCCGCACGGATGCAAAATGGCGGCTCAACGAACCGCTTCCGTTTGGGAACCCTGACAAGTGCATCCGAAATTGATACTTTGACAATTTGACCGGTTATTCTTCTTTTTTGGATTGTGTTACAGCAGTTGGCACCTTGAGAACGGGAAAAGGCTGTTTGGTGTTATTATTATGTAGATATGCAAGTGTTTTCAGACGGTGGAAGGATGACCGTTAGCTCTAGAAGTCTAAACAAAGTGTAGTTGCGTGATAACAATTGTCGAAATATTTGGGATGGACTATTTTGATAACACGTGTCAGTCTCATACAGTTTTAATTTCTTGGGAATCGTTATCACTGATAGAATGTTCCTTAATCTAAGACATCTGATGAATCGTGGGATGTTGCTGGGCATTAGATGTGAGAACCAAGGACCAGTTGATGTGGTTACTCCTGAGACAGAGCTGTCTACCAATGGATGTCTTTCAGTAATAATGATAACTAGGACTATAAGATAGAAGAGAAGGTAAAATATGATTGTGTTGTGTATTTGAATCGGGTTTGGCTGCAAGCAGATTTCATTACTGTTAGGAAGGGCTGGGCAGAATTGTGTCTTTCAATTGTGTTCTAAATTGCAACATTTTATATTGGCATTAGCAAAACATTAAAGATGGGCCAATCGTTTTTCAATAACGCACTACAATAATAAGCAACGAGCGACGGGATCTGCCATCGGTAAAATTTACCCAATTTTCTCTAAATTACTTAGAAACATCAATTACTAAGAATTTAAAAACACTTAAACAATCAACTTTGATTTATTAAACACCTACATAAAACATATCATAAAATCATTGGAACAGAAAAGAGAAATCGTTTTGATACAAATTACAGATAATCTAATACCATTGTTTTCCAAATTATCATATTGTTTGAAGCCGTTGCAACAGAACAAAGAATTTAACTATGGCCAATATATTTTGACACCCAAGGGCCTTCTTGTCCTGCCTGCTAGTATTTAATACTTCGATAATCCGACCGATTTTAATGTACTGAAAAGATGAAAATTGTTAATTGATTGATAAAATGGAAATCAGACGGCCTTTCGGCTGTAATAATTATTTTAATGATTTCCGGATGAAGCTAATGGTGGATATGGTAAATGCTATATTTTTGCAATAAAAGTTCTACATCGATTCACAATTGACCGAGAAAGCGGTGGAAAGATACATAAAAAAAACTAAAAACCAACGAAAATAAAATACATACAGCCAAACGTATAACCTCTTCTTTTTGAAGTCGAAGTTTTAGTGGGAAAAAAAATCAAACAGTGTGATCTTTTATAGTAAAATCTATGCTAAAATTTGAAAAAAAATGAAAATTTTCATTAATGTGGGTATTTCAGTGTATCTATCTCATAGAAAATTCTTCTTAGAGTTGCAAAAACAGCTGAAAAGGATGAAGCCAGATGCAGCATGGGACCTCCTGTAACATTTTTTTTTAAACTCTCTCTCTTTACAAAATCTCGAAGAAAACCAAACTAGTTCAAAGTGTCAAGATACACTGGGCCACCCAATGAAATATTTATAGGTTTGGCCCAAACGATATTATCAGTAGAGTAGGTAGGTCTTTATTCACGATTGAGATAAAGATAAAGTATCTATTATGTATAAGAATCTACAGATACTTCAAGTTTTAGGTGAATGACCTACAAATATGCTGGATCGTCTTGCAACATTTTATCAAGGATAACTGTGTCAGTATGGATCATATCATTGAGAGTAAATATTGTGACAAATCAATGTTGAAAACTGATTGCAATCATTTTCGCTAAAATCTCTTCAATCAATATATTTTGTGACTTGTGAGAGGCCAACTGTGTTCCGAAATCTTACCGAAACGGTTTTTGCATCAAAATATTGTTCTATGGTTATAGAAGCCTAGTTTTAAATCTGCTTCTAATATTTTTGTAGTTACTCGTAGTGTTTGGATTTTAGCGAATTTCATAGAAGTAAGTACTAATTAATTACTTATTCTTTGTCTATCTGCTGAAATATTATATTTACTCTGTAACTCACAAGCATTATCATCATCTTCCTGCCCTTATCCCGTGTTATTTGTTGTCGACGCAACACGTCTTTTTTTCTATTTTGTCCTGTCACCCATCGCGCTATCACTAACACCCTTTTCTTTCTTATCATTCCTCACATAATTCAACCATCTTTTCTTTGGTCTCCCTCTCCCTCTTGATCCACCCACATGTACTCATAACTTTTTTAGTAACATGTCACTCACAAGCAATTAGCAAAATTAAATCAGCTTCTAACATTGCAATGTCTGGATTTTAAAAATGTTTCATAAAAGTAAGTATTCATAAATTATTTGTTATATCATCCACAAGCATCATTATCTTCCTGCTCTTATCCCGTGTTACTTGTGGTCGGTGCAGCACGTTTTTTTCCTGTCTGGGTGACAAGACAGGAAAAAAAACGTGCTGCAATCCCATCGTGCTATCAATAACTCCATTTTATTTTATATCACTCCTCGCACAATCTAACCATCTTTTCTTTGGCCTGCCTCGCCCTCTCCATCCACTTATATATTATTACTCTTTTAGTACAATGTCACCCGCAAAATTATATGTGCAGTAGGTAAATAGTTTGCTTTGCTTATTTTATTTTCTATCTGTTGTCTATTATTTATTTTTATTTTTTTCTGAAGACAAGACAACCTGCCAGTAATTTCAAAATAACCTGTGTATCTTACTACAGTTCTGGCTACAGCAAAATATAATACACTTAAAATAATTCGTCTCAGTATTACTCAGAAAACTTAAATAAAACACAATACGGTGGCCATCGCAGTGTTCTAAATCCGCTGTAAAACCTGCGATCGTCTTTTTTGTTGTAAAAACGTTTAAAATTAGTATAAAACGAGGCAAACAAAGATCAAAAGCGGTGCTCAGCAGGGGAATATTGTAAATAGCTTGTTTTCAGCGCCTGCGCAACTGCGCACACCCGGTGCATCTCGTAAACTGCACTTTACTTACTCATTTAACTTGATTTTACTGCAACGCTTCTGTTGAAAATTGTTTAGTTTTGGAATACACATGGGACGGAATGAAGGACAAGCACAGTTATTGGTCGAAATTTTGATAATTTAATAAGTACGTCATGTTATTTGCGTGTTTGATTGCATTTTCAGACACAACTAAGAGTATGAAAAATATTGTTTGTTTGTTTACTAAATTATCTCTTTTTTCCCAACTCTTAAGCATGAAGAGATTAGTTTCTTTAGAAATAAGCATAACCTTTGTACCTATTTTTTCTGTTTCCTTCTACTTATCGTTTTATTCGTATATGTAATTCTTAATACGTTCTTTCTCTTCTCTGCTCTTTTAGTTACTTACTTCTAATTTCTAGGTTGTAAGAAGACTTTAAATATTATTGATAATAGTGTGTCTACTAAATGTTGTTCAACATTGTATTCCTCAACAAAACGTAGGGTTTGCTTTAGGGTTTTTTCCGATATCAAAGTACTAATATCTACTTTCAATAAGTCAATTAAAACTTAAAACTACATAAAATGATATAGTTTTAAAACTATAAGACCACCAACATGAATTAACGACATACGCAGTAAGGGTAAAATTACAACAAGCTTGCCCATCAAATGCATACAAACTAAGGTATTGAGCTATTTCTAGGACGGAATGATTACGCCAATTAAAACCGCACTCTGTAATAAGTCGAGAGTGCGTTCAAAACACCATTAATCATCATCTAAGTTTTGCATAAGACGGTGCAGCTAATTATGAGAACAGGCTTAATTAGGAGGACACGATGTTGTACTGTAATTTGTCAAAGTAAAAGTGCTTAAGAACAGGTTCGTAGCTGTCGCTAAATCAGCCGTATCAATGATACGGGGCTTCCGAGCTACAGGGGCCCCGACATGTGCCTTAATTTGGGGGCGATCGGCGGCGGAGACCTCTCGCTCCGGGCCTTGGTTGAGGCCATGGTCTGGAGCGCGGAGGAGTGGCAGGCGGTCGCCGACTTCTGCGAAGCAGTAATGCTCGCAAAGGAGGAGGCCGAACGCATCAGGCAACGGCGTCCTCGCCGCCGCCGCCGGGATTCTGATCACCGTAGGCGCGGGCTTGCGGACAGTGAGCAATGGGTAGCTCGCTGTCCGTCCGTCCGGTAACTGTCCGGACCAAGCACAAGTCGTCTACGGCGCGCACTGTTCCCGCGCGCCTCAAGGAGTTGTCAGCAACAGCAGGGACCCAGCCGGGTCGAAGCCTACTGGGGCCAGGGTTATCCGAAAGGGCGCTCGAGCCCCGGTATGAAGGCTAGAAGGAACGGGTAGGTCTTTTAGTCAGTAAGAGTCTGACACTATCTCCCGCTCCGCCCAAGAGCGGGGGATGTCATTGGATGATTTTTCCCACCATAAAAAAAATAAAAAAATGTGCCTTAATTCGTAATATGTTCATTCATCCAAAATCTTAAAACTGCCTTATTGATAGTAGGCAAGTAGTCAAGTAATAATATCTGTAGGACAGGCAGTTCTAATATGTATAGTTTTTAGCTCGCTCTGCTCGTTCTAGCTTTTTCTACGTAAGGCTATATTAAAAACTCTACCTATTCAAGTACCTGCAGAATGATCCAATAAACGAGATCATTTTCAATTCAAAGGCCTTTCAAGGCATTAATTCTATGCTAGTTACTTAGTAAAAAAAACTGCAAAAATATTTGATATGGGGCCCTTTAGAACTAGCTTCGCCACTGTGACAACACTTTGACAAATAATGAGATATCCGAAACAGAATGAAAAGTCCCATAAACCTCCCTTGATAAGGGAGGATCCTACGGCTAGACGGGTATTGTGTTTTAGACCGGGCCTCTACCCAATAGTTTTTTTTATGTATATCGTGGATGCGTTCACAAAAATGTAAACCCACAGACACTCAGACCCGGAACCAAATCTGTAGGCCTTACGAATTTTTGTTCCGAGCGGAAATCACTGGAGTGTGCAAGACCTCATCGAATAAAACACTGTCTAGGCATAAATTGGTAAATGCAAACATTTTTATCATTTCAGCCAAAGACGACCTTAGCTGAAGCAAAAATTTGAAGCTGGCTGAACGAACCAAGGATTTACACAACCAACGGATTCCACGAAACCCGCATCCAAGGATTTCTACGACCATCTCTGATTATAGAAACTAAGGGCGCTTTCAATTTATGCGTTTTTTGACGGTCTGCTGCCGTGCGGATGCGGTGCATGTGCGTTAGTCGTACTGCGAATTTGGTAATTTTTTTGACAAGCTAATGTTTTAAGTATTGATTTAACGGATATAGTCGTAGAATGATAATACAGTTCTGATGTAAAGAACTTAACTTTGACGAATATACGCGATCAATATTGGCGAATATATTCGCGTTGGCGAATAATGCACTGCTGCAATGCTGTGGCACAGTAAACGTGCGGTAGCGGAATCCTAATGGAGAAATGGGACTCAAAAACATTGGTAGTTTATTCGGCCCAGCGCTGCTCTCGTGAGGTGAGCAAATTATGATACAATATTTTCTCATACAAAAAGTTGATAAACAAGATTGCAAGTGTTGTGGCGAAAAAGTTTTAATTAATAGAATTTACTATGGCTGCTTGGCGTTTTGTGACAAATAATGACATATTTTTATTGCGCGTGATAAAAGGTACGCTTGTCTGGGCGCATCGGTCTCCATAGATTTTATATGGAAACTAGACTTGTAGAGCTACACTAGATCCACGCCACGCGACGTCGTTCTACATACAGACCAAGCGTGGTCCACGTCCGTCGGTCTAATGTAGTCCAAGCTTAAACGTTGTGTTAACAACAAATTGTAGACGTCATAGGACGTTGCTGGTCCAAATGCGTTAACTGAAGACAATCTCATTGATGACCCTACTATATCAGTCCAGACAGTTTCAGTCAATACCAAAGAAAACGAAAACAACACATTTCACCGCAAACCATCTTAACTGGCTTTAATCAATATTTATTAACACTCAGCCCAATACGTCAGAATCAATCGAAAAAGCTAAAAACCGCACGAAGCGCTCTTAATAACGACTTAACTGATAAATTGATGTTCAATTCCCTGCCATTACTTAATCGAAGAGCCGTGAATTAGTCTGCCCGCATATCTGTCTGTATGTCCCAACATCCCTCTAGAACAAATTGTCTCTAATATGTTATTAATTTACATACGAATGCTACTGGGTACCGGTTGAATAGTTCGTCATGCCACTTAGAAGAATCGTGGAAAAGTATTTTTGCCCGCATCTTTTTTGGGTGATTTTTAACGGTCTCTAAATTTATGGTGTATAACTATAGTGTTTGAGATATATATTTTTATGCTTTGTCTATATCACAAGCCGTTTCCTGCGGAATTGTTTGATTAGCTCGTTTTACAGGAATTATGGATTATTCTGGAATAACAATTAGCAAGTTACTCTCCTAGAGAGGAGGCCTGAGTCCCAACAGTAGGAACATTATAAGGCCGAATATGCTTTGCTAACAATTAGCATATATTATCAGACCACGAAGGAGATGGCGGGACGACCTGGATGGCTTTCTTAAGAATTGGAAGAAAAAAGCAAGGAACCGTGATCATTGGAAGGAGTGGAGGGAGGCCTTTGCCCAACAGTGGGACAACAATATAGGCTAGCTGTAATAATAATAATATATTATGAGACTTGACTTCAGCAGTACACATTTGAAAGATGATTTCAAGTATTTTATTTCACATAGACCTACATGGGCACTTATAAAACGTCAGAAGCTAGTGCACGGTTCCAAATTGGTTGTTTCAGGAGAAGAACCGGCAAGAAACACCATACTTACTCTTTTAAAAATAGTGGTTGATATCATAATCTTTCTTCCGATACAATTGCCATATTCTCCAAATATTTAGTCTATATGTCACCATGTGCCCCTTTTTAAATGGATGTGCATAGCCCGTTGACAAATCATTCTAATATATGAGATTAATAAATCCTGCCACAATCTTGTACCATCATATAAAACTGAGGACTAAAAATAGACAAGAACAGTTCCCACCGCAGCCATGGGGAGGCAGGATATGTAACTAAAAGCCAGCTATCCTCGTGAGAAATTACATAAAAACCATAATGAACGATTATTATCTACACGTCATCATCTGGATTGTAAATCATTTTAAACGTGTTGTACTGCATCTGTTTAAATAAATCTTTATTGTAATATGCTGCCGACGTTAATTACACAAATACATAATACCAATTTGTTTTTTATACATTTTCCGTATACATGTAACCGGCAAGGCAATGTATATAATTCGGTATTCTATACAATACCTAGGCAATGTATAGAATACCTAAAACATGTAGGTAATGCATGTTAAAAATATACTTTGCCTAGGTATTTTATACAATACCGAATGCACATCCGGTAATGTGTGTAAAAGACGAGAATACCGGTGACGTAATTTTAGGGCACCCCGACAAGGACACATTAGATTCTTTTTTTTATAACTACCCTAAAATAGAAGACTTACTTTAAACCCCGCAAACAGACATAGAACGTGAGTAATTGTAAGTTAATTACTTTGTTTCTTATAGCCAATGCAATCCCTAGAAATTGTATACATTACCTAGATTAAATACGTAATGGATTATAATATTCGTAATATTTCATACATTGCCTAAACATCCCAGGTATTCTACACATTGCCTAAGTATTTTATTGAATACTGAATTATGCAGATTGCCGGTAACATATATAATATAGTATATTATTATCACTCAATAGCAACCAGGATGACATAACTCAAAAAACATGATTTTACAGACGACCATTAATTATAAGTTTTGATATATTTATATATCCTCATAATCATTTTCCGTTAATTAAATGTTTTATGCATAAAATATGACGCAATTTATGACTTATCAATATATATATTTATTACCCATTGCAGTTGCTGCATATTATATTTTTCTATGTTTTAAATCATAAATCTCAATTTTTGAGTTATTTATTTATTTGTTATTATTTATTTATTATATTATTATTTAGTGTATATCACATCAACAAAAAAAAATACGGGTCAAACATTATTCAAAATAACTGTATAAAGATGAGTTATGTCTTCTTTGTCGAATATCCAAGTGAAAGTAACTCTGTCTATTAGTTACGCTTTCACGGTTAAATTACTGAACCGACTTTGATGAAATTTGATATGCAAGAAGCTTAAACTCCAAGGATGGACATTACATGGGACTAGCTGATGTCTGCGACTTGACAAGCACAGTGCAATTTAATCACCATTTTAAGAAAAAATAAATTTACCCTTAAATGTCGAAATACTTATAACATTTTGTAGGATACTTTTTTAGGCGGGAAATCATCCAATGACTTCCCCCGCTCTTGGGCGGAGCGTAAGGGCGTGTCAGACTTTTACTGACTAATAATACCTACTCCTGGTCCTACTTTGTTCCAGGGCCCCGGGACCCTACGATTTGCTGATATCTTCTTGAAACACTACGCGCCTCCGACGACTTGGGCTCGGTCCGTACGGTTGACAGACGACCGGACGGCTTGCTACTCATTGCTCACCGTCCGCAAGCCTACGCCTACAGTGCGAAGGTACTTCAGATTGTATTTAAAACTGTCATCAAACAAGGAAGTGTTCTAATAAAAGCACAATTTCATCCATTTCCACCTGCGTACCATGAAATATCCTGTTTATCAAACTAGAATCAACTACGAAATCGAGTTACAGTTTCCATAAACACAACATCAACAGGAAACAAGTAATTCTATATTAAGACGAATGCAATGTTTATTTATATCCAACTGGATAGGAAATTGTTATATGTAACATGATGCACACGTTGTCAGTCACACATCACACAGTACACATTTTATAAACAGTAATGCAAGTATGGTTTAAAAAATATTGTTTTTCGATTAAATAGGTCATCATCATCATCATTTCAGCCGATAGAAGTCCACTGTTGGACATAGGCCTCCCCCAAGTGTCATCACAAAAACGATGCTGTGCGTCTCGCATCCATTGGATTTCCGGAACATTTATCAGGTCATCGGTCTACCGTGTAGGAGGCCTTCCAACGCCGCATCTTCCGATACGTGGTCATCACTCTAAATTAAATACGTCATCGATACTTATTATATACGAGGCAGCACTAATTTTTAATTAGTACTAATACTTAGAAGGCTTATCAGAAAAGGTCTTGTTATTATTAGTTTCAATAAATAATATTCATAAACAGCAAAGTTATTAGCGTTTGTTTATATCCCAAAATGCCACTCAATTTATGGAAATCATGTACAGGCTATTTATTGATTATGAATGAATAAATGACGATCAAAATGGAAAAACACAGCGCATTTGGAACGCAACAATTTTGGAATTTCGTTTTTTTTTCTTTTGACTACAAAACTTTGATCAGTAACAAGTAGGGATACAATCCCTTTTTTACTAATTAAAAAATAGAGGTGTAATTGGGGCTAGCCGATGCCTGCGACTTGACAGCACAATGCAGTTTAATCACAATTTAAAAAAAAAAAACTTATATTTAAATGCCTAAATATACTGATAATATGAGTTTTCTTTTTAGAAAACATATTAAAAATTAATACATAATACCGTGAAATTACTTTTCTAAAATGTAATAAACGTTTTAGTACCCTCTCCAACATAAGGAAACCAACCCACTAGCTAGCATACCTAAGGACTTCAAACCCTATCATTTCGATTTAAATTCACTCAGACAAAAAGCTCAGAATGTGACATCGCGTCATACTTGTAACATAGTGCATCGACCCACCACTGAGTGCCACTGAGGACCACTGAGTGCCATAGACTGAGTTATTACTTAGGTAATGGCTAAATAAGAGGCTTAGGTGCACTAGACTTGGGTACCTACAGTACGCCATCATGATTTATCTGTAATCGATTTTTGGCCGTGTATTTTTTTTGTAATTTTCGGACCAATCTGCGACAAGTAGATATTAGATAGAAAATGATATAAGGAGAATGAATAGAAAGAATTGACTGTTGGTGTGGGTTATACTGAGTTATAAAGATCAGAAGGCTGAACTGGAATTGGTTACTGCGGGATTGTGGGGGAATAGAAAAGCCTTCTAACCCGCATTTAACTCATTGATTGATAGAAATCTTATTTAACTCCCAGAACTTTTTTTGTTATTGATAGGCTCGCGCTAAGTAAGCGATGATGGAGTCGACGGTGGATCACGGTTGCCTAGAAGTTACCTTGAATTTATTATTTTCATTTTTCATATCAGAAGCAAATAAAGTGAAGTTTTAGGTTGCATACCTGAATACCTGTAGTTTTATTGAGTGATTTAGGCTTTTTAATTTAGTAGGTATTGGTTCAAAAGTATGTCCAATTGAAGTACTTTTATTTAACCGACGCTTTTGTGGGAAACCATCCAATGACTTCTCTTGCTCTAGTGCGGAGCGTTACTGACTAAAACCCACTTCTATGATCCATCTTCGCCTTCACATTAGCAAGGCATTCTGATAACACTACTGTCGAAGTTAATTTAAAACCAAAAACTATTGATCGATTAACTTATTCACTCACATCTAAATCAAAATCAGCATACAATTTAATGTCCGTCGACTCCAAGCGATTGAATAGCCACCGAGCATTCAAGTCACACAAGCATTGATCAAATTGTTACGCTCTAGTGGGCGCAGTCCTTCACACAAGAGTGAATTGCTTTTTATAAAGACTAGTTTGTTGTCGCATCCAGTTGATATGTTGTATGAGACATAGTGATGTACCTTTGCAGTAAGATTATTACACTGTTGACCAGATTTTTCTGTTGTTATTTGTATCTCGTTGTGGTGTAGTTGTGAGTGTTTCCTGATTAGAATAAAGTTACCGATTTATTGAACTTGGTCAACACGAATACTGATGTCTTTTTTTAGGTGAGTAATCATCAAAAGACATCTCCCGCCCTTGGGCAGAGCGAAATGGCGCGAGGCCCGTCAGACTTTTACTGACTAAAATCCTGTTCATTCTTTGCCTCCGTACCAGGGCCCCTGGGTTCTCTTTCGCACAACCCATGGCCCCAGTAGGTTTCGACCCTGTCGGGCCCCTACGGTTTTGCTGACATCTTCTTGAGGCGCGCGCGGAACACTACGCGCCGTCGACGATTTGGGCTTGGCCCGGACGGTTACCGGACACAGACAGAGGAAACCAATAGATATGAGACCCACAGGACCGGATTGTAGCATTTGGGCGAGGTCTATATCCAGCAGTGGACATCTTTCAGCTATTTCAGCCAAATGATGATGATGAACCCCACGAAGGTAGAAGAGGCGAGGGCAAAGAAGAAAAAATATATTAAATATTACATTACAAGACAATTTTAAAAATAAAAAAATTATAGATTTGCAAATATGCGTTGTAATACATAGTATTTTCGTCACAAGT
Source organism: Mythimna ferrago (assembly GCA_910589285.2). NCBI lineage: Eukaryota > Metazoa > Arthropoda > Insecta > Lepidoptera > Noctuidae > Mythimna > Mythimna ferrago. The sequence goes on along the minus strand of OU342676.1, from coordinate 12,584,812 downwards.
GTGTTGAAAAACGTCGTATGATACACGTGAATATTGGTGATTACCGTCCTCGGCTCTCGTAAAGCTCCGAGCCGAAGTACAAACTGCAATTATTAGAACTTGTAAAAAGATTATTTTTAGCGACACGACACTAGTGCATTTTTAGTTAATTTCCCAGTACACTGAGGTCATATCGGTCAATTCTATTTTTCGTTCAGTTTCACTGAACTGCAAATGTCGGTATTTACTGTAATTAAGGATCCATTCATGACGGCAACAAAAATACAATTGAGTTTAAATTGGCACTGTACAACAAGTTTCACGACTATTTTGGCAAACTTGTCAAAAATATTTTAAGAAGGTTATTTTATTTTCATCACCACTGCAGACCTAGCCAAGATACAACCGTTTCGTTTCGATTCTCTTGCGTCGGACGCCTCAAGTCGGCCACGCCTCCGATTCCTTTGTTCTGACGTCATCTCAACGCTTAGTCACATGGTTAAAGTTATCGACATCGTTTTCGTTCATTTTACGTGATGCGCGCGCAACTGAAAATTTCTACAGATTTATTATATGTATAATAATTCGTTTATTTTTCTCACCACAATATCACAGCAATTACAAAACCAAAATAAAAACAAAAAAAAAAGACGTGTGGCACTCGGGGACTGCCGCGGCGCGGGCGATAGCATTTTTATCAACTTATGCAATTATAATTATTTATTTATTTTATTTATGCAGTGTTTTTTTCCTTTGTTTTTTTCTTTGATATTATTTTTTTTTTTTTTATATTCCACAACTATCACACAGCGCCGTCTAGTCCCAAGCTAAGCAGAGCTTGTGTTATGGGTACTAGACAACTGATAAACATACTTATATATTTCTAAATACATACATATTATAGATAAATTACACCCAGACACAGAACAAATGATCGTGCTCATCACACAAACATTTGTCCTGGGTGGGAATCGAACCCACGACCTCCGGCATAGCAGTCAGGGTCACTAACCACTAGACCAACAGGCCTGTCATAATGAAAGTGTTAAAGTGTAATTGAAGTTACACTTTCACACATTGAATTGAATTTTGATTGATTGTTCACTCATTTGTTTTCTTATCGGTCACCACGCTCAAAAAACAAATGAGTGGGGGGTGTTAGGTTATTTTCGTTACGAAATTTCTGGATTCGGTCTCCACGCTCAAGGCCCGCGATAGAAGCTACGCAATAGCTTAATAATTTGATTCATACTGTGGGAGACTGGTGCCTAAGCTAGGCTTTTGGCCTGTATTTCAGGTCACCAGGTCTTCCCCTCTTTCAATGGATGTGTTTACAATATTGCATATTCATTCATCTCTCTCAGATATGTTCTATACTAGTTTTGTAGGTATTGTGCTTTGATGTGCGTGTGTATTATGTGTATGTGTGCATGTTTGTGTGTTAATAAGATATAAAGTATAGATAAGTTTTGATATCTGTATATAACCTTTCCCCACATTCTGATTCTAATTCTTACCTATTCCTCTACATCTACAAATACAAAATTCTCTATCCAAACAAATCTCTCAAAAAAATCTATGTAAGTATAATAGGTAGGTATTCTATGATGACAACCAAGACATAAATTCCCCACAATATTTCCCACATTACAGGACATGATCCCAGCACATAACATCACTAGCCATAGAGAATGTCATCGCGGAAGTGCGGTCTGGCTGTCGGTTGCGACCACAGACTCGTTGGCACATGGTATCTATGGTTGACTACTGCATATATACGCTGCGCCTGCGCACCAGGGTTATTGGCTTGGCGTGTGAAACGACTGGCCATTGGCTAATAACTCGTCTGGTAGGTACATATTGATTATATGCGAGATTTATTTTCTTGTTAGTGATTGGAAATAATTAAAGGCTACAACGACTTTAAATTATAATTTTAAGTTGAACATCGCTTCTGTATGACTAGTTAATATTTTGAGATAAAAAATGTATGTTATACTAGATAATTTTCTTTATAATGGAGAAAATAATCTTAAGTCCAACGCGTGCGCGTGAAATTCAGCGAGAGTTATTTTTGCGACTAAAAGGAGATCGCCCACAGTTTCGGAAATAGGTATTATAATTTTAATTATTCCCAAAACAAAAAAACAAACAGTCCGACATTTTACTAAATGATTACATTTTTTATGTTAGATTTGTTTTATTATTGTGAACCGGATTTACCCAAAATGGTTTTTATATTATATTTGTAATCGGTATCTATATGAAAGAATTATCTTCTATTTTATTGAATTTTTTCTTGGCCCTGGAATGCAAAGGGCAACTGAATGAACACAGGTGGGTTTTCGTTGAGTAAAAGTCTGACTCTCTCTCTCGTCCTATCCAGAGCGAAGGAGTTATTTGACGATTACCCTACTCCGTCACAGCAAATGTTATTAACCAAGGGAATGGACATAGACACTCAACGCATGGCTACATAACCCCTATCAACTGTTCCCATCATATACTACCTACCACAATCAAAGCTGTCAACGGTTAAAAACCCATAAAAACGCGTCAGAAATTAAAGTATCACATGGTAGTGGCATTAACACAGATCTGTGACCATAACCTACGTCACTCGGGTCAATGTCGTTGCCATGGCTGTCGGCTGTATATCACGGTGTTATGGGGTAAGGGCTAGTTTATACTGAAGTCGTTTGAATGGGTTTTGGTAGTAGACAGGAATTTTAAGAATCGGTTCAGTAGTTTCAGACACTATCCTTTACATACAAACTTAAAAAAAAAAGACGTGTTGCACTCGGGGACTGCCGCGATAAAGCTATTGCATAGCATTTTTATCAACTTATGCAATTATAATTATTTATTTATTTTATTTATGCAGTATTTTTTTTCCTTTGTTTTTTTTTTTCTTTGATATTAATTGAAGTTACAATTTCACACATTGAATTGAATTTTGATTGATTATTCACTCATTTGTTTTCTTATCGGTCACCACGCTCAAAAAACAAATGAGTGGGGGGTGTTAGGTTATTTTCGTTACGGAATTTCTGGATTCGGTCTCCACGCTCAAGGCCCGCGATAGAAGCTATGCAATAGCTTAAAAAAATATCTTCACAATATTAGTATAGATGAATAAAGGATACTAATGAGGGTCGTGGAAAACCGATGGATGCGAGATGTACAGGACCGGTCATTATGGTGACACTTGGGGCACAAAATATATAGGTACAGAAGTCAATCTACATACAAAGCGCGCTCGAGCAACGCACACATAGACACCGCTCACGGACACGACGTCTCGGTCGCGTCTCGGATCACTCGTCGAACAATTCCGGCTCAAACGCTCATTAGTGTGCGTCCACCGAGCGTAGGTATAAAAAGTGAAGTACATACATGAGATTGTCTTCTGTACCTATCTATTTTGTGCTTGGGGAGTCCTGTGACCAGCAATGGACGTCTGTCAGCTGAAATGATGATGATATGAATAAATTTAAAAACTACTGGACTAATTTAAAAAAATGATCATAGAATTGGTAGTTTATTTGTTACAAATTTTCTCTTTTCAACGCAGGCTAAACCACAGGTGTGAGATAAAACAACTATGATATAATAACAATATTGTTTATTGGTTCTGTTTCAATTTCGGTATACACTGGATTACAATACATAAATATTCTAACAACTAGACAACCGCCATTATACACACCACCTAACTATAATCTTGGAACCAACGACGCGCGTCCACATCGCCTCTAATGGAATCTCCGCCACGCATTGCGTTTGTCGAGTTTTCGTAGTAATGAGGCACTTTAGAGCTATTCAATATAGGAAGCAGTTTACTTTAATAGATGTCTTTGTATAGGAAACCAGGTTCAAACCGATTTATTCAGATAATGGTAGTCTTTAACTTCTGAAGAAGCTTTTTAACGGAAGGCAACTCTTGAGATAGCGGAGAGCCCGATCCGACGCCGATCATTGTCGCTCTCCGATTGTAAAATTTCTTGTGCAAAAGGTAATTGGTACCTACTAATACTAGAGTTATTAAGTTTACTAACACTTTTTGATTTTTTTGTTTTTGGTAAAGTGTATAGGAAAAGGCCTCGTGGACGCAGCCCAATATGTTAGTCTGACCAGATCCACACCTCTCTTGCCTCTACGCTATACAATGCTCTTCACATCGCCAGAGACAGAAACAGATGGAGAAATATCGTTCGTATGAAAGTGATGAAGCAGGGACACGACCCTCGGCATTGAGGAGAAAGATGCCAGGAGGCGGAGGACTAACACTTTATGGATCATTTAATGTCCGAAATAAAATAAAAAAGACGTGTGGCACTCGGGGACTGCCGCGGTAAAGCTATTGCATAGCATTTTTTATCAACTTATGCAATAGACCTCGCCAACAGCTGCTTAACCCCACCCATCCAAAACCAGACCTCGCCAACAGCTGCTTAACCCCACCCATCCAAAACCAGACCTCGCCAACAGCTGCTTAACCCTACCCATCCAAAACTAGACCTCGCCAACAGCTGCTTAACCCCACCCATCCAAAACCAGACCTCGCTAACAGCTGCTTAACCCCACCCATCCAAAATGAGACCTTGCCAACAGCTGCTTATCCCCACCCATCCAATACCAGACCTCGCCAACAGCTGCTTAACCTCTTCCATCCAAAACCAGACCTCGCCAACAGCTGCTTAACCTCTTCCATCAAAAACCAGACCTCGCTAACAGCTGCTTAACCCCACCCATCCAAAACGCCGACAGCTGCTTTCACTCATTTGTTTTCTTATCGGTCACCACGCTCAAAAAGGAATCAGGAATTTCTGGATTCGGTCTCCACGCTCAAGGTCCGCGATAGAAGCTATGCAATAGCTTAAAATCTATGCTATTCTAATCCTAATACAAAACTGCTGCTGGGCTTCATTATCATCATTACTTCAGCCGAAAGATGACCACTATTGGACATAGGCCTCACCCGAGTGTCGCCACAACGACCGGTCCTGTGCATAACGCATTTGTACGTATCAGATTCCTGGCAGTTACCTTATGTAATTGCATTTCTAGCTGCTAATTGTAGAGCTGTAGGATTGTTCGGAAGAAAACAATTCAAAGAGTTACCATGGCTTGAAACAAAAAACGTAACTGAAGGAAAACAAGCGGGTTTCAGTAAGTAAAAGTCTGACACCTCCTCTTGTTCCTCCCCGAGCGGATGAAGTAACGTTAGTTTTATATGAGAATATTATGAAGCTAAATAATTTGTTTGTTATTTATACATCCAGTGGCGAGGATCTTAAACTTGAACGCAAAATCCCAAACTATATAAATATATCGAAATATAGCTAATTATTTCATTGAATACGATAGTCAATCTCTTAGATTTCCCTCATTACCGTACTTTCCACGTATCTTACCCGAACTTAAAATGTTATAGGTGATTGAGATAAGAATGAGAAATCTACACTCACATTATAAAAAGGTAAAGTTTGTTTTTTTGTTTGTACGAGGTAATCTCTGAAAGTATTGATCCGATTGCGATAATTTTTTCACCGATAGAAAGCTGCTTTATTCTTGAGTGACAAAAGTTATATTTTAGCTACGCGGGCAAAGCCGCGTGAAAAAGCTAGTATTTAATAGATCTATGCGGTAGCCGCTTGGTCGAGTTTGTTACAGGCCCCGCGCTGGCTTAATCCGCCATTGTATACCTCTAGTATCTACGCGTACGTGGCAATGCCACCAGTATTTTAACGAAACGGAGGTTTTCGAAACCACATTTCGAATTGGTATCAGTTAGTTTTAATTAAGAAGGATTTATTATTTATCGTCTTTTTGTTATTTTAGTGTACCTATACGTACTGTTATAGTAAGTTTTTTTTTTATTGATAGGCTTGCGTTTGACAACCATCTCATCTAATGGTTGGATGATGTGGTTTTTTTTTTGGTGGGGAAATCATCCAATAACAACCCCCGCACTTTGGATGATGTGGTCGACGATGGAACACGCTTACCTGAAAGTAACCTATTCACTCTAAGACTGACTTGAGTCAAGACTTGACTTAATGACCCCTAAGTTGTAGCTATCAGGAAACCAAAAACAAAACAGAAGATTTACGAAACTATAGTAAGTAACCTTACTAAAGACAAGTCTATAACTCACAACATAGTAATAAAAGCAACTAAGTTATCTTTTACAACATAAGGAGCAATCTGTGTCAATGCCTGATGTATTAATATGCGCCTCCTAGGCAATAAAACCCAGTGATTCTGTGCGCAATATTAGTGTTTGAATACGTTTGTATGAACTGTGTGTGGTCCTTTGTGTGTGGTCTATAGTTTATGTGATTGTTTTAGGGTCATTTTTGAAAATAATGTGTAGAGATGTAGAAATATCAAGCAGTTATACTATATCCTCGTAGGCGCCCAGCAGGGTCAAGGCCTACTGGAGCCAATGTTTTGTTTCTGAAAAGAAAACTTGGCCCTGGCAAGAAAGGCAACGGAGGAACAAGAGTGAATTTTTAGAAAATTGGCGTGGGTTAAATTACTACTAGTACTACAGTAAATATGGCCTGAATTTGAACGTGGCATAATATTTCGAGACATAACATCATTTCAGCCGAAAGGCTTCCACCTTTCGGCTAAGCCTCCTCCAAGTGTCACCACAAAACAGTCCAATGTGTTTCGCATCCATCGGATACCCGCAACTCTCACCAGTTTATCGGTTCCCCTTGTGGTAGACTTTTCAACGCTGCATCTTCTGATGAGCGGTTGCTACTCTAGAACCTTTCATCCTCATCGACCAGATGTACTCTGTGAGAACAGATATGTGTTCTGCGAGCAATGCGCTCTGTCCAAAGTTTGCCGATTTTCTGGGTTATATCGGCAACCGATCCTATGAAATGAAGTACGACTTTCATGCGGGTAAAACAGATGACTACAGATTGTTATAGCATGACGCGCGGTTGAACAGATGGTCGATAGGAAGAAAAGATTCTGCAGAGGCGACCACGTAAGTACTAGAAGACGGAGCGCTGCTAAATCCCCGAAGAGGACCGATGAGAGTCGCAGTAATCCGATGGATGCGAGATAGACAGGACTCGTATGTCTATGTCCAACGCGTTGTTCGTAGACCAGATTGTCGACAAGACTAAATGATTCTGAAGAAGCAACCACATACTAGAAGACGCAGCGCTTTTTTTTTGGTGGGAAAAGTCATCCAATGACAACCCCCGCTCTTGGGCGGAGCGGGAGTTGTCAGACTCAAAAACCCACCCCGTTCCTTCAAGCCTTCATACCGGGACTCGAGTTCCCTTTCGGATAACCCTGGCCCCAGTAGGCTCCGACCCAGCTGGGCCCCTGCTGTTGCTGACAACTCCTTGAGGCGCGCGGGAACAGTGCGCGCCGTCGACGACTTGGACTTGGTCCGGACAGTTACCGGACGGCTGGACAGCGAGCTACCCATTGCTCACTGTCCGCAAGCCCGCGCCTACTGTGGCTGCCGTGGAAGGCCTCTCACAAGGTGGAACGATAACCTGATGAGAGTCGTAGGAATCCGATGTAAGTGAGAAGCACAGGATGGATTGTTGTGGCGACTTTTGGTGGACACCTATATCCAGCAGTAGACGTCTATTGGCTGAAATAATGATGATGATAGTGGTACATATTATTTTTTAGTTCGATAGCCAGTTAACGGATAAATTGGTATGTAACATGAGCTGACAGGACGCTCCCTTCCGCAATCGGATGTGTCCGTCACGCCTGATCGAACTGATCATTTTGATCTACCCAACATATCCAGTCTTGTGTGACAGACAGTACGTGTATTTTGCTGTTGTTATGCTAGTACAATTTAGGGTTAACAGTTCAATTGCAATGAACTTCCGTATGAGTAATTCTTCGCTGTATAAAAAAAAAGTTTTTTTGAAGATAAGTCCAGTCTTTTTGCGAACCTCTAAATACCTAATAGATGATAATCACAGTTCTGACAAGCAGATTCAAAGGCTTATTTGAAAACAAAAACAGAACCACAGATTTTTAGTTATTCTTTATCAAAATGCCATTAATATCTAATAATACCGGCCCAATCACTAGCCAAAAATAATAATTTTGAAAATTAATAGTCCCAATAGCAATAACAACAACAGGTGTTACTCCAAAAAAAAAAATAAAAGTGGACAATTTAAATATTCTTAATCTTGCAAAATACACAAGTATATTTGGCATTACAAAAAGTTATCTTCACTTGTTTTTTATAATTAAACTTACTTTTTTTTGTGGCCAATCTCATCTTTCCCGCTTTAGGGTGAAACGAGAGGGCGTTCAGACTTTTACAGAATAAACCCACCTTTGTCCTTCAGAGGCCCTTTATGTTCTAGGGTTACTGTTACATACGTAACAAGAAATTAGGTAGTAGATACATAGAAACTCCCGATAATCATCTTCTGGGGCAGGCCTTCTCAAGGGCAATTCCTTCACATCAATCAACTCAAACGTCATAACAACTAAAAAATCTTCAATTATAGTCTCTAAATAGCAAGCAATGACAACAAGATTGAATCAGGAGGAAATGACTTAAATATAAGAGAATTAATCTTCCAAAATAAATTACCCAAAGTACTTTTTACGTATAATAAAAAATTACTTCAATTTCTACTAAAATCATCCTTTTAAACAATGGCATATCAAATTACTGTCCTCAACAAGTCTTCAAAAAATCACTGTCTGTCTCCACATTTTATACTCTGACAGAAAAATTAAAATCCCCCTTCGTACTGCCATCATACGAGCCTGTCACGGCTGGGTACCCTGAGACAATGCGACAGGATGTGACAGGGACTATACTGGTTTGTCATCTACCCTATTGTCTGGGTTCCTAACGGATTAATTACAATTACGCATTTTTTTACGTTTTTTAGAAGATTTCCTGACGGTTTTAAAAGAAAATGTGGGTTGTCATGTAAATCCAAGGGTCCCCGCACAACTGGTGGCTGCAAAATACCACCTAGCGGCCTTGGACTCGGTGGAAAGGCGTGCGAAGGCTAATTGATGATCCAGATATCCAATTATTTTTTAAATTATTTAGACTTCAACTATCTTAAATTCGTTGGTAATTTATTTTGTTAACATTTTATTGATAGTTGTAATTATTTATATTTTTCTGGCCTTTTTTTATATAGCCTCTTTTTTAAAATGTGAATGTGAGAACACTGTACACCCCATGAATTCTTAGATTACTTCTTATTACAACTCACTTTTTTTTCATTATGATTTCTTTTTTTTGTGCTTTTGGGTATAATATTGACTGATCTACGCTGTTTTACATAATATCTATTATTACTGTAATATGGAAATATTGTATCAACAACCACTTTTTAGGGTTCCGTAGCCAAATGGCAAAAAACGGAACCCTTATAGATTCGTCATGTCTGTCTGTCTGTCTGTCTGTCTGTCTGTCTGTCTGTCTGTCTGTCTGTCTGTCTGTCCGTCTGTCCGTCCGTATGTCACAGCCACTTTTTTCCGAAACTATAAGAGCTATACTGTTGAAACTTTGTAAGTAGATGTATTCTGTGAACCGCATTAAGATTTTTACACAAAAATAGAAAAAAAGCAATAAATTTTGGGGGTCCCCATACTTAGAACTGAAATTCAAAATTTTTTTTTTCATCAAACCCATGCGTGTGGGGTATCTATGGATAGGTCTTCAAAAATGATATTGAGGTTTCTAATATCATTTTTTTCTAAACTGAATAGTTTGCGCGAGACACACTTCCAAAGTGGTAAAATGTGTGTCCCCCCCCCTCTAACTTCTAAAATAAGAGAATAATAAAACTAAAAAAAAATATATGATGTACATTACTATAAAAACTGCCAACGAAAATTGGTTTGAACGAAATCTAGTGAGCAGTTTTTTTTTAATGCGTCATAAATCGAAAAAAATACACTATTATTAAAACATCGATCAAAGTTACAAAACATTACAAGAGCTTTTATATTATGTTACTTGCTGCTACGGAACCCTTCATGGGCGAGTCCGACTCGCACTTGGCCGGTTTTTTAAAAGAGTAACCATGGAGTTTCTTGCCGGTTCTTCTTCATAGGAAACGACCAATTCGGAACCGTGTACTAGCTTCTGACGTTTTATAAGTGCCCATGTAAGCCTATGTGAAATAAAACTATTTTGAATTTCAGATTTGGTTCAGTCCAACCTTCGAAGCCTTGAGCACTGGCGTAGGGTAGCCAGCCTTTTGGTGTTTTACAGGTTGCATTTTGGAGAGTGTGCGCGAGAATTGCATGACTTGATTCCGCCTCTCATTTCTATCATCGGACAACCCGTCGGACGGCGAGTATCCACCCTTACGTTGTTGAAACCTCTACGGTCCAGACTAAGCGTTTCGCCTCGTTGTTTATACCTACTACTAGCCTGTTGCGGTCTTCCCATCCGATTATAATTTGGGTGTCTTCAAGGCTAGAGTGAATAGGCTCTTAATAAACTAGTACGCCTCACCATCAATGATTGTATCACTGCTTACCATCAGGTGGGATCGCAGTCAAGCACTGCACACACTAAAAAAACGAAATAAAGCGCTCTAAAGAGCAAAATCTTCTAACGTCCGGTCCTGTTTTCACTGTTTACACTTTTATTTTATAAAAAGCCAACTCGTCGGTCAAGTCAATTAAGTCCAAGCATTAATAACAAGCAATTAAAGACGTATCTCATCTGAGTTGTCAGGATTTAATAACATCCGCCAACTTCGTTATCTTTACCCTTACATATTATAAAACAAAGTGTGTCCGTCTGTCTGTTTACGATCGAAAAACTTTCGGACGGATTTTCATGCAAGTAGAAGTCGGAAAAGGTTACATTAAGAACGGCGATCAGGGATCGATTCGTCGAAGAAACGATTTTATAGAACAAGAAAATCAAAAAAAAATGTTGTACACCTGATTACTTACTAGGTAGTCCTAAAACACAATCATGTGTACTGGGGCTGGATTACCAACGAATCGATATGAAGAAAATCGATGATTCAGAACTCGATTTATTACTGAATTGATTCTTTAGACTTCGATTCGAATCTATTCAAAAATCGATCCTAAAGAAAGGAAGATTAACTATCCCTGATTTAGATGCATATTATTGATTAGCCATGTATATTATTAGGTTACTATTGTATTTTTAATTTTTATTTTTTTAGTTTCTAAGTTTCTACTGAACAACGCCTAGACATTGTCTGTAATATTATACAAGTGCTTGTAAATATTTTTTTTTTTTTTTTTAATGATAGGCTTGCGTTTGACCACTATCTCACCTGATGGTAAGCGATGATGTGTGATAATTATAATAAAACTGAGAATTTTAAAGTTTTGTAGCACCCGGACAAAACTGGGGCGAATCGCTAGTTACGTATAAACTTGTTCTACGTTGTACTTGAGCCAGATAATTGGGTCTTGAGGCTGAGTAATTAGATGATTATTATGTCATATAACGTAAGTTTTTACCTAGTAACACATAAAGATTGTAATTAAAATAGTAAAAAAAGAAAGTAACTTGGTGTCGGTCAGTTTATCTTTGAGAGTTCTTGGAAATCTATATTTATAAAAGTAGAAACTGACTGACTGACATATGATAATACCCCTGTTGGCATAAAATTTTAGGGCATAATATAGTTTGGCATAACGTTTTCGCATAACTTTTATTAGCATAATAATACTTTGGCATAAAGCAAAGGTTATGTTAGGTTAGGTTTTTGCGAAACACGGGGAGTCAGTAATGTCCTAGATAAACTAAGAAGGAAAGGATTGAGAAGTGCGAAGTAGCAGTATTTATGGCAATAAGCATTTTGGCAAACCTAATAATATTATGCGTAATGAATTAATAATCATTATGCTGAATTTCGTTATGCCAATGTAAATTATGACAATATATTTTATGCTTATCATTAGTAAACCCTGATCAGCGCACAGCCGATAATACTGGGACTAGGACTTTTTTTTTTTTTTCGATGGGAAAAATCATCTTATGACAACCCCCGCTCTTGGGCGGAACGGGAGATAGTGTCAGACTCTTACTGACTAAAAAACCCATCCCGTTCCTTCAAGCCTTCATACCGGGGCTCGAGCGCCATTTCGGATAACCCTGGCCCCAGTAGGCTTCGACCCGGCTGGGCCCCTGCTGTTGCTGACAAGACTAAAATTTTGCAAAAGGCTTCCTTTTATGAAGTAGGCGAGCACTAAGAACGGATTTTTACAAGCTTTTATTTAGTTTCACCTGTCCCGATGTTTGCCATTATGTCTGTAATCAAATCTTGCAAATAAAATTCGATCCACTTCCCGGCAACGGATTGAGCTGAAATTTTGCATGCATGTGTAAATCAGATGACAATGCAAAATTATTATGACATGGAGCTGATCTGATGATGGAACCAGAAGGTGGCTATAGGAGCTTGGTAGTTAAACGACACAACCCCATCGAGTTTGGGTAGCGGTTGCCATGTCATTACATTACATTAGATTTGAGTTTGTGGAGTTAATGCAGCATGGTTCTGTAGTTTTCCTTATCCCAAAAAAACATCAGATTATACAAAGAAATTAATATAAACCTCAGAGAAAGTGAGACAAATAAAACAAAGATATAATTAACAATTTTTTAAATTATTTTTTATTGAAATTGAACTCTCTACGCCAACTGAGGGAAGATTGATTTTAAGCACTTCCTCCTTTTGGCTTTGATGCACGAAGAATTTTTTTTTGCTATAGTTCTGATAGTGTCATATTTTTTTTAATTATCATTATTGATAGGCTTGCGTTTGATTACCATCTCACCTGATGGTAAGCGATGATGTGGTCGACGATGGAACATGCAAACCTGGAGGTCTGAGGCATATCCACTTTATTCTTCTCCTGTATGAAATCGGAGGAAGCACATTTTTAACTCTACCTAATTCCGACCTCTGCTAATCACACAACCACTGCCAACCATGCCATCATTTTCTAACAAACACAAAAATGCCAATCACCTATCGACAATTTAACATTAACCGGAAATCAAATCACCATGACCCGATACATCCTGAATGGGTGTCCGTCTGTCGGTAGCGAATTCGATTCCTGCGCGACGCTCGAATAGCCTCAGACAATGGTCGATGGCTACAATGACAGTCTACACACAATGGATGACGGGCGATGGGGCAATGGCTAGTAATGGCAGTCAATGGCGTAATTCCATGTATTGTCTTGTCTTATGGGTTTAGTTCCGATGGGGTTTTTATGGGTCATTGAGTGGACTTTAGAATTGATAGGTGTTTAGGGGAGTGAACGTAGGATAGAATATTAGTTTAATATTATATAATTTGTAGAATTTGATAAATTAGACACATTTAAATAAAACCATTTTAAATGCAAAGCCTTCTAACGATCCCGCTGCTAGGACTCAGGCGTCCACCAATAGGGCCCACGTGGTGAATTACGGCCCATTCTGGAGAGGTTGCCACTTCCGTTACATCCCTTATTGTGGTCATTGCCAAGCCTCATTGGCTCTCAATTTCATTCGGAACCGCCTGGAAGAAAACTAGCACGAATAAACAATTCTCGATGGCCAGAAAACAACTAAAGTATTTGTTTTTCTAAGCAGCTAAGCAAGCTCTACCGATCTCTGTATCTCAATTTTTTTGGAAATAACTGGCAAAATATGGACATACCACAGCTGCGTGAATTGAGTAGGTCTCGCTCCCATTAAAATACCTTAGAAAAGGGGTAACCAGTTGATGACGTAGTCGTCGACGGCGCGCACTGTTCCCGCGCGCCTCAAGGAGTTGTCAGCTACAGCAAGGGCCCAGCTGGGTCGAAGCCTACTGGGGTCAGGGTTAGCTCCGAAAGGTAGCTCAGCCCCGGTATGAAAGGCAAGAAGGAACAGGGTGGGTTTTTTAGTCAGTAAGAGTCAGCTACTATCTCCCGCTCCGCCCTAGGGCAGGGGATGTCATTTTGATGATTTTTACCCAACGAAAAAAAAAAATTTGTTGACGTTGTCCGTACCTACAGCTCAGCCGATTGTTTTTACTATGGGAAATTATCAAACAACTTTCTCACTCTGGGTGGGAGTGAGAGGGAGTGTCAGACTTTTACTGACTAAAACTGCACCTGTGTTCCTTTAGTTGCCTTTTGCATTTCTGGACCATGAGTATCTTTTACCATCATCAAAATATGATTTTTATCGGTCGTTAGATGATTTTTTATACGTTCCCTCAGTTACCCTAAATGTCCCAAGGACATAAGAAGGTAATGAATGTACGATGTTATATAAAGATGCAATCAAATCCAATATCCTCCTGCAAATGATCTCAATATCTAACGATACACTGATATTCTAAAACAAAAAGACTGTTGCGCGCAAATCCTTTCATTTTTACTACATCCGAGCCAGATTGCGATCCACCACATTACGTTGCACAACGTGCGAGTAGATGCGCTAGCGCAAGTGCAATCTGCCGGCTAGGGTTGCTACTCAGAACTTTTTTTTTTCTTTTTTTTTAGGGACTTTAATCTCGAAGAGCATGTCAGCTCCATCGTTATCTAAAATCAGTTTACAATTACAACTTAATAATCAACACAATTGATTAAATGATTTTTACCAAAGTTGAGCTACCGACACATTGCCATGTCAAATATGATCTTAGCAGCATTACTTCTAGGATCAGCCAAGATTTCAAGAAAGAATCCTATATCAATTTTATTGATCCTTTGCATTTTGTTAGTAACTCCCATCCGGTTTGATTCTTGACACATTCCACCAAAAGATAATGAACATCATTAATAACTCCACGCGTCATAATTCTTAATACGTGAATTTTCGCTAACACTCCCTTTTCTATCAGATCACTCTTTACACAATCTATCCAGCCCCCCTAGCCAAGTTACAACCGTTTCGCTTGCGTCGAACGCTTCGAGTTGACGTTGCCGCCAATTCTTTTGTTTTCACCACGTGACTGAGCGTTGCGACGACGTCATTCCCGTACATTTGAAGCTTTCTACAAGCGTTAACTATTGCAGATTAGAAACTTGGCTAGGAGTACAGGTATCACGTATACCGGCTATCAGGTTAATCCCGGAAATACTCGTACGATCAAGACCTTTACAAGCACTTTACTGGATAATACTTTTCCCATGCACGTTTGCTCTTGCGATTATCGTCTCAAGCCAGCTAATAATGCAAGAGAGAAGTGGCAGCTCTGTTCCTCGTCAGTGTTCACTACGATCGGTCAAAAAAGGCAAGCTGGAGATGAAGAACAAGAATTCCCCTGGGAGATCGGGTCCGTGGGGTCGCTAATTCCCAACAGTTCGCCACAAAACTGCCCTGCGGTTGTCTCTCTTAAACAAAGGCAAGGCAAAGCAAACGCTACCGATACAGACTAGAGTTTATAGGAGCGCGCAAGCCCCACCACGACATCGACTTGGAGATACGGCGATGGGGTTATTATTATTATAATACATTGTGCCAAATCTTTACGTGGCACAGCCCTACCGGTAACGGAAATTACCTCACAAGTCACAATCTACCAGATATAATGCATCTCACACGCATTCCTGCAGCAGGCAGCGACAAAGAAATCGTTTCTAGTAACGCATAACGCGCTGCGCACGCGTCTTATAGCCAATTTGAGGTGACGATTACATTCGGTTACGATCGGGCATCATCGGAGATCATCGGGTAATAAAGGGCACGTGATTCAGGCACGCAATTATTACGATCGTGTGTAGGTAGTTTTGAGTTATTGTTATACGGCGATTAAAATTGCGTGGGCATACATGACACCTTTGACATCTGATAAAAGCGTTGTTTTGACAAGTTGTGTTGATTATATTGTAAACGCATAATGCATGGTTGCAGTTGTCATGCAGTTAGTTGGCAAGCGTGCTGTATTTGAATCGTTAAGGGCGGGTCGATATACCTTCTTGCCTAAATGCAGGCTCACGAGATTATTTTGTATATTATTATTTTGTGTATTATTATTTTCATTATATTAAGATTACTTCTATAAATTCAAAATAAAAATCCCACACTAAAATAAAAGAAAAATTGGTTTATAAAAAGTTTTCGGAATTCCGACGTACGGTAGATGTCCTAAACAATTTTTTTTGTCGAAACTTTTTATAAACCAATTTTTCTTTTGTTTTTCTTTTTTTATTGTTCCGGATATCCGCCGCACGTCACAATTTCGATTGAATTTAATTTGGCTGTTCATCACAGCCATATTTTTTTTCTCGAAGTTAAGGATAGGTGCACATCTATTTAGGTTCTTCATAATTTTTTTATGAGGTTTTCATTAGTCATGTTAATTCAGTAAGATATTTTTAACACGTTGACTGCGATACCAGGTTTAAACATCTTGTACCTATACGTCTCCCTTACAGTGCAGCTAAGAAAAGTATATAGTTTTATTAACAGCACGCTTAGCCAAGTTGTTATTCTGCAATCGTTAACGCTCTCGAAAAGTGATGAAACGTATGGGAATGACGTCATCTCAAAGTAAAGTCGTGTGGTCGGAACAAACGAATAGAAAATTCATAGCCAAGTTCACATCGTTCAAAATGATAGAATGAATTTCTACAACGTTTAACGCTACATTCTTAGATAAACAAACGCTACATTGTAGAAAGAGCGGCCGATGCAGGAGCGTCAACATAGCTACCCACTTATCGTTTTCTACAATTGCTGAAACCGAAGCGTTACCGATTGGAGAACGGAATTCGACACGATACGGTTGTATCTTGGCTAGGGGGGCAGGTGTATAGACCTTGTACCGCAGGAATGGAAAGTATAGAAAAATCACTACCGCAGCGAACGTGTTAAAAATTTTGAAAACTTTATACTTACATGTGCCTTTTTAGGTGTATAAGAAACTCTCTTCTTAAGGCGTATAGTCCCTTGAACCATCTGGCCGAAATTATGTGAATGCAACTCTCGCACTCGCCTAGGCGGCAGTACGCAAATCTGTGCATTTATTTGCGGCCAGCAGCGCCCGGAAAGCGCTTTAAATCCATTTTCTCTGCGAGATATTGATTGATTTACATATGCAATGTTCACTTTGAAGAATATTTAACCACCAATTTTTATGTGTAAAAATGTTTCTAAAGGTCCAAGCCGTTTCGAAGGAGTAGGGAAAAGTTGCGAAAAGTTGCGAAATTGCTAAATATTTTTTTTTGACAAAAGTATTAATTGCACGAAAAAATCAAATGTTGATATTATTGTTCATGAATCTATAATAAACATATATTTTTTTCAAACCAATTGACCTAGCCGTTACGGAGGAGTAGGCCTCAGAAAATCACTGTTTTATGGCACTTTTCGGGCGCTTGGCCCTTAATAACACGCGTATAAAATAAGATAAAATTCTGTTATGTACTTTTTTTTAGAAGTAAGCACCGTATATAGTCAACAGTATACAATATACAAAACTTCTCGTCCCGGAACACAGCAAAGAGGCGTCAAAGACACAGCTTGTTTAACATAAGTTCTTCAAGTGAGGTGACGAAACTGATGGTGTAGCTAATGATGATGACTCAGCTTCCGACCATACACATTAGGCTTTGCAGCTTTATCTTTCTAGTCATTACTGGGGCAGGCAGTGTGACGGGCCGGGCGAAAATTGTTAGGCTGTGTTTATATGTATAGTACTACAATTGAGTTACTTTTTCCTAGAAATAAGGAGAGTTTAATCTTGCCCATTATATTTTCACAAGCTGCCCTCACAGTTTCACCCGCGTCTTTGGTTACTGTTCCGCTCCTTTTGGTCTTAGCGTAATTTTGTACCACATATAGCCATCCTCGATAAAAATGGGTTCGCCAATGCTATGAGAATTTTTCTATTCGAACCAGTAGTTCCCGAATTTAGCATGTTCATATAATGCGTATTAAAAAGCTGAAGAGTTCAAATAAAACTCTTCATCTTTATAATGGACTTAGATCTACAGTTGTACTGTTTTGATTATGGGGAATTATAAAACGAACGAATAAAAAAACTTAGCGACTGATGATGAGATAATGTTTTAATAACTTGAGCGGTGAATTTGAGTAAGCGAAAAATTAACTAAACTAACGACCAATATTGATTAATAATAAAACCCAGAACGAGCTTACTAAAAGTGGGTTGTGATTAATTCATTAAACCCCAAAACAATAATTATTTTTTGCGTCAATTTTTCCCTTGCCCTATGAATACAGCTCTACAATCTACATATAAGTAATCAGTGCAGTCTGATAAACGAGTAGTTAAGTGCAATAATTGTGTATGACGGCGTCAGAGTTCAAGGTTTTCACTTGTCATAAAAATGTGCATTGTTCATGGCAGTTGTAGGTATGCGATAATTTCTATAGGAAGTGCATTTTAATGCGCAGTGGGAATGATTTGTAGGATCAATGCGTGGAAATAGAAGGGGTTGACAAGATAGATTCTTTTGTTCAACTGGTGGTCGGTGTCAATGATTCATATGATTGATTTCTATTCTGTGCAAGGCGACAAGACAGTGTAAATCAGATCATATACATTTGCAGGCATTCGTTGTTGAGCATATGTATTGCAAATTCAGTCAGTAAATGGACACAAACCTTAGATCATGGAAAACATTTTGTTTCAACGATATGATAAAATTAATAATTAGGAAATTTTCGGAAGTCAAAAATTTAAATTTTGCAGGACGCGCTCATGTCATAGAAACATTATAAGCGAAACTACAGATATCCGAAAAAAAATCCTAATCGAAACCGAGACACCTAAAAGTTACGGATAGTTTCAAACGGAGGTGAACGTTTAAATGTCCACCTTAAGTCCACCTAATCCTTAAATCCACCTTGTGAAATCTTGCTATTTGTTTTTCATTTTTATTAATTTATTTATTTAAACTTACATGAACCTACAGTAATGGTACATAGGCGGACTTAATGCAACAAGGCATGCTCTTCCAGTCAACCTTGGGGTTAAAAAAGACAACACTGTGGTAAGTTTGCAGAATAAACAAATAACTGATACTTCAAACGGAAAAAGTAATTTATATCGTCAGCTGAGCGAGTTCAATGACCTGTAGTTAATAGTCGGCATTGAGTACAAAGTACCTACAGGTCATTGAACTCGCTCAGCTGACTTTTTCTTAAAGAAATTAATTTCGTACATGCGTAAATTAATACGAGTTTTGAAAAAGGGGTACTTTATTTTTTAATTTTATCTCTACAAATCGATAGTGTTTCATGTACCGGATCGACCCTCCACTGATTAAAATTTAACGGTGTATATTGCTAAAATAATAAACTAACAAATACTATGAAAAATATCAAATCATTAAGAGAACTTAATAACAATTCTGACGAAGACCGAACTAAGGTTGAGAGGACTTCAAGTAGTAGTTCCGAATCTTGCGGTAGAAGGATAATTTACTTTCAGCTTTTTTGATGTCAAGGGAAGCACATGCACATTCCAGAGTTGTTCCAAAATAGTCTTATATTCGATCCGGAAAATCATTCATTTAATACGGATATAGGAATAATATTATTGTTCCAGATCCGAAATTATAATATAAATAACCTTTCTGGCAGATACTGCATTTCCTGGTAGATACCGCATGTGATACATAATACCTACATGATTAAACGGGCATAATTATGTCCATAATAATATATGTAGTTAATGCTTGCATCATTAAAATAAACCAAATGTTTATTTTAATGATTTGCTATAAGGAAAATATTCGGATCTATTTTTGTGATATTTGTAAAAAAATCAAGTGCATGTTCATTTTCATTGTTCATGCAAACGTATGTTTCGAGTATTTTTATTTTTTTCTTTTCAATACTGTATTTTTTATTTTAAATTATTTATCTATTGATATTATAAAGAGGTGAAGTTTGTTTTTTTTTTTGTTGTTGGTAACCTCTGGAAGTACTGGTCCGATTGCTAAATTTTTTTCACCGATACAAAGCTGCTTTATTTCTGAGTTACATAGGCTATTTTATATACGCGAGCGAAACCGCGAGCAAAAGCTAGTTATTTATAGATTAGTTAACATTTTTTTATTACTTTTGTTTTCCCTGTGTGAGTTGCAAATTAATGTTTCCCTTTCTTTCTTTCAATCAGCAACAATAAGAAGAAAAAAAACTAGAAATACTCGTACTACTTGCAAGGAAAACCAGCTCATATATGTATAAGATTCACAAGGGAATTTTTATTTTTTCCTCACAACCATGGCAAGAAGATGCCATCAACTACAGGTTCACACAACGGGACCTATGATTAGGTAGGTGCTGATATAATATCCTGTGCTTATGGGCAAGGGAGGATCTTCCAAAATTTAGCTCCTAAGAGAATGAAACAGGGTCCCAAAAACTTTGTACGGAGAACACTATCGTTCTCGTTCTCGTTTTCGTTTTTCTATCGTTTACATTTCGGGGAGTGTACACAATCTAATTCCGCCAAGTCCTTTCTATCATCGGACCACACGACGTACAGCGTTGCGCCACCGGTACATGGTAGACATCCCACCCATACGCACAAAGCATTTTAGGAACACATTTATCATGCGTACAGCCAAGGAGTGGAATTCCCTGTCGGAGTCTGTGTTTCCTGATAGCTACAACATAGGGGTTTTTAAGTCAAGAGTGAATAGGTTACTACTAGGCAAGCGTGCTCCATCGTCGACCACATCATCGCTTACCATCAGGTGAGATGGTGGTCAAACGCGAGCCAATCAATAATAAAAAAAAACCTACAATCACGCGGTCGAAGGCACTAGTTTGCAATAAACTTAATTAACGTATGAAAATCCTAATTTATGATATCGCAGCTTTCTATAGCGTCCGTCTCCATAGCAACAGCGAACCGTGTCCACGTGTGTATGTGTCTGTATATCAATAAAATTTTACGACTGTTTTATGCGCTTGCACATTTGATGCGCTGCTGCGTTTGTCCTGAATGACAGGGCAGCTATGTTTATGTCGCCTTGACCTATTTCTGATCGCAGTTCACTAACGGTTCCGATATAATCTCAATGGAAAATGACATAAAAATAACTATCTCCATCGTCATCATCATTTCAGCCCAAAGACGTTCATTGTTGGGCATGGGGCTCTCCCAAGTCTTACCATAATGACCGGTCCTGTGCATCTCATATCCATCGGATTTCTGTGACCCTTACCAGATCTTTGGTGGGATCCCCTAGGTGGGAGGTCTTTCAATAACGCTGCCTCTTCCGATACGCGACCGCCACTCCTATTGCATCAAATAAATGTTCTATCTATCTATCCAGAATCTTTTTTCCCCATCAACCATCTGTACTGTGAGCAATGTGATCAGACAGCCCACTGCCACAATTTAACAAAGAAGTATCAATGCAAACTAGGAAGTATACACTCACCCCTAGCTATTACAAGTAAATATCATTGTTACAAGCTGGAACTTTCCTCACAAAAAGTCCATCTATTAAGTTACCAACCTAGCCTATATCATTTAAATCCAGACTTAAAAATACATTTTCTACCATATCCACCTTCAATCCCAATCTGAATTCGTACATTCAATTCATATTTCCAAACACAACATATTGAATCAAAGTGTTCAAACAATCTCCCCTCAACGGTAACCCCACACCGAACTCACGCTAAAATCAATATAAGCGCACGCGCAGCGTTGAAAGATCGATATTGTCTTTCGTTCGCCCCTTGCACATCTGTTAGATCGATAATCCTGGCCCCCTCATTATTCTCACTAACATATCTATCGAATTCTGTCGATTGCTTGTTCGGTATGACTATTTGAAAATTAACATGTATGAAGGTTGCAATGGATTGTAAAATGTCGGTGTTTTCGATAGGGAGGTTTTAGTTTCCTGCCGTCTATTTTTATTATTAAAGTGCAGGGTGAGGGTGGTGAGCAGAAGGGAGATTGTTTTGTCTTTCTACCCCTTAGTAGTTCACAGCTTGAATCGCAGTAGAATCTACTTTGTTGGTAGCGATTCCAGTAATGTTGATAACTTGTCGGTATTATTTTGGGTAGATATCGATTTGGTAAATATATTCGGTATTATTCGTATTTATTTTAAGCTTAAAATATTATCAAGCTTTTGATTCCGTGCCATATGGGTTGCAGTGTTTATTTTTGATAATATACAGATATTATTCTAATACTAAATTATTTTTCAGACATCAAATTTCTCAAACACATCTTCCATTAGTTGGCAGTTTTTTTTTACTGTCGTGAATTACTCTACGCAAGACTAGTGCATATGCTGTTAGGTGTTTCATTTATAAATAGCGTGTAAACTTGAGAGCGGAGCATGCTATCCTTGCATTGTCTTGCCATAATCTACAGTAATACAATAAAGAGATAGTTTGTTTTTTGTTTTTTTTTGTCTGTAGGAGGTAATCTCTGGAAGTACTGGTCCGATTGCTAAAATTTTTTCAGCGATAGAAAGCTGCTTTATTCCTGAGTGACATAGGCTATATTTTAAGTACGCGGGCGAAATCGCGGGCAAAAGCTAGTAAAATATATAATCTATATAAAAATGAATCCCTATTTCCCTTGGTCACGTCACGTCATCACGTATGAACGGCTGGACCAATTTTACAAATTCTTTTTTTTTTTATTAAGAAACTTGCGCAGAATATTAGATTTCAGAATACTACGGCTCCTAATTTACCCGCCAAGATTAGTCTTACGAGTGCTTTCGTGTCCTATTCACCAAGGTCGTTTTTGAGAATAGGTACTCGCATCTCTCGTTTAGCTCTTCAATCCCCATAGGTGACAGAAAAGCTGACAAGATGGAGTACTTGTTCGTGGATGTGCGACCCTGGAGGAATAAACCAAAAAGTATACACCGCTAAATTTTGATCGTTTTAATCCCGTGGAGGGTCGATCCGGTACATGAAACTATCGACTTGTAAAGATAAAATTAAAAAATAAAGTACCTTTTTTTCAAAACTCGTATTAATTTACGCATGTACGAAATTAATTTCTTTAAGAAAACGTCAGCTGATCGAGTCTAATGACCTGTAGGTAGTTTTTACGCAACACCGACTACTACCTACAGGTCATTGGACTCGCTCAGCTGACGTTTACCGGATCGACCCTCCACGGGATTAAAACGATCAAAATTTAAGGGTGTATAATCACTACGTTCTAGAATAAACGCGAGAGTGTTTGTCGGATATATCCGAGGCGGATAAAGGGTTAATGTAAAACTATACTGCGCACACGTGTGCCACACACGCCGATCTGGGTGCGTCAATCTCCATACATTTTATATAGAAACTAGACTTGTAGAGCTACAATTGATACACGCCACGCGTCGTCGTTCTACGCACAAATCAGGCGTGTTACACGTGTGCATCTAATGTAGTTCTAGCGTTAATCTTCGTGAGTTTGACAGTTCATAGCTAGGACATCACAACATCTGTCGGGTCAGCTAGTAAGTCATTAAGATTCTAATACCAATTACCATATCCAACATCAAAGCAGCTACGAACAAACAAAAGGATGTTTTCCTTTGATATCCTCTCCATAATTATTACAATGTTAATGTTTAACTTTCAATTTCGTCACGACTTCCTGTGCCTTTAGAGAAACATCGTGTTTATCTCATAATGACGTGACGTGACAAACATATGAAGATGGTCTTTCAAACATTTTTATGTTTATTAATGTTTGGTTCTTTGAATGGTAATATTTGTTTATGGAGATTGGATGAGCGGCTGCTTTGATATAAGTGTCTGACAAGTTTGATACTTCATGAACTGTCTTGAGAAAAGTATAGGTATGCTCATATTAGTAATTTATACATTCCGAAGCGTGTTTCATGGAAAATGTATAGATAAACATATAAATAAAATTAAAGTGTTTATTTGTAACATCACTATAACATTTGTTGTTGGGGCCGAAAGATTCTAAAGTGTCGACCGCATATCAGAAGACGCAACGTTGGAAGTTGTACTTTACTTTCCATCCAAATGCTGCCAATACCGTTACCTACATAGCCCAAAGAATCGGCAGACTTAAGTGCGCATTGCATATTGCTCGCAGAATAGATGGTCATGTACCGAAAGACGCAACGTTGGAAGGCCTCCTACAAGATAGGACGATGACCTAGTGAGGGTCGCGGGAATCCTATGTAAGGTGTATGTCTAGCAATGGACGTATTTCGGCAAAAACGATGATGATGATTTTTTACTAAATGCATATGAAAGTATATTCGAAACCAATAACAAAAATGCACTTTTTTTTCCTGTCTTTCAGTCTGTTGGCTCGGGTTAATCTCTGTAATTAGTAACTATTAAGTAACTATGTTCTTATACTGTGACAATTTCGTGTTATCTACATTAATAATATAAAGAGGTATATGCATCCTGTTTACCTTACAACCAGTACCTAGCTACAAACTTGTGGGGTTTTTTTATGGTGGGTAAATCATCTAATGACAACCCCCGCTCTTGGGCGGAGCGGGAGATAGTGTCAGACTCTTACTGACTAAAAACCCACCCCGTTCCTTCAAGCCTTCATACCGGGGCTCGAGCTATCTTTCAAAACTAACCCTGGCTCCAGTGGGCTTCGACCCAGCTGGGCCTGACAACTCCTTGAGGCGCGCGGGAACAGCTGTGCGCGCCGTCGACGACTTGCGCTCGGTCCACACATTTACCGGACGGTCGTACGCAAGCCCGCGCCTACGGTGACAAACTTTGGGGTGACCGGATGTGGTCTTAGTTGTAAGCAAAATTCACGAGAACGCACTGCCGACAAACTACTGTGCAGTTTGGCAGATGTTATATTAAGATTATCGATGTAACATAATAAAATAAAAAAAGGTAAAGTTTGTTTTTTGTTCGTAGGAGGTAATCTCTGAAAGTACAAGTGCGATTGCTAAAATTTTTCACCGATAGGAAGCTGCATTTATTCCTGAGTGACATCTATGCTATATTTTAAGTACGCGGGCGAAGCCACGGGCTAAAGCTAGTCATTAATAAACAAGTTCGCTTTCATCATATTATTTGTCCACAAAAACAAGTACACAGCCTTGACAGCCCTTTTCTTATTCCCGTTCCCAAAGTCGAGAAAAAAAACGAGAAACCGCAGACAGACGTAAAATCCAATTTAAACGGGGCAACAGACGGATCTGGAGCGTAACGCCTCAATAATAGGGAACATTCCGTCTCTCACTTACACTTTTTAATTATTTAATTTGAACTGCAAACACGGTATTACCTATTACAGCTTTCCTCTCTGAGATTGTGACGTTAATATCTGTATTCCCTTTGATTACGGAGTAATTAAGATTATGTTACCTGATTACGAATCATTTCGTGTTTTACACCTTTAGGTTGTAATGGGCTACATTATGAAGGATAATACTGTTGTGAAAAGCACAGCAATAAAGAAAATGGATTTATTTGGTACAGGGTTGGGGGGCTGAGGCCCTACCATGAGCTCTTAACGCGATCCATTTGACGACCTAAACTGAATTGTTAAAAGGTTGGAGCTATATAGGGTGTATAGCTTCTACCCTCTTTCTCACTCTCTCGATTGACATTATGCACGTCATGGAAAGGCCCCTGCAGGCCTAGCCAAGATACAACCGTTTCGTTTCGATTCTCTTGCGTCGAACGCCTATAGTCGGCCACGCCTCGGATTCCTTTGTTCCGACGTCATCTCAATGACGTGATCAAAACTAAGGAAATGGAGGCGCGGCCGACCCGAGGCGTTCGACGCAAGAGAATCGAAACGAAACGGTCTTAACTTGGCTAGGGGGGCAGATCGCATCTTTGGGCCGCTTGCATCAATTGAGATACAAGCCAAGAGAGAGAGCATCGACGCCGAGTTTTTTGGGAGAGTGCGTCGAAATTGCATTACTAAATTTTATCCCAGAAAAACTAAATTATGTATAACTCCCACACAGTTTACAAAAGTATGGATTGTTGTTTCGTCGTTTGGGTGTAAACATAAAAAACTTTTTGTCGCTAAAGGTAGAACTACTCACGTGTGCCACCGTACACGTACTGGGCGCGTCGGTCTCCATACATTTTATATGGAAACTAGACTTGTAGAGTTACACTAGATCCACGCCACGCGACGTAGTACTACGTACAAACCAGGCGTGGTCAACGTGTGCCCCGGTCTAATGTAGTTCTAGCTTAAGCCTTCCACGCTTTGAACCTCAAAACCTAGATAATATCCACATGATATCTGCTTTTCCATAATATCTAGAGAAAGATGTGTAATAACGTCATAGTCACGTCGTAAAATAAAAACGTCATAATCGTAAGAGCGGTTGTATGTGTTGGGGTAATAGACCTCCAAAGAGAAACTTCGTTTTAAGGATTCCATTAATAACTGTTTATTATCCTATTCTTTATATTGGAAGGTGTGTTTCAGTAATATCACGTGAGACGTGTCCTCTTAAGCAAGGCTAGTGGAATACAGTAACTATAACCATACTCGGGATTTCAGTCAAGTGCTGACGAGGGGCTTAGACCAATTAAATACAATATTTATGGTTTAGAAAGAGAAAGACCATAGTGTTGAAGCAGGATGGATTTGTTTTTGTCATATTCCAACAGTATGGAAATGTATCTCGGGTTGATGACTTCTCCTGCTCTGGGCGGAGCGAGAGGGCGTATCAGACTTTTACTGACTAAAACCACACATGTAGGTTGTGTCCTTCAGTTGCCGTTTTGAGTTCTAGAGCTACGGGTTTCCTTTTCAGAAATTCCCCGCGGTCCTAGCTAGCGGGCATCGGCCCTGCTGGGCCCTTACGGTTTGCTGACATCTCTTTGAGGAGCGCGTGGATCACTACGCACTGTTGACGACTGGGCTCGGTCCTCCTCCTTCGCTAGCATTACTGCGTTACAGAAGGAGCCGAAGAAGACGACTGCATGCCATTTCTCTTCGCTCCGGATCATAGCCCGAACCAGGGCCCGACAAGAAAGGTCGCTGCCGCCGAAATGTATCTCGAGTTGGCTGCCCAGCAGAGTAAATAAAATCGAGACTTTCAAAGATTTCTGACACACGCGCGAAGCTGGGACAAGTAGGTAGTGTAAATACAAAGTAATGAATACAGTAGAAACAGATTGTTCACATTAAAATGAATGGGATATCAATTTCCTAACTAACCAAGGCAATTCGATCTATCTAGGTCTTAATGCCCTAACCTATCAGGTTGTAGGCAGCCTTCATTTGAGTAGCAAATCAGCCTGCTTAGATATTAATGTGACTACTTAGTTTATATAATTCTTAATATGTCAGCTTTTAAACTGATGTAAAATAGGTTGCAAGTAATACCTATACTGGAGCACACACTAAAGGCACTAAAGAACACAGATGGGTTTAGTCAATATAAGTCTGTCACTCCGTTTTGCTCCACCCAGAGGGGGAAAAGTTATTTAATGGTTTCCACCTACACATGATCCAGCATACCGTCTTTGCAGCGCGTGAATTAGTAAGAGTGAGAAGTAGGCTTGTCATGCACACTATATGCTGAGTTCCTGTTGTTTTTACGTTAACGTGATCGTAATGATTACCGCATTTGGTTCTCTGATTGGCTGAAACATTGGAGCGGGCTAATCGGAGCGCCGAACGTCATAAACGAGTCGATCACTTTAACTTAAACTCGCACTGGGCACTCAGACAGCACGATAAAAACCGGACACCGCTTCAAGCACGGCGATGTAAAATTGAAGAACGAAACTGTTCACACGTGTGCCACACACGCTGATCTGGGCGCGTCGGTCTCCATACATTTTGTACGGAAACTACACTTATGTAGAGCTACATTTGATCCACGCCACACGTCGTCGTTCTACGTACAAATCAGACGTGTGCGTCGGTCTAATGTAGTCCTAGCTTGATTGTGTGTGGCGTTCTTTAGCCGCAACGGAACAATACTTAAAACAAAATCAGAACAGTACCTCTACCATGAGTTAAAAGCAATAGTATTTGTCGATGCTCGATATCGACTACGTAAATATTTTGTATGGCAAATTTTGGTTCCGTAAGTGACCGCTAGAGGCGCTGTAAAATTTTTCTTTAAACTCATGGTAGAGGTACTGATTCCAACCATCGAGCACTGGCTACGCCGATGATGCATATCGTTATTTCAACACTTAAACCGTTATTTATTTACCATTGTTTCACTGTCGATTGCTTTTTATTTGTTTATCAGCCTTCTTGAGTGGTCTCCACCCTGTTCTACGAACAATCAAGAGCGGCAGTGTGAACTGAGTAACTGATATGTCAAGACCGAGTTGTTGACAGCATTAAACCACTCGTACATATAGTGACAGATTGTTGGGTTAGCTTGAAAATGACGTCAGACTAGATTTGATTGTTCGAAAGAGTCACCATGGGTCCTAGAAGGCAAAGGGCGAATTAAGAAAAACGAGTAGGTTAGGTAGGGTCAGTAAAAATTTGATACTCCCTTTCGCTCCATCAGAAGTTAATTGATGATTACCCACACTAAAAAAACAAAAACCATAAGATGAAATCAATCCGTAAAAGGAATAGAGTGTTGAAAAGTCTGTGGTGTTGAAGTTCGTTTAAGAAAATTTGAAATACAAGCAGACGAAATCGCAGGTACAACGCTTAGAAGTTAATCTATAACAATATGTAAGCATTACCTAACTTCATAAGCATAATAGATAGTGGCAGACAAACAGACAAGCTGTAGATTGATAGTCAATATTATGCATTCTTTGTGGGCGAGTTAATGGAATGCTGTCTACTGCATTTGCATCTCATTCAGCTAAAGAGTATGGCCTCGGTAATATGAAAATGTTAAGACATT
Source organism: Mythimna ferrago (assembly GCA_910589285.2). Taxonomy (NCBI): domain Eukaryota; kingdom Metazoa; phylum Arthropoda; class Insecta; order Lepidoptera; family Noctuidae; genus Mythimna; species Mythimna ferrago. Next base: position 12,556,027 of record OU342676.1, on the reverse strand, counting down.
CTAGTTGATATTGATTGACTTGATTGTGGTTTCAATGTTTTAGGCTTAGGCTTTTACTGTAAGGGATTACGCTAAGAAAATGTGCAGACACTAAACCACCACGTATATCATACCACCCACCGTCGTATTCATATCCACCTTTACGTCGTTGAAACCTCTACAGTTGCCAAAACGGATCTTGAGCGCTCGGCGTCAGAGTGAGGATCGCTTTGCGCATTCCATACATTGGCGAGCCAATCACTGACACTCCCCGCCCCCGCGTCTCACTTCGCACCACTAAAGAGACCGAATATTTGACTTCTGCGCAACCGCTCAAGATCCTTTGTAGCAACTGTACGGTCCGACGGACCAATGCCTTGATCACACGTACCGAGTAAAAGGGCGAGACAGTAAAATGTTGCTCGGCCGAGACAGTGAGGCAAGCGAGTTGTAGAGATGCTCGGCCGAGCACTCAGCGCTTTGTTTATACGTAACGAGTATCCGGCCGAGAGCACTGTCTCGTCCGTTTACTCTGTACGTGTGATCAAGGCATAAGCGTTCCGCCTCGTCGTTTATACCGCGTACATCAAAGGACTAGAACAATTTGCCTGCTGCGGTCTTCCCATCCGATTATAATTTAAGTGTCCTCAAGGCTAGAGTGAATAGGCTCTCTTAATAAACCACCAACACCAACGCCTCACCATCAACGATTGCAGCACTGCTTACCATCAGGTGAGATCGCAGTCAAGCACTAGTTGCAATGAATTAAAAAGAAACGTAACTCTACATATAGGTGCTGAGGAAAAAAATTTGATTGATGATTTAAATTCGAAGCTTAACTTTTACTTGTAATAAAATAACTGGCAAAATGCAAGAAAAAAAGACTTACCACCTGACCTAACTGATTGATTGAACATGAACAACACACCATATTTATATTAGAGCAAGCGAAGCGAGCTCGAAAATTTAAGCATCTCAACAAGCTTATGTCATTTTATGATGATAAGCACGATCATTTGTTCTGTGTCTGGGTGTAATTTATTTATAGTATGTATGTATTTAGAAATATATAAGTATGTTTTTCAGTTATCTAGTACTCATAGCACAAGCTCTGCTTAGTTTGGGACTAGATGGCGTTGTGTGATAGTTGTGGAATTTTATATTTATATTATTTATGCAGACAACCAGAATTTTTAAAAATGCAAAAGCGAGCGAAGTTATTTCGAATATTTAGCATCCCACAATATCTTGTATTCCCAAATATACAAAGTTGCCTCTTTATAAAATTTGAATATGCAGGTGTTATTTCAACATACAGCCAGTCACTTAGCAGCTAAGCTAGGCATTGCACAGGTATTTTCTATCGTCTAACTTATGCTAATGATTCCAAACTACCTACATATTGTCGTGGTCATATACATGCTAATACTGTAATGTATGGAAGGAAGTCAGCGTAATTGTGAAAGCGAAGAATATTCTTGCAGAAATGTTAGTGACTTTTCGGTATTATTGTAAACAGGGTTCCTTATCGTATCCATGGCTTATAGTTATTTATATATACTTTATTATACACCAAGATAATAAATGATACAATTTGCGCCTTGTATCTTTCCTTTTCCTAATTTTCTACTCGGAAATAACTTATTGTCTTCTATTGTCTATGTCTTTTGCGGTGCCAAACAGGGTCCACAATTGTGTCTATTAAATTTTCACCTACCACCTAAGCATGTACGTTGTGGAAGACAATAAACAATTGAGTATTGAGCATTTAAAAATACTTTATCATCGACTAGGTTCTACCTGTCTTCATTAAATGACTCTCTGGGTGGAGTAAGACTTTTGTCAGACTTTTACTGACTAAAACCCATCTGTGTTCCTTTTGTTGCCCTTTGCGTTCTAAAGTCGCAATAACCCTTTCGAACTATTCCTCAACGCTAGCTTCTAGAATAGATAAGCCTCCCCCAAGCGTAGCCGCAACGAACGATCCTGTGCGTCTCGCATCAATCGGTTTCCCGCAACCTTCACCTTCACCCGCGTGGTGTGTTCATCAAAAGTATCCTATGTCTTTCTCTAAGCTATATCCGTGTTACATGATCCTGTTTAGCGGCTTAAGCGTGAAAACGTAACAAACAGGTAGAATTATTTTCGCATTTATTGTATTAGTATGATGAATAAATGTTGGTCCTTAATTATACTGTCTCAGAATGAGAGTTTACGAGTGCACTTGTATAATGTATGTCGTTTTCTTTGGCTTTGGTGTCACCTGCAGCCTAAAGAGCTCGATCGATTTTGACAAATGAAGTTTAACCAGATTCGATGGCAACCTACGTGTTATAGGCTATTTCAATCGTTGTTACAGTCATACTTTTTGGAGGTTCCACTACAAACATTGAACTCTCCTTAACGTTTTAAGCATCTACGTCAAATATATCTTTTTTTTTATGGTGGGAAAAAATCATCCAATAACAAACCCCGCTCTTGGGCGGAGCGGGAGATAGTGTCAGACTCTTACTGACTAAAAGACCCACCCCGTTCCTTCTAGCCTTCATACCGGGGCTCGAGCGCCCTTTCGGATAACCCTGGCCCCCGTAGGCTTCGACCCGGCTGGGTTCCTGCTGTTGCTGACAACTCCTTGAGGCGCGCGGGAACAGTGCGCGCCGTCGACGACTTGGGCTTGGTCCGGACAGTTACCGGACGGCCGGACAGTGAGCTACCCATTGCCCACTGTCCGCAAGCCCGCGCCTACGGTGGCTGGAAGTCGGGATCGGAATCCCGGTGGCGGCGAGAGCGCCGTTGCCTGATGCGGTCGGCCTCCTCCTTAGCGAGCATTACTGCTTCGCAAAAGTCGGCGAACGCCTGCCACTCTTCCTCGCTCCGGACCATGGCCTCAACCAAGGCCCGGCGAGCTAAATGAGGTGGGACTACTTAGTCGCAAACACGCCGACTCTAGCGAATAGGACATGAAAACACTCGTCAGAGCAATCCGACGCAAGCTTCTATAGGGTTAAAAGCTTACTCTTCTGTCGTCAGAATTTCAAACACCTTACAGCGATGTTCTATCAGCAGCCATTCTTATATCCAAGCTCTGTCACGCTCCCACACGTTCCACTATCACGTAATAAATCAAAAGCTCAAAAGCTCTTTCGTACCGTCAGACATACCTAACGCTTTACTAAAGGTACCTCCATGACACCGGAAGAGGATGTCTTCATGTCACGAATGTTAACAAACCTTGTGATGTCGTTGTTATCGGCGCAAGCGCCGGTAATCGGCCGTTCCCCTTAGTTTAAAGGTTCTCACAGACAAGCGTGATAATGCGCCAAAGTAGTTGGAGAAATTTTACAACACTGTCTGACAGGCTCCGGCAGGAAATTTCACTTCTTAACTGTTCGCACAATTAAGGATTTGATAGGCTTGCATTTGACCAACGTCTCATCTGATGGTAAGCGATGATGTGCTCGACGATGGAGCACGCTTGCCTAGAAGTAACCTTGACTTAAAGACGCCTAAGTTGTAGCTATCAGGGAATTGCACTCCTTATCTGTACGCACAATTAATTTGTTCCCAAAACGCTTTTTACGTATAGGTGGGAACGTGTTTCCAAAACGGTTTTTGCGTATGGGTGGGATGTCCAACAAGTCCCGATGGTGCATCCCCGTACGTCTGGTGGGATGATGATAGATCAGGGATTAATCGCATATTGTAATAATTAGGAGGGAAAACGCTGTCGATTTTGAGTTCATACTAGTACCTCAATTTTTTTCTCAGCACAATGGTTACAAAGATAAAGTAAAAAATAACAAAAGTTCAGAAAGCGACGAGTGTATTCGCACCGAAAGGGTGACCACCTCAGCATTTGACCTGCAATTTAGCTTCTCTTTTTTTTGACTGACAGACATTTTATCAATTCAAAAGTGACTGTAATTGGTATATTTGAAATAAACATTTCTGATTTGCTGAGTGTTAGACACTCAGTGCTGGTTTTCAGTTGGCACCTCGCAGTGACGAACTGATGAATTTAGAAAGCATATTAGGTATTTTATTTATCAGTGACGAAATGGTGATATGTAATTAACATAATATAGCACCTCCATTAGTTCATATAATTAATTTGTGCATAGTTGATGGTGTTTTCCCAAATAAACTTAAAAAAGTAATAATTAAACCTTTGTATAAAAAAGATGATAAAACCGATTTTAAAAACTATAGACCCATAGCAAAAATTCCAATTATCGCTAAAATTTTTGAAAAAGTAATATATAACTCTTTATATCCCTACTTCGAAAAATACGAATTATTTTGCTCAGAACAAAAAGGTTTTCGTAAAAACACTACGATTAACATGGCACTGTTTAACTTGCTGGCTAATATCATGCCGTCCGTAGATATAAGAAATCCAGTCTGTGCAATTTATACTGATATGATCAAGGCTTTTGATTATGTAGACCATAAAATTTTGTTGCACAAATTAAATGACTATGGTGTAAGGGGGAACGTCTTAAAACTAGTAAAATCATACCTAAGCAATAGGCTTCAATGCACGGAAATATCTAGGATATGCCCCAAAACTAAATTAGAAACCACGTATATATCGAAACCAAGACATTTAATATATGGCATCCCACAAGGTAGTGTTTTGGGTCCGCCATTTTTTTTGGTATATATAAATGATCTCCCGAAAGCAACTACTAACAAAATGATCCTATTTGCAGATGACAAAGTAGTACAGCTATAATAAAATCTACTAATTCAAATAATTATAATACTGACATTAATACCTGTTTAAGTGACATTATAAATTGGTTAGATAATAATAATTTGGTTATAAATCTGAGCAAAACAAAAGTCATGCATTTTTATCAGCGACGAGAAAACCCAAACGTTAGCATTTCCTACAAGGGCTGTGATATTGAACAAACAACTATAGCTAAGTTCTTAGGTATCATAATCGATAATCAACTTACATGGAAGCCTCATGTAGAAGAACTATGTAAGAAACTAAATAAATCCGCATATGCTCTTTTTCAACTGTCAAAGAAAGCAAACAGTCAGGCTCTTTTAACAGCGTACCACGGACTGGTTGCGTCTATTTTACGCTACGGAATTGTTTTCTGGGGACAATCTACTGATAGGGAGCTGGTATTTAGGATGCAGAAGCGATGCATCAGGTCAATGTGCGGTCTTAAGACAACTGATAGCTGTGTCCCCTATTTTAAATCTTTAAAAATTTTAACTTTTCCTTGTTTATATATATTGGAAACAGCTTTGTTTGTAAAATGTAACCTTAATCTGTTTAAAAAAATTTCAGAGGTCAAGAAAAATCCAATGCGGAGTCAATACATTAATCAATTGTGTCAAGTAAAATGTAAAACCGCACTAATGCAAAAAAGTTTTTTTGGTTTTGCCCCACGTATATATAATAAAGTTCCTAACTCTATTAAAAATATGACAACAATTGAATTTAAAAGGGCGCTAAAAGAATTTTTAATTATAAAAACTTATTACACGATTGACGATTTTCTTAATGACTGTTCACTAATTGATTGACATACGCCTACTCTGTTTGACATACTCCTTCTTTGTTTGACATACAGCTACTCTGTTTGACATTATTATTTTGATCCTGTTTGACTTACTTTTTATTTCCGTTTGACATGTAGTCTTATTTTGTTTTTTTAATCTTATGACCTTTATTACGCTGACATTTTGAACATAATTATTTTTTTTTTTTCATTTTTTATATTGCAATGAAATTCACAAAAATTGTAAAAATTTGCATGCCAATGTGATGGCAAAATATGGAGGACTCTGTTATAAAAAACACCTGTGTACTATACCCATGTTTGCAAATAAAATAAATTATTATTATTATTATTATAATTACAGAAGGAAGCTTATTTCACAGAACCTAATCCAATCCGACGACATTCTGGCGCCCCGTAGATATCTGTAAAACTGTTTGTCGCAATGTCTCATCGCGCCTGTCTGTCGAAACCTTAAGCCATAAGGTGGGCGATAAGAGATGAGCACGCGTCTCATCTTGAACGCTTTTGTTATCGCTTTGTTTATATTATTTAAGTGCTAACATATTAACAAACCCGCATGGGGTCATAAGAAATGGGGGAAGATGTATAATAGTTCATTTGTATTGTCTCGTGCACTAGGGGCGATAAAAGCACGCTTGTTGAGATAACGTTGAAACTTTTTTTTATTGTGTTTTGCCTGCCTAAAACATGGGCCACATGGATTTAAAGGTGCCATTCGAACCTCGGCTGCTGGCTGCGGATGCAAAAGGCACATGTGGCGGCTGCTGCTGCACGATTGGTTTTCTATGTAATAGTATGGATCCATTCCAAACACGACTGCAGCCGCACGTGCAAGTCGATGCGTACATAGTCACGTCACTCCAACCTGTTTAGACAAGTCCGAAACAATCGCTACTCGGAGCCGATAGCGCTCATATTAGATTGAATCGTTGATTTGCGACTGGCAGGACGTGCAGCCAGCCTTGGAATAATTCCTGGCAACGAATGAAGGAAACAGCTGCGTGTCATGCGTGTGCTACCTATTCGCAGCCTATATCCACAGCCTGCAGTCGAGTTTCGAATGGCACCTCGCGTCCAAACAGAGGTCACCTTAGAGTAGTGTCTGTTTGGATAAAAATCGGGACAGATGGTAAAACAAATCGGGATTTAGGGTTTTAGATCGGGACAAATATTTTTTTTAATAAAGTTTTTTTAGATGGGAAATCGTCCATTGACTTCTTCCCCTCTGGGGTAGAACGAGAGGGCGAGTGAAATGTTTACTGAGTAAAACCCAGACTTCTTCAGTCGCTCTTCGAATTTCAGGCTTTTTGATTTATCGGGACATTTAGCGTCCCGATCATGTGCAAATCGGGACGCGTCAACAGACCCCTAAAAATCGGGACATCCCGCCCAAATCGGGACGCCTGGCAACACTACTTAGAGGGATCTTGCGGATTGTAGACCAAGCAATGAAAAGAATTGTGTTAATCGACGGTTTGTCGGACCCTTGGATTACATCTGTTCTCTACAAAGATTGCAATTCCTGTAGAGAACAGATACAAAGAAGGTCACCTCTGTTCTAACAGGGGTCACCTTGATGATAACTTGGTTTACCTCAACGGATTGTGTTGCGGTTACACGGCTTCGCAAATCAGTTACTGCGGTCGAAACTGTGGTTGGGATAACGCGCCCGCTATCAAAGGACATTGAAGGTTATATCAAAAATTGTATTACATCTGCTATCCACAGATTGCAATACAAGCAAGATCACCTCTGTTGGGACGCTGGATTACATCCGCGTGGCCCATGCTTTAGGGCTATATTTCACCGGGCACCATGGTGGACCGCCATGGTGTCCCGGCGAAATATAGTACCACACTAGACACCATACAGACACCAGAGTCGCCACACGTCCGAGCTGGTCGCGCCATCAAATTGGTTGCGCAACCAAACGAGCCAAGTGAGTAACGCTCTATAGAGCTGTTACATTTTGTTGGTGGTGGGGTCATGGTGTCCCGGTGAAATATAGCCCTTAGGATTGTATCTAGGTTTTATTGCTACGGGAAAATTAGGTGTCTGAAGTCAGTTAACAAAATCACACTAAACACACTTCACACTAAAAGGTTAAATTTTGTTATGGTGTGAGTCTGTGTGTGTTTGTTTGTTACTTCTTCACGCTCAAATGGCTGAACGAATTTGGATGGAATTTAGTGCATGCGTAGACCAGGTCCTTGAATAGCACATAGGACTATCTCAGGTGTATGTTCCCTTGTGACAATTTTCTTTTCAGCGTTTCGGTTTCAAGCAAATTCAGGAATCTAGATGTCATAATGCATACCATATGTGCAGTAAGCAAAGGCAGCCCAGTAGTAACAGTCCCGACTTACAATTTGCAGGTCGCTGGTTCGAACCCAGCCTGGTGGCAACGTTGTGTTATTTATTTCATCACCAGTGCTTTCTAAACGATGAAGGAAAACATCGTGAGGAAATAGGCATGTCTTAGAACCTAAAATTCGAAGACATGTGACATCCACCAATCCGCACTGGACCCGCGTGCGTAGATTACGGCCCATTCTCTCTCCTAGAGAGGAGGCCTGAGTCCCAGCAGTGGGTACATTATAAAGCTGATTATACTATACTATAGCATATGTGGACTCAGTTTATGTTTAGTTTTAAACAGTCACCTAACTTTCGTCAAAAAATTCCCGCCATGAACTCCAAATAATCAAACCATGTACTTGAATCGATGCTATCCCATACTTTTATAGCCCAAAAGGCGATAAACTCGTTCGCTATGAGAACTTGTTCGATCTAACGGTTGTTACTTACATTCCTTTTGGGTTTCATTCTTTTTTTCATCTTTTGGTGAAAGCTGTATATGAGGCATGGCGTTAAATTTAAGTTGTGTCTGTGATCATATTCAGTTATTGAATTTTGTTTATAGATGTCCCTATACGTATTGTATGCTTTGTGTAATTTATCTCATCACCACTGCTCTCAAAACGGTGAAGGAAAACATCGTGAGGAAACCGGCATGTCCTAGAACCAAAAATTCGAAGACATGTGACATTCACCAACCCGCACTGGGCCCGCGTGGTGGAGGAGGCCTGAATCCCAGCGGAGGCCTGAGTCCTGGTAGTGGGCACAATAAACAGGATGATGATGATGATGATGATGTTTATAAACTCCATAGTTAGAGTAGAGTAGAGTAGTAATAGTAGAGTTAGGGTAGTTTTATTAGTGGAATATATTCCACTCTAACACAAGGCGAAGCCTCAAAATCGGTGATTCAGTCCAAAAGCACATAATATATGTACTTACCAAGATTTTATTTAGGCATAGACTTTGGTGTCGTTTTACAGAAGTTTAGTTACCTAATGTTACAGAAAAGGGACATTTTTATGACTAACAGAAACACTATGGTTCGCGTTTATATTTTACCAGTACGCACGAACTTTTGAGTTGCTGATCGACACATTTTATTTTTTGTCCGACTGTACTAAACATTGTGTGTCCGAATCGTGACGGAAAAAATATTGAAATATAAAAATACACTTATTCGGACAGTGTCCGAATATATTGAGTCCGAATCGTCAGCAACTAGAATTTTTAACTAAAGTTAAAACTACCAAATAGAACGACCCAATTAACGTAAGTACGTAGTATTTCATTCACATAAAACAATCAGTATTTCAACTTCGTTAAATATAGGCCATTATATACGAAAACTTGGAATTTTAAATATCTAGGCCATGTGAATCAAACCTACACAAAATTATGCAGGCATGCGTTCAAAGGCTGAATGGGAATGTTACCTTTGCTTAACAGAAAGACAAGCTGCGTGAGAAAGTCGCTATAGTACTTGGTTTATGAATGTCTTGATACTTTAAGTATTACAGACCTGAACAAAAATGCCTGCCCTGTTGGTCTAGTAGGCAGTGGGTGTTTGACTTCTATGCCAGAGGTCATTAGTTCGAGTCCCATACAGAACAAATGCAAATGTTCGTGTGATGAGCACAATCAATTGTTCTGTCTGGGTGTAATTTAATAATATAATTTATGCATGTATTTGGAAAAATATCTATGTATATTTATCATTTTTCAGGTACTCATATCACAATATTTTTGGAACTAGACGGTGTTATGTGAAAGTTGTCGAATATTATTGTTAAAGTATCTAAAAGCCAAACAGATAGCGTGTGCTTATCAAAATAACCATAATAATACTTAAATATCATATAGCATTCATTTTAAGTACGTACGATATTTTAGTAGGTATCTTTTTTTTTTTGAGCGGAGTAAGAGTACTACCTTTATGCCGGAAAAACGGAAACTCCACTAGTAATGACTCTTGGAATATTTTTTGGTCTTTTGGTTAGTATCGGTTGCGGCACCTCACTCACCATGCAACATTTGAAATGTCAAATTCATCTCGGAAAAATGGACTTGTAAGTCCGTATATAATATTATATTGTTATAGGCGAATGACGATTTTTTAATTTCGTAGTTCCGTAAATGTAGGATATATTAGAAAAGACGAAACAGGGAAAAGGCTTAGAAAAATGTAAATATTTTGATATAACCGGTCACTACGATATGACATGGTCGTTTTCGCCATAATTTGCAATAGGCTACGGTTTAAAAAATAGTAAGAATATTCGCAAAACTTACCGGAATAAACGTAGCCAAATGTAGAAACACTGGAACAATTAAAACACTTATTAAATACTTGTAAACAAACACAAAACGAGAACACACAGCTTGCAACTACGAAAGCTGGTCAACATGACATTTCTAACAAGTAAAACGAAACAAACACAATTAACCGATAAATTACCAAAGTCACCCTTCTCAGATTCTATCTCACACTAACCAATCAATTCTACTAGTAATAGAAAGAGAGCACGATACAATTTGACAGCTGACAGCATTATATTACACGTTGGCGGGTAATATTTTGACGCATGCGCGCAAAAACGCATGCGCGGTCGATACAATTCCATCAATGTTTGAACTTTGAATGGAGTGTGAATAGTTCATTATTATATCATAATACTATCAAAATAAGTATATATCCGATTTTTGTGAATAGTTAACACAGTTTTGAATAAGAAATTATAAAGAATGGAAAGAATACAGTTCGCAATCTTCTTTTATCTACACAATGTGTGCAACCGTGAGTTTTTTCAAGATAATATTTACAAATTACTAGATACAATACTTAAATTCCATTCATGATTGCAAATAATGAATGAAATCTATTTTATGTAGCTGAAGTAATTCATAATAGTACTTAAACAGTTTAAGATATCAGTCAAAATAATCAGATGTCATTAAAAACCCTCTGAGCTTAAAAAAGCCCTACGAATCACCTGTATATCTTTTTCTACTTCTCTGTTAAATCCAAAGGTTGTCTGTAAAAAAGCGCCCATTGTAGCACCCTAATTATAATTATAGTTCCTACTGTAATTTTATTTATGGTAAACAAAACATCTACCTATCTTTTTCATTCAAACGTAATTACTTCACTACTCTTATTAAAAAAATAGGTGGTACTTTTCACCGATTCAATGTATATTTTATTAATGAATTTAATCTTTTATTTTCAGGGCTGCACCGCACTCAAAACAAACTATTCAAGCGAATTAAGACTAAGTGGAGTGATACTCCTGATACATCTCCTAAGTGAGGAAAAGACATAATCAACCTCTCCCTTATTAACCTCAGCAGAATAGCTCAACTCTTAGTATTATTTATACTTTAACCTGTAAGACTTCCATTTTTAAAACGCATAAGACGAATTAAATGATCTAAACTGCAAAGCTACGATTTCAATTAATCAATTTAAGTCTAAGACATTTTTCGGAGAACTAAAATAGCACAAGACTTGACTATCTAAGTCAAGTATGAATGACTATGAATACTGAGGCAAGACAGCCCTATCGTCGACCACATCATCACTTACCATCAAGTAAACCATTTGTTCCATCATCAGAAAACTAGACGTACGGCTTTGCGCCACCGGCACGTAGTGGACATCCCACCCACACGCACAAAATGTTTTGATAACACATTCATCGTGTGTACAGCAAAGGAGTGGAAATTCTCTGCCGAAATCTGTGTTTCCTGATAGCTACAACAACCTTGACGTCTTTAAGTCAAGAGTGAATAAGTTACTTCTAAGCAAGCATGCTCAATCAGGGGAGACACATGGCATACGCGAGCTTATCAGCCTTTCTACCTAGCCGTTCCTCAACGGTTCCAGTGCACCCGTAAACCTGCCTATATACTCTCAGTAACTGCATAACACGATACTACATCGCTAGTCTGGTGTCAAATATTTCTGATTACCCAAACGAGTGTCAAAGAACCACAAATGACAGCTGCGACTATAGTTTCGAAGCACGGAGAGGTTTTGGTCACCCATCCACGAACCGACCGCAGCATGCGTTGCTATTAGACTACAATTGCTATAGAATGGTGCAGGTGACAGCTGTCAGATTCATACAATGTATCTACCTATCCTTTTCTCTCATCTTAAAGATGTATATTTTCACCCTGCTGTCATCAAACGTTTTGAAAACAGATTCATTGTGCGTACAGTTAAGGAGTGGAATTCCCTGCCGGAATCTGTGTTTCCTGATGCCTACAACCCGGGAATCTTTAGTTCAAGAATGAATAGGTTACTTCTAGGTAAGCTCCATCGTCGACCACATCGTCGCTTTCCATCAGCTGAGATAGCGGTCAAACGCAAACCTATCAACAATAAAAAAATACTACCCATGCTGTGTAAAAAAGACTTAGTTTGCCAAGAGCTGGTCTGGGTAGTTTGAATTTGAATATTATTCATAATTGCAATTGTAATGTAGTCTGATAATAATAACGAATGCAAGTTAATGACATTTTATCAGCAATTTGTTTGACAACCATGACCCAATTGGTATGTGTCCAATGTTCCTGTCTACTGATATGCAATTATATGTAATCTATATATATAAAGTTTGTTTTTTAAAATGATATAAACCAGAGCTTCACTGCGATCCCACCTGATTGTATGTTGTGATGCAAAGAAACTGACTGACATATCAAAAGCTGACTTGTCATATCAACGAGCGTTAAATTTTACACAAAGCTTCTTGTTGCATTTAGTTGGATGAAAGCTCCAGGCTAGCCCGCAAAGTTCAAATTTTCAAAAGTTTTGCAGATCAGAGTCAAATTGTTTGTTGATTAAAATATGAGTGGTAGCCGTAATACGTATTTATTTACGGAATTATAACCATTATAATCATCAATAATACAACCCTGTCAGTTCGTCTAACCCTATTGAATGACTATATAGTTTATTAGAATTTTAAGAAAATTTGAATTACGCGAGTTAACTTGGAAATCTTCTTTACTGATTTTAGGTATTTTATATCATATCAATCCTTTCGACAAAGGGTGTAAGTAACTCCAAGTCTCATAATTTTAGGAATGCGCAAAATCTAAAAAAAAAATTGTGACCAAGTAATGGAGAGCTTAAAGAAATGTTGGGTAGTTTAAATAATTTGATTTATCATAACGCAAATTTTAAATAATTACCTATACACATCGAAAGATGGTGAAAGACTTAAGCAAGCATGTATCGAAATGTCAATTTTCCAAAATGGATTTGAACTTTTTACAAATGCATCAATTTCTCCAAAATCAATATGAAATTTTTACAAATGTGTCGAAATGTTTAAAATTGTATTTGTAATTTTTACATTGTTATAAATGACACGCTATCTATATGTTTTAGTTACTCATTTTATTTAGTGCGACGAGTTCATTGCTCTCTGGATGCACCGGGGTCATCTTGTTACTGACTGTATTTTTAGACACCTAGGTTTCTATTAGAAGTAATAATAACTGTAATAAAAAACTGTGCCAAAAATATCATGTCTTTGTTTTTTATTTATATGGCTCTGAATCTTCCTATTCCTTTAAGATCAAGCGTCGTAAATAGAGATAGATTGGGCACACGCTTAGGAGGGATTCCAATCACATACCTATAGAGACGTTGGTTTGGAATCCCTAAGGAAAAAGGAAACGTGGCCGTCCTCGGCAAACCTGGCGACGTACCGTGTTGGCAGAAGCGACGGCCATCAGACTGACATGAAGCGAGGTTCAGCATAAAGCTCAAGACCGATCGCGATGGGTGACTACTGTCGACGTCCTCTGCCCCAGCGGGGAAATAGGATCTTAAGAGAAAATCCTCCTATTGAAAAAATACTGGCCAAAGACAAGTGATGAAATGCAAAGACATTTAAAAATGGTGGTTGATACAGATCTAAGGCAGAGACCATCTAAGCTTCAGTTGACTGCGTGTCGTGGATTTGATTTCTGCACAGAACAAATATTTTTATGAACTGCTAGCTGTTCCGAGTCTGGGTATCTTGTGCATGAGAATTTATATGTTTGTGAACGCAGCCATGATACAGTACAAAAATTCAGGGTTCGAAAAAATCCGATGTCTATACAATAAATATCAAAAATCGGATTTGTTGATATATATCGGATCCGATATATATCGGATATATATCCAGGCTAAGAAAAAGAAGCGAATTTAATTCTGCCGTTTGGGGTCCGAGTGTTCATATGCTATTTAAAGAATTATGCAAACGCTTATTTGACACTTCGCGTGAGCCAAGGGCTGGATTAACCTCGGTCAGGGATTAAGCATTGCCATACAAAGTGGCAATGCCGCTATTGGCAGTCCACACTTCTAGTTGACAGTGATACAGAGCAATTTTTGACGCCATATTTTAGTTAGGACTCATTACCTGTTTGTATAGAATATAGTTTTAATTAATGTTTGTAATAATTAGTTACAAAGAAATGATTACAAGGTTACCGATGGCCTGGTAAGGACTGCAGGAATCCGATAGATGCGAGACGCACTGTAGACTGTTCATTGTGGATACACTTGAGAGAGGCCTGTGTCCAACAGTGGACGTCTTTAGGATGAAATTATGATGATGATGAAAGGAATTATGAAGTAGGTAAAGTTACTAAAAATAGTTAATTTATATCACCTCTTTACCATTGCAGAAACTGATAAATAAATATATGAGAACATTCAACTGCACTACAACATACAGACAGGGAAAAACAATAAACGTCCTAAAACCCGGAAAATAATGCCCATCCATCACGACCATCATCATAATTAAACGTAGATATGTATGTGTATGTTTATAATTATAACAGTATGTATATCTTTAATTATTATTATTTTTGCCTTTTATACTATTTCATTGTTAACCATGTATTTTGTGTGTACTAATTTTCCTTTTACTTTTACACACGGTGTCTACTTCTCTATTTTCTTCAGCTTTCCTGTCGCAGGTATGCTGGAAAAGATTTCATTAGAAATAAGCATCACCTTTGTACTATTTATCTGTTTCCTTCTTCTTTTCTTTTATTTCCTTAATACCTAACGAAGATAAACATTGTTAAAAACTTTAAAAAAGAACCCTGATATCATCCAGTTTGAGAATACATCGCAATAATTCTACACTATACCAATCAAAAAGTACCTAGTAGAGTACTGTCAATCCTGTTCCCATTTTATACCTATCCTAAAGTTGCATAAAATATATACCAACCCGATATACAAATCCATAAAACCTTTAGTTAGTGGATGTCCATGTTTTCGAATTTTTGGTGCTAGGACATACTGGTTTCTTCACGAAGTTTTAGTTCACCGTTTTGAGAGAATTGGGGATCAAATACGAAATAGTATGCCAGGTTGAGTTTGAACTTGAACCCGCGACCTACTAACTCGTAAGTCACCACTGGGGCACCACTGCTCTCTCTCTGTTCTATCGCCCAATCAAATATTATATGAAATGTTACTAAAATATTTAAAAAAAAAAGACGTGTGGCACTCGGGGACTGCCGCGGTAAAGCTATTGCATAGCATTTTTATCAACTTATGCAGTTTTAATTACTTATTTATTTTATTTATGCAGAATTTTTTTTCCTTTGTTTTTTTTTTCTTTGATATTAATTGAAGTTACACTTTCACACATTGAATTGAATTTTAATTGATTGTGCACTCATTTATTTTCTTATCGGTCACCACGCTCAAAAAACAAATGAGTGGGGGGTGTTAGGTTATTTTCGTTACGGAATTTCTGGATTCGGTCTCCACGCTCAAGGCCCGCGATAGAAGCTATGCAATAGCTTAAAATCTGTCAGAATTTTAATGGTGTATATTGTGATATCGAAAGGAGATCACACGAGTTGCTTTTTTCATGTAGCCAACGAACTGGCTTATAAAATATACTTTGAAGGATTATGCTGTTCTAGAATAGGTTTCAAAATTTATAGAAAAAAGAATGTGTGTTGTTTTTTCAGTGTTGAAGTGATTTTTGTAAGAAAAGCTTGTTCACATAAGAAAAAATAATAGTGTGCAGGCCCGTGTGTTTCATTCTAGAAAATTCCCTACACGAAGCCTACCGTGAGCTGAGCATCGTTATAATATAATAAAGCGTATTCCATCTACCAATCTATAGCCTCAAAGAGATTTCAGCAACACCGTAGTGGCCCAGCAGGGCTTTCGGTGTTCGCGGGCTTGCGGACAGTGACGCGGGCTTGAGGACAGTGATCAATGGGTAGCTCGCTGTCCGGCGGGTCCGGTAACTGTCCGGACCAAGCCCAAGTCGTCGACGGCGCGCACTGTACCCGCGCGCCAGGAGTTGTCAGCAACAGCAGGGAAGTCGAAGCCTACTGGGGCCAGGGTTACTTTCGAATGACAGCTCGAGCCCCGGTATGAAGGCTAGAAGGAACGGGATGGTTCTTTTAGTCAGTAAGAGTCTGACACTATCTCCCGCTCCGCCCAAGAGCGGGGGTTGTCATTGGATGATTTTTCCCACCATAAAAAAGGGCTTTCGGTGTTGGCTATCGGAAGAAAGCAAAACCCAGGGTCCTGGGTCCTGGAACGTAAAGCAATAAAGGAACATAGGAAGGGGTTTTAGTCAGTAAAAGTCTGACACGCTCTACCCTAAAGCGGGAGCAGTGATTGCATAATTTCCCACCTAAAAAAAATCAAAATCAAAGCCTAAAGTTATTATAATAAACTCTTATAACTAACCAGGGGCGCTGACATCACCCAGTTAGTCTAAATCACTGCGCATTTGCCCATGCACTTGCAGCGACCTTGCTGCGCGTGCGCCGATAAGGCACGTTCGGCCTTCGACTTCGCTGAGCTATTCGCAGATTACCTTGGCGTGTGCAGTGTTTGGTTAAACGCTGATTCAGAACTGAGCTTGTTAAAGATGTAGAATGAGGAGCTAAGTATTATGGCCAGAGAGTCACAGATATAAGTAATAATATAAGTATACATACTTTCGAAAACATTAGTGGATCGAATAAGGATCTGTTTATCATCATCATCATCATTTCAGCCGAACGACGTCCACTGTTAAAATATAAGTAGAGGCTTTGGCTCCATACGCTAACAAAAAAATTGATTTGTCTAAGCTTACTGATCTGCCAAAAACTATCAGCCTGTATTCTTTTTTAAGCTATTGCATAGCTTCTATCGCGGGCCTTGAGCGTGGAGACCGAATCCAGAAATTCCGTAACGAAAATAACCTAACACCCCCCACTCATTTGTTTTTTGAGCGTGGTGACCGATAAGAAAACAAATGAGTGAACAATCAATCAAAATTCAATTCAATGTGTGAAAGTGTAACTTCAATTAATATCAAAGAAAAAAAAAACAACGGAAAAAAAATACTGCATAAATAAAATAAATAAATAATTATAATTGCATAAGTTGATAAAAATGCTATGCAATAGCTTTACCGCGGCAGTCCCCGAGTGCCACACGTCTTTTTTTTTAAATTAAACTAGTGCTTGACTGCGATCCCTCCTGATGGTAAGTGATGCGATCGTTGATGGTGAGGCGCACTAGTTTATTAAGAGCCTATTCACTCTAGCTTTGAAGACACCTAAATTATAATCGGACGGGAAGAGCGCAGCAGGCAAATTGTCCCAGTCCCTTGATATAGGTACACGGTATAAACGACAGACGAAACTAGGACTTTTCAGGATTTATACGAGCCCAATAACAGAGCTCATATCACCGCGGACCTCTAAGGTCCAAGTAGATATTGAACGAGAACGCAGGGCGCTAGCAGTGAGATGCAACATGTTGGCTCACAGATTTGCTCTTTATAGTAATGAGGTCAAAATTACTTTGTTCAAAGCTTTTTGCTAATCGTTCTACACGGGTGGTCTGTGGGTTAATTTTACGTGGAAGGCTCTAGACGCCCTGCGGGTCCAATATAATAATGGTTTCAGGGTGCTGTTGGGGCTGCCTAGATACTGCAGCGCATCGGGCATGTTTTTGTTAGCGCGTGTGGATGATTTCCACGCTATAATGCGAAAGAAGGCTGCCTCATTGCTAAGCAGATCTAGGGACAGCTCCAATAGTATTCTTAGAACCTTAACCTTAATCGCTGGTTGCGGTTGCTGGTGCGGCAGTAAATTAAAGCTTTTTGTATTTTTTAAGTGTTACTAACCCTTTAGTTGATAAGTTGTTACTAACCATTGGACCTATGTAGTCTTTTTTAAATAAATATTATTATTATTATTATATCCATTTTGAATAGATCGACACGAAAAGAAGAAGAAGAATCATAGCATAAACAATTTCAATAATTTCAAAATCAAGCGATAATCAGCAAAATCTTCCCATCTTTAGAGTTTCGTAATTGAAACGGAGAAAACGAAACCGTTATAGGATCTGTTTGTTGTCCGTCTGTCTGTCAAGAGCCTTTATCTCGGGAACGCGTGGAGGTATCGAGTTGAAATCAAAACCATATACTCAGGTCTACAGTCCCATAAAGCTGTGAAAAAATATTCTTCTAAGTTTACTAAAAAAATAATATGGGCGTTTACCTACGTAAAAAAAACAAACGTATATTTCGACACTCTCAAGAGAATCAGAATTCACAGGGTACGGGTAAGTACTTCCCGTTGACCCAGAATCCTGAGAGGCATAAAGCAAGGTCTATAGCACAGGTATAAAAATAAATCTGAAAACGGTAAATTTGTTGTTACCGTCAAAAAAAAAACTTTTGCGATTCGGAAAAATCTTCCGAGACTCCATGCGGCAATTGAATTATGTATTTACATATATGTATTATGTAAGTTTGTATGGAACCCTCTGTGCGCGAGTTCGACTCAAAATTACCTAGTTTTTTGTTATTTCCTCTCTATAACAGGCCGACACCTTTACAGCATTGCATTATTACCTGCCCTACAAGCACCATAGACAACAAAACTATCAAATTACCGAAAAGAAACTGTTACCAACTTAACGACATCATCCTTTCCCTATCTATGACCACAGAGTAAACCACAGACAGACAAAAACTAGAACCTTTTTTTTACCTGATGAAAACGAAAGTGTCTGCGGGAGTTAGTCGAAAAACTTCACAAAGGAATTCAGATCCACTTAAAAGTCACTTAGTGTGATTAGAGTCGTGTTCGACAACTGTTTTATCAGTAATCAGTAACTCAAAAGATTTGAGGTTAAAAACTTAAATGCAGGTACAAATTGGTTTTGAAGTAACAGCTAATAGAGAATGGCGTTAAGAATGCCGAACGAGGTCGAATACACCTCGTATGTGCGTCCTTGTGGTGCGGTTAAGAATTTAGTCTTCTCTGGAGTACCGAGACCGAAACTTCAATTTGGTTTAATTTTGGAAAGAGACGAATATTCAACGTGTAACGTTAAATGCGCAAAACCTGAAAAAAGTTTGATCAGAATAACGAGCAGAATCAATTATTTAACCACTTTTTATTATAAGTCAAATGTTCCCAAAAATCTTCATTAACAATGTTGCCCTGTCTATTTGTTAATAGGCCAAGCCATCACGTGCGCAAACCCGCCAAAATGGTTGTAGTCCAATTCAATTTTCTAAAAATGTAGATACGAATTTTAAACAAACTAAAACTGATTTTTTTTTCTCTCAAAATTAGGTCAATTGAATTAAAAATCATTTGGGGTGTCTGGGGTTTTGCGCATTTAACGTTACACGTTGTATTTGAAATGCCTTATTAAAACAGAATGCAATGGTGTATCTACTCTAATACGGGGTCACTTTGACCTCGTAACGTACTGAAAAAAATGTTTATTTAGCCAAAAATAGCTTTTAGTTTCTTAAACGTTGCAGGGTCTAATTAGCCCCTTGCCGCTATAATGATAGTTTTCAAACGAGGTCTAAAGCGCCCCGCAAAGCTGTCAACGTGTTAAGATTTCGTGACATAAAAGAGCCTGGCTTTTACCAGCAACTTCGTCCGCGTGAATGTCGATTATTGTGGACGCTAGTCGAAGTCGAAGCCAGATAAAAAGTAGCCTATGTTCTTTCTTGGGATTCAAGCTTGCCCGTACCAAATTTCGTCTAAATCGATTCAATAATGAAAAAAAAAAAACAAAAAAAACTATAAATATCGCTACCTCTGAAAGTTTTACTTAAGACTTACAAAATAAATTAAAATTGTAAAGGAAAAGTTCACCCTCAAACGCCAGCGCCAACACCGCCAAATTTCAGCCAAAAGAGTGGCCAATTGTTATCTGACAGATTGCCATGTCGCAGAATAAACATGAAAAAAAGCATCAAATAAAAAAACTGGGCAAGTGCGAGTCGCGAGTCGGACTCGCCCACTGGAGGATCCGTACAACGTGAATAGTTCATTTCCCGAATGGAGTATCGGAAATTTTTCCGATAGCAATTTTTTTTGTGACGTAACAGCTTTACTGTTTTCAGATTTATTCCTTTACTTGTGCTATAAGATCTTTAACTTTATGCTAAATGTCAGGAATTTGGGTCAACGGGAAGTACCCTATGAATTTTGATTACCTTGAGAATTTCGAAATATACATTTTTTTGCGACTTTCAGAGCAACTTTTTTCTCGTAAGCTTAGAAGTTTGATTTTTTCACAGCTTCAAGGGACCGCAGAAGTAGTAAGTATATGGTTTTAATTTCAACTCGATACCTCTACGCGCTCCTGCGATAAAGGGTCTTGACAGATAGACAGACGGACAACAAAGTGAACCTATAAGGTTCTGACTTTTTCCTTTAGAGGAACAGAACCCTAAACACACTGAAAGTTATCAAGCCTGCAAATGATGTATGCGTAAGAAGGCCTCCCACAAAGTGGACCGATAACCTGGTGAGGGTCGCGGGAATCCGATGGATGCGAGACGCAGAGGACTAGTCGTTAGGCGACACTTGGAGGAGGCCTATGTCCACAGTGGACGTCTTTCGGCTAAAATGATGATGATGATGATGACGAAATGATGTAATTCAAAGTCACGCGCTTCAAAATATGACCTAAAATATAACTTTAAAAATGTTATACAAGTAGATACACTTTCTTCCGAATGTATTGATAAGATTTAGGTATTGCATCGATTTCTTATCTTTTCTTTCTTTGACATTCAAGTGTTCATGAAATTCAAGGTTATTCGGCTTACGTTAGGTATCATATAATAGTAGATTATGTGACTAGGAGATAAAGCAGTGTCTTCAAGTCGCGGGCGGCATGTTGAATTCCGAACGAAACGAAGGCTGCTGATTTTAATCCCTAACGTTAGTGAGGGATTAATACAATTAACTCCCGAGCATTGCGAGGGAGTTAATAAAGAAACCTGAGTGAAGTGAGGAATATAAGCCGCTCCAGACAAAGGCAGCTTTATCCCCGTGTTGCATAGGTACTCTACTTTTTACACCATCTGTGAGATAATAAAAGACAATTTGGCCGACCAAATCATATATTACAGAAATATAAGTATTATATTTACAAGTTCATCAAACAAACAAAATTCACTACTCCAAGATTCTATAGTTTAAATTTTCTGTAAAGCTCCCACTGCGTTTTATTCTATTTTCTTTTTTTTTTGTTAGTGGCCAGTTTGAATTTCGAGACAACTTATTCGATGAACGTCCATTTTAATTCACAATGTTGGCGGTTTTTGATTTTCCAAATTCAAATCTCATTATTCCTTAGGGATCGGCCATACTGCATTATCTCCCTAGAGGTAGAATGACTTGCTTTAAGTGAGGTTTGTATGACGTATAAAACGACATTATCGAACAGGTGGTGTAAAAATATAATTGTTTCAATGCACTTCATTTTAAATTTCGAACCAGCTTTTGTTTTATTTCTCGTATATAGCACTTTATCGGTCTCATCATCATCATCATTTCAGCCGAAAGACGTCTACTGTTGTAAATGAGCCTCCCCAAAGCGTTGCAATAATGACCGGTCCTGTGCGTCTCGCATCCATCGGATTCTTGCGACCCTCACCAGGTCATTGGTCCACCTTGTGGAAGGCCTTCCAACGCTGCATCTTCTGGTACGCGAGCAATATGCCTCTTATGTTTGGCGATTCTTCGGGCTATGTCGGTCGGTATTGTCAGTCTAGCATAGCATAGTCGGTCTTATAATGTTCCCACTGTTGGGACTCAGGCCTCTTCTCTGAAAGAGGAAATAGGCTGTAATCCACCACGCCAGTCCAGTGCGGGTTGGTGGATGTCACATGTCGTCGAATTTTTGGTTCTAAGACATGCCGGTTTCCTCGCAATGTTTTCCTTCACCATTTTGAGAGCAGTGGTGATGAATTAAATTACTTAAAGTAATGCGCCTGGCTGAGTTTGAACCCGCGACCTACAACTTGTGGGTCGGGGCCATTACTACTCGGCCACCACAGCTCTTCAATTGTCAGTCTATTTGGATGGAAAATAAAGTATTACTAGTGACCCACCCCGACTTTGCTCGGGTGCAAAATATTCCTCGTTTATCGCTCTTTTTATTAATAAAAACCGCATTAAAGTTCCTTGCGTGATTTAGGAGGAATTAGGGGACAAACATACAGCCGCGGAAAGCGACTTAGTTTTAAACTATTTAGAAATGATTTAAGATTCCTCTACTAGCTCCTGTTTTATGATAGGTTAGCTTCTGCCAGCGGCTTCGTCCGCGTCCCTATGACACTCAGTGATAAAATAGTATTCCATTGGTTGAAAGAATTTAAAAAATGGGTTTTGAGTTAATTCGTTAATAACAAAAATCCAAAAATATTAATTTTTCCTCCTTATAATGAGTAAATTCGGGAGTCCCCTCAACTATAGTTTGATTTTCCTCGTAATTATTATATCTTAATGATTTGGTGTTTATTATAATATTTGTATGTATTTATTACTACAAGTAATTAGGTAATCTTAATGATATTTCACACTTCTATGTATCTAGTATTTTTTAACTCCAAGGTTAATTGGTAGAAATTACGGATGCCTACAAAATCAAGTTAAGAATCCTGAGCTACTTATAAGAAAGCTGTCCAATTTCGGATGCTTGTTAAATACTAGCTTTTGCCCACGACTTCACCTGTATACGTATAATACTGCCATTCGAATATCTAGTTTTTTTTTCCGGGTATTCAGAAACTCGAACGTCTTATAGACAGTCTTATCATTGGCTATTTTTTGTAATTGGGAAATAATCAAACAAATTCTCCCGCTCTGGGTGGAGCGAGAGGTAGTCCTAGGCTTACTGAGTAAAACCCAGTCGTGTTTCCTTCAGTCCTGTAGTAAATTCCACCAAGAATCCCGTAGAAGAAGAAGAAGTCAGAAGCCAGAAGTCTATCTTTGTCAGTGATACTTCTTTGAATATTTCACAACTAGCTTTTCCCCCTTCGCCCTTATATAGACTATGTCACTCAGGAATAAAGCAGCTTTCTA
The DNA here is from genome assembly GCA_910589285.2 of Mythimna ferrago. Lineage (NCBI taxonomy): Eukaryota > Metazoa > Arthropoda > Insecta > Lepidoptera > Noctuidae > Mythimna > Mythimna ferrago. The sequence continues at coordinate 12,532,742 of OU342676.1, read as the reverse complement.
CCAGTTTTAGCAAATTTTAGCAATCGGACCAGTACTTCCAGAGATTTACTTGCGGAATTATACCTTGGTGGAATTTACTACAGGACTGAAGGAAACACGACTGGGTTTTACTCAGTTAGGGACTACCTCTCGCTCCACCCAGAGCGGGAGAATTTGTTTGATTATTTCCTAATTACAAAAAATAGCCAATGATAAGAATGTCTATCAGACGTCCGAGTTTCTGAATACCCGAAACAAATTACATAGATATGACAGCCGCGACGAACGACTTCAAATACAGTCATAATTTCTGTAAGCTTTTGGTCGCTTTTTTATATTATGTATAGGCTCGCTTTTGACCTCTATCTCACTTGATGGTAAGAGACAACTTGGCCGACGATGGAGCACGCGCGCCTAGAAGCAACCTATTCACTCTTGACTTAAAGACTCCAAGGTTATAGTTGTCAGAAAACACAGACTCCGGCAGGGAATGCCTCTCCTTTGCTGTATGCATAATTAATGTGTTCCCAAAACGCTTTGTACGTATGGGTGGGGTGTCAACCATGTACCGATGGCGCAACACCGTACGACTAGTGGTTCGATGATGGTACGGACTTGGCGGAATTAGATTGTACAATTCCAGTGCACACTCCCCGAAATGTAAACAATAGAAAACCGACAGACTAGACAGGCTAGCAACTCGGCGACGATGCCCAAGGCTGTCAGATAATCTACACTTAATAAAAGGTGTAAGGGACAGCCCTCCACAAACTTTAAGGGCTTGCTCAGTAGACGAAACTGAACAACCTTCCACAAGACTTTCTTTCAGGAAACGAAAAAAAATATCAGCCTCACCATACAAAATGACAAACTTGATTTGACAATTTGTATGGCGAGGCCGATATTTTTTTTCGTTTCCTGAAAAAAAGATTTTGTGGAAGGTTGTTCAGTTTCGTCTACTGAGCAAGCCCTTAAAGTTTGTGGAGGGCTGTCCCTTACACCTTGTATAATAAAGAGGTAAAGTTTGTTTTTTTTGTTTGTTTGGTAATTTCTGAAAGTACTGGTCCGATTGCTAAATTTTTTTTTACCGATAGAAAGCTGCTCTATTCCTGAGTAACATAGGCTATAATTTATGTACGCGGGTGAAGCCGCTGGCTGAAGCTAATTTTTAATTAAATTTTTTTAAATATTTAACAGTAAACATTCAAATCTCCATTCAATCTCCTCGAAAGCGCCAACAACTGCACCCATCTAAACATTACCCCACAAAGGATACGAACAATAAAAATCAGTACAACAAACTATTTTACTAATAAAAAAGTTGGACAAGTAGCGTTCAAACAGGTCCGTTGAACTCGCATCTAGTCAGTGGCGGATTTAGTGGCAAGTTGAGTAGGCCTTGGACAGTAGATTTCATTTATTTATTTATCAATTTATGTACATCCATACAATAAAATACAAAAAAAAAAGAAAATTAGGTACAAATGTGATAAAAGAAAAGAAAGAAAAACGTTTTGTTTGGCAGCAAAGACGAAAACTTAAGACTAAGCCGATTCCGCCAAGTCCGTTCCATCATCGGACCACACGACGTACAGCGTTGCGCCACCGGTACATGGTAGACATCCCACCCATACGCACAAAACGTTTTGCGAACACATTTATTGTGCGTACAGCCAAGGAGTGGAATTCCCTGCCGGAATCTGTGTTTCCTGATAGCTACAACTTAGAAGTCTTTAAGTCGAGAGTGAATAGGTTTCTTCTAGGCAAGCGTGCTTCATCGTCGACCACATCATCGCTTACCATCAGGTGAGATAGTGGTCAAACGCAAGCCTATCATTAATAAAAAAAAAAAAAAAACTAACATAATTATAGCAGATGCTAATGATGTTTATTTCTATACGGGTACTAAATGTGGGTAGTGTGTGTGGTCCGCCAAATATGGCATTTTTGAAATTTTTCTTTATGTTAATGTCGCGCTGAAAATTAATTCTTTAAGACATTTTTCAAATGATTTTTCCCTCTGCCCTTCTATTGTAATTTCAACTAAATTATAGGGTCAGAAAAAAATAGGGGTTTTATAAAAAAGAAAGTTAAAGATTACAATTTTGGAGTTACAAGGCGGTAAAAATGTTAAATTATACTTGGTCAAATTATTTCTGAATTAGTAAAGAACATGTTTTGTCAATTTGCTATTATTTCCCGCACTGTGGGCCCGCGTGGTGGATTACGGCCCATTCCCTCCTAGAGAGGTGGCCTGAGTTCCAGCAGTGGGAACATTAAAAGGCTAATTATGATATGCTATGCTATGCTACTATTTTGGTATACAAAAGGCTCATATTTTTATTTTTCTTTTATATTTTTTACTTCCTAATAGAGTTTATATTTAAGTTTTAATTTAGTTGACATATAAAGGCATGCTGTATCTAGTCTTCTTTATTTGAAAAACTGTACTATTTACATAATGTATTTTTTGTCTACATCTTTTGTAGGATGTCCTCAGTAAATAAATAAATGCGTGAATCCGCCCCTGCACCATAAGTAGTATCATCACCTACACATCTGTCTCAAAACTTGTTTGTTTTGCTGCGTGTACGCATCTCGATCTAGGAGGACGATGAACTGACACTTGGGTTTCCGGGAATGATCTTCCATTTGGGATTTTTAATCGTTTTAAGTCAGAGAGAATGTGTGGTTGAATACTAAGGAAGGTTAAAATATGCGCTCGAGTTAAGAAACTGAAAAGTTGACTTAAGTTGAATACCTAACTGAGTAATAAAGAGCAGCTCTTTTAACACATAAGGGTTATTTTTTGTTTTTTTGGTGGGTAAATTCATCCAAATGACATCCCCCGCCCTCGGACGGAGTGAGAGATAATGTCAGACTCATGACTAAAAAACCCACCCTGTTCCTTCTTGCCTTTCATACCGGGGCCGTGCTTCCCTTTCATACCGGGGCCGAGCTTCCCTTTCATACCGGGGCCGAGCTTCCCTTTCGGAGCTAACCCTGACCCCAGTAAGCTTCTACCCAGCTGGGCCACTGCTGTTGCTGACAACTCCTCGAGGCGCGCGGGAACAGTGCGCGCCGTCGACGACTTGGGCTCGATCCGGACAGTTACCGGACGGTCGGACAACGAGCTACCCATTGGCCGCCGTCCGCAAAACCGCGCCTACGGTGGCCAGAAATCGGGATCGAAATCCCAGCGGCGGCTAGGACGTGAGTGCGGTTGCCTGATGCGGTCGGCCTCCTCCTTTGCTAGCATTACTGCTTCGCAGAAGGAGGCACCTGCCTGCCACTAATCACCGTATCCTGTATAGTAGAAAGTTCGATAATTCACACGAACGGAATACGGGAAAGTACTCTATTAAATAAATATTAAATATCTAAAAATCATTCAAGCTCTAATTGATCGGAAAAGTAAAATATTCCTAGAAATAATAATCATTTGCATCATGACTTTTATTAGGAAAGCCAACGCCAAGAAACCGGTAAGTATGCTTATTAGTTCACTACTTAACGTACCAGCTGGTCCACAAGCCAATATTCTAGGAACCAGAGGTCCCGTTGTCAGTGAAGCGGTACTGGCTTGTTGGGTTACCGTTCGAAGCCCGCTCAGTGTACTTATTCACTGAGCGGGCTGAGTATAGTAATGTCATTGCGTTACAGTTCCAGAAGTACTGTGGTACCGTAGGGACACAGCAGGGTCGAAGCCTACTGGGGCCAAGGGTCTGCTTCTGAAAAGAAGACTTGGTCCTGGTTTGAAAGGTAACGACGGAACAGGAGAGGGTTTTTAGTTAGTAAGAGTCTGACACTACCTCCCGCTCCGCCCAAGAGCGGGGGTTGTCACTGGATGATTTTACCCATCGAAAAAAAAAAAAACATCACCATCCTTTTTAATGTTCCCACTGTTGGGACTCTAGCCTCTTCTCTAGGAGAGGGAATGGGCCGTAATCCACCACGCGGGCCCAGTGCCGGTTGGTGAATGTCACATGTCTTCATATTTTTGGGTTCTAGGACATGCCGGTTTCCTCACGATGTTTTCCTTCACCGTTTTGAGAGCAGTGGTGATGAAATAAATTACACAAAGTAATGCGCCTGGCTGGGTTCGAACCCGCGACCTACAACTCTTAAGTCGGGGCCGTTACCACTCGGCCACCACTGCTCTCAAAAACGGGATAGAATTGAGTTCAAATCACAATAAATATATATAACCAAAAATCACCTTTTTGGTATAATGCCGCGTTATTGTTTTGTTAAAAAGTAAATCTACAAAGCATTAAAATTATTGTAGTAACACTAATTGCTGCTAGCAGCTTCAAGCGGGTAAAAAAAATAATCCTTTCTCTCAGGATAAAAATTCCAAGACATAATCTACACGTGTACCAATTTCATCGGAATCCGTTCATCTGTTCGAGCGTGACGAAGTAACAAACACACACACACACAAACAAAAATTCACCTTTAGAATATTAGTGTAGTCACACTGTTCTACAGGGGAGAGGGACGTCCCTCCTTCAGGAGTAAAACACACAATAGGCAACAAGTTAAGATAAAATTCGGATATCCCTGATAGGTATTCGTAAAAGTCCGAATCAATAAAGATAACGTCACTATCATGCAACATGCATTCTGATAAATGCAATTCTTGAAAAACAGTGCAATCAATATAAATAAACAATTTTAGGACAATGTAATCTAATCGGTGTTTGACCTACCACAAAGTCACAGGATATATGTAAAGTAGATATGTATTTTGATATACAAAATATGTGACTGATTGTATAAAATTGCATAAATACCGCCAGTAATGGTTGGTAGGGACCGAACTGAAGCTACAATAATTGGTCTGATACAGGACTGCTATGGAAGTGGTTATATTGGAACCGAATTAGTAACTGGAGATTTTAAAATTGGTGTGTCGGAATTGGAACCGATATCGGAGGCAGAAACATTTTTTTTTTTATGGTGGCGGAAATCATCCAATTACAACCACCGCTCTTGGGCGGAGCGGGAGATAGTGTCAGACTCTTACTGACTAAAAAACCCACCCCGTTCCTTCAAGCCCCAGTAGGCTTCGACCCGGCTAGGCCCCTGCTGATGCGGTCAGCCTCCTCCTTTGCTAGCATTACTGCTTTGCAGAAGTCGGCGACCGCCTGCCACTCCTCCTCGCTCCGGACCATGGCCTCAACCAGGGCCCGAATCGGAGGCAGAAACATCAAATGACTGTTGAAACTAGGTCGCGCACACGGCCCGCCGGCCACAACCACAAAACGCCGCCACCGGCATATTTCCTGTAGTTTCATACATTTTATATGGATTCGGCGCACACGGTTGACGCCAGTGGTTGCCACACGCTTCAAAACACCGTTGCTCACTTCTTGTGGCCCGAAACGGCCACTAAACACCGATACAAAACGCCGTCACACGCCATTCACGCATTTAAACCTTCTTCGCTTCTTCTTTGCCTCTTCCCACGTTAGGTGGGGTCGGCTCTCCTTATCCTTCTGCGCCAGGACAATCTGTCCTGGGTTGTCGGGTCAGGCAGTTGGGACTTCCTAATTAGATTGGCCATACTAGTTCACCAGGTCAAGGGCGGCCGTCCTCTTCCTTTCTTGCCTTCTGGGATTGCCATGGCCTTCTGGACCACATGCTCGCTGTCTCTTCGCATGACGTGGCCGTACCATCTTAGGCGTGTTTCGGTGAGTTTTTCCTGGACTGGAGTGACTTTGAAGCTACCTCGGACGTATTCGTTTCGAATTTTGTCCAGTCTAGGCACTCCGCCCGACCACCTGAGCATCTTCATTTCGGCCACGTGTAGCTTCTGAGCATTTGTTTGCTTCACTGTCCAGCATTCGGCCCCATACAGCATCGCTGGTCTTACTGCTGTCTTGTACACTTTTAAACCTTCTTCGACAGAGTCTAAATGATACTGCGCGTATGGGTAAAAAAAAGTAGCTGCCACGAGCCACAAGTGATTTGCGGCCGCTTCTAGCTTCTCGTGGCGTCTTGTGGCTGTAGCGTGTGGCTCATATGCGGCGACACTAATGAAACAATCGGATAATTATAAATGAAGAGCAAACTCACAACATACCAAATACGAAACCAAACAAAGAGTGAATGAGTAATCGACAGAAGGCGCAGGGGGAGGGAGTTTCCATGCGCGACAAGTTTAAACTTGATTAAACCTCAGATATATGTAAATTCCGATTAAAATTTATTGGAATTGAAAGTGCAAAGTACAGGTCCAGAGCGACGGGGAAGAGGTGGCCGCACGCGTGGGGGAATGGACGCCTTTACGCCCCAGCCACCGGGATTCCGACCCCGGCTTCCAGCCACCGTAGGAGTTGCGTAGGCTTGCAGACAACGAACAATCGGTACAGTAGGCACAACGGATCTTGAGCGGTTGCGCAGAAGTCAAATATTCGGTATCTTTAGTGGTGCGAAGTGAGACGCGGGGACGGGGAGTGTCAGTGATTGGCTTGCTGCGCTATCGCGTCATAGACGTCACTCCTCATTCGTTCCCTGCGTTGCTGAATGTATATAACAACGAAGACGATTGGCTCGCCAATGTGTGGAATGCGCAAATCGATCCCCACTCTGACGCCGAGCGCTCAAGATCCGTTGTGCCTACTGTAAATTTTAGCAAAACCGTAGGGGCCATCAGAGTCGAAGTCTGCTGGAGCCATAGATTGACTTCCGAAAGGGAAATCCGTGGTCCTAGAACGCAAAGGGCAAAGAAGAAGGAATCACACTTATGTAGTTTTAGTTAGTAAAAGTCTAACCCTCGCGCTCCGTTTTAGAGCGGGGAGAAGTCATTGGATGATTTCCCAAATAAAAAAAGACGTGTGGCACTCGGGGACTGCCGCGGTAAAGCTATTGCATAGCATTTTTATCAACTTATGCAATTATAATTATTTATTTATTTTATTTATGCAGTATTTTTTTTCCTTTGTTTTTTTTCTTTGATATTAATTGAAGTTACACTTTCACACATTGAATTGAATTTTGATTGATTGTTTACTCATTTGTTTTCTTATCGGTCACCACGCTCAAAAAACAAATGAGTGGGGGGTGTTAGGTTATTTTCGTTACGGAATTTCTGGATTCGGTCTCCACGCTCAAGGCCCGCGATAGAAGCTATGCAATAGCTTAAAAAATTAAAAGTGTTCAGAATCCTTCAATCCTTCCTAGCAATAGAAAAGTTTTATCGAAGCTCGCAAATAGAAAGTTCGTTAAAAAAGAAGTTATATTTCAAATCAGTAACAGAAAAAGGATGCACTAACTGCCATGTGACGTCACCGCCATTAAGAATCATGCGTAGAAAAGAGATAGCAAGATGTTTCTACCACGCGCCTACTCTACCTAATACAATAATATGTCAAAATACAAGTACTTATAAGTCTTATTGCTCCTACATTTAGGGTCAGCGCAGACAGAGAGGAATAATTCTCGCGCGGTCTCAGCCATTTTCCGACGGATGGCGTATGTCGAAGATACGCTTCCCGCGTATCTTCGAGGACGCGTGAGCATTTTTTGTCAGGTTCAAGCTTATATGCACTTTATTTCAATAAGTTTAAAGTTGATTTTGGAGTGCCTTAAAATAATCTTTTCCGCTGCGCTCCTTTCTATCTGCGCTGACCCTTGGAAACCAATTTTAATGCGGTTTTTAGAAAAAATTGTTTATGTATGCTCACGGAATTGAGCCGGTCTGAGTCCCGACAGTGGGAACATTATAAGGCCGAATACTCTCAAAACGGTGAAGGAAAACATCGAAAAAATAGTGTTTGATAAAAAATAAATACAAACAACTCAGGCAAAAAAAAAATTAAAAGGGGGCATTATAAAAATGATTTTAATAATTTACATATCGAAACCTGAGCCGTTATCAACAAGTTTATGCTTTAAGGATCTGATAAGAACCATTGTAAAGGACACTAAGCTTATTATCTAGAAACGATAATATTCGGTGTTACTGATAATGTCGACGGCCTAGAAAACAAAACATTAATTACGTTGCAGTACCTATGCAAAAATAGCCGAATTTATCTACACCTGCAAAATATTGTCGATATCTTATAGAGCTGTGAGATTTTTCGAAAGAGTTACAACTGAATGAACACAGGTGAGTTTTAGTTAGTAAAAAAAAATCAGACTCCAAGTAATATGGGATGTCACATGTCCTTTTTTTTCGATGGGAAAAATCATCCAATGACAACCCCCGCTCTTGGGCGGAGCGGAAAATAGTGTCAGACTCTTACTGACTAAAAAACTCATCCCGTTCCTTCAAGCCTTCATACTGGGGCTCGAGCGCCCTTTCGGATTAACCCTGGCCCCAATAGGCTTCGACCCGGCTGGGCCCCTGCTGTTGCTGACAACTCCTTGAGGCGCGCGGGAACAGTGCGCGCCGTCGACGACTTGGGCTTGGTCCGGACAGTTACCGGACGGCCGGACAGCGAGCTACCCATTGCTCACTGTCCGCAAGCTCGCGCCTACGGTGGCTGGAAATCGGGATCGGAATCCCGGCGGCGGCGAGAGCGCCGTTGCCTGATGCGGTCGGCCTCCTCCTTAGCGAGCATTACTGCTTCGCAGAAGTCGGCGACCGCCTGCCACTCCTCCTCGCTCCGGACCATGGCCTCAACCAAGGCCCGGCGCGAGAGGTCTCCGCCGCCGTACACCCCCACAAGGGCACGGCGATGTTCCGCCCAAGCAGGGCACACCTCGACTGTGTGCTCCACCGTGTCCTCCGGGCGTTCCGCACAGTGGCGACACCCGGGCGTCACTTCCGCTTTAATTCGGAACAGGATCCTCCCGAACTTACCATTTCCGGTGAGGACCTGTGTCATGCGGAAGGTAAGGACGCCGTGAGGTCTTTCCAGCCACGCCCCAAAGAGGGGACTTACCGCCATAATTGTGGCGTGCCCAGCACTGGGTTACGATAGTCGACATCGAATTTTTGGTTCTAGGACATGCTGGTTTCCCGATGTTTTCTTTCACCGTTTTGAAAGCAGTGGTGATGAAATAAATTACAAAGGTTTAGTAATTGTAAGTATTGGTTGCTCTGAGAATAAGGTCTGTGTTCTCTACCATCTTTAACCCATCAGCTTTTTTTAAATTGTTGATAGGTTCGCGCTTGACCGCTATGTCACCTGATGGAAAGCGACGATGCGATCGACGATGGAACCCGCTTACCTAGAAGAAAACTATTCACTCTTAAGTTAAAGATTCCTGGGTTGTAGCCATCAGGAAACACAGACTCCGGGAAGGAATTCCACTCCTTAGCTGCACGCACAATGAATGTGTTCCTAAAATGTTTTGTGCGTGTAGGTGGGATGTCCACCATGAACCGGAGGCGCATCGCCGTACGTCTGGTGGTCTGATGATGGAACGGGCTAGGCGGAAGAGGCTTCAGTCATTGCTACATTATTTTCAGTGGTATCAAGTGTAAAGCCAACTCATCGCAATTGCGCAGTAGATTATTGGTCAACGATCCTCCAAACGATTTAATTATGCAGGCATCGACTCAATCAGCACGTGTTATCTTGATAAGGACATGTGTCGTATATAATTTTTCTGTCGACTTCTGTACGAAAAAAAATTTGCATTTATCTATGACACATTCTTGGCACGTAGGCACCTACAAATCTTTTATAGCTAGGACAGTTAGAATTAACTTTTGATTGAATAAGGTTCTATGGATTGACTTATTGTAAAATGGTACAAGCGACAGACAGCCTTTTAGGTCACAAGATGTTTATAGGTTTGCGCTTAACCACTATCTTGCCTGATAGAAAGCGATAATGTGGTCGACGCGTGCTCCATCACGCTTGCCTAGAAGTAATCTATTCACTCTTGACTTAAAGTTGTAGAGCTATCAGGAAACAGACTCCGGCAAGGAATTCCACTCCTTAGCTATATGCACAATCAATGTGTTCTCAAAACATCTGTGTCAATTTACCCTTTTTTTTGGTGGAAAACCATCAAATAACTTCTGCCGCTGAGTGGAGAGAGTGGAACTGTCATACTTATACTGACTAAAAGCCACCGATATTCCTTCAGTTGCCTTCGGCATTCCAGGACTATGGTGCCTCTCTCGAACAACCTCACCACCTGATAAGAATCTAAAAGACGATACTGACACCCCAAACCCAACATGGCAGAAAATAGAAACCTTACGGAACTAAGTTTCAATTACAAAAGGCTCAAAATGCTAACACACCAAACGGCTCGAAATTCCTAATGCCTTAATAATGAATAAGATAAAAAAAAATTACAAAATTATTGTGCAATACCTATACCGCTGAAAGGACGAAACTAGATTCTACGTGTTCATTTTCTAATTTATTTCTTGTTACATGTTTTTAATACGACTTGCATATAAAAATGCGCCATAATGTTTTTAATACGACTTGCATATAAAAATGCGCCATACTATATCGCGTGACGTAATTATTGCATTGTTCTACTAGCTTCGATTTTAACATGACTTTTAATGATTCTTAAATGCGTTTAAAATGGCGGACTTGTACAAAAATACTCCAGATATGAATTGATTCATCGTTGCAAAAGTGAATTATACAACCTTACAATGTTAAAAAAATCGGTTACGTTTCAGTATTTTACGCAAAATCTCTTTAGATTATTGCGGTAAGTTTAAAACCTTTTGTACTAAATCACTAATCGGACACTTATTGAAATCATTAGTTACTACTTGGTCCACAGTGACGTCACTAATTTGGCGCGAAAATTTTCAGACCTTTTTCAAAAAACACACTACTCTTGTCCTAATAACTACAGCTCCGATTCACAATAAATTATCAAATCACACTTGAAACCCGAAAAAAAACCAAAATGTCACAAACATACTGTCAAAATTTTCGCGCCAAAAAATTTCAACAACAAGAAAATGCATATCAAATCCATCTTTGACTTACCGGATCAACAAATCCTCTCCTGAGCTCGTCCAAGAAGATCTTCTTGAACTGTGTTTCAAACTTAACCAAGATTATATTGTTTAAATTATTTTATTGTTTGTTTTACGTGTAGGATTACGTGCGTTCTTCGAAAAGGGTGGGAAATCAGTGCGCGAGGGCCATGGAGTACGCGCTGCGTTCGCGCCAATACTGACAGCGATGCTCACGCGCAGCTGATTACAAACAAACAATGCCATTATCAATATGCACCTTATTTCTATAAAATTACAGTCTATTTTACAATGATATGTTAATGTTGGAATTTTCACTTCGTTTTCGTTGCATTAAAATTGAAATTTCAAATAACATCGCTCTTTGGACATGCTTGCATCGGGTAATGGAATTATTCAATGCATTATTACATAGTTCGATAACTAGATGCCTATTTGATGGTCGGTTAGCATTTTTATTTTATTGTTACTTTCCAATGTTAAGGCATGCGTGTCGGTTTACGAATTGAGTGCGATTGGGTGCATTCTTGATGAATTGTTTATGATCGATTTCTTATTGGAATCTGATAATATTTAGTGAGTTTTTCTAGTGAGGGTCGCGGGAATCCGATGCATGCGAGACGCACAGGACCGATCTTTATGGCTACACTTGAGGGAGGCCTATCTCCGACAGTAAACGTCTTTCAGCTGAAATGATGATGATGGTGATGATGATAAATATTTATTTATGATCGCTAACAGAGGATGTACACAATATATTATGTATCTTATAATTAGTAGTTCCGGTAAGTATCTTATTAGTGTAGGTACTCTTTTACTTACAAGAGACCACAGAATGCGCATAAACAATTTAAATAACTAAGCTAAGAAAAAGTATTGGAAAAAAATTAAAAACATGGTATTATAAATTAATAAGGATAATGATATTGAAAATTGGTTGAATAATAATATTGATGATGATATATTTATTTTTAAATGTTTTTTTTTTATTTTTTATTTAAAAACATAATATATATATGTGAATATAATTTATTTATGAATAAACGAAATGATGATATAGTTGGAATTATAATAAAAATGATTAATACAATAATTCAAACTTAAATAACTTATACTTAGATCAAATAAATTTATTTCGATTTTTTTAATGCTATAAAGTCTATAAACTATACTCCATATTTTTCAAGAAAAGAACAATCTTGAAATGCCTTAACCCTTTCAGACTCGATTTTTGCTTTTCACGTACGGATTTGAGTAAATTTTCAGTGATGCATAAAAAAAATATATATTATGATGTTTGGTATTTATATGTCTTTTACAGGTTTTTTTTTAAATAAAAAGATATGTCAAGATTGTTGACTGCGTTAAGCGATTCCACCTGATGGCAAGCAGCGATGCTATCGTTGATAGTGAAGCACATTAGTTTATTAAGACCAAATCTGTTTCTTCAGTTGCCCTTTGCCTTCCAAGTCACAGGAAAAAGCTATACAAACAGCTGTTAATGTCGTCATCGTAAAAAAAAATATATTACCCATCACGAGAACACAGTCCCGCCTAGATTCGATTCCGGTGTAAAAAATATGCGTGTCATGATCAGATCCTTTCGATTTCACTATGAAGCAGATGAAGCGACTAACACAAAGACCATTTTATTTACTTTATTTGTAGCTACACTCTTAAATTAGAGCTGTAAATATGTACTTACCAGTAAAAAGCTGTAAAATTAACCCACTCTACAGTAGGCACAACGGATCTTGAGCGGTTGCGCAGAAGTAAAATATTCGGTCTCTTTAGTGGAGCGAAGTGAGACGCGGGGGCGCGGAGTGTCAGTGATTGGCTCGCCGTGCCATCGCGTCATAGACGTCACTCCTCATTTGTTCCCTGCGTTGCTGCATGTATCTAACAACGAAGACGATTGGCTCGCCAATGTAATTCAAAATTAAAAATTCAAAATTAATTTCAAAATTAATTTATTGGTGTATAATTAATTATGATAATTTAATTATAAAAGCACAAATTGTCGCTTACGATTTTCTTCCTGAAAAGGCTAAATATCAGTTAAGGGCTGTAAAATCGTAAATCTGACATTCTGTGAGGTTTTTTTTTTGTAGAAGTTGCTTGTTTTTGCAAGTTGCATCCCTAAAGAGCGTGTACTAAAATAGAAAGCGATATTAGGGGTGGGTATTTCCTTCCGGTAACATGCCTTTAGGGAGCAATAGTTACATCTGCGGGATAGTTCAAAAGAATCACCCTGAAACGCAAAGGGAGCCGGGGACACGAATAGGTTTCTAGGAAAAAAAAATTTTAAACTTACACGTTGAAGTACTAAAAGGTAGTATACAGGGTGTAAGGGACAGCCCTCCACAAACTTTAAGGGCTTGCGCAATAGATGAAACTGAACATCTTTCCACAAGACTTTTTTTCAGGACACGAAAAAAAAATCAGCTTCACCATACAAAATTAAAAACTTGATTGGACAGTTTGTATGTAGATGCCAATTTTTTTTTTCGTTTCCTGAAAAAAAATCTTGTGAAAGGTTGTTCAGTTTTGTCTTCTGAGCAAGCCCTTAAAGTTTGTGGAGGGCTGTCCCTTACACTCTGTATATTTACAAACATGTGAATTAGGTGTGTTGTCCCGAACTCAGAAGAAAAAAATGTGGTCCAAACATTATGATGTTTTTTTTTTTTTTTTTTTCGATGGGAAAAATCATCTTATGACAACCCCCGCTCTTGGGCGGAGCGGGAGATAGTGTCAGACTCTTACTGACTAAAAAACCCATCCCGTTCCTTCAAGCCTTCATACCGGGGCTCGAGCGCCCTTTCGGATTACCCTGGCCCCAGTAGGCTTCGACCCGGTTGGGCCCCTGCTGTTGCTGACAACTCCTTGAGGCGCGCGGGAACAGCGCGCGCCGTCGACGACTTGGGCTTGGTCCGGACGGTTACCGGACGGCCGGACAGCGAGCTACCCATTGCTCACTGTCCGCAAGCCCGCGCCTACGGTGGCTGGAAATCGGGATCGGAATCCCGGCGGCGGCGGCGAGAGCGCCGTTGCCTGATGCGGTCGGCCTCCTCCTTAGCGAGCATTACTGCTTCGCAGAAGTCGGCGACCGCCTGCCACTCCTCCTCGCTCCGGACCATGGCCTCGACCAAGGCCCGGCGCGAGAGGTCTCCGCCGCCGATCACCCCCACGAGGGCACGGCGATGCTCCGCCCAAGCAGGGCACACTGCGATTGTGTGCTCCACCGTGTCCTCCGGGCGTTCCGCACAGTGGCGACACCCGGGCGTCACTTCCGCTTTAATTCGGAACAGGAACCTCCCAAACTTGCCATTTCCGGTGAGGACCTGTGTCATGCGGAAGGTAAGGACGCCGTGAGGTCTTTCCAGCCACGCCTCAAAGAGGGGACTTATCGCCATAATTGTGGCGTACCCATGACGGGGTTGCGATAGTCGCTGACGCCATTCCACCATGAGATCCCGCCGGAGCTCTGTCCGCCATGCCGTGACCTGTCGCGGCAGAGGACTTTCACCCCGGCGTTGCATCTCCACGCGCATGTCGTGCATGTGTGCAAGGACTGTTGCAACATTATGATGTCAGAATGTCTCTGACCTCTTTACGTGTTTTCTAGCTGTCAATAGAGATACTAAACATTTGCAGTTAGGAATCAAATAGTAGCAACATTTTCGTATTTAATAAGCATCATAATATCTTATGCTATCATCGATATAGCCTGGCTGAAGAGTGACGCTACTGATGCTTGCACCGGTGACTGACTGGCGAAGGCGCGCAGTCAGCGAACCTCTCAAAATGACACGAGCACCCAAGTGAATATAAAGTCAAAGTATGCTATAGATATGTAGCAAATTAAATATCAATTTTTAGACAAATTCTTTCACATCCAACATTTTTCAAGCGTGCCAAGAAAAATGGAAAAAATATATGTTGAGGTAATAAAAAGGTAGTAAATATTTACAATCACACGAATTAGCTGTGCTATCACGAACTAGACATCCTGACGTTTTTTTTTTTCGATGGGCAAAATCATCAATAACAACCCCCGCTCTTGGGCGGAGCGGGAGATAGTGTCAGACTCTTACTGACTAAAAAACCCATCCCGTTCCTTCAAGTCTTCATACCGGGGCTCGAGCTCCCTTTCGGATAACCCTGGCCCCAGTAGGCTTCGACCCGGCTGGGCCCCTGCTGTTGCTGAAAACTCCTTGAGGCGCGCGCCGTCGACGACTTGGGCTTGGTCCGGACAGTTACCGGACGGCCGGACAGCGAGCTACCCATTGCTCACTATCCGCAAGCCCGCGCCTACGGCGGCGAGAGCGCCGTTGCCTGATGCGGTCGACCTCCTCCTTAGCGAGCATTACTGCTTCGCAGAAGTCGGCGACCGCCTGCCACTCCTCCTAGCTCCGGACCATGGCCTCAACCAAGGCCCGGGGACATCCTGACGTCAGAACGTCTGACGAATTTCTTTACGCGTTTTCTTACTGTCAATAGAGGTAGGTACTAAATATTTGCATATAGCAAAAAGCTAATGTAATTTGGTATTTTCTTAACATCAAATTTCGCTAGTGGTCCAGGAGTACCAAATATACACACAAACTTTATCTAAATTGGTCAAACCGTTCAGGAGGAGTTAAGTGACAAACACACGTAGGTACAGAAGAATTATACAATATACATAATAAAGATATACATCTCTAGTATAAACACATCATATCTATGACATATTAACTATACCAGCAATACAATGACCTCAAGTATCGAGTGTCTGCTTCTAACAACGAGTATCTATTCACTAGTAGTGACCCGTGGCCGCGCCTGCATGAATGAGGCTCTGTCAGTATGTGAACTTAGACCTAGATGAGCACGTCGACAAAGGGGGTTTATGTTCAGGAAATGGCGGAGCATGGCTTAACGGATTCCTTTTAAGTAACTGTATTTTAGTTAAAGGGTTTTGATAGTAATAATGGGGGTTTATCCACGGGGGTGGGTGTGGCACGTGAACACATTCGCAAGTTGGCAGAATCATCACAGCCAGCGCTAAGTTGATGGATTCGTTTTCGCATAATATTTTTTGTATATTTGTATGTATTTATATAAGTATTTGTTTATATAAGTTTTATTTACATAATTATATATTTATATTGGTTTTAATTTTCTGTTAGTTTGTTTGCCTTGCCTTTTACACTTGTTTTCTTATTAACCTATTTTTTTTTTATGCACCTACCATCTTATGTTACTGCAACACCCTAAGGTCGACTGGTAGAAAATGCCTAAGGCATTAAGTCCGCCTTTGCACAGTGCTTACTTGTGCATAAAGTTTTAATAAATTGCCGTATTATAAAACGGGTTACTTCGAACTGTATGTGAATCTTCAGATTGACTTGGAATTATAAGTTTAAATAAACTTCATATTAAAGGTACCATCGAAGACGTCTCCAGAAGTTCATGTCTTTCTCTACTAAACTTATCTTGCTCAGTCTCTCCTTCTACCTATTCTAGATTACGCTGATGTCTGCTTCCTGGATGCGACTGAGGAACTTCTTAATAAGCTGGAGCGTCTGCAGAATCTGTGTATCCGCTTCATTTTTGGCCTTCGAATGTACGACCATGTGTCAGAATTTCGAGGGCGATTGAAGTGGTTACCTGTTCGGTAGCGTCGGGATTGCCACATTCTATCTTTTCTCTTCTCTATTCTTCATAATCCCAACTCTCCCTTGTATCTCCGGGTACGCTTTGAGTATCTTGTTCCGAGAGGAAAGTCTTGTCGCTCATCATCCTCTCTTCTCCTTCGATTTCCTCCCCATTCCTCTAGTCGGTACAGTGGTTCTTTTACTGTTCGAGCTGTTCGCCTTTGGAATTCTCTTCCACACTCAATAAGGGCTAGCCCTTCGTTGGACGTCTTCAGGGGAAAGATCAGGGAACATTTCTTGTCAACATGACTCTTGTATATTTATATATATATATATATATATATATATATATATATATATATATATATGTATAGGTTTTATTTATTGTATTTATGTAGTAAGTTGTATTTATAAGTATTGTGTGCTGCGCACATATCAATGTAAATTATTTTAGTTTTTAAGTTTCAATAAGATAACTTGGTTTTTGTTATGCATTTGTTAAGTTATCCTCTTTTATAAAATTTCTTGTAGAGATATTAAGGTTTGCTGTAAGAAAACCCAATTTTGGGTTAAGCTCGCCTGTGTACATCGGCTTTCTTACTATGTAGAATTTGTAAAGTTATGTACAATAAAGAATATAAGAAGACACTTCCGCCTGACCACCGCTAAGTTAATTTTTGCTTGCACTCGAAACGAAAACTTCGAAAGGTTTGGTTTGACGCCGCGCCTCAGGATTCAAGCGAAAATTTTTTTAAGTGATCAGGCAGAAATGACCACGATGGTACGTTGTTCCGTCTTTGTAATTAGTTTTATTGGTTTCTGTGTGTTTTGTATTTCCTGTAATACCGCATTTTTTATAATCTATTCAATCATCAATGACAACAGTGATTTTAACTTTTGAATCGAAATCATTCAATAGTTTGGAGACCACCATCGGCATCGGACAATTCGACGTACAGCGAGTATCCACCCATAAACGTTGTTGAAACCTCTACGGTCCGGACTAAGCGTTTTGCCTAGTCGTTTATACCGCGTACGTCAAAGGACCGGAACAATTGGCCTGCTGCGCCCGTACGATTATAATTTGAGTATCGTCAAGGCAAGAGTCAAGGCTAATACAAGTAAACTAGTGCGCCTCACCATCAGAGATTGCATCATTGCTTACTGTGGTATTTAGGACAAGTCAAGTAGTTGACGTCACGGCAGTCGCGATCCTTCCGGGGCATCGGCTAGACGTCACTCCTTGGGTTTGCCTGCTTATTGACAGTTTGGTTGTATCATTTACAATAAACCCAAATCCCTAACTAGTGACTCTAGTGAACACCACACTTACCATCATAATCAATAAAAAAAATATAGCATACAAGTGGAAATACAGTAAAGCGAAAGATTAAAAAAAGTATTATGTGGTTTCAGTCAAACCGGATACAGTTGGATACCAGTATTTTACATGGAGAAACCAGTAACTGGGTTGTACTGGTCAGCTTGGCAGTCCTTTCTGACCTTCACATCCTGTTTACTGATTTAAGATTTCCTGTCTGACTATCCGTAACGACGATTATTTTAGTTTATTGACAGATTTTGCTGCTATTACGTCAGTTTCAATTTCGTTTACGTCCGAAACTTTAAGAGGAGCCAAACATTGGGTTACTGTTTTGGTTTTGGCTGCAAACCGTTTTTCACTTGGTCACTTTTTTTTTTAATAAACATTAATGTTACACAAGTTTCTCAATAAAAGAAATGAGGAGCATACCATGACGAGCGTCCAGACATCGTCCAGATGATATCAGTGCCACAAAGGACTGCACACGCTAGTTGCGCAGGAGTCGACACAGGACAACCCATTCCCAGATCATTGTTGTTGCGCGCACGCCGTGACGGGAGGGACCTTATCGCCTCCCTTTTTAAAAAAACGTTTTAAATGCTAATATTCTTTGTTTTTCTATGTGCTTATGTATCTTGATTTGTTTGTTACTCACCTGATTTGTTTCTTGAGCGTGGTGACCGATAAGAAAACAAATGAGTGAACAATCAATCAAAATTCAATTCAATGTGTGAAAGTGTAACTTCAATTAAAAGGTATCAAAGAAAAAAAAAACAAAGGAAAAAAAATACTGCATAAATAAAATAAATAAATAATTATAATTGCATAAGTTGATAAAAATGCTATGCAATAGCTTTACCGCGGCAGTCCCCAAGTGCCACACATCTTTTTTTTTGAGAATTGATAAAATTATTATTATTATTATTCTAATGTAATTCTATAATACAGTGTACGTTGATATAAATAAATAGATAAAGAGGTAAACTCTCTAGGTGGCACGAGAGGGAATATCAGAATTTTACTAACTACACCTCACCAGTGTACCTCCCGCTGCCCTTTGCGTTCCTGGGTCGTGCTTTCGAACAGTCTTGCCAGTACCTGAGGCTCTACCTTTCCGAGACAGAAACATTTTTTCTTTTTCAAACCTATAAACCTGGCCGTTACCGTGGAGTAGGCTTCAGAAAGTCACTGTTTTATGGCACTTTTCTGGCACTTGGGCCTTAACGAAACAAAACATTTTGGGAACACATTCATTGTGCGTTCAGCTAATGAGTGAAATTCCTTGCCGAAGTCTGTGTTTCCTGATGGCCACAACCTGGGGATCATTAAAGTCGAGAGTGAATAGGGTACTTTTTTTTAAAATAACAGTAGTTCATACACTAATTCATACACCATTTCAACTCTTCACACTCACTCCAACGCACCCACCTACACCACACACTACCACTACGCTTACACTTGGATGGTAGGCACTAGCGTTTTATTCTTTTTGTTTCTGAGGCATAAATATTTGGATAGTAAATTGTAAATCCCTGATTGCCTGTAACATTAGGTTATCATTAAGTAAAATTTGTAAAAGAGCTGTGGATTTTGTGAATAAATAAAATAATTTAGGATAGGTAATCTTATCCTAGCTATCCTAACTAATATTATAAATGTGAAAGTGTGGATGTTTGGATGTTTGTTACTTAATCACGCAAAAACAGCTGAACGGATTTGGATGAAATTTGGCATGCATATAGCCTTTGACATGGAAAAGAACATAGGCTACTTTTTATCCCGGAAAAACATCTTATTCCTACGAGAAAACACGTTTGGAGTGCGATAACCGAAGTACACGCGGACGAAGTCGCGGGCGGACAGCTATTTGAAATATAAATATGTACGTCATCTCCAATTGCACAATAGTTCATTCAGTAGGTATCTGATCTCATCCGTAAGCTTTTTACTGCGAAACTACTCACACAAAGCAGTAAATACATTGCACTGTGTAACACGAACGCTATCGCACAATCTTGATAACGTTAAATGATTCTGCTACTGTTGCCTGAGCACGGGAGCTTTGTTTCTTTTTTTTTTTATTATTTTGCTTTTTTAAATTAAAAGCTGTTCGTTGTTAGACAATTTTTTTTTTTATATCCCTCACACTAGGAATATTTCTGTACTAGCTTTTGATCGCGGCTTTGCTCCCGCTCTACCCTACTATACCTTACTCTACCCTACACTACCCTACTCTACCCTACTCTACCCTACACTACCCTAATTTTCATTTTGTTTTCCATAAGATCATTCTCCTCACAATAACAAATGCAATAAAAAAAGAATTAGCGAAAAGCTGCTCTCGATATTTGCGCTTAGCAACACATTTAGCGATTCATTTTTATATCATGGATAGTAGATATTTTTAAAGGAGAACCATCTAGTGACTTCTGCTGCTCTAGGAAGCAAATATTTGATTCTAGCGGGAATCGAACTCGCGACACGAAGCGCAGCAACTAATCGCCTAGTCACTGCACTCTGAAACCTAGTGAAGCCAACTGCTGCAGTGAGAAATTTCCACGTGTATTAAACGACGTTTTACAAAACGCTTACGAAGTAATTAATTTAGGTGTGTATTGGGGACTACTGGGAGACGCTTAGCACCCTGCCTGATACTTATTGTATACAATCAATTGTGGCGAGAGCGAGCTCGAGCACTTTTCCAAACTAATGCGAAAAATAGCAGTGCATGATTACAGGTCGCGCGATGAATCAAGATCGCTCGGCAAAAGTGGAAGGGGCATGCGCAGTATTCAATTCTACGGTCTATTTGGCGACGTACGGGCGAGTGTGCGCCGACGGCGACACGTCATTGGTATTTCCCGCGTTACGTTCTCGCCTCTCATTGGATACTGTTGTACTTGGGTACTGTTGCGTACAGCTTGTGTTATCGTAATAGTAATACGTAGTCGTAAAAAAAAATGGTTAAAAATAAAGTTTTAAAACGGCTAGCCAGAAAAATGGTTTACGACGTGAATTATTACGTTAAAGAAAGAAACTAACGAAATTATTTTTATTAATTTCATGTTTTATTTTATAATTTTTAATTTTTTGAATTAACCTACTTACAAGATAAATTACAATCAAAAACTAGTGTTATTATAAGTTATGTTACTAAGGTTCAAACATACGAAATCTATAATATAAAAATGAATCGCAAAATGTGTTGGTAAGCGCATAACTCAACAACGCCTGGACCGATTTCGCTAATTTTTCTTTGTTGTGTTCGTTATTATGACGCGAAGGTTCTTATGGAAAAAAAATGAAAATTAGGGTAGTGTAGGGTAGAGGAGGGTAGAGTAGAGTAGGGTAGGGTAGTGTAGAGTAGGGTAGGGTATAGTAGGGTATAGTAGGCTGAAGTAGGGAAGAGCGGGAGCGAAGCCGCGCGGGTACAGCTAGTTAAAAATAAAATCCTAACATACTAAGAATTTCTGTGCGCAATTGTAGGTACACACGCGCCGATTGCCCCCACTACTTTCACCGAGCGATCTTGATTCACCGCGCGACCTGTACTATGCTATTCTAGGACATGCTTTTACTTTTATAATCATATAAAGCACAGGTCCGTTCGTGTGTGGAGTACTGCAGCCACTTATGGGCTGGTGCTGCAAAATGGCACCTGGTAGCTTTGCACTCGGTGGAAAGGCGTACGAAGAGGCTAATTGGTGATCCAGATTTGGTTAAGTCCAATCTTCAAAGCCACAGGCGTAGGGTAGCCAGCCTTTCACTATTTTACAGGATGCATTTTGGACATCTCAATTCTACCATCGGATAACCCGACGTACGACGAGTATCCACCCATACGTTTTTGAAACCTCTACGGTCCGGACTAAGCGTTTCGCCTCGTCGTATATACCACGTACGTCAAAGGACTGGAATAAATTGCCTGCTGCGGTCTTACCGTCCGGTTATAACTTGGGTATCTTCAAAGCTAGACTGAATAGGCTCTAAATAAACTAGCGCGCCTTACCATCAGAGATTGCATCACTGCTTACCATCAGGTGGGATCGCAGTCAAGTACTAGTTTATATCAATTTAAAAAAAATACATATAATATAGCAGGATTTGCAAAATAAATATAATTTATCATTTACCAACACGTAAAACAATGCATACACTCATAAGTACTGCAGTGATTCACAAATTCCTCTGAAGTAGGTACTTCGTGAGAGAAATGCATGCGATAAGAGTTCGTTGACCTTTCAGGTCGGTACACTGTTCTCCATTATCGCCTCTCGACTTGTCCAAGGGTCGAGTTCAATACAATTTATTGACATGATGTCAACCACAATACATGTATTTTTTTATTGTTGAAGATGATCTCAATAAGACCAACACCGCTTGCAAAATATCGCTTTATAAAGCCAGGTACAAACTGTTGTAAACGCAACATGCAATGTAACACGCATGAAAAGCCGTGTACGCACGTACAAATTGTTGCGTTGCATAATACGCAACAACTTGGTTCGCACGTGTGTACTACTAACGAACATCGAACACTGTTCGTGAAACATGTTTGCGGCGATCCTATTAGTATGTTCTGTATGGACGATTTACGAATCAATGCGGACACCAAAAAACTTTTCGCTACTTCACAATCGACCACTTCCAACGACGCCGCCTTGGCTTTAAGAGTTCGCGACTGTTGTGCGCGAGCTCGATTCGAACTACGTTCGCGTTCGTATTGAAGTATGTCGTCCTTATGAACAAACCAAATGTTCAGGTTTGATGTTAGTGTTCGCTATGTTCTTGTTCGTACGTGCTACATTATCGCATTGTATCATGCAATTTAGGTAACTGAATTCTCATAGTTTGGGGACACCATGCGCGCACGAACCGTGCACACTACGCACGCGAACCGCTGCACACTACGCGCGCGAACAGAACATTTTAACTATGTGAGTAGACATGTTCGGTTCGTGTGTGCGTTGCGTCCACACTTATAAAATGCTCCTTTCATGTTACATTGCATGTTAAGTTACAGCAGTCTGTACCCGGCTTTAGACATTTCGGAGATCGAAGGTAAGTAATTTTATTTTAATGCTCTCAAGTTTGAGATCATTGCCAAAAAAAAAAATCATTTATTTCACACAGCCACAATAAGTTTGATGGTGAACAAGATATGGGAAATCATTAATAACTGGCAGACTTTTGCTGACTTAAACCCGACTGTGTTCCTTCTTGGCGTTACAGAGTCATGGTAACTCTTTTGAACAATGCTTTAGCCCAAGCATTAGCTAACTTAACGAAAATTATAATGTTTAGGTACCTACTGATTTCAGAAAAACGTAAAATATAATATAACATTTTGATACAAGTGCAGAAAGTTTGTAATTGCGGAATTTGCACGAGCCGTAGGCGAGTCTGTTATGGAACTGATAGCTGCAGTGACAAAGCATGTGTATCAAACGACTTTTTTCAATACACTTTCGTCTCGTGGCGTGCTTCAAACATTTCTCTCACAGCGGAAATGTCGTGAACGGCCCGTAAAAGCGGTGGCATTAG
The DNA here is from genome assembly GCA_910589285.2 of Mythimna ferrago. Classification (NCBI taxonomy): domain Eukaryota; kingdom Metazoa; phylum Arthropoda; class Insecta; order Lepidoptera; family Noctuidae; genus Mythimna; species Mythimna ferrago. The sequence continues at coordinate 12,509,338 of OU342676.1, read as the reverse complement.
AGCGGGTTTTCGAGTAAGTGTAATGAAAATATAATTGTTTTATTATTGACTAGTTTTTGCCCGCGGCTTCGCTCGCGTTAAATTCGGGGTAACACGGTTCCCCTTTCTGTGGTTACTTAGTGAACTCCACTGCGGGTGACGTAACCTATGACAAACTTATTATTTGCGGTTGGTACAGTAATCGGGTCTAGGTATCGAACCGCAAAATTAAGTTTGTTTTTTATTGTACCTATATACTTTTTCGGGATAAAAAGTACCCAATGTGGTGCCCAGGATATTAAAGAATAATTATACCAAGTTTCATCGTAATCGAACCGGTAGTTTTTGCGTGATGCCTGACACACAGACAAACGGACAAAATTTTTTTTAATCACATTTTTGGGTTCGGTGTCGGTCTAGTAACACCCCCTGCCATTTATCTTTTGATATTTTCAATGTACCGAATTTTCACTTCTACATATTTATTTTAAGTTTATATATGAATAGGCCATCGCTTGACCACTATCTCACCTGATGGTAAATGATAAATGTGGTCGACGATGGACCACGCTTGCCTAGAAGTAACCTATCCACTCTTGACTTGAAGACCTTCCAGGTTGTAGCTATCAGGAAACAGATTCCGGCAAGAAATTCCTTGCCGGCACAATGAATGTTCCACAAATAAAAAATAAAAACATTTCCTTATACATATTCGAGTCAAACAATAAATCACTCTTCTTTTAGAATCTTACAAAAACGCTAATCGCTCGTACCAATTAAGACAAATGAAATTACTTAAACACTTAAATCATTTTTATTGGATCCACCCTAACGCCTAATGTCTGTCTAATGAGGCCACCATGGCGGCACGACAACGTTTTATGATCATGGGATATTATGCTTAACTTAAATAATATGGATCACTACCATATCTTGTTAAAGCTGTTTCAATTTTGTGTACAATAAAGTATATTATTAAATTACTAGCTCTTGTCCACGGCTTCGCTCCGTGTACATAAATAGGTACCCTATGTCACTCAGGAATAAAGCAATTTTCTATCGGTGAAAAAATTTTTGCAATCGGACCAATACTTTCAGAGATGACTAATTACTAATACTAGCTTTTGCCCGCAGGTTCGCCCGCGTACATAAAATATAGCCTAAGCCACTCAGGAATAAAGTAGCTTTCTATCAGTGAAAAAGTTTCTAAAAGTTTTTAGAACGGACCAGGAGATTACCTCCTACAAACAAAAAACCAAACTTTACCTCTTTATAATATTAAGATTATAAATTATATTATCAACTAGCACTTTCCCAGCGACTTTGTTCGCTAGAATGATTTCATATTTTTTTATGATTTCATTCATATCATTTTTTTAATATGTATGTTAATTGTATACACATGTATATTTATATATATATTTTTACACTTGTTTTCTTATTAACCTATTTTTTTTTTTATGCACCTGCCATGATTTCTCTTCACCACCCCAGGTTGACTGGTAGAGAATGCCTAAGGCATTAAGTCCGCCTTTGTACCTTTGTGTTGCATGAAGTTTTAATAAATAAATAAATAAAAACTTTTACATTCCTTACAGTTATTTAAAGGTATTTTTTAAAAATACCTTTAAATAACTGTAAAGATTGTCGTTATTACGACAATCTTTTTTTTCATTATAATTAGAATTTGTGTCAAGTTTTAAGTTTATCAACCCAAGGAATAAGATTCTCCTTTTACAAATCGCTTTAAAAGCATAATTAAAAAAAAAACAGATAATGTAAACTTTTATTTACTTGGGTTAGGTACTACATAAGCTAAGTTTCAAGTATATAAAAAAATAAAATTTTGCTTACAAACAAATTTTCCCTTTTCACCCCCTTATAAGATCCCTTCTTAATGCTCGCCTACATCACAAAAGGAAGCCTTGTGCAAAATTTCAAGTACCTAGTCCCAGTGATTTCAGCTGTGCGTTGTTATGTCAGTCAGTCATTTTCTCCTTTTATATAAATAAAAATATCTCCTTTCGCAGGTATGCTGGAAGAGATGTCTTTAGAAATAAACATCAAATTTATACTATATATATTAATTATATTATATATAATATAATAAATATATGTTATGTGTGTGTGTTGTTGTGTGTGGTATGTTGTTGTGTTATATTTATGTTAATTTTTTTTATTTTTTTCTATTTTTTTTTTATTTTTATACTATACTTCCGTTTTCTTCTTCTTTTCTTTTTTATTATTGTGTACATTAATCTATACATCTATACTTATAAATAAAATTGGAGTGTCTGTTTGTAATATTGAAATACCTGCTTTTTACTACATGCATATGAATATATATACGGTACATACACCAAAATAACATTTTTTACAATTTTTGTCTGTCTGTCTGTCTATTTGTCCGGGCTAATCTCTGAAATGGCTGGACCGATTTTGACGGGACTTTTTTTTGGCAGGTTGCTGATGTAATAAGGAGTAACATAGGCTACTTTTATTTTAGAAAAAAAATAAATTCAAAATTCTGTAGTCTACGCGAACGAAGTCGCGGGCACAGCTAGTTATTAAATAAAGATTAAATTAAACGCATTTCCTCCTCTAGATAAATTATAATCAATAGAACAATTAACTATACAAACATAATTTTATGAAACGCATTAAAAACTATAATTATTGTTGCATGTGCAAGGCCATACGGCCGGATAACGTTTGGCACGTGTTAAAAGTGTCGTTTATGTAATTACAATTATTATGCATGCGTTAGTCACTTCCTTATAAATAAAATCGTTTGCCAACCTATTCATTTTCTGTGTTAGAATAGAATAAACTTTATATGTTACCAAAATAGTAACAAAATATACGAAATATCTTGACCACACTGTTGATAAGGAAATAGAAGTCAGGGATAACGTCTACCTGAAGCGACTGCGGCGTCACACCAATCCACCGGTACATGGCTTAATCCAAAACATATATAGCCCAATAGGACGGTTAAAAACACGGCAAATCCTCGATAACCTGGCATATGAAGGAAATTGGACTAAAGAGTCTAGTCCCCAATCGCTAATCACTGTCCACCCACTTCCTTATAGTCAGCAGACTGATTGCAGGCAAAACGCATAAAGTTTTTTTTTTTTGCCCTCTAGTGTCGAGAACAGGGTCCAAGCTACTGGCGGTCAAGGCTCCTGAGAATGCAACCTCCTAACTAACAACGAGAGTCGTGTCCAGAAGTACCGCTTTCTGACTCAGGCCCTTGATCCAGCTTCCTAACGAGAAAGTTCTAAGATGTTGGTCGAAGGTCATGGCAAATTTTTGGCTGACACGACGACTATCCGTACAATGATCGCCGAGTCCACATCCCATAATATGTCGACCACTTCGTGAGCAAGTCAAGACACTGGATTTGCTTATCTTTCTTTCACGTTATTTTATCATTTGGAAGTCGGTGCAACATTACCTTCTTCTTCCATTCTTCTCTATCTTATGACCTTCTAAAAGTCAGCTGGTGGATAAATACCAAGATACTCATTGGTAAGATTGATAGATAAACATTCGGGCCTCTGACTACCTGTCACGATTGTCAAATATGACCATATGACTTGAGTTCCAGCAAAACTTTTTCAATAACTTCATCCACACATTATGTACAAATATCGAATCTTGTGTTGCAAATCTACTGTCTATTTAAGGCTCGCGATTGACAACTATCTCACCTAATAGTAAATGACGATGTGATCGACAATGGAGCACGTTTGCCCAGAAATAACCTATTCACTCTTGACTTAAAGACCCCAAAGTTTTAGGTATCAGGAAACACAGGCTCCGGCAGGGAATTCCACACCTTAGTTGTTCCCAAAATGTTTTGTGCGTTTGGTATGTGAGTTTTAAGTGTTTATGTGAACATAACTCATATAATAAATAACACTATATATTCTTTACTATAGTTTATAATATATATTCTATATGTAGCATCAACATTTACTCCAGTAACAAAAATAAAAAAAAACCAAACCGAAGCTCTCGTCACGCTCCACTTACGAAGACCGACAACAATCCTTGCATAGATACATCAGGCCTCACATTATCCTTTTTTACTCCTATCTCAAAAGGACCCTTAGGGCTGTACTCCATACTCCAAAAATAAAAGAGGGTCTCAGGGGCATTGCCCTGAGGGACGGCCCTCTTTTTTGAAACATCTGACCCAGCTAGAAACGTGTTTTGACTCATAGAGAGCATTTGGAGAGAACTCTGAGATGTAATATATTATCGAAATGTTTTTTGATGGTGAGGCGTGGTATTTAAAAGGATTAGAGGGGTTTGTTGTAGGAATACGAGGGAACGAAGGGGAAGGGAGAA